>CM051663.1:120087517-122871613 GCA_028020825.1 Podargus strigoides | reverse complement strand
TTATGAGCAGTATTAACTGTAAACTAGAAATTACACAAAGCAGAGAAATTCTGTGCTCAATATACATAAGAACACACATATACATATTATACTGGCTGAAGGAAAGAAGCCAGAGAGTTGTGATCAATGGGACAGAGTCTAGTTGGAGGCCTGTGACTAGTGGAGTCCCTCAAGGGTCGGTACTGGGACCGGTGTTGTTCAATATCTTCATCAACAACCTGGATGAGGGTACAGAATGATGACACCAAACTAGGAGGAGTGGCTGACACACCAGAGGGTTGTGCTGCCATTGAACGAGACCTTGATAGGCTGGAGAGTTGGGCGGGGAAAAACTTAATGAAACCCAACAAGGGCAAGTGTAGAGTTTTGCATCTGGGGAAGAACAACCCCATGTACCAGTACAGGCTGGGGGCTGACCTGCTGGAGAGCAGTGTAGGGGAAAGGGACCTGGGGGTCCTGGTGGACAGCAGGATGACCATGAGCCAGCAATGTGCCCTTGTGGCCAAGAAGGCCAATGGCATCCTGGGGTGTATGAGAAAGGGGTGTGGTTAGTAGGTCAAGAGAGGTTCTCCTTCCCCTCTATTCTGCCTTGGTGAGGCCACATCTGGAGTATTGTGCCCAGTTCTGGGCCCCCCAGCTCAAGAAGGACAGGGAACTACTTGAGAGAGTCCAGCGCAGAGCCACAAAGATGATGAAGGGAGTGGAACATCTCCCTTATGAGGAAAGGCTGAGGGAGCTGGGTCTCTTTAGCTTGGAGAAGAGGAGACTGAGGGGTGACCTTATTAATGTTTATAAATATGTAAAGGGTGAGTGTCATGAGGATGGAGCCAGGCTCTTCTCAGTGACATCCAGTGATAGGACAAGGGGCAATGGATGCAAGCTGGAGCATAGGAGGTTCCACACAAATGTGAGGAAGAACTTCTTCCCAGTGAGGGTAACAGAGCACTGGAACAGGCTGCCCAGAGAGGTTGTGGAGTCTCCTTCTCTGGAGACATTCAAAACCCACCTTGACATGTTCCTGTGTGACCTGACCTAGGTGTTCCTGCTCTGGCAGGGGGATTGGACTAGATGATCTTTTGAGGTCCCTTCCAATCCCTAACATTCTGTGATTCTGTGATTCTGTGATACACCTCTGTCATGCAGAGAAGATCTATTTTCAAGAAGGAATGTATGTGAATAAACCTGATGTCCCCTGCACACCACATTGTATTCCAATTCTGCAAAGATGGTCCTTCATTCTCACCTGTGATTTCTTTGGGTCAGACAGGGGCTTAGTCTATAGAAAAGCCCCGTCACTACTAAAGAAGCAGTCTGAGAGACCTGTTCTTTGGGCCATTGACATCAATTTAATTCATACAGAAAATATTTTAAAAGGACTCCTTCAAATATTTTACATGTTTTTAAAGGGACTCCTTTAATGAATCCATTCACCAGTATGCAGACAAATTTCTTATCTTCAGTTGCTTTTAGGTTGCAAGGACTAGCTGTCATAATTTCTGAGAAATCAGGATAGAGTTCTCAAAGTTGGACACCATTTTAATACCAGTCATCAGTCATTTATGGACTTTAAAAACACCACCTTATATATCTTTTTACGTTACTGTTTAACTCATCTAAGAAAATGTGATGCTCATGTTGTAGCACTGAAGGAAATGAAGAAAGTATCTTTCATGTCTCCACTTTAACTTCAATTGGATTCTTTCAGAACTGGCAACACGATAATCTGCTATGATGAAACATTGATGAAACATAAACTAAGTATAAATGTACGCTCATCTTTAGAGGCATCTCTTTAAAGCATGAGAGATTAGGTAATTATTTGGATACAGAGATATGGTGTGGAAGAATAGGTAAAGATTTGTGTATCTTTCACAAGATAAGTTGTTTTGAGTAGGGATTAAGGAAATGTTAGATCATTACATTAAATGTTTGATCATTTCAAATGTTAGATCTTGATCATCAATTTGCTTAAAGAAAATCAAAACCTTTTCCTAAATTTTGTGTATTGTAGACTTCTTTTGAAAGGGTGAGAAATAAAATGCATCCTTAATTGAACATTTGTTGGGCAGTCCATATTTCAATATTACAATATAGTATCATTTTAAGACTGCAGATCTTTTCTGTTACTTTTTTTGGTTACAAATATACCAGCTGAAGTGAACTGATAATTCTTGTGAGTTAGGATCATATAATCTGAGAGATGTTTATAGGATTAGATCTATGTGGAATTTTGCTGAATGGAAACATAAGCTCCTGAGACATTAGTTTGGCCTCCAGACTATACCGTTAACTATTTAGGTCTAGTTTTCTGCAGATTGTATGCAATTTATAAATATTAAAATAAACATGAATTATAATATAGATTTATTTTTTCATTTTCCTGTCATTCAGGAATAACATGGTAAGTATATTTTTGTTGAAGACTGGCATTTTTTCCCCCCGTATTGTTACTTTTGAGCATGAATACTAATATATGATGCAAAATAAGGTATGCTTATACAAGTTGGGTAGATGCTTAACTATTTAAAGGATGTGAACTTGATGCATGTAAGCCACAAAATGTATCTGTGTTACCAAAATATTTATCCGTGCTGACTATCTATGAGACTGAAACCACTGTGGAACTGAATGTAGATCTAGTCCACACAGAAGTCAAAGGAGCTCTGTCATGGACTTCAGTGGGATTTGGCTCCTGTATTTGGTACACACTGCAACTGAGTATTATTTTTTTATACAGTTCAATGATTGCCAGTTATTAGAAACATATTAAAAACATTTATTTTCTAATTGCAGTGTCCATTAGCAGAAAATAAATGGGTCTTGTGAATGTACTTGATGTTCTGTTACCTATATGATCTGTCTGGGAACTGCAATCAGTGAAACTAGAGCACTGTTGCTCTAAAATAGGTCAGTAGCATACTTCCTCCTTTATTACACTTACTGATGTTGCAGGTGTTAAAATGTCTTCCTGAATTTATAATATTCATGTTCAAGGCAGTGTACCTGGAAGTTTGACACTAGTGTGGCATTCATACTTTCCCAACACAGAATTCCTGCATGAGCCAGACACTGAGAGAATAAGGATTGAATGAAAATTGGATTTTCACCTCAACAATTATTTTCTCTCTAGAAGTGTCTCCCACCGTAAAATATGATAATCTAACAAATTACCTGAATATTTGAAATGTATGGGAAAAAAACAAACAAAACTACTAGGCAAAGGCATTTCTCTCCTCTCCTCTCCTCTCCTCTCCTCTCCTCTCCTCTCCTCTCCTCTCCTCTCCTCTCCTCTCCTCTCCTCTCCTCTCCTCTCCTCTCCTCTCCTCTCCTCTCCTCTCCTCTCCTCTCCTCTCCTCTCCTCTCCTCTCCTCTCCTCTCCTCTCCTCTCCTCTCCTCTCCTCTCCCATAGCCATACCCATACTGCAAAATGGGAGCATAGAAACATTTTAGACAGATTTAATTTTTTACTATGTGCTAGGTAAGAGTATACCTCTTGTACATCAGGAGTGTAAGCAGACTTTAGCTGAGAGGAAGATTGGCTGTGCAAAGATTCCTTGTTCAGATGTGCAATACAGTAGGCAATTTTAATGGGATCTGAAGTCCCATATTCATACTTGCTAGTCTGCAGTCCTATAGTAATCATATGTGAGTCATTTCTGCACAGGCCATTGAAAAAAAATCCTTTGGGGATTGGTGGAGTGAGCCAGATAAAAGACCATAAAGCACCTCCAGAACTAACTCTGTTTAGAATAACTATAGTTATGGTACAGACGCTGATCCAGTCAATAGATTGCAGCAGAATATGTGGCCCCTTAACTGCCCTCTGAGACATTTTTACATTCCCCCTTGTTATACTCCATTCACATGGTATCTTCTTGGGGCTTCATGTGGAAGCAACAACTCTGTCCCTAATCCTTTACAAGTACAAATGAAATACAGAGAAGTCTGACTTTGGACTCTCTTTTTGTATCTCTGAACCTCTTTAATTCCTGTATTTTTTTCCATCCTGCAGACTTTCTTTTTATCTTGAGGAGTCGGTAAATAAGTGTGTGAGTGTGTGTATATATGTGTGTGTGTATATATCTATAAAATCCAAATGGCATCTTAAAGTATGGTAGCAAAATACTGTTGTTATTAAACAGAAAATTCTGCACTTAAAATACTACTAATAAGAAATGTTAAAAAGGAAGTCTCATTTTAGAATTCACAGTTTATGTTTGAGGTATGGAGAAAGCAAAGGCTTTTATAAACCTTCCATGGTCCTATGCTCGCTTGGAGATCCAACTAGCATCAAGTACAGTAGATGGAGTATATAGTTGATACCTAATTTACATTCAATATAATGGATATGCTACAATTTATTAGTTAAAGATCAATATAAAGTAGTTGAAGACTACAATGTTAGTTGTTAGCCTAAAGGTACTTGAGAAAAAGGAAGACAATATAAATTAAGTACTATGGAGAAATGTATTTATATCAGGTTTCAGTATAAGTGAAAACTTTAAGATATGTAAGTATAATCTGAAAGATTATACATTTTATACATTTTGGGACAAATTACCATTATACCTAATATAAAAGTCTCTTTTTCACAGTGCATGTGTACCATGGGCCATGGTATGGAAGGGAAGGCGGCATTGCTTAGTCATCTTTACACAAATCTCTGGGAAATTATAATATTTTATTAAAAAAATAAATTTATTTACAGCTCAAATACTCAAAAGGTCAATATGCTCAATTTTTAGAAAGGCTAAGCACTCACAGCTGTAGTTCAGGTGTAAAGAACAGTGAACTGCAAAGGTTCTGATCACCCTGTATCTGGTACTTCATAAAAGTGAAATGCTTGTGGCTAATTAAAATTTATCACAGACTGTCCATTAAGATCTTGGGGAACACAGTGCTATGCCTATGAAATTAGATAGTCAAGAAAATTTATTATTGAAGTCTGCTAGATCTTATGGTTAAGCAAAAACCAGTAACTCAGAATTCTCTTGCAACAGTCCATAGGGTAGCAATGACAGTGCAGCAGTAGCTGGTGCACACCTGCTCCTCACACCATCCCCCTTTGCTTCTGACCGGTACTCTGGAAATATAGCTTTCATTGCAAAATTAAATTGTCACATTCCTTGACTCAGAAGTCCTTGGAAATGTGAATGGAAAGCAAATTCAGTACCTGGGTATCTTGCAGAAGGCTCAGAACAGCCAGGGAAAATTGCCTCATATATCTCACGAGAAATTAAACATCTTGGACTCAATGATCTTCAGGCTCTTTTCCAACCTAGGTCATTCTGTGATCACTGTTAGCTCTTTTAGGAGAGTTACAATATCTGATAGAGTTTTACAATTCGCTATATGTTTTGCCTCAGGTGGAAAGCATTAACTCATTGTTTTCCCTTATCAAAATGTGGGAAAAAATCATAACATTGAGGAAAATGTGAAGCATAGTAAATACAAAAAATTTCAAAAGGTCTTGTCCTCTGTCTGGTAAGATCTGCATTAAAATATTTGGCTTGAAAGGCTACATCTGTATGGAGTTAGCTATGTATGGAATAGCTAACACTGTTATCCAAAACCCCTGATGGATAAAAATAGGCAAACAGAAGAGAGGGATTTATGCTTTACTTTATGCCAACTACCAAGATGATGTAAGTTCTCCTGCAGAAACACTGTTATGTTTGACAGATCTGCTTCTCCGTCAGGGACTGCCACTGACAGAGGTGCCTCTCCAGCTCTCCAACACCTCCTTTCCACCCCAGGTTTAGGACAGCCTCATAAAAGCCCTGTGTCAGTAGAAACCTCCATGTACTCATGCAAGGTATGACATTTATTGACTTCAAAAGAACATTTTTTCAAATCATGCTTGAATGGAGACAAGCTTGCCACCCATTCGTGTGATGTGGGAAATTGGAATGAAAAGAAAAAACAACAGGGACAGGTCTTTGGATTTCAAGAAAGGTTTGGAGGGATAATGCATGAGAGAAGGGAAGAAAGAGACAAAGGCAGATACTTAGTTGTATCCTTTCCACTGTGCCTTGTGCCTGATACCTTATGAATTTGTTCTCCCTCTCCTCCCTTCAGCACTTTCACTGCCAGCCTTCTGAAAGGTTACACATACCATAGTCAGATCCTCAGCTGATATCTGTCTTTTTTTGGTGACTTGTGAACTCTGAACATCACATTCCACACTGAAAAAACTCTTCCCACTGTTTTTGTCTTTTTCTCAATCGTATAAGGCAACTCCGTTGGCTTCTATGGATTTACTTCAACTTACAGTAGATGAGAATTTGACCAATAATACTACATTAGCATGAAAAGAGAACTTCCTCTCTTGAAGGTTAATTTGAGTAGCTATCAGATAAATGTCTGTCTTTTAACACTAGTGTGGACAACAGTCAGAGAAATGCCAGTGTACTAACAGTCTAACTAGTACTATTTCTTCAGACTGGTTTATCTAGCCTTTTAGATACTTGCATTGACTATCAGTGCCTAGACTGTGGTAAGAATGAATGAAAACATGCAAATTTAACTCACTGTTAATTTTGTTGACTTGGAGGTAGAAGTTTTCGAGGTTCTCACTGACGATTGGAATACTCTTCAGCTGATTGAAGGAGAGATCCAACTCAACCAGTGATGTGATATTGAAGACATTGCCTGGTATTCCAGAATCTGTTAATTTATTGTGGGATAAACGTAAATACTGCAGGGCTTTAAAACCTTGGAAGTACTCATCAGGAACATTGGAGATCTGGTTATTATCAAAATACAGCATGAGTAAGGAGTGAGGCAGTCCTGTCGGTAGCTTTGTAAGTCGATTGAAGCTTAAGTCAAGATACAAAAGTGAATTCAGGCCTTTAAAAGCCCCAGAAATAGAATCTGCTTTCAGCTGGTTGTTCTGGAGGTGAATGACAGTCAGGTTCACCAGCCCCTCAAGTGCACCAGGATTGACTTTTGTGATCTTGTTGTGACTTAATTGCAGGTCATCCAGAGTTTTGGGGAGTGGTCCAATAGCTTCAGTCAAATTATTGTAGTTAATGTGAAGTTTCTTCAGGTGCTTTAGTTTAGAGAAGACTCTTGCCTTAATTTTCGAATTTTCCAAATGGTTATGATCTAGGATCAGCCACTGTAGATCTGTTACATTATCAAATGTGTTGTCTTCAATGCCCTCAATCATATTGTTTCGAAGATAAAGGTATTTTATTCCACTTGGTACAATTGGAATGGTTTTCAGTTTAAGATTGTCACAATACATGGCAGTAGGGTAGCTCAAAGGACAATTACATTCTGGAGCACAGACTGCCGAGGATGGCCCAAAAGGATCATAACCATAATCATCTGCAGGACCATAGTCATATTGGCAAAAAATGCCGCTAATCAATAACAGGAAGATGGGTAGGGAGTTTAAAGTCATCTTTGCAATGTGTCTTGTCCCTGTATGGTGAAAGAGAATAAAAAAGTTATAACTTTAATTTTTTCTCTATTTCAGCAATATTTGAAATTTTACGACATAAAAATTATCATTAAAAACTAATTAATTTAGGCTTCCTGTTTAAAGTTATTAATTAAGAAAAAAAATGTTGGTTTGTTAGTATTGTATTGTTGCTACTGTAAACTTAGAGTCCCTGTCTTGTTATAATCTGCCTTTGTAATGCAAAATTGTAGACCATTCTACCATTGTAAGTAAGACATTCTTTATATCATCCTACATTCATTCATTCATTAAATCTCAAGAAGAATGATACAGTCCAAGTTTTTAAAACTTGGCACAAAAGAGTTTTAAGTTTTGCTGAAGGCCATCTTCAGAGGCAGTTCAGTCCTTGAAATTCTGTCAAGCATTCCTAGCATAATGAATTGTCTCATATCGAAATAATATGTGGCAATTTGGGTTAAATCTGAAAGAGCCAGGGAAGTTAACAAAATGAGAGTAATGATCTTCTGTATGGTGTGTTAAGATGCCTGTATCTTGAAATATCTTCTCAGGGATCTTGTCGAGTAAAGCATGATCCACTAAGTTTCATATTCACCTAAAGAACAAATAGAAATACATAGCATCTTCTCCTGGACATGTCAAACAATCAGCACTGCATATGTATGTATGAGAATACTCTATCTAATAAGGATCTACAATGGATCTGACATGACTGAGTTTCAGATAGGGCAAATGTTCTTGAAAATTCTATATACAACAATAAATGTGTTGATTACATTGCATGATCCTTCTAAATCAATAGAAAAACAAAGCACTGGCTTCACACAGTTGGTCTTCCAGTTCATATACAGCAAAAGGATGTTCAGTGTCCTTAGGGATGTTTTGCTGTGATCCAATATGAGTGGTCTCACTTTACTTTCAAGGGCATAGCTTTCTTGTTAGATACTCCACAAGATGCTAATCTGTGAATATTAGTATCTTGCTTTCATTTTTACTACCTAGATAGATGTTGTGTTGGAAAAGTGGGTCTAGCATCACTGAAGTCAGTGAGCTTACTTTGATTTTCACCAGTAAAAGACAAGGCTCAGTGTACTCAGCTGCTGTTCAGAGAGTGAGAAGATTAAGAAAATCCTTAGAAACATTTTGCTCTCAAGTAATTTCAGAAAGTATGTGAAGCTTGTAAACAGACCACCAAATATTGTTCTCAGATCTGGGCAATCTTCCAGCAGAGTAACTTAGTCTTGCTGTTGGTGTTGTTTAGTGTTACACAGAATACCTAGTGTTAGAATGCAGGGCCATAGAAAGTCTTCCCTAGTTCTAAATTTCCTTGTTTTTATTGACTTGATAAAAGCCACATCACATTCTAGTCATCTAATAATCTCAACTAAAGTACCTATAGGCAAGTTTTATTGATCTCATGCAGTGCAGCATGAAGATTTTGTAAAAAGTGTTCTCGTGTTATCTCCAGTCAATTACCCACAAAGTCCTTCTGCTAGATATTAAATTGTTGTCCTCTGAATAAGGAGGACAATTGCGTATCTTTTCCATGGTTTTGATCCCATCGAATTTACCTAATTACAAACCATAGGAATAGAGCAATCATTGAAATATGAGTTATCAGTGTAATTTCCTTTGTCTGTTCTTCATTACTGCATGAGAACATGCAAACTCAACCTTCAGTCCCCTGCTGGTATAAATAAGTACAGCTCCTCTGAAAGCAAAGACGCTACAGTTCAAAATCTGGTCCTATTTAGGTACTAAACATTAGACTGACTGCTTCTGTATTAAGTATAAGACAGAGAGTAATGTACTTCTTGGGCTACACTCTTTGGTCTTACAGTGACATTTTTACACATCTGTATCATCTTAGAGTCTCACTGATAAAGTAGCATAAACAATCTATTTTAAATTCAAATTCTATTGTTCTTCTAGATTCAAATTATATTTGTAATGCTAAATTTTATTACTGATATAATAGGCTGACAGTTCTTTTAAATAATATACAGTGTTTGACTGCTCTGCAGTACCCTAGAAGTAATTTTAAAAGTTAGATAACAAGTGGTTTGAATTATTTTATCAACAGCATTTTAAAATGTAAATGACGATTCTATAGAGCTAGGGCATATGAACATGTGTATGACATATAATACCACAGTAATATATATATGCAGTGTAGTTAACTTATTTTATTAATGGATTTCCCATTCATGTATCTAAATGTTTTTCTGTCAGAAGTGTAAAAGGTTAATAGTATGTATGCATGTGCTTGTTTATTGCACTGAACAATATGAATCCAAAAGATAAAATCAGAATGCATTCTTAAACATTTATCTTATAAGCATGCTTGAACTAATTGCCTGCATTTGTTCTAACCAGTTGTGTTGTAAAATACATGCAAAAATATTTGTGAAGTTGCTCAGGCAACTTGCCAAAACATACTAAATGGCAAATCCACAATTTTGGAAAAATGCTTACTATGGTAGACAAACTATTCAAACTGTTTTGGAGCCAGCCTATACTGTCTGTACTACCTTAATTTTCAAGTAGTTGTGAAATAAAATAAATATAAGCTTGTCATTCAATCATCCTTAGACTAAATATACCTTAATTCTGCAGCATAAGTTCTTACACAGTTTGCAAAATATTTAATTTTAAAAAATTTCAGTAGTATATTTAAAATGTACCTTAAAATTAACTAAGAATTTCAAAGTGCCTGTAATTTTCCTCTCATTTTTCACTTGATTAGTTATTTAAATATCAGGATGCCTTGTCTTTTTGTAAAATGAAGGAAAATGCTTTAACAAATGGAGTTTGTGGAGCTCTTACCAATAGATTATGAATGAATATGTAAGCAGTGAGTAGTCTAAAAAATTTCTTTGTACTGCACATAAACTCTTCTTTTGAAGTAGGACAAACTAGGCTGTTAAAAAGTGCAACACTGTTGAACAAAATATGTGAGGTTGTTTTAAGGAAACTGAGAAAGCGAATCCACTAAGCAACTGTTGATTTGTGTTCAATTTACAAATTGGCAAACTTATCCTGACATGTTTTCACATTCCCATTGCAGCTACATTTAAACAGCTGAACGTTACAGTTAAAACATGCAGCAGCACTTACCTTACTGCCTTGAAGCTGCTTTCCTTAATTCCCAGAGCAGATGCAATAAAGGACTGTATCGACCAATATATGCTGTAAACAGTGTCAGGAGGTAAAAGTCTGCCAGATCCTCTGTGTTACAAGAGGGGATAAAAAAAAAAAAAAAAAAAAAAAAGCCCTAGTCACGCTGTTCTCTGAAGCTGCTATGTCATCATGGTGATCTTGTGGTGTGGCATGTACAAAAGAGCAGCTCTCTAATGAAGTGCAGGTGGATACCATATTTTCTACAAGGACAACCCATCTGTTATTCCTGTGGGATGACAGCATGATCAGTGTTCCGCAAACCTGAGAAAGTTTAGACCACTAGCCATACCCTTACACAAGGAATTTTTTTAGTTTGCAAGGAAAACTTTTCAGATTGTAAAACAAATTACAAACAGACTTTTGTTTTCCATCTTATTTTATACTGCTAGACATGAGCTAACAAATAGCATTAAAACCTCAATGCTGCTGTGCTTCTTCAGCCAAGTGACTCATTCATTTTTCTGCCTTTGCCTTTAACTATCTTATGTCCACAGTAAAATATCCTTAATAAAATTTTAGCTTAAGGATCAGAACCAAAGATGCATGATTATCTTTGAATTATAACCTTTTCCAAAATGTTAAATATTGAGTTCAAAGTTTCTTCTGCAAAGCTCTGGAATTTATTTGGTCTGGAGATTTTCTTTGGTGATTGAATGTATGTTTGTTTAATAAAAACATATCCCTGGAATGCTTTTTCAACAGTTACTGTAAACTCACTTTATACATTTGTTCATTTTTGCACTTACAGCTTTCTCCTGTTTTTCAGAATCTGGAACTACTCAGCTTTACGTTGTCTGTTTCTTGTTCCATGGATGTAGTTCAAGAATGCATCTTAAGGTTTGGATGAGATGTTATTTTCACCAGGCAATGCCAAAAAATAATGCAGTAAGACAGTAACTGTTTAAAGTGGGTCTTAATGTTTCCGAAAGAACCTTCCCTTATCTCTAAATGGTGGATGTCTTCCCTTTTTATGGGATGAAAGCTCTTTCTTATGAAGTCAGGTGGGGACAAATGTGAAATGTGCATATAGAAAGCATGCTCAAACCTTTTTAAACTTTCTTGTGTATTTAATTGTATCTAACTGTAATGGTTGTGGGTACAGATCAGGGTTTTTTGTGTGTTATCAACTGGCTTATCTTTATGAAAAGTCATGGTACAGGATGTATCTGGGCTGGAGAACCCCAGCAGCTTCCTGAAGAAGAGAAGACTGGATGTGGGCTTTCCCCAAAATCTGCTGCTGATGCATCTGGGACTCCGTGCCAGCACAGGTTACTGGGAACAGGGAAAGGCCTATCATCAGTCAGTGTCCTTCACTGAGAACAGGAAGCTGCCAAACAATCACAGACCTTTGTGCATCTGCAATAACACAGTCAGCAAACAAATCTGCTCAGGACAGAGTGACAAATGCCAGTGCAGCCCATAGGGAGTGAATGTTACATTTTTGATGCTCTGATATCCCGCCAGTCCCCCTGGTGTGGGAGAACCATTTACACATTAAAAAAAATGCTGATGACAGACCATAACTACATTACTCTATGAATGATGCAAATAAGTGAATGTGAGACAGTGGGATTACAATAGTGAATTAAGCTAAACAGGTGAAGAAGTGTGCATAGTATTAGAAAGAGAAATGTAGAAGTGGACAAAGCTGTTGTTCTGCATGTGGACAAATGGAGACCAGATGGAGTTCCTCATGTACAATATGATACTTGTCTGAAAATTACTTCATTAGTTTCAACTGACCAAGGAAAACTTAAACTGTAGCCTTGACTGCAAACGAGGCAACAAACAGAAGCATTCACTAAAAGATCAACTGCAATAAAGAGAAGTTTTTTAATAGAGAAAGAGATAACCTTTATGGCAATAGTGAGATTTGCTCTGTGGAAGAAGGTAGAGCAAGTTGAGCAGTGGAGCATAATGTTTGTAAAGAGAACTTTAAAATTCATGGGAAAGGCACTAGTTATATTTTCTATGATTAGAGAGAAGGACAAGCTCAGTATTATAATAAATTAATACATATTTTGATCTTTCAGTAATAGATATAGTTATACATTTGCAGTACAAATTGAATTTTACAGTGACTACAAATACAGGGTAGTTGAAGGCTTAATATGCCTTTGGCACAGTAATATTCATGCACCAGTTTTTTATTACATTGATTTTTGTAGGTCCAGTATGCATCCTTTTTCTCATTCTATTAACAGAAATACAAAGCATGCATATTTTTATAACTTGTAGAAAAATCTTATTAAATGAACATGATGATATTTTGCTATAACATATGGTGAAATCATGGGTCACATAAAGTTCAGCCAGGACTTTTAAATTCATCTGGTTCCTATGTTGCTGGCCATTTTAAAATAGCTATATAAATTGCACAGTCAAGATGAAGAATCACATGCCTTCCAAGGTTGAGATATAAAATAATAGATTTTCCTTTATCTTTAATAAGGTTTTTGTAATCTTTTCATTCTGTTATTTAATATTGTTCCTTCAGCATCATTTTAAATGCTTTCCTAATCTTACTGTTGTGACTCATGAAGCACTCACCACATAAACCTCAGTTTGGGAGAGCAGGTAGGGACTAAAGCCCAGCAAATGGAGGTATGGCTTCTTCTGCAGCGAAGGGTGGGTAAGTGAATAGGTGATTTCTTCTTTCTGGCCTTAATCTGTAGTTTTGATTGGATTTTTTTTGGTATCTCTTGGAAGTCATTAAATAGCATGTGAACATAGCCTAGCTAATTTCCAAAGAATGCACAAAATAATGTGTAAATTTACCTATGACATCTAAGTTGAAAAGCAGCCATGAATATGCTTCATACCTGATAATGTCAGGACATATTGACATTTCACCTTTACAGCAATGTGTGCTCCTAATTAAGCCATCTCCATTTGTTTTCTCAAAAATTATTTTTCTTCTTTTTCCTTATTTATTCATTTTTATTTGATGGAAAACGTGATCAAAACCTTTTCTCATCTAGTTTTCTTTTGCTTGTGATGTATGAACAGAAATATTCCTTTTATTTGATTCAAAAATCCTTTCTTGTTAATTCATATTTTCATGACTGGAGATAGCCAAGAAGTCTGGTAGGGTGTAGTGAAAGAATCTGAAAGCAGAGTTCTCTGCAAGTATATTGTTTTGCAATGAGTGAGGTCTAGCCTTCAAATATTGTCGAGTTACAGTGTCACTATTTTCTCTCTTCACTCATCAGCGATATCTTTCCTGCCTTTTCTCTACTGGAAAACTATCTTCTTTATAACTTCTGTGCACTTCTGCATAAATGGAAACTCCTCCCAATCTGTTTGCTTTTAATCTCCTTTTTACCAAAAGACTCAAGTTATTAAAACCTAGTAGATACATTCTAAACCAAATGCTTTTAGTCTTAAATCTGTGTACACGTCTGGTACACAGAGCTGTACCCTAAGAACCAAGAGATTTGGGTGCCTAAAATTAAGGGTGGCTTATCTAAACCATAGGAGCAAATAGCCCCAGAGAAAGTACTTCTGGAACTTTTCCCATTGCCACATAAAGTGAGCAGTGAGCTTTTGCACCGGTCACTCATAATTTAAAATAAGTATTACTCTCAAGATGAAATGAAGGCTAGTTCATTTTAGTTGCCTACCTGCAGCACAAAGTAAAGAAACCTCCATTAAGGCAAAAGGCCATTCTATGAGCACCATACAGCAAGCCACTTGATTACAAAGAGGTAGTGTAGTGTTTATGCATGATGTTTTCTATATCTCTAAATAGTGAATATAGAACCTCTTAGCTTATAAACAGTGAATAAACAAAAATATGTGATTGAATCAAATCTTCAGGATTAGTTAAATATTTTTGTGAAGTCCTGCAGCATTTTGCAAATATTATTTAAGGCTGACTCATATCAAATGAGTTCCACTAAAAACAATTCAGTTCCAGATTCTGAAAGCTGTAGGTGCTTATTATTTTTTCATCTGAAAGCTTCCATTCCTCCAAATTGAAATTGTATTTGTTCAGCCTCTATGCTGCACTTACATGTTAAATGGAAAGTGTTAGAGCACATACTATAAGCATTACAAAATTTGTGGTGATCCAAATCCATTTTTTCCTTTCTCCTAAAAAGGAAATAACAGCTTTGGAAATTTACAAAAATGGTAATAGTGGTAGAACCTATTAGCAGACCGCAACAGATATTTTAGTTGAGCATGAATCTTTGTTTTTTTTGTCCTGAAAGATTCCTCACTGTTTTGCTTCAAACTTGACAGTGTCTATATTCTAGCACTGTTAGCCTCCTCTCCATTGCTTTTCAGACTGTCTTGTACTAGGATGCACTTAATTCGACTTGAATTGTCAAGGGAAAAATTCCTTAGTGTTGATTCAAAAATTTGACAAAACCACTGTTACGATAAGAACTGTATAAATGAAGGCAAGATGCTGTTTTTAAAACATATTCATATATATATATATACACTATACTTTGCCTTATAGCATTTAAAATCTGTTGATCTATATATAAAAGGAAGTGAGGCAGCCCTGGAAGATAAAACAATTCAAATGATTCCTAATGTAAAGAATGTAAGAGGCTATCAAGGTGTTGCTGAATTTGTAGGAAAGTTGTGGTTACAGGTAAAAATTATAGTAGCAGCTCTGTATTTTAAATAGCACAATTTATGGGAATAGAAAAGGTGGACTTGGCAAACTGCCTATTGTTGGTATATGCAATATAGACCTCTTTTGAAAATCACTGGGTACTAAATATCTTCGCCTAATCTAAGCTTTAGCAATGTCTGTCTGCTTTCAGATCACTACTGCTTAAGGTCAGAAGGAATGTTTCACCACCTACCCTGATCTGCTGTATGACACAAACCATTGAACAGAGTTCAACAAAACACCTTTTCCTCCTTATGCTCCAGACAACATATGACCATGATTTAAGACATGAAAAGTTTGGGAGTTTTCAAGTTTGGTGTAAAAATATGTTGATTTTTGCCCAGGCTGGTTTCAGGATCTGGCAGGTTACGATGGGCAGTCAGCACTTTCCCATCTGTGGGCAGAGGGTTGCATGCTGGGGTAGCAGCCAATGTAATTAAGACTGCCAGTTTAGTAGGGCTTATTTATCACAGTTTTCTTCCTTGTGTCTGCTAATGTGTACTTTCAGGTAGCACCCAGAAGTAGAGGGCTGGTTCCCAAGCTGGTAGGAAAAAGGGTCTGCTAAGTTAGCACAGACCCAGGGCATCTCCACTCAGTATATTAGTCTTTTTCTGTTTCTCCTTGGAGCATAAACACCAGAAAACTTTAGACTTATGAACTCAACAGGGTTGCCAGCTGGTATGGGAACTGTACCTTCCTGCTCACAGGGTTTATGGTGAGGTACTGAGGAGTTGGCTGCTCTGTGTGTGCATGCATCTGCAGAGGGCAGCAACTGCTGGGACAGTCTGCTCTACGAGACCTCAGTGGAAGTGCTCAGTGGAAGTAGAACTCCTGCCTCCTGCAAAGGTGTTTTGCTGCATCATGCTTCTTCACAAGACACTGTCTCCCAGTGAGTTCCTATATCTGCAATGCTTTGACTGAAGTAATACAGCAGTATGGTACTATATGGTTTAGTTTTATGTAGTCCTGCAAGGACCAAGGAGTTGGGCTTGATGATCCTTATGAGTGTCTTCCAACTCGAGATTTTCTATGATTCTATGTAGAAAGCAGCACTCTGGTGTGCAGTCACGTATCCCTCAGCTTTGCAGATATGTCCAGACAACCAGCACATAACATTTGGCCTTCTGCCAGTTGATGCGACCATCTACTGAAACATATCGGCTTAGTGATAAATTGTCTTTGACATGAACGTGGGACAGTTTGGGAGGCACTTAATGAGCAGGATTTTAAAGTACCAGTCATTGACATTTTTAAAATGAAACACCTTGGAAAAATCTGCTGCTACTATATACTACTGTTATCCATCAAGTTTACAACCTCACGAGCAAATGAAAGGTTGCTAGATAATACCTATTATGTCATTAATTATCTGTAGTATCTATTTTGTGATTAGTTGTCATTTAATTCATTAACAACTGTATGCTGTATCAGATTTTGACATTATTTTTCCTGGGGCTGATGGCAGGTTAATAGCCTTGAGGCTATCTATAGGTATACAAATAGGTCTCTACCTATTTGTAGTCCATGAACAATAACAATGCACTTGTGTTCTGGTTTCCCCAGACTCATGCAAATGGATTGTAAATGAACCAAAGATCTCTTACATGGCTTCCTAAGATATTTAAGTACAAATTATTATGACAAACTAATTTAAAAGTCTTTATTGCTAACAAATATTATTTAGATTTTTTCCCTTTAGAAAGAACAAGATAGTCCTCATATGATAAAAGTATATCAGTCTGATGACAGGATATCAGTCTACTCCTCTCAAAATGCAGAGAAAGAATGTTTACTGTTGGGTCTTTTTTACATATTTCATTTCTACCCATTGTCCTGCGTCTGTTTAGTTGTGGTTCTATAACATTACTCGAATTTATTTGCCTCGTCATAAACTTAAACTTCTTCCACGTATCTTCAGTCATGCTATCCATGGATCTCTTGATATCTTTAGTGAAACTCAGTTTTATTTTTGCTTTATTACTAATGTATACAGATACACTATTATGTATACTTTATATTTCCTCATTCTTCATGTCTCATACTACTTTTTTTTTTTTTCCTACTTCTAATTGTATTTCACTTTTCTACTGAAAGAAACAAGCTTACGGCTAAAATTGGCCCTTTTTGGATGTAAAATCGGGGGGAGAAAGTACTTGAGGACAATCTCTTAAATTATTTTTAAATATTTTTCTTCTAAATTTTTCCTCCCAGAAAAATTTGCTCATCCTTTCCTGTTTAGGGACATTGAGCTCCTCTGAAATACTAGATGGAAATATGCTTTTGACCATATTAAATGGTCAGCTTTGGCAACCACCAGATTCCAATCCAGTGATTAACTTGTCTTTATTCATCATAAGGAGGTCCAGAGTGGATTTACCTCATGTTGCATGCAATACCTTTTTTCTTAGGAATTGTGCAGTGTTGATAAAATCTACTAATGCTTTATTATGGGCTGCATGACACTGCTAGCAACATCTCACAAAATAAAATTTACCATTAGGAAAGCTGATTTACCATAAATTACTCCTTTTTATATCTCATTAAGATTATGTCCACTTCTCTGTGAGATGCCAACCGCGTTTTTAACAGATGGTCTCATGTGTTATATCTCACACTTTGGTCCTGAGAAACAGCAAATACAGGTGTCTACATGTGTGCTACGAGTCCAAGCATCCCTCATGGTCAATGGGGATCTAGCAAACAGAGTTATGGAGCATAGGGAGTGATTCAACTCTCTTGCACATCCATCGTAACAATATTCAGTTACCTAAATGTAGGCATCTAGTATCATTTGAGATGCTCTAAGGTACCCAGCTGATGTGTATAGGTTATCAGAAAGGACTTAAAGACCTGTCCCCTTTTCAATTGGCAGCTGATGACAAAGTACAGTACTCCACAGTGCCTAACAACAAGGCATTTGCATTTAGTCAACTGTCTGTTGTCAAGGGGCTTCAGTCAGCTGGTGATGCAAAGGCATCTACAGCTGTCTGACATATCACGAACTGTCCAGCACATCCAAGTGGTGCTGGCTGCTGTGACTCAGGATCTTGAGGACACCTGTTCTGTCCTGAAGTAGTGGCAGGAGGTCAGGCACATCTAAGCAATCTAGAATGACATTAGACACCTATGTTTTGGTACCTGAATTGTGTCCTTTGAGCTCCAGTTGAGATGATAGCCAGTCTCCTAAGTGAGGTAATATCCTCACTTTGTGTAAACTGTCTGAACAGGATTTTCTCCAATGATTTTCTCTGTAGACTTCCCTTAGCTGAGTATTACA
This sequence comes from Podargus strigoides, assembly GCA_028020825.1. Lineage (NCBI taxonomy): Eukaryota > Metazoa > Chordata > Aves > Caprimulgiformes > Podargidae > Podargus > Podargus strigoides. Next base: position 122,853,100 of record CM051663.1, on the reverse strand, counting down.
ACACAATGTCTGCAAAGAAATGTCACAGAAATAGAGCCAAGCAAAATGAGACGTATAAGCCTGGAGACAGTCATGAGCTATTCCCCATAGGTATTTTCCACTTTCTTACCACCTCTAAAAAAAATAATAATAAAAAAGCCAAAATAGGGAATTTTTTGAAGGTCAAATAAAAATATAGAAGACAGTGTCTGCTTCCATTAGATCATCACCTGAGTCCTCACTGAACAGTTTGCTTTGTTTCAGTCAAGCAAAGCTTTTCAATAGATTTCATATATAACTGTACAAGTTATAGACATTGGAAAGGAGAGAAAAAATTTAGGGGATTTTGCATCACGAACTTTAATAGGCTTGTTTTGAAATGGCACAAAAGTACTTAAGGTCTAGTTTGCTCTCCATCCAACTCAAGAAGGGACAAGCTGACCCAACATTTCCCTCATCCTGTGTTGATTAAGGAGAATACTTCACTCCCAAGTATTCTTATTCATCTCCCATAGATTTCAGATCTCTGTCCACTTAGTCTGACTCCTTTTCTTTACCTCTTTGTATTTCTTTTACTTCAGTAAGAACTTAGCAATTGTATTTGGATAATTATGTATCTGTATATTTATACACATGTATGTCTGCAAAATGACAAACTGATTTGGACCAAAAACTGGCAACAATGTCTATCCCTTTATCTTCCCAGTAGTCTTTTTCATGTTTTCTTAATATTAAAAATTACTTTGGCTTTTATAGATACATATGCTGCACCTTTCTGGAATAACTATATGAAGCTAACCTGGAAAGAATTTCTTTCCTTTTCTCTTCAAATGCTGGGTTGCAATTTCTTTTGGGTTGTAGGTACAGAAAGCAAAATACTGCCCTACAAACTCTCATTGAGACCAGAACTCTGTATTATCATCTGACATTGCCAATATTTGACTAGATCAATGCAAAATACTAGTGTCATCACACTTAAAATTATTGTATATAATCAAATGGATGACTTACTTCCCCTTTAGGCTCTACCTACACTATTAAATCACATAGTGTTCCTGGCACTGATAAGTCATTTTTATAGTATTAATTTATTAAGTTGGGATTTTCCATTATTCTAGCCTGAACAGTACAATTCTTAGTCATGATTTGGGACTCATGAGAGTCACAGGGAGTTTAAATGAAGCCACCCTGTTTTGTGGGGTAAGGTGGCCTTACATTAGAGATCAGGCTGTCACGCTAGTTGGTCTAGAGCTGGAAAATGGCATATTTTTGCTTAATAATACAGATGCAGCTTTAGACTCTGGAATATAACCGGGGCAATCAAAAAAAAAAAATTTAAAAAAGACATTCAGGTCCTAAGGTCTGCTGACTTTAGCTGTTCGACCATATGATTTTTATCAAATTATAATTTCATTATTTTTACCATTTTCACAAAATGTATGTGTGTTTGTGTGTCTGTGTGTGCGCGCATATGTCACTCTTACTTTACACTGAGGTTTTGAAGAAGATACATGGATTATTTTTAGTTTTCAAGAGACAAACAAATATGTTCCAGAAATAAGATCTGGTTCCAAGCTTTAGCAGAGTAATAATTTTTTAGTAGAAGAGCTGGTTTCATATAGAACTGCTGACACAAACTGAGCTACAACAGTACTGATAAACAACACTGCAATTTAGGCCATGTTCCTATCCCATAGATAACTCTGATAATATGACTAACCAGTTGCGGTATAACAAAACCCATCACTCTTACTCTGATCTCATGAAAGCAGAATGAGACTCTCTTGGTTTTGTAGCATCACACATTTGCAGTAACTTTGCTCAAGAACAGAGGTATTTAACACTGTGTTTTGCAGTTATATCTTTGCATTTATTGTAGAACTTTTAGCACAACAATAATTCAATAACCCTGAGAGTAACTGGTGTCAGAAAACAATATAAACTGGGCAATCACATTAGAAAGACCCACACCTTCTGTACAAGACTTGTGGTGAGGCTTTCCTGCTTTTCTCCTAGCCTAGTGAGGTTTACTCTTCCCCCTTTCTGGGACTTGGTTAGAGGGCTTTTTTGAGGCATGCAAACGTTGATGAAAGACCAAGGCTGGTTCTGAGCACCTGTGTGAGACTACATCCTCGTGTCCTCTCTGTCCAGACCCAACAGAGATTTGTGTTGTCTCAGGCTGGTGACTTTTTCAGGGAATCCACATGAGGGTCATTCTTTCAACCAAGTGGGGAATAGATGTGATAGAGGTGATAGCCCATGATATTTTGATTCAAAGCAAGGTGAAGGAAATAGGTGTTTGCTTTACCAATGAGCATGATATCCTTCTCCCGAAAGCCATCACTAATGACATGTCGTATATTCTCGTCAAAATATTCTCAGAAATGTGCCTTCCAAGTTCCTGGAAAACAGTATTTGGGCTCCTAATTCACTCAGGTGACATTGAACATTCTACTCCATGACTGTGTATCACCTAGCCTAGTAAAGCTCATTCTGTCTGTGTCTGAACTGCCTGTTAACTTGGAGCCAAGAGTCCTCAGAGGAGGACTCATTTATTTCCCACATTTCAAGTCTGCAAACAAGGCTGCTGGAGTGACTGGGGACTTCTGCAGTTTCTATATGCAACTAAACACCACGTTACAAGTCTCATGAGAGCAGAGCAGAGGGGAGAATCACCTCCCTTGACCTGCTGACCACACTTGTTTTTATGCAGCCCAGGATGTGATTGGCTGTCTGGGCTGCAAGTGCACATTGCCAGCTCATATGTTTTTTTATCCACCAGTATCCCCAAATGACAAAATCACAGGATGGTAGGGGTTGGAAGGGACCTCCGAAGATCATCTAGTCCAACCCCCCTGCTAGAGCAGGATCGTGATAATGGGATTGCTTTGACCTTCATGAGGTTCACATGGAATCATAGAATCATAGAATGATAGAATCGTGTGGGTTGGAAGGGACCTCAAAGATCATCTAGTTCCAACCCCCCTGCCATGGCAGGGACACCTCCCACTAGATCAGGTTGCTCAAGGCTCCATCCAGCCTGGCCTTGAACACTGCCAGCGATGGAGCATCCACAACTTCCTTGGGCAACCTGTTCCAGTGCCTCACCACCCTCAGGGTAAAGAATTTCTTCCTTATATCTAGTCTAAACTTACACTCTCTCAGCTTTCACCCATTACCCCTCATCCTATCATTACAGTCCCTGGTAAAAAGTCCCTCCCCAGCTTTCCTGTAGGTCCCTTCAGGTACTGGAAGGACGCTATGAGGTCTCCCCAGAGCCTTCTCTTTTCCACGCTGAACGAGGCTAGCTCTCTCAGCCTGTCCTCATAGGAGAGGGGTTCCAGCCCTCTGACCATCTTGGTGGCCCTCCTCTGGACTCTCTCCAACAGCTCCATATCTGTCTTGTGTTGGGGGCTCCAGAGCTGGACACAGTATTCCAGGTGGGGTCTCATAAGGGCAGAGCAGCGGGACAGAATCACCTCCCTCGATCTGCTGGTCACACATCTTTTGATGCATCCCAGGACACGGTTGGCTTTCTGGGCTGCAAGCACACACTGTTGGCTCATATTGATCTTATCATACATCATCATGTCCAAGTCCTTCTCCTCAGGACTGTTCTCGATCCACTCGTTGCCCAGCCTGTATCTGTGCTTGGGATTGCCTTGACCCAGGTGCAGGACCTTACACTTGACCTTGTTAAACACGTGTTTATGTACTACACATGCTTTCATACCAGCCCAAAAGCTGTCCATGAGGTAGCCAAGTGGCTAGAAAGCTCTTTTATCTCCTCTCTGTCACTTCAACTGTGAGGGAGGGTGGAGGGGGGTGGGAGGCATCCTCAGCTTCCTCCTCTGTGAGGCAGAGCTTTGGTAAATGGTATATGTCTTCTCGAATTCCTGTTCCTGCTGTCTTTTTCTTTTTTAGCTCTGCAGAATAAGATAAAATCATTGTGCAGCTGTATTTTTCCATAGGGTGAGCACATTCCCCCTGCCTAAGATGTAGGGAACACAACAATCCTGGAGGTCAGGATTTCTGAAGATATTTTGATGTGAACAAGGAAGTTCAAAGGAAATATTACCATTTCACAGTAATTAAGTCCTTTGACAGCAGTAAGGAACCTAACTACTTAACTTTTTCCATAACAATCCAGTTATCTGCATCTGTTGAAAAGAAATTCACAGACTCTCTATCTCTCTGTAACCTACACATGCAGTGGCTCCTACTATATACCAGAAATTACTGGCATCTCTTTAAAGAACTTCATGCTGGAAATGAACATTAAAGGATAGAAGAGAAAAAAAAATACCCTGAAGTTTAATCTTTTTTGTTTAATTTCGGTGATTGCATGATGAAATACTAAATTGCCCGAGGTTTAGGATCCCTCAAATGCTTTCTATTAGCCAGCCATTCAAAGACAGTGCTTTGTTTCCAGACTTCATTGCAACATTTCCACTTTCTCTTTCAACATGAGAATGATGTGTATGGACAAACCTCTGAAAGATTATTCTCAGAAGTGAATACATCTTTTGAAGCATTTCAGTTGTCTAGAGTTTCTAGCATAGCCAAACAGTATTCAGAATGATTCTGTCTTTCATGTCAAGATTATTTTATGCATTTTGAATTTAGGTTTTTTTTGCCTGCGCTCTGGAATTTGGTTCATTCTTTATAATCTTTTGATTCCTGCAAAGATTCAATACCTTTAAATTAAAAGATGAAAGGATTCATCAGCAGAACACTACATGTTTAGCTTAATTGGTTCCGAGTTTTCCTGTTGAAAGGGCTTCCTAACATGCATTTAGCAGCAGACAGGTGGTCCCTATTTTCCATACTTTCATATTGGGATTTGAACACTTTCAAAAAGTTACGGTGTGGAGAAGTACTAGCCTAATTCATCTCAATTAAAGTCTTCATCTGGATGCAATAATGTAACTTTTCCAAACTTGAAGTTTGCAAAAATACTAACAGAATCCTTAAGGCTTTTTAACTCAATTATACTATGTTGTGTAATATATTAGTTGAAAACGCATAAAAGGTGTAAGTATGATTTATCATATATCATATATTTCAATGCTGTTGACTCAATAAAATAAAGAGCTGGAAAAAAATGGAATTTTGCTTGATTTCATCTTAGATATGAAAATAGAAAGTTTTGTAAATTGTAACTGTTTATACAGAACAAAGCAGCTCATATTTATCCTGGTTTCCCAGGCACAGACCCATGGGCCAGCCATGGCAGGCAGGCCATGAGTAGCCCCAAGTCAGCTGGGAGTTTCAGTCAGGGCAGCTGCCCCAAGCTGACTCACAGGTATGTCCCATACCACTTAATCATGCTCATTATAAAAGGAGGGAGTTCACTGGATGTGAGGAGTTCCTGTTCTTGGGGATCTTCTCTCTTGGTCTTCTGCTGCTAATCCTAAGGATGTGGCTGAGTATAGACTTATATACTTTATATTGGTGTTTGTATTAGTTTTGTTATTTCTCTAAGTCTGTTTCTACTTCAACCCATGGGGCTTCTCCCTTTTTATCCCAATTCCCCTTCTCAGCTGGGGAGAGATCATCAGGTGGTAGAACAACTGCTACAGTTTAGCCCCAGGTACAGGCTAAACATAGACAATATTTTACTGTCCACTCTACCAAATGCTTGGAGCAACAAAACCTACTGATTAACTTTTGTGCATATGAGCAAAATATCATGCCATTTATCACCAGAAATCACAAATTTCATGTATTTATCTTTTCTCTGTCTGGGTCTGAGACAAAGACAGTACCTGGAACAATTCTTTGGATTAAATTTTCCTCGATGGATATGGTTTCGACAGTTTTTTGTTTGTTTATTTAAAAGCTGCCTTTTGTCTTCAGACAGTGGATGGCATCTTTTGTTTAATTTCCCTTCAAAATTTAGTGGCCATCTGTAGCTTTCAGTTCCTCTGACTGAAAACATTGGAACTATTTATGTAGGTAAATGTTTGCAGATGCAAAGCCTGCAATGTCTGTTATTTTCCAAAAACTTCTTCACTATGTTGCTTGCTGCAGCTGTACATGTGGATTCAGAAACAGTACCGCCACTGCTTCTCGTTATGCTGTAGATTCTCTGATTTTGTTATTAGTTTCCTTTACTTTTTTAATATTATGTTATAATCTAAAAATATATGTACATCTATATACATACGATTAAAACAATACCATTTTTCATAGTTTTGTCCATTTGTTCTCCCACAGATTTAAGTCTCAGTTTAAGCAGGCAATAACAGAGTATTAACATTCTTTTGGTCTGCTGACTTAAAACACCCACAAAGAGGTAATCTCCCAGGCTTTCAAGCAGCATAATGTACACACTGAGAAAGAGAACAGCCTTACACAGCAGTTTTGAAGAAGCCACAGCTTTGTATGTTAGAAAGGAAAGCATAAAGTTTTTACCAGGCAGCATTCTGGAGTGTCTGCATTCAGGCTGATCCTCAGGCACTAGTAGTATGCTAACAGCCCTGAGCTTCCAGAGCAGGAAGCAGGGCAGGAGACCAAAGGCTGTTTTATGTCACTTTAAATGTATTCATTGATGAGTCTATCTTATTGAGTGTTTGTGCTGAGTTTAATGCAAACACTAAAAGAGGTTTTGTGCCTTTTCAGGAGTTGCAGACATACTTTGTTTTATGATGAAATTTATCAACTATTTTTAGTTCCACTATTTCGGTTTGAAGTCAATGTACTTAATATAGAACATCTCACAGCTCATGTTGCCCCTTCAGTGCTGTGTAAACTTGTCACTAACATGATCCTTAATTTATTTTTGTTTGTATTGAATATACTACTTCCAGCTACATTAGCACTGACTAAAGCCCTTCGGTGGTCTAAAGCAATAGCCTGGTACGGACCGTGGAAAATAAGGCCATTTCTTTCGAAAAAAAATTACTGAGATGTAGGCCAGATCCTGTAGCAAAGTTCGAAGCTGATTTAAGAGCAATGTGTACATTCAGAGAGGATGAACTAAAACACATCCATGTCCAGAAAGGCTAATGGTTTCACAGCTATGCACTCTGACTGGGGGGGAAAAAAAAAAAAAAGGCAGAACAGCAGAGTAAGTATGTGAATGTGTGTAGCTTCTTTTCATAAAGCCTCATAGACCTCTTTCCTCCTGGTTTTCACAGTGAACAGTAACGTTACTGTCCCTCTTGTGACACTAGATGGCAGTTCAGAGTAGTGGTGGGATGAGAAGGTCTTTTCTAACCTTTTCTAGTTATTTTGCATATGAAATTATAAAGGCATGAAATTAATGCTATCATCGAACAAAAGCAATTTCTCAGCTTTCTGCTTATTTGTATATATGACTCTGAAGTAGATAATAGATAATTAAAAGAAGCAGCAAACATAAACAGAGATTATAACAAAAAGTGGTTCACTGGTAGATCAAAAAAGCCATGTTATAGGCCAAAGAGCAGTTTTTAGAAGATTTGAGAAGCAGTCTGAGGAGGGAACTGAAAAAAATCTATAGGCCTGGAAATCAGAGAAACATGTTGTTGCCAGACCTTCCCTGTAAACGAAATTAGATTTGATGTCATTTATACATCACCAATCAGATGATGACTGTCCTTAACCTGGTGCACTTTAAGAGAAACCATCCAGCTCCCTTCTGGCCTTAAAAGACAAGCATATATGTAGGAACTAATTGACTTCAGACAAGTTTTGAAAAATAACATACTTTAGCAATATATGGTTTTGCTAAGAAAAAAAATGCTTATATAATTTTTGAAAACCTAAATCTGATTAAATCACATTAATTAAAAAAATAAGAAAAAAATCATAGAATCATAGAATCATTTTAGTTGGAAAAGACCTCTAAGATTACCAAGTCTGACCATTAACCTAGCACTGTCAAGTCCACCACTAAACCATGCCCCTCGGCACCTCATCTACACATCTTTTAAATTCTTCCAGGGATGGGGACATAACCACTGCTCTGGGCAGCCTATTTCAATCATTCATAACTCTTTCAGTGAAGAAATTTTTCCTAATATCTGATCTAAACCTCCCCTCGTGCAACCTGAGGCCATTACCCCTCATCCTATCACTAGTTACCTGGGAGAAAAGACCGACCCCCACCTCTCTACAACCTCCTTTCAGGTATCTGTAGAGAGCAATGAGGTCTCCCCTCAGCCTCCTCTTCTCCAGACTGAACAACCCCAGTTCCCTCAGCTGCTCCTCATAAGACTTGTGCTCCAGAACCCTTCACCAGCTCTGTTGCCCTTCTTTGGACACACTCCAGCAGCTCAGTGTCCATCTTGTAGTGAGGGGCCCAAAATTGAACACAGTGTTCAAGATGCAGCCTCACCAATGCCAGATACAAGGGGACAATCACTTCCCTAGTCCTGATGGTCACACTGTTTCTGATAAAAGTCAGGATGCTGTTGGTCTTCTTGGCCACCTGGGCAAATTGAGAAGGATACTACAAAAGCAAAAGAAAAGTTTGTAGTATTGCCATTAAAATGCAGTAAAAACTTACAGAAGCATCATTTCTTCAAGACACCATTTTATTTTCCAATTTATATAGTCTCTAATTTTATTATTATTCTGTCTTCTTTATCACAAAAAGACAGAATTTTAAAAATAAATATTATTAGAAAATTGATTTTAAAAGTAAAGGCAAGGAAGTGCTTATTTTATATCCAGTGGAAGAAATAAGAAGCCTCTGTATGCCAGATAAATGCTTCCATCATTCTTGAGGCTGAGGATCTGCCACTACACCTTTTTATTCTCGTATTTCTTGCTTCTACCATCTTGAATTTTCCGATTACAGGGATATGTTTTGTTTCAGACTCGCTAGGAAGGTCCATTCTCACACCTGAGAGATAGTCATGCCCATGCCTGCAGTGATCCCTCTGTGGCCCAGGGATGCAGGAAGGCTGCACCAGGAAATAAGGTTTTATTACTATATGTGTTGAGTCCTACAGGTTATTTTGTGACTTTTTAGCATCTTCATATGTTATGAAGGGATTGGAGATGCACTGCTGGGCATGAAGCTTTAGCTCTCTCATGTCTTTCTGCCCAACTGTTTATAGTTTGTTTGGGTTTGTTCTTTTTTTTTTTTTTCTTCCTGTCTTTTTTTGTTTGATTGGTTTGGTTTTAGGTGGAAGAGCCATCTGTTCTGTATTTATATGAAAAGCAGCTTTAAAACTATTGGCTTCCTGCTGCTTTGAAGTCTTTGCAGATGCTGTGTGAGGATAGAGTCCCATCAGTCAGACATTGTAGGTATGTCTGCATGATGTATGGAAAACCAACAGTCTGTTTACCTTTTGAATTTGTGATGATCTTGTTGAAGTCTCATGTTATAGGATTTGTTTATTCTGTTTTATTGCACAGGACTGGGATTCAGGAAAGTCCTGTTATCTTTGCAGCCCTTGTTTATTAGGGGGGAATGTACTTTATGAGGAACAGCTTGTGCTTTAGCACAGAGGGCAACAAGCTTGTTATGGGACATATCGTCGGTATTATAAAAGAAGACCAGGCTCAGATATTTTCTTCTGGACTTAAAGTTGTTTCTGATTTGAAAGAAAAGCCTTAGTATGGAGAGAATTAAAAGATATGGAAGTAGAAATGGAAAGCTTGTGTATATGCTTATATGAAGTTTTATGCAATAAGTAATTGTTATTATTTATCGCATAAATCTCTTCCTGTAAGTTGCATCTGTATCTGTTAATTTGAAATGAGTGCACACAAACCTTTGTTCTCCATTGAAATGCCAGTGCTTAGCTTTCAGCATGAAGTCTCTCTCTGTATACTGGCAGATATTCAACCAAGAACCAAAAGGAAAAAATGCTGATTTTATGGAGGGTTTTCCCTCCAGTGACAGAAGAATATCATGTACTGTTATTTTTATTTTAAAATAACACTCCAAAGATGTGAAACTCAGAAGAAAAGAAGGATGCGAACTGGGGAAATCCTTGGCTACTATATGAAGAACATAGATAACAAGAGTGAAAGCACACTCATTTTGTTTAATGGCTTTGGTGATCCATCATTGTTCCCAATTATTTACTACCTGAATAAATCACAACTGTAAAAAGAACATATTCATTTTCTAGAAAAAAATACCCATGAGTGTTAGGCACGAATAAGTTTCTCGAGGCAAGAGAATTTCGCACAATTTACTGTTACTTTAGTTATCACCATGCCAAAGATGTTCAATTTTCAAAACTTAATCCTATATAAAGTTCTAACACACTACGTTATGCTATCAAAACAGAAAAAAAAGACAAGCACCTTGGAGTTTGCCTGTATTACATTATTCTTTAATATAAATGACATATAAGTTTTACAAATTAGAGAGATTTACCTTGGAGTATTAAGAGGCTGCAGAAGATTCTTTTAAGGTGACATTTTTATTGAGTATATGTTTAGCTTTGTAGATTGACAGTAGAAATGAGCAGCCTACCTTTGATGTGCTTGCTACCCACAAGAAGCATGGGTTGAAGAATCCTAATTTGCAGAGGGCTTCAAATCACTCTAAGAAGATACTTCTACGAATGATGTCCCAGCAATGTCCAGCTAGGCCTTGCTGTTATTTCACTTCATATTTTGCTATGCTTATAATTTTGCTTATAAACTAAATTCCACAAATTCATCAGACGGGGAGCCTGCATATCTCTACTTGACAATTAGAAACATTGTTTAAAAACAAAAATGGTAAAGGATGCCGACAAATGTACAATGCAGAACAAGTGAACAGTGAAATGCTATTATTTTTGGTTTAGATATATACATGGATTGATACCAATGACTAAATCCGGATACCATGCTCTGCAAAGCAGTCTCACTGAAGCCATTAAACTGCTCTTGTGACCAAGGTGAGAAGGATTTGCCCTGGAGAAATTTAGTCATTGAGCTTCAGACATAGGGTACAGGTTTTGTGCTGCAGACTACTCATTCTTTTCAATAGGATTGTTAGGCTAATCCTGAATAGCATTGCTCTAGAAGAATGGCAAACTTTAAAGAACTACATGTACAATATGAATTTATTTTACTTTCCCCAAAATAATGACATTAGCAATAACTTTATTTGCCTCTGCTAAATAGATACATTCAGAATTAGCTTAGTGTTATAGTGGATATTTTTAAACCTCTAGGGCTTGAAATAAGTTTAAAGGAGGTAACTCTCACCTTCTCAAGTCTCAAGATGATTTGAACATCTTTTTTCCCTCTACTATTTTTGTGTACATGTGGCTATAAAAATAACCTCAATCACTATCTTTTTTTTTATATCATAGTTTGACAAATATTTACTCCGAATCTCATATACAATGGAATCTGAAAACCTGTAGCATTCAGCAAACTGAAAAATACCACAGAAAGCATGCTGGAAAAGAAGGCTGAAATAAGTCAGTTTAAAGCACAGTTGGCAATTCTTTTTGATGGTATACTTGATCTTGTACATCTGTATTGATTCATTTACTCTACATCAATGGATCATCTCCACTTTAAAGTGAAGCTTCTGGTATTTGGCATTAATTGTTAGCAACAATTTTTTGAACAGGCCTATTACAACAGGTACTTTAGCTGAAACACAACCGAACCCCATCTTTAGACATCTATTTGTAATTTCCAATCTGTACTGCAGAGCGTTCATGGATACATCGGAAAGCAGAGGGCTGGATTTCCCAGTACTGCACGGGGTTGCTGAAGAGACTCACACCAGAATAGCTAGCCTTTTTGGTGTTGTAGCCAAGAGGGCAGAAGTCGTTGATACCAATTGTAGCAATTTTGTTGTTATGAAGATAGACCACCTGAAAAGCACAGAAGTACAGAAGTGAAAAATAGACCTACTGTGGCAAATAAGACAGTTGATTTGACATCAAACACTTGGTATATATTGTGCGATGTTTTACAGAGTGACAATACATCCTTTTTTCTTTTTCCCCCCTAAACAAGTGTTTGATTCTGCTTACTTTTGAAATACCTAGAGTATACCCAATTAGAAATAATTTCTACAGAAAGAGCAGAAACTGTGCAAGGCAACCCAATAACATAAGTATCATTTGATCATACTGTAACCAAAACAGGAGACAAAGAGGTGGAATTATTTATAAAGTGCTGTGGTTCAGAAGCATGTGTTGTACATAAAGAATGTATTTGGTGCTAATTGGTTTCTCTCTAGCTCTAACACTTTCGCTCTCATGAGTGCAACTGTGCAGGACTCAGAGCCAAAGTAATCATTAACAACGATTTAAAATAGCTGATGAATATTGCTTTGCTCCAGAGTCACCATTTCTGATGAATTTTCCCAAGCTACGTGAAAATGGTGATTTACATCTGGGAGTCTTCATTCTTTGAGAGCTTGCTTTCCTGTAAAATCTTACTCAAGATTTTAATTGGTTCCAAGAGGCCATATTTCTAGCTATCCAGCCACACAGACCTAGAAAATACTGCTGATGTGAAATACATATTGCATCTCTTTGCCCTCCTGACGGCACAGCCTTGCAAGATACCAAAGGGAAAGGTCTTGGGAAAGGCTGCAAAACGTCACTGAGTAGAATTAGAAAAAAAAAAATTCAACAGAAGATATGTTCTTTGAAAGCATTTTTTGAGTAAAGAGGAAATCAAAGTACACAATTCCATATTTGTTGTATCCCCTCAGTCACACAGAGATAATGAATGCACACCTCCAGATTTATACATCTCTGTAGCCACACCCACACAAAAATCAGAATAAGAGACTTTTTTGTTGTTTGCAACTTTTCCATGCCTGTTCAACAGCTTATGAAACTTGCATCAAGTTACCTTTTGAACGAATACTGTGTATGTTTCTGCTCAAGACTGAATAACCACACAAATACCACTCAGAATCTTTCAAGTGTTGCTCTCTGAGGCAGTATGATAAACTTTACCTGGATATATTTGTGTTCACCCAGTCCACCAGGTACTCTGACAAGTTCATTGTTGTTCAGATGGAGCTCTCTCAGATGAGGTACATTGTTAAGAGAGCCATTTTCAACTGAAGAAATACTGTTGAAGCTGAGACCTAATCTAAAAAAAAAAAAAAAAAAGGAAACAGAAAAAAAAAGTGAACTTCCTCACATAACCGTCTTTCTCGAGTTGATTACTTCCGTACACAACTGTTGTAGAACAGATCGGGCTAATTTTCAGAATTATGCATGAGGCAGAGTCACCACGGGTAACTAGTTTAGATAAACATATTATTAAAAGTTTGACATCTGATATGAACTATCATAATTATCATTATATCATTCAACTTGTTCCCATGGTACTGCATACTTTCATGAGCTATATGATTAATGCCACTGTAAATATGTACTGTGTACCTCCATAGGCACCAGACTTTCTTTAAAAGCTGAGTAAGAGTTTCTTGTATGATTGTAGGAGCACTGGCTGTAACTTTCTTTGCCAAACTACATAACCCAGGGTGACCAGAACTGTTAAGTTTAAATCTCCACCACATCCTTCTAAGATACTTATGCAGTTACAGCCATGTCACAGACTGGAAGCAGGGACTGAGTCATATCTAATGATCTGTTCATCAGGACACAGAAGTCCAGAGTTTTCACCACAAAATTATCCCTCCTGCTTTTTACATCTACATTTTGCGTTTGCAAGCACAAGCTATGTCCAATTTGGAAAAACTGGTCCTACCTGTGTATTCCTGTGTTAATACTATTTCTGTTTGCAACTACTAAACTACAGATTTTTCTCGAGACTCTCTCAGAAGTCACAGTGCTCTGTGTTCCAATAAGGAACTGAGTGGTAATTCTGCAGGATTTGTCATTATCAGGAGTGTTGTCCTTTGAGAAAATTATTTCTGTAAAGGCTAAACCTACTCCTCCTAGTTTGCTTTATCTTTTTTCTTTAAGTAAGCTTTTTTTAATTTTGAAGGAAAAAAATGCTCTGAGATTTATTAACAACTGAATCAATTAAAAAATGTAATATAAATAATCAGAATCTTTATGATAGAATAATTTGCTATGGATGAGTGCTTTTAAAGAAAGTCTGATTTACTGTGATCTGCTACCTGTAATTATCTGTGGCTAGTCAGCTGCAAAAGCCAGAATCTAGACCTAGTATAAAATCACAGAACTAAAACTTCTGTTTGATCTTTATGGCAGACTTGTTTCCAGAAACAATGCTGTCCAAGAATGGAAATGCATTTTATAAATTTCCTTTTAAAAACAAACAGTCAAAGAAGGATCTTGCTAACTAGTACTATATATGATACAAAAAGTCATAATCATACTCTTTAAACATTGTAGTGTTGTCAAACTATTAAATGATAATGGAGAGCTTAATGAGACCTCCCACTGACACCAATAGGGACTTATTTCACTTAGAAATCAGTTCACAGCAACCCATATCTTTGCTAGAATTTTGTCTGCAAGCATTTTCATTTAAAAGTTATTAGAACAAAATTCCTTTTGAGCAGAGTACATCAAGACTTAATAAAGCTTGGGGTATTTGATCCTACAGAGCGATTTGGCCTGATGGTCTATAGAGTATCTACTAAAGACTTCAGTAATGGATGCTTATAGTGAATGTTTTTAAAAGGATTGGGAGGAAAAAAAACCTAACAAACAAAACCAAACAACTTGCCTCCAACATCCCTGCTTGCCCGTTCCCACTTTTTTGTTACATGTACCTTAACAAACTTCATGCTGCTTAACACCATCATTATTCAGGGCTTGATGCAAATTCCACTGTATGGAGCTAGACCTTTTCAGAAAACTTTAATACACTCTAGACTCTAGTAACATCAGCTGTGTAATGTGTATATCCTCCTGTAGAGTTCATTCCTGCATGAACCCAGCAAACTGGATATTAGGATTGGATATTAGGAAGAAGTGCTTTACTGAGAGGGTGGTTAGGCACTGGAACAGGCTGCCCAGGGAGGTGGTGGAGTCGCTGTCCTTGGAGGTGTTTAAAAAACGAGTAGATGAAGCACTTGAGGCCATGGTCTAGTGGTTAGGGAGATGATGGGATAAAGGTTGGACCTGATGATTCTGGAGGTCCTTTCCAACCATAGTGATTCTATGATTCTATGAACTCGTAGTTGGGTTTACATTAGTGAGAATTTTTTTTGGCACTGCAACACTGTATGAAGACTTCTTGAAGACTTAAGACTAATTTTACAAGGAAAACAAAGAAACAAAGAGGATAAATATTGGCGGTCTGCTAGAACCCAAGAAATCAAAAGGGAATGAGCAGTAGACCTACAGTGAGTTCTTTCCCAGTTCAAAATACCTTAGTCATACACATACATAGTCAGAAAAATAACCTGTTTCTCAAAGCCTAACTGTGCTTTAGGGCAACTATTAGACTCTTGAGCATATGTTGACATAGTCCAGGAGGAGCGTGGTCTGACCCCATACTGATGTTCCTGAAGTCTTAGATGTGTAAATAAAAGATGGTATTCAGTAGCATGTTTCTGTGGCATAAGGGGCGTGCTGCCCCTTAGATTTATCCCATATGCTGTCCTGGAGCTCTCCCGTAGCTCCCTCCTTTTGTTGTCTGTCTGCCCTGCTATGTTCAATGTCCTTTTTTTTTTTTTTTTCAAATCTATATTCTGCCTTACTATTCAACTTTTCAAAAGAGGGTTTCTGACTATGATTAGTTTGTCTGCTTAAGCACAGGCCAGAGAGCAGTTTAAAACTTGGTGATCATTCTGAGCCATTCCACATAACTACACCCCAATCAACAAAATATCTTGTTTCACTGTACAGTACAGCCATAATGAAAGCAGCCCAAGGTTAGATATTTTCAGTAGTCCATCAGCACTTGCTGCATGTCTTAAGGACTTCCAACAATATTGTCTATGTGATGTTGCTGTATTGTTTTCCAAATGTGAATATGAAAAAGAGAAAAATTGGGTCATCTACAGGACAACTGACTCACTCACACCTCCCTCCTCCAGTAAAGTAAATTACTCTTTACCTCAGTAGTTATGATCTTATTTTGGTTTTGGAAGTTTTCGGTGTCATTTCACTGGAAGATGTTACATTTTATACTAAGCTTCTATCATTAGCAATAACTGCTTACTAGTCCCCTAAACCATATGTTATTTATATTTTTTTCAGTAAAATCCAGAAGCAGACTTTTTGAGCAGGGATGAATCTGTCAACAAATGTGAACATCAAACGTGAACTGAAATGCCTTATTTTACAAGCTCTACAATGCTGTTCTAAGCCTTATCACCTGGAATTGCCAGATTCGCAATGTGTGTTATTTTATATTTCATTGCACAAAATTGCTGTCCAAGATGCTATAAACAGTGGTAAATTTAATTCCTGTTGATCAGTAATCTTTCTTTATTCTCTGTTTTCTGCCTTCGTTATGAGAAGCAGAACAACTAGGATGAAGATCCAGGAATTAGATCCAGCAGTCTAATTAATAGTCTTTTAGATCAATTAGACTTCTATTTCCATAGAAATAATTTAAAGCATCATATTATCAAAATATCTTGCATGAAAGGTCCATTTTAATATTTTAGCAAGTTATCTAACGTGAACTAATTCACAAATAATTCTGTATGTCTATAACAGACGTTTGGGAATTCTCTTTACCTTTTCCTACAGTTAGAGAAACTTATTCCACAACATATTCACAGATTAGCATGGTACAATCACCCTGAAAAAATGGTACTTTCTTATTTATATTGTATGATTTATTTTTTTTCACTTTCTCAGGCTCATTGCAGAGGTGCCTTTCTTGAGAAACAGAGGAAACTGTTGCAAGCAGTTTTGGTTCCCATGTGCTTTTTTCCTCAGTTTCCAGAGGAAATTGCTTGAGCATTGCAGTGTCCCAAGAAAAATGCATAAACCAAAGATGGAAACACAATGAAAGAAGCATAACATAATTAAAAAATCTAATTGCTGTCATTATCTTTCTTTTTATTTCTTTTTTTTTTTTTTTTTTTTAAATCAAAGAAGCAGTTGTCCTGGGCATACATCACGCATAATTAAAAATATCTGGAAATTTCCCTTTTTTAGGGAAAAAAAAAAAGTGTTTAGCTCTCATAAGTCAGTACACAAGTCCTTAGAAGCTTTGTCTGCTCAGTTATGCGCTGCGTCAATGATGATAACTCTCATGAATCCCAGAATGATGTTTTTTAATTATGTGTGTGGTGGTTACAACTTCAACTAATATTTCATGTGAAAAGAAGAAATGAATTCTTACTTTGCCAAGTTGGTGAGTCCAGACAGACCATCAGCATCAATTTTGCTGATTTTGTTGCCATCAAGGTGAAGTTCAGTAAGGGATGGGGGAAGGCCTGAAAGAGAGAACACCATCAAATTACTTTTGATAAAACTGGATTATCTTTCTTAAAGGACTTGTGTTATACTGAGGGTCTTTTACAGTAACAAAAAGATTTTTACTAGACATGATCAAGAACAATTCATTGAATGAAACAAGGAACTTTTACAATCAGGGAAACTGAAAACAGCTAGTAACATTTATTTGGCATGAAATCAAAACAAGCTCCTAAGGTCATCATAGAACAGTTGATTCTTAAAAATAGCTAAAAGAAATTCTTCTCAGATACGAATTGTAGCCTTCATTATAATGTAAATGAGACATATATAATAGTGTAAGAGAAAGAGCTTTCATTTTAGCCAGACTATCCACATACATAGATCTACAAACATTTGGCGCCTAGATATTTAATCAATAGTCGCAGCAGAAAATTAGCTGATAAAGACGAGGTAAAATAATTTTAATGTTATTTTAAGTAGGGTAGATACTAGTTTGCAAATTCTTTTTATTAGGAAAAAAAAAGATTGGAAACAAATATTTTAACTATCTGAGGTCCCTCAAAGGAACATCCAAAACAGGAAATGTGAGAAGAAAGAAATAACAACTAGTATTAGCTTTCAAAAACTTTTCAGCTATTTCAAAACAATCGGCTGGCTGAAGTATGAATAAATTGAATTTAATTTCCTCTGAACTGGAACTATTCTGGTTTGGTTTGGTTTTTAATAGGTTATATTGAAATTGTTCTTATTTTGTACCAAGTTGCAACAAAGTACTTTTAAAAACAACAAATGTTTCTGTTTTGTATAGGAACAGTATTTTCTACTTCAAACCCACAGACTTATGAAGGGCTGATATCATGTTTGTAGAACTTCAGTTAATTCTACACAAGTTTACATCTGTATAATGTTGATTGGGTTCACAAATCAGAGTCAGAGGGTGAAAATGTTCTTCCTCTTTATATTTCAGCTATGAAACAAGAAAAGCAAAGCAACAGAAAATGGCTTAATTTTGACAGTGCCCCTCTTGTGGAGCTTCTCATAATAGAAAACCAAAAGTTTACAAACCAATAAAAGTCAAGAAACCAAAAAATGAAGCAGTGAAGAAATGGATGCTCTAAGGACTGACTCAAAAGGCTTCCATAATATTTTTTTTCCCAGCTGACTAGAAGTCACTATATTATACTTGTGCAAATCTCTGAAATTTTCATTGAATTTCTTACCTTTTGGGATGCTAGTAATGTTGGTGTCTGCAATACGAATGTAGGAGAGCCTCTTCATCCCCTGAAAAGCGCCGTTTTCAA
Organism: Podargus strigoides; assembly: GCA_028020825.1. NCBI lineage: Eukaryota > Metazoa > Chordata > Aves > Caprimulgiformes > Podargidae > Podargus > Podargus strigoides. The sequence goes on along the minus strand of CM051663.1, from coordinate 122,834,577 downwards.
TGCCTGAACTCTTGATTGGATTGGTGCCTAGTTCTGCCAACAAAACATAGTTGTGAGTTGTGCTGCAGTGTAGGTACCTATGCCCTTCAAGGTCAAAGCTAATTTGGACGTACAATTTATTGGAGCATTTCTTGGCTTTCTACATAAAATCACTGACTGAACTAAAAAGAACATCTTGAAAAAACACTGAGTTTTGTTATAATTTCTCATGCTCATACCTAAGACAATCACTTGATTCAGTCCATTAAAGACAGCTTTCCTCAACTTGGAGATGTCGTTCTCATGAGCCCGTATCTCCTGAAGAGACTTCGGCATGTTTTCTGGGAGTTCTTTCAGGTTGTTCTTGGACAGATAAAGTCTTTCCAGTTTCTTCAGAGGAGCAAAAGCTAATGGGCTTATTTTGCTGATTTTGTTGTTAACAAGGATCAATGCCTGTGGAGTAACAATGAATAAGATCTCAGGTGACCACTAGAGAAATTATTTTAGGAATGAATCATTAAAAAATGATTTTTCTTTTCTAATGTCTTTTGATGGCCATTCTAGTGAGCTGAAGCAAATGCAATGTAGCACTAAAACAGAAAGATTAAGAAAGTCTGAAAGCAGTGAAAGATAAACAAGGCCTACATCACAAATACAAGTGTTTACATTCCTGAGGTATATATAGCTTCTGTTAACATCCATAACACATTTCCCATAATTTATAAAATCCTTCCACTTGAAAGCTCTGAAGAACAAGTCATTGATAAACTGAACATTATCAGTTTTATTTCCTGGCTTAGTTTTTTTTTGTTTGTCTCTCTTCTCCTGGTTTCATCTATTCTGAGGAATAATACTTTTAAACCTTACCCATCATCTCACAACCAACCCAATCATTTTTTTCCTGAATAGAAAATTCTAATGCTCAATACAGTGGAGGCACAGCCTAGCTTAATAATAATATTTATATCATCACCTTTTTTCTGTTAGTCTTATAAATGCACTTACTAGATTTCTACCTGATAACAACCTCATTTTTGAAGAGCTATAAGCTATTGTTTTGGTAAGTGTAATTTAGTACAGAAGGGGAGCAATCTGAAGCATCATACTCTAAGTCCTGTAGTTAGGGATCATGTATCATATTCATTCAGCCTACTATGTAGGTGCCTAATCTCGTTCTCACAATCGTGACATCTAGACTCAGGGTAACTCCAAGCAAATTAGCTCTCTATACTGCCAGGAGAGAAAGACCTCCACATAAAAGCTCTGTTACCTGTAACAGGTGGTCTCTGTATCACTCTGAAATTTTACATTATTGCTCTCTCTCTTTTTGGTTAATGAACCACGACATAAAAAGGGGGAAGAAGGTCCCATTACTGTCAGAACAGTAATGCAACTAACAGAAAGAATCTCAGATATGATATGTATGAGAATGAATCTTATCATTCCATCTGTTTACTATCTACTTATGAGACTTACAGTGCTGCATGTTTGTACACTGTATTACATAGAATGGGCTGCATAAATATAGCTATAAATGTCTATTTAAATTTATTACTACAGAATAGCTATAAAACTTCTTTGTTCACTAACTCCATTATGCTCTTTTCAGAAACAGAAGACTATTTTCTGCTAAACCATATTTTTTTATATTGCATACACTATAGTTAGGATTCGGTGTATTTTAATACACTTTCAATATACTTAGAATTACACTTCAGTCTGTTTCTTGGAGTAAAATTGAGCATTCAGCTCGTTCCATAATCAGTTCAGTATTGAAACAGTGCCAAGCATTGTATCAGTATTTATGACAGCACCTCGCTATCATGAAAACTGAAAGAGAGGTGAGAAGATAGTTTAAAATGGTATTGGATGTGTGTTTTTTCCCTAATGGACTCCTCTTGCAGATCATCCTGTGCAAAGCACGCAGAGTGTTCTGTACATGGTTTCACTGAGTGAACATAAAGCTGAGCATATCTGGTTTTAATTTTATATTCTAGCTAGCAATAAGACATTTGCAAGAGGGGGTAGAAAAGGTCACATACAGTTCGTCAGAGTATTCCCCTAACAAAAAGCTTTGCCCAAAACAAATACATTGATCAGTGGAAGCCACGGTCCCAACTCTTTTATTTGAGCCTGAGCTAAAAGAATGGCCATGAGAACACACAGGATACACACGGGGTGTGATTTCCTGAGAGTCACCATTGCCATAATAGTGACACAGATGTAGATTTTGACTGCAGTGTAATACAGATACCCACAGAATATTAGGACATGGGAAACAAAACAGTTATTATGAGTACAGCTTGAATTATGCAGACGTCTCTCTCATTGTTTTTATCGTAACTAAATAAATGATTATGCTACTACTAATTATATATGTATATATTTTTAAAATTTTAGCATGGATTGCTTTTCCATAGATACCTAAGCCAACATTCAATGAGTTCAGACTCATGCTATCAGCACTGATTCCTGCTTTGTGCTACTTGGTCATTTATTTCAGCTAAAATCTGCCTTATTTTTTCCTTTTTTATTTGATTTGTTTTAATTTTGTTGTCTTTTAGATGAAAAAAAAAGGGGGGGGGCTATGATTATCACAGCTGATGATCTGCTTTGAAATATTTCTTGCTGGAAATAGGTATACGTTCAGCGAGGCCCTGCAACATAAATATCCTCTGAGTAGTTGATGATAAGAGGATTGATATAGCTCTTCAGAGTAGGAATGTTAGTCTTCACCAAAATCAGAAATTATCTAAGTATTTAGGATTAATCGGTTCTGCTTTGCCAATGCTTTATCCTGAATGTGATCATGTTATCTTGGGGAAACACGCAGAAATGTTGTTTTATTCAAACATCCAGAAAGTCTCTCACTTAGAAATGATGGTGTCTATCAAAGATGTGTTTAAAAATACTGATTTTACAGTGGGAACATATGTATGGTGCTGTAAGGTGGGAAGATATCACAAGCCTGTAATTTTCAACTTTTTTTTGCACTAGAATATCATTTCCCACTTACACCCTGCTATGCAAGTCACTGCTCCCAGTATTTTAAATCTGCATTATTTTTCCATGCTGTTGTGCAGCTGTAAAGAAGAAAAAATAAACCCACACATCAGAATTTGCGAGAAGTATTACTGTCTCCCAGAGCAACAGCAAATGATGAGGATAACACACCAGCATAGCACCTGGCAGACCATACCCCTGGGTTCCTTTCCCACTTCACAATAACTCTATTATATGCAAGACTTAAAGAACTAAGATATTAGCCTCGGAGCAATGCTGTTTACTTTCCTCAGAATGTGCCCCGTATGGTTTGCATGTAACAAAAGATAAAACAAAACAAAATAAAATAAAAAGAAAGACTCAGGGGAATGTAGAGGTCAGTGAAAACAGGAACTAGAGGAGAAAAACCTAGGGAAAACATCTGCAGGCACTGCTATTGAGGAAGGGATGTTAGGCAAAAAATACCACATGGACTAGCTAGTCTAAATAAAGCCCAGATGGTATGATGGGGCATTATATTCATCTTGTTAAAGGATATATAAAAATTTTGTACAGGGCAAGGAATACTTGGAGGGAAAAATAAGGGTCAGCCTGAAAGTGCTGGACCCCTTTGACCACAGATAACCCTTGCAATGCTGTTAGTATGAAATATTTTGGCAGAAATCCGACAGTTTAGAACAGAGCCACAGGAACTGATAGTTTTCTTAAAAAATCTATCTTCTTCCATGCGTCCATTTTCAGGGGAGACAAAAAGATATTTCTTTTAAAATAAATGTACTCTGCCTCTCCTTCCCCCCCCCCCCAAAAAAAAAAAATGAACCATATTACCAATTCACAATACAAAAGGCTGAGCACACCAAAGTATAGCTTTCAGCATCACCTGGTATGGGTGTGAAGACACTTAGCCACAGGAAAGACAGGGAAAAGGAGAGGGAAAAAAAGGGAGAGGGGAAAAAAGAGAGAGGGGAAAAAAGGGAGAGGGGGGGAAAAGAGGCACAAATACATCAAATGTTAAAGACATCACTTAGGCTTAGAGGGTTCATAGCACAAGAGAAAAATTAGCTTTTATCCACATTTTCCTGAGATAAAGCCTTTTTTCCTTGTCATATATAGCATGTAAACATTCCATGGGAAACACTGACTCTTATATTGCACTGTAGTAATACCTACAGACTGCCTTATCATGACCAGCAGTTCAAGTGGTGCTCAAAGAGGAAGAAAAAATCCAAGCTATGCTCCAAAGATGGCTTACTTTTTACTGAAACACCTCTAGTATTAGTGTAGTCAGAAAAAAAAAAATCACCATATGAGAGGAATAGATGCTGGCTCCATTGATGTCAGTGGGAGTCTGGCCATTTGGCTCCCTCTGGCCTGGTTTCTACCTCAAATATTTATTCCAAAACAAAAAGAAGGATTCACAATTCACAAAAATTTTGGAACGCCTGTTGGCAGGCTTTTGTCAAAATACACCCTGACAAACTGCAGAGGGAGTATGTGGCAATCATGTAGGAACTAGCATTGGGTTGTTTTTTTCGGAGTTACCAAAATTTACAATTTTTGCCCTGTCTGGGGGTGGGGAGCAGGGGACTGTATTTTTTGGTGTAATTTCACTATCTGAGGATCTCAGAGGATTGTTCTGAGGGGTTTTCATCCCTACTTCTGTTCTTCTTAGTTTAGAGCAGTTTGAAATGAGAGCCTTGCCAAAATCAGAAATGAACTGTAAAATGATCAGCGAATTATTATCAGCCGTAATACATGATGATACATCTGTTTTGCCAGCTGGGGATGGTACTCTTACCTAACATCAAATCTTTAATGATGCATGTGTCCTTCAGGGTTTAAACTGGAAAGTAAATCTGCTGACTCAATGGAATTTCTTTAATTTCCTGGGTTATGTATTACATTATTACCTGTTTTTTATTACAGTTCTGCTAGGAACGGCAATGCCTTAAGAATTGAAAGGTCAGGATCAGGTACCCAAATAAAAATAATAATGAATTTTATCCTTTTTGTTTACTTTATGTTTTGAGTTGTTAAGTCATACTCATAACCTGGAGACACAGTGAAGTTTCTCTGCCAAATTATTAGGAATGGATGTACACTTAGGGGAAAAAAAAAATCCAAACTACAATAAAGAACACAGAAAGAATAAAACAGAACGTGACTTTCTTCTCTAATTGTGTTACACCAGGAGACAGAATTCTACAAAATAAGTATTCATTTTAAAATCCATATAAAAAAATCATTAACATTGGTAAACTTGAAGGAATCAAGAGCCCCTGAATCCAAGGAGGTCTCTGAACAGAATTCCAGATGTTATGTCTCCTGAAGGGCCCGTGATCTACAGTTCAGGCTTGAAAAGCAAAAAGGCACAAAAAAAATGATGGCGCAATTATTCTTTATTTGTTGTTACTTAAATTCTTTGGTAGAGTTTGTTAGTAACCCTACCTTAACCTAGGATCAAGTGGTCATAGGTAAGAAAGGCAAGGAAAAAGGGATGACAGAAAAACAGGGAAGAGATGAATGAATTGTGAGGGAGGGAGATGGCAAGGCATTGAAACAACAACCTGTCATTATAAACTAAAGATGACTGTGGAAAGCTGTTTGATCATGTCCACAGTACCTTGTTGAACAATCTCACAAAGCCAAGGAGCCTGCTAAAGACCTAGTTTGCATGGATGGTGTTTGAGCTCTCACTGTTGAGTCATGTGTAACGTGACTTTCACAGATGATTAGGGAGCAATTGGCTGTATATTTTCATACTCCAGAAAAAAAAAATAAACCTAATGGTCCAGAGTTCTAGAGAATCTTTCAGCCCTGTCCTTTTCTACTGAGGCAAGCATTCTGGACATTAATTTCATCACAAATTACTTGTGTATTTCAATGTTGTATTATATAAAATTTCCTGTTGTCGTTAGCTTAGCACTCTCAGTCTCTCCAGAATGTTAAGGATCTCAAAGTATCTTCTTCTGTTGTTTTCTCACATAAAAATGTCTTTTCCCTCTGTACATTAAAATTTTTTTGTATGCATGTGGTGTGTTGCACACTTGTTTCAGTGGAAAATCTCATTATGTGTTAAGCACAATGCAAAAGAGAGCTTGAAACGACAGCTCTCTAAGGGAGTGCTGTATTGCAGAAAGATTAACTTTTTTTTTTCCCCCTTGTCAGAATAGTTGTTAGAAACCTACAGCTTCACCAAGTGGTAAAAAAAAAATTAAAAATTTATCTCAGTCCTTTTAAGAATGTCTGCCATTGATGATATTGGAAACTGACTTTAGGGGTAGAAACTGGACAGAGATATCTGTCCTTGGCTTTTTACAGTACATCAGTGGTTACTTATACACTATTCATTCTGTGATTTGCAGAGCTATTATGTTTACTCAACTTCTTTTAATTATGCCTGGGAAAAGGTAACTGAAACTGTAATAAGTCATCAGAAGACTGTGTTCTTTCATTGATATTTTGATATAGGAGCTTTTCTGTACCTGTGTAAGATGTTCTTAGATTTTTCTTCAGTTAATCTGGGCTCTTGTCCTTCCATAGGAACCCTCTTTTGATTAAAATAAATTTTTAAAAAAGTGCAGGAAACTTTTCTAATGCAATACATTATTTTTCTACTTGATATTACTACAAAGAGTGCTTCATTTTATTTGCATATACATTTGGTGTTGATAATCCCTTAGTGTGGATATAGTCATAACCTTAAATCCCAAGTTTAAATGTTTCATCTCTTTCACGCAGGGCTTTTCTCTCAGTATAAATAGAACTGGTTTAAGCACTGTTGTATGCACAACCATGGCTTTGCATAGTTCTGCCAGCTTAAATTAAGCAATGTTGCATTTGATTTCAGGCCAACAGCATATTCATATTTTGTTTTACAGTGCCATTGAAGAATTCCTGTTGGAAGAGCATGCAGTCACTGGTCTGTTATTTGTAAATATAGATTCCCTCAGTCGCATCATTTTCTAATTGCTTGCCATATTTCCACAAGTGCAAATTTTCACTGCTCTTTTACTTACTCAAGAAAATTTTCTGATACAAAGAATATTTTTGTAGCTGCTAATTTCTTTTTAATTTCTGTTTCTGTGTATTGTGCACGCAGAGCATAAGCAGTTACTTTCTTGATGAAAGAGAAGCCACAGGCAAGTTACAGGCCAATCCTGTCTTTGCTCCTCACTCCATCTACTTTTTAGTACAAACTGAACTCTAGGTTCAACCTAACTTGTCCATGAAAATCTCCTCTAAAAGAGAGATGGTCTGGTTGGTGACCTCTACAGAAATTAGGAAGGAATTTAAAAGGAATATTCAAAAGGAATAAACTGAATATACTGTTCACTTTTTTCAAGATCTATGAAATTTGGGATTTAAGAAATTGTTTCCTTAAGTGATCACCTCATGCAAGAGTATCTACGTTTAGCCTGTACCCAGGACTAAACTGTAGCAGTTGCTCTACCACCCTATGACCCCTCCCCAACTAAGAAAGAGAATCAAAGGAAAAAAGAAGAAGCCCCAGAGGTTGATGTAGAAAGAGATTTAATGAAATAACAAAACTAATAGAATCACCAACATAAAGTGCACAAGCTTGAACTCAGCCTTGTCCTTAGGATCAGCAGCAGGAGCAGAAGACGAAGAGACAGGAGCCCCAGGAAGAGGAGCTCTCATCTTTGCTAAGTTCCTTCCTTTTCTAAGGAGGTTGGTTTGAGTGGTATGGGATACATCTGTGAGTCAGCTTGGGTCAGCTGCCCTGACTGAAACTCACAGCTGACTTGGGGCTACTCATGAGCTGCCTGCCATGGCTGGCCCATGGGTCTGTGCCTGGGAAACCAGGACACAGAGCTTAACTGCAGTTGCTGGTAATTTTAGATTTTGGAAAAATAATACTGATAATTTATGTAAACTTTCGTATTTTAGTAGAGTATAAGAAGGTTTTGTAAAGTCTAAGTCTAGAAACTTTTGAACATCACATCACATGAAATGCTAACACAAGCTGTGTTTATCAGGGAATATGATTTAAGAGCATATGCATAATATATATATATACACATATATATATATCTCACACTCACACATATATCTCCTTAAAACAAAAGTGACAAGGGAGCTCTGACAACAACAAAGTTTTTGAGTTATATTTATCTAAACCCAATATTTTCCTTTCCCTATGACTCTGAAGAATATTTAACGGCAAGATGGGGAATGGGAATCATTCCCAGATATTACACAAGAAGAAGGATGCCCGCTGAGAGTAAAGATGGTGCCTAGTTACATAAATGTACTGCATGACTGAATTATTACTTTGAGGAGGAGATGAGAGGATTGGTTTTCGTTCTTGAGTAAATCCAGGAAAACTATACTGTTTTGAAGGTTATTTATTAAAAATTATGTTACTGTTTTCATTCTGCTGTATGATTTACACTGGTCCCTAAGCATGTACTGGATACTTTTGGGATTAAGACAAACAAATAATCTGTTCCCTGAAGAGCTACCTATTTAATTCGCTATTATATCTGCTGTAATAAAGGAAAGGAAAAAAATCCATAGAGTTGACCTCAATGAGATGACATAGTTTACAACAACTTAACTCACAGCAGGATGAATTGAGATCAGAGTTGAGTGCCAAGTAGGCAGAAGTTACTGGTGGCACTGCTTTTCATCCGCAATACCATGCTCTGGCTCATTTCATGCAGTGTCATGAAGAAGGACTGCAAAAAAATTAATTTCACTGACAAGACTTTTCTTTAGCATCTTGTAGATGATTTTCATGAAAACATAGGAATTCTCCACAAGATGGAAGAAAACCAAAACAAGTGGGCAGGAGTTAGGATGTCATATCTGTTCAGTAGCCAGAGGAAGTGAAAAAAAATTCTGGGACACAGGTCATCTGATTCCAAAACCAAGTCAGATGAAATGTCATGTAGAAGCACCTACTTCTCTTTGTTGACTATACAGGTTATCTATGTAACCAATTCAAATATAGACACCTATGCTAAAGTTAGGTGACATGAACCTCATAATGATTTACTCATGCAGCTCCCTCCACTATGGACAGACTGCCATTGTGACAATTCCTATAAATTTTTTAAAACTTTTTCACTTGATGTTGCATTAAAACAAAAATTTAAGTGGTAATTTGGAAGTAATTAAAGAGATAAATGTTTATAGGATCTTTTCTTGTTTTTTTCCAAGTATGAGTGGCTGAATCTAGATTCTGTTTGAAAAAGTGCTTGTTTGGGTGATGGCATGAATGGATAAAAAGTGGGAGTTGAGTTCTTGGTTGTGAATAGAATAGAATAGAATAGAATAGAATAGAATAGAATAGAATAGAATAGAATAGAATAGAATAGAATAGAATAGAATAGAATAGGGCTGCAAAGAGCCAGGAAAGCAGAGCCACATAATTTATATTGATTATAATCAAAAAGGATCAAATGGAATAATACACAGAAATTGAGATGGTGAAAGGCTAGAAAAATAATGTTTTCAGAAATATGCCCAAGTTGGGGTATTACTTTCAAAGGCAGAGAAGAAATAGTCTTTTTGTGATCTGGAAAGAAAGAGATATTTCAACAAAATTGAGGCAAGACTATAAGGTATTAATTTTAAGATGTTGCTAAAAGTATAGAAATAAGGGAGAAGGACCTCAGACAGAGAAACAAAAATTTGGAGACGGAGGAAGGTAGCTGTCTGATGGAAACTTGGAAAAGAACAGGTGAACCAGAAAAAAGGACAGTCTAGAAACCAGGGAAGGAAAATATTTCAGCAAAGAGGAAAACAGACAGAAGTATTGGAAGAGACTGGCAGGTACAGGAGGATGAGGATGGAGTTTTATTGGGAGGTTATTTCAAAAAACCAATTTCATTGTAGTGCAGGGGGCAGAAGATTGGTTTGAAAAGACTCTTGAACTGAAATTAGTACAGAAAAACTGCTGAAAAACATGATATGTACAAATTTCCATGAGCTCAGAGGTGAGAGAGGAAGTAGTAGTAAGTGTCTGAGGTGGCAGGGTTAAGATGGATCTGCTTTTTAAATAGAAATAAGTAAGTCACTGTGCCAAAGGGACTGAAAACATAAATAAATAGGTGAGAGAAGTTATGATGAAGATCAGGAGACTGAATGGACAAGAAATAGGTATGAAGAGCTGAAAAGAGATGAGAAAGTTCTGTGGCATGAGAGGAGCATTTGCAGGAGAGGAATGGGAAAGGAAATAAATAGGCTACGTTGGTGGAGGAAGATCAGAGAGTATTTCATCAGTTTTCCTTAAAAACCTGAGTACCAGGCCAAACCCACATTTTCTCCCCATTTTTTTGGCAAATGTTAGTTCATTTATACACTTACATGAAGATTCTTCAAGTGCTTGAAATCTCCTTCTTTAATTTCTGTGATTTTGTTGTTCTGTAAATCCAGCAGAGTTGTGTCAGGAGGAAGGTCTCTTGGCACTTTTTCCAGACCTAGGGACAGTGAAAAGAATAAAAAATTGACTTTTAAAGAAACTTTAAATAGGGGTCAGTACTTTTCTTAGCAGCATTTACCTTTCAGTAAACACCATTTCTAGAACACATTTCCTGAAAAAGCTTACGAAGACTTATCTGAAAGTATTTCTCTCTCCAGAACAGTTTAATTGGAAATGGAATTAAAGAATTACAGCTTGAAGCAAAGGATTGAGTTTGGGAAAATGTTTTCTAACATGTTTCATTCCCCTGAATTGTGTGAATAAAAATTGCTTTCAGAAAGAGATATGGTATTTATTAATTTCACTATGTGTTAGTTTTCGTGGACAGAGAACATTTCCTGCTATTGAAAATGTAGCAGGCTTTTTTGAAAGAATTATGATAGTTAATGATAGTCATTTCCAGAAAAAATACTGTTTGTTTGACAGTAACTGAATAACTTTCAGTAAAGTCCACCTTAAAAAAAACTCAATCCCCCTCCCCCCTTTTCTTTCATCTGAAACTATGTCCAAGTTTTCTGGAGAACAAATATCTTGGTTTCACTACAACTGCCAAAAGAACATCAGACAGTTTAAATTAAAGACTCTCTTTGGGACTATTTTCTGAATAGCTGATATGTAAGTTCGATGAAGTCATGGAAATGAAATAATTTAGTGTTAAATAACACTTGCTTTACCCAGCTTTCCTTTCATACTGTGACTTGGAATAGAGCAATAGGGCAAATCTTTTATAGTCATTCTGATTTACCGCAAAATTAAAATGTTTTTTACTAACTAGTCTTTTTTTTTTTTTTTTTTTTAAACAAAATGTGAAATGCTAAATGAATGATTGCTAAGAAAAATTTATAGACACTAATAAAGTCTCTATATGGTCATCTAACAGAAGTGGAATTCTCTGGATAGAACAGTCTTTTTACTAGTAAAGTTTTTAACAAATATTACTGAAACTATATTTAAATTCTCCTGGGAAAGTGCTCTCTGCAAGTATAGCCAGTGTCTCCCCAGTATGACAGTGGACTGCATGACACCGTTCTCAGATGAAAGACATAGATCTCTATATATTATCTTTTTAAACCTATATATTTAAATCTCAAGCATGGCATGTAAACACAGTGAGATATGCTTGCCCAGAGATAGGATATGCTTTGCCCACAAAGTTTGTGGGGTCTCCGTCCTTGAAGATGTTCCAAAGTTGACTGGGCACAGCCCTAATCAATCCAATCTAGTTTACCTTGCTTTAGCACGGGGGTGGACTAGACAATCTCAAAAGGTGACCTCCAAGCTCAACAGTTCTGTGATTCTGTGATGTTTAACATTCATCACAAATGTTAGTGTTTTCACAACTGAAATGCAGTTTTCTCTTTCAAAATCCATTGTTAAGCAAAACCCATTCTCTTTCAATCTTTTTTAGAACATATATACATATATGTAGAGTAAAAAAAATTGTTGAGACTTGGAAGGATTATGGCAAACCATGAAAAGAGGTATATGTTTGGTACTATATTTAGTCCTTTTAACCTACATAAAGAGCACTGTTCTATAGCTACTACTATAAAACTTTACCATAAACTCTAGAGAGGCCGCACTGATGTGTACTGGCGCATTTTACTACTACTAGTGAAGCATTAAGAATTCATTATAGATTTGGCCATACTCTTAAAAATATCTGCATGCAGATGAGGCCTCCAATTCAACTTTGGGTGCCTGGTCTGAATCTTCCAAAGTGTTGAGCATCTCACAGATCCCATTGGTGTCCATTACTGCTGTTTGGTGCTTAACAAATTCTGGAAACAAGATTGCTTTTATAGTTATCTATATACAGGTGCAGAAGACCTAAACTTTTGAGAAGTTTTTGCTTCTTTTGATCCTACTTTTGAATTTATAATATTAGTCTGTATAGAACATATTCTGTTGTCCTACCATTACAAAAGTTTGGTTTCTGAATTTAAAAAACATCCTAGCCACTCTTTCAAATTTATTTTCCCACCTGTAAGTTCTCCAACATTAGCTAAAAAATTATTTAAAAACTTCAATCTGATATTTATTAAAACTGAGTACAATATAGATTAACCTGGCTAAGTTTTAATCACACCAGCATCCTAAAGTTTTTAAAAACACAATTAGCCAGCCTGGGATGAATTAGTAAAAGCTTCTACCATACATAAAATAACAAAAGCCAAAGCTCACATCTCATCTTGTTCACCTTACTGATATTCAGTGCATGAATATATGATACAGATTAAGATTCTACATATTACTAAAATAACCTGTCCTCATTCAGGCATGGACTTCATTTTTATTGAAGGCAGTTGCAAAACCCTCATTACTTTCAGAAGTGTAGGACCAGAGTTCCAAATATATAAAAATGTGATACCATATAATTTGTGTGTTGGTTGTCTTTGGACAGTTTCTCTCTTCAGTGGACAAAAATGATGTCAACAACTAAAAACTCTTTCCCAAAAAGCACTACTTTTTCAAGATCATAATTTTTTTATAAGAAGTTTTTACAGTCTAGCAACTTTAAGAATATATAAATATATAATTAATAATAATAAAAAATGTTTCATTACTTGTGTTCAAAGTAATATTACTGTTTTTCTGGTTTTCAGTGCATTTATATTAGCAGACTGGTATCTGTAAATGAGTGCTTATGACAGAAACTAGGGCACATGAGAGCCATACAACCTTCCTTTATGTGATACCTTTGGAACATACTTTGTAAGAACACTTGGATTGCAACTGAAGGGATAATTCACCAGAGTCTAAACTTCAAACTTAGTTTCCAACTGTACATTTCAAGTTTCACATGTCAGCTTCTAAAAGCATAGAGTAGTACAGGATGCATCCTGGGTGCTGGAGAGACATTGCATGATCATTAAGCAGTCCAGTACATCCTCCAGCTGTAAGCTGCATCAACTGGAGCTCTCCAGTGGAGGAAGAGTTTATAAATGGATTCTGGACATTGCCTTGTAAAATCAGCAGCTAAATAATTCAGGATTAAACTGTGTTTGAAGTGTGGACTGGATTCAAGTGTTTCACCACTTGTCACATCTAAACTGACTTCAAAAGCTGTGCTTCAGTGTTCAGGTCCAGGTCTCTGTATAAGTAGATGTATTTCCAGATAGACACATGTAGGAGGAGAATTGGTGTAGTGTAAACTAATCACTGTGCTGTGGATTCCCTGTCTGGAAAGCAAACTTTAAAACCTTTCAGGTCAGGACAGATAAATAGACATCCAGTTCAGATGAATGGGGGAGCCTGAACTAACATGGCAGCATGACAGAATTTGAACCAAATCGAGAGAACTGTAATCCCACTAGAAGCTGAAATGGCTCTTGGCTCCTGAGAGAGAATTACTGTTTCCCAGGAGGATGTTTTGATTCCTCTCTCTGGGAGACCAAGATGTTTAGAGGGGATATGTGGGCTGTCCTTACTACTCATTTCTGAGAAACTCAAATGATGCCCCTATACTTCTGAAGCCATGTTGCACAGTATGACTGCGTGTCCATCGACAAATGCCTTCCAGTGAAATTTATATAATACCAACTGAAAGGGGAACTGGTGTTGGAAAATGTCAATTGAGTCACTTCTCAATCATTTTAAGAAAAGTTTACACAAGTATTCCAGCTCTTGGTTGTGAATTTTTTTATATATTAATGCCATATGAAAATCTCTCACAGGAGTCTGACGTTTTACGTGAACAATCAGTGTTACACAAGTTGCCATTCAGTTCCCCAGAAATATTTCAGGCCTCTGGTTCCTAAGATTAACTTATAACTTATTAAAGATTAAGATTCTTCTGCTTTTCCCACTGTATGTTAAATTGAAAATACACGTGTCTTTACTTATTTTGTTATTATTTAATTTGGTAAACACATTTTTAAAAATTCTACTTATTCACAAATAAGCAGAAATAGTATAGCTCTGCCCTTCCAAAATCCTTGTTTACACTGAAATTCAGAGCCTAAAAATTCTGGAAATATAAGGGATTTAATAAAGCAGTTGATGTATCCTTTGTCATAAACATCATTTCAATTTGCATTAAAATATTTCTTTGGGAGAAATCATTACCTCCATATAGAAGCTGAACAGCCATCAGCTCCTGCAGCACAGGTCAGATCTGTATTATTCTCTGCAGATTTCTATAAGCAGAAATTTTCTTCTGTTCTACATTATCAACCTGTAGCACTTAACTCTTTCCACCAGTGTACACATATGTGTGTAAAATTGCATACATATGAAAACACATAAAGAACAGAACATACCATAGAACTACAAAATGGAGAAAACGAAGTGTGTAAGCAAGCTTGAAATATTTCCTTTTGTTAGTCAGGATCAGATGAATTTTTATTATCCCTGGCAGAAGTTTTCCTAATTTTTTCTTACACCAGTTGCTAGACCACAGATTTCTGGGATAACAATCTAAATGTATTCATCAAAATGAGGGAGAGCTGGATCATCAATGGATTTCTTTTATGCAGACAACAAAGGTCCACACTCACTTTTGGAAGCACTGAAAGGTTCATCTATGGTCACCTAGAATATGTTTGGTGGAGAGAGGTTAACAGGACGAGGAATCCCTCCTTAGTGGGAAGATGAAGGAGGCAACTTTTCAGAAATCCTGCTTGTGTCTGAGGGATCCTATCTATGTGGGGTGTAGTGTTTTTCTCATAATTTCTTAAGCAAATTACAGTCTCTGGCTGTTTAGCTGTGATTGCCTCATCTCCTGGAGAGGACAGGATGCTGATGGGTCCAGAGATTTCATGAGACAAGAAATTAGGCAGAGAAAAGCCAAGGCTGGTATAATTCAGCCCTTAGCCAGTCCCTGAGGGAACAACAATCAGTGGCCAGCCATCTCCTGTGTAGCACTGCACCAGCCCAACTAGTATGCGCTGCCATTTAGCCAGCAAAACAGGTGTAGGAGATGTAGCAAGGATTTGGGAATAGTGTGAGGACTAAAGGACATTAGAGATTTTGGTGCACGAGAAAAACTTTATTGCTTTTGCAGCTGAGGGAATAACTTGCTCAGCTACAGTAGTGATCAAGCACCCGTGGAACTGTTTAACTAACAAAAGGAGAAGGGTGGCTTTTGAACTCTCCTTGCTATGAAGGGGTTTCAGTCCACTGCTCCAGCTTCTCAGAAGTGAGAGCTATAAGTTAGTCTGCATCTTGGCATGGGGCCACGTTTCTGCTGAAGACATGCGACTATGCAGAAAAGGAATGCAAGTTTTATGGGGCCAGCGAGGGAGACTAAGCAAATGGCAGTCTGAGTCTGTAGCCCAGAGATGAGGACACTTCCCTGAGAATTGTGTCCTTGCAACACTGAGACCACATAGTCAAAATAACAAATATGTGAACAGTGCCAGCTATGCACAACTTTAACAACGCAACAGAACTTGTGGTTTGATTTTTTTGTTTTTTGTTTGGAGTATTTGGGGTTTTTTCCCCTCCACCTATCCATTTTACAACAAGCAGGGATCGGGCTTATTCCTCTGAATAAACTGTCCCTTCCCCAGCTGGAGAGAAGGGGCCAAAAGGCAGAGGGACATCTGAACACTGTAGCTCAGCTACATGTGTTATTACATTGCAACACTCACGATTATTATCACAGGGGCCATAAAATGGGACTCTTTTCAAGACTCCTTCAGTTTCCACAAACAGCTGCTGCCAGCTGAGGAATTAGGGCTGAGCTACGTGTAATTCCCAACCGTGATCATCAGCGACGGCTCTCCCGGCGGAGGCAGCCTCTCCAGCAGCTGTCTGTTCTGCCTGTGCACACTGCTCTGAGCTCTTCCCTGATGCAAGTCCAGCTCTGCCGCATCCCACTGGCGGGCAGCAACCCTCCCTGGGGATGAATGCCCTTAGTAATGCCCTAAGTGGACTCTGGGGCAAATGAGGCAAATGACAAGATGAGAGGGTCAGGATACTTAGTCATGGGAAATAACAGGACTCAAGGACTGCTTTCTGGAAGGATTGCAATTTGCTTAACACAGCTTTGAATGCTTTAGCTTAGCAAAGTTCACTAATGCTTTCCCAGGCTATGTACTTCAGTATCCAGTAAATAACAACAACAAAAAAATCATCTTTATACACAGAGATGTATCTACAGCTACCTTCTCTCTTCAAGTTTTGAAGTAAATTTGTTCTCCACCTTCCCCTCACTCGCTATCAGATCAGCAGTAATAATTTAAAAAAACAAAATAAAAATTAAAAAGCCTAAAAAAGTAGACAATTATTTATCTCAAGTGATTTTTCTAAAAGAAGAAAGAGCAGTGTCCATTGGAATGCATGAGACTCCTAAAATACATATTTTTAAAGGTTATTCACAACCATTTTTCGGACTTGTTTTCTGCCCTACAATCTAGTAAGAGTCATGTTCCATTAAAGTCTATTTTGGACTTGTGTTTATCACAGGTTATTATACTTGTATATATCTGACCCTCCCTGCAGGAAAAAACATGAAACTGAACTCCATCTCCTGCTGAGGTGGCCTCTCACAAAGGTAGACCTATTGACATGTTACTACACTGGGTTTTTTTTCCAAACATTTACAACATTGCTTCCCAGAACAGAGTAAGGAACATAGAAAAATAGAAACAAATTCAGACATTATGTATAATTCTCCATTATGATAGTACTAAGAGTTGCAAACCTAGCAAAGGTTTAAAAATCAGCGTGTTGCTATAACTGCTCTTTTCCATTTCCGCCCACTCTGTGTAGTGAACACATATTTCAAAGTATGACAGATATTGCAAGCTACAGATGTTATGAATTATTTTTCAGTGCTAGTCACATTTTTTGTAGATACATTCAGCCCCCTGGCTCCAAAAGCTAATACCTAAGAGTAACGATATATTCTTGAAACTAAAAATCAAGTAACTTTAATTTCTGTGTTCTTTCTAACTGACTTTTAATTTCAAAGTCTGAAAGGTATATGCCTTTTCAAGAAGCACAGAAGTATTTTAGAAAGACATAAAAATATTCTAAAGTAACCATGACACTTCAGGGATTAAGACATTAAGTTAAAAAATCAAATAGGAGTTTTCTGAACTCAGAATTGCCAACTTTAGATTTCCCACTGTCATGGTTACAGACATAAAACATCCCATCAGAGAACAGCAACTGCCCTGTGTGATTCATGCAATCTGCCAGCACCACGTGCATAATGATTTTACTCAAAGTGGATGCAATGCAGATGTACTATCTATAAATACTCATGCATTAAGGTGAAATATTTATTTCTTACAGGTATTTACAGTAGTCATAAAAGAGCATTTCAATGGCTCAGAAAAGTGAGCATTATCTAACAAATTACATTTTGAACTATCCTTAGGAGTAATATAACTTGATGTTTGCCTGGTTTGCAGTTTAAGCAGCAGGCACCAGATACCAATTCAAGGACAGCTTCCTCAATCTTTACTTTGAGATTTACCAGAATTAGCCCAAACATAATGGAGTAGCCATAAAGAGTCATTTGCAGGGGGATCTTCTCTGGTTTCAAATAAACTTACCCCTTCCTGTTCTGACCACATGGTCATTACACAGCCCTAGTTTTATTGTGACCTGAGGGCAGAGATATGTTCCTGGTTATTTCGGGTACTTCTAAACATAACATGGCCATTTTTCCTAAATATTGTAGGATTGTTTTCAACCTACTTTTATGCAAGCAAACAATGGAAGGAGCCACTGTGACTGTGCCTGGACATACTGAATAACATTGAAATAAATGTTGAGAGAGAATTTCCTGACTGAATTGAGGAGCCTGCAGACCTGATAGTTGCCTCTTTCTACTAGATGGTGTTGCATACATATATCCTTGTAATTCTTAGCTATTTTGGCTTTGTTTCTTGTTTATTTTGTTAGTCATTTAGTGATAGACCCTCCCCAGGTCAGCTACCACTGTAACAGTCATCTCCTTCAGTCCATAGGATGTAAACTCTCTGCCACAGAGTAAGAGAATAAAGAAGAGAAAATATTTTTTTTTTCCCCAACCCTGAAAATAAGATTTCCATTAAATTATTACATTAAATTCCTCATGCATCTGATTTTTTCTGTACATCTCCTTTTCTAACCATTTCTGTTATAGCTTCCCTTGAAGATTTTCCCTTCAATGTTCATACTATACCTTTTTTTTTTCTCGAAAGTGCTCCTATCATGTCTATCTTCCTTGTCTTCTTCCATTGTCTTTCTCCTCTTTCATTTTTATGCTAGTATCTGCTCAGTATCCAGTACCTGCCTTTTTTTTGGTTTGTTTTCTGGGCTGCTGCAACTATACAAACTTTATTAGCACCATTTGCCTTCCCTTTTCTTATTTCCCAGCGGTAAAGAATTAGTACAATCTTCCCAATTTGAAGACGTGGAAATCAAAACTGAAGACCTAATTAAACTTATGGAAAAAAATGGCATCAGAGCTCAATGATAACATAGTATTTTAGTCCTGTTTGGCTAACTCACTTATGTCTTTACTCCTACACCTCTTAGGTAGAGATATTAATCAAAGACTTCGGTTATTGCACAACTACAAACACTCTTCTTCCATGTCACCCTAAAATATGAATTCCTCAAGAATCTGTTTAGTTTCTGAGGCCCACAGTGGAGCAGTAGAAGGGAAAACCTGAACTCCACCATAGACTCTGAGGTCATCCTAGGCTTTCACATTTTAGATGATGCAGTAGGTGCAGGCAGAAACTGGTTCTGGGATGACCTATTGCACATTTCTGTGGTGCTGATGATATATTACAGAAACAGACTGTAGCCCCATTTTACATTTGCACATTTTAAATGCTTTAGCATCTCTATAAATAATCTATTTGTTGTTTTGCTATTAAATCCCTAAAGTTGCCATGAAATTAGGTAGTCAGAATAGGGTACTTGTTTTCACTGCTTTTTTAAATATGAGTATTTATTGCATTCCTTTTCTTATTGAAATTAAAACTGCAAGCATTCTCTCCTTAACAGGTTTTTCTAACAACTCAAAACACTTCAAATAGGTCCCAGGAAAACAAACACAAAGCTGGTATGGGATGCTTTCCTGGGAGTCCTCTCACTTAGTAGCATGCATGCAGAGGGCACAAAAATTCTTTAAATAATGGTTTTCACCTTTTTGTTCCCTATTGACTGGCTAAGAAGTTTGCAGTAGAGTTGCCTATATAACAAATGTAATCCTGCTAACAACAGGGTCATTTGTACAGAGCTGTTCAAGTCCCATAATTGGTTCCATAAGTTGAAAACTACAATTCAATCCCCTCACCCCCTAAAAAGAAAACCATGCAGGCATGGTCCTTGGTCTTAAGGTCCCTTTGTGTCTGTGTTCATTGTTTCCATCTCTTTTCTTGCAGAGAAGCCAATGAACAAGTTCTACTCCATTTATCTACTTTACTTTCATAGTCAACATAGTAGGACAATAATGCTCTGCGTAAATGAGCCCTTAAATGTAACACAACTAAAGAGACCTAGAATTCCAGCATTTGTCAAGATTTTTTGTCAGAGCAGGCATGTAAAGCAGGTGAAATAAGTTTAAAAAAAACCCACCACAATGTATTTTGAAGGAGATATTCAGAAAAAAATACTCTTTTTTTTTTTTCTGTAACCTGATTATCTTCTTTTGGCCCACTTCCTTCTAGTGAAACAACAGATGGAGGATATGAGTAAAGCAAAACACAGACTAATGAGTCCAAAGTTGATAATGAGGGGACACTCTCAAACTAGAATCCATAAATACCATGGCAAATGGACTCTGAGAATGGAGTTTTCCTGAATAGCTAGAGGCTAGCATTTGCAGTACCTTGCTGTTATTACTGGTGGCTTCACACAGGACCCAGGTCCTAGGTTTCCTCCCTGTTGGCAGTGGGCGCTCAGGGAACATGGGGAAGGAGCCCTTGGACTCTAGCTCTTCCTAAGACTTGATTGGAAAACTTTTGCAGTTGAATAGCACAAGCTTTACGTTATGAAAACACAGATAGTTTTCAGTTATGTGTCTTACCAAGTAATATACCCTGTATAGGTGGTAAGTATATAATACAAATGCTACAGATGCCCATAACACTAGTAGGTGTCAGTATTGATTATTCAGTATTTTTTGAGCACTGCAATCACCTGCTATGACTTATAATAATTGACTCACCTTTTACTAGCCATCTATTAGGTATTTATTTGTGCATTGGGAAATTCTAGAAATGAACCCTTGTCACAGAGCAAACTAGAAAACAGTAATTTCTTGTATCACTTGGATTTGGCAGTCAGGATTTCCCTTCCTGCCAGTAGGCTTTCTAAAATGACATTTCCTAGACTGAAGCAAGCAAACAAATCTCAAAAAAAAAAAAAAAAAAAGAAAACACACAGAGCTGGTAACTGTTACCTTGGAGTAAGCAGCTAATAAAGAAGGGATGTCTTGACAGTGGATTAATTTTCACATAGAATCATGTTTACCAACTGGAACTGGAACATCAGCAATTCAGGTTGCGATGCACAAGGCCTATCTTTTATTGTTACACTGGGAAAAGCTGATGACTTTTTGTTAATATATAGCAATCTATATATCTAGATCCAAGTCAATATATTCTTTTTCCCTTCACAACATTTTAGGAGAGTTTCCTAATTATTGAGTTCTTGACTTAATATTTTTTCAGGATGAACTGAGTACACGGCTTTAATTCATGCTTTCTTTAGCTTCCAAGGCATCTCAAAAACTATATATAAGCAGAATATATACCAAAAAATTAATAATCCATAGCAAATTTATTGCAAAATAATGCTGGTAACCCAAGTTTATTTTTTCAATGTTTTAATTTTATCCCACATAATTATTCTGAAAGTAAGTTCTATATCCTTGAGTGGTCATTGAGGCCCTGTGTTGGCAGCTTAATTCTCAAAGAGTGATGTATCCATTCTGTCACTGACATCCACCTTAGACAGGATGAACTGCCCCATGGGTTGGCTGCCTTTGGCTGTGGAAGGAGCCCAGATGACTCTTAGATAGCTAACATCACCTGAGATCACTCCTATATTAGAGATAATACCTGTAGTACTTCATATAGATCCTCCAGTCTGATTTCAACATGTTAGAGTATTTTAATTCACCAGGTTAGCATGTGTAAAGCCTAGTGACTTGTGTTTGATGACAGCATAACTTATGTTTGGCTAAAGTATGTTGTCCAAAAAGGAATTTAGTCTTCTGTTTTAAGGCCATGGTATTGTGATGCAGAGGCTACTCTCAGTATAAGTGACAATGTACTTTCCCAGATTTCATGGTTCCATTTTTACAGATAGTATTTTTGTTAAATGATCCAGTTCTGGGAAGTCAGGGGATTTAATGAGAGTCTCAGCTTCTATTAGACATAACAGGAATAAGTCTCTGGTCCTTATTTTAAAAGGAAAAAAATGCATAAGACATGGAATAACTTATCTTGTCCTAAAGGCTCAACAATTACGATGTAAATTAACAAAAAAAAAATTATTTACAAATTATATTTGTTAATGTCTGGCCATTTAAGGATTCATGCTTTCTTTTATTACATCTTTAGAAACCTGTAAGATTTTGAGCTAAACATTTAGCTTTAAAAGTTATGTTTTTGAAAGGTCGGTAAACATACAAACAATGGCAGGGATTCTTAAAGCTAAATACACAACAGCAAGTAATCATATCTATCTGTTTTCTTGAACTCATAAAATGACTGAGACTGATCACTAATGAGGTACATATTATTTTTCTTTAAAAAGATTTTATGTTGATAAAAGAAGTTCAAATCAAGGTATATCCCAAAGGAGTTGATTTCTTTTCCAATAAGAGATGATGCTCCCATATGGAGTCATGATCAGAAAATGGGTGTTCCAGATGTTTCTGGAAGATTTTATACAATGAGATAAATCATCTTTTGTCAACAAATAAATTAACTGTTGTCATGTTACCATGGTTCAGGTGTCGAAGAGCCATCAGTTAATACAGTTTAGATACTGTATGTGTTGAGATAAACTGCCTCATGTTCCTGGAATAATGCTGTACATCTATGTGAGCTTTCCACTCAACTGATCTCAAAGCGCTTTTCAATCACACACTCCAACACCCACGCTGAACTTTAATATACCCTTCTTTACTTTACAGCTGGAGAAACCCTGCATTTCTGAGCTGTGAGGAAAATTCTAATTTAAGCTTTAATATTGCTTGAACTCTGATGACTGGCATCCATTTTTCACACACCTTTTGGAGACCACAAAACTTCCATGGAAGCTCACGGCAAGAGGGCTGGAGGGAACCCCCCACCTCCTGTGATGTCTCCAAGAAAGGTGATCTCATTGCACCCTGCAGAACGCAGACACTTTTCACTTTGTAAGGCTTTGCCAGACTTATCTGAAAGTGAAATAAAGCTCCGACCACCACCTCCAAATGGGCTTACAGAGCATTCTGCATCTGCTGCAGGGCCGAATAATTAGACATGCATCCTCCTGCCTACCAGGGCACTCTGGGAGGAACCTTTTTTGAGACTCCCTTTGGGAGGATGAGACTTTAAATAGAATGGTTTAATCCTTGCTAGGGTTTTTACGAGGCATGTTTGCCTTGGGCAACTGACTGCACATCTTCCCTATATTAATCATTTTAAAACATGAAGAGCTGCTTCTGACCAGTTATATCAACTACTCTGCACCTACAGTGTGTGCTAGAAAGGAAGATGGTTTTGGTTTCTATGGAAAGTCTGGATATAGCATAGTAATAACTTATACTGAAGCATGATTAAAAAGTGAACTTGTGGCTCCCTTTTAGCAACAGGAGGCAGATTCAGAAAAGGCAGCACTTTTATAAAGGTACTGCAGTGGCCTTTCTTGATGAGATGCTTGAGCCTGTTGCACAAAGTTAATACATCTCACATAAGGTAGGCACATAGGGTTCTGCTCTTGATCTGTCAGTAACCACAGCTCAGAGAGAATTCTTCAGGATGTGAGAAGACAACGTTCTCCTTTCTGCTAACTCAGCTCTTGGCTTGGAGGCAAAATAAATTAATTTGGAGGTATGTGCTTACGAAGATGTGACTGAAGTGTAAAAGTACAGGAATGCAAAAATCCAGCTGACAAGAGCGTAATTGGACCACTGGGTATTTTTTTCATTGTTTTTATTGAATTTGGATTTATTTATATATATTTTTTTAATTATTCCCGTCCAGTGCTCATGAGATAAGGGGCAAACCTGATCTCTGGACCCTGGGTGTGATAGTTCTCCTGTGGCTTATTAACATAACCCTGTGACAGATAGCTGGATTTTTCCTTATGAAGCAAGAGTTTACAAATAGCAAATGTCCCTTTGGGCACAAAGTGAGCTGAGGAAGAGGAGACCTCTCCATAAGTAGCCCAAATAAGGGTTCACCAGCTGCCTTGTTCTGTCATGCCCTCTGCACCCAGGAGTTCATGGCTGCAAAGAGCCCTCTTTCCATGCCTGAGAGTGAGTGGAAGAAAGGATCCTGATCCAGATTTCAGCTTTCCTTTGTGGGATTTAATTTAGTGAGCTCTTGATATATGCCCAGGAGGAGTCTTGTTATTGCCTGCAGTTTTAATTCAATTAGTGCCCATGGGACTAGATGAGTAAATTTGATAATTATGGGGGAGGGATGTAGCTAATTTGGATGGTCAGAAATGCCTGGAGCTGAAGGGAGAGGCAGGCCAGGAGCAGCGGTTAGCTGGGAGGTAGAACTGTCATATTGCTGGTTTCATGGCTCCTGTGTTCACATTGCCCCCTGGTCACTGTGCCCCATCATCCCACAGCCAGGAGCATGCTAGGTCCACAGTCTGCAACAAAATTTTGAGCTCTTGTGGCCAGCTCTCAGCTTTCCTCAAGTCAGTAGGTACATCTGAAATGGATTCAAGGCGGGAAGAAAGGAGAGCAGAGGGCAGACTTGCCTGTGCAAGACAGCAGGTACAGCTGTCCTCTCCCCGCTTGTGGGGGCAGCCATCAGACAAGGGTGGAAGAAACTTAATGCTAAGACTGAGGAACTCTGAAGGATTATTACTTCCTTAAGCTCTGCCAGGGAAATATTATTTATTTTTCAGGGCTGCATATTTTAAGCCTAGGGAGATCTCTCTTCCTTTGTGCCCAGAGGCCAAATATTATCAGTCCAGTTGCTTCAAAAGCAGAGTCTTTTCACTGGAGTATCTGCAACATACGGGTTTAAAGCAAGCTCAAAATATATCACTTTCTTATCAGCCCTCTCAACATTATCTGGGAAACACAGACCTGGGGCCTTAGTTGCTGTATTTCTGAGTCTCCTTGTCAGTATGGGACTCTGTTAATGCAGACGCATCTGTAGGCAGTGGAATGTAGTGCAACCTTTTGGAAACCATGTGTGTGTGAAAGAGAACTGAACGAACAGTGGAGAGAATACAGCAACAAAGGGTCCCTGTGTGAATATCTCTATTTTTTTACCAAGTGAAAGCTCCTTACGTTCTGCAGAATTGAAGCAGACAGGAGACAAGTTCCTAAAATACCTTAAATTCCATCAGCATTAGCCAGTGTAACATCAATAAAACCTAAGGCCTTCATGGCATAAAAGACAACCTCCTCCCCACTCCCCACCCCATGTTTGCTACTATCTGGCACCTAGATGGTAAAAAAAAGAAAATATCTTTCAACAGGGATAGTACTATGAAAGCTTTATGAATGCATAACTAGGTTAGTCCGTGCTCATTTGTGCATCTTGGCCTGCATTGTTCACTGGGTCTTTGCCAAACATATCTGTTGTGTAATTATGTGGCTTGCTTAAAGAAATTCACAGAAGTTTCTAGGTATGTAACTAATGTTTCCCCCTCCTATCTGTAATTATACAATGCCCACCACAATGAGACCCACGTCCTAATTGGTGGATTTGTGCCATGATTTACAGTAATTATCAAAGCCAATGCTATAACACAGGAAAACGGAAAAATCCAGCTATACATTTAAACAGCTCAGAGAAGACATTTTAAATAAAATAGACTACATAAAATCATAAGAGAAATTATTTGTCTGTCCACTGAATAAATTGCCTAATTTCCTTGTGAACAAAACCAACATTATTTTCTGTACTGCATACTGACAGACTGAATCACAGATTCACAGACTAATTGGTTGGAAGAGACCTCTAAGATCATCAAGTCCAATCAATAACCTTACACTGCCAATTCACCACTAAACCAAGTCCCTCAGCACCTCATCTACATGTTTCTTAAATACCTCCTTGGATGGGGACTCCACCACTGCCCTGGGCAGCCTGTTCCAATAACACTGGCTTAAACCAAGAGCAGCCTCACTATAGTCAACTTCATTACTTGAGATTTCTGCATGGGAAAGTCAAATACAGTGATGGCAAGCATGGCTTCACATCCTGCTGGTTTGACTGTGCAGACAAGCCCTTGTATGTGAGGGAGTAAGGGAAGTTTGTGGGAAAGGTTCTCATGGTTTCAGCTTGAACAGTGTCTAAGAAAGATACTTAATAAGGATCTCCAAAATGTGTTCATTGTTTTGGAGTGTTTCCAAGTTCTTTCCTCCAAGGAGCTGGTTCCAACATATATGATTCAGAGTTGGTTATTTCATGCTTATGTATTCCAATGGTAATGGGATGATTTCTATGTTGAGTTACTAGACAATATGATTAAGGGTGTTGGAGCTTGGACCATACAATTTAGAACATTTTAAAATGTTTCCATCCCTACATCTGACCTAACTGAATTTATTTAATATGTATTTGAAGGAATAGCCTTGAAAATTTGTGGTCTTTCAAAGAACAAATGAAATGTACATACACAAAATATGCATTAAAAAATCAAACATTCTTAGTGGTCACAACAAATGTCCATCTTGTCAGTGCTTTATGGACTACTTCATGCAGTACAATGTAGTTAATAGTAGTTGTAGCATATTTCTTTGGCAAAACCCCAGAGTGGCAGTGTGTAGCAGCCTCACAGTCTCAGCTGCAAACCTGTGGCTAGAATGTAAGTACATAACCTACGAAGATAACTCTTGGGCTTACCTAGGTCAGAGCATTGCACGACGCGAAGATGGCACTGACAGCGGAAGGGGCACACTGGTCCAAACCCAGATATGACAGGATCATCCGTTGGAGGCATATCAGCTGACCCTTCATCCTCCAGCATAAAGTCAAAGAGGCCCTGCTGGTGGAACGGCTTGGCCAAGCATGCTGGCAGCAGTAGGATGAAGAGAAGAGCCAGCCTCATGGCTTAGTTCATCGACTCTGGGCAGAACCTAGGGATCAAAGCAGGAGATTTACAACAAAAGTACCAGTTTCTCATAGCTGCACAGTTCCTACTGAATGAGGTCCAGCATATCCTCCAATTGCATAACCGTTCCTTTCAATAAACGAAAACTGAATTGTGAAAATAGGACAGTTATGTGATAAGAGTCTGGTAACTGCTTGTCAATAGTCTTTCTTTTTTTTTGACAGAGCAGCTTAAAGGCAACTCTAAACACATCTGTTTGCATATTTAGAGTAATATTTATTAGGAACAGGCAGCACTGTCAATTTTGTTATGCAAAACAGTCAAAACAATAAGCCACATTTTCCATGTGTCTGTTTTCTGCCAACGTAACAGTCTATTTGATTTCATTAGAATTTGTTTCATAGCAATGAGTTTGTCCCCTGGGGACAAACCTGAGGTTCCCAAACTAACTGTAATGCAGTATTTCACGTCCTGAGAAATATTTTTTTAAAAACTGCCAGCTTGCTGTGTGTTTTAAATTACAGCCTAACAAAACTGACTAAGGAAGAGTAGTATCCAGTGACAGGGTGGAGAGAGAGGGGAAGATCTTTAGTTGTTTAAATGAGCTATACTTCTTTCCCAGTTTAAACAGCACGATAAAATGGAATACAGTGTTGTGTTATATTGGATATTCTTGGCTTTCTTTCAGATTTTTGGCTAGGGGATTTTATGATATAAATAATGCACCCTAAAAATCCTATTTTTCACTGCGTAAGTATTTGAATTGATGTTTGTAGTATTGTCAGCACACTTTCTAATGGGGCTTCAGGGCCTCATTCTGCAGACTTTCATACTTAGCAGCAACTTTACCCAAGTATGTATTGCCATGGATATTAACAACCAAAACCACTTAAATACGTGTTCTCAGGATCTAGACCTAAATGTATTTCAACATACTGTACACTGTGCTACCTGTGTTGTTGTATGCTAAGGAGACATTACAAAACAGCTGTTTTCAGGTTTTGTATCACAGCTGTATAGACCTGCTAATTTTCTGAAAATTATTTTCTTTTACTATTTATTTATATAAGCAAACTTAACTTTTACAAACCTTCATGAGTCAAAAAACAACCCACAAAAAAAAAAAAATAGGAAGAAACCTGCCTTCAAGTTGCCAAGTGACAGAAAGGCAAACTTGTCATTGATGTAAGAGCCTTTTCTTAAAATGGATGGCATAGTCCTGAATACAGATGTTGCTCTGTAATGAAAGCAAAAATGTCCACTTGCTTCTTCACTTCAATAACTTCTGAAATGCCTTGTCTGGACATTATCAGAAGTTATCTAACAGTTAGAGGTCTGCTATAGCATTTCTCAGCTCCATGTTGACTAATGGTCCCCCCATTAAAAAAATGGGGGAGAAGCAGAGGAGGAGGACTGTTTCCCTCTCTACATTGACATATGGAACCTGACAGGTAGATGACTAACATGGGCAGCTGATGTTAAGTGACAGTAGTATACCAAGGCCTCTCTTTCTAGAATACCACATCCAGGTGCTCTAACAGGAGTGGTTAGTATTAAAAAAAAACTAAATAAAAAACACAGGCCTGGAATTAGATACAATCTGTATTGTGCCTGGGTTCTATTTCCTTTACGTATTTCAACCTACACATGCCAATAATGCAATCCTGCAGAAACCTTTAGGTCCCTGTCTTGAGAGGATGATAATGTTAGGTTATTAAATATGCTAGTGTTTTAAAATCATAGTTTACATTTCTGTCATTTACCTAACAGAAAGATAGGTACCTAACATCTTCAGATGTCCCAAAGACTTCGAAGTGACTTCACATGGAGTAAAACACCATTTCTGTTGCCTCTTTAAGAGACATGGTTAGTTTCTTAGTCAGATCTGAAAGTATTTTCCATTTCTGGAGCAGACTGAGGGGTTTTGCAGACTCCAATGTCAACTAGAGCATCTAAGCATTTTACCATGTCCTGTTAGCCCAACTCAGTGCTGTGCAAAATCATGCCATGTAGCAGGGGCAGGCTGTGTCCCCGTGTGGGCCATCCTCCTGCCCTGGACCCCCTACTGCTAGTGGGGCTGTGTCCCTTCCCCAGTAACACCCCCATAATGCACACAGAGTACACACAGACAAGTAAGGATGTCACAGCAAAGTGGTGTTAATATATGGTGGTGAGTTTTTACCAAGGTTTAATTTAAAACAATACTTTCGAAATCATCATTATTATACATGACTTATTGCAAAATAACAATGCAATTTATTAATAGCCTTAAACGGGAAGACAAATCTGCTAAATAATCACCATTCACCGTAATAAGCTGTCTTGTGAAAATGATCAATAAAACATTAATCCAGCACAAATTATTTTTCAGAATGTACATTAACATCAATAAACACTGGGGATGGTGCACACCAACCCTGGTATGGCACTGGCACCCAGTATTTTTTAAAGAGCTTCCCCAGTTCTTTTTAAAGTATTCATATATTTTTAAAATATTTTAAAAATATATTTAAATATTTAAAACTGCTTGTTTTCTCCCCCCACCCCCCCACCTGTGTCACTGCTAAAGCATTGTCTGTCCCAAGAATGCACAATCAGGATCTTATCCTGGAGCTGAATTACTACCCTGAAAAAACCCAAACACGCCCCCCCCAAAAAAAAAACAAACAATGCAAAGGCATTTTGAAAGTGTCTTCACACTTTAATTCTTATTCACATTAATATTGACAACTTCACTTATCTCAGTTTAACTCTGTAGTAGGCCTTTTCCTTTGGTCCCTATTTTGTCAAAACTGTAAAAAAATCAGTAAGAGCTGCATGTAAAAGAAAACTGTGGGACAACAAAAGATATCGAGGAGCTAACCTGAGGACACAGCAGAGAAAATAACAGACACAAGCTACATATTAATCAGGAAATAAGAATAGGTATGTGTGTGCATGTCTTTATTCATATATATATTCAGCCTGCAGGCACACTGTATGTCCCTACTGTTTGCATGTGCAAATGAATATAAACAGTAAGATAAAAAATATATACAAAACTGTACTATTAAGAAATGTTTACATTTCACTTACAAAAAAAAAAGAGAGGGGGAAAAAAACCCAGAATTCTTAAAGGTCTGTGATACAATATTTATGTCTGCAGGACTTAACTGTTTAAATTTGCTTTAATTATGTGTTTACAATGAGGAAGACTTTTCCGCAAACAGAGGAAACTATACCATAGACTTGGCCACATTTCAGTTTAAAATACCACTGGAAATATGCTTCATCAGTTCACGTCACCACTGTATTGGTGGTCTTCTTGTCAGTTTTCCTTAATATTAAATTTTAAATGTTATTTCACCTACTGTCAGATATCTCTCAAAATGCCACAAAAGACAAGTTAAACAATATGTGCAGTTTTGAAAAAAAAAAAACCCTTGCATTATATGTTTTACCCATTTTGTGTAATAAAGTCTAGACACACAGTGCAAACATAGGAGTTGGAAGTTTTAAAGAGATTAAAACTCTGTTAACAGGAGTTTCAGCTCCAGGAATTTTCTTTTCTACTATTTCATTCATAGGAACCTTCTTTATATGTGAGTCCCTTGTTTGTGCACTGTAACATAGCACTTTCTAACATTACAAAGGCATACACTGAGCCCGTTTAACTAGCTACTACATATTTTTTTCTCTGAAATTGAAATTATATTAATTAATGTTTGGAATACATATGAAGAAATCCAAATGAAAAATCACAGAGTGCAGTTTAAAACAGAAATGTAAGAACTCACATATTTCTTACACTCACTACAGCACTAATTCTAAAAACTAGATTGCAAACAGAGAATATATTGCTGCAAAAGTTTACAGTAAGGAAAAAGAAAGGACTATAGCAGTGCTTATACAAATCAAAACAAGAGACAGAACAGTCAAATAAACAGTCGGAAATCTGCACAGTCCTTGAGAATGCATTCTCATGTTCCCAAGAAACAAAAGTTCTGGATACAAAACTTAACATTGCTAAACATTCAGTAGGATTTTTTCCTTGCTTCTCTTAAAATCCAACTAGCTCTTGCCGTAGACTTGCCTGAAGTTTTATTAGTACAGCATAGTTCAGGAGAATTACTGAAAACCGTACCTTTTAATCCAGGGATTTGCAACAGGAGCTCTCAAAGCTGAGATGTAATTAAACTAAATATTCAACCCAGGCAAAAGGCTTTGCAGGTGTGGAAAGGAGGAGGGGGTAAGTTCAGCTCAGTGACTGTCACTTGGTGGAAAACCCTCCTGCTTCTATTCCATAGCACAGTTAAAAAATAAGGTTTCTCTCAATGAACACAATCCAGGCTGACACCCACATTAGATCATATGGTAATGATATGTCTCCTGTATTGTAGCCAGAAACTTTATCAGCTCTTTTGCTTTCTTTTCCTCCTTTTTCTTTTTCATTTTTTTCAATTTTTTTTTTTTCATCTGTTTAGAATCCCAGACTACTTGTGCACTATAAGACAGATGCTTAACTGTAATTCATCTTACTTATTTTACTTATGTCCATACAACACATATTTAGGAAAGTTTTCTTGGTTTTAACTATGTTTTTTTTTCTGACTCATTGCTGAGAAAACTGTTTCGTTGTTCCTCTTGTTTATAGCATTTGTAATTCAAGGAAATGATACAAAATTAATCTTGGAGTTAGTCAAAGTGGAGATTAATATCAGGAAAAAAAAGAGGTAGCTTTAGGTAAAACTATTTAAACAGATATCAACCTGCCTTTCCTTATTCTATATTCATTGTCAAACGAAGTAGTATATAGCGTAACATACTATTATCTTGTTTAATGATAGAGGTTTTATGCATATTTTTGAAACTACAGCATGTTTTTGATATATATGAAAATCATGTTTTCATTAGTAGAACAATTTTAACATTTGTGGTTAGAGCTGCTTTATATAAACTTTGCTTTTTTTACTGCTTTCTTACCAGAACAGCAAAGCAGAGGGGAAATTAGCTTTAACTGTTTTTTTGGGGTGAGGGACTTTTGGGGTTTTTTTTGTTTTTTAAGAGACAGTGGAGAATTTTAAAGCATGAAAGGAAAAATGTATCTGACTCATTGTTCAGATTTATATTTTATTTCAGTAATTTCTGTTTTGATCCAAATATCAATGGAAGCTAAGATGAAGTTTCTCTATTCCTGCACAATTTTAAAAGTCTAACTGAAAGGAGAGCAAATACAGTAATTACTATGTATTTAGTAATCCAAACACATTGTGAACATGTGTAGCTTCCCTGTGCTGTTAGCTGTTCTAACTAAACAGTGGAGGCTTGTGTCTCTGTGTTTTGACTTGTATCCCTTTATTTCTGCCCCTAGGCTAAGACCAGGTGCAAATCTGAAATTAAAGCCTGTAAAACATGAAATAATGTTTAAAAGAAGTCTGAATTTTTAGAAACACAATAAACTCTTGAAATTTTATCTATTCTCTTCATTTAATTTCAAGAAAGGATGTCAAAACAGCTCTTATGTTTGTTCTCCTTTGGTGGAAGAAAACATGGTAGAATAATTGACTGCTAGTTTTGGTCAGTGTAGCACGAAGGTGTAATCAGGCATCTCACATTACAGCTTCTTTATATAGTTCACTCTAGAAGTTAAAAGTTAAGGATTCATCCCTAGTCCTTGAGCTAACTTCTTTCCCCTGCCTCTCCACTGGATTCAAGACTGCTAATGATTTTTGTTGTGACATTTTTCTACATATGACTAGTGGTGTTCTGAGCTTTCATGCTTAACAAAGCCTTATCTTTGTCCAGAATTGTCGCCATGAGGCTTGCTGAAATCTTGGCTGCATCTTAGTAATGTCAGTTATTTGAACCTTGGTCACCAGCTGCATCTGGTGTTTAAAAACATTTCAAGGCAAGATTTTGATGAGGAACAGGTCAGGGTAAATTTGTTGTCAGTTTGCTTCACAAAACCCATTCATACCCTTTCCTAGTAAAATCATAATACATTTGTTCTGATGTCTGTTATGGGGTTGAAAGGTGTTGTAGATGAACAGCTTAGTCATCTCTTTGGAGAGAGGAGGGGATGGACAGCCAACTCCCCTTTTTTTGTCATGGGCATTAGAATCATACAAAACCATAAAGATCAAAGTGGGAACAGGTGGAGCACAGGGTGCCTGCCGGCTAGACTGGGGGCCTGTAGAGGATCTGTTGCCCATAAAGAGGGTGAATTTTCCTACTTTTTCTGTAATAAAGTCCATTCCAAGAAGTTCAGAGGGGAAAAGATGTTACCACTTTTAGGAATTATGAAAACACTTATACTGTTTCTCAGTACCCAGAAGAAGAATGGAGATGTGTCCAAGCCCTCCTGAAATGCAAAGCAAAGTATGTGGAGGGCTGAGCAACTGAATGGGAGAGCATTTACAATACTGAATATTGGTGTAGTACCCTATTAATTGTTTTGAGTCATTTGCATTCTTTTACAGGAATGTGGGATCCTTTCTGATACAAATATTCCTTTAACCACACTCTTTGCCCCCTGCTATGTCACTCAGAAGATAAACAACTTTTTTAAAACAACCTAACCCAAGAATAATATTAAGTCATTATGCAGTTTTAAGGTCCATGACTGTACACAGGGCCTAGCATCGATAAGCTCTCCTTCCCAGTCTGTCCTACTTTGACTACAGCTTAGTCAATATAAAAATAATCATGATTAGAACAGTCTTGGTTTCTATATGATTTAACAAACTTATAGGGCTACATGCTGCTCCAAATACGGATTCCCAGAAAGTTACAGGCAACTGCATGTTAATGT
Organism: Podargus strigoides; assembly: GCA_028020825.1. NCBI lineage: Eukaryota > Metazoa > Chordata > Aves > Caprimulgiformes > Podargidae > Podargus > Podargus strigoides. The sequence continues at coordinate 122,801,161 of CM051663.1, read as the reverse complement.
TATTTATATAACAGTCTTTTTATTAGATTTTGATGGATAGCATCTGCTTCATTTGCTCACAGCTTATTTCGTGCACCTTTCAAAGGGCAGCGGTGGGAGAGAAGACAGGAAGCCTGCCTGCTGCAGTCTGCTCTGCCTGGGTGCAGTGAAGTCCCTGCAGGAAGGAGATGAGCGGCTGCCCTGTAAGCAGCAAATATACCCTGGGGAAAGAGCTCCTGGAGCGTGGGGCTGGGCTGGGAGAGAGGCACGTCCAGCAGGCGCCCAGTGCTCTGTCAGCACAGGTTGCAGTCTCCTCAGGAGAACGGGCAGCTGACATAATCTGCCCCTGAGGGTGGAAAGAAAAGCTTTTTTTTTTTTTAAGGGAGCCTGGGAAAAAAGGGGTAGCAATTTATTGCAATTCCAGAATGTTACTGGAATCAAACCAAAGCAGGAAGACAGGATCTGTCCTGCAGGAACATGGTGGCCCAGAGATTCAAGTTCTTCCTCACTGTAAGTTTCCACTACAGAAAAAAAGGCATTTTTCTTGGGCTGCCTTCTAATAGATCCCAGTTTTGATGATCAAAGACTGTTTAGCGTTGTTGTGGTTGTTGTGGTAAGGAAGAAGGGCAGGCAAATCTGCCTCACAGTCCTCATGAGCCAGCTAGGTAAGTGCCAATCCCCATCAGGAAGGAATGAAACCAGATCCCCTCTTTGGCTGCCTCTCAGGGGCCCTCTCCATCTCCTCTAATAAAGCCTGGGCTTTATTAGCTCCCTAGCATGGCATCCTCCACATTCTCTAATATACTACTGACTGTCTCTCCTCTCCTTTCTACACTATGCATAATTTCTTCCAATCACCTGTAGCAAACTGTTCTTTACCATAGCAATGGAGTTCCTCTACTAAAAATGCAAGTAAATATTGACCCAAGCTTAGTAAACGTTGATCCAGGTAAATATTGTCCCAGACACAGCCTGACAAGGTAGCTAAAGAGACAGAAATGTTATTTCTGGATACTCTGAGTATCAAAGTTTCCTTCAGTCCTCTGTGACCTCAGAAATGATAGTCCTGAACTTCTTGACATTTCCACATATCAAAAGGACCAAAGTATCAGATTTTGGATGTGTCCTATCAGTAGCATTATTATTCTGTGGCCATCAAAGAGCTTCTTGTATAACTGTTTGAACAAAATGCAACCAAACTTCAAAAGAAAGAGCCCTCTCTTTGGAGGACTAGACTTCTCCATCACTGACCATCTTCTCTCCCTTTCCCACTCTGCAAGAGCATGTCCTGTGTGCATGGTCATCTCCCTGCTCTCTTCTGAAGGGAGTCTGTGGGATCTACAGGCCACTCTAGGAAACAAATTAAAATTGTTGCCAGCTGAAGTATCCTATGTGTGATCATGTCCTTTACTTCGGTCTCTTTTCTTTGGAAAGGCCAATCTATTTCTGTACTCAACAACGGCCTTCTTTTCCGCTGGCATTTGTGTTCTCTCCCGAATCAGATCATTTTTTCCAGGTGTACCCAGTAGTTGCAGGAGCTAACGACATATCAGTGTACCCTTACAACTCACTTTGATTTCAAATGCTCTGAATTTAACTTCCACCCTTGAGGAGGAAGCCTGTCCTAACTATTCCTCACACTTTTGTAGTGTAGACATACATTTTGAGATCACTGTTACGTCTCTCCCCCAAAAATGCAGCAAATAGGTAAAACTAGACTTTATGTGAGTCCTTCCAGCTCCTAGCCAACCTAGAAACAAAGAGTGAAAGAAAAGACCAAAGTCCCGAGAACCTCACTTTTACTTTACCACTTCACCTTTAATTTACGGTGAAAAAGCCATGCAAAAACATTTGCTATCATACACACTGATATACCTCTGTATTGGTACTCAGGTGCTCCATTCGCTGTGTTTCAGTGATAGACAGCATTGCATTTTGCTCCTGCCTGGCTTCTGTGCAAGTGTCAGCACTCTCCTGCTCTCCTGAAATTCTCGTATGTGAAGGAAAGATGTGCTGGCAGATGCCCCTCACCAAAGGTACCAGGAGGCTACAGCTCCCTGCGGAAGAGATCTTCCCAGAAAAGAGTGTCACTCTGGGAGTGTGGGCCACGAAAGTGGGAGTGACGACTGGAGAGCAGAGTTTTGGTAAGAGGACATGAAATTTCAAGTGAACAGCTGTTTCATCAGATTTTGGTTTCTATTTACATTTTGCAGTATCTTGAGTTGGAGTCCAACCATTTTCAAGGTTCAGATGAAAATTCCAAACTTTAATTCTCTTTTTGATGGCCCTTAGGTCATGCTCTGGACAAGCCTCATCATCCCAGCTGGATTACACAATGCCCTAGAAAAGGATGACAGTAATTCATGCAAATGTTGGAACTGTACTCCTTGCATGTCCTCTGTTAGTCAGAGGTTATGAACCAGCATTCAAAATGAGACACATCCTGTGCAGCTCTGAACAGCCTATTCCCAGATTATGAAAAACACGTGAACAGTCAGGTCACCCTTGATTTCCAATTTAGTCATCACAGAGACTAAACTTTTTCAGGGGGAGCTAGTGGACTGTATTACTGAAAAAAAGGAGTGCAATAGGAAAAAAAAAGACCTTTACAGTAGGGTTTGTGTCTGTCTATGTACTATAGTGCTCATTTTTATATATTAGCAGTCTGCTGAGGAGACAAATAATTTCTAACTTGAGCTAAAGATACAAAACAGTGACTTTGAAGATAGAAGTAATGACATCACAAAACTTGAAGTTTTGTTTGTATTGTGTGACCTCACTACAGAGAGGAATTGTTCAGAATCTTAAGGTGGATGAGTTACATTAGAACCAACCCTGCCTAAACAGGGTGTGCCCTGTGGGGTTCAAATGAAAAGGATGTGCTTTTCATAAGTTTTGAGCCTTTGAAAAGGCTGCATTTGAGTCAAATTAAAAACATAATAAAGAAAAATAATTATGCAAGATGATATCTAGCATTCAGGATGGAGAAGTTATCATGCGAACTCTGTCACTGTACTCAAATTTTACCTGATCTGAAGACATGTAAAAGTAGAATACAAGCTTCTTCAAGAAGAGTGAAATGATTGGGAAAAAAAGGCAGTATAAAGCTTTTAAATTCATTTTAACACTATCATGGCTCAGAATTTTTATTTTTTATTTAAAAAAAAAAAAAAGTCTTGAATATTTAACAAATACTTTTCTATCAGTATAGAATCACGTCTTCCATTTCCAAGATCACTTGGAATAAGGGTCATCAGCCACTGAATATTTCCGGGTTACAGTATTGTTCAGGGAACAGTCTTCAAAATATCCACTGCGTTTCACTAAGCATTTGAAGAGTCATTCACTTTAACTTGCTATTAACCATATATGTACTTTCTTTTGACTGCTATTTAAAACACATTCAACTTTTTTTCTTATAATTAAGTTCTTCAGCTGATTGCTCTGACCAAGTAATTGCACTGATGTTCCTCAACAGTAATTTTCCATAGTCAACCTGGATAAAACATAGTGAGGTTTTCTAAACAAAACAGAGTTAATTCTACATATAAAAACTTTTAATGTGATGGCAATTCCTTCAGCTATTGAATTACAAAGGAATGTTTACTCTATTGGTAATCAGAAAAAAATGAATGCTATCCTTTTTCTACATTATTCACTGCTTTATTTCCTTCTTTGCAACATGTTTTTCAGTTACTTCTTTGTTCCATACCATGATTCTGGAACAACCTCTGTTTCAAAAAGACCAGCTACATTTTAATTTGGAGGATTTCACATGTGTCCATTGTGTTTCAACTAAAGAAAAATTAAATGATAGTTCATTATGAATATTCTTGGTTTGCATATTTTTTGTCTCACTTGTGGTTTTTTTGGTTGTTTTTTTTTTTAGATCTGTGTACGTAACAGATGAATTTATGAGCATACTGGGACACACCTCCAGAAGATATAAATCATACCATCCTCTTGAAATTGCCACGTCCTGTGATTTATGCCATTTCAAAACTTAGCCACTGAATTTCTTGACTCATCTTCATCCATCATAATATACCAGGAAACCAAACCCTTACAGATCTAAGTCAAGATCTGGAAAAGTGACTAACAGTTTTCCAAAATCTCTCTAATAGATCTGATTTTCAAAGAGCAGGTTTTGAAAATCAAGTATTGCATAACGCACTGGAGGATGAACACAGCAAACAGCCAGGTACCCACACCAACTAATCACTTCTGATAATCTCAGTATATTGAACTAGTTTGAATCTACCAACTAAATTTGACAGAGTTATTTTGCCTTACATGTAAAAATTAAATAGGATGTTTCAAAATGAATATATTAGCTTTCTATAATGAGATGGAGAGATTGCCTCCGAAGAAGCCACACATACGCTCGCAAGGAAAAATCTATGCAGAGGCTGTTCTTCATTTATAAAACCAAAACCACTGCAAATTGGATCTTGGGACTTGGACAGGTTGGAACAGCCATTTGTCATGATGCTAAAGTTCTTCCACTCTGTTCCTGCACCATGTGTCTCCTCCAAATTGTTTGAATCAGCTCTGCAAGAAGAATTACTTATCTTTCAGCCACAATTAGAAAATTCAGCTCTCCAAGGAGGAGATCACACTGTATGCAATCCATTCACAGCCCGCAATGACATTTTTGTGTCAATTTAAAATGAGAAACATTTGCAAAAGAAGCAAATAAACGATTATTTTTCAAATTATAGAAGAGATAAAAACAGGTTGCAAAAATACATCCAAGAAAATTCTAAGAATTTAGAGGACTTTGCAGAATCTTTCAGGCCTCAAAAAAGCCTTACTTTTGTGGTTTTATTGTTTTTTTTTTCACCTATCCAACTATGGCTATAATTCAGGTTATCTTTTAGCTGAAGGGCACCAACTATTTATTCTGAAGAGCCTATCTAATAATCATAATCTGTTTGTCAAATGCACATCCAGGACGTAAGCCTGTATAGTTTAGAAAGAGTCCATTTTGCAACCTCACATCCGCTTCCAGGTCCAAGAGACATTGCATTCCCCCAGCTCCAACAGAATAAACCTCTAGATTAAGGATTACACCAGGCTTGCAGGGGCAAGTTAGGGTTGCTTAGGGTTTAATACATTTTTATTTTGTTCTTTGGCCTTGAAGAGGTAATCTCGAAGTCAGCTGAAGTCACTGGGATTTCTTGTACCTTTCATTATGAGTATTACCAGCACTTGCAGGAGATGGCTTTTCTGGGCTGAGAGGTTCAATGGCCTCAGTGGCTAGTCTGATGAGCTCAAGTATTCAACTATAGTGACAACAAAACTTGTTGCACTGGGGATAGATCTCTATTTCATCCTTTGTCACAACTTTATATAGCGTCATTTCTTAGTACATTCTCACTCCTCTCCACAAAGGTTACTGGCCAGATATTTTGTATGAATTTAGTACAGACTTATGGAGCTCCCACTGTCTACTGAAATTCCCTCTCCCTTCCTGCAAGTCTCCCCACAACATCTGAGATTTTGTGTTCGTTGAGACAGTTTGATGTTATTTTCCAAAGCAAGCAGCTTCTTCATATAGTTGTTTTTTTCAATAGGTATGTTTCAGATTAAAGGAGAACAAAATTGGTGGCACTACAAAAGTAAAAAATGTACAAAATGTAACTGCCAAAGGAGGCAGCAAAATGCTTTTTGTAGTTTTTAAAAGTATTCCTTGAATCTATAATGAAGGTTCAGCCTATTATTTTTTATGGCTTCTCTTATAAGATTATACCTTGGGATATTTTATTTTTAAAAAATGAAACCAAAATATGACCTTTTGTTTATAATAAAAGATCGGTGGCTGCAGAAGATGAAAATTCACATTCTTGTATTTCAGGTCCAAAGCTTTTAAAAATAATGTCAGATATTCCATCAAGGAAAAACAATGTCAAATTCCTGTTTATAAGGAGTTTTTACAATATTTATTGTAGCTTGAATGAGTTGCCTTACCAGTCTGAGAATTTCCTTACCAGTTCTGAAAAAAATGTGAATTCTGCCTTTTACATACTCCTGTTTTTCACCAAAACAAACATTTAAGTGTGTATTTTCATGTTGTCCAGTTAGAAAATGTTGTGCACTTAGGGATTTGCCATTTTGTACTCTAAAGGAGAAGGAATTGCCACTTGATACTGAGGAGAGATAAGTCTTGTGCTGGGTGCTAAGTGGAACTATAAAAAATATTATGATGATCCTATGATTCCTATGACTATAAACTCTTGAGTCAGGGTAGCTGGCAATTATATAGCAAATCAGTACAAAATGTGACTTAAGTATGACCCCTCTAGACATCCAGAGTACTTTACCTGCCTTGTTTCTCAAGTTTAATTTTGTTTTTATAAAGCTACTGAACAGAAGTGGCTGACATGACACATGCAACAGCTTTACCAACCTCAGACCTACAGTGTGCCCTTTGCCCAGACTTCCCAGGATTATCTTTAGTGTAAAAGCTTTATTTTTGTTTAGATATACTGCTTACTGAATTTTTGATTTCTGTGTTAGCTTTTCTGAAGTCCAACAGGTAGTTTGAGATCCATCAACTCATGATTATATAAGGTACAGAAAACTGTGCATCAGCGTCTTAATTCTTCCAGTTTCTTTGCCTTTGGAGAACAGTGTACTCAATATAGGCAGTAACTGGACACAAGGTTATTCTCTATCACCATGAATAATGGATTTATAGCCATGTGCAATTTTATTTAGAAGCTTAAGAATTGAATTATTTTACCAGAATATTCTTTTGCTTGGCTTTATAATCATCCAGCTCTTTGAAGAGAAAAAGACCAAAAATCATCAGATAGAAAATCTGACTGTATGAATTGTGTGTATCAAGAAGTTCAAAAGCGTATAACAGGAAACATAATTGGTTTTGTATAGTATTTTTAAAACAAATGAAAAATTAATGGAAAATTATATTTTTACTACAGAGCTCTGTTTTACATCCTGTTCCATGTAAAAATTCTGTTGAAAGAATCTCATTCATTATTTGGTTCTCTTGGGTTTTGAGTCATTTCTATGAAAGCACATTTATTTTATTCCTATTTAACTCAATAAGATTTTTCAATAAGAGCGACAGTAAGCTGAAGTCCTACATTTCTTTTGTTTAAATGCACATTAGTCATTAACCAGTTATATATATTACATAGTAAATATGACAGAGTGTTTACAGGGTTGCCAAACATAATGGAGCTGTTTCCTTCAGTGTTCATTAATTTCCAGGAAAAAAAGTATATTCTCTCTAAGGTAAGCCAATATAATTAATTTGACACAAGTATCATGTGTTGCAGGTCTGTAAAAACTGTAGACACAAGTGTGACAAACTCTTTTGATGCTGATATGCTTTTGAGCTGATAACTCAGCAGCACTTTATCGTATATAAACTGCATGCTACATCTGTGAAGAAGAAACTCCAGTACAGATTTTTCTCAGTAGTGTTATTCCACTGCAAGCGTGTGACAAAGTGCAGCATGAAAATCACACTAATAATTGCAATCTAGGAGAGAGAGAATAAAGGAAACTAGTCCGTCTTCCTGCTGTGAGTCGACATTAAGCAAAACACCTCTCAGAGATGCTGATTCTCTCCATCAAGATCTACATCCAGAGGACAATTCTCCTACTTTACAATCCAACAAAAGAGTTCACAAATCAAAAAGAATGGCCTCTTTAAAAACAAAGATAACTACATATGGGAGCTGAGCTGCTGGAGAGCAGCTCTGGGGAAAAGAACCTGGGAGTCCTGGTAGACAACAGGCTGACCATGAGCCAGCAATGTGCCCTCACAGCCAAGAAGGCCAATGGCATCCTGGGGTGCATTAAGAGGAGTGTGGCCAGCAGGTCAAGGGAGGTTCTCCTCCCCTTCCACTCTGCCCTGGTGAGGCCTCATCTGGAGTAGTGTGTCCAGTTCTGGGCTCCCCAGTTCAAGAGGGACATGGAGCTACTGGAAAGAGTCCAGCACAGGGCCACTAAGATGATGAAGGGATTGGAGCATCGCCCATATGAGGAGAGGCTGAGGGAGCTGGGTCTGTTTAGCTTGGAGAAGAGGAGGCTGAGGGGGGCATCTCATCAATGCTGATAAATATCTTAAGGGTGGGTGTCAGGAAGACAGGGCCAGACTCTTCTCACTGGTGTCCAGTGAGAGGACAAGGGGTAATGGGCACAAACTGGAACACAGGAGGTTCAGTCTTAACATAAGAAAACACTTCTTTACTGTGAGGTTGACTGAGCACACTGGCACAGGCTGCCCAGAGAGGTTGTGGAGTCTCCATCTCTGGAGGCATTTAAAACCCATCTGGACATGTTCCTGTGTGATCTGCTCTAGGATCCTGCTCTGGCAGGGGGTTGGACTAGATGATCTTTGGGGATCCCTTTCAATCCCTACCATTCTGTGATTCTGTGATATTCTGAGATGAGAAGGAGGAAAACTATCCTAAAACTAGGGGTAGTAATATTTTATTTCAGTTACTTTTGTCTATGTTTGTGTACTGATTTTGTGGATGCATCAATTAATGCAATCAGAACCCAGCAAAAGCAGCTCAGATCAGATTGAAGCCAAACTCCATTGTGTCTTGGAGGCATAGTAAGAGATCAGTAACAATAACATACATATAATCTGGATGTTATATCTGAACACTGCTCTGCATTTAACAAAGAATGAATGAAACTGGACATCTACATCACGTGTCTGGAGTAGCAAACTTTCTAAAACTGCAAAAAAGAGTTATGTGCAAAATTAGTTTTCCTTGAGGGATTACAGGTTTAGCTTTCTTAAATTTGTCTGGTGTAAATATTGCAGATTAAAATTTAATATAAAGCTATGCTCAATTTACTTCAACTGGGTTTACAGCAGTCATTTAAACTGTACTGATTTAGTTCTTTTTTTACCCTTGCAGAGACAATTTGTAAATATTTCATAGGAAGAACATATTATTTCCGAGAAATCTTGTGTTTTGTTTAATTTGATCCAAACATAAGATTCTTATGTTTTAATGGGTCTAAAACAAGAAATTATGGAGTAAATTTGCAACACCATTGAGCCTGTTTTTTACTCTTCACTGGTACAACAAAAATGTGCATGCAAATTTATAGCAACCTATTTCACATGAGCCAGTTACTGAGGGAACATATTAACACTGGGAGACACAATGATGTGATTTGTAGACATGAAAGAATAGCCAGGCAACTTTAAAATTACAGTTCAGCAGGGCTGTAGAGTCATATAGAGACAGCAGAGTTTGCTCTGGCACTGAAGAGACTGTTTGCAATCCAGATATTTTCTTGTGAAAGCCATTCTTGGAGGGTGGATATGGAAGGTAAAGTAGTTATATTTATTATATTTTATATTAAATGCCACTAAATGTAAGACATTCCAATATGCAAAAATGCGTATCCCTTGAATATCTGAAAAGTTTGTGCTCTAGCACACCGTGCTATAAATAATGAGTGGTATCTGGGAATGAGCATTGTTGTGAAAAAAACGTAACTCATGTAAGACTGAATGTGAATAAACTTATTAAAGAGGGAAATCAAAAACATAAGAGAAAAAGGGGTTGGAGGATAGGGCAGATGGAGAAAGATTAAAATTCAAGCTACGCCTATTACTTGCCAGACTGAATCACTTAACGTTTTCCTCTCCTAGCACATATATTTTTCTGACATGTTTTCCCATTATTCACCAACAAGACTTAAGAAATATATATGCTTGAACACTCCCACAGGGTTATGCTTTTCTTTCTCTCATGCTGAGAAATTTCTTCAGTTACTTCTAGAAAAAAGAACCTGTATTGTTAGAGGGCAAATTTTATAATCACAGAATCACAGAATCACAGAATGTTAGGGATTGGAAGGGACCTTAAAAGATCATCTAGTCCAACCCCCCTGCCAGAGCAGGAATACCTAGATCAGGTCACACAGGAACATAATCAAAGTTTTAGTTTAAAAAGTGTGCTTCTTTAAAATTTCCAAATGACAGGTAGAGTGGCTTGAACACTGGAATAATATCATTAAGCACTAGACTCCTTTAAAACTTGTATGTCTCCCCTAGAAGCCACTGAAAGCAATCTGGCTGCTCACTGACCACTGCCAGACAGGGCTTTCCCTGAATATTTCAGCTGGGCTGTCCTGATGTAGTTCTGCAGTTACGCAGAGCATGACCAGGACAGAAGAGCGAAGGCTGTCACAGGCATGTTGGAAAGCTCGTGTAGCTTATATTCCTCAGAGGGAAGCACAAGGCTCATGGGCATTCATAATTAGCAGGCAAATTTGTTTATTAAATATGCATTGCATGTTTTTTTCCATAAGGTTTGTTGCTCACATATTATTCCTTTTAACAAATTTTTATTTGCTTTATTTAACAAATATTTGCTTTATTAACAAATAATGTCACTCTTTGGAGCAAGTTATTCAATAAGTGAGGGGTTTTTTCCTCCAAATTCATTCAGCTTTGCACATAGTTTAAAAGAACGCTTTTTTTCCACAAGAAGCAGAAAGTTCCAAATGCTTATTTAAGGGGGGCAATGAACACTTCCCAGTATGATGTAAAAGTAGAACAAATACCATTTTCAGTCACATATTGTTCAGACAGACACAGTATAGATTATATGAGGGGCTGTGAGAAAAGTGCCTAAATTAATAGGCTAAGATACAAAAATAGCTTGAATAGTATTATTATAGTGCATTTAATCAAGGATATTTTCATTTTTCTCAAGATACATCTTTTTTGTCTTATGATAGAACACTGATAAATAAGAATTATTTTTCTCCCAAATGGTTTGTAAGGAAAATTCTGTGTAATATTCAGAATAAGAAATATTTTAATATATAGGGTTTTGACACTGTTCTCTATCAATAACCACTATGGTAATAAACACTTAGAAGTACATTTTCTAAAGTAAGGGTCAATGATCAGAAATAAATATTTTCCTCTAAACCCAAACTTTTTTACCAAATTCTGTTTAGGTATTTTAAAGGTTCTTTCAACAAACTTTTGTTTGAGTGGGTGCTTAAAGGAATTAAACTCCATCTTACTGCACACAAGGGAATGATTTTTTTCCTTAATTTCAGTGGATGTTTGGGGCGACCATAAATAAACAAGTCAATTCTGTGCATCAACTCAGTTGTGTTTGCTCAGTGAGAGATGTGGGAATTCAGCACTCCTAAAATGAGACCACATATCTGGACACAAGTATGTTTTTTGGAAATTGTATTAGAAAATTAAAGCCACATCATGTATGAATATTATGGGAAGAGTAACCAGATATTTCACGTACTGAAAAAGTGTTGGTTCACATACACCTTAATCAAGATTTGTACTTTACTTCTGCACAACACACTTAGACCACTAATTTCACTAATGTGGACTTTGTCCAGACTGCGTTTTTGTCCACTAATAGTAAGAAAAAGTTTAGCATTTCCCAGCTCCAGTATCTAATACTTGATCTTTCCTTGGCATGGGATTGGGCTAAGATTCTTCACACAGAGATATTTGTGAATTAGCACGTAATATACTATGTCTCTAGTTACTCTTGAGTTTTATTGTACTACCATACACAGGCAGAGTATCAGAATAGGCAGAGTACCACCACTGCTAGCGAATTAATGTTAAGTGTATTAGCCAGACAGAATGCATAGGCTTCTTGGCAGCATTCCTCTTTGCTCATCACTTATACCTTTTTAATGTACTGGGAGTACTTCTAATAATCAAGTAGAATAGTTTTATATGTCAGAAAACACTTCTGCCAGTTGAAAAGTTGAAACAATCAAAAGTTTGAGGTTGTAAAGCTTTGGATTTTTTGACTAGAAGTGTTTAATAGGTATTTATCTAGTAACAAGAAAATAAGGCTTACCTGTCATTTCAGGTCTCTAGGAGCTATGGTATAAATCTTAATATTAAAATGGCATGTATTTAAGTGACATTTGAAAGACTGATTTTTATGTTCCATCCACGTGATCTTTTTGAAAGATGCCATTAGTTTGCACTGACCAGCCCTCATGAAGCTACAGGAATGCTGACAAAAGCAGCAACTAGAAAACAACAAAAATCACTGAATTCAGGTAACTTACTCTTGGCAAATAACTTGTCTTTCAACAATGGACCATTTCTGCCTTTGAATTGGTCACTGTCATTGATTTTAAAATATATCGACATCTGTTCTTTTTTGTGCAAAGGGCTGAGAAACTATTAGAGGCAACATTGAAATATTCCTTTGAAACAACTTTCATCTGTACATAAGTTCAGTAAAAATACAGAAACCAAAAGGAATGCAATTTACAACTTGTTTGAATACTTGAAAATATTTTGTGCTCATACACATCAAAAAAGTTCTGATAACTCAGAACTCATCCCAGTTTAAATATTCTTGATTTCCAGTAGGTGCGTGAAATTACCAACTCACATGTTTTAACATAAAGATTTCCATAGACAGATGCTGACCCTTTTCTTAGAGACAACTTTACATTTTCTGAATATTCTTACAGCTGTTTGAGATTTTGGATATGATTCATGGAGACAAGAAATCTCTAGGATCCTACAGATAACTTATTGCTTGCATTATTCTGGGTTAAGATTATGCCTTCTAACACACACATAAATATTAGTAAACCCACTAACTGTAAATATTAGGTAACATACTGGTCTTGACATGCATGTTCATATTTCTTGTTACAGCTTGTAGGTACATCTAAGAAGCGTGGATGTAATATGGAATTGAAATTGTTAGCAGGGAATTATTTTCTTCTCCAATAAAAGAAATAGCTAAAACATAAACCATCTATTATTAAATATATTGTCTGAACTTCTAACTCAGTACTATTTTGCTCATTACTAAACAAGCCTGCTGGACCAAACTCTTGAAGTCTGCTTCTTGAGCACAATAGCCAACAGTAAATAACGAGAAGGGGCCAAGAAGTTACAGGGCCTGTAACAACCTCATAAAACCTTTCTGTTCCAGGCATCAAAACATATCCCAGAATACCCAAATATGAAAAAAAAAAAAAAAAAAGGAAAATATTCTTTGTTCCTGACTCTTTGATGTTATATCCCAAACAAACAAGTATCATCACTTAGTATCCATGCATGTCTTTGCATAATGATTTCTGGCTTATGGGTAAGAACTGCAGTTTCTCTTCTATGAAGAAACCAGCAGCTGGGAGAGATGAACAGACACCCATTCCCACCTGGAGCTGAAGGACAGGGCAAGCCTTGTCCATCAGCAAGGGAGGTCCTACAGCTCTCCAGGCAGTTCCCTCCAGCAGCACTGAGGTGACCTTTCCCAGCAGTTGGAAAGGACTTTTTCCCACAGTCTATCCCAAAGCTTTCTCACTGCAGCAAAGTCCTTCACAGAGGGGCTTCCTCTTCTACCATCACTGAAAAGGAGATGAGATAGTCCATTTTGTAATCTCAGTAGTTTGTAGACCTTTTTCTGTGCAGCTCTTTCTTGTCTAGCCCCCAGTTCTGTCAGTGTTTCCTCACAGACCATGATTTCTTGTCCTCTGATCTTTCTCAATGTTATCTTCTGGATTTTTCCATGGGTTCACATCTTTACTAAAATGCAGTGTCCAAAACAGGACTCAAGCTGATGCTCTCCCAATGCTGACTAAATCTGTAGGTTATAAAAATTATTTTGTATACCTCACAAGCAGTATTCCTGTATATGTATCTGTCTACATTTAGCCTGTACCTGGGGCTAAACTGTAGCAGTCGTTCTACCACACATGACCCCTCCCCAGCTGAGAAGGGGAACCAAGAAAAAAAGGGAGAAGCCCCATGGGTTGAAGAAGAAACAGATTTAATGAAATAATAAAACAAATACAATCACCAACATAAAGTACACAAGCTTATACTCAGCCTGGTTCTTTGGATCAGCAGCAGGAGCAGAAAACCAGAAAGAAGGCTCAGGAAGAGGAACTCCACTCTTAGTCAACTCCCTCCTTTTATAATGAGCATGGTTAAGTGGTATGGGATACACCTGTGAGTGAGCTGCCTTGATTGGATCTCCCAGCTGACTTGGGGCTACTCATGGCCTGCCTGCATGGCTGCCCATGGGTCTGTTCCCAGGAAACCAGGACAGTATCACAGACTTTTTTTTTTTTCCTCCCATAGCATGACATAATTGATTGTGCCAAGATTCTTTTCTGCAGAATTAGTACTGAGCCATTTGCTCTTTATCCTGTTTTTATGCTGTTGTTACTCCTGTGTAAGTCTGGACTGTTTCACACAATGGAAATCCATTTGAATCTGATAATTCGGGCATTTTCCTGGGGTTTACTGATGATTCCCTAGCAGCTGAGTACACCACTGAATGGATGGTTTCTTTTTATTTTACTTAAGAGCTGTTGAATCATTCTTCACATGACTGTGACCACATCAGTGTTGGTTTAAAAAAGGTGCTCTGAGTGATGAATTGAATTTACATCCAGGACTTTAACATGTTCATACTCCAGCTGTGTACTGCTGTAGCTGACAAGGTGTATCTTACTACTAGAGGCATTTTTTCTTTCTGACAAAATTTGGCCAGTCACACTTTTTTCCCCCAGTTTCATTTGAAGACTTGGTAAAAAGTTGAAAGTTGAAAAGGTAAGAGCCAGGGGTCTCTCAAAAAAATGGATTCCCTGGCTGTTCAAAGAGTGACTGAAGAAGTCTGGTGTGGGGCTTGGCAGTGGCCTGCTCGTGGGAGCAGCACCAATGTCCTATGCTAGGGTACCCCTCAGCAGCACACACAGGGGGTGTATTCACCTGTGGGGCACACAAGGCTGCCTGCAGTTGCCTGAACCAAGGCTGTGTCTGCAGAAGGTGGATGATGTGAGGCTGCTGCACCCACATCTGTGATGGTGGGCAGCCACTTGTGACACAGGGCACAGTCAGGGGTCTGAGCCACCATTCCATGCTTTCTGGGATCCCTTCACATGTCCAGTAAAGTGCAAGATAAGTACCCAGAGGATTAGAACCTACTTCATTCTTTCTGGGCAATCAGGAACAGGCAATTTGGAAGTTTTTGTGTTCATTTTTATTAGATGCCAACTGCTTTTTTACAGCTATTTCAGAATGACAGAGTACTTCCACAGGCCATCTGAAAAATTAAAATTGGAAGAATGTGGAAAGCCAAATGGAAGGCTGCAAACCATTGATGATTTCATGAAATATATTATTATGCCCACATAAAATACTAACTACTACCATGACAGTTGCTTAAATATTTACCAGAATAATGCAATTTATGCATGAGAGAGTATAAATATAATTGCAGTCAGGAAATCGTACAACAAGAAAATAAATTAATTTAAATTGAAGCCAGAAAAATAGAGATGTTCTATTGTCATCTTTTCCAGTGGGAGGTTGTTTTGCATATGCAGATATCAGCAGGGGACTTTGGCCTCTTCATGGGTGCAGGGGTCTGCCCCATTTTGTCATTTTTAGGCCTGGTGCCATAGGAAGTGAGCTATTTCATCATTTATGCCAAACATTTTTGATACTGATTAGTGATTCAGAGTTCCCTGTCACTAAACGCAAAATTTTATCATTTCACCTTTTCCAATGTATACACTGTTTACCATTGTTTTGTGTTGCTATGGGAAATGGGATCATTTCATTTTTCAACTACAGGAGAAGAGAAAGAAAAAATTAATAATTGCAAAGCTATCAAAAATGGAAGAGGACTGAAACTTACCTTGACTTCTTGAAGTTGAGTAGACTTCAAATGCATATTACCTCTTTAACACCATCATTTTTTTCTTATTTCGGGTAAGGAGAAGCTTTAATAGTAGCTAATGTAGGGAAACAATCTTGGTTTTGTGCTATGTTTCAAGTGAGTATAATGATCAGAAGTTCAATTTCTTCCTTAACAAGAAAGGACTCAGCAGTGCCAGGTTAACTATTGGACTCAATGATCTTAAAGGTCTTTTCCAACCAAAATGACTAGGATTCTGCAATTCTATGATAGCACTACTACCCAAATATGAGAGACTGAGTTTGCTGCTCAAAAGGAGACTGAAGTCACATTCCTGTGGGGTAAGAAAAAAAAGAAGTTTTAAAAAACTTTTTGTTACAGCAAAAGTGCTTGTCTAAGAGTAAGGACAAGGGCATTTTTGAGTCTGCAGGAGGAGGGGAATGCCAGCAGCAGTGATAACCACTGTATAAACCCCCTAACCCTCCATTCCAGAAGAGTCAACTTCAGTTTCCTTTGCAGCTATCTCCAGCTTCATGTCTAATTGTACAACCATTTCGCTTTCTTTTCAGAAAAACAACATAGTAGTTTGTTTAAAAAATACGTGAACTGAAGACAAATTGGCAGCCTTAATTATGAATGTTCTGCCCGTCTGTTTATTGGTTTAAAATATTTCCTGATGAAGTATAAAGACATTTTGTGCCTCAATAGCATGAGTACAATATTCATTGTTTTGAATGACTTAGATGGAGGATTGCCTGAGCAGCTGTAATTTGAGGAGCATATGAGAAAACACTCTCTAAGGAGTAACACGATATCTTTAAACAAAAAAAGCTGTTTCAAAAGAAACTTTCAGCTGATTCCTGCATATTAGTAGTCAGATCTCAAGCCAGTCAGTTGACATGAAGGCAGAAAGTCCAGTAAAGACAACAGCTTAGGCACAAGTTCTTTTTAAACCCGGTATTATCCAAAGCCAAAGGAAAAAAATTACTGCTCTCACTACTTCTAGAGCATTTCAGCTCTTAAAAAAGCTAAATAATACTGTGGTTCAGATGCTGAACTACAATCAGACAGCTGGGTTTGCAGAGTTTTTTATACTGAAGACAAAGAGTGCTGCTGTTTTTAGGAACTCTCTCTCACCTCTGCTTTAAAATGTCAATGTCGGAAAAAATGTCCAATCTAGTTGTACCGCCTTTCTATCAGAAGAGTAATTTTGAAATTTATTTCCAAGTATCCAAAAATGAGCAAATATGAGGACATTATACTTACTGCAATTAATAAAATAATGTAATTTTCTTTTCTTTTTTAATGCCTCTCATCAAAGAGTTTTGCTAGTTATAAAGACAGTAACCACGCATATCTGCACAGATTTGGGCAAAGCTGCCTGCTGATAGATACTACACTAGCCTATCTATAATTGCATAATTTCTTCCATCCTAAACCGATTATTCCAAACTGTGTTATTTCTGAGTTACATTGTTACCATGGTTTCTTTTTTCCCCCCTTGTGTAGCTGTGTGACTACACAGCCACAGGTATCCGGGTATACTGCTTATGCTGTTGAATGACATTTAAATAACTCCATTTTAAAATGTACTTCAAACTATATTTGCAATCTGTAGGGTAAAGGAAAAAATGCCAAGCCAATGAATATCAATCTACTATTATTAAGATGCATACTACAAGCTACAGTAATAGAATAACTAGAATTCTGTATATCTAACAATTTCTTCTATCTGAACAAAACAGCTTAAATGTGTCATTTTTGTATGAGAGATTCTTTGGCAAATATATTTTTTGGAATTCTGATGTCAGATAATTTTACAAAAATTTTACTTCTGCATATAGTATTGAATGACTTGAGCAGTTGTAACTCTACAACTGAGGAGATAGCACAAGTGAGGA
Source organism: Podargus strigoides (assembly GCA_028020825.1). Taxonomy (NCBI): domain Eukaryota; kingdom Metazoa; phylum Chordata; class Aves; order Caprimulgiformes; family Podargidae; genus Podargus; species Podargus strigoides. Next base: position 122,783,604 of record CM051663.1, on the reverse strand, counting down.
ATTAATGACCAAAGGCAGTATATGAGAGGTGGGAACTTCCCATCCTGGATTTGCATCTGTAGCCACCATCTCTATCTATAGTCTTTTTCCCTTAGTAAACTTTGCCCTTAACACTATCCATTTCTGTTCAAATTTCTCAAAGTGCAGACCCCGCATGCCCTATGAAGATTTTTGGCACAGAACAAATCCCTTCAGTGCTCTCTACATGCTGTCACTGCTCGTTAAAAGAAGATAACCCTATTTTCCCAAAGCAAAACTAATAATGCATCCTACAGCTGCTGATATTCCAATTTAATCAAAAAAAGCATACATGCCACTCAGTTTAGCCCATGTTCTTTGCATTAATGCACAAATCATCTGTTATTCAAACTTCAAATTCTGTTTCCAGAAATCTCTGGAATTCCTATCTGCAATGTCCACATGTATGAAAACCAAATTTCTCAGCCACAGCTACAGGATGGTTTTCAGTAGTTTTCTCATTAGTCTTTAGGTGTTAGGAACAATTCACACCCTGAAAGCAGACATGTTTCTACAGGGAAGATTATTTTAAGTAAGGATATGTGAGATTTTAGAGATGATGGCTGGACTATGTAACTAAAAGTAATTATATAAATTACATTACCTTTAGGTTTAGCATGCTGGAAACAAAAGAATTTGGCCACAAATACTTTATAGGGACAACCTAGTCACACTTTGGCTTTTGGAAGAAAGTAACATGTTAAAGCTGATTGCTGTAGTTTGAGATTTTCAGAAGTTGTGAGACTCTGAAAAAGTCTGAAACACTGAAAACCAAGAAGATATGCAGGAAAATTAAGGAACTCAGATTCCATTATTTAAGCAATCCTTTAATGTCAAAAGAAAGTGATAAGTGAATAAAGTAATGTGGCACTACAGTTCTTGTGCTCTCGTTCCTTCTTTTCCTTCCTCCCTTCCTCCCTTCCTCCCTTCCTCCCTTCCTCCCTCCCTCCCTCCCTCCCTCCCTCCCTCCCTCCCTTCCTCCCTTCCTCCCTTCCTCCCTTCAGAGCAGGAATCATCTTGGGGTATTTTCACAGGTCCTATATTAATGTTTCAAGACCTGTGATGAAGGCACCAAGTAAAATTTTACAACATAAATAAGCAATAAAATAATATCACTAAGTAGTGACATAAGATAATTTCACATTGCTAAGGATAAGAATATATATAACTAAGGATAAGAATAGAAGAGCCATAAGAGAGATACTGACAGAAAAGGACAATGGAAACACAGGAGTACTTCTGAAGGATAGCAACTGGGTCAGCAGATTAATAGGAGTGACACAATATGGGCAAACAAGAGGAACAATAGAAGGAGAGAGATCGATTCAGAGGGATTAAGAAAGCAGGAGTGACAAGCGTGATGTGATTGGACAGAGGTTCACTAAGAGAAAGATGCCAGAGATTTTGGTGAGGAAAGTTTTAGTGAAGCTGAAAAGGAAAGAAAGGAACCCTGAATGAATGCACATCATGTCCAGTTCATCTTGCTATAGGGCAGTAGTGGTTTTGGTTGACCTTGGTTAATTTTGTTTTCACAATAAATGCCTAGGAGTAATTATTATTCATTGTCCTAGTTGTTGACAACTACAGATTAATTAAAGTTTTGCCATAGTTAGATATGATTTTAGTGCATCCACTGTTCCTACTGTATGCTTAGCAACTTTTGTGAAGCAAAGTGCCCAAAAATAGTATACAATACCTGGCACTTGCAGGTACTGCATTGCCAAAGACATATTAAGCACTCAACTCATAGTCTAGAAGTGTAATACTTATACCATGACCTGCATCTTTGCCTAGGTCTGGGTAGAGACTGTAAAATGTCAGAGGTCTCTGAAAGTCCCTGCTTCTCAGAAAAATGCAGGCTTGAACCTAGGGCATGGCAGTGTCACAGGCACCCACAATAGTGCAGGCTTGAGGCTTCTTCTATTCCTAAGATGCGTAAAAGCACCTCTCTTCCAGGCATTCTCCACTTTTCCTGAGTTGGGGGTCTGGCCTTTATTTAGAAAACAAAAATGTGATGGTTTTTGGGGTGTGGTCAAATGCCCAGAAATGTCCTTTTTCTCCCCTTCAGTTCCTAGTTCTAATCTCAAATATACTAATATATTGAATCAAAGTGAGAGTATCAAATATACCTGGCACTATAATTATACGCTATTTTAGCAGTGCAGCACTGTACTGCTTTTCTCGTGTAACTTGGCAACAGAAGAACTGTGTGAGAGAGGTCTCAGCCAGTGAGCCCTATTAATCCCAATAGCACTGCCTGGATGTTTTGGTTAGTATATCCCTCCCTTGAAAACTGAGAAGATCACTAGACTGTTCTGTAGGAGTGAAGTCATCACCAAACAAAGGTTTCCATGGTTAAAAAATATTTACAGTTCATTTGCCTATATTCAAATATACTAATTCTTCCCAAACCAGTAAGAGATTCTGAACTAAATTATAACTTTTAGTGCTAACTCCCAAAACCTTCAAAATCAAATTTATTAAGAGAAGGGTAATGGTGGAAAATGAACTTCCACAATAAGACATATGCTTGGAAAATCATCTTTTCTATTATTTCATCACACCTAACTGCACTAGCCATACAATAAGACACACAAGGGGACTCTGTAACTGAAAAATTTATTGATTCCTTGTTTATTTATGTGTTAGCAATAGAGAATGACTATATATTAGCGTCAACCTAGAAGGCAGCCCTGGAAGAATCACAGCTACAGCTTGCTGCAAAAAGCATCTACTCAAACAGGCAAGATAGATAGACTCCTGAATGGGTATGACACCACAAACACGACCCCTGGTGTGGCAGCAGGCCTCAGGCTGGTGGTAACATCAGCGAGAGGGCTGAAACTTTGCAGGAAAACAATAAGTAGAAGGAAAGATAAGGAGAAAGGGGACGTTCCAAGGAACAGGGGATAATGAAACAGGGTAAGGGGAGAAGGCAGTAGGAGAGGCAGATGTGGCTTAGATGGGGGTGAGTCAGCACATGGTAATTACAGGTCCAAATCTCCCCTGGATAGGAAGTTTTCCAAATGCTCAAAGAACCTTCCTTAGGCTACATGTGGAGCTACCTTTGTAGCTGAAGTCTCTGACTGGATCATCCCCTGAATTTCACCCAGGAGGATAGCTAGGAAAGGAGGAAATTCACCTGAATTTTAGATTTCCCAAAACTCTCTCTTGCGTGGATCTGGGATCAGAGTGATTCTTGGGAGAGTAAGAGTTAATCTGGGCCCCTCACATCCCTTCTCCTCCAGGACAATTGCCCATGCCATCTGGTAGAATTGTGGTTTCTACCTCACACAAAGTCTCTCTCTCACCATACAGTTACTACAAGGCCTGTTTATTCCACCGTTGTAGCATATTCCCTCCATTGCACTTTTCTGTTTCCTCCCATTACTTATTCATAACAGATGACATCATTGCTGGACAAATATATGGTGAAGGTGTGTTCAGCCTGTGTAAAAACTCTAAAGCATGTGTAGAAAGTCCATTGACAGACTCTTCACATTTATTAGCCTAGGTTTATAAAAAGCCCTCCCTCTGCATTTTATTGTTTGCTTTTTCTTTCCTTCCAAATTAGAAAGTCTACATAGATGTAACCCAAATATTTAGGACCCCAAGCTCTCAAATGCAATCCATCCCTGTTCATTTTCTTTATGGAAAGTAAGGCTGTGATTAGACATTAAATAACTGTAGCTAATAAATCTGCTCCCAAGGACTGAGTAATCTCATTACAAGTGGGAAACGACGGTTTATTCATCAACATATGGAGTGCTTTATAAGTGCTGGAAAAGCAAAACTAATGTGGAGAGTCAGGGAAAGTCAACTTGAAGAAAGGAAGGAACCTCCAGTGATGCTTTACATATGCAGTGACTTATGTGGGAAAGAAGAATAATGTATCCCATGTCTACCGTGGAAAATAGTTCTGGCTAATTCTAAAAGTAAAGATAATTGGGGTGCAAGGCTTGCATAAATGTTTCCCATTAATATAATAGGTTAATTTGAATTTTCTTAACAGAGATGAGAACATATGTTATATGTGGTGGAAAGGAGGTATAAGTGTAATTTGGAAGTGCATTTTCTTTCTGCTTGGAAAAGTCAACAGACCTCTTTTCTGGCATTGCAAATCTCATGGTGAGGTGTCAGTCCTGTGTTATGTGAAACGCAAGACGTACTTCCAAAAAATGGAAACTCTTTTGAGCTACTTGTGGGTTTGCTGGTTTAATTCAGTTTGGGAGAAAAGGGAAGCTCTGCAATTTTGCAGAGAGAGAATTAATCTTTATTCAGAGTTCATGATGCAATACAATGACTATAAAGACAGCTGTTTTCACACAGATGGAAGCTGCAATATCAGTCCAAAAGAACTTATAACTGTTGACACTCAGCATGGTTTTAAGAACTTTGATTGCCAAGCTAGAATGTTCAATTATCACATTTTTTCTCTTTTCACCTGTGAAATGGGTGTGCATTTTTTAAATTCACACAATAAAATCTGAACAAAAATCAGGCCCTATCTGTCTTTTGTGATTTGTTTGGGTTTTTTTAATGACTGGCTGTGAGGGCATGTTTGATTTTGGGGGTCAGAAGTAGTATTCATTTATCAGCTGTGCATGAATTGAAACGCTTAACTTTTCCATTGGAAAATAAAGTGCTATGAACCTCTCTCTTGGAGCTAAATTAAACGTCAGTTTCATACCTGTCAGCCTACATCTTCCATACACCAATCACAAAGCTGTTCTGGAGAGCTGCCAGCAAATATGTTTGTAAGCTGTGAATATGTGAATTGTTCTTCATTCTGGCCAAATGGAAGAAGCTGTTGAGCTCCTACCCAGAATAAGACAATTGGCACTGTCAAAGCCAGAGCTCCAGATGTGGGCAATGTCTCAGCAGAGGTTGAGTAACATGGGTGGAGCTGTCTCCACAAACTGATGAGACTACAGAACCGGGCAATTTTTGGTTGAAACTGGTTGCTTTGACAGAAACAGTTAGAAATTAAAGTCTAGGAACTACCTGAAATGCCTTGGAAAAAGACACATTGCTGCAGAGACTCCAGCCTTATTTCTAAACATGAAATTGCATGTGAATTGATAGATACTAAGAGAGGAAAACCAGAGTTGGATCTACATTTAAATGTTTAATATCTCAAGGTCTTCCATCTGAGCATTGAACTAACACCCACATTGCCTGTGAGTCCAATAGATGGTTAAATGTCCAAGCCTTAAATGAGAGACTTCTGCTTATTTTTAATATATGTGAAGCTGAATGTTGAAAGGCCAACCAAAAAGTGAACGTGTCCATAAATGCCTTGAAGAAACTGCATATTTTATTGTGGTGTGCTACTGATAAAATGTAAGTTTCTTCCTTTTAATTTTTAAAGAAAAAAAGTATCCTTCTCAATGACATGATTGTAAAATCGCAGAATACAGAATGGTTGGAAGGGACCTCTGGAGCACAAATTCAGCAGGGGGGAATATTTCATATAATTCATTTGTATTTCCTTTTTTGGGATGTATCAGTAATCCTAAACAGTCTTTGGCAAACTAACAGAACTATAAAACCATCCACTGATCCATAAATCTGAAGCACTGGGTCCTCTTTTACACCTACAGAAGTTTCACAAGTTTGAGTTAGCCAAAGGCAGTTTGTGAAAACAGAGTAGTGCTGAGGCCCAGACTCAAGTCCATTGAACACAAGAACAATGAAAATGTAAAAAAAAAAAAAAAAAAAAAAAAAATCCACATACTATATGAGCAAATTTCATTGGTGAAAAAAAAAACCAAAAGAAAGACAAGGCCTCTTCCAGAATTTCTTAAAGCTTTTCATTTACAATGGGGTAGAAAGAAAAACTAGTTCAGAAATTCGGAAGGTGTTTTATTCAGTGATTTACTAAGAGAATACTGAACCAGTACAGAGTGCAGAAGGATATGCTGGCAATCACAAATACAACCTCACTTGTTTATGAAATAGGAAAAATGCTATAAATAAATGTCTGGGAGGTCCTGGTGCTTACCGCTTAGATGCTTGAGCCAGTCTAGGCAATAAATAAATATTGCTACTCCTTGCCAAGCTGACGGGTAAAATGCTCTCACAATGTTTCCAGTACTTTATGCCTATGGCTTGGTCACAGACCACAAGTAAAACTTTTCCATGAGCATTTTGGAATTTCCACTTCTGTACAAGACTGGGAAATGCAGAACCATCATCAGCACAGGAAACTTCTACCAAATTTCTGCACCACAAAATTTTTTGAGTATTTGAGTCATTTTATCTTCACACAGTGTGTCACCTATAGCACGCCATAACCCATTATTGTGACAGCATAGCCACAGCACCACTCATAGCAGGGAAATCCTGAGGACATCTACCCAGATAGGTTCTAGAGCCTGCATGAAAAGAAAATGTCTGGGGCTGTTCCATAGAGTCCCCACAGGATTTCAGAAAATGAAGAAAAAGTGGAAGGATCAAAGTGGAGTGTGCGTGGGGAGTGGAGGGTAGCACATAAGAAGGATGAGACAGCTACAGTGGCATAGCAGGAACAGGGGAAGGGTTTTGTTTCCTCTGGCATGAGAGCTACTGGTGGGAGCTTTGGTCATACTTCTTGGATGGCCAGGGCAGGGAGAGAGTGGTCTTCTGCTCCTGAAGAGCTTGCTTTTACCCATCTGACTGGCTATGCCTAGCTCCAGCAGTGCATGGGAGTGTCAGGGGAAGCCATGGCCCACGTGGTCTCCACAGGACTGCAGGGCAATAGCACCCTACTCCTTGGTACACCTATAGCGAGCTTCACCAACACCATGTACCATGAGCAGCTGGGCTCCTGTGCTGCTGGTGCTCCCTCTGATGACCAGCTCTGTGTACTGTGGTCTCCCAGCCCTCCACCCTTTCAGTGCTCAATTTCTGCTAAATATCAGGTAGTGTGACACCTTTAGAAACAACCTTCTTGCAACACTGGCAAGTTTCATGGGCTGTCCCAGTAATGTTTTCTTAGGGAAACATGGAAGCAGATGGCTGGATGGTGTCTAAAGAGGACAGATGTTCAGCCCATCCCCATGTACCAGGACAGCTTTGAGTGTATTTACATCATACAGACATCTGTGCATTTGAAAAAAACATATATTAGATGACTAAAGGGATTCTGCAGTTTCTCTAAGCACCTATACCACTGCTCAGTTAATGTCTGTTCTAAATCTGTCTTGCTGCAAAATAAGCCAGTTTCTGCATGCCCTATTCCTTGTGATCCAGGAATCCAATCAGTCACTGTCTTCTGTGTAGCTGTCTTGGCATGCCTGTTATCATTTGCCTTTTCAGCTCCTCATTTCCAGACTAAACAAATCCAGATCTCTCAGCTCTTCCACATAAGTCTTACTTTCCAAATGTCTGTTTAGTAGGAAACCACAGGTGAGCTTACAGGCTTAACTTTGAAATCTAGGACTTAGCTTCTATTATCTATATACTACAAGCAACAAGGTAATATAAAATATTGCTAGATAACTGACAGAAAACTTCAGAAGGGGATTTCATAGCTTGATAGCACCTATAAAGCTCTTATGCATAAAGGGTTTTAGCCTTCTGGATAGTCTCATACTGGTAGACCGTGAACACACAAGGGAACTTTGGAAATACCATGTTCATTATGTCGAAAAAAAATCTCCCAGATTACTGTCTCTGTCTACAGGTCTCCAGACAATTCCAGTTGCACAAATTAAAGGAAACTTACACCTGAAAGCAGAAAACTGAAAAGCTGGAGGATCTCATAGGTTCCTCCTCAATCTGCCCTGATGCTTCTCATGCTACAGCAAGTGTCTTGCTCAACATTTGCAACAGTCAATTCACACTTCATGGAACCATTGCACTTTCTGCTTCACAGAGGGTGGTGTTTGTCACTGGTGCTGCACCTAATGCCATCAATTATCTGTACTCACATCATAGAGCCTTTACTGTCTCATAGTCCTAATCAGGATGTGTCATTTTCCCCCCTTGAGCTCTTTTTTCACTGTTTTTTTGATCTAGCCCTTGCCTAGAAACCATCTGCAGCAAATGGCACCTATGCCCATATTGGCAAGAGCAGGCAGAGGCCCTCATACAGAGCTATCAGCGTACCCCTGCAGCCAGCTGCCCACGGATGCAAGGCTGCTTGCAGCCAAGCTTTGCTGTGTAAATTTTGAAGGTGGCTGCTTGCAATAAAGCCACGTCAATCCACGATACAGCATGCAGTGTCTCCAGAAGATTGCCGCAGACAGCCTGAGTTTTTCAGATGTTGCCAGAGAGCTTCCCCCAGCATGAACGGAGCCTCTCACTGGATGGGGGCTGCTGTGCCCAGCCCAGTGGGGAGCCACAGCCGCCTCTCCTGTCCGCTCCTGCACTGTGGGTTGCCTCCACCAACAGCTGGCATCAGTGCTGTGGCAACAGCAAGATGACAGGTTGTTTGCCCATTGGCCACAGATCAGTCCTGGGGAAGTAGGAAAAAGGATCCCACGAGTGTGACGGGAAGGGATTTTCTAAGTCCATCGCAGACTGTGAACAGCAGGATAGTGAGGAGGTCCTACTGCCATCTTTTGCCTACATAAGGTCATATTATGTCCTGGAGGGAAGTGCCTAGGATAACATGCTACATGTCTTAAGAAACTTGTAAGGGAAAGATGTATCTGATCCAGAAAACTTCATGAACCTCCTTAACAAAGCTTCCACCTTGTGCCTCATTAAAAAGAACACATGAAGGTCCATGGCGTGGTGAGGTGAGCACTCCTCCCATCCCAGAGTGCTCAGTGAGCTTGAGAAGAAATCCCTGTTCTCACTGGAAGAATATGACATGTTTCTCCCAGGGTCTAAGTGCCTTCCATCATGCTTAATTTCCTGTTTCTTCAGGGCTCAGGGTGATAATCTAACATTTCTCTTTCTAGGCCACATGCTTGCTATTGGGAGTCCTAATTACTTCTGCATGTTCCAGTACATCTTTTACTGTGGCAAAGTGGTAAAGTAACAGGGAAATGGCTACATTTCTACATGTTTCTAACAAGGTTTCTGAGATAAATCACAAATAGATATACTATACAGTAGCTATAGCAAATTGAAATGCTTGGAAAAGAACTATCATGCAGAGCTGCCACACTTCTCTCCAGGATTTCCCCTACTAAAGTACTGGTCTCTTTGGTGTGTGGTGCACCTAGGATGTATTGGATCTACTTACTACGCACATTTTACATATTAGTCTATGCACAGTAAATTTAATGATTTCAGGACACTGATAATAAGTGTAATTGCTCATTTATGAAGCAGATATAAAGTGGGTTCAGAGCTTCCAAGATCCATGTAGGTATATTGCACTATGCAGTTGCTAAGGACATACCTGAAACTTTTGGATATATGGCAGCCTGGCTGGAGTTTCTGACTGAGAGCAATCACATCTCATCTGCCAGCACTATTAGATAGTTGCTTGTCTGACAGAAAATCTGCAAGATTCATACAAACATTTTCAGAAAAAAATCATTTTCCATGAAAAACAGACATGGTAGGGAAAAATATATGGCCTCTCTCATTCTTCATTTTTCTTTCTCCCCCCACAAGCTACCTGCAATTTGCCTGGTTTTTTCAGTTCTTTCCTCCATCTACTTCTCTTCTTCCCTCCTTCCCTTTCTCCCTCCCTCCTTTTTGAGCAATTAACTCTGCAGAAGCCAGGTAGCACATAACAGGGGCTTGTTCTTTTTAGCATCCTCTGTTGTGGAAGATGCTAGAAATAACAGCAGTTTCAAGGTTTTCCTAGGTTATGGAACTGTCATTCACGCAGATCATGTCTAGGATATCACTGAAATGAAATCCTGCACCTTTTTCAGTCAGTTTTCTTCTCTGCTGGGTCCATCTGACACATGCACCTCCAAGGCCTTTCCCCACTCATGATATGCCAGCCAGGCCGCCAGTATACTTCAGGTTGTCCATGCTTTACATTTAAATTATTTTCTCTTCTAAAGATTAAATCTGTATGACCTTTACCTCTTCGTTTCTTCCCTGACCCAAATTTCTGACTAAACTGGAGACAGGATGAGGACCCTGTTGACCCGTGACCAGGCTCTGTAACCCAGAACACATCTGGAAAAGGAAGAGCAAAGTGATCTCTGGTCACAGCCACATCTGACATCCCCCTGCCTCCCCTGCCCACTTCCTTCCTCCTCCTGTTTCCCTGGACTCCCAGTTCCCCTTTGCCCTTTAACTGCTCCCTGATTTCTTAATCCATTTAATCTCCTCTATTTCTCTGCACAGTCTCTCCTTCCTTCCCAAAGCTGCTGCCTGACATTCCTCCATCATATCCCATCCAGCATGCACACGTTGCACTTTCTTTTCACAACCAGCTTCTCATTAGTCAGTAGAATCCAATTACATTTCTTCCTTACACACACACCCATCCCTTTAGCAGAGATGGATTTTAGTGAAATGCCTGCAGACCTTGCTCAGATTTCAACCAAGAGCAAGGTTCAGATTTACATTGCTTGGGTGTGACATGGAATCAGAAACCAAAGTATGTTCCCTTGAGCCATTAAATTCATATAACCCCTGGCTCATGGGCAGATACTTGCTAGGATATTCTGTCTGCCAGTACTCATTCTAATTCATGTGGTGCCTGACAGCTAGGCATACCTCTCTGCAAAGAGTAATCTCTTTCTCTTTTTTCTTGTGTGGTTTTTTGTGTTTGTTTTGGTTTTGGTTTTTTGTTGTTTTTTGGGGGGGGGGTTTGTTGGTTGGTTGGTTTATTGTTTGGGGTTTTGTTGTTTTTTAAAAAAAAAAAATAAAGTCCCACATCTTTCTTAGTCTCGTTTCCCATGGAAGCAGCAGGTCCACAGTGAACAGCTGAGAGTACTCAGGGTAAGAGTGAAGCCAGGTTTTGTGACTCTCCATAGGGAGTTACATAGCTGTCCACATGCACACACAGCAGCAGATTTCATCTAAGAAATGGTGTTTTATTCAGCAAGCTGTATCTTAAGAACCTCTTACTCGTTGAACCCAAGGTCTGGACCACAAAACCAATCCTGCATCATGAGCAGACATGTGCAATTCTAGGTGAGACCAGCAAGAGTTTATGGTCTTAAACAAAAAAAAAAGCTTGCATGCATAAGGAGTTCTCCACCTTAGCTATAACAAAACTGGCAATGTACTATAATAAGGCACTTGAGGGCTCTGGCAGTCACAAAGCAGAAACATAAATGCAGTCCTGCTTTTCTAACATAAGCACTTTAAAAACAGTTCCACTGTAACGGGTAAAAGAGCTGTTGGAAGGGATTGTCTTAAAGAAATCTTAGACCACATCAGAATACCCTATTGTCTTGTAACTACCACCTTCACAAAACTCACAACATGAGCTGCTTATGTCAAGTACAGTGCTCAAGATGTCCAGCCACTATCACTGCCTTCCCTTTGTGATCTGGGACTGGGAAGATCCGCCTCAATAGAGGCCTCTCCACTCTTAATGACTCACAGATGACTTCCCTGGCATTTCTTGCCTTTCCTCCCACAAGTAGTTTACAAAGTGTTTAGAGTTCAATTATTGCTGAATCTGTGCATCTTCATTCAACAGGAAAAGAGAAATGCCCTTCCATTATCATCTTGCACTGAGGTTAATTAAAAGCAGCTCTTCAGCTGTTGTGGCCTGTTTGCCTGTTGTATTTTGACACGTATTGCTAGTGATATCTGAAGGCAGTGGTTCTGCTTGTTTATTGAGGCACGCAAGTATATCTGGTAAAGACAGCTCTGCCCAGAATTGTTTAAAACAAATATGTTTATGCTTATGTTTATGCATATGTGTATGGGTGTGTGTGTGTTTGTACACAAATATGTATTCTGGGGCTTCATTCCCTCATGTCCTGTAATTCACTCAATCATTCATGTTAAGGACAATGTGTCTAGCCATCTTCCACAGTGGATATGACCTCTTTTCTGGAAGAGATCATGAAAACCTTGCTGCAAAGGAGTGGGCCCTGATATTCTGGTTTCACAGTTGTGGCATCTCAGTTCCTTTCAGGAAACCACCTTCACTATTGCCCTCAAATGAGATAGACTGGTTTAGAATACTCTTGAATACTTACGGTTAAATGGCAGGGCTACACTCTGAGGTTTTGTCAGTAACATCAGGCTGCCACAGTGTTGTGGTAGCTTTTTTCAGATACCCTGCATGGGAATCAAACCCCCTGTTTGTATAGTTCCCCCATTGCCTTCTATCTGGATTTACATTTTCTTTGATTGCAGTTGGATATTTGAAAATGTCTGCTGAAACTCTAATTACAACTGCAGTAAACATGAAAGACTTCTGCAGTTAAATTGCTCACATAACATTGATTTTGGTTTGGTTTTTTTTTAACATGAAAACAACAAACATTCCACAGCCAATTATACATACCTTAAATAAAGTTCAGAGCAGAGAAAGACCCTGATCACCAATGCTATTTTACTCCCTTCAAGTAGCCAACTCACAGAACTACCAAGGCAGATAAAGAAAGGCTACAGATATTCCACAAAAATGTTGAAAACAAATGCTTGGTCAGCCTACTGGTCTAGCTTCAGTAATTCATATCACAGAGTTAAAGGCTGCTGTTCATTGTTTCGCTGGAGTGCTAGTTTTACAAAGGGAACGGTGGTGAAGGTTACTCAACAAGCAGACCCTCCCTTCAAAGACATCGCTACTGATTTTAGTCCCAAGAGGGGTTTATTAGCACCTGTTTGAAAGTGGAGAAAGTCTATTACCATCCGAGCTCATAGGATGGAAGGTATGCAGAGCATCAAGGGAGTGGTTTCAGGAATGAAACTAAAAAAGATCAAAAGGACACCATTTGAATTTGTCTTTAGTTGAGGTTAGACTTGGAGATGGCTAACAAAGAACCTCTTTGATCTAGAAACGTTTATTACTGTAGAGAATATATGCAAGGAACAAAATATTCACCTTAATTATTTTTTACTCTTCCTCTCTCCTGCCCCAGGAAAGTGAGCATTTCAGAACCTGATGTAGGCTTTGGAAATGTAACTGTGCATTGTGTTTCAAAATTCCTTTTTGCCTTCATTTCTAGCAACCAGCCACAAAAGCTAAAGATTGTTTTAAAAAAAAAAAAAAAAAAAAAAAAAAAGGTTTGGGCTCATACTAAAATAAGACTGATTCTCTAGAAAGCTCTGAGGCAAAGTAAACTGTGCCAAGTGTATTTTCACATCCTTGCTGATTGTTCTCTTCCTCCAGTGCAGTCATTCATTTGCTCTGTCACGTGACACAAATTATAAGAACATTATAAAGAACATTTCACAGAATCACAGAATCACAGAATGTTAGGGATTGGAAGGGACCTCAAAAGATCATCCAGTCCAATCCCCCTGCCAGAGCAGGAACACCTAGGTCAGGTCACACAGGAACATGTCCAGGTGGGTTTTGAATGTCTCCAGAGAAGGAGACTCCACAACCTCTCTGGGCAGCCTGTTCCAGTGCTCTGTTACCCTCACTGGGAAGAAGTTCTTCCTCATATTTATGTGGAACCTCCTATGTTCCAGCTTGTACCCACTGCCCCTTGTCCTATCATTGGATGTCACTGAGAAGAGCCTGGCTCCATCCTCATGACACTCACCTTTTACGTATTTATAAACATTAATAAGGTCATCCCTCAGTCTCCTCTTCTCCAAGCTAAAGAGACCCAGCTCCCTCAGCCTTTCCTCATAAGGGAGATGTTCCACTCCCTTCATCACCTTTGTGGCTCTGCGCTGGACTCTCTCAAGCAGTTCCCTGTCCTTCTTGAACTGGGGGGCCCAGCACTGGATACAATACTCCAGATGTGGCCTCACCAAGGCAGAATAGAGGGGAAGGAGAACCTCTCTTGACCTACTAACCACTCCCTTTCTCATACACCCCAGGATGCCATTGGCCTTCTTGGCCACAAGGGCACATTGCTGGCTCATGGTCATCCTGCTGTCCACCAGGACCCCCAGGTCCCTTTCCCCTACACTGCTCTCCAGCAAGTCAGCCCCCAACCTGTACTGGTACATGGGGTTGTTCTTCCCCAGATGCAAAACTCTACACTTGCCCTTGTTGAATTTCATTAAGTTTCTCCCCACCCAACTCTCCAGCCTATCAAGGTCTCGTTCAATGGCAGCACAACCCTCTGGTGTGTCAGCCATTCCTCCTAGTTTGGTGTCATCAGCAAACTTGCTGAGGATACATTCTGTACCCTCATCCAGGTCGTTGATGAAGGTATTGAACAACACCGGCCCCAGTACCGACCCCTGAGGGACTCCACTAGTCACAGGCCTCCAACTAGACTCTGTCCCATTGACCACAACTCTCTGGCTTCTTCCCTTCAGCCAGTTCACAATCCACCTCACTACCTGATCACCAAACCCATACTTTATCAGCTTATCTACAAGGATGCTATGGGAGACAGTGTCAAATGCTTTACTGAAATCAAGATAAACCACATCTGCCGCTCTACCATCAAAAAGATTCTGGCCCATGACTGTCAATGACTATGTGGGTTTCTCTACAAGTTTCTAGAATTTTTTTTCTTCTCTGTTTCCAAAGATGTACTCCTTATTTCTATTTTTTAAACAGGAACTGAGGTGTTATTCCTGGAACTGCAGACATTATTACTGTCATTCATACTTCCTTTTTCACCAGAGCCAATGAAAATCAGTTTAGTCAGATAAGGCTAATGTGATCATTTAGTGAAAAGCTTATGCAGAACTACCAGGAATCTATCTTTTTCTACTTGACAAAATCTTTGCCAAGTGTGGCTATAGCTATAACTGGCTAGTAAATCTAAATAGGAGTGATCTGATTTTCCAGGGGTTTGAGCAATACAAACTTGCATTCGAGACTTTGACTGGAACAGGGCTGAGGCAGATGTTCTACATCACCCACTTTATAAGTTAGTATGATTTATTAGTCATTTTTTTCCAGTATAGCTTCAACTTCAGACCAGAATTTATCCTTTTTCAGTTATAGAAATTCACAAGAAATTGTATCTGGACCCTGTGTGACTGTAGACACCTTGCTCTGAAAACAGAGTAACAGCAGCTGTGTGATGCTTCCAGCAGGACCATGAATTCATTATGCTTTACATTGTATAAGGAGGAAAAAAACAGTTTTTAAAGTAATGCTAGACAAGCTTTCTTCCAGTATTAGGAGTGAGCTGGATTAAAAATCCAGAGAGGGACTCAGTTTTTCAGTTTGAATATTTTAAACTACTCCTAGTTGTTCTCCAAAATCATGATCTTTTGCGATCTTGTGTCCAAACGTTACTCCTTATTTACCCCCCTGCTAACTTTTTTGTGTGACAGGTGTTCAGATGCCACTGTTCAATAAAGTCTGATTTTTCAGGATAAAAACTGCTGGCCTGAAGACTCTCATAAACTGGGTCTTTTGAAGGCTTATCTTTGGTATCTTATAATCTCACATTCAGTTATAAATGAAATAGCAAATAGGCAAAGGAACCAGAACATTTTAGTTCCTTAGGTATAACAGTGGAATACATGATGTGTAGTTTTACTATGTCTACTTTAGTGTTTGAATCAGCTGCTTCCTCTGTAGGAGCATAACTGGAAGAGCAGCTCCACCCCAAAGTAGATAACAAGATGATAGAGCACACTTGAGAGCAGCCAGCCAGGAATTTCCTTTTTTATTGCCATGACTGAAAGCGGAAAGTCTTGGCAAATATTTGGTTCTGATTCACTCCATTTTGGTCCAGACACTGGCCAATTTTAGTATCCAAATGAAACCACATTTTGTTCTTGTTCTGGTTCTGACAGCCACAGACTTCCTCTGTACATGCCAAACAGTAACTGTGATGCAACTAATGAAGTCTGAGTCTTCATTCTCTCTGTGCTGTTTATATAGTGGACTTTTGAACAAATGCAATTTAAAAGAAAGCCCCACAGATTGATCTTGGCAGTTAATCACAGACTGTGAGCAAGAAGGGAGCTTCTACTTCACATTTCTTTAGATTAGTTGTTGAATCCTATTTCCTAACAACTGTTGTCAGTGTTATGAAGCAAATCTCTCTGAAGAAAATTGCTCTGTACAAATTTTGGAGAAGAACATCCTTTTTTTCCCTCACCCTGACTTTGTGAGGCTCACTGTACATAAAAGAAAACCTTAAGTCTCTCCAGAGTTGCTGTAAGGAATATATATTTTCCTCCATCTGCAATATAATGTACGACGATATTAACACATGGGAATCTTTCTGGAAGCAGTTTCCATGAAGGACTCTGAATAAAGAGAAAGGAAACATAAGGAAATTGGACCAAGTTTTACTCAGTCAGATTTGAGTTTAGGCTTGCTGATTGTTGTGCTTTTCCAAATAGAGTTTGATGGCATCACTAATATGTAGCATAACAGGAGACAGAGACCAGCTGTGCTTTGAGAGTTAATCTCATAAAGTGCTTCCAGAAAAGGTCACATTCAGAACCCTGAGGGCTTCCAATCTGTTCAGACTTGAAAGGTATGTCAAGGAGGAACTGACTTTGAACCATCCAATTTTAACATGCGGTTGGGCCCCAGCACTGGGAGTCCTCCATGAATACAGCAAAACACCAACCAGTACACAGAGCACATTTAGAAGCAGGCTCCATCTCTCTCAAATTTTGCATCTCCAGGGCAATACATGTAATAACCAGAGAGCCAGAAAACTTAGTGATATAGTTGACACAGTAACTCCTATGATCTATAAGATAAAAAGGTGCATTTCCTCTCACAAAAGTTGTATTGCTTGCAGTGCAAGTACTGTGTACACATGTAGGACTCTGCTCTCATTCCTTAACTCCCAGGCTCCACTACTGGTTTTGAGTGAAAAGCTCCTAAAACTGTCAGGGAAAAGTTCATTTAGCCTCCAAATACTTATCAAAAAAAAAAAAGGGGGAGGGAAAGGGAAAGGGAAAGGGAAAGAAGGGAAAGGGAAAGGGAAAGAAGGGAAAAGGAAAAGGAGGGGAGGAGACTGGCCTTTTGGTGTTGAGCAGTATTCAAATGCCTGCATTGGGTAACTCTACTGCAACTTTTCAAGGAGATAGTATACGTTAATTTTGTAGACTAAGATTGCTAGAAGTGCAGATGAGAGGAATTAATCCTCATTCAAGGGATATTCAGTTGGCATCTTGGTTTAGCTACTGCAGCAATTTAAAAAGAGTAACTTCATTTTCTTCTGCTTTTGAATATCATTGAAGATGCTTAAGATTGAGCAATGCCTACATGTTACATGTGGATGTTCTGGATCTCTATTACTAGAAATTAAAGATGGTAACATTGCACTGTATAGGATTTATTGATCCTGCAGATGATCTCAGGGGATTTTAATAATTTGAAGGTACAACCAGTGAGGGTAAAATTCACACTATGCAAATAACTCACAAAAAATTATTTGGTTTGATTTAAGTTAAATTTTTATTGTAGGCCAATTTTTAAATTACAGTTCCCATGTGGCATTGCTGCAAGTTTATAGCCACAAAGATCGCAATGTTTCCACAACATTTCCGTGAGTCTTAACTTCCACCCATTTACAGAACTTGTCTCTGTATGTCAAAGCTACATTAGAAAGATGAAATGGCAGATTCTTTTGTCTATGCGGGATAGGATAAAAAACTGAAGAATCACAATCAACCCAGAGAACTGATTCCTCTTTCCCACCTATATTGTCCCCAGAACAAAACAAGAAACTGCATATGGGGAATTTGAAAGTTTTGTGTTATGCATCATTGCTTTTCACAGAGACCAAGATACCTTGCTCACAAGTTACACAGAAATAAATGGTTATTTACAGCAGTAAGGGGAAAGGACTTTTATTTCATGTAAGTTCCGTTACCTTTTAAATTAAGCACCCAATGTAATCAGTTATTTGTGCAGCCTCTCTAGTGTGTGGAGAGGGATAGCAATTATATGAAATGATTCACCCTGTTAATCATACAGACCTATATTAGGATGAATATATTACCATATGGCTATGCAGTTTCTTTCCACAGACCACAGAAGAAGCCTAAATGGCTAGCTGAGGCTGGATACCCAAGATCCATAAATCACATCCTTAAAGTACTGGAAACCCTTTAAAACCTGTCCTTTGCAACATCTTGCCATCCCTACCAGCACTGCAGTGTGAAACTATGAGGAATATTTGCTATTTCAATATTAATAGCTTGCAGACAGATCCACCTCTCATCCATGTACTGTTTCTTCCACATGCTGTACACACTCACTGACAAGAACCATGCCTTCACTGATTTATAAAAGGAACACCGTAATTATACAATTCACCTGTCCAGGAGCTCCAACCTTTACAGGATAGCTAGGGTAAGAACAGTATCTGAATGAGTATTTTTGCTTAGGGGTAGTGTGAGGCTGCTATTTCAGAAACATTTTTCTGTGAGGTCAGTTTATACTTGGCTGTCGTAAGGAAGTGAAAGTCCACAGCACGTCTCTTCTTGAGTCAGCTTTCCAGAATATAAGTATACTGTATTTAAGCCCTATTTCAAAGTTGTGCTTTATGGGACTCTCTATAATGAAGACAAATTCATCTGTCTAACTCTCTTCCAGAATCTAGAGATCTGCTCAAGTATTGGGTTTGCCAGATGATGCTCTGCATTGTCTTCAGATATTTCAAAAATATCCTAAATCATCTTAAAATTCCTTTATAGAGATTGTAATCTTTGATTGTTGTCCTTGATGGCAACATACAGGATTTTGACTTTTCCTCTGTTTCCATGCAAATGGCGTGTTGAAAATGTTGTCAGTTCAGTTGATCAACTTACTTTTTGCATTTTGAAATCTGCAGTCTCAGAAACCCAACTGTGTGGAACTGGGTATCTTGAGATTTCTTAATGGTCCTAAGACTTCATAAACTTTCTCTTTATGCCAAAGAACAATAGTAAAATCACTATGTCCCAAAACAGTCACTTTCTGGGGAGCTGAGTCGGCTACCTCTCATATGATAAACCCAAGATGAAGTATCACTTGGGACTAGCCCTGGGACTAGCATGAAGCTCTTCTGTTGCAATGTGTGCCTTAACCTCCAGGCAACCGGGTGTTGGGGGGAGGGCACTCTCTGCTCCTCTCTTTCACACTTGATCAGCAATTCTATCTTGAACCTAAAAACAGCTTTCTCAATAAATTTTGTTTCAGTAGTGCATTCCTGTGGAAAGACTCAGTGTCAGCAAACAGATATTTTCTGACCAAAAATATATCAGAACAACTGGTTTGTCAAAGAGGTTTTCTGACAGTTCTACTAGGGTAAAACAACCTAATGTCACTTTTCAGATTATCTGGGTATACTATTAGGAGTTTTCACTTGATATGTCAGCTAACATTCCAATGGGTACCCTCATGCCCTCCTTGAAAGTAGGATTTGAAATGAACATCACAGTTTTCAAGAATTGTCAGCTTTCATGATGTTAAACTAAACATGCAATACTTGATGGTCTCTGGGAAGCCTCAGTCCTATGAGTTTAATATGTAAATTCTTTGAGGTATCATTCAAGAATTGCATCTTATTTCTTAAGGTATTTTTTGGACATGTTGCTGAAGAAAGAAAAAGATAAATTATCATTCAGGATCACTCTGAAAGCACAGAAACCAGAAGGTTAGCATGAACTTTACACCTATATCTTTCAATTTTTTCTTCTTATTGCAGTTTGTTATGGTTTTTTGACCACAAAAAAATGTCAACTCTGTTGGGGGTGGTTTTAAGCAGATATTTAACAAAGATTTTTGGGTACATTTTATTCATAATAGAGACCACAGAGCATTTCACAATGTTTATGAAATCTAGACAAGAAATCTTGAGGCATATGTCATTCAGTCTTCTATGCTACCTTTTTTATTCAATCAGAAGTCTTTCCATGCTTCCACTTCTGTCATAACTCCTTATGTATTTAGTCCTATCTGTATCTAATCCAACAGTGGATGGGATGCCAAGTCTAAGGAGGAACAGCTATACAAAAGTACCTGTCTATAGCCAGATCCAGAGATATTTGACAGTGTATTAATTACCAACTTTCCCATCTGCTATCAGATTGTCTGAGACAGTAGAGACTTACTGCTTAGGAGTGCATGGGAATACTTCTGCAACATAATTCTGTACCTATTTTTACTATGGAAATTCCAACAGCATTGCTGTCATTGCTCTCTGTTGAGTCTGCCCTTACATACAGTGCTGGTTTGACTTTCTTGTGAGAACACCAGATTCCTAAATCTCAAACCTAGAAAGTTTCTGGGTTTTTTTTTTTCCCCTTTTGATCTTCTTTCCTATCTGTAATGCACATCCACTATTTTATTTTCCTGGGCACTTGTCTGACATTGTGATAAGCACAGGGCAGGATTCAAGTAATTAAGGAATTAAATAACGAAATCTTTCTTATTTTCTTGTTCATAGTAAGTTCATTCATCTTGTTCTTGTTCAAACTTCATAGTAAGTGTGAGAAGTCTGCACTAGGCAGATGAGAGAGTTCAGTGCAACAGCATATATTGTAATTTGCTTATGCGGTGCCAGAAAATACATATAATAAAGTATGTCACCATTGGGCTTGGGACATGTGATATCTAA
The DNA here is from genome assembly GCA_028020825.1 of Podargus strigoides. Classification (NCBI taxonomy): domain Eukaryota; kingdom Metazoa; phylum Chordata; class Aves; order Caprimulgiformes; family Podargidae; genus Podargus; species Podargus strigoides. The sequence continues at coordinate 122,763,058 of CM051663.1, read as the reverse complement.
CCAGAATTCCCTGGATGCTTGAGCTCTTGTTTTCTCCAGTCTACAGAGATGCTCTAGAAACCAGGGATATACTGTGCAGTCAGAGGGTTCATAGTTTATAATGCACTACTTAGTTTCTTAGGATCAAAAGGTAGAGAAAAGTACCAGGAGAAAACAAGAAGATTTCTGACTTTAAACAAGCATTTAGGGAAAACAGGGGCAAATAACACTTCATTGTCACTGCATTATGTAATTCAGTGTTTCTCCAGATGCTTTGTGTTGGCTCTTCCTTGTTGCCTACTGTCAAACTGTTCTCAAAGCTCTTTTCTGCTATGACTTTAATTTTTTTTCTTTCAAGCTAAAATAGGGATATATGGTGTCCATTCTCTGTTGAGCTGGACTGAGATCAGATGGACCAAGATCAGTTGCCAGGCACTATAAGCAGTAGCAGTGAAGCAGCAAGGAGAAAGGTACTGTCCACTTTTAGCTTTGAAAACATGTATTTGGAGGAAATGTTTCTGGCACAAGGAATTCTCATACAAGCCTCCTACAAAGCTCCTAAAGTCCAGGATGCAAGAATGGAAGCAAGTTACGGAACAGGGGAATAGCACTGCCCTTGAACATGTCTCAGACTATGCTGTTCCTCTTCAATAGGTTTTCAAAGTGGAACAACAGAAAAAATTAGAACTAATTTGGTTTTATTATTTATATTTTTTTTCCAAGCTTTTAATATTGCTTTACTAAATGTCTGTTTTCCCTCTTCATCCTGTATGTCACAAGTCCTTGCCAACTGCTTTACATAGTCCAGAGGAAGACTCAAGGGAAAAAACAGCTGTGGTCATAGGGTCCCTTTTTATCAGTTTTGGGGCTTTACCCATGTCTTGCCAAGATCATGACTGCCTTATTTTATTAATGAAAACTTAAAATATCACATTAGGGACAAAATTCTGCCATTCCAGTTCTCCCAAAGAGAACAATGAAGTTAATGGGAAGCAGAAAATTATAGCCCTGGACCAAATAAACCCAAAATGGGCTTCTTCCACCATCCTCAGGGTATCTGATGTTAAAAAAAGAGCAAAGGCTGTCTTAGCAAGGCTGGTGGAGGGGAAAAGATGGGGTCCGAGTGCAGTGAGCTGGGGTAGGGAGGTTATAACATGGCATTATACAGGGCAAGCACCATGTAAAGGAATAACATGAAACAGATAAGGAGAAGGACAAGACAGGGAATATACTCCTGTCACCCCCAAGGCAACAGTCCAGTTTTAGCCAGAGGATCCCCTGCAATCTGTTGCTACAGGCACTCTTCAGCTCTGGGGAGACACCCTCCACACCACCTCTCCACACCACCCCTCCACCTCCCACTACCCTCCACAGCCCGTTTGCAATGCAGCTGAAATACCTTGCAAACTGGCTTGCAAAAAGCACCAGACTGCTCTGTGCATGGGCTGGGAGGTGAGAGCGCACAGGCACACAGAGCTTAGCGTTGTGGCTCCAGGCACAGCAGCTAGCCACCATCGCAGAGCATGCTGCAAGAGCAGGAGTTGGCCACTGAAACACCCACTGCTGAACAGACAGAACAAAGAAACTCAGTAACCCATCACTTCTGTACTCATCAGCAGGGTTTATATAATGATGAGCCATCAGCTCTTTCACTTCAAGTACTGCCTCAATTTACGTGGCATAGTCAAGGAATGTGTTCCCTGGGGAGTAATGCAGTGTACAGACAATGTGAGTAAGAAGGCAGCTGTGCTGTTAAATGATACACACTTCCATCCAGAGCATTTTTATTACTCTGGGAACTAAATTACAGTTTCCACTCTCATTTGCTGAAGCTTAATCCATATTTCTATGAGATACGCACAGATACACATATAATCTCTTTAATGAAATGCTCTACCCATTCATTTCTTTAGCTTTTCTGCTTTTTCCTGCATTTATGATACTACAGACATATGGAAAAGAATGAAAAAAAAAAAACCAACACGTGGAATAAACAAAAACTCAGACTAACAGCTAAAAGTTCTAGGACTGTCAGTTACAAATTCAATACACAACTGAATGCAAAATGCAAATGATACTTAGAAATTCCATTATTGTATTACAGAAATATTTTAAATACTTATTTTCCAATCTATTTACAATCTCTTAATTGAGCAACATACTTTGTGGTTTAAAATATTATTCTTTAGGGCTTAAAAAAATGTAAATAAAATCTTTGCTACAAACCAATTTCTTAATGTAGCAGCTGATATTATTCAGCTTGCAGTATTCTTGTTTTGTCTGCAGCTCAGAAAATCCACTCTTCAGTCCTTTCAAAATTTCTAGGTTTATATAATTTCTTTTTTTCTTCTAAATTTGTTATTTTTTTCTGTGATTCTTCTTTTGCACCTCATTTATCTCATGCTTATTCCCTTAAAACAGTATATCTTGGGCAACATCTCATTTTCTGAATTTTCACTGGTAGAAACAGATGCTAAAAAGCCTCCTATCAACTCCATAAACTTGTTCCCTTCCTTAAATACTTACTAAGATTCCTGAGGCTCCAATACACCCAGCTATTCTCTCTCAGACTTCCTGATTCTGAGACTGAAATATTTTGGTTCAGTGTCTTCAATAACTTTCTTAAACCCTCTTTATTTCCATCAGACATTTTGTCTCATGACATACATTCCATTTCACTGACTTCATCTGATGGGATTTCCAATTTCTGGAATATTATTACTTTGCCTCACTAAATGTTCTTGGTGTTCCCATTATCTGTTCTAGATTTGGTCTGCTCCTTTTGTGTTACATGCCAGCAGCATCTATTTTACCCCTATCAAACAGAGCTCAGGGCTAAGTCAGCAGGGTGACTCCAGAGTTTAGCACCTCTACTGGTAAGTGCTGGTAAGGCCCTCTTGCTATTTCCAGCTTAATTTTTTCCACATATTTTCACTTATCTCCCCACTCCTGCATTGCTAGCTTCCACAGGAGGGAACACAGTGACACTCTTCTGCATCACGAATATCCCCTACCAAATCCCTGCTGGTCTCCTTTCCTTCGCCAAATATTTTGCATCTCAACTTGTAGTTTCAACTCATACAGTAAATATTCCAAAGGAGCACTGGCTTTAGAGGCTATATCTGTTAAAATGGGCCACAGCCTGCTCTATGGGCCTACAGCCAACTGGCCTGGCAGCTGCAAAATGTGTTGTCATCTGTGTTGCTAAGACCATGCAGCTAAACCCTCTCCAGCCTCACCGTCTCAGCACCATCTATTCATGCAGTCTGTTTAGTAAGAATAGGATTTGGCCCATGCTGTCCAAAGGCTTTCATATTGTCGTAGAGGTGCTGGTGAGCTCAGTCAAAACTGTGCCCAAGAGACTGCCAAATCAGTGGTAGGAACGAACACTTCTTGCAGATGTTTAGCTGGGAGCCTGGCCCTATTTAGTTCACTAGTATAGATACAGCCAGAGCACCCAGTAATTCCAGCAATGCACACTAACCCAACTTCTGCTGCCAGATATACTCCTCAAGCCACTGCCTAAATCTATAAGCATCATGTCAGTGTGAACAAGAATACAAACTGGCTCTAGCACTTTAAACCCAATGTTTAATGTTCATATTGAAGAGGGATAGTCTTATCTTTTTCTTCTAAATTTTCATGACAGTGTAGTCCAGTAAGTTCCTTGCCTTCATATATGTATTTTTTCTTCCACATGGCCTTTTACAAAGACGGATGATCAAAACAGCTTATCCAGAATTTTAACATTAGAGGTACCTAATGTCTAGGTGGATCAGCTCTTTTAAAATATACAGAAAAGTAGAAAGAAAGACCCTTTACTCAACAGGAAGACAAAATGGCCCTAGCATTCTTGCACTGTAGAAAAAACAAGGACAAAATGTGTTTATTGTGAAACTTTCCATCAATTTGAAATAAATGTCAGTTTGTATTATGACCAACAATTTCTCTTCCTATTACATCACAATTTTCCTGTCCTAACTTGACAGACTACATTAAAAAAGCCAACCTATTTGTCAACATTACCAGCTTTACCTCATCTGTTCTCTTTTTCCTATTTGGATTTTTTTACTTTCTGGAATCTGATCAACCTCTGACTCAGAAGTTTCCCCAGATTTTCAAATAATTGACCTTAGGGTTTAACCAGGATTGAAAGCAGAAGCAGGTGGGAAGAATCTCTGTGATTTTGTTTACAAGCACATATTTCCCGAAACCTCGCCTGGACTCAGTGGAAACATAGCTTTAATTTTCCTCCTATAAAGGATGGATTAAGTGAGGTTGCTGGAAAATGCTCCACTTCAAATATTTGACTGTGTGCTCTTGCAGCCTGTCTGTTAAGGTTACGGCAGCAACGTGACTTTGTGTTACAGTTTTTGCACTTGAATCTACATTGTGAACACAAGGAGTAGGAGTCAAGGCTGAGTCATCTTCAAACAATGCTTCATACCACATAGTGGTATCAGGCCCTGGAGAAGGTTGCCCTGCTTGCAATCAGAAGCCTCATAATCAAATAATAACAAGAATGGCTGATATGAAAACAACAGTAATTCAGACAATAGTCGCCCATTCAAAACTCAGTGTATGAAGAACTTTTTCACATGCTTTGGTAGAAAAACAGGAAAGAAAATGATGTAAGAGTTCGTATCACTTTAAAAGGAAAACTACTGTAAGTCCTAGCTAGATGTTTTCTTTTTACTGTTTCCCCATACTAGAAAATTATTCCCACTGACCTCAACAGGGTAAGCGAGTTTTCAAAGTTTAAAGTAATGGATGGTTAAGACTTACTGGAAAGGTGACTGTGGCTGAATCAGAACAGAAAAGTGCACTGTATTTAGAAAATACAGAAGGACTATCAACAGAGAAAAGGATAAGCTTTGGGTAGTCAGGAGACTTTGTCAATGCTTGTGTAAAGACTGGGCTTTTGAAGTTATCCAGCTGTTCTTCATGCATCTACTTACAAACATAGAAAAGATTTTATAAGATAATAATTAAAAAATTATTCATTCAACCCAATATCTCCAGAAATTATTATTTAAAATAGTCTAAAGTAATTTCTTGTATTGTGTATTTTGCTATATTATGTCTCCTCTACAAAGTCATTCTCCTAGGGCTATTTACAGAATATCAGATTAAAATGTCACAAAAATAACTGAAATATATTCCAAACAGTGGTAGAGATGCCAAAGCAGTACAGAGTTCTTCCAGCACTCTTATATTATGACTACTTAAATATCACTGGCTAGTCTCTAGTGTTGTGAGTCATTCCTGTGTAGGTCAGTGAGACTATTTGTTGAATAAAACATCATAAAGTACCCAAAGGGTGTTTAGAGCTAACAAAAAAAATGAGTGGAGAATAACAGCAGTTTCAAATTAAAGAGAAGAAAAGGAAAGGGAAAAGGAAAGGGAAAGGGAAAGGGAAATGGAAAGGGAAAGGGAAAGGGAAAGGGAAAGGGAAAGGGAAAGGGAAAAGGAAAGGGAAAGGGAAAGGGAAAGGGAAAGGGAAAGAAAAGAAAGAAAGAAAATAGAAAAAATCTCACACTTTTTATAGTGTTGCACATATCTTTTATTCCTAGCTATAATAAAAGCTTTTACCCTTACACACCAAAATTCTTGTCTGTATAGGTGTTTTCCATTTGCCCAAAGAATTGCCAGAGGAATAGCTAGTGAAGACCTAATTTATCACTTCATTAGACCAACTGGGATCAAAGATTCCCTTTGTGGTTTTCTGAGACATGAAAAAGAAGGAACTATGAAAACTAACTCTCAAGTTTTCATTATTTTTACAGTTGCTTTTTCTTGTTTTCATTTCTCAAATATGAACAACTATGCAGGTGACGAAAATAAAACAACTTTGGTACTTTCATATTCACAAAAAAAGATCAGTATTTTCCTGCTTTCAAAGTAATTGAAAAGGTAGAATAATATACTGAACATGAGTCTTTTACATTTTTGTTGTCATTGCTGCTGTCCTTGCTGTCACTGTGATTGATTGTTAGCCAGTCATTCAGGTGGGTCTATGTCATTTCCTTGAAAGGAGACCTCAGGACTATCAGAAGGACTTTTAAATGCAGAAGATAGATATTTTTTTGGAATGTACAAATGAACTTTTCCTGAAAAAAATCAGGAGAGAGAGAACAGAAATAGAAGAACATAAATCTGTCCTCTTTCTCCATCTACTTTTTCCTTATAGGGCAAGTCTTTTCCTCCAGACAGCAAGTCAGGGACCACCAGGGTTGCAATAAACTCTACAAAGTCTCTTTGAATCTTTAGGAAAAGTCTAAGGATCTTCTGATCCCTCTTCTTGTGCCTGCTTCCCCCAAACTGTTGTATTTTAATAACTTCTGGCTGATTTTTTCTTTTCTTATATATAGTTTTTTCCTAATTTTCCTGTGTCCTCTTTCTGTTTTTTTAAACGTTTAATTCAAGTCATAAAAAATCAAAGAAAGAAACATTGAAATATATGTGCAACAGCCTACAGTCCCTTTTTTCTGGACACCTCATACAGCTAACAGTGCAGTGCCTGGTGCAAGGGAACTCTGTACTAAGATGACTATCCAGGCATAGCCTATACCATAGGAGAAAGTAGATGGAAGGACAGAGGTGATAAAGGAAAAATGAAATTAATTCCTCCCATTTCATAATATTATATTTAGGGAAAAAAAGCCTGGAGAAGCCTACATCTCTTACAAGAAATGCTGAAAACTGGGAACATCACACTTGCTGCAGAAGAACTGAAATTTAGCTTGTTCCTTAATTTCTCTTTTTTTTCTCCTGCACTGAGCAGAAGAGTACTAAGCATCAAAGAGGGGCTGGGAAAGGGTGTGCGGCAATGCCTCTGCACCTCAGCAGGAAAAACGAGCACAACTGCTCAGGTAATGTTGTCTGAAAGGCTTCTCTCCCTCAGTCACTGATAGCCTAATTGCTTCCTCTCCCCTGAAGCACTAACGAATGGGAATGAATGTAAGACATTTATGAATCTATCAGCTTATCTTGGAATAAGATAAAGTAAGAAGACTTATTTTGGTAATTTAAATTGCAAGCATGCAATACTGCTGTGTATGTAATTGCTGACATACCGGCTGTGACAGGGTGTTTATGGAATAATGCATATTCTGTTTGGGTGGAGGACTTGCCCAGGATCCTGTCTAAAACTCATGCAACTGTTGAAATGCTCTCTCTTGAAAATCAAATTTTAAATTTGCTTTTTTTAATGAAATAAAAATAACTCTGGACACCTTGAACAGTGGAAGCACTTCTGTTATCTCCTTAACTCACTAGAAAATACTGACCAAAGAGCATATAGAACTTTACATAAACAGTTTGATAGTTTCTCTTGTCTATGCTTAGACCCGCTCTAGAGACAGTCAACAATTGCCCAGCAGGATAATTTATGCTTATAATCTTACAGTATAAATAAATAATAAAGTTGCTCACTATTTGTCTTTTTTTAAAAAAAAACGAACACAAACCTCATCATGACTAATGCATGCACCATCTCTTACTTTTTGGAAATCAAAAGAGAGGTTTTTTCATATGTACAGATACAAACTCATAGGAAATTAATGGTTCTCCTGCTCTGCTGTTCTCCATGCACATTTTGGCTTAGAGAGCCGAACTCTTTTATGCTTTAGTTATGGTATTGGGCTTCTGGTTTTCTGTCTTTTTGGAGTAGATTTACCTTATATCAGCAACTAAACATTAATTCCATTAGACAACTACAGACCAAGTCTGGATGGTGTGATTGGGTGTAACTGGGTGTATAAAACCGTAGTTCAAGACCTTAATCTGCCTGACTGGGCAAGCTCATTTTACCACATACCTGCAGAATACTATAATGCTCTCCACCCCAAAACCACAGGCAATTTGAGGATAACTGTCCCTGATCCATCTTGCTTTTACTAAAAATGCCATCCAACTGAAATACATGGAACTACATTCCTTTTTTCAGATACAAGTCCACTTTCCTGGACACTTTTTTAGCAACTTTACCAATGAAATACTTTTAGTAATAATAGGTAAAGGCAAAAGCGAAGGTGAAGACAAAGGCAAAGGTGAAGGTAAAGGCGAAGGCAAAGGTAAAGGTAAAGGTAAAGGTAAAGGTAAAGATAGATAAAGTAACCCAGAGTTAAGACAGTTTATGAGTTTTCCGTTGCCTTTAATGGTAAGAAAGTGAAGGTTTATTTTTAAGTGAAGCTATTACTGAAGCAGCAATTCTTTTTATTTTCCACCAAGATGGGAGTGTCTGGAATGTTACTTTTTATTTTTAAAATAAGTCATCATTTTCACCATCAGCACTCAGATAGGAGTCACACTGATCACAATACTAGTGGCTGAAAGGTCCAAGCATTTTTGTGGTTTCTTGAATAAATATCAGTAATTCAATTTTGGTGTTCTCAAATTTGTGGAATGAGATATTTGGAAGGGTACAAGAACTGAAAATCATTCTACTCCAAGAAGCAAATGTTTTCAATCTTATAACACTGGATGGAAGAAGGGCTTTTTTGGTTTGCTCTGCTTTTTCCCATAGGGAGACAAGAACAAACAAAGTCTCTGCAACACTTAACAGCAATTGATAGAAATGAACTCACTGATTAAAAGATTTTTTTCCTTTTAGATGCACTGATCATACATAACTTGTCAATGCTTTGCGTTTCTGTCCAAGGGTAGCATTCAGTCATGATACTGTAAAATGTTTTCTGTGAGTGATTCAAATGAAACAGGCTTACAAAGCTCCTAATTTTACTTTATTTTTTCAGGAAGGGAACATGGTGGTTTCCAGACTCACAGTCTTGATTATCTGTTTCTGCTCAGTGTCTTCAGTTCATCCTGCAAAAATCCAGTCCCAGGAACCAAGCCAATACTACAGCATTTATTTTCTCTGTGAAGTCTCTGAAGATAAAGAAAGCTCTTTTCAAAACATTGGGGAAAAAAATAAAAATAATAATAATAATAAAAAGGAAATAAAAAGACTGCAGTTGGCCAAACTGTCCTTACAGTTTATGCTGTGAAACGTTCTGTATTTTCTGTTCCTCAGTTGGCGTCACAAGAACTCACCTCTGCTGCTCTACCTATTGCCAAATGGGACACATTCACAAGGAAGACACATTTGAAGAAAACAACATCTGGGAACACTACATACAGTAACTGTGCTGGTCAGAGGCAGAGTTTCTTCCCTTGGATGCTAATTGTCATGTAAGTGCCAGGAATGCCTGTAGCTGGAAAACTGTCATATTGCCACAAAACAGAGTGACTAATGTTCTCTCTGGTGCCGTTTAAAGGATCCAGGGCCCTTGAGACCCTATAAACACTGAAAACTACTATTTCTGGAATACTGTCTATTGCATTTGACTCTTTAATTACATGTCACTACTAGAAGTGTTGCTTATGAGGTTTTAGTTTGGCCTAAAGTGCCTAAAACTGATGATCCAAAGGAAAATGAAAGTAGATTGGGAGGATCTGCTATGGTCATTGAGTTTGGTCCTTTGGTACCCTTGGTTACTCACCATGCAGTCACCTCTGTAAGTGTCTCTAGCTACATTTAAAGTGTGATCAGGCTTTGCAGCCACTCCTACACCTCCAGAGCATTCATTCTTGTAACTATTCCCGTGGCATATTTTCACGTCCTGTTTTTACAACTTTTCTCTGGTGCCAAGAAACAAAGTGCTGAAGCAAGGGAAGACGCAGAAGAGATTTAACAGAGGAGACAGACTCACACATACACACACAAAAGCAAACAAAAGAAAGAAATGGGGAAAGGACAGAAGGAGAAAACAAACAGTAAAGATATAACAGGGAAACCATTATTTCTCACTGAATGAGACCAAGAGCTGCAGGAAACAATTTAATAAATAGTAGCAGTTAAGTGCTCCGTGGTGTTTGCACCACTGACATCTGTTCTCCTGCACAGTGTCCTCATCTCTTTGGAGCCTAGAGATGGTGTGAGAGATCCAGGTGGGTGACACTGACCCTCCCACCCAACAGCCCTCACTGATGTGGCACTGGGAATCCTCTCCTGACCTGTGAGATGATCTGGATTAGAGAGCCGATCAGGACACTAGACCTGTCAGTACAGTGGTACCAAGAGTCAAGCTCCCACCTCTTCAGCCACAAACAAGCAGCCAGCACCCTCCTTTCCCTCTCTGCTCCCACTGGAAGATCAAGGGTGAAATAACAGCTAAAATATTACAGAGCTTTTAAATTGCATCTAACATCATTTCTTTCATATGCTATGAAGACTTAAACAGACAAAACTGTTGACCTGACTACTTTTTTTTTTTTTTTTTTTTTTTTTTGGAAATGATGTTTATTCCTTGTAAGAGGGAGTGGTTCCCTATGCAGCAACCCAAGTCAATGACTTTCTATTTCAGTATAAGAACTGATAATAAAATAAGTAGCTGTCTATATCTGTTCCAGCTAAGGGCTATGGGCAAATAAGCAAGTTAAACAAATTCAGAAAGCAATAAGGACAGTTATTAAAAAAAACTGAGCATTCAGCTAGTGTGTTAATTTTTATACAGAAATAATTCAAAACAAAATGAAACAAAAGCCTGTCTTTGTGTGTGGTTGAGCTGAAACTTTTGTGGCAGGACTTGTCTGTAGGAAACAAAGAAAAGTAACCCACCTAGTTGCATGGACTGCTGTAATTATGACCTCAAGCAGAATTTATATGCAACCAGTTCCTCCCAGCTTTTTAGAGGAAAAATATCAATCTGGCACAGGATAAATTTGGCAGTTGGTCAATCAATAATACTGAGATGTGTGAGGAGAGACAACTGTGGGTGGAGAAAGACAAGATGGGAGAAGTCAAGAGGTAGGGAGGGGTTTTGTAGTTTCTGATTGTTAAACAAATTGGTTTCCAGAAAATGGGGATGACCGCGTGGATGGATGCTATCTGGAACTGATTTACTGATTATCCTGGAATGAAGCCCGTGCCTCCTTTGTGGCCCATTTCACAGTGGCACTGTGGTAGAAAATGATGTGCTAGAGGTAGCCACTGCTATTATTATGGTAGTAGAAGCAGTAAGCATGGTGTGGTTTATTTTTGTTCAGTTTAAATTTCAAGATTCAGAACTACATGGCTCTGATGAACAAACAGCACCTCTGGCTACCATAGCCTTTACACAGGGGCTTCTTTTCTGCTTTTATTTTAACAAAATAACTCTGAAAGCTATACTCCTCTGGCAGCCCAGTTATGTGTGTGTGTACGTGTGTGAGTGGGCATGGAGCAAAAGGGTGGAGAGGAGATCTGGGATGTAGTTACTACTTGAATTAGATCTGTTTTGTACTTACTAACCTTCTGCTGCTTCCAAGAACAGCTCAGTAAATCATGCCTCTTCCACTGAAACTGCATATACACCACTGTACACTTTCAGCAGGGATCCAGATGTGAGCAATTAGGCCACACTGTGCTATTATGCTTCCTCCTATATATGAGACACAGCTAAATAAGAATAAACCAGCTCCTTCTTAAAAATGTGCACAGTCCTTCCCAGACAGGCAGTGGTTAGCCGTTGCTGGCAGCTCCAGCAAGCACTTTCCAAACTCATGGTCTAAATACATGCCTACACACGTGTCCTGACTGTGTGTCGGAAGAAGGTCCTATTGCCCACCAGCTCTCGCTTCCCTCTTGCTTTGATGATGAGAGGAGCTCTGGCTCCAAGGCTGGTGGGCAGCCCCGTCATGCAGCACCTGCTTCCTCCTCCTGCCCCCCAGCCACCTTGTTTGGGCAACCAGGAAAAGAAGCGCTGCGAAGCATAACCTAACCTTGACGACAGAGACAGCTATTTGGACTGAACCCACCAAGAAGCGCATCCAGGATTGTTCCCAGTCCCTCTTGGATGTGAGGTTTGCCAGGGACCTAGGAGGAAGCTGTTATTTCTGCTGGCTGTCAGTTCCATGATGAAATCCCAGCAAAAAAAAAAGCACAACTAGGAAAAGCCGGTCTGATGGAGAGAAGAGTTTAGGCCTTCAGTAATGTCTAAACAAATGGCAACAAGCCACTTGGGTTGAGTTTTCTTTTCTCAAGAGACTACAGGCAGCTCTGAATACAGTTCATAAAACCTGCCACTGGGAAAGGCAGACATATATGTCTTCTCTTGAGAAACTGTGGATATTATTCTATGTTCCATGGTGGAGAAAAAGTTTCTTGAAGCAAATGAAAGGTCCTCAACAGTGAGATGCTGAAAGAAAGGCTCTATGAAAGCAATCTGATTGCTCTGTGAAAAGACAGTAGAGATGGACGTGCATTACAGAGAAATATTACAGACAGATTTTACAGACATTAAAAATAACATTCCATCCCACTTCCAAAACTGTAACATTGGATCATCTACTCACAATGATATCTAAAATGCTGTTCTAGTATCAAAGCATTTGACTTGCCCACTGGCCTGGGCTGAGGTGACCCTAGCAGATGGCTTATGGTGAGGTGATCAAGTCATCCTACCTTTCCATCCCTAGATTTTATTTTGCAGCATGTATACACATACTGAACTATGAAACAGGCAAAGCCAGCTATGATAAAAGAGGGTGAAGGGAGAAAGAGAACTATTTACAAGGAATTTTGCTTTTTTCCAACTCTCTTCAATCTGTGAAAAAATCCACCTTGGAACCCACTGAGTAGAAGTGAGTAGTCACAGGCTGTGTGGTGCTGCTCATGACTGCTGAGTATTGAGGGGTGGGGGGAGATCAGCAATCATTTAAATGGAAGTAGTGGCCTCAGTATTTTGGAAAAGCTATATTTATTTACTAAAAAATATCATATATACAAAGCGTATATTTTGCCAATCCAAAGAAAAAAAAGTTAATCCTTTACTTCCCAATGTGTTTACATCACTTCTGTAGACAGTCTGACACACATTATCATCCTAAACATTTCTGGAGTTCAGATATCTTATACCATAATCATACGTATATTTTTGCTTGATCTTCAAACAATTGGCTGAAGGAATGTATTTCACTGTCTTGCTTGTGAGGGTTTTGGGTACCCTTGACAGCTACAGAACAGAGGTTTGGCTCTGCCTGCTGGCTAATCCACCACCTGTCAAAAAAGCCCTTTCCTTTTCGTGCAGATTCCTGGTCAATCCAGCCAAGCAGCAATGTTGAGTGCAGCAGGGAGAACTCTTTGCACTTAGTTCCCCCACAGGAATGTCTGGGGCTGCTCCTCAGGAAACATCCTGCTCTAACCCTGCAGGCAGCCAAGGAAGCAGAGAATGTGCTCCTGATGGCCAGCACACCCTCAAGAAATGTTGTCTGCAGGTCTGGGTGTGTTTGTTCACTACTTTGATCAGCCTGTGACAACAGCAGAGCCTTCTCAGTAATGGTGGATTTCATTTACAGCACTCTTTCCCTCTCCAGGCTCCTCTCAGCCTGTTTCAGCACGCCATCCCACCAGGTCACCTACCACCTTCAGCAACATTTTTTTTTCTTGTGCTCTTTCTCACATTTTCTTCTTTTTGTCTTGTGTCTTCTCTTCCAGATAAAGATGAGGGGGGAGACATAAGCAAATAACACCTACTTCATTTCCTTTTCTTGAGAAAGTGCAGGTTACTGATGCTGGGCTTAGAAGGAAATGTAAGCAGCCTCTCACTTTGGCTACCATGAACAGTGTTTGCACATCTGTAGACAGCAGTAAGAGGTGACCTGTCAAACCACCACATGCTGAGATCATGGCCAAAGGCAGTATGAAGATATATTTTTCCCAACTATTTCAGTGGACTTTGAAACAGACAGATGGACCACATCACTATATCCATGGACATGGAGCACCTACTGCATAAGACAGCATCATTCTGATCCCTACCCATTCAGATCTTTGAACTTTCCCAACATCCATCACATGAAAATAAAGAGATCTCCCCTTCCTGACTGCTGCACAACACACCTTTCCAAAAGTCCTGTTCTTCAGCAGCTACTTCCTGGGCTGGTTCTTTTGTCATTGGGTCTCTAATTTCAGTTAACTTCCCAGCTACCCAGAGTTTTACCTTGCCGTGGTCCTTGAGATAAGTTCACCAGCTTCTTACAACATTCGTTCACTTCCACACAGCCAGTCTTTCCCCCCAAGCAGATACTTTTTTTGAGACACAAGAATATTTGAACCCAAACTTTAGGAGTGAGACCGGCCAAAAACTCTTCTTAAGATAAACATGACCGCCCCTCAGCTTCTGCTAACAGCTGTTACAAGAGAACAGAGTTCCTCATGCAGGGCAAGAGGACAAGCCTGTGTTTCGACTCTTCTGGCAGTACAATGAAAACAGGGGTTTGATATGTTGTGGAGTACTTGCAAAACTGAATGTTTAATTACAGAGCCTTTTTATTTTTTAAAAAAAGTATTTCAGCTGCAAACTAATGAATAAGCTGGTAGTTCACAAGCTCTCCAAAGCTGAATGCATGGAACATTTCAAAGAAAAAGTATATAAAAAACATCATATTTATCTCATGAAGTTATAACATGGTCAGTAATTTATCAGGAGCCTTCCTCTGTCATTTTGTGCACAATTCTTTCCAGTCCCTGCTACGTGGTATATTAACAATCCCTTTCTATCCAAAGCAGCGGTAAGGCATACTTCAAAACAGTGCACTTTTGTAAGACTTTGTGTGACCTTTCCATTCTGTAGGTCTTCCCAGAATAGGATGATGAATGCAGTCTAGCTTGTTTGAATGTTGCAAGTGGTCAACGTTTCTGTGGCATGTGGCAACTACAAAGCCTACCATAAAATACATGGAAGGTTGTTGATATGAGAAGTTACAGTGCTGGTAAAACTGGACAGCTGTAGCCCTGAAGAAGTCTGCAAAGCCACAGCAGGAAAAAAATATACACATCAAATCCAGTTAAAAACTTTTTGAGACTGGCTTGAGAGCCTTACCTGCAAGAGCCAGTGTACAGCTTAGATATATATACTTTTAATTTTTGAGCTGACTCCTGGACTGCCAACCTGGACACAGGTAGCGGGAGGATGCTGGGGACGCAGCGACGGACCACTGCAGCTCCTTGCCCGGTGCCCTGCAGAGCCAGCATGTGGTGACCACTTCCCAGTGCTCATGGTCCAGCAGCCCCTGGGACAGAGACTGGCTGCTCCTGGCCACCAGCCTCCCAGCTACCTGTGGTCCCACATGTTTATTGAAATAGATGCTGCGACAGGCTGGCAAGCCTTGGCATTCCTTGGGACACCACAGTTGTGCAGCCCTGGGTTTCAAGCAAGCATTCTCGCCTGTTTTGATCATCATTCATGTTCTCTCTTCCCCTTCTGCATGTTGAGATCTGGTTTTGTTTAACTCTGAAATGCAAAAAGAATAATCTAGGTTAAAAAAAAAACAAACAACAAAGGACCCCCTACCCACTCCATCTTCAGACACTGTGTTTTTTCTGTTCAAAGCCACGAACTGGCTTGAGTTTGCTAAAACCTGGGCTAGCACACATGAAACCTTAAATGTGCCTGCGAGCTGCCCTGTGGCTCGAGAAACTCAGAACTGATCTGCCTATGTTCCCCCAGGAATACCCCAAATTTACCACCAGCACAGCTGATGCCTTTGTGAGCCTCAACACCGCCCCTTCGTGGCTGGAGCCCTCCTGCACTCTGAGAGCTACTGCCTCGTACACTAACACTGGAAAGCACTATTGCATTCATGGAAAGGGGTGGGCTCCCCTTGCCATCCCTCCCTCTCCCACTAAATTCCGATTTGAGCAAGAGATCAGACTAAACAGGATGCATGTCCCCCTCCAGAACAGACTTTGCCTACCCTGCATCCATGCCTTAGTCCTGAGCGGGCAGGAGCTCCCACTGGTCACGCAACTCTTTTACGACATTTAATCAGCTTTCATTCTGTTCTCTGATCACCAAGGGTCCGCTTATGTGCGCAAGTACTTTTTCTTCTAGGCAATGTGGTACAGCAGCCTCAGTGCACATGTGTGCAGGGCAGGGGAAGAGGCAGTGATGAAGCAGGGCAAAAGTGCCTGTAGTACACCTTTGCATCTCCTCATGTTCTTTGCAGGACCATACTATAAATTACAGCATTTGCACAGTTGTTCTATGTGACTTTTAGAAGCAGTCAAGAATATTCAGTATGCAGCCCCCTCCCGGCCTGAGTGTGATCATCACCCAGTCCCTACCCAAAGGCTCCTAGAGGTGTGGACAAGAGCCATTTTCCCCACACATCGCTGCTTAGGATCCCATTGTCCCTTCATGGATCCAAGTGTGAATCACCAAGGGCCACCACCAGCCGCACAGTCCCTTCACTCTGCCAGGGTAGTAGAAACACAGAGCACTCCATCACTTGTATGGGATTTCACTTCTCCATTGAAACCTGAAACAGTTTGGCATGAACAGTGTAACCAGATGTGGCTGGGCTCTCAAATCCTCACATATCCCAGCACATCCCTTTTTAATGTAACTACAGGATTAATACCTGAGCAAACATGCAAGGCATTGGTCTTGCTCACCTAGGTGGGAACATCCCTCGCTCCTCGGTGCCGAAGTGAGGATGTGTTTCATGACTTCTCTGCTCTCTGTTATCACATTTACTCTTTTCCAAGTCTTCTACCTTTTTTTTTCCCCTGAAAAGCTGATGGCTCTTTTATCAGAACCAGCCAGTGCAAACTGCTGGATGACACAAACCAGACAGCCTGCATCCGCTGCAGACTGGGACGAAAGATAGAAGCAAAAGATAATAATGAAGCACAGCTGGCTGATAAGCATGTTTAAATTTTGCAGAGATTAGCTGTGAGAACAGGAAGGAGTTCTTTCTCTCCCTTCTGTTTGTTTAGCTTTCTTTAATTGTTTATTTTTAGGATGAAAAACATGCCCATTCAGACTTATCAAGTAAGTTAAAGCAAGGAACAGGGAGAAATGTGCCTCATTAGAAACATGAAAGCCCCATTGCAGCCAAAAGTAAACAGGACTTTCCATTTCCCAGAGCCACGTAAGCTGGCGAAGGGCTGCTCGGCTCCTGGCCGTCCTCGTTGGCGTGGGCCGGGAGCTGGGGACTGTGCGGAGCAGCCAGCTCAGCCCCTGGGTCCGCCTGGCTCCCCTGGCTCCACGACAGGCAGAGGAAGGGAGCGGGACTGCACAAGCGCCATCTCACTTACAGATGGGATACAGCAGATTTCATAACTCCACTCGCACGGCAAAATGCTCCCGTTATTTATCTGTGCCGTTGCAGCATGCACTGTAAGTACAGGTTATTCAGCAGCAAACCTCTCCTGAAGTCCGTGAGTGAGAGTCTGCGCCTGGTTTCCACAGATGTAAAAACAAGCTCTGGAAAATAAGTGGTTTTGTAAAAGGAACAAGCAAACAAAACACATTTGAAGGAAATGTTGCAGTCTGAGGGACTGACGCTGCTGGCGCAGGATGGCATGGAAGTTTTCCTGATGTGCTGCAAAGGGGGGGAGACCCGAGCTGCCACCGATTGCTAAACTGCCATTGTAAATTGGGGTGTTTCTTTACCCTTCTTCCTCTGCCTGCCTTGAGCTGAAGGCCAGTCCCTAAATCTGAACCAGCCTCTGAAACCTGCAGCCTCTTCTGTGGATCCCCCCTGGTGCAAAAGCTGCAGGATCAGATAAGTGACACACAACATCTCACTTCCCCCTCCCTTCTGGCCGACACGGCACACAGGAGGCCCTGCCTAACATGCTTGTACAGAGATTAAAGCAGAAACTCTATCTGAGCTCCCTGTTTGCACCTGGTAATGGTACAAAAGACGAAAGAGGCAGCAGGGTCAGCAGCACCCTGAGTGCCTTATGCCACCCCAGAGAAGCAAAGCTGTGGTAAAACTGGGTGTTGCCTGTCTGTGTGTCTCGGGGGCCCTGCCAGAGATGTGCCACTGAATGCCATCACCCTTCACTGGCACCACTAGAGCTTGGGCACTTGGAACACTGTGTTATCAGACTCTGGTTCAGACCTTTAGGGCTATTCTTTCACTGGTCACGAGGAGCTGAGAAAACACCAGGAGGGTAATTCTATGATGTTACCTTTAAAATAGTACCAGTATGAAATGGAGAACAAAACGGAGCCATTGAGGTCATATACGCTCTCTCACTGCTCATCTTCAGTGGGGAGGGGAGAAAAGTTTTCTTTTGTTTTTCAGAATGTAGCAAGAGACTATTACACTAATATGTGGAAAAGAAAGTACAACTGATAGAAACAATGTGCTTCTTGTGGTTTAAACAATGTGGTTTGTTCACGTGAGCCATTCTTTTGGATAGCTACACAAAGTTGTTTGCAAGACTCACAGTGCAAATGTACAGAAACCAGCTGTACTCATAAAGCTTGTTAGTTATGTTGGAGCCTGGCAATCCCCATGACTCAGTTGAACACTGACCTGCTGCTTCCTCTCTTGTCCCCCACTGTTGCCACTGCAAGAATTTTAGTTTCCCGTACATTTATGAAAAAACATCATTTTTTTTCTAAAAAAAAAATAAATCTCTAGGAGTGGAATGATACCTCTGAAAAGCCTGAAGTTGGCTCCAGAAACCCCTTGAGCACAACAATGTGAACTTCTGTTAATCCTAGCAGCGCTGCAGCCTCCAATGTGCTGCTCAGGCTCTGTCAGCCACGTTGCCGATTGGGAACACATGGGGTGGCCAGAGGCTGGGAGAGTGTGGCCAGCTAACGCCAGCACACCCCTCTGCTCTGCACAACCACCCGGACATTATGAGCACTGCAGAAATGTAGCACACCATTTTTCTGACTTAGATTGCAGGAGGGTGATGAGAATGATGATTTATTTCAATAGGTATAGCAGCTGAAGGCACCTGTTAAGACTGAAGCCTCCAAGGTAATTATAATCAGCAGTAAAACACAGTGCTTGCCCTGAAAAGCTTCCTATCTAATTATACACATTACTGCAAAATTATTACAAAGCATTTCTTTGCTGTCTGGGTTCATTTATAGAAATGACAAGTATTTTAATAAGTACCTTAAGTACATATCAAAGATTCAAAAAGATACAAGGAATCGCAGGTGCTTTGTAGACGTCTATTTTCTGTAAGAACAAGTTTTTATGATAGCTCTTGTAAGACAGAAATATGAATACACTGTATAAGTCATTTGAAGGCTTGCATATTCCCAGCGTGTGTTTTCCCATTTTCTACATTTTAAAATGTAAAATGTGATGGATCGAATTCACCCACTAGCGGTACCTCTGTACTTTGCTGCAGATGCTGTCTCAGAACCTAGAACATATCAATTCATTTGTATGATCTTTTTCTTTTCTAGTAGGGGGGATGGAAGGAGCAGATATGAGATGCCGAAGGTGAAGGTTAGGCACTGATGCAGGAAAACAAAGCTTTGACCAAGAAAAGTACCAGTGGGTCCATGTGGTTGCTGTGAGACCTGCTGTTTAATACCTTTGTACGACATGTGCTTTCACACAGGAGAAACAGTAATAGGAGCATTGATACTCCACACCCAGTATATTTTAAATAAATAACTGGATTGGCAAGATAATGAGGTACAATAACTAATAATTGCATTTTTTTTCACTGTTTTAAATAGGTCACATCTTTCCTCTCTGACTCTGAATCGAATTTTCCTCTGTGCTGAGGGTCAAGCATGTGACTCCTTGTAGCCGTAAAAAAGAAAGCAGCAGCAGACCCTTGGGGTATAGAGATATTACAGCAGCCACGCAACACATTTCTGCATTCAGAAAAGCTTTAGTGTTGGTTCAGGCAACAGCTACTAAGCAGGGACATATGATTGTTTTTTTCATGTTGTCAGAAGAAAATGTGGAACTGGTAAGAAACACCTGTGGAAATGGAAACCCATCTCAGAAACCAGGGTTTGTTTAGATGATAAAGAGATAAAACGTGAAGGCATGTGTTGCAAGGCAAGATAATCTTGAACAGAATGTCTGTTTTAAAAAAATAAAAAAAGTAATGTTAAAAAAAGAAGCAGCAGCAGCAGTAGTACGTTTCAGGTAATCGGCTTTCTGTGCAAAGAAAGGTCCTAGAGGATCATAAGGCAACATTGGTGCAGTATGCAAAACTGCATAAGCTGCATGGATGATGTTAATCCATTTTTCTTCATGGAAACATGATTCCATTTACATTTTATTTGCATCTTGTAAATATTTTCTTAGAACCCCAGCAGAACACTGGAAAGCATAAAAGCACACATTACCAGCTGAACATATGTAACCAAAGTTTCCCCTTGCAGCTTGCAGCTCAGCTTATTCCATGTGCTCTGATTTAAAGCCCTGTAATACACTTACCACATAGGGATTCTGTTTAGCTACATTTAGCTTTTTTGAGGGAAGATTTGTCAGATCATTTGTTTTACTTAACGCATACATATTTTCATGCCTTTGTCCTGCTTGATGTGAAATAAGCATTTTTTAAAGAAAAGCGATCTCAATATTTTTTTTCATAGTCTGGAAAGGATGCTGTAGTTAAATTATTAATACTGGGAAATGTGCAGTATGGTGTGGATTTAATGGAAACCTTGCCATGATTCTACGCCTTGGTGGTGTGGCATTAAATCAGTCAGAAGACAGAGGCAGACTGCGGGTGTGTGCAATGCCCAGAGGAGGCAGCAGTTCCAGTAATAATTTTAGAGACTGTAAAGTGACTCTAAAATGAAAATCTCAGCAGCAGTTTAAGGAGGGCCCAGCTGAACACGATACACAAGCGCATGCCCAGTTTTAAACACACAAGTAGTCCTGAAATCAATGAGACCACCCACAGGCTTACAATTCCTTGAAGAACCGAGCCCTTAATTGTTCAGTAACAGCTGCAAAAAGACATCATTTCCTTTGTATTACTTAGTATTAAAAAGAACTTTGCCAACATAAAACACTGGAGGAGCTCAACCCAAACCAAATGGATAAAGTGAGGAACCAGAGAAGCCTTACAGGAGGGATGCTTTTTGTTAAAACTCTCCTGTTTCACCCCACATTGAATTGCTTCTCCTGTTGGGGTCCATGTTCAGCAGCACTCATTTTAGGCAGGACCACCATATTACATTTGTTTGTGCCTTTGAGTGATAAGGAATTGACAAGTTCTTGAGGTTTGGGGATTTTTTTTTTTTTTTGCACACAAAGTCCAAATCAACCCCTCATTAGCAAAAAAGTTCTATCTGTAACAAATCTTTTTCAGACCTACTTGGGATGCCAAGCTGCTTTGTCTGCAAGGGCATTTCTGCAGCTTCTCAAACTGTTACATGAGTGGCAAACAAACTTTAATGAGCTGATCCTTTTCCAGTGTATGAGGCAGGAAAGTGTTAATATCCCTGCTTTACAGATGGACAACTGATCTGCAAGGGGTCAGAAACCTCAGCTGCAGAAAATCCGGAAAGCTGAGTTGACTTTATTGGAGCTGCGCTGATTTATACCAGCTGAACATATGGCCCCAGAAGATTAACCAGTCTGTGTGAGAAATCTGTGGCACATCTGGGACACTCCAGGGCCTGAGTCACAAGATCATCCTTCCTGCCCATAATGCTTGCAAACATGTCTCTACTACGCAGGAGCCTCTCTTAACTTTTTCTCCAACTTCTTGGCAAAGCAATAATGAAATTGTTTGAATACTGAGCCCAGGGAAAGCTGGGGTTAGCTTATGCTGTTGACAAAATTGTTTTCTCTGGTTACATTGTGCATGACATTATTTTGTACAGGTAAGCCAAAACTATATAAAATATTAGATTATTGTATCTGCAGTCATAGTCTTAACAGAGACAAAGCAGAAGGGATTTGCAGTCCAGCATGGGGAGTCTGTCAAAATTATTTCAAAGTGGGATCTGTGTTTCCTTTTTGCCTCAGTCCTGTGCCATACTGTATATTAGCAGCTGAGGGCCAATACACCACTGCAGAGGTGTTTCCCTGCATACAGTTTTTTTATCATCAAGAGGTTTATGTAAGCCCAACACTGGCATATGCACATTTTACTAGCTATCTTTTGCCCAGGCAAGAGGGAATTTTTGGAAATACAAAAGGTCGGAACAAAGTCACATAGATACTTTAATAGGCTCTTAAAGCAGAATAATTTTGTAACTGGGACAGCTGTTGTAGCCACAGCAAGATTTATTTAACTATTGCTCCAGGACAGAAGAAAAAAAAAAAGAAAAACAAACCAAAAAATCTTAAATCATAAACCCAGTCTAAATCTTATTCAAACAGATTTAAAAAAAAAAATACATTAGGGCAAAGCCTGCACAGTTTGTGGGGAAAAAAACAGTGAAGCGGTTCATGTGCAGGCTTTGGTTGATGTGGGGGTTACTATGACACTCCAGGAATGGCTTTAAAATTATACTATGTAAACTGGTTACAGCGTTCATGTTGCAATGATAATTTCAGATAATGGCAATGGTGAAAAAGGTAATGGCACCAATCAGTCAGAAGTAACAGAAAAACAGAATGAAAATTCATTTAGAACTTGGTTTATTACTGCATTATATTTAATTAGCAAAAGGTTTCACAGAATCACAGAATGGTAGGGGTTGGAAGGGACCTCCAAAGATCGTCTAGTCCACCCCCCTGCTAGAGCAGGATCCTAGAGCAGATCACACAGAAACACGTCCAAATGGGTTTGAAATGTCTCCAGAGACCAAGACTCCACAACCTCTCTGGACAGCCTGTGCCAGTGCTCAGTCACCCTCACTGTGAAGAAGTGTTTTCTTATGTTAAGACTGAACCTCCTGTATTCCAGTTTGTGCCCACTGCCCCTTGTCCTCTCACTGGACACCACCGAGTATGGCCCTGTCTTCCTGACACCTGTCCTTAAGATATTTATAAGCATTAATGAGATCCCCCCTCAGCCTCCTCTTCTCCAAGCTAAACAGACCCAGTTCCCTCAGCCTCCCCTCATATGGGAGATGCTCCAATCCCTTCATCATCTTAGTGGCCCTGTGCTGGACTCTTTCCAGTTGCTCCATGTCCCTCTTGAACTGGGGAGCCCAGAACTGGACACAGGACTCCAGATGAGGCCTCACCAGGGCAGAGTGGAAGGGGAGGAGAACCTCCCTTGACCTGCTGGCCACACTGCCCTTAATGAAGCCTGGGATACCATTGGCCTTCTTGGCCGTGAGGGCACATCGCTGGCTCATGGTCAGCCTGTTGTCCACCAGGACTCCCGGGTTCTTTTCCCCAGAGCTGCTCTCCAGCAGCTCAGCCCCCAGCCTGTACTGATACATGGGGTTGTTCTTCCCCAGATGCAGGACTCTACACTTGCTCTTATTGAATTTCATTAAGTTTCTCCCTGCCCAGCTCTCCAGCCTGTCCAGGTCATGCTGGATGGTAGCACAGCCCTCTGGCACATCAGTCAGTCCTCCCAGCTTTGTATCATCAGCAAACTTGCCGAGGATACAATCTGTCCCTTTGTCCAGGTCGTTAATGAATATATTGATTAGGACCGGACCCAGTACCGACCCCTGGGGGACACCACTAGTCACAGGCCTCCAACTAGACTCTGCCCCACTGACCACTACTCTCTGGGCTCTGTCCTTCAGCCAGTTCCCAATCCACCTCACTGCCCAACCATCCAGTCCACACTTGGTAAGTTTGGTTGTGAGGATGCCATGGGAGACAGTGTCAAAAGCCTGCCCTCATCAGTCCGTCTAGTTATGTCCTCATAGAAGGCTACCAGGTGGTCAAACATGATTTCCCCTTGGTGAACTCATGCTTACTACTCCTGATAGCCCTCTTTTCCTCAACATGCTTTGAAATGGCACCAAGAACAATCTGTTCCATCACCTTTCCAGGGATGGAGGCAAGGCTGACTGGCCTGTAGTTACCGGGGTCCTCCTTCTTGCCCTTTTTATAGATTGGAGTGATGCTGTCCTTCCTCCAGTCCTCAGGCACCTCTCGTGTTCTCCAGGACTTTTCAAAGATGATGGAGAGTGGTCTAGCAAAGACTTCTGCCAGCTCCCTCAGCAAGGGGATCAGTATTGCAAACAACACAATATAGTCGTTGACAAATAAGCAACACTGCACGGTGTTCCAAATTCCCAAGGGGAAAAGTAGAATTGAACTGTATTTTTTAAAAAAAGGAAAAAGAAAAAAAATTAAAATAATTATCTTCTTGAACAAAGGAGAAGAACAAACACATACCCTAAAACACTAGTCTGAAAAATGAATGAAAAAAAATAATCAAACTATTCCAGAAGTTACGAAGCACAAAACCTCTTTATCAGTTTTCACAAAAATATGACAGAAAACTTGCAAGACTTTTAGAGGATTAATAACACCTCATCCTGTGAGCTACGTTTATCCCAAACTCCAAAGTATTTATTTTAGCAGGATTTATTTTTAAAACACACTTTCAAATATTTGTTAAGCTACCTACTGAAAAGGGGTAAACATTAAGTGACCCTCCAATAAAAAGGCAAAATAATAAAAAAAAGGAGAAAAGTTTGTTTAGTATTCATTTCCAGCCTGTTATTCAACAAGGAAGCAACATCTGTAAGCAGTTTCTAGAGCTTCCTGCGTAACCCAGCACCACCACCTGCTGTTCGGGAAGGAAGATTCAACGTCCTTTGTCTTGCACATTAAATTTCCAGTACCGTGCATGCAAAGAAAATCACCCATATCAAACATTCAAAGAAGAAGAGGAGGGCAAACAAACAAAACAAAAGTAAGCAGAATTTCCCACCCCCAGTAATGTATGGGGGAGGGAGCTCTGCCCATTTTAACCATGGGGTGATCCTTCATCAGACACAGGTCGAAGAAGCTGAGCTGGTCACGCCAGATGTAACAGCATGCTGCTTCTGCTCTCTTGGCACAGGGTTCCCATGAAATCTTAATAGACTTTGGCAGTGCATATAACTTGCCTCCAGTGTGCTACCTGGCTTCCCCCAGATCCTGCAGCTTGCTAGCAAAACAGCTTATGTTAACTGGGTTTAGCCTCCTTTGTCTATGGGGGCTGCTGAAATTTCCTTTCATGATGCTTTCATGGGAAGGTCAAATGAATACTGGTCTCCCAGGTTTATAAACATGGAACACAGTAAGGTCCAAAGCTTTTCCTTCAGAAAACCTGGTGAGGAAGCTCCTCGTCTCTTCTTGTGGATGGGATGGAAAGGAGAATCTATGCCATTTCCTTTTAATTAATAATGGACCAAAAAGAAAGGAAATTGTAGCTGAGTAGGCCCTAAGAAAGCCAAGGAAGACATTCAATACCATTTCGCTGCCTGTATCCAAAGACACAGCTCAAAGCTGTGTTGGCTGCACCTGAGAATCCGACCTGCCTTCTGGCTGCAAGAGAAACTGAATTACAACTGATGGGAACAATTGTGGGGGAGCTATGCTCCACATGGGCTGTTAAATCACAGCTCAGCTCAAAAGCTACTTTTTTTTTCCACCGGCTTTCCCTTTAGACAGGTAGATCTCCAGCTAGCCATTTAGGTCTATCTGCGTATCTAATACTTGCCAGAACTGATGCTCTGTCCTATGTCTTACGCAGACATGCACAGAGCGTGTTTAAAAGGGCATGTCACTGATTAATGGCAAATGGTGCAATTCTTGAGATAGTAAGACATTCCCCTGCTGCTAATCAGTACTGTCAATGAACTGTGATGTTAAGCATGTGCACTTCTGTGTCACAAGTTTGGTGAAACTCCACAGTTTGGCTGTGGTGTCAGCAATTCTCATCCACCCCAAAGAGGAAAGGATTTGGGGTTTCAGGGGTGGTGGGATGTTTTTTTTTGCTGGGGTTTTTATTGTTGTTGCTTCCCCCTCCCCACTTCCCCCCCCCCAAAAAAAAAAAAAAAGAAAGAGAAGTCTTTCATGCTTTAAGGCTGCTATTTCTGCATTGTCTGTTCCCATTCATCTCCTAAGTTGAAGTGATTAGATTTTGTTTTATTTGCATGTCTAGCGCACACCTGGAAGTTGTAGAACTAAGCTCATTGTAAGGCTGATGCAGGTGATTTTCTCCTCTCTTGGTCTCCAAACCTAGAGCTGTTGCATGAAGCACAGCACAGCCTGATTACCTCAGAGCATCCAGTCCTTGGAAGAGTTCCAGTTTGCAACTTCTGCCCTCCCTTATTTCCCACTTTACTTAAAACATTAAATGAGCTGAAGACAATTTTAAAAGCAGAGTTTGGGGGTTTTTTTTGGTTGGTTGGTTTATTTCACAAAATGGAAGAAATACACCTCTGTACTGACAGATCTGAAGGTACTTCAGTTGGGAGTTGAACCAATTAGGTGGCACTAGAGCTGGTGGAGCAGGCACACAGGTGCCTGTCTGCCCCACCACCACAGAGGACAGTCCTACAACAGAGAAGTAAATATTGGACACATGGGTTGGAGGTCTCTTTCTAGCTCTTTTCTGTACCTAACCCTGCAGTAGGAGTGCACTGGGAATGTAGTTTGCAGCAACAGCCACCGGAGTTAATTAGCATATGGTGGACATGGGGGAAAGGCTTTATATCCACCTGGTAGCTGAGATGTGGATCAAACAAGGATTGTTTCCCTCAAACACTGTTTCAGCCTCAGACACCTCAGCCCATGTTCACCTTCACTAACTACAGGGACTTCTAGAAGGTGATCAGGTTTTAAGTGCTAGCCTGTTTCTGTTGGCTGTAGAAAGAGCTAAAGGCAACTATGTTTTAAATTTAGATGCCCCTGTGCAGTGCTCCTGTTCAAGTGCTCTGATGCTGGAGGCCACATCACTACTGGCACTCCAATCAGAGAGAACACATATATGTTGAAATTGTTGTGTATGTAAAACTAATATGAAATTAATACCTTAACATATATCTAAATTTGTTTAAGCACTAAATACATTCAGGACGGGTCTGGAATATCTCCTACAGTGGATTTTTGTAGTGGAAAAGCTGCAGCATTACTTAGAAAACATATAGCAATTAAAAAATAATCTGATGAACCCCTTGAACGACATACTATAGCACTGAACTTATCAGTGACTTTCAATCCAGGTGTGCTGGAAATTCCCCTTTTGACATGTTTAGGATTTTTTTAAAAAACAGGACGTATTTTAACTGCAAATATGCGAACTGTCAATTGCATAACATGGACTGTAAACATGATGGAGTTCTCCACTGAGCAGTTAAAAGATCAAGATACTTTCACTTTATTTACCCCAAGGAGACTCTGAGTATAGAAATTTTTAAAAACGTTATGGCTAAATACTTTAAAATGCATCTGGTGTTCTCTCACTCTTCTGATTATGATTAACTTTACTTATTTAAACTGTTTATTATTGCATCAGCAGAGGTCAAAATCTAACATCTATCCATGCTTTCCACCTAGAAGAAATTCTACTCTGATGTCTCTATGTTCTCTCCCTCCCCTTTTCAACATATTTTTAATAAAAGTGGACTTCCTGATAGCCTTACATGTTATGACTTAAATCTAAAGGAAAAAGACCTTGTAGGCCCATATGGAATATTTTATTATTTGAGAGATCAATCTGAGTGAGATTTTCTAGTTGTAGAAATGCCTCTTGCCTCACTAAAAACATTAGGTTTTTGTCGAGCCTAAGCTCTTTCTGAGCTGAGGACAAATTCTGAGGTACTCCAGTGAGCAAATTCTCCGCCAAGTTCAGGTTTTCCAGTTTAATCATGTTACCAAAAGCCATCTTCAAAATGTCCTTCTCAATATTTTGATTATGATTAAGATGAAGCTTCCCTAGCTCTGACAGCTCACTGAAGACATCAGTAGGAATTACTGATATTTTACCGGCTGCTAAATATAATTCCTTAAGGGCGAGGGTGAGAACTGTGGGAATGAATGCTCCTCAGTTGACTGAAGTTCATCTTCATCATGTGCAAAGATGTTAGGGACTGAAATCCCACTTCGGGGAAGAGTTGGTGGGTTCATCTGCTACTGTGGAGGCTCAGTGCCACCAGGCTCCTGCACTGAGTCCAGGCCCACTCTGCAATGGGCGCTGACACTGCCTAGCCTCCGATCCATGAGGGCAGCAGACAGATCTGCCAGGATGCTCCTAAGATTATTGCCACCTACGCGAAGACACATGAGCCTTTGAAAGCGTTCACAGGCTTCTTTTATAGCTCCATCATTTTGCTGCTTGTTCTTCAGGACCAAGGAGTTCGGTGACAAATATTCCTTCAGGAATAGCTACATAACTGATGATAATTATTTTTGAACAGCTTATGCTCAGAATGCAACTAGATGGCTTTATCTGGAAGGCTCAACTGCCAGAGCTAGAACACTCTGGAGGGAGAGAGTCATCCCCAAAAAAAGGCTGGCAATATGATTGTCTCACCTTCTGCATCCATATAGCATCATTGCTTTTCTTTATGTTATTCTTCTGCCTTTTACTCCTTTTGCTAGATTACTGCTAGTTTCTGAGCTCTTTCTTTTTGCTGTTTTAATAGTTCTTGGACCATACATCCTTTTTTTTAATTTCTTTTTTTTTTTTATTCTTTAACACTTCCCTTTTCTTCCATTTGCTAGAAGGAATGTTAGTGATCTTTCTCCTGATACTTCTTTCTGGACTTACAGTCTGAGTTTCGGGCATGAGAAAATACACACTGATGCTTGATATGCGACTTGCACCTCCGCCAACTGGAGGTGCCTTTGCCTGTCCATGGTGATACTGGGAGAGAAGTTCTGCTTGGCTGTACATCAGTGGTAATGCTCCTACTCAATGGACTGTCCTTGATCTCTGCAGGGAATGCTGCAGAGGTGCATGAGGTGTAGTAACAAACAGAAGATCGTTCAGCAATGCACAGGCTGTACCATCACACTCTTCTGCACAGGAGTCTCACCCATGCATTTCAAGACTGAATTAGTGCTATTATGTTCCAAAGGCAAAACTGCATTTTTAAACTTCTTTTTGAACTTATGAATCAATTAGAATGTCTTCACTGCAATTTTTCCTGTTTTCAGGATTTTTTCTGTTCCTCCTACATTTTACCCCTCTTAAGGAAAATACACAAATACTTCTGGAAAAACGACAGGAATACATAAAACCATAAACCATACAGTCTATTAACATAAAAGCCTGTCAATTAAATTTTTAAATGACATAAATTCAGAATACTTTGCTTGATGCTTCTGCTTCATGCTTCTGCTTCTTTTTTGATTTATACCAGCCCTAAGGACCTGGATCCTCTGGTAACAGAGAATGTAATTTCTTCTTCCATTATAAATGCTTGTGGATTCTGAAACTATTAAATATATTTGTTGTATTTCAGAAGCTAGAACTTAGTATTTTAGTATTGTAAGACCTTAGTATTTAGTTCTCTATCAAATTTGACTGAACTTGGCCAATGGGATTACAAGGTGCAGGGTTGGGAGACAGACAGGCAGCACGATTGGGTGACATTAGTTTGTTGAGATAAGGTGAAAGTAGAATGACAGTAACTTAAAAATAGTGTGTCTTATTATTAATTTATGAAGTAGACCATAATTTCAGCAGAAGTTTTCATCTTTTAAGAAATATCTGAATTTTCCAAGGGAATACATTATGAGTAAGATTAATCTAAAAGTTAGGTTGTCTATAGTAAGCCAGACATTTTGAATCTGCCTATCACTAGCAAAGAAATTAAAATTCTTTAAGTGCATTATTTATCTTTGTTATTTAAAAAAAAAAAAAAAAAAAAGTCTAGGATGGATTAATACATAAGATTTCCAACCACACACAACACAAACTGCAAAACTTTCATTTTTTCCATCATAATTTTGTTTTGCAAACTCTTTCCCCTAACTACAATGAAGGAATGGTTAGGCTTTCTTGACCCCTGTAATGTTAGTAAGTTATATTGCTTCTAAGGAACCAAGGATTATTAAGAGAAATTTTGTATTCATAGAAATTAATATCCTTATCTATAAGCAAGAAAGTTTCATTCTGATAGTTACTAAAAAAATTAGAAGGATTTTCAATTACTTTTTTCATTCTTTTACCCTAAGATACACATTTCTGGTTGTACAGTAGCTGCCTACTGGTTATGTCAAACAGATCTGCTACCACTAGAGATCTTTAATCACCCTGCACTGATGTCTGGCTCTACTTTATATATCTGACTTCAGCATTCTTTGATACAATAATTTACAAGAAATTTGACAAGAAGATTGTGTCCAGCAAATCCTTCACCTGCAGTAAACACAAGAGCTGTCACTGCTGTAGCACAGACACCTGCAGCATCCCATGGTACCACTGCAGCCCACACTCACGCCAGCCCACTGCACACCCCAGCAGCACACCATCCATGCTGCCCAGAATAAGGAAGAGAAGCACAAAAAAAGCTCTTGGCAGAGACAAGAACACAAAGACTCATTCTCAGCTTCGTCCTGTACCTTTCCAGCCATCCCTCTCCGTCAGGGGGTGCCCAACAGGTGTCTCATGAGAGCTCTGTGCCCACAGTCCCACTGAGCCATATTTTCCCCTTGCCTTGAGGGTCTGCAGGGGTTCTCATGCTGACAGCTCTCTACAGTCTTCAGAGGGTTTCAGAAAGGCTGCTAAGTGCAGGGCTTTGTCAAGGAGGTTTCAATTTAGATTCAACAGCATATAAATATTTATATTAAGAGTGGGAGTTAGGATGGTTTTGCAGTGAACGCAGAGGCCCAGGAGTCAGACCTGGGTGCTCTTACAACCCTGACAGGGGCTTTCTGTGAAATCATAATATGAGTGTCCTGCTCCTCATGCCTGAAGCAAGATCTCTACATGCACGCAGGCATTGCAGACCCACACTGGGACTGGGTAGGGGAGACAGAGCCAAGTGGGTCCTAGCCTGAGCCAAGCCAGGGGTCAAAAGCATGGATTTTTTGGTACTTAATTCCCTTACCTTAATAATTTGTATAGCTTAATTCCTTAGTACTTGCAAACTGTTCTGGGGTCACTGATCAGAGGGTCTGTACAAGTGCTTCCATTTCTGAGCCATCTTTGCACAGATTGTCACTGAATTTTAAAAAAAGAAAGAACAATGTTTTTACCAGTTACACATCTTCGCCAAAAAAATCCTCAAACATTTTACTGATTGACTGAAATAATTAGAAAGTAATTATATCACTGGCTAAACATTTTGATTTCAGACAGGTAAGATAAAAATCCAGCAGTCATTTTCCTCCTGAATGCTTGAAATAGGAAGGATTGCTTCAAGGCTTTACATTACAATTATTCCACTGTGTATTATTTTTATGATCATTTCCACTTCAACTATGTGCTGACGTTTGCATATTATGTTATAGGTTTCAGCATGTTCCCAGCTCTGACTCTGTTTTGCACTGTAGGCTAAATTCTTCTGTTATTACTGGTGTTATTTTTCTAATGTCTGCCTGAACTGTCCACATGGAAGACGCTCTGGTCTGATTATATGCTTTGTTGGGATTAAAACTCGCTCAATTAATAATGGTCAGTGATCAGAAGCACCTCTCAGTTAGGTTACATAGTTTAACATGACAGCATAATTCTGTCTTCTTTAACAAGTCACCTGTCCCTAGAATGACATAGTTCAGGATATAAAAATGACTGGAGGAAATAAATACATATTTTGATAATGGTATCATTAAGTAAGCGTACTGAAATCCCATGGAAATCTTCTCTATTATCTCACACACTAACACAACATTAATGTCCTCAGAAGTCCCAAATGTGAAAAACAGGGTGGAAATTGAATGGTCACTCTTTAGCCTATTAAGGATAAAATATCCCACTTACTTAGTACTCCTCTGTGGCTAGAATAGGATAAAACTGTGTGATGGTATGGTGGCATTTTCACACAGGGCTCTCAGAAATGCTATTGACCGATGCAGCGTGGGCTGCTCACACAGTACCTATTTGTTCTACCTCAGAGCGATTTCTGCCAAAGTACAGATTCTTATGCCACCATGTCTACAGAAGTATGTATCAAGCTGGAAGAAGATCAAATTTGGTATCCTCTACAAGGCCTTCCGGTAGATGGATAAAAATGCTGGTGCATTTTCAGGGTACATCTCTCCAGTAGCACTGGAGCAGCTTAAAATTAAGTATTATTCATCATAAAACTCTTCCCTTCAAGTCTTGAAGACTTTTTCTGTAACATGTCTTTCTCCAAGATCAATATACTTTTAGCCTCTTGTAGATCTGTTGATTCACATTAAAAGGAGGCAATATTATTTGGCTTCTGGGGGGAGGTGGGGGGCAGGGTTAGGTTTGCTGTGGGCAATATGACCACTACAGAAATGTTACATCCAGTTGTGTTGAAAATTTTAAAGGCAGAGAAGTCAAAAAAAGTTCATGAGAATGACTGAAGGACTGGAGCACATTTTCTAGGAACAGAATCAAAAGGATCAGTCTGGCAAGAAATACTTAGGTGACATGATCACAAATGAGTCATAGTCATAGGGTGAAAAAAGGCAATAGAAAAAACATTTTCGCACTTAGAAAAAGAGGTCAGACAAAGATTAAATGGCTGAAAGTTGCAACCAAGAGAGCATTCACAGAAAATGCAACACCCACTGACTGCAGAGGTAATTAATTATCGTAGCACGTCATCAACTGTTGCAGCTCATTCTAGACCCTAATTGTGTTTGGATGTTGTCCTAAAAGACATGCTATGTTTCATTCAGAATTTAATATGGAAGACCCATTGCCCATGTAATAGATTAATTTAGAGAAGATGTTCACAATGTTTCTATCCTTAGAAACCTGATCATACGATCCTTGTTCACCAAGCAGTTCCTTGGGGATCATTACTCATTGGTACAGAGGACAGTTATGCCCTATATCCTTGCATGTGATCTGCTCTGTTTCTCTGAGACATTGAAATATTACCACGTCCACTTTCAGTAGTTTTTAGATAATAATATTTTTCTATTTTTATCAACAATGGCTCTCACTAGCTAACTCTTAACTTACTTATTAATTATGCATAAAGGTATGTGTGTAATCCCCAAAGGATTTTTTTTTGCTACTCAATGTGATGTTCAGCTTCAGAGATACTGAAATTTAGGTCTGGATGTGTAAATACCTGCATATGAGCTGGAACTAATCTTGAACCGCTTTCAACCCTAATGTCTATTTCCAGGCAAGCAGGAATCTGCTTCAAGTTCCA
Source organism: Podargus strigoides (assembly GCA_028020825.1). Taxonomy (NCBI): domain Eukaryota; kingdom Metazoa; phylum Chordata; class Aves; order Caprimulgiformes; family Podargidae; genus Podargus; species Podargus strigoides. Next base: position 122,730,140 of record CM051663.1, on the reverse strand, counting down.
AGCTCAACACGTATTTTGCAAAATGCTTATTTTACGAAAGATGAGTGAATTGTGCTCTGCTGTGGAAAAATGCACAGACTGGTAACATCAATAGAGAGATCAGCCAAGTGATTGATAGCCTTAAGATGAATTTTTGCCTGTCTGGTGTCTTCACAAAGGTTGATCACATATCTGAATTAAGCAATAGAACTTTCCTCTGGCATCTGAAAAGCTGCTGCCTTAAAAATGGATGCAGAGCTGCACAGAGGGTCTTGAATCACTGCTCCCTTACCAGTACAAAGTGGGAGTGTGTTTGGTACACGTGGGAGGTGGTGTGTCACCTGAGAAACACTCCCAGCAAATATTGCCAAAGCAACATATTTTACCTTTTATTTGCAAATGCACCCTCCTGATCCATCTCTGCAAGCTTATGACCATGTTCTCTAACAAAGGTTTCCTTTATTATGTCTTAGTTTACCTTTATACTGGTAGAGTAGATGTGCCCAAGAGAGCCCATCATCATCAGGCCAGCAACAGTCACAGAAATGCCCAGCACAATACTGTGTAAGTGTTCTTGTCTTTGAAAGCAGGTAAGACACCCTTCCAGGTCCAGACTGCCTGAGGGAACAGCTCCTTGCCCCTGCTATCACCAGGGCTGGGAATCATCTGAGACAGTGCAAGCTGCCCTGTCCAAAATTGTGCCAGGAACTGCTCTATTTATGAACATAATACACAGTCTAATTTCAGCCAAGAATTAAGAAAATAAATAAAAGTGATTAGGCTAAAGATGCAAATAATCATCTAGGAAAGGTGAGAAAGTTGGGGTAATTAATGCTTTGAGAGCTTCTGCTCAACTTAGCAGTGGCTCTTCTATAGGCTTCAAAGGGGGGAAGGAGTCCAAGAAGGAGGGCAGGTACCAGCAACCATCAACCACCACAAGTTCACCTTGACAAAGGCTCCACATCAGGGAGCTTTAGCAGAATGCCTATCATAAAGCATATGAGAAACTTCAGTGCAATTTACATGGAATAACTATACTGCTGAAAAGCGACTAACAGAAAAATTATTTCTGACTCAGAACTCCCTTTGGAGCATTTTGTTTCCAGGGAGACAAGTGGGGTGGCAGACACAGGTCTTCTACTGATTTTCCCTGAAACTCAATTTTTGGCTTAGGTCAAAATGCAGCTGAATGAAACAGAGATTAGTCAATATGTGTATGTTGGTGTTGTCATTTCCAGAGTAGTCCTTCTAAAAGCTGCCCTTCAGAAATTTCTTTATTTGGATAGAGAGCTAAGGTAGCTCATATACTCAAATTTTAAGTCAAACATTTGAGGTTTGCTGGTTGAATGAAAAGTTGGAAAAATAGCCTGAAGAAAAACTTCTTACTTGATCAGTTTTCCTTGTGTCAGCCACCTGTTGCCTCCAAAATCTGAATCATTTGCCCTAAATATTTAAAGCATGTCTATATCAAATGCATAGCACTTGAGCAGACCCAGTAGGTGGTAGCAGTACCTACTGTACCTTGGCAGTCGCTTGTGATACCTAACACATATTCAGCTGTTTGCAGTGCTGGAACCTGACTCTCTACTGCAGGTCACCAAAGAGATGTGTGAAGCCATGAATGGTTACAAATGACACTGCCTCACCTCGCCACCAAAGCACTCCAAGCATATCTGCTTACCAAGCAAACAGCATTTCCCATTTCCATCTCATGATTTCCTGTTGTCTGATCATCTGGCAACACAGCTGAGGTACAGGGTTTTGTGGTGCTGCTTCTCCAGCGCAAGGAAGCCAAAGGTGGGGCCCAGAGTCAGAGAAAGTCCTACTCCGAAGCATGGGAGTATTGAGTAACACTAATTGCACAGCCTATTTATCAGCTGGGGAAATTATCTTCATGTTCTTAGACTTGATCCAAGTGCTGTAACAGAGGCACAGTGAAAAGCAAAGCTTTCTGTTGAAAAGTTGTTGCAGAGTTTCCACCTTGCCTGCCAGTGAGATAGCATCACACTGTAACTGGGGAGTGCCGTAAGATTTTCTGAGCTGTGAAAAAATTTCAAGTTTCCAAAAAGGACATGCCTTTTCTACTGCTTGGGTGAAATTTCAAGCACAGCTATATATCTTTTTTAGGTTATATCCCAGTTTAAAGAAGCATAAAGATCCCCCAAAGTCTTTTTTACATGAGCTAAGGGACAATTGTCTTCCCACATGTCTTTTTATGAGCCTTGCCACAGTCACAGTAAGAAGTCCCACTTTCACCAATGTCTTTTTATACTTCCAAGCTATTTTCCCAAGGATTGGAATGCTAACAAACCCCATGGTTTCCATCCCCATCCCCATGCTGGTACATAGCTGTCTTCCTGATGCACTGCTTTTGGACTGCCTGCAGCCAGCTGATGCTCATCTTATTTGAACCTCTCTCCTCCCCTTACAAATTCTCCCTCCTTTTACTTTTCTTCACCAGTGTTGACAACTGCACCCTTTCCTGCCTCTCAGGCTCTCACATTTCCTGGAGTCTTTGATCCCATCTCCCCCAGACTCTAGCCTACATACAAGTTCTGGCAAAATATGGCTCAGATACTGTTGAGGTTTTGGTTTGCTGTGCTTTATTCTGGGTCTTTTAACACTACAAAAAAGTGAACCTTCATTGAAGTCGTAGGTTAATAAATTGCTTATGTTTTGACAACTCTGGCTCTACATGTTGCAACTTTGTCCAGTCTAATTTTGACTATACTGATGCCAATGCCCTCCAAACAAGTCCAAGAGTTCAAACTTCAATCTTAGCTTGTCGAACAGGACAAGTTACCCTTCCCATTCACTCTGACATCAATTCAGTTTTTCATGTTACTCCATGCAATAAGTTTAAGTTTCTTAAACTTGAAGGTCAGCATATTGCAGACCAGCTTCAGAGTTCATAATTGATTCCTTCAGCCCTCATGCTAGCCCCAAAACTTCTCTTAGTCTTTCTGTGTATTTCACAGCACATTTTTTTACTTTGTTTTCCAGGATGTACTAAAAGCTTACAGTAAAATCATGTCTTACCATTTAGTTACAATATACAGGTTTCTCACTGGCTTCCAGAAGGGACCTCTCTGACAGATGCAAGCCTTCTACATTTGCACATTGTGAATAGTCTCAGATCGCATAAAAAGGATTTAAGACCAGTGCCAGGACATAAATCCAAGTCTGCTGGCCTGGAGGCTCCAAAACCATACAGGGGTCTTCTAGCTGAAGTCATCAGCACTCAGACCCATCCCCCTCCCCAGTGATCAGTCCTCAGAATAAATTTTAGGCCTCTGCTTGCTCAGTTTCCACTCAGCACTGACTACATCATCCTGTGGGTCACTCAGGAAAATGAAAACAAATATAGACCATGGCAACCCTTCCTATATCATTCTGTGTCTGCTTTCTGCATCATAAAGGGTGTGTTATACGGCTTTCTTGTCACAGCTGTCTTTTCCAGCTCTGAGTGCTTTATCACTGCACCTATTCTCTCCCACTAGACTGAAGTTTGCATCCAACTGATGAATCTCACATAAGATTTTCTGGGATTTAGCACTTCCGCAAGAGCCGACTAAGGAGAAATCTACTGCTGATAGAAAGACAGAGAAACTCAGTGCAACTATGTGGGGACGCTTTTGTGGAAGACCACCTGTATTCGACTTTTGGTTACTCACTCTACTCTTTTTTGAGCTGAAGAATTGTGTAAGCATACACATCTGCGCAAATATAGCATGCAAAAAGCCCCTGGTCGTGTGTGTCAGCTCGCTCTCCCCTCCTTGTGGGTTTGGCTAGAATGGAGTATGATGACGGACAGAGTCGCCTCAGATGATAGAAGAGATTTATCAGACAGTCTTGCATGGAAAGTATACTCTGTCCATGGGCTTTAAACCAGCCAGCTGAACACACATCTCATTTTGTTTTCAGTTCCAAATCTAAAATAGTTTGAGAGGTCACACCAGTGTCTACCGTTCTGTTTTTTCACAGCTGTGAAGAAGTCACTGATGCAGTGGAGGAAAAATAATATTAAGAATGACTCAATGGTAATACGAAAAAGTACAGAAATTTATCTAAAACCTCAAGATTAATTTATTTTGACTGTTTCCCTTCGAGGGCCTGTGCGTGTGTACACAGTATGGTGGGATGAGGAATGGAGGGGAGGATGAGGATTGTAACACGTGTGAATGAGTCTACCAGTGTGTACCTGTAGAAATTCAGTATTTTGCTCATATGGAAAGAAAAATCTCTGAGAATTCAGTTCACAGTAGGGCAGACGACTGGTGGCAGAAATGGTGCAGAAGTATATTCTCATAGCTGTCTGTGCTGGTATTTGTGAGGGAAAACTGGCCTCAAGATCAGTTTGTTTTCTGGGGACTAGAAATCTTGTTTCTTTCTTTTATAGAAAAGGCTGTAGTCTGGAGGTCCAGGCATATTTCTAGGTTGTTTGTGGAGGAAAGTATTATCCCTAGGACCTCTGCAGTACTGTGACAGGTGAGTCATCAACCAGAAGTCTCCAAATTGCAACTGAAAGTATTGGTGTGTTAAGCTGACAAAGGTGAGTGCTTTTGCACCTCCGTGTGTGAGGTACAGAGACTGACACAAGTTCATACAGCCACTCTGTTGAAATCATTCAAGTGACCCACCTCCACTCTTGAAGCCCTTAATGTCTTCTCTCCATCCAGTCCATCACCTTCACTTCATCAGATGTGATGTCCTTCCATTGCAGTGTCTGTCAGTATCCACTGCCCAGCTGCAAACTTTCAAGCAAGCATTTTCAGTTTCCTCCTATCTGATCCTCATCCTTGGGGAAGAGCTTCCAGTAATCATACTGGATCATATATATCATTTCCCTTCCTCCTAAAAGCCTACTACCTGTGCTTCAAAGCCAGTTGAAGCATCATGATTGATTAGCTTGCTGTGTGCTCCGGCCACTACATATCACATTAACAGGTAAGGTCTCCTTATTTCTCTCCTATAGATTGGCTTACATTTTTACCTTGACTAGAAATGCCTTTTTGCTCAGTGTATGCTGTGTCTAACGTCATGGAGTCCTGGTTCAGGACTGGGCTACCACACAACACAAAACCACAAATAACTGTAAAGAAATGTGCGAGTGTGCACCTGTGAGAGTGAGGGAGCACATTCCCCTGCATTTCTTGAGTGTAGAGCAGTAAATCAATAGGGCAAAAGATAGTAATTTAAATTTAGTTTAATTTTGGCTTTGTCTGTCAGATAAAGAAACTGTCTGAAGTTCAAATTTGTTCCATTTGCCCAGCATCTGTCAGTATCTTCCCAACAGCAGAACAGAGGATGAAAGATTTTATTTTTCGTCTTTCAGGTGTAACAAAATTGCTCTCCAACAAATTGCTCTCCAATCCAGAAATTTAACTCAGTTTCTTCCCAAGAAGGCAGTTCATTAAGCTTCCTGACAGGAGAAAACAATCTGTTAAATGTTGCTCAGCAGCATGCCAGAGCTTCAAAGAGATAGTACTTTCCTTCTCAGAGGGGCCTTGTTCTTAAAGTATTCACTCATAAAAAATGAGGATCTAACACAATGAACTCCTGTGGTTTAAAAGTTAGTTGGAACTAAAAATGTAAATAAATTCTATCTACTAGACTTTGCTATCAGTTAGATCAGTACACTCACCACTGAGAACGTGTGTTCAAAGACTCTTTATTTATCAGGCAAACAATGACCAGAGATACCTTCTGTGCTGATGCTAAAAAGCAATCTTACAATGGGCTTCCTTGCATCTATCAAGTTCAAAGGAGAAAAAAAAACAACAGCAAACAAACATCATGAACACAAAACATAAACTTCACATTGACTAATGAATGGATGCACAGAAACTCACCTGCTAACAGTATCAGCTTACAAAATCAACTAGTTAAATGCACATGAAAACATGTAGGAGAGATCACACACCAGCAGAGCTATTTAAATTTGAAAAACTTGTGCTTCAAGCAGAGAAGCTTTTGATCTATGATAAAAATAACAAAAATATTATATTGGCCATAATACAGCTTATTTTTTTATCAGACACATTAAATCATCTGAAACATTAAATCATTTCTCTCATACCTATTAGACATGGAACAAAACCAGACCCAAGTCTCAGTCCAAACTTTGGGAAACAGTTTGAGATAGAGACTTTGCAATTTCACTGTTTCTTATTATTTGCTTTTCAGGTTTTGGCTTTAATTTTTATTAACTGTAACACGTAGTTCTGATTTCCCCAAAGTCCCCATCCAAGTCTTTTAAGTCTGTCCTTGAGCAGTGATTAAGAACTGCTAAGCTAATTCACTCTGTCTTTCCTTTCAGCCTTCTGCTTGATCTCATGCACTCGCATTGAATTTTTTCTTCACTTACTTTATTCTCATCTTCTTTTTACTGAATGATAAGATTTACGGATGTCTTGCAGAGCTATATTTACCTATTCAGTGTAACATTTGCACTGACATTGTGAAGCTTCCCTCTAGGCACTGAATTCAGGTATGAATCACTATGAACAATCTGCGAAGCCATCCAAACTCAGCCCTTCTTTTCTCCTCTTCTTTTCCTGTCTGTCAACTGACCAGTATAAATGGCACCTAAAGAAGTATACAAAATTATTCTTTTTTGTTGTTTGTTCACTCTTTGCCAAATGTCAAGGCATAACCTCGGATCGTGCCAACCAGAGCAAGGCTGTTCAAGTCCAAGAAGAAAAGATTTTGAAGCAGGCTTGTCTGAATTTTCTCAAAGGATAAACACAGAAACTGTCTGTGAACTATTCACACAGTCATGGTTTGCCAAACATCTTTCTGTCTTTCACCACACCTGTTCCGACAGCTGAACAAAGTACCGCAGGTATCCAAATGTGTGACTGCAATTGCAATTGCACCTCCCTGAGACTGAAATGTCTGAAACAGCTTCAACAACTGGAACTGCCATATAACTCCATTGAGGTCAGTAAATTGGAATTGAGGTCAGTAAGTCATTTGACTTTCAGGAGCACCATCCTATATCTCAGCGAAGGTCAAACGGAGAAATTTATGGAATCTATGGAGATAGTGATCAAAATTCCATCTTACTAAGGCATACTATGAAATATTAGCGGTGAAGCTAGGAGAAAAGTTATTTCAATTATGCCTTTCCTTTAGATCAGACCTTTTTATTCTCTTAAATACTGCATACTGCAGAACCTGATTCATTTTTCCCCTCTGGAAGACGGATAGTGTGTTAGTGCCAAAAAAAAAAGGTGAAAGGTCTGTCTCCAGATGGTATTGTAAAATCTATAAGCTTTGCATTGTCAAAGACAATCTCAGTTTGCCAAATCCACCAGCAGCACATGATGAAGAAAGTATTGCTATTCCAGTTTTCTTGAACCCATATCTTCCAAGGTGGGAAGGATGTATTGATTCTTTCTTTCTGTTTTAGTTTGTTTGTCCATTTAGCACCCAGCTGATGAGAGCACACATGCTATTTTTTATAAAAACTATGAAAGGCACAACACTTCTCTGGACCAGGGAAGCATCATGCACCTTTCTTCAGTGGTATTCTGCCAAATCCCTCCTTCACATTCTACCCATTTCAGAGACTGGTCATTTCAGGACCCTGAATGTGATGAGCATCACCTCTTGCTTGTGTAGGCCAAACCCAATTTCAGTGTCTGTGGTCCAACTTTCAGGAGGTTATTTTTAATGAACCACATAAATAGAAGTTAACAAACATGAAACTCCTGACGATGTTAGGAGAGCCAAGAGGTTATTAGTTTCCCTGGACTATTTTCATAGTCTCTGTCAGTATATCAGATTGGGGTACATTTCTTCTAAAACTCTTGAGAAATTGGTTACCTCTGATCCAAGTTCAGTTTAAAATGAAATATTCATGTATATCTTGATACTGCAAGATTTGTATCTTGATAAATGTAAAAAATAATAGCAATACTGATTTATTTGATCTGGCAAATACATTTACAAGGTCTTTTTTCTTACATTTCTTCTATATGCTGCAGTTCAATGAGATGATCTCAGTCTATAATAGCTTCAGCTTCTCCCAGGATAATTACTGTGAAAGCATTAATGCAAGTAGAGTCTTCCTTTAACAATACCTGTGTAAAACTGCTTTGAACCACACACATTGTTCTGCTGCTTAAAGGTAAAGTCATCAAGTAAGCAACTTGCATTCCACTGCATCTTGGCTCATGTAGCAGGTCATAAAGAAGAGGAGAGAGAGAGAGAGCTGGTGCTGGTGTCTCCTTGGATGGATGTCCTACTGGTTTCCTTGACACTATCTTGTTCCTGCCAGTTGCACCAGACCACAGGTGCATAAAATGATAATCAATGTCTGGGGTCATTTCAGCATTTCTAGATCCATCACTACACCCTTGGAAATATGAAGATGCAATTAAAATACATAAATATATATCAATGGAAAATTATCTATAAAATCCATTGAACTCTGACAAGAGTTGTTGAAATCCCCTTTATATTAATGGTACATAATGAATTGAACATACGCAATACAGACAGATGTAAAATTAATAACATGTACATATTTTTAAGGTCATCTTGATGTCTCTTCAACATAAGAAGGAACTTACCAGGAGTGAATTCTTACTTTTTCTCATTTGTGAATAGCATACCCAGGCAATAATTCATGCACAAATTCCCAGACTGTGATGGTCAGGATTTTAAATTATTCTTGCTTCAGCTTGTTTTGTTTATTTATTTCTCTTCTAACCTTGAGCTCAACATCTCAGTGATTATGAATTTGGACTTAATTTCTATTTTGTGTTCTATAGACTTATTTCCTAGAATTATACTATGGCTGCAGTGCACACATGTGACTCCTGTGTGGGACAGGTGCTTGAAAACCCTTGAGCAAGAAAATCAAGGTCAGTGTTACTTATCTAGTAGGAAATTCCATTTTGAATCGTTTTCTTTCTCATAATGCATTCCAGTAATATGTCATTTTACAGAATGCAAACAAACCACACTCAATATAGAAATCAAGAAATCTGTAGAACACTTTACACACAGAAAATTGTTCTCTACGCATAAGTTTAAAATATTCCTGAAAAGAGTAATTTATTTGACTGTCATAAAGATGGTGTTTACCTCATCTCAAAAGGTCATTCTTTTATTTAGCTGAGTGACTGATTCACCCTTAGCAGACTCTTAGCACTAGAAATGGAATCAAAAATACATTGTCTGTACTCAAGTGCTCTTGTACTTCTCAGAATAACATTCTGTATGCACTTTTCAATTGGAGGATCTTGTTTTCTCCTCTGACTGAAAGAATACAATCTCTTACTATGCCATACAATCTGCTTCAACTTCTCTGCACAAGGCACAGTCTTCTTCACATCATTCCAGGCCAAATGCAACAGTTCCTCAGCTGTAAAACTACACAAATTAAACAAACCATAAGAAATGGATTGTGTTGTGGGGAGTACAGAGGAGGAAAGAAAGCAGGGCCTCAAGGAAATGCTCTGTTTGCTGAATGGAATCATCTAGAGGAAGGTTATGTCATGGATCTAACTTCAGGAAGAACAGGGGACACAGCAGTCCAACCAAATAATATCAACATTTGAGTGTTTCATGTAAAGCAGCAACTTCCTAACTGTGCCCAAAGCCAATGGATTCATTTCACTGTGAAAACAATATGGATAATCTCATAAATTGTCGGAAAGACTAGAGCACCACAGAATGGATATTTTGGAGGATACTTAACTGGTGACCCTTTCTTTGCCTCCTGACTCTCTTGCTCCCTTTTCAATGCCACAGAATATTAATTCCAATGAGATATTAACATCTGACATTTTTCTTTCTTTTCTTAACAGTTTTCCTTTAACAAACCATGTTGATTTTTCTGTTCACTGACATCCCATTTCTACAACACCTTGCAGCAGGAACCCTTGGGAGTAGAGAAGACAAACAAAACCTTTGTACAGACAGCATGTGATCCATGATACTTCCAGTGCATTGTATATGCAGGACCATGTGGCTGGTCATGCTCCATGCACATTCCTTCCAGTTGCAGGTGTCATACTTCTTCCGCTATCTCAAGGCAGTGAAAATTCAGGAAGATTCATGTTGACTCCCAAGTTTTACTCTCCCCCCATCTCTCACTGCTACTTAAAACCCCTAAGTTCCATGGCTTGAAGTTAAATTACAAACATTATGATTAAGATTTAGAGAAGCAGTTTTCATTCCTTTGATGAGTAACTTTTCTCTAACCAAGAACAGAGGGTAAAGTTTAGTAATGATAGCTTAGTCCTTCTCCAGAGAGTAAATCTGGGTTTCTTTTCTGCTGATCTCTATAGGATAGCTGTAGAAATGGACACATAGTCTGTAAGCATGGGGATGGCTGGTAAAATAGACAATAAGTAAGACTGATAGAGAAATCAGAGTTTTTCCTGCTGCTTCAAAGTTTATCAGTTAAACATGTTCAGGTATTTATACTAAATTTAGATTACTTGAAATTTCTGGGTACAAAATAGCACAGTTATACTGAAATGGCTCATTAATCCAAATTATAAATAGAATGCTCTTTCAGCTGTAAGAAAGTTATCTGCATATTTTCTGGTTTATAGGTGAAAGTTAGTTTTGAGGAAGAAGTTGTTTGCACCCAAAAAGATTGAATATCTTTTAACTGTGAACCACTGTATAAGGTTAGCAACTACAGGGTGTGTTTGCAAACACTTTTATTTGACTGGAATCTTTTCATTTCATGTTAAGGTCTGGCACCAATGCCTGTTTGGTTATCCATGGATGTTCTTACAGAAACTGATGTAAAACTAGTGAAGTTAAAGTGAATTTGTGTTGGGGTAGCAGCAAAATATAATGTAGTCCTTGATGCCTGTGATCTGGGATGAAATGATGAAAACAAAGCCAGCCTGTAATTTCAGCCCTGCATGGTGGATTTAAAGCTGTTAGTACCATCTAGTGGCCAAAGAAAAAAACTGAAAAGTACAAATACAAGCAGCCAGAATTCTGAAAATCTAAGTATTGAGATTTAGAAATATAATTGCAATAGATACTACTTATAAGCTTATAAGATTTATAAGATTTCACATAAATGTGAGAAATATATTTAATTGAAGATTTTTAGGAAAAAAGCAAAAGAATTTGGTACAAATTTTTCATTACCAGTGACACTGGTAATATGACTGCTCTATAGCTTTTTTCTCATGAATTGTCAAGCCCTATGTTCTAGTCCTTTGTTGGTTTTGGATTGTCCCATAAATCTGCATAGACTCATTTAACTTTCCTTTTTCACTTTCTTTTCCAACATCTACATCATAGTTCTTATTGCTTCATTCTTATTTTAATGTAGCTCAAGAGGAAGTACAGTATATTTGAGTTTTCTTTTCAAATTTATACAGGTCATTCAGTCTATTTATCATCTTCTGGCTTAGCTATTTCAGACTGCTTCACTTCTGGGAAGTTTCACAGCTCTTGGTTATGTATAATATGTTTGTCTTAAGAACTACCAAATTCTTACAGTATGGACTGATCAGCACATTAGCTACTGCAAAATGGGATGGTAAAATGATATTTCCAATTCTTCATCTCACACTTTATGTGACTTTGGGTAATCAAATTTATCAGACTGTTCTTCCCTTTCCCTGTCTCTGAGAACTGATGAAACATTTTATCTCTTCTGAGAAATCAGAATTAAATTTTGATACAAATTCTTCACAAAATAGTTTGAATTGTCAATGACTTCTGCTTTTCTTCCTTTGTGAAAGACATTTATGTTTATGCATACAAATCACTACATAAAAATAACATTATTCAACAACTCGAGTGTTAGTAAACTGGTAACCAGCTCTTCGCTTGGGACAATGTCTCACAAGCAAGGTTAATTGTAGTATTTCATGAACATTTCTGTGTGCCAGCCAATATTCTTCTCTGATCTTTTATTTCTGTCTTGCTGATGGTGAGTCACCGATTTACAGTTATCTCAAGAGGACCGTGCTATTCTCTCAGGATGATTTATGAGCGAAGAGCATGAACAAAACTCCCCTTGCGAGCCCGCCCCTGTTTGCAGTCAGGCTGAAGAACCTGAGAGGACTACGCGTTCCTGGAGATCTTCAACCAGCCAGCAGTGCCTGAGGATGTCTCAGAGAGGCAAAGTTTGTACAGGTCTACTTAAAATTCCTAGGGCAAATTGTTAGCTCATGTTAATTGTCATCTATTCATCTCAGACAGAGCTAGATCAATTTACAAGATCTATGTATCCTCTTCTTCCTCTGTCTTCCCTCCCTGCCCCTCATCTTATGCAGTAAATTGTTAATAATGAACATGTAGCATGTTGGGTTGTTCCAATCCAAACCATTCTATAATTCTATGATTCTATATGTTCCTGGGGTTTATGGGACTTTTCTTGGCAGTCGTGAAACAGTAGTCAGTTATAAGCAAAAGTACAGAGGAGTGACAAAAGTAAAAATTATTTTGAAGGATGCTACTGCAGAAGTTGATGAAACAACCGTGAACATATGGATTATTGCTATTAGACAGTATTTCAATCTGACGACAATGGTGGGGAGGTGGCAGACACAACTTGTCCTATAAAGAGCTTACAAGCTATTCACTTCCTTTCATGGAAATGAAATTCAGATTTAACTTACAAAAATTGTTTATTTATAATAAAATACAAAATCAATAGGTGGCAGCTCCCTGTGTTGAATTGCAGATTTTATTTGAGTAAGAGTAGGCTCTACAGGCTTCAACTTTACAGTGCTACTTTTGGGGGGACTAGAAATAAATCAATAAATAGTAGTCTTAGTCTCAAAGAGTTCTTCATGTAAAAGGTAATACAAGACCTTAGTAGCAGACTTCTTCATCTGTCATACATAAATTATAATAAAATATCCATATTCTGGTCACAACCTGTCATGTGTCACCTCATAGTGTATCCACCACTTTAAAACTACATTCTTCATCTTTTATTGTTGTGTTTGCTTTACGGGAGAGCAAGGGTGACATCCAGTGGTCTGTTAAGTTCTCTCTACAGATGGAGTAAGCCGTCAGTGAAGTGAGATCTCTCTGAGGCCTTACAGACATAAAATGATACCTATTGAAGCTTAGATCAAATTGAGACTTCATGATTTCCCACATGGGTCCTGAACTGGATCTTTTAATAAATCATTTCCATTTCTCCATACATTTTAGTTCATAATTGGAAAGCAGAGAGCATTAGTAAACAACAGGAGGCTAAAGGAATATTCTGAAAACTGGCTTTTGCTCAGATGAAATAATAAGGTTCTCCCTCAAATTCAGCAGCTTCCCTAGGGTGGGTGTTCAAGCCAGAATTGTCACTGACTAATGGAATCTGTGGATGTCATTTATATTTGCAGGGTTTCCCCTTCCCAGCTTTGCAGTGGAGAAACAGTGAGAAAAACTCACAATTTTGTTTTTCATTTTTCTGCTGGTTTTCAATATTCCAATATCAGGGCAGGTATTATGAATAAGTGTGAAGAAGAGAGTGTTATTTCAGCTTAAATGACTTAATTCTTCCAAACAATACATTATAGAAGGCTACTTTTTCATCATTCTGCATTCACAGAGCTGCTAGACCTGGGGACACTTTATTGGCCAAAGATATGCAGTGAATATATTTTTGAAACTCATGGCAGCTTGTATTCAACAACTAATTTTAGGAACAGAAGTAAGCATAATCTGCCTGCCTTCCAGCCCTGTACATGCCTCAGGGACAGCCCACAGCATCCCTAAGGCTGTTCAGGCATATATTATGGGATAGACAAATGCCATACATGAAGAGTCGTGTATGCTCTGCAGGGCACCTTCCAGCTATATGTCAGGCTCTCTTTGGGAGTGTGCTCACTGTACATCTTGGTGATCCACAGAAGACAGACTAGGTATCACAAAGGGGAGGCAGGTTCCTCACTATTAAGTAACTTCCAAAAATGAGACTTATGCCTAAAATTTTGAGAACCTGCCTTTCACTTAAATATAAGACAGTCCCACCCAAAAATGACAGTTACTAAAATATTCCTGTTATCTTCCCTTTAGGGTAAAAAAAAAAATAAATCTGACTTTTATATTTCAAACAGCCTTTGAAAAATTTATTGTGATACCATAATAGGAGTATATTTTCAAAAAAATAAATTAATCTTTGCAATTAACTTAATAATTACTGAGAAAAATGGGAGAAAAAATATTGAAGCACATTAATTAATTCTAATATTTCTATTTATGTCCCCAGTTCTGTAGTTTCAGGATAAGAATTCCTATGACAAGTGGATTGACTCCATCTCTCCTCAATGTACTTAGAGTTTAATCAACTCATGAAGATTTGAGTTTGTATATTCATTCATTAACAATGTTGACTGCATTTTCTTTTATCATAAACATCTTTTCTAGTCATATGCCATCGTGATATGGCTTCTAATGTCAGGGTTAACAAAAAGCAATTTTAATAAGGTCTGTAAAACTAAACTTCCAATAAAAAAGTGATTTTGCATGCATCTTCATGTACCATTAGTGTTCAACAGAGCTTGTGCAGGAGTCAGACCACTCCGATACTTGTCCCCAGGCCACAGACTCATGCTTTCTCTGCCCTAATAATTACTTAATTATTGCTGCATGGAAAAGTTTCAACAGATGGTGTGGAGCTGAATAAATTCTATTCCTGGAGGCCAAGGATTCAACAAAATTTGGACCTCACACTCCAGTGAGCCCTCTAGCAGCTGAGCCTGTGGAGCTGGCAACGAGCCCTGAGCTTTATACCGGATCATGTATTTTGTGGGTGTTTTCTGTGAGTGCCTATCAAGACCATAGATAGAGGGGCACAGGGATCTGGGCAGCAGCTGAACAAGCATTTTAAGGATACAAGTTTTAGATCTACATACCAGTGAGGTAGTTCGTAGGTACCCATGTCCTTTATTGATCTAACTGGAAACAGCTAAGGAGTGGGCATATTTATAGCTTAAACCCAATTGATAATATTTAGCAGAACTCCTTTTTAACAATGAATAGGAAACCCTTGCCTCATATCTGATCCTATCATTACTTTGTTTCCCTCACGTTCTCCCTTGCCCTACCCACAGTTTTGCCCCTAGTCACTCACAGCCTTGCTCCTCCTTCCCCAAGTCCTGGTTTTACAGTAATCTTCTGCACTGTGGAACAATGCTGTCCACTGACATTATTTTCCCTTTTTCTTTTCTTTTTAACCTTAGTATCTGAACAAAGCAGGAAGTCGATTAATAGATTTTTAAACCAAGAGGCCATTATGACCTGCTGCTTTGACCAGTTGTATAAACATGCCAAGGAACCTCACCCCATTCTTCCCACAGAGAAATACATGGGCCACAGATGGGATGTCACATTGCACAAATCACTTCACAGCAGCAAAGCAAGAATACCTCAGGAGGATATGACAGGGCAAACAAGGCCGTGGGAGGGCAGCCCAAGCTTCCAGAACCATACCATGTGGCAGCTCAAACAGCAATGTTTATTTCAGGATGGGCTTAAACATCCAAAAGCAATTGCCAGGATGAAAATGAAATTTGTCTTACATGTAGTGATAGTAACCACATCAAAAGAGACTGAGGGCCCATTGTATAGTTTAAATGTGTTCAAATTGGGCTGTGATCTGGGGAATGACAAGAGAGAAGGATTTGATACGAATTCTTGTTGGAAAAACCCATCAGCATATTCCGCCTCTGCTGGTGTCATCAAAGTTAGGCAAGATATGAGTGAAATCAACTCAGAATTGTCTGGAAAGCACTGTGTAACAGCTAGGGACTGAATTTATATAATATGTCCAGGGGAAAAGCAGTTTATTTTTAGCTGACTGTGTGTAGCAAATGGGCCTAGAAACTGGGGCTGAAATACAACAAAACAGCATTATACTGAAAAGAGAAATGCAGTAACTGAAAACAAACAAACAAACACATAGTGAGCAAGGAGAAAAAAATTAGGATTGACTATAGAGCACAAAGTCTTGATGTGTTCAAAGCAAAGAAGAGTTAAAAAGAAAATAATTTATTAAAATGAGCTTTGTATGCTGTGCTTATATTTTTACAGATCACTAAAAAGGCACTCACAGTGGCTTGACACCACACCACCTTGAGAGTTTCAGCTCAGGTAAGATTACTTTTTCCTTCTGCTCAAATCTACTTTACTTCTGACTCCTTACACACGCTCTCAACATCCAGCCAGGGCTGAAGGTCTGGGATACCGTGAAATGGGTTGCAAGCTCTGCACATGGGCTGGCCGAGGACAATTCTATTTTGTGGCAACTTGGAAAAGTGTAGAGTGTGATTTTTCCCACTAGTTTGTTGAAAACAAACTCTTTCAGCCCATTAAAATGCAGTATTAAAGTGCCCCCTCTGCCTCTGTAGCAGGTGTGTACCTGGATCCCCCAGCATTCTCTGCTAAAGTCCTTCCCAGAGCTGAAATACGTGGGTGGGATGTTTGGCTCCATCAAAGAGGCTTCTGCAAATGCCACTTCCACAAGAGATGCAGAGTGTCACATGCAGTGGACAACAAGCACTTTGCTGCAGTGGGCAGGAGGAGCAGCCCCAAGTTCTTTATCCTGACCTGTGCTGCTTCACAAGCTTTTGCCTGGTAGTTGTTGCTCAACGTTTCACTGCTTAACATTATTTAAAGTACAATGTTTGAGGCAGTGGGCTGAAGCAAAGCAAAGACATCTATCTGTACCTGCTTTGTCATGTAGGGTCTGGTCAGATATTGGGAACTGAAGGCAGCCTGTGCCGCCTCATCCCTGGTCCCCACCACCCCAGCCCTGGACTTCCGCAGAGACCCACTGGTGATGAGGCCATAGGGCCACAGCAGGGCAGGAGAGACAGCACAAGGCAAATATATCTGCACTGAAAGGCTCATTGCTACCCAAAACCTCCTTCCACAGGTGGAAATTAATGAAGGAAAAAGAAATTAAGCTTTCAGGGCCTGTTATCAGTTCAAACGCTTGTGTTAATAAGAATCTCTGTTCTAGTTGTTTCTGTGCAAAGTACCCTTTCAAAATAACAACGATCTAATGAAAGATAAACCATCCAGATGTGCTCGTATAACAAAATAAAACATAAGAGACACTTTGGACTCGCTAAACCCTCTAACAATAAGAACAACAGCAAAAAGTTGACAGAGGAACTTAAGAATCATTGCAAGCTTTCCAAAGGAAGAAAACAAATCCAGTAGGGTCAGCCCGAAACACTTAAAGTCCAAAGCAAGAATCTGAAATGTGCTTCTCATACCATAGATTTTGCTGGCACATCTTTCTACATCCTGCTTAGAGCTACCTGCATTAGTAATGCATGCATTAATTACCTAGAGATACATAGGCAGTGAGATATATATATATGAATTTTATGTTAATTGTCTATAGCATACAGCTTGACTCTTGTGTCTTTGATCTGCTGATAATCTCCAAGTGTGCGTATTTCAGTGGGCCAAATAATTTTTATCTCTGCTGGGAGTACTTTTGGCAAGTTTTCCATCAGTAGGAAATGAGCTGGAAAACTCTGGTGAAACTTCAAAGCAACAGCTTAAGGTGATCTTTCATTTCATGAATTTCAGAGTATCTCTGCTGTTTAACAACATACTGAGTTCTTTCTTCCAAATACACTTTTAAAAACTGTGAATAAGAGGAATTTATGAAAATCATACATGAGATATGTGAGAGATCCTGTCACTTTGGAATACAGAGCATTTTCCAAATTATAAAAATACTACAGTAAGGATTAAATCCTCAAATGCTGTCTCTCACTAGCATATTCATTTGTACAAAAAAGTGGACTTCAAGTCCTTTTACACCTCAGAGTCATATTTGCTGGGGTGGGAGGTGTGTTGTTCATTTGTTTGATTGATTTCTGCTTTAATTTTTCTGAGCATTTTGTTATAAGTATCCATTATTCTCCATCCCACATCCTCTGATAGCGAATTTCTGAGCTCTGGTAACGCCCTCAGGTACATCTCACATGGCTATAATAAACTCAGGAAAATGTAAAGCCTGCTGTAACTCACACTAGGAAGGGGGGTAATCAAGCAAAAAATGCAAAGGGCACAAAAACAATTTTTTCCAGGGCTTAAATTCTAAGGTAAGGCAAGACACGAGTAGATATAATTAGAGGAAGAATGAAAAGAAATCTCAGTAGGCCTCTCTTCAAAAATATAAAAGGTAACCTGGACTCAAAGGTGAATGATGTGCAGATAGCATTTAACTGTGCCTTCTCTTGGAGCAAATGATCCAGTTATTAATTTTTCAGTCATTAACAGGGCTGTGCAAACAGATTCACTTGCCAAGTGAGGTCAGGATATATTTGACTTCTTGAACGTTATTTGCAATTGGATTTCTCTCATTTTTAGTGTAATTGTTATTCTTAAAACAGTCCGCTTCCTTCTCAGAAGTGTTACTTCACAGAAAAAACGCCACTGAAAGTGGCTGCATTTACATAATTATTATTCCAGTTCTTGGCTAAACACCTACAAAGCAACTCAACAGGGTCTGAATTAATTGGTCACCATAATGCATAATCCTATCCCAAGAGGAAGTAGAAACCAAAAAAGCTTTAAAAGTGAACAGTTAATAAAGAAACTATAGCAACATGAACAGTTTCAATGTTTGTCCACTTGATGATGATAATCTTGAAGGAAAAGGAGACAATGGAGCTCTGGGAGATCATTCAATTTTTCAGAGCACTGGAAGAACACGGGATCTATTGACCTGGAACGGCAGCAAGAATGAAAGACAAGCCCAATGACAGTGCCCCTGGCAGCATCTAAAAGCTGATGTTTCAGGGAAGGGGGAGGCCAGGAGCCAGCACACACCAGGGAGCTTGCCAGAGCCACAGCACCATCGGCGACAGGGATGGATTTGGGCTTCATCTCAGATGTTACCTTGCTGTGCAGCTGCTTCTGCCATATGGTACAACAGAACTTCTTTAACCCTCACCGGGTTGTGTGCCCTGCTTCTGCCTAAAGTCATCTGCAGACAGGGGAAGGATACACCGAGCGATCTGGTTACCTCTTCCTCAGTTCATAAAAGGATACAGCACAGCAATGGGGAAGCAGTGGAAGAGGGAAGGCAGGTTAACTATTCCCCGGTTAAAAGCAGCATTGGCAAGAAAGAAAGAGAGGAGTCAAATCAGAGCCCCAAGGCATAATCTGCTTCTGCACCCCTCAAGCAAAGGAGAATAGAGCAGGTACCCCACAGATACTACTTCTGTAGGTATGCTGTGTAACAGAACATATTATCCAAATCACTCAAAACAGGAACAGGCCCAAATGTTATTCCTCAGGTCTAAAGGATGGCTCTATTGAAATGGCAGCAGAACCAAGGAAGCAAAGGACTCCAGACACTGCTAGATGGAGAAATGGGCCTGGAATATGACCTCAAACCCATGGCTGGGGGCTGTCAATATCCCAGACTTGTTAACTTGGGTAAGAACTGACACTAAGGGGGAACATATATGAAGCTGACTGGATCGGCTGATGTAGCCAGATCTGTCGGTTGTGTATCAGGTATGGGGGCTGAATATGGATCTCTGGATTTCCTTAGAGAATACACCTTCCCCATCAAAGAACTGCGTTTCGGAAGTGGTTCAGATGTAGCACAGAACAGAGGAAATTAGCTTCTATTTCTAGTACCAAAATGAATGCTCCCAAAAGATTAATCTCTTCTTTTGATAAATGCTCATCAGTAATACTTCCACCGTTTCAGGTTGCACATAGGTAGGGACATCCTGCAAGAACAATGTTGAAAACGAGTCCAGTTTGGTCAGAACCAAATTCAAATACTAATCCCCTCCTAAACCTGCACTAACAACTGCAGAAAAACCACCCTGTGTTCCCTCTCCCCTTCCAAGGCCTAGGATGCGGCCATTTATAAGGCCTCGTCAGTTCACCAAGGACTCCATTAGAGAAACCGCTTTCACTCCACTGACATAGGAACCATCACAGGTTTGTACAACAAATGCTGTGACTAAGGGTAGGCCAGGTTTACTCATCCCTTATTGCTCAGCCAGGAACACCACATAGGTTAGTTTGTCCTTAGACGACTGAAACAACGCGTTTTTGCCTGTGAAAATAGCCGCTGTGCCTCCACTGAAAAAATAAAAAAATCTCAGAGCGTCACATTAGTTTAAAACTTTTATAACATATTAATGTTTCTCTGAGCTTGAAGTCCTTTTAAGAGTGGCTCGGAGAAAAAAGAAAAGCAGCTTTTAGAGTGTTTCACTGGCACAGTAAGGTATGCATTCTAAGCCCTGGAGGTGAAACATTTTTAGCATTTATGGGAGCTCTGGGCTTCCAGTGCTTGTGCTGAGCTGGCTATTAATACGTGACAGAAAGCATCTGTGATCTACTGCTTGCAGGGTTCAAGCCCCAAAGCATCCAGAAAGCCTGTGCATAATCTTTCACTCACACAGCTGATTGACCACACCACACATAAGTCAATGTGATGTAAACACTCTGATGTGACAGGTCCCAAATATAATGTACTCTACGAATGATTTGATCTTTACTAGAAGAACAAGGGTCTTTTACATGACAGTTTTCTTTTAGAAAAAGGCATAGAGCATTCAAGATATTAATGTCAGCATCAGTCATCATAAAACACAGAGACAAGATCTATTTTAAGGCTTGTGGATATGAAGTACACATTAAAAATGGGATTATGCCACTGCTAATGGGAAAATGATTGCCATTCTAAGTTCCCACTAAACCAGACTGGGGTATGATTATGAACATAGATCTTTACAGAGAGAATAATAGCCCAGTCTTCTGTTGGAAAATGCCTAGCCCATTTCTTTGATGTCCCAGCCTCTATTAGTCTCCAAGTGAGCGCACAGGCAAGTACATCGGTGCAAGACTGGGGCCAAGCAGATGGCCCAAAGTCAGGTGGTAACAGACATTTCTGAATCATACAGCCTTCCTCATGCCCACAAATGTTTCTACCCCACACTGTGGGGTTTTTTTGCTGAAGGATTGGATCAGAGTTGTCTAGCTGGAAAGATATTTCATTTACTTCAGTCAGCATGAAAATATGTCTGGTTTAAACTTGATTTTGAGGAGAGCATATTTTCATCACTTTGGTCTTCCTTGAGTAATATGATAACTCTTTTTTACCTGTTCTGGCATTGCCGCCCGCTATCTAGCAGCTTTTCCCTGTTGGTGCAGTTTCTACAATTAAGATGTCAAGCTGATAAGTAGACAAATTATGTAAGTGGTGTCTATGGGAATTTTGACTGGATCAAAAAAAGGGAAAGAAAAAAGGTGTTATGATAATAGCGTGTCTCCCTTTGCCAGCTTGTCTTTGAGCACTGCATGGGAGAACAGGCTGTGCTCTCCAACACATTGCCCAAGGAAAGCTTCGGGAAGGTCTGCAGAACAGCCCGTGAAGAGGCTCATCACACTCCTGCCATGGGGACGCATCCCTGCAGTGCTTCTTGCCTTTCTCAGGCAGCTGCTGTCTTTGGGTGGTGGGGTGAGTTTTCTGCTGTAGGAGACCTCTGTATTAAGGAGCTGTTATTGCAAAATTGAGCCACTGAATAACTTACCTTGTTCATCTCCCTGAAGTCACAGAACAGAGATGTGGATGTCAGACCCCAGGATCTGGAGAATGATTTCCCCATGGACAGCTGGTCCTTGCACTTCAGGGATGCTGACTCTGTGATTTTTCCAAATGTAGGTAACTCAGATACATAACTGTGTGTAGAGGGGCAAACTCATGCACTCTTCCCCAAAAACAAGCAGTGGACGTGCACAGCTATCGTGTTCAGTTAAGTATACTCCACACACTGTAGTGCCAATGGAGGAAGACAGAGAAGCAGTCCCCTTAGCTCACCAAGAAAATCCAAGCCTGTTGTCACATGATGGAAACGCACGGTCTGAAACACAAGGCAGTACATCTGGAACAGTCCACAATGGGGATTTCCTTTACTGGCTAGACTAGCAACTGTGAGGAACAGACATTCACATCCCAGGACCTGTTGAGGCTACACAAGAGAAATGTGGTCAGTTTTATCATGTTTGGGCTAAATCCTCTAATGTGGAGACATTTTTACTCACTTGATATGGAAGGAGCTCTTGATTTGACTTCTAGCCTCCACAAAAACACATGACATTATGTTATTTTCACAAATTCCAGTTCACCTCAATGCACAAGCAGAGCCTTTGGGTTGGGGATCGATAGAAACTGCACTAAAAAAAATAAATCATTGATACAATCACAGAATCACAGAATCACAGAATCACAGAATGTTAGGGACTGGAAGAGACCTTAAAAGATCATCCAGTCCAATCCCCCTGCCAGAGTAGGATTACCTAGGTCAGGTCACACAGGAACATGTCCAGGCGGGTTTTGAATGTCTCCAGAGAAGGAGACTCCACAACCTCTCTGGGCAGCCTGTGCCAGTGTTCTGTTACTCTCACTGTGAAGAAATTCTTCCTCACATTTATGTGGAACCTCCTATGTTCCAGCTTGTACCCATTGTCCCTTGTCCTATCATTGGATGTCACTGAGAAGAGCCTGGCTCCATCCTCATGACACTCACCCTTTACATATTTATAAACATTAATAAGGTCACCCCTCAGTCTCCTCCAAGCTAAAGAGACCCAGCTCCCTCACCCTTTCCTCATAAGGGAGATGTTCCACTCCCTTCATCATCTTTGTGGCTCTGCGCTGGACTCTCTCAAGCAGTTCCCTGTCCTTCTTGAACTCTGGGGCCCAGAACTGGACACAATACTCCAGAGGAGGCCTCACCAACTTATTTGAATTAAACAGGAAAAACTTATAATTTGGACTCAGAATGATCCGAGTGAAATTGGGGCACTGCCACCCACATGTTCAATATGTCTCTGTGTGAGCCAGAGGCCACAACATTTGCAGAGAAAAACGCACATCAATTCCAAATAGCACGTTAGATCACTTTAATGTCCACAGTAATACATTGCAATGGGCTGCAACTTGTGACAATCCACGAGTCCAGTGCTGTTTGGGCATTTTAGTCTTGCAAATGCATTTTTCTCCAAATCGGTTGCTCAGCAGTAATAATTATTCAGAGAAAAGTGGCAGACAGGGTCAGGCAGCAGCAGAATGAAAAGTGAAAACTTGAAAGATGCTAGATGAATATTTATGCAGAGCAATCTTCACTCTCGCTTTATGGTGCATAATGGGATCAGCAAAGCTAACGGAATTCACGCTGTGTGAACTTCCTCTGTGAGAACTTAGTTTAATCTGCACATAAGACTGACAACCCGTGAACACAGAGAAAACGTTCAATGGCATGTAAAAACTTCATTGAAATAATGTTTCTGACTATATCAATGTTCTGGCAATGACAGAATAAACAACTTTTTTTTTTCTGGGCAGATTTTAAATCCACAGGCCACTTTTTTGAAATGGCATCCAAACATTGTCGCAGCAGACTTTATTCTTTTGTTTCCCTGCTGATTTGGTATGTCCTACTGGCAACTGAAAAGCGTGCATGGTGACTGAGTAATGAGGACAAGGATTTCAGAACAGCCTGACACTGACCATCACTTAAGGGCTGGTGAAGACAAGGAGCAGCCGGGCAAATTGCTGCTCTGATATTGCAAGATTTGTCAGGCAATACTTTTCATCACAAAATGAATGGCTGTTGGCTGACTTCAGAGAGTCTGTCTTATTTTGCAAGATTTTCCTCTTCAAGTGTCCAAAACTCAATCTCAGTGCACATGGGCAGTGAAATCCATTCCTGTTCTCTAGGGTCAGCACAGTATCTGTGTATCAGTTTATTCCCTTTGGGTGCTGCAGATTCACTGCACAGATAGGTCTGCATTTTAACCATTTTTTAGATTTTTTTGTGAGCAGGTCACTACAAAGCCCGAGAAGCTATTACAATCCACCATTATGCACAAAACCACAAATAACTGGTAATCGGTGGCTAAATACCCATATATTTAGACTGCCACCTAAGCTCTTCACATTTATACAAGGGTCTCGAAAACTTGCTTAGCAAGACCAGGCTTTTCCTTGACATTTCTACAATATACTGACATTATTGGTGGTTTAAGTCTGGATTTGAATATTAGAAGGGCAGTTTTCTTCTTGTACTTTAGCATTTCTTTTTCTAAACTGGGTGCCCTCCTTCACCCCTGTACTTCAGCATGTCTAATCTTTCTAAATTCAAGGATATATGGAAGCACTTACTGAACCTGGACCTCTGTGAGAAACAGGAAAACAATGCAATTCCAGTTATCTGAAATAATAGCTGAACCCTCCAAAATACTCAATCGATAGCGACCGACAACGCCGCAGAAGCACATCAGTTACAGAGATAACCAGCTACCTTTTGCGTCACTTTAGACAAGAATACAGGGAATAAACTTTAAAAGATGCAGAATTTAGCCCATACAAGTAATTCGAACTTTCCCTTCTGCTGCCATCAGCTCGAGCGGCCGCGCAGCGCCGCACGGCGGGACAGGGACGCGGGGCTGGCACACCGGCCATTTTGTGCGCAGCGGCCCTGGGGGACCACGGAGAAAGCGAAGCTGGGGGGCAGGGGGTGGAGGGCTGCAGAGCCATCCGCGGTTGCAACAGCCGTTCAGTTAAACTGCCGTTTTAACGTAACGCTTTTTGTTCCCACATGTTCTCTAGACGCGCTGCCGAGGCGCCGGGCCGTGTGCGCCCCCTCCCCGCACAGCACTCACACGGCAGCCGGGCCCACCGCTTCTCACTCCGCGCGCGTCTGTTTGTGAACGCTAAAAATAGACGGGAGCGCCTGACAACTGCCTTCTGATTGGCTGCCGCGGCAGCGCCGCCAGCCTATGGGAGCGCGGGGCGCGGCGGGGACGGGCTAAGGCGGGTGCCAGGCCTCAGGGACTCGCCGTCTGCGTTCCGGGCTGGCGGTGCTCTCACCTCCGTAAGGCCTCAGAGCCGGGGATTAAGCAGGCCAGGGACGGCGCTCCTGCCCCGGCCGCAAGCACAGGCCTTTCTCCCTCTCGCCTTCCCTCCCGGGCCCCCAGAGCCACCGCTGCCGCTCGCCGCGTCCCGCCGGCCTGTGGGGGCCGCCGCCCGCCCGCGCCTCCGCCCCGCCTGCCGCCCGCGCGCCTGTGTCGGCAGGGGGCGCCGGCGCTGCGCGGAGCTGGGCCCGGCCCGGCGGCCGAAGGGACGGGGCTGCGGAGCTGCGGGAGCGGGGCCTGCCCGAGGGGGGTGTTTTCCCCAGGGCCCCCGTGTCTCTGCAGGCTTTCAGGCGCGGTCTGTCGGACTTCTGCAGCGTTTCGTCCCTCCCCGGTGCTTTGCCATAACGAAAGCAGTTCTGTGTGAACTTCTTTACAGGAATTTATTTTATTCTAGAGAGATTTAATGGAACCCTGTGTATAAAGTAGTACCTGAGGTGACAAATTCATAAAGCAGCAAAACAACAGGTACTTGAAAGGCCCAAAATGGAGTAGAAATGTTTTTTTTTCATGGAATTATCAAGAAACAGTGTCAAAACAGTTTTAATGGAGAATTAGGAGAGTGTCCCCAAGTCGAATTTCAGATAAAATACATCCTCAATGTACAACAAATGCATCAAATCAATAGTTTCAATGGAAAAAAGCATCAGTTTTATATATAAATACAGTTGCATAAGCATATATTTAAAATAAAATTTGATATCTGCTAGTGCTTTACGGTCACAAAAAGGGTGCTAGGGGAACTTGTAAGGCAGAAGCAGGAGCTTATTAGCAGAATGCTGTGTCCTAATTTATTCAAGTACTGGATAACACCTCTGGAAAACTGTTTAAAGTTCTCACAGTTTCAAGGAGTGGTTTGACTCTTTTATATCTCTTTTCTCATGCGTGCCACACAGAGTGAGCATCACAGAGGTGCAAGTGTAGTGAAAGTAGAATTGTAAAGAAGGGAAGTGAAAGAAGACTTTCTTCTGAAGAAATTTGCATCTTCTGATTTTCACTGAGCCTGTGCCTTGGTTCACATCAATAGAAGAGAGCAAGCAGTACTGTGTTCTGATCCACTTTAAGTGAAATGCTTTTAAACTTCTAAAAATCATGATTTTCTATTGCTTTTACATTAAGCAAAGGTAGCATTCAGTGCGTGAGCATTATCTTGTCCATATGAGCTGTGAGTGTCAACTTGTAATTTACATACTAATTGCTTGCAATCTTTAGCAGTAGAAAAGTTGACTGTCCACAATTCAAAGGATTTCTTAATTATAAAAGGAAAGTGCCTCATGGCAAGAGTGTAGCCAATAATTATCTACTGCCAAGTGCCAAAACACACGTGAAATGAGTGTTAGCTGCTGGGAACAGAAGGAAGCTGATTCCTTGTGTGGCAGTTTGAGACTTCTAGCATGAAAAAGAAAATCATTGTTTATGTATTCTGATAACTTCAAATGTAATGGTATTTTCTGCATGGTGATGGCATTCAGGAGAAAGCATAATAACTCTGGTGCTGTTTATTCGGAGGTGGTGCAAGTTATATACAGAGGGACCATTCTCCACATGGGTTCTGAGCACTTCTTAGGGCTTGTCTGACACCTTGCAGCTGGTGGGACTTTTCCAGTGTGCACACAGTCACCCTTCCTGTCTCTGGGCAGCAGCAGAAATTCTGTGGTTTTTAACCAGTCCCACCATCTGATCATAGCCTATTTCCCTCCTGTGTCATCATGTCACAAAGCAAGAATGAAGGGGTTAAGGCTTTTTAGCTGGGTAAATATTCATGTTTCTCTCAGACTTAACTGAAGGATTTCTCATGCAAGTCATAAATGTGAAACTTCTTTAGATTTGCCCTTTTGCTGTACAAGAGAGTCCAGCTGGTTTTGGTTTTGCTGGGTGCAGCTGCAGATACTTCCAAGTATAGGAAAGTGTAATAGCTTGATCAGTGTCTAAAGAAGTTTGTACTGATTTTTAATATGACATCTGCACACTTTCTGTACTACTGCGTGAGGATTTATCACAACACTAGAAAGAACTTTTTAGATTAGTCCCTCAACAAGAACATCTTCAGCTCTTATTATTATTTGTACATTGCTTTACTAAGCAAAGGTTTTAACTGTTCTATTTGCAGATTAATCCCACCTATATTTTTAATTTTCTTCTTAATCTTTGTCATACATTTTATTTTCATCTTCAACACTATTTCTTGTACTGTCAAGTATAGGTTCAGTCTCTTACCTTTTGTAACTTCAGAATAGCCAGTTTATGGTGACATGTCTTGCTGCACATGCTCTGTTATGTAAATACGATACTTTATGTTGATTAAGGTGTACAGTTCTCAAGGGCACCTGTCCAGGGATGCATGTATAATTTCTTTCCCTACAGTGTTCTATTTAGTCCTTTTCTGAGATGTTTGTAGTATATTTTCTTTACCTTTCTGCACAGCCAATGCCTCTGGGCTGCTTTTCTGAGGGCTTTAATTACTGTACTGGCTTTAAGACAATTATATAATTAAGTGGTTTTCATTTTCATTCTGAATTTGGTAATTATAACTAAAACACTGAAAAGTGCATCAGTTGTAATATGAAGAAACTCGATCATTAAAAGAAAATGTACCTAGAAGGAAAACACTGTTGAGAATATTCTACTAATAACCAATAAATTAAATGAAAATTAAATAGGGAGAATTGAGCTTACTGGACTCCTTCACCCTGTTGTTTTAAATGATAAACTTTTTTTAGCTTTGATGATCACAAAAATGTGATGCTCCAAGGAAAATTTACAAATATAATTGTAGCAGTTAAAAGAAACATTTCCCTGAGTATTAGAGTACTGAAAGGACAGCTGTTTTATTGCTTCATAATTTCCCATATTTAATACTTAAAGATAGGTTATTTGCTCTCCCTCGTTCTAGAACTGCCCCAATCACGTGTGTGTTTGTATACATACATACTTTTCATTTGTTATTGAAACAGCAGGCATATCTCCTATTTCAAGGCTTGGGCAAAGGGGTCGTAGGAAATATGATAGGATTAAAATTATTTTGAAACAAGAAGACATCTTTCTCATATCCTCTTTCCCATACAGCTGTTAGTCTTTCAAGCAAGCAGTGATAATAAACAGAAATAGGGAGTGTGTTTCAGTTGTGGTGTTCTGAAAACCCTGCCCAGTTCTTTCAGTGTTCTTTGGTATTCAATTCCTACAACTACCTGTTTTTCAAAAACAGAAGTCTAAAAGTTAGCAGCTGAACTCCACTGAGCTCAACAGTAATACTCCTGCCAGCCACAAAGGGAGCAGATTAGGCATTTGTTCCAGCTCTGTTAGAAAACCTCTCCCCTAAATCTGCCAAAGTCACCTGAGGCTCAGTGCTTTTAAAAATCAGGTCATTTCTTAAAGCGTATAAACATGAGTTCAGAAGCCTGATTTTCAGCTCTTCGTTGTAAAAACATGAGACAAGCTTAATTTCTGCAGAAATACTACAAAGTCAGGATTTATAGAATTTAAGTTATGTATATATGCTCCAGGGAAGATTTGGAATGCTATGAGTAAAATGCATTTTTCTGGCCTCTGGAGTCTGTGTATATCATACATATATGTATGAAACATTATCCATGCGACTGTGCAGTGCACGACATGTGAATGGAATGGTAGTGATGTCTCTGGAAGTCCAGATGAAAAAATGGCTGGAAGCAGTTAGAAGTCCTGATTTGGTCCGAAGTTTTGCATACCGTTATGCTGCCAACATCAGTGGGTGTTTAGGCAAGCATTTATGCTCTGATGAATTTCCATTCCATCCTGCAGGAATGTCTGTTCAGATGCATGCTTGAGATACTTACATTTCTATCACAGTAGTGGCTGTGAACATTTTGATTTTTAACATTTATTTTAACACTCACTAGATGAATGCAAGAGTTACATAAAATGTACAAGACGTTTATTTGAGGGCTCAGGCCTAACCTACTACTGGTAAAACACATTTCTCAGAGCATGGGGATTTCTGTATTTGTGTCAGCATGCTTGTGGGTATAGTGTAGAACTAGATCATAGAGGAAACCTGGACAGTTGTTTAAAATTATCCTCTTTCTTTATGTGAATGTTAGCCATAGAATTGAGACCTTCAGAACATGTTATGAAATGTATTTTAAGAATGTACTGATTCTAAAGCTATAATTCACATCCAGATTTATGATAATAAAAATGTAGAAGAGCACAGCCTACAATTTTTAGCATTTAAGTCAATCTCTGAGTTACACTGAAAATTAGAGTGAAACCTGTCCTGGTGGTCATGAGCTTCTTAAATCTTCATGTTGCCTGAGGAAACATTAAAGGGGTCAGGGGTTTAATTTAGTAAAACAATTTGTGCCTTCCCAGAGGTTTTCGGGGACTTTCTTGGTGAATACTGGGTTATTTTGAGAGAAAAAGCATCAGAAATTTGAGTCGGCAGAATGAAATGTGCACAGTCCAGAGCTGTGCGTTTCTAACTCTGAGTCACATGGCTTTGATATGTGGCCCACAGCTAATCTGTGGTGTTCTGTTAAACAGCAGCACTGGCAGAGCTTTCAGTTACAAGTTTGGTGAGTAGGCTCCGCGGCAATCCACAAGAAACTTGAAAATACTGATGATTGTCCTTTGGCTCCAAAACCTGTGCAGTTGGTCTGAAGGACTAAGGTCTTGTGTAATTTTTTAGGGCCCTAATCATGCATGAGTCAGGCTGTGTTTCATATCAGAAATGTAATAACTACAATCAAATGTTTCTCTAGAAACATTTTCTTTTTTCCCCATATCCACATTTTACAGTTGTATCATAGGTTTTCTGGTAAACCATACTTCAAATATCATATTTTTATTCAACTTTCAGCAGCCCACATTTGCCACTCAACTTTCAGTGAGCAGTCACTGCTGGTGGAGTGCCAAGAAGGTGTCAGTACTAATTCACATTTGAGAAGGCAGAAGATGCCATAGACATGTTAAGATTCATTATTGATCAGGACTTTGTCTCCACAAGCTGAGGTTATCATTTTCACTGGAGTCGGGAGTCATGCTGCTTAGATGAGGAAGTAACTTGGACCTTATCCAGCTATTGATATTTCTAAAGTGATGATCTGGCTGTAAATCTGGCTGCAACGATGCATTGCTTCACCACACGGATCTTATTACACGTGCCTGTCATTAGTAATGCTTCTGACTTTGACTTTTGAGTGCCTTGAACACAGAGCCTAGTGGTTTTAGTTTTAATAGGTTTTGTGTGTAAGGCTGTTCATCCTTTTACTCTTGCATAGTGTTGCCAGTGGATTGCTTACTATTCACAATCGTGTAAGAAAGTTGCTGTATGTGCAAAACGTGCTGCTTGGGGGAATTGTGCGGCATTGGAATACTTTTATATAAAAAAGGTAATCTGCACTGGTTTTCACTAGAAAAGTTCAGAATTTAGTATTAAGATCAAAATGACATGTTGTCTTCTGAAAAATACTGTAATTTTTCTTATTCATAAACGTCTCTGTATGACTCACTCAGCAGTATTACGGGCTAGTAACAATACCTACTGCAGCACAGAGGATTCCAGATTTGATGCTCCAAAGTTACTTTTTTTCTTTGTTAGGGCTTGTATGAGTTGACGGAAACGTCACCCGCTACAAAACAACTAATGAAACCTGGATTTGGTCTGGTGCCTTTGACTGCTTTTGATGAGCCACTGCGAATCCACTCACACCTAGTGCACTGTGAAGCTGAAATGCAACCCAAGCAAGGCCAAGGTGATGTTGGTTAGAGAACAGCGGTGGTCTGAGAGCCAGGGTATTTTTCCTTTTTTTATGTATGTGCGCTACTGTCATTTTGATGCTCTTGTGTGACTACTGAGTCAGCCTAGATAGTCAGATACTCCATTCACACTGTGGGGCAATATTTTCTTTTAAGTAAAAGCTGGTCTACTGTATATGTGTGTCACTTCAGGTGAGATCATTCTCACCAAATTTAGATACTTGCTTTACAGAGGCCTATTCTAGATCATAGCCATCTTATTTTAAGTGTACATGTCTAAGGTGGACAACATCTACTGTTGTAGACATTCATACTAGTAGTTTGGATCCCATATTTTTCCTCTGTATGATACTTTACCAGGAGTACTTTCCTTTTTTTTTTTTTTTGATTACCATGAATCTATTTGTGATGAACAAGCCTGTTCAAGGGCTTGGTCTTCAAGCTCATTAGTAAAAATGAGAAGCACATGTGATTCTAAAACAATTCTTTCTTAACAGTTGTCCAACTTAACTGGCTTTACAGGGATTTTGTCAAAGCCTGATACTGGAAGAAGTCTTTCTGACGTCACATTAATTCCATATGGGATTATGTGATGAAAGGAAAGAGATGTTTCTTAATATTTTATTATTTGAGAGTATACCCAGACTTTCTGCTATGTATTTGCAGCCACAAAGTTTTTGTCTATTTTTTGTTTGTCTGCATGTTTTGGTGGTAACAATAGTAGCCTGACATGCCTTTTGCCCTTTGCCCTGTGCTCAAGTGCATTTCATAAGTCAACAAGGAGAGTCATACTGTAAATGTAGTAATATTTACTTTTTTCTTTTATTTGACGTGAGGAACAGAAGCCTCAAACTTGTTTTTAGCTTTATATACCTTCTGAAATATATTTTATGCATAGTATGGATTCAATAAACCCTTCAGCCTGATTGAAAGGACTTTCTTGTTTGTTTTTCTTTCCTTATTTTAAATGAAGGTAGATTAATCCAATTTAAAACTGTTCAGTAGGAATATTTATTAATCATTATTTGGGTGCATAATAACAAGAGTCCCCCCACTTTGGCTTTGTTTTTATTTAAAAACACTGAAATATTCTTTAGATGAAACCTGAGCGTCCTAAATTATAGCAATGCCTTGCTTCCCTGAGTCTTGTACTGCACCCACTGCAGAAATTAGAATATGAGAAAAATAAAAATCTAACACCAACGAGATAAAACTAGTACAATGCAAAAGAAGATAATTACATTGCTCAGCTGTCACAAGGCCAACATAAAAAAAATGAAGTGACTCATCTTCCTTCACACGCACAGCCTGTTCAAACATACATATATAATTATTTATTTGTACGGTTTTGATTCTTTAGCCAAATGTCACTACTTTATAATGTGGCTTAACCACTTAGCGATTTTTTTCAAAGGGTTCATTTATAGTTTTATCGTTGAACCACAAAAAAGTGTTCTAGGCTCCAATGTAATCAAGTTGCGTACAAGTGTTGTATATCATTAAATCTTACTTTGCATGAGTACACGAGTTCAAAGACAGCTCTCCTGCAAAGATGAGATGCAGTACGCAGTGAACAAGGGCTGCTTTGTAGTGAAGGCATATTCCTTACCAAACCAATGTATCGAGCAAGGGAATGCTCAAGACACAAACATCAAGAAATCTTCATATAGCATTGTAATTTCAACCTTCGGGATAAGTGGGCAATTGACTTCAATAATTTCTTAAAAGAAAGGGACTATGATTTATAAGTCATAGGTGTGTTTTTGAGAGTTTTACCTATGATCTTATGAACAAAATCTATAAAAATCTGCAATATAGAAAACTGTTGGAAAGGAAGAACAGTGGTATAAAAGCTTTGAAAAATAGTTGCCGTTGATTTAAAAAAATTGGCAAAATGTGATACTCCCATTAGGTGGAGACTCTGAAATAAGGAAGGAAGATTTTCTGGGTTGGTGCAAATAGACTTTTGTAGAGAGTTTTTATGCAATCCTCAAGCTGAACGAAGTGTAACAGTTTTGCCTCATAGAACTTAATGTAAAAGTTAGGGCTGAGCAAATAGTATTCATGCTAATTTAGCTTTTTTTTTGTTTGTTTTTCTGGCTGGGAGTCATTCCTGGTTGTTGGGCAGTATGTTAGTGTTTCATGTTTGCTGAAGTTACTTGGATGAATTTGAATTTTCAGCTAGTGAATTATTTACAAACTGTTTGCTTTGACTGTTCACCCTGCTCTATTAAGTATTTACGTTCGTTCATTCTATTGAATCTAATTAATCAGCGTTAATTCCAATATGTGCAGTGCCTGCAAGTGCAAATGAGAGGAACCCTTTTGCTTCCCTGACTGGCATCAGGAGGTGCTTTGACAAACAATATTGCACTGATGTGCTTTAGTATCTTTCTTTTTTGTTGAAACAAAAATGAGGGGAAAAGGTGAACCTAGTACAAACAGATCTTTTTTTGATGTTAATAGCAAACCCAGAAAACTACAGTTAAAAAAAGCAGCTTCCTGAGCTGTATGCAAGTCAAACCCATGAAGATAGTAGGACTACAAAGTGAAAGGAACTGTAAACAAAAAACTTGCTGACTGGTTTCATTTTCTGGTTGATCTTGGCAAATATCTACTCATAGGCAAGCACCATCAGTAGTGACTCACTTCCTAGAACTGATTTTCCCTTGTTTTAACTCTTTGAACATATGTATATTGACATGTCTTGTTCTTCTCTGCTTTTCTATGTCTTAGAGTTCCCCTATTAATCTCTGTTCAGTATTGCTAAGTTAATGAGTTTACTACCAACCCTGAAGTAGATCACAATTAAAGCAAAGCTCTTATGGGCTCTATGAATCATACCCCCCCTCTAAAACAATTCCTAATTCTCCATCCAAAATTCCTCCACAGTACAGAACTCATCCCATCATTGCTAAAAAAATTAATAAAGTCAATAGGTGTCTTGGTTTCCCAGGAGCAGACCCATGGGCCAGCCATGGCAGGCAGGCCATGAGTAGCCCTGACTCAGCTGGGAGATCCAATCAAGGCAGCTGCGCCAAGCTGACTCACTGATGTATCTCATACCACTTAATCATGCTCATTATAAAAGGAGGGAGTTCACTGAGCATGGAATTCTTTTTCCCAGGGCTTCTCACTCTTGGCCTCCTGTACCTGATCCTAAAGACAAGACTGAGTATAAGCTTGTATACTTTATCTTGGTCATTGTATTACTTTTGTTATTTTCATTAAATCTGTTTCTCCAACAACCCATGGGGCTTCTCCTTTTTTCCCTGATTCTGCTTCTCAGCTGGGGGGAGGTCATCAGGTGGTAGAATAACTGCTACAGTTTAGCCCTTGGTACAGGCTGTCCATAGACAACGGGTTAGAAACATATCCAGGGACCCGTATCTGTCCACTATTGCTGTTTCTGGAGTTTGCCGATATTGTCCAGTTGGTTAAATATATATATCTTATTATTATGGCTTCCCCTAAGGTTTCATGTGAGAGACCTGGTATATGCAGCTTGGCATACAAAGGTGGTAGCAACACAAACAAGCTGCAAGTGTCAGACATCAAAAGAAGGAACACCAAATGCACTCTGAATGTCAAAATGAAAGTGACATCTCAACTATGAGTAGTCCATTCCCGCTTCCAGAGAGTGAGTTTCCTAAGGGGAGAGAGAGTGCCTTCTGACAGGATCAGCTGCACATACTTACTGACAGCTGAAGTATAGCAAATACAGCCTGGGTAAAAACAGATCTAAGATTTAATTCCACCTTTCAGGCACAATGCAGCTCACTTATTGTTTCATGGGTGGTGGGTGGCAGGGGATGAAGGAGGAAGACGTTCTTGCATTGTTATTTCAAAGACATGTGATGCCTGGATTTCAGTACAAGGTAGTAGATGATGGGTTGCCATCTTGCGAAACTGGAGAGGTGAAACTGAGTCCTGGGTCTGTGAATAACCCTGTGTGTTACACAAGGCATTACACATTTTACTCTGCTGATCTTCTGTTGCATCTCTTATGCTTTGCTTGTCTACTTTTATAGGAATACAATAAGGAAAGAGATGAGTCTGGCTGTGTGTTTGTTGAGACCTTCTAGGGCACGCTAAAATGTTTGAAAATCTTATTCTGGCTCTTTCAAAAAGCTAACTCAAGTCATAAAGACAAGATGTTCTCCACAGCTTGAATTTCAACAATACCAGTTCTTGATGTCATTGGCTTAGTTTCTAATCAGTGCAAATGTGTTCCTGTCATAAGCGACCTGTGCTAATTTCACACTAAGTAGAAACGAAACACTTAGAAAGATTCCAAGGTGGTTAAAATATTTGTGCATAATGACTCAGAAGCTGAGTTTTGCACAGTCAGTTCTCCTTTCCGTCTCTTCAAGGGAACTGGTTGTGTCCACAGTGCCATCCACATGCTTTATGTGGAACAAGGCTCTTCTGAAAGTTGCTTGTGTTAAATCTGCAAGGATTTGCTTCGCTTTGTGGAGATTGCCACCTCTGTATCTGATACTGAAAGCAAATATAAACTCAAACCACACTTTTCCTTGCCTTGTGTATCCTCTCTGTGTGTCTTAGTAATAGCTGCTACAGCTGCTTTTTTGACCAATTTCATTCTCTTATTTCTCATTATTACTCTTACTGGGAGCTATGTGGGGCTTGCTGCAGCACCAGTGTGCAGCTGCTCTTTCAGGAAAAACTCCTTTACAAAAGCAACCGTTGAAAGGTGACTTTAAGCCTAAAGGAATACATCTGGTGAAGTGCTTCCTCCTGAATTAATATTTTGGAGGACATACTGTTGATGCTATCGGTGCCTTCAGGCTCAA
This sequence comes from Podargus strigoides, assembly GCA_028020825.1. Taxonomy (NCBI): domain Eukaryota; kingdom Metazoa; phylum Chordata; class Aves; order Caprimulgiformes; family Podargidae; genus Podargus; species Podargus strigoides. The sequence goes on along the minus strand of CM051663.1, from coordinate 122,694,702 downwards.
CGCCTGCTGCTTTCTTGCTTATTTGGAGGATTTGCATCTGAAGAGACTCTTTGGGACACATGCTCCTTAACATGTATGATGGTCAAAAATCTACCTGTTATGCCTCATCTCCGTGGTCCAGTGGAGGTTTTTCAACAGAGTACCAGTTGTGCACAGTTAGCAGGGATCAGGGAGAGTTTCCAGTGTCTGCTAGTCTCTGCCATCCTCCAAAGGCATGTCTGAAGGCAGCACAGCTGGATGTGTCCTGTCACACGCTTTGGTTTCGGTCCCAGAGCTCTCCTTTGAGGTGGTGTCCAAGGCAGCTGTAGTCTATGAAGCCCTGTGGGACTGTCAGTAGGCAGAGTGGTGATGTTGGGATGTCAGAAGGAATCAGTGCTGGGGCTTTCTATGAATCTTGATCCATAGCTGAGAGGGTGTAAGCCCTCACTTATGGCAAAGAAAATACTTTTCCGTCTCACAAAATAAAGAGAACAGAAAATACTTTGAACTGACATATAGATTGCATTTCTCTCACATCTGAGTTACTCATTTGCAGGGGAGGGCAGAGTCCATTATTATGGATCTTGATTTTGAGAGGAATGAGGAATGCCTGTTGTATGAATTGATGCACAGGGTGAGGAAGAGTGATACAGAAGGCTGAGGGGTAGGCTTGGAATTATGAATTATAGCTCTAAGCTAAGACTAGAACTCAGATTTAAATGTAAAACTTAAAGTAAATCAGATTTTTTTTTAATGTTTTCTTTTTTTTCTGAAAGGGAATATTGGATTTGGTACTACTGGGCCTTGGAAGTTCTTAGACCTTAAGTAAACATAGAAGCTTAGAAATAACATTGACAGAAATACTTGCCATTTTTACTACACGTTTCTAAAAATCACCTGTAGCCAAGAAACGAAAAGGCATTTGAGTTGAATGACAAAAAAAACCATGTTGATAAGTCTCTTTTATGGTGTCTTTGTGCCACCTCAGTTTTTGTTGTATTCTTAAAACCTCTTCAGTTACCTTTCTGTAATGATGAATTTGAGGGCATGGTATTGCCTTTACATCTGCCTTGTCCTTCAAATCTGTTATAATAACATGTGTTCCAAAGTCCAATTTAAAGTCTACAGGATTTCTGAAAAAAAGAGAAGCAAATAGGAAGACAAGAAAAAAACCACCAATCTTTAATTGAAACAAGCTGCAGAATCAGTATATGGGACAACATGAGTGCAGAATGACATCAGGAAACTTAAGGGAAGAAAAGAATCACAGAGAAAGAAAAAGGAATGGGTTAATGTGTAATGTCTGTTTGTATTACATATGAGAGGTTTTCCTAGTGTAGCCAACACTCTTTTCCAGACAGCCAAGTGCTTCACATTACAAAATGCACTATTCAGTTCTTAGAATTAGTCAGGCAAACTCATTTTTCTTATACTCAGGGTCTGCCACAAACTGAAGGTTTTCTTCTTTTGTTCAAATGGTTTAGTTGCTTTTGTGAGAGTGGTTCATTTTATCTTCTGTTAAAAAAAAATCCATCCACACTTCACCATGCTGTAAACCAGGTAAAATTGTCTACTTTCTCTGCTGAGCCCTGGCAGACATGAAAACTAAGGTATGGGGGCGAGGGGGCGGGGAGCGGGAGTTAAACATATTCCTTGTTCTCTCTTTGCCCAGTAATCCATGCACATGGGAAGAAAATCACTCGAGTTGGACACTCATAGCGCAGGGATCTGATCTAAACTAATTGGAGTGAAGAACGTGAATTAAAGAAATTGAGACTAGATGTTGTTGGTGCTGCAAAGAAAGGCTGGTCTTGAAGGCTGACACTTGCCGAGAAGGGAAAGGCAGACCAGTAACTGGGGAGGAAAGTAAACAATACTGTGAGTCAGTGATGAGGAGGAATGGATATCATGAGAATTAGCAGCTGGTGGAAGACAAAGGTGAACATATGCTTGAGACTGGTAAAGTAATGCCTGATCCCACTGAATTAAGGTGTCTCATTATATTTCCTTAACCCTTGTGAGCTTGAAATTGTACAGTTGATATCCTTTTAAAGCGTTGTGAGCATAACCCTCCACACACACACACTTTAAAAGGCCAGTGTTTTGTGGTTTTCACCCATATATACATGCATTGCATCTTAACTGTCCACTTCTGTCAGTCAAGCTGTAAAACACCAAGTGATCTTCCCTACTATATCACACAGCTGAGAGTGAAGAAAATACTCTTAAGTATTGGCAGCGATAAGAGCACTATAGAAGCATTCCTTCTTTTTCTATTGTGTGTTTCTGTAGAAAGCTGGTAATATCTCCAAGTGTTTAATATAATTTTTAAAAAAAAGCTATAAAAAATTAAATCATTAGCAGTACAATTTGAAAAGAAACCTAAATTAATTTTAAAAAGAAGAGGGAAAGATATATCGTAGCAGTCTTTTAATAAGCTCAAATAAAATACAATGACTAATAGAGATACAAATGTCATGAACTTTTCTGGCTACACAAATCCATAAGCAGCTCAGAAGCAGTTGACGTAATGTGTTTAGTTCATTTGTGTTAATAAAGACCTCATTTGTTTTATTACTAGGATTTTTTTCATCAGCTCAAATATGCCATTTGCTTTGACTTTCTTTCACATGCTTTAATTGCCAAAGGGTATCTCAAATGTTCCATTATTCCAGAGGGGAGAAAAAGTCTTTAGAAATAAATTTTCAGTTCTTTCAATTGACAGTATTTGAAAAGTACACTGGGACAGGAAAGTTAAAAACCCAAGACCTCACTATGCTTCTTTCACCTGAATTCAGTCATCTGTCATATATGAGGAGAAGAAACTGTGGCTTACTAGCCTACATTCAGATTGTATCTTTTCACAAATAGCTTTAATTCATCTGTTTAGTGCTTTATCCTTCAAATAAAGAGCTGAAGAAAAAGTAATACATTTCTGTACAGAAAATACTTGATGTTTCTGTAGCTTTCCCTTCACTACTCAATCACTTTAATTCATTCCCACCGTTCCCTAGTGTTTATTTCATAGTTTTATTGAGATATTGCTGCAGTCATCAGAATTCATCAATAAAAACTGTTCTTTAAGGACATATATTTTCCCATGCTGCATACTTACACCGCTGAATATCCCCTTCAGTCTCCAGGTGGATGCATTGCTGAACTTCTTCCACAGCCTTTTCTAGCCCAAACCCTGAGTGGTTTCTCACAAAACCACTGGAGATCTGGTGGTTCAAATACAGGGCTAACAAACTCTGCCTGGTTTATGGTAACTGCCTCCCTGATGTTTACTTTTTGTGGTGACATCACTGATAAAAGTATTGACACTTGTTGTAAAACACAGACAAGACCTTTTTTTGTAAAAGTAATCCACGCTCTTCACCTATCTCCTGCACAGCTTTATGGTGGAAGTGTCATGCAGGAGCCATCTACACGTCCCCAAATACAGGGGCATGCTCTGGCTCTGCCCTGGACTTCCTGATGCCTCTCGGTTGAGCCCTGTTTAATAAAGCTGTGTATTACTCATTGGTTTATGTGGACAATGGAAAGGGTAACCTATCTTTCCCTTTTGCTTCTTGACTCTTCTGTCTTCTCTGGTTATATCGAGGGCTCTTTGTAGCAGACATCACCTCTTGTAAATATCCTTGATTTTAGCACTGGTCTCTATTGTGATTTTTAGCGATTTGGGGCTAGAAAAGTCATCTTTAGCTCTTCTGAATAAAACCATAATGTGCTAAGCTCAGAGGTGTTAGATATCATCAGTACCAAGAAAATACTTTCAGATAGCAAATGGTTCAGTCACTGTGAGCTAAAAGTGTATTGTAGAGCAGTCTCATCCTTCCTTTTGAAGAAATCAATATGTCTGTGCTTCCTGACCTAGTGACATTTTTTTGTCTTTCTCATATTGAGCCTAGAGTGTACAAAATATGAACAATATCTTTCTGTCTTGAAAGGTCTTTTAATACATCCAGAGACAAAAATCGTATTATTCACAGTGGCCTTGGTTCTTGTTAGTGTGAGGAAAAAATCCATATAATTCCAGCTACCAATACTACTGCAAGAAAATAAGAGAAAGGCAACTTGTGTATGAATCTTATTGAATTGCAAACTGCTTTCTCAGCAATCATGGCTATACGCTGATGTGAATCAGATGCTTACATAAAGCTGTTATGCAAGGAGGGGACAAAAGCTGCAGTGATTAAGATACTCTGTGTGTTCATACTGTGTTGTCCTTTCACTTTGAAAAAAAACACTGACAAATTAACTACTTGAAATGGACTATTCTAAAGTGACTTAGAGTCTCTGTACGTTGCTGACTTTTCACCTAATTCCCTTTTTTTTCCCCAAAGTGCTTCATGGAGCACAGCAAGATCAACAGCCCCTTTTCCACACCACATCTTGGGACAGCGCTTTCGTCGCGTAGGCACATGCATGTGCTGTGCAGAGTGGCACATGTCTAAGATTAGGATGTGGTCTTTAGCTGACATACTGATGAAAAGGCAGCTTCTAATTTAAGACATGTGCTCTGCATCACTACGCATCCTGACTAATACAAATTATAGCATTTGCATATGGTCTTGCAGTAGCTGTTTTTCAATAGAGCCATGTCAGGAATCAGGTTAGAATCTAGTATTTATTCCTTTAGTTAGTTGTTATCAAAATAAGTATATACATACTGAATGTATCTAATGCTGGTTTAAATGTCTAAAGAGGTTTTTTTTCCCTCTTGTCTTCCTCCACCATAATCCCTTTGCAAAGTTCTCTGGCAGATGAGCGAGTTGAAAAGCACTTAAAATAGTAAAGATTTTGTTGAAAGTCAATTTATTTAGAACTGATAAATGTGATATCCTAGTGGAAACTGTATTTGTGGAATTTTGTGTGTCTGTACAATGTAAAAATACGGTGAATTTTTTACATTTCACATATCCGTTGGTATCAATAAACTCCTTGAGTAGAGTCAAAAGTCCAAGGATTGATGACAGAGATGGCAGAACTACTGTAACCAACTAATTAGAGATATAAAGATATCTCCTAATAACTCTCTTTCATTTCTAGATGACATGCATGAGCATCAAAGCTAGCTCAAATGGCCTTAATAATTTTGAACTGATGATTTTCTCCATGTTTCTTGGATTAATCTTACCATAGGATAAGATAAAGCAAGTAACATTTCATGTGGAATGAATTCAGATAAAGTTAGCAGGGAATTGAAATAAAAGCTTATTTGCAGCTTTGTGATAATAGCAGAAACAAAATGGAATGTATGTTGAGTTTGGGGAAAAAAATGCTGAGAACATTTTTATGCTAAAAAGGATATTTATAAAGATATTAGTCTATAGATGCTTTCTAAACTTCCTTTAGCATCATTCTTTCCAATAAAATATTATTACAGCAATGTGAAATTGCTATGCAAATAGCATATCTAAGGCCAAGTCAAGAGCAAGGCAAAATGTGAGATGGTAAAGAAGAAAACATATAAGTAATTTGGATTGTCTCCTTTTCCCTCTGCCATGTTTCTCCTGGAGTCACCAAAAACAACTGTGCAGAGTCCTTTTGCTGCAAAGAGTGATGAATGAAGCACCAGTAGCTGCACCAAGCCAAGAAAGGAAACAGGAGGAAGAAGACAAAAGAGAAAACAATGATTGAAAGAGTATCAGATATATTTGTCTACAAGTTTATACTATCCACACGGCAATGGTACAGTATTGCTATTATTTGCATCATACGTGTAGGTTTCAGCTGAAAACCTATTGTGTTAGCTGTTATAAAAGCACATAGAAATGAGAATCTGCATCTAAAACATTCTGAGCATTTGAGATAAAGAGGGTTTGGAAGAAAAGCACCTCTACACCTAACATACCTTAGATTCTGGTTTTGATTATGGTATTGATCTGGTTTTGATTGTGGTCTGACAGCTGGCCAGAAACAATATATTTAAAAAGTCTATTTATATATATAAATGTTCACCCTATGTCAGAATTGAGATCTATGACAGAGCCAGAAATAGACGCAGGTCACCTGGGAAATGAGTTTATTTCCTTATCCCAAGGTTGACTTATTATATATTAAGTAGTCATAAATTAGCTGAATGAAATCCTCTTCCACTTCCTTTCCTTGGAACTATTTGATGACATTAATTGTATTTCAACGTTATCTGATGTTCCATATTTATTCCAGTATGTTAACAGTCTTCCCAGAGTATTTAATCTGCCCCACAGGACAGCTTTGTGTAAAATATTGAAAAAAAACACTATTAAAAAATGGCAAGTAAAAAGAACTTGGTACCAGCTGTCTGATCTTAACTCAAATTCATCCTCTAACTTATAATGCTATAAATAATACAGAATAGCTGATGTAAATTACATTATATCTTTCAAGCCTGTTACTATTATAAGTGAAACTTGGATGGAAGACTGTCAAAATCAAAAGAAATAAAGACATTCCATCCTTCTCTGAGCTTCTACTACAATTACAGATCCAAATGAATTGAGGCATTTTGATGTAGCATTTGTCTCTTTTAGTATTTAATAAAATATGAAAAATAGATTTGTTTTGTTACATGAAATAGGCAACATGTTCAATATTGGGGTGCATCTTAACATAAAGTACTACTGTGATAGCTGTTCTTTTTGTATAGATATTATAAATATTTTCATGTCCAGAGTGCAGATGCAAACTGAGTCCCTGACTACCTGGAATATATTGGAAAATGGGTAAACACGAAGGGTTTATGTGTACATTGTCTGGAAATGGGAGCTAATCAAGTCACAAGGGCATGGCAAAAATGCTATTTTGGTATTCCCTTTGCAGCTGCTTTCCTTCTGATGGGCAAAAAAGAGGTTGCCCTGAGAGGAGCTCAACCTCAGAGTCTGGAGTGGAGCTCTACTGTCTTACAGAGCCAAACAAGCCAAATGCACAGTGTGAGCTGCTGCTTCAGAAACAATAACAGCTGTTTGGGACACTGATAGGCACCAAACTTAGGTCCTATTTGTAGTCACTTATTCAAACTGGGTATCTCAGATGGAACTGAGCTGTGGGCAGGAGAGGAGCTGTTGTGACTAAAACTTTTGACACTTTATTCTTAAGGAAACTCCTGATTTTTCCAGTCCTCCTTTTGCTTTCTGTTTGGAAAATCAAGATGCAATATTTTGTTTGAGATTTCACATTGCTGAGTCAAATCAAATACATGAAAAAGCTTTTGTTTTAAATTCAGTCTGCTGAATCAGACTTTGTGAGCCAGGGGTACCACGCTAACTGAGACTAAGGAAGACGTTTTGCAGTGATCTCTGGGGATGATGCTCCCTGAGCTTATTTGTTTGCAGATGGAATCCTTTGATGTTATGCATTTTGTCATGACACTGCTGTCAGTGTTATAGCAATGTTTGGCACAAGGTTTTCTCTGGGGTTTTGGGGAAAATTTTTACCCTAAAAAAGGATTATTTTTTTCTCTATTTTCCTCACAACTTTAAGAGTGTTGTAAAATAGGTCCTATTTTTTAATCTACTTTTCTGTTATTACTCTCTCTGTCCCCAAAATGAGTCTATAATGAGAGTCACTTTGGTTGTGTCGCTATAACTCATTATCCACAGACAGAAATGAGAACTGACCATGGATGGCACAAGATGAATCCGTTCCCATCCCAGCACCTCCAACTATAACGCCAATGGAAGACAGCAGCGTGTTTCCTCATTCAGGCTGTGACAGGAATGAGAAATGGGATGAAGGCAGCTCTGTTTTCTTCTAGGGGTATACTTTAAAATGTTTTGAATCCTGAAAATATCAAACAACAGCTGGTTTATAGAGCTTTTTCTACTTGCCCATCTTTTTAACCAAAATATTAACCACAGAAAAACTAAATACTCTTTGCTTTTCACTAGGTCTCGATCCTACAAGAAACTGGCAAACTGCTTGTTAAAAACGGCGAAGGTGACAGAGAGTGTACAGAAAAGACACCCAGGACATGGAAATCATTCACAAACAGTCTGTAAAGCTTCCTCATCTCACCAATATAATGTGGGCAAAGAAGTTTATCAATCTTATTCATGATAAGAATAGTCAAATTCAGATTGAAAAAGAGCTCATTCTTGGTCTGTTGTGTGAACACTATTGTAAGGATTTTTATGTGTCTGCACCATTAAGTTCCAGTTTGAAAATTTCCCTGAGAGGCCACACCTTTGGAACAAGCTTACATTGCTAATTTATAGTTGCAGCTACTTCTAAAGTGTCATACATTTTTTTATTCCTTGGCCATCATCGTGGCATGTGCCAATACTTGGTGACATTCCTATTCACATACCTCAGCTCTGTTCCCTTCGTGTACTGTGTGTAACTGTGTTATTTGAAAAGGATTACATAAAATGAGTTGATAAAAAGACATATGATAATAAGCATACATGCCTCAGGCTTCATGGGTTTTAAAATGTCATGCTTACACAGCGAGCATTGTTCGTTAGAAGGCAGCAGTCTCAATAACCCATTATAGCTTTGTTTACTCAGGGGCACACAATAAGCTCTAATTTCAACTCCCAGCCAAACCCTCCTTAGCTTAAACCCACAGTACCCAATCAGGCTCAGGCTGCCATTCACCTCATGGACATTGTTTCGGCACATATTTTCCATAATATAAAGTTGTACCTCATGCCAGCTCATAACCAAAACCATTCTGGGAGTCAAAGGCACAACTATTTTGTGACTTTGGTGTGTGGTTAATTAGCCTTGAAATAACGGGTTTCTGTTGCTCTGGAACAAGAGAGCACAGAGGTCTGAGATGCTGAGAGTGACAGTGAGACACTGGAATAGCCACATTTTCAGAATTGCAGAGACCGTCCTTGCAACAACACACACTGAACCTCAGAACTGTTTGTGGATGGAGTGGATTCTGCAGAATAATTTTGGTAAAGGACTTGTACACAGAAGGATATTCTCACATCTCGGGAGGAGGGGGGGAGGAAGAACAGAAATCAAGCAGCCAGGTTCCTTTGTTTCCTCCCATTTCCTATTATCAAGATAAAATACAGCAGCTAGCAGTAAAAAAACCCAAACAAAACAGGTGAGAAAAAGTGCACTTTTGTGCCTTTTTATACCCTGTTAGTTCCTGTCTATGCATGGGATTGTCTCTCCCCTGCCTGTGCTTGTAATTCCTTCAGTCAAGTCAGAAGTCAGCTGGAATTTCAAAAGTTTTGGTGGAAAACATTTTCTGTCATTCACATAACTGCACTGAAACAGTTTCCAGGACAGTTTTGGCACTCCAGCCTCTAATTCCAGGAACTCTAAAGAGGCATGTGGCAATTAAAAAATTAGAAGAGTTATCTGAACTTTGTGAACCTCACATGATGTTTGGTTTGTGTTCAGACCAAGTTTTGGGCAAAGGTACCAAGGATTCTTATTTAGTAAGAGCTGGTTTTATGCTCCCCGTAATTTGGACTTTGATTGGACCTGTTTTCAATTTGCATTGTGCTTGATGTGTATACTAAATAAAATAATCCATGTTATGAATTTTGGCAACCGTGATAATGGCTTACATTCAAAGGTAATTTGTAGTTTCATCATTTTCATAACTACATTTTAATTTTGTTAGGGGTTTTTTTTCCCCTTAATTTTATTAAGCTGCAAAAGAACTCTTTTCCTTCCCTCTAAGAAAACTGGAAAAGCAGGGAAAAGTCTGTTTGCATACTCAGCTGGATTCTGTAGTGAGAGAAGCAGTTATGGGACTGCCCTTGAGGACATGTCAGGTGGTCAGTTAAATCATGTATGGCCTCTTTCTTGGGAATGCTTCACAATTATGTTTTGGGAGCATGTTTGCCTACAGTTGTGTTTTAGGAGCACATCTTTGCCAGTTGGTAAGCCTCTCATTTTCTTGCTTAGCTTTTGTATTTCTGGTACAAGTTCTGTCTCTTAATAGCTTCTTTTCAGTTTTGAGTATAATAGAATATCTTATAAAGCTTTTTCCATTTTCAAGCGAAACAGAATCAAGCAGGTAGCAGGGAACCCTACACCAAAGCAATTTCACAGGACAGCAGTGAGTGACATAGTGACCACCTTTCCTCCTAGCCCGCTGGGCATCCTGCGATTTCTGCTGTTGCATAGTCTACTTCTTTCGCAATGTTGTCTCCTTATTTTCTCTGAAAGGCTGTTATTTGTCCCCTTTATTCCTGCACAGCTCCTGACCTCTTTTTCTGGGCCGTGGTTGAAGTTGAGCCACATTTAGTGATGCAGTAGTTTTCCTACACTCTTTTTTGATGAGAAATCATGGTCTTGGCCCTGCTGTTTGCTGGGTCTCGTTGCCCTTTCTATTTTCTTTTCTTTTTTTTTGTTCTTCCCAATTTTGTCTTTTTCACTTGTGTTGTCACTAGAAGTTCCAGGTAATACTGTGGTCCCTGTACAGTGATGTAGGTCTTCAAATACCCAGTTGGAGTGGGACCCTTCCCCACTGAACTTAGAATTTCATGCCCATTTGAGTTTGGCTTTGTGCACATACATACACATAGCAAGTGACACTGCCTGCCCAAGAATCACACGGTGCAAGCAGATGTACAAAACAGAAGAAACCAAGAAGGAGATAAGCAAATGAAGTAGCTCACTGCATTGCAGAATATAGTAGTATTTATTCCTTTATTTTTCTTTGTTGAGATATTTCCATTTAATTCCTTCCTTTCAATATCTTAAACTGAGTTTAGAGTCTTATGTCAGGTGGTCTGGAACTGTAGGATAGAAACCATTAATGGTACTTGAAGGTTATTCAACTTTCTTTGATAAAACCTGTATGGCTGAGAAGTGGTCTTTTGTTGCCACCAAAACATATTATATTAAACAATAAAGTAATTGAGCAAGGAATCTAGTATATAAACAAACAGCTTCTCTAGACTGGGCAATCAAAAAGCTCAAATACTATGTTTCCAAACTACGGGAGATGTTGTTCCTCTTTTTAAAAGAGGGTGTCCTACCAAATATGACCAAAAGTCAAGGCAACATGGTATCCTGACAGTGATGGGGTCCACAGCAGCTGCCTGCAGAACAAGGCAGAAGAGGACTTGCCCCCTGCCATGGGGTGCTCTCCCAGCCCCCAGCAGTTTGCAGCTTTCTGTGTCTTTGCATTCCCATGGCTTGCCACTGCCAACTAAATGGCCAAACATTGCTGCAGTGGATTTAGATAGAGTACATGGAGCTGAGTTTCTGCTGTGGACAGTGCATTTCATTCCTCTGCCATCAGTGAAAGATGAATGTGCTTGCTCCATTTGGGGGTGGTGGGTGACCTCGCAGTCTCTTCTTGAGCTAGACTGTTTTATGAACATCACAGAACACCGATGCAGTGCCTTATACGTCAAAGTGTCAAAATAAACGTGGGTTGGGAGGGCATGCATTTAATGCATGATGTGCTTCACCATCTCTCAAAAAACTATTGCTTTGCTCACTTAATTGCTGGCAAGGATAATGTGAATCTGCCTATTTCAGGAAGAACACTGAGGATAAGAAGAGGTTAAAAAAGACTAAATCAGCATAATGCTGCACTGATCTTGAATCTTTCCATAAAACATAAAATTAATTCCTCTACCTGGTAGGGGAACCAAAGCTTGACTGTGTGTCGCAGCTCACTGGGTGTGACATTCTGAAAAAAGCATCCGTTCCACTCCTGGCAAAGATTTTCAAAAACAATTTGCACTTTATCTCTGTGACACCAAGAGATCACACATCAGCCAACAGAGTCAGTTTTCAGGAGCAAATCAATGACTGGCTTACCTCCCAAGGTCTGTCTCCTAGTTTTATTACTGCTGACAGTAGAACCAGCAGTAAATCGACAGCGTGAGATGACCAGTTTGTAGATAACACTAGGTTTTGCACACTAGCTGAGCCTACTGGGGCATGGTTTCCTTTAGAGTGATAGTGTGAAAGAACTTCCAGCATAAACTTGCAAGGAGGTTGCCAAGTTTTGTCTGCCATTTGAAGCCCCATAAATGTTTTCTTAAACAGCAGGATAAAAGACAACAACAAAAACAAACCCAATAGCTATATACAAAATATAGCAAGAAGCAGTGTTTTGAGAAAACCATGCTTTTTACCAACTAGAAGCAAAAACCCAACATAAACACGTGAAGTGGGTATAAGACATGTGGTGCTGGGATATAGTACCACATTTTCCATCCTCTTTAGGGAAGGCCACACATATTGTCTGTGAATGGGAAGCAGCTGGGAAGTAATCTTTATCAGCCTGAAACATATACTGGCAATCTTTGGAGCAAACTATATTTTGCAAATTACACTACTTGCACTGCCAAGTGGAAAGATGTTTAATGTGAAGAGTTCGATAATGAAAGGATTTTAAAATAAAAATAAAAGATCCATTCTTAGGTTATTATTCTCTGATATGGGAACATAAATACTCTTTAAGGATAGTTGAAGACTACCCCTATTCAAAAAAACCCTGGCTGAGTGTCCTTATGTGGTCATGTTGAAACCAGCAGTAAATCCACTTACTTATGTAATTTCTCTGTGTAGTCTTCCATCAGCTCATTTAAGTATGAAATTCTGTCAATACTTCTGTTATTTCAACCATTTTTTTTCATAATTTATTGCATTTTGCCACTCTACGTAACTTGTGCTCATCCTTGCTTTCCACTTTTTCTCTAGGTCTCATAGGTTTTTTTGCTTTTAAAGTTTTAAAATTATTATGGTGTCCTAATCCTAAATAACCCTGAGCATTAATGGTGAAGGAATTCTCTTTCAAATAATGGTACAAATTTATTCAGTCCCTTGCTGGCCATGACTCAAGAGCCCAGTTTAGTCCCACATGTTTTAGATGGATGAATGAAATGTGTGTGAATTAGCAGTGCTTTCAGTGTTGGCTCTTTGATACAAAACAGATGAAGAATGTGTAGTCAGGATGAATAAATAAAAGGAAGTCCTACCAAAATCACTCAGCTTTTTAAAAATACCTTCGACCACGTTGCTGTATTTACAATAGACTCTTTTCAGTTTGATGTGAGTTGGGTCATTTGGAGTCAAAGGAGAAAGATGCCTCTGCATGTCACTGCAGCTGCTTTTCACAGAATCACAGAATCACAGAATCACAGAATGTTAGGGATTGGAAGGGACCTCAAAAGATCGTCTAGTCCTAAAGATGGAAATGTGAAGGCTATAAGGTGACAGTGTCTGTCACTCTTCTCTCCACAAGCCCATTAGCTGTTTATCATAACCTGGCTTTAGCAGGAATGGCTTTAAAAAAATGCTTGTGAACACACAAAGGGTGTCCGTGACTGCAGGTGGCAGAGCATTTGGATGATTTGTCAGAGGAGTCCAGGCAAGCTTTGTGCCTTGCCTGTGATATTACCCAAAGCTAGGCAATCTGAAGGGGATGTAGAATAATTCTAGGGTGTTTTTGAAGGGCTGGGGACAGAGCTAGGGGGCACCTCAGTCCAGTACTGATAGATATTTCAATATTGAATGGAAATGATGTTGTCATCCTCTCCCTGCCCCTATCAGCTTTGTGCTTCTAATTTTGGACAGTGTTTTTACTTTCTATTTTTCTTTCCCCTACAATTACTGCATTCCCTGTCTTTTGCTTTTCATCCTGTTAGCCTCAGATTTGACAGGAAACTTCTGGTGATATCTAAATATGAGTCAGAGCCCATCCAGAAACACAGCTTACTTACCATACTGATAGCCTTGGGCTTTTGCTGAGTTCTTACTACCCATTGTATTGAGCCACTTTTAAAGCACAGTGTGGCTTTAAACAAATATTAGTTCTAAAATCTAGGTCACCCTTCTTACTGAAGGGCAGATAAGAGGTTTGCTCATTTCCTAGTGAAAAAACAATTTTTAGTGGTTGACTTGATGATTTGAAACGAAAATAATTTAAAATAGTGATAGTGTAGATAATTATGCAGTTTAAGTTCAGGAGTGGTTTCTCAGCATTAGGCAGAGTATTGTTTAAGTGCTATGGATGACAAAGATTAAGGCAAATAATAGGTAACCTCTTTAGAGTGCTGCATCTGTAGCCCAGTGTTCTCCTAGGATAAAGTCAGGTGCATACTAATGAGGGATTACGAATAGCTGGTGGAGTTTTGAAGTATATGAAAACTGTGAAGGCAGGACTGAGTGCAGAAAATAATCTTTTGAGCAGTCCATAACTGTTTAGAAGCATCAGACATGTTTGAGGAGCAGATTGGGGAACTGAGGTTATTTAGTCTGAAGGAGGCTGAGGGGAGACCTTATGGCTCTTTAAAACTACCTGAAAGGAGGTTGTAACAAAGCAGGGGTCAGTCTCTTCTCCTAGGTAACTAGTGATAGAATGAGGGGTAATAGCCTCAAGTTGTGCCAGGGGAGGTTTAGGTTGGATTTTAGAAAAAATTTCTTCACTGAAAGGGTTATCAGGCATTGGAACAGGCTGCCCAGGGCAGTAGCGGAGTCCCTGTCCCAGGAGGTATTTAAAAGACGTGTGGATGAAGTGCTGAGGGACACAGGGGGGAACTGGCAGTGTTAAGTTAATGGTTGGACTTGATCATATTAGAGGTCTTTTCCAACCAAGGCTATTCTATGATTCTATGTTTTTACATAAACTGAAATTTCCTGGGAGGCACTGGCTGTCTGTTAATAATTTTTCAACACTTTAGTGAATGGTCAGATTTTCAGCCTTCTTTGTTTGGCATTTGTGTAATACTCAACCAGTCCTTCATTACTTGGTATCCAGTATTTTGTAAATGCACATATACAGAAAAACAGGCATACTTTTATATACATATTTGCTCATACTAGGAACACACTTGGATATTTAAACTCTTTTCCACACATGCAAACGTTACAAGATGGCTTGTGCATAGTTGCATACAGTAAACTATTTTCTGGAATTTCTGGTTTAAAAATAAATAAAACAAAGTTTCTTTAAGCAATGTGTCATCACTGTTGTTATGCATGTGTATAGGACTAACTCAATGGTAAGCAGGTCAGAAATTTTAAGATAAATCTTTTACTGAGCAGCATCAAGGTCTTCTACCTTTAAGCAATTAAAGAACACTGTAGGAGCTCCAAGAGGGTAAAAAAGTACTGTTCTTTACAGCACTGAAGATGATGATGACAGTTGAAATGGAAATTTCACTGTGCGAAGGTCAGTGCAACATGCTCTTTCAGAACAGCATAATTGGAAAGAACCTCTAACCTGTTTTAGACTCATTCCAAATAGCTTCTGGATGTCCTTGACAGTTTAAGAGCAGAAACTGGGTAGGAATTCACATGTTGGAGAGAATTTTTTTCAAAAGCAAACAAATGAAGCCATGGCCTGGTTGAAAATTCAGTCTAGTATATCAGAAGCTGCCTTTAGTTCTCCGCATGCAGGCTCCTAGCAGTCAATTTTATTGATGCCTCAGAGAAACTGGTGGTCAGTCTGTGCCCTCAGAATGGGCATCTCTAAGGGAAATTAGTACCTGCTTTGCAGAGGCCACAAATGTAAAGTTTGCAAAATGCTCAGTGGAGTTCAATCTGGCCAACAACCTGCCAGCGGAAGATATGTAAACAGCCCTGTAAAGATCTCTGGTGCTAATTTACATTTTAATTAACTCTGCAGAACAACAGTATCTCTAAAAAAGAACACTACTTTGTACTGCCTCTTACAATGCCCTCAATATTTTTTTAAAGGGTACTGTTTTATTGGTAGGATTAAAATTTACACTAATGCCCAAAGCTTCCATGGATTCCCATCCCAGAAGTGAGGAGTCTGTGCTAAAAGAATTTGGAGCAAAGAGCTTCATTCCACCATACCTTGAACAATGTCTCTATGGCCAGGAAAGTTAGAATTCATCACATAGCCCTTGAGGGATATCTGTCAGAAGTCTAGAGTCCCTTTATAGTCAAAGGAAAGAAAAAGACATTTCTAGGACATGATTTCTCTCATCCCAAAGTAGATAGGTAAGATTAATCATTCCCTAAGAGTACTCATTTCTCTCAATTTTCTATAAAAGGAGCTCAAAAAGGAGACATGTGAATCATAGATACTGAAGCTTTCATGAGATCAGTCTCACCCGGACTGTCTTGGCATGTCACATAGCTTCAGTGGGAACACTTGTAAATAGATCCAAGGGGAGTTTTAGGATAACAGCATTGAAGATAGCAATGTGCCGAAGTTCTAAGTTAATAAAGTTATTAACAGCCTTATGAATACAATCAGTGAATGATTAGCTTGAAGTTAATAGCCTGAATATATCTCCAACTCGTGATGTAGCCTAAAACATATTAACTGAAAGGCCAAGCTTCTTATTTTCAGTTACTTTCTCAAATGAGAATACTTGGGTGTGAGGAAAATTAACTATATTTTAGGGTTGTTGTTGATGAAATTGGAAACCAAAAAATGTAGTAGAGAAAATGGCAACTCAGATTTCATAAATTTTTTCCCTGAGTTTGAATTCACTCTGGTATCGTAAAAACTAGTTAAAAGTGTTAAGAAAAAGAAAGAGAAAAGACAAAAGGAGAAAATCTGACTTTGATTATAAGACTGAGTGTATTTTTCCATTTATATCTGTAAGGTTTATTTTTGTGGGTAAAATTAATATGAAGATGTCTCCATTCTTTGCAGTTCCCTCTGTACAATGTGTGTGAATTTAGGCTGTGACTTTGACAGAGACCTCTCCAACCTTAAAAATTTTGATTCTTGGATCTAATCTTTTGATTCTGAACCACCGTGTTGACAGAAACAGACAAATCCAAGCCAAAAAATTAAGTCAGAATGCCTTGCCCAAACTGTCTTTTCACTAAACCAAAACAAAAGGGATATCCCCCACCTGCCTCCCCCAAACAATCACGAATTACAGCCGCAAGTATGGTTTCCCTGACTCGGCTGAGCTTGATTTTGGATCCTTTGTATTTCCTTAAGCTTTTCATACTTTGATTTCCTTTCTGCTGCCAAGAAAAAAAGAATCATGTTTCCTCACAAATTCTTCTCCGGAGTCTGTAATGTGAGATTTGTTTAATAAATTACATAAACAGATACTCAAAGAGTACTTTGCCCACAGACTTTTTGCCCTGAGCCACTGACAATACTGTTTTCTCTTGATCTTTCTGCTTGAAAAATGTTGAATTTTTGGTTTTGCAGATTTGCACATGTCCAATAACTCCTGTAGTAACAGAATACAGTTTATTTTTTTTGTGGGACCTCAAGCTTTTGTTGAGGCTCTCAGTTCTGGGAGGACCTGAGCTATGTCTTCCACCTTGTAGCATGGCTGCACTGCTGTCATGCCACTCCGTGAGCAGGGAGCAAGCCCAGGGCATGATCCAAGAGGGAGCTGCCTGCACCATACTACTTACTCTTCAGCTGGGAGTTCGGTCTGGCCAGCTGTGGGGTCATAGAGGATGCAGAGCTACAGAAGATGCTATTCTACTGTGTGAGACGTGAACATTGTGCAGTGTGAACAGGTATCGGGCTACAATTAATTTCTTGTCTCTCAAAGATTTTTCAGTTGTAAAACGCTATCTCAGACATGAGCTAGTGAAATCAGTGGACTGTAAATCCCACAGTATAAATCACTTGTGGGAAGTGTTAAAAAACGTAGTTGGAAACAACAGTAACTCATCTGAGGTAATTGAATTAGTTCATAAATAAAAGAAAGATGTGTGACCCTTATTGATTTTTTTCCCTCTGAATATAATGGCTGCTGTTTGAAAGGGAGAAAGAAAAGAAAGGGAAGAAAAGGGGAAAAAAGGAAGAAAAGAAATAAAAAGCAAAGCAAAGCAAAGCAGGGATGGAGGAAGGGAGGAAGAGAGGGAGGGAGGGAGGGAGGGAGGGAGGGAGGGAGGGAGGGAGGAAGAAAGGACAGTTTATTTGCAAACTCATAGTGGGAGAACCTCACAAGGACAGCAGAAAAGAACTGGTCACCTAAGTATAATGTAGGCAGTTTTAGAATTTGCTCACAAGCTAAAGCCACAACTATTCCATTTTCAGTTAATCAGCACTAGTGAATTCACCCTATTTTAATCACAACATACTTAATTAGCTCTCACTGGTAGTGGCTGTGCTTCAAAGTGGGTGCAATTTGAGCCGTGCCATACAGTGGAGCATATCAAAGAACCATGGGCATCATAGAGAACCACACATTACCCTCTGGCATAATCATAGCTACTGTATCATGTGAAATAAACATTTTCATTATGTTTTGCTCATTCTTCCAACATTTTAGATACTGTTTAGGTATCAAGTGTGTGCTCTGAGTAATAATATGAGAAAATTAAAATTATGCAGTTATTTAATAAGTCACTCCATTCTGCAGCTGGAATTTGGAGAAACATGCATGTTTGTGTATGTATGCGAAATATAATATGATCAGACCACTTGCTTTAAGTTGATATGACAACCCATCTTGATGGAAATAGTCTGTAAAATGGATTACCTCTTGTTAAAAGAAAGGAAAAACAATTTAATTGATTTCTGTAATGCAAGGACTTCTCTGACTAGCAGGCTGAATTTGAGTGGCAGATCCCAGCTTCCTCCTACAAATATATACATATAGTATATATTATATATATATATACATCAAATTTTTTTGTCACTTGAAGTAGCTTCTTCTTAAAAGAAAATTTAATTTAAAAAAAATTATCCTAGAATCTCTTCTTCCTCTCTTTTCCCTGCACAAAAGAGATTTTAAATTCACTTGGTTGAAAAATAAGAATTTTCAAGTAGTACCTTGAATATTTGTGGTTTTTTGGTAGCGAGCTTTCTGAGTGCATGTTCATCAGCTGTATTAGCCAAGCTGCTTAAGCCATCATTGTCCAAACACTTTGACTTCACTGCTTAGCTAGCAACGTGGAGCTTCTTTCTAGAATTTATTTTCTCCATTGGCTGTGTTTAGGTAGAACACAACCACTTTTAACTGCCTTAGGGGTCTGAAACAGTCAGAGAGAATCCAGGAATCTGTGGTTTGTCTCTAACTATTTTAGAGGAAGGTGCCTTTACTCCTGAGTTATGAAGATGCTGTTCTGCGATATTGTTATGACTGATGTTTACTAATTATTTGTTCAGGACTGCTTCCTTCTAGATTCTGCAAATAAGAATTAGTAATTGACAAACAATTAATCTTCCCTTAAAATTATCCTGATTTTGTGCTTTGAAACATTTGCTTTGAAACAATGTTTTTGAACCTCAAAAGCAAAAGAAATATTGCTTAGTTACACCTTCCTCATTATGTAGAGAACATCTTTTAATCCTTCCTTAAACAGAAACCTCTGCTGGAGCAAGAAACAGCTACCAAAGCCAAGAGTAGATAATAATAAACATGTTTATGTCAGTCATGCTGAACTAGTATAATCCACCAATATGTGCTTGTTTGCTACTAACTGCTTGTAGGCAGCCAGTGGCTGTGAGTGGTGAGGCTCTCACCCAGCGCTTGCTGCACCATCACCCCTCTGCAGAGGGCTGGGGAGAAGCTGTAGGATGGGTGTTCACTCTGTCCCAACACTTATGTTCTAATATGCTGTGCCTTCCAAACCTGAGGTCTTTTTAAAAGACTTCATTAAGGCTCTTAAACACCAAAATGAATTTTGAGTATTACAGCCCCAGGTCCCTTACTTACCTGTTTGCTACTTCCTTAGGTGCCTCTCAGGCTTCTAAAGTTTTCTGGCAGCTCTGTTTTCTACAGGAACATGAGTGCTGCAGTTGGATATTTCAGCATCTATCTCCCATTCAAACTTGAAGAGAATCCAGCAACATGGTGCTTCTCAATGTGAATCCCCTCAAGGAAGTAATCTGCTAGCTATCTGCACAACACGTCCAAAGTAAATCAACACAGTGTGACTCTTCAAAAAAGGTCTCCTTTCAAAGATATTACAGCTGAGTCTCTGGAAGAGGATAAGCAAACAATACAGAGAAGCTAAATCTGCATCTTAGGTATTGGGCTGCTTGTCTTTAACTGAGGCAGCCTGCACTGTGATCCTCACATTTTAAAGTCAACAGCCATTAATTATGTAAAACAGAGAAAAAAACCTCCTGAGATCAAAAATCTAATACCTGATCAGAACTATAGATGATAGTTAGGTCAATTTGCCACATAAGCTTTTGTTCTATTGCTTTCTATCCCTTTATTCCCTTCCAGCCTTGCAACCTTAGAGACCAGATTTAAAAATGCAGTGTTTTTCTCTTGGAGTTTTCTATGTGAAAGGCACCTTTTCACAATGCGCTTTTAAAACGTTGCTTTCTGTAATTACAGTGAACAAGTGCTTAAGGAAAGGAAGAAGAATAACATTTTCAGAATGGAGAAAACATTTGACAAAATCTGAACGTTGTAGAAATAGAAACCCATCTCAACTGCAGGCAAAATGAAGTGAATAAAGCCAGGAGGTTGAAAAGCTGTGTTCCTCATCGTAACTCTGCCACAAAGGTCCCGACAGAAGCAAATGTTGAAAGCTACAGTTTGTTAGAGCTGAAGCTGCCTTCAAAGAGCAGCACTGTTCTCTGCCTGTGAGAGTTGTATGTTTTTAGTTACCGATAGCCTCATACAACATTGGACAAATGATATCTTGACACTAAAACAACTCCTGAAAGATAAATCTAAACTCATCATCTTGGACCATTTCTTGGCCTTAATTATTGGTATTAATTCACTCACTGCACAATTAAGATTGATTTATGTGGGAAATCTGTTATCCATTTCCCCAAACCCAGAAAAAACTTATGCATGTTGAAATGTATGTACATGAATCCCTTAGATGGACTAATGATCCCATATACTGCTTATTTTTTTCAGACACATCAGTATTACTAGTACTTTTGAGCTGAATTTGTACTTTTGAGGTTGATGTTCATTGAGGCAGTTTCTGAAATTACATCATCCCGACTCTGATGAGCCAGTGGAGACCAATATTTTAAAGTAATACTGTTTAAAAGCAGAGCAGTAAAATGGTAAGAGCATTTGCCAGGTTAAAGTTTTATAAAAATAAATAGAGTGCTCTTTAAATACGAGTGACTGTATAATATGAAGAATATGATTTATGAAAACACGGTCTGCAAATATTTGCTGTCATTTATCGTGTTTGGGCTGAAAGTCCTAAAATTATTTACCTTTTCTAACCCTGTGGTGTATTGAAAGCATTTTGCCTATCTTGCCTATTGTCACAAATGTCATGTCTTACAGAATCACTCATCAGCAGAATGTCATCTGTCCCTTTCCCACCACCACATCTCTTTGTGCTAAATAGCCCACACACAAGCACCTCCCCTCCTTCTTTCATGCATTGAAAGATACAAAAACCATAAGCAACCTTCTAACGCAGGCTGAGACACACATGTGCTGGCAATGGAGGGATTTTTATACTAAGTAACCCCTAAAACTAATTTTTTACTTCAGCTGATGCTAAATGGGTGATGTCAGCCATGCAGACCCTCCAGTTTAATTTGCCAAAGCAGTTATAGGCTTGAGCTCTTAGATTTATTTTCATATACCAAAACATCTGTGTATACTCTTGTAGAGTGGCACAAAGGTTAATCTAAATAAATTTCTGAGGCTTTTGATAGAGACTTGATTTTGATTGAATTGTTAGAATCTGCTGTTAAACAAGATCTGCTGTTTTAGCAGCTGGCTAAAATACTCTCAGGTGAAATCCTTAAAGAATCCCATAGCTTATACTTAATAAGATTTAATTATTTTACAACTTATCTCTTTCACATTAGTGCTCCCTCTGCATTTGCCACATCCAAATGAGCAAACTGTTGAATTCTGAAAAATAATTCCAGTGTAGAAATATGAGTAATATACACAAGGTCAAAAAACAGACAAGAGTAATTTGTAACAACTAAATTGCTTGATATAATACTTTGGCTTGATAGTCTTTAAGAGGAGGCTTTACATAAGTCAAAGGTCTTTGGAGTAATATGCAAATCAAAATCCTACCACTCTCCTAAATCCTTTTAATCCAATCATTAATCTCAATAATGACCTAGTTTTTGGAACCTTTCCTGTGTTCATCCACTTAATCACATTACCTAGTATGCCCTTTGCAAACTTTTAGAGGAGACATATGTGCACATAAATAACATCCTACTAAAATGTAACTGAAACCTTCCTGAACAAGTGCAGTTTCGTAGAAGAAAATCTCCTAGCACCTGCTGAAGTCTCATGTAGCCTCTCTATTACCATAACACTACAATTTTTAGTGGGTAGTAGAGCTTTGCATAATGCAAAGGAAGAAAGAGGTGGATACCATATCTTTATACTTAGCTAGCAATTGTTAGAGAAACATCAAAGTGAAGAATGAGCAGCCATTACATAGTCTGGATTTTTTCTCAGTATCAGTTGCTGTGCATTGTATGATCACTGACATGCTTGTTTTTCTGCAAAAATAAAAAATGGAGAAAAACACCAGATTCACTTGAGTTTTCAAATTATAGAGGAAGAAAATTATCAACCATGAAGACACAGAGGGTAACTTTTTTCACATGATTCTCTTCTTACAGGGAGTAAGAACTGGTTCAGATTTAGTGGAAGATACTTCATTAATGTCAGAATTCCTCAACCAGGGAGGCACAGACCAGATGATCCACAGCACGTACAGCACTAAAATGCTCTCCAATACCAAGCACAGGTGCACATTAAAGCCTGAAGTTCACTTATAGTGGTTGCTTGGCTGACAGATAGGCTCTGTGCTTTGTGCCTGGGGAAGCACATTAGAAAAGTTTTACACAATAAGATGATGTAGTTTCTGTGTTATTCCACCAATGAGAATATAATCACATACCTGCCTAATTGTCAAATATCTGTCAAAAATATTAAACACATTTTCAGATGAACTGGTAGAACAGTGGGTGTATTTTTGTTTTGTATTGTTTGGGGTTATTTTATTTTATTTTATTTTTTCATTTTGTCTTTACCTTTGAAAGAAAGTTCTTAAGTCAATCATATTTATATATATAAAAAAGCTCTTCTATCTCTGATCTATCCTAGCCACCCTACATTAGAATTTAAGTTAAATAGTGTTTTTAGCTGAATACCTCAGAAAGAACACCAGAGAGTAAAAAAAGAACTGCACTCCCATGAAGTGGGTATAAAACCAGACAGTAATGTATGTACTCTCTCTAATGAGTCACTAAGGCTAAAAGAATTTTTTAGTTCTCTGAGGCCTAAAAGACCATGACAGGTACAATGCATGCTCTAGTAACTAGACACTACCCCTCTGAATTGAGTTCATTGTTACTGGGCGTTTCGGTTTTTTATCCAGTGAAAATAAAAAAAAGGCAAAAATAATAATATATGAATGTTCACACTACTGTTGAGGATCTGAATAATGTAAGGAAGCCAAGAGTCTCCTATAGAGAAGTAATATGGCTCTATGAAAATTACACTAAAAATCATTCTGATTTAACAGAAAATGAAAATCTTTGTCTAGATTTTCTGAAGTATCCCATAGAATTCTGCGGAAGTGATGTAATTTTCCATTATATTGCATGGCCTGGTGCAAAAACCTTTCAAAAGGTTAGCATTTTCTATCATATTAATGTATTTTCCATGACTTTTCTCTAAAGAATGCTTTATTCAACTCATAAATTCCCTTCTTGTTTTATGTCTTTTTAGCCTTTGCATTATTTCAAAATAGTTGTCCATATGTAATGAGTTTCTACATTTAATCTCTTGAATGAATAGTTAAGAAGTTTTGTATGTCCTCGCTTTATCTTTCTTTTTAAGATTACACATGTCCTATTTTTACGAAGAGTTAGTTGTTTGTGCAGGTCTGTTTTTAAATTCATATAGGTCCAACTGTTTAATGAGCATGCTGAAAAATGGTCTTCCATAATTATTCAGAGTAGGTAACTTACAAGTTTTTTAGATAATTTCTTTATCATGTTGCCCAAGTTCATGACTATGCCAACCACTACTCTTGGACATTTGTGAAATAACAGAGAATCAGAGAATGCTTGAGGTTGGCAGAGACCTCTGGAGATCTTCTACTGAGCCCCCCCTGCTCAACGTGGATCAGCTTCAGCAGATTACTCACGGCTGTGTCTGGTCGGGTTGTGAGTATCTCCAATGATGGAGACTCCACAGCCTCACTGGGCAGTCTGGTGCAGTGTATGATCATTCTCACAGTAAAAAATATTTGTCTTGTGTTTAAGTTGAATTTTGTCTGTTTGCATTTGCACCCATTGCCAGTCATCCTGTCACTGGGCAGCACTGAGAGGAGCCTGGCTCCATCTTTTTTTGTTCCCTCCATCAGGTATTTATACACACGGCTAAGATCTCCTTGAGCCTTCTCTGCTCCAGACTGAACAGTCTGAGCTCTCTCAGCCTCTCCTTGTATGTGAGATGCTCCAGTCTCTTAGCCATTTTCTTGACCCTTTGGTGGAATTGGTCCAGTATGTCTTTGTCTCTCTTTTACTGGAGAGTCCAGAACTGGACCTGGCACTTCATACTGGAGACAGAGTAACTTCTGCTAGGGCCATTAACATGAAGTAACAAGAGAAAAACTCGGCAGGCAGCAGCTGCTTCTGGAGGCAGAATGACTGAATCATTACACCCAAGAGACAGCAAAGTTATGATCTTCCCAAAGACTACAAATAGGAGAACCCCAGGGACTAGAGAAAAACTAGGTGTAAGTTGACCAGAAGAATCATTTCCCTTGACCTACAGGTCTTCCTAATGCAGCCCAGGACACTGTTGGACATCTTTGCTCCAAGGGCACATTGCTGGCTCATGGTCTTTACTTCTTTGAAGTAAAGATGAGTAAGTACTAAGGGTAAAATTAGACACACATATATTGATATATTCTTATGAGAAGAGCATGTGCAGTCCCTTGTAGTTAGCATTCACAAAATTGCATGCATTGACCTCCATATAGCGGAAAATATTCTTCCTGCTGAATTTAGGTAGCTAAGTAAATTTAACTTGGTCCTGCAAGACTATGTGGATTTTATCAGAGGCTGTATGGATTTTTACTACTTCTGGTAAAAATTTTCTGTAACATAAATAATACATCTTTAACCATTTGAAGTACAGTAAATTTGAAGTAGTAAATACAATTTGCATGGAGTGTGATGTGGGAGAGCACAATGATAGTATATTAAAATTACAGGTTGCATTTGCCAGTTCTAGTGACTCATCTTTGAGGCAGACTCTGAATATCAACAGATATCATTCAGTTACCTTTCCTATTTAAAAATTGCAAGCCACTTCTGAGGCACCAAAAAGAATGTCTTTTTTTACTTTTTTCATTCTCAAGATGTTTTCTTGATAAGCATAGAAAAAGATCACTGATTTTTTTTTTTGTTTTTTTTTTGTTTTTTTAATGTATCAGTAGCAACTACAATCTCAGTGGAAGCAAGACAGAAATCAATTAGAAAGATAAAGGGCTATAGCAATATGCAAATGTAGCAATTGAAATGAGAGTTGGCAAAAACAAAATTTAAAAACTCTTGAAGCATTTGTGGAAAGGGGAAAGGTAGAATAGGGAAAAGACTGTACAAATATCCATATATATATATAGCCCTGCTCCATGAATATTCTTAGTTTTATGCATACAAATACTCTTAGAGAGATCAGTGACCAAGTACACCTGTAAATATGTCCTAGATCAGTACTACTACAAAAAGGTGAAGACTTGGGATGAGGGGTAGGGGCAGAGTACCTAAGCTAAGAGTACACCGAACCATAGGAAGACTGAGGTTGCATTTTAGTTGGAGGTGTCTAGTCTAGTCTTTAGTCCAACCAGGTGCTCAAAGCAGTGCTAACTTCAAAGTGAGGTAAATTTGCTCAGGGGCTCATCCACAACTTCCCTGAGAGTCTGTTCCAGTGCTTAACCATCCTCATTCTGCAGAGATTTTGTTCTGTAATCCAACTGGATTTCCTTTCTTGGGGCATTCCACTGTTGTCTTGTGTATATGTCCTGAATTATCCGTGGGGAATATGGGCAGCTCTAGAAGACAGTCCAGTGCATGTGAGTTGGAGCTACCTTCTTGTATTTCCTATCTTTCTCCATATAAGGAGATTCAGGTGACTGTTCTTCCAAGGCTGGCACTTCACTGCGCTATATGAATCTGTCTTCACTATTGCTCTTTCTCAGAAAGAAATAAATGAATTACATATAGGAATTCTGTCGCTTGCTGTACCTTATATACCAGATTTCTCAAACTCATTATTTGAAAGAGTCTTAGTCATTTATCTGTACCTGTTGTACCTGTACTGCTTTATGTTGGTTTATATCTTAGAGTCTCATTTTTTCTCAGCCATGTTTCGTATCTATTTCATTAAAATGTTGACTTTCCTTTCCAATGCATGTTTTCTAGCCTTTATAAAATTAGAGTTCTGCATACATTCCTGACTTAAAATGTTGGCAGTCATGGATGACCCCTTTAAAATAACAATATAGGACAAAAATTTGCTCTGGTAAATACCATAACATGCTGCTGGCAAATAATACCACATACTACTGTGTGCTGTGTGCACACCTCCACCATGAGAATCCATTAAAGGCATTTGCATTTCCGTGCATGATGTGGGGAGTCACTTTCAGATTCCACTGACAAAAAGGCACTTTAAAATGAGGTTGAATGCTGCCATGTTTAATTCTTTTTGGGAATCAAGTCTAGCAGTCATGGCCAAGTTTCCCCAAATTTGTTCTCATTTAAATTGTTACACTTATATCAGTAATCATGGAGCACTTGGTTTTCTTACTTGCTCATCATAGAAGCAATGGCCTGAAACAGACCTCGGGGTCACTTGGTCTTTCCCAACATGCACACCTCTTGTCAAAAGACACTCGACAATGTCTGTGTCAGTTCTGATGGGCATCAAAGACAGAGAGTAGTTTCGGTCCTTTTGCTAACATCCATTCAAACAATGGCAGCACAGCTTTCCCCACAGTGCAGCGGGTTCTGTGTCTCCATATGGGTATTTGTGAATGGAGACATCTCTGGCAGAAGAAGAATTGTCTGGTTAACAGAGGAGTCAGTCTGCTGCTAACTGATAACCTGAAGCCCAGTGCTACATGATTCTAATGCAATCTGCCAGATCAAGAAATCTGTGCTGGCTCATAATTCGGATGAATATGATTCAGACATGGAAAGAAAAGAAATGGGAGGAGAGGGGATCAATATCAGGAAATCTCATCTATAGCAGCCATCTGAAAGCTCCAACAATTGAGCTTTCTGTAACTTGCAACATTAATCTTGATGATGTGCAGAGGTTGAGAAAATGAAAAAGGAACAGTAGATAACAGAATGAAACCTCTTAACAATTTTATCAGGTCCAGCTTTCACTGTCACTCACAAAAATTGAAAGGGCAAGCATAAATATCTGCAGCCTTTCAATACATAAGTCCTTCAAAGTATGCTCATATTGTTCAGGAAAGCTATTTTGCTTGGTCAGCAAAGTAACAGCTGAGGGAACCTAAAAGGAATAAAGAGTTATCATGAGCATCCTTCTGAGAAGTCTAATATGAAGATATTGCTCATTCCACCACCATCAAGAAAATGCACAGTTTGATTTAAAGATTTTTTTTTGTGAACACACACTTCACACATACTGAAAAAGTGGTATGTTCTTGTTCTTATTAGAATTCAGCACATAATGCACCTCAATAAGGCAGCTATTTATACAAAGAGCGGTGAGAGCCATCATGATTTAAGACAAAGGCAAGATTAATATATTCAAAATATCAAACTAAATTAAAGCATACAAGAGCAGCAGACCTAATCATCTCAAACCCTTTCTAGGTTGAAAGTCATTCACCCACTGGAAGCAGAAGAGAAAAATAGATGTTGGATAATTTGAATTGTCATTTGTTTGATTCAATTTTGATTGCATCAGGATTGTCTGGTTTTTATGTGCAAAATTTTCCTCTTTTGATTAGTGTTCCTCTGTCCTCTACGTATCAGCTATAAATCACAGAATAATAGTGGCAAAGTTTGGTTTGGTTTGAATGCCTATTGTAATTGCATTTTGTCTCATTTATAGCCTAATCAAATAAATCCCACTGGAAGTTAGCCAAGGGACAGAGCTAAAGCAAATGACAGTAAACCAAGAACAGATTTTCTTGACATACTTAGTTTTAACCTTTGTGGGACAAGTATTTTAAGCCTGTTAAGAAGAAGAAATGCAGTAAAAGAGAAGTCTGATCTATATGAACAGCTTTGAGGCTGAAAGCACGTCCTCTACTGCCTTCAGAGTCCAGCTCAGCCCTGGATGTTGGCTTACACATTGCAAATAAGAAAGGGCACAGCTCATTAGGACTTACAGACCAGATGGTTTCATGAAATAAATATTTGTGTGCTGTTATCTACAGGTTACATTCTTCAGTTGCAACAAATGTGCAGCTGGAGGTATAAAGTTACAAACAAGATATAAAATTATAAACACTGAGTATGTGCTGTGGGGTTCTCACAGGAGCACAAACTGGTCCTCTAGTTTGCAAAGGCAGCACAGGCCTGTAGCCACGACCCCGTAGGCACCTGTGAGATCATCTCATGTGCCTAAGTGCCCAGCAGCAAGTAAGCAAGCAATTGTAGGTTTCATTCTCCAAAAGAAGACTTAAAGTACCCAGCTAAAAGTTTACCATCATAAATTAAACTTTGGGCTAATAAGATCTTTAAAGGGGTTTTTTGGCTCAAAGATTTGTGTTAATCACAGAAGTTAATGTAGAAATACCGAAATATCACTGAGCGTTGGAGCTGGATGGTCCCAGGATCCCTGGAAGATAGGTGTTGCACCATATGAACAAATCCTTGAAGTAGTCTCCATTGTGCCAAGCACCATACAAGGGCACACAAAAATATGTGCCTGAAAGAAGTTTCCATGTGAGAAGCCGTGTTGTCTCTTTGTCCAGGAAGGGATGGAGGTGCAAAAGAAGATTTGGAATGAGATTCATTTCATCTGACTTCAGACATCTACAGTACACGTCCTATGTTTTAGTCACCCAGGGTTCCCCTCGTGCAATAGTGCAGAAGTAGATATTTATGGCATGATTCATCTGACCTGGCTTGGATGGCTACTTTAGGATGAGAAAAATTGCTCTCTAGCAATGCCTTTTTCTCTCCATGAATCTGGTGGACAGCCTACATGGCAACTGTGCTGTAGGTATCTACGCTTGGTCAGATAAATCCTCAGCCTTGTTGCTTTCTCTTCCCTCGCGTACACAAGCTGAGGCAAATACAATCTGCTGTTTAGATTGGTTTCCAAATTTCTGTTTGGAGAGTCTACAGAAGATTGTCACCCAATCTGTTTAGCTAAAAAGAAAATCACAAAAAACCCCGAGATTAAATGTTTTTAATTATTTCTTGAGCAACAAGGCATCTAGTGGGTATTACATAGATGCCTTCACCCCTCTTGTGGCCCTGCAACAGGCTGCCTGGCTTTGGCCTGGAGAGTAGGAGGCTTTGCCTGTGGAGCAGCAGCAGCTTCGAGCGTAAAAACTTCATGTGCCTCTCCTGACTTCCCTGTGCTGTCAGGTCACTGGTGTTTCTCATGGGCTAGTATTAGCCTACCAGCATCACCTTCTTTCCCTTCTTGAAATAATTTACTTCACGCAGGGCAGGGAATAAAACATGAATTAACAGTACCGTCCTCTGTACACAAGCCAAGATACCTACATATGGTCACTTAAAACACCCCTGGTATTTGTTTTGATTCTATGCAACATATAAGAAAACAAAATTGATTTAAAAAATACGCATTGACCATGTAAGGAACTAGTTAGGCAGTTGTATCTATATGCTACCATCTTTTTGTGAATAGAATTGTCTGGTTTTGTTTTGGGTGTTGTTTTTTTTAAACTAACCAGAAGTATGAAGAGTCATTAAAGCTAAAATAAATCTGGATTAAAAATGTTTGTGTAGAATTTATTATGTACTTGAGCATATATATGCCTCACTTTAGTCATAACATCAGAAGAGGTGATCCATGTGAATGTAATGGGACACCTGGCTAAATCCTAAATTCCTAAAGGACAGAACAGAACAGCAACTGTGCACCAGTGCCATTCTGAGTCTGACAACAATACAGCAAAAGCTGGAGAAATGTTTCTAATCACGAGGTTATTCAACAAAAAAAAATAGGGAGGGAGTTCATGACATTTAAATTAATTCATTATTTTGGTCTTGAACTGACTGAGAGAAAAAAAAAAGTTGATTTTTTTAAGGAAGCAGTAGGGATTTAGATGTGCAAAATGTTTCAATTTAAGACAAAATTTCAAAGTAAAATTTTAGCTACATACAATTTTTCAGATTCTACAAAAATATTTTCTTTGATTTTTTTCTGGTTTTCAGTTTTGTCATCAAAATGAGTAGTTCTCACAGCCGTGTTCCTATGCTGCTGTGTGCTATCACAAACGTGTTTCTTTGGAAGTTTTAAAACAACTTACGCTTGCTTACCACTATCAGGCTCTATTGCAGGCTGTAGGGAAAAAAAAATAAAATTAAATCTAGAGCAAAATTACCAGTACTGTAAACTAGTATTTCTTAGTTTGCCAATGTTTTCTTTGACGTTTCTGATGATATGATGTCATGACTCTGCAACTTTGCCCTATTTTCTGCATAGCATCTACTGGGCTAGAATGGATGGAAATAAACAGCTTACATAACAGTACAGCTGTGCATTCAGATTTTTTTCTTCTCTATTTTATTTTTTTTTCTGAAGGAGATTTTCCCAGCATGAATTCTACACGTACAATCAACATTCACCAAATTTCATCTTCAAAATCTGTTAGGGTTTATAAGAAGATTAAGAGACAGAGCTGATGTGCTTCATCACCCTTCCCCTGTAATCACACAGCTTTGCACTAGGAAAGAGAGGAAGAGGTAGGTTAAAACTGCAGTAATTCCCTTGAAAGGAGAACTAAAATAGAAGACTGTGAATGTGAGACTTTGTACTACTTGGATTATTTAAAGCAAACCCTTTTGGGAAAGAGCAAAGATCAGATCCAGCAATCCAGACTACACTCACAGACATAAAAAACACCCTGACCTGATAGCTTTTGCTCTTATGTTAATAGCAAAGGCAATGATGAACAGCACAGCAGAAACTAACACTTGCACAGCAGAATCTTTAACACTCTCTATTCTTGTTTTCTGTATTTATTTTGACTGAATGTGTAGCACGTATTTATATGGACAAAGACTGGATAGGAAATCTTCCTAAACAATATAGGATGAAATACATATTCAGAAATTTTTTTAACTAAAGTGTATACAGAAATAGGTCCATGTATTAAAAAAAAAAAAAAAAAAGCCAGAATATGTACAATGAATTGGCATTGCTGAAGTTACATACACAGGTTTTTAAAACTGGGAAAGTTTGCAGAGAAAATTTTTCAAAGCTTTCAGAGTTGTTTACTTTTACAGCTAAAGTCACAGGAGATACCACCAACCTCTTCTTTCAAAATCACTGAACTGTTTAAAAATAACAACAATTAAAACCCAGTATTTTCAGTTTTCTTGTAGTTTGTCGTCTGTTTTTCCAGCCTTATAGCTTTATGTCACCACATATTGCTCCACAAAACACAGACAGGAGAAAAAACTTACTTAAAAGGAAATGAGGAAGCTTAAATTTATGGTAGACATTGGGCACTTAAGCTAGGAATTTTTTTAAAAAATGCTTCTGTGAAGTGCTGGGGTCAGAACCCTGAGCCCTGAATTAAGGTTGACATATGGGTGGTCCCCATGGTCCTTTAAAAGGAGGGGATGAGTTTGCCTTTTGGCTTTCCTCCAAGGTGCAGCCAGCCTTGCAAGGAAAGCCCTTGGGTAAACAAGCCCCAGGTGCCCTGCATTGGGTAAATGAGTGCCAGGTGTCCTGCTTTGGGGATAAAAGCTGGGACCACTTGCAGGAAGGGTGCAGTGTCTGTCTGTGAGGTGGGTGCACTTTGCAAAGTTTCCTGTTGGGGAAGGACCTCCTGACTCTCCCTGCAACTGAGCCCCAGTCAGGTTTGGCATTTGCAAACGCGGGCTTTGTGGGGAGACAATATGTGGCTACTTCTACCCTATATGATCAGCCTATTGACTTGGTTGTCTCCCATTTTTAATATAGGAGACTCTGTGTCTTTGTTTATTCCACCTGTTATTGGTTGTGCTGTGTTGTTGCTGGGGCTGATGTCTGTTATGTGTGATCTGGTTGACTTGTTTGTACCCCCAGCAATCCCCCATATACTGACTGTTCTATGTACAATAGAATCTGGTTACTGGTTTGCTTTTCTTCTGGCTGCATCCTTTGTGCTAGGCCTAGTGATTGGCAAAACCTTCTGGTAGCAGCTCTTCTCTCTCTTACACCAATTTCAGTCCCTGTATCTCTGTTGGCATTAGTGGGATGACCTGATCAGGCAAACAGCATGCTCAATGAACAGACCTACAATTTCTAAATCAGAAGTGTTAAACCCTCTGTATTAGAAAAGTAATAATTGACATGTCACAGTGGAAATGAAGTAGCTCCTTTTCATTTTTAGTAATCAAATGCTACCTAAGCCTATATCCTTTCATTAACCTAATCACTTGTGTGCCTGCAAGAATGGCCTGTAGGACTATAGTACTGCATTAGCAGAAGCCCAGCAGCAGACTTACCCACCCTCTGCGAGTTTGGGAAGACCCTGTTTCCAACTGAAAACTACAGGATAAATGCAGGCTGACTTCTACCACTGGACAATCCACTACATAAACAACCATGTAATTAATTTACAGCATGCAGGATAGATTTTTCCAAGCATTGTTGAACTCATTACCTCTATCAGCAGGACATATTATTATGTTTAATAGACCTCTTAAATATTTACTTTTCTCTGGAAATAACACACCTTCAACTCAACGTTCTGTTTAAAGTTATGGGATTTTAAGAATAATTCTTTAACTTGTATCCTTCCTGCCTTAGGAAAAGTGATGCAAGGTACAATTTAACCTACAGTCCTCACTATACCAGATCATTTAAATATTCTTTCTGAGACAAAAATCCTCTACTTCCTACTTTCTTTTGATCTTTCTTCTTCACTGTAAATTACATTATCATGTTGGAAGCATTAGGAACAATACTGAAAAGGAACTCCTTGCCCGTCTTCTATATGACCTCCCCATTCTTCAGGTGAATCAAGTTATACTTGCATTTCCAATTCTTTGGTTTAACATTTATATTATCTGACTTGCCTTCAAGTTATGTACATTTTTATGTCCCTAAAACATGAAAACAATAAATTAAAGGTTTGTTTAATGAATGTTGTTTTTACCTAATTTATCCCATGAGTCTAATGCCTATAAAGCAAGAGCACTCTGGGTTGATTCTTAAGATAATATGTTTATTGCATTGGATATAAGCCACATTGCAAATCCTAATGCTGCCAGAAAATGGTAAACTAGCAAACAGTACATCACATTAATTGAGAATGTATCACTGAACTTCAGAGTTGGCAGAAACATTTACCTCTTAATTCATGTTTAATTTCAAAGGAACAGCATTTAGAGAAGGGTCCCAAAAATAAGTGAAATTAAATTACATCCAGGCAAGTAAAAGAGCATTCACTGTCTATCAAAATAAACTTCTTCCATGCACCAGAACGTTCCCAGACTATCAGCATTGCATTGTTTTTAAACTGGATTTGAAATGCAAAGTGGAATGTATTCTAGCAACCTAAAGGCTATGTATTGATAACATTTAGTTGTAATGAATGCCATTGGCAGTGTTGTAACCAAGTAACACCAAAGTCAGTCCACAAAGGACCCACTTTTAAGAATGTTCGATTTCCTGATGAGAGGGAATTCGAACAAAGAAATTCTGGAAGATTATGCAGGTAAACTTGACAAGTCCGTGCTGTGGGGAAATTGATCTCACAATTTCTCTCCTGTCTGAGCTGAGGAGAGAAAAGCTTTTGATTCTCTGCTGCTTCTGTGTGTCCTTGATCATAGACTGGCTTCTCAAAAAATCCTTCTAAAGAAGGATTAGCTAAAACAGAAGCTGCTACTGAGTCTGTAAAGTAGGAATAGGGGGGTAAAAAAAGACCTGCTAGTGGTGTTTATGGAATCATACTGCCCTTTTCAGTCATATTTCCTCCCTTGCAAACCCTGATTTCACTTCCACCAGTGAGCCTGACTTCAGCAATTGAATTCCCCTTGGGCTTGCATTCCTTGTAAGAGTCACAAATAAAAAGTGACAAATTGTCATGACTTGAGGTCAAGATCATAATTCTGGAAATACTAGTTTAGGAAGAGCAAGAATAGCAGCTCAATAAAAGACAATCACTGTCCCAGACTGCAGCTGAAAAACGCAGCTACTTCTTAAAGCAGGAAGTCAACCTCCACCCATATGATGTATAATAGACCTTAAAAAAAGCATTGTTTACAACATTCAAGAAGTAAAAATAAATGGGCAAACAATCATTTCTGTGTGAAATGGAAGGGGAAGCTTAATTAAATAATTTGTGTAAATTTCTCATATGCAAATGGAAATCTCTGGATCTAAACTACCACAGTTTTACAAGGCTTCATCCAAACAGATGTAAATTCTCCTTGCAAAAACAGGTACAAGAGATCCAGGTACCTGATCACTGTACCGTGCATATATGAAGAGCTCAGAAAACATGGAGAAACTGTAACAGTTAATTTCCCTTTAAAGAGGAAGGGTGATTTTTTTGAAGTTCATAACTAACCAAAAAAAGGAATATTCATTGCATGGGAATAAGAAAAAGTGATGTCTTCGACGTCTTAAAGCAGCACATACATTTAATATAACTAGAAGTCCAAAATTTAAATTGCATGAACTCCAAATGTATTATCACGCATTTTTTGGTTTAAAGCACTATTATATCCATTTTTATGAAAAAAAAAAACTTTTATTTGATCCTTCGGCCCCCAAAAAATATTTCAATACAACTTTATGAAAATGCGTTGATTTTTTTATCACAGTTTTGATGA
Source organism: Podargus strigoides (assembly GCA_028020825.1). Taxonomy (NCBI): domain Eukaryota; kingdom Metazoa; phylum Chordata; class Aves; order Caprimulgiformes; family Podargidae; genus Podargus; species Podargus strigoides. The sequence continues at coordinate 122,659,895 of CM051663.1, read as the reverse complement.
GTAAAATGTCGAGTTTTCAGAAATTTCCATATTGACCATTTTTCCTTCAGATATGCGTTAAACATTGCATATTCATGTCAGTAGACTGATAAAATATTTTGTTAATATAGATTTAAATCAGCACTACTTCTATAAAAGAGATGTCTTATTCCTCCAGAAACAACAAAAATACCAGTTCAGTCTCAGAATTTATGATCAGCCTCAGTCCATGGGTAAACCACTTCCTGATATGATAGAACTATCATATCAAAGATATTTTCCTGGGACAAGATGTCCTTTCTCCAATACTCAATTTTTTAAGAGATCTGTAATGGTTTTGTTCCTTGGTGGATGATTTTAAGAATCTCAAGAGTCATTGAAGTTTTCTAAGAGTTGCCTAAGAGATGAAAATACTGATCTGAAAAAGCAAAAGGACAAAGATACAAGTTTGGTGCATAAAGCTGCAAATTATACCATAACTCTGCCAGACAGCAGTAGCATACAGAGTGCTTCTGCACCTTTCAGATTCAAACGTTCGTAGCTAATTTGGGAAAGTAAACCTTCTCCTTCATCCCATCTGTGTGCAGCAATATTGTTCTCTTTATCAATATAATCAAAGATAGAGAAAAATCCGTCAGGCTTCGTAATGCTGAGTTTTTAACAAAATTAATAAACAGATCCAATTCATGAACTCTTTATGGTAAATCAGGTTTTAAAGTTTGGACTGAGGCTTAGTCAAAGTTACAGAAAAATCGAAGTGGTAACTGTATGCCCACATTATTACAAGCCAGGTTTCCAGGAGGATTTATGAGTTGCAAGGAATTCATAAACCTTGGACATCCGTGCTTCCTCCTCTTAAAACTGATACATACTGTGTATGATTTATGAGCAAGACTGGTTAAAAATTGGATGCCAAATTGAATCCGTTCCTTAAACCAATTTTATGCACATCTAGAAAAATGACAGATACAAGATACAAAGTCGAAATGGAAAGGATAAACCAACCAGAAGTATTAAAAAGATTTAATGCATCACCTCCCGCTTCTCCAACTACTGGTCAAGAGAGGAGAAAGACGCTGAGTGGATGGGGGATGGTCACAGGCCTCAGATTTTAACAGCACTCCCTTCCCAGTGATGGTACACAGTTTTGAAACATACAAGCAGGAAGTGAAAACATGAAAACATCTGCTTGTAAAGGATCGTACTTTAAAAGGCTCCCACATTAGCTATTAATTAGCTATTGCTGAGTTACATAAACTTGTGTTACGTGAGAATTCCCGGTTACATCTCAGACATGGATTCTGTCATACTCAGTGGCTATAAGCAATGATTAAATAAGAGTCCCCAGGCATGATTTAGAAGGTTTTCCAGACCTAAAAAGACACCTTCCTTTTCCTTGTGTTGCCCAGTGGACCAAAGTGTCATTCAGTTCTGCATCACTACCTGCTTTCTACGCTGAACATACCCCTACCATTTCAAGGGTCTAAGAGGACTGCTCCACACCGAAAACTTTTGACTGCTTTCTGTGGCCCTTAAACCAGAGGAATTATCCTCTTGTGAAAGCAGAGTTTTAACAATGCCTACATAACACCTCGTGCTGCCTCATTCCTTTTACATGATGTGAAGAAACTGGACTAACATGAGGCCCTCGTAAGAAATCTTCAAAATGAATTCAAGCAATATTCTGATTTGTTTTCTCTCCTGTTATTGGTGGCCTTCCTTCCTTTTTATGCCCTGTATTAACACTCATCTCATGAAGATATTAATGAGCAAGTAAAATAGATATGTTCACCCTTTTGAGTTGATGGGAATTTATACAGGGAATGAAACTGTCTTTATCTAGATGGTGTTAAAAATAAAATCTCTTTGGGGCTCCTTAGGTTCAGTACAAAACTGGATGAATTCCCTAGGTTTCTTGTATTTGTTTTTATTTCTGCAGGGACCTAGGATATATTCCAGAAAAAAAAAATGAGCTGGCAAAATACTTTCTGGCAAATAATTCAGAAGATATAGAACACCTGCAGTTATACAAGTATGTCTACTTTATGAAAAGCCTCATTTTATTTTTTCTTCACCTGAATGTGTCCTTGAGAAACATGTGCCTAACTTTAGTTCATGACATTGATGACAGTATGACTACTCCTGAGTCTGCAGTTAAGTGAATTTTTGGATCAAGATATATGCTGACTGTTTTGTATGATTTTGTGGGAATATGGGAACAGAGGGCTCAAGAGGACCATCTGAGCCCTCAAATCTAGTTCTCTGTGATCTTAGTAAACGTAAGACGGCGTGTGCCACACTAGACAAAAGAGTGTGACTTAGAAGGGTCCACATCTTCTTCGCACCACTTCACCACTACACAGCACTTTCAGGAGTCCAGAGTAGCATCTAAACAAGAGCAAACACAGACAAAACTGTAACACAACACAGGAACAGACCAGGATGGAAGAAGAACAGAGTTGGAAACAACTAGAAAACTCTAAGAGTAGGGAAGCTCAAATAAAAGTGTTCAGATGAGACTAGAAAGAGGGGCAAATTCCCTGCTTCAGAGAGAGAAAAAAAAACCCAAAGTTCAGCCCATGTGACCCAGAGTAAAAATATTCCTTATATTTACTTCTTGTGGTTTAGCCTCAGTGGGTTAACAGAACAATCACTCAAGGTTCTAATGCATTTAGAATCAAAGAATAGAATTACAGAATCATTAAGGTTGGAAAGGACCTTCAAGACCATCAAATCAACCCAACACCACCATGCCCACTTAAACCATGTCCCAAAGTGTGACATTTACAAGTTTTTTGAACAGCACCAGGGATGGTCATTCCACCACTTCCCTGGTCAACCTGTTCCAATGCTTGACCACTCTTTCAGTGAAGAAATTTTTCCTAATATCCAGTCTAAACCTCCTGTGGTACAACTTGAGGCCATTTCCTCTCATAGCTGGTTACTTGGGAGAAGAGACCAACACGCACCTCACTACAACCTCCTTTCAGGGAGTTGTAGAGAGCGATGAGGTCTTCCCTCAGCCTTCTCTTCTCCAGACTAAACAACTCCAGTTCCCTCAGCTGCTCCTCATCAGACTTGTTCTCCAGACCCTTTACCAGCTTCATTGCCTTTCTTTGGACATGGTCGAGCTCCTCAGTGTCCTTCTTGTAGTGAGGGGCTGTTTTGCCAATTAGTAGGCCCAGTAAAAAGGACACAGCCAGCAGCAGACCAACAATCCAGTAGGTAGGTTCTATTTCACGTAAAGGGGTCAGTATATAGAGGATTGCTGGGGGTACAAACAAGTCAGATAGATCACGAATAACAGACATCAACCCCAGCGACCCCAGGAATGACACAGTATCGCTCATAACAGATGGAACAAACAGAGACACGAGATAACCCACAGAGAAGATGGGAGACAACCAGGAGAACAAGGCAGTTACATATGACAGAAGTAACCCCATGTTGCCTCCCCACAAAGCCCGCATTTGTATGTGCCAGACCTGACTGCGATCCAGTTGCATGAGTGGTCAGGAGGTCTTTCCCCAACAGGAAACTCTGTGAAGTGTGTCCACTCCACAGACAGACTCTCCAACCCTTCCTGCAAATGGGCCCAGCTTTTATCCCCAAAGCAGGACACCTGGCGCTTGTTACCAAAATGCAGGGCACCTGGGGCTTGTTTACCCGAGGGCTCTCCTTGCAAGGCCGGCCGCACCCTGGAGGAAAGCCAAATGGTAAACTCATCCCCTCCTCTTAAAGGGCTGTGGGAACCACCCATATGTCAACCTTAATTCAGGGCTGGGGGTTCAGACCCCAGCACTTCAGGGGTCCAAAAGTGAACACAGTATTTGAGGTGCAGCCTCACCAGTGCTGAGTACAGCGGGACAATCCTGCTGATCCCTTGTCCTGCTGACCCCACTATTTCTGGTACAGGACAGGATGCCTATCATTCTCTAGACTGTTTCCTCTCTTCTGTGTTGTGTTTCCAGCAGGTACCAGGTAAGCTGAAGTCCTGCATGAAAACAAGGGCTAGCAACCGTGAGACTTCTGCCAGCCGCCTTGTAGAATGCTTCATCTGTCACTTCATTCTGGTTGGGTGGTCTATAACAGACACCCAGCAGGATATCTGCCGTGTTGGCCTTACTCCTCATCCTTACCCATAAGCACTCAACCTTATAATCACAATCGTTGAGCTCTATACAATCCACACTCCCTAACATACAGATCCGCCCCACCACCTTTCCTTCCTTGCCTATCCCTTCTGAAGAGTGTATAGCCATTCATTGCAGTGCTCTAGTCATGAGAGTCATCCCACTGTGATCACAACTAAATCATAGCTATCCTGCTGCACAATGGCTTCCAACCCCTCCTGCTTATTGCCCATGCTGCATGCATTGGTGTAGATGCACTTGAGCTGTATTTCACCCCCAGCACTGTCACCCCTAGGCTTATCTCTAGTGAGCATGGTTTTATCCCGTTCCCCCACTGATCCTGAAACATGAGTCCATCTCAGCCATAGCTAGGTGTGGCACAAATGTAATGCTTCATAGAAAGGCAAAAAAGAAAAAAAAAAAAAACAAACAAAAAAAAACCCACAAAGAAAAAAACCCTCAGATAAAACCCCAAGATCCCAGATGTTGCTTATATTCAATGGAGCTTGGTTTTGTTAGTCAATTAAAATAGAATTTGTCACACTAAAGGTAGATGCCTACTTTTATGACATCATTTGATGGTCAGTGGAAAGAAACAGGGGAAATTCATTTCTTCCTAATGTAGATATCTAAAATGGGTTGGATTTTTGCACTTTAAAAGTGTTTAGTTCACTCTGTTGATTGGAAAAGAGATCTAAGATAATTAGCTCCAATGTAGGTGTTCACCCTGTAAGTGGTAATTGAATTAGCTGAATCCCATGCTTAAACTGTAAGAAATATTTTATTAATTTGTATTAGAATTGCTGGCTTTTTTCTTCCAAAAATTTCTCTTGCTTTTTCCTTTTCACTCTGAGTGACAGGTAAACCAGATATATTTCCTGAGTACATATATATTTTTGTCTTATGCATTCCACCAAAGTTGTAAAAAAAAAAGGCTTCTGACTGAAAAGCAATGAAAAATGATATCTGCAAATAGTATTTACCACCTGTGATTTGAGCCCAGATTCAAGTGCTAGAAATGCAGAAATTGAATTTTCTTTGGTGAAGAAGTGATATTACTCACTATAATATACACGACTGACGTGTGATTATTTTGAGAGAAAAATATCTTATAATTCCAGGGTATTTTCTCTAGGCTCATTGTCAGGCAAATTCTTAAAGCTGTTATTTCCAGTTTCCCACAGACATCACAAAAAGCTCTTTGCAGCACCAAATACCAGTACAAGCCTGAACAAGCTGCACTTAAATGTTCATTTGTGCAATCCGTCCACTGGTGCTTCAAAATGGCTTACTGCTTGCATTAAAGTGTAAGGCAAAATTCTTCCTTAATAAAGCTGACAATGGCTTATCTCACATAAATCCAGCATATTGTGTTACTGCATAATGTAGGCAGGCTGGACAAAGATGGTTCCTGACCTGTGCAAGCACAAAAAATGTACGCTGCTTTGGGTAAAAATCTCTTTTTATTCCCATACAAGCAGAAGTCAGTATTATCATGGTGGGATCTGCAGAGTAGAAGAGGTAACTCATCACAGGTCATTGCAGTTTTCTGGACTCCTTCCTGCATATCCATGACCACATCTCTGGCCTGAGAAGATCCAGCTTTCCTATAAGCTTCTGCTCCACAACCTTGGGCAAGTCACTTGGGGCCAACTCTACTAAAGACCTTTAGTGCCTAAAACAAAAGGGCTACACAACAAAATCATAACCTTGAAAATAAACATCATAATTGCTGCATAAACCTGGATATGCCTGAGCTTGCCAGAGCCTCCTCTTTTCATAATGCGTAATTTCCAAGCACAGAGAAGTGCTCATACGCAGAGCTGATTCTGGCTTCTCAGAGGCTCTCCTCACACCTGGGCATGGTGGTTCCTTGGCTTGTTTCATCCAGCAGGTGGATTCAGTGTGCTGAATAGAAAGAAATGCAGCTGTGCTGCCAGCTTCAACAAATGCTGAAAGTCTCCTTGAAGCAGAGATGAGAAGTCAAGGCGTCTTCTCCAATGCAAGTGCCCACTACACCAAGCTGGAGTCCTGCATCCTTGCACCCTCTCTCTTCATGAAATCTTGAACATTTTCTACACAGTGATCTGGCCCCAAAGGGAAGGAGTGGAGCATGTCTCCCACCGCAAACCCCCGTCATACAGTAACAACACCTCAAAGTTTCAAGTGTTGACGATGTGCACAGTGGAACCTACATGGATGGGGGGGAAAATGCACGAGAGAGGGTGAATGTGATCATGATTGTCACAGGACTCCACTGCCATGCTCCCCCTTTCCCTTTTTGCCTGCAGTGAGGGAAGAATCAGGATGTGTCTCAGAACTGCTTGCTAAGAAGAAAGAATAGAAAATGGAAACTGTCGGTATTTAAAAATTATATATCACCAGTACCCTGCCTGTGTACACAACTTAAATGAAATCCTTTGGAGTCAGACATCTGTGTACCTATAAGAATATTGTCCTTTGTTTCTGTTCCTCACCTAAAAAGAAGGGATGGTTGTACTCTCTCCTGATCCCCCTATATACCTGGGTGCTATAGACTTTGTGGCAAGGTCCTGCCTTTATTTTTCCACTTGATACCTCATACAAAGTCTCTACAAGTCTTCCTGTTGTACTTCAATGAACTCACAGTAGAAATAATGGATAATAGTCCATGTCACTTTGAGGCTTATATAAGTATTGCTCAGAAGCATTGGTACTTTAAACTTCTCCTGAGACATCTAAACACATTCCTTAAAGGAAATGTGTTTCATTTCTCTGCAAAATATTTACAATAAAAACCACATTTCCTGTATTCTTACAAAATTATTTTCCTGTTTTCAAATGATGTTCTGGGTTTCAGCCCTTTGCCTATGATATATTTTCTCAGCCTTGTGTTTTGTAATCTGAATCATAAAGCTAAGCTTTGCTAGAACAGCTGATCTTCTACATTAGCTCTGTGATGCTTAGCAGTAAATTTCCCTGACCTACTGGATAAAATATGTTTAGCCAAAGCAAGAGTGCTTTAGAGTTTTGTTCTTTTTAACACAACAGTGACACCTCCCAGATGCTGCAGCAATAGAAATAAAACCAATAGTCATTCTTTTGCCAAACTTAGAGTGAAGTCTATGAAGGACCTTTTTTTTTTTTTAAACAGGATATTTTATAAATACATAAACATCTTCTGCTTCCTCAAAATGTCTTTGGTTTATCCCTCACGGTTTGGCTTTTTCTCTATCTTTTCTGGCTTGTCGAGGTTAGGTATCAAAAGGTGATGCAAGAAAATATTGGCTGGCACATGCTAAGTCCACGCATTTTAGAAATCTAGTTTTGTCAAATAAATTTGTCTCTGTTATAAATTAACTTAAAGCTTAAGGGAACCTAAACTTAGTTTGATTAATTCAACAGTAGTCTAAAGACATCCATTCTGCTTATAACAACTTCAGACTTTAGCACAGTGAAACAGTATTTACTGGGAGGAGACTTTATTGTTGTTAAGGGCATTGGTAGAATTCTCTCAACTTAACTCTAGACATCTAAGCCAGTACCCTGAGTCTGAACATGAAGCTATACCCTGTACCCCTAGTTAGAAGCAGTTAGTGAGACAATACATTGTTGTTGTATTCCATGTTGCACATCCTTGGAGAATATGAAAATTAGAGTTTCATAAATGAGCAAATATTTGCCTCAAAAATGCTCAGAATGCTGAAAACAAATTACATTTGTATGGCTGTAGGTTAGAAATAGTTGTCTGAAGAATATTCAAGATTATAATAACACATACAGTTGGTGCAGTCCTGAAGGGGAACGTTTCAAAATTAAGATCAATTTATGTGCTCTAAGAGAACGCTCTAGATTTACTATGATTCATGCTTGTTCATATCAGGATGGTTCTATTGAAACAGATTTCCCAGCCATCTCACCTAGTCATGCTTTGGTCAGCATATTGGTGTAGTCTTGGAGCACCTAAACCAGAATCCTTTAGGACGAAACTAAACCAGAAGCACCCAGCACTCTACAGTATGCCAACCCTCCAGCAGCACCCCCCACCGAATGTCAGCTGCTACTGGGTATTCATGCTATGGGAAAAATTGACCCAAAGTAAAAACCCTGTATCACACACAGTATGGGCATTGATTCTTCTGTGTCTCTGTTTCACTCTGCAGGTTGAGATCCATGCTCCTCCTACTCCATGCACCATACCACCTGCAAATGTAAATATAGCCTCTGAAATATAAAGAACACAGGCCTGAATCTCAACTGCTGTTAAGTCCAGGTTCTTTCATTTACATCAGTGAAGCTGCACTGATTTATATCACTTAAGGATCAGGGTCTAGTGAAATGGTTTTGAATGAACTTGGAAGATATGTCAGGAAAAAGATGTTACAGACATTGTGTTGGCCATTTCTGTCTTTTCTATTAGGCATTTTTTACTCTTCAGAGTATTATTTAGAGCAAGGCCTTGATCATGCCAAAATACTTTGGCTTCCTAAATCCGTGAGTTGGGTTTTCTTCCATTTTATCATCAGACCCATCAAATACAGACTCTCAGCTGGCATCTGGGTGCATAGTTTTAATCGAAACACTATTGAAAATGTAGTTTAATGTAACCACCAGATTTCATACAGAACCACTGCTGAGTTTCTGAGAAGAATGAAATGAAAGGAAATCAAATGTATTTTATTTGCTTCTGGTATTATTCATTGTTATTACTGTTAGTGAGTGGCTTGGGGTTGTGGAATGAATGCAAAAGGATTAATATTCTCCTCATTAGTGATGAATGACTCTGTTTGTTATGTAAGAAGCCATTAAACTCCTTACACTGTGTAGTTTACATTTGCTTCCTAAGCAAGCAGGACTTGGACCCTCCTAAACCCCTGCTATTTTGCCTTGGAGATCCAAGTGGGTGGTTACAGTGCACCTTCTGGTTTTCAAATGTGTTACTTGTTTGTATTATGACACCTTCAAGACAAAACCCACTGTGCGAGGCCCAGTAAAAGACACATGAAAACAGACAGTCTTTGCCCCTGGAGGACTCACAATCCAAATAAATATATTCATTTTTTTATTGTAAAAGTCTACAGATAACTCCCCTGAGGCTAAGCAATAAATAATCTAAAATACAATTATTGTGAATTGTTAAATAAAACAGTACTGGATGAATGTGGAGTGTCTCTGTGATTCAGGTATGTTTTGTAAGGCTTCTTTTTAATTTATCTCTTTTCATATACCACTAGTGTTTTCCAAGCCATTAAAATACCCCTGGCACGTCCTATTAGTGTTGCGGAATTAAATGTGTATTTTTCTTTCAGCATTATTCTTTGACAAATGTGGGATTTCTACCAGCTATGTAAACTGTATAGACATTAAGTACTAACAAATTTTCACCTATGTTGCTTAGTTTGGAACCTGAACTGATTAGGTCCTTGTCAGTCAATGTGATGGACTTGTATCACTAAAGTGTTAGAAAGGGCTTTGAAATGGGTAAACAAGCAGAATATGTAACTCTAAAACTGATGGTGTCCATCAACTCCTCCAATAAGGCATTTTTTCCATGCATTAGACTCATTTATTGCCCTTTCATGCTGTGTGTTCCATGCTCCCACTAACTAATGCCAGCCAAAATTTTCAATTAGAAATGCAGACCATCTGAAGAAAAGGCTGTTTCTTTTCACTTACATTTCTTCCTAATTTATTTTTGTATTTATTCAAGGGCTCTGGAGAACTGCAAAGACTACATTATGCCCAGTTAATTTACAGCCCTCAGTTTTATTGGGTTACTGTGAATTCCAGTTTTTTAAATCAGCATTGCTATGTCACAAAAAGACATGTGTGTACATCTTGTATGCAGGGCTAATTTTGTATGAAAGTAAGTGCTAGGAAGAGGTGCTAGAATGTTAATAGCATATTTGTAAGCTACATAGCAGCAGAGCTGACAGGCAAACAGCTTCTGGCATGCCATTTCAGACTATTTTGTCACAAAATTAGCTTTGTGAAAATGTTGTTTAGTGCTTTGAGGGTTTTTTTGTTGTTGTTGTTTTGTTTTTCTTCTATTTTTTTTCTGAAGTCCTCTAAATTGAAATTCCTTATGTAAAAGTTTCAAGTTCTAGTGAATCCAAATCACTTCTTCCTAGTTTTCTGTTTACAAATGTATCCTAAATGTGAAGGACTTGGGAGGCCAGGGAGGTCAAATTCACAATACAAGATATTTGATGTACTACCTTGTTAATAATTTGTACCTAATTTCTGCTTTGATTTTGCCTGACTTCAGTCTCCAGCCATTATTTCTTTTCTTCTCTCTTTGGAAGGTCCCATTATGTTCTCTCTACACAATACATGATGACTAGTCCTTAAGCTACCATAAAGCTTTGGTCTGGTTATTAATTATTTTCTTATCTATTATAAAGTCCAACCCAGAGTCACCTTGTATTGTGTTAAATACTTTTTGTCTGATAAAAGGCAGACAGGAATTTCACAGACGTATAAGCCTAGAGCCTGGACAAGCACGAAAAGTGGAAAAAAGTCGGTCACGTCAGCTATGTTATGCAGCTCTCTCTGGGGTCACAGAGGAGTTGTATCCTCATGCTTATTCTCTTTAAATTGCTGAAAGCATGTAGAGAATTATTTGGATAAGTTGTAAATGAAGACACAGCAGCCAGCGTAATTAAGTTCTTTTTCAGAACGAGGAGCAGAGACCACTGTGATGTCTCTGTCCTCTTGAAGCTAACAAGAAATCTCATGCTGGCTTCAAGAGGGCTCTGATGTCTCCCTTTGTCACCTACTTCCCTTTCCATTGCATTCCTCCCTTTCACTAGACCATTCTACTTCCTCCAGAAGGTCAAGAGATCCCCTTGGTTTGCACCAGCCAACTGTTTGATTATAATCAGGCTGGTCAAAGGATTCAGGGTTGGTTGGTTTGTTTACCCTGTATCATTTTACTTAACACTAGTCAAGCACAAAACTAAAAACTAAATGGCTGACATGTAGCCCTTACTCTTCCAAGCCATCAATTATCATAACATTAGCAAAGTTGCCTGAAGCGATAGTACAAGACAGCTGTGTTTCAGTAACAAAGGTGGCTTATGAAGTTTCATTCATGTCCCATCCATCCTGCTGCTCATTCCTCTCCCTCATCCCCTCTGTGCTACAGAAGGAGTAGTTTATGGGGCCATACTGCACATCACAGAAAGAAGAAGAACCCTCCCAAAAATAACCTTCATTTCGGTGACCCTGCAGTCAGTACTGCTGAACCAGTGGAAAAAGGAACCACGAACTGGAGATAGGAACAGCTCAGATGAGGGAAGAAAACCAGTCAACAACTTCTTCAAATGGCTTCTCTTCCCTCGTTTGTGTGCCATGGACAGGCCCTTGTAGAAGAGTTGAACTGAGACTAATGAAAGAAAACAGTATGTATGCATAAAAAATCAATAGTGGACCCAGGATATTACCAATGAGATAATAAAGTAAGAAAGAATAATTTTGTGACAGCTTCACATAAATAAATACCGCATAGGAACAAGGTCTGACCTCTTCAGGGCATATTATCAATATTTCATGAGAATGTGATAAAAGGAAACATTTAGCAATGCAGCATAAAATTTCTGTTTGACAGTATAGGTCTATGGCAGGCAACAGAAAGAATAGCTTGGACTCTCTGTCTGTGTAGTTTTTCAAGGAATTCAAAGATTACTTGTGTAAAACTTACATAAAATCGAAACAGAAAATGTAGTGCTTAAAGTTACTGAATAGAGTTTTATTAAATAAAAATTCTTCAGTAATGTCTTAAAAAAATAGTCATTTCAGTAGTTTTCTGACAAGGAATGTTCACAGTGTGCTAAGAAGTATTATAAATATCTCTAAGTTTAAACAAATGAATTGTGTCTGGAACTTAAGCATTTCCCTCCAGGAAGAAAAGATTGAGCAATATGCTCTCAGGTTTAAAAAAAATACTGAAGAGAAGTGATTAAAAAAATGAGGAAAAATGTTTCCGTGGGGAAACACAATTTCATTGAAATGGAAATATTTTGAGTGAATAAACCAGTTCTAATGAAATCCTCTCGGGTAAATCTTTCCAAGGAGCTATTCTGATAACAAAGAAATAATTTATTTTTACTTCTAACTCCTTTTGTTTAGACTTTTCAGTCATATTAATATATAATCTGCAATACAATATACCAAAATATATAATGTTCTACACTAATTAAGAAGACTGCTTTTTCCTGAAAAAATAAATACTTCAGTAATCTTTAGTCAGTATTTGTTTTTGAACTTCGTATTCTTCTGGAAGTTTCTGATGAGAAGTAAGGCATATACTGAAACATTAAAATTTCCCAGAGAATTGTATCTCATGACTCCCACAATCTTTGATTCTACACTCAGTCTTTCCTTAATACTCTGAGTGACATGTTATTCAGGATGAAGCCTGCTGATTTTTTACAGTAAATGGCTCTTTGGAGAAGATACCTAGCCACATTTATGGGCCTTTCCATCATTAATAAATGTGGAGGGGGGGAGTGAGTGGAGAGGAGAGAATGAGGACTCAGCCAACTGAGATCTTTATTTCCCTGGGAGCGTAATTAAACACATTGCTCATGACAGTGGATGGATTAACAGCCTCTCAGCCTCAATGAATTATGTCTGAAAAGACTCTTTGCCATAAAAAATTCACCATGCTGCCCTTATAATGTGGCCTGGAAACCCACCCTTGGGCTAAAAGAGCTGGTCAGTTTTTATCCCACCACACATTGCCCTCTCTGCCAAGGTTACAAGATGGGTTAATGGAGTGATGGGAGCAGTGGGCCACGAAAAAAAGGCTTGAAAGCAGTAGCTTGTTTCATGTAGATTACCAAAAACTCACAGGGATTTTTAGTTGTTGCCAGCCAAGTGTAGTCAGAGTGGTGACTTCAAGCTCTGCACCACGCAGGGAGAATGCTCTGCCAAAGAGGAGTGGCACTCTTACCAGTAGTTTGGGATTTTTTCCCATCTGCATGGGTTTTTTTCATGGCTTTTGCTCTATTTGCATTTCTTAAAAGCCTATTTCACTGATAAACTGCATCTGCAGTGATGAGTGAAAACGCCTCATTTGTTCCTGAGACTGGATTGTGGGATCCCTTCTAAGCAAAAATGCTAATAAAGGACAAATATTTCTTTTTTTCTTAAGGGCATATTTAATCATGGAAGTGTAGCACTTCTAAGTGCATTAATACCTGAAGTACAGTAAAGAGAAGTCGGCGGTATCCAGTATTACCTTCTAATCAGTCATGCAGAGGTGTTTTCATTACAGGGAAATAATGGCTACATTCACCAAAATCAATGAACTATATTGTGATTAAAACTGAGTGAAGTGTGTGTATGTATATTCATATATATATATTTGTGTACATATGTATATTTGTGTGTATATATATGAATGAATTATATATGTATATTCATATTATGTATGTGTATGTGCATAATCATATCCTCACTCTCGCACACTTTTTCTCTATTACATATATATAGAGAGAGTATATGATAAAACTATACAAAGCTGGAAAGCTGCCTGGCAGAAAAGAACCTGGGGGTGCTGGTCGACAGCGGCTGAACACGAGCCAGCAGTGTGCCCAGGTGGCCAAGAAGGCCAATGGCATCCTGGCTTGTATCAGAAATGGTGTGGCCAGCAGGACAAGGGAAGTGATCATCCCGCTGTACTCAGCTCTGGTGAGGCCACACCTCGAATACTGTGTTCAGTTTTGGGCCCCTCACTACAAGACATTGTGGTGCTGGAGCGTGACCAAAGAAGAGCAATGAAGCTGGTGAAGGGTCTGGAGCACAAGTCTTCCAAGGAATGGCTGAAGCAACTGGGGTTGTTTAGTCTGGAGGAGGATAAGGGGAAACCTTATTGCTCTCTACAACTACCTGAAAGGACGTTGTAGTGAGGTGGGGGTCGGTCTCTACTCCCAGGTAACTAACAATGAGAGGACATGGCCTCAAGGTGCACCAGGGGAAGTTTAGATTGGATATTATGAAAAAATTCTTTACTAGTCTGTCTCCCTGCTCAAAACAGAGTCTGCTAGAACAGGTTGCCCAGAACTGTGTCCAGCTGAGTTTTGAGCATCTCCAAGGATGAAGATACCACAGCCTCTCTGGGCAACCTGGTCCAGTGTTTGAGCATTCTCACATTGATTTTTTTCTTTGTGGGTTTTTTTTTATCCTCTGTTTAAGTGAGATTCCCTGTATTTCCATTTGTGCTCATTGTCTCTTGTCCTCTCACTGACAAACTAGTACTTTTACTAATATAGCTTCACTAAGATGGGCATAGGTTCAGTATCATAAATGCTTAGTCCAGTAGTTTATTCCCCTCACAGTATAGGAAAATCTTTCAGTAATAAGTATGTAAACACACATATAATTGTGTTCACGTACCTCAATGCCACTTGTAACCCTGCCCAGAATGGGAAGGGCTGCTGCATTATTTCATTTCTACCAATATAGGCAATTTTTACCCTATCTGGTTCTTTTTGTATGAAAATAGTGAGGCGAATGAGAAAATGCCAGAACCTAAAACCCTGTCTAATAGGCCAAATTGAGACCAGTCTGTTCATGATTAATAACTGGTGACTGATAAAAGACAAGTGGATTCAATCTAAGCCTTTGACAGATCTATTAATTCATGTGTGTTCTCCATATGTGAGAAGATGTGAGCGTTTTCCAAAACTCCACTGCATCTAGCCCATGAGCAGCAAACCATCATAGAATCATGATAATATTTCTGCAAGAGGGGCCAGACATTTTTTGAAGAGTAAATATTTTTTGAATGTGGTAAATGGTTTGTTGCTGGCTAGCTGCTGTTAGAGTACAGACATGGGAGAGGACTGTGAGGTGTGCAGTTGCAGTTGCAGAGCATAGACCCTGTCCTCCGCATGTAGTGGTGTGGTGAGGAGAATGGTCTCTTTAGCTTGGAGAAGAGGAGACTGAGGGGTGACCTCATGAGTGTTTATAAATATGTAAAGGGTGAGTGTCATGAGGATGGAGCCAGGCTCTTCTCAGTGACATCCAATGATAGGACAAGGGGCAACATAAGAGGTTCTGCATAAATATGAGGAAAAACTTCTTCACAATGAGGGTAACAGAGCACTGGCACAGGCTGCCCAGAGAGGTTGTGGAGTCTCCTTCTCTGGAGACATTCAAAACCTGCCTGGACGCGTTCCTGTGTGACCTGATCTAGGTGTTCCTGCTCTGGCAGGGGGATTAGACTAGATGATCTTTTGAGGTCCCTTCCAATCCCTAACATTCTGTGATTCTGCATGATTTCTCATCAACAGTTCTGTGCTGGGACAGGTACACCAGAAGTCTGTAAAAAATTCAATGGTAACTAAATTCGGCTATTTTGCTGCTCAGAAGATGCATCCTGTTGGAGAGAGGATGAGGGGAGAAGAAGCATGAAATGAAATTATGGATCAGTAATTTAAAGCAAAGACAATAACATGCTTTCATTTTCCTTGGCATAGAAGGCATCAACATGTACTTACAAAAGAGTGAAGTAGGAAAGGGCACAGGAGAAATAATAATCAGAAAGCAAGGAGCTTATTCAGAGTAATTTCTCTTAAATATACATTTCTTACCTTATTCATATTTGTTTAGCAACGTGTATTATGCTAACTGCTTATATCAAATGACTTCATCTAAAAGCACTACCTTTTGCATAATGCCCTTAATCTCTGATTGTGCAAAGATTTATGTATGTATTTAGCTTAATGCTGGGCCTTATTCCTAGTTAAACTGAGGCCTTTTTACATCATTGTAATGAATGTAAATGCACTTGATGACTACTGTCAGACCAATCTCACTACCAGACCATTTTAGAGAAACCACAGAGTAAATAAATCATAGAGCCTGTGAGTAGTCCCATTGATTTCAATTATGCCATTCACAAGGGGTTGTGTGTGTCTGTGTGCATGTGCACCTGGGTATTTATATGCATGCGTCTCTTTGAAGAATGAGGTTTCTCTTACATATCTGACCTTTATTACTGAATGAACCTACGTGAGAACTCTTGGTAATTATATCCTCCAACCCTTCATATTAAGCACTGTATAATGAGTTGTTGCTCCCCTTCATTAATTATTAGGGGTTGTTGTCCCTGTGTTGCATGATGAGTTTTTATTCTAAAATCTATTCTGTATGTTCATTACATGTAGTATGAAAAGCCCTGGTAGCTTGCCACTGAATATGGATTATCTCTTTCTGTGCCTATGGATTATCTCTTTCTGTGCCTAGATAGATACAAATGTTGAAGGTAATGCTCTCCATCTGCGACCCTTTGCAAAACACTGAATACACATTTTGTCTGAATTTCCAGTACAGTTAACCACATTGTAGGAGAGATTACACTAAATATATTATCAACACCAAACCATTAATCAAGTGTCACTCAGATGTGTCAGTGAACAAAGGGTGAAATCCAGAGATGATGTGCTTAATAGACTTTGAGCTTTCAAGTCAATAGTTACTCTGATTCTTCCATCCATCAATATGGGCAAATTCTGTATTTCCAAACAAAGCCTAGATCTCACAGCTCAATATTTGTATGTGATCTGAATTGTAATTATTTTAATTTGAATGTTAATTAATTTATTTGTTAACTGCTTCTTGCACTTGTGCTCCATCTGGCCCAGTTTTATGTCTCTTGATAATATTTATTTGTGGTCTGATGATCAACACAAGGTGTGTTTATATACTTTGAAATAATGACAGGAGATGTTATTCTTCAGAATTACTGAGGCAGACTGCCAGGTATTTAATTGTGAATCTATTAGTTTCATCATCTGAATCTGCATTTCTGTTATTCTTTGCATATACAGCAAAAATCTGAGTCAAGAAAGTTTCCCATGTACACTAGCACACATAGGTTTTTTAAAAACATCATGGGTCAGACTCAAATTATTACATTATACTGTTTCCACGGTCATTTAGAGAAAGCAAGGCATATGTATATTTGTTTAAATAGATAAAATTTGGTACAAAGGTAATGGACTTTTGGGAGGAACAATCTAAATTACTCACACATGATTGATTTTAAATTAATGGCAAGCACCTGGGAGAAGTTCTGGAGTGATTGTGGAGAGCTCAATAGAAACATCTGCTCAGGCACAGCACTGGCAAAGTAACTGAACAAACGATCACTCAGGCTAGCTCCCCACCTTTCTGAAGTTGCAGAATTGAAATGGGATTCAGCTCACTAACCTCAGCAATTTAAAAGTTAGACATCTAGTGTAAAGCAGTTACTGAAGCTCTTTCTGTGGTCAGTGGAGGGATACTAACCTCTGGAGGACTATGCAGCTAACTAAAGTATGCCTGAAGTAAATGGAATTAAGTGCCCTTTTGAGGTGTCATCTTTTCCACCAGCTGTAGAAAGGCAAAGCACTTGCTTTACATTAGAGGCCTGGCCTTTGAATAGATAAAGCTGTGGAGGATGTTACTGCCTCCATGGCTTGCTCTCAGCCCTTAACATTGCATTTATTTTGCTGAAAAATTGTAAGGCTTGTTTGATAAGGTTCTTGGTAGGTACAAACAGGTCAGAGCGTGGTCTCTACACGGCTGTTAGAGACACTGCACTTATCAGACTTTATTGTAGCAGTCTTCAAAAAGTGTACAAGGAGTCAAGACTTTGTTGTTGGGAACCCCATCACCTTGGAGTCTCCTGGCTGGGAAGCTCATGGCCACAGTACACTGGCACCGCGTTCCTCTGTCAGTTTGCAATCCTGTTTCCTCCACATTTTCATAGTTTAATCAGTGGAAAACCTGAGGGCTGACTTGTATTTAAGTTGTTGAGTTTATTATATGGGTTGTGTTCTTAATTCCTCATCTAATCTGGTGGATTAATCTAGTAGTAATTCACAGGTACAGTATGCAATTTCATTTACAGGGTGGAAGAGTGCTGTTTGTGTAAGACTATCTTAACAGAGAAACTTCCTGTCATAAAATCTACTAATAATATGGATTATGGGTTGATTCTCCTGTTTTTCATTCCTCAGTGAAAGTTGCATTCAGGATCAGTGGGAGCTCCTTCCCCCAGTGGCTATGGTTCCTCAGTGGTATCCTAACAGTGAAGACAGTTTAGTACTTACCTGGTTTCATTTTGAATATATGCCTTTTAGGAGAAATTTTATAAAACTATGAAGTAGGTGCCTGGAAAAAACTTATACGGGAAGCAAACTTCTTGGTTTCTGGCTCACTCATTCCTTCCTCAGACAAAAAGATTTACAAGATTCACAGGAAAAGAGATTAATGAGTATTTTTTAAAACCTTAGCTGTTTTTAGCTCTTAAAAATTGTGATGTGAAGCTCCTTACTTTTAACATGACGGGTGAATACACCACATGGACATAACCAGTGGCACACCTTGTACATTTTTAAACCTAATACAAATAAATCTAATGCCCTGTGAATATTGACAAAGCTAGAATTTCCATACCAAAGGACCAGGCTATTTGTTCTAGTTAAGCTGTAAAAACTATTACACAGTACAGCGGTTAGCATTGTTCTTCCAGCTGCTAACGGCTGGTTTGTCTTCAAAAGGTTCTGCGTGCAGCCTGTTGGGATTGATAAATACACAACTCAGCAAATTCCATCTGGGTATTTTCAAGAAATCGGAGGGCAAATGCAAATAGGAATGTGATTTTTAAGTTATTATACCTCCCAATGTCCTCTACCAAGGAACACCAGATTGGCCATTTGCATACATTTTCATTCATTTGCAGAAGGCCCTATAAGTACCCACATGTTTGGGTAGAAATAAAGTAAACGAGAACATCTAATTAACTCTGCCGTCAGACTGCTTTTCAGTACCTCCTTCTAGAATGGCAGAACAAACTTGCATATTATCATCCTATGCAGAAGACCATAGAAATTTGGATTCCTCACCTGGTATGTTATTGTCAATTATTCTTTTTAAGGCCAGGTTTAGTAAATATGAACATAAAGACTGACTGCTCATGCAAATCCTAAGTCACGTTTATGGAAACACAAAATCTGATTCATCAAGAACCACCATGCCTTTGTTATGAATTTTAAGCAAACTCATCCTTCCTTTCTAAGAAAGACTGTAAACTGTACATGAAAAACAATTATTTAAGCACAAAAGCAGATTAATTTTGGAAAATCCAAGTGAGCTTTATGGCTAGCACACTTGTCTTTTCGCTCATGACTGCAACTCTGCACGAGGTTTGAAGGAAGAGGAGTCTGCCTCATCAGCATTGTCGGCAGTACAAGGGAATCTTCACATTTTCCAGCCCACTATATATTCAGTGTTTGGCTCAAGGAATCACAGAATCACAGAATCACAGAATGTTAGGGATTGGAAGGGACCTTAAAAGATCATCTAGTCCAATCCCCCTGCCAGAGCAGGAATACCTAGATCAGGTCACACAGGAACATGTCCAGGCGGGTTTTGAATGTCTCCAGAGAAGGAGACTCCACAACCTCTCTGGGCAGCCTGTTCCAGTGTTCTGTCACCCTCACTGTGAAGAAATTCTTCCTCACATTTATGTGGAACCTCCTATGTTCCAGCTTACACCCATTGCCCCTTGTCCTATCATTGGATGTCACTGAGAAGAGCCTGGCTCCATCCTCATGACACTCACCCTTGACATATTTATAAACATTAATGAGGTCACCCCTCAGTCTCCTCTTCTCCAAGCTAAAGAGACCCAGCTCCCTCAGCCTTTCCTCATAAGGGAGATGTTCCACTCCCTTCATCATCTTTGTGGCTCTACGCTGGACTCTCTCGAGCAGTTCCCTGTCCTTCTTGAACTGGGGGGCCCAGAACTGGACACAATACTCCAGATGTGGCCTCACCAAGGCAGAATAGAGGGGAAGGAGAACCTCTCTTGACCTACTAACCACTCCCTTTCTAATACATCCCAGGATGCCATTGGCCTTCTTGGCCACAAGGGCACATTGCTGGCTCATGGTCATCCTGCTGTCCACCAGGACCCCCAGGTCCCTTTCCCCTACACTGCTCTCCAGCAGGTCAGCCCCCAACCTGTACTGGTAAGGAAGTTGGTATTGCCAGTCCTGACTCAAGAGGTGAAGATGTATTTCATAGCAGTTCTCTTGCGTTGTACTGTTTTTATAGTCAGAGCTGATTAAACCTTTGATCTTCTGCAAATGAGCAGTTAGTTTTCTGGAACACTGGAAAATAATATGGAAATATTTTAACAGTGTATGTTGTAGCCTTGAAATGTCTATTTTACTAAACAGAAATGCAGTTTCATCTAAGGACTCATCTCCAATGTGCAATATTTGTTGTTCGACAACTGTGTGGATGCCCTCACATTTAAAATGTCAGTTAGTTGTGAGACAAAGATAACATTACATAGCAGAAGGTGACACACTGTACATCATGAATAACCATGAAAAAGTGACAACACATGCCAAATATAGTAGTTCAGGAGCATGTCGCAAGTTCAGATTTGGCCACAAGTGAACTGCTTGGCAAATTGTGTTTTTCACTTGCACAAATGTGAATCGAGTTGCTGAAGATCTACAGATTAACGAGACAGCATTTGTGGTGAATAATTCATCTGCCCTACTAACCAGTAGTCTGGTTAATGTACCAATTGAAATAAATGGAAATGTTTTGCATCTGTTGACATATGTTATGTGCAAGTTTTAAAAAAGGAGGGGACATCATGGTTGTGCCTTAGCTAGGCTCCAAGTATATAAGCATAATACCCTGGAAAAAGTTTAAGACCATATCTGTTGAATTTATTAATTCTTGGCTGAGTATAATTCCTCTCATAATCTCCACATGGGCAAGAAAAGAGTCAGGTGGAGTTGTGCAGCTGCTGGTGTCTCTAATCCGTACTCTGCTACAAGCTCTTTTACAGTTAGCTTAATTTTTGTGATTAGTTTTGATCTGTGGTTTGAGGTCTGCAGAATATTGGGAGCTGTTTCAACAGGCATCCATAAAAGGGGTAAGCAGTGTTATAGCTGGAACATATGTCTGAATTAATTTTCTCTGAGAACACCTGGAATCAATATTATCAGCCAGAAACATGTTGTGTCCTGTATTTTTTCCATTATCTCTAAATTG
Source organism: Podargus strigoides (assembly GCA_028020825.1). Taxonomy (NCBI): domain Eukaryota; kingdom Metazoa; phylum Chordata; class Aves; order Caprimulgiformes; family Podargidae; genus Podargus; species Podargus strigoides. The sequence goes on along the minus strand of CM051663.1, from coordinate 122,638,731 downwards.
TGCTTTATGAACCCCGGGTGGTATAATGATGAATATTGTGACAGGAAAAAGGATTTGCTGGGTTGATGTGACACTGTCCAGAACAGTGATGCACACAACTCTTGTGTGGAGTTGGGAGGTATTGTTTATTCATTCATTTATTTAATTTATTGAAAGTATATGCACTGTACTGATACTGCATTAAACTGTAGCCCCTAGTGAATATATTTCAACAACTGTTTGTAATCAGTGGAAATAAATTGGACCAAAAGCTCGTGTGCTACAAACAGCAAGGCTGGACTCTTCAGCCACAGAGAAAGAGAACAGAACAATTTATGAGTCATTGGATTAATGCATCAGCACTTTGATAATTCACTCAAGACAGTGCAATGCTAGGCACTAATGACAACTGCCTTTGTGCGAACTGTGATCAAGACAGCAGGTATCACCCCTCAGTTTATGGCATTGGCCTAAAATGAAAAAGGTGGTTGGTGCTGTATGTATAACAGGTCAGAAACACTTGTGGTTTTCAAGAACACCTGGTGACTCCAAGCCCAGGAGAGAGATTCAAATGGTTAATTATTCCATATGTATTCACACTAGAATGAAGTATGTAAAACTTGCTTACCTGCAAGTTTACCATGAGTCATACCAGGGGTAACATGTGCCTGTTCCTGAGCTAGCAATTGTTTTAAATGTACTCCAGTGGATTTACTTCTAAATAGAGTGAAGTTACTCTACCATGTCTGAATTACTTCTAAGAGTGTCTTAGTCATGGTTTCCTAGGAGAGATGTCTATCCCAAGAGGATCCCCATCCATATTAGCACTATACAGCCTCAATGCTGCCTGCCATATGCAGGCCACAGCATGGGAGAATAGTGTGAGTGCTCTCCGTGTGCAAGCCCACTGTCATCTCTCAGAGGCGCAATTGCATAGTGGGTACCAGCTCCAGCCACATGCCTTCCAGTCCTCAGAGCCCTGAGAAGAAGACTGGGGACTCCTGCTGCCCTTATCAGCCCTGTGGTATCTTGATAGTAGCCTAAGTTTGTTGGCCTCCATGTCAACAGTGGGCTGCTTTTTTCCAGGTACAAGGTTCAGGAATCTGTTCACACGGCTTTGTTCCAGGAGTCGGTATGGTATGTAGAGCTGCAGCACCTCTTTTTCTAGGCCCAGCCTGTTTCAGAAATCAGTATCATCCTTTGGGTATTTGGTATACCAGACCTGTATGGAACAGATGAGCAGTTTAGTAGTGTCAAGTACGTTCTGCTGTTGTTATTGTAATTTTGGAAAACATTCCCCAATTTGCCACTTATCGTGACATCCCAGTTATCATCACTGAGGTCTGTAAAAGCGAGGTGACCAGCTGTGCTGAGACTATTAATAAAGTTTCTCACAGTTCCTGTGATTATTGCAGCTGTAAAGCTCCTGTTCCACTTCAGACACATGAACCTCAGCTGCAGTGAATATATACATAACACCCACACCTTACGGGGATCTACCCAGTTCTCTTGAGGCAGCTAGAGCACCCTTTCACCACTCTCTTCTTCCAGTGGTGATATATGCTGACATCCATGGCATCATCAGCAATCGCATTAGCCTCTGCTGCTACAGGAACTTTTTGGAACAGCCTGACAAGCATAGAGTCTAAAAGGAGTTCATCTGTACCCGTATCTCCTGCTAGCTGTCTGGGGAGGTCACTGCCCATCAGAGCAGGTTGGTGGAGAACCAAGTCTGATGACATTCACAGTCTGTGTTAGACAGAAAGTCTCCCTGAAGAAGCCCATGCAGCCTCGTTCCCATACCTGAGCAATATCCTCATGATTATTTATGTCAAAGCCATTTACCACTCACCAGATACACGTGCTCAGTGGTGGCTTCCTAGCCTCAGCTCAAGTTTCTTGTAACAGAAGTGTTTTCATAAGGTGGCCCAGCAGCCAGCTGTGGTTCAGATATGCAAACTGAGATGCCTGTGACTTTTCAAGTCTCCCTCTTTTCCCATACATCTGAAACTGACTGACCCTCCCACCAACCACAGTCACATATTGTTGCTAGCAAAATTCTGAGTTTAAGTTTTCTTTCTGCAAATATTTACAAGGGTCTTAAATGTCTTCTGAGCCCCAAGTAGCTCCCCTATGGAGGGCTGACACAATAGAGAAACTACCCATTAAATGAAATATAATTTCCTTCCCTTACAGGTCCCAGAACAAGGATTTTCTGAAGAACCAGCTAGCAGACAGAAGAGTAGAGTGGGCAACGTGCTGTAATCTTTCAAGCCCAGAGCATGGGGCAGTGCCTAGACAGATTCCCAGAGCACAGTAAAACCATTCTGTGTATCCTCTCTCCCTCCCCCTAGGAGATGAAGCACTGAACCTGGCTCCAGATATTGTTTCAATTTCTTCAAAGCAGTGCAACTGGTGACTGTGTATTCTGCAGTCTCTATTCCATGTGAAGTACGCAAACTGAAGTTTAGAGGAGGCTTTTGTCAGAAACAGCCTCATCCTGAATTTCCCATTTGGTTTCTGAATAACCTAATGAAGAAACATTTGGCAAAATGCCATAGGGTGATACTGGAGAATGACAAAATAACATAAGTGACTCACAAACTGCAGTAGGAGTTAAATTTTTTATTTTTATTTTTCTGGGCTGTTATATCCAAGGTCTGAATACTGCAGAATAACAATGCAAAAGAGCAATGAAATAAACTGGGTATTGCAGGCTTTGTGATTCACCACTGAACAGTTCTTTCAAAAGTCTTCTTGTTCTTAAAACCAGTGTTGCCACACTGGTGCAAAAATTATATACTGTAGAAATAAATCAGGCTGTAGGAAACAAGGTTAAAACTCTAGATTCCAGAGACAAAAGGATAGATCACTATGGTTGGCTAACATGCTCAAAGAAGAAACAAAAAAAAAAAAAAAAAAGCCTTTATGGATTCTTGACCTACATTCAAGTAAAATGCTACTTTTCAACTGGTCTTAAATCTTTTCATTTTGGCTTTATTCTAGAAAGGGTATTGCAGTTCATAAGAAGTTTGACTGCTGGAGCACATCTGCTACTTTAGTTTTAAAAGGCTGTGATTGAAGAATTGTAGACACTTGACAAATTTCTGTCTTAAATGGTAAAAATATTCTTAATCTAGAGAACAAACATATTTGTTTCAGTCCTGGAAGATCTGCTAAACATAGAGAAATTATTTGCAATTAAGATCATGTAGCTGTCTTGCCACTTTAATTACAGTACCATTTTTTGCTTTGCCTTTTCTGATCAATTGCACATTGTTCCTTTTTTTCCCTCCTGTCATCTTTACTGGGACTTTCGCATCAGATCCAATTTGTTTCTCTGCATGTTATATGTTCACTCCTTTCCATATTTCTGCCTCTAATGTCTGTTAGTCCAGGATTCTGGAAATGAAATGGCACATATTTACCTGTATATTCAAAAAATCCAACTGGAAAAAATTACTAATCCACATTTTAGGCTAAATCTGAATGACTTATTTTCTCCGAGGTTGAAATTTCTGACTCATTCACTCTTTTTTCAGACAGCCTTGGTATGACTCTTCAGAGTTACTTTGAATTTATTGCCACTCCTGGATATTCCATATTTAATATTAATCCTTCCTTTCTTTGCTGGACAGGAAATGACTTAATCAGAATCACAGAGCAAAGTAATTATTTAGTTGTGAATAAAATGCAAGGATTCAAGGTTGTTAACTCATATAACTGTACTGGTCTTTAAAAGTCCCTGATCTTCAAGTCTTGTAAATGTGTGACAGTGCAGAGCCGTGAGAGTCTCAGCCTTCACTCAGTGTGAACCCACCTCAGGGAACAAAAGTGAAAGAACCAGACACCCAAATGTGCTTTCTGTTGCACTTATCAATGCTGTTTGAAATCAGTGTTATTATTCTGGGGCACCTGGCATACACTGTTTAGGCACCAGCTGTGTGATGATTCTGATGGTGCTGATTTCAGTTCCTTCTGCTGTGGAGACTTTCAGTGTTTGCAAGCCAGTCGTGTTATGAGTTCTTCCACTCCTAATTAGGACCTGCATCCATTACAGGAACTGTGGGAGAAATCAAGACAATTTCTCACCCTTAAATATTTTCTGTTTGAACTTAGGGACAGCATTTTACTGCAGATTTCTTCGTATGAGTGAGGGGTTTTTTTAATGCTTGATGATGATTTATGAAGCCACAAAACCATTCAGCACAAACTTGTTCAAGCACCATAGCAATAACTAATGTAATTAGCACATTTGAGGACAGTGAAAACTGCAAAATAAGCAGGTATCAGTCACTAAAGCAATAGATTGATTTTTCAGTGTGTGTTCCAGCACTTTTTTCAATACCATGCATTAGTGCTTTCAGACTATATCATTCTCAGGTCTGCTCTTTGCTGGCTAAGTGTCAATAGAAAGTATAATATCCAAACTTATTAGTACTTTTAATCAACTATAAATAACATGCTACTTTTACCGGGTACTATTTGATGGTCAAAGGAGTATAGGCAAGCATGGAGAAATAGAAAAGGTCACTGATAGAATGACACAGATTATAACAAGCAATTAATTTACCCCTTTCTGGGAATTTTTTACCTCTTTTTGGAGGTACCTTCCTTTCACATTCTGCCTTCTTTACTTCATTTCCTCAACTTGCTCTAAAACCTGTAAAATGTTTTTTTGCAGCATTCTAACTGATCCACCATGAGATAATAAATAGTTTTTGCTTTGAATACTTGAGTAATGTCCCCTACTGTCAGTATGCTTCTAAGTTTAACCAAACCTAAATAGGAACTGAGACACCTAAAATAAAATCCGGCAACACATTAAGCAACTAATTCAAACATCCGTCTATGTTAAAGTTTGGCATGGTGGTTTTTTTTCTGTTAAGACTAGAAATGTTATCAAGGGAAAAAAGCTGGATTCAAGGTCTTCTGTAGTGTATATACATCTTTATACTTTGTTTTGCTTAAATGCACCATCAGTAAAAACACAGATGAAGGTCCTCCACTGTTATAAATATCCACATTTCTTTGATGACTGTGGACTGCTGAAAAATTATCCCAGGTGAGGAACATCCAGCTTCTTAGCCAGAACTCTGCTCCATCAGGATATGAAGAAAGCTGACCCAAAATTCAGATAGTACATGCTGGGATTTTTCATCAGGTGAAATCAACAACTTAGGACAAACAAGATGAATGGAACAGTCTGTTAAAAGTCCTGAAATCAAACTGAAATAAGTAAAATCCTGTCTTCACAACAGAGAACTTTTAAATTAGTCTTCACTGTGGAGGATTTTTCTTACAAGAATATGATTTTCTTGTTATAATTTTCCCAAAGCATGAAGAGATATTTTTATATACCATGAAGTAGGCTTTAAAATAGGTAACACTATTGTATAAATTATTTGTAAGTGTATGAATTACAGAAGCATTTAATTGCTTTCCATAAAAAATAAAATTAAAAAAATAAAGTAAAACCTACAGGCTTAATAAATGAAGACCTAGATGATAAATCTTACTTAAGATAGGCCAGCAATGCTTAAAGCACATTATTTACTGACTGGCTAAGGCAAAGCATTATTCTCAAGACAATATTTTGCCCTTTTAGTAGAGTAAAATAAGTAGTGGAAATAGTATTTAGAACAATCTTTTGCACAGCAGAGAAAGAAGATGACTTTTGCTTGGTAACTGTTTAACAGCCCATCTGCTTCTGTCACTTGGGAGCTGGGTTGCGGGAGGGTAGCAGTAGCTTCTCTTTGAAGTAAGGTCAACAGGCCTCATCAGGGACATCTGTGGTACTCAACAAACCCTGAGAATGCTTAGGGCTGGATCAAACTTTACCCTTATTATAAAGAATTTGAAACAGGAGCTACTTGGGGGTTCCCAAATTAGTTTCCATATTGATAATTTATCCACAAAGGTCAGGCAGGTGATATTGCTTGCAATGACCAGTTTTGCTCCATTTGTACCTTTCTGCCTTTTTTTGGCATATAGTTAGACTCTAAGTGCTCTGATGTTTGGATCATCTTTCTGTTATTTATACACAGGACATCTCCACTGGTGAAATCCTGGCACCAGGAAATGCCAAAATGGGTATGACAGAGAAAGAACGTTATCTATCCTGTGGGTGGAGGACAAGTAGTTGATGAAGGAATAATACTTCAGTAACTTGCTTCAAGCTGACAAGGTAATATTATTCTTATTGTATTTCACAGAATCACAGAATGGCCTTGGTTGGAAGAGACCTCTAAGATCATCAAGTCCAACTATTGACCTAACACTGCCAATTCTCCACTAAACCATGTCCCTTAGCACCTCATCTACACATCTCTTAAATACCTCCCTGGATGGGGACTCCACCACTGCCCTGGGCAGCCTGTTCCAGTGCCTGATAAACCTTTCAGGAAAAAATTTTTTCCTAATATCTAATCTAAACCTCCCATGGCACAACTTGAGGCCATTACCCCTCGTCCTATCACTAGTTACCTGGGAGAAGAGACCGACCCCTGCCTCACTACAACTTCCTTTCAGTTAGTTGTACAGAGCAATGAGGTCTCCCCTCAGCCTTCTCTAGACTAAACAACCCCAGTTCCCTCAGCTGCTCCTCATCTTCCCCAAGCCTGTAGCGCTGCATGGGGTTGTTGTGACCCAAGTGCATGACCCGGCACTTGGCCTTACTGAACCTCATACAATTGGCCTCGGCCCATCGTTCCAGCTTGTCCAGGTCCCTCTGCAGAGCCTTCCTACCCTTGGGCAGATCAACACTCCCACCCAACTTGGCGTCATCTGCAAAGTTACTGAGGGTGCACTCAATACCCTTGTCTAGATCATTGATAAAGACATTAAACAAGACCAGCCGCAGCACTGAGCCCTGGGGAACACCACTTGTTGCCAGCTTCCAACTGGATTTAACTCCATTCACCACAACTCTCTGGGCCAAGCCAGCCAGCCAGTTTTTAACGCAGTGAAGAGTCCACCTGTCTAAGCCATGAGCCGACAGCTTCTCTAGGAGAATGGTGTAGGAAATGGAGTCAAAGGTTTTACTAAAGTCCAGGTAAAATGGCATCCACAGCCTTCCCCTCGTCCACCAAGCGAGTCACCCTTTCACAGAAAGAGATCAGGTTGATCAAGCAGGACCTGCCCTTCATAAACCCATGCTGGCTGGGCCTGATACCCTGATCCTGCACATCCTGTGTGGTCACCCTCAAGATGACCTGCTCCCTGATCTTCCCCGGTACCGAGGTCAGGCTGACAGGCCTGTAGTTCCCTGGATCCTCCTTCTGACACTTCTTGTAGATGGGTGACACGTTGGCAAGCCTCCAGTCATCTGGGACCTGTCCCATTGACCAGGACTGCTGGTAAATGATGGAGAGAGGCCTGGTGAGCTCTTCTGCCAGCTCCCTCAGTACTCTTGGGTGAATCCCATCTGGCCCCATAGACTTGCGAGGGTCTAGGTTGTGTAGCAGGTCTGTAATTGCTTCCTCCGGGATTGTGGGGGATTTACTCTGGTCCCCACACTTGTCTTCCAGCTCCATGGGCTGAGTACACTGAGGATAACTGCTCTGACTATTAAAGATTGAGGCAAAGAAGGCATTTAGTACCTCAGCCTTATCCTCATCCTTCATGACAGTGTTTCTCTCCACGTTCAGTAAAGGATGGAGATTCTCCTTGGACCTCCTTTTACTGTTGATGTAGATACATTTTTTGTTGTCTTTTATGACAGAGGCCAGATTGAGTTCCAGCTGGGCTTTTGCCTTTGTGATTTTCTTTCTGCATGACTTAACGACATCCTTGTACTTTTTTTGAGTCGCCTGTCCTGTCTTCCAAAGGCTATAAACTTTCTTTTTATTTATCTTTATTGAGGAAAAATATGAGTGAGTGTTGACTATAAGGTTCTTGGCTCTTGAACTGCAGCTCTCCAGTGTTTGTGTGGGGTGCATGTCCCATGACTACGCTGTCCTCAAATGGGTCTGGAGGTAGCCTTCATCCCAGCTGTCAGTGGAAGTGAGCTACCACCAGCAGGATGTCTCAGTGAAAGCATGCAGGAAGGAAGAGTCTAAGTGTCCATCTGGAGAAGATGTGCTGGTGACCATGAGTGGAGCTGTATTGTGAAGCCTGAATACACTCAAGAGAAAGGAACAGTTTCAGACGTGCTTCCCAGGTCTGTGCCTGAACAGTTATTCTGATTTCCTAGCTCTAGGCAGCTCAATATGTGGGTTTGATTGGATTTCCATTCTGAGTCACCTAATTCTCCCTCTATAGCTATTGCAGGCTTCTAATTCTATATTCTCAGCTAGGAGCCTGTTGTTAAATGAGAGGTAGAGAAGCACTTAACTCAGAGACACCTCCATTCCATACTGGATGAGGCCAGCGGGAAGAACAGTCCTATCCTTCAATCTCTGTGGGGAAGGCCAATAGTTCAGCCATGCAATTCATTTCAAAGCCCTGTAAAGCTCGCCCCTGCGGGGCTTATTGTAGACTAAAAGCAGAAATTAACCTTAAACTAGCTTGGCCAAATTTGACCATTTAAGCAGAAGTAGGTTTTTTATTGTGTTTGGATTTTGTATCAATCACAGATTTCTCTGGTTAATTTAGTTATAAAAGCTTTTCTGGAAAGAAAAAAGAAAAGATATACTGACTATGATTTGTATGTTTAAATTTTGCAAACCTGAAGGATGGAAACATTTAAAATGTTATGACTAACCTGTTTTTCTGAGGAATCCTCTGCATTTACTGCATTTCTGGGGATTCTACCGAGAACTTTCCAAAGTCTGGCCCCAGTCTAGTATCAGTGAACTCTGAACTGGCACAATCTTGTGCTCTGTGGCAGCAAGATTGAACCTTTGCTTTATTTATATTGCCTCTGACTCTGGAACAATATTTTCCATTGTTAGTTTCTCCATACAGGGAGAAATGAACCTCCCAGCCTATTTGCATCCACTAGCAATAAAGCCCCATTTTAATGAGAAAATGAATATTTGGACTTTACACTTTAGCCAGCAATGTATCATTTCTGGCAGTTGTGCTTTCTATTCACTCTTACTCTGACTGAAACAGCTTCAATGACAGCAGCCAGGATCCTCCCCTTCTGTTCAGCTTTTCCATAGAAGGCAAAATGAAATAGATGTCTCTAAAGATAGTCCAATACTATTTTGAGTTCTTTCTTTTTCATGGGATCATGCCAATAAACAAAATTGAAAAACCTCATCCCTACCTTTATCTTTTATAAGCCAAAACACTCTTTCAGGAATATCAACTATTTCTTCCTACCTGTTTACAATTTCACATTCTTCCTCTTTCCTTTTTATTTATCTTTCGTAGCTTCTTTTATTACACAATAAAAAAATGTTAGCTCTATGTTAGATTAGGGTTTTTTAAAAACAAAAGTGTTGTTTAACTGTTCTACAAGGTTTTAAAGCTAATAGTCCAACTTACAGGTAGTAAAACAACAGTGATTCACATCTTTGTAAGCAACATCACCCACAGGGCATTCTGCAGCTCTGGTTTTGATACAAGTTTTCTTTTTTTTCCTCAGGCATAATGTCTCCAGAGAGACTGAACATAACAGTGATCAATTGGGCTGCTTTCTTTTCCATTCTAGTTTTACACAACAAAGGGATCCGTTGATTTTATTTGTCATTTATTTATGCTTTAAGCAAGCCTGGTTTGGAAAACATTGGCCTGTGCAGTAGGCACTTCTGCTATTGGTGCATAAATGTGTTGTTTTCTCCGATGAGATTATGAGGCAAGGTCATCTGTAGTGTTACTGAGCTGCAATAAGCAACAATATTGAGAGTTGTAGCCTTTTCTAGTTAAAGCTAGTGAGAATTTTGTTGCTGGGAGCTGGCTATAATGGGATACAAATCAGGAGTTAACATATCATTTGTTGACTTCTAGCCAAATCTAAAATGTGCTGTGATTCTGCACGAGTTCAAAACTGCAGTCTCAAAAGGCCCACATATTTATGTCTGCTTTTGTGTTTGCCTGAAGTGCTGAGACATTTTTCCAGGTGAATGAAGCTGGATCTCTCAGCACCCACAAACAATCACAGTGTGACTTTCCCTGTCTAATCAAGCCAGGGTGTGGGACCTGGGAAGTCCATGTCCAGCTCCTCCATCCCAGAGATGCTATTGGGGTGAACTGAAAACCTCTGGTCAGGATTCCTTGTCAAAACAAAGCTATGGTTCCCCCTGCCTTTAAGACATAAGCAAAGAGGGTGATGATGTTTGTTTTCTGTCTAGTGGTGTTATTGTTAAACTGTCTTTCCAGCAAACGGATGTCCTAGGTTTATGCTCTTTTATCTGAGCAGAAAATTTAAGCCTCTGTTCCAAATATTTCAGGTGAGTGCCCTAATCAGTGAGCTGGCAAACCTTAGAAGAGAGCAGTTAGAGCATTATGCTTAAAGGGGAACACCTGTCTCTGATACCTTCTCCCAGGATTATAACATAAATAAAATGGTGTTTGAATAGCATGAATGCTATATCTCTGCCCCATTTTAAAGCAGGATGAGTGAAACTTGCTCAGTTACTCAAAAGAAAGCCCACAGGTACCTGTTCTTGGGAAACTCCTCCAGGCTGGATCTCCAAATGGACTGTAGCCTGTGAACCAGGAGCAAGGCATCCTTGCCCCATGGGAGAACATGTTTGAGGCTCCCCCCTTGTAACACTAGGCATAAGCCTCAGCAGTGATTCCTGTTGGGTAGCTCAAGGCATCTTCCTGCTCTGGGAATCATGGAGTCTTCTCTGAATCCCATCTCTGTAGGGCCACTGACCACACTGGGAGTCAAGCTACATAATGTGTGGTTCTTAGTTCTCCACTGATGCCAGAACAGTAAAAACTAGGTGTCAGTGATGAGAGGAAATGGCCTCGAGTTGCATCAGGGGAAGTTTAGATTGGATATTAGGAAGAAATTCTGTACTGAGAGGGTGGTTAGGCACTGGAACAGGCTGCCCAGGGAGATGGTGGAGTCGCTGTCCCTGGAGGTGTTTAAAAAACTAGTGGATGAAGCACTTGAGGCCATGGTCTAGTGGTTAGGGAGATGGTGGGATAAAGGTTGGACTTGATGATCCCAGAGGTCCTTTCCAACCATGGTGATTCTATGATTCTATAACAGGGCAGAAGGGTGCCTGCAGCTCCCTCCCCTGATAATGCTTCCTATTGTGCTGTATGCTCTAAGTCACATGTGGCTGCAGAGCCCCCCTCCCTATGACAGCAGCCACATCTCCTCCAGCAAAATCCTAAAAGGCAAAACATCCTGACTGATTCTCGCCTTTTGTCCTCTCACCCAAAACATATGTGGATTTGATAAGCCTTTTGTTTTGTTAAAATTCTGCACATTAGTAGCACATATCTCATTACCACATGTTGATTACAATATCCTCTTTATAGCTACAAATATCTCTGGCGTAAGTAACTTCTAATTACCTTTATTCTCCATGGTGAATACATGAAAGCAGTGACACATACATTATTAGCGTGCAACTGGAAAATAAGTTTGAAACCAATGTGCTGCTGATTTTTCTGTTGCTCCTTAGGAGAGATCTTCTAGTTCATAGCAGTCACAAAGTGCATATTATGTATCTAAAAGAGGGACAATTATGAGTGTTTTGCGAATTATTAAAAAAAAAAATAACAAACAAACAACAACTTACTGTTCATTAGATGAAAAATGAAGATTTATGTTTCAAGAATGGTACAGTTCATTTAAGATACTGCTGACCCAGATTTGTATTTCTATACTGAAGTGCTTCAAGTGAGTAATGCAGAGTCTATTTATAGGACCATTACTAAATTAGCACTTGCATAGTTTAAATCCCTTTGTACTAGATTCACAAGGGAGACTCAAGCACTCTTGTCACCCAGTGGCTACCAAGCTTGGGTTGATGTTCACGGGAGTGATACTCTGGAATATTTTTCAGAAGGAGTAATTGATTTTGAGATGCAGATAGAGCTTGCTGTAAAAGAGAAGCTCATCTGACCTATTTTGGACTTCTACTTTAGGGTGGGATGAAATACACTTCTAAGTGCCTCTTTTCCACAATTCTTTTTCCGTTGCTGGCTTATTGAGGCCTGGAGGTTTTCAACATCTGTAGTTAGTTTATATAAACTCCACCTCAGGGTCCGAATAGGAGCTGGGAAGATCATCACTAAGTATTGTGGTAGTGTTGCAGCATGGTGTCTCTGATTTGTTGAAGCTGGCTGTAGGCAGTTGTGCCAGGGCATGTTCCAGTCATCATTTCAGTATATACATTTTCCCACCTTCTTTTAAATAATGTAATTGCTACAGCAGTCAGCACTGAAAACATCAAGACAATGTTTCTGCGAGGGCTCTGAAGCCTACCTCCCTTGGAAATGATGGGAGCTAGGTGCTTAACTTCACTGAAAAATATAGGCAAAATCAAACAAAATCAAAGAGACAGCTGATATACATAGATAGGTTTGTAAAACTAATTTTGTGAGGCAGTAGCCATAAGAAATGGAGTTAGGATGTAGTGTACTACTCCTGGCTTGATTTTGCTTCCATTTGCTTCCTTCCACCCTACTTTTGCTTGTAAGCTGGAGCATTGTTTGAGGCAGGGACTGTGTTTCACGTCCATGCAGTGTGGCACTTGGCATCGCAGGGCTCCAATCTTGATTAAAGTCTTCCTACTGAATCATCACTTATGCAAGTAATGGTCATACATAAAATACCAGTGTCTGAAAAACATATTTGTTATTCTAGCTTTGCCTGTCACTTCAAATCCACTTTTACTTTTTGTTTTGCTGCTCAATGTCTAAGTGCATTTTTCCTGCAGCTACGTAGCAATTTCAATGCATTAACACATTTTCGTTACGAAATAGCGCAAGAAGCAGATGCAGAATATGTTTCTTAGAAGAAAGCACTGTATAGGTTGATATCCTTTTGGAAGCTTTTTCAAGGATGCATCCACAACCTTGATTGAATTAATTAAAATAAATGCCCCTTAACTCTAACAGGACCCTAATTCTGTTAAGAGGAATAGGGTCAACCTTAAGTATCTTGCGCTCCAGTTGAAATTTGACTGTGATGGCTTATACAGTGGAGTAAACAAGCATATTTTATTTTTTATAAAATATTTTAAATTTTATTATTATTGTTGTTTTTATTATTCATGAAAGTGTTAGGATTCAAAATAAAAATGTACACACATGGAGGCAGCCACTTTTTAGTCAGCATTAAATACTTGGGCACTTTTACAAGGATGGCCAAAAATAGTATTATTAATATTATTAATAATAATAATTATTATTATAGCTACATTTTTTGATCATAAAATCCATTTCACCAACATAGAAAAGTTTGCAGAAATATATTCATTGAAGGACCTGTTTCTTGAGAGCTAGGAAACTCTGAATTGAAACACCTAAGGAAACAAGTGTCAGGATGGATAGAGAAAAAGCCTGAGCTGCTACAGTTCAGCTTCTTTGCATTCAGAGAGGTCAGACATTTGTTCCAGCACTATTTTCTCTGACTAGTCAGGCTTCATTTAGCATGCCTATGCATTACTGATTTGGGTGAAGACCTTCTTCCCTGACCTGCGAAATCTTCCAAGGCCTGAGATGGGAGTATCTTTCACCTAATTTAAAGCTGGATATCTAATGCAGTCTAGATTCAGCAGACTTCCAAGGGATGAAAATACAGGAAAAGAGATGTGATTCTTGACAGAAAAAATGCAATACCTCATATACAAACATATCCCAGTGCATTCTGAAACTTCAGTTACTGGAATTCTGGTGTGAAATGTCTTTGTATTGCTCAGCAACTTACTCTTCTGTCCAACAGCAGTCTCAGAAGAGAACTCAGAAACGAGCCCAGAGTCTTGTCTTTGCGCTTGGGTGCAGTAACATTATTGCATGATAACATGTATTTCAAAAACACAGAGAAAGGGACTGAGTCAATAATCCAAAGCAATGTCCATGGGCATGGTTAGAATAACACTCGAAGGTCATCTCTCCAGCCCACTCACCTTGGAGCATTTGAAAACCCTTATCACACTGGATGTTGTTTCAGGAAACGATAGCAAAAGGCCAGAGCAGGGACCACGTGAGGCTGTGGCTATTGCAGCAAGGTCTGCAGGCTAAAGACCAAACTGCCTGGCAAAGGCTAGATGTGCAGCTGACATGAGCATCCAAGTCAGCCTTCACTGCTGGAGCAAGGTCAGTACTAGGCTTTCAGTTTGTGGATTTTTCCTCCCGAAAAAATTACAACCACAATAAAGATAAGAAGTAGTGTTTGTGTGCCTTTGTGTGTGAATGAAGGCAGCTACCAAGACTGCTAGAAAGATTAGACACAGAATAAGTAAATGTTGCCCTTTTAAAAATTTCACACTTAATTTAAAGCTATGAATTTCCATTTAAAACATTTTATTCGCTCTGTGAACCATAAACAATTTATACGATAATGGGTCCTGTGAAACCAAAACACTATTTCTGTGAGTAGACTGGCATGGTGATTGTGTGATCTATGTATATACAAAGTGGATAACAAACCAAGCACTCTTAGTTCTCAAAATATTATGCAGAATTATCTTCCGCAAAGGCATTCCTATTTTTCTCTTGTTCTTTGTAATGACTTAATACCAAAATATTATTAGGTATATCAGAAAACACCCACAGGTACATATTCTGTGAGTCAAGAGTATGTTAAATGCATCATGTTGTATTTATGAAAAGGAATGATTTGACATAGTTGATGCTAAAAAGATGCTTTCTAATATATGGTGTCATAAATGAAAAAATGAAGACATACATGATAACTGTAGCTGAATAATTACATTTGTGGCATAAACTTATAAAAGCCAGAAAAGTCACAGATAGGACACGCTTTTCACTGCAGAGTTTCCTGACTTGCTGGTTTCTGTCTCATCCTTAATGCTGTCTAAATGCTGTTTCAGCCTGTGAATTGAATTTTCTTTTAATTTGAGCAGATCATATATTCATTTGTCGACACTCTATCTTCATCAATCAATGCATTATTCCAGGCAGCTTCATCTCCTCCTGAAAGATAACCTTGGATTATGTCATGGCTCAATTCTGTATTGCCCCTACAGAGCTAATGAATTCACACATGTAAGAGGATCATTTACCAAAGGGGATGGGATGCAGTTTTGACCGTATCATTTCCATCTGCCACAGGATCATTCCAATTGCAAAAATCAATCTCCTGGAAGAGGATTTCTTTGCTATGGTAAGCATATTGTTGGCACAGTGTAGCTGACTGTCGTGCAACAGGAGAGGAAGGGGTCACATTGCTGCTGCTGCCCCCAGAAAGTCAGAGCTATGGGGATAGGTTTGCATCTCTTCACACTGAGGCCGGAGAAAGGAGCAAAGATGGGGTAAACAAGACCTTCCTTCTCATAGCAAGGGGCTGCAGCTCAGCAGGGCTGAAAGGAGGAATATACCCACATGACAGGGTGGTATGGTGCAAGCACAGGTATAGTTAAGCCACTTCTGCAAAGGTTCAGTCTCAACTGTGACAAACTCTGTTAGATGCTGAAGCAGGCACTGCTGTGGGATGACCTCTTTTAAACAGCTACAGGATTCAGCTTTATGGCTCCCAGAAAAGAATTGAGCCCGTATTTAATTAGTGTGACTAAAATTATGCATTTAATCAGCTGTAAACAACAGTAATCACACATATCACAATGACAAATTATGCACTTCAAGCAACTTTACTTGTGTGGAGTGGAGTTTGGCAAGAGGGAGAGCAGATGCATGCCTAAGGAAGTGCTGTGTGGGGGCTCCCTGGGTGGACCCAGAACAGCCTCATACCAGTTTGATCACTGCAAGCCTTAGATTGCCACAGGAATGAATAAACAAGGTAAAATAAATCTTGCATATTACATCAGTTATCATATGCCAGCAAGACCAAACAATGCACAAGGCAAAAGGAATCAGAGACAGCTGATCAGTTTAGGGACTATGGGCATTTGCATCCCCCGCCAAAATATGCCAGAACTGCATCCCGTCCTGTTCCAGTGTTGTCCCCCCTTAGTCATAAGAGGCAAAAGACAGTGGTGAATTTGCAAGAACAGGATAATATCTCTTTGAGTACCTTGAGAACTATTGGGTGGAGTCATTCGACCTTGAGAGTGGCTGTGTGCATGTGTAGCTCAAAAGTCATGGATTAAACACATTTTCAACAAACTCATGGAGTCCTGCCATTTCTGTCCCCAGTGCTGTTGAAAGAATGAAACCTCACTCAGCATATTGGAAATCATAAATATTATTTGCTATAGAACCGTACCCCCACAGAAGTAGAGTCTGTTCCCTCAGTGCAGCCAGCATCAGACTGGCAGTTCCTCTGGCTCCTCCCCTTATGTTCATTGTAGCAGGAGATTCAGGTGCAATCGTGGTCTTGGTGACATATACACATTCATGCAATGAAATAAGCACAAGGCATTTCTATTTAATGCAAATTACTGATTATGGGCAGAAGTTTTGTTCACTGTGTTTTGACGGGTTTTTTTTTAAGAAATGTGTATATTTCTTTTTGCCAAAGCCCAACTTTGCTGCTCAGTATCCATTGTGTCATAGTGTGATTGTATCAGCTGTCATAAAGGACAAGCTAATATGACAACTTGTGTCCTAATGCAGCTTGACAAGATGAAATTTGCAAAAAATAAACATGATTCCTGCCAATATCCACTGGTTATAATGACTTCAGGTATACCTCCCTTAATTAATCACTAACTAATGATAGTTTCCTGATTTGCTGCCGGAAACCAGGCACAGTATGGGTATTGTGTATCTGTGTGATGTATTTCAGGCTGGCGTATAGACTTAAAGAGGTATTACCCCTATACCATGCAGTTCTTAATAGGTGATTCTGATTATCTTTTCTGGTTCTTGCATGTAGGCAAAAACATTAATTTACTGGAGTAGCTTTTTCTTTTTGAAACATGTGAATCAATCGGAATTCTTTGAAATTGCATAATTCTAAAGAGAATTCATAAATCTTGGAGATATAATTTATTTTTTCTAAAGATTTATATTTTATGAAAGACGGTTTAGATTTGCACTTGAGACTTACAGTTTATATGAAAAGAGATGGATAACAAATTGAATGGATGGACTCTCATTAAGCATAAAATTACTCAACAAGAACCATTCTGAATCAATTAATCATAATGTAACAGGACTAATTTTCTGTCATTCTTAAAATCAAAAGTAGGTATTTGCATCACTTTTCATCATAACAAATGTGATTACTTTTGTTTACAGCTGATGGAATACATAATTTCAGTCACAGTAATTAAATACGGGCTCCACTTTTTTTCTAGGAGCCGTTAAATTTAATCCTGAGTTTGCCTAAAGAAGGTTGTCTCACAACAGTGACCTTCAACCCTTTACTCCTTACATACTTTCCATGGGCATGTGCAAAAAGGATCAGAAAATTCAATTTATATGACATAGCATGATACTGTGAGAGGTATCTGTAGTTTGAAATAAGATTCGGTTTCGGGTACATTACATCTCTTCTATTTATCATACTTCATGTGTGACTGTTGTAAATGGACTATTTATTTCAATAAATTATTTTGTTCATCGATGTGTTTTGGCTTTGTCCTCAACATTACCAAAACAATCCAAATTATTGATACCTGAATCTGCCAGCTAACAGGACTGCAAGTTATTCAAGGACAGGCAGGTAAATTTCCCAAGGAACATTAGTCATGGGTTTGGAGGGGGCTGCCTTGACTCCAACAAAAGTATTTTACCTATATTGATTCACCCAGTGAGTAATTTTAATTATTAGAATATATAGAAAAATTATTCCTGTTTATTGTCCCACGGGAACAAACGTTTCCAGCGCCCACTTTGAAGAGAATTCTCTTTATGTTGTTTCAGATTCCAATTAAATTAAAATTTTGAAATGCAGGATAGAGAGAGGAAAGAGTTAAAGAAATAAAACACATTTCAAATTGTATTTAAAAAACCCAAACAAAACACAACAAAACCCAAGTAGTTCTGTTTTTTACCAGATTAACTTATGACATTTACTGTAATAAATAAAATGTAGTGAACAATACAACCCACCCCCTCATGCCTGGCACACAGATCGACTACGCAGCTTAAGGAAACACCAAATGCAGCTCTGAAATCTCTGACCAAATCATGACTGTAGTACACTAAGCAATTAAAGCCTTCTAAGTTTGGAGAATTCAGGTTTTGAGGCAGTTTTAATGTAAGCAGTGCCTTGCTTCCACTAAAGTAAGGCTGTCCCTTGTTGGAAGCACAGCATTGGTTTAGAGAAATGTATAAGGACACCATACATTATTAAGTACTTTTAGATGAGGTGCTAAGGCACATGGTTTAGTGGGGAATTGGTAGTGTTAGGTTAATGATGATGATCTTAGAGGTGTCTTCCAACCAAGGCTGTCCTGTGATTCTGTGACAGAAACATTATTTGCTTATTTAAAGTAATCAGGAAATGCTATTCTCTTCTAGTATGGCTTATATAATAATTCAATTTACATATTTAAATCGAATGAATTTTCTCTCGCTTACTAAGTTCTGTTGACCTCTTCTATTATGGTTTAAATTATTTGCTTTTATTTGTCCCCAAATTCTAATATTCCATTTCCCTCATACTGTTAGTTTGTACATGTATGCATAGGACGATATTTTGTGCTTTTTTGATAGCTGTTTAGTTTATGATAACAGGGGACTTCTTACATCACAGTCAATTTCACTGACTATATGCAATTTACAGAATATGCAGGTCATCAAGGCTGGATTAGGGTGGGTTATTACTATATACATATGAACGCTTATTTCTCTTTGCCTCTGCTGGCTACTTTAACAGAAACCATACTAGCTCCTCAATAGCCAAATTATAGACTTGGATCTAACAAGACACCGAGATATGCTTTGTTCCCCTTATGATACTGCTCTTTGGAGAAATATTTCAGTACCTTTGGAACTGGCCAAAGCAACAAGAAGATAAAAACTAATGTCCTTTAAGCTTGAGAAAGTATGAAAGAAATGCTGATATGTACAGTAGGTTAAAATTAACCCAGGTACTTAAAATGTTCTTCCATCAGCACAAAGCTCTTGATTTAGAAGGCCTTGAGGTAGACAGTTAATTACGTGCTGAATCAGGGTCAGAATGCTTATGCAGAAACTAATTTGGCAGAGCAGAAGTTCAGGGGGAATATGTCTCTAGCTTTGAAGTGTACGAAACTTTTGACAAAATGAATAGGGCAATTCCTGTATCAGTGGGAGGTATCATGTTTTCATGCCTGTAACCACAGGTTATCAATGGGCTTTTAAAAACATTCACACACTGCTCCAACACTTTGAATTGTTCCAAAGTGGACTATTTGTGGGAGGATAATACAGGGACTTTACCTTCAAGGCAGGTAGATGTGGATTTAAAAGACATATAGTGATTAGCTGCAGTTCATCACCCGCTTGCTGCAGCTCGCAAGCTCTCTCCAAACTGCTGGGTTTGGAAGGAAAGGGGAGCTTAAAAAGCCTTCCCACAGACATTGCTATAGATCCCAAAACCTGTTTTGTCAGGGTTATCTTGGGCAGTCACAATTTTCCAGGTGATTGGCTCCAACTGAGTATCTTCCATGGCCAGTCACATGCCAGTAGAGCCTCATCCAAAGCATCCAGTTTCCACTCTGAAGGGAGCAGACTGGCCATTCCTGGGGCACCAGCCAGCCCTTTGCCAAGGAGCAGGGTCACAGATAGGCTTTTGCTCCCATGGAAGCTCTCAAGGAGCCAGCAACAATGGTAGGAAAGGCTCTCACCTCAGGCAATCTGAGCTTTCTCGGTTGGCCAAGAGCTCTCTTCCTGCATGGGTAAGCTCATCAGGCCGATGGACCATGGAAAGTTAGCCAAGAGCTTGCTTTCAAGGCACAGTAAATTTAAAGGAGCATGGGTTTTCTGAATTAACAGTTGTACATGCCAGAGTACAGCAATTCTTCTGCAGGTAAGTGACTTAGTAAGTCAGAGAAGGGCACTGGAAAGGTGTCAAAAAGAAAGGCCTGGTACACACACGAATCTCCTACTAGCTCCCATCACCTGTGAAGAGATTTCAGTGCTGCTCCACAACATCTTGGTCAGGAAGGAGGAGCAAAGAAAAGCAGGGGAGACCGGATCAGGTACAACTCTGACCCTGCTTCAGTCAGTAGGAGTTTTGTTGTAGAGTCCAAGAAGAATTTCTTCCCTGGAGAGGCTGGTTAGGTCATGGTCACTGTTCAGCTGATAACTCAGGCTCCAGTGGGTTCTTATACTGATTAGCAGAAGATACAGTTTCACCCTGGTTGAGAGTGAGCAGATGAAGAGGGATGCTGAATAATCCTACGGGCACGTATCAGCTCTTAGGCAAATGTTCCTTCTAAGATACTCTGGTGAACAACCCATGCACTAAATTTTGTCTCCCTTGACATTTTTTTCTGAAGGGGTCTTCTCCATAAATCTCCCAGGCTCTTGTTTTTTATAGTAACATTTTCCCAAGTGCAGACAGAAAACAACCTTGCTGCTGCTATTCATTAGAATCTACATTTATTTATTTATACCATCCAACCAGCTTTGATTTCTTTTATAAATTTCATACAAAAAATCCTGTAAATACACTCTTAGTAATGACCAACTTGATTTTTAGGAATGAAAGTAATAAATGTTAGTCATAAAAAAATTACTGTTTTGCTGTTTTAAATAACTCCGCATATTTTAATACATTGAGTCATACACAAATGTAATTAAAAGATATATTATCTTCCTCTTGCTGGAAATATCACTCAGAAATGAGAAGGATAACATTTGCCTCTTGTGAATCACTGTTCAAAAGATTAATTCATGTCAAATGTTGGCTTTTCTGGGGTTGCCTGCAACAAGCTTAGCTCTCAACACAAGATGGCATCCATGTGTGTTCACACATTTCCCATTCCCTAGTACAGCAACTGCCATGAGAAAATTGCTGAAATACATCTGACAGCTGCTTCCAAGGGTTATAAAGGTATGTACTAGTTTAAGGACCACTTTATTAGACATAGAGCTATTGTTTGGAAAGTGTAAGAATTCACAGCATACAAAAAAATGTGGACAGCTGCAGCTGATGGAAGCTACCAGCCAAAGAGCGGGCTGTTCTCATGCAACATTAACATTTACATAAGTGTGGGTACTTCAAAGATTCATATTAAAGATTTTAAAGCATTTTGATGGAAGTGGGCTCATAAATAGATACAAGAGCTCATATAGTATAAGTGGGTATAATCAGAACAATGGTATAGAGACATGTTCTCTGATTTAAAAGAAGTAAACATAATGTAAAGAGAAAGAAACCCAACAGATTGCACAATAGGCTTTTGAAAGAATTCCATCAAAGTCCTTTGGACGTTTAATGCTTATCATTATGCTGATTTGTAAAGAGCAGTAGTTAGGTCCAAATTTAGCATTCTTGTGTCTTTACTAGATATAAGTATGCTTCCTGCATGACTTAATAAAACAGCAGGAGTAGGACTTCCACACTAGTCCATGAGAGCTACTGAAAAGCTCTAGAGTATTTGGGAAAAAAATCCTAATTTCTTCCATTTAGAGTCATGTCTTTAATTGTCCTTTTCTGTTATCAGAAGAAACATAAGACTAAGGAACATGTCCAAGTAATAAATACACATCCAATTTATAACACCAGAAAGAGTAATATTCATTGGCTCCATGCAGGAAATCTCACTTAGGCGGATGTCTGAGTTGTTTAGTAGTGGTTTTATTGTTGTTTTTCATTCCTCTTCAACTTTTCCCTTTAACAATGGACTTCTTCATTGCCTTCTTACTGAACTCTCTCCTAGATTTGTCACATACAAATAGCTTGGCCATATTCAAGATTCAAGATCTTCTAGATAGTTACGCTTGGAAGGAGAATAAAACTCAGAACGGAAAAACACACCTTCATCTAATTTTCTCTCAGACCCTTTTGGATATAAACCAGTGTGACTCAATAGTGAACGCTATCATTACATTTCTTTCCCAGTGTTTTCCATGTGGGGAAAGAATGTGAATAAGGTTCTTCAGGGAAGATTCTTCTCAGCTAGACAAGGAGAATAGGTACTCTAGCAGTATAAAATGTTATTGAGTCATCCACAATGTGCATCACGTGGCTGGGACCAAACCAAATATATCTGGAGGCTTAAGGGAGCCTTTCAGCTGAATAGATTGAGGGCCTCTTCTAGCACACTTTCCCATGTAGTTGCAAGCTCAGTAGAGCTCTTTGTTAGGGTCCTCCTCCCTGTTTACTTCTCACAAGTTAGCAAAGCACATTTGCACAAACAAGTTGCTGCTGGTTGAAGCACTGACGCCAGCAAGTGGATGGAGCAGCTGCCACAGTTGTGCAAGGCTCTGGGCCCTGCCAGCGACAGCAGGGACCAAGGTCACTCACCGTTCAGCAGATATGAGCCTGGGGACCACGGCAGCACCACCAGCCAAGAGCTGTAGCCCACAGCAGGCTCTGTGCTATGGGTCAGTTCAGTCATCACCTTCTACTCCCTTCTCTCTTTTTAATTTAATACATGACATTTTGGCTCAAAGTCAATAGTTTTTACCATTGATTTCAATGTGGCAAGAATTTCATCCAAACCCTTCATGCTTCACTGAGGACAATAACACAAAGAACTCTATTTTGGAACAGAGAAAGGCACCATATTTGCCAGCTGCTTTATTTATTGTGTTTGGGGCTTCATGATGTAGTCGCCCACCCACTTCTTTATTAAATGTTAGTTTGGCTTTTGAAAGTTTTATAAGCTACAATATAATAATAATTAAAAGTTCGTATGCAATTTCCAAAGCTGGTTTTCATTCCTTAGGGAGTGTTACGTCTTGTTTAATTTGTTTTTCATCTTCATTGTGCAACAAAACACAGTTTGTTTTTAAAAGGAGGATCAAACTGATACTGAAATATGCGTACATGTGTTGGCAGGCATTTCTTTAGGAGGGTTGCAGCCCATGAACTTTGATTTCAAACAACAAATGTGCAGAGCTCACATGAACTTGAAGTTGCCTTTTTATTTGTGACATCCATAAACATTTATGATGCTTTGTTTTTAATCCCAGTAAGCCTATGTTGTTAATTTAGGTCTCTTAATAGTGTCTATTTATATTGTGAAATCATGATGACTGTGTTGTCTTCCCGTAAAACCAAAGGTCAAGGGTCTGCTACAGCAAATACTAACACATGTGAATAACTTCACTTATATGAATAATCAGACTGATTTTAACAGGGAGGTGTTTTTAGGGTCAGGCTCCCAATATTTTGACATACTTCCTGAAATGTTTTGTGGATAGGAGTCATTGACTTTCATATGGTGATAAAATGCTCTGAACACACATCAAAAAAAACCCTCCAAAAGATAGAAATATGTCTGAGTTACTAAGTTTGAACACTTACAATTTTACTTGTTAGCTTTCTTTTCTTGGATAAAAGTAGTGTTGGAAGAGAGTTACTCAGAAGAGATCAAATAGAATTAGTGTTAACTATTTCTTTAAGTCAGTGTATATAATGTTCCTTTCCCCTCCCCCACAAGCCTGTGTGTAACCACATGTTTTGAGACCTCAGTCTAATTTTTTTCCTTCATCTTGTGGGAAAGAATGATGGAATATATTATTACAACGGTGATGTATTGCATTTTATAATTTATATTGTGTACGGATCATTGCTATGATGAAATAGACAAATGTGTATAAAAGAATACTCTCTTTAATCGTAAGAACTATAAAAATTCATGCTTCCTGCAATAAATATTACTCTATTTTTAAGATTATACCTAACTGTAGTGCCTCTGTAGTGCATGTGTTGTGAAAGTAACAAAAAGAGAGACACAAAATTCCAGATATAGAAGGTGTATATAAACTTGAAGGTATTCAGAATAAGCAGTTTGCCTTATAAAAAGAATTTCTTAAATGTTTGTTAAGATACTATGGTGATCCTTGGAAAGGTTTTTATGAATACACTAGTCCATTTTTTCCTGTTGTTTGTACAGGTTCCAGCTGTGTTACAATGCAATTCTTGCAAAAACTTGTCTCAGAAAAGCATGTCAGGAACAAATTGGCTTTCTGCTCTTTATTGGAATATATTCAAGGGTTTGCCATGTTGCATTCTGAACCTTTTTCTCAAAACTCAATGCCTCTGACTTAACTCCTAGTGTTAAATTAGGGAGAAGCTTTACGTATTTTTATTTTTCCTGTAAAGGTGGAAAAGGTTTGGGAAAGCTGGAGTGCAGATGAAAATCTGTGAACATCAGTATCTTTTAAATTTGTAAACATATATTAGTTATTTTCTTGAAATTACCTTGTTAAAATATCCTGCTTGAAACATTTCCTTAGGTAATAATACCAAAAAACTTGCAAAGGACCTGAAATCTAGGTGTCATAACCTTCCTGATAGTAAAAGGAACACATTTTCCATTAATGTGGAGTCATGTGCATGGTCTGTCCAGTGATACGCAATGTCATTTAAGACATTCCATCATGCCCTGCTTGAGCCCTCTTCTCTAATCTGATGAGGTACCCAGGGAAGAAACAATGATAGCCAAGGCATTAAAATGTAATCAAGATATGCAAATTCATATCTAAATGTGATTTACTTGGAAAGAGAAATTAATCTAGGCATGGTCAAATAAACAATGTGTAATATGGATAATTAATCAACATATTAGCAGCTGTAGTCCCATGAGAAGATTATGCAAATGAAAAAGGCCTCCATCCACAGTCACAATTAAACTACTTAATACCCAACTCTAAACAAAACACAGCCCCTGGGAGTACTGTAAAACAAGTGAATCAAACTTAGTGGGTCATCCTCCAAATTTCAGAGACAGATTTTGTAAGCACTTTATTTTTCCTGATTTACAGAAACGGATTTTTTTTCCCACAGACATACCAGACTCATTGAACAACCTGAAGCCTTGAAATGCCACTAATGTTGCTTTACACAAGCCTAAATTTCCATTCATACAATCTAAATCAGTAGTTAAAAGAAGTCGGGGCTAGAGGGTAAATCCTCAGCCCTGGCGTCAGGTCCATGTAACAGGGACAGATGATGCAGAGGTTTATCAGGAGTCTTCTGCACATGCCGAAGTTATCTCCATCAACTTCACTTACTGCTTTGCACTTGCATTTCAATAACAGATAAACCGAGTTCCTTTTTTTTTTTTCTGAATATGGTATTTTTCCCATATTTCTGATATTTCCTGAAAATTTTTGTTCGAACATTTCTGAAAATCTAATCAAGACATTTACTTCCCACTGGTTAATCCAAGCCAACTGGGCCAAGGATGCCTCATGTGGATAAGGCTGGGGTATGGTACTACCTGTCCCATTGTCCTGTCTGCCCTGAGACTATGCATTGCACTAAAACCATGACCCAACCTGGAATATCTAAAACATTGTCCAACTAGGAAACCTGACTCAGGTGAACAGAGTTATTCAACATTTGAAGCACAGCTTCCTTGAGACACCTCAGTAGCTCAGATATATTCATCTTAGCACTGATTCCACCCAGAGTGAAATATGTTGACTTTTTTGAATACAAATTTTAGACATTTTAATGAAAAATTGTGATATACTGACTCTTGTCTTCATTTATGGTGAAAGCTATTGTTCAAGTATCAAAATTGGCAAGGCATCTGAAGTTCTATCTCCTGATGAACTCCACATTACTAATTCCATAGGAACAGCCTGTTTTGGGAATGACCTTTGTGCAATGCAAGTAAGAAATTCTCAATGCATCCTTAGCCAATGGTTACATGTCAACATAAGCACTTGTGGGTGGAAGATATCTTTGAAAACACAGCAATGTGGCAACCTAGCTCAAGGTGGATCTGTCATTAACTGTTACTGGACATGAAAAGAAGTTGAGTTTGTAAGAAAGAGAAGTTTACTGTTATTCTGAAAGTTTGTGTTGGTCTGATGCTCTGGATCATGAGTGGCTTTTAGTTGCCATCTGGATGTTCAGAATAAATTGCACTCCTTTTATTTCATTTAAAGTTTTAGTTCCTTCGTGTGAAGCTATTCGTTCACCCTTTTGGTAAGATTTTCAACAACTTCTTTAAATAGCTACATAACACTTGTATTTTAAGGTTCTGTGTAATAACAGTTGCTTTCAGTGTAGAATAGCCTACCTTTCTCCCAGAAGGTTAGCTGACACACTGTGTGCAATAGTTTCATGTTGTGTTGCCAATCCAATGAGGTACATGCCTCTTGCAAACTGCAGCATAAGCTTTCTTGCTAATGTAGATTTTGTCTTTGGACCTGAGAAAACATGAATGAGAAATAACCTTAAAGGGGAAGCCCTAATCACACTCTAACATCAGAATTGCAGAAACTGTTGTGTAAATTTTTGTATTTGCTGTTGTTTGGCCCAACTGAGAAGTTGTTTCTCGGCAATCCAAGTCACATGAATCACCTTTCCCTACTTCTGTGATGTCATTTAACCTGCACCAAAACTTCCAGCATTGCCTTGTATGTTTTGCAAGTGCAGCACCAAAATATACTTAAGGTTTCCACATGTTGTATCAAGCAGAGTCCTCTGAAAAATGATGGATGTGCAACTTGTCTCCTGTATGCTACGAAGAAATTGCAGAAAATCAGAACATAGGGAAAAGGAAGTACGAGACTGCAGCTGGCAAATTTCTTGAGCTTTTCTGAGTTTAAAGCCAGGATGTGTTTTCAGATGCCAGCCAGGATGTAAAAAAATACAGACAAGAAAGTAAGCAGTCACCTTCATGCCTGGAAGTTCATCAGACTTGGTCTGGACTGTCCCTGGGAGTTCAAGTACAGATGGCTGATGTCTGTGAGCTTGAGAACTGTTAATAAAGGTATTTCTTAAAAGGCCACAAACAACTGTGAATCAGACTAGAAGAGTACAGCAAGGTTTAGAAGTCCCATTTGTGAGCAGCTCCACTGAAGCTGCAAAAGCTATTTGCTCAGTCAGGTTATCACCCTTTGTGAGTAAGGTACAATGCAAATCCATTTCCCCTGAAATGGAAAATTCGGGCACTGCTGGAGCTGCAGAATGACGCAGCAATGAAAACCAGTCGCAACCAAATTTTAACCCAAAGTGTTTCCTGGCCTCTACTAGCCCTGCTGAGTTTCCTCTTATCCAGATTATTTTTCCTATCTTGCAACAAGCTATTGGGCTCACAACTGCACGCTGTCTGTGGCTGACTTTCAAAACTAGTAATTTCAGAGAGGGAGTGCCAGGGAGTCCTGATGGAAACACTCCTTCAAACATCCATCTAATATGACAGTCCCCAGTGCAGTTAATCAAGCAATGATCTTTTCCCATTTAACGTGCCCAGTGTTGCTGCAATTGTCAAATGTTAGTAATTACACTCTAACTACATAGGTATACACTAACTATATGAGGGGCCGAGTTCTGCTCTCTGTTACAACTTAAATCCAGTAGAATCCTTTTTGCAAGTGGGTGTACCCTGCCACTTAGAGAACCATTAATATACTGGTTACACAGACACCAGTGACTGATAAAACTTAATTAACTTTTATATAATAGTTTGTAATAGTTCAGCAAACTGTAATTCCAAACAAAATAATAAACCTGCAATAAGGACACAAGGGAACAGGAAAAGTAGATTAACTGGTAAGACAATGATACTGACAGCATTTTCTTAAATTAGTATTAGGAAGATAATGTCATCCAGCACGTCTGAGCAGTGTTTTGAGGGAAAATGACTCTCTCCAGGGAAACATTTTAATTAAGATAAAATTGTTAGATTGCTCTGAAATTCTTGGATTGGCAGTCTTTGTCACAGTACTATTTTTCTACTAATAGTGTATACAAGTTAAAAAAAAATAAATCAAGTAATAATTACTTATATGAAGAATACACTACCTTGTCAAAAATGCAAGAGTTAGTTGTTTAGTTTATATTTTATGTATCAGAAATGCCATCAGGAATGAGAACACACCAAGAGGAATGCCTTTCCAAACAGCCTGATTAGTGCATCTGATTACTATTGCATATTGAGCATTTTCATCCTTCCAGTGCTCCCATTTTAAAATAATAAAGCATCAATGCTGATAGGAAAAGATTGGACCTGATGTCATATCTGGAAACTAATTTAATGGGAAATTGGATAGTGACAAAGTGATGATGATTTATTTTTGATGGCAGATGCCTCATTAGTTATGATTTATTTAGATGACCTTCCTATTTTCTTCTGTGGTATTTTCTTCCTCTCTGAACCCCACACCCTCCAAAATCCTGTACACTCCAAAAAGAGCAGAAGTAAATATTGCTGATCTGGTGCTGATTCTGCAAAGCTTTATACCTGTTGGTTAGATCTATTAATTTACATGGTCCTGCTCATGTATGGAATAAGCACAAGACAAGCCTCTGGATCATTATTAAAAATCTCTGTATATCCCTCATAGGATGCTTGTTATCAAGTGTCCTGAGGCAACAAAAGAAATTTTGTTCTTTTGATTGTTTTTTTTTTCATTTGACTTGGTTGGATTTTCAGATTGGTGGCAAAAGTGACATTTTGTTTTGCCTGAAATGTGTTGAATAATCTCCCTGGCTCTCACGGGAATTAAGAATGCCATGCTTGAGTCATTATTTAAAGCGCACAGCTTCTGATATTTCTGGATTTCTTCTTCCAAAGACATCAAGTTAATGATTGTGTCTTTAAACTGAGAGTATAAGAAAACAGCCCAGAGAGTAATACCTGGTCTCCATTAAGTGAGAAGAAAAAAAACCAAGAACAACAAAAACCTAGCCCTTTGTTTCAGGAGCAGGGCTAGCAGGCTCACAGGTAAGCAGAGTTAGAAAGGGTCAGCTTCTCTTCACTGATGTCCCAACTTTCTCCAGAGATATGAATCTCAGCCACTGCGATTCAGAGAAGTAGCAGTTTCCAATGTCAAACTACGCAGGGTTCTTTACAATCTACTTCTCAAAATAAGTCTAGTTTTAATAGTATCTTTCACTGTTATTACCAATCTGCTGGTCTATCCTGTCAAGGGAATCAAAGTGAATTGAAGTGTGATTGATTTTCCGGGGTTCCTTATGTTGATTTCAGAGAGATCTCCAAGAGGAAATTCTTACTACATCAGCCCTCGCATTTTTTTAAAGCTATGCTTTATGTTTAGTAACCTGAACAATTTTGCAGCCTTCATTTAATGCTAGACAGCATTAAAGTCAGTCCTCTGAAATTCATTTGGGTTCTTCCTTTGCAGAAGTAGTCTATGTGAACAATTTGTAATATTTATGAGGTAATCTCCTGTTTTAGCAGACGGCTCTTTTTGTATAAGCCCCAAATCTTATTTTTGTTTTTTTCTTGTGGGTTTTTTTTTATCAAACAACTTATTTTTCAGTTTTCATTGCCAGTTTCTTATATATACATTTATTTGAACATCTTCAAACCTCACTAGGAATAAAAACCAGTTGTCCCAGCATTACAGAGGGACTTGTACCCCACCACGTTAACCTAATACAACCTACTTTATGTTCGTGGTCCCAGATGTAGAATTCGGTTCACTGCCCCAGATCACTGCAGGATGCAGCAAACATCTCACCACAGTTTTCAGCCTGGAAACTCCAGGCTTCCCTGCCTTCACGTAGTTCCCAGGGAGCACAACTGGTCACTCAGCAGAGCAGCCAATGCAATATTAAACATGTTGCTTCCTGGTGGGCTGCTGGCTATAGATACTTATGTACCTTAACCTCCTAATCTGAAATGCCAGCTGTGTTTAGAGAAAATCTGAGTACTTCTATATGAGAAAGGTAGGCACAGCCCGGACCTAGGTGATGGGATGTGTCCTAAATCTTGTCTCCTCTAGTGCACTTAGCTCCTTGCTAAATGCTTCAACAAAGTGATTATGCATATTTAAGCTGGTTTCCCAAATCTGCCCTTAAAAGTAGGATCATAAATTCTTCCTTTAAAAGAATGAGAGACGATGTTTTCTGAAATCAGTTTTTGCAGGTTAAGTTAATGCAGTGGGGGCAGGAAGCCAGGACCCCTCTTTTTCCCACTCCGGCCCTTATACACCAGGTTGTTGAGCTGTGTTCTCTCTCACACTCACAGTTTCAACAGGTAAGATCTCCCTTCCCCATACCCTAATGAGCTGAGCAGGAGAAATCATTAGGAGAACAGGGAATAAATCTCAAATTTTCCTCTACCTTAGTAAATGTTTGAGCCATCATAGGAAGGAACAGCACACTCTAGGACTTCTAAAAAAATGACAAGCGCAATTTCGTATGGGGCCTGATGGTCACAGAATGAGGTCTCAGAGCAATCGGAGTCGAATCTCTGAAGTCACATTAAGTCATGAAGTCACCTTTGTCTTTGGATTTTGACTTAAGTAGACTATAAGATGCTGGCTGCTTTCCAACTACTTTTGACCGAGTGTCAAAACTTGCATATCTTTCCTTGAAATGTTTTCTTTTGAAAGTTTAGCCTTGAGTGTTTGCCTTTGCAGACAGTTTGTCAGATACTGCCACAGAAAGATGACCCCTTCCAAGAACCTGATAAAAACCCCAAAACCTAAACAATTTAGAAAAAATTTTTACTCAGAGGCATTTAGGTCCTCAAAGCCCTAGGGAGAAGGAATTTTTTAGTTCAAGGTGTCTGAAAACACAGATTTACCTGTTTTAAAAATATCTGTTCCTGTATTTATTTGCCAAAATCTGAGTTTCAGATTCCTTTCTTCCTCTGGAACCACTGATGATAGCATCTCTTACATTCCCTCAGGTACTGGTTCGACAGGTTTCACTGTTTATCAGCAGTCCTTTTCTTCTCCGTGATTGCCTGGAGTTGCCTACTTCACAGCTCAGGACTCACCTTTGCCACCGAAAAAACACCCATGAGCAGCAAAATGGGAGTGCAGCTCCCAAGCAGGAGCAGCACTTGCTCAGAGCAGAGCTGCGTGGACCTTCTGCAGGGGCAACAGGCTTGCCTATGCTCCGTCCCCCACAGAGAGAGCACCCCAAGGTTTCTTGCTGCAAGGCAAGTGGCACAGCACTCATAGAAGAACAACTCAGCAGGAACAGTTCCTTTTTTTTCTTGAACAAACCTAGCCAAGTCATTCAGAGTGCTGCAGAAAAGATCTACTGATTTCTCCACATGAATTGCTCTGGCCTTTTTTCTTAGGTACAGTTTATTAAATCTTGTTGCACAAACAGTAGTGCCAAACAGATCTCTAGTCCTTGCAGTTCTTCTGTTGCAATAGAAACAAAGAAATGTTTAATATAATTTTGCTATTTTGAGATCCAAGGTATTGAAAGCACAATGCATATGGGAAGAAGATCATTCCGATGTGCTTTTTTTCCAATAACTTTATGTTAAAACTTGAAACCAAACATGAACTATCCTCTGGTAATTTAATAAGAAAATAAAGTTTGAAAATATTGAAAATAATCTTACCATTCTTTACCACTACAGAAAATGGAGTAACATAATATATTTATGAAACAAAAGACAATGAAATGCCTGACAGCACTAGTTCTAGCTGCAAACATCCATCAATATAATATAAAACCAACCATGCCAGACCTGAAAACCAAATTGGTTTCCAGAGCATGCTGAACGTTAAGTATTAACATTTTTTTTCTACCCAGAGACACTTTCCTTGCAAATGGCAAAACCATTAGTGAGCTGCCAAACTATATTTTCCATGTAATTTCAATGTTGAAGAATCTAGACATGACAAAATTTGGGTTATCAATGGAATATGATGAAAACAAGAACTCAAGGTTCTCATGCTATTTTTTTCTCTCTGTGAACTCCATAATCTTGTCTAATTTGAATAATTATAAGCTTCACAGGGATGACAAGGTTCACACAGGTAAATCACCCTGTTATCTGCTGCATCTGTGATCAGTTGAAGCCTTAAAGGCACACAACTGAACATCACCTTTTTTTCTATTCCCTCCTTCTGTAAATCACCAAGTTGTGTAGTTCTATGCAAATATAATATTGAGGAAAATAGTCATGATGAAAAAGAACCAGGGATAATCCCAACCATGAGTTAAAATTTCATACCAGATGACTTGATAAGAGATCTATTTGACAATCTCTTCCAACTTGATCTTTGTTTTAAAGGGTAGAGCATTTTTTGAACATATCTTTATTTTCTTGATAGCTTTTAGGAGTCCTGTTTGCAGTTAATTCATCTCCCTCTCTCTCACAGCGTGGCTATGGGGATATAATTGCTTTTCTTACGGAGTCATCAAGCAGTTCTTTCTATCTTTTCAGCAGGATGTATTAGAAAGCTCAGTTTATTGTATCAAAATATAACATCTTTCCAACCTCCAAAAATCCTTGAACAGCACATAGAACTCAGAAGCCAAAAGACAACATTAAAGATGAGTTTTTGATGGTGGGGAATAACAAATCCAACCTCAGATTTTCTGGAGCTCAAAATGATTTGACTATTATGTTAATCTTTTGCACTACAGTAGTAGCTAAAAGACATGATCATATTTTAGGTCTTTTTGTGCTGAATACTAGAAAAATATAAGTAAGGATAGGAACCTGAGGAATTTGTGTGGTACACAAGAAATGCCTCATTGAGTGGAAGAATGCATCTGCAAAGCCCTGGATAGAAATGATGATGTTTATGTGCATATTTTCTCAAAACAAGTTAGCATCCTATTGAATCAGCTCTAAAACTTCCTGAAAACACTGGGAGGACTCCCTCTGACTTCAATAGGCTGTGGCTTTCACTTGTATATGTGCATATGAAAGTTTCACTCAAACAAAGTGAACGTAGAGATCACTTACCTCAGAGGCCCCTGCTGAATGCACGTTGTTTAGCAGAGTGGGCCAAGCAGCAATTTTATCAAACTCTGAATCCCCAGAAGGAGACCAGAGTTCCAACTCCAGCTATGCACTAAGTTGAGCAATGGGTCACAGCGTGGGACTGGCTTCTTGGCTCTCCTTAAAGGAATTAAAATAGTTGTGGGAGGGTTTCCCACACCCAAGGATGCTAGCCAGAAAAAATCAAGTTCCAACTACTATCAGATCTGCCATGGTCCTGTAATGTTTGTCTAATTGCCTTTTGCCAATTCTTATAAGTTGTTTTATTATATCCTTCAGAAAAGCCAATTGAGTCTGGGAGGCTGAATTGGGAAAGAGGAAGATCTTATCTACAAATTTGTCTTCTGGAACTTTCCATGTGAAGTTATTTTGGGGAAGGAAGGTTTGACTCTGA
The DNA here is from genome assembly GCA_028020825.1 of Podargus strigoides. Taxonomy (NCBI): domain Eukaryota; kingdom Metazoa; phylum Chordata; class Aves; order Caprimulgiformes; family Podargidae; genus Podargus; species Podargus strigoides. The sequence continues at coordinate 122,605,563 of CM051663.1, read as the reverse complement.
GCAGGCTGTGGGATGAAATCCATTGGTTTATGGGATTTCTACAGCATCTGGAGTAAGCCCTTACAGAGGAATTCTGTCCCCCCACTATGGGCAAGGACATAACACTAAGCAAGCAAAACGTATGTTTCAGGCTGGCCAATTCATCCTCCTTTATTCCCTAACAGATGTAGACCAAACACCCTTCCAGTTTTGGGAAATATTTGAAGATTGGGTGGTTGTTTTTATTTTTTACCTTGTCCAAAAGCCTTACAGTTTCTTTCCAGCCCTCAAAAGAGACATGATCATATTGAAAGCCTTATACACACTTCAACAGATGTAGGTCCAAGCATAGGCAGCAATGATTTGCGGGGAGAGGAACACGATACCTCAGATCAACCAGTCTGAAGGTGGACTTTCGGTGTGTTTTTCTTAAAATGAGTCCACCAAGAACACGAAAAGTTTTTTTCAGAATCTACTGTGCTATGAGGGGTTAACCATTTTAAACAGAAAACTCAGATGTACTAGGCAGGAAGGACAGAATAAAAGAGGTCATGACAGTCAATTCCCTCTCTGCCCAACATCTCCAAGGAGAGAGACATTGTTTTTCCTTCCAATCTGCTTGCTCTCAGGACAGCAATTTTCCAGTAGCTTCCTGCACTGCAGTAGCCACTGTTTTTATCCTTCAAATCACAAAAGAAATCTTATTTTTACTTTCCTAGAAGGCTTGGCAAAGTGCTTCCTTCTTTGCCCATCTTACCTCTGCACTACAAATAATTCTTCCAGCCTTGGCACACTCATGTGCAGGTTCCCCTCCTTTTGGGCAACTATTTATGAACCAAGACAACGGGACAAAGAAAATAGGTCTAATCTTGCCTACCATAGGGCATTGCGTGCTGTCCACAGCAGTACATGCTGGACAAACCAATATAAGCGATACAATCAAGAGAGAGTTATCAAAACGCTGCTTTTTTTTTTTCTGCTCTTTTTTTTTTTTTTTTTGATTGTGAAAGAATGAGGTGTCTGAAAATGAAAAGGACAATGCTTTGTTTCTTATTTCTATTATTTCTGTTTATCATTTGTATTATGATACTTGAATACCAGGAATAGGAAGTATCACTGAGTGCTTGATCCATTCTTATCCCCTTCTTTATTATGCATGACTAGCTGTTGCTGGAGGCATAGAGTACAGATTTTGGCAGTCATTTTCTCTCATCAAGTATGGACCCTCATGTTCATGACCGGCATAGTAACTTCACACTTTTCTTGTCAATGTATGAATGTTCAAGGAGCAAATGTCTGTTCCCAATACATGTTTCTACAGGAGTAAGATAAAGCAACAGAGCAATTGCTAAATAGAATCACAGAAGGGAGCCCTGGACATTATCTGGTCCAGCCCCTCAGTCAGGGAAGGGCTTTGTCGTTAGACTGTGTCACTCAGGGCCTTGTCCTCACAACTTGAAACTATTGTACCACTGTAGGATTTTCCCCTTCACTTTCTTTCCCCATTAGATTGAAGAGATATGTAGAGCAAATCTCTGGAAATTTGTTTGGGGAAGTGTTAAGAGCGTGATTGGGATGGTCTTGCACTTGCTAGAAGATATAAAAGTACTTCCCTATTACCTTCCTCTCATGGTTTGGTCAACAGTTTTCAGACACTCACTGTCCCCATCGCTGTGGTTGACATGTGGGACAAGAGTGGGTATAGACATGGAGCAAAGGAAATCAGTTTACAAATTGTTATACTTTTGTCTTCAAATTCTTCTTCTGTTCTTGCAGTCTCCCTGGTTGGCCATATGGGTAGTTTTAAGTGGAAAAGCCTTCCTTCCAATAGGTTTACTTGGAATTTATTCCATCTTTCAATGGATGGCATTTTCATTTGAGTTTTTTTAGCAATGCTAACTTTCCTGCCAAAGTCCTCTGTGTTTATACCAACTGTTCCCATTCAAGATTGGCGAGGATCTGATTCACTGTTTTTTACAATTTAAGGCAACTGTGTTTTGTCTCTATCTTTCTGTTATGCTGGAGTCAGCAAGAATACATGGGGGGGGTTGTGTCTTATGACAACCATGATAAACATATACCCCCAGAACAACCTTTGCATTCTGGCTTTTTTTTTTTTTTTAAGTTTCTATAGAATCAGGTTCAGAGATCTCCAAAATCTAACACAGGTTATGCAAGCGGTGAGGAAGACTGGACATAAAATTGATGTAATTTAGCATTTTTCAACTTCAAAGCACTTGAAAAATTCTAAAATCTCTGCTTTTGGCACATCAAACATCAGGAATGCTGGAAAAGAGTTGTACCACTTGAGTGGTAACAGATGGTGATGTTAAGTTTGCAGATCGTACTGAGCTAGCAGTGAGCCTGGTGCCAGAAACACAGGGAAAGCAATACAGATCCAGCAGAGACAGTTCTGTTACCAGCTCAGCAGATGAGTCATTGTGTGACCGACAGAGTGACCAATGGGATGATTTTAATTACTTGTGTCCCATTTCTTCTAAAACAAACAAACAAACCTTAAGAGCATAATTTATAACAACCCATCAAAGCCAATTGAGTTATTTGCATGTTAATTTTTTAACTATCAGCATGTACATTTTCTGGATCAAAACTATGTGCTTTCATTTTTGGAATCACACATTGTGATGTGATTTCTTTTTTATAGAATGTGAATGTCTAAAGAGACCATGATCTAAACGGTTGAGTCCCAATCTCCATCTCTTCCTCATGTATGTGAGGGCATTTGTCTTTAGCCTTTGATTGCTTCAACTTTCCTTCCATATATGTAATTGCAGACCTAGACTTGCTAGCTTCTTTTAAGAATACTGACTAAAGCATTAACTTGAGAGTTGCAATAATTAGTTTTAAGACATGCACAAGATGTTTCACTAAAATCAGCAGGACTTTCCCTGGAACAATTCAAAGGCAGGGTTTTATCCTGTGTTGCTTCCCAGAGACTTTAATATTGCTAATCTATAGCTGCTTCTATTGTTCTACAATGATTTTACTACTAGCTAAGTTTATATATCAAGTGCTTGCCTTTTTTCTAAGAGGAAATTTTAAATCGGTTCTAGAAATACTGTGGTAAGCTCCCTGTGTAGAATAGAGAATTCTCATAATCCATTACTAAGAAGATGTAGCTTTTGAAATAATTTTGAAAACCACAGATATATAACCTCTAGAAAACATATTGTAAGTCTGTAAGTATGGAAACACCCATGGACTCTGCTTTGCTATTCTCAAGCAAGAGCATGTGACAGGTGTGTACCACAAGAAGATATTGGTGAAGTAAAAATCACACTGGAGGATGTAGATTGGTATATGGCATTTTCTAGGCCCACCATTTGTTCATGTGTGTAGGCATTTCCAAAGATAGCACAAGGGAAGAAGATAGGATACTTCCAAGGGAGAAATACATTTTTGTAGGGTGATTTACTAAAGGAGAGGGAGTGGGAAAAGGTATTAGTAATTTAGTTAGTAGTTCAGAGCATCCAGAATAACAAAAAGGTTCTTCAAAAAAACTGATGTTCAAACTGGGAATGAAGGTTAAAGCAGTATATTTTTTTCCTGTATTACTCAGGAGTGCTTTGGTTTTAAAGGTCGCAGTCCACCAACACTCATGCACATACAGCCTTTCTGCTCACTTCACTGGAGGCTGTAAGCTAGTAATGTAACTGGAGAGAAAATGTGGCAATAAAAATCTAGTTTACTTCTCAGCAACATATGCCATTTGTATTCCTTTCAACATATTAGTCAACCAAGCAGTGAGATGACAATGCAACCACAAATTAAGCTGATAAGAGGATGATTTCCAAAAGTGCTGGACAAAAGTGCGCAGGCATTTGAACCCAGCCTGCATATGCAGAGCACTAGATTTTGGTCTTACAGCCCTGCATTTCAACACTTGTATTTGTATATGTACATATGCAAATCAGGCTCTGCATCAACATGAGTCAGACACACAGATTTAACAGACACTATTGCAATCCTGTCATAGGTATTGCAGCTTTGATGCTGTATATGGTAACAAAACTGCTTTCCTTTGTTGCACGTACTGCAAGGAAAATACAAAATATGCACAGGTAAACTCCTTGACCTGAATGCTGTATTATGCTTTCCTGATAAAAGTGAGACATCTGTAACTATTATCAATGGTACACATACAGAAAGATGTTTCGTAATGACTTTTTTCTAGATGGTATTTTGATTTTTGCACTGTGCAAAATAGGAATATTGTAGAAATTCCAATTAAATACAGTGTACATCTGCTGAGCAACAATGTGGTCAGAAGCTATTGAATCAGGAAGAAAAATCCTGGAAGACTAAGCAAAAAATCTTACCAATTGATTTTTAAATTTGTCCTTGCTTCGAAACTATTGCTTGACTAGGGCCGCAGATAATATTTTAATAACTTCCACTTGAAATTGCTCCAGACTTTTGAATATTAGATGCGTTCACTGCAGAAATTGATTAGTGTGCAGAACACAGATGAGAGGTCAAAAGGTTGCGACAATTTGTCATATGGATACTACCATCATGGATTGAAACGGAAAGATGCATTTGCACAAATTTCCTTTTATGGTCAAACCTCTGAATTCCATCAAGTAATGCATGCAATTTATGTGCCTCTCCTTACTGAGAACAAACCATAGTGTCTATTTCCAGTACTATTTTCATATCGTCACAAGTATCAAAGCAATACAGTTGTGGAAAGCAAGCAACTAACCAATAGAAACATAGAGTATTCAGAATCAAGATTCAATTCTCAAGAAATCTAAGCTTTAAAAAACATAAGCACCCAAGCAATCAGAAATCTGCTTCTATAGTGATGATGTAAGCTGTAAAAACATTGGCATGCTCCTCTTGTAACAACCTTTCATCTTATCAGTGACTACAAACATGAGTAATTTTTCTTACTCCTGCAGAAATTCTGTATTGATCACTTTAAGCCATATACTGTTTAAAGGAGAATAATATATTTCATAAAAAGATAATGAAACAACAAATGTCTTCATCTCAATAATGTAAGCTGAATCAACAGTGAACAGTGCTATATGCAAAGAAAATTAGAATTGAATGAACAGCTGGAACACCATGTTGTTGGTACTGCAAAGCATTTCTTTAGCAGAACCACAGACTTCAGTTGAAGCCAGTAAAATAAAAGAAAGACTGATACAAGAAAGGTCTATAAAAAGTCAGGCAATATGAACTTCTGCATTTTGGCAGGTGAGTGGAAGGGAGAGAATCTCAAGCATAAGCATGCTGAACATATTTGAAGCAATATTGATCTGAAAAAGCAGAACAGGAAATACATACTCACCTCAGTATTTTCAAATCTTTCATAAAAATGATGTGCTCAGAGTTTGAAAAACAGAAGTCCAAGTCAAATTCTAATACAATGAAAATATTTTAAAAGCTAGTCATAAAAGAATGATTGCCCTATCAAAATATAGATTCTTCTTGTTACATGCTCTTGCCAAGTCTAAAGTTCAAAACTTGGAATTTAATATTCAGTTTTAAGTATAAATTAATTTCCTGGTATAATATTTATCCTCAGTGAATAATATGCTACCAGCAGAATAGAAATCGTGAACAGAAACCCAGTAACAACTGATGTAATAACCATCTGTAGGTCAGGAACTGGAAATGCTGAGATTGTGTATTACATTTGGTCTGTTCTAATAATCCCTGTGTTCTGAGACATGAAATTAATCAAAACCCCTTTTCCAAAATAATTAATTTGACTCAAAATAGAAGAAATTCTATGTGTAGGAGGATTTCTAAGATAGAACTAAAAATATTTCAATACATTTATTAATCAGAAATGTTATTCGTGACTTTGTGGGTGCTAGTTGTTAAAAATAGTAATTAATTAAATAAGTTTATTTTTCTGCAAATCATCTGCTGTACTTTTTCAGTCTACCAATGAAGTCATGATACAGAAACTGTGATATCACAAGTGTTTCTTTGCCAAGAGATGATAAGCTCAAAATTAGATATTATGGCATCACTGGGAAGTTCAGTCAGTAAGAAAGATGTTATTCCTATAATTCGGGTGTTTTCTCACATTTTTCTACTTAGAACATTAAACTTTTCCATAGACATCCACAAATGTTTTACATTGTAGGTACATAGAAGTCCCCTTAAAATTGAGACCATTTAGATGAAACTTTGAAAGAAAAAGTATTATGAACTGGAATCTGATCTGCAAAGAATGGGTAAATCTGCATCACATTCATGTGTAATTATGTGGGTTTACAATATATTTTAAACTGATCAGCTATTTATGCAAACTGTCAAGCTATTGTAGTGTCATAGGGATGCTTTAGAAAGAAGAAAGTAAGAGGTGGTGCCAAAATCTCATTTTGTTTATGTGTGTAAATTTGGGGTAGATCTATTGACTTTAACCCCAATATTCAGCAGTGAAATGGTAACATAATTTGGTTCACAAGTTCCGCTCTGTTGCCCATGTAAGCCACGTTGGATGTCAGAAAGTAAACAACAATGAAAGCCGCTGACTTTGGAAGTCCAGGTAAGGCAGACTGCTTGGAGGAACAGACATTCAAGGGTAGCTTTTAGTAGTCAAAATGTATTTGGTGAACAGAAGGAGCAGAAGACAGCTTGCAAACCACAAAGGTCTCATTGCTCCTTTCTCTGACTTTGTAAAGATTAGATCTCCTGAGATTTTTTTAAAATAATGTTTTGTTTGTTTTAAAGAAGTTACTGTAAGTCTGTTATACACATTTTTTCATCTGACAGCAAGAAGACAAATTTCAATGTATCTGAGACTTGTTTTCTTCAACTTCATGATCTTGGCATATATCACAAGAATGCGTGGAGTTGCTTCCTTTTCTTGTTCTTAGGTCATTTCTTTTGATGGTAAGAAACAGGCAGCAAAGTCAAGATCAGCTGCAAGGAAGAGTTAAAGGACTGAAATATTTATTATACTTAACTCTTTAAATTATAAAGCAGGCACATTTATATCTCAGTGTTTCTTTTTTGCTTGTTTTGGGTTTTATTGTAGATTTTTTTTCTACCTAAGTAAGTTCTTTTCTGATTGACTTAAGAAGCATCTTCTTTCCTGAGCAGGCTAAGTGTTTTTTACTGCTCAGTAACTCACATAAAAAGTTAATTAAGCCTTTGACCTGATGTCCTGGTTGCTTCTTGGCACAGGATGAGTCTAGGCCACTTAGTTTCCTAGGAAACCAACAAGAAAGTCCCTGTTACTGTTCCAAAGAATTTAAATTTCCTTAATTTTGTACTGCAAAATAATGTGCAATGGTAGCCACACTATTTTCTGGTGCTTCTGCCTTTCACACAAGAGGGAAGAGAAAATTCTCTTTGTCACTTTCTGTGCCTTTCTTGGCAGGTTATAGTTAATGCTCAGAGACAAGGCCTTTAGGCCTCATAGGCCTTGAGACTTCTAAGCTTTATTTAGCAGCCAAAGAAATGAAAGAAATGCTGTGTAATTTTCTTGGTTGTATGGATAATGCAGCTTTTATGCTTTTGTTTGCAATGTGCCTTTACCCATTGAGACAAGCATCTGGTATTTTACTGAGTCAATAACATAGCTGAGCCAGCAGATATTAGTATCAGTTCGTATTAAAATCATTCAAACAGTTCATTTTTTAAAACCTGTGTTAAGTAGTATTTTCTGTGGCCTGATTATTCTGGGATGCATTTCTGTGAACCTCTGAGAGGAAATATTGAAGTATCTCTTGCTTTAGGTGAATGCTAAAGGAATTGAACAGATTAATAACAAAAGTAGATTAGAGCAGTAATCCATGAAATCACAGTGAATTTTCTGTGAACTTGCTGGATCAAAACCTCAGCTGAAGCAGGCAGCACCATTGAATTCTGTAGATACTTTCAGTTTGTACTAGCTGAATTTAGCGCTCGAGTGTCAAAATAACAGAAGGAAGTTTTTTTGAGTAACAGATCAATGGGATAATTTATACTTTTTTATCTGATAAGAGTAAAATTAGAGCAATTAAAATAGCTTCGATTCTGGATCTGGGCTTAATGCCAGTCAACTGGTTAGAGATCATCATGGAATCACAGAATTTTCAGAGTTGGAAGGGACCTCCAGAGATCATCTAGTCCAACTCCCTGCTTAAAAGCAGGATCCCCTAGAGCACATCACTCAGGACTGCATCCAGGTGCATCTTGAAAATCTCCAGAGAAAGAGACTCCACAACCACTCTGGGCAGCCTGTGCCAGTGCTCTGTCACCCTCACAGTAAAGTAGTTTTTTCTCATATTTAAATGGAACCTCCTATGTTCCAGCTTGTGTCCATTACCCCTAGTCCTGTCACCTGGAACCACTGAAAAGAGTCTGGCTCCATCCTCCCTCAATCCACCATTTAGGTATTTGTAAACATTAATTAAATCACTCCTCAGCCTTCAGCTCACCACAAAGAGTAAAATGTGGATTCAAAGTTCTCATGGCTTTAAGATAGTAATCTAGCTTTTTTTTTTTGCCAAGTCTGTCTTCAACTGGTCATACCATATAGCTTTAATAGCTACTATTAATCAGTTGAATCTTGCTGTACAGATGCATGTCCCTCAATTAGATTTATATGAACAATATATGCACATAGTCATAGGGAAAGACTGTACTACATGAAGAAGGAAAGTAATTTCCAGTAAAATGCATTTTAAAACCATTGCATTTTAATAAGTTTACAATTACAGCAACAAATCAGAAGAATTGGCATCAGTGTATACTGTTCATATGGACTTTGTGATCTCTTCCAGCAGATCACATTTCTTTGATAAAAAGAAGTAAGAGAAGGCTTTACATCTGGCTCTAATGAAATAATTAGCCAAAGCTTTATTGACTCAAATGGGCCAGGATTTCATGTGTTAATGCCAGAAAGAAAAGAACTAGTCCTCTTGAAAAACTGATGCCGTTCACTTTATAGTTATAGGAGTATACATTTCCTATTGCAATTCTAAACAATTCATCATCAGAATAGCATTCAGTCAAAAGTTCATGTTGTGAGGAAGAACACTATGTTTAACCCTATTTAGAATAGATTATTTGATTTAAAAGATTAGAAGATGACACATATAATGTTTTTTTAACTTGTACAAAGTCTTCAATCAGTTATAGACAGGTATATAACAAAGAATACGTCTATCTTTCTACACACACTAGAAAAAAGCTGTTCAACAATGTCTTCGACAATTTGTGACTTCAATGAAATAGACTGCACACCTGAGGGGAGACTTTGCCTCAGTTTCTTGAGATTGCAGCAGTACTCGAAAGTTAGGTGGTAGGAAGGGAATTTTTATGTTGCTGCTTTTCATGAGAGGTGATTTATCTTGTATGCAACTGTAACTCATAGTCTTAGGCAATTGGCACATGTTTTTATAAATAAGTGAACAGGGCATAACGGATGGGACAAGTGCTAGCATCTGAATTTATGGTTTGTGTTCTCAGACATCTTCTTTCCTCTGTGAAAGTGTCTCCCTGTTCTTTCCACTGCTGTAAACTGTGTTAGCTCCTAAAATAACTTTAAAATTAGCAGGATTATTATAGTTTTCATCTACTGCTATAAATATATCATTCTGGGAACTATATTCATGTGATTTACCACCGCCATGAAATCTAAGATCTTGTGAAATCTCTGATCACTTTTTCTTGTATGGTTTAAAATAATCTTGACAGATTCTGTTTAATGATAATATAATTTGAAGAAAAAAGAAACTTCACGAGTGCATGTATTCTTTAGCCAGTGGTCTACATTACCTTTTCTTTGCCAACTGTGTGTAAAATCTGCAGATGTTTGTAATATTCTTAGGTTACTATGTATTTCTTTCCCCTACCCCCTTAAGCACAAAATTGGTGTTTTATATTCTAAAGCTTCACATTCCCGTATTTATATTTTGTGTTTTATACGGAGATAGGTGGGGATGGGATGTTTTGTCTTGGTACTGAGCCCTGCAGCCCAAAACAATTACTCAAGATTTGCCTGACTTTGCTGCTGTCTGATCTCAAGTTGAAGGTGGAATGCGAAGCAAGATTTAAAAGCTTCATCTTCTTCTGTTCCTCCAAACACACAAACATCTTCAGTGAAGTTATAAAAAAAAAATACAGCTCTTCAGCTGCTGTTAAAACATCATTATCTGTTCATGCCAGCAATAAGAGATGCGTAGAAAGAAAAGAAGTGTTCCTCAAGATTCTCTTAAAGATTTCTAAAAGTGTCTTGGGAACTGATTCCTAATACACATTATGCATGATGAGAGCATATGAAAACCTTACAAAGCCTCTATTTCTTAAAAAATGCAAGTGTTGATTGAGCATAAGTTTCATTTTTGTAAAGAAAGTTATCATTATAGAAGCATGTTGAAAAAGAGTGCTTCAGCTATCTATTAACTTTTGTGAAAAATATACAGCAGTAGTTGGTGATATGTTGTCTCACAAAGGGCTCAGGTTTTTAGGCACTTGTAATTTTATTAACTTAAATAAACCAGATTATTAGAGGGTTTAGGGTTTTTTTCTTCTCTTCTGTTTATTTGTCTCTTCCAATTCTATTAACAGCTTCCAAGTTCTGGGGTGCCAGGATAATAGAATGTGAATTTGGCAAGAAATGAAACAATAGTAAACAGTTTGGACGCAGTAAGAATGATGTTGTTTAATGTCAACAGTGATTAAAACTGCCTTCCAAGTGACTGAGACTTTGTAGGTCTGTTCTCTTTAAATTAATTTCTGCATCTCAAAGGCCATTAATTTAAATTGCTTGTCATATAACTAGTGACTCCTCCTTCTAACTCACATCACCATTTCCAGAGCAATCTGATGATGCATATTGTGGATGGATTCACATTTCAGGTCTATTTTCTATTCACTTCATTTCATTATGCCTGGCCTGCCCCTTTTACAACAAAGGTATCTTAAAGGTTTTAATGCTATTAAATCTAAAAAAAAAGACTGATAGTTTAATTTTAGCCTCTCTGAGTAGTCTTGGTTTTGAGCACCTCATACTGCAGAGCTAGTATCTGAGTACATTTCAGCTTCCATATAAGCTGAAGCCAGTGCAGTAAGCTACCTAGCATTTGAAAAGTCAGTTAAATACAGTAAGAACAGAAAGCACAAATAAAATAACTATTGCCTTCTGATTTCCCAATTTCCATGTTTGTCTAAAGATTGTGGGAGAAAGGAGAAGGAGGGAAAGTCAGAGCTCAGAAACAGTAACTGTAAAGAAGAGAAGAAATAACCCAGAGGTCATCTATTCTTAGTGAGATGTAGAAAGTTAGGATTTCATACTCTCTTAGGAAATGCAGTTCCAGAGGTGAAGGGTTGCAAAACTCTCAGATCTGCTTTGAGTCCTCCTCCGTTCTCAGGAGGCTTGCACACGAACACAACCCCAGTGTTTTGCATTTATTTAGTTAATAAATTGTCAGAGATGAACTTGAGATTAAATACTGGCCTGCCTGAAGTCAGTAAAATAATTCCTGGCAACTGCATGGAACAGAGTGACACAGTATATGCAGTACACTCCCTCTGTTACTTTTCTCCTTTTATCTTTAGCACTATCAAATTGTAAATATTTCCCTCTCTTTAATGAGTGTAGTTTCCTGGTACAAGTTGTACAATAGTATTTGTGCAAAAACAATCTAAAAAATAAAGTAATTTACAGGTTCAAAGACAAAAGTCTCAAGGAGTATCTATTACTAGATGTGGAAATATATTGTTAAAAAGGCTTTACTTGAATAACAGAAAAAACCTTATGTGGTGATCTATCTAACCCACTGAGCTTCCATGTTTAAGTTTTCTCAAAAGCAGCTTAAATTTGCTGGAGATTTAGCCTCCTGAAGGCTAAAGCTTCCATGTATTATTGGTGTAAAAAAGAAGGGAAAGAGGACATGCTAATGGTGGTTTGAAGGCATATTGGAATACTGGAAGTGTGAGATACCACATTTCCCTAAATCTCAGTTGCTGTTGGGATTGGAAGTAGAAGTAATCTATTTCAATAGGTGGTATATCTAACTGTCCTATCTCTCAGGCAGAGCAACCTGATCTTTGCAGCTGCCACAATAATAACTGGAGTCTCCTCAGACCAAAAAAGCCTTTTCCCTCAGATAAGAATGTATTTGCTTTAAGTGTAACATTTCTGCTGAGAGGAGAAATCTATTGCTGAGGCTACTTTGAAGGCAATAAATCTGTGAATCATCTGAACTGTCCCCATCTTTGTGATGTCTGTGTCAGGGCTTTTTTATGCTATGCCTACCTGCAGTAAAGCTTGAGGGTTTTGTTTGGGTTTTTTTTTTTTCTTATCATGGCCACATTTCACTTTAAACATGCTGACAAAGTTCAGATTGTCCACTTCTTGTGTCCAATTCTTGTCCACTCCAACGGTTTCATGATGCGTGTGCAGGTCCTATGCTCTCATGTAACATCTGAAGTCTAATGCACATATTCTAGTGAAAGTTGGCTATGATTTCTGTATCAGTCAAAACATTAGGAAAGAATTAAACTTTTCAGTTCCCAGGGGGGATCAGAGAATAACATGTTAGACCACTCACTGCCTGTCACTATCTGATATGCTAAGGATCAGGGAAAAACTCAAAATTCAGGCTTTTCCAGATAAGGCAGTCTACTTCATGAAAGAGTAGCTTATTTCTGTGAAAAATAAATTGAATAGATTGCCTTAATCTTAGGCAGGTGAAGGGCTATTGTACACAGTCCCCACAAATTCAGCAGAATGAGGACAAAATGTGATATTTCCCATCCAGTTAACTGAACAGCAGTCAGAAGAGAGAGTTTAAAATCTGTAGATCACAACTACTTCACTCCAGTATCATTTCCTGCCTTGTTTTATTTTGTCTTTCTGTTTTGGTGAACTAACCTGCAGGAACGTAATCTCTGTTTTCTCTTTTTCTTTAAATCTAAAAAAGGAAACCCTGCAATAACCTGTCATCACTCCTTGAAATTACTCCCTTTTCTCTCTAACTAAGATAACACTGAGCAGCGATAATATGTGACCACCATTCTGCCAAAATGTACTGCTGGAAACTGAAGAGGACGTAAAGCAGAAATTTCCAATGAAGAAAAAAGTCAAATAGGACTGGAAGAGACATCAAAGTTTTCTATTCCACCCACCAGACCTGTGACAAGATCATCCATATCTAAGGTATTTTCATTCCCAGTTACAATGAATCTACAATTTTGGCAGGCTACACTATCCTTAGTGCAAATGGGTTCAGCAGATTTAAATAACCAACAGCCACATCCCTGTTAACCCTGTTAGCTCTAGTAGTACAGGCACTGATCAGCTGAAACATTACTGGGAGCAAATGGGCCCAGTAAAATATTCAAAACATCTCAAATGACCCGTCCTTGGCCAAAACAGCCTGATCATTCTTGGGAAGAGCATGTCCTGCATTTCCATCATTCCTCATCTAAGGGCTGAGGACACAGCTTAATTTGCTCTGCCATGCTATCCTGCAAACGTTTGCTGTTCTGGTGTTCTCCATGTTGAAGTGTAACACCTCTGTTTCAGTTTCACATCTCGTTAACTGGAGCTGGCATTATGTTGATTCACCATTTATGTGGTGACTCCTAGTCGATGAAGACTCTACTATACAGGCCTTGATGGCATGTAAATCTGTGTGGTTTTGCCTGTCTGCAGTCCCACAGTGCTTCATGCAGAGTGTTTTATCTCCAAAGGAGCCTTTTTCCTTTCCTTTCACCCATGACATGAAGCTTACCCCTGCATAGAAATTAATGTTTCATTGGAATAAAGATGATTGTATTTCCCTTGGAATTACGCTCTTAGGAAAGACATTCAAAAAAAGGAGTTGCTCATTTTACTCCCAAAGAATGACCTGCAGTATCTAGGAAGCCTGGCAGAAGGCCCTCCTATTGTAAACTTGGATTTTCAAAAATCAAAAATTTTCAAAAGATTGTTGTTGTCTTAACTTTGTTCTGCTGAAATCAGCAGTAAAGGTCATACTAACCACAATGGTGACAGAGCTAAGCAAACCCTGACCACTCATGGAAATCCCATTTGCACCCTGGAACAATAATGGACAGAAACCAACCACAAAACAATGGGCTGAGAAGAAGGACACTTTGGGAACTGGAGGCCAGAAAAGAGGGGATCTTTCTCTTCTGCCACAAAAAAAAACCAAAACACACTGCAACACAAAAAACAAGCAAACAACTTCTTGGCATCTCCAGTAGTGAAATCTTCACCTATAAGCAGAGGCAGTAGGCCCTCTGAGTTCAGCTGAGTTCTGATTCATTACAACCTCCTTATGAACTTCAGGATTTTACCTGTTGATCCTGATCAGCCTCCTTAGGTACTACACAGAGCTGCATTATTGGGAGATATGAATGCCAAGAAGAAAGGCAAACAGTGTCTCTGATTAATTTTGACTGGTTTTGTGATTAAATCCTGGACATACCAATATTCTCCAGAAGAGGTAATATTTTGTATGCAGCCTATTGCACCCAATAACTTTGAATTTTCTCACATTATAATCTCTCTAATTTGGATCCCTTTCCAAGGGTCTATGCTATGGTATGTGCAACCTATTTTCTACTGAGGCTTGTTAAAGGCAGCACTTGGACTATTTGCCTGTCAATATTTTTTCCCCTAGTCCAGTATCTCTGACAAAAAAATCTGTTTGTGTATATGGCAAAAGAAGTAAACAGACTCCCCTGCATTCCCTGTTCCTCTGTTTGAATAATATGCACCCTATACGTAGAATTTATGACAAAAAGTGAAGAAATTATTTGATAGAGGACTGTCAAATATTGGTAGTGCAGGGCTGTTGCTATAGGGAACAAAAAATCCCTGGGCACCGACAAATCCTACATGTTGAATTATTTGTGCTTTCTTTGTAACCTCCACTAATATTTTTCGGTCACCCAAGGTTTCCCTGGTAGGCTTCTTACTTTCTCCCCTTTAATATTTTTTTTGTTTAGTTGTTCTTTAAGCATACTTTTTTTCTTAGGGGGAATTAATTCCTTCTATGATTCCATTACAAATTCAAATCAGTTATTTTATGTTAGTTTGCCTTATTTTATGCTAAATTGCATATCTTAATTGTGATTGTGCAGACAGTCACTTCAAATTGAATCAGCTGCTTTGCTCAGTGCCAGGGTTACCAGGCTTCACAAGCTCTGAGATTTGTGGCAGGGAGCCTGGATCAACTATCTATGCTGTCAAGTAGGCTCATGTTCAGGTCTTGGCAAGCTATATGCTCACACCAGAATACACTGATTGCCTGAGTATGTTGGCTTTTGGACTAGTTCTGTCCCACACAGAGGAACTCAGGCCTCTGGCAACTCAGAAATTCGTGAAATAGAAAACGGAAAACAAACAGATTGTCATTTAAATACAATGCCAAGAGAGAACCTGAAACAGCAGTATATCCACTTCTGCACAAATGGTAGAAGAAAGCTAGGAAAGAGGATGCATGGCTTCCAGTGAAAGCACTGGTCAGTGAAAACTTGGTGAGTGGAGGGCAATCAACAGGACAGTATATTATGAAAGCTGGAAGGAACTGTGTCAGTGGCAGCTTAGTACTATATGTTAAGGAGAGCTTAAAGTCAAATCAAATTAACACCCTAGCTGCTTCGATGGAGTCTGTATGGGTTCATCTGTGTGGAACACCAAATATGTATGGATTGAAATCCAGGGCCTCAGCAAGGAGAACATAATGCTGGGTCTATATCATTGATGGCCCAATCAGGACAGCAGCACTGACTGTTATGTGCAGAGACAGATCAGGTCAAAGAGGCAGCAAGGCCAAAGAACACAACTTTATTGGATTACTTCAATTACCCACATATTAACTGGACAAATGTCACAGGGAAGCATAAAGCAAGGTGAAATGTTTAGGTGTTCTCTCTGACCGCTGATGGAGTGCATGAGAGGACGTAGGAGTGCATGAGAGGAAGTAGCATACTTTACTTGATGTCAAGATATGTCCAAAATCAGGTTCAAAAATCTGGTTTTGAAAGTGCTGCTCTGTAACAGTGGGCATGAGATTCATAGGTCACTATCTCAATAGGATTCTCTACAGATCCACCACACTCATGCTCAGCTTCAAAGACAATTGTGTCAAGATGAGGGAGTTTGTGTAAAAGCAACAAAAAGGGACAGCTAAAAGATTAAATCTTACTGGGCAGTGCTGGAAGGACATGGCACTGTTCAAGAGAGAAACAGAGAAGTACTTAAAAGGATGATCTAGGGCTGCTTCCACAAATGGAACAGCTAAGGTCCTTTCACAGGTGACTTAGAGGAGAAGTGACAGAGTCAACCAAAGCATAGTACCACTGAGAGGGTAGAGGGAGGCTGACTGTTCATCATACCTCCCAACCAAGAACTACCGACGATCAAATGGATCTAGCAGAAACCAAGTTAAGAACAAATAGAAGGATGTGAATCTTCAGACACCAGAGAGCCATTCTTCTAACTTCCTTGCCAAAGGGTTTTGTGGGTGCAAAAATTTCACACAGTTCAAGGGGAAACTGGTCTTGAAAGAGAGAGATTTTGTGGGTTACCAACAGACAAACCATAGTAGGCTCATGAAATCTCCTTAGCTGAAAGTGACGAGATGGGAAAACTGTTAAGGAGCAATACCATATAAACTTGCTCTATTCTTAGTCTTTCCTAGGCATCTGTTTATGGTTACTATTTTTTTCCCCAGATACAACATTTATTGTGCCAGGGAAAACATTACTTAGTTCAGGGAGGCTCAAGGGAGGACCAGCAAGTCACAGGGAGAGTTTATCCTGCCCTGTTTTCATAAGGGATGGTTATTATTAGAGATAAAATACTGCGTTAGACAAAGGAGAGTTCACAAGGTCTGCACTCCCCTAAACCAGCAAAGCAATCTGTTTTCCAAGCCCATAAGGAAACCAGTTGCAAACGAGTTTAACCCTGAGAAAACAAAAAGCAACTAAACTGAGTCACCTGCCTCTGTGGCTGCTAGCTGAGACCTGGCCACAGCTGTTAGGGGCACTGGGGTGTCTGGCAGCCCTGGTCAGCCCTTCACTCATAAAGCTCAGGTTCTTGAGACCTGAATGATAAATAAATCAGAGAAATGGGCAAGGCCATAGGAATGATGAAATCCACTCATTTTTACAGGGAATAAAAAGTGTCCTTCTGATGAGTCCACAGTTGTCGTGGGAGAGAAAAGCAGGATAAAATTGCAGACCAGCTGTACATAAGTCACTGGGCAGGCTTGTAGAAAGCAGAATTTCTGCAGCTTCAGCAAAGAGTGAATCACACAGTGCCAGTCTCTCAATTCAGGGTAATAGCATCAAAGACGTTGGTAGTCCCTCAAGAATATTTGTTCAGCTGGAGCAGGAAATATGAGGACTGCTTCGTGCTATGTTTCAAACCAATTTGTATCAGTATTGCTTCTGAAACAAAAAAAAATATGTATAGATTCTATTAGATTTGCCTTGAATTGACAGATAGATCAGCATATATTGTCTTACAGACCTGTCTGCATTTGAATAGAAGTGAACTTGATAGCACAGGTGGTCCCAGTCTTGCTCTTTGCCTGTAGTATTTCTGACTAACCCTATAAATACAGTCATCACTAATTTGCACACAACCTAAGAATCTTAGCATGTTTTTAAAAAAGAGGAAATGAATTATGTTCTGTAGAAACTAAATTTTTTCTTAGAGATTGAGGGTAATCAGCATCCATGCTACAGTGTTTTATATTTACTTTTAGAATTCTAAAGAAAATTATAATTTTCTATTAAGCTTAATAAGAGGGTCTTAAAAGTCCATAGAAAAGCTCTTTCTTCTTTTAAATTGAAACCTGTTATGCTTTTCTGCAAGGGATTATTTTACTCAGTTTTGAAATAGCAGACCACACACTAATTTGCTTTCTCAAAAACCCATCTCTCATTGCACAGCCTGATGAAACAAACACTGAAAATGAGTATCTGTGCTTGTCTATTTTACTTTACTGTTTTATAAGAAAGCAGCCTGCATAAAAGCTTGACCTTTTGAATTATTTCAAAGACTCAATGGATAAGCTGCATCTGATATTTATGTACTTCTACGAGCATGCTTCTTTAGTAAGTGAATCACCATTAAAAGTTACAGAAGTATTCGGCAATGAGATTCAGCATGTTCTCTTGATAATTATGTCATTAATATAATTACTAAACTCAGTGAATGCACACATTTACATTCCCCTTTATGAGAAGGCAAACGTCAGTGTCTGGCCATACTTCATAATGTTCTCTGAAGGGCTCTTTTTTCTGTTGTTCAATGCTGCTTTAAGTAAAAAGACCAATTATTACAGATAACACATGGCAATAATTGAACCTCTCAAGAAAAATACTTCTTAATTACTGTACGCCTGAACTGGAGAGAAGATAGAGAAAACAAAGCTCTAAATCTGTTTTATAGTACTTTCACCAGATGAAAGGAGGTCCCTATAAAGACTATGACCAAAAGCTCCTCTGTAGTCTTTGTAATACTAGCCTTCTTGAAGGCACTGGTAAAACTCACTGTAAACTCAGTTACATTACAGCCAAAATTGTATGCCAACAAATATGAGATTCAGTTGGTAATGGCCAAAGTTACACTGATTTTGCTTATTTGTGTTTTTAAGTGCACTGAGCCCACAAAAGATACCACCTTTTCCCTCCATTCCAAAGAAAAAATACATTATTTTTAACATACTTTCATGTAGCACATTAGGACTAATCAAAACCCTGTGGAAGTAAATGGAAGTGATTTCACTAACTTCAAAGAATTTGGACGAAGTTTGTGGTATGACATCACTAACATAAACGTCAAAAAAATTTCCAGCTATGAATAATAACATGATGCAACAAAATGAATGAAGAGTGAAAAGACAAACTGGTAAGGTCCAAATTCTCTCCCAGTTACTCACACTAATTAGGATCTTACTGTTGAATAGACACATGCATTTCTTTGAGACTACTCAAGCTGTTTACAGTATTCCTCAGCAACGAAGGCAGCAGAATCTCCAAATAAAATTAGCCTGGAGATAAGAACCTGCATTTTTGCTTTTATCAAATTAAGTTTTCATAAACATTTATATGGACAAAATTTTGTTTACAGGGATGCTGACAGGAAGAGAGAGTCCAAGAAACAATCATATGGCTGGGCTGTTTTGTGACGATTTTACAGAGGCAAATTTTGCACTACATGGACAAAATGTATGAATAACATCTATTTTGATTCAACAGCAGTTCTTTCAAGGAGAGAAAGGTGCATTCATGGCTAAACTACAAGATTTTTTTTCCCTAAATTTCATCAAATCTCATTCAACAGAAGAATTGAAATACGTGTTCATTAATGAGTCAAATGTTGTCCTTTAGAGATATGCATTTGCAGTGAACTGAATTTCAAAATTAAGAATTTTTTTCAAGTCCTTAAATTAAAAATTTTATTCCAAAATCATCGAAGTGCAATATTTACTAATAATAATTAAAAAAAAAACACAACAAAACCAAACAACAATAAAATGCAATGCAATGCAATGCAATAATAAAATAAAATAAAATAAAATAAAATAAAATAAAATAAAATAAAATAAAATAAAATAAAATAAAATAAAAATAAAATAAAATAAAATAAAATAAAATAAGCTGAGGAAAATGACAACAACAAAAAAAGTAAGGAAATATTTTCTGACTGAAGCAAGTTGTAAAACTCAATCCACCTCAATCTCACTAAAATAACAACAAAAAAGAAAAATGCAGCCAAGGATTTTTAGTGCTACTGATTTCACACAGCTAGCTTGAAAGCACTTTACGCTGGAACCCCAGAGGACTAGCTAGGATTTAAGAGACTCAGTGCTGCTTTCAAAATCTGGCTCACAAACACCTCTTTCCTCACTGCCGTTGAGGCTTGCTTACTAACGTGTGTTGTTGTGAGGATGTGTACAGAGTCTGGAGGGATTTTTAGGGATCCATAAACTAGCTCTGGGAGATCTTGTACATCAGTTTGGGCCAATGCTGTGCTGTGAAGAGGCACCACAGGATGGAGATCTCTGCCAAGGCACCCCCCTGCCCTCAGCAGGGTTTGGTAGTTCAAGCAGACTGTGCACGGGCACAGCCACACTGCTCTCCACTGAGCACCAGCGGTTGCCAGCCAGGGGACCTCACCATCATGCTGAATGAGGTAGAGTGGACTAGGTGCCATTTTTTGTGTGGTGATGAAAGGCCCGTGCAGAACACACAGGAAGACTTCCTTAGGTCACTAGAGAAAAAAGAACATGTAAGTGGGCAAGGAGCATTAACAGAAAGACCTCTCGTTATCCCATATTGATAGATGCAAGTGCCAACAGACTTTATGAATAATTGCTGACTTGAACCAGGATGTCCCAGCCACTCACCATCCCATTTACCCTGAGATCTACCCTCTCCAAAAGACCTCTGTGTTCTGTATGTTGTAAGTTTTCCATTCTTATTCCTACCAGTATTCCATCTACTGAATTTCTTTTGAGCAGTTGTCACAAATAAATGCTGATGGCTGCTGAAGAAAAGTCTCTTAAATTTTCATGGAGCTATGCGTTGCTGCAGGGTGTGCTACAGAAACCTGTTGCACTGTGGAAAATGCGTGTGTGGTTACTCTGTTTCCTCAGAGGGATGGGCAATCTTGTCTGTGGGCATTTGCATTAGTTTCTTGCAGATGCAACAGTTCTGTCCACAGGGTACATGCCGATATCTTCCACACCAAGTGCATTCTGTTTCTTGCAGCCTCAGTCTGATTGTGCTTCTCAGATTTCCTCTTAATGTCTTCCCTGCATTCTTGTCACCACGTTTCTGTAAGTTTGTCATTTAGTAATGCAGACCATCATAGAACTGACTTATCTCCAGAGCTTTCATTCTTCTCTGGTTCGGCTGTGTGGCCTCCCAATCACCATTGTTTCTTCAAAGTCAAAATCAGAGTGTCTAGAGAATCTTATTCTCAAGACTTAGATCTCAAGTTACAGACCAAGATCTGAAATTACATTTCTTTAATAAGTTACTGAGGTTTCAGAAACACAGTTTAGTTTTTTTCATATGCAGCTGATACCATCCAAAACACCATTCTTTAAGGGAGTGTTATATTTTTATGAATTCATTATTATAAGCATGAAATTTTCCTGGCCAAGCAGATAGTTTTCAGGAAAAAAAAAAAAAACCTTCAGCTCTTTGCTCCTGTAACTTTTTCTTACCATCTTAATTTTTTCTCCATTTATTCTCCTCCTGCTTCTACTCCTGCTTGTATTTACTGATCTTTCTTAACAACACCTAACTGATACTATGTCATGTCATGTATTTAGGTGGGATTTAAGAGATGATTAAACTAGAGTCAATACCCAACATGACTCTTTACTGTATCAAAAAAGGAACTGAACAGAGAAGTAATAAAAATTCTTGTCCCACTTATCAGTGCCAACACCAATGAACTTTCTCAACAGCTGCTGGTTTGAGGTGAACTCTTCTCATCTTGCATAAGGCCTATGAGGCTGGCCATTTTTTTTCTGAATTTTCCTGTGTAAGTTTTCCTAAAGACCTGGTTCTCTCCCAGCCTTGGCAATGTTGAACAGCCCAGGAGCTGAGGGCTTATGTGATTTGCAGACCACATGTACTCCACCTAAAGGATGCAGTTCAGTAGCCATTTTCCAAGTACGTCTAGTAGAACAGACCCTGCAACAAAACACAATTCTTCCTGGATGGTGTTGAGAAAATAAGAAATGAAGAAAAAAAAAACCAAAACCTACCCTAACATTCCTCGTATTGACCAAATTAGGATTCCTTTTCTGTGTCGCATAACATTTGTCTCTTTTTATAGAACAGTGACAATCATATGCCTTTTCCTTTGTCTCGTCCTGGATAGACTATGGTAATTTTCAATGAAAGTGATGTTTATATATTCATTTTCACTCTGAGAACAGGCTGCTGCTATGTCTGACAGAAATTTTTAAACTACATTTGGTTTGCTGTTTGTACTATTGCTTCTTTTGTTGCCCATGTTGCCCTTTATCTGGCACACCAGCTCACCTTTTTAGTTGCTTATTAGTCTTTAGATTTTCCCCTGACAACATATGATTTCATCTCTGGTGACCCATTTTACAACAATGTTTCTCTGTAACAGATATACATAAAAAGCAAATTTTCTACAAGCATCTTAAAACTCCTTTCATTATTTAAAAAGCTAAACATTTTGGTTTGATTTTATTTTATATTATTGAGATTTTTCCCTTTTTTTTTAAGTGATGTAAATAAATACAGTTAAAAGGTAGCAATAAGCATTTGTTGATTCAAGTGTTAAAAATTACTTTAACCAAAATGTTAAAACACCACATCATTTGGTTTAAGGCACCCAAATTTTATGATACAGATCCGAAAGGTTAGACCACTTAGTAGGAAAAAGGTGCCTAAATATTTGTTGAAACATTTAATATATATATTATATATATATTCATGTGTATACACTCTGTTTATATATATGTATGTATGTATATGCTGAAACATCCTCTCTATGTGCATATGCATTTGTGTGTGTGTGTGTGTATTCTCATGCTGGGCGAATGTATTTTGGCAAATTTTGAAACTGTTTGAAAAACAGACTGCAGTTCATGTACATAAATCCACCATCTGAGATGCGTGTTTTATATGATTTTAGCAAAAAAAAATATTCTGAGTTGCACGTTGTTTTTCTTAGAAGGAAATCACTTTCTTGTAGCTTTCTTGTCTTCCAAATACAGGCTCTTATTCATGTTGCACACATTTGAATTTAATTCAACTCTGGAAAAAATGGTTGAAATAAAGGCATTTTCTGCTTCATTTGAAATAAGATTTTTTGCAGCCACAGACTTCAGGGCATACACTCATGCTCGCACACTCCCAAGTTTCTTCTTGTTTTTCTAACAATAGTATAAATGCACAAAAAATACATAACCATAAATATTTGGGGAAAAAAATATGTCTTTCTATTACAAGCAGTTGGAGTTTCCTCATAAGAAACAGTTTGGAAATATTACTCGACTGCATTTGAAATGTATTGATTAAATCACGTATGTCAACACATTCTGAGGAATATATGCAAGTTACCAAATGCTTGTTTTGTTACTAGAAAACCTCATTAGCAGAAGAATAAAATAGCTCATAAGCGAATCTCATTATTTGTCTGTCTCCTTCTGCCATGCCAATAATATTTAGCTTTGCAAATAACATATATTCTGATGTGAGGCACACAGCAGGTGTATGTGTGATGGGACTGCTTCTGTTGGATGTTGATTACTCTCCGTGTAATGTGAAAAGCTTTCTATTCCCACAGCTTTATGCAATATATCAATGGTAATGGATTCATAATCATTATCAAGCTTGATAGAGGCTTGACTAGCATGACAGATGTCTTCTCAGTTTTCCTGTTGCATATGTTCTTTTCTCTCTGCAACAATGCTTACATAAAATTCCAGCATTAATGTATCTCTTTTATGTTGTTTTGTATCAGTCGTTGACTGCAGTGATCAATCTTTTAATTCATCTGAATAGGTAATTACAACAAAATGCCAAACACATCAGCAGAAATTCAGCAACTGTCAAGCAAACCATAGTGACCAGAATTATTGGTCTGTGCTAAAGATAGCGCAGGGATGTTATTGCATGTTTATGCACCTGAATCGCGTTTCCATTGGCAATAATAATACTCATCTGGTACTATGTCTTAGCAAAAGGAAATAAGTAAATCTATTCTTTTTCTTACTTATCATGAGATTAACACAAATGAGTATGCAGTAGTGCTGACCAATTACTGTCTCACCTTTACGAGGGTGAATTTCATTAAATATATAAAACAACAAAAAAGATCAATGGTGCTTTTAAGTCTTTTAAGGAAAAAGAAAATAAACTCCAATGTTTTCTTTTGACAATGATGTTTTTCTTACCTGAAACATTTATTTCGATGTGTTTCCTGTGTTGATCATTTGAATCTGAATTTCCAGAAGACTGCTGTGATCAAAAACCAGTTGTATTCTACTTAAATGAGGTTTTTTTCTGTTCCTGAGGTTGTTATTATTCCCCTTTCTTCACTTTTGGCTCTGTCCTTTATGGTGGAGCTGCATAGATCTTAGAGAGCTTCCTCAGGAACTCAGAGCACCAGATTCAGCTTACAACATCACTGCCCCAGACAACGGGTGTGCTGATCACATGTCTAAACACACTTTTCCCCAAAATTATTCACCACTTGTTTAGCTGTAGTCTAAGACTCTTTTTTATTGTAACAAACATCTCTCCTCTGCTGAGAACCTCCGATGACTTGTGTGTAGTATGGAATTTTCTGCTGTTCCTGCTGTCTTGGAGCATTCTACAGAAAGCCTCTACTCCTTTGTACAAAAGGGCTTTTTGTTAACTTCAGTCTATTTTAGACTAACAGAAAAGTAATGGGAGACACAGGCCAGCGGGTTCAGCTTTCATAATAAAGACTGTTGTGGTTTTTCAACAAGTTATAAGTTACTTGCAAAGAGATATCTTTTCTATGTGAACTCATTTGTTTCTGTTATTTTCATACAATAATAAAAACATGGGAAAGCAGGATCCCAAGAGGTTATCATCTTCTGTGTTCCTCTGCTACAACACAGGATCAGCAATACGTATTTCGATATATAGTGATCTAACTAGCTAAAAACTTCTGCTGATGGTATATCCATAGCCTCCTTGGTCATCACTTACAGTATTTCATAATCTTTCCATTTAAGGTTTTCTTATGTCTAACTGTAGCATTTCTTGCTGCAATTTAAACTCATCCTTTTCTATTTCTTACCAGTCCTATATATGGATAAATGTTTATTCTCTTTGTCTTGGCAAAAATGTTTACATGCTTAGTCTTGTCTTTTCCCCTATTCCCAGACTAGCTCCAGTCTTCTCTCCTTTAGACTACAAAGAACCAATTATTTCAGTCTTCCCCCAAAAATCATTTATTCTATTATCTGGGAAGTAATAAAAGCATTGAATGAAATGAAATCTGGTTTCTAAGGTTTTCTATAAAATACTTTTTTCCTTTTATGCTCTTGAATATTTCAATGAGTAACTGATCTCTGGTTATGCATATGCAGATAGGTTTGCACCTTCCTTCCATTAGTTTCTTTAAGACTGAATTCTCCTGGCTTGCTTGGGAGCATGCGTTTAAAAAAAACTACCTTCAAATATTGGTTTGACTGATTGTTCCAGGATTTTCACTGGGAACAGAAACCAAACTGATTAGTCTCTATTTTCTTGACTGCTTTGTAAAATTTTACAGTGCATTTGTCCTTACCTAATCTTTCAACACCTCATCATTCACCATCACTTTTCAAAGACATTAGCTTTGCGATTGCTTCAGACAGTGCTTCAAATATCCCAAAATGAAGCTGATCTCGCTCAACTAATTTGAAAACTCCTGAATTTTCACATGTGGACTCCTTAACCTGCTTTGTCCTTATTCTTCCCTTCATTTCCCAGTATCTATGTACCTTAGACACCACGTTACTGAGTTTTTAAATGGGAAAATTAGACCATATAGCATAAAATTCTTTGTTCCTTGTTTCTATATCATATGTACAAACCAAGATACATGTCAAGAGGATTCCAAAACCTGTCAGGGAGTTGTCTAGTTAATATAAATGGCTCCAGGGCTAGGCGGTCCTGGTAAAGAGGCAGATGTAGACTTAATCCCTGTACTTGCTTTCTTCAGAAAGTCAATTGTTCATTAATAACCAAAACCAACCAAACAAACAAACCCCTGAAAACAATTTTACCAGTGATGGGCACATGTGTCTCCTTTTTAGAAACTGTAGTCCTTCCAGGGACTGACTAGATAAAACTAAAGTGAAAAGTTATGACAACTCTGCACTTGGAATAAATACAGTATGCTTGTTGCTGGTGAGTGCTTTAATACCATTAATTCAAATATGCCGATATTTCCAGATAACTTCAAAACTGGAGAGACAATAAACAGTCAAGGAGGCTGGGCTTTGAAGTAACATGGACCTGAGGTTTTTCAGGTAAGTATGTGAGGTTTGCTATCAACAAATGCCAAGTATCACAGGCAGTGAGGGAAAATAAACAAGGTACAAAAGGTGAAGACAGAGAAATTACAATGAAACAGCATCCATTTTGTGAAATCAAATTTGTTTTCCATTTTGCAGCTTTTATAAGGTTGCTTTTTCAGACCACACAGAGTTGTGACTGGAAAGGGCTCAGCTTTTATTGTTTTCCATTGATTCAAGGTTGCTCAGACTGTCAAAGAACTGGGGGCAAAGCAAATTTCTTCCCGGACCTAGGCTCAGCTTCAAAGAGGGAAAAGGAGATTTGGACATGGGCTTCAGCTCACAGAGACCCAACTCATGCTTGGAGAAGCTGTTGGAGTACAGGAGTTGAAGGGGCAGGGGCCAAGGTGCAGCATCTGGGTATGGCACAGGTCTGCCAGAGGAACACCCAGGCCTGGCAGCTGAACCTTCTGCCCAGTGTTTGTTGAGTGGTCACAGCCCACCTGGAACCACCTGAACTGTGCTACAGGTTTGCTTCCACTTTCACCTCCTCACCATTGCTCTTTAGCTACCTTCAGTAAAGTCTGAGAATGAAACTGAGAAACAACCGTGTAGAAACTTCTTTTTCAAGACCTAAACTAAGAAAACACCCCGTATACCAAATATAATAAAAATAGTATGCCTATAAACTTGAGTCAAGATCAAAGGCTCTTTGTGCTTGCTATGCTTGCTACTATTCAAAGCACAATGGATCAAATTCAACCTAGAAGCAACCCTAAGAACTGGCCTGGTATAGTACTCTTTTGCATATTGAGCTGGGATTTGTAAAATTCAATTGTGCCAACACTAACAAGTCAGGAAACAATAAACCAAGTGCCTCCCAAGCTGGACATACTGACCATGCATGGAAGACCTGATGGGCAGTTGCCTTCCAGACTGGACTCCTGGGCTGCCAGAGACAGATCTGCCACTTGAGAAAGTGGCAAATTATTTTCAAAATTAATTCAAGTTGTTTAACAACTACACAGAGGCTGAAAGGAGACTTCCCTTCCTGTCCTGATTTCCCAGGAGCAGAACTATGGGCCAGCCATGCAGGCAGGCCATGAGTAGCCCCGAGTCAGCTGGGAGATCCAATCAATGCAGCTGACTCACAGATGTATCCCATACCACTTAGATCAAGATCATTATAAAAGGAGGGAGTTCATGGAGGGTAGGGAGTTTCTCTTTCTGGGGCTCTTCTCTCTTGGCTTTCTGCTCCTCCTGCTACTGACTTCAGGGACCAGGATGATTATAACATTGTACACTTTATGTTGGTGATTGTATTAGTTTTGTTATTTCATTAAATCTGTTTTTACCTCAACCCCCAGGGCTTCTCCCTTTTCCCCTCAATTCCCTTTCTCAGCTGGGGAGAGGTCATCAGGTGGTAGAACTGCTACAGTTTAGCCACAGGTACAGGCTAAATGTAAACACTTCCCCATATCAAGAATCTGTCAAAAGAGGGACTGTGCACCTGCATGGCCTTCCTCCCTCTGCCTTCCCAGATAGGCAAAGTGGCTCTTTACAGCAGGAGGGTTGGTGACATCCCCTCCAGTGGTGACAAAACCAACCACTCAGGCACAAAGAGCAATGGTCTCCACCCCTGGGAATGGCTGAATTCCAGAAAGGAGGTTTGTGTCCGTACCACCCATCTGCGTCTGTGCATATGTATATACACACAGGGCTACAGGTTGTGACACAGTTTTCATTTAGTTAATGCAATTACAAACCATACAGTTAATTAAAGAAATAAAGAAAAAATCAAATTAATTTCTAGGAATTATTCCTCTCATCCATAAAAAGATCATGTTCTTCATTAATACAATCAGACTTTAATTCCTGCTCAACTGTAAGAGGGTGTGTGCTATTCATTTTAGATTTTGTTTTATCTCTTCATGTTTCATAATCAGTAATTCATACTTCATTAAGGAATCACTGGAATATGCAAAAGGAGATAGACCAGACTTTAATGTCTGAATTGAGAAACTAGTTTGTTTCATGGTTTAATCTAAAGAGGACTGAAAAAATTTATCAAGCAGAAGTGTCAAGTCATCACAGACCCTCCAGTTTTACGTGTTATCAGGGACAAAAGATGGTTAGTTAACTTTTCTACAATGCATCTAAATTAAACTGTAATTAAACTATTGGTTTTAGGATGAGGAAAAATCTAGAATTTCGTAATGGTTATAGGACTGTCATACATGTTGGAAATATCTGAGTGGAGGCTTCCCTGAGGTCACATCACTATTAATTGAAAATGCAACTCTGGACACTGTGTTGTCCTGTTGCTCCTTTGTTTCTGATTGGCAGCTCCAACAGCTCCCTATACTCAGGGCCTCAATGCCAAAGGAAATTTTAAAAAGTAGAGAAGAAAAAAGATGCTATGCCATAATTCCATTAAACAGTTTTGACAAACCCATGAGTGATTTTTTTGTCCCTTTGTAAGATTAGAGATTTCAGATTTTAAAATGGTAGATTTGTTATCACAAGCCATTTAGGATTTATTTTTTAGGGGAAAAAAAAAAAGGAAAGAAAGAAAAAGAAAGGCTTTGTACATTATAATGCTCAGTACCACAGTGCTTGAAAATTAGGTGCTGGCTTTAGGTTGAAATTCATGATGTTGCATTTAGTGCCTACAGGTATAGCTCCATATTGCAATATCTCTGCTGGCAAAGCTGGTTTGAGAGGTTCCCAGCCTGAGGGTTTTGTTCTCGTCACCACCCTTCTGAGTTTTTCTTCCTTTCAGTTGTGTTGATTAAGCTGTTTGTGAAGCCATGCCACAAATCGGTATACGTGATCAAGCGGCAGCACTGCCCTACAGAGAGCTGCACATGCCCAGCTGCGGGTATGGGCGTGCAGGATTAAAGAGAAGGTAAGACTTTCTTTAACCAGGATTGTGCCTAGGAACAGTACACAGGTGACATGTTGGGAGAAGAAATTAATGTATGATTTCAGGGTACGGAATGTTTTTTGGGTTTTTTTTTTCCCCTCAGCTTTATTTTTGGAGATATGCATTCCCTGATGTGGTTCACAGGACATCAAGAAGTGTCAAGGGCTTGGGTGAGCAAACAGTACACCCTAATGTGTAGGGAGGAATCCTGCAAGCAAATGTTGCTGCTGATTGTTCTGTATGGGGAAATCTCAGGGTAGACTCCCCATGGGAAGTGAGCGGTGAAGCCAACTGCCTGAGGCAAACCACCAGGAGCCAGCAGCATCACCCTGCAGCCCACCATCAGGACACATGGCAGGGAGAGCCCGTGGCCTGTCCTCCACCAGGGTCTTCTGCTCTCTGCAAGTCACCGAGGGCAACAGTATAGTGGATCGCTCTCCTGAAGTCAGTTGCCCAAATCCCGCCTTTTCTGGGGGAGAGGGTTGGGTCTACTATCACCAATCTTTTGAGATATTGCCTTGCTGACACAAGCTGTAAAAGTGGTTTCTAATACAATAGGTGGGTGTTTGTATTATCGCCGTGCTTAATCACAGTTTACATGACAGTTGATTGCACTTGGAACTATTATCTCAGATCCATAATTTCGAAGTGCGGTATGTCTAAAATTATTAAATTAGCATTTAATTAAGGCAAGGAATAAGGTGTGAGTGGTTTTTTAAATTTAATTGTCATTAAAAAATTAATTTGGTAAAAAAAGTAAAGCACTGAAAAAAACCCACCAACCTACAAACATCTATTACAAACTACCCTTAAACTTCAGAAATTTATTCCTCAAACACCTCATTATGGCAAAAATAAAAGGAATCAAGCTCTTTTCCCTCATCTACATGCAGCCACCCCCTAGAAGAAAACAAATCTACCAAAAATTCAAGCATAAGCATTTACAATGTGTAAGTCAAAATTTCCAACTCATACAACCTAAATGAATGTAAAAGGCAATAAAAATCAAGTAAAATCTAAGAAAATATTAATTTACAT
Source organism: Podargus strigoides (assembly GCA_028020825.1). Lineage (NCBI taxonomy): Eukaryota > Metazoa > Chordata > Aves > Caprimulgiformes > Podargidae > Podargus > Podargus strigoides. The sequence goes on along the minus strand of CM051663.1, from coordinate 122,575,644 downwards.
GTAGGAACCAGGATGTTGACATGTGACAAATAAAAATGAAAACTAACAGCCTGTTACATTAAAGTTTTATAAAATACCCTGAAGAATGGAGATCATCTTTCTGATCACTATTTAAATAAAATGATGAATCAGAAAATTTAATTGATTTTTAGACTTGTAGCACCTCTGAATTTCTCTGGGAGCATCCAGAAACTGAATTTTTCTTTACAAGTCAAGTGTCTTAGCAAGATACTGACTTAGGTATCACTCTAACTTGTGCAACATCTTTTTGTATATAAGCCTCTATTTTCTTTTTGAGGCACATGATGTGATCTTCTAATCAATGAAAACTGGACAATCCATTCCCATGGAGGTTGATGGGAAATTTCTTGTTTGCCGAGGGCCTCTGTGGAAACAGCATCACACCATATTTCACCACAGTTGTACAGAAAACCGTCAGTACAGAGCTGATATATTCCAACCTGTAGAACAAACAATGTACATGGTGGTATAATGGCTGCTTCTTCAGGATCACTCTCACAGGACTGAGTCTCACAAGCAGCTGGAAATATCAGCCTTGTACTAATTTTCAGAATTTACTAATGATCTTGGAAAGGTCTGAATCCAGATGATTCTTATGTCCCACAACTCAGGAAGCTAGCTCTGCTCTGCAAAATACTCATGTACACACCTTTATATATACATCTATAAATTTTTATATATATATATATATATATGCACATTAAAAAAAAAATCAAAAAAAACCAAAAAGACAAAAACACAGGATCTTTACCTTTCCAAGTCATGTTTTTTTTTAATGTAGATTCAGTGAATCAAGACCTAAGAGAGGATGGAGGAGGAGTTAAGCCAGAAAGACCTGAATCAAATTTTCCAGAGTCAAACCTTACCATCAAAATTTTTTAAATAATTTTGTCACCAATGCATATGGATTATCTCCATATGCACCAAATTTCAGCACAGCTACTCATAGACTAGAGGCCTTGGGCTTCTTTCAAAGAGACTTGCATTGCAGTTGAGTATTTTCTCACATTAATACATTCAACAACATCTTTAAGCTATTTAAATCCAGATTAGTTTTCTCTTGATCCTTAATTATATCCTTTCAAAACAAATTTCCATCTGTTCTTTAAAGTTTCCAACATCTTATCTTGATAAAGAAATAACAAAATGCCATCTATTTCCTTGATAATTAAACAAAATGAAATACAACCCCACTTTATAAAATGTATCCTTTTCCCAGGTTCAGAGAAGCTGCATTTCCTCCATTCTTAAGAACTTTACAAATGGCAAGCCAAGGCACCTATGATATTTATGACACTCCAGTTTTGACACTAGATAACAGTTTTTTTTCTCACACTCGTTTCTTTAGGCACATAAACCCTTTTTTCTGCTGGACCTAAACCCAAAATGAAACAGCATCTAAATATAGTCAGCAGAATCTGCTAAGATTGATCTTAGTTATTACCATACATGTTTGTAGCTTCCCTTTTGAATATATCTCCACAAAATAGGTCTAACTTGTAAGAAAAAATAAGAACTTGGAAACTAATAATTTTGCACTATGGATGCCAAACCATTTCTCTTATGGCTGCTGTAACCCCCCCGACAAAGTGGTAAAGTGGTTCTGATAGACTACGTATTTATTTAAGTTAAGTTAAAGCACTGCGGTTTAGGACTTTCAGTGATAAGGGTGAGATAATATTCCTTTCCATGAAAAATATCTTAGAAAATGCATTTACAAATCTTGTTCTTCAGCATTTTCCATTTAATATTTAAAAATTAAATTAAGATCACAGAATCATTGAAACTGAGTGCTTTACAGGTCATCTAGCCCAATAGTCCTGCAGTTAACAGGGGCATCTTCAACTAGAGGATCCAGTACTCCAGGTGAGGTCTCATCAGAGTGGAGCAGAGGGACCTCCCTCGACCTGCTGGCCACACTTCTCTCATAATATAGTACTTTCCTACATGACATGTTTCTAAGAAAAACTGTAGGAGCTGAAGAGGGAGTAAACAATACAGAAATGCTTGGCAGCAAACATACATGCTGCAACATAATTCAGTTCAGTCTCACATTAGACTAAATGAGCTTTGATTGGACATTATACTGACTTAATGTATTGGCTTTTAGTATTGGAGTGACCGCAGTGGGGAAAATATGCAGGAGCTCTGTGCTCTGCTGTCTGCTATAGTCTGGCACAGTATGGGTTAACAGAGGGCATAGCACCATGGTACTGAGCAGCTTCAGCTTCCTCACTCATTTCAGTGATGTCTTAATTCAGCTGCCCATTGATAATGCTCGAGGATTAACATTTCCAGCTGTTGTAACCTAGAGAGCATGGCATAGCTCTGCACAGTTTACAGTGGGCAAAGTCTCGTTTTGCTGCCAAGTAGGGAATGTTTTGGAGAGATGCCCATCTATTGTTCCCCTTCCACGAGACAAGCACAGAAATTCTGGAGCCCAGTGATAGATTCAGGGTCTGCAGTCAACTGTAACTCATGTCTTATTTATTATGTCTATAAGAATTTATATTTCCATGGTAATAGGCAGACTCAGGAAAAAAAAATAGTCATCCTTATATTTCCCAAGCTTTTAACATGAAATTTTGAAGGCAACAGAATACCAGAAAAAGAACTATTGAATTTTACTGAAACTGAAAAGAATGATAATTAGTATTTTTCCAACTATTTACCATGCTTGTCAGGCACATTGTTCCATCTGAAGTACAGATTACAGCATTTAAATAATAGCTTGTCCAATTCCAAAAATACATGTAGACTATGTTAAATATTTGGCAGAAACCCAGGCAAATCTCATGTAGATATATTGTGTCCAATCATGAAATTGCATTTCCTGCCAAAAGCTTCAATCCATGATGCAAACCATTTATTTACTGGTGAATTTATTTTTTTTTAGTTCCATTCTGAGATATAGGAAATAACTGTAAACAAACCCTCCATACCTCTGTTTGCCTGGTGTTCAAATAAAAGTTAAATCTGAAAGCACAGCAAATGCTATTCTGCTGAAGTTCACTCTGTTACAAGGCTCTAAGTCAAAAGGTATGGTGTCTGGCTCACAAGTTAGGGAGGTATAGGTCAGTACATTTACATCTGAGAGTAAAATAGAAAGCATTTTGTAACGGTCTTTGAAAATCTATAGAACGTGATGCGTAATTAAAAGCAGATAATACACACGGATAGAACTTCAGCTGATGTAAATAAACATATCTCAGAGGAGCTTTACTGCATGCCCTAAGTTTTCTGGGTTTTGTTTTGTTTTTAAATTGAGCTGTCAAGTGAATCCTTCCTCAATAATCTTCAAGTGTTTGAAAAACTATCTCATTGTGTGATGGTCACCTTCATGAAACTCTCCTACGCTCTACAGTTCACAAAAACTTGATGATGAGTACGGCACGGACTATGACTGTACTGCCATACAGTACCAGTATGCCTGTATTGTGTAATAAGGCAGGATGTATGGATACTGAATGTAAATCATCTAGTAAAAGCAAGGAATAGTGAGGTGATAAAGGTTCCTGACAGCAAAGTTAATCAGAATAATCAAATCTACAGTGAGCTGTGAAGAGCTGCAGAAAGCTTTCACATTACTGGAGAGACAGGGTGATAAAATTGCAAATGAAATTCAATGTTGATAAAAGCCAAGTGCTGAGGCAAAAATAACCCTAACTCTACATTTTCTAGTGGTACTCTACCTCTACTTCACTGATACCAGCTGTCATATTTTCAGAGATGATCTAATTGATACACATTTAACTAAACTGAGCAATTGGCCTGTGCTTGTCTTTAGCTTTGAAAGCTGCTGTTTTTCTTTCAGATGTGAATATCTTATGTGCCCAAGAGCTTGGTTTTTATTTTTCAAACTATACCAGTTTTCTAATGAAAGACATTAGTTCTGCTTACAGATCTTGTCCCATTTAACTGCATATACATAATGAGTCCTTCTCATTGTATCTCTTGAAGACATACTTGTTTTGTCTAGACCCAATCAAGAACCACTAATGAACTTCATACATTAATGGTATGTACGTGTTTGCATAAAATATGGCTGTAAATCTGCATGTTTATATAAAATATCAAGTCTGATGCACTGGAAAGATGCACACACAGATTTATGAAGTAGATTCCCAGCTGAAAAGAACTCTTTACCCTTCATAAGTTAAGAATTTAAGTGTTTTGTTGAGAGGAGGAGATATTCTGGAGAAGGAGGGCAGTTAATAGTGCAGAAAAAGACAGAACAAACTGTCTCTTGAATAAGCTGCAGCTAATGGATGTTTCTGCAGGACATGAATTCATAATAAACTGTTCCAGAACATCCCAAGAATAAGAATAAACAGTGCCATGTCAGCTGCACAAGCCACTTGAAGGGTTGATAATAAAGGGGACGTCTATGGAAAAAAGTCTTGCCTGTGACAAAAAACCTCTCCAGCCTCCAGCAATATAGTGGGGAGCATAATTGGACCCAAATAGTCCAGCGGAATCTTATGACAACTCTGAATTTTATTTTACCACATTCAGGAAAGTGATGTTAGCATCATTATGAATAGTTCTCTGAAAGTGCCAGCTCTGTTCTCAGCAGCAGTCAGAAAGGCAAATGAAATTTTATGAACTATTGGGAAAGGAGCAGAGGACAGAACAGAGAGCGTTGTTACGCCACTGCATAAATATCTGATGTGCCCATAGCTCAAAAACTACATGCACTTCTGCTTATCTCATTTTTGACGGCCCTCTTTAAGTACAGGGAAGGTTGTCCGGGATGATGAGGGATGTGGAATGACTGCCATTCGAGAAACAATGTGAACTCACTGCAGAAATGTCTGAGGGAGACAAAGCTGCACTGTAGATAAATCCATGGAGTAAACATGGAAGGCTGGATGCAGCCTCTAACATGAGAAATCCTTAAGTCACTGACTGCTGAAAGCAGAAGCGATCTTACTACACTCACCTCAGTTCTCTCCTTTCCTAAGCAGATACTGCAGGTGACTGCTGGGAATGGGCTCCAAGTCCAGGATTGCACCCTGACATGGTGCAGTTGAGCTTTTACTGTGCTAGCACGGACCCATGCCAGTACATTTGGACATGGAGGAGAGGAGCAGGTTTGCTCTCATTTCCTGGGGCAAAGTTTGAATGCTAAAGTGCTGGAGAGGACTTCTGGATCTAATTACAAGGTCTAAAGAGGTCTAAGCCAGAGAGCACTTGGTCAAAGATCATGTATGTGCCTTTAGCGTATCACTCTGGTTGGTCAAGACATTTTTGTGGGTGAGTTTAGGACAAGTTTTGTTCTTTCTGGCTTTTCTAACTAGAAAAGACACTATCACGTCAATTGGACAAAGTTTTGGTATCTTGGTGGGAGATCTTACCACATTACTGAAGGTTAATTACAGTACCAAGACTTCAGGAATGAAAATGAGATGAGCCGTAGAAACAGACTTAGCCCAGATGCAATGACCACTGCCCTAGGAGTAGCCCAAGAATGAAGAGGCACAGAAAATGTTGATGATTCCTAGGAAACCAGTAAGCCTTGTTAGATAACCAGAAGATGTATCACTTAGCAGATGACTATTTCAAGTACTCTATGCTCCTGAGAGGAAGCTATGTTTCTTCTTCACGTTAGCTCCAACAAAGTGCTAGTCTTCACTACAGTCATTATTAGTGCTCTTTGTGCTTCCCGAAAGAGTGTGGTGGTGGGGAGAATGATTTATATATGCATTTCATCCTCCTTTGTGGACGAAAATCATCCTATTATGCATCATTAGCAGACAGCTCCTGGTACATAGAAATAATAAATTAGCACCTGACCAAAAACCAGAAAGAAGTTAAATACACATTATCTCAGAAATATTGACACTGAATTTTACTCTTAGGTAATATAGATGAGCCACATGAAAGAGTAATAATATCCACATAGGTGTGAGCTCTGTGATTTACATTGTCCCGCTGGAGGTGTTTGAAATGAAACACTTAAAAAAAAAAAAAAAAAAAAAGCACAGCAGTAATTAAACCCTTCAGATGTTGGTGGTTTCTGCATTGAACACATAAAGAATTCATTCATAAAACTCCTGGTACTCACAAAGCAGTCAAGCTATAGCGTGTGAAATTATTTTATATTTTAAACATTTCCTGTTACATTTTTCCCAGGATGTTTGTGTTTTGCTCTTTGCTCTCTGAGGGGGAAGGGAAGACGGGCCACTCAAGTTATATGATATAGATATGCTAGAAGCATGTATGCAGGACTAACTTACTCCCTACTAACATCACTGCTGCAATCTGACCTATATAAGGTGCAGACAGTGAATCCAAGCAAAGACAGATTTTTCTTTGTCTGCACACAGTGGTGTGCTCACCAGAACTTTGAGACTTTAATGCATTTTACTTTTCTAAGCTTTCTGTTATTTTTTTTTTTCACTCTTCCAAGATAGAATTACAGTGAACTAATGCCCTGACTTTTTAAATTAGAAAACAGAATAGTTTAAACAGTACACAATGCTTAGTCTATGCTAACGTATTTAAAGAGGTCACATTTGCCTGTGCTTAGTCTCTCACACTCACACGTGCATATCCACACACATCTTGCAAGGACTCGGGAGGAAAATAAAATCTTTTTAACTGTATTACCAGACAGCAGGAACAATCTCATGTCTTTCAGACAGAGGTAAGCTCCATTGGCCAACTGAGATTAAATGGGAGAGAGCTGCCCTTTGTTATGTCTACACAGACATGCCTTCAAGCAAGCTCAAAGTCTGCCTTGGCATGCAACCAGCCACTTCAGGGTTGCATCCAAACCTTTGCTCTTTTCCCATTAGCACTGTCCAACTGGCGGGCAATTCCTGCTGTTGGCAAGGGCAGCTTTGCGGGAGGGAGAGTCACCAGCCCAGCCTGGCACATGTCCTGCTGCTCCACAGCACAGCTCTGGAGGGTGAACAAGTGGCTTCTGCGGCAGCCTGCTCACTGGGGCTCAAGGGGAGGTGGAAGGGCTCCAGCCCTGGTCTTGGAACGGGCCACCACCCATGTGTCAGGAGATGGCATGTTTCACATTGACTGGTCTGGCCCAAGTCCTCTGGGAGTGTAACAGCTCAGGAGCACAAGTTTTAGAGACTTTTCCGTTTTGGCACAGGCCATGTAAAGAGCTCTTGCAGAGCTCCATGTGAACTAAGCCATGCTGTCTTCTGTCCATGCTTCTCCCAAAATCAAATCCCCTTCAGATTTTGAAATAACTCAAGATTACATCCTGCTCTGAACCTTCTGCAGTGAAAACGACAGCAGGAAATTTCTGATGGGAACCACAGGGCCACCACTCTCAGGACTGAGCTAACAGTACCTGGTCAGAGGTGTACCACTAAAGATGAATTTGCTTAAAATTCTTGCTCAAATTTATAAAATTTAGATAAATTGTATTTCTCAATCAACTGACTTCAAGCAATTAAGGTTTAGAACCTGAATTAACTATTTCTGATTAAATGTGATCAATTATTACACCTGTATCAAATATTAGTTCCAAAATAAGTATCCTGGAATAACCTGAAAACTAATGGACAGTTAAGAATCTTGTTACTACTTAGTAGACAATTTTTACTGTTTTCCCTTTCACATTTAATAACTGAGTATATCGCCTTAAAAAAATAACTTTCGTCAAATTACTTTAGGTAATAAATTTACCTGGCCTTAACTTCAAAGAAGGAGTCCTTAAAAATTCTTATTTGACAGATTTTTATCTGTTATTGTTTTAATAAAAGAACAGGTAGCAATTTCATTCCATCTCTTTTTCTGTTGTTATGGTGAAATTATTCTATATGACTATGGTTTGACTACAAGTGTATCCTCATCATAAGACTCATAATGCCACAAGTTTTTTCTGGAAGAATATAAATTTTCATTTTGAGTATCACACAGAATCACAGAATCACAGAATGTTAGGGATTGAAAGGGACCTCAAGAGATCATCTAGTCCAATCCCTCTGCCGGAGCAGGAATACCTAGATCAGGTCACACAGGAGCAGTCTTCTTTTGCATCAACATCTACTTAGTTGTAGCCAGACGAACACAGTAAACTCCTTCTCCAGATTAAAAAAAAAAAAAAGAATTTTACACTTTTTGTGTATTGCAACTTCCCCTCCCCCCCCAAAATGTGCTACGGGACACATTGTGAGTCTTGAAAACTTTGATTCAAATGTCTATAAAGGAGCAATGTTTAGAAAGAAAACTTCTCCAAAACAAATTGGTTTTGGGGGAGCCAAATCAAATACTCATGGAGGTTCATTAGAACAACTATTATGGAGTTCAACAGGCTTTGAGTCATGAGGCACAGGCCACTGGTACACGAATGAATAAATGGGGAGGTGATGAAATGCATTGAATACATCTTTCTAGAACAGGCTGAGGTTTGCTTTCAGATGTACCAGCCAGCTGGAATACCACAGAAGAGCCCTCAGGTTCTGCTCACACCCAGAGTTTTAGGAGACACCACCCTCAGTTGTTATTAAATACACAGTCCCATGAAAGAAGCTTTTAAATGCAAGAAGTTGTTAAGAGCCAGATTGTGAAATTTAGCTAGAGGTCTAATGGTGACTATGCCCTTCTCAGGATAACCCCAGTCAGATCATGCCTGAGGTGGTGCAGTCCCTTCCCCATGCTTTCAAGCCCTGTAGTGTGGATGAACTGGTAATCTACTTGGCATCTGGCTGTGCTTTTTCCTATCCACATTTCCAAATTAAGCAGTATTTAATGTATATTTTTGCTTTTTCTTGGCATTTATATGGACTTTAACACACACACTAAGGATTTGAGGAATATGCACAAAATTAATTCAGTTTGCCTGATATAGAGGACTTTCCCTAGGTGTGTACTATAATGCTTTCACTGCTGTATTGAATGGGACAGCAGACAGGAGGAAGGAGTTTGTCTTTTGCATTATCAGCTTCCTCCACAGGAGCTGACGAGAGAAATCCTTAGAGCTGTCATTAGGAAAATGATAAGAGTTATTAAATCTGTTGGTTGTCCACTCAAATGAACCACTCCTGGAGACAGTACCTGCAATTGACTGAACCTTGGAGAGAAAGGGGGAGATGAGCAACAGGATATTTGGGGGGAAACTGTCATCTTTTGATTAGACTAAATACCAGTCTCCTGAAAAAGACACAAGCTGTTAGACTGCTCTTTTTAGAGAGCAGGTGGAAAGATATGGAAAAAAATTACCACACTGGATCAAGAGATGAAACAAATAGTCTTCCAGAAAATAACATATGTGCTAGAGAGAGAATGTTTGTTTCCTTACAGTCTTAATCACAAGGAATAAAAGACTGTTGGAAAACCAGAGGTAAAGAAAAGATTAAGGCTTTAGCATTTTTCTTCAAAGTTATGTATGGGATCCTTAATAAAGTCAACTGTAATGTTGGATCCCTAGAATATCCATCACAAGACAGCTATGAGAAAGAGTGCTCTGAAGTTCAGAAGATTTTTGTGAGGAGGGTCAGATTTGTTTCTGGGAGCCAAAGGCAGATGATAGCTTATTAAAAGGCCTAAAAGAACCCTGGAAACAAACAAAGGAAAACAAAGAACCTCAAAACCAAAGAAAATCCAGAGAAAGGGACAGAGCTGCAGTCCACTCAAGTTGAAAAAAGGTTTGAATGTGCATGGTCCCCATGTGGTGGGGACCTCAACCAGTACTGTCCAGCTGTTGAGGTTTTCTAGCTGTTAGTTCCAAATGAAATCTTTGCAATTCTGTTCCTGTTTCTGACTTGCTGTTCATGTAGATATATGGATACTTCTTGATCTCTATAATTAGCATAGCAAAGCACATGAATGTTCCCATTTAGAGCTATGAGTTTATTTGCATGCTTAAATGCTTTATTTGACAAAGTTTATGAACCCAGTCCAGCAGCACTCAGTGAGGACAATGAAAGTCTTTCCACTGACATGAATGGATAGTGGTTTGGGTCTGGTAAAGGTAACTATTTATGCTTGCCAGGCTGTTATGGGAAATAAGCACCGTCCTTTTATGAGAAGGAAGTACAATTATACCATACCAAGAAACCATGTCCCTCAGGCTTTCAACATTCTTCCCAATGAATGAAGCCTTATAATTACCACCCCTACCTGTGAGAGCTTGCTAATATTGCATGGATAAGACTCGGAGTTTAATATCTCTCTTTCAAAAAAGCAGTAACAACAACAAACAAATTCCTGTGAGCAGCCTGTGGCTTATAAATGATGCCGTGTTCCTGAAACTATTACCTTACATGCAAATATTTTTCTCTCCTTTGCTGTATGATTTTTTTCATGGTTTGCTCAGCTGGTAACATGAATATGTAGATGATCTAACACAAATAGCTTAGCTATCCCTGTAGGCATGTCTCACCACAGCTTCTTAGGTAAAAGGATCAGAAGAGGATAAAAACCAAAGGATTTACTCCTTACAAGGCATGTTGCTTCACCTGGGTAGACTGAGGACTGAGAAACTTTCTTAGTGCTCAACCATGCCACCCTTTTCAACTGCTTTGGGCACACAATATTTTCCCTCACTGTCTGAAACAGATGCTGTAGCAATTATAAGCTCTTTTCAGAAGAGTTGTTATTGTGAATAAAGTATCATTTTCACAAACATATAAAATGTAGAATAAAGTTAATTATTGCATCCTTATTAGAAACATGTAGATGTTATGATTCTAGTCTTCCCTTCTCAGGTCAAGAGTATTGGGCTAGTGATACTTTGGTGACATATGTGCTTTAATTTTCTGCTTTACCCAAACCTCAACATCATGAGTACATTCCCCAGGCACAGAGGCACATTTGAGAAGTTTGGCCAAACTCAACTCATTCTGGTGAACTTGCTTGTCTTTACAGGCTAGGACTGGCTATCATTTTATGAACCAATCCAAAAAAAAAAAAGCTATAAAGACGTGAGAGGTCCTGTTGACTTAAACTATAGTTGCCTTGAAATCTCCAGTTACTGACAGAGACCTGCCACACATGTGCCTTCTAGTGTCACCGAATTGGACCCTCAAATATGCTTTAGTAAAGCTGACCAGGAAGAGAGCTTTGTTGGTTTCCATGTGAAAAGATCACAGTACCTGACATCTTTTGGCTGTAGTAGCATCTTCACTTTCAGCGTAAATCTTCCCCAGGGTGCAAGGGAAAACTGCAATTACTTTTCCTATTTTGTATTTGTTAGTGACATTCCAGTTTCCTGCAGCAGTACGGTGAGCATGATGTGAAGGTGCAGGATACAAGGCTAGGATAGGCATCAGGTTACCTGAAGGACCAGTAGGAGTAAGGCAGTGATCAGCAGATGTTCTGATGTCCACAACGATAACTGAAGCTGCAAAGGCAGTTACTGCCATGCTACCCATTATCATCCTTTATTCAGGAGTTGAAAAGGTGTGAGGAGACAGGAGGCATGGCTGCAGCAGCCAGTGCTTCCAGCACAGCCAAACCCAAAGCCTTCAAGTGTAGGGAAAGGAAATGGTGGCTGGTGGCTGCTTTCAATGCCTGTGCCCTTGACTGTCCTGTTCCTGGCTTGTGCCACATTCGTTCAAGAAAGTGGATTAACACAACTGTGCAGCATTTGCCATTTCGTTCCTGCAGGACTAGTTTGGTAAACCACATGAATTTATCAGAAATGACAATCAAAAATGGTTTTGTACATCTTCATGTAGCAACTGCAAAAATTGCTATCAGCACTTCTAGCTTATGATGAGAAGAGAAAAACATGAAGAGGAATCTAACAATTCTAAATTTTATAAATTATTTCAATAGTATAGAGGATGAGGTCTAGATTCAAATAATCATCAAAGTAAAATGCAGAATACTTGCTTATCAGGGAGGACTGTCTGTTCTTTGGGACAGGATTTTTCATGCAAAATTAAGTGTGCAGCAATGATTGCCATAGGCACAATTCAGTATTGCATTAAACATTAAACATTAAATTACAAGAAACTCTAGCTGTCACTTTTTGACCTAACAATGCTTGACCTTGTAACCTTAAAATTTTTAGAATTTCTGTCTGTTTATCTACTACTGACCTGGAAAGGCCATTCGTTCTGGAAAAAGAAATTTCAAAAGCATTACAAATTGTTAAGTCCTTTTCCAGAAAAATGTTTTTCATACTGTGAGACTTAAGTTAAATGCCCACTGCTTTCCATTGATCTGCACACACTGCTGTTTAAAATTAAAAAAAAAAAAAGAAAAAAAAAAAAGGCAGAAAAAAGATTGTAGGGGTAATTAATTTTTCTTCCTCCTATGTAAGTGTTCTGTCATAGATTTATTTTTCTCTTTTTGGTTAACCTCTTTGCAAGGTTATTAACACCAACTCAATTTTCCACTTCTGTATTAGTCTTTTAAATCATTGTTTCAACAGATAATCATATAGCATCTTGTGAAATACCTTCATAGGTAGTGGGAGTTTATAAAAAGTCTGCGAAAACTATGCAAAGTAAGAGGCTTCCATACCAGAGGTTCTTTTCTTCCCGTTGCTGGCAAACATATCTCAGAAACACAGACGTCGTGAGCAAGGATTTAAGAGAGGTTGTTTGCTTTAGGAGAGAAGGTGGGATTTGTTTTTTCGCCTGTTCTCACAAAATTTCCTAGCAAGTTGGTGGCTTAAAAATTTTTAACAATTATACTATTAATTTATAAATTTTATATTATTTATTACTTTAATGACAATATTTAAATATTTTAAAGGATTTTATTCTTCTCCTAAGTTGTTTCCACAGTGGATGTGCCTGTGGCTCAGATAGCTCGTGCTTCAGTAGTGATATTTCATGTTACTTACTTTTTAGTTACTGCTTAAGTTAGCATGGAGTAAACAAGGAAGACTTCACAGAGTCTCTCATTTGTAAGGAAGCCCATGCTCAGCTCAGGCAATCCCAGTGAAGTGTGCCAGCTCCACCACAGTCCCGAGGGAAAACTGGACACCTGGAGGTCCTGTCCATTTGCTGGATGCCACATTCTTTTCTCAGTCTTTACATCTGAAACACTGGTAAGCCTCCAGCGGTGTACCCACAACGAGCATGTGAGGTTATGAGCTGACAGGTGAGGGACCTATTTCTTAGTCTCTGTTAGGAAGTGCAATAGAAATACCATAGTTCAGTGTCTCACCCATTTACTTGCAAGTTCTGATACTAGTTTTGTCTAAACTGCATTTCTTGATTTCATCTTTCTTTCCTTATAAGAAAGCCTCTTATACAGAAATCATAGCTATTTGCCAGGAAAAACATCATAAAACCCCTTCCAAATGTGCAAAAGGGAGGTGCTGGCAGCAATAGGAGGGGTGAAGGTGGAGACAGACAAAATATAGGATTAAGACTTTTCTTACTGTAATTTATATCTATGACCCCACTGACATCACTGTGTTAGCAGTAGGGTAACACCATTCCCCTTCCCGTGGAGTCAGCCTGGCTTTGACCAGGCTCCAGGTCCAGCAGGGAAATATTTTTAAAGACAACTACACAGAACAAAACACCTCCCACAACTGCTCAGGGCCAAATCCTCAGGACTGAGTGGATCGGTGCTGGTGAGTGAGGCAAGCAAGGAGGGCTGGCACTGGTGCCCCAGCAATGGGACAGAAGGGCAGTGAGGGGCAGCACTGGAGAGGACAAGCTGGGCTGCAGCACAATGCTGGGGAGCATCCCTGCAGGGAGCCTCCACTCCTGCAGCCTCCTCAGGGATGGACACCCCAAATTGTCTGTCAGTGGCTGTGCCCTGGTTCCCCAGTCTCCCCAGCAGGAATGGTTACTGGCCTCCCTGTCAGATGGGCAAAAGGCACAGGGAGTTTATTCATGTCACCTCCTTGCTCCATGCAGTGCTCAGCATGCCTCACTGATAACTGATCCTGGGCACAACTTTAGTCAGATTAGATTTACAATGAGGCACGACTAAGCAAGTGGGGAGGGGAGGGGGGAAGAAAGAAAAAATAATTTTTAATCTTCTCCTCTGCTTACAGAGTTTTGCAAGGTACACATTTTTGGAAGGAAAAAAAAAAACCTTAATGAAAGAGGGGTTTTTTTTCCTAACCCCACCCTAACAGGGAAGGTGTTATATCCTTGTAATGAAAATTGGTGTTATTAGCTATTGTCTAACCCACTTGAAAGGCTCTGGTGTATTCCCCCAGCACAAAGGCTTTATTGAAGACTGCAATAAGAAAAGTTTGCAGTTTAAGCATTTTCACCCTTGGGACTTAAACTTCCATTTAGGTTTTTATTTGCTACAGCCCCAAAGAGCCTACAATGTTAGTGCCTGAAGAAATGAGGCTTGAGAGGTGATTATAGTTTTATGTGGAACAAGAGCTGTTATGAATCGGAAGACAGATGCTAAAAACTGAGTCAGATAAAGGTACCTACTTTGCACTTGCAAGATATCACAACGCCTTCTGCTGTGTTGCAATCTTTTAATCTCTGTCAGCACATCTTGTACTACAAAATAAGTGTGGATCATGCATATGGATATATGGGAAATATTTATTTTAAGAAGACTACAAACTGCCATACATACACGTAAAAAGTAATTAAAAAGTGCACCATAAAAGAAGTACTTGAGGAGTACAGAAGTTTAGCAGTATTGAACTGTCATATGCTAAAAATATCTTGCTATCTTGCTCTAGATGACTTCCTGAATTAACTGTACAGACACCAAAACATAACCTAAATACTAGTAATGTCACTTCTTTTTGTTTTCTCTGAACCAGTTCCTGTAGATTTATTCAGATGTAGAATTTATTCATCTACTGTATTTTTGTCATAGATGTATTCATCTTCAGCACTGAGTTTCAAATTCACGATAAGACCTAGCCAAGGTTAAGTTAAACAAGGAGAAAATCTGGGAAAAGGCATGTGTTGTGTATAGATAACCTCAGGAGGCAAGGAGGAAGTGTCATCCTCTGGCTTCTTTGCACATGCACTTAATCTAAGGCCTGTCTCTGAGACTGGGGAAACAGCCTGCAGGCAGGATGATGTGCTCAGGGGTGTTTTGTGAGCACTTCGGTGACCTCAGCCCTCACCAGTACAGAACCATGTGAGAGCTGTGAGCTTGCACCGGGCATTTAATGGTAGCAGGTTTCTGAGGATGCCTCTTCTGGCTGTTGAAAGCTGTTATAAGTGGTGAGGCATGGGATGGAAGGAGCTTTGTTTGGCTACAAGAGCCCTGAGTAAACTTTCTGGGTGCAAAACTAACTTATAAGAAGTGGTATTTCTACTACAGTTAATCTGATTATCTAGTAAATGGGATGATCAAGTAAACAGGGAGGAGGGGAGGGTGGGGGGTGTCTGCAGGCATTTCATGCTGCTTCTACAAAGCAGTTCTTTAGAATAAACCTGCATTTAATTGTTGCTGGCACTGCCAGACCTTTACTAGAAAATTGTACTTGTCCCAGTCTACAATAGTATTACCTGTATAGCTGATGAGATGTTAGGACATGCACATGTCACTCATCAACAGTTTCGTTTTGCTAGTAACTGTGTATTCTGCAGGGCTTTGCTTCTTAGATGTGTGCACAAGGATGCTTACAGATTTAGATGCCTGTGAAACAAATCTATGAAAAGTACAACACTTCTCAAAGGTCAGAGAAAGATGTCTGTTAGACGTCGCCTCTTCCTGCCCACCCACAGCAGAAGACAAACGGGGATTAGTTACGCTCCCAATCTGGGAAATGCCAGAATAAATTTATCTGTGAATTCTTAATTTCATGTGGAATCCTCTGTGCCTGACTCTCAGTGTCTTTGTCATGGTCCACACACCCTTGCTGGTTTCTACTGAGAAACAAGCATCTCCAAAGCATAGTGCATTTTCTCCTCACAGACTCATTTAAAATGGGTCAGATAAATTGCCTTTTAGAGGTGCCTGTTTCTCTCTAGTGACTATAAAGGGAGTCTAGACAATTAGCTCAGAGACAGAAGTCTGTGTTGTAAACTTCTAAATGAGGAGTGAGGAATCTCACCCTTGTATCTGTAGGACAATCACTGCATTGGGCAGACCTTCACTTCATCACCTCTCTTCTCTCAGACAAATTCAGTCGTGGCTGTGGATTATAAACAACGGTTGAAGTGAGATTCACAGATCTCACTTTTCACTCCACAGTCTTAAATTCTTCTGAACTCTCACTTCAGATACCTACAGCCTTTTCTGAATCTGGCCCTTGCAATCCCTGCAAACTACCACATTACTATACAAATAAAACTGGTGGCAGTCTACAGTGGTGCACTATGGCCTTGGTCTTGGTAAAATATACATACAGTAAATTGCATTCCTTTGGAGCTAACTTAGCAAAAAATGTCTCTAATACGGATGGGCTTCTCAGAGCTGTGCAGCAGCATTTTATTATGGCTTTCATCAAGAGAGTTGTAAATAAGAGTTCTTCGACCTGCAAGACCAACTGTGTATACATTTTGGAAAAAAATTTCAATGCAAACATTGTTTTTGTTTGCACTAGTATCAGTCAAGACCAATTTATTAAACTCCTGCTCCTCATTTGCAAAAAAGATTGGATTTCTACCATGGTAGGTAGATGTTACAAATCAGCTCTTCATTGCAAGGTTCAAAGCTAGTACAAGCATTCACATTTTCATCTACATCACACCTCTGGTGATACATGTGATGCAAGTTAAGGTGTCAATGCAATAAAGCATTTGATTAGTAGTATTTACTTTTAAGCACACAAATAGTTATCTGTGTTCAATAGGCATACTCAGGAAGAACGTGAATAAAAGCTTTATTGGGTTGGCATCTGTATTCCCATAAGAAAAGTTTTTTAAAAAAAAGAATTGCAGATGAGAACTCAGAAATTTGGATATGAGGAATCCTTCTAGGGAAGGTTAAGCTCTAGCTAAGCAGCAGAAATTAATGGAAAAAGGTATCACATGATGACCCACACATGGACCCACATTGCATAGCAGACAGGCAGTATCTGGATCCAGTCAGAGTTAATACAGGGAAGAAAAACTACTAGCTGATACTCAGATATTGTTAGAAAGAAATAGATCCAGTGGTATGACTCACAATAATCAATGAATTACCAATCTTTGCATAAGCTGCATAATAGTGCTATGTGCAGATACTGGAGTGTAAAGGAATAGCAGCAGGGATGGAGGATGAGACTGGACTGTGTGCAGAGCACACCAGGAAAGTAACATGAAAGCCACAAGGGACGCAGAGTAGTAAAAATAGACTCAGCTGATGCTGTTACCTGGAAGATCATCAGAAATGGACAACAGATATTACCGGAACCATGGGAGCACCTCTGCTCTCTGCAGGTGGATAGTTTTTGTCATCCTCGCTTGCAGAATTATTTGCAGTCAAGTGGACATGAATCATTAATTTTACAGTGCCTGTTCTTGCCAGCTTTCTCCTACTTGACATCAGCATGTTTTTACACAGGTGGATTTGCAAATCCACTTATTCCTGGTCCTATTCCTTATGGATTTGGAGGAAATTCTTGGGAAGGTAAAGCTAAGAGGCTGTGTACGTTTCCAGAACAGAGGACTCCAGACATATTTTGCCATCTTTATTTACCTGTTACATTCATGTTTCAGTCTCTGTCTGTTCTACTGCATGCTCTGAACAGCAGCATCACTTCGGTTTTTGGAATACAAAGATTTGCAATGTTTAATGCAGACCACCTACATAAGGTCAAGCCACATCCTTTCCTGTTGATAGATGTGGTGATGATAAATCACTTTCAAATACTTTCAGAAAGAAGGAATTATTCTGACGAAATAGCATAATACAGAAAAATAAACAAATGCACTGAATAGAATAGCTGTGTTTTTTTCAGGATGTTTGTGCTGGTGACCTTTCAGCATGCCCATGTACTGCTTTTGAGCCTCTCAATACATCCAAGATGCACAGATAAATACTCAGATGCATGTGGTTTTGTAAGTATCTCCAGGATCTGATGCCTGCCTTATCTGTTCACTAAGGAGAGCTGTGAGAAGCAGCAAGATTGGCAGCATTACTCTGGAAAAACTAGATTATAACATATGCTTCTCTCCTACAGCAATGCTGATGTCATTCTGGCGGCTGTTCTGTAAGACTGTGATGTCACTACTGGTGCATGGGAGTACCCAACTGAAATTTAGGCTGTAGCCCTGGGTACATTTTTCTTGATGGGAGTGCTATTGGGAGCACCCAGGCCACTTGTGACCCTCTGTTGTGTCAGCACAGCTGTTCACACAGATGTGCCATGGCCACAGGATCAATGTGAGAAATAGGCTTGGCCACATGGTCAGGTGAACATGGGCCTGGCACTGTGGAGAGGAGGGGGCAGCCAGAAGGAGGAGGAGGGAGACCGAGGATTTCTTAAAAAGCTCTGTCTGGCCATAGTCTGACCTGCCAGAACAGATTTAGGGCTTACTCCCTGCTGTCATTGAATGAAAAAGGCAGCCTTAAAACTTGGTTAAGTGTTAAGTGAAACTGATGAAATTTAGAAAATTTAGTGCATTCTGGATCGTATTCTCCAAAGAGATGAACCTTTTCTTTACAGTAACTTAAGAAATTATCTTTTTAAGTGCAAACAGACAGCAATGCAGCCGATGAAAGAAAAGTATTCATGTCACAGCTGTTTGCTAGTGCTATTCCTTTTTCTCTTAGGTTGTCATCGGCTACTTTTGGTGTGAAATTAAAGAGAGGCTTGTAAACAGCTGCTGAATCGTGCAATATGCTACATGCAGCAAGAATGCACATCGTAAGTCATCCACACCCTGTTTTGTTATGTTGATATTTCCCTCAGACTGTGCCCAAACTACTTTTTTTTTTTTAATATCCTGCCCCCTCACAAAAAATAACCCCACATACTTTAAAAAAAAAAAAAAATCCTGAAAATGTCAACTGTTTGCTCAGACTCTGATCCAATCCTATACTAAAACCTTTTTTAAAGTCAACTGCATCCCAAACAGCCTGTTCCTCTTGGTAATCTAGACCTTGTAATGGAAATTCTAGCAGAGCTGTGACTATTACTAATGCACTTAATACATTAGGAGCTCAATTTTGAATGCCTTGAGCACTTAGTCCCCTGCTAAAGTGGATCAGAGCTGTGGCAGTGTAGCTTAATAGGGGCAGTCCCATAGTCTTTGTGACCTTTTGTGAACATCTGAAAGAGACTGCATTTAATGATTTTAAAATGTCAAGACCCATTTCAGGCAAAAAGAAAGAAATCAAACTGGGTTTCTGGACTGTGTAAGCTTTTGATATAAGTCCACACACATCCTCAGACATAAGACACTAGGCTGAAATATCATGGAGGCTGAATACATTATTTTTCAGAATCAGGTCTCAGAGAGTATTTTCAAGATCCAGGCCTGCAGAATAATAATTTTAGAGCACATGCCTGCCATAATTTGCTTTTTAGTTCATTCTGAATTACATCAGCACAACTGAGTAATTCATCAGTGCATAAAGCATGCAGAGACTGGAAGTGTGAATTATGCATGAAGAATTACTTTGCTCTGATGTTCTGCTGGATGTGTGTTTGTGCAGTGTACACTGGAAAGCTGCACTAACAGCCTGTGATGACTGGGTGTTGGTTTGTGGAGTATATAGGGGTCTTGTCTTGTTTGAAAGCAGAGCCAACTGTGATATGATTCTGGTAAGAAAACTGCATCAACAGTATAAATAAATGATGGCTTTAAAATATGAATTATGCCATAAATAAATGATCTCTGCTTCCTCACAGTCTGCCTCTGTAGAAAGCTAGTTAACCAAATGCGTTGTTCACTATCCATAGACAGCCTGACCAAAAAAGTTTTTTTACTTCACTGACACAGACAGATCCACCAAAGAGTGTAAACTTGTCACGTAACCAGTCATAAAATATGTGTTGATGACATAATTTGTCTGGCTGGTTCTGGCATGTCTTGTGTTTGAACACCTCTTTGGATTTAAAATAAAGATGCAGAATTAAACTTTTGAAGAAGGAATCCAAGTTAATAATAATAATTAAAAACAATAATGAGAATTCATTTCTGATGCATTATATAATAATCACGTAATAACACATTAAGATGAAACTAAAGCTGCAGGCGTATATTGGTTGATGTGAGTGCCTAGTAACTTTTCAAGAACATTAACAATGAAAACAATCAAAAATACAGGAAACGTAGAATTAACATGTTACTTCTTTAACAAGTTGGCTTGACCATTTTAATTGTGGAGCTGGTTGAAGAACAGAACTATTGTATGAAGTACTTTTAAAAGTTTACAATATTTTTGTTTTATAAACTCTTCAGGAAATTATATTATTCTATAATTAGAAACTATATGATGATACTAACTACTTGATTTAGCAGATTTCTGGCTTTTGTTGTTTTGCCTTGCATTTTTCCTTTTTCCCTTCCACCCTGGAAAGCAAGATGATTCACACAGAGAAGGAAAAGACAGCAAATAGATTTTTCTATATTTGGTTGATAACTGCATTTAGAAATGCAAGAAGATAATTTCACATTAAAAGCCTCAACACACTTTATGTAATTCTGACCTTTGGATTATATCTTGTAAGAAAAAAATTCTGCTAGCTTTTCCTGACATATTTTAATTTACTATTTTAGCCTAGGAATTAG
The DNA here is from genome assembly GCA_028020825.1 of Podargus strigoides. Classification (NCBI taxonomy): domain Eukaryota; kingdom Metazoa; phylum Chordata; class Aves; order Caprimulgiformes; family Podargidae; genus Podargus; species Podargus strigoides. Next base: position 122,555,086 of record CM051663.1, on the reverse strand, counting down.
TAATGCCAGTTCTGAAGGTAAAACATCTGTGTAAATTTTAAGGAAATGGAAAATGATTCAATTTTAGCAGTAAACAAGTTGTGGTTTTAACCATTCAGCTGCTACTTTAATTCACCTATTCTGTTCAAAAGCAAGTGATCTATTCTTTATTGAAAACAATATTTATGGCTATATAGTTAATCTGCTCTGTAGTTTACTCTAAAAATTTTAATCTGAGATATTTTTTGGGAAAAAAATTACAGATTCACAATTTATATGGTGCTGGGATCACTGCCAAAGGTAAAATTAATTCATGAGGGAGTACATGAGAGATGTTGGAAAAAAAAATCAAGAACAGAAACCAGGAGCACCCACTCCCCAGGCTCCCACCCCCAAACCTGCAAAGTGCAGGAAAAGATATCCATGAGATATGATCATGAGTACCAGCCCATGATGACAACTACCAGAAATAGCTCGTTGCTCACATGCTACCCTCAGAAACACAAGTAACCCCGTGTTTGAAACACAGCCGTTTCCCGGAAGCTCTGGTGCAGTCACTCACTGCAGGAATCACTGCTGGATGGTCATCCTGCCCATGCAAGTCACTTCAGACCACGATAAACATCTCAGTACTATAGTGGTAAAACAGATGGTCCTGTACTGTTGCCACTTTCAACAGGCAGGAAAGGGACTGCAGTAAGAAAAGGGGACACAGAGATCACTCCCACAAATACATCGGCAGTTGTTGACTACGGTGGTGACTTCCTGAACGGGGACCAGAGATAGAGATTATTGCAGTGTTTTCACCATCACCCCCAAAGTAACTGCCAAGTAGTTTAACGAATGCCAGACACTTACCTAATTTTAGTTATTTAAGGGAAAGTAAGTTCCATCATTTATCATAGCCTTTTCTCACAAGGTAAGCTATAGGCTCTGGGGTAGGCTCTGTTTCACCTGCTTTTAGCTATCTGGAAGACATGAGGCTAGTGTGAGCTAACTGCCTAGCTCCCATCCTGTAGTCAATGAACAGACATGGACATATCTAGAGACTGATTCCTCCTGCTTATATTAAACATCTATGACCAGCTGGAGGGACCCTTCTTAGCTTAGACCTAATGTCTAATGTTTGCATTCTTACAGATAGGCTGTCTAAATTCCCACCCTTAAAATCCAGGCTGTTTTTTAAAAACAAACAAACAAACCCAGCATAAAAGCAAACACAAACTCCCAGCTGATTCTGAGTCCTTGTGAAAGTCTTTATATCTACCTTCTTTATTCCCTGGGCCATTATGTTTTATGCAAATTTCTAGGAAGCATTCTGTGATGTAAAAGTTAATAAGCACTTTTAAAAATAGGTATGGCAGAAATAATTCTTTGAGTCCTACACTGCTCAGCTGGGCTCTGAAAGGGTGCTGGTTGTTCTCCAACAGGTCCTTTAGCAAGGACTGACATTAGACATGATTGCCCCAGTGCAGAGAAGTCAACCAGCCCCCTCTTTCCCCCTGCAGCCAAGGACAGAGCTAACATTTAGCTGCAAACACAGAGGAGGTTGCTGCTTCCGATGCTGAAAAAGAGCTGTGACGTATGTTGGCAAGATGAAATTCTGCTCTAATTCCCCTGTGCTCTAGTTAGGCCTATGAGAGGAGCCTGTGGTTGCTCTTCCTAAAGGGATGATGTGAGCTGCTGTACACTGTGTTTCTATCTGCTCTCCATGTTCATAATATTTCTATCAGCCACCACTGGAGTGCACAAGTCTCCAGCACTCACGACCCTCAGCACACCAACCCCTCCATCACTTAAATTCAGAGGTGGCAACACTCTTGCAAAAAATCAATAGGTTTTAACAAGTATTTCCTGAGGTTTATTAAGTATCAAACAGAATTAAGATATCTACTTATTGTTTATATCTGATGTCAATATTGCTTGGTTTTGGGTTTTTTTTTCATTAAACTAAAGCAGACGTGAGTTAGTCACTCGCAAACTTCTCACTAAAACAATGTTCACTGACCCTTTTGTGGATTGCATAGGAAGGCTGCGATAAACACTTCACACTGTGTCTCCCATCACTTGCCATTGCTACTAGTGAAATACTAATGCTCTGATAATGCAGTTGCAAGCCTAATTTACCTCTTAGGTTTTGAAATTATTCACCGAATAAAATAGCATTCTGAGAAACCAGTTCCACTGAGCCATGACAATTTACTCCAGCTGAAGATCTGCGCCCCCCTACTCTTGAGGTATACTTGGACTTGAAAAAGGAGCTGTCTGGCTAACACAAGCATGCTCTGTAGCCTTTGTCAAAACAGTTTTTATTCTCATCCAGTGCAAACCTCAGGCATTATTACAGGGTTTCATGGAACAGATGTTCTTGAATTTGCACAATGACAGACTGCCTTTTCTTTATGAAAGGTTACTAAAACCCAGTGCTACTGTTCAGTCAGTCCTGCCTTCATTAAGCAATTTCAGGACAAAACTGCTTTGTCTTCACTTACTGTTTTCATGACCACTGCTTTACATACTTTAATCTGGCAAAATTGAGGCCAAATCATTGGCTTATGCCACACCACATGGCTGTCTAGCTTCCCCTAATTCCTAAACATTGGGCATTCTGGTATGAATGTTCAAATAACAGGGTCAAATCCTCAGCTGCGGTAAGGCAGAGTAACTCCAGGGACACTGGTGAAGCTCACCTGGTTGATGCTGGCTAAGAGAACTAGCTCTCCAAGAGAACATCCAAAAACTGGGTGCTTGACCTCAGTTTCAATTCACTTCTTTATTTATTGGGTAGGGTTTTTTGAACCACAAAATTAAATTAGTATGAAGTTTCTAAACAGAATCGGTATTTCTCATAAAGTTGATTTCTATTTAACAGCACGTACCTTCATGTATACACAAGCTGTTCTTTGTGATTTGTATGGGCACATCAAATAGCTGATGCAAAAGTTTTACATTTTCTACATCTCATGTCTCAATGACAGACAAATTCCATCATGGAGATCCCCAAAGAGAGTGCATGTTTGCCTTCAAGGCAAAAACTGAACTTTGCATTCTAGGCAGCATGCAGCTGGAGCATTATTGAGAAAGACAGACAGCAAGAGGGCTCTGGGAGGGGCAAAACCATGATAAATGAACTGCATTCCAATATGCAGTACTATCAAGTCATGCTGAGATGCCTGAGACAGGGGAGGGAAATCTTTTGCTTAAATGGAACATGGAAATAAATACAATTTCAAACTATGAAATCCCTGAAATGACAAAATGACAGAAAGTGAACCACAAAGTTTTATTTTTATTTTTTTTTACCTAGGTAGCATAGTGTCAATTTTCAGTGACATATGCAGTTTCCTACTACATGTTTTCTTTTTCCCTGAACTGCACACTTGCTTTTGCTGTTGTACTACCCAGAACTAGATGATGATGTTAAAAAACACTTCTTGCCTGTATTTCAGGTTAATTTAATACAATTAAAGAAGCAATGGATAGCTTCCACACATGCAACTGCACATGAACAGAGAATAAAGCACATGCTATCAGAATTGTACAGATATTGCCCAGCCTCTTGAGAGAAGAGGAGAGGAGAAGGACAGAGATTATTTGATCCTTGTGTTGCTGGACAGTAATTTGGAGGGAAATGTGTTTTAAGCAGAAGAATGGTAAATTACTGTGAAAGAGGGTGAATCTGCAGTCCCACTAGGCTGAGATGAGAGGAGTGGTACCCCCGCATGCTGAAGTTGACACTGTCCCTCAGGGTACACAAACACAAAGCAGCTTCTTTTGTTTCCATTGAAGACTAAGTCTCACTGGGCACCGGGGAGCCTGGACTTTCCTCTGTTTCTTTCATGTCAGACATTGTAGTTCTGGTGATCCCAGCTGGGATAATCAGGGACAATTCAGGGAAGGCAGCTGGGTGACCTTATGTGTGGAAGGAGAGAGGACGCACAGCTTCCTTCTAAGTAACTCCAGAGAGGAGGAAGTTCAAATAACTTGGCTGGCTTTTTCCTTAGCCAATGGTAAAAACCGTGACACGATCACGCATCAATTGGAGGACTTGAAACCATCTTTTCTGCTCAAAGAGAACATTTCCTATTTTAACATCCTTTTTTAAAGCTCTTCACTTCTCCAACTTGTAAAGTTCACACCAGCAAGGCTCAGAGTGAAGTTCTCTTCTCTGAATTATGCTTTTCTCACCCTTCCCCAACCATTCTTTTCTCCGTACCATCCACTTCTATTCTAACAGGATTCCAAGCAACTCAGTTCCAGGCATGGATGATGAATGGCACTGAAGTCTAAAGCTCTGTCTGGTTTAGGCTTAAATTCCTTAAAAGGTGCCCCTTTCCCCCAGCTTCATATCCTGACAGATCATTATAAACATTGACATTGGAGTCAGGTGAATTATATACAACTCTGTTCGATGAAGTGCTGCTCCCAAAGTGCTTTCTTAGACCAACATGTGAGATTTGCTTCTGTTCCTCTCCAATGCACCAGAATTTGTTGACTGTCAGGGAAAGATGCAAAGCTATTCAGAGGTAAAGAACTCTATATAATTACAATAAGTAAGACTACTAGTGAAAGGACCAAGCTTCCATTGCCTTTTAGCTTCAAAAGTCCCTGTGAATGCTGCACAGTCATTTTACCTGAACACTGAGAGATCACAAACAGAGTGAGCCTGACCTTCAGGCTGGGAAGCGTGATGGACGCCCATAGACACCCTGCAGCAGTGGGGCTGGCAGCTGGGCAAAACCAAAGAGGGGTGATGGAGAGTGGAGAAGAACAGAAGGTGCAAAGGAGCAAATTTGCAGGCTAACACCTCACAGGCAATGTCCTTGTTTCTATTCTGCTCCCTGGAATTACTGCAGGAGTGACAGCTTCTTACATCTATGTTCTCTGTACAAGCTGCCATTTGTTGTACTGGTAAAAGACCAAGCTGTAGCAGCAGCTAGTCAACCCACAGAAAATAATAATATAAATGACTTACTTAAACTTGGACTCTGACAAAGAGTGGTGAAGACACATCTATTTAAAAGAAATTTACCAAAGTTCCTTAATTCATGCAATATGTATCTTGCTTAAAAATATATAAATGCACATTAAGCCAACCAACTTTGTACTCAGCAGAATTTTAATATGGGATGCTATATAAAACTGTTCTACAGTTTCACAGTCATTTAAGGATAATTTACACAGTTCATAAATGTTTGACTGTTTATTCCTTAAAGCAAGTACAGGTTGCACTTGTTCTTCAAGTACAAGTTGAATTTGTTTGTGCTACTAATAAAATAATTTCCAATAATAGATCATTGGCTTACATGATAACATAGGCGGTGGAAAAACTCAGGATTTTCTGGTTTCTGATTCAAAAAGCTGATATAGTAGATGGGAAACTGAAATTGACTACAAAGTTTTAGATTAAATTACCATTGCCTATTAGATGATGAGTTAGTTTCACTCCAGTATTTTCTGACTTTTCTTTCTATTAAAAGTTTCTTACAAAGCACAGGATAGAAAGCCTGTGACTACCAGTCCTCCTCACGGATAAAGTATTTCATTACACCATGTCTGCAAGTAGCATCTTCTAGCAGGTCAGCCAATACTGTTGGAAGAAAGACATGTTCCAAGATTTGGCTTGTCTGATTTTATTTCTTTAAAACTGTATTAATTGACCTTCAGTAAATATTATCTGTGTTTATAAACTTTGTCCTGCTTTTACTCTGAAATCCTCACGGTTACTATAATAAAACAGACATCACATTTCAGAAATAAAACAATGATGGGAATTAAGCCTTTTTATTAATTAACCCTGGTGAACAAAAGAAATACTCTTCTGTTTTAGTGAATTCATTCACATTTATCACTAATGGATAAATTGTTCTCAAAATATAAGTACAATCCCATAATAAGGTAACGTATTTCCAGCACATGGAAAACTGCCATTTTGTGTTGTGGGAAAGAAAGTTGAAAGCTATAGTAAGCTAAGTAAAATATTCATCTTTACGATGATTATAATTTTCTTTTGTTACTAGTTTTTAAAAGTACAAAATATACATGAGATATGTCAGCATTTGACAACAGAGGAGGCAAAAAGCCAACTCCAGACAACTATGCCATAAGAAAATTGTACTCATATTATCCTGCTGAAATTTTTCCTAACCAGAGAAATTCTTTTTTTTTTTCACATAAGTCAGCATGCATTCTGTCATTCCCTTAGTATTTAGCTCTGCTTTTTTTGATGCCTGAAATTGGACTCTGTGCTAGTTTTTAGGCTGGAGATCTCTCACTTACAAGTGCCAGAAAAATTCTGAAGAATTTAAAAACCACCCTGTCCACTGGCAGAGGAAAACGGAAGTGAAAACAATTATGTACATATTCACCATATGGCAGATGATCTCATAAATTCAATCCCTCTAGGGCAAATATGAATTCAATTTTCCAGGCTACAGTTTTGCAAGATGTCAGCTGACTGTAAGCTCCTATTTCAACTACTGAATCTGTGCCTGTTTTCCACAATGCTGATATCCCTTTGAAATAAAGTCCCTATAAAATTGCTTAAATATGAATTTCAGAAATTTGATTTTAGACTCAAAAATAAAATTTCTTAGAATTACTCTTAATACAAGTTAATATTTAACTTTTAATTGTCTTCTACAGTTACTAGAAATAAGATTTACTGCTTAAAATATAACAAAAAATAAATGAATCTGTTCTTCATATCTCAAAGTCTGACTTGCTGCACTGGGATAAGAATGGGGTGTGAATGTAACTGAAGCAAGGCCTTTTGCCAGTAGCTGTGGAACCGGGCAAGACAGATAAAGAAAAAGATTTGACATGACCTGAAATTCATCACTGACCTCTTGTTGAGATTTGGAGGAGAGGAAGACTTACCTGGTTGCTCATGTTGATAACAAAGACAGCAGGTACATCCAGTGAGGAAATAAAGATGTCACAATAATAATGGCAGAGGGGTAAAAAAAATAAATAAATTCATATTGTGGTGAAGGGAGAGGGAAAGAAGGAGAGATACCACTGGAAATGCCATGCCACCTGATTAAGATGAGATGTTTTTCTGGATCAATAAACAGAAATATTGGAGTAGAGTGGTACCTGTGCCTGGAAACAAATAGTGAAATGGCATTAACAAACAGGTAAAAGAATTCTAGGAATATCCAAGTATGACCAAAAGCACTTGGTGAACAAACTCATGAACATGATCCTAGGGCTGGAATGTTTCACTTCAGAGTGTTTCAAATGAAAAATCAAAAGAATGTATATCTTCCATTTCCAAGCTTGTGGCTGCATTTTTTCAGCACCTGAAAAAAAGATGCACAAAATCTTTGGGGCTTTAGGCACTTTCCCCAGACTTGTGGCATAAAATGTCAAAACATCATTTGTAGCATGTGTGTAAAGTTAAAATTACGCATATAGCAAGGAGCATTTTTCATATAATGCAACATTTTAATAAAAAGTCATTTAAAGATTTGGTTGATAGATGAAATATTATGAAAATATGTACCCCAAGTATTTGAAATTCTGAAAAAAAATATGTTTGGCAACTTCTTTGTTTATTGCAGAAAAAAAGATAGTTCGTGAATAAACAAAAATGTCAGACTAACTTTCCATGCAAAATTATGCTTAATTAAGCCTGAATATACAGAGCAAAACCAGACTATAAAAGCCTTAGCACCCAGTGTGGGAAAGTTCAGTCTATAAAGGTAAGGCTGTCTGCTAATCTTGTACTCAGTTTATGAGTTGTTTAAATCTAAAAGTGACACTACAAATAATGTTGTGAACATGTGCTTCATCTGCAAAAGGACAGGCTTCCTGAGGCTACTCAGGTCATTTAAACAGAAAGAGATGTCTAAACAGCAGGGTCTTTTCTTCTTTGAAGAAGCCTATATTATGAAAAATAAAAGCAAAAATCAAGTGAGTCCACCTTTCTTAGCTACCTCCACATTTCACATGTATATATGTCTGTAAACCCTCATTTGAGAGCTACGTATTATCTTGAAGGATGCTTAAATACATTGTTAAGGAAGCTCTTCTGACCTTTAATACTTTTTTGTCCAGCCCATACTCAATGGCAAAACAGCACATAAAGAAAACAGAATCACAACTGATAATGCTGAGAATGGCCATCACGTCATGTTTTGTTCCCCTTCTGCTTCCTGGTACCTGTTTCAACTGCTCTCCTTGGGGGCTGAGATCTCATATGTTTGGTTACTGCCTGAAAGTTAATATTTCGTGACTTGTCCTAAAGTTTATATACAGCCTTCTTAGTAGAAATGGCTTTGAAGAAAAACAGCCGCAGTCTATGTATTTTAAAACAAATTTTTAAAAACAAAACAAAACAAACCACTCGCTACTAAAAATCAACAAGAAAATGAAAAAGGGCTCACCTAAATCTTGCTGGCATGCAACTCAAAATAGAGAAGTAAAAAATGTTAACACTAGAGCTGAGCAAGCTAAAGAGTGTACATCTTCTGCTGAACCCTGGGGCAGAATTGTGCGTGTAGAGGCAGATACTGTATCACTTGCTAACACAGCTTTGAATTATTAATCACACTGCCTCTCTGGGTGCATCTCAAGCCTGTAGTTAGAATGGAAGGGAAATACCACAATCTGTCCCCTAGCCTTTTGCAAACTGAAAACAGTAGAGAGGAAACAGTTTCCATTAATAGCAAACACCCACCGTGGCAGCATAACAAATCATTGCTCTCTGCATGTGAAATGAAAAGGATGTCTGATGTACAGGATTGGTTTTCACTGTTGTTAAGTGTTCTTTTGGTTAGATATGCTTTCCTGACCCACAGTGAGTAATGGCTTTTCCAGTTCCTGATATGTATGTATTGCTAAGTCTAGAACTTCTTTCTCTTACGGTTGTTTCAGCACACCAGTAAAATCCAGGTAAATGTCACATGCATTTTTAACAGCTTGTAGCTGGCTCACTGTGCAGGTCTGAGCACACAGTCCCCATCATGGGACTAATCTGGTCATGCACTAAGAGCCTGCAATCAGTAATCTGCAGAAGGTGGTCTAATGTTATGCTGACTGGGAAAGCTATGGTGCAATCATTGTATCTCTGTGATAAGAACATTCATCTTTAATGGATAACATGATACCACATGAGTCCCTTTATTGCTATCTGAATATGAAGAAAGAATGAATGTATAGGCAGAGTGTCATAAATAATCCCTTTTTGGGTTTTGGTGTATTCCTTTGCACGTACAGCCTGTTGCCTTGTAAGCAGAGTGTGCTGCTCTGACTGTTTCAGCCTTAGGTCTAGATCTGGTAGTGACACTCTGACTTTTTTTCTGTCTTTTCCATTAGATTACTCATTCTCCACCCTATCTGCTTATACAGACTTTCAGCCACTATTTTGTTTCATGCCCATGTCATCCTGTTCTCCTTTAGAAATGGATAGAGAGATTGCCTTTTATCATGTGTCATAAAATGTGAGATGATGTTCCATATATGAAATTATTACCATCTGGTTTTGAAACAAGAAAATTAATATTAAGATATAGACAAACATGCAAAAATGCATCAGATAAGTGTTTTTAAATGTAACTCATGTTATTGATCAATGTGAGTTTAACAGATTAAATGACTGTTCATGTCTTAGTCAGTGTTAACTGTTGTCATTTGTCAAAACAAAACCAAAAAGCCTCATAAACAATAAACAGGATAGTGATTATTCTATAGCTGTATCAAGGGGTCTGCAACATAACTAATTTAAACACTAGTAAAGGGACAATAATTTTTTAGTTTCATCAAAATACACAGAATCATTGCATCCATTTTGTTAAGTCAAAAAGATAAAATGTTCTGCAAGTTACTCCTGAATTATTGCTACTCTGAAAAAAACATGCAAACAAACAGCACTCTTTTCCAGGGCAGTGTATTATACCCCATTTATGCCAGAGTTGCACATGTGTGTCTGGATAGACAGATGCACAACTGAGTTTGCAGACTTGACTGTGGCTTGAGTAATTCTTCCGGAGTGACAGCAACAAAGCAGATAATTAATCTCCTAATCACAGAGCCAGAAGGTCTGCAACTACACTCTTCAGTTATGCCAGGTTTTTGTTCTTTGTTACCAAGTTCATCAACATGAAATGACTGAAAAAATGAGCAGAAGCTAAAAGATGAAACTCTGAGCAGGAACAGTAAAAAATAGAATAACTAAAAAGAGTGAAGAGAGTAATATAGTCAAACATGCACAAGTGCAAGTAGTAAATATATTAATGTGTGGAACAAGCTGCTATAAGAATTGTTTTCAATATGGTAAGTCCTCTGAAACCCCTCTCACTGTGTATGGCGAGTGGCCATCAGTCCCTCTGGATGTACGCTTACAGTTGTACAGAAAAGAGCAATATAAATTCTTAAACACTTTCTCGTGACAAGTCATGTAAGACAAGTGCCACAAAAGACCTAAGAACTTAAATTTAGGATCAAAACTGAAGTTCTCAAAGCCTTCATTAAGTTGCTGCCAGTGCTCACTGCTTAAATGCCTATGTCTCTGAAGTCTGCACCACTAATACGCTTCATAAGTATCTATACTTCTATTACTCAGGGTTCTGTACACATTCATGCAAGTCCTGACAAAGCTCAGATGTTTAATCCTCTGAGTCAGTAGACATACTCTTTCCTCCTCTTAATCCTCAAATAATGGCTCAGCCTATTCATACCCCTAAGTCAGAATCCCAAGAGGATGTAAGCACCTTTCAAAAAATATAAAATAAATATTTATTTGTTCCTGCCCTCAGAACTTCTTGTTTTCACAGGCTGCCTTGTTGGTGTTATGGATTCCTCCTTTAGACACTTGGGCTTTTCTAGGGATGAGCTGGATTCTGTTCGAGAGCTGAGTGGCTTGAGGGCTCGAGGCCCCTTAGGCAACAACAGGGAAGAATAAATGCCTAATTCCCTGAGAGAAGCAAGGCTTTACACAAATGAAACAGATTTTATATTAGTGGGGAGAAAAATAAAAGAATGGACAGAAGACTTATGAAAAAGTACAGTCAGTGCCAGGGTCCTGGTAGGAGTCCAAATGGCTTTGGAGTTTAGGTCTTATTCAGGAGGTGCAGTTAGATACTGGCAGTTGGTGGCCAGTATTCAAATAAGATAGTTGGCTGAGGAAACAGGTTACAGGAAACAAAATATGGCCAAGAGGAAGTCCTGACTCCATGGAATTGCAATGTAGCTTTGGTTTAACCCTCTAAAATTACTCAATCCCTAAAACCACTTCTGAAGAGCATAAGGATCAATGCTGGACACTTAAACATTAAGAAACCGTCACATTGCACATTTACAGGACTAGCAGATAGCCTTTGTAATCTGTATCTTCAAAATCAGTACAGGTAGATGCTTAGTAAATGAAAGATGAAGTAAGATTAGTCTTGATATTTTTTATTTTCCCAAAAATCTGGCTATCAAATAATAATGAGCTCTTTTGACACTGGAAACAGTCTTTATGCTCTGAGCTAGATCCTACTGGTATTAGTTAGCATTACTGACTTACTAGAGCTTTATCAATTTAATCAAAATGGAAATCTGGTCTGTTTGTTTAGAAAAAGAAGGAATATCTCCTGATAATACCTAAAAATGCATGATTTGTTAAACAGCTGAGTTAGTTTACCTGAAAATAATTGTGTAATTGTTGTGTACTCTACACAACAGAACCTAAAAATGCAATGACAAATTTTACATGAAGATGTTGCTCTATTATTAAAATCACAAAATATATTTATTAAGGTAACATATGCAAATATGAATGTCAGAATTTAGTAGACGTAGAGCATGAATGAGAAAAAAAAATATATTCATATATATGTGAATTCACAGAATATATTTGACGATGATAGTTTCTATAGCTTGTGAAGTTTGTTTCTCACTAAAAAGATGACTGTGATATAAGAAGAATAAAGTGGTCATAATAGTCACTGCAACCTTCCGAGGCTGAAGCACACAAATATAACTTTCATAAATAGCAGCTTATGTTTCAGCTGACCTACCTGAGGGATAGACTTGTCATGAGTTTTCTTCGTTTGGAGATTTTGTGATGTAGACAAAATAGAATTGGCTTTTACGGTAGGTAAGCTGAAAATGAAAAGTTCAATATATTCCCTATTTGACCACATATACTTTTAGGCAGTACCAGTTCACTGTAGTAAAGGATAAGAAGTTGGGGAAACAGCCTCACTTTTAACTGGTTGCTGTTGTCTTGCAAACTGTGTTTCTCTGGGCCTCAAAAGCCATATTGAATTGCAGTTTAAAGAGGCATTTTACTTTTTATTCGGATCCTGTTGTAGGCACGTGAAAGCATAAAACACAATACACATACTCAAATTTATATATGTAACTGTGAATTAGAATGTGCTCAAAATTCTTTAGAAAATAATTAACAGATTTAAAACATTTCGAAGAGGAAGAGGTTCTCACCTAATGAGCTCCTGGTATGTCATGAGTGATGAAGAACAGCTGGCATGTAAAGTGAGGTCAAATACTGCAGGGCAGAAGAGACACAAAAGGCAGTAACCCACCTAGGAGAATGACAGAAGAAACAAAGGTAGAACTGCTGCATCAGATACTTTACCTCTATAACATCTCCTCTGAAGCTAAGCTCCTCTTTTGATTTGCTGCTGTGTGCATTTCAGAAATCAACATTCACAGACCATACAAAAATGTGAATTTTATCATATGAATAATGAATGTACTACTTCTTTTTCATGTTTTTTTTAAGAACATTTGACAATTATTTCACAAGACAGATTTTTCCCAAATCAAAATGAAAGCCTGCAACAGCTGAACTCAGATATCTGATAAGATGACTGCTGACAGAAGTGTTCGGGGATGCTCAGACTGCTATGCAGAAATGTTAGACCTGTCATTTTTCAGTGGGGATTCTGGATTCACTAAAAAGGCAATTTGCAACACATAGGTACCAAGGCTTATGCAGTGCCATACGTTACACACGTGCGTAGGTACATAAGTAGACTAAGACGTACTCCAAGACTCTTAGAAACCTCCCCAGAATATGTATTTTGATTTAGAGAGGTGTGGAAGATCTTGGTCCAGCCAGGGGCTGGATAAGGATGGGTGAAAAGCTTGTAGTGCCTTGGCACAACTCACTGCCTCATCACTCCATGTGATCCAGCACAGGTGAGGTTATTGTGAAAACATTTGTAGGGGAAAATACCTTTATAGAACATGGAGAAGGTGCTGTCCATACAGAGGGTACTATGGCAGTGCTCTGCTTCGAACTGAGTCTTTAGGTACGTACGACCCAACTTTTGTAATTTACCAACTCTCTAAAGTACATTTTTTGTGGTAATACTGTTAAAGACTGAATGCTGTGGCAGATTTTAGGAATGTGCGCGAAATGTGAGCTGAAAAACCATCTTCTTGGGTTAGAAAGCTCTGGTGAGACACTGAGAGAAGCTAAAGAACATAGGAGCTGAATAAATACACTCCATTTTGGTGCTGTGTAATAAAATACGTCTGGAATTACAGGCTAGATTTTTGATCTAGGCTTTCTGCAGCTTCAGAATGGCACTAATGGGCTATAAAACCAGATCATAGCTGATTCAGATGAAGCACTTCGATAACAAACTCGGCTCTGAGTTAGCATGAGTAGAAATAGACCTGTCCCTCAGTTCTTTCTGAAGTCCTTTGGCATAAGAAGGGATGACCAGGGAGTTGGCCTAAATACCAACATGGGCAGGAAGAAACTGTACATTGAGCTTTACAAAGCAATTTTAGCCAGTCAGATGGGAATAATGAAAACTTTTTTGGAGACAGAGGCTGTCTCATACTCTTGTTTGACTCAAGATACAATTAAAAAGCTGACCCTACCACACAGGCAGACTAGCACCTCAGCAGCCGCAGGCATGGTTAACACCTGATGAGTAGGTAGGTCAGCAGAGACCCTTTTCTGCTCCTAAAAATGTATGTTGTTTATAAAGCTCACAAGTTCATTAGAGTCTCATTCTGGAACCCTTGAGGTACTTCATCATAAAACACCCTTAGCGAGTTAGAATAAGTCAATATTGTCAATAGTCATCACTTCTGACTCCACATGGTAAATAAATAAGGGAGGAAACAACCATTGCTGTCATCCAGCTTGATCTTCTACCTAATGCAGGCTGTGGGACTGCTGTGGAGTCTTAACATCTCTAAGAGCCTTTCACGATAAAAATGTAAAAATGTAAAACTACAGGCCTCCATTTGGCCCAATATATCATTATTTATTTCTATTAATGTCGTATCTGGAAATGATGACTGAGATAAGGTGGCATGTAATGTACAAAAGGAATTGAGCCACCTCACCTAAATTTAACTACCTATACTTTAATATCTGATTTAAAGTGTTGTCAATGGGAAGAAGTAGTGAGTGAGAAGAATGTCCAGAGAGCAATTTATGTTATTCCAGTCTCAGACAGGAAAGGTGAATCATCCTCTGAAAATCTCCCTTTCTCTCTCTCTCTCTCTTAAATGTACAGGGAGTCTGGATAACTAACTGAAATGAGTTTTCTCACTTTTAGAAGGCTAGCATACAGTGAAGTGAGTCTCACCTGATTGTCTAAAAAACTTACAGTCTAAATGAATTAGACCACAGATAGGAAGGAAAATAATTATACAGAGATGAGAAGTGATTTGCCTGGAGTAACACAATTGCTTTCCCTGGTGATTCTTCCTGGCAGACTATCATCTGTTGGCCTATTCTGCCCTTTCACCAGGTTTTAGCAAAGAATGTCATGCAGCAGGACACAAGAAACACGATAAAAAGAGTCCGTCAATTTATCACCTGCAAAGCTAGGTAATAAGATGTATAGCAAGTTTTCACAAATATTTCTACACAGTTTTCAAACAACTCGTTCCTTTCTAGGAAAAACAGGTGGTACTGAATGAAGTACGATAACTTACCCAGTTTACTGCAATGTTGTTAAACCTTTACTATTGTTATGTAGGATTTTCAAAGTAATTTCTGAAACATAGCCTAACTTAAAAAAAAAAAAAAAGTATTGCATGGAACAACTTCTCTCTGTGGTGTCAAATAATAACTTTGTCAGACAATACAAATTTCTTTGTAGAATGTTAGAGAAATCTAATACTGTTGCTGAATCTGTCATCAAACTACTTTTTCTGGATTGATAAATAGAAGGTTAAAGAAGGAATGCTGAGAAGTATTCATACAAACATAAAAAATCAAAATAACTTTATTCATCCACAAAGGTATCTTATCAGTCAGAATGGATGCTCCAGTAAATAAAAGTGCTGAAGACATAACTCCATTAATAAATCAAACAACTTTCAATATTATTACAAACAAAGGTACAGATATGTTATCAAACGAATAATAATATTGTATAAATCAATGGAGTGTCCTTGTCTGGAATACTATGTTTAACAAAGAAGCTATAGCAGAAATAAATGAACTTGTGTGGAATATGAATAAACGATGTTACTGAAAATATAGAGTTTGGGTACATGAGAATAGAATGGGTAATATAAAGATACATTAAAAAAAACCCAAACAAATACACAACTACTTGCTGAAAATGCAAATCACTTTCTGGCTTATATAAAACAGGAATTTGCTCCAGCTCTTGTAAGACTTTTTGTAAGGCAAATAATTTTAATAAACTATATCAACAGGGAAAAACCTAAAAAATAATGCAAATGTGATTGAATATTAAGGTTGCTGGTTTTTATCAGCAACATAGCTTGAACAGGACATTTAAGAATTGCCTGCATAGTCCATAGTTTACAGGTTGGGATGTCCAACTTTTTTTTTTTTTTTTTAGGAGATATGGCCCTGAGTGAAAGCTTACTTATTCATTCCTAGTACAACGCTGAGTGCACGTGAGAGGTCTCTGAGAGCATGTAGCTGGAAAACTCATTAAGGAGTATGAAATCAGATCATTTCAGTGCTGTTTTCTCTGATGTTCCCCCAGGTATGAGCATACAAAGCAGTGCAATGATGCATTTGGGCTTACATTGGTTTGCTAATATTGGCTAAATAAGTATCTGGACATGGCAATAACAGCATTCATTGCCTTCATCGAACTGCTGCCCAGGAGTAGTTTCGAGGATGTCAGCAGCAGGGAGGAATTCATTTTAGTCCTCTACAATGTCCCTTTCCTCAGCAATCTGTGACTCACAGCTCTTGTTTTTATTTTCTCCTTCCCAGCAGCCAATTTAAAGATAGGCAACCTTTTACCCAAATAAAAGCAACTATTTCTAGCTGTTTGATGGCATTTAGCTATGATCTTGTGCTGTTTCCCTCCAGCAAGAAGTCTCTCAGCTCTGTAGTGAATACTGGTCCTTGTCCCCTGAGCTCTCCAGCTCTTACATACCCGCCCTGGAGCTACCAGCAGGATCCCAACCTTCCTCATCCAGCCTCCAAGGAAAAGGACAGTGACATGGATGTGAGGGCAGCAACACGCCTGCAGAGTACAAAGGATTGCAGTTTGGTGGGACAAGCCAGAAACATCCTCAGACTGCATGAGGCTGTAGCTGGATATCTCTCCTTTGTTGCCTTTCCAAAACTGGGGGGCAGCAACCCACCGAGAGCTTAGCTATAGGAGCACAGCCTGAGACATCACCTTGCAATGACATGCTCTGCTGTGAATCCCAATGACTGATCGATGGAGCTAGTCAAGATTAAGAGACATATCTGCTGAAAATAGGTACATATACCCATACATGTATTTATATGCGCATGTTTATATATGCATAGCTATGCATATGCAGGTAAGTATACAAGCTAAAAATGGGGTTTGTACAGAATAAATTTGTTTGTCACCTCCTCTTACAAATCACCAAAAAGAGGGTGAGGAGAAGTTAAAAACTGCCACAACATGCTTGTTTGGGGGGGGGAGGAGGTTTGGAGGGGCAGAGGGAGGAGTGATTCAGTGTTTCACTTAGGCATTTTTTGAGGGGAATAAAGTCATCTAAACTAGTGCTTTATTTTAAAAACAGGGATAAAATTCTGATGTTTTAGATCAGAAAAAAAGTTAAATCATCAAAAAAGGCAGGGCAGCTCTCCTTTATCCCAGTGCCTGGAACACTGTGATGCACTTTATGAACTCCAAGAAGAAGCTGGAAGGAATTCTCTCACAAGAATACACAGCCCATAATGTTCACAATATACTGCTTAGCTAGCTGGGACCCAGGCTTCTCCAGGTAAAGAGAGTTAATATCCAGGGCTGGGTGAAGTACGGATTTGGATGTTCCTGTCAGATCCTGAGCCCTGGAGGATGAGGTGGACCTCTGAAAGATGTGAGGTCCAAAGACTGGATATCTTTTAAACTAATCCCAGCACCACTTGCTCTGTCGCACTCACATTACTATTTCAACAATACCTGAGGGCCAGACAACTATTAATCTCAGGGCTGGAGCACTGCTTGTTGTTTATATGCTGTCAGGTTTATTTGCTGTCACGTTTCTGAACTGCTGTTCTTCCAAAGCTCTGAAGACACATATGATGGTCACTAGTGATGAAAGGAAGGCTTTAAAATGCCTGGGTTTAAACCAACTCATTCAGTAGCCTATTTTTGCAATATTGTTTTTGAAAACGGTTGGTATTTATATTTTAGATCTGGCTATAAGATCTACAGTATTTACCCCACAACTACCCTATTTTGGTCACTGACGGTTTCACTCTACAGGCAGAGAAATCAGTTCGCAAAAAAAAAGTTAATGGAAGAATGTGCATATATCTGTAAGAAAAAACAGAACAGAACACAGTACGCTGAAGTATTGTATTTAAATAAACAACTCCCAAGGCAAAAATATATTTTTTATGAAGAATCAGGGTAAAGATATTTTATTTCTCTTTATTTCTCTTAACAGTATTCCAAATACTATTCATTATGTTTTACATTATTCATTTCTCTACATCTCTTCCTTAAAGTCAGCTGGGAACTACTAGCAATAATTTATCAGAACAGTAATTAAGTTGAATTGCTTAACATATTTTTGATGACTGGAGCTCTGACCTGTGTTCTAGGAATGAGTCACCCTGACCAGTACAGAAAGAAGGTTGTGCTAGATATAAATATACAATATTGTTTCATTATCTTCTTTCCTCATTAATGCCAGAAATTAATTCATATTTCAGGTATTAGTGTTTTATTTTTGTAGACTCTAAACGTAGTGATGAATCCTCTTTGACTCCATGGTGCTATATTCTGCTGCACAGAGAATTACAAAGTATATTTAAATGTTCAGAAGATTTTTATTTGCTGACACTGCGTGCTCAGTGTACTTTGATCTTATTGTAAAGGAAGGGCAGTATTACGTGCTCTCAAACACAGACTACAAGTTTTTTTAAAATTTTACTTCTTTGTTGTTGTTTTTGCAGCTCTGTTTAATCTAAAGCAAATTTATAACGCCTACAAGAGTATGGCAAGCTGTGTAACAATAGTCAGTATCCATGGCAGTTTCCTAATTTGTGTAATTCTCCTGCCACACTGGAACATGGATCCCTTCCTTTCTCCTTCCATTCCCCCTAAATGAAATTTTTATTTCTTCTGTTAATTAAAGTCAATTTCGGAGAACTGACTGCTTGACTCATCTTCAGAGCTGTTAATAGATCAAAATCTTCCTAGCATAGTGGGGAGTATTGTTGAAAAGTGAACTTTTAAAAAATAAAAATTCTTGAGCCATTTTCTACTTTTTAAAATGAATATATAAGACACAAAAATGTTCTTTTGGCTAAAGTATACATACTTTCTTTGCTTTTCATCTGCTTTAGTCCTTGTTAAAGGCAAAACAGAAGGCAGAGAAAGGAGAGAAGATGGACTCAGAAGTAAACAACAGCTATAAAGTGAAAGTATTTCAAAACATGTTTAAAAGAAAAATTAAAAATAATGTCTGCCTTCATTGGATGTGCAACTGAAGGAGTGAATTTTCTGAAAAACATAATTTTAACCTGTTATTGGGAACCATTTCTTACTTCTTCTTGGTTTTAGGGCGCTGTGACTGGAAGAGAGCCATCAATTAACCATCAATTACAAGTTTCCTCTCCAAAAGAAAACTATGGGGAACCTTGCTTGAATTGCGTTTTGAAACAAATTGCGAAAGGATCTTGATAGCCCTGGAGTGTTCCACCTTGGCCTTTATCAAGAACAGAATGTCTGCATTTTCCATTCAAAATGACCTTGTTACATTTTCTGCTGTTTGGGTTTTTTCCCTCCAGTGCCCTGCGATGTCAACCCCTATGCTTCATCAGACCTGATTTTTTTACATCCCAGGCTGGCCAGCCGTACTTTAAAGACTGACTCTGTTGGACTGCAAAATAATGAACACCTATACTTATTTGATTTTCATCTGCTAATATCCTTTTTTTAAAAAAAGAATGTATTTCTCCTTGTATAGTTATCTCATAGTTCAGTATCTGCCTGCCTTTGTCCTGTCACAAGAGCTTTCTGTTCATTACTTTATTTTGGCAAGGTTTAGAGATGGACGTAAGAAAGGACTTCTGTCTCTTCATCTGTTTGTCCCACTTTTTTTTTTTTTTTTTTTTTTTTTAATAAAAGCCATCTGGATCTTATTTTGCACTGAAGAATGTACAGCATGTACAGAATTTGTTTTTCATGTGAGAGACAGCATTCAGTTACAACTGCTTGGATTGTAAGCCTGCAAATGTTTGTGGCAAAATACCTGGCTTCAAGTTCTGCTTTCTAAAAAGAAATGTGAGCTAAGCCTGATCTTGAGGGTGAAAGTGGGGGGAAATGCCATGCTGGAGAGCCTGAGAGTTTCGTATAACCCATGCTCAGCCATTCACATGCTGCCCTGAACTTTGCATGGCTCATCTTAATAACACAGGACACCTATAATCATGTGGCAGTTCTAGTGAGAACAGATCAAAACCTCAAATAAGACATATAATGGCTTTAAGCCAGAGGAAGAAAAAAAAAAACAAAAACCAAAAAACCAGCTAAAAACCGACTTGAGGAACATATAAATTTAGCCTGTGGTGTACTATGTCTTCGGCGCATGCTGTTAAAGAGGGGTGTGGTTTGTTATTGTGACCTTCTCTGCTTCGCAATAACAACTCTCCCAGCGATCCTTGCTGTAGCAATCATCACCAAAAAGAAAAGAAAGGGAGAAAGAAAGACAATAAGGAAAAAAAGGAGACATGCAGTTCAAAAAAAAGCATTTCAAAGGTGGAACAAAAATTTCTGAGCTACATACCCGCTGGATGTACTTGAGCAGTCCCGAGGAGAATCTCCCCAAACAGCAGCAGTAAGAATGTGGCAGGCTGAGTTCTACATTCCCTCCAACCCCTGCTCTGCATGTCTACCAGCTGGGTACAACAGTTGTTTCGGCCAGTTGCAGCCATTTAAAATCCAATTGTTTGGTCTAAACTGAGCTTTTAGGTCTCCCTCTATAATCAAGAGCAAAAAAAGGCACTTCTGGAAGGGGATTCTGAGATAGGTGCCTGGATAAGACAGGGTCTGTTGCTGTCTGGGCATTATCCGTAATGGAAATCGTGGCAATGGGCAAGCCTAGTTTTTGAAATGCTAAGGAGGCTCCTCTCACAGAAATACTTACAGGATGCAGGCCCCACAAAAGAGTTCAGGAAGTTCAAATCACAGAATCACAGAATCACAGAATGTTAGGGATTGGAAGGGACCTTAAAAGATCATCTAGTCCAACCCCCCTGCCAGAGCAGGAATACCTAGATCAGGTCACACAGGAACATGTCCAGGCGGGTTTTGAATGTCTCCAGAGAAGGAGACTCCACAACCTCTCTGGGCAGCCTGTTCCAGTGTTCTGTCACCCTCACTGTGAAGAAGTTCTTCCTCACATTTATGTGGAACCTCCTATGTTCCAGCTTACACCCATTGCCCCTTGTCCTATCATTGGATGTCACTGAGAAGAGCCTGGCTCCATCCTCATGACACGCACCCTTTACATATTTATAAGCATTAATAAGGTCACCCCTCAGTCTCCTCTTCTCCAAGCTAAAGAGACCCAGCTCCCTCAGCCTTTCCTCATAAGGGAGATGTTCCACTCCCTTAATCATCTTTGTGGCTCTACGCTGGACTCTCTCGAGCAGTTCCCTGTCCTTCTTGAACTGGGGGGCCCAGAACTGGACACAATACTCCAGGTGTGGCCTCACCAAGGCAGAATAGAGGGGAAGGAGAACCTCTCTCGACCTACTAACCACTCCCTTTCTAATACACCCCAGGATGCCATTGGCCTTCTTGGCCACAAGGGCACATTGCTGGCTCATGGTCATCCTGCTGTCCACCAGGACCCCCAGGTCCCTTTCCCCTACACTGCTCTCCAGCAGGTCAGCTCCCAACCTGTACTGGTACATGGGGTTGTTCTTCCCCAGATGCAAAACTCTACACTTGCCCTTGTTGAAATTCATTAAGTTTCTCCCCGCCCAACTCTCCAGCCTATCAAGGTCTCGTTGAATGGCAGCACAACCCTCTGTTGTGTCAGCCATTCCTCCTAGTTTGGTATCATCAGCAAACTTGCTGAGGATACATTCTGTACCCTCATCCAAGTCGTTGATGAAGATATTAAACAACACCGGTCCCAGTACCGACCCCTGAGGGACTCCACTAGTCACAGACCTCCAACTAGACTCCGTCCCATTAACCACAACTCTCTGGCTTCTTCCCTTCAGCCAGTTCATAATCCACCTCACTACCTGATCACTAAACCCATACTTTATCAGCTTATCTACAAGGATGCTGTGGGAGACAGTGTCAAATGCTTTACTGAAATCAAGATAAACCACATCTACCGCTCTACCATCATCTATCCACCTAGTTATTTCCTCATAGAAGGCAATAAGGTTGGTCAAACATGACTTACCCTTGGTAAAACCATGTTGACTGCTCTTAATGACCCCCTCATCCTTGATGTGCCTCGAGATCGTGCCAAGAACAAGCTGTTCCATCACCTTTCCAGGGATGGAGGTGAGGCTGACCGGTCTATAGTTACCCGGGTCCTCCTTCTTGCCCTTCTTATAGATTGGAGTTACATTTGCTATCCTCCAGTCCTCAGGCACCTCTCCTGTTCTCCATGACTTACCAAAGATGATGGAGAGTGGCCTAGCAATGACCTCTGCCAGCTCCCTCAGCACCCTTGGGTGCATTCCATCTGGTCCCATTGATTTATGGATATCCAGATTGCTCAACTGATCCCTAACCCAATCCTCATCTACCAAGGCAAACTCCTCCTTTATCCTGACTTCTTCCGGGGCTACAGGGATCAGGGGCTCCTGGGGAAAGCCTGCAGGAGTAAAGACAGAGGCAAAGAAGGCATTCAGCACCTCTGCCTTCTTTATATCCTCTGTCTCTAGGGCACCCCCCTCATTCATCAGTGGGCCTATAATGTTAAATGTTGTTGATTATATTATTTCTTTTGTTTTTTTCAAGTGTGTATCAGCCAACACCTTTAAAATCTCTTAGTTTTCTTTCAGCTGCCACTTAATGGTACATTGCTGACATGCATGTTTCACACAACTTGCTTTTCAAACTACAGCATTCATAAAGCATTGGTTAACCTTCCCTCAGTCTCAGCCAGAATGGAAACATTTCTTCCTGTATAGCTTATTTCCATTTCTCCCGGAGTTGATTTGGTTTATTAATAATCCATTATTTAATGTTATCAGTCATTTAATATCTATTTTATCTTTCACACATATAATCACAATTATTATCAGGCTACATATTTTAAAGATATGTTTGATCTGTCCCTTGTGGTGGGTTTCATAAAAGTGTTGCCAAAAAACACTGAGGCAGTTTGTGGGAAGCTAGGAAAAGTTAAGCATGCACAGTCTGTTTCATTAGGTCTAAGATTATATTTTGGTTTTAAACTCAAAACAGTGCTCACTAAAATGCCATAAATCAAGATAACAAATGAATTTTTAAATGCCATATGTTCTCCAGGTAGAAATTTAATGAGATATTAAAATGTACTTTAAAGCTCAGGTTATACACAAATATCTTAATGTCACATATCTCAGTGTCATACAAAATATTTGACGAAGTCAAACATCTATACAAGAGCTAATCTGTTGTTTTAATGGGAAATGTCTTTTCTGGTGGAAGATAAAGTTAAATAGATTTATTCTCCTGAATAGAGTGATCCTTTTGTAGAAGCCACCCCTTTTAATATTAACTCACAACTTTTAATAGTAAACATTAACCTGACAATGATTTCCACTTCTTTTTTTGGTAAGGACTTACATGTATTATGTTGTATTTAATAGGTTCATCACCCTATCACTTTTGTCTTATCCAGTGTTAATAGCTTCTCCTTTAGGGAGTAAAGGGCCAAACTGGTCCTTCATCTTATAGAAGCATCTTCATTTTCCTCTAGTCTGCGTGCCTAGTAATAATACTAGCAATCTATTACTTATTTCAAAACTGGTGTTATTTATTCATTTGGAGTATTCAAAACATGTCAAAGGTTAGACTTCCAGCCTCTCATGGGCCTCCCTTTCCTGGCTGACTACCAGGTCTGCTAGTTGTGTTAGTGCTGAGAGGTGGTGGTTGTGCACCAAGCAGAGCTTGCACAGCAACCTATGTCCTGCTTACAGTCCCGAAGGGTGTTTAATGGGGATCCTTCAATCACCAAGGAGGAGCCAACTGACGCCGTCTTTTCCCCACTTATTGTAAGCTCCAATAGACAACTGTGGGAACTCTACAGCATCTTTTTGAATGCAACAGCTTATCTTACAAAGAGCCTGTAGAAATCATATCAATCACTCTATTTAAAGTTACGTTCTTGAGAACTTCTTTCTTTTGCGAAATGAAGAAAGTAACCATGGGAAATGTTCCAACAGATGAGGGAATTTTCCCCACCAGCAAATAGAGGGGTTTTTCCCTCCTTGTGCCATAAAAGCTCTTCAAAGTACCTGCTAGGTTGCTAGTTTTAACCCAAATTTTCTCACGTGTTCTTAAAGAGCTCAAATACTACTGTAAGTAAAGGTAGTTGGGAATTTACAAGTGTGTGTATAAAGATAAAAATAGTATACTTTTTAGAATCTGAAAATGCAGCAGTTTCAGTGAAGCTTTATTGGAAAACTAGCTCTCAGATTCAAGCTGGAATTTCAAGTGGGGAACAAAGACAAACAGGCTGAAATAATATTTACTGAAATAAAAGATAACTTGGTGCCAGGGCGTTCTTTCTGGGTGTGAAAAATCCCAGTTTACATCTGTGGCCTGATCATAGAAAATTTACCTTTCTTATTGATTTGGGGATAATTTTTTTGGTTTGATTTTGTCCTAAAGCAGAATAGGAAAAAACAAAAAGAAAGGGGGAAAAAAAAAAAAAAAAAAAAAAAGAAGAAGAAGAAGAAGAAAAAAGCCCCTCATACTGGAAAGTTTCATGGGACAGAAAAATTATTTCCTGCTTAGCCTGACTAGTAAGAGCTGGCATAAGCTCCACAGCTGCTCTGGAGCGTCTCCCTGGTGCTGGGAGTTAAACACATCAGAGGGAAAAGAACACAGCATGAGTAACACGATGAATATTCATGTCCTGGATGTGGGTCTTGGAGTCAGCAGAAGTGAGCTCCTGCCAGATGTGAGGGTTCAGCCCAGACGGAGGAGACTTTCAAAGAATCCTACGGAAAATCTGTTGTGCTCCTACTGAACGAAAGAGTTCATGTCTCTTCTAGCTGATGACTCAATAAAACAATTTTTGCTTTAAATTTAAAAAGTACACAACTGGGTTTAGTGTGTGTGTGCAAACTTGTAGAAGGGAATGAAACCAAGTGGGGAGCCCAAGTAAATAATTTTATTCATCCTTTGAGCAACTATAAGGTGCTTGAGACACCTATGCTGCATTTATTTTTTTTTGGTACTGACACAGCCAGTGCTGCTAGTAACCACTAAGTTCAATAAAAGCTTTTTACTCACTTTCGTTACTGCATCCTTATTATTTATCATCAACCTGTGAGTGCTTTCAGGCTAATAAGACAGAATCTTAGTGAGTGTGGAAACAGCCCTGTTGGCTGCCCTCAAGCAGTTGCCACATCCCAGTGTGTGCACGACTGCCTGGAGTAGGGCTCAGAGCCACCTCAGCCTTTCCTGGTGGAGCTCTGCCTTTCCCTTCTCATCATTTCCTGCCCCCTCCACCTCCTTCCAAGTGTCTGGGCCTCAAAAGTACTGGCAGTCCCTCAGTTCATTGTATGGCTAGGCTACATATTATTTACATTACACTAGTTGCAAATGGCTCCAATTGGGACTAGATTTTTTGTTTTGTTTTGTTTTCTTAAACACAGAACAAATAAGAAAGGAAAGGTTTAGGTCTAAAGAGATCACAATCATGATCCATAAGAGAGACTATGGCAAAAACAGCCTGGAAAAAAGGGGAGAGGGAGATAAAAATGAAAGGGAGAGAGAGAGAGGGAGAGCAAAAGAACAAGTACAAGCTTGGCTTTGATCTTAGACCTACTCCTAATAGGGGTTATAGGGTTTTTTTAACACATTTGTTAAATTTTAGCATGGTAAGCCGCAATTTTCTTCTGAACTGGAATCAACGTCAATGCTACAATCCTCTGATGTGTGTCACCAGGACCTGTAAGCAGAATGGAGAGCTGTGCTTTACCTAAAAGTGCTGCCCATCACGTTATTCTTCTTATTCTGGCACAGCAGGCAGAGAAATAACATTTGAGTAGCTTGTGCAATCTGTCAGACAAAGTGATCTGGTATATTAACTATCCCATGCTGTTTATCTGCATGGAGATAATGACAAGAGCCAAAACAGATTAAAAATGTCTCAGGAAGAAAAGGCAAAAGAATTTGGCTTTATTATCTGCCCTCATAATCCTTTCAGTCATGGCTAAAGGATCAAAAATCACAAAAGTATTCTGAAATTTAATGCATGGTAAAAAGCTGGTATCACAACAAAGACCTTGATTTTCTCAGTGTGGTATTCTTCTTCCTACTGGTAACAGTGCAGTCCACCTCTGAAAAACATGAAATGTATCGTCATATGTAGGCTTTGCTAACCTTAGTGGGGTTGTTTTAGGATAAACTGAATGAGACTTCTAAAAAGAGCACACTGGTCACTTATGATGACAGGATGAGAAAAGGAACAAAAGAGAGTGTAGTGTGTCAGTGCGCTGAAAATTTTGTGTGCGTATAGACCACTGCAAGAATAAACAGAAAGAAAACATGCTTTTGCATCATGATAAATATGTGATTTTCCTGGCATAATAAAGACTTAGTGAGGTAGTTCATATGCTGAAAAAAAATACTAGAAGGAATATAGATTGTTCATTAAGGACATGTGGGGAAAGTGAGGAAGGGTGATTTGAAATCACAGGGTAAACCTGATGAAATAGAAAGGGGAACAAGCATGTGGACTACAATGAAGGAGGAGTCAGATCACCATGAACAAATGATCAAGAGGATGAAGCTTTACATAAACTGTGCATCAGAAGGACAGGTTCTGCTTGGGGGATTTTGTTCACCCATCTTTTTATTGGGAAAACTGCATGATATGAAGAAGTGATAATTCTGGGTGTGCTGGAAGCAGTAAGGAAGGACTAGCTAAGAATAAAAAAAGTGGTGGGCAACTTAGGTGAAAATCACCATGAAATTGTAAGAGTTCATGATCTTTACAAAGGAATGGAATAGCAAAAATGCCAGTGAAACTGAAGAGGCTGACTTCGTACATTCAGAGATTGGAAGATAAAATCCCAAGAGAGACAAGAAGAAGTTAAAAAAAAAATGAAACGAGTAAGGAGAGCCAGCAATTTCCTGAACAATAGTAAGGACTCAGGTATGAGCTATCTCAATATGGAAAGAGAATGAAAAGCATAGACAGAGCCCTGGCTGGCTAAAATCACAGGTTCTTCAATGATCTCAGACCTAAAAGTGGCATAGTAAGAAAGTGGAAACCAGGCAGAGTAATAAGGTTGAGTATGAAAGAAGAGCACAGGCATGTGGAGACAAGAGAAGAAAGGGCACTGTGGAGAATGAACAGAGGTGAGTCATAGTCATTCAGTGTTAAGATCAGTAGTAAGAAGAAAAGTTGACAGATGAATAAAGAAAGCTTAAATGTTTAATTCCTGTTTTGTTCCCTTCCTCAATAAGAAGGTCAATGGCAATCATGCAGAAATCATAATTAACATGAGTAGTAAGGGAAAGAGATCTCAGGTTAGAATAGGGAAAGAAAAGGGTAGAGAATAGACCAGGCTAGAGTATTTACATAAGTTGGATTGCTTTAGATCAACAAATTCTGATGAAATTTGCCCTTGGGCACTTAGACAACCAGCTGAAACAGTCCTCAGGGACATTATTTGTTATTTTATGCAATCTGAGGAGAGCATGTATGGGTTCAGAAGACTGAAAAAGGCAAACTTTGAACCAGGAAAATGAAAATAAATATGATGCTAGTGACCCCAATCAAACATTAGAAATGCTTGCCTAAATTTTAGCAGATTCACTACCACTTGAAATCTAATTTAGACTTAGATGCCTCTTTTATAAGAGCTGCTTCAACTTAAACAGAAAGTACAAGGAAATCTGTGAAACTGTGTATGTAGAATGGAGTATTCTTTACCTGGGAAACTATCAAGTATTTGGAGTGTTGTAAAAGAGACAAAAACAAAATCAGGGCAGTAAGTCAATACAATGAGCTAATCATACTATCTCCATGGAAACAGCAGCACTGAAGTAGTCATAAAGTACAAGGTACATTTTAAGATATTTATCATTGTTTAATGCAAAGAAAACCGTAGTGAAGGCTGATTCCTCACTACGAATCATGAGTGAAATGGCAATGCAGTGATTGTAATATGTGGGCACAAAAATACTTAATATCTAGCAGTATCTCACCCTGTTAGAGCCCCTCTTGATTTTGCAGAGTCAGTGACTCCACTTTTCTCTAGACAAACCACAGTAGCAGTATCAGTGTCAACAGATCTGGACTATCTTTCCAAATACGATAGTAGATCAACAGTAAATACTGAGATTTTTGAAGATCAAGGTGCTTTCTTCATGTCTTCCTGGTATTTCTGAAATTCCATGATAAAAATTAAAAAGTCTTTAGAATAATGTCTATTCCAGTTTTCTTGAAAAATTCCATTTTTTTTTCCTCTTCCAATTTTCTAAATAAATTCTACTTAGGTATTAAGATTGTGTTACTTAAGATTTGTTTTGAAAGAAATGCATGTTGCAATGTCTTATCTTTTCATAAATAGCTAGCTATCTACCTGTAGTCAGTAGAGAATCAGAACACTGAAATCCTGGGAAGTTACTTCCAAATCCCAGAAAACAGATAGAAGTGATTTGGGGTTTCAGATGCAGTATGCATCTTTTTAGTCAGTTAAAACAATAAGATTTCACTCTATGTAACAATTCTGTTTTCTGTTGAAATGGAAAATCATGTAGATTTTGTAAATTCCCTAGAGGTCTTATTGGGAGTTAACTGTGTGGAAGAAAATACTGCATAGAACTGAGTTGTTTTACCATTTACTTTATGATTAGAATGATACTAGCGCTAGAACAAAAAGGGCAGATTTCAGGTAGAACTATACTATAAAATATTGGTTTTGAATATAAGAAATATCTTTAAAAATAGATCAGGGGTTTTTTTTGATTTTTTTTAAAGTAACTATCTCACCTGATTTTCAGCCAACCAGAAAAATGAAAAACCTTATTTATGGAAAGAATCTTTAAAAAAAAAAAAAAAGAAAAGAAAGATGATGCAAAGCCTATTACAAGAAGATGATTCTGTTATCAGATGTGATTATCTCTGGCTCTACTACAATATGATCACATTGGAAAGGAAAAAAAGCAGTCAGAATTAAGATCTACATTCTGCTGAAACCATTAGAGTTGCCTATAAATGCATTATAAAATAACTCTCCAAATGGATATTATTTTCACTGGAGAAAGCTGTTCTCTACCCAAGTGTATTTGCAATATAACCCCATTGTTGTTAAAGCACATTACCTAGTTTATAGAGATCTTTGCATGGTGAATGTATATGTGCTTGTCAGCAAAACATTTGCTTGTTTTCTTCAACAGGCCTATTTTCTTTATCTGCAGTACATGTGACTAATATTCAGATCCTCTTTCCTTTCAAGTAGCTTACCAACATCTTAAATGTTTACTTGCCAATTTAAGTTTACTGATCCAGCAGAATGTTAAGTCTCTTGAGTTTTGGGGGGATTTGGCTATAATTTCTTCCCCCCACCTCAGAAAATACAAGCCAGAAGAATGTGTAGCACCTGATAGAGCTGCTCAACACACCAATGCCTGTCAAATACATTGTTGGTTTGGGTTTTTTGTTGATTTACAGAAGAAACATTTTAACCAGTAAGACTGGCTGACCATTCCACCACATATGGCTGAAGGGGTTTCCTTAGCAATGGAAGTCTGCTGTCCAATTACACAGTACAATTGAGAAGTCAGGTGTTCTAACAAAAAAAAAAAAAAAGAAGCATTTTCTTAAAATAAAGGAAAGACAATTTCTACCCAGTGAATGCAGAACCCATTCTCCTGTTTATTGTTTTAACTTTACCACATTTCTTAAAAAGCAGTATGTGCATCTTTCTGCATATTCTGGCTTCTCCTTGCTCTAGACGTCATAGAAACTGATGGTCTTCCAAAAAGAGACTGTTTTCTGAGAGCCGGTGTTGCCTGCTTAGTATAGCAGCATTCAACACACACTACCTGTGAGCGCAACTGAGAATGGCCCAGAAGTGATTTGAAGATGTTCTGCACCTTCCTGCCATACTGGCTTGCAAATTCTCTTATTCATAGCTTTCCCTTGCTTGCAACCAGCAGGACAAAATGACTGACCTGATACTCTCTGTAGCAGAGAAGCAGGCGTAGAGGCCAGTGACAGTAGACCACTACCCCAGTAGCACACCTCCACTTCACCCTGTGTGCCATTTGGCAGTTCTTAGCTTGTGTTCACTTAGGATCTGGAAATGGTCTTATAAAAGCCTGGAAAGTTTCTTTGCTTTCAGAAACTGGTAAATTTTATCAATTTTCAGGCAAACTTTTCCAATCATAGCTTCCCACAAACCAGAATTCTGTTTGTTCTCAAGGCATGGTTTAAACATGCTGACCAAATCCAACAAACCAACATTTTACCTTTCCTTTCAGCTGCCACCTTTTGTTTCATAAAAGTTTTGTTCCATAGCAGAGTTCAGATAAAATATTTTATCTGGCTTAGGAAATTTTCCAAAGTATTTTTCTTTAGTATTAAAACCTTGTTTTGATAAAGGCAAATGCAAAAACTCTGCATGTTTGTATGTCTTGTGCTTCTTGTATGAACTTCTTTTCACTTAGCTGATGTTCGTATGGCATTATCTAATGTAAGCCAAAGAGGAAAACTCCATTATGGGAGAATGCCAATGACTGTAGAATGAGATAGAAGCTTCCTTCCAGCAGTTTGCTTTGATTCATGAAAGAAAGCTTTAATGTATATGGGCTGATCTTGGAGACATCAAAAATATCTTGTTCATGTTAAAGGGACCACTCCATATTTGTAGGAAATAAGCATAAAAAAAAAGCACAAGGAGTTGCAAAACACAAATGAAAATCAAATTTTAACTGAAAAGTCCGCTGATCGTCTTTCCCCCATCCATGGGCAACATGAACAAAATGAAATATATTCACATTCTCTTTATAACCTGTCACTCAGTGAGTTGCCTAATTTCCTGGGAAGAGAGACATCTCAGTGCCTTCCTATGAATTCACACATTTTATATTTTAGAATTACTCAACCCCTTAAGACTCTCTATCCCAATAGCTAGGAAGTTTTCCTTGGTAGGAGAATATTCACCTTCAAATGTTGCTGTTCAGACCCTGCTCTGAATCATATTCAGTGCTTAAAATGTAGGATCAGTCCTTCACCTCTTCCTAGACATATCTAGGTAGTATGCCACTGTTCAGAATCTGTTCAGGCTCAAATTGCTGTTCTTAGATTAGACCAGACAGTACATAAAAACAGTTACTAAGTAATGTAATTTGTCTGGCATACCCACACGAGACATACCATTATGTACAGCTACTGATGACTGAAAACAAAATTATTGACAAATAATCACAACCCAGACAACAGTGAGAGGTGATGATCTATTTTGTGAAGGAAAATGGAGAACAGCCTTGTTTATATACAATCAAGCAAAGACCCAGACTAACCACTGGGCAATATAATTTTAGCGTACCACATTCAGAAGAACCCAAATACACTATGTTATGTGACCACATCCAAATTTAAAATAGAAA
Organism: Podargus strigoides; assembly: GCA_028020825.1. Classification (NCBI taxonomy): domain Eukaryota; kingdom Metazoa; phylum Chordata; class Aves; order Caprimulgiformes; family Podargidae; genus Podargus; species Podargus strigoides. The sequence continues at coordinate 122,523,887 of CM051663.1, read as the reverse complement.
TAGAGACAGATATAAAGTGCAGCTTCTTCTCTTTTAACCACCTATATGAAAAAATGAAATTCTTCAGCATAAAGGACATTTTACCTTTCTGCTAAATGTCTTACACTCATTACAAACTTGATTTTAAACCAAGTTGCTTTATTTACTTTCCTGAAATGGAAAGCTCATTTGCAGTTCATTTATGAATCTGCTTAAATATATATGACTGTCCATAAAGTCAGTGCAAGGATGGTAGTAAAGTGGAAAAGTTGTCAATACAATGAATGTGCTTAAGAACCATAACAGGAATTTGGTTTTGTTATTTTGTTTTCTAACAAATATGCTTTAGGTTCTTCTTGTTTGTCTGGTGGTTGCTGAGCATTGAGGATCCATAAGAGTCATATTTTGATGCTTTCTTCATTGTGTCTGGGCAAAAATAATACTCTAAAAGAGAAAAGCAAGAGAAAAAAATGAATGAGAGCAATGGGAAGAATGAAGAGGTAAGTTGAAAAGATAGACATTGATAGATGTTTCCAAACGACCAATGGTCCCAGCTGTTCAAAAGTAAGCCCCTTTCAGGCCAAAGACCTTGATGACAGAAGGCAAGCTGCAGCCATAGTGCAGACTGGAGCATGAAGTATAAGAATCATAATTGCTTTCTGTTCCTTGAGGAGAGAAGAGAGATTAAATTTTAAGCAAGCCCGAATGTTGGAAGAGATTGATGGTGAGCGCACAAAGTGCTGCAGACCTCTCTTGCTCAGTGCTATTGTCAAGCCAGGGAGTTGCTCTTGACATATGCCTCTCACCAGGAGGCAGGATGCTTCCACCTCCTAGGGTGAGGCTCTATTAAAGATCCTTGAGAAAAGACCAAATTAGCAAAACCCGAGCTATATATTTCATGCTTCCTCTCTACTCTCAGTCAGAGAAATATTTCTTCACTGAAGTTCCTACATATTCTCTCTTATGTGCCCCTACTTCTTATTTCAGCATTACCTTCGAAGGCCAAGAGGTCATTTTATTCCCTCCTTTTCATTGGCCTCCTGATCCCCTGAAGATGGCCCCTTAGCAAACCAATGCAGTTGGAAAATTGCGAGAAATTAAATTTCAATCTCTCACACAATGGCAGGTGTATCCTTTTCTACTCTGGTGGTGGAAGAAGAATAGCAGCTGCCCTGCCAGAACAATAAAACTACTTTCCAGCTCTCTGTGACTGGCTGTCACTGAACAGCCATGCATAAATATAATCCATGGACATCCCAGGGGTGACATTTCTCATCTCTTATCAGCTCTGCTGCACACATCAGAATTCGATAAGACACCTAGAAGGATGATAAAAGCTGCTATCAATCTGTCTAAGTAGAAATAATAAGAACAATAGTAACAATATCGATAGATTTATGGAAAAATCAGTGGATATATTATTCTGATGCTGGTTTAATTATTCATTTCTAAAATCTTTCCTCCTCCTTAAACTAACAGCAGATAGAAGATCTGTATTTTTATATTAACCAGACAGATTAATGTCCTTTTGTATGCCTCAAACAAGCTCAAAATATCTTCTAATTAATTTAAAATTAAAAAAAAAAAAAAAAAAAAAAGGTAAAGAAATGAAATCGAATGTAGTCCTTCAAAGTAAGCTCTTTCAAGTATCCACACTACTGTGCACATACACATCTATATCTGGCCCTTCTTATCCCAAGTGTTTGCAAAGTGGTAGTATACGTAATCCTTCTAAAATTATTTTGGGACTTACTAACACTGGAATAGCCTGGTTCCATATCCTTTCTCAGGCAATGCTCTATGACAGATGTTCCAGAGGAAAACATTAAATTCCCTATAGTCTACTTGACAATTGTGTAATACTACTGCTCGAGGGGAAATTTAAAACTTTCCCCATCTGATAATGAGCTCATATATTGAAATTTGAGGAAGATAATTGCTATCCTACCCAGTGTGACTGCAGATGATACTTTTATTCCTGATTCTTCCTCTCTGAATCCTACTGATCACTTTCTTTCAGTAATACCCTGTGACTGTGAGTTCCCAGGGCTAACTTCGTGTTGTATTTGGTTTTGTTCTCGTGGATCTAAATGAGTATATTTTTGTTTCATCCAATTTTTCCTTGCTTGTCTTTTTCTTTTTTGTCACAGGTAGTATGAAGAGGAGATTCCAGCTGTCCTTGCCTGTCTCTATAATGTGAATCACTTTATATACCTCTATGGCATCCTTTTTTACCTCTCCACTCCTCAAAGGAAAAAGTTTATGTATTAAACAATTAGTTCTATCCAACAGTCACAGTGTTCCATCTTTCCTTACAAAAACACCAGTAACCCAGATAGGTCTAACCCATCTCTTTTCAACCTAATGGAAAGCAATATATGAGAATACATAATAATAATAACCAATGACAATAGTTTACCTTTTGTACCTACATCTGATCATAGCATTGCAGAAGTTTCTCTTGAGTGCATGTTTTAGCAGTGCTGCCTGATGCTTTTGCAAGTCAGATAATCCCATTCAGAGGTGTATGAGTAGCTGCATAATCTGCGCCTTGCAATACTTTCGGAATCAGTCCTATGGATGCAAGCATTACTGCAAAGTACACAAAAAAATATGCAGTCAGTGAAGCACATCCCTCTCAGTGAAACCAGTTGGCAACTAAAGGATCAGCCTCTCTTCTTCACTGTGGTGCTTAGGGAATTATCAGCAGAGGCTTGACTTGCATCTGTGTGAGACTCTGTGACTGCAGTATTTCAAAATTGAAGAGATGCTGGGAGCACTTCCAATGAGCCTTTCCATGCCATAGATATATTATTACTGGTCTCAGATTTCCACATGTTGAAATCTGTTGACTGGAAGAGGTATCATTTGAATAGACACTTCTGTGCAAAAAATGTGCCCTTTGTGAACAAGCTCTAGTGATAGTTGCCCAGTAAACAGAAAGTTTTTTAAAGTTTGGTTATCCAAATTATTTCCTTTTCTTTAGAAGAAGAAAAAACAAGCTATAGTTCTGTTTTTTTTTCTTAAACATGTTTGGTGGGAAACCAGAAAGCACAAATTCTCCCTTTTAAAATGAGAGGAAAAAAATAAGGTCAGCTGGGTAGATCTTCTTGATATATTGGGCAAGGAAATACGCATGAAGCTTTAAAGGTAGGAGGCATAATGAAGCACCATAGGGAATAGAAGTCAGTGGGGTGCACGGATGCTTCCTTTCAGAATGATACCAAGGGGGTTAATGTCTGGCCTGGTGATAAAATCCTGGCATCTGTTACAGAAAACACAATGAGCATTGTTGTCATTGAGAGAATGGCTCTGTTTTTCCTGGCATGAGTTACTGTTTGGAAGCTGTTTTAAAATAGAAAAGAAAAAAATCTCACTCTGAAAACTTAAAAATAAAGGGCTATGCCAGAATCGTGTTCTCTACTGTATTTCTAGGAAGTGTTGTTCGTTCATTGTTCTGACAACATTATTTACATGCCTTAAATACAATTGCTGCTGAAATGCACAGCAAACTGTACAGACTTTGACACAGACACCAAGTACTGCACTGAATGTCCGTAAGCTCAAAAATATAGGCCAAGAGGAGTCTTCCCAAAGGCTGGTGTCAGGCACAGGGCAGTAGTCCTGCTGGGCTTTCTCCTTTGTCAGTGGTGAGCCTGCCATCCCCAGTGCAAGATCCAGAGCACCCAAATTAAGAACCTCTTCAGACTGTCCCTAGTCAAGCTTCTTTTTTTCCCACTGGAGATTAGCCCCTAGCTGAAGCTCATCTTTGTGGAATGCCCTTCCAAAGCATGCCAGGTGTTTACATGTGAAATGGGATTACATCCTGCCCTCTTCACTGACCAGTTCCCATTTTTATGGTTTTTTCCAAAAATATTTTGTTTGTAACTTCTAATCCATATACATTAACAATATATGAAATATATCCTTCTGCTATGACATAGTATCTCAGCTGATACCAAACTAGACTCTCTACTCACTGTTTTTGCTACCAGAGGCAGTGAAAGTCGACAGCAGGCTTTTCATTTTCCCTGCTAACTGTTCTGTCCGTGCTCTGTGGCTGTCTGCTATTTGTTGGCTATCAGATAAATAAGCACAAGCAGGGACAAAAAGTGAAAGCAAACAGTTCTTCAACCTTGGTTTTGACATCGCTGTTTCTCCTGTTATGAAACTTCAGAACCAATGGAGAAAATAATCTCTGTACAGGGCAGAGGAGATAGCATATGTTACTCCCAGACTGCATTAGTTGCCACAGAGCAATGCAAAGGATCGTGCTGACTATGGCCACAGCTTGTAATGAAAGTATTGTTTTCTTTCTTTTTTTCAGACAATGCCACCAGTCTAAGCCAATTGCAGAAAGTCTGAGCTGTTCACAAGACACAACAAACTGAACCCTGTACATTTGGTCAGCAACCAAGCACGTATTAGCCAGTGCAGCCCACGTTCCTTTTACTTCCTGGGAGATGACAATGGAACAGAAGTGATAAGTGAGATTAGGATCACATTCATAGCACTCAAGTGGCTCTACTAGAGCTTCCTTGGTGCCAGAGCAAGCTAGGTGTTGATGCAGCAAAGAGCTGCTGCATGAAACTATCATCTACAACCTCTCCAGCTATAGCCAAGATACGTCCATGCACCTAGTAAATCTGTGCCTGACTCAGTCAATTCTGTGTCTCAAACTGACTGCATTTCAGAAAGCTGAGGACCCTTCCATGGTTTGGCAAAGCCATCATCAAATGGCTTATCTAGCTTACAGGTTGCCTCATGGAGAAGCAATACAATCGGCATGATGGGCAAGATAAGAAAAGTTCATTGCATCTCTTTGCAGCTGGAAAATGCACTTTGCATTTTCTGTACAGTTAAAACTGAAATTTCAGTGCAACAAACTATAGGTGAAAACAAACAAAAAAGTACAGTGAGAAAACCCATTAAAAAAAAAACAAAACCAAACCGACAACAAATGCTATTTTGTATTTCCTACAGTGATTGATTAAATTTTAGGTAACAAATTTCATTAAGCTGTAATGCATTAGACAGTGCAGATAAGTAAGATGATGGCAGAAAGCCTAGTTCAGATTGGTCCAGTTATTCAAAATAAATTTTAAAAGCCAAGAAGCTCAGAGTTATGATTAAATATATGGGAAATTTCAAATACTATCTGTTTTATCCATTTTTCAATGTATAGAATGCATATATAACCCAGGTAACCTCAAGCCTCTATGGTTTCACCAGCATCGAAGGAATGTCACAGAGGCACACTTCAGTCCTTTAGCTGAATTGTGCGTGAATACCTAAATGTGCTTTGAACAATTTGGATTCATTTCCAGATTCTCACCTCTGGGCACCCAAATTTGCCTCTGAAAACCTGGAGTCTATTCCCTTCTACTCCATGTATCTCATAACCTGCTGCCAGAAAAGCCAATCCTCATTTTAGTAATAGAAGTGTCATAAAATACTAAATTGCAGAATTCATTATTTTCACAGTACTGGATAGGGGATCACAGAGCCTTTGCAGGCAAGCTATGTAATATTACAAGTACAATATAGAAAGAAATTGGCATCGGAAAAGCGATGGACTGAATGATGCTGTCAACTAAGGACAGAAGCTCTATCTATCAGCCAAGAAGCAGCTGGACAGGCTGGAGAGCTGGGCACGGTGAAACTTAATGAAATTCAATAAGAGCGAGCATAAAGTCCTGCATCTGGGGAAGGACAACCCCATGTATGAGTACAGGCTGGGGACTGACCTGCTGGAGAGCAGCTCTGGGGAAAAGGACCTGGGAGTCCTGGCAGACAACAGGCTGACCATGAGCCAGCAATGTGCCCTCATGGCCAAGAAGGCCAATGGCATCCTGGGGTGCATTAAGAGGAGTGTGGCCAGCAGGTCAAGGGAGGTTCTCCTCCCCTTCCACTCTGCCCTGGTGAGGCCTCATCTGGAGTCCTGTGTCCAGTTCTGGGCTCCCCAGTTCAAGAGGGACATGGAGCAACTGGAAAGAGTCCAGCACAGGGCCACTAACATGATGAAGGGATTGGAGCATCTCCCATATGAGGAGAGGCTGAGGGAACTGGGTCTGTTTAGCTTGGAGAAGAGGAGGCTGAGGGGGGATCTCATTAATGCTTATAAATATCTTAAGAATGAGTGTCAGGAAGACAGGGCCAGACTCTTCTCAGTGGTGTCCAGTGAGAGGACAAGGGGCAATGGGCACAAACTGGAGATTCAGTCTTAACATAAGAAACACTTCTTTACTGTGAGGGTAAGAGAACACTGGAACAGGCTGTCCAGAGAGGTTGTGGAGTCTCCATCTCTGGAGACATTTCAAACCCATCTGGACGTGTTCCTGTGTGATCTGCTCTAGGATCCTGCTCTAGCAGGGTGATTGGACTAGATGATCTTCGGAGGTCCCTTCCAACCCCTGCCATTCTGTGGCTCTTTGATTTTGTGATTCAGCCTCAGTACATAGCTCTTTCCATGACCTATTACCTACCAAGAGTCATGAGAAGCTGGTATCAGCCTCTCACCCTATGCCACCTCTGACACATCTTTTTCTCACAGGGGATGATTTGGACAAGACTGCTTTGGCAAATGTATCCCCACATGAGCATTTCTGGATGCATTTTAAGCTGCTCACTGTACCTGAGCACCGTCAGTGAACACCATGGAGCCATGGCTTACTGCTGACAGCAGGTGTACAAACCTACTACAACATGGTGGAGGTCTTCAGGAAGGTGACCCCCAACTGAAGAGCCACAGTCAAAGCATTTATTGCATTCTTTGTGTAAATGGCAAGGAACCGTCAATCATCTTAGTGCAAGTAATCAGCAAAGCAACTTTGATAGAGTCAAGGTGTCAGAGGACTGTGACTTGCCCAAGGAGATTTGCTACTCAAACATGTTATTTTTCCAAAAGCATATTTTAATAAAACAGGTCATCACAGAATTGATAGCAAAAGTCAAGGAATGTTTGGCACCACAGTAGTTCCATTTTTCTCTGCATGAGGTAACTGATCTTGCCTAACTGCAGTCTTTCTCAGCCTTGCTGTCTATGACAGGATAGTGAGCAATAAATGAAGCATCATTGCTTAATGAGCTATTGAGCCTTCATTGTAGCTCCATTCTGGCTCCTTGCATAGATTCAAACAGCAATACCTGTTCATGAGCAGCAATAGATTTTTAGTGACCAAATTAGATAAGGAGATTACTTCTTTTCTTTTTCCTTTTACCTGGGAAAACCATGAGATGGAAAGAGACAGTGGAGACAGGTCATTTCCTGCTAAAGAGAAGGGGTACAGAAACACCTAAAGGTTGATTCTATTTGCACATACTTTTAAATAAAGCATTCATATTTTTTCTTTACATAAATTTCACTACCAGTTACCAGCTAAGTGGGTATAGAGGTCAGAAAACATTCTGAAGTCAAAAAAGCCCCATAAAAATATTACCCTCTTCCATTCCTGCCTCCTTACAGAAAAGATTTACAGCCACCAACTGCACTGCTGGAGATCCCAGAAACCAGGATAATTTTTAGCTCCAGTTTAAGCTGCAAACCATCTTGACTACTATTCTCCATTTTCTTTTTGGGCGAGGGGGGGCAAGCTTTACTTAAACATTCACTGAAAAGGAGACACAGGCATCCTTTCAGTGAGAACCCGACCTCTCTGAGATGAGCCCTCAGTGGTACACATCAGCAGCACACTTCCAAATATTTTAAAAATTATTCCTGTATCATCATTAAGAGAAGAAAAAATCAGAGAGAGAGGAGGTCTCTGTGTTCCACATGAGTTCAAGCTTATGAAGGTTTGCAATACACTTACATAGGCATCCAGGACAAAATCAATGCACAGCATGTGTCTAAGCCCAGGGCCTTGAGAATTCCCCTGCCAGCCACATGCAAAGGAGCCAGTGGCTGTAAGGTAGCACTAGCACAGGCTCCAAGACTGCCCAGTAATTCCTCAAACATTATTCTTGCAAGACAGATTTTGCTTCTTTGATCCCCCTGCCAACACAAGGAAAGGTTATTGACACCTATGGATCATTACGCATGAGTTTCTCTTCATGTGGATGTTTGTGCCCCACCAGAGAAGACACATTAAATTGCCTCCTTCTCTGGCAGCTTTTAGTCCATGCATTGGGTCTGCCAGGCCAAAAAAGTTCTTGACTATGGGAATGTGCATTAACAAATAGCCACCAAATTGTTTTCTGGGCTGTAAGCAACCGCTCAAGCCAGGAAGATGTTACTAGACAAAAAATATATCTTGAAGCCATATTCACATCCCTATTATAGCTCCTACATGCTGGGAAGCTTCTCCTTTGAACACAGCCTCCCTGATGGGATAGCGTAAAATTTTGCCTCTAGTGAGATAACCTGGAGGAAATTGTTTAGAAGTGTTTGCCTGTTTGTTTGATGCTGTTCTCCTTTCTCTCTCATTTTTTTCATGTGCTTTGTTTACTCTTGAGGAAGGATTTGTGTGACTGTGAAGATGATTGAAGCACCATTTTCTCAATCTTTCCCCAGATCACTTCTTTGTGCTGTGTGCCATCCTTTCTTTCTGTGACTCTTCCCTTTGTGACAGAAAGCACTGCTAATTGCATAGATTAGCTTCAAATTCAGGATCAAAGGTTTAGCATTTCGATTTTCTGCTCTTCAGGCATTTTATTTTCTTTCTCTCACTATGGGAAATTTGCAAAACCACTCACTACAGAATGGAATTGATCTTCCTCTGTAAATTGAGAAAAAAGGCTAACTGGATAAGGGGAATATTCTTAGTTGACCTTGTCTGGTGTTTTGGGAGGTTGATATATTGCATTGTATCATTCAAAATGCAGAGTGATGTTTTTCAAGAGTGTTTACAGAACACCTACTGCTGGAAGCCACATTGCTGAGAAAGGAAAGGCTGCCACTGTGTCACTTTTAGCATTCATGAGAGTGATAAAACTGAACCAAGTCTAGGCACATAGTCTGCTTATACATCATCTTCTAGGTTAAATGAAAAGATATGTTGTGTTCCTTGTCTGTCAAAAATTTGTACATGCACTCAGAGTGGACAGCTGGCATTTTGAAAACCTGTTCTGGGCTTTTCAGAAAAAAAAAAAAATAAAATCGGCTGGCAAGCTGGTAGGAGAGACCTCCATTTTGAACACCAGCAAAGGACAGAGCTTGTGAGAATGTCTTGTTCCTGAGGGCAGCAAGTACTTGGAGTTCACTGTGCACCTCTCAATCAAGTTCAGCACCTTTTTCTCAGCTGGTATCAGATTTAAAAAAAAAAAAAAAAAAAAAAAAAAGCAGGGGGGAGAGACTTGATTCAGTTTTGGCAGTCAAATTTTGCAAAATTGCTTGCATGCAATTTGAACAACTGCTTAATGCTATACCTTGACATGCTGGGTTAAAACAATCCCAGGTGTAATAGTCCTAGAATAAACAGAGTTACATTGAGAGGCAAGATATGAAGTGAAAGCGGTGTTCGTGAAAATAGATATTACTAATGATATGCTTGAAACTCACGGCCAAAGTAAAGAACTTCTACTTAATGACATAACAATGGTGAAGGTGAAGCTAGATAAAAGTATAGCTTTCCACAGAACCATGTTGGAGTTATTTTTCTTATGTGCAACCACTATAGAGCTTTCTTTTCCCTTGGCAGTAGCCAATCAAAAAAGTGCAGAAATGGAACATGACTAAAGCACCCTTAACAACAAGCAACATATCGTTTGCTCAATGTCTGCATTAGCTAATTAAAATAGAAGCTGAAAAAATCAGAAGCAGATCCATTACGTGGTTTGCTTTTATGTAAGATGGATTTATTTGTGTTCAGGCTTACAGATAAACAGCTCATGATTCAAGAAACTGTCTGTTCATGTGATATTTTGCTTCTTGAAAGCTTCTCAAGATTAAAAAAAAAAAAAATTACCCTTCCCATAGCTACATTTTATCATCAAAAACAATGGGAGTGCAGAATTATGGTTTACTCACCCACACACTAAAGAAAATTGTATGCCATTCCTGCATCCTGATTGGCTGATGATTGCAAGGGATGGGTATATTTTCTTTCTCCTTTCTTTCGCTGCTTGCTTTTAGGAAACTTAAATGCCCTCTTTCCTTGTTTGTCCTACTTGTCCATCTACAACCTCTAATGAGAATTTTTACTAAAGGTGCTTGGTCATACTCCCAGACCATGGGAATGAGTTTTTGCTATTATTTCTGTTGTCATACAGATTTAAAAATAAAAAACATCTTTTTCTATTTTTGCTTTTTGAGGCAGTAAAAAAAAGGAAATTGAACAAACACATGGCATTAAAGTAATAAAATATCAAGTGAATTTCCTTGTATTTCAAGCTAATTATTTTTTCCACTTTGGTCACACACAGCTAAGAAGCACTTAAAGTGATGTAAATTAGAAGAGGGTTAATATACAAATTATAGCTTCATCTGCCACTCTTCAAGCAGAGAATCACTCTTCCTCCTCAACCACCACTTTCAAGTTCTACAGCTTAGTGCAACAATTTTAATTGGTTTTTTTCTGCAAGGCATGAAGACAAACCATGCATGAATCAATACATGAATCAGCCTCTGGTCTACCTTACTGATGTACTTATCATTTATATCCTTGCATAATTTACAGAAATTGAAACTGTAGGTGGGTTTTGCATTCGGCTGAATGTGGCTCATTTACAAAGTCCAATAGAGTTTCATGTTCCAGAAAAGCTAATTCTGCAGGGATTGCTCAAGTAGGATGAAAACATCTCAGGCTTTGTGCTAAAATAGATGCAGTTAAGTACCTAGGTGTCCCAGTACTTTAAGCCAAAGCTTGGTAAGATCACCAGTCTCTTGGCTTTGCCACATATGGTCTCACTTAATTCGTAGGGAGTTTTGGCTCCCTAAGTAAGATGTGATTGGGCCCCAAATTCAGTAAGGTGAAATATCAGCCACTGACTATCAGAGTCAGATTTATCTCAGTGAACTGTAGTTGCTCAAAAATTAGGCTTGTATTATAATCTACTTGTCCAAGTTCCTGCCATGGACTGATATATCGCTCCTAACCCAGCTGCTCCCAACCCCTGGGGTTGTCCCTTAAACAGCCAGGATTCAACTTCTGGGACCACCACTTCCTAACTGGCTGACTCTTGAATCTTAGTCTCAGTTGTCCTCTGCCACTAACCTTAAAGAAAACAAGATTTGAGGCCACAAAAAGTGAGTCACAGTAACTATTCCCAACATTTTTTTAAAACTCCCCTTATTATCAGTATATTCCTCTCTGCTTTCTGTATCCTCTCTTGTCATATGTCACAGGGGTGAGGACTAACGGGAACACAATGCCTGCCAGGTTCCCTCAGAGATCTTCTCAGGGAATGGTGTTCTTCCTCTATTCTCTCCCCTTCCTCACAAACATACCTCACAGTTCCCCCAGGCACCAGTGGAAATAGGGGGCCCTTACAGACTATCTCTCTCCACAATTTCTCTCTTATTTTGGATTTCATTGGCCTTTGGTAGGGCAATGTTTCTGTCATCTCTTTTGGTTGTTTTCTCCTGGGGATATGTCTTTTATATTATGAATTTTAAAAGAGTCCAAGGAAGAATTTGTGTCTCTCAAAAGTCCAGCATCTTTTTGAAGTTCTCAGATTTAGCAGTTACAATTACAAAACAGTAGAAGCCTGTATGTGAGGAAAGATTTTTTGGATTGGAAGGATATTTTCACTTTGGTTGTAACTGTCAAAGGGGATTTCACAGCTATCCACATTACATCTCACCCCTGCAGCTGACATCAGAGCAACCTTTTCTGCTTGAGTAAAATGAGACTCAGGGAGATACATTGTTCAATTTTGCACAGAGAAGGAACAAAAAATGTATTGTCAGAGCCAGTGTAGAGCTCCACATTGAATAACATCTGTATTTAAAGAGAAACATGGGGTCATGGTCTTAATGAGTTATTGTTATTTCCTAAAACCACAGATGAAGTGTTTGGTTCTGTGAGAGTCACAAATCTCAAAACAGCCATGTCCCATTAACACAGCACATCAAACACCACAGGCTGATTTTTGGTTCAGCTGAAGGCTGAGGATTTACACCACTGACAACAGCCACACATCTGGTCACATACAGTCAGGAAATTAATAACTCTGCCTGAACCGAGGAGAGCGAGGGTGCAATAAAAACATATCCTGCAAAGGGATCTGCAAAGGGAAATGGGAGGAGAGCTCAGCTCATATGAGAAGAACAAAGCCTGTCTCATGCCAGATCCCACTCTTCTGCAAAACACAGCACAGGAAAGGGCCCAAGCTTCCAAACATTACAAGGGAGATATTTCCAGGCCAGTAACTCAGCCTGCACAACAGTCTGTACCCGGAGTGCTAAGAGGGCACTGAGAAGCCCTCCCTGCATCAAGCAGCCTGACCTCAGAGCCGAGCCCAGCCCTGCACAGCAGGATGCTGATGAATATGTTTGGCTTGTCAGTCACCCAAATGCCTATGGTAACTAAAAAGTCAAGACTGCTTGCTCTGTGTCTGCTTGTGGGGTAAGAAACTACACATTTCATTTGGCTAGGCCAGGTACAGATTTGGTATTCTTTTCTGTAACCACAGATGGACTTTGGAAGCAGTTAAACAACAAGCAAGCCCAGAAGGTCTGGGAGAGAGTACAAGAGCATGTGCTCTCTTGATATTGCTGATATTCTCGAAGTGGAACATACACAGAAAAATAAGCTGTGAGGCTTTTTAAACACATTATAATGCAATGAGGTGAAGTATAAGTTCTGGTTTGGTTTGGTTTGTCTTAGCACATTGCCCTCAATGACTTCAGTCTTGCCCACCTCAGGAAAAAAAAATTCCACTGAAAATGTGTTTCCAGAAGGGAAGTAGGACCCACCAGTCCCTACAAGGGTTAAACAGAAAATGTACCTATTCTTGCTTGAAAATTAAACAGCTTTGTATGGTGACACTTTGGTGACTTGGGCTGTTTCAGTGACACAATACATCTAATGATACCACGAGCATGCCCCTCCTGTTTGCAGAGAGATGTTTGTGTTGTACAGACATATGCCTTGTTGATATCTTTGGCCACCTGCTGTCTTGCTTTATCTGATTAATATTTTATTGATTTTTCATGTAATCAGCATATACATTCACATAGTAATTAAAATCAGAAGTATTATGTTGTGTGAGTATCTGCACTGAGTTGTGACACCTGGCCTAGATGGTGCACGTGAACATCTTTTATTCATAGATTTTGTGACCTAGAACTAGAATTCTTTTAAAGTAATTAGCCATGACAAAAGAGTACTAAATCAGATGACAAACAAACACAGTAAAAAATAAATTGGATCATTTCTTCTCTTACATTGCTGATAAATGTCAAGAAACTTCAGTGTGGTTGGCAGAGTGCTCCACTTCCTCTTCTGTATGCATGTGTGAAACGAAAGGTACATTTTGTATTAACGTAGGTATACTACATCTAAAAATAAATGCATTGTGCTCTCGCCTTCACGCAGGAGTAAATGAGAACAAAGCTAAACTTGCATCTTCAGAGGAATGTAGACATATCGTTGAAGGCATGAAGACACAAATGGCACTTGGGCCACTTAGGCTAAAGGTGCTATTTGCAGAGCCAGTTCAAAGTGCTCTGAAGTCAATAACCACCTAACTAGCCTTGACCAGCTACAGATCTTTGCCTGTGACAAAAGTAAGAATCTGCTCACATATTACCTGAGAATTTTGGTTTGCACTTAAATTTCAGTAAAGTAAATGGTGTAGTTTAAACATTCCTGTAAGTTATCACAATTTCTTTTTGTTGACAGATGAGATTTTCCTCAGATACAGGTGAGGTATATACTTGTATACTTTCTTTTGAGAAATCAGATGTCACAGTAGAATTAGGTGCTTGAAGGCTCCTGACAGTACAAGACAAAGGGAAGTAAGACACACTGCACACTGCAGCAAAAACAGACTGTGCATATTGAAAGAAGGCTTTTATTATAATTATACAAGAAGAAATCCCTGAAATAACTTTCAAGAGGCTCAGCCTCACAACTGAAATAATGGCTCACTCTATTCCAGCTTTCTTTAGAATCCTGGATAACTATGCCAAATGCACACTTGCTTTTTAGATTTGGATTTAGTCTCTGTTGTGTGTGACCACACCTGTTGGGCCATCCTACCTGCCTTCCCAAGGGAAGCATATCTCTGGCTGGCTGACAGATTGGGAGGGGAACTGCCAACCACCACCAGGACAGGGCATTTCTCAGCTTGGAGCTTTGCCTACAAGAGATGGGAAGAGCCTGTCCAACTCATGAAACGCAGCACCAAGGAGAGGAGAGGCACCTGGGCAGAGATCTTTCCTTGCCCCACTGTTCAGGATTATGATGCAACTATGGGGCTTCCAGCTCCTCAACAGCCCCTGTCTTCCCCAGGGCTGAGCAGGGGCCACCCAGCCACCCCTGGGCAGCACACAGGCAGCACTTCTGGGCCAGCTAAGCTCCAGCCTCCTGCAGCCCAGATGGTGGTGGCAGCCCCACAAGGTGCTCACAGCCATAGGTCAGGGATGCAGGAAGGAGCAGCCTCCCAAACCACCTCCCTGCTGTTGGCAATGGTGCCTACAGCACTACTCTGTGCAAAGTGCAGCAGACAGTGATTATCTGATCTAGCCTCACTGACATTGCACGGATGTGGATATAGAGCAACCACATGGCCAGGGCACTGGAAAAGAGGCTTAAAATCTGCTTCCAACTGTTTCCCAGGGGGTGTTTGCTTTCTCCCAGCTGACAGGCACATCTGACTGTACAAACATTCCTTGCCCTTTTGAGGACAAAGTCAAACAAGCAAATCTTCAGCAGCAGTTTAAGTTTGTGTGACTTTGCTCCCAGACACATCAAGACTGATTATATGGCAGGTAATCACCTCTTAGCTGGGAGATGGTAACTAAGAGCTGGGAGTTCAAAGACTAGCCACCTATTCAGTTATGATAATAACCAGGGTACAAATGATAACAGACTGTGACACAGAATTGCCATTAGACTTAACAACAGATGGGTAATTGTTCCAAATCCCTTCAGTACTGAAAACTGCACCTCAATGATTTTAGACTCATGCAAAGTAACTGGGCTTGGGCTCTTCCAGGCAGGGAGCCTCAGTTATGGATTCAGACAGAAGAGCAGCGAAACAGGGACCTCCCTGAGCAACAGCTCTACAGGGTAACAGCATCACCCATCTGGTACCCAGCCTCCCTGTAGGTCCTCTCTCTGGATGAATGCTGAGCCTCAGCTGGAGAATCACAGGGAAAGGAGGAGTGGACTAGCCATTAGAAAGGGACCACAAATCCTCAAAGTGGGAAAGAAACAGAAGAGAGAAAGGAAAACAAGTGGGATGTGGAATACAAAGTTGCCCAGAAGAAATAATGGTGCTTATTGGAGGGTAGATGTCTCCTTCTTACCAGCAGATTTCTCCCCTTGAGTCAGGAGTGCTGCAGGGAGGAGTAGGGTGTCTCAGAGCACCACGTCCTCCACCAGAGCTAGGACCAAAGGAAGGGCTGTGCTGCACCGTGATGGACAGCTGACTGTACAGAGCAAGGTGTTGGCACCTGGATGAGACATAAAGCCAAGGCCCTGTTTACTGTCTCTACTCACCCAAGCTCTTACCATTTTTACTTTAGAAGTGCAGGATGTGACACCTAGTCTCCTCCTCAGATTTTAGACAGGTCATTAACTTATTTCTCCCCTGTAGTATAAGCAGTATTTTGCTTTGTAGTGGCATTCAGTGCTTCTGGGTGCCCTTAAAAGCTACACTGTTGTCATCCATAACAGAAGTCATGGTTGAGGAAAATAATTTTAGCAAAGGTAACTATTTTTTCATTAATATTTTGGTGGAAAATGCTTATCCACCCTTATAGATCTACCACCCATGTCTCAGCCTCAATTCTGCAGCAAGACTTCCTGTAATCTCTCTGGTGAAGATTTGCTATACACAAATCAAATCAAGAGAAGCTTTTATTAACATGGAATACAACTGAGAGAGCATTTCCCAGGCTATATGTCCTAATCAAATGGATTTTCCTTTCAAATTTCTAGCATGATTTAGATTTTTCATGTGTGTTACCCTGCTGCAAAAATTTTTGTCGTGCAAGACCAAACTTCATTATGCTTTCGAAACTGTCACTGTGGAATATGGAATATCAACGTCAGATAATTCAGCTGTGGATCATTCCTTTTTTGGGAGAGGAATTGGGCTGTGGTCACCAGGACCTATAGAGCAATCATCTATCTCTCGAGGATAAAAGCAGGACAGTGCATGTATGTATTTGGGGGAGTTTGAACAATCAGTTCCAGTCTATGGCAGCTGTTAATAGCCTGGTGTTCCTAGACAAATACCTTTTATTCTGTATTTATAGGTCAGATCTTTAGCTAGTATACGTCTGGACTGCTCTGTTGAGGTTGGTCCCTTGTACCACACAAGCTGCTGCCCAATCTTAACATACTGCACATTTCCTAACACTTCCATATTTATAAAGAAGGCATTTTAGAGAAGAATACTATTTATTGCTCTTCTTGGAAAGCAGAACACTGTCTTCTTTTGAGATGAGTGTATGAGAGGGGCAGAGACTGAGGGCAGATAGTGACCAATGGGAAATACGATGTTTTATTATCTTGCATCCACACATAACCGATTCAAGGATTGTAGACTTTAGAACTTAGAAGTCCTATTTAGCACTGACAAAAGCACCAGGTGTTACCTGAAAAAAAAAGGGATTGTTTTAGAACTGCAGAAACAAGACATATGAAATGCTCTTAGGTTTCCTCCCTTGAAATTCAACACCTCTTGTAGAATACGGAGGTTGACAAATTAACAAAATATCTAACTGAAGTGGATGCTTTTGAACCAGAATGCCATAGTCACTCTGTCTGAGGCCACAGCCAGCCACATCACCCAGCACTCCCAATACAGGAATGAACCACACAGTCACCTTATATGAGTCAGTCATGGGTGACTTTGCTTGTGACTTTAGATAATTTTCACAAACACACCAGTTAGGATCTGTGAGGCCAATTATTGATATCACTTAGCTGAGTGCAGATTGCAGAGCAGGACTTGATGAGCCTGATCAACCAGTCCCTGAGCTGATGAAATGCCACTACCACTGCAGGCTGTGCACAGAGGTAAATGGGGGGGCTGCTGGGGGGCTCTGATTTCACTCAGAAAGGCATTCAGTGGGAATCCTAAGGAACAAGCAACGGCTGAATATGCTCCAAGCAAAAGAAAAGGAAGAAAAATTAATGCAGCTGTAATTGTTTTTGGTTTTAAATACATGTTATTAAATGCAAATTTAGTGATTCTTTTTTTCCACCAGAGTACTCAGCTTTTCAATACAGCACAGTGCTCCCTCCCCTCACAGTGCTGTCAGGTGACTTGTCACAGACAGCTGGGTCCACTTCTAACCCCTATGCATGCATACCCATATACATTTTTGGGTACCGTGTTAGCTCAGACAGGTTGCATGAGCAAAGGAGGATCACAGTATTTCTGGGCTTTGCACCAGGGCAGTTATTTGTTAGTGTTTCAGCCATGCCAGTGTATGCTGAAATGTTCTGTCCCTTCGTTGAAAGAAACCTCATCATAAATTCAGCCCATCTGAAAAATGAACTATGGCATAGTGTTTTATAATCAGCTACAAAGTCCCTTTGATTACAGACCAAGCACTGAGCTTCTTTGCAGGAGAACATAAGTGGTATGAGAAAACAGTCACCTCCATGGCTCCTGTTCTCACTTGCTCTCTAGCTTTGGTGAGGGCAGGGATACAAATTCCTTTCTGTTCCCATTTGCTGGGTGAAAACAGTGCTAATGATGGCAGTGTTGATAAGGCAGGGCCATTTATCAGTCTCTTGCCTGACCTCATTCAGAGCTCAGCTAGAGATGACACTGGGTGTCACTGGGCTCTGTCGCCTGCCCTCAGGGGCTGCCAGCTCAGGACCTGTGCAGACCCTCCGATGCCTCCAGAGAGGCAGAGCTCTTTCCATTTGCCAGGCACATAAATTTGAGTTGAATGTGGGTCACCCAAGCATGATGCATAGTGATAAAAATGCCAAAACTGTGCCTCCAGCATCATTGCAGCCCTCTTCAGTTCCATCTGGGCTTTGCTTTCCTGGGACAGAAAGTCCACCTCCCTAGGGCAGCTGTGAGAAACTGAGTCCCCTGTGCTGCTGCTGGTGCTGCTGCTCACATAGTCTTACCTCTTGCAGCACAAAGGGGCACACACCAAACGTGGCTCTCAGAGATGTGCATAGTACAAATTAAATTAAAAGTGCAGATAGAGCTACTAGTACCATCAAGGTACGTGGCATTACCCAATTCTTCTCAACATAAACCCCTGTTTTTCAGCTGTTTATAATTCTGGCAGACTCTGGGGAAGGGCAGGAGGAAGTCTGTGTCTCCTCACAGCTGAATCTTTTATTTAATTATTTTATAAAGTTTCAGCAAAGTGGTTTAGCCATTTCCAAGAATGAAACTGGGGGCAGGGGAAGGAGAGAGAAATGTTGTCAAGGCAACAGTAATCCCATTATTTTCTATCTCCTGAGTGCCTGAGTAGGCAACCTTTATCTTTTTTTCATGCCATTTTTGTACATAATAATAATGCTGGAGACAATTGTTCTCATCAGCTTTAAGAAAAGAACATGCTGGAGTAGTGAAGGGACAGTAAGGCATGCTTTTGCAAACAAAACAAACTGGCACCTTCATATTGTTGGCTGCTGCATCTCCCGCTGCTGTTTTGAAAACAGCCTTCCAGGGCCTAACTCCTCTGTTAGCAACATCTCTTTAAATTGCCCTCCATCCGGACAAGATCAAGAAACTCATTTCCCTGGCTCGAAGTGCAACGCCTCCACGCATTCTGGTACTGAAACTGCTGAGCATATGTTAGTGTTCAGTAATCATTTCCCTCCAGATTTTATGGCTCATTGTCATTTTTCACCCAACAAAATGTTTTAATGAGGAGGAAGGCTCTGCTTTATGTTTTGGGGAATGTCCCTGGGGAGAAGATTTTAATTTCTGCATGATGGGGGAGACTTTTAAATCATATTGCATTAGTTAACATTTGTCAGATAAGATGTATTCTTACTATAAACTCAGCCTACAGCACATTTGTAAAGTGCTCTAAATGAAAGAAAAAAATGAAAATAAAAAAAAAACAATAGCTGGCCTTTCAGGAGTCCTGCTGGATTTGCATACTTTCCTTTCCATCGTCTAGAGCAAATGAAGTCAGTCAAAAAATTTCAATTTTTTTTTTTTTTTCCATTGGAAAAATACAGATCTGTCAATCCTGGCAGTACATACAGGAATGTAGATCAGATATTGTTTTAGGAAAAATAGGCAGAGTGGAATGTGACAGTCACACTCAAACAGATCATTCAGAAAACATTTTTTCCTTTTTTTTGTGTGTTTTTTTTTTTTTTTTTACATCTGTCTATTGTTTTTTTATGAGTAATTTCTGGTATTTTTATACCATTGCTCCATATTTTTATATTTTCATACTGGAAAATATGGAGGCAACAATTCCTAGCAAATAGACCACTGGGCTTACAGCAAATGAAATTTAAATTCTATTCAGGGTTTTGCCATTGCACTTCTGCCCTATATAACAAGCCATTTTATTTCTATTTCTCCATTCCCCAGCCCATGAAATGGGAATGATATATAATCTCACTGATTAAGTACATCGATATCTATGATAAAAGGCTCTGTGGAAAAGCTGGGTTTCATTATTTGTATGCTATATATAAAATATGTAGTATGTGTTTATCTGTGCATAAGAAACATAACTGGCATGAGAGGAGATCAGACATATTATGGGAAATGTCGATATTATTGATTTGGTTCATATTAAGATTAAAAGGTCTCCAAAAGTAGGACTTTCCCAGAGAAAATATTTCTTCCTTGGCTTCTGCTCATGTTTTCCACCAAGCAGCAGGGCCTGTGTCTTTGATTTGCCCGGAGTATTACCCTGCTGTGCTGCCTCCCACATCATTACCCTCAGCAAGTTTGCCGATGACACCAAGCTGTGTGGTGTGGTGGACACACTGGAGGGAAGGAATGCCATCCAGAGGGACCCTGACAGGCTGGAGAGGTGAGTCCAGACCAACTCATGAAGTTTAACAAGGCCAAGTGTAAGGTCCTGCACCTGGGTCAAGGCAATCCCAAGCACAGATACAGGCTGGGCAATGAGTGGATTGAGAACAGTCCTGAGGAGAAGGACTTGGGCATGTTGTTGGATGATAAGATCAACATGAGCCAACAGTGTGCACTTGCAGCCCAGAAAGCCAACTGTGCCCTGGGATGCATCAGAAGATGTGTGACCAGCAGGTCAAGGGAGGTGATTCTGTCCCGCTGCTCTGCCCTCATGAGACCCCACCTGGAATACTGTGTCCAGCTCTGGAGCCCCCAACACAAGACAGATATGGAGCTGTTGGAGAGAGTCCAGAGGAGGGCTTCCAACATGGTCAGAGGGCTGGAACGCCTCTCCTGTAAGAACAGGCTGAGAGAGCTAGGCTCGTTCAGCCTGGAAAAGAGAAAGCTCTGGGCAGACCTCATAGTGGCCTTCCAGTACCTGAAGGGGGTCTACAAGAAAGCTGGGGAGGGACTTTTTACAGGGGACTGTAATGATAGGATGAGGGGTAATGGGTGGAAGCTGAGAGAGGGTAGGTTTAGAAAAGATATAAGGAAGAAATTCTTTACTGCAAGGGTGGTGAGACACTGGAACAGGTTGCCCAAGGAAGCTGTAGATGCTCCATCCCTGAAAGTGTTCAAAGCCAGGTTGGACGGAGCCTTGAGTAACCTGTTGTAGTGGGAGGTGTCCCTGCCATGACAGGGGGGTTGGAATGAGATGATCTTTGAGGTCCCTTCCAACCCAAACCATTCTATGATTCTATGATTCTGTCATCAGAGCTTGTCACCTTCCTGCTATAGGAAGCTGAGCTCACATTTCTTTTTCCAAGTGTGTTCTGAGAACCCGTGCAGCTCTGTACCTTGCTAATATGTGCGTAGGTACCGAATCCAGTCCAGCACTGTACACCAGTTAAGGAAATGCACTTTGAGAACATGACATTTAAAAAATCCCACCAAACCTGTTTCAGCAAAACATCAAGCAAAACATTAGCAGTGCTATGAAAACTTCTGAGAATATCAGAGATGATTTTACTACTGCAACAACAGCAACAAAAATAAACTTATGGCAGAAACAAGAAAACACACTTGTTAAATAACAGCCAGACCAGCCAGTGTGAAAATCTGATGAGAAGTTATTGGCTTCAAAGGGGTACGTGTGTGTATGCCACATCACCGCCACAGAGATACAGGATGTTATTAGTACAACGCGAACCTTCACTCAGCTGTCATTAAACCACAGGCTGTGCTCGCTCTTTGGTTGTTTAACTAATTCTGAGATGCATTTCATGGAATCAGCTGTTCTGCTGTATAACTTACACCAACTGTTTTCCACCTGAAAGGGTGAACTAAGCCACTTCTTGTCATGTGGCAGCACTGGAGAAACAAAGGTGCACGTGCACTCTCCTCCTCCTCAGCCCCCTCAAAAACAAAGTATTGAAGAGAGAACTTGGAGACCACACCTGCAAATGGTTAAATGTGTGCTTAATTTTACTCCTGAACTTCCCAGGTTGACCTAGTGCAGGATTTAATCCTGCCTATAGTTAAATAAATGGCAGAATTTTCACTGGGAGAAAGATAAGGTCTTGTGCCTTTGCAGTCATAGGAATATGGTTCTGTGCCCACAGAAGTACAAGTAATTTTTCTCACTAATCATACATTAATCAAACCCTCTGTTCCAAATAATAACAATAATTAAGTACATCGCATTCCCAAGAGGCAGGTATAGTGGTCCATGCAAGGGTCAACACAGTTCATACGCTTCTAACATGGTCAGTACAAAGTTTATTCATTGCTAGGCTTGGAAAACAAATATGGATGCTGTTTATCTGTCATTTTAATTACTACTATAGCACTGGCATAGTGGAGAAATCCACAGCTGTAAAACAGCAGCTGGCAGCTGTATTTCCTGCACTACTCCTGTCTTCAAAGAAGTAAAACACCTGATACTTTTCTAGCTCTTCCAGAAATATGAAGGTGCTTTGCAAAGAGTAAAAACTCTTTTCATGGCCACACATGCACATATACAGTGACATCCCTGTAAATACTGAGAAACTGAGGGTCAGACAGAAGAAAAACTGAAGCTTTTCAGAAATAGACAGTAACCAAAACTAGAAATGGGCCATAAATGTCCTCACTCAGAGCCTTCCTTTGAATGTCCTTTGTGTCCTTTGAAGTGGACACACTTCAAACAAGAAACAACAGCAAGTGTAGCAGCATCGAGCAAGCTTTAATGGGCTTGAGGAGATGGGCTCCCCATGAGTTCTCTGCAGTTTTTGGTCTGATAGGCATTTGCAACATGCTGAAATGCCCTCATGTTGCTCTTTTCTCACCTAAGCAATGTATCTGACCTTTCCATATGAATGCTTGTGCAACAAGGATAGCATGAGAGCTTTAACCAGGCAAGACAAATAAAAGCCAACAAACATGATTACAGTCACATTATCTGTCTTGGATGCTTTTGCTCAGGGATTGCTTCAGCTGAATAGTGAATGAATGGCACTTTTGCAGATTTAACCTTTGCTTTATGTTACTTCTCATTTCTCTGAGTCACAAGGAGTTTATTCTCTGTTCTTGAGTTCACTTGCAGCAAGCACAATTTCCTTTCTCTGACACAAAACAGGCACACACAGGGTGGAAACTGAAGAAACACTGTTATTTCTCTGGGCTGATTTGAAGAGCCCAAGTAGCTAAAAGCAGCAGTGCCTCTGCCTTGTTGACATTCCTGCTGAGCAGGTACAGGCAGGGCACAGACCCAGATGTGTCTACCAGGGCACTGCCACGCACCCACAAAAACTCTAGAAAAACCAAGCTCCACCAAAGGGAAACTCAAAGGTCTTTTCACAGTAGCTGAGGTGGGGATTAACACTTGCAATTGTGTTCAGTTTTTAATTTCCTTGGAGCAATAGTTCTCATGCCATAAAGGCATATTTCTGTGGTTAATTTTGCTTCTAGTTACTCAGCGTACCTCTCATAATAAGAGTAACAGAATATTATCTGATCTGCTCTTGCTGTTTTACAGATTATATTTTGCCAGCAATGCCTTTTCTAGTCTGAGAACACTTTCAAAACACAAGTTAAAAAGGACTGTTTTCCACATTTTTTAAACCTGAACTTCTCCTTTCACATAAATTTTCTAAATGTCTGATGTGGCCCAAATTTTCACATGCAATTCCTGAATCTGTATATCTGACAACAAATCCATTATTTCAGAGAATGAATGTAAGGACTTTTGGAAAGTCAGGCCTCCTAAGCATTGCTCACATTGGATTTAGCCAGAATATGCCAAATAATTAGGCATTTTTGAGTATATGAGCAAAATTTGTATTCTGTCTAGTGAGACTTTTCAATGCTAAATGCTTAAATAGTGACTTTTTCCCACTGATGGGCCAGTGAGGCAGCACATGCAGCAAGTTCCAGAAGAGCTCTGTTCTTGTCTCTTCTTGTTCACACAGCTAGGGAAAATCTCCCTACATATAAATTTTCACAGACTCATTTGTGGAGTGCTTTGAAATTCACCAGAAGAAAGTGTTCCTCAAAATTGAGATGTTGTTAGAAAGAGCTGGTTAGCTATGAATCCTCACTCCTTCTGTCCACCACAAAAATTTGCTTCAGCAAGCAAGATGTCACTTTACATCTTGAAGACTGTGTATTTGTTCCCAGATGAGCCTTCTCTGGCCCTTTACATTGATACAGCTCAGAAAAATCATCATGGTCCAAACCCTTTAAGTTTTGTATGTAGCCACAATGACTCGAGAAAGACAGGCCTCATTTTCTTTCCATCAAGGACAGATATTGGCTTGGCAGTGCTGGTGTTGATCAGGATTTTGCCATGCACCGACTCAAACAGCACCAAGATCCAGAGGTGGAGAAATAAGCAGGGCTTTCTGAGCCAGGGAGATGGCTTCCACTTGCAGCCAGTGCTCCTACATCTCCTCATCGCTTCCCTGGTCGCATACACTTGATTGCTCCACTCATGTGGTGTGCACTTTGCTGCAGATGCTAACAGGAGGATGCCCTTGGGATGGCATTGCTGAGGGCCAACAATCTCCCTGTCACCAGCAGCAGCAGGGACAGGCCATCTCCAATTCATGGGCAGCATGTGCAAAGAGTATGGACTTCACGGCTGGGGAAGGGAAGAGGCAGGGAGGGTCAGATCCAGCAAGCAGAGAGGAAAGGAAAACAAACAAAGTGAATGGGAGACAGGGTATCTTGGGAAACTGCAAAAGTCTTTTCTAACAGGCTCCCAGGGTCATAACACCACCAGTTTGGCCTATTGCCCCAGACATTTCTTCCAGTTGCTCCAGGTGTCCTATGGCCCCTAATACCTGCCTTCTTCCTCTGCACTGCCACTTGTCTACTTTTCCATTGCAATTAATAAAGCCCCAACAGACTTTGTGCAGTTCTTGAGAACCACTACTTAATGCCAATACTTTAATTCTCTTAGACAAGTTTGCAGCGTTTGAATCTAATTGATCTTGGTGAGGAGGGACAGACACACTATTGCTAAACTGTCAGCAGCTCACATTGCAGTGACTGGTTCAAACTTACAGGGTTTAACTGGGAAAGAAGCTGAGGGAAAAAACTCCCAGAGCTGTAACAGTTTCCAATGAAACAAGCAGTGCTCCCACAAAGCCTGCTGTGCTGCTCCCAGCTGTGCTCTGACTTTTGCTGTTTAACTGCTTGAAATTTTACACCGTCATTAGTAAGAAGGTTTTTTCAAATAATAATTTGAGTAACCATAATGTCTTTGTCAAGGTTTCTTCTGTTAGATGTTTACATTCACGTTGAGCTACTGTAGCATCTTCGCTGAAGTGGAAAGCTACACGCAAGTGGGGAAGTGATGCCTGGGTGAGCTGAAGTGACTTCCTAAGGTTATGCATAAAATCTGTGGCTTGATGCAGGAAATGAGCTCAGCTCTTGCAAGTCGTAGTCCAGTGCCTGCGCCCACACGGAGAGTGGTCATGAGCCGTTCTGCCGAATGACAGCACTAAAGAGGAAAGGACGTTTCTCAGAAACAGCGAAATTGCAGCTCAAAAAGGTAAATAAAACCTCAGCACTGTAAAATCCTTCCATGGATGATGTGGAATGGGCACCTGTGCACAGCCAGGATGAAATTCACCCTTCTGAGAACTGCTATTTCCAAGCCAGAGCACCCCAGTGAGGTCTTCCTGTGCACAAAGTCTCATGACAACTGTGGGCAGCCACAAAACATCCTTGGAAGCTTTAGCTCTGCTGGAGCCAGCTGTGTCTGCTGCCTTTGCAAAGCAAGGGAGGAAGGCAGGGAGGATGTCTGTCAGAAGCAGGCACGGCCACCCCCTGCCCTCGTGGCAGCAGCAAGAGCAGCAAGCTGGCTCTCCACAGCACTACTCACTGTGTCTCTGTCCCATGTCCATCCTGCCTCTAGCTCTGCTTTCTGGCAGGAAGCATTTTTGTTATGATTATTTTTTCTGGTCAGCACTGCCAAGAAGCCTTGAGCTGGCTCTGCAGAGCCACGCTGAATACCAAAGAAAGGCATAAGTGTTAGGTTTATGTTAGCTTTGGCTCAAGGATAAATCTCACCTGCAGCGTTCAGATGGCCAGTTTCTGCATTCATTGGATCTGCTGCTGTTTAAGATAGCATGTCCAAAGGCATGTCCAAGGGTAGGAGCTGGCCAAACCATAAACAAGAATTCAGTTCATGCACCAGAGAGGGTGTCGCACTAGTAACTGCCTCTGGGTGACACAAACATCCCTGTGAAAGTAACTGTTTCTACTAATTTGTCAACATCTAATAAATTACACAACAAACAGATGTTCTAATGGCTTAGTTAGCAGCAACCAAAACAATGGAAAAGAAAAGAAAGAATACAAAACAAACAAAAAAGCCCACAAAAGAAAACAAAAAAACCCCACGCCAACCAAACAGGAAGAACACTGTAGTGGTTTGCAACTCAATTTCAATTTGCAAGTCACCTGCTATTTTCCACTAGAGGTGTGAATACTATGAGAAAATTAATATATGAAGGTCCAGCCTTTATGAATATGATTTTTATTTTCGAGACACCTTTGGCTCAGAACAGTGAACTGTTCTCTTTTGAATTTAATTTCTCAAACCACAGGCTATGTATGGATATTTGCAGTTGGGAGGAACGGCATGCAGATTCATAGTTCTGGGTTTCTGTTGAGCTAGTTGAATAGTAGTGGACACGATGCTGGAAAAAGGAAGCTTCAAAATCTAGGGTCTTTGGCAAAAGTGTGAAAAAACAGAAGTATTAAGAATCATGTCCTGCTACACTGGTAGCTCACTGTGTTGCCTTCAGCTGGTCTCTGTCAGCAAACCCACAAACATCTCACCTGAAAAGAGCTTTAGTGGTCCCTACACACATAAGAACACACACACGCTATCCAGTAAGACAGCCATAAAATTTACCTAGCAAACTGCACAACAACTGGCAGGAGATATCTGGCTGCTGCTTGAAAGATTAATGGCAAATCACCAATATCCTTCATGCCTAGATTCACACAGCTTTGTTTATTATTTATTATTTATGGGGTAGAGAGAAAATTCTAGGATGATCGACCTCTATTTAGTAAGTGGCACAGTGTGCACGAGGGAAAAAAATTGAAAAGGCCCTGTGTACCTCCTGTATGAAAAAAGCCTGTAAGCAAACAATTCACACTCTAGTAGCTCTCATGATGCCTGTAGGATTCACACAACAGGATAGTGTGAATTTATTTGTCCAGAAACAGTGAGTTAGTGTCTTTTCAATTCTGACAAGTGTGAAGTACAAGGATAAAGGTCTGGAAATGCTATCACAAGACATATTCGAGCCATGAAGATTTTAACAGGTACCGATGTGCTGGGATACTTCGCTCTTCAGGTTGCACTCTTTGTCTTATACCAAGGATGGGCCGCAACCTATCCTAGCTTTCACCACGCTGCTTTGAGATTTGGGGAGATGAGGCTGGATGGCTTTTAAAAGATATGGGAAATGAAAGTTAAGGACTTGCAGAAAGTGTTATTAACCTACCAAAATTGGGACAGATATATGAAATATGAGAAGAGAACAGGAAGGAAACTACTCCATGAGGACTTGTCTACTCACACAGGTTACACTTTTATCTGGACTTTACGGAGACATGGTATTGTGTCACCTGTCTCCCTACATTTGGATGGTTTATGTATCACTCCTTATCATTTCAAAACAACAGTGAGAAAGTGGGGGAAAATCCGCTTTAGTAAAAATTTCTCAGCGTTTCCAGGAACGTTCGCCTTTCCTGAAAGGAAAAGTTCCAGCTACTATTTCAGTAACCCATCCTGTTGTATTGTCAGCTTGTTTGGTCTCTCCTTTAAAAAAGCGTCTTACAACTAGCACTAAAATTCTCTTTGGCACAGAGAGCAGCCATAAAGTATAAAACTGTAACCAGTGCCTACTGAGTCAGACCACCGGTCTATGTTGTATGGTATTTTTTTTTCAACACTGAAAAAGCAGATGCTATTTGGGAAGTGCAGGTGAGTGAGGACGTATTCTTCTCTCCTTACCATTTGTTAGGGGTGCTAGAGGGCACATCCTTGCCTATTGCCTCTAGCCTTTACCAGTGTGTCTTATCCCTTTCTGAATCTGCTGACAACATCTCCAGTGCTGCCCAATGAAAAAAATAAATCTTTCCTTTTACTAGCTTGAAGCTGATTCTTTAATATCAAGTAGCATAGGCCCACAGTTTCATACTTAGTGTATCTACACCTTCATTTTACCACAAACCTCAACCTTCTGTTTTCAAAACAGTTCCAGATTTTTTAGTCTCTTCTCTTAAGGCAGCTGCTCCATCCTCTTGGTCATTGTAGCTGTCCTTTTCTGTACCTTCTCCACCATCACTAAATCCTTCTTGAGATGCAGAAACCAGGATGGCACATGGTACTCAAGATGGGGGCACATCAGGTTTCAAATAGCAGAAAATCATGCCCTGTGTCCTGTTCTCAATATCGTGATGATGCCCAACACTTTGAGGGCTTAATTGGCCATGCTGCACACTAAGATGGTTTTGGCAACAGCAACTCTTAAAATCATTTTCCTGAGTTGTAATGGCCAGTTTCAGGTTCAGCATCATGTAAGCATGACTTAGATTATTAGATTACTAATGCAAATACAGAACTCAAGCATATTTTGATACTATACCTAAAATTAAAATGAAAAGCAGCCCTTTTCACAGTCCTGCGAAATAGATTTATTTCATCCTTTGATAACTTTTATAGATTAAAATCTGATAACAGTTTTCAAGGAAAAATTTCCAACGTATCTTAGAAAACTCATTTTGTGAGCATTTTAAAATGCTTGGGCGTCTGAAGTACAGCAAGTTACTATCAAAAGAGGTCTGCTCACTTTTCAGGACTAAAAAGAGAACTGCTTGAGAGAGTCCAGCGCAGAGCCACAACGATGATGGAGTGGAACATCTCCCTTATGAGGAAAGGCTGAGGGAGCTGGGTCTCTTTAGCTTGGAGAAGAGGAGACTGAGGGGTGACCTTATTAATGTCTATAAATATGTAAAGGGTGAGTGTCATGAGGACGGAGCCAGGCTCTTCTCAGTGACATCCAATGATAGGACAAGGGGCAATGGATGCAAGCTGGAACATAGGAGGTTCCACATAAATACGAGGAAGAACTTCTTCACAGTGAGGGTAACAGAACACTGGAACAGGCTGCCCAGAGAGGTTGTGGAGTCTCCTTCTCTGGAGACATTCAAAACCGACCTGGATGCGTTCCTGTGTGACCTGATCTAGGTAATTCTGCTCTGGCAGGGGGACTAGATGATCTTTTGAGGTCCTTTCCAACCCCTAACATTCTGTGATTCTGTGAAAATTTAAAGCAGACATCCTTATAAGGTTGACAAGCTCTTAATCTTATTGATATCTGTAGAATGATTATAAAAACATAATAAATTTAACATTATTAATTCATTCAGAATGGATTGCATTAGGCATTTTACTTCTGATAATTCATCAGACACACTACATATAAAGCAGTTATACTGAATCAAATTAAATTTTGGATGTTATAGACAAGTTTGACAGATAAATTTTAAGGATAGGCCAAAATCAAAGCAGGTCATAGAACAAAACTTCCCTATGTGCTGGAGGTTGCTGTCAAACTACAAAGTATGGGTCCCACTTTTAAACTATGTCACTGGAGGGAATTCCACCTATTGTAAACTGGAGCCATTTATTGCTTTTGCAGATATTTTTTCCATTTCACTGGACTCTTATATATGTACACAGAAATCAGCTACCTCAGATGATTGCTTTTGCTCTTAGCGAACATGGCTGTTTTGCTAAATCTGCTCCTTTTTTACTACCAGGATGTTTTGGAAGTGGACGAGACAGCAGCCCCGTCACTTGCTACAAAAACAGCATTTACCAGACATTGGAACTGATGCTTATGGATTTGTGCCAAAAACAATTGACCTGGTTATCCTGACTGGGAAAATATCCGAATATTGGTTGTAAAGAGTCTGAGAGAAGTGTATTCATGCCTTGTTTCTAAAACCCTGTTCACTGATACTTTTGCCAAAGGGTATGAAAAATAAATGCACAGAATAGTCACTGTAAAAAACCACTGGACACTTGTTCTACACTGTGTAAACTGCTGGAATATTCTTGGTACTTGCCTCTTTATATGAATTCTGCCTTCTGAAATCTGTATGAGCTGAAGTCACCTGTTAGAAATAGAAACACTTCACCATTTTAATTTCATATTTCCTTAGTCTTGAATAATTTCCTGCCTCCCTCTGCAGATAACAGCAACTTGCCTCTTACCTCCAGTACTGAGAGCCTGAGCAAGCCCAAGATGTGTAAGTGAAGGCCTGCAGGGAAATCCTGATTCTGCATTTTCTGTGCTGGGACCTTGTACCCTTGTCATTTCAGTGCTCAATATTCTATGTCTGGTAGAGATGTCTTGCTAGCTTTCATCCTAGAGGACTGCATCTTCTCACAGGAGGACAGCAGAGACAAAAAAAAAGTGCAGTGGGAGATAGTGTCTCCCAGTTTAGTTGATAAATTTTCCTGGGCTAGCAGGTCTGTGCTCTGCCTCTACCTGGGGCTCAGACAAGGCCCCTCATCACCTCTCTGCTGTGCTGACAGTACATGTTTTGTCTTGTGTCATGTAAAGAAGAGAGACTCTGTCAGAATATCTTGCAATGTCCTCATCTGCAAATCAACGCAGACCATTTCAATACTAGAATATTGCCTGCTGAAGGAATATTCTTCACCTTAAGGACAACTTGCCTCTATCAGGAGAGTCTGCTGCAGAAAGGGTTGGATCCAAGTGTGGCGAGGAGATCATTCTGATTACCCATCCCTCTTAACATGGATGGGAGGTTTTCAGCAGGGGCCTCCAGCAGTGTTATCCAACACATCAGAATCTGTGGGGGCACTTTTGTGGATGTCAGAGGAAAGTGCAGCTCTTTTAAGTTAGAATGCGATGCTGCTGGGAATCAAGAAGGTCATTTTCTATAACTGGAAACAAATTTCAAAAGCAGGCTGATTCTTGTTTGATGCTTTCAGACATGCCAGCTTAAAGCTAATCAGGCAAAGTAATTTTTTCTAGTCCTCTGAGTTTTGAGCTAATGTGTTTTGCTGGCTAAAGGACTTGATATTAGGCCTACCATAAAAAGCCATGAAATGTGAGAAGTCTTTTGTCTCCTTGTGATTCACGCAGAGATTTGTAGCATTTTAAGCCCAGCAATCGCTATAGAAAATTGACTTCACTGAGATAAAAATGATGTTTTATTTACCAAAAATGAACTAGCTATCAACGAGGTGAGTAAAGTTGAAGAGTTAAAGGATATTAGTGCTAAAAGAAGGGCAAAGAGCAAAACGTCATTGCCGTTCTCTCTTGTGTAAGTAGAAGAGAACATACGAATCCTTCCTGATTCTTGCATTGTCACCTGATGAGGGGCAGCCAGCCTCAGAGCTGTGCTGGACTGCAGCACTCCTCGCTGCTGCTTTCATAACAGCATTACCCACACCGATGTTGTTGTGAGCAAATCTGAGCACACCAGGTGCTCTGAAATGACACTAAGAGCAATTCCTTCCCACTTGGCACGTGGGACAAATAGTTCCCCCAGTGTTAGCAGGAGAAGTTTCATGAGTGAAGGGAAAAAGATTTGGTTCCATCTTCATATACTTCAAATGAACTTTCTTCCCACATAAACAGGTATAGAAACATAAACCACCTCCCTCTGCCCCAGGAAATTAGCATCTGTGTTCATTGGTTTCCACATTCTCAGTTTTCAAGAAGAGCTGTAATCCAGCTACAGTCATAGCCCTCGACTTTTAATTTCCAGAGTGGTGTAGACTTTCAGGCCCTCATAGAATTCCTCCTAACACATTACCCCTGCCCATGAGAGCAGAATCAAACCTACCGTATCAGCCCAGCGTTGCTCTCCATAACTGCACTCTTGGCAGGAGGAGAGAAGGAAGGAAGAGCAGGGAGCTCTGCTGAGATTGTAGCTGTATGAACAAAAAACCCTGAAATGTTCATCTCTCCTAGAATTTGATGGAAAAATTACTTGTTCCTCTTAGCGTTGTCTTTGGCTGGAATTTAAGATTTAGAAAACAGAAAATCAGTTCAGGTTTTAAGGAAACAGTTAAAAGTCTTAAATGTCATCTATATTTTAAATATCACGAAGGTGCATCTGCTATTTCCCTCCCTGCCCAGCCCCAAGTTAAAATCTCCGAGTAATTTCTATGGATTGCATCGTGCCAAGGTACCCAGTTGTTACTGCTCCAGTTGATGTCTTACTGGCAGGCTGCTGACAGTCAGCCTGTGTTTCCACCCTGCTCAACAATGAAAGCAGACAGTTTGTGGGAATAAACCATGGGGAAGGACATTGATAGGAAAGCAGCTGTTTAAACATTATGATAAGTATCCGAATAGTTCCTGACTGGGAGATAATTTTTAATAATTTTGTGGATGTGGGCAGATGTGAGCTAAACATTAGAGTTATCCATTTATAATTCCAGTCTGCAGGCAGAAGGGTTGGTCATGTAACATCTTTATTTTCTGATAACAAAGAGCCTTTCAGTTAAAGAACAACAGGTCTAGAAAGTGCTGAGCCACTCCTCCTTAGTAAGGACTAAGTCCTGCTTGGTCCAAGGAAATTTTGGAATGGGCTGCGAAAGTACTGCTGCTCATGCTGGTGGAGGGCAGGGGCAAACATTTCTGAAAGAGCATTCATCCTCGCAGAGCACAACTGCCCCACTGCCATCAACACTGTGGCCCACACAGATGGGGAGAGATGCAGCACACAGGTGCATGCCCCAGGGGTGGCAGGGCCAAGTCAAGGGCAGCAAAGATACCTTTTTTTTTCCTAAGCAGTCTGATCATAAATATGAGCAGTCAACAAAAGCATGTGAGATGATTTCTCCAAAAAAAATAATATTGGGCTGGATTTCAACTCAGGTGGCAAACTCCTGATAACAGAAGTTGTTTTCTACTGCAATCATTTATTATTATTATTATTATTGTTGTTGTTGTTGTTGTTGTTGTTATTGTTATTGTTATAGGGAATAAATGTTATACTGTTGCCTAGATCTTTTTTACAAAAGAGAAAAGAGCGTTTTTCCCCTCTGATAGTTTTCAGTTGTGACAGAAAGCCTTAGTAGGGCAGTGGGCATATGAGAGCACACAACAGCCCCTTGTCCAGGGGCTGAAGAGGGACAGGCAGCACTGGTGTGTCATACTGTCCATCGTGTCATTTGAAGCAGTTTTGGTATCTGAAACAAGACCAGTGACAGCTGCCGCTGCCTCCACGGGGTCGAGGAGTGGGTAACTAACTGGGATTACCAAGATTGTCCTGCTGCCCAGCCTGCTGAAGAAGCACCAGCCTCTGGGCCTCACTCACAGGTGACCTGTGTCCCACCCTGCCCTGCTCCTACCTGGAGAAACCTGGAGCTGACACCTCCTCAAAAACAGCAGTTCATGCCAGATCCAGCTCTGCCTTGCCCCCTCCCAACCCTTCCTCCCCCTCTATAACACTCTTGCTGACACTCAGTAGTCCCAGCTCCAGCTTAGATGATACCCTGCAACCTTCTTTCTGTAGGTGATTTCCTGCTGCAGGAAGTCACAGTTCCCCTTTGACTTCACCAAAGTAAATCAGCTCTTGTACTTCACCTGCATTTTCAACAAAACAAATGTGTTAGTTATAATCTGTGGGCATTTTGAGTAACAAAATGATAGATAAAAACACTCCCCTTTCATCAGGCTGTTTTATCTCCCATGCCATATGAATGGCAGAAAGAAGAAAGCCCAGAAACTCATCAAAAGAAGAGAAGAGTTTGTCTCTCCTCTTCACCATCTGTGGTACCCTGCAGCAAGATGGCAGCTGCTGTACCACTGCCACAGAGAGCAAGACCCCTCACTATGGGGAAATATGATAAGGGACTAAAACAACTTATTCTACCCTAAGTGTACAATCCCTTTTTTGTTTGTTTGTTTTAATTTCATATAACCTCACATCCCACAAGTTTAAGCTTGATCGTCACATTCAGATAATCCCTCAGAACTTTTACATGAAATTTGGCATTAAATGATCAAATTTATACACTTTCTCCTCATCTGATTCCACTAATCTCTCCCACTTCTATCCAAATGTCTTGCAAGCTTTTCAGTAAATTTAATTTGTTTTTAATTCTAGTGAACCTGACCGGTTTTCAGTTTGATGAGTAGTGCTGCGCATACCACAAGCTGGGATGTCCTCACTGCTGTGCCCAGGGCAACTTTGCAGCCCTCGGAATGGCAACCAAGGGCAGGACCCTAGAGCCTGCTGGCTGATGGTGGGAGACAGCAGTTTTTAGAAGTTCAACAAAGTAGCCCAGTCTGAAGCATTAGATTTCCCCTCCATAACTGAAAGCAAGTAGCAGTCATAAGAACTAGAGAAAGATGCACTATCATGTTGTGTCCACATTAGCCTTATTATAAACAAAAATAAAAATTTTAAGGCCAACCAAGTCAAATTACCAAGTCAAACTATATCATACAGCAGAGGTCTTCTCAGCCTGAAGTTGCCCCAAAATCTTTTGTAGCGACCCAAACAAGCAATGCCCTTTTAGGGGCACTGTAGTTCACTGCTCATCCGTGACTTCCCCTGCCAGAAACACTGAGATGGGCAGGTAAGTAATGCCCTTGGTATCCCTTTGGATACAGCAGTTTTGTCCTGGTAGAAAGTTGTTCTCAACTGTTTCCTATCTGTAGCCCAGCTCAGTGTCTGCCAGGAGTATCCAACCACATTTTGGATCAGTCAGTGTAAGAGAATGTGATGTGGGTAAGGAGAGAGGATAAGGAAAGTATTGCACAGCACTGCAATACTGTGGCTATTCAGTTGAAACACGTGCCAACTTTGGTGGTTTCATTGAGCTGTTTACAAAAAAAAAAGGAAGATGAAGAGATAAAAATATGAATGCTACTGATGCCTGTAGCATGGGCATTGTGTAAGAAAGAGATTTTCTGAAGAGACTGTAAAACACTCTTCTGAAGAGTACCAAGCAATAGTAATCTCTCTATAACATCATACAAGAGGGCTCTAAGGGCAGCAAAGATACTTGGCAGACAAGAGCAAGAGGACTCCTCCACTCCACTGTTAGCAAAAGTGCAGGAATATTTCTTTGGAAAAATAAATTAAAAAGATTTTAGATGATTAAATTTTGATATGGAGAATCCATCTCTAGGAGAGCTTATGTCAGTCCCATTACATCACTGTATATACCTACAACCCTGTAAACACACCCTGGGGGCAGCTCACACAAGGTTTTCAGTTTGGGCATGGAGTATTTCAGCTCATACACTTATTTGGAGTGCCCTTCTCCCCAGCTCATGAAAAACTCAAATTAAACATTGTCATGAGCCTGGCCCAAAGCAGGTGATGGCTTTAGCAGGTCAGCTTACATGGGTTCACAAGACTAGGAGGAACCTTCTCCTAGCTTACCACTGTTTCTGTACTCCCTCCATGCTACGGGCGCCCAGGTGCTGTGCTGCTAGCACTCCCTTTGCTACACCTCTCACCAGCTGCCCTTCCTGCATCAGGAGCAGATGTGGTCCAGCACAGGAGGAAAGCAGGCAGGAAGAATGCCCACTGCATGTGCAGCACTCGTGTCCAGCGTTCAGTGCATGAAATGACATTATTGCCTAAATATGTAACATAATCACATAAGCCTGTATCTCACTGCAAGGATCACATCCAGTTCTTACAGTTCTTAATGTTGTCAGTACTGGATGCCATCTTACAGTTTCTGTGATAAACATCCAAGGAAGGATTTGTGATAAGACAGTGGTATTCACCCTCCAGAAGTGGGAAGGAAGCTTTCTAGCTTTCCAACTGTAGTTATTGCTTCACCCTTGTTTAGTCTATTCTTTCCTGTCAGTTGAATAGGAATTTAAAAGCAGAACCAATTTTTTTATATATATATAAACATTTGTGGTAAGCACTGAGCCACAACAGTGTCGCAACCAAAACACAGTTGCTCAACGGCACCTGTTAGTGCAATTACTTTGACATAAAATGTGTTCTTTGCTGTTGTCTACAGGAAAAATCAGCAGCAGCCTGTTACCCTGCAGCTCCAGCTGGCAACAAAATTTGTTACCTTGATCTTGCATATTATTGCAGATGAAAATAACAGAATTCCAGTGATCAAACTTGTTTTTCACTTACTTATTACCAAGTGTGAGCAATACCCTGCAACCAGACAACCTTGAGAAACAAGACTAAACAAAGCTGCTTATTTACAGATAAATATTTTCAAGGGACCTAAATTTATACACATCAAGGAAAGCATACCTGAGGGCATGTTTTTCCCTTATTTTTCTCCATGGCTGAGTTAGTGCTAGAGAGAAGGCAGAGTCTTAACAACGGTTCTCACAAACCCTTCCACAGTCCTAAGTAGGGGAGACTCCAAAGTAGTGGCTAAAGACAAAAGAGCAACCAGAGAATTAGGATCTGATCAGAAGTTCTGCCAAGTTTCTCCTAAAATAACTGTCATTGTAGAGTGCACAGTGCAGATGTTACCCATTTATTTAGGGTTAAGGGGTTTTATGGTTGTTAAAGACTATTTCTGAGAGGTCTGTGAAAGATAACTGAAGTGAGCAAGAGCAAGCTGGGGAAGTTCTAGTTCACTGCAATAGGGCATGTACTTCTGATGGGAAAGGTGTACAGATTCATAAATTTAAGAAAGGTACATCCGTGTTGACCAGTGTGGAAGGCCAAAGAGACACATCTTATTAGGTTTACGGGCAGCCTGATCCATAGGTCCCCTATAGAACCATATGAAATTGGTACATTTCTTGCAGTGGGCTGTTAGAGCAGATTTTTATATATCTATGTGCAAGAAGCAACACACATAAATAGTGTGGTAGGCATGGGCTGTCCAAGGCCTTCTGGAAGGCTCAGGATTGACACAGCTCTCTACCTTCTATACAGAACTGTAGTACAAGTATGACAATATGCCTCTGAATGTGTTTACATGGTTTTGACACACCATTACAGCAATGTATAGTGCCTTACAGACAGTCTATACTGTCATGCTAAAGCCAACTGTGTTGGAATAAAAGACAGAAAAATATTGGGAAGTAAGCAGATGGAAGGATAAAAAATGTCATCTATCTGTGAAATGAAAGAGCATGAGAGAGATGCTGAAGTTATCATGGACAGTTTTCAGTAAGAAGATATGACTTCAGGCTGATGGATCGAATAGTGAGAGTCAATAGTTGGAGTTAGCACAGGTTGAGGGCTCTTCTTACAGAATACACTCAATGGCCCACAGGATAAGGCCTTATTGTATGAATTAGCATGGAATGAAATCTGCAGAGAAACAGCTCATCCCACTATTTAATGGAAGTGCTGAAAGCTGGTAAAATTTAGGCTGTGCCCCACAGAGCCAAGGAAAACAGTGGGGCCCTGTAACAGACATAAAGGAGACTCAAGAAGAAATAGAATCTGAGAAACCTTAAAGTGGACCCACAAATCTATGTTTAGTGTCTATTCACAGCAGTGAGTAGCAGACTGGGAAAGGTCTCTAAGCTTGTTGTTCATTTTTTTATTCTTATATATTCTTTTTACCTTTAAAACTGGAAAAGAAAGAATCTCAAAAAAATGAGCAAAAAGCACACAAAAGGACACCTGAGGGGAAAAGGTTGTTCTTTATAAGTTGCAAAGTTGACATTGTATAATAACAGAAGGAATAAATGTCAAAAAAACCTATTGTGTACCGTGCTAGTAAAAGGGCATTACTCATAGCCTGATATAAACAACTAACAGCTCCCATCTGGCAAGAAAAGTCTTTGCGGAGGGAAATACACTAAACCTCTGCCGTTGATAACTGAGGCCTGTTATGGGAAATGCCTGCAGGATCCAACTGTGATTGCAGCAGAGGGAAGGGAAATGACATGCTCACGTCCAGAATAGCTTAGAGTCTGACAGTATTTGAGGTGTTTCAAAACGGCATACATTCAGAAATGAAAAGCAAGTAAAAGTGGACACTGGGTACAGAGCAGTTCAGGCGGCTGAGCTCTGAGATGGCTCCTTGCCCCTGACTTTTTCGTGATGGAGCATCCACGTTACCATCAGCCCTAACATCCCTGCTTTGGAGGAGGGAAGAGGAGAGCAAGGCAGTGGTGGTTCGGACTGAAAAATACAGGTGCAAATCTTTGGGAAAAGAAAATAAGAAACTAAAAATGAGGAAATTTTGATAATTCCAGAGAAGAAATTGTCATTCATATAGCGCTTGAGCCGGAGCTCATCAAAGCCAAAAAGAGCCTTGCTGTGAGTTTCAGTGGGCTTTGGCTCATGTCCATAGGCTAAACGCTTTCTCTGGCAAGCCTACAGAGTGATTCAGCCCCAAACTGCTCAGCACAGCCAAATTCAAAAGCCCTATTCATATTCTAAAAAAAGCAACTGGACATCGTTCCATGGTCCCAGTTGCACAATTGTCTTCAAACAGGTGGCAGAAACAACATCCGTCGCTGGCCAGAAAACCAAAGAGAATGTTAGGAGCCTGTGCTAGAGCAAGATTTTACATCTAACATTCATACCATGCAATCAATTTAACATTTTCCATTGAGATTACTCTCTTTAAAAGCACTGGTCAGGCTTTTTCCTTGTTGGTTTGTTTTTGGGGTTTTGGATTGGGGTTTTTTCCTGATTTCACTGCAGAACTAATATATTCATCTCCTCTCACAGCAAATCATATTAGCATGTAGAACTGATACAGCAAACAGTAGCAGGCATGGTGAGATACTTGAGGGGCTTTCCTTTATTGCAGGAAGAAAGATACCTAAAATCTAAATTACCACTTTTTAATAAAGGTATTAGTAGTTGTATCCTGGATAAAGGAGATTGGAGAAGAGTACATCTCACAGAATGGGAATTTCTGGTGGATTAATATCCTAAATCCCAAATTACACCAAAATGATCATGGAGAAAAAAGCAGAGAGAATGGAAGGATGCAGCGAGTCAGTCACCCAAACCTCTGCCAAGGTTTTCTGCTCTGAGCAAGAGAAGGTTGAACTATATGCAAGCAGCACCAGCCTATGATATACAGAGGTTAAAATACAAATAATATATCTCATGCTTTGCAACACCCAAGCAGAAGATGCTTCAATGATTGTGTAGTCTTATAACTGGACCAAGCAGTTGTGATGAATATGTTTCTATCTCCCCACAGCTCCCAGGGAAAAAAATAATTCAGCCTTTACCTATCATACAGGGAGAGAGACTAAGAAGTAATAGGAAAAAATTTAAATAGTGAGCATTGACATTGCCATTTTGACATTTTTAAAATTGAAAGGCTTGTTTGGAAAAGGTCAAATGTTTATTTCAATATTGTTCTAAATGAAATGTTTACTTTTCCTTTCAAAATAGCATTTTTTGGTTTAAAATAATCCAGCTGACAAGGAAAAAGACATTGAAGATCCCAGAAATTTAATAAGAGGTTTTGAATTTAGCTTCAAATTTGAATAGTTTCTCTTCTGCTTGACTCAGACTCTTCTCTCCTCACACTTCTCTCTAGCATTTCAGATTTGGGCCAATGAACAAAAACATCTGTTGTTTATGTGTACTGTTTGAACAATGACATAGGGTGAATCTGCAATATAGTGATGCTCCAAGAGAACGTGCAATATCTTCGCAAGGGAAGAAGAACTCCTTATGAGAACAGCACTGCTGAATTCCTTGTTGCTTTGTGCTCATTGTAAACAGTTTCTGCAGGGTCAATGCGTGTAGCACACCTTCACTGTCTTAAGGCATATTCCTTACCCATTTGCAGCTGCTGTAAACAGCTACAGGACAAGACACCATCAGGTCCTATGGGTCCACAACATAAGTAAATGTTGGATGGTGTTGCAGCACAAAGTCATCCTAGAAACACCTCCGTGAGAGAAAGTAAAGAATTTAACTAACTTTCTGAAGAATTAAAAGGCCAAGTTTTCATCATCAGTGGAGAAATCCTGGCCATGCTCTAAATCATCAAACATTCTCAGAGACTTCAGTGGGAACAAAAATTTAAGAAAGTATACACCAGCCTCCCTCCGGACAATTTATTTCCTTTTTGTCTTGAACTTAATATAGACGTGGTTTTGCTTTCTTTTTTTTATTATTTTTTTTAAGTCCTGGGCAAGGACACAAGTAGGAAATCTCTAATCTCTGGCAATAGGTGCATGCAGGAACTTGTTGAAGAAGAAACAATGAAGTGCATGCCTATTTGCATTTCTGAATTTCACTGTTTACATACTTCTTGCAGAAAAACATAAAGGATCACGTAAGTATTCCCATTTAAACTTTTTGTCATTTTTCACCAAGAAAAGCATCTTGAAGAACTTGCCCTAAGTTTGATGAAAAAAGCCAAAATTCATTGTGTGGTAAACACAATTTAATAATTAATTTAATTTAATAGAGTTTGCTACAACCCCTTCCAAAGGAGGAGAAAAGAAGAATTAAAAAAAAACCACAGGCAGGTTAAGGAATGTGTCACACAGCTGTACTCCAAATACACCCCACTCAAGCTCTGGTTCATCTTGGTAGAAATGAAAACAACTGGGTGGATCTGAGAATTGCTTCTTTTTCCCATCTCACTTCACTCCTCTCCAGTTGGGAGAACAGTGTAGCAGCAAAAATTCCCCTGGTGAACTGTAACCTGTGTTTAATAGCCTTGAGGCCAAATTATACAACTCAACATACTTTGATCTCTTACTATCACTTTTCTACCTTTTTATCTCACATTAATCATTCAGCTTTCCTCCCCTAATTTCTCCCATTCCCTTGTAAACACACCCATTTGCAGTCTGCTGTGGACTTCTGACCTTGCCTTCAAGATCCCACCAATGTGACAAAAGGTGCATCAACCTTGCCAAGGAAGAAGGACAAGGGCAGGTCGTGCAAGTTTACTTTCCCAGACAATTCTAGACATACAAGAACTGAGAAGTTTAAACATGTCATAAGAATATACATATGCTGTATATAGCGTGTAGTAATATGCCTTAACAGGAAAACTTGCAAAAACTTTGGCAAACAGTGAAATGGTATTAAAAAGCTCTTTCCTCACTCCACATTGTAATGTTTTTAGTTTCTTATTGTTAAATTAAATTAATAAATGAAATAACAAGAGCTGAAATGAAAAGGTGTACTGCAGAGCCTCCCCAGCCATGAGATAGATCTGTAGATAACTAAATTCACCAATCATATGACCTATTCTGCCACATCTCTACTGTTTTCTATTCATACATAGTTAAAGTGTGTTAAAACTACATTAAAGTTGCAGAGTCAACATTCAAAAAGTTGAAAATGCCGGAATTAAACCTGCTTGGGCAACATCAATCCAATCTGCTTATGCAACTGCACTCAGTCTTAATTTTATAACCACACATTTTTTCCCTGTCCTCTCCCACCCTGCCTCAGTGTGCGCAGTAGACTCAACAAGCACCTATTTCAAATTCTATTTCATACTTTCTTTCTGAAGGCTGATTAAACTAAAGAAGTATGGGCACATAATCTGGCAGTGAATTTAACAGACATTTAACAGACATTCAAAGTCTTTTTTTCCAGAAATATTCCATCCAAGGTAGATATCCATTTTGGAAAATTTCATATAGACATATTTCCTCAGAAAGATCCTTGTGGGTCCACAAAACCTGAGCTATTCTTCTTAAATGGTCATCTTGCTTCCACCTTGCTTCCTAATAAAATGCTTTGGGTTCTTAATCAAAACAGATTTTTATAAGATTTCAAATTTTCCCCCAAATGAGTGTGTTTTCTGTGTTTTGTCACAAGTCAGTAAGATAATTTTTTTTCCCTCTTGAAAACTCAGTTACTGGAAAACAGAAATTTAGCTCACTTTAAAGCACTTGAGATAATGCAATTAAAATCACGTGTATCCATCACACTCCTGATACTCAGGAGTATCAGCAAAATCCGAGAGACACAATTCAGAAAAACCTCCAAGCAAGTCTACATACTGGTTTGGAAACATTCCCTGACTTTTTGCTTGACTGACATGCACTTTGGGAAAAAAAAATAATGCACATTTTTTCCCTGCAAAGATTGACTTACGTGCTTAATTTTGCCATTTGGAAAGTCAGTAAGATTAAATACATGCACAAATCTTTG
The DNA here is from genome assembly GCA_028020825.1 of Podargus strigoides. NCBI lineage: Eukaryota > Metazoa > Chordata > Aves > Caprimulgiformes > Podargidae > Podargus > Podargus strigoides. Next base: position 122,482,151 of record CM051663.1, on the reverse strand, counting down.
AAGAGGTGAGGGCTAAACAGCCTTCTGATGGAAGTACTGGAGAATATGTGTGATCGTGTATGGCATCTTCTTTTTCCCTCTAAATACTACAAAGGCTAAATGCAGTCTGCAGCACCTTACAGATTAATTATCAACTACACACTATGTTTTTTCATTTTTTTCTTCCTTTGTTCCTTCTAGCTGACAGCTAGTAGTTTTACTTTGTTCTCACTTTGAAAGTGCCTACATTTAACTGGTGATAAGTCCTCTCAAAGAATTCTGCTTGGAGCTTCTTGCAGCACAGAGTCTTCCAATCAATCCCATTTCTTCTGGCAGGGAGTCCAGAGATTTCCAGCAACCCACTTTGAGGAGATCAGAGCAATGGAAACTCCCTTGAAGACTTTCTCCTGGAAAGGGCAGGTCTTCTTTGGAGCACTTACAGCTCAAAGGCAATTACTGCATATTTCCAGGAAAAATCTGACCTGGTGGCACAAAGGTGCACTACCACACTGGTGAGAAAAGGCATTCAGGATGATTTTAAAAAAAAAAAAAAAAAAAAAAGATCCACAAAAGAGTCTGAGGGGTTTTTTACTGAACTCTAGAAATTTTGCTTTCTTCTTTGGAAATGAACCACCTAAATACATCGGTTTTGAAGAAGGCTATCAAATGCTTTGTGGACTCTAGCAGATAAGACACTAATATAGTCGCTCATAGATTTGTTGGTGTAAGTAGGCTAAATTTCCACAGAGACTGCACTGGAAGAAACCCTTTGAAGTCAGTCCTACAGCAGATGTTGAATCTTACTCCTGAGAGAGAGAAAATATCTATCAAATGCCATACACCTCTGACAGACTCTGGCTGGGAGACAAATCTCAAAATTAATGTAGAGAATAGGACCTGATCCACTGAAGCAGTTTTTTGCATATCTTAGGAAACTAACTTTATTTAAGGTATTTGTATTAAAACAAAAAAAAAAAATTCTAAAGTATAATTAGCATCAAAAGTGCATGAAGGATCAAATAATTCACTATGCTTATAATCTGATTAATAATATAACAGCTTCAGTGGTTCAAAGAAACACTGCACTAGTGGAACCTGCAGTGGAATGAAACGGAGCTTGGAACAAGCTCAGGCTGCAGTCCAAAAAGTGGAGAAGGTTTCACTAAAAGGACCTCAAGAGATCATCACTACATCAGCATGAAAAGAGAGTGGGACCCGTCTTGTGTGTCACTTCAGCAATCTCAGATGTCAAATGAATCACTTAACACATTATAAAAGCTAAAGATGGATGGTTGAGAGGACTGATAAAAATGCAAATCGAAATGGCCAAAAATTCACAAAGTATGAGCAATGGAAATAAACCCAGAAAACCATTCTGTCAGGTGGTTAGAAAGCATGAGTCAGGAGAATGATGAATGTTAATATGTCTTTGAAAAATGTGAGGCAGATACTTATACAGACATGGACAGAAATGAGGTTAAAAGGGCCAGTGTAGAGCTGAGGGAATAACCTAAGTGTTCAGCCTAAAAAGAAGGAGCAAAGCAAATCCACTGCTGGTAGCTGAAATGTGAAGAAGTGAGAGTAACTTTAGCCTGGTTTGGCATATCAGGAGTGGGATTGCTCAGGGGATGAAGACATCTCAATCACCACAGACATGTACTGTCTGTTATAAAACGTCATAAATAGAAAAACAAAATTCAATAACCAAGGTCCCACTAGGTGTTACATAACCATTCAACACAGCATACAAAGAAATAGCAATGGTTAACAAAAAAAGTTTATCTTCTTTATCAGCCTCAGCACACATTATGCAGACACACAGACTTTGAGCATGAACAAATTCAGTTTTGGCTAGCATATTACACTGTCATCATTCTTAGTCAAGAACTACATTTTCAAAATAACCCACTAATTGTGCATCGGTTAATTTGGGATCCCAAATACTAGGCACTTAAGCATTTACCATTAGCAGTGTTCTGCATTTAACTGTGTCTCTGTTGAAGTTCCTGTTCTGAGCATCCTGTCCCATTTCCAAAAAACTGAAGTGCTTGCAGACACCATTGGCTTTAGCTGTCATTGTGGCCATTCAGCTTCTTGCTCAGCCAAGGTCTTGGAGCCTCAAGTTTCAGAATTTGAAACATAGTAACCTAAAATTTGTAAAAGAACTGAAATTTGGTATGAATAATTGGTCTTTGGGGAATTTAGCTTAATCTATGGCATATTCCACCCCTTCTCCCTCCTCCCCATCCGCCCCTGAGTCCAAAAGAAAAATAAAATACAGTTTTTGAGATATCAGTAGGAAGTCCCACATCAGAGATTATTGTAAGTAAATTGTAAGAGAGCTGGCTCCCCATTAAGGGTACAACAATCAGCAATAAAATGTAAACAGGCAGAATACATAATACCTGAGAAATAGTAAAAGTTTGTAAATCACCTAAATCAAGATAGAAGCCACTTTATTAGCAGACTTAGAACGGACCAAACTACATTTTGTGGTAGATAAAATTCGAAGAATCAGAGAGCTGAGACCCATAATGCCTTGGAAAGCCGTATGTTCAGGAGATACCAGATGCATGTATTTATCCCACTGAGCTCCTGGCATTAAAGGGCTGAGGCCTAAATTTGGATTTGAATTTCCCACTCTAAATCTTGCAAAAATAAGTTTAGACAAACTGTCAGAAAGGTCAGGCTAGTTTCATACATTCTAATACTTAAACTCATTCTAGCCTTATAGTAGATACATCAAGACACACACCAAAGAAAATCTGTATGAAGTGACAGCCAAAAAATTAAAATATTTTTTTCTGAACTGCAGAGGAAATAGTTCTATTGTAATTCACTTGAGGTTTTGGGAGAGCAGTGCATGGGTGGTTAATATTTTGCCTGACCCATTGCGAAGAACTAATAAAAGTAAAAGCTATGCAGCTGCCCCTTCTAATCTGAGAACAAATCACAAAGGCAGGCTCAAACAATAGGCAGGTGAGTTCTCAACTGAACGATTAGGAGGAGGACAAACAGAAAAAAAAAGGTAAAGCAATCCACCCAACCTCTTCGGCAAAATTTAATAAGACTAGTAGTTTAGAAAGGGACCGCAAATCTACTGAAAACAAAGTTTCAAATAACAAACACCAATAAAAGTACAATACAAATAATAGCCTCAAGGCCAAAGTCCAGAGATTAGCAGAGCAATCAAAAAGAGCCAGAAACACACAATCGTATGTCTGTGAAGCAGTCTGTCAAGCAAACAGCTCTCAAAAACAGATTTAGAGAACAAGCTCTGTGGAAGAAATGGTCGAAGGCTGATGGATAGAGCCAATACACCCACCCAGGCTGCGATTTCTCAGTGAATGTCAATCTACTGAAATAAAAAAAAAATTTCCTAAAAATCAGCTACACATTGCCAGGATAAGGGATCATAAGGAACAGATCAGAAGTTTGCTACCATAATCTTAGCATTAAATAGAGCTATTCCCACTTGGCACTGAACATTTTGGTAATGCTGAATTATGCTTACTCTTAGGGAAATATATTAGAGCTGTACTGTAGGGTACAGTACACATCAGCCTAAGTGACAATAATCAATACATCTTTGCCATTCAATCAATGAAAATACACACTGAGATTCAGGAGCCTTGCCCTGAGTGCGCATCTGGGTACTTATTTGAGACAAAGCATGCAAAGTGTCCCTTTTTAAATCTTCTGCCTTCTCCTGAATTGATGAGATCGAGAGGCTACCGCAGCTCTCAGGCAATCGTGGACTTCTGTTCTGGGGATAAAAGTGTGACAACATGACCATTTGGTCATACATGACCCTGTCCTTGCCTGCAAGATCATAGCACCCAGGACAGTAATATTTCAGAATAAGCCAACTGTCAAGTTGAATTAATATTCCAGAATTTAACTATCAAAAAATAATAATTTTCTGCCAAATATTAAAAGACAGGACTGATTTCTATTTCCCCAAAATATTTATTTTGGTAATTTCGACTTACTTTTTTTTATAATGAGACCTCATTTCAAATCTCGTGTTGCACCTTATCTGCAGAGGCAGTCTCTTGCCTCATTTGGCAGTGGCAAGACCCAAACCTGCAAAGTCTGTGCATGTTCTGAACTTCCTGGAGACAAAAGGTGTCACTGAGGTTAGCAGAACTGATGATGTGCATGAAGGTAAGTGCACATCTAATCAAGTATTTGCAGGGTCAGACCCCATTATAATATTATTAAGCCAGGATCATTTAACAGAGACCAGAAACTTTCTTTTGTGTTCCAGGAATAAATCCCCTACTGTTTCAAAGCTCCTGAACAAATAGGGTTTTCATATTTGGCTGTATCCACTGTCTATTTTTGATCTTTGTCATTTACCCTGCCCCACATTTACGCCAGGAGCAGCTGAGAAAAATGTCTGGATGTGTTTATTTTTTTATTTCCCATGGAGCAGAGCCACGAGATAGTCCTCCCTGAAAGGAAACTAACCCTGATTACATGACTGATGGGATTGCAGGCAAAAAATATAGCTCTTTTTAAAGTTTACCCAAGAGCAGTGTCTCTTCAAGCAGCGTGACCCTGTGGCTTCATTTAACATTTCTAGGACAGAGTCTGCAAGGTTAATGTGTTAAGACAGTAAAAACTTTCCCTTTGCCTTGGGCACATCACTTCTATTCAGAAAGGCAAATAATACCCCACCTACAGCAGCCTGCCCAGAAGCCCAAAGGCTGCACAGCAACAAGCCTCTGTTTCTTCCCCGTCTCCTTGAGACTGACATTGCCTGGGTACTGAATAGCCTGGTGGGAAGAGTTCAATGCAGGGTTTGCACTTTCCCAGCCATTAGCCAGCTGCCACCGCATTTCATTATCTTAGGGGGTGCTTTTGTACATCAAAGGCACTTCCAAACAGTGTGATGAAGTGGAAGTAACCGAGCTGGGTCCATGTTGCAAGTCGCAGTATTATTTATTGTCGTTATTTTTTTGCGTCCCTCTCATGCCATCTGGCCTGCTAACTGTAAAGGCCGGTGATGGAAAAAAGACTCAACACACCCGTCTCGGTTTCTTGGAGTGAATCCTGCAGAACAACTAGGCCTTGGAGCAACTGCCTGTTGTTGTCAGGACTTTCTATTGTTTTGCACTAGGAGCTCTCTAAAAAGCAAGGGGAAAAAAACAAAGGTAGCGCACAGGATCTCAAGTGAAAACAAAGTAAGCAGAGCATGAAAAGCAGCACTGAGATGGCTTTTTCTTTGCTTTCTTTCTGACGTAGCCAAGAAATAAAGAGTTGAAAAAGGTTTTCTTTCAGCCTTCTAAAGAAGCTGCCTGTGAACAAGCCAAGGTAGTGGGTTTTGCATAAGATCGACTCAGATCACTGTTCAGCTCTTTTAACTTCCTTCAGGTTTTGTCTTATTATGGCTTTCTTTTAATGACAAAAGCCCATATGGTTGGTGATTTATTGTACTTCTCCAGAGTTTGAAACCTGCTTTCCATTATTGGAAATCTCTACTTGATACATTCATAAAATCTCAAGAATTATATTCAAAGGTGAAAAAAAGGAAAATCTTTCTCTGTGTCAGAGACTGATAATGAGTGACTTAAACAGAAGCTGTCAGTGGATGTACGATTAAAGTTGCACTCTTGTATGGTGGCTCAGTTTTACAGATGAGGGAATAAACTACAACAAATTTCTACCTTCCTACCTCTGCTGTGCCTGCCTGTCACCAAGACACTCTGTTGCCAGAAAAATAAACTCAATAAGAAATGCTCATACTTCTGTACTGACATTTTATGCCATAGATATTTTGGTTAATGATTTATTTTACTTTCATTTAGCCATTACCTTGAGGCTTTAAAAATATAGTAGCTTGACTATGAATGAGACAGGGTAATTGACTGTGCAACATCAAGGTAGCATGGCTTGAAAAATGCCCCAGACATGCAGGTCACCACTCACAGAACATTGGCTCTCCTTTTTACAAAATCACAATGTTTTTTTGCATTTTGATTGCTTGCCATGAAAATAAATATTTGGTATGATGAATCCTGCTGTATAAGGCCTTGATTCTGCAAACAAAGTCACACAGGGAAAGCATTTGCTTATACAGATTCCAAGGGTGAGTGTGCATGAAAAAAGAGTTTGCAACCCTTTAGTAGGCTTGATTAACTTAATTTGAGATTGGCAAGAATAGGGGCTGAGATAGTACAAGACTTTTCATTTTATCCTGAAATCTCTTTCTGTTCTGTGCTCACTGCAGCTAACCTGTAGCTGTGAAATATCTCCCTGTAAGCTAGCAATTAGATTGCTATCCGAGATTGACTTGGAAATAGTAGTTAGAGAAGTCAAGCTACGGGCAGCCAACATCAAAATCAAAAATCCCTGACCTTGACTGTTCTTAATATGAAATGTCTTTTCCTGCTGCTTTTGAATGAACGAACAAACGAGAGCCAGAAAATGATATAGCAGACACTTTCTTCTGAAAAGATAAAGCAAATTTATTTTTTTTCCATATACAATCTGCTGCCCAAGCACAAAGACAGGAAGCAATATTAGGAAATTCTTAAATATACGATTTACGCTGGATAGAGTCTCTTCCTTCTCCTTTATATCACTTAGAACAAATAGTGAGACAAGAATTTCTTGAACTTTAGCAATTTGCTCAGAAAATGTGTTCTCCCTTTCCCTGATACTGCATTGTGAAGAAAGCATTTATTTCTAGTGGCAGGTTTTAAATTTCACTTAAAATAAAACTGCATCTTACACACTCGGCTCTGTCTCTACTCCTGCCATCCTGGCTTTCTTTGTAATGGGACTGAACAGGTGCTGCAACACAGCTCGCTTTTTCAAGCTGCACACAGATAATCTTGCCCATTTTACAGCACAGCAGGCATCCCTTCTTGGGTAAGCAACCCTGTGCCATGCAAATGGAGGGAACAGTCACAAATAAAGAAGTCCTTTGCTCAGTTTTAGGAAAATGAACAAGCCAGATGTATCCCGTAAGTCTCCACCAGACAGATTTGTGAAGTGTCGCAAATGAGTTGCCCACAGGAGATCCAAGGCTCATGGAACAGATACTTTTATGTGGATGAACTAAAGGAATTGCTCAAAAGCAAGATGGCCAATACAAGTAGGTTTCCCATCTGTGTAAGGCAATAGGATAGCATCTCTTTTGTCATTTTGATGAGCATTTATTCCCCATTCAGGACCAAATGTGTAAAACAGGGGTCCCTTGATAGGCTGGACAGGCAGCGTTTTACCCCAGTGGCCCCACAAGCTGTTGTTTGGGCAATGGCACCTGGACAAAATCCCCCTCAGGGAGGAGGTGTGCAGCATCTTCTGCAGAGAGGTGGGCAGCCAGCATGACCCCTCTCTGCTGGGGTTTGGAGGAGGAAAACACAGCTGAGTAGCGCGAAGCTGCAGAGCACAGTGCACCGAGCAGCCCAAGGAGTGGAGGGAAAGGCTCATGTTCTGGAGAGGCGAGCACTCAGGTTTGGCAGTAAATTTGTCTGAGGGGAGAGGCTAATTTCACTCTCTGATAAACAGTATTAGGGAAAAACTCACTGAGTTAGCCTTCAGGCTAGGTTCCTCACCTGATGAAAGCAAGACAGGCTTTCACTGTCCCGCTGGAGCGGAGCAGCAGCTGAGGACGTGGCCCCCAGCACTTTCTGCCCTCCCACAGGCTCTCCCCAGCAGCAGTGCTGCCAGACCCTCACTGCAGGCAGGTGCACGCTGAAGGCCAGATTGCAGCTTGCCCAAACACAGCTACCCCAGAGAGCGGGGTCCTCTCCAGCCCCCACCTCCCCCTTGCCATCCCACGAGGCTGTCATATGGATACCTTTCTTTGCCAGCTGGTTTGAAGCAATCCAAACTGCTACTGTGGCATGGCTCTGCCATGGTAGGAAGAAGAAAAGAGACTGGATAAGGTTTCTCCTTGCTGCTATCAGGAAAACAGGGAGGAATCAGAGAAAATATAAACAGTGCTGCATTCAGAGTTACTTCTAGTGTTTCCCTTCCAGAAGCAAGGGGAAGGTAGAAACACACTGCAGCTCTCAAGACTGCCTGTCAAACCATGTAGCAGCCCTGGCTGAGAGCTGGTCAGCCAGGTCCTAAATCTGATGGTCACAAGGAAAAGAAAGTTCAGATGATGCATCTCATTCACCGAAAGAACGATAAAAGTAGGCTTCCATGTGAAGATATGTTTCCTCTGCATTAGAGTACTTTTAAATAGCATGACAGCAAAGACTGAAGATAATAATAGTTCTCACTTTGTTTCAGATGTGGTAAGCTAAAAGCAGCTTTATTTAGCTTTGCATTTCATTAAAGGTCACTGTGAATTAAGAATCTCTCTTCTGAACTACTCAGCTATTTCCATGCAGTGTCACTGTCTGGACAGCCCTCCTAACACATCAACAGCTAATGAGCAATGACAATAAGTTATGAGGCACAATTCAAGGAAACAGAAAACAAAAATGGAAGGATGTGAATTCTATGGAGCACACAAAGAAACATGGGTGGGATGCTCGTTTCCTCAAATTGTGTATCAACTTCATAAGTTAGCTACAAATCATCCCCCGTTAAAGGATGAGGGTATGGTTACATCCCACCTTTGTGTTCTTTTTCCAGTGCTCCATTGTGGAACAAGATCTCTGCTTCTTCTGATTGAAGAAGTGTAACTTTTTTACATGTTTTCAAAAGTACAGTTGTTGAAATGATTCAGCTCTGGCCTTGCAGCACAGAAAATCAGCAGATGATTTCAACATAGCCGAAAAAAAGAAATCACAATGCAGACTTACACTAACTTATGCTCAAATGATAGCGCTTAGATTAGATTATTTAGCAAGACAACAAAATAAGGATGAATTACATCATCTTAAAAACAAAACAGATTTTTCATACATAGTCTTGCAGCAGCTTTCAGTCAGGATGTCTGCATTTCTGAATGAGACATTTTTAATATATATATTTAAAAGTTCTGGGTTTAGTTTCCTGTTACTTCGGTGTCTCTTTTGTCCCTAAAAAAAACCAAACCTCTCCTCTTCCATCTTTTTTTATAATTTGACACTTAAGGAATACATTTTTAATCCAGTTGTTTAGTCTCTACATTATCATTGATGTCTTCTGCTTTCAATAAGATACATACAGCTAATGTATGTATCAATAAGATACATACAGCTAAAAATGCTCTTGCACTGATATGCTGCATGCAGTACACAGTGTACCAAATGTGTGTTTGTTTTTAATGAGTAGCAGCTCTCAGTCATTAAGCCAACAAAACTTTTTTAAAATTTTATTTTATTTAGGAAAAAAAGGAAAATACTGAATTAATTTTAAGAAAATAGTTTCTCCTCTGGTATCAAAAGGTGTGCAATGTTGTTAAGATGCAGGTTTTCCAGGACACAATGAGATGTGAGTCCATGTAAAAATACTGATCAACAGACCCAATTTGTACATCTTTTGCTTCACAAATATCGACTTGCAAGACAAAACAAATGTGTTATATGAGTAAAGTGGAATTTTCTAAGAAAATACTTATTTGTTTAGGAGATACTAAATTTATGTTATTGTAGGACAGATTCATTAAATACCACCTTGCTATTACAGCAAGAAACATTTGTTTATTTTATTACATGAAGAACACACTCTTTAGATAAGGAAGACCTGCAAACAGATGTAACAAGCATGGGTTTGTGTTTAAAGACAAAATAGCAAGCATATAGTATAGTAATTCAAGACATAGCAAAATAAAATATTTTTTTTCATTGTGAGAATTTCACAAAATAGATGCAAATTCAGAGTTAATCAAATCTAGCAACAAATGAAACGGAAAGAGGATGCTCTGTACCCAAGAAAATTTAGTTTGACAATGTTAAATAGATAGCTTGGTTTCATCTGAGTGACCTCAAATCATTGCTGTGGCACATAACTGCACCTGACAGGTCATTGATTTGGCAGTATGTACAGTGGATCCTTAAGGAAATAGCTGGCAGAGAGCAGCTTCCCATGTTTTTCCACATTCCCACAGCAAAAATTCAAGTCCCTATCATAGTATTCATTACATATAGGGAGGAAAGAAAAACAACGCTATTACAAAAGGCTTTATGCATAGAAAAGATGGTTAGCAACAGCCTCACATATCAATTAACAGATTTCGGGGTTCTGATTACAAAAATAACAGAATAATATTGATTTCAAATTTCAGAATGAAAAAGCAATACTTGTTTTTTTCTCTTTTCAGCCCAGAACTTCAATAATTTTAACACTTCTCATGTTTAGCCCTTGATAATTTTGCCAGAAGTATGCAGCGCACACACGTGCACAATAACAAAACCAAATTAGAATGCTATTTATTCTGCTGCCACAAAAGCAATTTTACTCTACTTTGTGCAACCAAAAGTACCACAATGTTTTCATCACCAAGTTAAAGAGAGTACGCCTAATGGCTTATACAGTCCTAGTGCACAAGAACCCTATTCAAACATTTGCTCAAGTCATGCATGGTTTTAGTCACATGCATAATAGCCTACAGACAAAAGGCACAAGAGACAAGGAGGGCTTTATGTATCAAACTGAAAGTAGTATTTCCCTGTGCTAATACTATGTAAACAACAGAGGGCTGCAGGATATCATATTAACATGATTTTTTGTGAGAGAGACAGAAAGATTAATCGATACCTAAAAACTACAGTATCTGTGTCTGGAGAGAACAAACACCTAAACAAAAATGATAATGAGAGACAAAACACTGATTTAGATGCCAACATGAGAAAAACAGAACTAATCAAAACAATGTTTTTGCATGTTTACAATAAACTAAATCGTATTGCTTTAACACAGAGTAATCAAAATCTTTTTGTCAGGATATGAAATAGTCGCCTTTTTGGGTTTTTATTAGGTAGATTGGCAAGCTCACAATTTCAGACAAGACATAAATAGATAAAACACATAAATAGGTAAAACATTGCCATAGATTGAAAGAAGTGTTCAGTGACAGCATACTTCAGTGCCCAATGCCTGCATAAAGCCTTATGCATTAACACAGGGCTGCTGCTCTGGAGTCAACACCACCCATAAGATGTCATCTCAAGAGAAAAGAGTAGGGAGATCAAAACCATTAGGCAAAATCATCAGCTGATGTAAAGTGACAGGACACTCCCTGCCTCCCCCCTGCCCCACTATGCCTTCCTTCATAGCAACCAAAGCTGTGCTTCACAGTAACAAACAAAGACTGCAAAACTATGACTGAAATCAGAATAACCTGACCATATTCATGGACCAGACATACAACTCTTCTGTGAATCTAGAGGGCAGGTCACAGTCAACAAGGCTGTCTCAAATCAGATGCCTAATCAGTAACACAGGACTGTTTTCAGGATAAAGTATGCCATTTTCCAAGTAAAAAGTAAAGGACCCATAGGTTCTTGTTTCCAGCAAGTAGACAACATAATGTACCTCCTCTACACATTTCAATCATTCAAGAGTGCCAATAAAATTAAATATTTAGAAAAGCGCAATCTTTGAATATTGTTGATACAAAATGTTACCTTAGAATATGCTTAAGTCACATAGAAAAACATGCCTGTAGTGTTTCCATCTGTAGATTCTGAAGCATGGTATGAATAGGATCAGTACCAGTATTCCCATTTTCAAATGGAAATTAAGATGTCAGGACAAGGAAAGTGAACTAGCCCCCGTCCCTCAGGAACTTGAAAAATAACCAAACGCTTTGCAGACCAAAACTTTCTGAGTCCAAGTACCATATCTACAAGTATGTGTCATGTCCCTCAACACCAGACTGGGACCTCAGCTGACAAACACCTCCCTATGGCAAAGAGTTTCATAATTCCACAAAGCAGTGTGAAATGCAAGTTCATTCCACACTGGGAAAAAAGTTAATTTACAGAAATGAAAACTTTCATCAGAAAGTTCATCATTTTGATAAAATGTTCAGAAAGAAATGGTTTCTCAGGTCCAGAAGAAAGTTTTGATTCAAAATGAATGAAAGAGGTCCCTAGAATAGCTTCATAGTTTGAATCCCCATGTACAATGTATTTTCCAATTAATATTTCATACTCAGGCAATTTTCACACAGCCCTAGAAGACAGACCAGTGGCATGAGGTTAATGGAAGAAGGACTTCAGCTTAAGCCTTCTGCCTCCCATTGAATACCTCATCACCAGGCAGGCTATTAACTGTTCTGGTTTACTTATATCTGGTGTATGTGTGGCCCACAGCTTCAGTGTCAGGAGGACTGAATTTTTGAGGTGAGATTTTTCAAATATTCTTCCAAGTGTTAATGCCAGATGATCTTGACTTATTCATTGCATGGAAATAAGAGGTCAACAAAATACTTCCCCCTTTACCCCCAAATTAAAACCCAAATAACCTATGAAACACAGAAAAAAGCCATAAGCCCTTGTTGGGTAGAAGACTACAGGATGAAGCACCCTTAGGAGGAAGCAGTGCTGCTGATCTGACTGTTAGATACCAGCACTGCCCTTTGCAGAGTGTTTTGCAGGATAGCTATCTGGCTGCTGCACACACAGATACACCCTTTTCTAAGGGTACATAACTATTCCTACACAGTGCATTTTTGCTTCTCATATCTTTTACACATTGCTACAAAAATTGAGCCTTGTTAAGAGATTATGTCCATTTACCACTACATGTAGTGTGCTTTACTGTCAACATATATTTCAGACTGCCCATCTGTGTGCACTAGCATTTCTAAAATTAAACAAAAAACTTAATATATTTGAAGTGGAAGTACCTACAGATAAACTATATCCTCAGGAATTTAAAATATAAGAAGCAACGATATTACCTTTAAGATATCCCCCCACAGCCTGCACTGTTTCACAGCTTGGTGTGGTTGTGTTTACAATGGGTTTAAGCTCCCAGTAGATTTACCTAGAAAGCCTGGCAGTCCCAGGGCCAGCACTGCCCATCATGTTATTTCCCTTTTTCCAATTGGGAACAGTTGATCGGTGGTGCTCTGGCCACCTGGTATCAGGAACAGACATGAAGCAAAGGAGAAAAACTTTGCCAGGACTCCAGATTTCTTGTCTTTCCTCCTGTGTCGTTTTGACAAAGGGCTGTACTGCATATGGACACGAGTCCTAACTCACTTGCCAGGACCAGCCCTTGGATGAACCTTCACACCATCATTTGCAAGATGTAAGCCGATATATAGTGTTTGAACAAAGCAAATGGAAGCATGTTAAAGCTTGAAACTAAGGTTTTGACCTTGGCTTAACATTTGTGACAACATACTCAGACACAAGATGAGAGGCAGCTCCTTTATTTACCATTTTACAAGGCATGCAGGTACGTTAACCTTAAGATTGCTCTTTTAGTACTGACAGAAACAAATCTTACTAATAAGCAAAATTTCACATTAGCTTTTAAGACTAAGCTCTGTGGAGTGAAAAAACAGGCTCTATAAAAGTCAGCAATGAAACTATCAAAAGCTTTACTGAATTGATCTTCAGGTTATAAGAACTATGAAGTACAGAAACAAGTAGGTTTTAATTTTCTTTAGGGATTTAGAGAAAATCATGAGAACACAGGTGAAATTACAAATGAGGTTTTGTTGTTGAGATTTTTTTCCCCTTTGTTTGCAAAAGAAAAAATAAACTGCTGAAAAACCTCTTTCAGAGATACTAAAAGCTTTGCAAATTTGGATTAAATTAGTGAATGGATTTGATAGGCTGAAATGAGGAAAAAAATCAGAAACATAGAAACTTTTGCTTTCTACATATGCTAGTCATATCATGCAGGTTTCTGATTTTAGGATGTTTTCATTCAGAAATCTGCTAACGGTTTTCACAAACAGCAAGAATTTTAGTGGATTTTGCTTTTGGGCAAGTTGAGCACTGTGTGATTTGACCCCTAAATTTCCATAGCATCGATTCTTTAGATTATTTATTATGACCTAATTCTTGCGTAACCCTGTCAGCAAATTCAGTGCAAACCAGCAAATTCATGTTTACTGTGAACCTAGGAGGTTCAGAGCAGGAGAAGAATGTACAAAGCTGGTTGCTTTCTCTGGCATTCACACTTCTCTCAGCAGTTCCTCACCCCTACGCGAAAGCTGAGTGAAACTATAAAGCTGTCCATAGAAGGAGCTTTCTAATAAGCCTGCGCTCTCTGATTCTGCAAATCTAGTGCAACATTTGTGGCGTTGCTCCCCAGGGCTGCTCCCAAGGCACATTTCTGCAGCAGGAGTCACAAAAAGGCACAGGACCATGGCTTCTAAGAGGACAAAGCTGCTTCTTTCACCACGGAGATGCCAGTGCACAAGCTTTCAGGTCCCTGACGTCCCTCTAGTTCAGCACACCATACTCTTTCAGTATTGCAGCTTAAGACCATTTTTAAATGGCTGCTTCCACCATTACAGCTGCAGGACAAAGACATGCACCAGTATGGGCAAAGATGACTATTTTGTATCAAGGAGCATGGACAGGAAAGGATGTCCTTTACTTAAGCCCCCTTCCTCTCACTGTGTTGCAGGAACTATATCGTATAGCCTCTTTCACAAAAACTGATGGAAATCTCTATGGATCTTCTTTTTAAGAAAACTAATAAAAAGTAATATTCCTGGCAAAGAAAATAAGGTGATTTCTGAGCCACAGAAAGGCCTAAATAAAATGTTGACCTTAAAACCAATCGCAGCTGTAAGCTTCCAAAATTAACTGCTTCCCAATCATGACAATAAAATGCAGGTAGAACCATCATACGCTTATTAATGCAACATCTTCAGGACTAAATGCAGGGATCATTTCCATGGATCTGACTGGCTCACAAAAATTCCCAGGTTACAAAAACGGGGATTTGTTCAATAATGATTGACAATGTATAAAAACGTGGCCAGTCCAGGTAGAAGACAAAAGCTTCTTGTTCATTTAGGCTTCTTGTCTGAATTTCCGTTTAAGCAAAAAGAAATCAAATATGAGTTTTGTAACTGCTGAAATAAGAAATACACACCACAGTTAAGACAGCTGGATAACCTGTGTTCCTCTCCTGTTCCTTACAGTAGACCATACTACCGTGTTTTGGTTAACATAGGCAAAATGCTACTGCTTTTCAGTCTTATCTATTATAGAATCATAGAATTGTTTTGGTTGGAAAAGACCTTCAAGATCATCAAGTCCAACCATTAATCCAGCTCTGCCAAGCCCACCACTAAACCATGTCCCTCAGCACCTCATCTATACATCTTTTAAATATATATTCATTACTTGGGGGACCATCTCCTCCTAGAAGCTAGAGCTCAACCTCGGTTTTCATTTCTAGTCACTAATGTACTTATGAAAACAAAAGACGAGATCAGCTAGCTTCTGTATTTCAATACAGTGGTCTATTCTGAAATATTGTGCTTAACACAAAGGGGGCTAAAAGCCATGAGGAATCTAACACAGGTAACTAATTTGCCACTATGAAGTGGTAACTGATGCTCTGCACATATGAGATGCATTTGAGAGTCTAATATGGATTTAAATGGGCATTGAAACAACTGTCCCTTGTAGACATTCACTTTTCCTAAACTCAGGGCATGTTTTCGTTTCCCTTTTGTATTTACCTTATCCTCCATTCACTAAACTGTGAGCTCAAATTGACAACATAACCTAAGCAAAAAACAGGCATCAAAGCAATGAAAATGTTATTTTTGAATGGTAACAATTTCAACAGTGTCAAATAAACAGAAAAAGCACCTTTGCCTTTTAGATTCCTAGAGCAGCTCTCCCCTTCCTCCAGCTTTCCTATACCAATCCAGGTGAACATAAAGACTTCATTTTCACAGTACTATCTGTATGCTACTTTATGTCTGCCCAGAGCAGAAGTTTTCTTACATTCATTCACTTCCATAGTAATATAGGGGTTGGCTACACTCAGAAAAGTGGAGTAACACCAAGTATTTTAAAAGGCACAGTTTATAGGTATATATAGATTGTTTAATCATGTAATTTTTTTAAAGAATCAGAGGTGAAAACAACTTAAAAACAGAAGAAATGTCTCTAAATGTGTATGCATCATTGATGTTAAAGGATGGAGGTTTCTTCCTCTCTAAGAAAAGGCTGATCCCTAAATACTCTTATAAAACACTTGAGACTGGGGGGGTGGGGGTGGGGGGAGGAGGGCTGTCAGGACAGATGCATAAGGCACAACTTGGGAAGAAGGTACAAAAAAATTTGTACATTTTTAATGGACCTTAGACCCATATACAAAGGATGACTACCAAGACTGCATGGTATGGCCAGTTACTGCTCAGGGAATGCAGGAAAAAGCAAGAAAATGCCCAAATATAGATTCTTACATATTTCTAAACTCAGAGTTTAAGGACAAAAGAAAAGGGCTAATGATCTAATATTTTATTAACTATTCTATTTTTTCAACCTCTCATATATCTCAAGCCTCCACAATTCATCCAGTTTTTCTAACAACAAACCTACTAACTTATGTTTGACTTAAATATATCTTCCAGCAAGTCACATGGTCTTGATTTGCAGACATCAGGAAATGAGGCCCTTGGTTCCTTTGGTGGGCTGCTCAAAGGATCAAACCCTCTCTTTGTGAAAAATGTATGATCTCCTTCCAAAAAATGCCTGGATTCAGGCATTTCCCAAACTTCTCATTATCTCCCTTTCTATAAGGCTCCAGGATTCTTGGTCACCCAGTATTTCATACTGGGAAGGTTCTTGCAAGTTGTTAAGTGGCTTCTCAGCCCTGTCCTTTTGATATGCTAACCAGGATAGAGAGCTGAGGTCCAACTGCCAAGAACTCTTTCAACCCTGATATCATTCTGGTAGCACCACTCTGTCCTCTCCCCAGTTTCTGAAGTCCTTACACCAACATTGACACAAACATGATAAGCAGTTTCCTAGCAGCCGTCATGCTGCATTTCAAAGTAAAATCAAACCTTTCCTCCCCCCAGTTGTTATACACCCAAGAATCTCTCTTTCTGCCCTAGCATCATGCTGTTAGCTGCTGCTCTTCCTCATCTGCTGAGCTGTAAATTCATCCTAGCCACTGGACATAGTTTCCCATTGCATAGACAGAGGAACTGTATTTCTTACTCCTAAATGAATTAATTACTTTGAGTATGTTTTAGTAAGGTCAAATGTAACATAAATGGACTGCTTGTCGAGCAATGTAGATCACTCGGTATTGGTACATTATTGTCCTTGTTTTATGCTCCTCCACACTGTGGCATATAAGCATTTTAAGAGAAGAGATTTTATATTTATTTTCAAAACACTAGTGAAAATCCTTAACAGCACTTTTACAGTGCTGGTCCCTGCAGAACTTGACTGGAAACGTTTCCATTCAGTGATGAGTCTCCATTGACAGTCTTTTTGAGAACAGCCAGTTCTACTCCATTTATTGTGTTCTATGATACATTACACAGTTCTTAACAAAGCCATTATGACTGGAAAAAATATCCAAACAAATGAAAGCTTTGGATGTGAGAGTACCAAGGGAAAAATCCTCTTCTCTCTGAAATCAAGTAGAGCTTGTGAATGTTCTTTGTTGAGAGCAGAAGCAGACTCGATCTAAAAAAATTAAACTACAGCTCACTCCTGTATTGCCACACGCACAGAGGAAATTCATTTGCAGCAATCAACAGCATCTTTCCCTCTAATCCAATGTAACAACAATCTATTCTACGTAATCTGAATGACAGTAGTAAACTGAGAAAGTTTTTAGTGGATTTAACTAAAAGGCCAAGACTGAAAAGCAACTTACTTTGAAAAACAAAACAAAGCAAAAATAACACAAACCCACAACTATTTATTTCTAAGTGTAAATGGATCTGCATGCAAAAAGTATGATATTGTCAGGTTTTGTGCAGTCACTGAATATCCAGACATTCAGCTGACAGATGCAATAAAATGCACAACACAATTCAAAAACAAACAGACCTCCTCCTACCATTTAAAGGAAATACAAGTGAAAAACTTATGAGAAACAACAAGCCAATGGGCTTGTGTGCTGCTGTGAAGATGAGCCCACTGCCTGGTCTTTTTCACCATCACTGATCTTAGAAATTTTCACTGGACAGATAAACAGGAGTAGGAGGCAGCCTTATTTACAACACATTCAACGAAAAATAAGGTGGAGTTCAGTGCACCACCTAAAACAGGGACACCTCCAAGAGTCTACCTACTAGTAATCTAGTCTGTCTACTGCTCTCTGCTCCTTTAGTGACCCTGGCTGCCCTTCCCTGTCATGAGTAAGCATCTTACGTGCTATGAGACAGCCCTGTGTCACAAGATGCCAATTCAATATTGCTCCTGGTTTCATGGAGCAAAAAGAAAACAAGCACTTTAGGAGTGTGTTAGCAGTCTTCTAAAGTAAGAGACCATGTGGGTAGTCCTGTGTGCTTCCAAAACTTATTTCACTATTTCACAATGATAATGTTAGAGTTATCCTCGTTCCCCAGCTGCCCTTCTGGATTTTAGAGCCCCAAAGCTTGGCAGCAGCATACCCCTCTTGCACAAAAATGGATGCCTGAGAAGCCAAAGATAGCAATAATCTGGAACCATGTAAGAAAAATCAGTTTTAATCTTATTCTTGCTCCTTACAGTTAACGGTTGACACATTTACCAGTGGATCACAAAGAGTAAGCAGGTGTGTGATCTCTAGCTACTAAATAAAAGTAATGTTGTGTTAGTCCCTTAAGATCTCCCAAGAAGCCAGCACTACTACTGGGAAAAATACTCAAATGGTGCATGCAGTCTGTGGAAGACTGCAGAGTACTACTGCAGCATCTGTTGCCCAGCAGGGTTTGACTCAGAAAAACAATCATGTTAAACTGGCATAGGCTCCCTTCAACAGGCACTTCCCAGGATGCAGAGACAGCACATCCCTTGCACTTTGGTAGTCACTATCAGACAATGTTTTTCTCTTCTTCTGGACCTGCAATGCCACCTGAAAGAAGCAGAGACACCCTGTCCTACTCTGTGATTCCTCAAACGGTTTATTGCTAGCCTGATTACCTGTCCAAACCCCACACAACTGAGCTGGGGTCATAATTCAGCCGGCAGAGCTACACCCCCAACAGCTACTGCCCAAGAGCAGGAATTCTGCTGGGTTCTCCACACAACACGGGGCCACTGCCAGGCAGCTGGAACAAAACCAAACCACTCCAGGGTGTTTTATGTGTAAACTCGGTGTAGCTAATACAGAAAAACATGGGTGTGTTTAGGTGCTGTTAGAACACTCTTTTCTCAAGGAAGCTGCACTTAAAGTTTTATGCTCAGCGAGCTTAACTCGATTAGTAATTACATTGACATCAACCCAAAGTGAACGCAATGATTTCAAATAGGCCATTTTACTTTGATATTAAACAGCAGAATTTGGCCAAACAGTGTTTCAGAACTGACTTTTGAAAACTGAGAGAAGCGTGAGATGAGGACTGAAATAAATGTTGATTTCTTCTTTACATTATGAAAATAATACATATAAATTAGCATGTAGTACAAAATTCCCTGGGGAAAAGTGTGTGTGCCCACAGGCACAGAGCACAGGAAGCTGCCGTGGGATGAGCCAAACCCTGCAATTTCTCAGAAATAAATTGCCGCTGTTCCAACTACTCAAGTGCATGTTTCTGAAATTCAGGAAACATATTGCTAATGATTTCCTCTAAGGTACTGCAATTCCAGTTGATTGCAAAATGAACATGTGAGCAGAGTAAGCTATTCTTCATTTGGGGCAATAGGAGTTAATATAACAGTTACAGGTATCTAATCAATATACTGCAAGTTAAAGGACATTAAACAATCACATGTAGGACCATTTAGAAGGAAAGGGTGGGACTCACCTAACTAGATGGAGTCAGTGATACCTGAGCAAGCTGCCACACTCTCTTTACACAAACGAGAGAACCCAGTGCTTATTCTCAAGTTCATCCCTTCTAGCCTAGGACACTGATATCAGTTTGAGGATTTTCCCATGAAGGGTCTGTTTCTCTTCATTGACAGTCCGGAAAGCCTAGGGAGGAGGTCTCACACTCAGGCATGGAGATCACAGAATCACAGAATAGCCTCTAAGATCATCAAGTTCAACCATTAACCTAACACTGCCAATTCACCACTAAACCATGTCCCTTAGCACCTCATCTACATGTTTCTTAAATACCTCCCTGGATGGGGACTACACCACTGTCCTGGGCAGCCTGTGCCAGTGCCTGACAACCCTTCCTGTGAAAATTTTTTTCCTAATATCTATCCTAAACCTCCCCTGGTGACCACAGAGAGTTAATACTGGGAGAGAGAAGCCAACAGAACACAGAGAGGCATTCTCAGCTGGATGCAGGGCACTAGTAAAGGAGGTGACAAGCCTTTCTGAATGTATTTTCTCCACCTGTGAATCAGTCTCTCTAAATCCTGATAAAAATCAACCAAATTAATTTCAACTCACACTGATGACACCTATGTCACAGTTAGTTCAGAAAAGGACATTTGTTCATAGCTTGAGCATTTTATAATGAGATTTAACATGCCCTAACATCAGATTTTAATTTGACTTTCCATCTTCTAGTTTCTCCAGTTCCCTCCTCTCATTCTCTTTTCTCTAAAGGGCAGAACCCAGATAAAAAGACAACATATAAGAATTCTTCCCATGTTTTTAGGGAGAATCACAGAATCACAGAATGTTAGGGACTGAAAGGGACCTCAAAAGATCATCTAGTCCAATCCCCCTGCCAGAGCAGGAACACCTAGATCAGGTCACACAAGAATGTGTCCAGGTGGGTTTTGAATGTCTCCAGGTGGGTTTTGAATGTCTCCAGAGGAGACTCCACAACCTCTCTGGGCAGCCTGTGCCAGTGTTCTGTCACCCTCACTGTGAAGTTTTTCCTCATACTTATGTGGAACCTCCTACATTCCAGCTTGTACCCATTGCTCCTTGTCCTATCATTGGATGTCACTGAGAAGAACCTGGCTCCATCCTCATGACACTCACCCTTTACATATTTATAAACATTCATGAGGTCACCCCTCAGTCTCCTCTTCTCCAAGCTAAAGAGACCCAGCTCCCTCAGCCTTTCCTCATAAGGGAGATGTTCCACTCCATCATCTTTGTGGCTCTGTGCTGGACTCTCTCAAGCAGTTCCCTGTACTTCTTGAACGGAGGGGCCCAGAACTGGACACAGTATTCCAGATGCGGCCTCATCAGGGCAGAGTAGACAAGGAGGAGAACCTCTCCACCTACTAACCACACCCCTTCTAATACACCCCAGGATGCCATTGGCCTTCTTGGCCACAAGGGCACATTGCTGGCTCATGGTCATCCTGCTGTCCACCAGCACCCCCAGGTCCCTTTCCCCTACACTGCTCTCCAACAGATCAGTCTCCAACGTACACTGGCACATGGGGTTGTTCTTCCCCACATGCAGGACTCTACACTTGCCCTTGTTATATTTCATTAAATTTCTCCCCACCCAACTCTCCAGGCTGTTCTAGGTCTCTCTGAATGGCAGCACAGCCTTCTGGTGTGTCAGCCACTCCTCTCAGTTTTGTGTCATCAGCAAACTTGCTGACAGAGCACTCTATTCCCTCATCCAAATCACTGATGAATATATTGAATAGTACTGGTCCCAGTACCGACCCTTGAGGGACTCCACTAGATACAGGCCTTCAACTAGACTCTGTCCCATTGACCACAACTCTCTGGCTTCTTTCCTTCAGCCAGTTCACAACCCACCTCACTGTCCGATCATCCAGACCACAATTCCTCAGTTTAGCTGTGAGGATGCTGTGGGAGACTGTGTCAAATGCTTTACTGATATTAAGATAGACCACATCCACTGCTTTACCATCATCTATCCACCAGGTTATGTCCTCATAAAAGGCTGTCAGGTTGGTCAAGCATGACTTCTCCTTGGTGAAGCCATGTTGACTGCCCCTAATGATCCTCTTATCCTTGATAAGCCTAGAGACGGCGCCAGGATAAGTTGTTCCATCACCTTTCCAGGGATGGAGGTGAGGCTGACCGGTCTGTAGTTACCCGGGTCTTCCTTCTTGCCCTTTTTGAAGACCAGAGTGACATTTGCTTTCCTCCAGTCCTCAGGCACCTCTCCCGTTCCCCATGACTTACAAAGATGATGGAGAGTGGCCTAGCGATGACATTCGCCAGCTCCCTCAGCACCCGTGGGTGCATCCCATCAGGACCCATGGATTTATGGATGTTCAGGTTGCTTAACTGATCCCTAACCCCGTCCTCATCAACCAGGACAAACTCTTCCCTGTCCTGGCTTCCTCTGGAACCTCAGGTGGTCCTGGGCTCCTCAGGACAGCCTCCAGCAGTATAGACAGAGGTAAAGCAGGCATTCAATAACTCTGCCTTCTTTTTATTCTCTGTCACCAGGGCACCCACCTCATTCATCAGTGGGCCTACATTGCCTCTAGTGTTAGTTTTATCCGCAAGGACACAAGGTGCTTTCTTGCCTTCGGTTGTGTCCAGCACTTTTTGCAAAATTATGAAATAATAATTGTTTAACCATACCAAGGTATTTGCAGAAATTTCTCACACATTTTATGCCACTCCAATCTCCTCTTTCATAGAAATTACTTAGGTTCTTGTACATTTGCACTGGTGAACCTTTATGTACATGCAGCATGTAGCAACTGAACTGTTAAATAGTTCGAGTAACCTGACCATTCTCGAGAATGTAAGGCAGACCCACCACGGGTATAGCCAGCCAACCAACCACAATTACCTCTCCCAGAATAATTTCCACTGAAAAGGGTTCTTTCTTTAGTAATCATTAGCCAAAAAGGCCTTTTTGCAGTTTACATTACACCCCCACCCCCGACAGAGTAACTCCTCCTATAGAACTGCAGCTCCCCTAGCCACTGACCTTATGTTATCTGCAGCCCAGGCTGGATCCACGCTGCTGACACATACATCTGGAAAGCAGTCTGTGGAGAAAATAATCACTTGAGAACCTAATTTCAGCAGATCAGCACTGCCCTTTATCTTGGACTTCAGCAATATATAGTACCAGTGGTGCAGTCAAACATGTACCAAACTCAAGGACCTTGAAAGATGAAGGATAGGCTTATCCAGCAAATTGTGAATATGCAAAGTAAGTCAGTTGTCCAATCAGTTACACTGCAGTGCTACCTAATGAGCAGGTAACAGGAACACTGCGGAGTGGTGCTCCACATTCCTGTAGGTGTCTTAGAAGCAGCTGTACAATACTTGTAAGGTTTCTAGCAAGCACACTTGGTTCACAAGCAAAATTTGCCAGGCTCTTTAGCCTGGGACAATAAGATTTAGAATAAATGGAAACTTTCAAATGTACACAAGAGGTAAGCTAAAGTTAAAAGCTTGGGTTTGTTTTGGTTTGGGTTTTTTTTTTTCCTCCTGTAAATTCTCTCATTTGTCCTCAAGGACAGCATATAAATGTGTACGTTACAGCCCATGTGATCAGACACTCTCTCAAGAAGTATAAACAATGGGACTATGAGTCATTATTAGGCTGGAATTACATTCAGTTCTTTCCCACTGACTCACCATATGGATTATTTGTTTGGTCTTTTGCTCTCTCCGCTCCTGTCCCTCTCTCACAGATCATACATGACCCAATCCTGACATTTCAACAGGGGTGTGCTTGCTTCACACGTCCCAGCTCTTGCAGCCAGGTGACAACGGGAGTCAGCAGGGCTCACACACAGGCACTGAGCTCACTGTGTCTCCAACACCACCAGCCCTCTCCCAGAGGCTGCCAGCTCCCCAGCAGATGTGACAGCACTGCTGAACTCTCACAGTGTCTCCAGCGGTGTGATGTGACACAAACCTATCAATCTAAACAACTTTAGCTAATTTTGAGCAATAATCAGAAGAGCCATTTCTGCCACCCCACCTACCAGGCTGGTAATTTGTGGCTGAGTGGAGGAAGAAGTGGGTTTGGGTAGTTACATATCACAACCCACTGAAGCTAGGTCAGACCTAGCAAAACATCAGCCAAAGCTTTCATCTTTCATTTAAAAGAAAAGGGTAAAGCTAGTTCCTATCCTTCACAGTTGTAGAAAAAATATATTGAAGCTATGACTTCCAAATCTTCAAAGGCAGATTGTAAATAAAAGTGCTGACATTTATTGCTTTTAAGCAAATCACATACTGGAGTGTGACTCATGAACGTTGGAACTGGCAAGCACCAAAGCAATCATGTTGAGAATGAGATCATGATGCAGTAGGTGTGCAGCATTCTCTTTTCAGGCTATTCACTATCTCTATTCTACAGAAAAAGAGGACAGTTTCTTTTCAGCCCATAATAAGGATTTTAATGTGCCTTCCAGTGCCCATGGAAATAATAAGAAACACATTTCTGTTTCACTGAGAAAGCTTTTGACACGTACTTGATCTCATAAAATACTGAAGGGCATATGACGTATTCACATGAATAAGTCAAAAGGCTTCATGGTACTCATAACAGTAAAGTTAGGATGTGCAAAGGCTGGAATCTTAGTTTATAAAAGTGGAGTTCACATTGGAACTCCAATCTTCCTTTTATTGATTGTAAACTGCTTAGAAAGGGACACTCCTGTAGGTAGAGGGGGGTACCAAAAGGGGCAAGAAAAGGAAATCAATGTATTTGTTCTGCAGAATTAGTCATGGGGTTACATCAATTTGGTAATTAAGGAGACATTTTGTACACATATCAGCTTGGCTTGAAATTAACTTCAACTTCAGTAAACTATGAATAGTGATTTCAAATTTGAATGATGTGCACATATTTTTCTACTGAATAATTGCAGAAACTATCACTTTCAGTGTTGAGACTCAGTGTTCTGCTGTTCATGATGCAGAACTTGTCAATTCTGCAATCAACAAGCTTGGAAGATAGTCACAGGAACATTTGGATAAACAATCAAGCAGATATATTTGTTCAGCTGTCCTTCTGAAAAGGACGTAGATATTTGCAACATATTTTTTCTCAGTTATATTACAAAAGCCTCACCCATGTTAAATATATCCAGACAACAAATAAAGCATGATAAATATCATCAAAATTTAGAGTCTGGTACCTTCATCACACAGAAACAAATCCTTTACAAACATGGAACTAAATTTATCGTTTGCTTTAATGTCATCATGATTCAGACTGATACTGCCATTTCCACTGCCTTATTTTTTCCCAACCAATCTGAAGTCTACAAATAGAACAACTTTATGCTGACTGCAAGCTGGGGAATTAGCCAATAGGCTGTAAATGACAAAGGAAGCAAGCAGGTAGGGGTTAAAAGAGATTATTCTAATACGAGCTAAATTTAGAGGTGGAATTGCAAAAGTTGGTTAATATCACTAGTATAACTTTATAGCATTAGGCGTACCACACAGGCAGCTTGATTTTATTTTGCAGTTATGATATAGAGACTTTCACACTTGTAAACAAATTTCTAATTTACACACTACAGAACTTGAATGTTACCAGACAGAAGCAACAGTTCCGATGCAGCCATGTAGGGAAGGGTGCTAGGCACAACCAAAATGGACCTTTTGCTGATTGTTCAGACACCTGCTTACCAGGAACCAGAGAAATCTCTCTCTTGAGTTAGAGTATTAGCATGAATATACAATTAACATTCTAACAGTATTTTAGCTTTTATTTCATTTCAGCGTGGTATTAAATTAAGATGTTGCAAACATTCCCTTAGACAACTACAATTTGCTTTAAAACTCTACAAAAAGCCTTGAAAATCTGCTCAACTGACGAGCAGATTGAATCTAGCCGCAAATTCACATTCAAAAAATTGAAAAACAGGAATACATGTTCCTGTTAATACCAATATATAAAGGCATAAAAAGTGAATGAGGATAATTTTCCCCTGTGTGAATTTACAATCTTCAGAACACTTGCAGTGACCTGTGAATTAAATCACAGCATGCAGGGACTTCAGGATGACCCACTGAAAAATACTCTAATAATTAAATATGTGTGTGTGTATATATTTATACAAGAAATTTACATATGTGCCCCTGTGTATATATATATATATATATATATATATAAAAATAACAAATCTTGGTTTAAATTTCAATATATGGAAGGAATGTTGCCTTTCAATATTCTTCTTAAAGTTCAAGAAATTCATTAATTAACTTGTGGCCAGCAGAACTTCAAAGACACCAATTATTGCGTGTTCTTAGGTTACAAAACCCAGTAATAGTAGAGTACACAGAATAGCATGGGCACGCTGTCAGAATTTCTTAATTGCAGCCAATGTGAGCAGATGATACTATTGATACTAGAAATCTGTCTTTAAGCTGATCTTGGAGTTAGATGTTGTACCCAAGCCTTAGCTCCATGTTATAGCCCTTTAGGTAAGTGTGGCTTTTCAGACACTGCTGCTTCCTTGCATATATTCAAGGCTGCTCCAAGAACACTTAAGTGCTCCTCCCTTGCTTCCTTACAATGCTAACAGATTCATTTGTTTATCATTTTATTCGGTTATATAATCAGCACATAAAACAATCATGCTGGATTTACAATGCCCCAGAGAACTGCAAAGCTAGAGGCCATTTCCTGACATCCAAGAGGTAAAAGAATCAAATAAAGCTATACCTCTCCAGAAAACTTTAAAAGGTTTGTCACAAGCCGTGATGAGACACTGAGCAGCTGATCACAGGAATCACAGAATAAAAACATTTCCCTCTGTAAAGACACACCTGACATTACCTCAGCCTGGGACTTTTTCTCATCCAGTATCATCACAGTCCTATTTCCCTTCCTCGTGTGTTGTGATGGGTCACTTTCAGTGGAGAAAACCTCAAAACTTGAAGATGCGACATGTTACTTGTTTCCTTAGTTGCAAGTCATTTCTCCTTGCCCGCCTTGCAGTCACAGAATCGCAACACTACAAGGGCAAATATCTGCTGTCACATGTGCAGCGTTGCTGCTCCTGTGGATCTCTTCCCAGCAGATGGGAGAAAATGTTCTTCTTGTTCAGACAAAAACACCAAATGATTTGGAAATAAGGAGTTAGGAAAAGCTGTATACAAGGATCATGCTTGAGACACACAAGGGCACAAAAGGCTCAGCCACTACAAAAATTCCACTGGACATTAAGTTACAATAATTTAGATCTGTTCGTTTATGGTAAGTCAGCCATTTTACTGTTGACCTACTTTGTATCAGCAATAATTTGTCACAGTGCATTCTCCAACTGCTACTGAAAGAAAGGTTGAAACCATACATTAAGAGCATAGTGTCAAAGCAACTGATGTTAATTATACCCTGCAATTCCCATGTTGATGAAATTGTCACTACTAACCATTAATACAGCATTTACTGTCTAAGCCCAGCTTGCTCTACCAACCCTTGAAAGCCACTGAATTAACATCCTGCTTCACAATGTTCACTTTATGCCACACTGGAATGTAAATCTGAAACATGTAAAAATAACCTCTGCTATTACACCAAGAAATGTGTAAATATACATTCCTTTTTAGGAGAGCTATTTATCTCCAGTCTATACATGTTTCACTCTGTAAACTAAAAACAGCTTTAATGTTCTTCCTTCAAGTGGCAGCTTTTGCCAATATAAACTATTTTCCCTAAAAATTATGGCATCAAGTAGAGGAAACTTAGGAAAATGTAGAGTGCTACTTGATTTATGGAAATTCAGAAATAAGCTTTACACAGATACACGAAAAAGAAAAGCAGCAATGTTCATTTTATTCATTGCTAAGCTGTACAATAACAAAAGATCATATTCTCCCAGCATAAGTAAGCAAGGTTAATTATAAGGACACCTTATGCAGATTTAGTGCTCATGTTCAGTGACATCTGCTTAATTTGGTGACAGAAATGTTTACAAGCATCAGCATGAACCAACCACTCCAGGAGCATTAACTGAATTCTTTATGGTTTGCACATCAGTGAACTGTTTTGTAAGGTCTGACTGCTGCACTACAGTTCCCTCAACTTCTAAACCATCTCTCAAACTACTCTTTTACACATTTAAATTGAAGGCAGTCAAGAGAATACAGGCTTAATGATATTTAGCCTTCAGAACTGTCATCACTAGCTATGACAAGAAACAGCACAACTTGATCCTTTGATCCAAGAAGACTCTTTTTAGTCATGAATAGGAGAAGACTTATTTATTCTATGAATTGATTCAGTATGACATACAACAAAAGTAGAAGCCAGTGATTTCCAAGTTCTCATGTAGACTGAGAGAACAAACCAATAAGAAGAAAATCTCATGGCACAATGAGGACTGTCATATAGATCTACAGATCTATCTTCATAGAGTCAGCAGAAAAGTTTAGTTTTTAATTAGAAAATTAAAATCAGCATTATCAGTGATCGAATTAAAGCCCTCACATCTCTATTTAGACCTAAGCATGGCCCTAAGATCTACAGGAAGAAAAAGACCATGGTCTGAATGAGTGCTTAAGCCAGATGTACGTCTCTAGAATAAGCAGGAAAAAAATACACACAACTGCAAAGAGAACATAGTAACAGAGATTCTTACAGGATACATATAGCACAACTATCTACAGGAGGAGCATCGTTACCAAACATGAAATACAAAAGTAAACTCAAATGCACAGGATCTGATACCACTCATAGCACAGTGGGGGAAGACGTTGTGAGAAAAAGAAACGTGTGCTCACCTGGCATAAACTAGAAGGCAATTGTACAACTTTATAAAGACATTCACTGAATGGTCAACAAGCCTTAGCAGACTGGTCCATCAGTCTAAGAGCAGCTCTAAAATTAAAGCTGCATACAGCTGAGCCTGCCCTTAGAACACCAACAGAACAACAGGATTATTCAGTGTTTCACAAGGAAAGTTCAACTAATTTAACTAATGTGCACTGGGCAAGCAGGTCTTGAATGTGCTCTCATCTCTAATATTTGCGTTAATATAAAAGCCTTGCTGGTTTCATAATGGCACCTTAAATGAAATTCAAAAGTGCCAAGCATTTAGCTAAGTGCACTGTTTGTTCTACCTGCACCAAAACATAGGATTGGCAACAGCCTCCTCTTCAGACATACTCCATTTCTCTCATGAATCCTTCCTACGCCCTGCTGCCACAGTGTGCTAAGTACTTTCAAATTCAGACAAGGGCACATTGTGTGCACATTGGGGTATATTTAAATTCCAGCTGGAAGAAATCCCAAACAACTCTGAGGACACAGGTTGTACCAATTACTAGTTACAGCTGCAGTTAAAAATTATGCCATGAATGAAAGCACCCTACCATAAAAGGACTAAAATGTTAACCATCTAAGGCAGCAGGCTCATTCTTGGTTAAGTGTCACATGCCAGCCTCACAAATGGAATACTTGCTGCCTCACAAAGCTATGCTTAACTTACCAAAAAGAAAGTATTGGCAGCTGATGCTTTCGTAATGTGAAAAGCTCGTGTCGAAGACCAACTATACAGTTACCCTTTCTGATGCTGTTCTTACTGTGCAGTAGAAAAGACTTTAGGCAGCACCACGATATACCAAGCACAGTTCAGTCAGCACTGAGCTTCATGAAAGTTCAGTACAGCTTTACAGGCAGCCAAGCTCAATGTTTTTCTTTCTATTTGGATATACTTATGCTGTCTGCGGACATGGAATGCAACAGAAAACTCTTTGAGAGCTACTACTGCTTGAGTAAATCTCTTTGCTTGCAGACTTTAACAACTTGAAAGTGTCATCTTAAAAGTAGTAGAATTTTTAAGGTATCAAGATGTGAACCTAAACTTTGACTCTACACATGAGTAACACCTATACTTTAAAGCAAGCTCATTCTGAAGCTTTGATAATGGATCTATTATTACCAGATCCAGATACTGAATATGCACTTTAAAGTTCACTGCTTCAGGAGCACTCAGGCTTCCATCAATTTATGCCAGAAAGTCACAGTACTGGAGAAGCCCTAGCAATTACTTTAAAGTGTTGAATGTTGACATACGTATGTAGGTCACAGTAAAAATAGTATTTGTAAAGCTCAACTTTCAAAAAAAAAAATAGTGAGAAAGAAATTGGTAAAAAAAAAAAAAAAAGCTAGATAGTTTAGTCTTATGCTTTGCTTATATATAAACAGTTATATTACAGATCAGAAGACAAAGATTTGAACTGGAGATACAACACATTACTATCATCACACTGTAAAGGCTCATAGTTGAGCAGGAGCTGCCACCTCGGTTCTACCCACAGCTAGCAAGTTTAGCTGGCAAGTTACACCTGTTTTCCTTCAGCACAACAGCAGTAGTTCTCATAACTGAAGTGACCAAGTTGGGTAGGCCTTTTACTATACACTCCCAGAACAAAGTACACGAGAAATAAGGAACAGAAAGTTCTTGAGTTTTACTCCAACACTTTAACAAGTGTAAATAAAGTGGTAAGGAATTTCTCTCAAGTGTAACTAACCACTGTGCTGTATACAAATGACATTAGTGTGGTGCTTAAGTGAATCACATCTCCACATCATTCATTAACTTTGAATACACATTTAAGTATGGGCTTCTTGCTTCGCCTCAACCAACCTTTTAAGTTTGGGAAAAAAGATCTACATACCTTTTGGTGAATCCCATCTTAATGATTTCTAAAGTGAAAGTCTTGCATCTGAAGAAAGCAAAAGGCGAACAACCTTTCTGTAGAGTGGTTAACCTGCTCTTAAGGCTAAGGGACACTTGTCCCAGGAACTCTTATTGAGCAGGGAATCCATCAGGAAAGATCTGAGAACTTGTGAGCAAGTAGGTCAAAATGGACATTTAGGTTTGCTATATCCTTCATCAGGAAGCCAAGTGAACTTTAATCCTCTGGATTTATTCAAGTCATCTTTGGCGGATGTTATTTCTGTACCTTTCCTCATTTCCTGGAATTATTTGCCCTGGAGTTATTTCCACATTGACCGATTTTAAAAGGTTTAAAGTGACATGTACATCATTGTGTTTCCCTAAGCTTTCCAAGCATTTATATACGAGGTCTTCATTAATCCGTGTCTGTACCAAGTGTTCCCTAGTATCAGGGTGCCATCGATGTTCTTAACCCTTTATAGTGCCTATTTCATTTCTACTGTGAGACAAAAATAGTTTAACTGAACCTATGTAATCACGACAAGAGATTAATTAAAATGCCAAGATAGGAAACAATTTATTATAGAGAGAAGAAAAATTTCTCATCCAAAATATAGAAATCTGTACAACTTTGCCACAATCAATATACATGAACTGTACAAATTTACACCAGTTCATAATTTACCAAATAAAAGATGACTAACAAAGTTCACAAAATAGATGGTGGTTTGTGGAAAAGACTTTTACCCAATTAAGAACAAGGAAATTACAAACCAGACCTCCACTTTCTAAAAATAAGAAGTTTACTCAGTCTTAGAAAACTACAAGCTAGCAAATGTACAGATAGCTGGCTGGTGCTAACACCACAGTTCAGACAGTGTCTTTATATGGTCTTTTTAAAGCCTGTTGCCATGGCAGATTCCAATCACTTGCTACTTTTGAGGCCAATGTAAAGATCTGCCCATTTCCCCAGGTCAAACTTACTAGTTTATCTTATGTACATTTATACATATTTGTAAGTGCTAGGTAAAAGTCTGAAAAATAAAATTTCCAGTACTATGGTCTTCATAACAGTAAGTCTTGTTACTGAGCTGCCAAAAATGCTAACAATTAATAAATGTCATAGTGCAAATTTACTCTGCAAGACCCAGTGCAGAGAATCACTTTATAAATACAGATTGGGGTTGAAAATTGGTGTAGAAATTAAGATGTCTTGGAGAAACTGACCCTTCCTAGACCTTCTTCACTCCCTAGCAAGTTGCAATCATTTTGACTCACAGGCTATTAAATCACTGAAAGGTACTGTCCAAACTATGGCACTGTCACTTTAAAGTATACCACTCTAACGTGTGCCAGATCTTCACAGCTGTGACATGGTTTAAAATCCATAATCGATCCCCAGAGGCGCCCACCCAAAGTAAAAACCAAATTTATCCATCCATTTTAAGGTGATCCATCCACAGACTATATCTTAACCCGATACAGTCATCATATTGTAGCTTTTGGAAGGGCTAGTTCTGCCCAAGAGAAGTTCCTCCTTACAGCTTATTCTGCTGTCTACCATTTGCACGTTGGTGTTATTTTGGCTACCTCCTGCTGGTGCAGCTTCATACAGCACACAGATTGAGCCATCCTCTCCAATACGGTAGGACACTTCATACGGGTCAACCCATAGAGTGAGTTCGCTTGGAAGTAGCTGGAACAGTTCCTGACTGCTCAATCCAATCCGCTGGGCTGCCTGTCCAATGAGAGGATCCATTTTATGGTTGATCCGGATACATCGGTAACCTGATCCCTTGCATGGCTTTTCTGGGAACCAGTGGTGTTTATAATGTTCTATAAAATAAAATGAAAAAAGAGATTATCCTTTTTAATTCTGTGTTCCTGAAGGTGTAAAGTGATCACTGTTCTCTTGCAAATTTCACACCGCAAGAGGTTGAAAGGCTTATGATTTTAGCATCAAGTGACCTGAAAAATCATTATAGCCTTTATTTTTGCTGATGATTTACATAACTGCAGTGTCCCTTAGGAAGCACTTGTTTACAAAGTTTCTGTCTTGTGCTACAATGTTTGCCATCTGAAAGGAGTCAAATGCAACTTCCTGGCATTCACAGAAAGAAACAGAAATACATTCAGTGATTACATACACAGCAGAAAAAC
This sequence comes from Podargus strigoides, assembly GCA_028020825.1. Taxonomy (NCBI): domain Eukaryota; kingdom Metazoa; phylum Chordata; class Aves; order Caprimulgiformes; family Podargidae; genus Podargus; species Podargus strigoides. The sequence continues at coordinate 122,449,503 of CM051663.1, read as the reverse complement.
TCCAGGGCTTCAAAACTCCACAAACCAAGAAGGAAAAAAAGCCCCTTTCCAGCGTCCTCTTGAGATCACACCCATGCTCAGTTCCTCACACTCAAAGAACACCCAAAAATAACTAGGGAAGGAGCTGGGCAGCCTTCACTGTCTGACTCAAGCCATGTTTCACCACTGCTCCTTCTAGCCACTTTTCCAGGACGAGATACCAATGGCTTCACTTACCTTGGAGGAGTTTTATCCCACCCAAAACCCGACTGGACCGAGGCTACTCGTAGCCACCATCGGGCACACAGGCTCGGGCTTGCGAAACGCACCGGGCAGCGAAGAAACCCTCGGTATTCGATCCTAACTGGGGTTCTCCGTTTATGAGACGTTTCCAGAAGAAAGGGGAACCGAGACGCACCGCCCAACGCTAAACCTTACTAGACAAAAAAACAACTCGGGAATGTTTTTCCTGCTGGGAACCGGGCGGTTTGCGCCCTTGGAGCAAAGCCCAAGTCCGGGCTGTTCCGAAAGCTTTTGTGTGCGGAGCCAAGCGGAGGGTGTGCTGCCTGCGAGAGCCCCTTTTGTTTACAGCCTGCTCCTGCCACCACCACCGCCCGCCGCGGGCCGGCTCGGCACGGCGGATCTCCGAAGGGGCGAGCCACAGCCGCTGAGCCCCGCGGCGGCTCCTGACCATCGGAGGGGCCGCTCTTCCCCTCCTATCCTCTCCGGCCGCCCGCGGGGCGCAGCTCTACGGCGGCCGTAGCTGCCGCCCGCACCCCCGCCGGCCCGGGCAGGCGCCCCCGCGGCCACGGGGGCAGCGCGGCCGGAGCGGGGCAAGCGGCCCTCGCCGCGCCCGCGGCACCCTCACCTGCCAGCAGCTCCTGCAGGCTCTGGCTGAAGGTCTGCAGCTGCCGCTCGTTCATCAGCCCCTTGGTCCGCAGGAACTTGGAGATGAAGCCCACGGCCGCGGCGATCTCGCGTATCATGCTGGCCCGGGTGTACAGGGCGGGATGCATGGAGGCGGCGGCGGGCAGCAGCCAGCTCTCCGGGGCGTCCGGCGCTGGGACGGGACGGGGGGCGAGCGGCACGGAGCGGAGCGGGACGGTCGCGGGGGCGTCGCGGCTCTAACTGGGAGAGGAGCGGGCGGTAGAGCCCAGATCACATCCCGGGGGCGGCAGCCTCCGCCTCCTCTTCCTACGGCAGGGGGGCGGCGGCAGCAGCGGCGGCCGCGGCAACGCACCCCGCATCTCCTGCTGCGAGGGGCGAAGGGAGCTGCCCGCCGGCCGCCCCATCTTATAGCCGTCGAGGGGCGGAAGTGGCGTGGGGCGCGGGGGGCGCGCCGCCGCCAATCGGGCGATCGCACCATTGTCGCGGCGGGCGGCGGGGCGGCGCCGGCGCGCGGGGAGGTGACGTAATGGATTGTAAACAAATAGAGCCGGGCCGCGCGGCGCTGCGCGGGGATGCGCGGGAGTGTCTGCGTGTGCGGAGCGGGAGCGCGCCCGCGCGTCTGCGTGTGCGGAGCGGGAGCGCGCCCGCGCTACGGGGGCAGGGGGCTCCCACCCGGGGAGCCGGCAGGGCAGGGCAGTGCGGGAGGGCGCGGGGCAGGTGCCTGCGCAGGTCGCGCCTGAGGGGGAGCGGCGCCCGCGATCGGCAGCAGCGCGTTGCGGCTGGGGAGCCGAGCGGCGGCCGTGCGCTGTCTCTGGGGAGAACGGGGCCACGTCAGCGGCGGGGGCGCGCAGGCGGCTGAACTTCCTTCCCCGCTGGTTCGGTGCGCCGTGCCCCGCGTTCTTCGGCCCGCTGCTGTTCGTCTGTGCGCGGTGGCAGACTCGTACGTTCCTCCCCGAGCAACGGCAGCTGCAGCGGGGGTGCTCGGCGGTCGATGTGTGTTCACCCCCGTGGCCACCGGGAGGGGACGTGGCTTTTCCCCTCGGGCCTTCTCTGGAGTCCAGGGGTGCCCTAGTGGGACCACTGCTACCCGTCCCCTCGGGGGTCCCGAGCACCGCAGCTTGCCCATCGGGGTGTCCAGGCAGAGGTCCCCATGCAGAGCCCTTCCCTTGGGCAGTTGGTGGGCCACCGAGTCTGTGGTCACCAGCCAAGTGACAGGCAGGTAGGTCAGCAGGGGCAGTGCCTTGTCACAGGCCGCTGGCCAAACCTCAGCCCTCGTTCTTTGAGGACACCCCAGAAATACAACTTCCAGGCCCCTCATGCGCGTGCTGAAGGGCGTGCTCTCCCTTGGGACCATGCGGTTATCCCAGCCTCTCTGTCACTTGCTTTGAAAGGGGAGAAACCTAGGGCAGCCAGGAGAACTGACTTGGGTTACTCAGCTAGTGATGGCCAAGAAGAGTGTAAAGCCTCCAGCCTCCTGATGCCGTGTGTCTCCCTGTTTGCCAAACTACAGGGGAGATGAAAGAACCAGCAGAAGTTTATTTTTTTTAAATTTTTCTTTTAAAAAAAAAAAAACCAACAGAGTGTGGCTTCTTTGATAGAAAACTCATTCTTCCCTTAGGCTGTATGCCCTGCCCCTGTGCAAAGCTGCGTGCACATGAAACACAGCCCGGTATTTACATGTACAATGCTTGCAGTCAAAGATCAGAAATTAGGCCATTAAAGGCATAATAATATCACACAATGAAATCCTAAGATTTCTTTTTCAGTAAAATAATTCAGTAATGAAATGTATAGAAATACGTGTGTGAAATTATTTAAATAAAAGATGAAAATACACTGGGTTTGCTTGTCTGGTGTTAGCAATGCACCTCGAGAGTGCTTTTGGTGTTTTGTTTGCGCTCAGGATCTATTCTGTCTTACACTCTCAGCCTCAAGGGACTCTCTGTCTATACACAAGAGAGCTGCAAAACACCTTCAAAACTTAATCCTGGGATCTTAAACTCACAGCTTAACTGCATAGTAAAAACGTTGGTGTGTTTTTTAGAGCACAGTCTTACCTATTTTCCCACCACTAACCTCTAAATCCTACACTAGTGATCATGTTCTGTCCCTCTGTCCTGTGAAGAGGGAGGAGGTGCCAACCTGGCCCTTCCTCTGGCTGCTGCGTAGGTACCAGCCACTCAGTGCTTGTCCACTGTACGTTAGGTATATCCAGAGCTGCCGTTTCTGCTCTGTTCAAAGGATGGAATTGGCCTTTCTCTTTCAAACCTCGAAGCAGCAGATAGTTATCTCCCCCTTCATAATGAGGTCCACCAACCGACTGGAAAATATCACTTGTGCAAAATGGATGTTATTCTGTGAGAATCACAATTACAACAAAATAACTACTGGAAATACTTCAGAAAAAAAAAAAAATAGTATAATGCTTGCCACCTTTGCTTGGGCTCTGGGCCAGTTTCTCATCTCTCTTCGTTCTAGCCAGAATCAAATCCTCAGAAAGAGTTTTAGGAACTCCCCAAGCAGATAAGTGGTCTTACGTAGTAGCACCCCAAAGCACATGTTTTAAAAATCTCTTCTCAACTTGCTGCAGCCATAACTGTAATGGACAGCAAGGCTGTTCGGTTCAGATTTGAATCATCCCTTTTGAATTGTACTTTCAGTACATAATGTGGCAGCGTGCACGTTATGCAAAATGGGAATAAAGCGAACAGACTTTTTATCTCTTTTTTTTAAAAAAAGCCTGCTAGTCTATCAAAGGATTTCCCTCAAATCTGCAAAGTCAATAAATTCAGACTGTTTCACCAATCAAGAAGTTTTGATAGTTCCTATCATTTCCAAACAGTTACAGCATGAATAAAGAGGGTCTTGTTTATGGAAAGGGCAAATGGCTGTGCATACAGATCCAGTCTACTAGCAGGGAATGAACTACCTCGGTGTTTTTACTGTGCAGCCAGCAAGCTGTTCGAGTGTAACTTCGAGGCTAAGCCTCTGTGAGGTGCCTGCAGCAGGACCTCATCCCTGTGGGAGGGAACAATGTAACAGGAGCTGCTGTGGCAGAGAACCATCTTGTTTTCCCAGTCTAGGCAAGTCTGTTTCCATCTCAGTGCTACAGTGGGATAGCAAAGGAGCTGCTGCCGTTTCCTGCCTGTGAAATGCTCCCAAAGACCCTCATCTTTAAAGTAAGCAGGCTCTTGGCGATGATGAAGACTTTGGCATACAGCTGGCGGGATCAGGGAAAGTCAGCTTTCCCTGATAGGACTTCAGTGGAGAACATCAGAGGAACTGGCCATACCTTAGCCGGTTGCTGGTTTGTACCTTAGCTTCCTGCCATTATGCCAACGTGTTTCACAGATCTGCTATTTTGCTCTGACCTTCTTTGGCACCTCTATATTTTGGGATACATGAAGTGGTTCTTACTTTCTGTGATCAGGTCCCAGCTGTCTACTGTGGCCTCTGCAGCTCCAGACAAAGAGGAGGAAGTTTGGTCAATAGTGCAAGGTACTCTCTGATACCTTAACGGCAGGATGCTGAAGAAGATAGATGTAAACATTTAACAACTGCCTTATTCAACCCGTCTGATAATTTAAATGAAGCAGAGGCCCTAGGGAGAGAAAATAAAGAAAAAAAGAGTATGTGATCATGTAATTAAAAGACTGGATCATAATGAATATGCACAGAAGGGTTGAATTAAGGTTGTACTGGCAACCCAGCTTCTGATATTTCCTAACTTTTAAGCAATACAATGCAACCTTTACAACACGTCTTTCATGTTGTTTTGGCAGGAACTGTTTCTCGCCATTGGTTTGGGGAGAGCCTCGCACTTTGTGAGTTCTGTCATAATGAAAACAAGTAATAGAAATACAACTACTTTTATCTGTACCACACACACACATGCACACCCCGCAACTATTGCAACATGCTCTTTTCCCAGCTTTTTCTGAAGGAAGCAACTGAGTGTTCTTTGTGGTAAGTGGGAAAATTCAAGAGTTCAAAGGAGAAGGAGTAGAATTATCTGATTTTTTAAAAAATTGTTCTGGTCCTAGAGTCTGAATTAATAGATATTTGTTTATGAAAATAATTACACTATATATACAGCATGATTTTTTTTTCCTGTTTGGGAAATTATTCCTAACAGAATAAGGAAATGCAAGAAAGTGTGAAGATATTACAGGCTTTATATGTGGTATCTTGTTAAAGCCTTTCAGTGTAGAAAAGTGTTAGATCTGTTATCTTCCTGTTTCACTATCAGTTCTGGCTGTGGATTTACAGTGTTTGGCATTGACATAATAAAGAAGTAACAGCTGAGAATAATTGATATTTGTTTCCAAAAAGCTGTATATGTGCCTTAGATGAGCATAAGCTTTCTCTCACCTGTTAGCTGAAGAGTGCTGTTTGCACTACCTGAAATATATCAACATCTATTTTATAGAGAGAGTTTATTTTTAGTACAGGTTGATGTTACTAAAATGCCACATTATTTTATTCATTTCAAAATCATCTGAAAGCATATAGCAAGAGGTTGCTTCTTTATTTTTCGTTTCTGCAGACGTAAACTTGCCATGGGATGAGTAAAGCATTTATTAATATTTTTGCTCTCCTTATTCTTTGCTCTGAATATGTAGTTACAGCTGTAGAGACATTAAGTTGCTGTTCCAGGAGGCAGGTGTAACCCAGAGAGTCTGTAGCCGGCCCTGCATGTCCATGCTGCTCCCCACAGACCCCATGGCCTGGTTGTGGTTTCCCATCTTGTTCTGTAAAGTTTTGCAGCAGCCATCCCTCATACTACAGCAGTGATACTGGAGTCCTTCTCAGAAAGACTTTGGCTGCACAACTTGGATTAAGATGGAGACAGAAGCAGTTGGCCCTCCTCACTACATGGTGTGTGCCCTTAGGTGCCTGTCAAGGTGTATCTTGGACCGAAGTTTTTTTCCCTGAAGCCTTGAGAGGAGGCTGTTATTCATATTGTGTTGCCACAAGAAATATTTGGACTTGAGCTCGGGTTCAGACCTATGCTTAGGAACGTCTTATGGACCCAACCCACTTGTAAAGCAGCGCCCTGCAGTGAACAGGAATGAGGGCCCGTCAACTACGATTGTAAGCCTTTCACTCAACCCACCATTACGACATTGAAAGTAACCACAGTGTTGTAGCAATGAGTGTTTTGTCCTGAAAGAGTGTAGGGGTGAACAAGTCAGTCGCATATTCTTCCAAAATGGAGAAGTCTTGCTCTTGAAAGTGTAATATGGACTGGTATGAGTCAGAGAAAGGGCAAAAGTCTGATTTGTGACCACATTGGGAACCCCCCACACCCTTCTACAGGTTCGTGCATGCACACATGCACACGTACACACACACACACTGCATTTTTAGACTAGTCTGTCAGGCAGTGAATTCCTCGAACCATTTCTCACAGGGGTAGTCCTGTGTAAGAGGTGGGAGGTGGGACAAGTCCCATAAGCCAGTGTAACATCCTGCAGTCCAATAGTAGTCTGACAAACATCCTCACCACTGCAGGAAGCCTGAGAGGGGATGGAAAGACTCAGAGGGGCAAGGGGAACCTGTCAGCATTGGTTATAACTACAGCACTTTCTGCAAAAGTACTTTCAGGAAAGGCAACTCATGACATCCTAAAATGACAAAACTCTTCTGCACTTACTCCAATTGGAACAAGGCTTGCTCTGTGGGGGATAAGTTTGATTTCAAAGGGACCACTCACAGAGAAGAGATTCCTTGTGGCATGAGCCTCAAGTGGCAGAAAGTGGAATCTGGCCAGGACAGATACAACAGAAGGTTTTTCCTGTGTTACTGCTTTGATTTCAGCAAAAACATGTGACAGCATGCACATGTAGGAGATAAAAAGCAAATTCAGAAAATAGTATTCTGTTTTGGTTATAAAGTTGATTTTTTTTTTTCTAGTGGGATAGTAGCAAGTGTGGCAGCACACGGGGTGCTTGTTTCTAACAAAGCAATCACGTAGTTTGGATCCAGTAAGAACAAAAATTTAAGGAGACAATAGAAGCAGATGATTTGAAAGCTTGTCAATAGAGAGCTCCTCACAATACAGAGTTATACATAACCATTATTACACATCCATTTTTTCATTTATATGCACTTATGAATAAAACAGGAGAGACTAATATAGATGGGATAAACAATCTGACAGTGCAATCCTGCATAGGAAAGCTATTAACAATAATATTAAAGTGAAAGGAGCTTTTAAGTGAAGAGAATGATTTAGCCATTTGTTGCCATGCTCTGCAATCAAATGATGTCATCTCAAATTCCAGGTTTTTACCTCTCCTGTAGTTTGTCATGGTGCAGCTCAGGTGAGAGGGTTAATTAATAGGTTTATAGTTCTCTGCTTCCCAGAGCTTTCTTTTCTAGCCTACAGTATAGCCTCAGGAAGGCCTGACATCATCCCAAAACTCCCTTGTCTGTAGTAGCTGTATCTGGGCTCTTGCACTGACTGGTGGCTGTCATAACAGCCTGTGTCAGTCCCCATGGGGCTATTGGTCCTCCCTTGGTCAGGCAGAGGGAGAACCAGCAGAGGCAACCTGCTGGAAGACGAATATCCCAATACCCACTTAGGCATTTCAGGGATTCTTCGTGATGCTGAAGTGGCTTAAAGAAGCAAGGAGAGGCCTCACATTTAGTCCCATGTTTAATCCTGCATCATGTTAATTTGTGCTCTTGAAGGGTTGATTTCTAGGTTTGAAGGCCCAAAGCAGAGTCATCACCCTCAACAGGGGTCACAGCAATGACACGTAGTGTTCTGAGCTCCACTGAGATTTAGTTTCTTCTGTTGTTCATGCTAGTAGTTGGGGAAGCATGAAATCTGCAGCAAGGGATTAAGATTACAGCTAGAACAAGTTTATCAACTGCTATGTTAAGGACAGCAAAACCATTATGGGTTATAATGTAGCCTTCTGCATAATGCATGCCCACAGAAGAGGTATATAAACATCCAATCCATCTAAACACATCTGAGCATATTTTTTACAAAGATATTTTTCCAGAGCAGAGCTCCATGCAGTAGAGTCCACCATCCTAACTACATTAGCCTAACCCCATTAATTTTAATACTTTTATAACTATTTCCTGTCTGTTAGAATTAAAACTGGGATTATCTGTAGATTTTAAGTGCAATTCTCATTAAAATGATTTAGTATTTCAAGAAACCAATATGTTGGTCCTGCAGGTATTCATTTTTCCTTAGCAGCTTGTGTGTACTTAAAAAAGTCTGGACAGATTTTTAAAAGTCCTTTAAAACATCTGAGAAAAAAACTCCATCCATTTACTCTTCAGATATGTCATTAAAAAAGTCTTAAGCAGCTTTATTTAGGTTTGTGATTTGGAAACTAGATAGACTTTCAGATGGATAGTTCCTGTGGACCAGTTATTAAGTACTAGCTATGAACATTCAACAAATCTGCCTGTCTCAAAAATCCCTCAAAATAGCAAAACATGGAGCCATTGTAATGGTAACGCAGGAGATAGTAGACTAGGCCTGCACAGTCTACAAAGGAGATTGCCCACTATTCACTTATTAAGACAGAAGAAACAGTAAAACAGTGACTGTTGTATGTAGCTAGACGTATATACCTGCCCCACAAGTTGATAATGTCCCTCTGCCAAAGCTGAATGTGATTTTTTTTGGTTGTAAATCAGATGCTTCTGCACATGTTTCAATCAGTGCAGGGTCTAGCTTTGGAGGACAAATGATTTCATATTAGCTGCTTTTTTTAATTATTCTTTTATTGTAATGTGCCATATCTAAATTCTGCTTATCAATGCAATGAGTATGCTGCTATAAAAACAGACACATAATTTTTTTTCATTTTTCCTAGCCAATACTTACCACAACTTACTCTCCCATTATCGTTTGTAGTCATGGCACTGGTCCTATTACAGCTTTTTCTTTTCCTTGCAGTGGCATTAACTCAGGCATTTTAATCAGTCTCAGGCAGAAATTTAGCCTGTGAATTCTCAGGACAAAATTAATATAATTAGTTCTCTAGGACAGATTTGGCAAGCTGAGGGAGCATCACATTGAGAGTCTGTATATTACCTTCCTTTGAGTACTGATAGATTTTCTGGATAGAATCAAGTGGAATAAAAAAATTAAAAATCACTAATACACAGCTCTTACTTGGTTGTGTAACTGTATATATATTGGCATTCAACTACATTTATGTGTGATCACTTCAAATATGCTTGTGTGAAAATGTAGTCATTCCTCCCTTTAATGGGATTGTATTGCATGTTGCATGCCCAAAATTAATCTGTTTGGCTGGTCCCGATGCAACTTGAGCTCTTTCCCCAGAAGCGATGAACAAACCTAAGATTCAGTAACTTGCTTTCCTAAATTCGCTCATGTGAGTAATCTCCCTGACTTTGATGAGATTATCCATATAACTGCCAATGAACAGGATCATGATTTTAGGGCACATAAACCAAGACTTTCCAACTCAGAGCTCCCACTGCGTGTTTTTTCTCTTTTCTGAGAGATGTGCCACAAACTGAGGAACTTGCTTTGTCCTATATTGTCTATAAATTGCCAATTCCTACAAAAGAAAAAAAAAGACAAAAAGGGGGGAAAAAAAGAAAAAGGAGGGGAAAAAATAGTTCCTGGTTTTAATGGTACTATTTTTACAGAACACAAGACCTTTCTGACTGTACATGCAAGAATCTTTTATGAGCATGCTTGGTAACACTGGAAAAGGGGGGAGAGGGGCCTAAATACAAGCAGAGACAGTAGTCTACTTTTATCTCACTGAAAAACAAAGAAATTTTTTCCTCCATTGTTTTTAAAGATCAGAAAAGACTAAAACAGAAACAAAAATCTTGACAGCAGAAACATACACCTCTATAAAATTAGGCCATTAGTTCTGGTTTAGATTAATCAGATATCTCAAACAGGCCTGCAATGAAAAACAAGAAAAACACAGCTTTTAAATTTAAAAACAAAACAAAAAAAAAAGATGCATAGCATTTATGAATCTAAAAAGCACAGCCTTGTGATCTAAGTATTTTTGTCTTCTGCTTCCAACACCACCTTCAAACAGTGACCATTTTTCCTCCCTTATTTTTCTCTGATGCATTTCCAGAGGCAGAGGAACAAAAAGCTGCTTGATATCCCTCTTACAATAGAAAGGAGATGTGCCTGGCTGTGTGGGAGGAGCCGCTCGATTCTTCCATGTAGCACTGGGTACACATGCTTCCAGCAGCATTAAGTGTCCCTGGGAGCAGGGAACAGAGTGTTCCAGCAGGATCTAACATACAGGCAAAGGTACAAAGCCATTTTCTTCACAACTACGCAATGCATTAATACAGGATCCCAATAAGCCTACTCTTTCAGAAATTTTTCAATTTTTTTTTTTTTTTTGCATTTTAATTCAATTTTAAATTATTTAAGAGGACTCTCTGATTTTTTTTCAACACGATTTTTTTTTAAAATTCACTGCTTTGTGAAAGCCTGCTTACAAAAAATTACATAAGGGATACAGCAGTCTCATACATCATCCCTTAAAGATCTGCACAAAATGTCTTTGCAGCAACATTTTCTTCACCTTGAATTTTTGTGCCCCACAACTCAGCTAGCAATCAGGGAGAGGGAGCAAGTAGAAATTCGTATGATATATCAGGGGAGAAGAGAGAGATAAGCCATGCATATCTACCCTGTGGAACAAGGACATGGTGCTGAGTTCCACCATAAGCAGGTGGAGCCCCTTCCGCTGTCTCAGCCCTACTCTGATGCCACGTCATTGCAGACAGCTCAGGCCCTGAAACTGTGCTATTTCATACCAAGAAACTAACTGTGCAAGGCCAAGACAGGGAATGTCTGCAGTGCATTCCTTTCCTCCACGTAGACATGCCTTCATTGTTTCCACTCAGTTTTGTTACCCTGGAGCTGTAGGGTATTTCCTGCAGAGTCATCTCCTCCCACCGGCTCAGAGCTTCAGTCTCATCTACCAAGCAGCATGGTTTCAGTAGAGCCATGCCAGAGCTAGTGCTGCCAGCACCCAAACACTTCTGTTTCATATAAAATGATTTAAAAAAATTTTAAAAAAAACAAAATAGCCAAACCCAAGAACAAAACAAAACAAACTTTGACATTTTTTCCCCCCCAGGAAATTCCAGATCTGTTCAATGCTATCTCCAAGTGTGGGTGCATACCCCCTGAATTTTTTATATTGATATCACAGTATAAAGAAATGGCTAGGGATGTCCAGGAGTGATTATAAAAGAGCTCCTTGAGGTGCTATAGTCCTAGAGGATGTGATCTGGCTGTTAGTTATGCAATTTCCTTCTTCATATCAAAGGAGGTAAAATCACCAGTTTATATAAAGATGGCTTACTAATAGCTAATATTTCCAGAAGGCTGGTCATCTTTCTTTTTTTTTTTTTTTTTTTTTTTTTCCTTAAGGTAGTGGAATCTCTGGTAAGAAATGGTGATTGACACATGGATTTTTCTTGTACATGTTCTAAGTTGCTAGACTGCTGCCATGATTTCAACACAAGACAGACAGTCAGAATGATGAACCAAACCTTACTTTTCTGCTTTGTTGATTTAACCGCAATATTTCAGCCAATGGCCAAAAGTATAACAAGGATAAGCTTCAGTTGCTCAAGATTCAAAGAATAGTTATAACTCTCAGACTAACACAACAGCTATGAGGGCTCAGTACCTTGAAGAGCTTTGATGATGTGAAGAATCCCACTTTCTTAGGGTGCAGATGGCAATTTCACCTTTTGCCAGCACTCAGTGCATTTGATAACTGTGGATCTCATTTAATTTTTAATCTAATAATCTCAAATCACTTTCACTCTATGTTTGTAAATGCCAGAAACTTGCTGTACCTTCTCCACTCCAACTATAAAGTAGTTATATTGACCACAGAAATGCTTATGTCATCATTGGAGGTTTTAGAACAAAGACAACAGCAGTTTTACTATTCGTGATAAAGGTAAACATCTTCCACTCTGAAGACAGAGACATAAAAGATTACTTGTAGTAAATAAAGGTATGGATGGTCACATAAAAATGCAATAGTGTTGCTCATTAACTCCAAAGATTGGGGACCAAGCAAATGTTTAATGGAGGTTGGAGGAGAATTTTACATGTGCTCGTTCCTGAAGCAAGTGGAACAAAGGCAGTGAAATATTTTTGCTTTATAACTGCAGTGAGTCCTCTCCAAGTATTTTTATAGTTATCAATACTAACTTCTTAACTGATTATATATCAATTGCACTAACTCCTTGAAAAGAAGGTGACCAACCTGTTTATCCACACCTTCCTTTTCTGGAAGCATAAGGTCAACGCATTATTGTGCACTGATGTCAGCTGTTTGCTGGTGCGTACACTTCCCAAATTCAACAGGCTTTCTTCTGATGTCAGAAGAGTTTTGCCATGGATTTCTGTGGAAAGAGGGTAAGATTTTACAACATTTTTCACTGTGCTGAATGATTTAGAAACCTTTCCTTTAAAATTCCCCTATCCAATTTTCTTTTCCTTCACCTGGCTTTTGACCTATTGACTGACATTCATGCTTCTTGGTTTTGGTGAGTTTTAACTGACAGAGCATTAAAATGTTGGAAAACAGGTGAGTTCCTTCTTGCCAATAGAGACTGGGCATTATGGAGAGGCAGAGTCCAGAGGATGCTTGTTAGGGACTGTATCTTTTCAGAAGCCCTTTCGCGTGTAGCTCTAAGAAGTCCTAGGACTGGAGAACTTTGGTTGCCTCATGCATGTGACAAATGGGGCTATCACAATTGTTGAAATACTGAAGGGTCACTTCAAAGGGAGTTAGGCATGTACATTGTTGTAAGAGCAATTGTTTTTATTTCTGGGGTGGTAGAATGAACTGTTTCTCCCTTGAAAATCAGGCAGCACAAGCAGCAATGAATGTAATCCCTTTGCTAAATTGAATTATTTGAATCCCTCTACCAATACTAACAGAAATAAAACCCTTTTTTTAAAATTTGATGCCACAATAGTTAAAGTTGTGAATGGTGTATTTTGTTATAAAAACCGAGAAATGTTAAACTTTAAAAACCGGTAGATTACCACAGGCATTAGAGCACTGATAAAATACAGTTAAATGGACACTTTCCTGAAAAAGTTGTTTGCAGTTTAGATAGAAAAAAACAGATAACTATATTCTAAAGAAGTTTGAAAATATTGTTAACAGACTGTAAAGTTTTACTGTTAAATTGGGACCGTTCTATTAACACAAACAAAGTCCAGCTCCATGAGAGAAATAAATCCATTTTTACTTTCAGTTTCCTATGCACAGGTCATCCTTTGAAGACAATCAAGGATGTTCCCTGAAAAAAAAATAATATTGTAACCACTCTTCAGCTTGCCAAGACAGAAAGCAAAGACAATGTATGACTGCAAGTAGTGAAGCATTTAAAATTTATTTAGGTATGTCATTTGTACATCCCAGAGCTCATAAAAGGTGGGCAATTGGTTTTACCTCCACTTAGCAAGGCCTTTTATGAAAAAAAAAATATGAAAAGAAGCCCTTTCCTTCTCTGAAATTTGTTCTGGCTCTCCCATACCTCCTCTACTTGGCCCTGTCTCTAACTGGCTCCCTGGGACATTGGGCTAATGACCAGCACCCCCTGCCCCCATCTCTGGGAGAGCTGCAGAAGGCTAGGGTAACAGGCTGCAGAGGCATGCACAGAAGGAAAAGGCAGGACAGGAGAGTCTTTTTCTTCCTGTATGATTCCTGTTTAACCCCTGGTTAACTAACACTCCTCTAGCCTGTTATGCATTTCCTCACCCTGAATTACAGCACATGGCCCTGTCCATGCACAGCGGTGCCCATGTGCTGTGGCCCAAGAAAAGCAAGTTTATAGAGTGAAAATTTTAGTGCTGAGGACCCAAAAACCACAATATACATCTTCTGGAGTTTGGTCCTGTGGGCTGTGTGTGACCACCTCTATCCTGGTCCCATGGGCTCTGTGTGCATTAGTGGATGAAGCACATTATGTGCATGGTCTTTCACAAGGATGGCGTGTGTCAGGCTACTTGTGAGCATTGTGAGCATTGTCAGGCATTGCGAGCACAGAGAAAGGTGTTGCTGCAGTGGTAGGAGTGAGTTCCTAGTGTAGGGCCTGCCCTGGAGAACCTCCAGATCAACAGGACAGATGGATACTGGTCACCTCAGAATATTTTTGCTGCCTGTTTATGACAGCTCCACCAGGCAGAGCGCTGGATCAGGGCTCGTAGCAGCAATCAGGTCTGCCTTGCAGCTGATAATGTGACTGTCTAAATATATCGGTGATTAGGGCTACCCTGCATAGATTAAAGTCACAGCTCTGTATCTCCCATCTGAGGCACAACAGTTGGCCTGATGACAGCACAAACATGAACTCTGTGACCTGTTTTTCCAAGCTGGTTTTTAGAGCATGCTTTAAATATACTAGGTCACTGTCTGTAATAGTGGATCACAACAAATGCAATCCCTTCTCAAAGGATGTCTTCCTTAAACTCCATAAATTGCAATAGGGTGGAGCAGCCTACATGACTAGGAGGTCATCTCTGTAATGGTTCAAATGCCTCTAAGTGTACCACTTCATACTTTTAACAAAAAACAAAAAAAACAAAACCCCACTAAAATTTGAATATAAAGCATCAACACAAACTTTAAGCAAAAACAAAAGCTTAAATTCAAGCATTTCATTTTATCACTACTATATCACTACTATAGCAATGCATAAGATACCCTGCTTTGTTATGTCACCTTTTCTCCTAAAGGGGCTTCAGTTATATTATGCATTTCAGGGGGCAGAAACGGATCCTGTGATCCTGAACAAGCTGTTCTAATTGCATGTCTGTCCAGAGATGAATTTAAGGCATTGCTGCCTCGACAAACAGGTCTCCCTTTGCTCTCCCTCAGAAATCCCCAATACAATTATACAAGATTCAATTTTTCTTGTATTTTTCCCTAGGCAATGACCTGCTTTGCTTCTATGGCAAAATCAACCCCGATTTTATCATCCAAAGGATAACAAAGTTGCCTTATCTCTTTCAAATAAATACAACTGGGAATTGTTAAAAAAAAAAACAACAACAGCTACCCTTATTCTTTTAATTGTTCACCATTTTAGCATGAAGAAGTTACACACAGGGGAGCCTTGAAACTTCTTTCATGTTCATACCCTTTAATTCAATTAAGGCCCTAAGCTAAAGCAAAGAGCTAGCAAGAGTCCGATACTATTGCTACTAATAATGTAACTGTCATTAAAAAAGAATGGCACATAAATATACAATTCAAGTAGCAGTTTTGTTATGAGATTCCCTTTCTGAAGCAGGTTAGTTTTCCTAGTAGATGACAAAATTATGGATGAATTCATGACTCACTTTCTTCAGTCTTTAATTTAAAATAGGCCACTGGATTTAGGCACCTGAGGCACAAAGAAGTGTTTATATTTTCTAAATGGCCTTCTGTGATCTGAAGAGATCAATGTTATCCATTTTACTTGCATTACCTGTTTGGAGCCTAGGAGGAAAACAAATGCACAAATAATGGATTGATTTAGATGGAATTTGAGATTAGAGTCTAAGAATTTTAGACACATTTTGAGGACGTGTGAGAGATCATGTAAAGACCCAACCACATGTGGATTTTTCATGTGGTCAAAATATTGGCCGCCAAAAGTGTGACTTTGAAGGAAGTGGAGTTTAGACTTAAATTTGTTAATGTAGTCAAAGGGAAGGATTCTGAGCCCTAGAAACTGAATAACAGAAACCAGGCAATAGAAAAGCAGAAAAATTATTTACTGAATTGAAAAAAGAAAAGTGCAGTCATGATGAGTGCTTTTACACTGACACATTTTCATGTAGTACCAAATAAAGAACTCAGAAACACCTATTCTGACCCAGAGAAGAAAAAAAGGAAAATGCATGAAATGAAAAAATACTCAGAAAATTATATCTAAAAAATCCTAGCCCCTGAAACCCATGAAAATACCTAAATCTGCTGAAAATACATGAAGAAGTGGATTTCATGATCAAGCAGATACTGAAATAATTGACAGTGAATATTTGAGGAGCTGCATTTTTCTCGATTGTGTTGTTTAATTAAATAACAACAAAAAAGTGAAGCATGGGCAATGTTGGCTGTGCACATTTGGGATGACTGGACTAAAAAAGGCATCTAATTTTCACCTCCTAATGGAAGTCATGTAGCAGCTGTAGCTCAAGAATCTACATACAGATCCTCTCTCACAACAGGGATTTTAAAAAACAGCATAGCTTTATCTGCTCTCACTTGCAACTCCTGAATGCTGCTTTGGATCAAACTAATCAGAGACATTGGCAAGCCGGTTTGCTTGTCATCTTCTCCCAGAAATTCTTGAGTCACAGAGTATCTCAAAATAAGGGTGAGGTGAGGTGAGAGGGAGGAACCTTCTCCCTGTGCATACATGCAAATGCCCAGCATCCCATTTTGTTAGGATCTTCCTAGCAAACTAGTGTCCTGTGGACTAGGGTTTGGGTCCTGTAGCTTGTATGAGTTTCTCCTATAAATAATTTTCTCCTATAAAATAATTCACCTCTAGTGAAAAAGCTGGCTCTTGGTCTTCACTGCACCTCCTTAGGATGTCCACGCTGCCTGACCTCATTAATCTTGTTTTTCATGGTCACTGTGCTGTGCAATTTTTCCATTAGCATATTGTAGTGCTGCCCGAGGCTGCTCTAATGTATGCTTTATTCTATATTTGCCTAATTTATTTAGGCATTTGTAGTCCATTGACCACTGTAGGGTCTCTGTTTCTATGGGCAAATGAGGAGAGCATATGGTGTGTAACTGTAAGCTATTGACTGCTCCTGGGAAGCCCCGCAAAAGGGCACAGATACTCTGGCACAGCAGTTCTACACAACAGCTCAATTAAAGAAACATTTTCAAAAATTGCAACAATTTTCCACATAGAGAACACTTTATATGCATTTATGCCTGTGCATACTGTGCACTGAAGGAAGGCAAGGGAGAAAGTGCCTGCAGCCTATAAGAGGTGTTTAAACCCCCTGACAAATTTGGAATCCAGCTTAAAGAGTAGATGTTGCAGAGCTCAGAAGCAGAGCACATTATATGACAATGCAGGAAGCAACTCACAGTTCACTCACTGTACATTCTATTTTCTGTCATTTTTAGGGGAAACAATGGAACTGGCCAGATTCAGCAAAGAAAGTGAAAAAACTGTGACAAGGCATTAACAGAAATAGGGCTTACTTTCCATGAGATCATCTTGTCTGAATTTTACATATTCACATACATGTCCTTGCTTGGAAGTAAAGGTCATAACTCTTTTATCCGTTTTTGCTGACTAGACATGTATGTGGGCTCTTTCTTTAGGACAAGATGCAAACTGACGGAACCTAAATAGCATGAGAATGCTTTCTTTTAATTACACTTAGGTTTAATATATGTTGGTGCAAGTTGTGAATCAAATATAAATTATTTTGTTTTGCAAGAATACATAAGCACCATTTACTACAGAAAAAAAATGTTAATATTGAATTGCTTCACATCCAATCCTTATTAGCATCTTGGTTATATTAACTGCGTTTAGTTGAACGAAACTGGAGAGAAAGCCTGATATGTTAGTGTTTCATTCTTTTGTCACCAGTGTTTAAATTGTATCCCATGTTTAATCAATAGTCATCAGACAGTACCTGTAGTGCATTCTGAGTTGTTTTCCTTATGTTAAGAAAAGAATTATGGATTTTTGATTACATTATTCAGAAATGGCTGCTGACTTTGGGTGCCAAATTTGAGACCCTTTAACAGATGTACCCATGGTTATTGTGAATGCTATTGACTAAAGAACTAGCAAGATAGTATCAGTGAGAATGAGAAACTAATTCACTCCAAATCTGGAAAAATTGTCAGGCAGTCTGATTTTTGTTTAAGCATTAAAACATCCACTCATCTCCAAAGTAAGCTGGTACAGCACTGCTCAAAATAATGAAAAGCCAGCCCCAGCTTGAACTAAGTACCTGTCACCCATCTGTGGCTGTCATTACAGGTGCAGTTGCTGTAAACGCAGAGAAGAAGACATGCTTTTAGACGAGGGAGCTGTTAGCAGCTCACAGCGCTGCCTTCACCATTTGTCCCTCAATAATGGCAAGGAACAAGGCAATTCAACAGAGCTGAGTGCTGCTAGAAGGGTATGAGTACACTGAAAGGCTCAAAAGCTTGTTCAAATTGTTTTATGGCAACGAAGTAGCCTTTGAAATCATTTGAATTACAAACAGTGAAAGTTTATTGTTAAACCAGTTATTGTTTCTGAGCCACAGGGGGCATCTGAACAGAGAGGGAAGAGCTGGAGCCAGATGAAGGAGGAAGGAGTTTCTTACCAGCATGTTGCCTGCATGGCATCTCAGGCAGCACAAAGAGCAGATGTTTGCTGGGGGAAGGAGAGCCCTTACCTATTCAGTACCTATTTAGTTACCAGCACTGGTCAGCCTGGTCCTGGGCACAGGTAGGCTGCAAGAGGAAGGGGACACTGTGGAAATACAAGAGGAGGGAAGTAGAAATGTTTACCTTCCTCCCTAGGTCCATTTTCATCTACGGTATCACACATCATAGCTTTATTCTCTGATGTGATTCTGACTTCAGGTCTAGGTGGAGCTTCTGGAGGTGAGGAAATACTGAGGAAGTGTTGAAAGTCAGAAAGTGCTGTTTGCAGCTTGTTTGTCCTGAGGGAAGTGAGTTGTGTGGCCCCTCCACCATAGTGTCATATGGAGATAATTTTGCTGCAGAACTGATCCTTCCCACTGATTCAGGTCAAGAGGGAAACCATCCTCTTGAGGGAGAAGTTCCAGAGTCCATGGCTCTTGCCATCATACTGTACAGAGAAAATAAGTTAAACTGATGTACATTATAGCTCCCCTCATGTGACTGATCAGATCTCCAGGCCAAATCAGCCAGCCCATTGTCCCATCTGCAGTTCCAGCCTGAGACAGATTCTGGGTCATCGGAGAACCCAAGTATGGCCATTTGTCCCATTGGTAGGAGTGGATTAGCCTTAAGTCCCTGACTTTAACTGTACCAGTGCGTTCTTGGAACAGGAAAATGGATTTACACAGAAACTCGTGTCCAAAAATGTCATGAGCACTGGATGAATCAAGAAAAAACCTGCTATTCCCAAGTCTGAATAACTGCTGTATGTTTTTGCTGAGGGGACACTCCAGGGATATAGCATGAATAAAATTACATCTTATTTCAGCAAGACCTCCTGCATCAGAAGAGCTGAAAGCACATTATCAGGTCAACAAGCAACAACTTCAGCTCTAGATAAGATGTATTCTATAAAGAAACCAACTGTATGATGAAACACAGGAAAACCTGTATAACTGCATACGTTGCACAAAGTAAATTAAAAATTTATAACTCATTCACATAATGCAGTTGCTCACAGTAGGAAGCAGACAACAATACCATATTCACTGAAGCTTTAGGAAGACACTGTTTTCACTCTGCTTACAAAAAACAGTTGCTATCAGTGGCCTAAAGGAAACTGTAGGTGTTAGCTGGCCTAACCATTGTGGATTCGATTGCCAGTTTTTTGTCATGTTGAGGTTGTGTATGCTTGCATGCACATCTAAATGTCATACTCCTTTACATGCACTGAAACTCAACTGGGTCATGTTAGGAAGATCTTCAGAAGTGTGTCTTTAGGTGTTTCTCCCAGTCAAACCAGCTGTAATCAAAGTCTTTCTTCAGCCTCGTCCTCAGTAACAAAAATACACCTGTACTTTCCTCTTACCCTCAGTGTTGTCAGAGCTCTGCCTTGGTGATCTGAGATAAAATGCGTATGCACACGTTCACATGCAAAGCAATGCCAGCTCTTACTTGATGAATGTCAGTTTGTCTTTGGAAATTTGTTTGAGTTGCTTGTTTCCTGCTTGAGCTTGGTGGAGGTGTCTCACCGTGTGACTTGGGGTGAGTGAGTGGTACTGCATGCAACACAAATACGCCCCAATCAGTGAAATATTTGCAGACACCAGCATGCCCATGCCCTAAATATATGAACTTTGAACAAGTTCTCTCTCTGTTTACATGGAATTTTTTTTTTTCCTTGTCTTTCACCTGAAGTTAAGTAGTATCAAAGTAGAAGAGCTGTATGCATGCTGGAACGCGATTCAGAAATAAATAGTTTGGGTTTGACTAGTTCCATGACATGTTATTATTTTGCAGGGTATTTAAGTTACTGAATGATTATACAGGAATTTAGGCATTCACACAGTACTTGCCACAATGAATTTCATATTATTTTCTCTCTCTTACATAAAGAAAATAATTTCTGACCTATATAAATAGCATACAAAAACGCTCTCCCCCGCATTTTCCAAAGTTTAATCCAACAATCAAAAATGACAACAGCATAGATAAGCACAAATGTCAGCCAGCTGCACACTAGCACAGACATGTTTCATGGAGGAGGTGGTAACAGCTCACACTTTTTTACAGAAAGAAGGCTGATGTAGAGTTATGTTTGCTTTCCAATATATTTGTTCTAAAAAATTTGTGTTGCTGAGTTAAAAACAAAATAAAACAACTGCTGCTAACATGAAGACAAGCTTCAAGTAACCCTTCAATTTTCTAGACCATGATTTGTTATCTTGAAATAGCACATGCACACACACACATATGCTCATACACAAACTTTCTACATATTAGCAGATATTCCTAGTGCTCAAGTGCTTGTGTTACAAAGCATGTTCTCTAAGACAGAATGAATATTTCAAGTCAGATGTAGTGCTTTTTTTTCAACTAGACTGAAACATTCCCCTCAGAGCCCAAACACAGGGAAATCATGGAAAGTGAAAAAATAAGGACTGCTCTTTGGGGAGGGGGTGGCTGGCTTCCAAGGGCACAAAGAAAGTACATGTCAGAGCAGCTGCAAGTGCTTGAACTGGGATTCAAGCACACAACCGCAGCCCTCATGGTGATTAAGGAATAAGTTAACTCTCTATAGAAAGATCTATTATTTATAACGTGCAGTGCTCAGCACTGTACAACCAAGGAGGGAAGCACCAACTCGGCTCCTTTTCTCCAGTCTTATATTTATCAGCAGCTCTCAGATTGTTCCCAGCACACACTGCACTTGAAGCTCAGACACCTGGTTATACAGGCTCTCTTAATCATGCATTTTAAATGTGTTCCTCTTCTGATTTTATACTTTCAAACCAGTTCATCTATCACCTGACTGCAGTTTACATACAACCCTAATCAACATACTACAGGTTGGGAACTGCTGTGCCGTATCATTCCATTAAATGGAAACAAGCTGTTTCTGTGATGCATCCGATTGCCTGTTGACACGACAAAGTTAAACACTTTTGAAAATAGAAGAAATAGGGGTGAAAAAAAAAAATAGCAAGTATTAAACACTTTGAACTGTGCAGCCATATGAGGTGAAGCCTTTCCCACCCCCTGCATAATGCCACTCACATTATGCCTCTGGAAACCTGTCCAGGTGTGCTTCCCACTGCCTGGAATCACGGGGTTGGTGGAGACAGGATCTTGAAACTGCTGACATTGACTTTCAATACACTTCTTATTTCCAAGTAAATATTCTGCAAGCGTGTGATTTTTTGGCACTACCTTAACTATTGTGGCATTGCCCCGAAGGACAGACTAACCCAGTTTAAAATAAGTGTATTTAATAGTGCAGAGCTCTACAGCCTGTCTAGTAGGACTTTAACCATGGCTTTGTAAATGATTTCAAAACCAAGTCACAAACCAAAGTGAATTTTAGGTTGACTGTTTTTTTTATATTAATTTGAAGGTAGTTTTGCAAGTTTTTGTTTCTGCAAAGTGTACAAATTTACCTAACTGTAAGCATATTTATGAAGGCATCAAATTTAATTTTTGCTTTTGAATCAGAACATAAATTACTTTTTAAGAAAGATTTTTACATTGAGCTTGCTCAAAATATATGCATCCAAGAGGAAGACAGACCAGTCAACTGACTCTCCCTCCTTCACACCCACACACGGAAACCCATATACTATGGCCAGATATAACACTGTTTCAGGGTGAGTTCATTTCAACTTCTTTAGTTTATGTCCAGCACATTTGTTATGTTTCATGTCAATTGACATGCACTAGTGGACAGGAAATTCAAATATTTAGTGGAAAGTACTTAGTTGTTAGCTTATGTACTGGTAATGAAACGTGTTGAGTATGTATGGTACTCTGTCAGTGTTTTTAACACAGTTTAAAAAAAAAATTATATTCAGCTAGAAAATAGTCCTGAAATTATTCAATATTGACAAAAATCACTCAAATAAAGTTGTAAGACCGTTCAAATGGTTTCATAATTAAAAAAAAATAATACAGTCCTCGTGTGGAATTTCTTCCATGACCAACATTTAGATTAGGTGTGCTGTAAGGTCTGAATGCTTCTTTCAAAGATTCTGCACTGGATTTTAGTTATGCATCTTGTCAGCCATTTCATAACCAAATGACGGGGAAAATGTGGTTTTACAGTCCAAGAAAAATCTAAAAATCATGAGAAAAGTGATGAAACCAAGACTCCAAAAATTGACCCAGGGTCTGCCTCCAAGTACAGAGTGTTAAGATCCAGCATACTGCTTCCTTCTGGACCCAGATTTTTCTTCCTCCCTGTTCCTAGTGAAGGACAGAAGGTGGTTTTGGCAGCTAAATTACAGCCATTAAATATTGTGTTCGTCAAGGTAATCTTTTTCTCAACCATTTTGTTCTGATGGCAATGTTGCTCCAATTCCCCTATTAATCCTTCATTTTTGTTTCACATCTGGTGAGGGGATGATGAGGTAACCCTGAATATCATGCAAATATGAGTTCATATTTCACCACAGTCTTTTTTTACCCATCAGTATTCTTTAAAACAGGAAAGGGTTTTTCTTTGTTAGCACATTGATCTACAAAAACATAAGGATGAAACAATATTGCCATTGTTTGGATTACATAAATAGTTCAGAAAAATATATTCAATTTTCCTGTTGCCTTGTGTATGCTAGATATGAACTGAATTTTGTTCTTCTTAACTGACTGGCATTTTATGTCTTCTTTCAATAGGACTTCTAAGGTCAATTAGAAAACTACTCAAAGCCACTACAAATGCAGAATGGACTAGGCCAGTAAGTCAAGGGAAAACAAAGTTTTTCTCCTTGAAGACTCACCTTTGATATAACTATATTGACCTAAGTATGACCCTGACAATTTTAAGTGTTTCTCTTGCTAAATGAGCGTGAAGCCTTTGCCTCCATGTGCAAAAACAACCAAATGGCAATTGTGCTATCAGAGCTCTGGTGTTTGCAAAACTCTCAAATACTTGCTGATGGTTATGAAGATAATAAACAAGAATTTGTTTTCCCAGTATATTTGGATTTTTAAGGTAGAAGCAGTCTTTAGGAGACAGGTGTCTAGACCAGGGAAACAGCATTAAGTAGCCCACCATCTGACAAAGCAGATAGCATAGGCCCCACTCAGGTCAGTCAGACAAAGCTTCACAAAATCCTAATTTTGCCTCATCAGCAAGATATTATTTATGTCAGGAGACAGACAGCAGAAAGGTGGTACACAGATGGAAACTGGGTCAAAGGTGAAGACACATAAGAGGAAATGTTTAGCTGCTATTGCTTCTTGAAGATAAGATTGTCTGAAGTCTTGCATTTTCAGTTGTTTATAAATGCATCTTACCATTTTGTTCATATATTTACTGGACGCTCTCAAATAATCAAGCGAGATTTATTATTGTTGTTTTCAAAGCTGATTACAGAGGACAGATATTGCTTGTTAATCTTTTCCCATTCCTTGATTATACATTTAGAATGTATGCTCCTGCACCTCTTTTCAGAGCACAGATGCTGAAACCACAGGACATCATTTTAATCCTCAGGTACTGTCACAGCTACGGATCCAACTGGTTTTATTCCAAGTAAAGTGCAGCCAACTGCAATATGCCTACTTGCAAAACCATAATTGGGGTAACTGTCATCTAAGCAAATGATGTTTTAGCTGACCCATGCACAAAATAAATCCCTCTCCTTTAGATATTAAGCTTATAGTCTCTTATCATCTTACATGATAGGAGGTGGAGGCAATTCAGGAGCTTGTCCTTGCTCGGTAGCAGGGCACAAAATATCAAGCTTATCTGACTGGAATGGAGACAGACTTTGACCCTGGCTAGCAGGGAAACACTGTTATTGCCATAGTTGTGGGTGACTCTATCACTTTAGCTGTGAACTCTGTGGAGGAAGAAAAATTTTTAAAAACCTTCTGAACTAGATAGAAAGTTTCAGCCCCTGATCTGCAGTAAGGCTCCAGTGTGCTGAAACAGCCAGCTTTATCTAGCAATAGAGAGCATCTCATAAGATAGCAAATGAGGAATGCAGGCACATTTAAAACATTTGCTTCAGTTTGGAAAGGAAACCTAAACTACATGCTTCTCCAGTTCAAGCCTTTAAAGGAGATATTTATGGCTTATGGCTGCAAATGAGTAGCATCTTTAAAAGTATTTCTTCAAATAACCAGGGCTAAGCAGTTGTTAAATTGATTGTTCATTAGTTGACAGGAGTCTGGAAATAAAGGTATTTGCCAAACAAATAATTAAAAAATACAAACAAAACCGTTTTTGGAACACAAATTATTTCTTGTTTAAACACTAGCCGATTAAAGAGATGAGAAGCTCTATTAGAGCATCCCAGCTACAACACAGCAAAATTCACAGAGAAAAAATTACTGTGCTGAGCACCTGAGGACGCGCAACAGCCCACAGCATATATGAGCACTCTATTTACTTTCTGCTCCCACAGGTGTTCACAAGGTATTGTTCCCACATCAGCTGGCAGAAAGGGCTGAAAACACCCCAAACACTTCTGCAAGCACGTATTTCTGCATAAACACAAGCCCCACACACGTGCACACCAGGCAGGTGTGCGCCTGCCTGTGCACACAGCAGTGTTTGTCATGGGTTTGGTTTATCACCACAGAGTGGCTCATGATAGTGTAAGGTCTGAGATATGGATCCAGTACGTCAGGTCCCCAAACAAGGGCTCCTTTCTGTGCAGTCTTGCAGGCAGCAGAGCCGTCCGGCTGCCGCTTCAAGGGCAGCAGCACTGTGCAAACACCCGGTTATGAACATCACACACCCTGGGCATTAGTCGCAGCACGGTGCGGGCATGTGTTCATGCAAATAGCGTAAAAGTCAGCAAATACATAAAACCCCTGTCAGTTGGTCTCAAGTGAAAATATCCAAACAGGAAGATGCATTTACCATGGAAGAGGAAGGACCGCAGAGCCGCTGCCAAGCTTCAGCTGGCCACCCGGGCAGCTCTGCCTGCTACTGCCAAATCCTCCCTGCTGAGCAGACCTATAGAAGGGCTAGTCCCGAAGCTGCCCATGCTCTCCAGCTCCAACCTAGGCCTGAGTCCACTTGGGTAGGGTTATGGGCCACACACATGGCCTTGCCTCAATAATTTCCCAGAGCAGAAGGAGACATTTCCACTCAGTTTTCCCCATATAGTTCATTGTGCAGAGGCAGCATTGTACACTTGCTCCATGCAGTCATCACCTGCACCCTGAACACTTTTTTCCTGATTTCCTTGCAGTCCCATCAGTGTTGTATATCCTTTCCCACATGGGTCACTTAGTCTCTCATGGACAATTCCAAAGCAAAAAGAAACTTAGATTTCTCATAGGGTTGCTGAAGTCCCTCAGCTTTATTTCTTCCTCTACTGTAAATCAACCATCCCTAAAGACCTGGGAGCAAAAAGTGTATATTCAAGAAATACATTGCAACCTTTTACTGGCGAAGATTTCTCCTGAGAAATGTAAAAAATGTACAAGCCAGGAACATAAATTAGTTTACAAGAGGCAATTTAGTACAATTTAGTAAAGCAGCAAGCCATTGGAACCCTTTTACTAGCCTCCATGACTCATGTCTGAACAGGCTGATAACGTGATTCATCCTGCAGGAGAGTCATGTGTAAATATGCTGCTGCTATCACACTTCCAGCCCCAGAGTAGCCAGTCCGATGGCTTTTCTCATCCCAAGAGGCACCACCCATCCAGACAAGGAGAAATAAAGTTCCTTCACACTTACAGGCTTGATGATAAGCAGGCTGACACGACAAGGTGGATGTATCAAAACAAGTCAAAAGAATACCCTTTACAGCTGCTCTAGGTGTTGGCAGGGGGAGGAGGAGGAAGAGGGGAGAGGTAACTGGGCTCAGTCCTGTATTTGCATTAGGATGAGCCTTTTGTCTTTACCCTTCACAGTTCATCATGAGACCTTTCCACTTAAATTTAGAAGGACATCGTCCAACTGATTTTAGTCAGTCATGGAGTCATTTAATCTACAGTAATAATGCCACAGCTGAGATGTCTATGGCCAAAGGGCCAATGTTTAGGACATACAGCTGATTTTCAAAAGACGCAAAGATACTGCCTGTTTTATCTCTTCTGATTAAAAAATAAATAAATCTTTATCTGCAGAAAAAAGCTAAAAAGATTTAAAGTTGTACTAGCAATATATTTTTTATATTTTTACGTAGTTTTAAAATATTCCTATGTTTTATTCAAGATCAGTAGAGAGACATATTTTGTACAACTTTTCTAGGTATATTACTTCAGAGAAGGAGCAGGGAAGAATGATTGCATGCTCAACAGTACCAAAATCATGTCGTTTCAGCAGAACATTAATTAATTTTTCGACTCTTCGGTCTCTCTGACCCAGTTCTGAGAAGCTTATTGCTGTTGTCAGGTCAGAACTTGTTTCAAAGAGCCAAGTGTTAACTTTCCACTTGCAGATTATGCTGGCAGGAGTCTGTCTGCTTACATAGGATATGTCTTTGCCCTTGATCTGCATTATTTCAATAGTTCTTCTAGTGCAGAAACAAGGAATTAGCCTTCCAACACAATTTATAGATGACATTGATCAGTGGGATAAAAATCCACAGCTGATTAGTTCTGCTTTCTTTAGGAGTTAATGAGAAAATAAACCTTCCCTTTAATGAGGTGGACAACATAAAAAATGTTTTCTGGGAAACAGATAAGATGCCCTTTTGCAAAAATGATACATAAAAGTAAAGTGCCTGAAAACCCGTAGAAATTATAAGGCTCAACAAATAGGATGGATAATCAGAGACCCCTGGAATTCTCCTGCACAGTGGGGTAAGCTTGTTCTCCCTTCCATAACAGACCTACATCCAAGCCTATTTTGTTAGAGGATGCTAAAACAGCGTTGAAGACAGTCAAGAAAACCACTCAGTCTTGTGGTGTGTTGTGTTAATTTAACCTTTAGCCTGTACAGAATATTATACAGGAAAACCACATTTGTTTGTAGAGCTTACCCCTTAAATAGGAATGTCAACTGTAAATACTTTAAACTAATCTCAAATGGCAAGAGAGAGAGTGGTGTGTGCACACGTAAAGGCATATGACAAGTATGTATATTTTCAGAGAGCACAAGTACAGTTATATGCTACATCCACCACCACCACCACTCCTCAAAACCACTCAAAACTAAGAAGTTTGGTAACAGTTAAACAATTGCTTTTCAGAGTGAGCTCTCTGCATTTTCAGAAATATCAGGCTCTCCTGAGAAGTGCCTCAATTTGAATCCCAGAAACTGAAGCACTTCTCAAGTAACAGATGCTATTGAAACATAGACCATGTGTAACTTCATCGTTTGTATGTGCTTTTTTCCCTCTCAGGCCAAATACATTGCTGTAGATGTGCTGTCATTAACTGAAATAGTTACAATATGATGTGTGAAATGGGAAAGTAAATTGTTTTGTACAAAACGATTTCCTATTATAAATATATGTGTCAGAGTCATAAGTGCTGTTGATAAAAAGCAGTTAAGTCACCCAAATAAATGCAACGATAAGGTATGGCAAAAATACAACACTGGTCAGTTTTGCTTGTGATTCTATATTTGGATTTACTTACATGTATCATTGTTCTGCATCAAGTCAAATAAAACAGAGTTGCCTTTAGGAATTTGTTACTTTCTACAAACCTGGAAGTGGAAGAACTGCTTTTTCACTGATTATTTCTGAGGGGAACCCAAAAAAATTAAGATGCTGCACAGCAGTTGCATAGCAGCCTGGTATTTCAGGGAGCACAAACCAGGGGAGAAGAGAGAATGGATTTATCTGAGATTCAGCAGTACCTCCCTCTGTGTTATGACATCAGTCTTGCTGAAAGATGTAATGAACTCCTTAGATGTAAGAGTGAGACCATGCACAGATGCAAAGGAAAAGCTGTTATTTTTTTCCAAAATGGCAATCTGCCCTGTCACTACTTTGCTTTCCTTTTGTTTTGTCCCTTCTTCCTTCTACATACATTTTTTTTTTTTGTTAGGCTTAAGTGCAGATTCTGCTTTACCTGAGTTTACTGAGAAAGTTGTGCCAAGTCAGCCCTTTCAGCTTTAATGTCTTTGGCCAAAGAGATCAGCAGATCAGTTTGCTTGTATTTCACCCCCAGGGATTTTACTTGCAATGGAGACCTAAAGATCTCATTGCCAAGGGACATCCTTGCAAAGACAGTTGCTGCCTGACACAGCTGTTACAGAACATGAAGAAAACCTCGCCGTGAAAATAATACTGCCACCTCTGGGTATACAACATATATATCATTCACGCAGTGTTACAAAGATGATGGAATGGCACATGGGGGTAATTTTAAATTCCACCTAGACTGTAAAAGCATGCCCTCTCCAGAATGTAGGGCACATCTGCATCTGTGCCTTGTGGCAGGGTAGGATACGAAAGGAAGCACAAAACCCAGTAAAACGGAAAAATAATAGCCCTCTTTAAAAAACAGACTTTACATCCCATATGGCAGTGGATTATTACGTTGCCATCACTGGAGCTTCTCTCCACTCTGTTTGTTCTAAAGTCATCTACGGAGAACAGGGAAAGGACTGGCTTAGCTAAGTGTGGCATGTTCCTCATTTTCTCAGGAGCATTACTAATCTCATAATAATATCAACTGCAAGGCATCCCACCATGGTAAGAGGACATGGAGCTGAAAGAGACAAGGGGACGATGGATCACCAGCGAAAGACTAGGGCAGCAAAACAAAGAAATGAAGCAGGATCAAGAGGCAGAAAAAACAGGAAAAGAGAGAAATATTGATGATGAGAATGCAGAGAGAGTGCAAAAATAGACACAAGAAAACAAACACAATTTTACACCAGAGGAAAGGACTCATGACATGCCAGAGGCCCCCCAGTTCTTTTGGCACCTTTTCGATGACAGTAGGACTAACTGCTGCGTCACATGAGTGCTGAGCTGCAAATAGTCATCTTAAACCAACTTTTATTCTCTGGCACCTCAAACTCAGAACAGCACAGCAAGAGAGCACCAGGGGTCTGCATGTCATACAGTGGCCATACAAGGACTTAATCACCTTCCTCTGGTGAATTTACAGAGTAGCTGCTCTATAAGGCCCCAGTGCTAAAGTATGAATAATGTGTTTTTAGGAACACTGCTCAGTACTGACAAAGATTACCATGCATGTCCTTAGCTGTGAATGCCAGGAGATGAAAGAGCTGTTCTGCTTGACCTTTATTGTACAGCAAAGAGGATTTTGAAAAGAAAAGTGTGATTATTTGTATGTCCCATTTTATAGCCTACACAATGCTTTTCCAGCTCATGCAGCTGTGTTTGACTGTCGGGGAGACGAGGTCTCAGACTTTATTCTAGCACTTTTCATACCTAAGGGAATGTGGTGTTGGCCTCCCCAGTGCAAATACACATCTAAAAAAGAAATTACCAAAGAATGCTTTCCTTTCCTTTTTTTCCTCCTAAGCGACACATTTAACAAAAGTGTTAGGCAATACATTTGTATACACTTTTTCCCTGCTCTGGTTATCATCACTTAGGATCCTGCAGAAGCAGAGAATTCTTCTGGCAATGCAGAAAATGAGGATAAGTCTCACATGCAAAAACCAAACTGGAGAGAAAAATATTTTCCCCACGTACTCCCTGAAGTTTTACATTTACCCTGAAAGTGGTCCACACCCCCTCAGGGCAGGAAAAAGCCAGCTTCAGGGCTTGAAGATTGTTCATTTCATGGCAAGAAATAAGAAAGATCTACTTAAATGCTTGAGTTCTGAATTGCTGCTTTGTTGGAGAAATTACAGGAATGAAATACATTGAGGATTTTTCTCTCCCTTTGTTTTACTGTGTGTCATACTATGCTAGCAAATACTATGTTGGAAAACAAACCAAGAACCTTTTAGTCTTGTGCATAGCAAAAATCCTCTTGTGGCCTTCAGAAGACCAGACAGACAAGTCCAAAAAGTAGCGTCCATCAAAAATAAATATATCTTGTCATGAATGAGATTTGGAAGGATCGGTACCATCTCAAACTCAAAACACAGAGATACCATTCCTACTAACAGCTTTAGTAGTGACATTACCAGTTGATAAAACAGAGCACTGAGAAACAAGGTCAGTGAGCCATTTAGAACAGCAGAGCAGAAAGCACGTAAACTGTTGGGAACACCATATCTTGAATTTCAGTAAACCAAGGATTTTCAAAGCCTGGTTTGAGATATCTTAACTGAGCCTGATGTTTGGAAAATATTGGTCCCTGAAAATAAGTCCTTTTGAACAATTTGTAACACAGCACTTATTTTGAGACTTAAAGTCACTCTTTCTGTAATCACTGTGTCTAATTTCTGTAATACTATAAAACCATTGTATTTCAGTTGCAAAATAAGCACTGAATCAAGCTTTGCAGTCTCTTAGTCACAAGTTGTCTCCAATTTCCAAAAGAAATTAAAGGTAATGAAACTATTTGCAAGAGGATGAGTTGGAGGAGAAGGTTTTAAATTAGAAGGGTCAGTAACATCTTAACAATTTTTATGCTACATTAAGCCAGATAATTATTTCTGTGCTTGTCTCAGTTAACTTATAGGGAAAGCTTCAATGCATATCTAACTTAATAATAGTTTAAAAAGAGCTTTAAAAATATGAATAAAATGAAAGAGTTCATGATGAGTCATTACTAATGGCTGTCCTAAATAATAAATATAAACATACATTTTCACTTCAAAATTGGTATTTTCCAAACTGATCTCCACACAAGTTAAACACATGACAGAAACAAATACTTTTGAACTGCAAAAAGTTAAAGTATCTACATTTTCTACCTATGGATGTTGCTAAGGAGAGGCAAGGTTTGGTCTCCATTTGTGCATGGAGAAAATCAGGAGTTATATCTGCAAACAATCATGCCTGTACATTATGAATAAATACTGGCAGTTGAATAGGCTCATGCCCATGACTAAGAATTTATGGTTTAAGCATCCTGAGATGGTATCTAAAGCACAACCAGGTAATGCTTACTATAAACAGCTTAGAACAAGAACTGTTTTGTTCTAGAGAGGAGAGAAAAGAAAAATGAGATGCCAGACACTGGTCAGATATATTTTAAACCTCAAAAGACATTTAGCATCTCAGACTTCATTTTAGCCAGAATACCACAGCTAACACCTCTGCTCTAGATGAACATGCCCGGGTCTTTCTAACACCTTCCCTTTTTGGGTCATCCAAATGACTTTGTCCATAGTACCGTGCTGTTCACTGAAAAGGAAAAGTGATATTTTAATAACTTAGTCATCTACATGATGCATCAGTTCCATGTAGACACTTCCCTGAAGAGTTTACCCGACTCAGTATTAGTCAGAGATGAACAAAACATTTTGTAAACAGCTGTGGTCCAAGCTAAAACCTTGTTCTATTGTGAGCCATCTGGATGAAGGGAAGACCATAATATGTGTTGCCCTTCCTTGCTTATTTGCAAAAAAAAAAAAGGACAGCACAACAAGTGGGCCAGCTTATGTCAGTGCAGATGTGTATAGGAGAGTCATGGAAATATCACCTAGCTTGCTGAAAACATTGTCACTTTACATTATGGATTGAATCTATGACTGGTGGTATATTGCCATAACTTCACTGATTCCAACAGAGCTATGATGAACTATGCCATGGGGAATCTAATTTATTGGACTGTCATAGCCAAAAAACATGTTTTCTGTCCATCATCCATGCATATACACAAACAAAATAAATAAAATTAAAAAAAATTAAAAAGAACATATGAAACTTCACATAATCAAATTTGGATTCAATTTAGAAACACTTTTCTCCTCTTCAAGGTACATATGGAGGATATTTTTTCTGTTTCCAAGCTTTCTCCAAACAGACAGGAGCTGCCTCAACTTGCACTGAAACTTGCATGGGTGACAGTCTCACCGTGATTGATTACCCTAGGGTCACGCTTGAAACAAAAGCCATAGAAGCGTTTGTTCATGCAATGACACAAATCCACATTTGTTTTTATCTTCCTGCCCTTTAAGTGTTCTGGTTTCTTCATTAGGAAGCTTTATCTGATATCACATCTTTCACTTTGCAAAATCTAACTGAGACACATTTTCCCCTTCTATTATGTTAGTCATCCTTTCTCCTCTACTGTTACTCAGAAAGTATATAAATAAAAATCACACTTCCCAAATAATATACAACAAAGAAAAATAACAGACTTCTCACTTAGTCATTGAATTATTTGCCTTCTTCAAACTGTCAACAACTTCTTGATGGAAATATTCTGTGATTCATTTCTTCGTTGTTGTCATCCCAGGGAATAATTTCCCTTCTCTCTTTCACTTTTAAGATACAGAGCTCCCTTGTTTGTTTAGAGGGGCTGGTTGGCTTGTTTGGTGTGGGATACTATGCCACTGAAATACACTTATAGGTAGATGATGTGATCAGTGCTATGAAGCAAAGAAGCATGAAGTTCAAGAATTTAAAATATTCCACTTGAGGTCAACCAGGGCCTGTGGAGTGTCATGGATGATTTCAGTGTGTGCTCCTGACTTTGGCCTTGGTACAGATGCATCTCTGCACTTTCAGTAGTTATGCCAAGCATTCAAGATCAAAAATCCTTCCTTTTGCAAATATGTGTGTGCAACTCCATCCATTTCAGTGCAGCTTTACTCACATTTAATGAAGTTTTGAAGATCTTAATTTTCAGATGTTTTATTTGCTTCATTTCAAGAACCATCCACTTGGGTTAGCTAATTAGCACTGAGCTCTTTGGTGATGATTAGATCTTCCCAGATTTTCACGTACTGCCATTTGTCTGCAGTTGGCTAGTGTCAATAACATTCAGGATATATCATTTGCCTACAAATATTTTTATGCCTGCTTATATCCAGCTCCTGTAGAGCAGTCACTATGGGAACATTACAAATCTTTGCTCTGTTCTAGAGGAGTCTATATCTGCCCTGGAGAGTTCTTCATGAGTACCAGTCCATAAGTTTTCCTTAGATATAACCAGACACTATTTCCCTGAAATCTGTATGAGAAAGACTCTTTGGAGATTTGTTTTATGAAAGAAGATATGCACAAATCTTCTTAATAACAAATAGATTTTTCTGTTATTTTCTACTGAACAAAAAAAACATATTTCCTATAATAAGGGGAAAATGGAATCTAATTTTCCGAAGTACTACTTAGTCCCTTGTTGATTTTTTCAATAGGAAGAAGAACAGCAGCATACAGCAACACAGACCTAACAAAGACTGCTGTAGTGGTAGGATGTCTCTCCAGCTGCTGCTTTATTGAATTATTTCTTTACGAGGCCTATTGTCAATCCATCATACTTCTTGTTTCCTCTTCTTCATCAGCATCTTCCCTACTGCAGGTGGCCATGTCTGGCCCTGGATTGAAATTTACCTGTGCCATAGACCCTATAACCTCTTTAAACTACACAACCTCCATTCAGTTTGCAATATACTAAGAAATCCTGGTCTTCCTTTCAATTATTGTGCCTTCGGCATTATATCTGGTCATTTTTTTCCTCTTTTGTTTTCTCTTTGTTACCTCTTTAAAATCAGCAAATAGTGTCTCTGATCATTGCAGATGTGTAATCAGGATAATGAAAGGCAGTTCCTGTTGGCTGCAAGCATAAATTTTAGAAAATCAGAGCACCTAAATGTAAAAGTCTTGGATTAGCTAGTTTTGGACATGTTTAGATACAAGCCTCTAAGCATGTGTCTTCAGATGTATAAATACAGATCTTAATAGAGCCTTCAGGCTTCATGTTTTCCACAACAGTTCAGTGGAAAGTATCCCTGCCAATGGCAGGGGGATTGGAAATGGATGAACTTTAAGGTCCTTTCCAACCCAAACCATTCTATGATTCGATGATTCTATGAACCTGGTAAGACACAAAATATAATATATTCTTATAATGTTAAGCATCACAGTAGTCAAGCCCTTAGGACTGCAAAAACAGAAAATAAAATGCACGTTCAAGGACAGCTGTTGCTACATTTTTATTTCACAAGAACTTACTGTGTTAAGATACTACATCTAGTCCACAGGCAGAAGAAGAACATGATCTGGCAGCTGGGCAACGTTTGGCTTCAGATGAAAATTGCTTTTCCTTACATAGTTTTCTAGACCAAATCCCATTAATTAGTACAACTAAATAAGAACATTTTTACCTTTTGCAGTTTTCTTCATTTAAATATGTTACATTTTGAAGGTATATAGGTTACAGTTACTAATTTTCTGAGTACTTAAGTAAGAACATGCAGAACATATCTAACAACATATACATTGACTTTCAGTTTAAAATATGTCTAATCTACTTTGTGAACTATCTGTTCTCAAAAAAAAAATAAATTAATAGTAAGAAAAAATGGAGATCACCTCTAAACCATTCTTCATATGGGACCTATCAAATTCCATCAGATCTAAAGTCCAGAATTACAAGAAAGAAAACATTCTAATTTGGGACTTTAATTTGCTAAACTCAGATCTGAGCAAAATAGAGCCCTGGAGTGATTGCTCCAGCTGTGTTCCACAGATGCTATGCTAAACTGACTGCTTTGCAGTAGCCCAGCTGTAAGCCTTGCAGAGCACTCCTGTATTTGTATTGACCAGCTGCAGGAATATTTGGATGATGCAACATCTCTCTCACAGCTTCTTTTTTCCATCTTGACCATCACAAAATTAAAAAAAAAAAAAAAAAAAAGTGGTATGATGGAGATGTCATCTTGCCCCAGCAGACTGTGATGGTTAGCCAGCGTCATTGGATTAGCAGATATACTGCCTATCTTTTAGCTCTAATTTTGAGAGAAGCAGGTTGACTGTATGTCCGCCTTCAGCAGTGGTCCTCACAAGGCCCAGAGAGCCTGAGCCCGAGTGGACACAAATGTGAATATGCACAAACTTGGCCTGACTGGAGAGAGCAGCTCTCTTTCTGCTATCTTCTGCGTAAATTCCATGCTGCAAGAGTCTGAGCCCAGAAGAATCTATTTCTCTGTCCTTATTCTTTCCCATCATCCTCCAGTTCAAGATTAACTAATGCATTTTCCTCAAAATTGCCCAAATAAAATTGTAACATCTAAACTAAGACCAATACTTCAAAATCAGAAGGGGACAATATGAAAAGTCCAAGTGCAAAACCAAGAATATATTCACATACATTGCTTCAGTGTCATGGCTGCTTTGCCAACAATGCTGTTTATTTAATAAAGAAATTGTGACAGAACCTAGGATTCCCAGTTTTGGCTGAGATGTCATGCTAGCTTTTATATGTGCATTAAAAAAAAGATAATTATTTTATTCAGATATTGCAAATCCCATAACCCATACTTACATATAAATCCGTGTATGAAATACAGTACAAGAAATGCTATATATGAAGATAGATTTTTGTCAAACTACTGTTTTCCAAGATGTATGTTAGATTATTGTGTAGACTGACATTTTAGCATGCTGAAGATCATAAGATGTGTTTTATGGTGCATTAAAATCTCATAATAACAATTTCAGAAAGTTAGCATAATATATTATTCAGGGTTAAATACTGCCTTGAGTGATAAGGGCTAACATGCCATCGGGCTATAATAAACTACAGCTTTGAAATATCAATTTTCACTTATCAGCAAGGTCATTTACATAGCTAAAGCAAGAACATAATGACGTATTTTTTCTTCTATCTAGGAGAAAAAAAAATGCACTTCTTTTCCAACATCCAGAAAATATGAAAACATTCTGAGGAAGCCGTTATTAAGTCATTTAACCTTTCATACAAAATAAATTGTCATGGGTTTTGT
This sequence comes from Podargus strigoides, assembly GCA_028020825.1. NCBI lineage: Eukaryota > Metazoa > Chordata > Aves > Caprimulgiformes > Podargidae > Podargus > Podargus strigoides. The sequence goes on along the minus strand of CM051663.1, from coordinate 122,413,485 downwards.
TATAAAACTGAAAATAAATCCATTCTGGTTTCTTATATTGAATGTAAGTAAACTTATTTAAACTCTAGGGGAAATATTGTATTCAGGCACAAAGGTATTACTCTAACAGAGGTTTTGACAAATTGCATCTATTTATCTGATATTTCTGTAAGTGGCACAGAAAAGCCATGCAACCTTGCAATGCTTATCTACAACTTCACCCCAAAGAGGAGTTCATCAGCATGAGTTACTTTGAGCTGCACATTGCCCTTAATCCACACACAAAATACTGTATTTTAAGGCCTTTAAGCTGATAAAAGGGTATACTAATACAGTTAATGGAGTGGAAAAGAGGGCAGTTGATATAAGAGACGGTGAAAGGAGCACTAGATTAAAAAGTGCTGTTATCCTCAAATCTCATCCTGACCTCCTCCATCCTCATTTGCATGGAGAGCCACAGGAGTCACCACTTGTATGTCCACCACTCTGGGGAGCTTCAGGCTACCTTCAAGTTATTTGATGGCTGAAATTTCAGCATGCAGTACCCAGGCAAGGCAACAGGCCACCAGGAATTTGTCCAGGCTGCCATGTGCATGTGTGCCATGGGCATCCCAGAGCTTCAGTCACCCCATTTCCCATGCTGCCAATGTCTTTATCTGGCAATGAACTTTTGGCATGTAGTGGTTTATGCACATGCACATTCCTCCTCTGACTTCAGCACAGACACCTGGTGAGGACACCAAAGCCTCTGGATGTGAGTCACAGCCTGAAATGGCACAGAGACTTGCACACAGGTGCTAAAGCCATTGCTATAGGAATGCAGTAGGATGAGGATAAGTCTGGTACAAGGAGGTTTAGCTTTGCCTCCCACAGTATGCTGAGAACAGACCACCAGTCCAGGAACATACATTATATTGCTTAGAAAAGGTCAGAAATTCCTCACCACCTGGCAATTATGTGTTTATGCAGTCATAGGGTACAGTCAGTACAGAGGAGCTCCTGAAAACTCTGCTATAGAAGCTACGGAGAAACACCTCCTGGGCACAATGGGTCTGCACCCTTAGAGAAAGAGGAGTGATGAGGCTTCCTAACCACAGCAGTGCTTGATCCAGATCAAACCAGTGAATCTGAGCCTCTTGTGTGCCTGGATGTGAACTAATGCAGTCTGTTATCCACTGTCCTCTGTGACATCTTCTAAACTGTTATTTACACTATAATCTTTAATCATAGAAGCAGGCAGATCAGGTCTAAAGCTATCATTTAAATGGGTTCCAGGGCCTGCTGCTTTTGAGTTTGCCTGAAAAACTCACCCATTTTGTGAAGTGTACACCTGAAAAAGAATATTGTGCTATCCCATTCAGCTCACCATACAAGGAATACGATGTGTCTCACAGTCAGTGTTGATTTTGTAATGTAACTTTACGAAGCTCTCAACTCACAGAAAGCAGACTACTGTGTGTGCACAAAGTTCAGTCATTTAAATAAATAGGCCATTTGAGTCACAGTGGAAGCCCAGGACACAGGAGAAGCTGTATCCTGATTTTTGGAAGCATGGTAGCTTTAAATTTAACAGCAAAGACAGGTGTGTCTTGCACCAAGTCTAATTTAATTCTAGAGTCAATGTAATCTTTCACCAGCTACTGTTCTTTATCCACAGCATCCATTGTTACTGACAAAGTTTCCTCTGCACTGAGGTTTCCTTGGAATTTCTCCTCTTTCAGTTGTGAATAGGAGCAGTCCTGCACTCTTGCTCTTGGTCTTTTCTAGCAACTGGGATATAAAAGAGAGAGGTAGGACAGATTTAATATTTCAAATGAAAGATAATGCTAGGCCTTTCTTACGTATTTTGTCTGCAAGAGTAATTGCATGTACCAGTCACTGTTCAAGTGGTGACTCTGTGGAGGTGACAAACAGGCGTGCAAAAGTAAAGCGAGTTTAAATTAGTATTTAAAAGGTATTTTCTTTCTCTGCCTTTAAACCTCCAATCTTTTCTATTTTCCCCTTCCCTCATTCTCCTCAAACACACTAACATTGCTGTTCCTTTTTTTTTTTTTTTTTTTTTTTTGGTCACTGGCCTTATTAGCAATGCAGCAGAATGAGACAGTGATGGGCCTGAATAGAATAAAAGGTTGTTGTCAGGCTGGTGTCAGGTCAGATTGGACTTTGAGGGAAAAATCAAACAGCCTCCTTTCAAAATGATTGATGCCTTCTCCAGCTTTAGCTTAATAATTTTGCGCATTCTTATCAACAGCTTTGGGTCCACTGCAGTGAAATTTCAAGCACTGCTCTTGTCATCCCTGCTGAAGTGGACTGTCAAGATTTCCACTTGGCTTAGGCTAGTGCAGGGGATCAAGATTAAAACCCCTGTAGTCAGCTCCTGCAAATTCCCTAAGTATTGCCAGCCTATGGGTAAAGTATGCCGGGAGTGGGCGAAGGTAACATCACTACTTTGAATTTAGCTCTGGGTAAAAATTAATATCCCTGCTTTTAAAAGACAAGGGTGAAACTGAAATCCACATTTAGTTAAGTGAATGTCCTGATTTGTGGAGGATGGACACAGCAAAGTTTCCGCCGAGGATGGTGCTATCACCAAGGACGATGATATGGACATTGTACAGCTGGTTGGACACAAGCCATGGGAAAGACGAGCACAAGAAGAGACAAGGAATTGGGAGGAAAGTACAAAGAGCTAACCTTGATCGAAACAGAATGTGCAGACACTGCTTTTGTGATAACAGGATTCACAAGACTAGCACACGATAAATTTGTGCAAAGAAAGAACAATACCTTATTTGAAAAATATTGCTGCATAGCACTTTGTGGGGCTGGGGCAGGGGTTATAAAAACCAGAGCTGTATCACAATAAAATGTCTTCTCTTCATCCCACAAGAGGAGTCCATGTCATCTGTTGTCACAAATGGCGCCCAAACAGGGACTTGAAAATGCGATTCCACGCCGGTGACGGCAGCCCCCATCTAGCAAAAGATGAGACGCTGCAGGGAAGCGGACAAGCTGGCTATAAAATCACTGTTCTGTGAGTACGAGGTGAGCGGCGGAGGAAGATGGGGAACAAGTTAAGCACAGACGAAAAAGCTGTCTTACGGCTCGTGGAAAGTCTGATGCAAAAGCATAACGTCCTTTTCGACTCACATAAACTGCATGTGCTTTTACGCTGGGTGCCCACTGCAGTCCTGGATGTTAATGCAGTCACTATTTTTAATGATGATACCTGGGATGCTGCAGGGATCAAATTGTATAATAGAGCAACAACAGGGGATGAAAATGCATCACAATTGCTCACCCTGTGGTGCACTATTTTTGAGATGCTGAAAAAGAAGAAGTCCTCCAATGAGACTGCCTCCCAGGAGTCTGGGACGCCCCGCATGAAGGCAACTGTGCCAGAGACCCCCGATGATAATGATAATGATGAGGCATCTCAGTGCCTGAATTCTGTGAGTGAACTTAAAGTTCCACCCTTCTTGGCTCCTGAGCCCAAATTCTCTTCTCCACATCATTGTCAGGGGATTTCTGTGACTGCTAAGAATGAACCAGATGGTCCCTCTGGTCCGGGTGTGATAGACTCAGAAAGTAAACCTGACCGATTTCCCCCAGACCCTCGGGAAACTTGGGGATGTATTCGTGCAGAGGCTCAAAAAGCAGGGGACATCGATATGGTATCTAAATTAGCTTTCCCAGCTGTCTATATGCCAGGACAGCAACCGGCATTCCGACCACTAGAATCATTAAGGATACACACCAGGCTATTACTGATTGCGGTCTGCATGCCCCGTATACCCAACAGCTGTTAAAGGCGATTCATCGTTCACAAACTCTCACTCTGCATGACCGTAAAATGCTAGCCGATGCATTGTTAACCCCTTCTCAGTATGTACTTTGGCACAGAACTTGGAAAAAATATTTAGAAGAGTTACATGCCCATTATTCACAACTGCCCGATGGTCATCTTTATCGCCTGGTGACCATGCAAATGCTTTTAGGGGAAGGGGACCCCCGGGCCAACCCCAATCAGCAGGTTGCCCTGCCGTAAGGAATCTTGCAGGGAATAAGTGCGGCATCTTTACAGGCTTTTACAACCTTACCCTCAGCGGGCAAACCCTCAAAAGCTTTTACTGACGTTAAGCAAGGAGCAAATGAGCCATATACACAGTTCATCGATAGATTGCAGGAAAGCTTGAGTAAACAAGTTCATGATAACAACACTCGCGAATTGCTTTTGAAACAACTAGCACTTAGCAAGGCTAATGAGGACTGTAAACAAGAGTTAATCCCGCTGAAAGATCCTTCACTGTCCAAAATGATAGAAGCCTGCAATAAAGTAGGCTCGCTGAAACACAAGTGTATGGAAATGGCCACTGCTTTTGCAGCCGTGAACCTTAACTCTCAGCAATGTTTTAGCTGTGGTCAGAAGGGCCATTTTCGTAAGCAGTGCCCGAGAAAATTTAACAAGCCACAAGTCCCAGGAGTTTGTCCCCGCTGTAAAAAGGGGTGTCATTATGCAAACCATGCCGATCCAAATTTGACGAGGATGGAAAGCCTTTGCAGGGAAACAGGAATCGGAGCACGAAAAGGGGCCGCGCAATGGTACAAGTGGCTCCTGTCCAGCAACTGGGATCCCAGCTGGGGAGCTATATGCAAAGACCCATGGCAGTGCCAGAGTGGACCTGGCCACCACAGAGTCAGTATCTCTGAATAATTCTGATGTAAAAGCGGTGCCAACAGGAGTCTGCGGGCCACTAGGCAACAACAAAAGTGCTTTATTGTTGGGACGGTCGTCCTGATACTATGCAAGGACTTTTTGTGTGGTATGATTGATAGTGATTATTGTGGTGAAATCAAAATTATGGTGTGGACTCCTACACCACCATGTTTTTTACAAACAAAATTGTGTATTGCACAATTAGTGTATTTTGATGCTTGACCCCCTTGAGCCTCCACCTTATAGCGAGGAGCCCAAGGTTTTGGTTCAACAGGGAGCGCTCGGATATTTTGGATCCAAAGGGTCTCCAATGCAAGACCCCTTTTAACTTGTCAACTGGAATGGGGAAATCCTAAACAGACAATAGAATTGTCAGGTTTAATTGATACACGAGCTGATGTAACTGTTATTTCTAAATCATCCTGGCCAACACACTGGCCAGTCTCCAAGGTCTCCGCAGCTATTCTAGGCATAGGAGGCTAAATGCCCCCTGAACAAAGTCAGTGTTTCATTCAAATTGTGGGACCAGAAGAAAAAAACGGCTAATGTTCGGCCTTTTGTGCTTCCTACCCCTCTCACTCTTTGGGGGTGGGATTGTCTATCTCAATAGGGTGTCAGCATCAAGTCAAATTTACCCTGAAGGCCACTGGAATGCAGCACACTCTGAAATTCACCTGGAAAACTGAAACTCCAGTTTGGGTGGACCAGTGGCCCCTTGCCTTAGAAAAGCTGCAGCATTTAAAAGATTTAGTGGCAGATCAACTCCGCGCAGGACACATAGTACCTACCAACAGTCCATAGAATTCTCCTGTATTTGTTATTTCCCAAAAGAGCGGAAAGTGACGTTTGTTACGTGACCTCCGACGCATTAATGCAGTAATTAAGGACGTGGGCCCGTTACAACCAGGGCTTCCTTCACCAACAATGATACCAAAAGATTGGCATTTAACAGTAATTGACCTTAAAGATCGGGTTTTTACCATACACCCTGAGAATGCCTTTTAGTTTGCTTTTACCATACCTGCTATTAATGCCTCTGCACCATGTGAAAGGTACCACTAGACAATGCTACCTCGGGGCATAAAAAATAGCCCTACCATTTGTCAGTGGTATGTGGCAAAAGCCCTTTCCTCCGCTCGAAAGCAATTACCCAATGTTTTGATTTATCGCTATATGGATGTTATTTTGGTAGCAACCCAAACAGATGTAGAAATGCAGCAAGCAATGTCAACACTTTTAGAACAAATCAAATTAGCCAAACTAGAAGCAGCATCTGAAAAAGTACAGCGAACCTCTCCATGGAAGTATTTGGGATGGAAAATTACTAACCAGCAAATTGTCCCCCAGCCCTTGAAATTGGCTTTTGACATCCACACCTTGAATGATTTGCAAAAAGCTTTGGGAACCATTAACTAGGTAAGAACATTATTAAAAATCAGCAATGAACCTTATACCCCTTGTTTCAGATGCTTAAAGGGGATTCAGCTTTAAACTCTGAATGAATTTTGACTCCTCAAGCTGAGGATGCATTACAAAAGGTGGCCTCAGCTATTTCAGAAAGTCAAGCACACAGATACAATCCTGATTGTGCTTTTCAATTGATTATTCTAAATTCTGAATTTCAGCCTTATGGACTTATATTTCAATGGGATGTCAAGAGTTAAGATCCCCTGTTAATTATTGAATGGGTCTTTTTGTCACATCAAATTGGGAAAACCATAATTACAAAAGTTAAGGTGTTTGCAACATTAATCATGAAAGGTCGACAACGGTTGCTAGCTCTAAGTGGCAAAGAACCAGCAATCGTTATACTGCCCATGTCAGTGCAAGTGTTACAATGGCTGATTCAAACCTCTGTGTTGTTTCACACTGCCATGGAAGGCTTTGCTGGAACAATTTCAATTCACTCCCCGAGTCATAAACTGTTGCAGTTACAATTTAACATCCAACAGATGTCGAAATGTAGTCCTGTTCCTTTAAATGCTTTAACCGTCTTTACTGACGACTCAGGAAAAACAGGACACACTGTTATCGTATGGCAAGATAACAACAGCCAGTGGCAGTCTGATGTTTGTGTTGTAAAAGGATCACTGCAAATAGTTAAATTAACTGCAGTCATTAGAATTTTTCAGAAATGGAACTGTTCTATTAATACAGTTACCGACTCGGCATATGTGGCCAGTGTCATGTCACAAATTGAAGCATCCTATTTGAAAGAAATAGAGCATGAATCTTTATTTACTTTATTTCAGACCCTGTTAGCACTGTTATACCTCCGAAAAGCTCCTTATTATGTTATGCATATACGCTCTCATACCACACTTCCTGGACCTTTAGTAGAAGGTAGCAGATACACAGATATTCTAGCTGGAATAACAGTTGTACCGAGTACCTTTGAACAGTCACGTCTTTCTCATGCATTTTATCATCAAAATGCTAAGGCTCTGCAGAAAACCTGTCACCTTACTATGGACCAGGCCCGACAAATTGTAACAGCTTGCCCAGACTGCCAACTAACAATTCCTTCCTTATCATATGGAGTCAATCCAAGAGGTTTGCAAGCTCTGGAAATATAACAGACAGATGTTACTCGTGTTTCTAAATTTAGGAAGTTAAAATATGTTCGTGTTTCAATAGATACATTTTCTAGCACAATAGCAGCTACTGCTCACACAAGAGAAAAAGCCAAAGATGTTTGTAAACATTTTTTGCTAGCCTTTGCAACCTTAGGAGTTCCTAAACAAATAAAAACCAATAATGGGCCTGCCTATGTATCGCAAAAAACACAAAATTTTTTACAACAATGGGGCATTTGACATGTAATAGGAATGCCACGTTCCTCTACAGGACAAGCAATTGTGAAGTGCGCGCACAGCTCCTTGAAAACAATGTTAACAAAACAAAAAGGGGGAATGGTTCCTGCAGCCCCCCAAGAAAGATTGGCCAAAGCCACTTACGTTTTAAATTTTTTAAATCGATGGCAGGACAATGGTGGACCACCAGTGCACAAACTTTCTGTATCTGTATCTAATGAGAACCAGGAAGTAAAAAAGAAAGCAGATGTGTTGATTATAGATTTAGAAACTGGAAAGTGGGAAGGACCTTATCAGTTAATAACCTGGGGACGAGGGTATGCTTGTGTTTCCACAGATTCAGGTCCAAGATGGGTACCTGCGCGATGGGTCAAGCCCTCATTTTTGCCATCCTTATCACCAGCAACGTGAAAAGGACCGCTCCATATTGGATTCCTCCGCAGCCAAAAACAAATATATGGGTAACTCTAGCCAATCAAACAGGACAGGACACACTGTGTCTATCACTATCTAGCCCAGGAAACCCTTTTGTCACATGTCTGGTGGGGACTCCTGTCGATAACTGGCCTGTTCCAGAAGACAGGTTACCCTACTTAAATTGAACCACCAACCCCAAAAAGGTAGTGGACCTTTTTAATAATTGGGTGGGTTAGTTCCCCAAATCAAGCTTTGAACTGCAAGAGTTGGATCTGTTAGGATCCCTAAAAATGGATTACTGTGTAATCACAGACACATGGGCCACATTTAACGGAGCACACCCATGTGACATAGATCCCACACCTCACCGAATTCACTGGGTAAATGCTACCTTATCAGCATATCACAGTGCTTCAGCCTGGTGCAACTACACCGTACCTAATATAACGCTTTCTGGCAGACATCCCCGAAAATTCCCACCGGGATATTTTCTTATTTGTGGTGACCGAGGCTGGCCTGGTCTCCCCTCTCGCGCGTGTGGGGGACCATGTAGCATTGGAAGACTCACGCTACTAATGCCAAATACCTCTATGATTGAGAGTCATAGACAACTGTGGCCTAAACGCTCTGTGCATGCTTATCAAGCAGACTGTGACGATAACGTGAAATTTTAGAATACAGGTGAGATTGTAGCAGCATCATTATTTATCCCACATGTAGCCGTAGGAAAAGCTTTAGGAACACTGAACAAGCTTGGTTGTTGGTTATCTAAGCAAACTAATGCTACTTCTTTAGCCTTAAGCGGTCTATTAACAGATATTGATTCTGTTAGACATGCCACGCTTCAAAGTAGAGGTGCCATAGATATTTTGTTATTAGCTCAAGGACATGGATGTGAAGATTTTGATGGCACGTGTTGCATGAACCTGTCGGATCACTCAGAAGCCATACATGCCAGTATTGCAAAATTGAAGAAAGGTGTAAGCAAGCTACAAATTGATGATGCGGCAGATTGGTTTAACCATTTCTTCCAGTCCTGGGGTATAGGAGGCTGGCTGGCCTCAATTTTAAAGACTGCATTCATTGTAATTTTAAGTATTGCATGCCTCCTGCTGCTTTTGCCTTGTATTTTACAGTGCGTGCAACAAATGATTGATCGTGCTGTAAAAGCTGTTTTGGTAGTTAATACAGAAGGGGGAATTGTGGAGGATGGACACAGCGAAGTTTCCACCAAGGATGGCGCTATCACCAAGGACGACGATATGGACATTATACAGCTGGTTGGACACAAGCCATGGGAAAGATGAGCACAAGAAGAGACAAGGAATCAGGAGGAAAGTACAAAGAACTAACCTTGATCGAAGCAGAATGTACGGATGTTGCTTTTGTGATAACAGGATTCACAAGACTAGCACATGATAAGTTTATGCAAAGAAAGAACAATACCTTATTTGAAAAATATAGTGCTTTGTGGGGCTGGGGCAGGGGTTATAAAAGCCAGAGTTGTATCACAATAAAATGTCTTCTCTTCGTCCCACAAGAGGAGTCCATGTCATCTGTTATCGCACTGATTTTCAATAGTACTAAAAATTACTAGGTGTGCAATACACTGAGGAAGAAAATGAAAGAAAGAACAGACACTCAGGTGCAGAATTAGGAGCCAAATTTTTGCCAGCATGTTCAGGTCAGAGCTCCACCCCAGCTCTGGGGAAGCCCCTGATATGAGTGACGTCACACTGTAGGTTTTGATTCCGCTACATTTGTTTTCAGACTCATTTGTCAACAACAAAAGAACAAAGTTCAAGCAAAATGCTAGGGTCTCATTTCTTACCAATAGTGAACAAGACTAAAGACACCTCCTGCAGACTAATGACTGGTTGGAAACAGTTAATCGCTTCAAGCCATTAACCCTAACTGTTGTTAAGCTCTAGGATCTAAACCAAGTCTTCAATCATTGTGGCTGCTATTCACCCCTCCTGTTTACAGACCCATCCCCCAATGTCTCCCATGACTCACACTCAGAAAAAATAATTTAAAAATTGTATATGTGTGAATTTGTATTACACGTGTGTAGAAAGATAGAAGCCAGCTACACAGACAATGAAGTGGTTCAATTTTAACCTATTTCAGATCAATATTCATTTCACATCACATGCATGTCAACACAAGGTATTTGTGGTCATTGAAAACCTGACACATTAGTTAATCAGGGCTCACCAATCTTTTCACAGGGTAATTTAGTTTATAACATAGCAGGAAACGAGGAAAAGAGCAGGGAGAAAGAAGCTGGGGGGAAGGGAGGCAGAAAAGAAGGAAAAAAAAAACCTGAGGGAGACAAATCCAACCATTCAGCATTCTGAAGAGGAATCTATTCATAAAGTTCATTCTTGATGTATTCTGATAGGCTTTTGTTTCAGTTTATTTTATAATCCTATTGTACATTAGGCAGCCCGTTGTTTGCTCTAATCATCTGTTTCCATGACCTTCACCTTTATTGATTCGGCTTCTTCCTAAGTTTAATGCAGTCCCTGAGATTAAAGCCATTTTTCTCCAGGACGAGTAGGTTAACAGGAGATTTGCTCTAAGAAGTAAAAATAATTTTGATTAGCACAAAATGATTTTTAGCACAGAAGGTATGTTTTAAGTAAATAAAACCTCTTTACAGAGATAAACAATGAAAGGGGGATTCTAGCTCACCAAGTCAGCATTTTGAAAAAGTGTGAAAAAGTGAGTGAAATAAATAAAATCAGCATTGCTTATAGTAAATTTATGAGTGCTATCAAATACGGAAGATTTGAAGAATAAGGTACACAGGATTTTATTCTCCCCTCCCAGATGCTAATCAGGCTTATAGTTTCAATAGTAAAGAATCAGACAATGTGAAGTAATTTTCCCCAACAGATATAGTAATATAACTCAGTATTTTGCAAGTGTAGCAGCTGAGATTATAAATTGAAGGCAGAATTTACTGCAAGAATATAATAAGCCCAATCCCATTTTCCTTAACAATTTATAGTTCTTATTTTATTATATATCTTATTTGTTTGGCTTTATTACTGCATTAAACTCCCTCCTCCTTGGAGATACTTCATTCTCTCATGTCTACTGACAACCTTCAGTCACATGTTTTGATAAGAAAAGCACACAGCTGCTTCTTGCACGTAGCATATTAAACACCGCAGACTGCCTTTCCGTAGTCACGCATACGCAGATTTGATTCTACAGCCTCTTTTACTTCCTGTGAAACCATAATGAATTACCAGAGATAAACAGACTGAACCAAACCCACTGTAGTAAATGGAAAATCGTCTGTTGACCTCTCAGGGCTTTGAACCATTCCTCCCCTGACAGCAGACATTCATTTCCTGTTCCCAGCCTCTGCCAGGGTAATAATAAATGTATTACCCAACTCAGCTCTAGCACTTGGTAGCAAAATGAACCAGAGAGAACATGCAGTACAAATTAATATACCTCATTTTTTCTGTACCCTACATAAAATCCAGAAGAAAAAAAAAAAATTGTACAACTATCCTCATCTGAAAAAAGAATTGAAAAACAAACTTCAGATAAATCTTTACTAACTATTTTTCTCAAATACTTTCTTGTCATTATTTTTCCATTACCACCATATAATTTCTGATAAAAAAGAGAGACTCTTTGGAGTTAATTGTACATTTATCTTATAAATATTTGAACCACATACTGCTTTCTGTTTAAATGTTACAGATTTACTGGAAGAGAAACCAAACAGCAACTACAGAACCACCACTTCCTGTTGATAACAAAACCTGGGCTCTACACGCTCACAAATTAGTGTCTGTTGTCTGGGGTTTCCCCTGTAGTGCTTCAGCTTTGTTTTTCCTAGCTATTGCTTTGTTTTCATCCCTGAGAGTTTTCTAAAATTCCTCTGAAACTGAACAATTAGGGGGAAAAAATTATTGAATGTTACTATGGTAACAAAAAAAAAAAAAAAAAGAGAAAAACACTTGAAGCAGATTGACAACTCAGGGCACATCTTCTCAACAGAGACCAACGCACTGGTGCTTTGTCCACGAACAATCTGGGGGCTTATTTCAAGGTGTTGAACTCAGGGAATATATTAATACTGTACTTTATTATTTAGAATAGAGTATTTTTTTCTACTGAGCAGCTGCATTTGCATTATGTGTGGCATTAATTAGCACATGTATTTTTGTATAATATATATACTCCACAGTATACTATATATAATATATATACTGCACAAACAATTACATGCTCAAAAATTAAAGCTAAACCTGAAAAATAACAACAGAAAATCAATTACAGTTGTATGTAGGCTTTTTCACCCCCTCACACACAAACATAAAAGACTCCATAAAAAGCTCTTTACTTACTGACTCAAATACCATTTCTTGTACTCAGCAGCAAAAGGGGCCTTCTGAGTTAATGAGACCAATCCTCATCTGTTTCAGGCAATGACACTGCATAAACCCAGTTGTGAAAATACCAGACTCCTTCAAACAGCTATGACTCCTGTCAAGAAGTTGTACCAGAGCTTTATTCCTGTCATGTCTCAAAACCATTCTCCCATTTTCACTCAAGTTTATTTGTTGTCAGATCATATCTATTTATTTTTTTCCAGAGCAAGGACTGTCTTTTAGCCTAAACAGTTCCTCTCCCTCTTTGGTGTCTAAAGTACCTTCACTTACATGATCATACAGAACAGTATTTCCCCTACCCAATCTTTGTTCCATGAATCTAAAGAGTTTGGTTTGCTCATCTTTATTTCTAAGATGTACTCTCCTTTCATTAATAGTCTTGTAGACTACAATCCTGTAGTCCTCTTCAGTAGTTCCCATGTGATTTCATTCTCAGTGAGCAGCTACAAACTCCAGATGTGATTTTACCTGGGCTTTGTTTAATGCTTCTTTGCCATCATTGGGAACCACTCCCCAATACATCGTGGAAAACATTATCATGCTTGGGCTGTGTATCAGTTCTTGTGTGTTTGAAAACACTATGCTAAGCTATACTGAAAAAGAATATTACAGTATTTAATCTTTTCATGGAAATTAGGACTAAAAGAGACTTCTGAATTAACTAGTACTCATCTCTTTCCTTTACAAGGCAGTGTATTTCATCAATATACCTCTACCAAGTCCAATGAATTTTGTGAAACACAATGTTTATTGGTCATCAAAAGTCTTACTTAACCTAAAGTAAGGAATGCAAAAGAGAAGGCATTTCTTTATTTAGCGTGATGGTCACATTGTGGAGCCCCTCAAAATACAAAACAACAAATCTAAGAAACAAATCAAAGAAAAACGTTTGATTCTGATTTTTAGATATTTGATTCACTATATACTCCCTATGTGATACTCAAGTCCATAAGTGATGGATGAGAAAGTTATTCACAACACTCCAGCAAAATATATGAGAAATAAGAGGACAGAGTCAGAAGACAAAAAAAAAAAAAAAAAAAAGGTTTTTTTGATAGTAAGCAATCAGTTGAAAGGATGGTGACAGATTTTTTAATAGTTGAACTGTCTCCATCATCTTTCTTGCAAAGAAAGCAAGCAAATAAAGCCTTAGGAATAATGGTCTATAAACACCTTGCTTTAAAAGTAATTGACAACTTTGATTGCTATCATACTTCAATATCAGGGAAAGAAGCTGAAATGCTTGCAACATTGTGTTGAAAACCCTCTTTCCTTGTTGACTGAAGGAGAGAGTACAAAGTATTTTCACCTGGTGTTGCACATAAATATATGTAAGCATAAGGCAGGAGCAGAACTAAACCAGTAGATTTTAGAAAGAGTAGATTTGATAGAGTTTTCACCACAAAAGTAAATTCTTTAAATCAAGTGCACATTTACATCCTTGCAAAAATAAACACTTTGACTGATATGGACTTGATATGGAGTTAGTCTATGAATGTGGTCTATGAATGTGGTTTGCTGATGCGTTTTCTTTTGGTGCTGCAATTTCAGAGTTGTGCAAAAGTGAGGGATGAAGTATGGTCATTGACCACCCTTCAGTTTAAAAATACAGATCAGTAGCTCAGTGTCACCTTGAAATAACAGAGGGCTATGTGGGAAAATGGATCCATATATTTGCAGTTTAGAGTTCATGTAAGTGTGAAACTAATAGCATTAACGAAAGCCAGGCAAAACATCAGCAAGCAAGTTGTAAGCTTTCCTTGCCTCAGTCAGGGTCTATTTCACCCCTGTTACTGCAGGCCAGGGCAGAGACTGCCAGATGTGTCACTGCTGTGGCAAGAGTTTCTGATGCTCAGCAAAGGGCCAAAGATGAGACCACACTTGTTTCTTGTTGTCTCAACTAGTATTTGCATGCTGGTATCTAGAGAGGAAACCTAAATGAATAATGTCAAATTATTTCTTGGCTATAGAAAGTAAAAGGATTGACCTAGAGCTCAAAAAAATACAACTGTTGCACCTTTCTATCCCACCACTGTGACATTATTAAACAAGTATAATAATTTTCTTTTTAGATCGGTGTCCTGACTATCAAACACAACATTACAAATGAATGAAAAATTCAAAGATCCGTTCAAGAGTGCAGAATAATATGGGTCCAATACCAGATGAAATGACACGCTAATGTAAAGAGATGTCAGCAGAGCTGAATGCTTTTACCTCAGCAGAAGAGGTAACTGTAAGCCATAGCTCACAACTGGTGGTTATAAAAGCCAAGGAGCCCCTGTGCCAGCCTCACCTATGAAAGTCATTGGGACAACCAAAGAAGAATCACTGAACATTATGAAGAACAAATCATGTGCACAGCAGCTCACAGTGGTTCCCCTGGGCCACGGTATGCTGCTGCCAGCAGATTGCTCTGAGCCACAGAAGAGCAGAGGTGTTGATATTCTATACAGATGCCCATCATACTGACTAAACAATAAGGCTCCGAAGATGTATTTTAAAAGGCACCTCAGTGACTTTGCCAGCTGTTTCCGAATTTTAGAGCTTTTAAAGCATCTAAATCTATTAGGCTCCTACTCCAGCGTACAATTAAGAAAAAAGACCTTTTGCAATGCTAAGCAATGACTGTGTTATTACTGTTAAGAAGAGCTGGCTTTCTAAGGCTGAACTACATTACTTTTTCAAAAATTCAGGTTCCTCAATTTGCCACCCAAAACCTACCTACAGCTACAAACCATTTCTGGTTATTGGGGTAATTACTGTTTTGAATATGCAAAGTTACAAAATTCTTCCACATCTACCTAGGGAGACAAGTAAAAGAAAGCTAATTTTGTTTTCTGTTGTCATCTGTTAACAAGCCTTGAACCAATTCGTGTTACATACAGAACAGTCCTGGGGCTGCATCAATGTTAGCCTGAAAATTAATGCAGTCTTAGTTACAGTTTGTATTACAATATTTATCACAAGAATAGGATTTTAATGTCAACTCAGACCTGCTTAATCTGTGCCTAGCTTATCCATATGTCTGGCTAGCTGAGAGACTTAAGCAGTAACTAATCTAGACAACAGATATACCACTGATTTACTCATCTAATTTTATGTTAATTCAAGTGAAAAATTACCTTAGCAACTGTGTCAGATGAAACAGGTCTGATTAGTATTCTGTAAAATCTAGAAATAAGCTGTCTTATTTTAAACATTGATCTAATTTGTTGGTTCTTCTTGTCGTTTTATACTTACAGACACTGTCCAGGGTAGAAGAAAAGGAGCATATGGACAATCAATGCACAGAAATCTGAAAAAGCCCGGGTTTATATGTGTATTATATATATGTATATTATCCTACTGGGAGATGCAAAAAGCACAAATTAAATTACATAAGTGATACAATTCTGCAACTTCATCATTTGTTTATAATAATGCAGAAGGCTTTGCTGAACATGAAAAAAGAAACCCTGAGTCGATCATAGAAGTGTACTCAGCAAGGAAATGCTCTTGATCAGAGGAATGGCACATACTGAGACTGTTTCCTGCTGTAATGTGTGCTGCTAAGCACTAATCTATTCCCATGGAGATGAAAACTGAGGATGAAGGGCAAAGTCAATCCTGCCTAGATTTTGACCTCTGGCTCTAGGGAGATTAGTCGTTCTAAACAGGAAAGGCACCCAAACAATACTACTATTCAATATCTTTTTTCTATGTTTTTGTCTAAAACCATTTTTCCCCCCTTGAATAAAATGCTTATTCATCACTTTACCCTTGAAATTTTCCTTCTTTCCCCGCTCCTATTCTTTGTACATACTTTCAGTTTCCTGGTCCACAGGTTCATCCAGCCTTGGTATAAATCAGATTTCTGAGGCTCATATATCTGATTTCTGTGGTGAAACATTCTTGTCTTTAAAAATTCAAAGAGCATCTTGCTATGTAAGTGCAGTATTTGGATTATGTACTTAAAATTGTGTTTAATCTGTTTACACCCACAGCATGAGACGGTTGACTGTTTTTCCTATTATTCAGTTTTCTTATACGTACCCTACACTACAGCAATCCTATTGTTTAAGACCAAGGTGAGAACATAGAGGAGGACTCAAGTGTTTTTAGCATCTTTCAGGTTATACAGATCTATATCCAATTTTTGTGATGCATGGACAGGTACACCCTCTCTACTATTTTACATCATCCTCTCCCTCCCCATCCAGTCTTTCTGGAGAAGAAAATGTCTCTAGAAGCTGAGCTAGGGAGGAATATGTGCCTGTTGCCTTAATAAGGCAGTGGACCTACTTACACTTGACATGATGAATCTCAGTTTACCTGGATACAGAAACATATGCAGGAACGTCAGCCCTCAGTGCCACCCAAACCGCGTTGCTGCCAAGGTGCTTTATCAGCAGAGGCAGAACCAGCTGAGGCACTTCCTCTGCTTCTTTTGGCTTGTTACCAAGTCTGGAGACATGGGTCAGCTGGACATATCAGTGCCCTGCAAAATGTCATACAGGGTAGATGCTCCAGTTGGGATTGCTGGGGCCTGGGCCCAAACTGCAGTGATGTTATTCATTATTTGGAAGGCTTACGGGTATGTTTTGGGGAGCTTGTAGCTACCTGGTGGAAAGTGCCCCAGTTATGACACAGTACTACCCTATCTCAATGAGAACCTCAGTTGCCCATAGTCCTACCCCCCAAATTCTTCTAGTCTGCCAAAGGTGCAAGCTGCTGCTAAGGAGCAGGGTAGAGAGTAAATTAAAATCTCTTCCAGTCAAAGCCACATCAGATTAAGGTGAGCTATGGAACACTGTTTTCTGATGGAAATCCCCCATATTTTGAACCCTCCATTGCTGCAAACACCTTCTTCATTTTGCCTTAAGCTTTCTGGGAAAAAAAAAAAAAAAAAAAAAAAGGATCAGATTTGTGAAATCCAGACAGATTTTGTTGGTTAGCTGGAAGTGAAGGATGAGCCAAAATTAGGCATGAAATTGAAAACTGTTCTCTTGGTGATAAGAAAATAAGCTGTCAGAGACCTTGGACAGACTACATGACCTACAGCCTTTCCATCTCTAATTTCATTGATTAAAGTTATCATCAGCAATTTTCTTAATTATGTATAATATTTCTGGTTTTCTCTAGTCCTTGCTTTGTCCCCATCAAGTTCTTGCAGATCAATTTCATCTTTCCTTAGTTTATCGCTAGATTTTAATATAAGAGGTTAAAGAGATAATTAACTTCATTGCATGTCTGCAGAGCACCAGCGTCCAAATTTGCCTCCAATCCACGTGAAACTAACTGCAATTGTAATCTCCTCAGGTGTCACAGAACTTTGGTCTTTTATGTAGCTGAGACTTGATCCATTAATTGCTTTGTAAGTTAGGACAAGAGCTGTAAACTGGCATGAACAGCTGACCTAAGTAGGTGGAAGACTTCTCTAAAGATCTGTTACATTCACACTGGGCCTAGCTGTTGTACCCATGGTATCAACCTTCTGCCTATCATTTTCCCCTTAGCTTTGGTGACTCCTTTGGGGAAAGTTATGTTCATGGAATGATACAATGATGCCTTAAATCAGTGTTTCTAAGACTTCTGTTCACTCCTACCTCACTATTTAGAAAACAACATTAGCAGTTCGTCCCAATTTCATCATCAGGGAAATACAACTCCCTCATCTTCCCAAGGCTTTTTGTGACATGTTGACAAATAGGTATATACCTTCAATGGGGAGGCTGAGATGATATTCAGCCAACTTTTTTTTCAGTTCACTGACCAGCATTATTTCAGTTTTGCCTAGCTATTTTCCATCCAAAACCTGCATAATGATTTTCATCTTGCCATTTTCCTGATGTGAAGACATTGGTTTTAGCAAAATACCTTTCCCATTGTCTTGGCAGCTAAGCCTACAGCATGACATTGTTTCCTGCTGGATCATAAACAAAGACCATATTTTATCCTATGGCCTCCTCATTTATCCTATGACGTCTTCATGTTTGATATGAACTTTTAGTTGATATTTTGAGCAATATTATTAAAATCTTAAACACCACAATGAAAGACATGACTTTGTTTTTCAGAATACTTCTACTGTTCCTGCAGTGGAAATGAATTACTTGTCCTTAGGCCACCTTATGATGCAATATTAGTAAGCAAATAAGTGACAAGAAATTTAATACAAAGATTTTAAAGATTTTCTAGGCAAATATTTTGCTTTTAAAAAAAAAGGTGCTACACTGCACTAGCTGTCAGGAATTTCAAAGTAATTTTCTAAGGAAGGATCTCCTAGCCCCTCTAGTTCTTCACAGACCGCCTGACATAGTAAAACTTGACACTTGTACGGTTCCACCAATACATTAGGTTTAATTTTCAAGAGTGAAGCATAAGTCTTCCCAGAAAAATGTAAATTTTGAAAGTCTGTTTGCAGAGTGGCAACATGCTGCAGAGCAGATGTGAAAATGAGAAAGATTTTGCTTAATGAAGATTCCTCTCCTCTTTTTGCAAGAGTAAGGCCTGCGGGGTACAGAACACATTAAGGACCTTGAACTGCACAAATGTCTGCCTGTGCTGATGAGTAAAGGTCCTAACCACTTCAAGAGTGGGATTTCAGAAAACCTTTGGGGGAATCCCTTATTAACTTAGTATGTCAGTATTTTCTGCTTGAGCTGCAATTCTTTGTACTTCTTTCCCACCGACCCACCCCTCCTCCCCCTCTTTCTTTGTTGCTAGTAACAAAGAGAAACATAGCTGGTAATAAGGAGAATGGATGCTGGTGCTATAATAAAGACAAACCTAGAAATGCTGCAAGAATGGCAGCTACAGCAAGGCTTTTTAAATGCAATTGCCATGCTATAATTGCTTATTCAACTTTTTTTTTATCCCGGTCTTAAAAAGTACTAAAAAATTCCATCTATTCCATCATAAAGCAGAAATTGGATATGAGAAAATAAATGAAAATGAAAAATTAGCTTGCCATTCTTGGGTTAACCTCTCATAGAAATAAATAGGTGCATTCTCAGATTCAACAAAGAGGAAGATAATGGGTAAGGGAAAACCATTCTTTTTCATTGTGCTTCTTGGCATCAAAGCCTAAGTTTCTTGTCAAAGAAGAATGAAGATAGAGACTACCTAAGGAAAAAAATGGCAGTCTCCCAGCATACTCAATAAGCTTCTAAAATAAGACCCTCCCTACAAGCCACTCTGCACTGGCACATCACTTCACTCACAAATAGCCTGCAAGAGATCGATCATGCAGAACTGTAACATGGTGGAGGTGAAGTGTACCATTTGCCTTGTACTGGCCCACTGCATCCCAGATGAGGTAAATCTATGGGAAAAGATATTTTTTTCCACTTTTCAGAGAAGAAAAATACAAGAGTAACATTGTTGTCACCACTAACCTACTTTATGAGACATCTCTGAAATCTGTGATCTCTTACATTCAGTTGTTTACTTGGATATGAGCCACAACAGTTATCGGTATTTAAATTTTTTTGTGGTTGTTTGCCACTGAATCAAACACAGTAATCAACATGGCTGATCAACTCTGGTTTCAAACAGTAATGTCTTTCCGAAAGTTATGGAGTCAAATAGGTTGTAAGAGCCCATCTTAACACTGCTCACCTCAGTAAGTGCGGAAGTCAAAAACCTGTATGTTAGTCTCTTCTAAATCATTTGCCCATTGAGTGGCCTTGGCAGCTGATTATCTCCTTTTCTTGTGGTGTCCATCCTTAAAGGAAATAACAAACAGCCAAGCTTCAAAGTAAACAGCTCAGTTCTATAAGACAAGAAAAAAATATGCCAAGTATTAAATGCTACCATGCTCTACTGAGGTGTTGCTAAGCCTGCTTTTCAAACTGTTCTGATACACACTAAATAGCACTTATCTTCACTATCATCTACCATGTACTTGCTTAGTAATTATGCATATTTCTTATCATATATAACTGTAACCTGTAAAAATGTTACTGAGAACAAACCTAATCACTCATTAGTAGTAACAGAAAAAAGCAGTTTCATTTTTAAGGTTTTATTTATGCTACTTTGGGACTTACTGAGACTTAAATGCATATCTGCATTTAAGCTTAGCACTCTAATTTCTACACACTAACAAACATGCAGTAGAAGAACGAAGCTAGGACACTGCATCAGCTTGTTTGCTAAGAAGCAAAATTTTCCAGGGACTTCAACTGGGAAAAGAACTATAAATGTCAGCCATGAGAGACAGCTAGAGTGATAGCTTCCTGCCTCCCTCATTTCAGCAGAACTGGAACAGCTGAGATTGAGCTGCCCTTGGAGAAACCTGTGTGAACATGTGATGCAAGGCTTAAGATTATCAAGTGAAAAACTGAAACTGAATGCACTTGGCACTAAAAGACATTCAGAGACCACTCCTGAAATGGTTACTTCAGAGTGGCACATGGTGCTCTCTGCTGAATTTAAGGGAGCCACCCTACAAAAAGACAGGCTGTGAAATCTGCCAAGTGAGGCTTGAAAAAGACTAAACTATTATTATGAAAGAAATCAAGAAACAGGCTATAATAAAGGGATTCAAATTTTACTCATAGTTTAAAACTTGCACATAACAAGTAGATATTGAAAATACATAGGGAATAATCTAAGTCAGTAGGATTTTTTCCAGGCTTTTCAGGCTAAAGGTTTTATACATTCAGAATGCACAATGTCAGATAATTCAGCACTTTTCTTTCTTTTATCAGCTATTTTTCTCTTGATGCTCTGTTCCTCAGGCACATGTAGCCTTATGTGGACTTTTCCTGCAAGGATGCATCACATGTCAACTGGTCAAATCTGTCATGGAAGAGACGGTTCTCCACAAAGGAACAGGAGCACCAAGACAAGGAAACCTCTTAAAATTTATCAGTCTCTTCCCATGAAAGCGTCATTTAAACAGGTGATGGACTATTATTTAAATGAGTAAAAAAACCCCATTTATAGAGCTTATTGATGGTGGATATTGGAGAAACATAGATGTTTACAATGAGATATATACTTGCTTCTGAATCAGAGGTGCCTGGGAGTGGACTAAAGAGTAAGTGAAAATACTCTGTCTTTTCTAAACCAGCAAAAAAACAAGAATAGGCAGCTGCCAAACCTGGCCTGTATTAGAAGTATGGCTGTTTGCATCTGATTAATAAACACTTCAGAGTTCACTGAAGGACCATTTATTTACCTTTGGCTGCAGTCTTTTGTCTTTCATCAATTGTTTTGCATTTACTTTTTAATTTGGTTGAAGAAATTTCAAATTTCCTATAATTTGGGTAAAAGTGCATCTTGCAAAGGATTGTAAGCTTGATGGGAAGGACAGGATGCGTTATTTATTTTCCTTCTTCCTCCCTGTCACTGTGATCTCAGGTGACATGCATAATCGTCTGAGACTTCCCTGTATCCAAGCCTTCCAACCATTGAGCTGTCAGCTGTGCTTTCTCCCAACTGCCAAGGTAACTGCTGTCACTTTTACATCCAAATCACCTCACAAATGCCTATCTACATTTGTCACACTATTTTCCATTTTTTCATAACCTTCCTTTTATTTCATTAGCAATTTCATACTTCCTGACCTGATTTCCTTGTCAGTCCAGCCAAGATGCTACCTTGACCCTGTTTGACTTCTTTTTCCAGTCTACCCAAGTGACTCACATAAATCCACAATCTTTTCCTTGGAAATCACAGAATCGCGGAATCATGGAATATTCAGAGTTGGAAGGGACCTCCAGAGATCATCTAGTCCAACTCCCCTGCTTAAAAGCAGGATCCCCTAGAGCACATCACTCAGGACTGCATCCAGGTTAGTCTTGCAAATCTCCAGAGAAGGAGACTCCACCACCTCTCTGGGCAGCCTCTTCCAGTGCTCTGTCACCCTCACTGAAAAAAAGTTCTTCAGATCAGCACAAGGACTTCACTCCTGTTGCATCACATGCAAATCTCTTGCTTTTAAATCTTCACAGAATTTATGCCACCTCCTGTCATTCCTGTGTCAAGACCCTTAACTTGCTCATTCCTTCCATACACCCTTCATTCCTTTCTCCCATAAATCCTGGTGTGACCAAAGGGTGGCTGAAATGAAACCCCAGTTCTGGGACCAAGGCATCTTCCCCTGTCCGTGACTCACCAAGGGATCCATTCCTTTCAACTGTCTCCTTATTCCTTCACCTCCATTCCTGTGCTATCTCATGAGATAGTTAGTTTATTAAAGAAAAGAAAGCAGGGAAAATAAAAATTAGATCACTCTGTGGAAAAATCAGACTAGTACTTTGGTAAAATTTCTCCAAAAATCCTGTAGAAGTTCCACCAGGCATTGTTACACGTATGTGATAATCTCTTCACCAAAATGGTTGATTCTTTTAGATGGTTATTATATACCACAAAATCCTCAGCCTCTGTATGAACATAAATCAACAGCTTTACAAAACATAAAGAATAGATATTAGAGGAAGGAAAAGATGCAGCCTAAGTAATGGTCTGAGATTCAGGGGGGTTCAAATCAATTAAGGTTTTACCTGGGTGTAAAACCCTCTATGTGCCTGGATAAGTTATTTCATGTTTCCATTGCTCTTTGTAGAAGAACAACATTGAGTGTCCCTAGGATCTCTGTTCTGTCACCCCTACCGTCAGCACTGTAAAGTCCTCAGGGCAAAGTTCTCCTTACTACACATATAAATGATGCCTTCAGCAAAGAAACCCCAAACTCATCTGAGCTCCTAGGTTTTAACTTATTATAAATGCTTCATTGAGAGTTTATTATTAATATACCAGTTACTGGTAATGCTGGAAAATGCTTTTCTTTCCCTTTTTTTTTTTTTCTTCTCTCTCTCACAAAGGCACAGGCACACACACAATGTTCACACAGGGTTTCTTTGGCTGCCATCGCCACCACACACTGACCTTTGAAATATGGAAATAAAAGTGCTCAGAAATAATGCTGGCAGCAACAGCAGCCCGACTGTCGTCATTTAGAATCTGAAACAAGTGGGGCCATAGTTTGCAAGCTGTCTTCATAATTACTTGAAGCAGTTGTCACTCTGGCTCTAGTTTGTTCATTACACCCCAAACAAACAGCTGATATTTGTTAAAGCACATAAGCCACTTTGTTGAGGCAGGGTTCTTTATTGTGAGGAACCCTGCAGCTGCAAGTCACATGCAGTTCATAGTATTTCCTGATTTCCTTTGCTTTATTTGCTTCCCTGCATTCCCTTTACAGCAATGACTTTTTTTTTACCAGATAGAGAGAGTAAAAAAAAAACCAACAAAAAACAATAAGGTAAACATTAGCTAACATAAAGCTTGATAGGCTTAAGGTTTATGACCCAAATCTGGTTCCCATTAAACAAATACCTTAGCTGTGGTAAAGAATGCTTAGCAATAAGAAAGTCATGGATGGAATCTGAGGCTGCTGCACTCCAATGAAATGACTGCCACTTACAGTTCAGCACCTTCTCTCCACAGTAGCCTGAAGGAGAAGTGAACAGACAACATCAATCTGAGCCAAGCCAGAAGGCTTCTGGAAAGGCCCTTACTTTACTCCCTTACAACCTGAAAATTGAGGCTCTGGCAAGTGTTTTGCAATATTCCACACAAGAATGGTCAGCTGGCTGATGGTTGCGGTCTTCTCTGATGAACCACTGGGCGGTTGAATGGGAAAAGATTCCTGTTCGGTCTGCGGTTGGCAGGTTTCCATGACTACTGGTAGAAATGAAGGAAGGAATGGAGAAGGTGTGCAGAAAGCAGAGCTGGTTTCATCAGGGCTGTACAAGGGGGAAAAGTCCTATCTGATGCGACTCTTTTTCAAGCCTACTCTGGCAACATGAGTTTGAAAGAATAACGACAAGAAATGAGCTCAATAGGCCAAAGAAGTTGACAGTCTTGTACAAGACTAAACTGTTAAATAAGCTCTAGATGTGTAAAGAAAGATCTCAGCCTGATCAGCTTCACATCAACAGTTACTGAAAGGAATAATATAATTTCTTTTAAAGTAAAGATACGAAAGTTAAAAAACCCACAAACAAAACAAAACAACACAATGAAAGTATTTTAAATGTAGTGTATTTCATTTTGATAGCATCCCTTATTCCCTTTCCCGTTACTTGCAGGGAATTTTCATATGTGAAAAAAACCTCTTTGGCAATCTTTCAGATGATATGAAAGATGTTTCAGGTTGTCCTTGTTGGAGGGAAGAGTCAACTGAGGTGTATTTACTGCAACTCTTTAAAATGTGCATAAGGAACACAGTCAAGGTGAGAAAAGACCAGAAAGGTCATACAAGAAAATGTGATTTATTTCTATCCTGTTGAGTTGTAGCTCCAAGCTCATTGCTGTGGAAACAAGAGTCCAGGACATTGTCTTGTCTGATGTCTGTGCATGTAGCAAACTTGCACCAGTGCTGAGCTATTTGAGATAATGCTTTTATTTACACAGCAGCTGACGAAAGATACACTCCTAGACTGCTAATCAGTCTTCCCCTTAAACATGAGACACTGAGAAAGAAAGAAAGTTAGATGCAGGTAAGGGAGATACCAGGCAGTCTCACAGACGGGAATGGTGAGGCTGTGTATTATTCAAGAACTGCAGGAAAGGCAGGGAAGGAGGTGAAGACTCATGGGTTCTTCTCTCAGGAAAGGGGTCAAAAAAGGAAAGCTCAATGGAGTGAAAGTGGGTAGGAGGTGAAACCCATTACATGAAGTTCACTCTTCCATTCAGTCACTTCTAGTCCTCTACTGAGAATCTATACAAATGCAGTATGTAGAACAAGTTACCTTTTCATTATTTAGAAGTTAGGCCTTTAATTTCTCATTCTCTTTCCTACATGGTGGCTTCTATAGCTGTCTCTTGACAGACCTAACTTTGCCTTTCTGCTCTTGTCTTTGTCTGACTTTTATACTTTGCATGTAAGAGGGCAAGTTGGACCTCTACTATTTTACCAAGCACATGAGAAACCAAGGGTCCAGAGAAAAAGAGAACAAACAATACATGGTATTAGCACAGAGTATTTATTTGCCACACCAATCACAGCTGAGGTATGTCTACAATACATCCCTACAGGAGGAGCTAGGAGAACTTCCCAGGTCACATCTCTCATCTCACGTGCGTCCTGGTCACTTCCTCACTCCATACTGACATGAGTGCCAACAAGTGATATCCCATCCTTCCGTGCCTGCTCTTTCAGGGGAAGGAAAGGGAAGTGTGAGGCAAGAAGGGAAGCTGAAAGGCACACAACCAATTCCCAGACTAAACCATCAGGGACAGGGCTGCAGGGACTGTCCTTGTGCATGCCTGCTCAGCAGGCTGGAGATAGTGTCTGTGACCTCATCTCTCTGACAGCACCAAGCCAGTGCCACCCGCGGTTCCGTTTGCCAGGACAGTCAGGGACAAATTGCTTTTGTCCTGATGGTAGGTTGCTGTAATTCTGCCTCAGCTGAAAGAGCTTTTTCCATTTTTTTACACTTATATAACATGCCCGACACTAACCACACCATAAGGATGCAGAACTACCAATAACATCATAGGACAAACTTGCAAGACTATTTAATTTGTTTGCTGATTCCCTCCCAAATAGAAGTGAATTATTTGCGTGAAGGATGAGGTAGAAACATGATGCTTCAGAATATAACCCAAGTTGGGTCATTTATATAGGGCACATGCCTCCACCTGCATTTACTCTGTGCTTCCTGGTTAACCTATGTGCATAAATAAAGCAAGTTTCATTAGAACTTTGGCAAGCCTGGATTTCCTAGCAGAAACTTTTTGTATTATTTTCCCTGGCATCCCTGCCAGTAAATGCACCCACTGAAAAGATAACAGAATGCTTGTAAGGAAAGGGTGGCAGCAGAGTAGCAGTCTCATAATGTACTTCCCCAAACATTCCCCTCAATGACCAGAAAACTTTTTATGGTGGGAAATTTTAAAAGAGGATGCAGCTGACAAAGTTCAGAGAGGACATGCCAGCGTAAAGGACTGCCAGAGAA
This sequence comes from Podargus strigoides, assembly GCA_028020825.1. Lineage (NCBI taxonomy): Eukaryota > Metazoa > Chordata > Aves > Caprimulgiformes > Podargidae > Podargus > Podargus strigoides. The sequence goes on along the minus strand of CM051663.1, from coordinate 122,387,180 downwards.
GAAAAGTCTTGGGCATCAAATTGATGACCAAGCTGAATCTTCTATAGAAAGTTTAAGGTTTATTGATAAAAAACTCTGAGGCAGTACTATGATGGCATAGGAAGATGGATTAAAAGGTAACGCAGGGCACTGTAAAAGACTATATATCTCAGCTGGGAAGTAATCTTTCTAGTACAGGCTGCCAAATTTCTTTCTTTTCAGTAGGTGTTTCCACTGTCTCACTTACTAAACAGAAATGTCTCCCCCTCCCCAGTTAACCACCATCAAGCCTGTTGCTACTGCTAGGTGAACTGGGGTTAGTCAAAACCTAAAGGGGAAAGCATCTTAATAAAACAACAATGCAACCAGTATGCATTGAACTGTTAGTATCTGGTTTGCCATACCACAAAATACACTTTAGGAGACCAAGTTTGAAAAGCAAATATCTGACAAGAGACTTTTTGTTTCCCTCCTTTTCTCATTTTCCTTCTGTTTCCTGAATGTACTCTATTATTTAAATATTTTACAAGATAGGCAGTGTTCTCCCTCAATTTAAACCCTGGCAAAAGAGCATCAGAAGAAGTGACAAGACTATCATTCAAAGGAGAGGATCACACTCATAGCTTGTTACTTCATTTTCATGACAAAGATTGCATCTGACATTTAATATCCAGCATCTTTCAAGAAATATAGTGAAGTGCTCCACCATTTTGACCTTTTCTTGGCTCTTTATTTCTGATTGGCCCATCCATTCCACTCTTTCCTAGGCATTATAGCCCTATCAATCAAGGAAATAGAGATTATGGTCCACTGTGAAAAAATACACATTTAAAAGAGGCACCGTTAAGGATTTTAGGCCCCACATCTTCTGTTGCTTAGAACTGTTACAAATGGATCACTAGAAACTATGTCCCTTTTTTTTTTATTCTTCTCCAGCCTCTTGCAACAAATTAAGAAAAAAATAAAATCTTCAGGACTGGTAAAGATACTGTGACCACAGTGCCTGACAACATCCCTAGGCAATGGGTTTGCATAAGAAATGGATTTGGCACAACTAACCAAGGATGCTCATTGAGAGGCAGACATTTTTGCTCTTTTCCAGATCAACCTTTGTACTATAATAGCTTTTTTTTTACTCTCTCTTGTCCTTACTCTCTTTTTGCCCCCTCTGTGTATATTCTGGGGTGAGGGCAAGTGAAATTTAAATAACACTTTAAAAATGTCCACCTGTAAAAAGTATTAATTGGTAACACCTAGTTCTTCAGTGACACTTTTCAACTGCAGATCTCAAAGTACCATCCAGAAGTGGGAAGGGGTATTTTTAGGAATGCCCTGTGTTTGATCCAGAGGCCACTGTGAAGCCAGGAATGGAATCCAGTGTTCCTCATTCCCCATGCTAAGTGCTCCTCCCCAGTAACCAAAATCATTACTGAAAATACATGGGAAAAGACACATTTTGGGGCTTATAGCAAGGTAACAGAAAAAAATGAGGAACACTATAGAGCACCATCTGCATCTCCTTTATTCACTGTTGCTGTATTTTCTCACAAAAGAAACTGTGATTTTTATACTATGATTCATGACAATGGCAAATAGATCAAGAAGTTTATGGCCACTAGTGATTGACATCAGCTCTGAATTATGTTCTGGAGTGACCAAACTCTTAACCACGTTACTGAAGATATACTGAAGTACCACTGAAGTTGCCATATAGTTAATGCAACAGCAGACAGTACACTGTTAAAGCAACTCAGCAAACAAAATGGATTACATTCATACAAAGGGAGAAAGTAAAGTAAAAAATATAAAGAATGGACAAACAAGAAGTTCAGGGAAGGTGTTTTCAGGCTCTGAAGCACAATAGTTTATTACACATTGGACTCAAACATCTTGTGAGGTTTAAGGAAGCAGAGTAAGTTGTACAAGTAGACTGCAACATAGCATGAGAACTGGATGTAGTTATGATGAGGGGAGGACTGAGTGAGTGAAGGGAGAGTTATTTCTCTGCAGTATTCCCTCTGTCAGTAAGTCTTTGCTAGTCCGGTAACCCATAGTCATAAACTCTTCCAGAAAATTACAATACTGCTTACTGTATCTGTTTTCCTTTTTAGCTAGGATGAAGGTTCATTAAGAATTATTTTTAAGACTTGAATTTTATTAGAAATTTAGTTATTCAAAACTGATCTGTTTATTGGTTTTGATGAACTTTTCAGCAGGAAAAAAAATTGTAGAATTCAAGTTTTTGAGAGTTCAGGAGTCGTGCATTGTGCATAGGGCACTCAGCTGAGATCTTGGAGATGTTAGCTCAAGCATATTAGCTCTGCTCCAACAATAAAAGTCTTGAACTTAAATTATGGAGTACAGACTACTCTTTGGTGATGTGTTCTCCTCCACTTACCCTTCTGCACCAAAAAAGAAACAACCAAACCCCAAGAAATCAACCCCAAAAAAAATTCTACAAAAAAACTTGATTTCATCCCCGTGAGGAATAGAAGGAAAAAACAAATGTACAAAAATCTTATGGGATGAGAATTCCCAGTCCCATTTTGTGGAGGAAGAAATCAAAGCAGGCAAGAAAAGCAGATTTCCCAAAGTTAGAGTGCAAACTCCTGAGAGATGGAAAGTTAAAAAACAAGTAGCTTTTACTAATACTCACAGCACGGGGTTCATTTTTCTGTGGAATGTATTTACTGTCAGTCAGCCCAGTGTTTGCAGCAGAGCTTTCCTCATAGACCATTTATACAGATAAACCTCCCATTTCCCCTAGAGCTCCCTCTGACCCCTCTGCCCATGGTGGGAGTCTTTCTGGGAAAGGGATGTCAGGGGCACACTGGGACCCCAGCTCTGAGCAATGAGGACAGGGAATAAACACAGTACTGGTGTACCCTCTTCTCGCTGTGCATGTTGGCAGGAACAAATGGGGTGGCACTCTGGCTGGGATGTGTCAGGACTTAAACTCATGCTCTGGCAAGGCCCCACTGATGAGGACTGTGTAGGTTGCTGAAGTCCCCTCCACCCCCTTCCATGGTACTTTCTGCTTCTGTTCTCCCTCCTGATATTTCACAGGGCTTTTTTTTAATCAATTGCTTTGTATTTCGTTATTCCAAAAACACATATTCCTGGAAATTTGTCTTATTATCTACCAACTAGAGAACTGCTTATATGCTAGTACTGGCTCCTGCTTATGTCCCCAGTCTGTAATTGGAGCTAACAATCTCCAATTTTAATGTCAGATTTATGTTGATTTTCTCTATCTCTCTGACTTACACCTTCTTTCTCCCTCTTTGGCATCTGTGGTTTTCCCTCCCCTTCCAGCTTGGACTTGTGGTACTGGTGGCTTAAACCTGAAGGATCTTGTCTTGACTGAAAGACACTCCTTTGAAATTCATATGACCCAGGAAGAACTGAGACATTTCAAAAGTGTATTCATTGAGCAACACTCTGATCTGGAGTGAATTTTGAAACTTTAAGAAGTATTGGCAAATAGATGAAAAAATGTGCTTGAAAGACTCACCTTATATACTGGCTTTGTTTTTAAGTTAGTGGTGTCAGAAAAACCCATGTAGGTTCTAGGCTTCATTAAAAGCTATAGGTAATTCACATTAACTTTGTATGAGCTAAATGTATTGGCAAATGTGTGCAATTTGGGGAGTCCTTGCTTTGTTTCTAGATTCTTTTTCTTCAGCATTAGATAGAAAAATATACTTAATCTGTATTTGGTGAGAATTTTAAATGTTGCTTGAGAAGGCTATTTGATTAAGATAAGATTCTGATACATTGAGTGCTGCTGAATGGCACCTTCTTCTCCATTACTTCCAGTGCTACCGTATGGCTATTGTTGCTGTCTGATTTTCATGGCCATTAAGGGAACTTTTTTTGTGCACAGTCTATGCACAGAACAAATGTTCTGGTTGCTTACTCACTCCTCAAAGTGAGGGCAAACATCTTCTGAAGTTCCAAAAACATCACAGCCTTCAACTCCCAACCCCTTCTGTCTTCTCTCTCTCTTGCTGCTTTACCTCCAAGGGCTATCTTTTTGTTATTGTATTTGCTTACTGTTCCTCAGGGTAATAATATCTTAGTCCCTTCTTTGTAAAATCAGAAGATATGTCAAAACTTCTCTTGACCTTTAGAAAGGTTCAGTCTTTTACTTTTTCAGTTGAAATTCCACCCAAGAGATGCTTCAACTTTTTTTTCTGAGGAACATTTGTTTGTTCACTGTTGCTTTTATGTTTTCTGTGTTTCTTTTTTTAGTTGAGTTGTTTGCTGTAGATGGTTTTCAAAGTGTTTTTTTCAGAGTGAGTAAACAAAGTAATCTATGTTGTGAGAGACATTGTTGTCATGAAAAGTTTTTTCTCAGAGGAAGCTTTATGTGGCCTTCACTAGAGATGGGACTTAAACAGTGAGATACAAGTTAGTCATAAACTTTGGTTAGAAGTTCAGGTAATCTTTATGGGAATTCATTCAGTAACTGGATCCTCTCAGCCAAGCATGTTTGTTACCAACTCTTAACTGTTTCACTCTGTGCTTTTTGAACCACAGCAACAGCGATCCCAGCATTCACCCTTCAGCTAAGTTCAGTTCCATGATTCAGCCCCTTTTAGGCCTTGTGATCCCTGCATCTTGTGTACCATAGCTCCTAGAGAAGTGTTCCGGGCACAAGAAAGTCTTGATATTGGGAAGCGACAACATGCCATCTCTGGAGCAGGGACGGTGAGAGCTTTCTCCAAAACATTACACAGGAACACATGCTGAACCACCTCTGATGACTGCAACAGCCACTACTAACACAACATGTCCCAAGGGAGGAGGCTGCCTGAACTTTCAGGTGGTGGTCTCTGTACAGTGCAGACCCTTGTAGCCTGTATAATTTTTTTTTTTAATTTCACTTAGTTTGGGTTTGGGGTTTTTGTTTTGTTTTGGGTTTCCTTTTCTTTTTTTTTTAAAAGAACACACAACATAATTTATGTGAAACACTGGTGCTTGATAACACTCACCCTTCAGGCTCATGCCTAAGAATGCACCTAAGCATAAATTATTGCACAATAATTCAAGTCCTGTCTGGTCTTATTGCTTAATAAAATTAACATTGTGATATGAACCAAAATGTCTTGGAAGTAAAATTCCACTTTTTCAAGAGTTCAATTGAAAGGAAAATAAAAAGAGAAACAACAAAAAACCAAACATGTTTTTGAGTGAGGTAAATTATAACTCTCATCTCAAGACTTTCTTTTTCCTTTTTATAAGCCAGCAACTTAGTTGCTTTTTGTTCTGTAAGTAATGTGAGACGTCTTTTTTTACATATTCTGAGTCATTTCATCATTCAGAAGCAAAGCAAAACCAGAAAGTTCCATATGTTCTTGGATTTTATCTTTAATGAAAAATACCTTTTCTCCAGATTTTTTGTAATGCCAGCAGTAAAACTAATAGTACAACGCACTGAAGAAAATACCTAGGAGACAGGAACTTCTCCGTCACTCTCTTAAAAAATTCCTGAAATAAAAGTAAAACAGGAGTTCCTCAGTGCTGTCTTGGTGACAAACCAAGGGGTCCCTTCTCCTCTTACTTTAAAATGTATACAAGTACACACCAGCACATAAGGAAATCCTAAGCCCAAGATTGTAGTAAGGAGTGTGAGAAAGATGCAGAGCGATAGAGTATCAGTTAGATCGACAGAAAGGCTTGAGAATTAAGGGTGGTAAAGCACTTCTGGCAGGCAGCTTTTTTTCTCTTTCATGTCTGTAGGAATGTGGAAAAGCTGGCCTTTTACTGAAGAAATCAGCCTGTCACAGGGTCCAAGTATACAGCCTTCTGCAGCTCAAATTTATATTGTCTACACAGAGACAAGCCATGGATGAAGCAAACACTTTTCCATATGTATAACTTTCAACTGAAGTTACAGAACTTAATTTCTGTATAACTTAGTTTTAGGTATTTGCCTATGCTATGTAAAAGATGCAATTTATTCCTAGGCTAAAACTCCAAATGCCTGTTCATAGTTTTGGGTGGTTTTATTTCTTGAATTGAATGATCCTCTCTCTCACCCAGATAAACAGTGATTACACTGCTCATACCAGGTCTTGTTAAGACAAGAAGATTGTTTAAAATGGTCTATGTGATGGTTAATACACTAAGCCCATGAGTGGTGCCATGGAGATTATTTTGCAAATGCAGAAAATCTCCTTACAACAAAAAGTCTGAGTCTGAAATCAGGTATTTATTAAGGTGACCCCAAGGAACCACAACTTAGTAACTGCTGGGAAACAAAAGGAAATAGAGGTCTAGAAGTGCAACTGAATGAAATAAAAAAGCAAGGGTAACCTTTTGTCAACCTCCTGTATGTACTGGAATGAAAAAAAAAAAAAGTGAATTTGAATCAGTATCAAAGACAGAGAAACTGCTGGGTCTGCTCTCTGCATGCCTTTGAACTGGCCTAAGCATGCCTCAGTCTAGGCTGGGAAACGTGCACGCACTAGTTTGAGGATTTCACAATTATGAAAACTAAGAAGCCTTATGTTTGTATATTTTGTTTAGTTCAATGTAGCACCATACACATCTTGCCAAAAAGGGTTTTGAGAAAGTCTTTATGTGCTTTTAAAAGACAAGTAAACAGACAGAGACAGTGACTGGTTTATCTCTCCAGTCAACATACTAGGAAAGCAAACTTGCTTTCTTCTAAGTACTACTTTTTAATTTAGTTCTTTCCAGTGTAATGTCTATGAGATCTCCACATGGGCTTTCAAGCACTCCCTTAAGTGGGTCCAGTAGAAGGTCTTGGTTTCCATTTGTGGAAGATGCCATGCTACAGAAGTTATCTTCTGTATGTTCTCCTTTCTGCATTATCAGTATCCACCCTCAGGCCTGGGGACAGGGGACCAACATGGCAGTCAATGCAACTATCCCAGAGTGCTAATACAAAGTGGATATAAAAGGCATAATTTCCACAATGGGGAAGAGTCCAATGTGAATAGCTTAGAAAAATATCAAAAACTTTGGAAACTATGAAGAAAAGAATTAGGTCACTGACTCTAAGCCAGGAAAAAAATACACTCAAGAGGAAATTGGAACAGCAGCAGTATTTCATATTAGTTCATCCAAAGATTTAACGTGCATGGGCAGCAGTATGTTCTGTCGTCTGGAAAACGATTATGGGCAGGAAAGATTGTTAGGAATTTCTATGCCATCTCCACAATGTAACCAGTCCTACCCAACAAATTACATCTGTGGCAGTATACATATAACATGAGATATCCTTTAAGCCTGACAGCCAAATGCTGTACTTACCCTAATGAGAAACAGCACAAAATCTGCTTGTTAAACCTTTTTCACTGTACGTCACACACACATTGCCAGCATATCATCAAGGTTGCAAAGAAGCATCTAACATTGTTATTCTCCTCACTGCACATGTGGATATTTAATTACATGTTAACATTTTTTTCACATTAAAATCACTGCCTCAGAGGCTGGAAGGAAGCTACTGTTGTTTCCAAGGCTTCATTTTTTGTAGAAGGTAGATGCAGTATAGGATGTGATAAGTAACAGCTTATAAAAGCCATTCCCTGGTGCATGAAGGGTAATAAATGATTTGAAACAAGTTGCAGAGAACTACCAAAGGAAAATTGTGTTTGTCCAACCTGATTGTTGCCCATGATGAAATCTGTGGATAAGGGGAGAGCAGTAAAGATCAATTACCTTGATTTTGGTAAGACTTTTGACATACTCTTCCACAGTGTCCTTGTAGCTGAGGAGATGGGAACTAGGTGGATGGACACAAGGTTGGTGGGAAAAACTGCTAGACTATTGGGCTTGAAGCATTTTACTCAGTGGTCTGAAGTACAGCTGGTGGCCAGTTATGAGTGTGTTCCCTGAGTCAATACCAGGATAATATGTCTAAGATCTTTATCAGCAACCTGAGTGATGTGAGGAAAGGCACCCTTAGCAACCTCATGGATGACACCAAACTGGAGGTAGCACCTGACACACTGGAGGAAAGAGCTGTCATTCAAAGGGACTCAAAGTCTGGAGAAATGAGCCAAAGTCATGAAGCTGAATAAAAGCAAACACAGAGTCATGCACCTGGGTTGGAATAATCTATGCAACATCAGAGGCTAGGAACTGTCTAGCTGGCTAGCAGGTCTGCAGAAAATATCCTGGAGGGTCATGGAGGATGAGTTGAACATGAATAAGCAGAATATTATTGCAGCAATGAAAGCTAACCATATATAGGAAGAAGACAGCCAGCAAATCAAAGGCAGCGTTTATTTTCCTTTACTTATCACTCATGAGCTCTTATCTGAACAAAATGGAGAGAGTCCTCTGAGGGACAATGAGAGGATAACGGGTCTAAAGCATAGAAAATGAGAGGCTAAAGGAACTGGGTTTATTTAGCTGGAAAAAAAGAGGTCTACAGGAGACCATTCTCCACTGCTTAAGAGGATCATAGAGAGCAGGCCTCAGAGATGCACAGTAAAAGAACAAAATGCAGTAAGTGATCACATACTTCAGAAAGGGCCATTTCAAGAAGAGTAGTGAAGCACTGGAAGAGGGGCCCTGAGAAGTAGTGGGATCTCCTTCTTTTGAGATCCAAAGGACTCACCTGTACAAGGCTCTGAGCAACCTGACCTAACTTAGGAAGCTGGCCCAGCCCTGAGTGAGGAGTTGGACTAGGTGATTCCCTTCTGATCTAAACTTTTCTTTGGTTCTACGATTCAAAATTCCATGTGCCTAAAGCCCATATCATACATGAACTCAGCCTCTAAGCCCTGAGCAACTCATCCCAGTTCAAAAGACAGTTGCCCTGCATTCTCTGAAACCTCTGTTAGAACAAGCCAATGTACAGAAAAAAAAACTAAGAATCATATGGCCAAGAGAACAAACAAATAGGGACTGACTCTATAGTCAGTTGATTAAGGCATTGAAGTAAGTGAGAAAACTGGCAACAATTAAAAAAGATCAGAAGTTCTCTGCTCCTCAGCATATTCCTGTTTTACATGTGAGAATCATCAGCTAAATGATCCAGGGAGAACAGAGAAACACCTTGGTCTTCTCTTCTAGCTGACATCATTTTTGCATCTGGTCTCTAGTCAATAATACAGAAAGAAAGTGAGAACTTACACTGAAGAGACTGGATAATTGAATTCTGTCCTTTTTTCAGCCTTAGACTGTCAATGTAATACAAGGCCAGTCCCTCAAACCAACATTTCACAGGCAGTAAGCCATAACAGTCCTTTGCTTGACACCCAGAGATCTAATACAGAGGACACTGCTCCACTTCTAAGTGTAACTGGAGCAAGTATGAGCCGTGTTGTGAATATACAGGCTACAGCTATTTAGTGTTCCCAGGACCACTCACTGTTCCCAGGATCATCTGCACAGAATGCCTCTCTCCATATTGATCAGCTCAGCTTCCAAAACAGCCTGGACTTCTCCACAGTGTCCACTAGGATTAGTTCCTGATCTGGCTCAACTCCTGTGCTCAGGAATCAACAAAGAGGAACTGGCATGAGCCAAAACCATGTCAGGAACTGTTCTAACAATCTGGAACAGAAATCTGTAAGATTTCTCTTATTTGTAACATTTTAGAAACAATTCCTTGAAGCCAAAGGAGAGGTGCAGCAACAACAGTTTCTGAGCATTGGGCTAACAGACCTCAAGCCTCCAGTTTTTCCCAGAACATACTCTTCTTGGAGCTGGGCCAGACCCTGTTACAATGGACTATTTTATGACTCTGTTATATCTCCTTCGTGATAACATGCACTGAAGAAGCTGATAGGTCAGACATATGTTGAATAAATGTGCATCATTTTTATGTAAAAGCCATATTTTGACTGTAACTGTAGACCTGTCAAAACTCACACAGCCTTGCTCCTGCTCCACAATTTTACATACCAACTAGATCAAGCACACAGATCTCCAATGCCTGGGAAGGGGAACTGGGGAAAGAAGGGAGAAGCCCCAAGGGTTGAAATAGAACCAGGTTTAATGAAATAATAAAAGTAATACAATCACCAACATGAAGGATACAAGGTCATACTCAGCCTCATCCTTAGAAGCAGAAGGCCAAGAAGGCGGAGTCCCAGGAAGAGGAACTCTCCACCTTTAGTAAACTCCCTCCTTTTACAATGAGCATGACTGGGTGGTATGGGATACACCTGTGAGTCAGCTGCCTTGATTGAATCTCCCAGCTGACTCAGGGCTACTCATGGCCTGCCTGCATGGCTGGCCCATGGGTCTGTTCCTGGGGAACCAGGACAGTGGCATAATGGAAAATCCTTTTGTTGTGAACTTTTCCAAAGGGAATTTTTAAAGAATGTTTTTGTGAAAATGGAAGTAAATCTCTACAAAATCTTAATCATCCAGGCTGCCAGCTGCTGGGGAGATGTTGTCAGCCAAGTAGCTGGGGAGCCATCAGTTCAGAGAGATTAGGAACGTGTCAACCTCCAAAGCTGGTTTTACCAGGGAGCCCTTGAGCAGGAGAAGCCAGGCAGCTCGGTGGGCCTAGCTGGAAGAAAGCATCAGCTTCTTTATTGTCAACATTTTTTTTCATTAGAAAATACCTTTCAGCATATTTTCAACAGAATCTAATTCTTGGAATCTCAAACAGTGACATTACTAAGTCACCCTAACTCTGCCAGATGTGAGCATCAGTCAGACAATGAAGCTCACTTTCATAAAGGAAGGGGAAGCAGAAGGCTGGGGGAACTCCTATGCCTCTAAAAAAGCCAGGTAGTGCCTCTAGGTGCCAAATGCTCTTTGCTACTTATACTATAGCAGAATATATATATAAATGTACAAGAACACTTCTCAGTAGCAGATAACTTTTTTTGCAGGGACTAAAAGGACCATGAGAGAACAAGGGATAACCTACCCTATTCTATTTGGCAGCCCAGGCCAGAGTGGTCGCTTTCAGGAGGAGTGAAGCCAGTACCTCCTATGAGGTACATTTTGCAGATCATGCTGCAATGATCTGTGAGGTGGCCTCACTGCAGAAGTTTAGGACATTCACAACTCACAGTAGAGCTAAATGAACTGGTACTAAGTAATTGTAACTTTATTCAGATTATATCCTGTTGCTGAGCTTGTGAGTTTCTGTGCCCTTCTCTCCTTAATAGAGGTTCCGTTGCTTTACTTGGTGACTCAGAGCTGTTACAAGGTCAAAACATTCTTTAGGCTTATGGACACTGGGTGCCTGATAAGAGCGACTGCAGGAGGATATTTCTTTCTCAGCCCAGACAGAGGCCAAACCAGTTTTGATGGAATCCTAGACCCACTGAGTCCAAACTTCATTGTTATCATTAACTGCCAAGAAGACATGGCATTGCTTCAGTGGCATAGGACACAGACTTATCATGTATGACCACAACATAAGCAAGCCCTTCCAGGTTTGCTTTCACCTTCCTTCCTTCTATTTGACCCTTCATTCTGCTTTCTCTTTTCTCCCTAGCTTCTGATTCTCTCTAGATGTCATCTTCCAAGAACTTCGATAACTGATCTTTATCTCCATCTCACACTGTCTCTGTTCTATGATTGCAATCTCTCTGAGTTCATACTACCCCCCATTTTAGGCTGAGGGAAGGCCTGGAGCTCAGAAATCAATAGGGAAGTGCAAGAAAAGTAGCACAATCCAGACCCAGCCACAGGCATCTCCTTTTATCTTCCTGAGATGAAATGTCATTTCTGTAGCAAGTGCCTTTTCATTTGGAATCCATCTTTTCAATGATGAAATAACACTTCTGAAAGCACCACATCAGAGAGGATGGTTCTTTGGGGATACAGTGATAATAAGCATAGCAAGTGACAGAGGATAATCTCAGCAAGCATTTAGTAAGGTAGGAAGCACAATACCTATTCAACCTTTGATTAGATAGAAAACTTCAAACCGGGATTAAGACAAATCTCTAGTATCCATGGCATCTCTAAAAAAGGCAATCGGCTGCTGGGGAAAGAGCTACCATCAGAAATTCAGAAGCTCCAAAAGGCTCTGGACATTTTTGCTCCAAAAATACTTATCCTGGACAAAATACTAGTGTGAATTTAATTTTAATTATTTTCCTCAGAGTTAGTAGCTTCCCATTTCCAAATCCAAGGCAAAAAGATCTCTATTCTTTGAATCAGTAAGCTCTCACTCTTGGCCTTTCATCTTTCTGTAAGATCCCATGACAGTACTGCCATCCACAGACTTAAATTCTTTGAATTCAAGTGGCTTTGCCCCAAAGAGTATATACTCCCGCAGTTGCCATTAACATGATGAGTCATAATAAGGACCTAAAATTTTGGAATACCAAAATTCCACTTTTTTTCCCCTTTCTTTAATAAATATGAAGAGCACAGCTAAAACTAAAAGAAATCAAAAAAAAATTTTACTGTAAATGAGCAGTTCTGCCTCAGCTACCATCAAGCATGATGTTTCATTGCCAGAGTCATGTAGCACACCTGGGTGACTTACATTTCCTTTTAATTTGTGCAATTCCTGGAAAATAAAATGCCTCATTATGTTTTGCAATACAGTAGCATTTCTGTAAGGTGCTTCAAAGTATCTAATCATCACAATACTTCCATTTTGTTTCACTAAAATGAACAGACAGGCACAGAAGATATTTAGCTTTTGGCTTTTTAAAGAACAGTTGGCATTCACAATTTAAAGTGTTTCGATTATTTCAGCTAAGATGATTAATAGAAAACAACTGCTGTCTGGCAGACTGCATTTAAAACTGTACTATTGAACACATCCCCAATTACTATGAAACAAGCAATGTACAAGGACTATATCATTAAATACGTTTTACGCAGGGAAATATCTGCTAAAATTTAAGACAGGTAATTTTGTAAAGTTCAAATAATAGTGGCAGAAAATCCACACATTTTGCTAAATCCATCATTTGAAAATAGAAAAGCTTTTCTCTCACAGTAGAACAGATCTAAAAGTAGAATTAAAAAATGAACTTTGTCTTTCTTGGTGTGCTGAGGAAAAAAGATATGCTTTGAGATCAAGTCTGGAAGCCAACAGGAAAACTGTTTAAATACTGGTTTAACAATCAGAAGGACAATTTAAAGATAGAAATATGAATGTGATTGTATCCATTGTTCTTGGGTTTATAGTTTCATTGACTATGAACACAACTTACACTGACACAGAATGCAAGCACAATTTCAGCCTTCATTTCAAACCAGGTCTGGAGTGCCACAAACTGGTCAACTGACCCTATATGGAAAGGGGAAGGGTCCTGTAATTTGGGAACCGAGCCAAGAGATTAGCAAAGCAGAGGTGCTCAATGGTGCCTTACATTCTCTGATTGCGTCCAGTGTCATGTCTTAATTTAATCATTAGCACCTCCCTCACTCCTCCTACTCTCAGTACATAAAAGCAAGTGAGAATGTAAAGAACCCTGTGAGTCCAGGGAAGGCTAGCTCTGGGCAGTCATTGCACCACACGTATTCCAGCTGCATTTAGGGACAACCAGCATCATGGAGGCATGTTGTAGGGTTGTGCTATGCATTATTATATGAGAGACCTTCAGCTAAGACACTAAAGGGAATTAGCTGCAGAAAAATAATGCCAAGCGAGCCCATTCTAAACACAACATGCCCAAACCCCTTGTCTGAAAAACAATAAGGCTGAAAGTAGATATTCATAATGTTAAATTACATGCTTGTGTGCATGGTCTCTGCACTCAGCACATGCAAGCTGACTCCAGCCATAACACACAGGCATGCATACACTCACATGCACACATACACACAGTGACATGCATTTCAAATGCACATGTAAAACCATTCTGCTCACTTTTCCCTCATCACACATGTTAAATCGGTCAAAATAATGAAAGCACATAGATGAGAATGCACAGGAACAGCTGTGTGTGATATAGAAAAAGCATATGAATGTGAAGATGAAGAGTGAGTCTGGATTACCATAAATGCAAAGAAATGGCACTTCGGATTCCACAATTTATCATTTGATATTCCAGCCCCATAAGCTCATTCTTCCTTTTTTTTTTTTTTTTAATGTGGTTACAGACATTTCTAGATACCCCATATTGAATTTTCCCCATAGATATCATATTCTATTGATCTTCTACTCAATATAAATTTCAATTTATAGTGACACTTCTTTAACAAGAAAAGTAATGTATGTTACTGCTAGCATTAATAAGGTATTCTGCACAAAATCTAGTTGCCCATACACTAAGCAAAATTTCTAAGTGAAAAGTTTCTGTTGTTCTAGTGCAATAAAGGTGAAAAATAATGCACTATCAAGGTATAAGAGGTATAACCAGAATCACTAGATGTGGATACTGATTGATAAACTATGGTGAGAAAAGCTGTGCTTTTTATAGATTCATAAGGAATTTAAGAATTGGAATTTCAATCTAGAAAATGAGAATTCTTAATTGGATTTACATGTGACAATTTTATAGCCCCAGATGTAGTACTAGAACATTCAAACTGACAGAGAAATAATCACCGTACTCAAAACTATTGAAATTTGCTTAGTTTGTCCCTGCTTACCGTTTGTGAACACATCTTCCCAGCTGCTCAGCATTCAAACATATTGGAGGAATACCACAGGAGCACAAAGTGCAGATGCTGTGATTTATTAACAAAATATTGAATGTGTGCATGCAGATTCCAAGTCTGATGATGTATGACTCAAGAATTTTTGTGAGTAGAATTCATGTATACCTCTTAATGTTAAAGCTCAGTACCTGCAAATATCCAGGCAGATTGTGCATTAAATACATGCTTAGATCAAACTGTGCAGACAAATTCAGGTTTTTTAATTCACCATATTAAAAGACGTGTAAGTACAAATAAAATAATCCTCTAGAATTTAGAAATAGTAATTTAATTCCAGGTTTCTTATCGTATTGGCAGAGGACAGAAGGAGTGGGTGATATAGCATTTTATGGCAGAATTATTACCCAGACCTACAGTTAAGCTACGTAAATAATCCATCTCCACACCACATACGTCTTCCTGAAAATCTGCTTCATGTCTTCCCTGTGTGACGAACGTGTTACACATCATTATTTCAATGTTAATTGCAGTGGAGACCACATAGAGGAGCTCAGAGTGCCTACTGTGCAAGTGAAAATTGTCCTGTTCAAGATCATTAGTGCCTGACGTGGTAAAGGCTAAATACCATGAAGAACACTGAATGGTTTTCAGTCTTCGGTGCTGATAAACAAGTTTGTTGTTTCTATTGTTTATTTTTTAGAACTAAAGCTAACCCATTACTGTTAAGCCTAGGTATACGTCAATCAGTTGCTATATGTAAAAGGAAGAAACTATGTCAGTTAGACCCACAGGAGAAAAAGACCAAAGAGTATTCAATCCATTTGACCCTGAAAAGGAGCTGTTCATTGGACAGGAAAATTGTTGAGCAAGCATAAGGAGCATATCTGAGTACTGTTTGTGATTTTTCCTCTGAGGCAAAGACAAAGAAGAGATTTTGAAATTATTTATTACACTAGAGTTTTATTTGGGATTGCTGAAAGCTAAGTGCTAAGTAAGTGCTGGAGAGACAAGCATCCTTTCATCTAGATACAGACAAGACCTGGAGAGCAGCGCTTTGTGCTTGCTGTCAGCTATATAAGGACAATAAACCAGATCTGCAGGCAGGCTGAAGTGAAAAAGCCACAATCTTTGGTTTGCCACAACCCAAGTCTGGAGACCCAAATGTAACACAGCACCCACGGTGAATGAGAGTGATGGTCAGATGCCTCAGCCTTTCTGAAGGAAACACATTACTGTATTGCTTAAGAACTAAGCAAGAAAAAAGATATTTTCTGATCTTGGTTGTGTCTGCTGTAGTGCAGTTACAAAACTGAGTGGGCACCAAATTTGCATAGCCCTGTAGGTAACTTCAGAAAGACATAAGAAACGTTTAAGAGGTATAAAGCTAACTGAATTCACCACTTGAAGATCAGGACTGCTGATTCATTTTTAATTAACCCTTGGATACTCCTGTACTGGTGTCCGTGCCCCAGATTCTTCAGTTCTCGGAGGAGTCCTGGAGCCTTTCTCTGCCCTTGCCCCCGTACTCTGGATGTCTGTTCCAGAATACACAGGTGAATATGCACACAGAGGCATGTTCCTTTTCCAAATACTATTAACTGAAATGTATTTCTTTCTGGTCATCCTAATAGACTACTAAATGCTCTCCTTCCCGCTCAAAACTTCCCATCTTTTTTTACTGTGTGACACCCTACTCCGCATCATCACATAAAGTCTTTCATCCATGGCCTCTCATTACAGGGTATGGTGGTTTGGATGCTCGTTTGTTACCCAGCTTGCCATCTCTTTGTACACATGGGCTGCCACGTGAGTTGTTGATCATCCGCCCTTTGAATTTCTGTCCTCTCTTGATGTGAAAGGCAGAGAAGGCAAATGATACTCAGAGATGAAATGGAAGCAGCAACTTGCAGCAGCTGCACACAATAGAGATCCTAATAGCAAATAGATTTTGTAGAAATAACAATCATCTCATCATTGCTACAGTACAACAATAGAGAGCGATTCAGTCTGGGATACATTTAAGAGAATGTGACTAGCACAGTTACAGCAGTGTGATACACATGGTCCTTACCTCAGGTATGTTATGAAAATACTGTCATGCTTGTGAAACCCCTGTGAGGTGTTAGCTCATTTTCTCAGTGCAAAGAAAAAACTAACTGATCTCCAGTAGTACTTGCTAGGGCTATTCTCCCCACAAAAATATATTAGAGAAGGCAAGTTATTTTTCAGTTTATGCATCAGGGACTATGAACCCGAAGACAAAACCAACCAGCCTAACTGGGGCCAGAACACAAAATCTGGATTTCAGGGAATTTGAAACTTGAAGTTCTAAAACTCCAGGAAATTCTGAATTCTGGGCAAGTCCCTTTCAGTTTTCAGATGTGGGGATTTCACAGCAGCAGCAAGAAAATACCAGTCCTGCTATTTCTGTGCACAGTTCCCTGTGAGCCAGGATGGGTTCTTTTGGACTCAGCTTGCAGTCATCAGTTTCAGATTAAAACTGGGGATTTTCCTGAATTGCCACCAGGATGCTATGTGTATTCATAGTGACTTTACATCCATAAAGTCACTGCTTACTTTTAAATTACATACTGTGTTCAAGACTGTAATCAGAGCCTCATACTCCTGCCATTCCTGTCTTAGAGGTCATCAGGAAGGTCCTTCAATCACCCCCACACCCTAGCTTCTATGTTATGAGTCTTACGTTTCCTTGCCGCTTACATACCTCATTTCAAATTCTACAGAAACCCTTTAATACACAGTTTGTATTCCATAACATTACTGGACATTTCTTTTCAACTTTTATTTTCCAGCTGGAGAGCATTTTCAATAGGATTGTTGTAATTTTGTTTTCAGTTTACACACATCAAGACACATCTGCACTTCACACTTCTCTGCAAGTGTTTTAATGGAAATAAACACGATATCCTACAAGTGAAAGTCCTAGGGAAATGAGACAACAAAGGACAGCTGTGTCCTGGATGAAAAACTTCTTGGGAGGGAATTCTTTCCTCAGCCTGCTGTCTCCCTTAACAGCCTCTGGGCACCTCCCCTCCACTCGACCTGTAGGCTTTGTCTCTCTACTGCCTAAACCCTAGCCCTAGATGTGGACTGGGCCTTATTAAGGGACCTCCAGCTCTGGACAAGGTGAACAACTGGTCAGTGGAAAATTCTTTTCACTGCCCAAACGTTGCCTCCACAGCCCCTTTACAACCCCAGCCCAACTTGACCCCTTGGCTGTGCTTCTCTGCTAACCCTAATTCTAAACCTATCTCAAAGAGCAATCAGACTTCTCAGGGAAGAATACCTTTGGTTGCCCAAACTGTCCCTGGGCAGCCCCTTTACAGCACTTTTTAACTGAATTCATAGGCTTTGTCATTCTCCTAACCCTAAAAGTGGCCAGAGCTTTAAACCCAGACAACCCTTGCTCTGACTAAAATGAAAAATTCTCAGGGGAGATTATGTTCTGTTGCCCAAACCTTCTGTAGGTAGTCCCTTGGCAGTCCATCTGCAGCTGGATCTCTAGGGTCTATCTTCCTCCTAACCATCATACCCCAATCCTAAACCTAGACATTCTCTAAGCCACAAACCAAAGTCCCAAGCCATGAAAAAAACAAGAATTGATTTGGCAGCCTAATTGCTATTGTACTTCTGCAATAGATGTAGATATTTTCTTTCTCCTAACTTCAGTCAGAACCATAACCATAACCCAGGCAAGGGCAAGCTGCAAATTCTCCCCTGAGATGGTCTTCACCTGGGCTACCCTTGGGGTATATTTTCTAAATACATAGGACACATCTATGGTAGGCTTGAGGTTAGGAGAGAGATAAAGCCCAGGGCTTCAGTTGAGTTGCCATCAGAGAGGGGCTACCAAAGAAAGGCTTGGACAAAAAAAAAAAAAGTCTCTTCTGAGAAATTTTCTATCTGGGATATCACCTGGAGTACTGGACTAGTGCTCAGCACATGCCTAAGGTTAGGGCAAGAAGAAAACAGCCTAGGGGGCCATTTGGAGTACAGCTGGAAATCTGGGGGAAATCTGGGCAATAAAAGCATTCTCTCATTATTTTTTTTGTTTATTTTGGCCACAGCTAGGTTTGTCTGGAGTTAGGTCTGTGGCTATATCTAGGGAAGAGAGCTAGGATAAATACAAAATCTTATGATACAGTTGTGATGTGTTGCAAAGAGGCTGTCAAGGGAAAGTCTGGGCAACAAAAAGCTATCCTTGCAAGGTTCCATTTGAAGCCGTCTCTTCTAGGTAGCTCTCACTGAGGAAACTAACCTAGGGAGAACTTTCACCTCAAATAATTTTGCTCTGCCAGGGCTGAAAGTCAGCATTTTTACACTCAGAATGCCACCAGATGAGACAGACCCTGGTTCTCAACAAAGCTTGCTGCCACTGAACAGATGGTCGAACTCCTGGCAACACACAGCTACCTGCTGCTCTCCATTACTCCTTCCTTCTCTCTAGTCCTCCCCTACATTGAGCCAACCCGAGGACACAGCAGAAATGCAGCCCAGCAAAAAAGGTGTAGAACTTTCTGCTGGATTAGTGAGTCGATCTGGCTCACACAGGGTGAAACAGGAGACAAAGCTGAGGAGCAGGAGGGATGTTTGGTGTCACAAACCTGACAGCCGGGAGGAAAGAGAGAGGAGCACAGAGATAAGGGCAGCATGGAGGGGTGGGGCTGCCACTTCAGGATGCAGCAAACAATTTCAGCCACCTCAACCTACTGCGTGTTACAGATGGCCTGTTCCAGTCCAAGAACAGCTCTGCTCTGCCCCTAGCTCCATAAGCCCCCTTCCCACACCTCTGTCACTTCTGGACCGTTGCAGCCTCCTAACCCAGAGAAAGGGGAGAGCTGTTGTTTACATGTTAGAGACAGCACAGTGCAAGGCCAGAGTAAAACCAGCGTGTCCCATGGAAGAGGGCAGCACGGTGAGGCCCAGGACGGTGGCTGTTTTTGGTCAGCCCAGCAGAGTGGTATGTGAGGCCAGAGATCCCAGCCCAGGGCGTCCCCCAGCAGTCTGCCTGCTACCCGTACCATTTCTCACTCTTCAGTCTGTCAGCTGGAGAGGCTGCTAATGGCTGGGACGTTTTGGAGTCCTCTAGCAGAGCTGAGCTCTTCTTGGGCTGCACAGTGACTTCATAAGCCTCCATCTGATAAAAGACCCCAGAGCCTCAGCCAGAAGGAGTTATAGCAAGGCCTGGAAAGAAAATGACTGGAAAATCTGACTTCTATCTCCTGAAAATGTCATGTTTGAGGAAAAAGGATCATCCGGGCAAGGCATGCAAGGCAAATTAAAATTATGTCACAGGGAAAGAATTCTACATCTATTTGTAAATTGGATCCCTTCGCTTTGCTGAGAGGGGTATTTGCATGTTCGCTTTCCCCTTCTTGACAACACCTTCTGAGACCAGCTACAGGGATCTGTCTGTCTGTCGTCTTCATTTTCCATGTGGAAAACAGGGTTTGTGTGCTCCCTTGGGAAAACTCCCATTGTCACCTTCGCACAGAGGACAGTTTCTGCCGAAGGACTGCTGTCATGAGGGGCCACTCATCTCTGCCCTGTGCGGGGGCCATCCCAGCACACAGCACCACTACGCGGTCCCTGCCCACGTTGCTTCTGCTGATGCTCTGCACCCCCAGCCCAGCCCCAGGTTCCTTGCTGTGGGGAATGGGCAGAATCATAGAATTGTTTTGGTTGGAAAAGAACTTTAAGATCATAAAGTCCAACCGTTAACCTAGCACTGCCAAGTCCACCACTAAACCATGTCCCTCAGCACCACATCTACATGTCTTTTAAATACCTGCAGGGATGGTGACTCCACCACTGCCCTGGGCAGCCTGTTCCAGTGCTTGACAGCCCTTTCGGTGAAGAAATTTTTCCTAATATCCAATCTAAATCTTCCCTGGTGCAACTTGAGGCAGAAGAGGAGAATGAGGAGAAAGAGGAATAAGAAAGCAAGCCTGCCTAAGCTTTAATTTGGTGCAGAGTTGTGCTGGGACCATGGGGCTAGAAACTGTTCTCAGGTCCAGCAATACAGAATGAGACAAAAAGCATTAATGAGTTTGACAGTGAAGCTCCCCTGTTAATAGACTGGCTGCCTCTTGAACCACACTCTGCCTCTCTCCACAGCTCTCACCACCTGATAACAACAGCCTTGATCCCTTTCATTTGAAGTTGTTTACAAAGAGTAATGATATTCAGACAGTATTTATATACTCACAGAATATCTCAGCAGCTGGCAATAAGAGCCTACAACATGTGACAAATGAACCCACAATAAATAGTCCCTTGGACAACTATTAAAAAACTCTGGTTTACAACATTTTTGAAGCAACCTTATAACAAAAACATTAAAGGTGACTTAAATAGCTTGCAGTTCTCTAGAACATCTGGGCTTGTAGTCATTTATCACATAAACTATGAATAGGGCCAACTGAACTAAAAGTCTTTCTGTTTTCCTTTTCCTTTATATATAGTTTTTTCCACTGGAAGAATACACAGCAGGCCCTTAATCACTTCTGCAATATCACAGAGTGTCAGTTTTATTTAGCAAAGCAATACGTATTTCAGCAACAAGGCTATGTGAACACATTTACATTTTATTTTTTTGTTTAACTGGGTAGTATTTTTAATCTCAAGAGTTTCTTGATGGATGAAGATTTTTTTTATTTGGAGGCTAATACTGACTTTTTGATTAGTGACCAGCTAGCTCTGCTGGAATGCAATTTAAGCTTATCTCTCTTTATAGAAGTTATTTTTTGTTTGTTAGCAGCTGTTTGTGCATTGTAGTTATTATCCTGTGCACCAAATCCTGTGGACAAAGACCACACTGCTATACAACTGAAAAACTGTATCATAACACATACATGCAAGGGGTTGATTACAGCTTCAGGGAAAGCAATTGTTTTGACATTTCCTAGATTCTCACTTCCTCTGTTTGCAATCTTGAATAACATCTCTGTTAACAGACCTTTTTAAGTATAATTTCCTAAATTTGCCTTTTCTGTTCATTTAAAAGTTAGAACAAATTGTACTGCATGCAGGAATCTCTTCTTCCCAGTGTATATTGCCATCAGAAATGCAATCCTGTTTTTCAGCCCTGCAAACTCCACCACTAGCATCTATAGGACTATGTATGTCTCTGGGTGTCCTGGCCTCAGGGTGAACCGTGCCTTTCCCTTCCTTTCGTGCACACCCTCGAGAGATGGCAGGCTGAGTTTCCTTCACTTCTTTAACTGTGGCAACCAGCACTTTAGATGGGATCTCTGGATGAGTATACTATCATCCCTGATGAAACCGTCCTTTTTTTTTACCAGCTGACTGATGTGGGGGGTTGATGCAGGGCCTGTTGTATTTGCCATACATATAAAATTCTCCTTTTGCCATCCCAGACCAGCAGCAGCCTAGCACATGGAGAAAATGTGGGAGTAAAAGCCACTCCTCTGTTGCAGCAAAAGCTCCCCAGAATCTCAAGTGCTGCTCCCAGGTCTCCACACGCACCCAGTGACCTGCTGGGACCTACACAGTCACACAGTCCCTACTCACAAGCCAGTCAGGACTGCCCTGCTGTCTCCAAAAGTGAAATGAGATCCCACCAACTAAACAAACCCTCCTTCCACCAGTGACCTGGGAATCTATTGTGTCTGCCTCATCATAGACCCCTTGCCCATTTTAGGAAACCTTGCCTATAGAAGTGACCACAAGCTGCTGATTTAAACAACCTAGCTGCTTACAGAGAAACTCATTAGTAGTTCTGCTGCAGGCACATGATGAGCAGGAACAAAAAAACTATGCAAGCTTTTTGGTACTGATATTCAGTTCACTACTCCTCACACCCGTTGGGGCAGCCTAGCTGTTGACCCACTATATAAGACCTGTGTTTTGATCACCTCTACTATATGAAGCTGCTGCCTCCCAAGCTCTCCCTCTCCCTCACTTTTCTCCAGACTTTCTAAAGTGAAAGTTTTAACTGCTAAATATTTGGTTTTGATCCTTAGCCTTCGCAAGTAGCCTATTCAACTCTGCTTGGCACCTAGAATTAACATTTCCCCAGTCAATTGCTTGACCATTGTTTAACTTTTTGACGTTATACCCAAAGATGGCTTATCTACTTGCCATTGTTTCACTTCCTCCTTGACAGTACTTGCAGTTCCTTTTGATTCAAGTCCATCTTGGCAGGCAGAATTACATCCCCAAAGTGAAACGAGGCAAGCAATCCAACAGACGTAACAAAACTGTTTAAGTTCTATATTCAGTCACCAAAGAGAGCAAGAAGCCTTGGAGGCGGGCTGAAGGGTGTCCTCTCCATCTTATCCAGGCACATCTGAGGGACAATGTAGTTCACCAAATCATACATGGACTGGTAGGAAAGTGGCAAGCATCACTAGCTGCTCAGTTCCCTTCCGAAGCAGGGCTCTGAGAGGTACAGAGAAGGAGATGCCACTTACCCCTTGCCAGTTAGGGCAGTGTGAGGACAGTCACTCAGGAAGCAGAAGGCCTCTGCAATAGCTTCTGCTCTCCTTGCACATCATCTCTCCTGCCTGACAGCAGTGCTTTAGTGATAGGCTGTTACATGGACACCATGTAAAGGCAAACTTTTTACACTGCTGTGTAGAGATTTTCATCTCTTCGTTACAAGCTGAGCCACCATGAAGCCAGACACATAGGAGTCCTGCAGCCAGCTGGAAAGCACATGAAAGTGATCTTAGTTTTATGCTAGTAAGACATTCTTTCAGCTGATATGGATAACACTGCACCTTGACAGAAAAGCAGCTAAATCTTTTAATCACAGATTTCCTTTCTAAATGTTAGAACCATAGATAAGACCATCATACAAAAAACAGGACTGCCACCATTTCCTAAGGTGTGGTTTGTTATACTGCTGATGACACCTCATCTCCTTCAGGCTTCCACTGAGATCTTAGAAAGACTTTGTATGCTCACCTACACTTACACCGGGATCACAGCAGGGCATACACAGTAAGACCAACTTCCATCTTTGCAATGCGCACTTCACAGCATATAGGGACAGGCACAATGAAGTGCCAAGGCAAAGAGGCAGGCATCTGGCAAATTTAGGTGCCTACAGGGGTAGGCAGTCCATTAAAGCAGTCAAGCTGAATTACTTTCTAGACCTCGGCTGGGCTGCAGGTCACCATGAATACAAGATTCAGGTAGACAGAATCTTACTTATGTAATCATAGAATCAGAAGCATAGAATGATTTGGGTTGGAAGGGACCTTAAAAATCACCTAGTTCCACCCCCCCTGCCACGGGCAGAACCACCTTCCAATAGACCAGGTTGCTCAAAGACCCATCCATAAAATATTGCAGATATCTCCTTTGTCCTATGCAATTGGCAACAAAGGAAAGTTATTGTATCAACGTATGGGAACAAACTGCTATAATTAATGCTGAATCTTTTCAGTTGGGTTTCTGAGGGGCAGAATAATGATTTTCATAAGCTGGTCTGTTCCTAGTTATCTTCCTGAGGATGTCAGCCTGTGGTTTCCAGGAGACTGCTGCTGCTGCCGCTTTTCCTTTGGTGGTATTTTTTAACCCAGCAATTTAAAATGTTTATGTGCACTAATTTTGTGCAGGCTCTTAACATTTGTCTGATGAACACAAGTATGAGGCAAGTAACAGTGATCTCTAGCAGTTTATATCTCTGCTGAACTTCTCTGGAATTGCATGGGAGCAAGAAAAAACACATCTCTAGCCCAAGGCCCTCTCTCTTCTGGACTTCAAAGCCTGCCATAAACAACAAAAACTTTAAGACTTTTTTTTAATGAAAAGGTGAGTGAATGCTTTATAATTGACAGTATAAGGCAATATGTATGTATATGTTATCACATACACACACAGGTTTTCAGTATCCCCTGTAAAGCTTCAGATTTCTAAACTTTATTGAGTAAGTGAATTTGACAAAAGTTTAGCAGGAAACCAATGAGTTACTAGTTGGTCAGCTATCTTTTAAGAGCTAAATAGACTCCAAGCAAAGTTGGAGATCACTACAGTAGTGCAAGTAGAACTAAAAATAAACCATTAGGTCGCAAATACAAAAATGCTGGGAGTCAATAGCCTGAAGTAGGCAGTGGGATGCAGAACGCCGACCACTGTACATGAAACACGCTAATAGCTGCAGAGAAGCTGTCCAATAAAATAGACCAGTGGCACAAGGTTCAGGACATTCAATCTCACACCATTCCAGGGATATGAGCACACAACTTCAAACGCTGCATTAAGAGATAGAAAGTTTAATAGTTTCTTTCTGGTTTAGTACAATGCCTAGTGATAATATTCCTGAATTTAGAACTCATAAGATATCTGTTGCCTCCAGCAGCAGTATCTCAGTACTTTACTGAGATCAAATCCTTTAGTGAAGTTTGTCAAATAGGTCAGAGGCAGATGACAGTACATGAGAAGGGGTACTGCCTCCACAAAAGCGTTTATAAGAAAAAGAATATATAAGGCCAGAAGAGATATATGGGAACACAGATACTCATGACTTTCAAAGACATTTTCAAACCTTCTAATTCTCCAGTGATATATTCTATGCAATACTTTCAGAAATTAAAGCGAAAACCATACTGGCAAACATAGGCAGATGAGGAAAGCTCAATAAACTTGCCAAGGATATGGAAAAAATGGGTTGCCACTGGTTTGGATCTATTACCTTGTGAAATGGTCAGGCAGGAAAGAGGGGCTTGCCGGCCAGGTCCTCGAGACTGGCTCTTTTGACCAGAGCAAGTTTCTAGTAGAATGAGCAAGCTAATTTCACTGCCAGATCTTTTTTCCTTCAGGTGATGGTCAAATGCAGTAGCAAACAAGCAATTCAAGTAGCAATACTCCTTTATCTTGGGCACCAAACATTTACCTAAAAAAAAAGTTGAGACTATTAACCTTTGGAGACTGAGCGCTAGCTAGAAAGTATTTTTCTGATTTATTTTGCTTTCCTGCCCATCTATGTATGAAAATTACTTAGGAGTTGAATATTTACAGCAGTAATGGCCTTTGAAGTTCAGTCCTTAAAGGCATTAAGTTATGAAAAATGTTTACTCCGAAAAAGTGAGAACAATGGATCTTACTTATTCTTTCTGTGTGTTCTGTCTAATAACTCAGGGCTACACCTCACCCAGCTGTGTTTGACTGAGGTCAAATGCAATAAAAAACTTATAATAAATACTGAATTGCTATAGGAGGATCCTAGCTGATGGCCTTCTTGCATGAATAAACTGAAATCAGGACTACACTTTGCACTAAGCTCGTAGAATTTAGAAGTAGGTTGAGAGATCTATGGAGATTAATCTGTTATAATACAACAATCTCCTATATTTTTAAACAAGATTCTACAAAACAAGGTCACAAAGGACATTCCTTATTGTTTATTAAAGCTACTGTTTCCTTGTATATGGTACTGAAGGGTGGAGTACAATTATTTTCTGCAGATCAACTAAGAAAGCTATTAGAGTACAATGAAATTCAGATGTGTATTTTTATCAGATTCTTCCCTGAGAGCTAAATATTTGCATTATAACTGCAGTGTGTCATGTAATTGAATTATAAGGACAAAGTTCTACTCCTCAGTATTCACTATGGATCTTGACTCCAAGTAGTCTGCTATTCTGCCATGCTCATATTGTATTCAGTATTGAAACTCCGGGATATGCTGCCAGTTTTTTGTTATGCTGTAAACTACACATGAAATGATGTCAGCTCACCCCTAGGTTAGCTGGCTATGCTAGGTTTAGGGCTATGCTAGGTTGATAGTTTTGCTTTGCCAGAATAGACCACAGCAGCAAAAGGTGGAACTAGCTTTAGGCAAAAACAAAAAAGGAGGTTGCTTAGGGTAGCAACCTTCCTACTTTTGCTTCTCCAGACAGAAGAGTGACTGCTCTGGAAACGCAACCTGGAACAGCCAGGTTCTGACTCCCACCTGCACCCTCCAACCTGCTGCTCCTGAGGGACAGGCAGAAGCAGTAACCATTTACACTACACCACTGATTTCCCTTTTTTCCCTGAACACATCCCAAAACCAGACTCCTGGAAAACTCAGACCCTTTCTAGCCATTTTCATGTTTCTTACTTTGCTGTAACTTCCCTGACTCCCCACTTCCCTAGACCAGCTCCCTTGACCTCTGCTGATTTTCTCAGACCCTGCTTCATTGACTTCCCTCTAAGCCTGAGCTGGTCACCCCAGATATTACAAGAAGGAGAGAATAAAATTCATTCTAAGATGCTGAGAAGATTTAAGATAGCCTTGGCTAGACTGACCCAGGCAATGCAGTCTGTAAATGCCATCTGGACAATTTATACCCCAGCAGTCACGTGCATTCTGTGGAAAGGAATGTACAGATACTTCTGAATGGGACTATTTAAACAACTTAAACTTTTTTTTTTTTTTTTCTTTGGACTGAATCTATTTAATTATCACGCTGTTAATTACAGAACTGCCTCAACATATATTTCCCAAGTTGCCACCCCGTGAGTGATGGCAACATAGAAAAAGCAGTTAGTGGGTTATGACCGTAGTCATTTTGTGATGGGGGGATGCACTGAAAATAATGTTATGAAATTTCCAAGAAACCAATATAATCTTTTGTAAAATTATTTCTATGAAAAGAATAGCAATAGAAAAGTTTTAAAGGTTATTCAGTCCCTTTGACTATTTTTTTTCCTCTACAGTTTATTATTTAGTAACTTGTCTTGTTTCATTGCACATGTCTTAAGCAATGAAGTTGCTACCACTTCCCTTAGAGAAATATTCCATAACTTGCAATTTCTCACTTGTCAGGAAATTTTCTCACACCAGCTTGCATGTTTCCTGTACTATTTTTTTTCTAGTTGTGCTAACAGTATCCTCATTTACTACTTTTAGTAAAAGCAGCAATGAGTATTGTTGCTACTATTCTTAGACTATTCCAGCAGCTATGGGACACCATTGTGTAGCAGGTGCTATATAACAAAGGTTCCTGCTCCAAATTGGTAAAACTCTAAGCATTTCTTTCAGAAATGAATTAATATTTTGGCAATCTCATAAGAATTCATTTCACATGAAACTTTTCCTGGTTTTCAGTGCCGCATAGACAAAGCCAATATTTGTGTTTTGAAATTCAAAAGTAGTGTATCTTTTCTTTTAAAGCCACTGGTGGATTTGGGCTTCAATATTCCAGAAAGCTCTTGGAGTGAGCTTCTCTGGATATGCTCTGTTCATCCGCAAGGCAAAGGCAGCCAGTGTCAGTTTATTCCTCAATATGAAGTCCTGGTACTTTTTCTTCAGTGTAAAATGGAGGATTTATGTTTTGGGTCAAGAATGAAGACCAGGTTCCCCGTCTGACTAGTCCTTGGGCAATCTGGTGAGTCTAGCACTTTATGTGAAGTGGGGAAACTCAACTAAGAAAACCAGAGTTTAACAAGCCACAATGTAGCTCTAAGTAGTAATGCTGACAGTTGCACCTGAACTTTGGTGAATATGATATCAGCCATGAAAAGCAAGATGTTGCAGATGGTCAAAACCGAGAAGCATAATTCTACCGGGATTTGTATTATCTTAGCAACATGTTTCACGTTTGAATTCTAAAAGATAAAAATTCTGAATTTTCCTTAAAATGAATGTTATGGAAAACTTGTCAAATGGAACTGGAAAATTCTCATTTGCTAAAGCCAAAAAATTTTGTTCTGAGTTACTATCTTCTTTTTCTTTCTCGCTGTAATGTTGTGATTTTAAAGTTTTATTTTAATTTCTAAACAAAAATCTAAATCACTCTGTATTTTTAATCTGTTTTATTTAAGTATGAACATGTCTCAATCCAAGGTTTTGCTTTCACTGTAATAACATTTTCCTACAGGAACATACATTATTGGAAAATTTTCTATTACTTATTTTTAATACATAAGCCATTCTCCTTCTTTATAAACTTAACATTTCAAGATTAACAGGAATTGAGCATGTTTGTTGTTTTCCTGAAGTAGAAATTTTGTTTAAATTGTCCATTGCTCAAGTGTGTGATTCAGCGCCTAGAACTACAAATAACCTAGGCAATTTGTTTGCATAATTTGAACAGTTTGCCAATAACTTGGGTGTGAACTCTTAAAGAAATCCATTTACTCCCTCTACATGCTGGAGTCATTCATTCTGATGGGTGTGTACTGTGCATTCTTTTCAAATATGTGGGATGAAAAATCATGAATCCTTGAGTAATATTTTTCAGGTAGCTTGATTTAACCACAGTCTCTATTGTGCAATTTAATCTTAAAATTTTGTACTATGTGATATGATTCAGAATTTAGCAAAAAACTCTTCAGCAAAACATTTAAGGGCATTTCTTTATCTGATATTGATAGTTGTTCAAAGCATAACAACTCTGAATATTGTGGGACAGAACCCAGAAGCTAACCACAGAAACGTAGTGGCCAGTTGCTGAGTATGGATATCTTCAATCTGGCTTGTCTAAGAATCTTTGCTGTATTTTTGCATTAAACCTTTACAAGGTTAAGGCTTGGGTAATTTGTATATCAAGCTTATACTGAAAGTCTAATCTCAGGGGGTTTTTGGTTGTTTTTTCTTTTTTTTCAGATGTATATGGTGTTTTGAAAAAGGGCTGCGGAATTACACCAAAGAGAAACTACTTACCTAACTTGCATCTAGATGAGCACCAGAGAGTGCAGATTTTGAAGCTGAACCATTAAGGCTGAAAAAGAAGAGAAATGATTGTCAGAACAGTGTGATGCTATCCTAGCATTAAACACTGCCAGTCATGGCAAAAAATCCAGTCAGTGCAGTCTGACTTTGATCACTGTTTTTCTACAGAGGACTTGCCTCAGTACTGCATGCAGAATACAATCCTGACTAGACCCATTCACAGAGATTCTTATGTAGGATGGGACTTCTGCTGCTGGGTTGCAATCACTTTCTGAATTACCTTACCCTAAGAGCATTCATTTGAAATAGTATGATTACAATAAAAGTTCCTTCAAGAATACTGGGCTTCCGGATTTTCCTAAGGGTAGATATTTAAGATAAAACTCTCAAACAGCAAAAGGATATAGAGTAGTAAAAGATTATGGAATTCCACACTGTCAAAAATAAACCAGTTTTGAAATACCTTACTAGTCTTCTGGATGGATCTCTTTGCCTGCGTAGGACATGCTTTGTAAACTTTCAGCTGGACTGGATTAATGTGAATGGAAATAGATTTTTTGATGCCCTGCTACCTCATGAAAATAAAATGTGACAGGATGGTGCATGGTGATACTGAGTATCCACCTGAAATCGCACTGCAATGTCAAAAAGATATCAGGTTGTTTATAGCCAAAAATGATAATGGAAACAGAGAATGTTTAAATTTGCAAATAATGTGGAAAACACAAATCAGTAATTTTAATGTAAGAAAATAATAAGGAAGATACAGCAAAATCCAGAGAAAACCAAAGTCACAAGCAAGAAGGTCAGAGGAAATAATTAAACTGTATATGTGTGATCTTTTTTCCAGCATGTGTTGGAAACAGAAAACTGTGAGTACTGGAGAAAATGTTGAGCCAGGTATTAACTGAGCAAGCCAGACAGAAAGTTGGAAAATTCATGGGAGATTAAATGACTTGAAAAGGAAACTGACAACACATCTAAGAAATCAATAAGAGAGATCAAAAGTCTCATAAAGAGACATGGAAGAGAACACTTCAGGATAAGAAAAGGTGATGTGCTACAAAGATGACTTGAGAGGAGGACAGTAATAGAAAATCCAAAGAAGTCACATGTTATCCCAAAACCACCAAGGCTCTAATGCACCGTCCTGAGTACAAGTCGTCTCTAGACATATGATACAGAGCCAGGGATGATTGCTGACGTACACCACTCTCAAAGCTGAGGAAAACTTCATCCCAGTGCTGAAGTCTGTCTTTGAGGCTAAATTTCTTCTTAGCTCTGTCTTCAGAAAAAGACAAGGGTTTTCCATTTTCAGTCTTTCCTTCACTATGTGGATGCCCATTATAATAATATCAGAAGTGGTGGTTGCTCCAGAGGACCTCTTAGTTGGGTGTACTATGCTAATTTTAAACAGTCCATTATTCATTCTGTGATCACGTCACAAAAAAGTAAAATCTTGTTTATGACAATCATGGTGTGAATTTTGGATGCGTGGCTTCATAGGGTGAAATCCATCCATCCATATTAGGATACCTAAAATGCAGATGCCTGTCTCTGTAGATGGTGACACAGACTCCTTTTTGACCACAGAGAGAAATAAGCAATTCTAAAGGATCAATCATTTAATCTACTTCAGACATCTCTAGAACAGAGAAAACATATCCCACATGTGTCAGAGATGCTCCATTAATTACAAACAGGGCTGTAGGCGACTACCTCAGATGGAGCTCAATGTGTTGCAGGTGTCTCTCACTGAATGGAGATAGCTTAGATCTTAGAATAGCTCCAGAACTAAGTGTTTTAAGTGAATTTTCTAACAAACACCACTTAAAAATTAAATGTGAATTGCATGCAAGTAACCTGGGGGGCAATCAGATTTCATCCCAAGTACCAACAATTGGAAGAGGAGTGCAACTTAACTGAATTCATTGTCTGAGAGCTGGAAAGGTTGTTTGTAAGTCTGTGCGTTAAGGATTGCTTATGAAGTTAATATCACATATGAAAATGTATTTCTTTGGATATGATCACTGTTTTTTTTCACAAAGAAACAGAGAGCAGAAATTATTTAATTGAAAAAAGGGAGGTGAGGCTGACAGAAATCCTGGCCCAAGCAGCGCAGCATGTGAAGTTATACAGCCCAAGCCAGGCTTCTGATGAGGGGCCTTCCTTAGCCAGAATCTACCCAGGGTCCATCTTAATTATCAGAACATTTCCAATGCAATTTGTAATTTGCATTGACCTGTGTGTTATCCTGAAGCAGTTATTTCACTCCCCTGAATGCCTTCCCTTGTCTTGCAAGTCCTCACAGAAGAGAGTCCAGTGCAGAGCCACAAAGATGATTAAGGGAGTGGAACATCTCCCTTATGAGGAAAGGCTGAGGGAGCTGGGTCTCTTCAGCTTGGAGAAGAGGAGACTGAGGGGTGACCTCATTAATGTTTATAAATATGTCAAGGGTGAGTGTCATGAGGATGAAGCCAGGCTCTTCTCACTGACATCCAGTGATAGAACAAGGGGCAAGGGATGCAAGCTGGAACATAGGAGGTTCCACATAAATGTGAGGAAGAATTTCTTCACAGTGAGGGTAACAGAACACTGGCACAGGCTGCCCAGAGAGGTTGTGGAGTCTCCTTCTCTGGAGACATTCAAAACCCGCCTGGACATGTTCCTGTGTGACCTGACCTAGGTGTTCCTGCTCTGGCAGGGGGATTGGACTAGATGATCTTTTGAGGTCCCTTCCAATTCCTAACATTCTGTGATTCTGTGATTCTGTGATTCTGTGACTAGGAGATCTGCAGGACTGAACCTGACCCTGTCCAAAGTAGGGTATATATCAGAGAGATCCTCCAGTTACTGCTTCTGCAGCTGCTACTATATTTACCAGAATTAATAAGACTAGTAGTCTGGGTGTCAAACAAATGGTATATCATAATTTGGTACAATGGCACATCATAATCGAAGTTTCAGAACCCTGCAGAAGGAGGTGGTACCTAACAACAAGGCAATTTCTAACCAAAATGCCATGAATTGTGTGATGAGCTTCATCACAAGCAAAAAGTTTAGAAGCATGCTTCAAAGAGATTTGGGAAGCAGTACAGTATTTTGTATGATCACATACTGTGATGAGCAAGGTCCATGTTTTAATCCTCTTCCCCCTCTTTCCTCTACCCTGTTAAAAGGAAAAAGAAAAAAAAAGACAGAGGAAAAAAACCCACAACAACAACAAAAAGAACCTTAATGCCAGAAAGTCTTTTTGAAGTATTTGTTCTCTTGATTAAGAGTTCTCAGTTTGGCAAGACCTAAATCAAGATACATCAAAGAGGGTTCAAAATAAAGAGCAGCTGAATGAAAATGTATGAGATGACAGAAGGAATAAACAATGATAACTGTGCATATGTTTAAGTCATCTGAAAGTGATTGCAGCAATGCGTAAAATATCTGGAAATAGACATTAAAATAACATCTTCATTCCCTAAGGGAAAAAAATCTGCTTAAATCTTAAATGAATCCTGTTTAAACTAAACTGCACCAATTCTCCCCTTTGCATTATGTCTTCAGGAGCTTTCCCATCCTCTCTGTTTGGTTACGTATAATGTAGAAACCGCTACTGTTCCTGCTCAGATTTTCTGCCGTGGTAGTGGGTTTCTGGAGGTAAATGTACTGGCAACATAGCCAAAACAAGAAGCTCCCCACCAGTTATAACTCATGTGGAGGAGATGAAGAAGCAGGGGCTTATACACACCTTCTGTTTGCTGGCATTTATTTCCCCCCAGTTGAAAGGTTGCGGTTTTCAGGGAGTCACGGAATATTCAGAGTTGGAAGGGACCTCCAGAGATCATCTAGTCCAACTCCCCTGCTTAAAAGCAGGATCCCCTAGAACACATCACTCAGGACTGCATCCAGGTGAGTCTTGCAAATCTCCAGAGAAGGAGACTCCACAACCTCTCTGGGCAGCCTGTTCCAGTGCTCTGTCACCCTCCCTGAAATAAAGTCCTTCCTCATATTTAAATGGAACCTCCTATGTTCCAGCTTGTGCCCGTTACCCCTAGTCCTGTCACCAGGAACCACTGAAAAGAGTCTGGCTCCATCCTCCCTCAACCCACCCTTTAGGTATTTATAAACGTTAATTAAGTCATCCCTCAGCCTCCTCTTCTCCAAGCTAAGGAGTCCCAGCTCTCTCAGCCTTTCCTCATACAGGAGATGCTCCAGTCCCCTAGTCATCCTTGTTGCCCTCTGCTAGACTCTGTCCAGTAGGTCCCTGTCTCTCTTCAACTGGGGAGCCCAGAACTGGACGCAGTATTCCAGTTGCAGCCTCACCAGGGCAGAGCAGAGGGGGAGAATGACCTCCCTCGACCTACTGGCCACACACTTCCCTATGCAGCCCAGGGTGTCATTGGCCTTCTTGGCGGCAAGGGCACATTGCCGGCTCATGGATAATTTACTGTCTACCAGGACTCCCAGATCATTCTCCTCGGAACTGCTTTCCAGGTGGTCCCCCCCTAACCTATACTCTCGATGCACCTCACCGTCCCCTCACCTAACCCACACTTCCTGGGTTTCCCTAATGAGGATGTTAAGGGAGACTGTGTCAAAAGCCTTGCTGAAGTCAAGGTAGATGACATCTGCTGCTCTCCCCTCATCCAGCCAACCAGTTATAACATCATAGAAGGCTGTCAGATTGGTCAAGCATGATTTGCCCTTGGTAAATCCATGTTGACCACTCCCAATAACTTTCTGTTCAACATGTTTGGAGATGACTTTCAGAATGAGTCACTCCATCACCTTCTCAGGGATGGAGGTGAGACTAACCAGCCTGTAGTTCCCTGGGTCTTCCTTCTTGCCCTTTAGGTAGACTGTAGTGATGTTGGCCTTCCTTCAGTCTTCAGGCACCTCTCCTGTTCTCCATGACTTTTCAAAGATGATGGAGAGTGTTTTTTTTACAACAGAAGGTTGTGTGGAGAGGGTGATGTATGAGAAAGGTATGAGGGAAGTGATTCACATTTCCCTATACGATGGTTTGAGGGCTGAAGAAAAGTCCAATAGAAACAGATGAAAAGGGGAATACACTACAAAACTCAGGAAGATAATAGACAGCAGAAGGGAATATTAGATTAATAACACAATGGCACCAGTTTTGGTTTCCATTTTTCAAATTCTCCTCATTCTGTTACTTGTGGAAATAATCTAAAATAATCTAGCAATGAGGCATCTCTAACAAAGTTACCACAGATTTTAACTCAGGATCGTATCTCAGCTTTGAAATAGCCCTATATCTTATATTCCATTTATTTTCTTTCAGTTAAAAACCTTGAAAATTAATTTGAAAGACTACAACTCTTACAAAACTATTCCCAATGGACATTATTAAAACTAAGATAGCTCTCTACAGTACTATGACTTTGCACTGCCTTTATTTCCATTGTGACATTGTAAACACTTTTGAACCACTATAGCCGGATTTTTACAAGGTGACAGAACAATGGCCTTTTCTCTGTTGAATTTTTTCAAGCATTCACACTTTAGGAACCCTTGCAGTAAATGGTTTATAGGTAACAAGTGGAGATTAATTTTTGGCTCTGATATTATCTGACAGACTATCTTTATCAGTCACTAATGTCTTTCATTAAATGGATAAAAGGTCCAGGATATCATTCATGTGGCTCTTTTAAAATGCCCTGAGGTTTTCTGGTTTGTTTTTTTTTTTATCTCCATCTGAGTATGACAAAAATGTGGCAGACAGGAGGGCACCACAGAATACTTCTAAATAATTTCACATATGTTGAACACAAGGTGTTTAAAGATAAGGCTGTAGCAACCAATGTATATATAGATGCTTTTCCCTTACCCTATGCCAGACAGCATAGCACACTACTAATGTTTTAGTTCTACACAGGCAGCCAAGTGCAGATTATTTGATCCTGTATTTGCGCTGCTGTAGTTTATAAAGAAGCATACTGGATATATTTGAAAACACGAGACGAGGATTTTTATATGAGGGCCAGTTTTGCTTTCTGCACTCAAACAAGGAAAAAAGAATTATAAGTAGGTGTGGAATATAGCGCTGTCTGTATTGGTGTATGATACTTGATAATGTACCATGTGCCTCCTAGCTAATATATAGCATATACCCTCCTTATCTCTTCATTTAGTCTCAAGTAATGAGAAGCTTATGACGCAATAGATGGGGTTCTAGAGGCTGGTTGAAGTGAGATTGTCACTTGTGTTCTCTCCCCTCTTACTCTAACCTAGCAATTTTTCTAAAATGAAGGTGGGATCAAGCATCTGTTGCCTCCAGTTGTAAGCCATCTCTTTTTGCTTACCCTCTACTGCTATAGATGACCTTCAGTCATCTCCAGTCCAAGGCAAAAGAATAGGTAGCCCAAAGAAGTGAAGAATCCTACTTAAGTAGCCAGCTAATCCCTTTTCTCTTCTTTGTGCATACCCACTAGAGACAAACCTAATCATCAGTTGCAGTATAATGGGATCTGCTTTTATTTGTTGTCTACTGCTAGTAGATTAGATTGCCTACTGTAATATTAAGGTGCTCCTGATGAGTAGCCCTATAGATGGTCAAGCACATGTACCCTGGAAGACCAGGAATGCAGCCAAACGAAGCAGCATCTTCCCAGAGCTGGTAAATAACCTAATGACCAAAGCAACTGTGACTCAGTTACAGTAATACTGTATCTGTGAGTTTACCCGGTCATGATCACTAGCTGGAACACCTTGGCATTGATTTTCTACTTAGTCTGCCACTCATCTGCAAGTCCTGCAAAATCTTGCTTCTACTTGCCCTGTCCTTCCCAGCTTCTCCTTCATTCAGCCTTCTCTTTCTCCCTGCCCTGCAATGCAGCCAGAGCCTCTCAAGACCAGAGCCCGCAAACACCTGTTAGATCAGTCCTTTTTCTGAGAATTTCTGCCTCCTCTTTGTACTGCTGACAGTGGGAATTTATCTGTCTTGGCCTGGTCTGCCAGGTCAAAGCTTAACTGGAAGAAGATAGCTGGAAAAAGCAGTTTCTTGTTTAAATGACTTATCACAATACTTAGGAAAATAGGCTCATTACTCTCATTTGCAAAGCTGATTATAGAGCTCATAGTGCCTTGAAACTGCAACAGCCTAGTGTTTACCAATTACCTGTTTGCCCTAAACACATTTCACTCATGGCTGCAGTCTCTTCACCTCAGCTGCATCCTCCCCTACACTTCTCACTGCCTTCTCCCCACCTAGTGCAGCTTCTTGTCCTCATTGACCTCAGGATTTCCTTCTCAATAGTCACCCTTCGTAACCAAACTTCAGCCTCTCTGACAAAATCAAAACTAAAAAATCTCTGCAGACCCCTTGCAGCACAGGGATCCTGTCTTCCATTTGTGGCCATTCTGATTTATGCCCTTTCTTGCTTCATTTGCCAACTCTATGCATATGGAGGCCATGGCTACAGAGAAATGTTCCTCTGGGAGAGGACTGTCATGTGCCTGGTTAAGCAACTGTAAGTACAGCAGCACAATCAGCCTACTGTAGCTGTGCTGGGAATCTCACCAATTTCAACAAGCTCTTAGCTGGTGAGATCTTCAGGGCATGGACTTTCTACTCTGTTTGTACAGCATCTAGTACAGAGGAGCCCTCAGGCATTGTAGGATCAAAAGTAATTGGTATGGGTAATTCCTTTAGATATATCAGTATAGGGCATTAAAAACACCTTTCTAGGTTTCCGTAAGTCTAAAGGGAGACAATTATTTAACAAGAGGACTTCCCCTCTGGCTCAGCCTGTAAATACAATATCTTCTATATTATTCTGTTAAAGAAAAAGACCTCTTCTTGCAAGATGTGTGCATATGTTTGTGAGTAGCTTACTTACTTCTCAGGGACTAGTCACATTCATAAAGCTTAAAATGGGTGAATGTCTCTTCAGCACGAGTGTCCACGACTTCTGATACATAAATATTTAAAGACTGTATTAATACTCTCAACACTGCAGCCAAATGTTTATGTTAAATATTTGTTTTTATTGGCTGAGTTTTAATAAATGAATTCAAGTAGTAGGAGAAAAATACATATTTTTTTTTAGAAACTGGAAACGTATTTTGGAAAAGTTCTCATACTGTTATAGTAGTCCCAAAATGTATCTGGTAGGATGCCAAGGTATGGACAGTGCTACTGAATATAAAGTAATCATGAAGAAGTTTAGGCTTGTCTTGCTGAGAATGGTTTTGGAAGAAAAATGAACTTTTCAAGTTTGTATTCTGTCAGAAAGCAATTTTTTGCCAAAAAAATGTGTTTCTGATCATCAATAGACCAGCATTATGTGTGAAGAGGAACCCATCAAGTACAGTACATGCAGCTGGATGAATGACCATACACATAGCTAGTAAGTCTCACTGGACTCATCACGATGTTCTCTATTTGTAATAGTAAATTAAATTCTTTGTCCAAAAAGAGTCACCACTTACCGCTAAATGGAGTCATATGATTGTTCCTTAGCCACATGGTATTGACTTCTGCTCACTAAATGGCTGACCTACATTCAGGAGACATGCCTGAGAAAATCACTGCATTTCAAATTCCACAATGAAAATCAACGAGAAAGCATTTTAAGAAGAGAGTCTGAGAGAGCAAGCTTATTCATGAAGAAATGTAAGACAATTCAGATATTTTTTTCCAAGTTCTACATCAAAATAGAAGTGCTATACATTTGATTAAATGGTTGTAGACATCAAATTTTTTGCTTCTCCTGTTTGCTTCTCCTCCCTGTTTACAGAAATAGGAGAGAGATTTTTCAGTTCTTCAGTATTTTACATTCAATTTTCTCTTCTTAACTAAGCAACTCACCAGCTCCTTCCTCTGGGACTTTATGGCCTCCTTTCTTCCCCTTTCTAACAAATGACCCATTGAAGATGTACTTCTCTTTCTTAGGATTTGCTCAATGACATTACACTTACATATCTCAAGACTCTTTTCATATCACCAGCTCTTGCAGAGAAATTGCTGGAGTGCAGTGATGATTTTCAACCCAAAATATAGTTAAAACATCTCCAGGTAAAAACCAGTTTTGTCATTGACACACATTTTCCTTTGCACAATATAGATTCTATAAGGTTGACTGAAAGCAGCAGGCCAAAATACTATACAGCAATACATTATTGCAGACATGCTTCACCTGACACAGATCTTCATCTGTCTGACTCCTCATAATCTACAAATGAATATTTTCATACCCCTTTTCCGGTTCCCTGAAACAGTCAGTTCCCCAGAAGTGCAGGTCCTCCGCATTTCCATTCAGCCTCTCTCTTCAGCAGTGGCTTTAGTTGCTCAGCCAGAATCTCTTCCTGCTGACTTAGCAGATGTTTTTTTCTGAAGTTTTACTTTATCATGTCGGGAACAGAAAAAATTGTAAGTAGGATGCACAGCTTTCAAAACAGACCAAAAATCACTGGTTTTCTACACAATTAACCACTAAGAGTAAAACAATCTCTAATCTCTCATTTTTTAGAACTGCCAGCTATAACAAGTCTGATAAGCTAATTAGACTAATATCAGAAATGTTATTTTGCTTTAAAATACTTGTGAATATACAAGGACGATAGATGTACTCATTTAATGTTCTGTGAAACAAAGAGGTTTTTAAGAAGTTGCAATACCAATGCAAAACTGAAGTCTATAACCTGGAATACCAGTTAAAGTGCAATTCAAAGCATGTAGTTGTTACACAACAGAAAACTAGGGTCCAGGAAATGTCAGGATGCAAACTTGTCCATTAAACATACCAGCTAGGTAAATATGTTTTTGGAAGTGCCACAGATTGAAAGTAGAAAGTCTGTGTTTAACAAACATAGCATTGAGCTAGAATTTGAAATTTTCATTCTCAAATTATTGTTGTAGAATGCACAAAAAAATAATAATCGTAGGGGAAACAATTTAGGTACTTCGAGATCAATAGTTTTCTCCATAACTACAAAAGATCTCTGAAGTTAGGAATAAAAACAAAAAGCCCCTTCTTGTAGGTAGGTCTACAAAAGGAATAAGACAGGGACAGGTAGATAATACACAACTAATGGTGCTGAATTTGAAAACTCTCTAGGTGTTTACTGGTGGCTGACTTACAGACCGTCACATAGAAAAGACCAGACTGAGGCATCAGGCAGATGACACACATTTTGCTGCCTTCCTCCAGAATACCGTAAACCACAAGTTTATTCTGCTGTTCCCAGATTAAATACTTGGGCTGCCATAATGTATGTTTACTGAAATAACTAAAATAATTAGTAAGATACATATCAGAGCAGCTTAGAAATTCAGTAGAGCTATAGCAGCTGGGAACATGCAATGCTCTTTTAAAAATCATTTTAAAATAATTTGAAATTTGCCATTGTACACAATGGCTTCCCTTTGTCATCTATTATTGTAGCACTCCCTCTACTATCAACTCCCACTGTTTCTGATTCATACAGCACTTTGTTTCCTGGAAGATACCTATTTTTTCACTTTCTGAATGTTTTTTTCAGTCCGACTACATTCTGCATCTGCTTTACATCTCTGGCATCCTATAGATATCCCCTTGAAAGGCTCTGTTTACTTCAATAACCCATTCCTTCTTCCACTCTTCTTGAAATATCCACCAAAGTGGTGTGCTACAAAATGAAACCTTCCTAATGAGATTTCAAAGCCATTGTAAATATATCCAAATATAATGCCATTTTTTTTGTTTGTTTTAAAGTCTGTATTCAAACTAAGAGAAGTACTTTAAAAAAAAAATAAAAATAAAAAACCCCTCCGCCTCTTAATTGTTTTTAAGCACAGTTTGTTACTAAGAAATGGATAATTGTGAATCTGCACGCTGTTCCACCTTTGTTTCCTAATCCCAGCCTGTGTCTCAGTTGTGTCCACCATGCAAAATGGGAAAATTTGCTTGAACTGAAATGCAAATTGCTCACTTGAATACATATTTGTAGATTTCCCATGGATTATAGGTAGAATAAGAAACTTCAACAA
Organism: Podargus strigoides; assembly: GCA_028020825.1. Classification (NCBI taxonomy): domain Eukaryota; kingdom Metazoa; phylum Chordata; class Aves; order Caprimulgiformes; family Podargidae; genus Podargus; species Podargus strigoides. Next base: position 122,347,044 of record CM051663.1, on the reverse strand, counting down.
GGGTAAATAAAGCTGCTTCTGACATTCTGGTAGTCCTAAAGAGTACTAGTGGTGGGACTTTAAATGCCATGTGTACTGAGCTCTCAAGCTTTTCCCCAGTATTTCCATTCTCATTTCCACATTTTGAAGGACTCTGTAATTTTGTCCTATCCCTTTCAAAGCTTACTTCTCCTAGGGGATTTCCTTTGTGGGGGGAATTTCACTGAAGTCCTGTAAAAAATATCTCTGGTTATTTCTTAAGGGTAAGTGAATTTCATGGAACTAAGAGGAGAGTGTTTCAGCTTGACATCTTGTGGATCACTTATAAGGAACTGTGTAATTTTTTAAGAAGTTACAAGTGATTCATCTTGTCGTATATGCTAATTTGCATTATCTTTAAGGCAAATTTTAAAATCACTTCATTACACATACACAGTAGGTATTTGCTGTATACTTTACACTTGGATATAGTAGCAAGTGAAGCTGTAGTAGTCCTGGTAGCTCAGACTTCACACTCCATTGAATTCAGAGGAAATTTTTCAGTTTCTGTCATTGTCCTCCCGCAGGTGGCACACATATGCACGTATACCTGTATATATGTATTATATGTTTATACAGAAACACTGCAAACTGCATTGTGTATTTTATTCAAAACAGCTTCATACAGTTAACAGGCCAGAAGCATGCTGTTCTCAACATAATCTCAGAATTTTTCTTGCTGTTTCATTTTCTTTAAATACTGTAGGCAGAAAACCCAGCAAAGAATGTGATCATGAAAAATGAAAGTTAGATTGGTTTTCACTGTAAGGTAGTTCCTATCATAAATAGCTCTGTTAACTACCTTAAGCACTACTGAAATTTTTAAATAACCTATAATGGAGACCATACACTGTAAAAAGACTATACACATATAAGCAATTGACTTCTTAACTACATATACACTAATGAAAGCCAATCAGGCAATCACCCATTTTCTGATAATTAGCAGCTGTTATCTGACAGACGCCATTTCCTACACATGCTTTTGCTCAGGGTTAGTATGAGAAAAGTTTGCTGAAGGCAGGACTATTTTTGGCCCAGCAACACTTATGTTGCTATGTGCTCTCAGATTACTGGACAGACGGGCACACAATGAAGTCAAACAGCTGATCTGCAAAACTGAGAACACTGTGCGGTTTCCTCCACTGGTGCTTGTTTGTGTATAAATATCCACATGTGCACAAACTACGGGTAATGAAAGGTTATTTTTCTCTAGATACATTTGTCAGAGGCCACATCCTGCATCCTCTTAAAGCCCTCTGTTGAAATGCAGTCAGAACTCCTTTGCAAGCTCTGTGAAATCACTCCATAAAGTCATGCCTGTGACACTTTGTACCTCCTGTTTCACTGAGTAATTTAAAGTTGATCTTAGTTAAGATAGAAGGACCAAGTGTCAGTGCTGCTGCAAACATTGCTTCTTTCAGTCCGTTGATGATGACAATGTTGAGAGCCTTTGATCATTGCCATCACAGCAAAGCTTGTGATGGCTGCAAATACAATATCACTTTGAATTCAGGTCAGATGGAGGATTCTTCCAAGGGCATTGGTAAAATTTAGCCACTACCTTCTGTCTAAGGCTGGACTCAGTCAGCCTCTCCTCTCCTTCCCTTCAGCCATTGTACTGGGTGCCTGGTGAAATACAAGCCAAGCTGTCTCCGCAGGTTAGTTAGAAGAAGCACCCAAACTTGAGCCCCTGTATTTTAATAATGAATATAGCACCCCCATAGGCAATGAAACTCACCAACAAGCATGATGGGCTCTTGCAGGGAGGCTGAGATACATAAGTGAGCTGGCCTATACCATCGACGTGTAGATCTGCAGCTTTTACCAGCTGTATAAGGCAGTGTAAGATTCTCCATAAGCAGTACACACAGAAATGACAAAATATCCTTTATTAGATGTTGATATAGGTTAGTTTTATCAACCACATGCCTGCCTTATGATTAATTTGCTGCTTTAGTTATGCACCACTAATCCACTTTAGTTATGCACCACTAATGTGCATGAAATTTCTACATCCTGTCTCAGTTACAGAAATAAATGCCTTTCTCTATGTTTTCACCTAACACAAGGATCCTGTGGAAGCAAGTGCCTCTGGTCTCCATCCTGTACTCCCCAAAGCTGTTTCTGCAGCAAGGGCAGGAAAACCATGTGAATCACAGTGTGCTGGGAACACAGCTCGCAGTGCTCTTGCACAAGCAGGGCTGACGGAGACTATCAACTCTGTTTGCCCTTCTTGTTCTGCTGGGATATTTGGGACAGCACAGGGCACTAACAAGATTATTTTGCATTCTACTAGAGGGAGCTTTTTATAGTCTGTGGGTGAAGGTAAGTTGTGTAAAGTCATGTCAGGAGGGCATCTGGGGTACATAAGGCTCCAAACCTGGCCCAGGTCTGTCCCACTGCATGCGAGGGGATGACCCATTAGTGTCCACCTTTCTCCTGTAGCCACTTTCCTGGTAGGAGCCTGCTGGACACTAGCAAACAGTGACACTGAGCAACAGCTATGCTGTCCAGTATGTGTCAACCCACCCACCATGTTCTGGCCTCATGTGACAATAGAGATGCCCCCCTCCAGACAGAGGGATGGCTAAAGGTGGAGGAAACCCACTCCACTTCCCCAGTGACAACAAAGATTCTTCAGTCTGGTACACTGTGCCCTTTCCAAAATCCTGTTAGAGGAATGAATACACCTATGATTCCACTTTCTCTATAACCCCTTTGGGATGCATAGTTTGCCCATGTATGCCGTCCTCCTCTGAATTAGACCGTCCTATTTATAACTGTTCTAATTTGCTTTAAGCTTTGTGATGAATTCTTTAAACTTTTTTTTTTTCCCCCAAAGCTCTTACCTCAGAATGTACATGTGATGACAAACTTTGGTCCTGCTGTAACAGCATTTCACTTTTTCTTTCTGCAGATTAGTGAGGTCAAATAAAAGAATACGAGATTCAGGTTTTTTCTTCCAATGAATCTAATCCAAGCAATGACATATGACTTAATTCAGTGAAGATCTTCATGTTATGTCTGGACTCGCTCTGGCAGGAGAGTCCCCTGAAGAGATCCTTTAATGAAGAAGATGACTTCTGAGAGAAGAAGTCTTAATTTCAGAGGCATGTACGTTGGGTTTTTTTGGTAGGGTCAGGAAATATTAGTTCCCTGAATGGGACATATCTCGTATATCAGTTAAGATTGGAAATGGTATGATTTTACTGAGGGTGGGAAAACGAAAATCCCATCTTTGAAAATCTTCATTAGTAAAACATATCTCTTGGGCATTTAAAAAAAAAAAAAGAAAAAGTCTTAGTTCAGACTTGAAACAGGAGGGAAAATCCCTGAAAAGACAGAAAAAGAGAAGCTGACATTTACTTAGCACTGCAGCTGAGCTAAATCTCAGGAAACAGCTATTCAAGTTAAAGAGCCATAGGGTTCAGCACCATTTGCAGCAGATTACGAAGGACAGTTGCATGGCCTACATCTGTTTGCAAGTCCCTAACTTAGTCATCTTTTGGAAATTTGCTAATAAACCCTTGCAGCTCCCTTTTTTTTTTTCTTTTCCTCATTCCCCAAACACACACCCACACCCACACCCCACACCCCATCTAGATTTTTAAATCCTCTTCAGTACTGTTTATAGAAGTCAACTGAAGACAGCAATTCCACCCTACAAAAACCACCTTTCCTTTCTGCAGTGTTAAACAAGCCCAGTAGGAGAAAGCAATTATCAGGAATTTGCTATTGCAGTAAGCAAATGTCAGTCAGTAGAAAAAATTAAAACATTATAGAGTAGAAAACAGACCACCAAAAGCAGATGAGTCTAAGGGAGAAAAAATACCACTTTGATCTAATATATTCTTTAATGTCAACCATATCCAAGTGTCAAGAAAGAGTTTGGTCTCTGACCACTGTTTTAGTATGTTTCAGTTAGAGATATGGGAATACAAGTCTAACTCAAGTATGTGCTAAATAAAAATAACACTTAGGTTAAAAACCAAAAAAAAAAAAAAAACCACAGAGAAGATATATATTTTATTTTAATGACCATATTTTTCTAAAATTTTTAATTGATTGGTGTCAGGGAAGCTGGTGATGGGCTAGAAAATTTCACTGATAACGCGAATCTCAGAGGTGTTGGAAACACAGGATGGATTTTTAAACTATATAGGAAATTCTGTGTGATTTTGAGGAATGAAGTAGTACAAATGGAAAGAAATTTATCAGTAGAAGTTGTGGCTTTGGTGTAAGGAGCAATCACCAGCTACCCAAGTACCAGCACTGTCCTTTTGCCATAGTGAGGCAAATGAAGCTGTAGGAAGCATTAGGCACACTGATGTTAGCTGGAGTAGTAGTGGTGAAAAGCAACCCACCTGGCTTTGAGAAGAGTTAGTTCATTGTATGAAAGGGATTACACCATATGGTTGCCTGCAATAGCAAGACTTGTGTTCCAGGAAGCCTGGATCTGTTTGTGGAAATCAAAGTAAAAACAAGATCAAGAAGACAAATGCTACTTAAGTTACTGAAAATACACCTTGCAGCAATATGTGAATTATTATGTTTGCAGTAGCCTGAAAACTATTATTCATTAAGCTTTTTTTCATGAAATCAGGAGGCAAGGACTCAGGGAGTCTTCTTTTTTTATCTGTACACAGCAGCTTTGCTTCATTTTCTGTATGCATTGAGAAGCTTTACCAGTAATGAATTAGAAGGTTTAGAGACAGGGAGAAAAAAAAGATACTAGCTTGCTTTCTTAATAACTGGATGAAGCAAAAAAGGATGCTTGTGTGATAGAGTGGTAAAGGGATCATCAACTGGCCTGAAATTATCTAGAAGCGGTTGGCAGTGGCAAGGCAAACGTAACTTGTCTATCGCAAACCTTTGAACTTCCAAGCATGATCTGGTGATAAGTCAATGTTATAACAGTAGGTCTGCATGACACCTGCTGCAGAGGGGTACACCACTCTTCAGAGTAAGTGCTGCCTGGAAATACACAGTCAAGTCTTGTAACATACTCTCTAAAAGGATATACCAATTACCTTAATGGAAAGAAAACAGTTTGCATACATGATTGAACTTTCGTGCTATTTGTATAAGGGGCCTGGGGAGTATGAAATGACTCATGGGTAGCTTCTTTTTTAGAAGACTGCTGAATAAGGCAATTACCCTCAGGCCAGTATATTGGGCTGAGTGAATAGGTAAACACAGAAAGAAAGACTGAAGGAATAAAGTGTGTGTGTGAGAGAGAGAGAGCAGTTGCTCATACAATACTGTCCCACTTCCAGGCAAATAACACTTTCTAGTGTCTTGAATTTCTTCCTGCAGTAACAGACTGATGGCTGTACTGAACTTTAAAGGCCTTCATTAGTTGCTAAGTTATGCTGAGACCAACCACAGTGCAGCTATTCAATAAAGCTATTTCATTATTTCATAATTAGGCTGCTTAGTATCTCAGTACCAGAAAGAAACAAAAAGCCTCAAAGACCAAGCACATGTTAGAGATGTTAATCTTTAAAGACAGCTGATCTTTCTGAACATTCTGGAATGGACTTCTTTTTCCCTGATACTAGTAGAGAGTGGTACTTCGAAGAGTCACTCTTGTGTAAATGAGAACTCTTTGATTGTTTTCTTTAAATGAGTTGTGTTTTTTTTCATAACCATATCAAGCTCAGCCACATGGAATTAGCTGTCAATTGTTCATTCTTGAGGATTTGCCTCTCCTAGCAAAGATATTCCTGCCCAAGGTTACTGACATAGCCAACTATGCAGCCACTCAAAAGCACACAAGAGTTTGTGAAGTGAAAGGGGAGATGCTCGTACACTGGAGTGCCTGTGGGCAGTTGGGAAGTTACATCCATTCAAAAGGACTATGATTGCAGCAAAAAGAGATCTTTTCTACAGCAGTTTTGTTCAAGCTGCAAAACAGAATAGGATGCTCAACAGCATAAGGGAAATTACTATTTCTGTGTTTCACCATTTCCTGTCAATCTCCATCAACATGAAAACAAAATTGTCATGCAGCATAAATAAGGTAATAGGAAAATATGGTCACTGAAAATGGACTAAGTGGTGCTTTCAACATGCACAAAGATTCTACTTTGATCATATTTGCAGATGACAGTTAACAGCTACCTGACAAACAGAGATTTCTCTCTCCCTACCTCCTAAGCTCTTCCCTCCAATATTTGTTTTACTGAAGTCTCATCAAGTTATAAATGCTAGCTCAGAGCTCTTTTTAATTACTGCCTAGGAACATGACTACAGTGCATCAGCAAAAGTTATACTCATTTTAAAATTTCTGTTTTCAAGCTTATTTGTGGCATGAAAGAGGGATAGAGTATGAAATCGCCATCTGATTGAATTTCACCATGAGAAAGTTTCAAGGCTATTCAAATAATAAAAAATGCCTCATTCAATTCCCCATGCACAGTATGAATCTCATCACTGTAACATGGAGTATAGCTATGCAACTATTTCCCTGGGTAGACACAAGCTAAATCTTCCAACCTCATAATCAGAGTTGTCAGGTCCACAGCTGTGTGCTCTTCAGGTCTTCACCTCACTTTTTGGGGTGAAACAAGAATCAGGTTACCCTAAAAGGAAAGTAAGAGATACTGGAAAAAAATATAAAGTGATGAAATAGAATGTATCTCAGTGATAAAAATCTATTCATAATAATTACATACAATAGTAACTTCTATTGTCCCTCAAGGGTCCGTACTGGGACCAATGCTATTTAATATCTTCACCAACAGCATAGACAATGGGATTGAGTGCACCTTCAGCAAGTTTGCAGGTGAAACCAAGCTGAGTGGTGGTTGATTCGTTGGAGGAAAGGGATGCCATCCAGAAGGGCTGTGACAGGCTTGAGGAGTGTGCCTGTGCAAACCTCATGAAGTTCAACAAGATCAAGTGCAAGGTCCTGCACATGGGCTGGGGCAATCCCCAGTATCAATACAGACAAGGGAATGAATGGATTGAGAGCAGCCCTGCAGAGAAGGACTTGGGGATAATGCTGGATGAAATCTGGACATGTGCCTGCAATGTGCATTTGCAGCCCAGAAAGCCAACCATATCCTCGTCTGCATCAAAAGAAGCGTGGCCAGCAGGTCAAGGCAGGTGATTCTCCCCCTCTACTCTTCTCTCAAGAGACCCCTCCTGGAGTACTGCGTTCATCTCTGGGACCCCCAGTACAGAAATACATAAACTTGTTAGAGCAGGTCAAGAGCAGGGCCATGAAAATGATCAGGGGGCTGGAGCACCTCTCCTATGAAGAAAAGTTGAGAAAGTTGGGGTTGTTCAGCCTAAAGAGAAGGCTCTGAAGGGAGCTTATTGCAGCCTTTCTATATGTAAAGGCTTATAAGAAAGATGGAGACACTTTGTACCAACGCCTGTAGTGACAGGGCAAGGGGCAATAGTTTTAAACTGAAAGGTGATATATTTATATTGGATATAAGAAAGAAATTTTTGCATTATAAGAGTGGTAAGGCACTGGAATACGTTGCCCAGAGAAGCTGTGGGTGACCCATCATTGGAAGTGTTCAAGTCAAGCTGAATGGGGCTTTGAGCAACCTGGTCTAATGAAAGGTGTCTCTGCCTATGGCGGGGTGGGGATTGGACTAGATGATCTTTAAAAGTCCCTTTCAACCCAAACCGTTCTCTGATTCTATGATTCCATTACTACAAATTGTTTCAGGATCTTCAGTGTGACACCTGACAATCAGGCTGCTACATCTGGTAAAGTATCCCACAAGAAGGAACTCCTCACAAAGTAACACAGTAGAAATTTGTCAAAGATTACACAGTTCAGCTGTGTACCCAGCCATGCCTGAACAAGGCTTCTATTCATTCTATTTCACTTATTATATTTATTCATTTTCCTATATCAATGTTAGAAATTCAAATAATGTCAGCATGAGTTGAAGAGGTTTGATTAAAAAAAGATATAGCTAGAACCTTCATTCAGTGTCTCAGTCTACTGCATACTTCCTCTGAAACTTTTTTTCTTCAAACATCATAATTTATTTTTTTTTATTCTTTTAGCACCTTCATTTTTTTATCAATAATCTCACTAGAAAGGCTGTTGCTGCAGAACTTCCTGCTGAGATCATATTAGGAAGCACTGGGAGTGTCACAGAGGAATACATTCTCATATTTTCAGTATCACCTTTCTCCTTTTAATTTCTCTCTATTTGTATGAGAGGAAGGGGAGAGTCCAGAATCCAGTGTCTAAAAGACTTACTAGGTTATCTTCCTGTAAGTGTCTGCTAATACAAGATGCTTCCCGGCATGGCATCAGCTAATGTTTTGTCAAGTCATCAAAGTCCCAGAAAGATCAACATTCTTCCCAGGAAGACTCATATTTCACTATTGCAAAGGCTTGTTTCATGCTTAGCCAAAACAGACCTTTTAAAGGCCTTCCATATAAATCTATCAAAAAGTAACACCCAAACTATTTTCCTTCCTTGGAATTTAACAGCCTTCAGTTATGCATAGATTTTTATGAAAAAGCAGTTTGTTCTGTGAGCATCGTGAGCAGTTGCTGCATCATATAGTTAATCCAGAAACCCAGTAAATTTCAGCTCCAAAATTTAACAACCCTTGAAGATAACTAAAAAAGCCCTAAAGAATAGAAATCTACAGGCAGCCTTGGCTATCGGTCTTGTTATAAACTTCAGCTGGAGTACTTATCAGCTTCACAGGAGTGGAGGGTTGTGAGAACATGTATTTGCGAAAACCTTTGAAGATGAAAGAATTGAAAATTACTTCATATATATATATGTGTGTGTGTGATGGCTAGATAGATGAACAGTGGACAATAACCTCTAGGGCTGAGAAGCCACTACGTGAACTTACAGTGCAGTAGCTGTTCGTTACACAGGACAGGATTTCAACAATATCCATTTGGAATGTTTTTTATATAGATGTTACAGTTCAAGTGTGTATATGACATGTATAGAGGCATGTATGACATGTATAAAGGCACACATGCACACATGCATATGCATGTACAGGCATTTCCTACTGTTTATTTTCAAAATCTATCTTTCCAAATTAAAGCAATACTAAAATGGAGCTAATGTTAGAAGCCTATGTAATTTAGTTATTTAGACTGAGCAATATTCCAAGAATTCTTAAATTACATTCAAACATTTCTCTTTAAACAAATAAATTCAAATAAGTCAACACAAAACATGACAAGATGTGGAAATACACAATTACAACATAAACAGCATACATTTCTTAAACATATTCTTTCTCATATAACTAAAGGGAAAATTAAAATATTTTTAGATCCATTTAGTACTACTAACTCCATATTACTCATCATTACTGTAATGATAATAATAATCTAGTCCTTGAAGTGTTGCTTGCCTGCTTGCTTTCTAGCAGCCTTCTAGTAATCCTGATAAATATTTCGTAAAAAAACCTGTCCAGGTCTTTCTTTCAAAGTTCTGTTATTTTAATTCTTGTAAGTATTATGTTTAGAAGACAAGAGCCAGTTCCTCTTTGAAAGGATCAGTTTCAGAAGTCAACATTTAGCGAGGCTACTTCCCTTCTCTTTAGCTACTACATGCCCAACAAATTCCTTAATACATTTCTTATTTTATTTTTAAATCAAAACAAGTAAGTTTCATGTGGTAATTCCTGTAAAAGTAATGCATTTCTAATATTTTGAAATTTAGTGTATGAAAGAAGAGTAAAAGCTCCTGGTTTGCATGACAGCTATACATCTGATAGAAAATTCCCATCCATGACTCATACATGCTACACCAGCAATCAGCCCACATGATCACTGTGAATATTGACTTGCAGGAACCAGGGAAGTATGGGGCTTTCCAGATCACCACTGCAATGTAAGCAACTTTTTAGAGAGATGAACTATTATTCACTTGCATCAAACCATCGACAGCACAGAGACCACAGACAGAACAGGAGTTTCTGGTAACTGACGCAAAGCAGTGCAACATACAGACAGAGTGTGAGTGAATAGGGAAGGTGTAAATACATTAGGAAAAGGATAGAATAGACTGCAGCCATTGAATTTATAAATGCTTCAATCTCTTGGAAACAAACCACTGATGTATCAGAAACTATTACTTCCAGGTTTGTGCCCTCTTACAAATTCCCCAGTGTATCTTTCTTCCCCTTAGAACTGGCCTCATGGCTTTCAGGTTGTATTTTTACCTACATTTACTTTTGCAAGTCAGAACAGATATTCAGTGAAATATCATTTGAAGTAGGCAGGGTACCCTCTGAAGATCATAGAGCTGGCTGGAAATGTTATGGTGAAATAATTTCATGAGAAAATGCCAATCCACCAAAGTCAAAAAGCGCTGCACAAGGCTGTTGGCTTTGCAGCACTCTGGCAAATGTAAGCAGGGCTGTGTCATGATGACACTAGACAGGCCATTGAGCACCTGTGAGCTGCATGATATGACTGCCTCAGGGACCTTAGGACTTTCAGAGCTGTCATGTGCAGCTTTCCAGACTTCTGTATCCCTTTCAATGGCAACAAAGCCCTGGGATCTCAATTCTGCCTGAAGACTTGGCTTCTCCTGCTGGTCCAGGCAGCCTGGCAACCTTGAAAACACTGACTCACTCCAAGGCTAAGAGGTCTGCCTCTCAAGCTCATTGATCTTGGCTCCTACATGACACCAGGGCTCCTAACCTCCTGGCTGTCTTACTGACTTTTCTTATAAGCCATCTGATTTGATACATTTTTAGTTTTCCACATGTAGGCATCTTCATTTTTCATTTGAAAATGGAGCATTCTTGGTCAGCAGGTCTGCACTGTGGAGGTGATGCCAGTTTAGCTTTATCTTTGGATGTATCTCCGTAACGCCACAGTAGTGATGCAGTGATAACAGCTCCTAAGGGCAAAATTAGCTGCTCTGCTCATCCAATCAAACCACCTCCTTCTGTGTTAGAGGCTCTGAAAGTAAAAAGATGCTTCTGACAGAAAACATTACATATATATGGTTTTCTCTTTGTAATGATATTTTAGATTTGGGGATTTTTTTAGGTCATGTTGCTGTGCCAGCTGATCATATATGCCAGCTAATGTCAATAGACATATGCCTGCTGCACAGTGGCAAGACTTGAGTTAAGGCTTAACTCCATATTTTATTTCTTTTTTTTTTTTGGTAAGAAAAGCCGTCAGTATATGACAAGTGATACTTAAATGACCGAATATAAAGTCGGTTTTAGGCTCCACCAGCAAGTAGCTCACATGACACTGCTGAGTGATATTATACATTTTCTTTCTCCCTGGCACAAAGCTAACTTGCATCTGCAGTGAAGTCTGGGTCAGGGCAGCAGGGGAACAGCTGTTCCCCAGTTGTGTGACTGGGAGCACGTGCTGCAGCAGGCGTGTCGTAATGGCAAAGTTGTGCTCCCTAATCCCACTTAATTCGTCTGGGAATACAGCACATTTTCCTCCTCCCCTGCTGGAACCAAGGTAGAAGACTGAGAGAGAAATACATAATTATCCTTTTATTAAGATTAAGCCAGACAAAATTTGCTGTTTCTCAATTTAAAAGCAAACCAGAAAGAGTTCTGAAAACTTCAGGAACCTGCTCATCTCCAGTAATCTTGTTTAGCACAGGCCTCACAGCTCTTCTGCAAGGTAGCTGTGATAACTTATCATTACCTGCCTAATGCAGGTCACTAATCAGAACAGTTAGCTTCATATTTCCTTTTTCAGTGGTTCTCTTTCAGTGCTTACAATGGCCTGGTCAGACATCCAAAGAGCAGTAACAGAATCCAAAATCACTTCAAAAAGAAGTCATACAGAAAATAGCTAAGGTTGGTTGCAGGTGCTAGTTCTGCACCAGCTCCTCTAGTTATTGGGTTTGTTAACTTTAAAATCACATTTCCTATTTTTTTAATTTGTGTCTTCCCTTTTACTTCAGTGATCAACACAAAGAAAACAGAAACCTTTGCAGGAGTGGACAGACTTAGTGTTGTGTTGTTCTTCACACAAAGGCACTCAGAGGTACTCAGATTACACTACTTTAAAATAGTATCTACAAAGTTTCATGCAGAGTGGGGTAAAATATTTTATGCAAATTATATATTACAGTAAACTGATTGTATTTTTCCTAATACTGTGTATGTAGAACATAACCTGAAGCCTGACACTGAAATCTGTGCCTGCCTTCCACATTGTTTCATACAACACTTCCATTGGATGGGGTTTCTGCTAAGGGGATTTCAGTGTCCTGTTGAAGCTAAAGAGAAAAGACACAATGAGAGTTTCACAGGAATTGTGTTACCTCATGTGATTTGTCTCCCACTACTTAAATTCTTCATTTTCTCTTTCATAGACTTTCCTTAGAGTTCATTTTATCAGATACATTTTCATCTAGGTATGACGCAATACCAAATTTTTGATAGCTGTGAAAGCCAAAGTCAGCACTGATATTTCACAAGTAATACAGTCTGATATTTCTAGATAATAATAGATTAATGAATATCAAATACATTTTCAAGAGAACATTTTGTAGAATTCTTTGCAGGTCCCTGAGGCTTACCTGTTTTCCTCGTACCCACTGAAATGTCAGAAATTTCACACATGATCTGCCTCTTTGAAAGTGCGATTCCAAATGAAAAAATAGATTTTGTTTCCATGTGAAAAACTTTCAAGGTCAGTCAGGGGCTCCCTGGCTCTGAGTGCACACATACAGCTCTTGGGAGAGCTGCACTCCACCAAGCTGCGCAAGGTTCCACATTGCTCCTCTGCAAGAGATGGAGGGTTTAGAGCCTCTGGAGGGACAATGGGATTACAATTCTCTGAGATGGCCAGTTGTCTCACTAAGGCACACTAAAGTTTTTGCAGAACTAATGCCGTGGTTGGTCTCTAGCGACAAGACCTAGACTTTGAGGTCACCTTTTCAGTATTCCTACTAATACAATATTTTCTTCATTTTTTGAATGTAATACCTACTTTATTTTTTTTTTAACATCTTATTGCTAGAGACCTAGGAGCAGGTAGTTTGGGCCCTTTACATTTCCAAGACAGACAGCAGAGATCCATATGAACCCCAAGCTCTCCTTCCTTGCTTCTAGTGCCCAGAGTACTTTCTTGGCTGTATGGCATGTGAGATGAAAGACTCATCCTGCAGCTGCTCCAAGCACAGATGACATGTGGGGGCCAACTGAAGCAGAGAAACGTGTGCAGTAGCTGCTCCTGAAAAGAACCAGGAGACAGGTAACACAAAGGCAGTAGAGGCCTGGTTTATACTAACACAGACGATAATTTCCCTGTAGTCTCTTCTTCCCCACCTGCTGTTTTTTGGCCAAAACACCCCTTCTGGGATGGTGCTTACACACCCACAGTGAGGTTATTTTGATAGCTGAGTACCTGCTATGTCTTAAGTGGTGTACTGCATTTATTTGAATGAGTGTGATGTTTTTCTCTGAAAGAGGTATATTCTCATGATAGCATTCCTTGGCCTCTGATAGTTTCCTTCTTACACTTTTTTGGTGCTAGCATTGCAGAGAAAGTGCATATATGCACTAATACTATGTCCAACATAAGTTCAGCTCTTTCTAGGACTGCAGCTTGTCTAGTCAGGACTGGATACTTGTCCCCATTGAATTCAGTCAGAGCTTCGAGCAGACCTTAGCTGGAACAATAACATCAGGGAAAGAACCACCTGTCATATGTATCAAACAATGTTATAATAATATTCTGAGACAAATAAGAAGGTCCAGACTAGATTAGCTTTATGGACAGACTCTCCAATGTGAACACAACTATTAGCATTAGTGGTGGCAAGCAGAAGACAGACCACACAGAGGAGGACAAAACCAAGGTAGGTCAACACAGAAGCGCACATCCCCAATATCACCCTCATTTCAACTAGTCAGAGGCTAACTGACTCTCACAGTATAAGATGCAATATTCTCTCCTTTTTTCCTGATAATTATAACCCTGGAAGTTCTTGCTGCTAATGTATCTTTTTCTTAATTCTTGTTAAAATCCTCTGTGACACCCTCTGCCAGCCAGTATTTACTCATGTATTTTGGAAAAAGCATATTCTTTTGATTTACTGTCTTTTAATCTCACTGAAGGTCTCTCTGCTTTTGTGGTGCAGGGCTGGGAGGCAAAAAGTTTTAGTACTGCTTTTCTGCATGCCCATCTGGAAGTTGATGTGGTCCAGCTTGCAGCTAAGAGCCTGGACCCTTATGCAAGGGCACTTCCATCTAACCTACTTCCTTATCCAGAGGAGCAAGGAACAGCTTACACATGCAGCAAACACAGCTGCATGCCTCCTCCTGTACCCGTGACATTCCAGCACAACCAACCGAATTCTTCCTACTACCAGCCTGTTAGAAAGGGTGAAGGGCAGTGGTCGCTGCTGAGTGGGAAGGGAGAAGAAAAGATGAAGGACACACTAATCTAACCTAAAAGCAGGATTTAATCCATGCTAGATGGTGTGAAGTTTGGAAAGTATGTTTCAACAGAACACCAAGACAGAACACGTAGCAATTAGTTCATGCAAACTCATGTAAAATTCCCCATCTTCTCATTTTTTTTGCGACAGCCCTGACCTAACAAAAACAATGAGCATTTGTGAGACACACTCCTTATGCAGTAAAAATTCCAAGGTTCCTCACATTGTCCAAGCACGATCAAAATAGATCAAATTTGCAAATACTTTCTTCCAAATTGCCGTCATTGTTTACATCTGACTCTGAAATACCCTCAGAAACACACAAAGTTGCAATAATCATCTTTTTGATGATTTCCCAGTCTGATGTGAAATATTATGCTGACACATGTATCTGTCTTCCTGTTATGTACTAGGCAGAGTATTTTGTAAGAAGGGATGCTGCAGCAGTGAGAGAAGTCAATAATTCTCTTGGCCAGACTCTATTAATTTTAAATTTCTGTCATATAACAAATTGCTTGGCACTTATGTTGGCTTTCAATAAGTCATTTCAGCTAACTTAGAGGATCCTTTAGATTTTAAAGATGCTATGAAATTCCTGCTGAATATACATAGCCATTTTATAACTATCAAGCAAAATTGTTATAACTGGTTACCCACAAAATACTCTGCTCTTTCAAAACCAGTAATTTACTGACTGCTCTGCTACTAAAGTCCTTAACTTGTCCCACTAGAGTAGCTCATTTTGCATTAGTTTTTGATGTGCTTAGCATTACTTTGGCATTACTTTTTCTAATTTCCTATTTATGGAAACAAAAATATACTGTCTGCAATTTTCCTGAATGCAAAGAATCTGATAAAATAAAATGCTCTTGCATTGAATCTGATACAACAAAAAGTTTCTTATTGAAGAAACACAAGGGTCTGCCTTGAGTTTTAACTGTATCACTATTACTAAATTACACTTCCCACTGAGATGCATGTGATCTTGGGTGTCTCTCCTTTTATTCCTTTGATGAAGGTCAGCCTACAACTGTATGTGTATTCACTGGAACTACTCCTATACTTAGTCTTAAGTACATAGTTACATGCTTGACAGGAGTGAGGAATTTATTACTCATATCTCTTACCATTAGGGCAGGAAAAGAATGGCCAATACTCTCTGCTGAACCCCAGAGTCTAACAGAGGACATGGCCAAACAAGTTGTGTGATTAGCTACAGAAAGACCACCCATATGCAGAGGTATTGACTGGATCCCAGCAGCAGATGCCAGAACATATATGCAGGTGCTTTGTAAGGCAAGGGTAAGCTTCAGAAAATTACAGCGATATGTAGCAAGGCATCTAAAATAGTTTTTTATTGTGAAGTAATTCTGCACAATCTGAATACAAAGAAAGACAAAAAAGCTGTTTAGTGACACGAGTTAAAGGCAAGGTTTTTCCATGGCGAGTGAGCAGATGTAGAAAACATTGCTTGAAATCTTCTGACTCTATTCTTCCCGCAGCATGAGCCTTAAGCAAAGTAAGTGCAGGCAGGGGAAGGGCTACTGCTTTCCCAGCTGTTCACACAGAAGGACACTTTGCACCTGTTCCCAGCGAAATAAAGTTTGCTTTGTGTAAAAGCAGTTCATCACCCCAGCGCTGGCGTCAGGGTGGTGGAGCAGGCAGAACCCGGGCGCGTTCTGGCTGGAACCAGCACACAACCGAGGATGGAGGAGGATGAAGGGCAGGTTCGCTGTGATCAAGCTTCATTAGCTTTAATGTGTAAACATGCCCCCATGTGAAGGCTGATGTCACAGCATATGCAAACAGCAGGGATGGCCAGCTAAGCATAAGCAAGAGAATGTGTATTTTTCACTTTAATCCCAGCTCTATTTACTTTACCATATTTGCTTAAGGCTGGCATGCTTTTCATATCTACCAGTGAGCTATTATTCAGAAAAACTGCACTACACTACCCCTGTATAATTGTAAAACAATGCACTCCATGCTTCCTTTGAAGTTCTCTTAGATCTACGTCTCCTAAATCATGGTTTATCTCAGACATTGCCATGAGATTTGTGCCAGGCCCTCAGCTGGGGTAAATGAGTCTGTGGGATCTCAGAGAAGCCCCAGAAGTTCATGCAAGTGGAGAGCATCTGTGCTGTCTTTGAAAAGTCAGTTCTCAGGTGACACAGTCATGACAAAGGCATGGACTATGGTCAGAGCTGAGAAAACACAAGGAGCTAGACAAATATTCCTATATCGAAAAATAAAAAGAAGAAGAGAATTCAAAACAAAATCCCATAACTAAACCAGTAGCTTCTCCTTTTCTCATGTCAGCTGGTGACCCAGCAGTTTAAACGCTTCTCCTTCACAGCACAGGGGTCACAAACAGGGCACATGGGCTATCCTTCTGGACCAGCACAGCAGCAGCAGGGAAGATCCAGATTTCCTCTACATCTTCACCCCTCTCACCTTCAGAATACATCACCTCCCACCCCCACTTTAATCCTGGGGTCCTTACTTTGGAGCTTATGATAAAATCAATAGACAGTAAAAGAAAATCCCTGTGGGAGCAGCAATTGTGGCCCTATTATAAAAGCTTAAATTCCCCACCTGCCACTTGACTAGCAAAAGGCTTGGATTCCTCACTCCAGTTCAGATTATGTAAAACTATTCAAATCCTGAGTGACAGTATTTATGAAGACAGCTGTTGGGCTCTCCAACTGGGGGAGTCAGGGGCAAATGCTGTGGAGTCCAGTAAGAGCTGTCCTGCTATTCATCCCCCCAGGGACCCTTACAATGCCTTTTTTTTTTCAGTCCAGGTGAAAGGAAATGAATAATCAGAGAAATGAAAAATTCCCAAATCAAAAGTTCTCAGAAATGCCCTTCGAAAACAGAGACTGATTCAGAGACTGTTCTCCTCACACTCACTTCTCCCTCCTCCTTTCTCTCCCCACCATTTTGGGGTTGTGTTATTTGTCACAGAAAGTGGCAGAAGCTGGTGGGGTGAGATGGTTTGTGAACTGGTCATTTGTCAACAGCATTCAGCTTGATACATTTCTGGGAAGAAGATTACGCTAGAAAGATGTTATCATATCTTCAGTCAATCAAATGTTTAACCACTCCCATTCATCTCACTCAAGCTCTGCTCCTGCCAAATATTGCCATTATTGGTGGCATTTCAAGCTACTGTTTACAGGAGGGGGGTTGAAATTCAGTAAAACAAAGCAGTTTCCCATGGCAGTGGTTACTGTGAATTGGGGAAGGCTAAAGCAAGAATCCCAGCCGCTCACCATTACTGTCAATTGTGAAAGCCCTGTCAACTTACCTGTGTTCATTGGGTTCTGAATGCCCATGCTGTAATTACAGGAGTAATTGAAGAAGCCTGTCTGTTTACATCTCTTTTTTTTCAAAGATTGGGCTTCCACAGAAGTCAATAAGGAACGTTTTTTTACTTGGAGGTGGATCAGGCCAATGAAGTTTTACTGAATGTGCAATGTTCATTTGACCCACATTACATCCGAGATCGGTTCTAACAGTGTGATGTATCAGCATTTCATAAAACCTCCAAGATGCATAACAAAGACATACACATAACACGCCTATTGCACTATGACCGTAATCTTGTCAGCCTTATCTTTTGCTTCTGATCAGGAGTTTGTTTCTTATCTTTGTTGCATTTTTCATGTACAGATGCTGGCCTTTAATTTGCTTGGTTTGGCAACACAGAGATGTCATAAAACTGTACTAAGAGGAAAGTTGGAGATTCCCTTGCACAGAGGCTGATCCGTTGTAGTCAAGTTAAACTCACACCCTCTCCTCCTGCACCTTCCAGGCTGACAGGGAGCACAGGACATGGCCACAGCCCTTGCACTCCCACTGCTCCTAAACCAGGTTCGAGTTTGTCTCATGTAACATCAGTCATCAAAAAGCTAGGTGCCTAATCCCCTCCCAAACTAGCTTTCTGAGAGAGGCTGGATGAACTGCCTGGTGAGGCTGCCCTGTCTACATAGACTACAAAAGGATAGCTGAGCCCAAATGACTTTTATATGACTTAAAAGTAAAGCCAGCCCAGACCTAAGGGGTCATTACACCCCCAAAGTTCATGCCAGGTTTTCAATCTGCCACAGAACTGAAAAAATGAAGAATTCATTTTCATTAGTGTCCTTTATTTTGTTAGCATCCATAATACAAGCCAGTGCATTCAGTTGCAGATCTCCCTATCAAAAAGTTATGCTTCTGAATGAAACTTTCACAGATGAGAAGGCAAAAAACCCCAACACAGTAGCAAATATGAATTCTGATACAAAGAGAACTGCTGTGGGAAGTCTTTCATTTAATGAAATAAATTTATATGATTAATCTTAAACACGAGAATTACTGTCACTGTATTACCATTTACTTAATAATGAATACTTCTGACCAGTCTTCATTGCCTGTGAATTTTGAGGCAGTGGATGGGCAAGTAGAACACATATACCACCTAAAATGAACTGAACGATCCTGATCCAGAGAGACTGTGAGCTTCTTTTGCAGGAGTGAGGAGCATTCAGTGTAAGTTAAGTTGGAATGAGAATGGAAGGCACACAATCCTTCAAAGAAAAAGTTCTTATATATGCTGCTATGTTGCATTTATAGCTCATTATTTGACCATGTGAACAGCTCATGGATGCAGGTTTCAATTAGAAATCTTTATGCACTTGGCAAAAAACCAGCAGTTAGAAAATGTTTGTCCTTCCCTGATATGCCTTGTCAAAACATAAACATTCATTTCTTTGTTTGCCTTTTAGTTCCTGAGAAATATCCCTGCAGAGTATTAAAAAGCTTCACAGCACAAAGGAGCAGGAGTCACCATCAGGTTCCAGTTCTGCACCACAATTTGCCACCAAAGAATGTACACTAGTGAGGCCAGGACAAGCAGAGAGAAAACCTAAAGTCTAATTTGAGAAAGGGATCTATGAAAGGGAATTTCCTTACTGTAGTTCAAAGTACCTGCCTGGGTTTTTCTCTGCCTCAAAGAGACTCAGCAGCAGTTTCCCAGTGGTGCTGCCAATGGGCATGTTCTGGATAAACATCACAGTTGTTCTTTCCACACACATTCAGGACATGGAGCGCTCTCCCCTCCTCCCATCACTGACGTTGAGAGACTGTCCCAGGCACCTGACACATCCTGGGATCATGCTCAAACCGCTTGTTAACCCAGCAGATATGTTAAATGGAGTGAACTTGGCAGTTTAAGGTCAGTCCCCAGAGATAACATTATCGGAAGAGCCATTTGTCTCCAGTGGGAGCAAACACAGCCATCTATCAGACTCCGTCTTTCCATAGCTCTTGCCAGAACCTGATAGGAAAAAAAAATACCAGAACTTCAAGAATCAGGGTTCTTGCTACCCCTATTTTTTGACATTGTTTTGTTTGATTTTATGACATGCCCGGCTACCCAGCCTCTAGCACTAGCAGGGTAGCAACAGCGTTAACCAGAGGAGCCTCAGGAAAAACCCAGATC
Source organism: Podargus strigoides (assembly GCA_028020825.1). Taxonomy (NCBI): domain Eukaryota; kingdom Metazoa; phylum Chordata; class Aves; order Caprimulgiformes; family Podargidae; genus Podargus; species Podargus strigoides. Next base: position 122,327,142 of record CM051663.1, on the reverse strand, counting down.
ATGTATGCAATGTTTCTGCTGCAACAGCAGTCAGATCTAGCCGTGCCAGTGCATCAGTGCAGGCACCATTACCCAGAACATGAAGCTATACAGTTTTCTGTCCTTATCAATTCCTTCATTCTTTTGACTATTCCAGACTTCAACACACACCGAGTTCAGAGAGAGTTCAAGCTCGCTGCTTACACCAGGAGGGCTGAAATCTTCAGTTTCCCTTTCAAAGGGATTGCTGCAGGTTCACAGAGCAGGTAAAAGGCAACACCTAATATTTGTGCCAGCCTGGCACACGCTCCACGTTGCTCAGCTTCCTAGCTCTGCTCCTCACAGAGCTGAGATGGAAATCCATTTTCAGCTAGAACTTGGCACATAAAAGGGAAGCTGTCAAAGTGGTAGGCCGAAAATGTTATCTGTCCTCTCTTGTCTACATTCGGTTGCAAAATCCACATTATCTTTTCAATATAGAAGTGTCTTATTTCCAGGCACAGCTTGGGGTGAATGCTTTTCTAGGTCAGTATCAATGTCAGAATCACTGACAGTCCTAGTCCAGTGAGTACACAAAGGAAAAAAAAACCCAACAAAGTACCCACACACAAAAAAGGGGAGAGGGTGAAGATATCTTAGGAAAGAAAAAACTTTCTTTGGGCTTGTAGAACATTATCAGAAATTACTACGAGAAAAAACAGATATTTGAAAGTTAAGGAAATGATACACCATGTACCTTCTCAAATATAGGCTTCAGATCTCATATTGAAAAGAACGCATAATATATTGGTTTAGCTTATTGAGTTATTTGTGGTTTCTGATCATGCATCATATAAGAGACATCATCCATTACACTACAGTGCATACTAAGGGGGAAAAAAATAAGAAAATACCACATTCTTACATATGGAAATGTTTGTGATAAATGGAAGATAAGAGAATTATCACTGAACGGTGCATTCCCAACATTAAAAGTGCAACGCTTTTTTTAATCTTATTTTAAGTCCTACTGAGACATGCTTCAAAAAGAAACTGGTAGTAGCAAAAATAACACAGTACTGCTACTGAATTAACACACTATTTCATTTGCTACTTTAAAATATGTTGTACCATTTAATGTTATCCCTTTAGTTTTAACAGATTAGGTGGCTGATCTTTATCACACAGGTGTAAGTAGGAGCGTGTCCCTTTCTGTTTGCTCAGAGTACAGGTCCCAGTACGGGGCATGCAGCCCATGGCAGAAGGCCTGTTTGTGGGAGGGCTGGGGTGACTTTCACCCTACGGAAGGTACAGCACTTGCTTCTGGACTTGCAGGTTCTCCCAGCCTGACAGCATGAAGGTTTGCCCTTTGCCGGGTATAGACAACACTACAGGTAAGCAGCCTAGACCTTTTGCTTGCTCTTCTTGCCTCTGACCAGTGCAATGTGGTTGCTTGCTCCTCATCATGCTACAAATAGCAAACGAACTCTGCCTTGACATTCTTTTATCCCATGTCTTCCCTCCAAATCAAATGGGTCTTGAAAGTACATTTGGGTGGCAGGTTTGCAAAATTGTGGGCTCCCAAAGACAAAGCCAGTGTCATCTGATTTTCCTGCATGGAACCCAGCAGAACAAGGCCCTAAACTTAATTTGCAGCCTCTAGGCACTACAGTAATATCACTAATGTAGTACAAATGACAATGAGAGGAAGGGACATGCTTTACACAATACCGACTTCTTCCCATCCACAGAAGCTTGGCAGGACTTCAGATCTGCATCTGAGTGTGTTGGCTTTGCTGAAATGGCCGTTCTTTGTACAAATATGCCCCCAAGCAGCAATAAAAAAAACAGATGCAAATTAATACTAACAAATCACATACCCACTGCTCTACACATGTAACTTAATGCATGTGAATAGTCCTACTGTCTTTACATCTGATGCAGAAGCGCAGCCTTGTTGAAGACCTTGTCTTCTCTCACAGCATCAGTTCTCCCAAAAAGCAGGGAGTTCGAAGGCAAAGGGAACAGCACCCACACAGAAACTGGGGAACACCAGAGAAGGGCAAAGTAGAGCCACCTTCACTTTGACTAGCAAGCTCTCAGGATTTGAGACATCTTGTGAAAACTTGCTATCTCAGCTGCCTCCGCTCCCCATGGGGAGACAGAGGGGGTGGGCTGATTCATCCATCCCAGGACCTAAGGGGCCTATTATGAATCAAGGTGATTGGAACAGAGCGGGAGCCCAGATGACCCACTTACACTGATCTCCCAATATTTAGATGACTAACGTTGCGTGAAATAAATCTCACTTTGATGGTTGACTGAGTTATCCTGCCTACCGCAGTGTCAAAAGTGAAGTGAGAGATGAGTAAGCACACTCCCTGCTGTCTGGGGCAGCCAGAGCTCAGTCACAGTTGTGATCTGTAGGCAAGCAGCCCACCTACAGTAGGTGCCTAACTTTGGTATCATGTCTCCTTCCCTCCACTGTCCACACAGAGAGAGAGCCTGGCAGCCCCAACTAGGGCAAGGTTCAAAGCACTTACTGTTCTCTTGATCTTAGATACTATCACAGGTATGACAACAAAATTACTCGCCCAGATGAGATGACCCAGAATCTCCAACACTTCTCATAAAAGTTATGGATTACAATGACACCACACATTTTGGAGAATGGATTCAAAAGTGCAGAGAGGGCCAGCCAAAGGGACTGACAAGACAGTGTTTGTAAATCTGTGTTAGCCTCAAATGGAGTAAAAGTGATTGCAACATTCTGTAAATAAAACCTTTCTTAAAACAAAACAAAACAAAAAAAAAACCAAGAAAATTGTGGTAGGTGGAATGTGTGGACTGAGTGTTTGTTTGTCTGTATACCTATGGCTTTCTGTAGGAAGTCTCAGAATCTTGCTGCTTCTTCCTGTTTTTGAGCTGCCCTCTTGCATCTTGTGATCAGGTGTTTTTGACGCGTATGAATTCACACCATCGTTCATCTGCACCCTCTTGGCACATACAGAAACTGAGAGTCAATGACCTTCCACACTACCTCCACTGCTTCTCTCAAAGGGTCTATTATGTGGCTCATTGGAAGAGCACAAGCCTGGTTCTGTTTGAGTCAGCATGACTCTTACAGTATAAACACTGAAAAAAAAAACCTCTCCACGTACCTATCCTCATTTTGCATTAGTCAGAAAAAGGTCAAGGCAAAATTGGAGTGAGGATAAAATTGGTCAGTGTTTGGAATCAGTCCCACTTGAGCTTGATTTCCTGTTTCTGAAAAAAAAAAACCCAACAAAAACAAACCACACTGGCTCCCATTATCTGAATACGAAGTTTAGTGAATGTTGTTATACATGTCACACAGACACATTTTACGTACATTAATTCCTTGACTGCCTTAAGAAACTATCAGCCTGAGTAAGGAGGCTCCGCAGCTACCAAGAACCAGAAGAAATGTGAAGATTGGATTTTATCCTTTCCATCTCTATTTATATTATAGGGTTGGTTTGTTCAGAGAATTGCCTCTAAAATTAGTGGCAGTCCCTTCTAGAAATACACCCAGGCCAACAGAAGAAACCAAACTGGCAGCTTTCCACTTAGTACCCAGATCCACTGTTGTGGATTCAAGAGTAATTGAAACAGCCTGAATTTCAAATTGGGAAAAGGCAGACAAAGCTGGCTTGATGTTTTGTTATTTTTCCATTGGGCTAGAAAAATGAAAGTACAGTGTACCGACTTTATCTGAAATAAAATAATTAAAATATCAATCTATAAAGAGAGTAATTAGATGCATTGTTGATTAAATAGCAGAAGAAAATGACAGTTTGTTAGCTGTTTGTTTTTAATGGGATAGAATTTTGATCTCCCCCTTCCCTTCAGCCCCATCCTTCCATCTGGTAACAAACCCTCATGAAAGAATCAAACAGCATTGTGAGACAGACAATGAAATAATCTCAATGAAATAATTATGGATTTGACAGTCCAGGAGGCACAAGAAATCACTTCACATTAGTGTTCCAGCATTGCAGGTGCCCAATAGATATCTAGAAGTATCCCAGAGAAAATGTCTTCTTCAATAGCATTCACTGGCAATTATTTTCCTGCTCTGTGTTATTCTAGCCTCAGTGATTTCCATTAGTTGTCTGCAACCCCATCTTGACTACCAGACGTATAGTGTTTCCTGAAAGATTAAAGAGAGGAGAAATATTTAGGGTTTGGAGTGGGTTTTTTGGTTTGTTGGGTTTTTTTCCCCCTTCCCACAGCAACTCACTGACCTCTCGTTTCTTCTGAACTATTTCTGGAGTGGAATAAATAATCTCTGCTCACCATACATAGATATGGCCTTCTCAATTTTCTTCTAAATAAAAAGTCTTTAGTACACATTAAAACGGAGATTTCTGCAAGACTTATCTGCTTTTCTCTGTCTGAAATGAAGGGTCATCATGGCTCACATCTTTCCAGCGATGGTGAAGGCGTGAAATCTTTCAGAAATGCAATGCATTACAGGTTCCATAAGTCAACAACAGGCCTCTTTATCAATGCTTCATAAGTGCTGTGTTCCTCTTCACAGGGACACAGACGATTCAGGCAACAAGAACATATAAAACTAAGCCATTTTATTCCAGAAAATACCTTTGATGCTCCCTGATTCACAGACATGTAACCTTTCATCTTCAACTTCCTCAACTTCCCAACACTATCATTTGATTTCCTGTCTCTAGATACCCAAATGATGACTCCAGATCTATTTCCCCACAACAACTTTGAACGTATGTCAGTACAACTGGTGTCTTCTCCCACTCTCTACCATACACTTTCTACTCCTTCTTGCCAGCCTCCTAAAGCTGTTCATCTTGTTTCCTCACCAGCATTTACCCTGGCACAGTTCAGTCACTGTGTAGAGCCTTGCAGTACCCAGCAGGGCAGACACGATTTGTGTAGTAACACATTCCCACACATGAATATGTCACTGCCCATAAATGAGCTGTTACTCTAGAGCAACTAGGAAGATGTAACTTGGTGGGGAAAGAGCTAAAAAGTCCAGAAGCCAAGGTCCCTGTCCCAAGAGGAAAAAATTTGCCTGTCTAGACTGATCTCATCCTGCCAGCCTGAGCTGTTCTGCCCCTCCATGACTGGGCATAGCCACCTCACAGCCTGACTCAGCCCCAAGAATCATAGAATAGTTTGGGTTGAAAGGGACCTTTATAGGTCATCTAGTCCAACCCCTCTACTATGAACAAGGACATCTTCAACTAGATCAGGTTGCTCAGAGCCCTGTCCAACCTGACCATCCAGGGATGGGGCATCACCACCTTTCTGGGCAACCTGTTCTGGGCAACCTTCACCACCCAATTTGTAAAAAATTTCTTCCTTAAATCTAGTCTGAAGCTACCCTCTTTTATTTTAAAACCATTACCTTTTGTCCTGTCACTACAGGCCCTATTAAAACATCTGTCCCCATCAACAAGAGGGGAATGACAGTCAGCATGACAACAGCCATGAGGAACAGAAGGAGAAACATGTCTGAAAAGTCTCCCTGCTGCCTTGCTCAACCTTAATCTTTGGTGTACTGAGTCACAGATTAAATGAAAGAACAAGCTCTGGGAATTCATGATAGAACTGCTGCCTCAGCTCCTGTATCACACTCACAACACTGAGCACACACTGATTGCATTTAGCAAAGGATAAAGAGACCATGTAAAGGAAGAGCAGCAAGCAGAGTGAGGCCTGCAAAAATCTTACAAGTGGTTTATTTGTTCTGGGCATTGTATATAGAATTACAAAGGTTATGTTGCTCCTGTGCTGAAGTAATAGGCATGCAAATGACACCAGCTAGACAACAAATGGTGACGATCCACTGTCTCCTCAGTGCTGATAATACTTTCCAGCTCTGTGATAAGACAAAGAAACCTGTGCTGATCTCATATGTTGACTGCCCTGGTGTGTGAGAACAAGGAAGCAAAGGATATTCATCGTAACCTTTTACTATTGACCTGGAATCAATTTGACAGCCATGAGATATAAGCCAGCCAGAATATACAAAGAGTAATATATAGGCAGATGCCTCTCATTGCCCACTTGCTGGACTACCCATCTCATTGTTGGCAGATGTGACACAACACTAGGAAGTGACATGGGCAAGCCAAGCAACAGGGATGCACCTCAGCCAGTTCACCGTGCACACCACCCCAGAGTAGTCTGAGAAGTTGCTCCAGAGCTTGCAAATAACACTTCAGAACAGCACTGTTGCTTGAACATATATGTCTTTAGTTTAAAGATACTAGACTGAACTAAATAAATAGACTCCACAGTGAATGCAGCAGAAGGTGTAAAAATGTAGGCATTTGTCCTTCAGGCGAGGACACATTTGCCTTCAGAAAAACTTTGTCTGAAGTTTCAGACAAAAGTGTTATTTCTTCCAACCCCAGGACCGTTATTTGCATCATTACGGTGAAATAGCAGAGAGACCCAGGAAGGACACAGCCAAGAGCAGAAAGGGAAAGGGAAATGACATATAATGATACAATGATTCAAAACCTGTGCAAAGGCTAGCAACCAGAGGTTGAAATGAATCATAAAGATAAGACTTGGAAGTGGTGAATGTGATCTGAAAAGGTAGTGGATTGTTAAGACACAGTAGTATGACGCAGATAGAGTGAATGTCAAAGGACAGCTTGACACCATATATAGCGTGGAACATAATTATTTCTCTGTTTTCTTGGTCTGCTTCCTTGCAAATAAACTCTAGAAATTTATGCTAAGGCAAATAGCTCCAGCTCCAGAAGAATAATTTCCTGAATTCTGTACAAGAGTTCATTACTCAATAGGTTAGAAAAAGGGAAAAAAACAACCACAAAACCCTCTCAGCAGTAGAATGTTACTTCTAAGAAGAGCTATGCCATTTTTAGAAATTAGGAATAAGTAAGACAAAACAAATCTTTCTGCATACTTTTTAAGGGATTTTTGAACATGTGTCTTAGAGCATTCTAACAAAAACTCCTGTGCACATGCCAACATGATGGCTTTTAATGATGAAAAGAAAAGCTAGTTCAAATAATTTCTTACAGTGCAAAGTAGAAAACTTGCTAACAATTTATTTTCAGGAGATTTACTTCTATTGCTTCTTTTAAGTTTCTCAGCTATTTAAACAATCTACCTCACAATCTTTAAGGAGTTTAATTCACAAACTCACTACTACTACTACTAATTTAACATCTGACTTCAGAACACAACCTGAAATCATTAACACTTTGCTTCCTCTGTCTATTCTGTTTTTTTCTCCAGCAATACATACATACAGGCGGTCCTGTGTGTAGCTGTCTTATACAACCATATTTAAAATCTTTCATCATGGCATTCGTGTTAGCATATTATCATTACTTTGGAAGTATACAGAGTTTCACAACAGAAGATATCATATGGTAAATTGTTCCTAATATGTATATATATAAAAGTGATTTCATTGGCCACAAGAATTTTTTTTCAAATGTAAATTCTTTCTCAGTACAGAGGAAGAAACGTGATGAAAAGATCTTAACAGACAGAATTTGGATCGGGGAATCTACAGTTTCCCCTCCACCATTTTCCAAGATAGAGCAGTAGAGTAGTGCACAAATAAGACTGTCAAGTAATATTTCCTTTTAAAGGTTACTGTAAAGCATAAATCTGTGTGCTTTAAAACACAGATGATCTTATAGCATATTTAAAAGAAGATTTAAGAGATTTTCTGTCTTGTCCCTTAATTTTTTGGAGCAGAAATACATACACACAATTCTTCTTTCAGATACCACTGATAAATGTTATACAAAGACATTTTACAAGCTTAAATAAAATAAACTACAGGCAAGGTACTGTACCTAAGTTTGTTTTAAGGAGGGTAGATAAACTGTGTCTTTGGCATTCAGTTAGGTTCAAGGATGGCAAACCTCTTCTTTATGATGTAAAGTACTGGGCTGATTTGTCCATCACAAATAAAAACTGCAAGTTCAGCAAAGTTCTTCAGCAAAGAGGAAGGAACAAGATAAATGAAAAAAGCACCCCAGCCATACACAAGGGAGTCTGTGCTCTACCCCCTGCCATTCTCTTGTGCACAGGCAGTATTTGCAGTCTCAGCCATATTCAATAGCAAACTCCACCTATTCTGTATATCAATGATACAAGGCAGCTGAGAACTTGGCTTAACTAATGAGTCTCATCTCCATCAAAATGGATTATTTCAAATGTAATGAGATAGGGTTCTGAAAGTACAGTCTGACATTTAGACCCCAATATTTAAGTCTGCAGATGTCTCCTAATCCTCTAAGTAATGGAGCATCATAATAGTCAAGGCAGGTGCTCATTCCTGTTGCTCACGCATGTCCTAGGACATCTAAGACATCCACACAGGCTGGCAGATGTGGCACAGAGCCAGTAGGAGATGTACTTCTTTCTGAAGCCCCAGCAGGTTATCCCAGGGCACCTCCAATGTACCAGATGCTTGTGTGTGCAGGCAACTTGATCAGGTCTGTAGACAATTGAGTCAGTAAAGCTAAAGAGCTACTCAGGTCACAAACCAGGGAACTCAGTTCAGTCATGTGAGACTCATATCTTTCTAGGTCAGCAGCTGAAGGCTAGGTGAGATTCCCTACTATATCTCAAAAAACTCCAAAACTATGGTGTTTTGGCGTCAGGCATACAAATTGATCCTTAGGTCTACCTTACACTGGGAAGAATCACTTTCTAGGCTCTTCTAGCTGCATTGAGCCAATTTCTATTGACTGCAGAGGAGCCCATATACCTGCCATGCATGCAGACACTTTCCTGTAGACAGAAAATTTAATTTGGATCCTGAGTTGAATCCTATCCTTTAAAACTGGCAAGGAATGGACATATCAATCAAACTCTTCCACTGTCAGCAGCTCACTACTGTTAATACCTGAGAGAACAGAGGCAATGAATAGATCATCTAGAGATCTAATTTGAGAAAGAAAGCAAATTTTAGTGCAAGGTATGAAGCTGGAACCAATGCATCTCAGGGATTTGGATTAGATAGAAGTCTGAGGTAAAGTTATATAGTTGAGGAGTAGACTATTTCCCCATAATCTGGCAAAACACTTACATTCCATTCTCTCCTCTGTTGGAGAGGATTCGAACCTATATTTTTTACTACTGAGATACTGTCCTAAGAATCAAGCGATCGTGTGCTGTTCTTTCTCTTTCCTCCCAGAGTCACTGCTCTTTGTATGGGTGCATTAAATGTTTACTGATCCTGAGAGTAGAAGAATTACATTTAACACTGCTTAGGGCATTCAGTCAGCAAATGAAAGACCTCTTCTCCAGTTCCTGTTCTGTATCAAGTGGAAAACAGGTTTGAATTTAACTCAGTAGACAGAGAGCAGAAACTTTTGCTTTGTTTTAATTTTTTTTTTTAATTAATATCTGATTTTTAGATAACAATTCAGTTTGAAACTGCAGACAACACTTTATGAACATGACCTATTCATGCTCACTTTGACATGCTTTTTTTTCAAAAAAAAAAAACACATTTTTTTTCAAACACATTTGGCTTAGCTCAGTCAGCATGAAAAAGCAGTGGAAGCAAAATTAGGAGAAAACTCAAATAAAATTCTCTAGTGGCTGCTGACAGCTCTATAGTCAACACGGAGTACTATATCTTAGTGAGATCTTCCATATAAAAGCTCAATTCACACATGGAGTGAAGTATAAAACATATTTTTTAAAGCTTCCTTTTAAGTTAGTAAGAAGGTAGTCTCATCAGTCTGGGATAAAAGATTTCTGAGAAAAACACTAAGAAAACATTAGAAGTATCCACTTTTCAGAATACCCATGAGATTTATTTATGACTGACCTGGCAACTATGTGTCTTTTAAAGATAAGATCCTACTCAAATTAATGGAAATGTTTATCTGCTCAATATATCAATACAATATCCAGAAAATGTAATGAGCTCTTTTTCTATACATATACAGTGCAGAAAAACTATGGTAAGTAACCTGCAGAGCAAATGAAATCTGGCTTCTGTGTGCAAGACAAATCTTAATTTAAGACATTACACACTAACTGATATGTTGCGCACAAACACAAGTTATTCTCACACAAGTGAGGGCCTTCCATCAGAAAACTGTCCTTACAATTTCTATATTTAGCAGAATACCAAGAGTAGTACTTTTGTCCTTCAGAAGGAAATACTGAAAATTGTTGCGAAGCTTCTGAATTGCTATTGAAAATCTTCAGAAAGAACTACTGGAAAACACTGCAAAAGGGATGTTGCTAGTGCCACCAAAAATTGACTTAGTTCTTGTCTCTTCATTTTATTGGTTGAACAATGAATATTTGGTGTAGAAATGCAAAGTATAGGAAAAGAGAGTAAAGATGCAGATCAAATGCTGGGTGGAAATCCCAGGAATAGATCTCAAATTAATAGCTCCTGAAGTTAGAGTAATATTAAAAAAGATGCACTCTACTGTATTTGTAATAAACGTTTTCATCATTTACTTTTTCAGATACTGAAAGAAAATAAAAAAGCAAATACTATGCAGCTTGCAGACTACTTGACAGCAGATAGGAATTTTATATTTTTGGATGGATGGTGGGTGTATCTTCAGAAAATGTATGACTGGCCACGGTTCCAAAAACGAACAAGAAACATTTACTAAAATGCAGGCTTCTATGCTTCAAATCTCCTGGGCTCTGTCACTAGGTCCCATTATGAGTTAGGAGTAATTTTCCTGAACACTGCTGGATTGTTCTTGGACTTTATTATTTCCTGGAAAACATTTACATATTGATGTATGATGCATTGAAGACGTTGTGTCATTGGATAGTATTCTTGCAAATGAGATTGCTCATTATCTTGGCTTGTTGATGAAGGTTTGCAGTACAATTTGTAAGGGCTTTATTCCCAGTTTTACCCTATTACAGTACAAATTATTTCTCTAATTGTAATCCTCTTTCTAATTGAACTTAGTTGTGACAACACTTTCTGTGATGATCTACAGAGCTGTGCAAAGTTTAGGATACTGATTACACTTTTGGCTTTTCAGCAAAGAGTCTAGATGAGGTTGTTTTCACTGTGGAAAAGGAAGAAAAATAAAGAAATCCAGCCTTTGAAATAAGAAAGAAACATTCAACATTTCAAGGTTAAATGTGTATGTGGAAAGCCAGTGAAGGTTCTGCTTTTCATGCCCGTTGACCCCGTTTATGAAATGATTGCTTTGCATTTACCCTCTCCTTTTGATGTCTTTCCCTCGATGTTTTGGCTGGAAGCAGGAAGTAGAGCACTGGGTGAAAGCTCACACACACAGGGAAAAAAAAAGTTAAAACATTTTCCATGGTCAGAGGGGGTTTGGGTTTGCACAGAGGACAGAGAAATGTTTAATTTAAAATGTGATAAATCCAAAACTGGTTGTGCCCACCTCTAGGCGAAACCAAAATAGAGAAGGCACATTGAGTTCAGTTCCACTGAAAACACAGACCAAGCACAAAATGGAAAAGGGCAACACAGGATAGTGAGGGCTTCAAGTGATGCAGGGAGAAAATTCCACAGGAAAGTATTAGTGTGAACATACGCCAGCTGTGTTATTTAATGATGGGAGGCAGGTCCTCTGTGTGCTCAATTTTTAATAGGTTTTCTTGTAACAGCCAAGCATTCCATTCAGGCAATATTCATGGTTTGCAGAGCCATGCGTAAGGCTGCAGATTTTCAGTGAAAAGCCATTAAAGCAACACAGTTCTCACTTTGCAATGAGCACGGCTGTTCTTTGTTTCTTGTTTGCTTGTACTGTACGTCTCTCTTGCAGTTTCATATTTTTGTAGTTTTAATAGATTCTGGTTAACCAGAAAACTTAAGAAATAGGACTGGAACTGAGACTTAGCTCGGTTTGATACCTCAAATCCCCTTGATGCTTAACAGGCCTGCAAAAACTCCCACAAGAGTCATCTTCTGAGTAAAAATAGTGCCCAGCAGCCCACAGATACTGTCCAGACTCCATCCTCCTCTCTCTTTCATTTACAACACTTAGTGCATACAAAGACCAGAAACCAGACACATCACCCAGCTAGGATCGCCTTCTCCAAAGAGAAATAGTTCACTCTGATGGCATTGCCTTCAGTTTCCCTGTCACCTTCCCTCTGATAAAGAGAAAGGTTCAGCTGTAGGCTGATCAGCACGCGAGAACATAGAGAAATCTCATAATTTAGGGATGTTAGGCCTTCAGCTGTGGTGAATTAGTACACACTCGCTTCAGTCATGATCTGTCTGCTCAACAGCTGTGAACCTGATGTGCTACAACTCCCTTTGTGGTGTTTAGACAGACAGAAAAGATATGAATTCTTGTAGTTTAAGCTCACCTATGAACATGGCACTCTACGTCTCCACACCAGGTAGGTACTGTGGTAATCGTAGCCCTTGTAGAAAAAAAAACAAACAACACTGTGAGGCTGCAGACCTGTTTTCTCTTACAACCTCTTGTTTTCAGGTGCTTGTACCTACAACAAATATCTGCCTACAGGGCTGAGTTTTTTCCAGACAAAGTAATTGTTCAAAAGGTACACAGTTATTTTCAAAACTAGGGGCAAAAGTGTTGCAGAATTATTATCTGAGAGGTGAGAGGAGTTGTACATACTCCTTTCTCGGAATAAAAAATTATCTGGTCTCCCTTTGACTAATTCCATAACTCAGCTGACTGATGCTTGGCACTCAGTATGTTTAGCTTATACATACTTAAATCCCTGAGCTGTACCTAGGGATAGCTAAGGTACTTTGAAAAGAAATATTTATGGATTTTATACTTGCAACAGTAAGAACATAGATACCAAGAAAAGAGCTCTGATACAACGGCAGGCATGCTGATCTAATAAGTATGCTCCTGGTGTAGCCACACAGTCTGTACTCGGGCACAAACCAGTGACCACCAGTGAGCATTTAGCAGTGCCGGACAACAAAGTCCAACTCTGTGTACATATTGGATTGGGAATGCAGCAAAACCAGTAGAAATGAATATGTATATGGAGCTGCGATGCTGATCAAAGCCTGCAGAACACTTTTCATTTCTTATATATGTGCTACTACATGTGCCGTGATCCTTGTATGAGTCCTCAGGCACAAACGGACATGCTGTAAGGCTCATACAGATGGTTTAAGTTAGAAGGTCAGGCTGTGAACTGCAGAGGTTAAGGGATAGGCACCCCTTGGCTGGGGCACTCCTTGCCATAGCAATGGAAACTCCCAGCAAAATAGCGGGCAGGCACTCCTGAGTGTAGAGACATGCTCAAGCTTTTCAGCAGCATTTGTACCAGTTGTTTTAAGGTACACCACAAGTATGGTATACAATATTTCTCCAATTATTTTTAAATTAAATGTCAAAATACATTTGACAACACAGTGGTGGGGGTGAAAAAAGCAACAGAAAATAATTATGGGTCTTGAAGAGCTCTCAGTAGCTGGGAAGCAGATGGCAGGCAGCTCATTCAGTTCTGAAGTCTGAGAGGAATAGTTCAACCAGCATTCAGGAACAATTCTCTGTGTCTGTGCATGTGGCATTATAGCCTGTCACATGAAACCTGCATTTTTCTCTTTAGTATCACGTAATCAACTTTCCACTCTAAAAGTTACATGATGTTGCGTGTGCATGCCAGTTAAGATGCATAATTATTCACGCATGTAGGCTGGAGTGCGTGCATGCTGGAAACACTAAAGAACTGCTGAGGATCCAACAAGTTCAGGGAACTTTAACTGACCTAATTAGGCATAACACTACCGCCCCTTCCCCGCTGCCTTTTTATTTCTTTCCCAAGGAGACACCACCTCAGGGAAAGTTCACTGATTAATAAGCTCTCCCAGCTTCAGAGATACAGAGATTGTCTTTCCAGCTGAAACCCTGAGTTACTAGGAAGGCTGGAACTGAAACTTGTTTCAGCTTGTAAATCACAGGACTGTGTGCCATGGGCCAAGCTCTATTTTGATTTGGTACAGCATAAAGAGATTCCTATCAGAGAGTGCCCCACATAAACATCCAGAAAAGATCACGTCTTTAACCCCACTGCAAGGAGCAGATGTAATTTTCCATGATTCATTTATGGGTTAAAAAAGTCAATAGAAGTGTTACAAAGTGTTCAGTTCAGTTCAAAAATAACTACTAGCTATATATTAAGCAACCCTCCAAATACACGATAACTTCTGGGAATGTCAACCAAAGAGTGCACAGACTGGCTGGTAAATTGCCCCTGTGTCAAAAATAACAAGTGCATTTGTTGAGCAAGGTCATTACAGTGGTTCAAAACTTGTGATGGACAGCAGCATGCTGGATGTTGCTGAACCTGCAATTTCATGGCAATACAAATATCAACAGACTGGCCAAGTAGCGCAGAGTCAGTTTTTGTAACTGAGCACTGCAGGATACATTCAAGATTCTGATTTATTAGAAACTTCATCAGCAGATGAGTTAGGATTTCCCCATATAGCCTTTTGAAGTGTAAATGTGAACAAAATTACAACACATTGCAAAACCAATGTTTTATCCAAAGCTTTGCATATGATTTTGATTTAAAAATGCACGAGTCTGAACACATTCTTTGGAATGTTTGTTTGTTTTTTCCAGCTGCAGTTACACTCAGATCCAAATACATCAAAAGATAAAGTAGCTTCACTCAAGTTTCTCCAGGGAAAAGACCTAGTAATTCCAACTATTAAGTGAAACTGGTAATTAACATGAGATGAGGTGTATTTGGCAGCAGCAAAGTACATTTCTGGCCCTCTATCATCTCTGTATATCTCGTAGTCATTGCTGAACTTTATTATTATAACAATCCTATGAAGAATATACTTATTTTTCTAGCATTTATTTAACGTGTATAGGAACTGACAAAAAGATCACAAAAATTAGTTTTGGGGGTGGTGAAGGAAATGGGCATCTTCTCCTAGTTAATTCCATGTGCAGAAAATAATAGAATCTGCTCAACTCCTTGTTGTGAATTATTCAACTAGCTGTAGCTAAATAGCAAAAAAAATATCAAAAGTCTTACATCTACCCAGGAATCATGTCAGGAGCATTTTCTAATGTCTCCATCCTTTGTTTCCTTGATCCTCTGAAAAAATCCAGAAGACTTTTTTAACAAGATGTAGAATTTAACAGGTTTTTTTCTCTATAATCTATATGTAACTGTCTATAAAATGATTTAAAATGAAACAATGTATTTTAGGTAAATGTCATTTCTATTGTAATTTTTTGAAGTTTCTGTAGAATCCTTTTAGCTTCTATTCTATTTTGATTTTTCCATAGAAGCATGTCCAGCCACAAATACCAAACAAACACCCCTATTTCCACAAAATGTGTGTTCCTGACATTCACAACCGCAGCATCACTGTTTTGCCCAAGCAGCACTCAAGTGGCTAATATCCTTTCCATTCAACTGAATGGTGAGGAAGTGGAACTCCTCACTCCACTGGCTGCCTGTTTTAGATTTCTTAGCCACCTAAGCTTATTTTATGAGGTTCTCAAATGAACTAGTACCCTAATAAATGTTCTCTGCAAGTGAAAATCTAAGTGCAGTATGCCATGCTGCGTACTCTTAAATGTGAGTTTTTGGAGGCTTGAGAGGTGGCAGGAAAGGGACAGGCAAGAGGCAGGAGGGACTCTCTGCATGGTGGTGATAGAGCTGGTAGGGATGTCAGTCCTGCTCATGGGACCTACACTCACAGCAACAATGTACCATTGTCTGTTCAGCTTGGATCGTTTAGCTTACTAAGTAAAACTGCCAGACAAGATTTGTTGGGTTTTTTTCTGCCAGCATGTAGAGGACAGCTCTGTCCTCACTGAACCACAAATAGTACCACCCAAGGACAACAGCAAGTAAACATGATATATAGGAAGAAAAAACAGAATGCCTCAAGGATTTTAATCTGGGGCTAGGACAAGTTTCAGGAGTATGAATTACCACTTAGAAGGATGGAGCAGGAAAAAAAGCAGAGCGATGGTTGAAGTAAAAATGTCATTCTAACATTGCTATTAGTTTACAGGTTTGAGGTGTTGGGGTTTTTTTTTTTCCTTTTCAAAAGCTAAACATGAAAGTTCTTCAAACAGCCAGCCATCTGGCCCTTACTGGATTTTAATGCAGCTCCTGAAATCTGATCTGAATTCATATAGGCAGTAGCGCCCTTTGAAGTTGACAAGCACATAAACACAAAAGCTTTATCAGTAGGGCCATTCATACAGCAATGATTGTAGAGTAAATTCATCCAGCCACAGCCTGTCCCAGCACAAAAGCCATTCCCAACAAAGCATCTAATTTTGAGGATGGGATCCCACTCCCTGAACACACACAGTCTCCAGTTACTCATGTGATGTGTCGGGCACTAAATGGGAACAAGAGTGGGATTGACCCTGTGACCTCTAGGACAAGCTGCAGGGCTGTTACACAGGCAACTACAGCCTGAGTCACTCGCTGATTATACAGCAACAGCAGCATGCTGAAGCTTTAAAAAGATCTGAAAACAAGGTTCTTGTTGTGACGTTCAATAACTACTCAGTGCCAAAAAGCCTGGCAGGGTCTGCTTCACAGGATGCTGCAGGTCAAACTGATCTGTGGTCTGTAATTTTAGCCCTCTGTCCAGCACAATGTAGCAAAAGCGTTTTCTGGGTGGCTCTTCTGAGAGACCTCCTCCCCATAACTTCCTTCCCTCAGCCCAACTTAACAACAGATTCTATCAACATCAACATACTCCAGAATGCCTACATAATAATATAGAGTAATATAAAGCAGTATAGAACAATACGGAATGTCAAGAAGTATCCAATTAATCTCTGGGGTGTCCTACACCATCAGGAAAACCGGCAGATTTCCCTTAAGTAACCAGGGTGTTGTTAGGCAGTGGGACATCTCCCAGCTCCCATTTAGCCTGTCAGGATTGCTGCCTGCCAGAGACATTGTCAGATGAAGCAATTAACACCCTTATTTCCATTCCCATCTCCATTTTTTCCTAGCTATATGTCCACCTCTGGAAATGTCACCATGTAAATAATAGCGTCACAATTTCATTAAATCACAAAACCAATTATGTACCTGCTGTCTGAGAACAGTATTTCCTATCATGGCCAGACATGACACAATTTGCATGAAATTGTGGCAGCTCCAGGATCACATTGTGTTGGGTTTTCATACAGCTTTGTTTGTCCTTCTGTATAATTGCAATTACCCAGCAACTGCAATATAGGTTTCTAACATTGCAGGTGTTCTTATCTTTAGGTTTCTCCTGAAAAATTGTCAGTAGGTGATAACTCATGATACATTCGTGCTGTTCTGCAGTTTCACTGTTCCCATCTCAAATTGCAGTCTAATTCAACAGTCCTCTTCTATGAGGCACTTTATTATTTTGATAATATTTTCCAACTGCTTGATGGGAATTAATAGGAACTAGTGGTTACTCATCTAAAGCTGTATTTACTTCCAAATTACCTAAACTCAATCTCATATCAGACATCAACTTTTCCTGAAAACTCTGCCTAGCTACCTAAAATTGGATATGCATAGCAATACCTCTTCTTCATAGTATCTCAGGAAACTGGGAACCATTTAGGACAACTCTAACGTTCTTTTATCTCTAGCTAACAAACAAATTGTTGGGTTTTTTTTTCAATAGATCAATAGTTCCTTTGCCAACAAAAAGGCCCCTTTGCTTTATGTGAACTATATTTCTGTTATAGACAGCATATAGACGGTTTCCAGGCTCTCACTGTAATTTTGAAACCAATATAAAATATATCCAGCCCTACACATGGCTTTTTCCTATTATTAAAATATTTTCATATGACACATTAATACATTTTTCTGTCACACGTTTGTAATTACATGCCACACAAAACAGAAAGTCATATCTAGGATTAATATGCAAGTGATCAAAAGATCTGGGAAAACACTGACCTGAGTAGTTTTTTCAGGAAGAACTTTGTCTCAATGGCATCTCATATAATCATTTGTCTGAGACTTGAAGCGGCATTTATAAACTTGACAGGGTTAAAATATAACTCAGGAGTTTCCCCAAGGCACTTCAATACGTTTATCTGCTGAAATAAGTCTCTGTCAAGTTTGTATTCAGTTCATAGTTGGAAAAAACCTAACCTCTGTATCCGTGGAAGAGGCTTAACAGACCCTTTTGGCAAAGGCAAAAGAGGCTTATAGATATTTTTAGCTAAATTAGACTTCTTAATGAACAAGTAAACAAAAAGTGACATTTTCACATCTGTGGATTTAGGCCCCAAGCCTTTTTTTTTTTTTGGGGGGGCGGGGGTGGTGTGGCGTGGGTTTTTTGGCAACAGGTCTTGCAGAGTAATACACCAATACAATTTGAGTTGTCCAGGGACAAGTTATTTTTTTTATTATTTCCTTATTGTGTCCTTTCTGTAAAGCCTTGAATGGACTCCTTCAGTTTTTCAAAACCTACCCACTGAAGAACTATGCTCCACATTGACTAGAGATACCTTTGCATAACAGTGCTTTCAGGTCAGTGATTTGAGCAACTGGATTAGGCATAAATGTTCCTGTATTCTGTTTCACAGAACTGTTGTGCCCCTTCCTGTCTGAGGCAGGTATGAGGTCTAGCCTGAGCTTCACAGTCATCTGCTTGTACTTTATGGTATGTTAATTTTTCTTCTATGTTTTCTTCCTATACTATAGAGAATGTACAATTTTGTTTGCCTAGGTTTAGTCCAAACAATATGGTTCTTTCCAGAGCTGCTGAGAGCCCCTGCTCATGTTCTTCTACTATTTTTTCATCAATCAAAATCTCTCTTTAGACCATCAAGACTAGTTACATTTTCTACTGAAACAAGTCAAGTGCCTAAGCTGACCCAAACAGGAGCTTGAGGAAGCTGTGCCTCCCCAAAGGAATGCTGAATGCGAAAACTTTCTGCTCTGTTTCCCTGATGCTGCATCAAGCTCATGAAAATATTTTGCATCATCCGTTTTTGAAAAAATACCTTCCTTTGTAAGCAGAGGTAAAATTTCTTCTTATGTATTTGTTCAAGTATTTGGTCCTATAAATAAACAGCTGTTTCCATCTTCCCTTCCCCCAGTTATCTCTTCATTGGAGATACACCCAGAAATTTCAGACACTGGTGAAGTACACATGTGGACAAATGTTTCTCCGTCTGCTCTCTATTCCATCACAAATATGTAACTATACAAAGAACTGCGTTTGGAGCTTATGGAGCCTAGGACCCTGCTCTTACCTCCTAGCTGGTTTTCATTAGCTGATGCTTTTACAATATTGGAGTCTCTCAACACTACTCTGCAAATTCGTTTCCTTGCAGAAGCCAGCCTTCACACATACTCCCCACAAGATCAATGGCAAGGCAGCCATTGATCATCACTAAATAACGTTTGCTCCATTTGAAAGGTGTAATGTCAAGTATTACAGTTTTCTTCTCCTCCCAAGGACTGGTTTGAGTGAAAGCGGTGAAGTCCAGACTGAGGGACCCACAGATGCTTCTGAGCTGTTGGCTGCAGCCAAGTATCGACTTCATTTTAGGTGAAGTCCAAATGTGCACCTGGCTGTCCCCTCTGTCCCACATTGCCAGCACTCTGGTTTCACAGGAAGGCAACACAGACGTGTGTGCTGAGCCAGTGTATCTGTGTGGTGTTGCCTTGAGGAAGACAGGCACTCTTGAATTAGGTCTGTGAGAGTACTGAGATATTGGCCATATGGCTGTCCTTCTCCCAAAGGACATGTCTTCCCCCAGCAACATGACTACATAGCCACTCACGTGGGATCCTGTGCCTGCGTGTCAGAGTGGTCTTGAGGTTCATGGAGTGAGGCAGGAGGGAGAGTTGTCTGCCAGTCCCACAGCTCAGAGACCGGTGGCAGCAGCTGCTCACTCACCTTTTCCACAAAAGAAAATGGGACATCAGATACTTCTGCTCAGGACATGAGTCCTGGCACTTTTTTTTACATTCGCTGACATTATAGGGAGCCAGAGTCCTAGTTGTGGGTTTCCACCACATAAGTCAGAGACTCCTATGTGGAGATGCAAGACAGTTTGTATTATTTCTGGGTTTTGACAGAAGGTTCAGCTGTTATACAAATATAGCCAATATTTCTCAGATGTTGGCCCTCCGGGCCATGGAACATATTCTGACCTGTGTTTGTGGGGAGTTCAGCATGAGAAAGGTCTCTCTGTGAGCCAAGGCTTCCGGACAGTACCATAACAAACACAGAAACAGATAGCAATCACGGCACATTAAGGCATTTTCCTACCATTGCAAGAAACGTGCACTTTGTGATGGTAAAAATCAATTGCTACAAGATTAGAAGCAGAAGAGTAGCCCACAGAGCTGGCTGAGCCATCATCGTGCAAGGGGTGGGGAGGAAGGAGCAGTTGCTCTTTTTTTCCAGTTACGCAGAGGACTTTGCATTCAGCATGTCTCCCTGGTCATTTACAAAAGCTTCGTGTAAGTAGAACCAACAGATTTTCTGATAATCTCCAGCAAAAACTATTTCTTCCTTTTCTGCATTTGTTGTAAGAACATGTGCACTCTCCTGAGCAACTGATGTTACCAGGAAATAAAAGCTATTTATTGGGTACATAAAACTTTCCAAAGAAGAAACATCTATCAAGTCCAGCCACAGTCCTGTCCACTGGTATATGAAAAATTCTTCTTTTCTGCCTTGAAAGCCCTTTATATTTGTGTGGATATCCAAAGGCAGACCATGAATAATGTTAGACAGTGAAGCCAGGTACAGAGTTCTGGAGATAACTCAGGGTGGGTCTTATCGTTGCAAGTGTATTTTTGAGGATTACAGTGCTTCAGCCCAGGCACAGGCATGGCCAGAGCTCAGCCACTCCAGTAGCTTCCCAGAGAGCACCATAAACAAAATGCTGGACACAGCTCGTAATGTTGGCAGAACAAGCAGAAAGAAAAGCCAATGACTACCACTATTTCATCTGCTTTGCCTTTCTCTCTGATGAGTGTTTGTGGGGTGTGTGCATACATGCACATGTGCCTGTGTGGAGGTTTAGAGGCCCCTGTGAGCAGAGGGACACAGCCAGCTGCTTTTGCATGGGCAAGCAGGGTGTTCACACCAGGATCAGCTCCCCAGAGCAGGAGGCCAGGAGAAGTCAGCAAGCCCTTGGCCTGAGCACTCCCGCCCAGGGACTACAGCCTGCCTATGAATTGGGGCCGGGCTCATGGAGAAGTTTCCTATTTCATAAACTCTGGGGTTTGTTTCCTTTTGCTCAACAGCCAGCAGCTCCCAGGACCAGGACAACCTCACAGAAGGCAAGCCCATGTGTAAACATTCACGAGCAATTAGTTCAGAAGTGGGTTGCCATCAAAAGTAAACACCTCAATTCTTTATCATGTATTATTATGGACTTAACAACACCAGTTCCAAAGGAGGACTCAACAATCCAGCCTGAAACTGCCTACCAAGGAGAGAGTCTCAGTATTGCACTTGGGAGATGCTTATTTGTGAATTCCTGGGAATGCAGGAAGAGTGGTCCTTGATTGGACACTGGACCCACTCACACAGGACACTCAGTCCATGCAGGAGGGTTTGAAGTTAGCAGTGTAGCTACACAGCAGAAGGTAGCACTTATTTCTTCCCTAGCAGTGTTCACCATTAGACCTGTGACAACACAACTGGTTGTCTAGTTGGGTCATTGCAGTCATGCTTCTCTTATAAGCACTCTTTTCTCTAGAAGCGGGATACTAGCTCACTCATACAACACCTAATTGCAAAGTCTTGTCATCATCTTTCCCTGAATAACTGATTGGAAGGTATTTGTCACAGTCCCTTTCATCTGGATTCAGAGCTGAGGGCTAAGAGAGAGCAAAGTCAGTCATGTCATAAACCACTGCAAATATAATAGGTGGCAGAGAAGACTGTGAGCAAAATTTGACAAGAGCGACCAGACCTTCCAAACCGAACACTCAAAACACAAAGATATACACCGGTATTAAAATGAAAATTTCTCAGAATCTTATGTAAGCACTATTATAGCTGCTACAGATATAAGGACATAAGACTTTGATTGATATATTTAGGGACTGTTCATTAGATACCTTGTAAATGACATACAATAATGCCTTAAAATTCAGAGTCAATTCTGCAGGCCCATGAAGTTGTTCACAGGTTTTAAATGTCTTTTCCAACCCTAATGTTGCCAGTATGCCATGTAACTTCATTTTTGAGACAATATTGATCTTTCAGTCTACACTTATGGCACTAGAAATGGAATTTATATATGATGGAAAGGCTTTGCTCCTTACTTGCCCTCTGAGTAAAGACCTAGTAAACACATATCTCAGGAAAATCCTGAGAGTCAATCTGCTGTGCATGATGCCTATTGCCACTGTTAATCAAGACTCTATTCTTCTAGATGAGCAGTACACATGATATGAGAAATGTTCATGGCAATGAAGAGGTAGGTGTAAAAAAACATGTCAGACTGCAAAAGCTGAGTAACTCCAAGCACTCTGTGTTCCTGTAACAGACTATAACCTCCCAGATTTTGGTCAGCTTTGTATTCCAGTACTCAGGTATAACATTTGTTTTGATCCTCTGATTGCACATTTTCCCCAGTGGCTGGGTTAGCCTACAACAGCTTTCCTTTCCTGTTTATAAAGATATATTTTCAGACTCCATTGTGAATTTATCAATAGGAGTTGCTAGTTTTCAATACTGCTTGCAGTGAATGGCTTTCCCTGCTCATGTCGTTTCAACACAGTTGTACTTTTTCCCAGTGAAGCACAGCTATGACCAAACTTGTATCCCTAGGTAGTTTCTGTGGTATTACAGCACTCTTCCAAGAATACATGGACTCATAAATTTATATGGTATGTGTTTCCTCACATTAGCATGCAACTGTGTTGTTAGAATAACATCATTTCTGCACTTATTTTTTGTGCTCTCATGTTTACATTGAAGATGGTTAAAACTTCTCCTGCAAGGAGATGTTCTTTAGTATTCCCTTCCAATCCTTCACCAAATATACAGAACTGCAAATGGTGTATTTCCAGTTGTATGGCCTACTGTTGTTTTTTTTAAAGTAGTCACATTGTTACAAGAAAGCTTCTGTCTGTGATTTCAGCTTAACAACAGCTGTGATCTATCTGGGTTGTGGATGTCTTGTGTCTGTGTTTAACAGGTCATCACTTTTTTTGATGTCTGCTAAGTTGGACACATACAATAAATAGATATAGGTGCTTACATTAGCTAATCTAAGGCATTTAAAATGGGTCAACATTTTTGATTCAGCCTGGTACCCAGTTCCTTGCATGTGCCAGTCCTTCTCACTCTCTCTGTCCCAAGTAAAACGTATTACAATAGTCACCTGCTCCACCTTACATAAAGCTATTTAGTGAACATGCAGTTCTAGAATGAAAAATACATAATTTGGGTTTGCTGAAGATTATTTACAATTTTTTTCGTGATTGATCTTTTATTTAATAATGGCAGAGGCCAGAATGCACTGATCACCTCTGAAAACTGAAATGCAGGCTGAACATGTAGTCCAGAGAACCAACAAATTACAAACATATTCCCTCAAATGGCTACATAAGCCTTCATTAAACTGTATCTCTTCCCATTCCTCTACCAATAAACAAGGCAAATAGAATAATAATCAGGTATTGCCACACTGCACTAATTGTATCAGCTGAAAGAAACCACGGTATGTTGGATGCCTTCAGAGACCTGGTCTGAAGGAAGCCTAACAATTAATTGAAGCTTCCTATTAAGCATATAGAAATTTTAATTGTTGCCTTGCCAAGTGCTTATAATAACTAATCACTAAACTGCGATTTACTGGTTTTGTTACTATCTTGAATTTGCCAGATTAGAGTTTGAGACAGTCTAAACTTAATGCTCTCTAACCCAAGGACCTATGCTAAGATGAAAATATGCAGAGTAGGGATCATTACAACTTCTCTTCACATTCTTCATCTCCAGTTCATCACAAGCTGCCAAAAAGATGAACCTTGTTTTTATTTCAGAAAACCGGCAAACTAATTGCCAGATATTTATGATCTATGTGGATACAAATCTTTATGAAATAGTCTCATCTTGAAAGGTTTTCTATTCATGATTGATTTACAATGCATAGTTAATGCCTAATTATTTCATTGTGCCTTTTGCCAAGGTATGAATAATTCATGATTCTTCTTTAACAAAACCAAGAACAGGTTGATTCATGATCTTGAACTACAGCCAGAATTATGAAAAGCCCATGAATATTGGATTTTTAAAGAAGGGAGGAAGACCAGGCTTCACATTCTATCTAGATCATCCACATCATCATCCAGAGGTTATATGGTAAGAACTATGCTAAGAGGTGGAAAGAATATGCAACTTATTACTTGCAAAAAACTGCTTAAACGTGACCATTTAGGCATTCCATCAGCCTCTTGACCTGGCAGCAATCTTATCTTCATGGTACCATTGCTCAGGCATTGACTGTGGACTCTAGTTGGTGAGTCAGAAAGGTGACCATGACCATGGAGATAATGTCAAGAAGATAAATTTATTGCTCACATTGCACCCTCTACTGTCTGACTCCTGTAACAGCTCTGGGCAGAGTCGGTCTGCATTACAGCGGACAGAGAAGTAAACCAAAGAAGAAATGCTGAAGGAATATGGTAAAGAAAGACCACGTAGGTAATTAGAAAATCTACATGAGAAGATCAGAAATGAGGGACTACATTTTCATCAAATAACTGACTGATGAATTGTTAAGCCCAAACCTTTAATCCCGACTGCATTACAACTCTGAGTTCAGTGGGAGATCCTTTTTAATGAAATCAGCACAACACTGCCTGTAGAATGTGGGCCACAGAATTAGGAAGCCCAACTGCCTTCCTAGACCATTAGATATATTTAGGGTTCAGATGCTAAAATTCCACCAAAGTGTCAAAGCAGCTCTGTGGATTACAAGGGCCATAGCTGTCCTTAATCAGACATGGCATCTCACTGACTATCACAGGCAAAAAACATCAAGTTGTCAAGTTAGGAAGATGGGTATAGGCACTGGGATGGGCTGGAGAGTGGCCAGTTTGTTATCTTGCATTATACACCAGCCAGGAGCACCCTGTGATAGAGTATATCATTGTCCCACACTGTCCTGTTGATCATCCTGTTAACATGTTGACCATCCTCTATCAGTCTTTCCTATGTTCCACCACTGTGTGGTACTGAATACAGCCCGCATCCTAAAAGAGCTTAACTTGCTTCTAAATTCCTACCCAAAATGAGTTACTGATGACCCAAGAGACAGAGGACTTCCCACTTACCCAGAGCTAGCTTAGCTGGTAGACCCCGAAGAGGAGTCTGGAGAGTTACAGTAAAATTTGAACCCTGATCTCAAGCATCTGAAGGTACGCTATACAATACAGAGAAAAATCCATCTCTAGAGAGGTGAGTCTGCACACCTACACTGAGATGTGTTAGACGAGTGAGATGGCCCATCCTTGATGACTATATAGGGAATCTAGATAATAAGTTTAGACTAGGTGCTTAACTTCTAGGCAGTTCATCAGGGGAAGAATTAATCCTGCCCCTAAGGCCCTACCCTGCGAGGCTTACAGTCCAAAGGGACATGCTAACATGAGCATGTCATAAGGAGAAAAGGCACCAGAAAAAGAATGGAAGAAAGACCAGATCTGTATACAATTATGTTACTTACAGATATCACTGACAGGAAATAAAAACAGATAAATGTGAGAAAGATTACGTCCATGGTAATACCAGCAATTACTCAGTATTACGAGAGAAAGAGGCATTTCAATCTTTACTTCAATTAAACGAAGGAAACCCCCCACACACACACACACACAAAATAAACATTACCAAAGGTTCTTCTGATCCCACTTTAATGAGTATAAATATGTCACTATTCTATACATGCCAATAGAGAAAAGCAGATATTTACTGGAGTGGGAGAACATGGCTTTCAATTTCATTCTCTGGACAGCATTACAGAGGACTCAGCGCTTCCAGAGGATTGCTGAGGAGGTTATCAGAAGACAACGGATGGCAGCCTACATAATCCTGTTTGCAACTGTGCCCTCAGAGTCAGCTTTCCACAAGAAAGGGCTTAAAACAGGAGCTGACTGATCTGTTTATTGCAGATAGACATAGTAAATAAAACCAAAAGTTCAGCCCTCTCAGAAACCAAGCAAGATCTGTTGCAGTTGTTCAGAAGTGTACCTCAGGAGAGCTGTTAGTTTTACATCATGCTCTGCTGTTGCTCAGGGATACTGTGGTCATAGGGACCAGAAATGGAACAATTTCCTTCAACTGCACTCTGAGGGAGAAGAGACAAAATTCCATTAAATACTAAGTCTTCAGACACTGAGTCTTGAGACACTGGTGCCTGTTACACTGTAAGGAGCAATTTATCCCACTTTCTTTTTTTCAGCCCTCTATATGATCTGCTTTCCTGTTAAGCATTTACTGGGGCGGGGCACGTGGAAGTATTGTAACAGCTAAGCAAGGAGTCATAGTTTAGGATAGTTGCCAGATGACATTTTTTTAAAGCAGACTTTTCTCTCAGGAGACTTAGCAAGAGTAGGATGCTTTAAAAAGAACTCTGTACAAAGCACTAGACAGCGTGGAGGAGACAACTCTGCTGTGCTTGGACTTGACAAGCAACCTTTTCCCTCTTTGACTTCAGTTATTTTAGGATGGTAATCTGCTACTCTCAGACCACTGTCCTTGGCAGAGACTGAAGCACAGCCAACACATGGATATCCTTGCTTATAAGTGACACAGAGCAGGAATGAAAACTCAGTGCCTAGACTAGGTGGAACTCACTGCAAAAGAAAAAACAAACCAAAACATCCTTTCCTCTCATATTATCCTCTCAGCTTCACAGCATTTGGCGTCAGCCTCAGCCTTTCCTGATTGTTTATAGGTACTGAATCTGTTAAAGATAAGGAAGAGCTCACAGTCAGTTAACGGTATCTGAAGTGCTTTTCTTTCCCATTGGAAAAAGGTTAAACTTTGACTTAGAAACAGCTATGTAGAGTTCTTTTAAGAGCTTCTAAAGGTGTCTACAAATGGCTCTTCATTAGCATGGTTCATGCCAATCGAAATGCAGTACGAAGAGATATTTGACAGGACAGTCGTGGATTGCAAACATCGGGTGAATAAAATACAAGTGCATGCAATCTGTTCACTTAGGTACCACGATGTCTAATGCAAACTATCACTAAAAAAGACAGCAACCTAAAAGAGAATGCAATTTAGATGTATGGACAGGATGTCTTCTAACAAAGCAGGTAGTTCATGCGTTCCTCCGGAAAGCGTTCACCCCATATGTATGGCATCTTTTACAAGTTGCTTCAAGATAGGCAGGAAATCAAATTTACCAGCTCTCCTGACAATAATGGACTTGAGAAAAAGCATTGATTGCCTGCATGTATTGCAATGGCATCTCTTGTCTGAGCCTGTGCAGATTGTATTATTGTCCAGGAGCCCCACTACTACCCACTACAGGATCAGAAGGGATTTGTACATAGCCAGGATCTGCAAGAAAACTGGACTGTTAGGGGCTGGTCTCAGGAATACACATGCCAGCCAAGGCACAGCAGCCCTGGGTGCCACAGGTAAACCCAAACAAGGCCACAGCAAAATTCAGAGCTGACTTGACCATCTGCATGACTTGACCGTACTGCATGGAAAGGACACATATCTACACTGGTTTGACCAAGGCTAGGGATATCCACCCTGCACTAGGAAGGGCTCTATATCTGGGAATCAAGCTGGGGTTTTTTGTGTAGTGAAAATTCACCAAGTTAAATAAGTACCATCATCACAAAGCTTAAAAATAAATTATTCTCCTCAAACTGCATCATAGTAAATCAGCACAGCAGAGCCCAGAAACACAAAACGAGTGGTGTTTCAGTAGAGCGAAGTGACAGGGCCAACAGCAGATGCATTTCTTGGCACCGAGTGCTGCAAATTTTGTAAGCAGCAGGGACGAACCTGTTTCACCAAAGATTAAGTCTACACAAAAGCATCTCATTCAGCACTGGGAAAGAGGCTCATCTATTGTCCTGGCAAGCAGCACCAAAGATACAGTGCCCTGGAGACAAAATGTGAGGCCAGTTGGAAACACACTTGCCAACCTGAAAAGAAAGAGAGGCATCACAATGGTAACTAGTGAAGAAACAGCTGGGCATGGTGGCACCAGGCTGTGTCTTTCAACCCATGTTATCAACACTTGTTCATAGAGCCAGTGTGTTGTGAAGAAGCACTTGTCGCTTTCCATTTGGTCACAGAAAGATGAATAGAGCCCAGTGTCAAAGGAGGCAGGTTAAGGGCTTTGATTTGTTTTCTTTCAATACTCAATACTCAATACTCAACAACATTGGAAAGGGTATAGTTAAATGGTAAGGCTGGCCACATGCAAATTTATATCACAGTAATGACTTATTGCTGACATTTGAGAAATGCCAAGAAGACTCAAGGAGATTTTGGAAAAATACAGGCCATCATCAACACAACTTGTAAGAAACACACTTCTAGTGCTTCACACTCATGCCAAATGCAAGGACAGAAAAGTGTAGCTGTTGACCGCATCCATAATATGGTAGTGGTCAATCCCATCCAGTTCAAAATTTCACTCTATGGAAAAGCTGGTGCCTAGCATCAATTCCTTCACCTACTTTAATCTCATTTTCAGTATTTATAGCAGAAACTCATTTCTGCAGCTGCGCTGAGAAAAACAAATCAGCTATAAAATGTTTCATCATATGAGTTTTGTGCAAGTTTCAGGCTAATGCAAATATGTGAACACTTTTGAGAAAAACTTGGATGCCTCTGCTCCAAGTTATGAGAAAAAAAATGCTCATAATCTTTCTTTCCCCTGTTTGGATTCCCCTCAAGAAGAGAGAAAGAATCTAAGAAAGTCCTCTTAATGGCAATGGACGAAAAGCCGTTAAAATGGTCAAGAAGTTTTTTAAAACTTTTTTTTTTTGGTGGTGTAAAAAGTGCTCCTAAGACAAATAATATTTTAATGAACACAGCAAATTGTAACCTTTTAAATACACTTCCTCGGACTTTTTCCTAGGAGGAAATCAGGAGCTGTAAATGATCCAAGGATAATAACTCGTTACAGCAGAAGCTGGCTGCTGGGGAAGTGAGTAGCTGGACTGTCAAGACTGCATATTTTCCAGAAGACCTGTGTTGAAACAAAGCTACATCCAGGGACAGTATCAGCACTGTGGGATCAGTATTCTCCAACAGCAAGCACATGAAGTGGAATTGCTGACCCATTCTGATTTTGACTCATCATTTCAGATGCAGAGTATTCAAGAGCCACTCAAGCTTTCATCTCATAGAACAGTACCTTCTATATCCTGCAACCCAGGGGAGCTGCTTCACTCCGCTGCTGCCCAGTTCTTGAGCCACATCACGCAGCAAATATAATCACAGGAAACCAGGACTTGTTCCAGCAGCTTGTGAGCACACAAGGAGATGGTCAGTTGTACAAAGAGCTGACATAGCCAGTCTTCAGTGCAATGGCCTCTTCTCCACCCTAGAACTTAACAGATACTATGAAGGCAGAGAAAGCTATCTTACAAATAGAATACTTGTTGCTTTTTGTGAGGACTCAGTAGTTTTAGGGTTACCTAACTGCTCTAAATCAAAATAGCTTATTTCAAGGCATACTGCAAGGTTCAGTCCTTCTCCTATACTCTTGAAAATTTTAAAATTAACAAAAATTATTACAGAAATGAGGTAACTCTAGCATTTATTTTGCCTGTCTTGAAGCCACTGGAGAATACTGCTGCACGTTCTCTGTTATCTTATTTTGGGATGTATACATTCCATCATCTCCCACAAAAACTATTGCAAGCCAAATATCTCCTTTCTCATTCCATTGATGTGGACATGTGCATTACTGAAATATTGCAATGTTACAAGTAAATTACTCTAGTTCACAAGGCTGAAGTAGCTCCATCCAAATTTACATCTTAGAAAACTAAAGTAAACCTAACCCACTAGCCAAAATCTTTCTGTATTAAAGACTGTAAGTTAATCTTGCTATAGGTGAAACACACCTGTGTATCAGGAAACACACAGAGACTGAAAAGGGATTAGGAACAGAGATTTTTCTTTAAATTTTTCTTTCAAAAAAATAAAAAGAAGTTTCATTCTTTACTCTCTAAAGTTTTTTTCCAAGAACACTTCTTTCAGTGACATTCACTTGAGATGGCTAATAGGTACATCTAATTGGAAATTTTTTTTCCAGCCTTTACTGGAAAGTTTTTTTTCCTCTTGATGTGTTGCTTATTTCCTTCATTTTCTAAGATTATTTCACACTGAACAACAGTGGTAAAAAACGTAAAGAAAAGGTAAAGATATCGTACTAACATCTTAAGTCAAATTAGATTAATTGCAAGATTTTAGTTAGTGTTAAAAGTATTTCAGCCACATTTAAGGAAACAGTATATAAATTTTCGTTAAATGAAAAGATTATCACACATCTACTTAATATTTTGTTTTTCTTTTTGAGGTTAGAAATATGCATAAATACAAACACTTGTTGCTAATCATCCCTTTTCCCCAATCATTAACATCCAATATTAACAATGCTATGCATTTTTCAGCCAAAGTGCTCAAAGCATTTTATAAAAGTATTAAAAATCATTATCCTTATTTTACAGACAGTGCCACAGACGCAATGCGATGTTTGCAAAATTACTCCATAAATCTGTTGCAGAGTCAAAAGCAGAACCCACACCTCTGATTCCATCTCCCTGTCCCAGTCATTTTTTTTCACCATGAAATAGAAAGACAGAAATGATGTACAAAGCTTCACAAAATAAATCAAAGATCATCTCACCTACACTCAGTGTATAACAGATCTTCTGCAAACTCCAAGAATGGCAAAACAAGGGTGACTTAGCTTTGTAAAGGAGGAAAAAATGCCTCTGAACATCATGGTACTGAGGTTTGTGTACAGTGCATATGCAAAGGCTGATCTCAGAGGTGGCCACCCAAGGCTAATTAGAATTGGAGGCATTTATAATTTTAGCATTCTCTAATTACAGAAAGGATAGCACTTCCACTTATGCACAAATGCATGGGTAATTGTTTAGTGATAATGGGAAGGAAAAGAGAAAAATACTATGACTATTTAATGAGGTTTCTGAAAACGTATTACATTATTTAAAGTGCATTTAAGTGCAACTAAGTCTTGTTAAATTCCCACTCATCCCTGTGCTTTTTTTACTAGGGAAGCATGTAGCCTTCGGCTGAGCCCTGGCCATGCTGGAGTCTCGGTGATGGCCTCAGCTCATTGCTCAGATGGAGGCAGATGATGAGAAGCTGTGAACTGATGTCTTAATGAAAGGCTCAATGCTTATGGTAGGCGTCATGCTATATCTAAGCCAGACAGGAATGAAGAAGAGGGGTGCCTGCACATGTAGTTGTGACTCCCATCAGAATTTTGTTTCTCCTGATGGAGAAGTTCCTCTCCTTTGAAGAGGTGACCAGCAAGAACTGCCTAAGTGCCTTGGGAACATGCGACAGCCATCCCTGGAAAAGCAAATTCAGGAGTACTGTGGTTCAGGAGCCTTGGTCTTGTCAGCACAGGGAAACTCTGTTCAACAGAGATATGCAAGCTCACACACTGCTGTGGTGCTCTTGCACCAGCCAGCATGTCAGTGAGATTGTTACTTCTTTCATAACCTGATGTTAACTAAGGGCTCAGCTGTCTACCTGGACACACAGGCTGGCATCGGATCCATTGATGACCATAAGTCTGTTGCCATTCAGAGCAGGTGAGTATTAGTCCCCAAGTATTTTTATCTAGAAAGATAAATTGCTTGTGCTTGTACCCTCTAAAAGCACATTTTGAAACCACCAGCAACCCTGACAAGGGCAAAGACAGGGAGTGGGGACAGACGCATCAAGATCTGAGACTGATAGACAGGGAGAGGTAGAAAGGAGCCAGCTAAAAGGAGCTTAAGCAGCACAGCTCCCAAAGGGCAGTCACATCAGAAAGGAGCAGAGCTCCACTGAACCAATTTTAGCTGTAGAGCTGGGACCCAGCTGTGCTATTAACAGCTGGCTCTGCTAAACCAGAGCTAAGCAGCCTCAGCACAACCCTCTCCATCACTCCTGTGCACTTCAGAAATGTAGAACGTGCTGAAAGCTTCTTTCCCTGAGACTTCCTCTGACAGAATATCAGTGTACTGGCATCTCATCTAGGCATTAACACCCCAAGTGGGCAGTGATGAGGAAAGGGAGAGCCAAGGTGCTGCTGATAAGGAACAGTTTTTCTATGTTATACATATAGACCAGGGAGTTTCTGTGATGGTGAATATTATCAGAACTGATGCTTGATCATCCTTCACTGGAAAATTTTTTCTAGCTATAGCTGAGTGGTCTTGTGTTAACAGAGATAAGAGTCACCAGGACCAATCTTCATTTGTTAAAAAAAATACACAGGCAAGCAGAGGAAGGCCTAACAACACCTTACAATGGAAAATATAGAAATATAACACAAATTGGTTTACATTTTTCCAGGATGCATTAATGGAAAAAGTTATCGCTTGACTGTTTACATTGGTCAAGATAAATTTACACAGGTTTTATTTAGGCTAGAAGATCCAGCTGGGATATATTTGCTCATTTCAGAAAGAGTCATTCCATTTGCAAGACAAAGGAAAAATCTAAGGTTTCAACTGACCTCCCCACTCCACAAGGAAAACTATTTAAAAAAAAATAAAATCCTACAACCATGTTAAGCTCCCATATAGAAAAGATTCATATCTTAGCATTAGATTTAGCACTCTTGAGGGGTTTTTCAAAGTAGCCTTGAACATATGGTTCTATATGTTTTCTTTAAAAGAATTTTCTTTCAAAAATACTGCCAGATAACAATTCCTTTGAGCTTCTGAAATACTGCTCATGAGGACTGCTTGGCTGCTTGGTAAAAAAAACAACACTTGTTTAGAGGCATATCTGAGGTGTGCCTCTTTTGGAAGGAGGGCATTAAGATACCTTGCCCAGGATATCCTACAAGGCATTTTTAAAAGAAGCAGCTGGTTCCTTCCAACTTGGGCAGACAGAATTTCCTTTGTTTTTAATAGATTTTAAACTAACTCTATTGTTTAGAGAAGGACTGTGAGCTACCAAATGCCTGAGCAATATTATGTCTTGTCTGTGCTACACCATCTGCCTTTGCAAAGCTACTGCAATATTAGAAGTTTTTCTGTGTGGCATTTCATGTTTTATGTATGCTGTGATACCTTTTCATGGAATTAAATATTTCAATACTGTCTCCAGACTTAAAGGAACATTCTCCCCTCTCCCTCCACTTTCCATCAACAGACATTATGATGTTCATTGGAATTCAATAATTTTAGCAGGGGGTAGGAGCTCCCTGTATTCCACTTGTAGGGCTTTTTCCTGATAACGTATACAGAATATAGCTTTACCTTTCAGACAGACCAATGGACATAACTAAATTTCTGGCAGTGGCTTGCTGGCTGACAGATGGCAGGACAGACATTCTCTCTCATCAGGCATCTCCCATGTGTTTCATGAGGTGAGGGAGAAATGGGCAGAAATAAAAGATTTGCCATGGAAATGCAAATAATACTTTAAATCAACAGAAAGAGCAGAGATATGAAGTCACATAAAACTCTAAGAGAGTGACAAAGTTAGACTATCGAGGCAAACTCCAGAAAATGTTCCAGTTCACTGGATTTTACCGAATTAAGAATATAGGGACTGGGACTCAAAATGTATCCATAGTTAACTTAAAATCAGAAGTGATCATGATATGGTACTAGGTACAGCCTACCTCTACCAAACCTCAGACTACACATCCAGGACAACAGAAATAAGCTCTAAATAAAGGGGGGGGTGGAAATCACTTTCCACATTCTTACAGGGGTAATACAGAAACTTGGCTGTTTTAAACTTTAGTTGAACAAATGGAGAATTAAATGATGCCTAGCTATGGCTCAAGAAAAATTACAAATTCTTCACAGATAGCTGTAACTTGCATAAGTGCTTGGCAACACATAGAGTGAGTCTGAGTTTGATCTCCACATGTATTTGAACATCTAAGAGCCATGAGAAGGTCCCTCAGGACAAGCCAGGAGTTTGATTTCCAAATTAAAGTGGCCTTTTTGAATAGTTCCTCTATTTGGCCATCAAGAGAGTCCTAACAAGTCCTATTAGAGTGAAGAGGAACCTTGACTAGAAGGAGACTGCCTGCATCAATGTGCATCATCCAAATAACTTGGAATCGGACCACAGTTTCTCTTTTAAAGTGTTCCTCTAGAGAAACAGAAGCCTTGGAAACATCAGGGTTAGCACTAAACTCTCTTTTACTCTTACTACCAAGGACTGTGTCGGCCAAGCTTCTGAAACAGGAAGACAAAAAGAAACCCAATTCCTTCTCTTTGGCTTAATTTTTCACCCTATGTATTACAAGTGGAAGACAAGCTTGGCAAGAATGATGCTTTCAGGGGCTGGTGGACACAGAATGAGGAACCTAAGAGACCACAAAAAAGATAAACAAGCCAAAGTCAATATGCCATCAAACATCATCTCTAACATACAGTAAAAATTAAGACTGCAGAAATTTGTGGGACTATGTAGAGCTATGCATTGACTAACTTCCTGACACAGATCATATTTTTCATTTTTTATTACTTGGCATAATAATTTCTAATGAACTAAATTGGCTGGCTTAGTGAAGGTAGAATATAAGTCATTAACTTCAGTAATGTCATACTACTTACTCCAGTACTGAGATCAACAGAAAAATTATTTTGAGCAATTTATAATAAAAATGCATATGTTTAGAGCTTTGCAGTTCAACGTTTTTATACCACTTGCATTGCTCTTAATATTGGCCTGGCATTTCAGAGGCAACTGTGAGGTTTTTTTCATTTCTCAAGGCAGTAATCCAATTCCACAGGAGATGTAATTATCTACACCAAAGGGATGTAGATTATTACATATGAGAAATCAGTGTGAAGGGATGGGTATTCCAGAAGGATTTTTTTTTTTAATTGAGGAGTAATAAAGGTCATAGGCACTGCAATCTGATGAAGACCAGCTTTCTTTTGTAGGTTTGCCTTCACATTCACCTTTTGAACATGAAATAGAATATTTTTTCCATGGAAAGGAAAGGTGGTTATTTGCATGCTTTTCCATTAAGGGGGAGCTGCTTTCTATGAGCAATTAAACCAAAAATAAATAAAGCCTATTTCTATCTCAGAGCACAATTGAGTCGAACACCAAACACATAGTCAAAACAATGGTCTCTGAAGGCTGGCATAACTCCAGAAAAAATTACAAAGCAAAGGATGTTCATTTTGAATTGTGTTCAACAAAGTAGAAAATAAAAAACTCTTGAAGTCACATAATAGATTTGTTTGGTTTTGATCTGAACTTTTTCAACCCCAACTCAAAGTAAAGATTTGTAGGAAATAGAGTGATGGCACAAGGGAGTTACAAAGAAGCAACTGAGAGGTGTCACTGCCATTGTTCAGAAAAAACTTTCCGGTTGTCAAGAAGGAAGAGAGTGGAAAAAATAAACGTGATCATCTGAAATCACTCAGGCTTCCATGTTTACTATTCATGATAAAGCTTAGAGAATATATGATATATACAGAGGAACTAATCTCTCAGTAACTGCACAGAAACCAAAATAAAACCTAGAGACTAAGAAAAGAAAAGAGGAAAAACAAAACAAAACAAAAACCAAAAAAACACCCACAAAGAAGTATGTAAAAGTATGTAAAAACAGTTAGTAATTCTTCTAAATCCAAGAATCCCAAAGTTCAGGAAGAATGGGCTCCTGCATATCTAAAAAGCTGTTTCAGAACTTATCATATTATTAAATTTTATTAAATTTCTTATTAAATTTCTCTCCTGGTAGATCTTCCAAGGGTTTACGTGAATTCCAGCTGCAAAACAGCTCAATAAACAGCCAAGTGACCAGCCATGGCTGATCTTATATGCCCAGATTGGTTCTTTCTCCACTAGGGTGGAAACAGAAAGGAAGTTTAGCAAGGACACAGCTAAGGCTGTGGACACTACACAGCTTAACACATACCAAGTTCAAGTTCACTAATGTGCCCCAGATACACATGTTGGGTTTTCATTTTAAGTCAGATAAGGATTAGGACTGGTCTCTGCAAGAAGAAGAGTTTGACCTCTGAGATGATCAAGGAAATTCCTAGCCTGAAGAACTTACCAAGTGACAATATCTTTCAGGTCACCAGCACTTCAATACTAAT
The DNA here is from genome assembly GCA_028020825.1 of Podargus strigoides. Lineage (NCBI taxonomy): Eukaryota > Metazoa > Chordata > Aves > Caprimulgiformes > Podargidae > Podargus > Podargus strigoides. Next base: position 122,290,923 of record CM051663.1, on the reverse strand, counting down.
GTTATAAAGATCTCTGTTGAGATATCATACATGATATAGTGTTACAGCCAACATGAACCATTGGCTGACATACGACTGATCTGCAAAGTCATAAAAGTTTTTATTCTCATTAGCAGCATTTTACTTAAATTCTGATGAAGTTTGGGAAACACTGTCACTCTGGAATATTCTCATCTGCTAAGGGAGGATGTACACTGCAATATATTGAAAGAAATAAGTTCTTGGTTATCAATTTCAGTAGCTGGCCTAGCGAACAATGGAAAGGCCATTACTGAAATTTATTACAAACAAATAATCACATATGTAAATTCCTGGGATATTCAAAAATTTTTTACATCTTTTTGAGGTCATGTCTGACTAAAAATCTAAAACCTGATACTTATATTGCAGCACATGGAAGACAAACCCAGATACTAGGGTGAGAGACTGAAAAGCTGTAATAATTTTGCAAATAGAATTATATATTAGATTTAGATTTCTGAACATCCATCTATTCACAGCCTTATTTAAGGTTCCCCTAACCAACTCATCTTTCCTCCAGTTCACCAATATCATCATATTTTCCCCGGGCTGACTTCCTTGGGAACTTCTTAAGCAGCATGGCATGACACATAAATAGGAATAAAGTGGACTCTGAATATTTAGTGAATACAAATTTACACTGAGAGAACTACCCTGTACAGCTGTCACTGTGCCCAGAAGTTCAGTTGCTCCTTCTGGAAGTTTTATGAGTTTGCTGAGTTTTTTAAGTAAATCTTTTATGTTAAGATTTTTGTCTTAAGATTGGCTTTCAAGGGAAAAAATCTCAATAAAAGCTTGTCTAGTAAAAGCCTCAGGATTTCTCAGATACTTCATGCCTAAAATCCATAAAAAGTCAGAAGTCTCTGTAGTGCAATGGTTTAGTGGTCTGTTATGATATTTTTTGTTAATTCAAAATACACTCATTGCTATCACTAACCAGAAATGAAACCTGTGTTGTGATCTACCTACTGATAAAACTACCTACACTGTCTGCTCCCATCCTTCTGTGTGGTGCCCAGAAGTACTCTACTACCTCCTTCTGTAACTCCATATAATGGAGCTCTGAGACTGAGCAAACATAGGATGTGGGAAATGGGTTTGCCTGTGAAGAAGTATTTCAACTATTGCAAAAGGAGATAAACAGTGGAAGTACTGTTTTGAGCCATGTCAGGATTTATGGGAATCTGTATTCCCTCAACCTCAAATCATACATTGCTTTATAGAACTGCAAAGATAGATCATTCTGTCCTGGTAGTGTGAGCAAGGAGAAAAGCTGACAAACCAGCTAGAGAACATGTTAAATAGCACTGGGTGATAAACAATGGTGGGCTTGTATTTCCACTGAAATGCAGAAGATGTATACTAGGGATTGCCTTGATTTTTCATTTCCCTAGGGCCAAGTGCAAAACTCAAGGCAAACTTCTAGATTGGGTCCCCAGAAACTATACTTTGTCCTTGAACTCACTGGTAGTATTAGGAGCAAATAGACACATTTCTTTGTGTAGTGTAGATCTATATCTTTGCCACTCCTGTACTGCAGAGAATGCCCAGAGGAAGATGATGTCCTTTCATGATTTTACAGAAGAGAGCCTGGGGTCTGTATAAAAATAAATATTCCTGATTGATCTAAGCTTATATGAAGATTTTAAGCATCTGAGAGTACTAGATGTGCATATAAACAAAAGATGCTCTGTACATATGCAGTGCTTCAGGCTCTCTCCTCTGCATGTGACATCAAATCTCTGATATGCACACAAGCACACAGTTGTGAGACACATCTGCAGTAGATCTGACATTTTGGCATTCAGATCTTGAGGCTCTCTTCACAGTAGGGACTCATGAAATGAATCTATGGAACCTCTCCTCTGGCAGCATTTGGATCTTTCATCACTGCTCCCAGCACAGCTCTCTTATGCTACCAGAGACCCCTCCACTGCTTGAAATGCACTATGAAAATAAGGGCAGCACTTCTGGGAAAGCCCTCTGCCTGACTGCTGAGGTTGCTGAGTTGGCAGGCTATTTACAGCTCTCACCACAAACAGGCACTCTCATAAAGCTTTAATTTTAGTTCCTAAGTTTTAAATTGTACAGCTTGTAGTTCTTTAGGCAAAACACACCTGACTTGGACAACTCCAGTTTACTAGCCTAGCTAGGCTACTCAGAGCACAGCAAATTCATGCTGCTTCTGGGTGCTTCCAGCTCAGGGAAACTTGGGCATAGGGCCATGATTTCAGCAGAAGAGAGCCTGCATCTGCTCATTTTACATCATTCAGGAAGGTAAGAAAGACAAATAGAGGTCTGCGCTTGGAAACTACCAACTGCCTCAAGTGTCTGAGACTTAGTGTTGACCAGGGCTCATTTTACCTGTCTTCTTAGGTTCCGCATAATCTCCCAATCTTTGCTTGTTTAGACTGAAAACCACTCTGAGCAGGGAATTTCTCCTACTGAAAATATAGGGTAAAAGATGAGGACTTTGGTTTCAGCCAAAAGGTCTCAGCTTCAAAGTTATAAGGACTACGTAAGTTACAGAACACAGGCTACATGAACACACAGTTATATGAGTGTGCATATATAGATATTTATACACGCATAGACACAGATTTGTGCATACACATATAATACATATTTTTTGACACGACATGTACACACTAAGAAATTTTACTTTAGGCATCTAAATCTAGACGTACCATACTTGACTCTTTTCAGGAGAAAAGGGGAGAAGTAAGAAATGCTCCAGCACTAAGGCACATCCAGAAGCATTACATTATGACTGTGGACTGTTTTATGCTAAAACCATATTACAAAAACTGAAGTAGTCTGGAGTAAGGGAAGGTGGACTGCAACTAATCATTCTGTGATTCTGTGATATTCACTTTGTAACAAAAAGTGAAACAGCTCGGAGACTTTTCAGTCATGATGTTGCACTTTTACTGAATCCGCTGGATTTTGAAATTTGTCACAGCAGACTGTCACTAACACTATATAGGACTATTGGTTCAATATTCCCATAAGAGGCAATAATTTCCCATATGCTGGAGATATTAATATAAAAATACTTTCTGCATAAAAAAAACAAAAAAACACCCAAAAAACAAAACAAAACAAAACAAAACAAAAAACAAACAAAAAAACAAAAACAAAAACAAAACAAAACAAAACAAAAAAAACAAAACAAACAAAAAAACAAAAACAAAACCAAAACAAAACAAAACAAAAACACCAAAATCCTGTGTTCGTTTGATTTCAAGGAGCAAAAACAGTCAAAAAATTGGGTTTTGACATGTTTTCTTTATCAGTGTGTATCTATCATTAATGCAGACATGTTTAGCTGCATTACCAACAAATGAGGTTTCTAAGCAGCCTTGAATGAGAGGTTTCTGCTGGGAGGAGTTCAGGGCTTGCTGAAGTGCCCTCTGATGTGAAGAAGTTTTGAGGAAATCTGATTTGCAAATGTGCATGGGGGAGAGAATAGGAAGGAGGAAAGAGATAAAAATAACTTTGGGGATCAGGGAAAAGATTCTTTTAGCTAATATTTCTGCCACAAAGGACTCCTTCTGTTCCACTTGCTAACACTCCCTTTAGTGGAAAGGACCCTGGCACATTTTCTTAAAACATAAAGCAAGCAAGGTTCATGCCAGAAAGTTTCATATGCTCAGGAAAGGTAAATTTATTTCCCTGATACAAGTTTCAGCGTGGACATTCCTTTTCTGGTATTACAGTGCTTTCTTTGGTTATAAATTCCTTCCAAGCTGATAGAAACTTCCCTGAAGAACAATAAGATGCCCTTATTCTGGACTAGTGCCCCTGAGAAAGTTAAGTTCAGTGGTTTACCGTGTTGGCAGTCCCCAGCTCCTTGCTGCCTCTTTGCTTGAGGTACATGCGCAGTAGAAAAGACAAGAAGTAGGGCCTGGTTTGCACTAGTTTGCACTACAGCACAGGAGCTTTCGTGGTCAAATATTAAGATGTCAGCTGATGAAAGTGAAGAGGGGCCCAAGGCTGGCAGCATCCTAAAGCACTGCACTGGCTGCTAGGTAAATGCAGGCAAGAGCCTTAGCAACATGCACATGCCAGCACCATACGAGCATGTCTATGTAGCTGTGTTTCCCACCTTATGTCCCGGATGCATTGCAGGGTTGGCAGGCTCTAAGACATCCTCCTCTCCATGTAACCGAATCAGGACCACCTAGGAGAGGGGTCTACTAGTACCGGTAAGAGGAGGAATAGCCTTAAATCAGAGGAAAACCTCCATGTACTGGCAGATTAGCTTCATGATGTAGCTCTCCTAACTCCTCCCTGAAAGCAGAAATCATGGCATAAAGGTGCAAGAAACAGCAGGGAGTGGTAATTGGGATAATCAGAAGAAACACTGCAGAGTGAGACGATCTGCACAGAAATGTTTGCAACTATGTTGCAGGCTGTGGAGCACCTTTTGGGTCCTTGAGGCTATGAGTGAAATGTTCTTGGCTTTGCTATAGCAAATGTTCCAAAGTAGATCAAACCTGCCAGACACAGCAGCTTTGAAACTCACTGCAATCTGAATTCCAGACAGTTAATTCCACTTGTGAAGACTTACCATCTAAGACTAAGGATTAGGGTGAAAAAGAGTGGTTTAGCAGCTTCCATCTCTCTGGAGAGAATGAAAAGGCAATGACGACCTGGAGCCCAGACCCCAGCGGGCAGGTTGCAGTTTTGCTGGGATCAGGCCAGCAAGTGCAGCAGAGGGCTGAGGTGGGGCGAGAGACGTAGCCTACACATTGCTGAGAGCAACTGTGGAGATGCTCCAGACCAGCTGGGGTCTGTGGGCAGGACAGTCTGAATTCGGAAGGTTATTAGGAGGGCATACATTGAACAAATACTTATACTTACTCACAAATAAGACCAAAGGCAAAGGAAGCAAAGTGAAAGGCAGAGAGAGTCACCAACATTCAGGAACCCAGCTCTGCGGAGACTGTTCAGCCCCAGGGATCACATTTCATCATCAACCAAAATGTCAAGTATTTTAGTCAGAAAAACATACTCATGCCAAGTTACCTAATATTTCCTTTGGGAAAGCAATTCTAAATGAGCTTTGAATTATCTCATGACAACCAGAACTTTTTTTGGAAATTAACAGAGAATTTTAGCACTAATCCTTTCTAGATTCTTTTACCATGCATCCCTACTTTAAATGAAATTTACCACTGATACAGCTGCTTATTGCTTTATAAGTATCTCATTACAGCTTTGGCAGATGGACCTGCAACAACTAATACAGAGTTCCTTGTCTTTCTCTTTCCTCTTCTTCCCCCAGCCCTCAAATCAGTAAACAGGATTTTCCAAGCTGGTTTATAAAATATACCCTGCAAACACTGAGATATTTTCTATCCAGCTGTTCCACATCAGTGAAGATTTGTTTCTTAGCATTGGGCAATGTTATTATAAAATAACACCTAACCCAATGATTAATGTTGAAGAAACTTCTGCCAAGAATATGGGTGCTTCCTGAATAAATAAAACCTTCCACAGAGTTGGATAAATCTTAGTTAATAGTTTTCTAGTACAAGTGAGAAAACGAAGTAACTTCCCGTTTGCTTTTGTTGTGAGTGAAGCTGGAGGCAGCAGTGGGTGGGTGGGCAGGCTGGTTTCTGAGAGCTGAATTCCCAGTCAAATCCAGGGCTCACTTTCTGGTTCACACACTGGGAAGGTAAGGAAGGCAGCAAGGGAAATTAAAGTCCTCCCTCTTCCGCACCACCTCCTGCGAGTCATCTTCTTCAGGCCAGGTAAGCAGAGTAAAAGAGACTCAGGGGTGTTTCATTGTAGCTGACACTGTGAAAAGGTCCTGGCAATGCACTTTGCTACGCTTCTGCATGGGGCTCCTCTTGGATGCTCTTATGCTCTTGTAATGGTCAGAGAGCCTGGGCTGAGCCCCAGAGCAGGAGGGTATCATTCAGGCAGCCCGCAGGTCCAGCCAGCTCCTACAAAGGACTGCTGTATCTAGAGAGACTCCTACAGCTTCCCTCACACACACGGAAATCTGTCTGAGAGAGCATCATGGTGGTTTGACTCCCTCTATACAACTCTCCCACACATATGCAGTTTTTCCCATTTTTCTTATTCAATGCTATACCTTTAAGAGAGGCAATAGGGAACCTCATCTCAAAAGGACAGGGAGGAAAGGAAAATGCAACTGAAATGTACATCCAATACATATGTGACATCTACCAGACACTCAGTTTTGCTGGTCTCAGTTACAGTATATAATGACATAGGTTCTATGTTTCTCAAAAAAAGAGAGAGGGAGAAAATAGCCTGTTTTTCAAGATAGAATAAGCCTTGAGTTTAAATTACATAATAGAAGAGTCTGAAACTTGGGCTATGTTTGTGAAGCAAAAAATAGATCTGTTGGAGAGGTTAGCAAAACCTCACACCACCAGGTTCACCCATCTCTAACTGAAACCTTTCCCCTAGCTCCAAGGGGCAAGAATTACGTGTCCTAGAAGTGCCTTCCCCCCCACTGCTTCGTTAGTGGATTTCCTTCCTGCCTCAGGCAGCTTTTGGATTATATCCACTGTCAAACAAAGCAGCTCGTCTGGCACTAGAGCTTGACCATTCGTATTCTTCAAGTGGTCTAAAGCTTTTCTCCTCTGGAGTTTTTCCATTCTATTCCGTAACACCTGAAGATATTTTTTCCTTCCCTCTGTACCATATGTTATGCTGGAATCAAGATGCCGATGTAACAAAGACATGTTGACCAATGTTACATAAATTCCAACATGGGGAATTTCTAGTTTAGTGGCACCAGTCAGGGCATGATTCACACATGGAGGGGTTGATTTCACTGGAACTTAATGGATTAAGCCAACAACAAAATTCTCTCCCTTCACAGTAAGGATAGGAGCTTCTCTCTTTTTAAAAAATTAATTGCACCTCTGAAACAATTCCAGGCTTAGACAAAAACTTCATTAAATTAACCAAAATTATTCCTGCACTGGAGATACAAAGCATTAGCTTTGAAAAATAAACTAACTGAAAGGTTCGTTCAGGGAAAGAAAACATCCTAATTTGTCTATTGTTAAAAGACTAGCTGTATTTATTCAAAATGTTTAATTAAACACACTCATTGAATACACTCAATATGGTTTAATTTTCCTGTCCCTATCTATTCAAGGCTTGATGCTACTTATATACACTCATAACTATTTCTGTAAGCATTACCATGAGAGAATTAATGCCACAAATAAAACTACAAATTTAGGTTTTAGTTTGTAGCCTCCCATTCACATGAAGCAGACTCTCTACATGACAATGAACCAAGATAGCAAGCAAGTATGAAATTATGGGGGAAGGCAAATGGAAAAGATTCAGCATTCTCCTTAGGATCCTGCAGCTGTGGCAATAAGCGGGGACAGAGGTATTGAAGTTTGAAGGAGGGAAGACTTGTAAAAAGCCTCAAAGCAGCATGTTTGGGTGTTCATGTGAGGTGTATTTCCCAACTTTGGGAGCATTTCTGTAAATAGCTGCCTAAAGAGAAAGCCACCTTATAGTTTGTTATGAGCAACATCCTTCCTTGTTATTGCCTGGCAGATAGTCCATAAAACATCAGTTTGGTTATTTTATGTTATTTTGTTCTTTGTTGTTGTTTCTAAGACTTTATCCATTGCTGCTTTTAGCTCTACTAAGTCTAATTCTGCTACCTCTACCTTGCCATATATGCTGTCACTCCCATCATCTTTAAATGGACTACGTGCAACTATGTCCAATGCACAGATAGAAATCAAGCCCACCCCATCATGTGACATATGAAGAGATGCTGGCCTAGACCTGTATCAGTCAGCGACCCTGCAAGAGCTGGGCCTGCCCCTGCTCTGTGCCTACCACTTGCCAGCATGAACAGCAACAGGTGAGTGCTGGTGGTTTACACCTGCCTCAGACGCCTGATCTGCAATGAAGATGTCAGTCTTCATCTTTGCAGTTCCTGCCCAAGAGCACCCAGCTCCCCACGCAGGACCTCGGGGTGTTACTGCATGCATGTAAGCTGGGCATGCATCCTGCCTCCTTCCCCTGGCCACAACCCAAAAAGGAGGAACCTGGCTGAAGGGTGGAGCCAGGCTCCTGGGAAAGCACTGGAGGCAGACTTCCCAGAGCAACAAGGTGCTCCAGATACTTTTCCTTCAGCCAGCCAGGCAGAGCAGCAAAAATGGTCTTGCCTCACCCATGGCATAAGACAAACAAGAGCACTGTCCTGGCATGGTGGTCCCATGGGGAGAGAGACAGACATCAACCTGCACCACCACAATAACTGCTTTCTATTCGGCAGGCAGTGGAAAAATACTACGAAGGCTTGCCGGTGAGAAAGATGTAATAGCTGGACGTAAATGAGGTAAATGCAGTTTGGCTGCTAATGGATCAATAGGGGAGCTGCAATGAGGTGGGTTTTACCCCTGCTTTGCCTTTGATGAAGTCACAGCTGGGAAGTTAATATCATCACTGATTCATAAACTGCAGAACTGTGGAAATACTGATTTACTCCCATCACTCAAGTATTTATTAAGTTAATAAGTTTCTGAAGAAGGCAATATAATAACAATGAGAGTTTATCTTCCTGAACTAGCTCTCTTCCTTTTAACTTCTAACACAGAATCACAGAATCACCAAATATTAGGGATTGGAAGGGATTTCAAAAGATCATCCAGTCCAATCCCCCTGCCAGAGCAGGAACACCTAGGTCAGGTCACACAGGAACATGTCCAGGCGGGTTTTGAATGTCTCCAGAGAAGGAGACTCCACAACCTCTCTGGGCAGCCTCTTCCAGTGCTCTGTTACCCTCACTGTGAAGAAGTTCTTCCTCACATTTATGTGGAACCTCCTATGTTCCAGCTTGCACCCGTTGCCCCTTGTCCTATCATTGGATGTCACTGAGAAGAACCTGGCTCCATCCTCATGACACTCACCTTTTACATATTTATAAACATTAATGAGGTCACCCCTCAGTCTCCTCTTCTCCCAGCTAAAGAGACCCAGCTCCCTCAGCCTTTCCTCATAAGGGAGATGTTCCACTCCCTTCATCATCTTTGTGGCTCTGCGCTGGACTCTCTCAAGCAGTTCCCTGTCCTTCTTGAACTGGGGGGCCCAAAAGAGTAGCTTTTCTGTTTATCTTCATTCCAGCTTCAAGCACTCATTCTAGCGAAAAAGAAATATTTCCTTACTAAACTTGCAGGAACCCAAGAATATGTACACAAGTATTTGTAATGAACTGTATTATTTTGGATCTGGGTACATTGATCAACATAACAATAACAACATAACTACGTACACTAACATTCAGCCCAAACTCAAATGATGTCAGAATAGTCGAGACAGCAGAAAAGGACATGAGGAAGGAACAAAGTCATCGTTTATTTTCTGTTCCTTTCTGGAAAAGGTAATCTTCAAGTTTCTCTTTTTTTTTTTTATTCAGAGCCAGAGCTTTACTCACAGTCAAAATATAAATTCAGTGATTTCACTTAGATGCATTAGATTTACAGTGTATACTGAGCTAGCGTTATAAGCTTTTCTTGATTTTTTTGGCAAGTTTGCCTCACTTCATTTGATCCTTAATTTGCACAACGCAAATTTGTCTCAGTGCTGAACTGAGGATCTGCTTTTTAGGAGGTAGAAGCTCCCAATTGCTGAATGGAGATCAACATTTCCTCCACACTTGTGAAAATAAGGCCTTCAGGTTTAGAGGAATCATTTATTCCTTGAATATTAGCCCAATTCCAATCCACAGTTCACATGATTTTTCATTTTTCAGTGTTTCCTGCTACTGTGCTGCACAACCCATAATCCAGTCTAAAATTTGCATTTCCCATTAATATGGTGGTTTTGAAACTAACTTTTCAATAAATTGCTCCATCACTATAATGCATTTCTGTCTTCGCGCCATTTTTATCTTCTCATTCCACCCATAGAATAATTATTAATTTATAATAAGTTCAAGTTCCATTATTAATAATAATAAAGTGTTATCTGGCTGGTACATACGTATTTGTCACAGTTCAGGGAAGAGTAAAACTAGGTTCTCCTAATATACCACTGGAGGAGGGAAAGGGACAGAAAAGTGCATCATTATCAAAAAAGATTATATTAACTTCATTTATAACTGCAGTTGCCTGTGTAAATATTTACCCACATGCTACCTGTAAGCCAAACTATGTATGGCATAGGACTTGGAAATAAGGATCCAGCATGAGTTTCCTATCAATTCCTTGTGATGGAAATCAATTTGATCATTTGTCTTTTCTGGCTTCCTTACGCTTACCTCGATGCAGTTTACACTGAGATTTAAGGCAGTAAGATATCTTAGCACAGAACCACGTAGAGAAAGCCAGGGACATCTGTGCAGCTCATATCAGAGTAGAGGGTAACAATTTAGTACCACTGGCAGACCAGCTGGCAGCAGCAGCACCAGGGCTCGGTGCTCTGGCTCAGCCTCCTCGCCAAGCCTACATGGGCTTGCCAGACCTCTCATGCAGCAACTGGCACCGGCCAAGGACAGACATCTGCCCTGAGATGCCATAGGCCATGGGGATGGACCACAGGCACACCTACATGAACAGCTCCCTCCCAGCTCTGCTGGAGCTCTACCCTAGCAGTTCACAGACCAACTCCCCTTCAGCAGCTCCTTAGCCACGTGAGCGACAAAATATATCCTGACAAGTGGCACACCCTAAGATAAGGGAGGAAAAAGGATGAGATATGATCTTGCCATAGTTTAAAACTCTGAAACTAATCAAAAGACAGCAGAGCTGAGAAGTATAAATGTGAGATGGGTGGATTAACTTGGGAAGAAAATAGGATATGATACAGTTTGATGTTATTCAACGTCTATGTTGGGATCTGTGTTTCTGTAATGTACCTAGGTGGTTTACACTTAATGATAATAATAGAGAGGTTCAAGTGAATGAAGCACGTGCATTTAAAGATAAAAGAATAGAATAGTACTGTTAACAGGAAGATCACTAGTATTTCATGACTTTTCTTGCCTTGAAATCTGATCCTTAACAACATTGCATAAAGCTCTGGAAATCTCACTGTAGGCAGCAACAGAAGTGGTGGACTCGATATAGTTCTACCTTCCTTCTGCTTCTGTGAGAGTATTGTATGGATTCACGCAAGGAGTGGGAGAGAGTTACTGCTCCATCACCATATTTATAGACCTCCCCAAAGAGTCAGGGATTTTGAGTGACCACTGGTGAACAGGGCAAGTCTGTTCTGCTTTCAAATCTTAAGGTCATAAACATATAGTTCAAGAGCACTGCGATGACTTCTAATTTATTCATCTACTTTTTAGATCTGTTTTATCAGCGCTATTTATTAGATTTATGAGTGCTATTTGATTACAGCTTCTGGACCCTGCCATGAAGAGCTTTATTTTATCAACCAGAGAGAGTATAAGGTACACCAAGGAAATCAGGTGATAGATAGAAAACCATTTCTCATTAATATTGTTGTTTCCCATTTGCGAGTTTTTTCCTGTTTTATAGGGATAAGCAAAGTAGGAATTTTCAGTAGTCTGACATACATGAAAGCATTATAAACTTCAATCCATTTTTCTCAAATTTTCTGAAACAGTGACCACTCCCACCCCACTTTTTTGTTCTTTTTCTGTCTCAGATGCCTTCCTGTGAACCTCCTTTTGTCCCTGTGCTCCCCCTGAGTTGGCAGAAGCTCAGTTCCTTCAGGTTGGGAAAGGAAGAGCGGGCTGTCATTACTCAGTGCAAGCATAAGCTTTCATTTCCTCACCCAGCGAAGTACCAAGCCTCTGCCAACTAACCCTACGTCTTCCAGTATTTTGCAGTCTCCTCTGAATCTTTTCATGACCTCCTCTAAAACTTTTCATGACCCCCTTCTGATTGTGACTACAGTTGAAGAAAGGCTGATGCTGAGTAAAAGTGAGAAGCAAAGGTGCACAGATATAAGCACGAAGGATGCTTACGACTTGGCAGAAGAGAGCAAGTGCAAAGGCACAGGTGGCAGCACAAGTGACAGGGCACACAGGTGCCAACAGCTACCCGTGAAGAGTATCCGGGCACACGGGGCAGCACCAGGCAATGCCATGGTCTGATTCGCAGAACTCCAAGAAATAGTGTGACTAATTGTAGAGGAAAGGTTATACTTTTACAGAGCAATAAGGTGGTCTAGAGCAAGTTTATAAAGAGATCAGATTCATCAAAAAACTAACACCTAGAATATTGCATTAAAATAGCCTCTCAGTACACCGGAAAGCTGGACATACCATTTACTTATCAGCCTTGTTCTGAGCAGTTTCATTCTTTGGTCTTATGCCTCTACTACAATACTGACCTAGGGATATCACTAACAATAACTGAAAATAAAATATTAAACAGTCTCATGTGGTAAGATTTCTACAGGGTCGTAATAACTTGTTATTGGCAGGTAGTTGCCACAAGACCTATTAAATAGGTCAACCCATGAACTGAAAACAAGCTATTTATTTAAGGCTTTCTGTTTGCAGTGAGTGCCTTTTCTCCTCATTATATGGCAGTATTTCTGACCCTGGTTGAGAGTTTTATAAAGAACAGCGTGGGCTCAAAGGCAAATAAAACGATTGCTTTGGTACACTCCCATGTTCTTTTGTTAGGAGGCAGCTACTAAAACTTGACAATCTTTATCACATAAAAGTAAGCATATGGAAGCAAAGGAAAACATATAGGCCAAGGAAAAGTAACTTCTAGCACCCAAAGATTTTCCTAACTCAGGCATTTTTACTAGAGAAGAAGGAAGAGACAGTCTCAGACAACTTGAACTGGCTTTTGAACAAATGTGCTTCATAAACTGCAAGAAATGGTGCAATGTTTTACTAGTGTTGGACTAAGGGCACTGATCCAACAAGCACAGGGTTCTTTCCATTCAGCAGGTGGGGAGAGAACACTTGTTATATATGGCATCTTTTTACCATGAAAAATATGCATTCTGATTTAGTAGGCAAGAGAGAACTTTTGGAGTATCTTTGAAGAGGCATACCTGAAGTTACAAAATAGTTGCCAAGACACTTTTTAATGTATGGTGCTGAAACTGGAGGCATAGCAAAGAAATTTTCCTAAGTTGGCATGCTTTCTGCTTGTTTTCCCTGGTTTGTAACTGATGCACTGTTCTCTTACTGGTGGCACTGTGCCATCACCTCCTCTGCTTCTGACATGTTCTTGCATCTTGAATCTAGTCTGAGTATTCGGTCTCTGTTTTTTTCTAATGCTGTGGGGACTGTTAAAGGAAAAACAAACTCTCCAATTAGGAGATTTTCCAGCTGGAGAAAGCAAAGTTCCAAAACTCTATATTAAAAGAAGGGAGGACTTCCCCAAATGTCAGTGGCTGCAATAACAGGTCACGCATTGTACAAGTGTTGTACTTTAAGCTTTTAAATGGAGCCATTAGAAATTGAAGCTTTTAGTGCCGACTGTACTATAATGTGTAGAATGCTTTGTAATCCTTGAGAGTAAGAGCAATACAATGTCTTTTTATATATTTTTCATGCTTAAATCGTCAACTCATTTACATTGGGGCTAAGAGTTATTATCTCCATTTTTTATGTGATGAACTGTGATGAAGACCAGCTAGGTTCCTCACTGAAGGGTACAGAGCAGTCAGGGAGAAAGTCAGGACTACTGACAACTGTGCACCTATGCTGCACTTCCTACTGTGTATATTTGTTGCCACTGACCAGTTCTTTTTCTTTGCCAGAGGTTCTGTATTTGAGTAGGCATTCTGCAGAGAAAAAGACTTGGCAGCATGAAACACTGCTTGCTTTTCTGTGTATGCTGAATAAAAACACAAGTGTATATGATATAGACAAGTAGAGATACATCAATACATAGATTAAAATGAATAGAGTAATTGCAAATTTAGTTTCTATTCATTTGCTGAAGTATTGGCTGACCCTCTGTTGTGAAATCAATGTAGAGTACCATAGCTGAAGTCATTATTTACTTCTTCTTCTGAATTCTTACCAATGGCCTAGAATGGGCACCCTCTGCCTTGCAGCTTCTGCCCCTGTGATTTGATTACCAGATCATTGCAACTTTTGTGTCAAAACAGTTGAGCCAGCAGCACACCAGCAAAAGTCAAAGTGGTGACACTTTTAATGGCAAAGCATTCCTTTGGGGAGGAGGCAGAGCACACCTGTCATTATTCTGTGGCCATGACAAAGGACACTGCACAAACACTAGGAATCTGGATGATGAGTTTCTCATGAACATGAATTCTCAAACCCACATCCATCAAATGCAAGAGGTCTTTAACAATAAGGAGATCTACAGTGGTGCAGCACAGCTGAGACAAAGAAAGGTTATTCAGGCAACTGTAGGTCACAGCAGAGAAATAACTTTAAGTTATTGGAAGAACAATGTCCCTGCCAAGACCTTCTGCCATTTTCCGTAATTTCCTCTGCGGCTGAAGCTAGATCGCTCTCAGCTGAAAGTACCAGGTCTCTGGGTTGGCATGAATAGGCCACAGAAACTGCTAAGGAGGAGGACAAGATAAGGGAACATGACTGGAGACAAGGCAGGGGACAAAAGACAAATTGAGGTGTGAGATAATGGGGTACAATAAGGAAGGAAAGCAACCTGACAGGAGATGAAGCAGACAGTCAAAAATGGAAGAAGAAATGTGTCAGTCTAACAGCTTACTGCTGCCAAGGGCATGGTTCTGCCTCCCAGACCTCCACTTTGGGTAGCACTTCTTCCTCCTTTTACCTGTTCTGGCACTGACACTGTCTCAGTGAGGCAGTTCAGCTCACTGAACTGTAGCAAAACCAGACTTTCCTCTTTCTCAGTTTTTACCTTACTCTCTTTCTCTCCCCTTCCTCCCCTAGCTAAGTCTGTTCTCGGCTGGACCATCAGGCTCAGATGGGGCAAGATGATTTCACAGGAGCTGGGATTCAGGGCAGTGGATGCAGGACTGCCATCTTCCTTAGCACATGGATTGATTCAGTCCCCTCCTGAAGCATCACTCTGAGTGCAGCCATCCCATCCTCAGGCATATTTGCTACACGTTGGATCTGTACAGAATTCCCACCCAAACTGAGGGAGGAAGGGTAGATGTTTGCTAGCCTGAAGTCTAGGAGAAGTTCTTAGGGATGCAGTATTGCATTTAATAGATCTTTATTAAATCTCATGATTCAGAGGATCTGAATCATACTGTCTGTTTCATGCTGCCATTGCTGTGACTTATGGTGCCTAAAGAAAATTCAATCATAGACACTGAGATTTTATTTAATCCTTTCAAACAGATCACGATAAGTACAAAGTTATTTAACAAAAGAAAGCTGTTTAGTAAAAAGTGCTACTGTTAAATTATATGTGGATATATCCCTCGGTGCTGTTATTACAAGATTCTCTCTGGGTTCTGACCTCACAAGCATTTTAATCTCTTCCTTTGAGCATTAACCAGCTTTTCCAATAACCAGCTCTGGACAATGCTTCTATGCCAGAGTGGGCACATAGAGGCATATTCCAGCTGCTATTAGGCTACAACAACTTCGAGTGTTGAGAGGATTCACACATTCAAATCACAAACAAAAAATTTGACTTAAATTTGTTCTTAAGTGCTCTGTCTTTCAGATACTGTTAAGATGCTGAATTCAGAAGAGGGGTACAAAACCAGCTAGATCTCAAGAAAAATCTGTCTTACAGAGAGGCTGATAGGCAAAATAGATTGAAATTCTTCAAAGAAAAGGTCAGAGGAGATCCTGCCATGATACCTGGGTAACTGTGTGGAGAAGAGATTTCGAACAGACTGTCCTTTGTGCAGGCAGCAGCAGAGACCAGCAACTAGCAGCGTACCCCAGGGGTCAATACTGGGTCCAATCATCTCTTCATGTAAAAGGCACTTTTTATCTCAGGGACATGAATCTTAAGTCACAATACACCACAACACCCAGCTTTACTACTGATCACTTTGTTAATAAATGATATGAACAGATTACAAAAAAAAATTTGTAAATATTGCTAAAAGTCTCTCACATTTTTCCAAAGAAGGTAAGAAATTTGGCAAGTTTTCATAAAGACATGCATACATCTAGCTGTTCTACCTGCACCATATTCCATTAATAAAATCACTCATAAATGCTTTCATACTCAGCTCAGTGTTATCATTGTGGTTTAGTGCATTTTTACAGTAGCAAGACAGACATTTGCATTTTATTTCCATTTTAACATGAAAGCCTGAATCAAGGACTGTACTGCTTCCACTGTTTCTTCGGGTTTGTATATTGCTCCCTAGTCCTCTCAGAAAACAAGGGACACTTGAGCTGATATTGTGAAGTGCCTCATATAAGACAGCATTTTAAAAAACTCTCTTTCATGTGGTTCTCAGCAGCACTTCATTTGCAAAGAGCTTGAGCTGACCCTCGACACTGCTGTTGAAGAAAGGAAAAGACGTTCTCACTCACAGAGGCTTTATGATCTCCCTGCAGATGGTATCATCTTTGCCTGGTACATTTGTACATCACCTAACATAACAGAAGCACATTTTGAGACAAACAACTTCAGTAGCGGTATAACATAATCATATTTTGGAGTGAGAGAGGTAGCCCTGCCAGCAGAGCATTCATTTGCAAGTTAGTTTTTACCCCTTTGAGTCTACAGCGAACTGGAGCTGTAAAGGTTTCTACTGATTGAAAGCACATTTTAGTTTCTCCTTAACAGAAAAAAAAAAAGTGATGCATCCTACCAATAGACCCTCCATTTTGTAAATCCACCCATGGGTGATTCAGGGTGCCAGATGCAGAGACGCTACCTGATTAATGCAAAGTATAAGACTGCATGTTTCTTCCAAGGTCAGTTTCTGTAACTGGCACTTCTCAGCTAAGGCATTTATATTTTTCTTATTTTCTCTTTCAAGGCTTGGTACCAGCTCAGTGCTATGGAGACACAGTGGGCTTTACCCCAGGACCCACAGGTGGCCAACACTGAGCTTGACCAGCAGCGGGACCAGAAGGGCTGACCAGGTTGTTTGGCATCCATGGAACTGAACAAAAACCACTTTACCTATTATGTCAGTTCAGATGTACAAGCTAGATACTACAACAGCTACTTTTTCAGGATCCCAACTGTGGATTTGGAACCCACAGCCTACTGTTCATGTCCCCAGTGTAAGCTATGGGGAGCACTATAGAGGAGGGATCCAGAAGGCCTCCTTTCTGTGTAGTGAAACATAAAGAGCTAGGCAACTGGACATGGTAGGTACTGGTGTCCCTCTGAAATCATATCCCTTATTACATTGAAATTTGCACTTTAAATCCGGCATAGTTACATTTTCTGTTTGTTTTTAATGTACCAAATGTGATAAATCAGTATTTTAAACTCATTGCCTAGTAGTACCATTTCCCCAGGGAAGGCTTTCAACATTCCTTCCAGCCAAGAAAAAAGTGAACTTTTGAACCAGGCTTCAAACTATTCAGAGTACTGACAACAAAACTACACATTCATAGAGCTCAGTGAAGCCTACTACAGGCAAGTTTTGTTGCAGTGACCCATCTAGAGTAATCACATGGACTCACACAGTGTTTCTGTGGTCTCTCTAGTGCCAATAATAACTGTAAAATTCTGTGTGCTACCACCACTGAAGTCTTAATAATATAAAAAAATCTTTGAAGCTTTATAAAACTTAGAGCTTCTGCTCTGGCCAGCTATTTAATGTTTGGGGTTTTTTATCACGGCAAATGAGACAGAATTAAAGGTAGAGCTCAGGGGCACCACTGCCAGGGGAGACAAGGACTCCATGCTGCTTTGTTCTCTGTCATGGACATAACATCCATGTGCACCTAGAAAATTAACAGGTTGAGTGGGTGGGGTTTTATAGAGGCTTTAGTTCTTTCTCTCTGCTTTCTTGCTTTACTTAAAACCATGACTTCAACATGTGGGTATGGCCTTTATGTAAAGCCAACAAAAACTCTTTAACAATAGTGTGATGCAAAAGAGCAAACTTGATGACCTCCGCCTACTAAAAAAATACAACCAAAAGAATTGACTGAAGTCACTGGCACATGGACAGAAAACAAATTAATGGCAGTCATCAATTTCTGGTGAAAGAATCAAATATGTAAAAAGCTTACCTGAACATATAGTGAGCTGCTGTCTGTGCTAGAGCACAGACTGATTTGTTCTGTAGAACAGAAATTTCAGTCCCAGATTTGGGCATCTCATATAAAATATCAATGGTGACCTCAGTCAGATCTAGTATTAATTTTCCTCCCCTGGAAAGCTTTCCTTCTCATATATCTGATTCTCTACCAACGAGTCAAAGGCAAGAAAAGCTAAGAAAACACCTCTTTAGCCTGATCCTAAATCAAATCCCTAATTTCTTCTGAACTCTGTGTCAAGCAAACTTTACAATCTTGATCATTACGAGAAATCAAATGCAAAGTTTCATTTCCTTAGTCTCAAGTAAACAAACCTATCAAACCTATTTCCTCAGAGCTCAGTAACACTTTCTTGCTTTTCAAAACAGAGATACTGAAGGATGAAGCATGCCTATGATTCAGACCAACACCAGAAATTCTCTTGCCATCTGAGAGAATGCCCCATTCGTTGGCCTGGAGTCGTTTACATTTGCTCTTCTCTCTCCTTTTCTGCTGTAACATATCTCACTCTTGGGAACACAATAACAGACAAGTGACAGGGTTAGGTGTTCGTGGCCCTACATCAGCTTTGGAGTCTGATTCTTCACTCACAGAGACATCGGTCTGGCCTTGCAGGTAGGCATCTAAATCTGTTAGCAGACAAGGCATACCAGAACCTTTAACTTCAGCATTTCCTACGATTACTTTAAGCATTTTTGTTTATGTTTCTTCACTCCCTATGCTCATTCCAAACCCCAGATGGAAATACCTGAATCTTCACTTTTGTGTATAGTAATTATTGTCTTCTAAGCTAGAGTCATCGGTGCCAGCCCAGGGGCCAAGCAGGAGACACAGATGGTGGACGTGTCACCATTGCACAAGCCACACTTGTGAATCTCTGTGAACCTGCTCTGTGGTTCTGAACTGAGTATTTGCTAGATGGCGGATGGTGCTATCAACACACTTGTACAGGAATGTTTATGTAGTTAGGAATAAAAATAAACATTTCACAGGATAAGACACACAATCTAACTTTCAAGTAGTTTATTCTTAAAAACAAAGAAACAGGAATCTAATTATCTTATTTTGTGGCCAGAGTCAATATGACTGTCAATGACAAGATAGAAGTGGGGTTCAGTGCCAGTCTAAGATTTTTCTGCTATGAAATCAGAAAGAACATATTTTGTGTACTTGGCTGCTCTCAAAATGCATGGAATGAACACTGCAGAGAAAGTGAGGAGTCCAGCCTTCAAGGATGAGAAATGAGTTTATGAATGATTAATGACATAAGAGGAGCACACAGTTCATAGTATGCTAAATTTTTACAATTCACTTGCGACGTCCCATTTGTTATCCCAGACTGACAAATCCTAGGATCTTCATCGCTCCAAAATTTGTGTTCTTCTCCATCTTTGAAGGATTATTTGTCTTCATGACCTACCCTAAGAAGAAATACTCATCACAGAATCATAGAAGAGACTTGGCTGGAAAAGACCTCTAAGTCCAACCATTAACCGAGCACTGCCAATTCTCCACTACACCATGTCCCTCATCACAATCTCTCCAACTTCCACTTAAGATATGTTTAAAATTTTAATACTTTTCTATGCACTAAGGCACAAAGAACTTGTGAGTAATCCACAATCCTGACTTTTGAAAGAAGTCCTGACTCTGTACACAAGAAGTGAACATAATGGTAAACGTAACAGGCATGCCCTAGTCCAGACATTGTGCCACACAATAAACTGCTTAACTAGATACTCAAAAAAGAAAAAGGTATACTTCTTATATGGTCCCAGAAATTGCTAGTATTTAAGCCAAAAATCCTTTCAAACTGGTTTGCCTTAAACTGCACAGAGACTCTTAATGACACATGCTTGAATCTGGACTCAGCTGTAACTAGTGGTTGCTGCACTGGCTTTAAGACAGATGGGAAAAGGGTTGGAAATTGTATGTTTGTATGAAAAAGATATGACTGAGTGTATTAATTAGAAGCAGAAAGCAAGAAATATTTCAGAATGAACAGAATGGCCTTGTTTATGTAGGCAACTTAACTTGCTTTCAAATTCCTCAAAGTATCTTTAACATTGAGATTATCCTGCTTCTCAGCAGAGATCACATTGTTTCTCATGTGCATACAAAGCATAGTTCTTGACAGAGAACTGCTGACTGTGTAGAGAAGCTTAAAGAATGAGAACTTGTCTGCTGTGTACGTGAACACAGCAAGCAAGCCTACAAAAACAGCATGGCAAGTCCATTCAGATAGATCCTGTCCTGTCATTTCATCTATGCTTTCTTGTACAAAAAGTCTTCAAGCAAAAGAACACTTCTGAATGCTATCCACACCCACAAACAGATGTAGAAGTGGAAAGCTAATACAGCAATTGGCCATGATAAACTCTCAAGAGAGATTTTGTAACCCACAATTGGCCAGGATAATCCCAGCCACATAGTTTGTCTCCCATGAAAACTGTTTGACCTCAGATTTCTTTCTTGGAGCATGCGGCTGGGTTTTTTTTCCATGTCCCTTCCTTGGGCATTCAGTGAAATAGCTCTGTTTGCTAGTGTTTCAGCCATTCCCAGTGTAATATGAGGGTGTCAAATATGCAATGTTATTTTGGGTTTACAAACTTATATTAACAGCATGGTCGGTGGCATGTGATTAGAATAAAGATAATGTGAAAATTTCAAAGGAATGTTACCAGACACTAAAACTCCCTTAGAAAGGGAGACTTCACAATTTGTTGGAGATTTTCAGGGAAGGATCCTAGAGTCTCCATTTTATGTTTAGAACAGTCACATTGTGAACAGTCTCAGATTTGTTAAGATTTCCATCCAAGGCAACTGCAGGTATATATCAAAGCAGAAGCCTTGATTCTCTGTGAATAAATATCACAGAGTGGCAAAGTAGTGTAGCATTTGTTATCTTTAGTCCTATAAAAAGATGACACTCAACTTGTTAGTTCAGCACCTCATGTTCCAACAATAACAATACTTCAACAATTTTCTGAATTTATGATTCATTCAAAATCATTAAACTGACACAAAACATTTAGCAAAGAGTTCTTGGACAATAGCTGAATCCTAAGAAGATTCCCAGAAGAGTCCTTCTGACCCTCAACTGCATATCTCAAGGAATCATACACAATCAAACTGATGAGTTTTATAGTATGTCATTTTCTTACTCCAAACCCTATGTTCACACATGAATCACACACTGAGAACAGTGTGAATACTAATTTAAAGGTGCTCTGTAGGAGCTATTCTTCACGATGAAAGCCATTAGTATAAAAATCAAGATCAGAGTTGGGAGTTTTATTTCTGAAAACTGCATTATTTTGCATAGTCCCGAAGTCCATAATTCATCTCCAGGTGATAAGGATTTAAGGGCAAAACTAGAAGGGGTAAACAAGGGAAGAAAGAGGTCTATATTGTTTTCTAACAGTATTCTGACATCAGAAAAAAAAAAAAAAATATATTTTTGGCAGATACTAAGGGATGCTTATTCCAATTTGTGTGTATGATTCACATGCACAGGAGTTCACAATATCAACAGTGGTATTGGATTTTAGAAGCTATGAGTAAATCATTCTGATGGAAAACAAAATGTAACTTGATCTCTGTCAACCAGTTCTTGGAAAATAAACCACGTGTAAAACTTGTGAAAGAGGCAGAGTTCCCATTAAATCAGCTTGTCTGAAATATCTATAATTTTTGTTTGGTACTCAACAAATATGTTAATATGTAAAGAGGCTGCAGACAGACCAAGTGGCCACTGGAAGGTTAGGGCCAACCTGATGAAACTCCATTTCAAGTGAACAGCTAGCCGAAAAACATGATGCATAAGTGCTTCATAATATTCTTGGATGCTGGGAGTAAGATGGACCTAAAACACCATAGATTGTCCCACAAAGATGAATTTTAATCATATTAGCATGATCAGTAGTTCAGCCGTGCTTTGAATCTGCTTTGGGCCTGTTAGAATATGAGTATGAATAACAAAAGCAACAGCAGCTACTTTTACAACTTGCTGGTCTGCACTCACAGATCATATGGTAACAATCCTATCTGCCCAGGACAAGAAAAAAAATCCCTCTTTTAACATTGCCAGTGGAATACTCTGGCACATGTCTCTTCATTCCTCCCTGCTGTTGCGTTTGAAAAGGAGTTTGTCACTGTAGCTACTATTGGATGCAGTGACACTGAAGTGTTTTCCAGACAACAAAGAGCGGAGGCAGAAAAGCTTCGTACTTTCCAAAATGCAGAATCTCAACCAATATTGTGAATATTGCTAAAGTAAAACTTGAAAACCTGTTAAATTTTCACTGTTGCACTGAGCAGCCTTTATTTAACAGGCAAATCCTAAGGGAAACAGTAACAACACAAAGGAAAAAGAGAAATACAGCAGTTTCTGATACTGTCCACAGTATTATGCAACATGTTATAATATAACAAATCATTTGGGATCTTATCTGGAGTATTTTCTTTACCTGTGCATCTTTCTAAACTGTTCTCATTAAAAACTCTTTTGCTTTCAATGCTCATTCATCAGGAGGTCTTTTGTTATCCGAAGGCTAAGAAAACAGAAGGGAAAACAAGCAGCCCAAGCTATTGTATGTCACCGAGCAATGCCTTACTGCCACCTTGTGTTGAGTAGAAAATCTGAATAGCTCATATTACAGAGACATTTAAACAAAACAAAACAAAACAAAACAAAAAAAAAAAATGCTGTGCATAAACAAGAAGGAAAACTTTCAGGAAGGTATGTGTGAATATATAAATACATGTATAATATTATAAAAATGGTTTAAGAGTTCATAAAAAGAGGAAAAATCTTAATATTAATGTCAAATTTGTCTTCACAAGCAAGTGGCAAATGTCCACTAATGGTTAACAGGCTTTTGGCTGTTAAAAACTGAAAAACAGGCAATTTTTTTTCCTGGGTAAAATTAATGCAAATTTATGATCTTATTCCCCGTGTAGATTTTTTTTTTTTTTTTTAACAGCTACATCATGAATAATGGGTTTTCTTGAGAAGCTAGGGAGATTTTTAACCTACTCAGGCTATTTTTCAAACATTGCAAACAACACTTTTCACACATCAGTACATCCAAGTAATGAAAAATTCCTATAGTGCTGTAGCTTTTTACAGTTTAGAATAAACCCACATGCTGCAGACAACTCCCACCCATCAGATAAATCATATATATTGACAGGATTGGTCCTTGCACTTTAACAACTTACAAAATCATTGCTTAAAGAGAATCTGCCCTCTGGTAGCTCCACAGAGATTAGTTTTCCTTGCGAAGTAATCACTGCACAGCAACACATAGACACACACACGCATGTACAGAGAAAGTCAAGAGATGGCAAACTCTTCTGCAGCAAACATTTGACGTTGTAGAAAGATGATAAAAGAACATAGTTAATCAAGTCCGTATTAAAGGTGCTGCCATTGCTATGGGTTTGCTCTCTATCCATCATTACCAGACAATGCTGTTCCCTACAGTGACAGCTCACCGAACACCATCCTTTGTGCTTTGAATCAGTTGTTTTCAACTCGTAGTTTGCAGACCACTCAAAGTCCTGTGGACTATTTCTAAGTTGCCTGCAAAACTAGATTTTTAAAAAGACCACTTTTTTGAAAGAGTACATACCTTGTGTAATCAACTATATATGCAAAGTTGTCAAAAGGCTTTACTTCTCCAAAATTTAAAGATCTACAAACCAAAACAGGTAGAAAAGCACCGAATTAAAGCTCAGATGTGATCTCAAAACTTTGGGGGCCACTCACAATTGCAACATTTTCTTTAGGTCACCACATACTTTTAACTTCAAACCTGTTGAAACCAGTAAAATGTTACTACCAGCTTTACTGCTTAGTATGATGCCAAGCACTAGTTACAAATTGCTTGAGGCTTTTCAAGGTTGACATGTTACCGTGGCCTCAGATGTCCTTAGTACAGTAGATAAAATTATTATTAGATAAGCCTTAAGTAAATCAGAAAGTATCTTGTGGTGGCAATATTGATTAGTGAGAAGTGGTTCAACTAATTCCATCATCATCAAATGGTTCATATGAGCATTACAAAATGGCAATGGACTAAAGCTATTCAAGTTTCACCTGCCAGAAAGTCGGTGCCCATGATGCCATTAATCCCAGCACAAAAGAAGTTCTATGGCTTCATGGAGTATGACAAAAGGATGAACACTAGTTACTTAATTCTGTGTGGATGATAAAGACTCTTTTCAGACATTTATGACCATTGCTAACCCTAACCCCAAGACATAAAAATGAGTTTAATGTCCTTGATGGAGGCACAATGTTGTCTCTCAAGAGTTCACTGACTTCAGTCACTTCAGTCTGTCCTCAAGATATTATTTGTGGGGCTGGTGAAAGTGCTTCTACAGCAATAAAAAAATAAAATAATAATATTTAAATACATATAGTATGAATTACCACTTAGCTCTTGATGTCTGTAACTAGAATACATCTTCCCACTCCCATACTAACTCCTTGCTCATTATAAGAAACTTTTATCTGCTACTGTTATTTCTAACTAGGAAAATCTGTGCTTTAGGCAGTCATGGGAACATATTAATGAAGTCTAGATGTAGTGAGTGGCAGAAGATGCTATGGCACAGCTTGAGAGGCCCAAAACAGGGGATTGCTTCATATCCAATAGAATAACCAAGTCACACTGCCTGTGACTGCTGAACAAAGAAGATTAGAAAAAAAAAAAACAACCAAACAACTCAAAGATAGAAATAGAGATGAGAAAAGGGGCAGAAAACACATTATTTGTGCCCCAAATCCTTCTTCCAGTTAAGAACTTTTCTAAGAGAGGAATTTTTAAACCCTATTACTCAGTCTTGAGTGATCTCTTACAGCACCCGTGTTGGGCTCCCACTAGGTTCCACAGCAATGCTTCTATAGTCCCAAGCCCTCCTTTCTTCCTAGCCATCTCTTTTTCCTCAGGAGTCCTTCAAGATTTGGTGACAGTCATATCATCCTGCCTCAGTTCTGTTGGTTAAGGAGAGGTTAGAAGGCAGCTCTCCTCTTGCTGCTGCTCTATTTTTTGCTGGCCTTGCCTTCTTTCATTTCATGTCCTTTCCTTGTTTTTCTTCTCTCTTCTTTACTTTCCTCTTCCGTTACAAAAAGAAGCAGCAAGACCCCATTTTCAGTCCCAAAAGTGCTCAAGATCATTTATATCAGAGACCCCTCCTGGCTATAAGCACTAAGATGAGAGTAATGAGGAGTTTCTCAGGCTTTGTTACCCCAGCTTCCATTCTGTCACCTTTGTGTCAGTTGTAGGAATCCTGAATATATAATATGGTAACATGTTTGTGTGAGTCTCTCCCAGTCTGCATAACCTATTCCATGTGTACATTCATAGCAGTGTTTCATGGTCTCGTTTCAGATCCTTCAAAAAACATACTTGTGGTTAGTGTGCCTGCCTGTAAACACGAAGATCTATGAGGCCAAATACCAGGAAGTAATCAGAGAGTCATGCATTTAAATGTCTTTAAGAGTAAAGGAGAGGTAATTGAGCTGGTCTGTTCTGTTGCAGCATTGTCAAATTACCAGTGCTCATACAGATGCCATACTTTCCTCTGGCAGGGTGTGGGTGTAAGTGAAACCTACTAAAAAATGGTTGCTTAAGACTGAAGTTGTCCCTTTCTTCCACATTGCAGGGAGAAAACTCACCCATATCCACAGGTGAAATACCCATCAGTATCAAGGCTGCATAGTATGAATTGGGATTATAAATCCACACAAAATCTAACCGCTGGTGACTGATGCCAGCAAACCCTTGACTGTATCACAGCCTTGAAGGCTTTCAGCTGGAAAAAACCTTGTCTGGAAGCCCTAGCATGTGAACCATGCCTTCAGTGGTCTTTGAATCAGCGTTGTCTGATGGCAGCCATTGGTGACAGCTTTTAGCAGACTAATATTTTCTCCTGCTTCTGTCTGTAAAACCAGAAGGTAATAGCTCTGTATTGTTTTAACTCGTCCATGATAAAGAAAATACAAGAGAAAAATGTACCCTTATACAGCAGCCCATTGTGCAGTGCAGATTTACCCACACCATCATGGACAATGGCTGCTCAGCTGCCAGTATTTAACAATAAACAAGCATCAACAAACAAAAATTTTTGACAATAAATTGAATTACTGTTTGGGGGGAAGTCGTTTTTTGTTTTACATAACACCAAGGAAGAACTTGCTCAGGAAGGACATTTCAAGCAGAAGAGCTATGCAAGTAAAACATCAATAGAAAGAGAGCCCTGCATCTGGGACAGAGGATAAAAGGGAGCTAAGCAGACAGCAGGATGCAAAATGACAGCTGTTTAAACCACATTTCTAACTGCTGTGGCCAATGGTTTGATATCACCGAGGAACAAGCAGGCAGCCATGGGGAGGGTAAGACACAGAAAAACAGAAAAGATCAGCATATTATTATTTCTATTGTGACCAGATTGTCTGTTCCTGTCCAACTTTCATAATAGCTAAGTAGCAACTGCCAGAGTTTACCCCATCCAAACATCTGGTTATCCAGGCCATGCTTTCCTCTCTAAAGCTTTAATGAATTTTAACATGCTTGAAGGAGCATTTCCCTCTAGCCTACTGAGATAAAATAAGATATAAACAGTCCCTTTGGACCTGATACATCCTCTGCTCAGTAGTGTTTCCAAAATGGCTTATTCCCCCATCCTTCCAGGCAATTTATTTGCCCCTAGATCTCCTGGCTCCTGACATACTGAAAAAAGCATCTCATGAAGTACATAAAAGCCCTATGCCTTACGAAAAGGACCATTTTCCCACTCTGTCCAGGAGCAAGCATAAAGCTGCTGAAGAGGGTACTTCTTACCACCAAATACTATGATGAGGCTTTGCAGCAATGGAGGATGGTACCTCTTAGCTTTGGTACTTCTCTCCATGCCGCCTTCACCCATGACAGAGCACAATTCTCATCTGCAGCAGCTGGTCTGTGAATGCTTCTAGCCCTCAACTGTATTTTTATACTGCTTGCAACAACCAGACCTCCACAATTGTCTCTAATTGTCTTACCAAGCGTGACCCACCCTTTCCAAAATCTGTCTGACAGGAGAAGGTTGGGAATACAGCTGATAGTCCAAGCAACTGTGATCAAAACCAACCTTCTAGGAAAATACAGAGTCCTACATGGCAGTGTGAAAGGACAAAGGGAAGAGAGATGGTGGAAACTGACCTGACACTCCAGTAATTCCTGGAATTACTCCAAACATGCATCATAAGTTTCCCCTTGAACCAAACACCTAGGTGCCTTCACATGACACATTGCTTATTTGCTCATTCAATTTCTTATTCTGAGCACCCAGAATACCTCACAGGCGGGCAAACGTTCTTCAATCCAGTAACTTTGTACTGTCAGCAGATGGAAGCCAGAAAGAATTGTGAGTGAAAGCTTCCACCCAGATTTCAGCAAGGTACTTCTACACTGCTTTAGGAAGTCTTTAGCCTTTCATTCACATTAGCTTACACTGAAACCAGTTACATAAATGAAAACTCTGGTTTTAGTACCATATACAGAGAATGATGATAAACAATATATTGTTTGACAAGGTGCCTGCTGAGAAGTCACAGCGTACTGAATGAAGCTATGCAGTTTTTTGCTCTTTGCACAGAACTATCACATCAGAGGAAAAGAAAGGTGATGGTACCTCTTTACATAGCTCTGTAAGCCTGCTGCTATATCCACTGCATCATCGCTCTATCAAAGACACTCTGACAATAACAAAATTCAGAAAAGGGAGAAAAAGTGCATGGATGAAGGATGGATTTTTCTGCAGCCACTTGCTTCAGAGCTTCGATGATTACCACAGCTACTGCTCCTACTGGTTCCTGTTTCTCCTAGTTCCCCTATTTACTGCTATTATCTCCCCTGCCTTCTCACTACAACTACCCAGCTGCCTCCCTCTACCACCTCCCAGGTGCTGTTGCATATGCATCTCAGCTGTTCCTGCTCCCCAAGCACTGCAGACTCAGATACAAGAAATAAGGCTGAGAGCAGTAAGCTTGTGACTTACACCACTACCTGTTAGGGGAGCTCCTTCCCCATTCCAGGGCTCACAACACCCCATGAATCACATGCAAATCCCCAAAAATTCCTTCCACTTTGACCTGACCAGAATGAGATGAAAATTGCACAACAGGGACAGTTTCTAGCATCCAAAATGAATTTAGGCTGTATAGTTAGAAAGCATAGCTGGAACTTATGTTGTGTACTGGGACACTGT
Source organism: Podargus strigoides (assembly GCA_028020825.1). Classification (NCBI taxonomy): domain Eukaryota; kingdom Metazoa; phylum Chordata; class Aves; order Caprimulgiformes; family Podargidae; genus Podargus; species Podargus strigoides. The sequence goes on along the minus strand of CM051663.1, from coordinate 122,262,524 downwards.
AACTGTTGATTAAAACACAGCAGCCATTTTGCTTTGTTCTTTAGTCAAGCAACAAGTGAAGCAGAATGTTGTGTCTAGCTCCAAAACTCGTTTCAGAAAGGAGGGCATTTCTGTCTTTTTTGACTTGAGAAATTAACCAATTTCATTTTCCTTTCCCTCTTCAACATCCCTGTGATAATCCCTTGTTCTCCTAGGAGGGCTGTCCTTTCCTGGCATTTCTCTTCCTCTTTTGGGTTTTTTTTCATACACGTGCACATCCACACTCAAAATGTTTCTGCTATAGTTTGTTATCTGATTCTTGTAGCTCAGGTTTTGGAAGGGCTTTTCAGGGAAAAGGGAAAGATGAGAGATTTGTCTCAGTGGACCTTCTGCAGCCTGCCAAAATCAAATGTGACAGCAACAGACCGACACAGCAGGAGGTGTCAAAGATGGCTGCAAGACTAGAGACACAGACCAGTGTCACGGGTGAACATTATCTGTAAATCTCACACATGGTCTCAGCTGGAAGATGCCTCTGAAATCTCAGCTGCTGGTCTCTGAGGCAGGATCTCATGGTTGCATGTCATGTTCATTTCCAATTTCAATTTTCTAGGAAAAGCAATGCATTAACTTGCAGTGTCCAGAGATTTTTTTATTTTTTTTTTTTTAAATAGTCCTTCACAAGGACATTCAAGTTATATTCCAGATTTCATCTGAAGGTCCCCTTACAGAGGTCTTTGTGGCATTTGAGATCATGGAGCTTTGACTTTTACCAGAGTTTGAGGCCTCAGTTGAATGCATTCTTATATCCACAAATTTGTCACTGGCTACTGACACATTGGTGCGGAATACCGAACATATGCATAGGTTTATATCTGTGCAGGGCCACTATATCTTATAGACTCTGTCTGAGGGACTTTGGGCATCCATGTAATCAACCTGTGAGATAATACACACAAAACAGCAGCAGCACAATTACACAGCCACACTGAACTGTGGCATTTCCTGATGTTTAGTGGTTAGGTAAACTTACTCTTGAGTTCATGTCAATTTCTGTATTTGATTCCCCTTGAATTTGTTATTTGTTTGCGATTTTTCCTTTGGGGATAACATTTCAAAAGGCTAATCTCTACTGCTTTGAAGTTATGTTGCTCAGACAATAAGTACACAGCAATCATGCAAATGTTGTTGGTGTTTGACTCAACACTAGTCCAATCCTATCATTTTTATTCTACTTCCCTGTAAACAGGTTGCCTTAAAAGTAAAATATAAGTGAATTGTGAGTATCATCTTTCATTATTCCCTGGACTTATGTAGTTGTTTGGGGCTTTTTAAAATTGTGACCAATCTAGTTCATAATTGTTTTGGACTTCAGGCTTATACTATACAAGCACGGACTACGCCTTTCAAAATAGCAACTTTTTCTTTGTTCTACTGATATGCTTTCCAAATGTTCATATTTTAATCAATTAAAACCTAATTTTCTTTGCAAAAATACAGTCCCTTGCACTTCAGGGAGAGCTATTGCTGTATCAGTTCCAACATTTAATTTTTAGGTTTTGTTATGCTTAAGAATATGTACCTTTTCCATCGTAAATAAATAGTGGGTTTTTTTACTCCACCCAGTATCACCAGCTGAACTAGTGTTTCTAAAACTTTTCAAAAGCAATTGTCTTTTCTTAGAAGACTCCAGAGAAGGGGTTACACAGAAAAATGGTTCTCTCGATGCTGAGGTCCCTAAAAGTAAGGAGGAAGATGTGTCTTGATTAAAAAAGGGCTGGTTTGTATTACTTTTTCAGTTGCTGCCTGGCAGATTAATACTGGGTTTTATCTTCCACGTACCTAAATGCCTCAGGGATAAATACAGCAGTGATCCAAGGTAAAAGCATGACACTGGCTTTCTTTACATGTGGATGATTTACAACATCATACTGAATATTGCTTCTGCCTACTATCTCAGCATTTAAGGCTCATGGCAAATTGCCCTCCTTTTCCTATGTGTTGGTTTCCCACTCTATAAACTGTGCATTAAGTATGACGGTCAGACAAATGGGACTTGAGAACCTCTCTGAGATGTATGGAAGATGCATGACAATGGGGAAAAAAAGGCCGATTTCACTATGCCAAGAGCAGTAATATAGTATAGTCATTCTAGCACTGGAACAGATTATCCAGAGTCTGTGCAATCTCCATCCTCAGAGGTTTCACAACCCAACAGGATGAAGCCCTGAGCAACCTGTTCTGATCTCAGAGCCAAACTAGCTTAGAGCAGGGTTTGAACTAGAGACCTGCTGAGGTCACCTGCAGCCTGAATTACTCTGGAATTCTACATCTTCCGTCATCCTCACAGCCACAATGACTTTTCTAAAGCAAAATCCCATCTCAGAGGTTGCTGGATTTGAACAGGTTCAGAAACTATTAAAGCAATTACTTCTATCCAACTCCTGGTGCTGAATTATGGCAGAGGTGTAACTTCTGTATTACAGGTATGAGATGCTGGGACTACTGCAAGAAGCAATGCCTGGGATTAGTGGTAGCTGAGTAGTGAGTGATGAGGGATCTCACGAGGTTGAAGTTTCAGCGGTGTACTGCAAGGTATCTACTGACAGTGTTTGACAGAAAAATGAAATGAACGGTAGGCACTAACCCAACAGTTTTAGAAGCAGATCTTTCATGTGAAACCATTTCACACCTGAACAGATTGATCAATGAGAACTAAAGTGCCTGAATGGGATGTTTTATGAAATTAATTAAATACAGAACATTGAGAGGTTGAGAGAACAGCCTGTGAGAAATAGAAGATACACACCAAATAGAGAGTAGTCTGGAATAAATCTTCCTGTGAAAGTGCCTGACCACTAGGCTATTGGCTGTGCTGGATCTTGAGTTCTAGAGCAGGGTTTTTTTGTTTTTCTACTAAAAAAAAAAAAATAAAAGTTGCTAAAGCAACTTTGGACTCCTTCCTGGCCTGCGAATAGACTCTAGTCAATGGTTTTCTCAGGCAAAAATTCACATCCCTCTCCATTCAGACTAGGAATGAAGACCCTAAAATTCACTGTGATGATCCTAAACCTCAGTTTAAGCCAAGTCATGACAACTTTCTGTTTCCTGGCACTACAAACTACGTTAGTTGGTGACCAATGAGCTAACTCAAAGCACAATATTATTTTGTTAGGAGAAATGTATCAAAGAAAAGATATTATAAAACAGTAAACTCTGTATGAAAGCTAATTTAACAAAATAAAAGTATCGTCCACATGCTGAACAGCTACATGACTCAGAAAAATCTTTTTATTGTGGAGGAGGTTTATAGTGATGATTCCCCAAACAAACTTTAGTCTCTCTATAAGCAAGGCAGAAAGAAACATCTCCAAGGCATGTTGATATGACATAAAGAGTAAGTATGTGCAACACACAGGGGGGAAAAACCTCAACATTTCTTCAAATAAAAACTTCATCTCTTCTTTAACTATGGAGTTACAACCAGCTCCTTTACTAATTATATTCCATAATAGTTTTATAAGACATTGCTGCTGAATCTTACACATAAAGTCATTTGAAACAGTGACCCATAACTTGGAGAAGATACCAAGTGACAAAGCTAATTAGGATCACTGAATACAGTTTGATTACTGGAAATTACTCTCATTATAATGATAACATATTTCCGGCCATAAAATGCCCCTAGTCTTTACAGTACATATCCATAGAAACACACAAATATACACACAGAGAAAACTGTGGACGCATACATGGTCATTACTAGCCTGGGTTTTTCCTCCAGAGCATTCACAAAATTTCCACTGATGTGCATATATGAATTAATTGCATCCTGCAGACTGGAACCTCTTAGGATCATTTGGCTTTTTTGGTTAATACACCTGCTTGCTTTAGAACCTCACTGCTAAAATGACCTACATGGCCAAATGATAGGAAATGGAGGAAAAGCATGAGGATCAATAAATACAAGACAAAAAAAGGGAGAAAAGAATTTAACTAAAAAGGTAGTAAAATCCTCATCTGCTGTAGTCAAAGCTACCAGTGTTTCAATAGCCTGCATTTCACTATAACTTTTTAAAAAGAAGGTTTCAAATAGCATATCTACATTTTCCTCCATAAGTTCTTTTATTTTAAAGTACAGTTACTGTGATTGTGTGTTTTAGCCGCTCCTTTCTCTCACAAGGAGTTGTCTCCCTCCACTTTCTCTGTTAGAGAAGAAGGAATTGTTCTTATTTTTGCAGTCTCTCCCTCCAGCACTCCCCCCATCATTTCTACCCTTGTGTGGCTGTTCCTTGAAGTTTTTTTCATAAACATATATATTTCTCCTCTTTTCACCAACACTTGCATAGTCTCTGCACAGACACTTTGAGGGGGTCAAGAAATATACCATGTATAATGTTGAATTGTTCAAACCACAAGACAGAATGAGCATGGGATACATAATACTCCTTGATCAAAGTCAATATTCGTTTAGTTTAACATTCAGCAAGAATTTGGAACAGATGACCAAGTGTGTATTTCAACCTAAAGTATTCTTTAATTCTAAAAGTTTAAAAAGTTCCAGGACAAATTCTTCCATCATTCTTCACACAGAATAGCAGCTTGTACACAAAAATCCATCATTTTATACAGGAACTTACTCTGTTAGAATAGATTCTTGAAAACTCCTCAAAGCAGGGTGGATGGGATATTTTCTTTAAATGGAAAAAGTACAATACAGCACAAAGGGAAAAAGGAATCATGGCTGTTTCATAGAGATGCATAGATCAAGTGGGTCATCCACATCACAAAGGAAGTTCAGCACCCTCAGGCAAACTCTGACCAAGCAAGTTGCAATCCCAACCATTGACTACATCACCTGTTGCAAGACCTACTGCTCTGAGAAAAGCTCTGAACCAGAATGGAGAAAGACTGACTTGTGAGATGTTCCAGTGCTGTTTCCACACAGAGGCTATGTCCCACAAAAACTGTGGGACATGGTGTGAGTGCAAAGCAAATCAGTAAAAGCATGTGAGGCTGACACTGATAGCTCATCCTGAGGCTTGACTATACTTCAGGTGCCACTATGGAGCAGTGGCATCCCTGCAAGTGTGATTTTTTCTCCCATTTGTGAACTACTTTCCTACTTCATCTTTCCCAAATATAAGCCTCTCTTTGCAGTACGAGATGTGTCTTCTGACTTGATACATCTATAAAGATCCAGAAGGCTGGTTGTGTTAACAAGATTTAATACTAAAGAAATAGAACTTAATATTATGCCCCTGTTTAGGTTAAAAGCAGCTTTTCCTTGAATTTAGTAGATTTCAAGGATTCCATTCAACTTTCAAGCAAATGCCATTTCACCAGTTTTAAATAAATGCTGCAGTTTTAATGCAGTGAATTGTCTAAACAGGATGGTGTAATATTTGCTTATACTAGTAGCTAGGCATTTTATTAATATGCCATATTATTTGTTATCCTTCCCATTATGAGATTAAGTGATCATCTTGGCAGTTTAAGTCGATTTGTTTTATCATTTACAGGGATGAAAATGGTGCTCGCATGCTGCAGATGGCATCATCTGCTGACTAGAAAATTTATTCACGAGATGAGCTAGACCTGAACACTGTTTCAAACAACTTTCAGACACTGATAGATAGTTATTGAGTATATTTTATGGAGAAAATTTCAAGTACCATTTAGGCAATATTTAAAGAAAGCAAAAAAGGCAACTTCAGATTTTTTTCTATTAAAGAAGTCAGAAATATGACATGGATAAGTTTCTGCAGAAGAAGGGTTTTCTTTGGAAGGAAAATTTCACAAGAATATCTTTAGGTTACCATAAATTTTGAGAGACTGATTTCTTCAAAATGACCCACTCATGAGATTTTTCCATCTGTTTTCTATATTGAAAGGTTCCTCATAATATAGAAATAAAAAGATATATAGGAAGAACTGTTTAGCAAGATACTGTTAAGGATTTCAGAAATATTCTATGAAAATAATACTCACACATTTTATGATTTTTATAATAACTAGCTCTAGCCTCTGAAAACTTTAGGCACTTAAAGACATTTCTCAGAATTCCAAATTTCAGTCCTGAACGTGAAAAATCTTTTCCTTCAGCCAAAGTTTTTATTGGTTCACACTATGTCTTAAAAACTAACATACTGAAAGAGCAAAGTATGAAATAAGTATGATATAACTGAAAGCTAAAGGATGCAATGATCTGCAGACACTGCCACAAGAAATCCTAGTGATGGATGCATTAGCAATAAGCTGAGCTAAGGAGCCTCCAGCCTGGTGGCTCTGTGGAGCCCAGGTCACTCCCCGGCAGAAATGAAACACAAGGTCTAGACTCTTTCGGATCACACAAACCCAGTCAATGTGCACTGCTGCATCTGAGGAAAAGCAGAAAAACCCAGAAATGAGTAGTCAGGAATCTCTCATTAGCCCCAGATTCAGTGTTCCAGCCTTGGCACAAAGCGAGGTGCCTTTTGGAGGTAATGACTGACAGGCTTCCAAAAGAGGTCTTAATTAGCAGTTGGCAGGAGTGTACAACATCCAGAATGTATAAAAGTTGTGTTACACTGGTAAAGCCTTATTGTGAGCCCAAAATCTCAGAGCTACTGATTTTAATGACAGAAGCACTGCCACCATCACCGAAACAAGGATTTCACCCCTTCTGTATAACGGAAATAAATTCATCATGTTTGTCATACAGGGGATATGAAAATTACCCACAAGACAACTGGTAGCTATTAAGTATGCAAAAGGAAGAACTCGGTAACTATCCTATTAATTAATCTGAATATTTCAAATTTAAAACAAATGAAAAATATCTTTTTTTTTAATAAAGATCAACATACAGCAGCTTATCACTTTTCACTTTATTGAGTTCTGTTTTTTCTAACTTTGAGCAGATACATAAAACTCCAGCTGGAAATAAAGGTAACATTTCTTTCTTAGTACTACAACTGTCCTCTTGAGATACTATTCTTTTGAAAAATAATAATTTGTATATTAAAGATAAACACTCTGTAAGTATGGCTATCTTATCAAATTATTTTAATATGCCATTTCAATAATTGATCTTAAACTTGCTTATTGACAGTACTCATTATTTTTCACACAAACTGTTGTCTTCAGTACTGCCCGATACCTTTCATCAGGGAACATACCTAGCTTTATCTGTGTTGATTTTCTACTGATCTCTTTGGGTATTTTCACCAAGTAGTTTTTTTTCTCAGGCTGGGTCCAGCTGGCAAACTCTGACCTTTACAAAAAGGTTGTGGAATACTTTTTGTAACTGCCACAACTTTTGAAGAAACATACCCACAAAACAGTGTAAAAGTAAACCTACTCAATGCACTTATGCCCTTGTTTTCCCATTTAGGAAATCACATTCTGAGCTCTGAATAATTTCATTCTTTCTGCAAGTGAAGAGAATAGAGTTGTCACTATACTAATCTTTAGATTGTGACTCTATTAATCCTTCTTTTAGACTAACTCATGTCTGAGGGGGTGAGTGCAATTCTGGTCTAAGCAACATAGCTAAAATTCCAAGCCTTATTCCTAAGAGGGAGGTACAAATCACTTAGATGCATTGATTATCAAAATAGCCAATACCAAGTCCATGGAAACTGCTATTCATACTAGTTTGTAGCTGTAACTGTATGTTATCATAGTGTGCTATCAAAGGATCTAAAATAGAGAAATGTGTATGAATATCCTGTTGAGATGATAAATCTGTGGATTTTTTCACTGCAATGGAAAATCATTAACTATTTCATAAGTATCAAAGATATAGCACTGAAGAAAACCGAGAAAGTTACTTCCAGCTCGGGGGAAAATTGCTGCCTGTTTTTGTGATGTACTTAGCTGGTCAGCAGCACCTCTGGATTTTTTCTCTAGGATACATGGATGCAGACTGGAGATTTTTAGAGGTGTTCACACCATAAATTGTTCATCTTGTAAATGAAGTAGCTCTTTTAATAGCTTAGTCAAAGCATGCTCTATGTTGAGGACAAATGCAACAAAAAGCTGCCTTCTTTTGCTTGTCTTTGCATTATGTTGCAATCTCTAGGGAACCAATAGTCTAATTCCTATTGCCTGTCAACACCAAAACAAACTCTGAAGTCAGTTGTATTGCAGTAAATTCCCAGGTGTATTTAAGTGGCTACAGAAAGGATGGTAAGAAAAGTGGAAGAAAGACAAGCTATTACAACTATTTTATATTTACCTCAATTTTCATTATAATAAACACTATCCCTATTTTCCTCCATCTTTTCTCCTTAAGCTAACACTAAAAGAAACAGACCATAGGAGTGGGCGTAGTCATGGAAATTCATAATAGATGAATTCTCTCGTCAGCTGATAGAGGAGACAGATTTTCTCTCATCCTCACAAACACTTATAAGAAAATTTGGTCTATGCTTTCTTCACTGAAAAAAATGTTGTCAATAAAAATTTAAATTCATTTAAAATCCAAAGCAAAATTTCCCAGTTTGGGGGATGGTCAGTCACATCGTATTTAGATAATCCTATATATGGTTGAGTCAGATAAACAGGACAAATTGTCAGCCAGGATAACTCAGGGTAATTCAAGTGATTTTGCTGAATTGAACCAACTACATCGCTTGAACACCCAGTCTTAGAGGGGTACAAGAAGCAGTGCTAGATTTATGGTGAGCTTCATACCTTCTATTTCCATCATAAGATTGCATTTCACATGCAATTTTTGGCTATCATCCAAATGTCAACTCTTAAGTTTTCAAATGCCACTGTTAAAAAATAGTGATCCATTATCTGCATATCCAAACAGTGAATGATAGGTGCTACCATAATCAAAAATCTCTTTGCACAGTGTCTATGTTTAGCTTTTACTTGGGACTAAACTGTAGCAGTTGTTCTACGGCCCGATGGCCCCTCAGCAGCTGAAAAGGAGAATCAAGGGAAAAAAGGAAGAAGCCCCATGGGTTGAAGTAGAAACATATTATAACTAAACAACAAAACTAATACAATCACCAACATAAAGTGTACCTCATCCTTAGGAGGAGCAGAAGCAGGAGAAGAAGGCCAAGAGAAAAGAGCTCCAGGAAGAACAATTCCCCATTCTCAGTAAATTCCCTCCTTTTACAATGAGCATGACTGGGTGGTGTGGGATACCCCTGTGAGTCAGCTGCCTTGACTGGATCTCACAGCTGACTCCGGGCTACTCATGGCCCGCCTGCATGGCTGGCCCACAGTTCTGTTTCTGGGAAACCAGGACACCCAGCTAATACTAACAGCAGCATTTGGCAACCAAGTAAGTAAGTGCAGCAAAGATTTCATTTAACTTGTCTTTCTTTTCTCCCAGTATGTTCTTCAGCTGGAAAATAGGTGTAATTCATTGAATTTAGATAACAACTTTGAATGAATTATATGAGACTAGATATGCTATTATAACTTGGCAAAATATTGGGGGATTTTGTTCAAAATTAATCTCCTCTCATAGCACATAAGGTCCTAAAAAGCATACACAGAATGGAAAAAGATTTGTAGATAGTTCATGGGAATCTTGTCATTTTCATTACTATGATTATCATGTGGGAAGCCACTGATGAGCAAACAGAAACAGATGTCACTCTTTATAACATGTCTTGGCAGTACTAATTTATCTACTAAATCCAGCAGTCTGGATAAACCAATGCCAAAATATGACAGTGTTGAGGGGGATTCAAAACTTTTTCTCCGCAATGTGACACGTGCTTCCTGGTGGTATGGGATACAGAGCTGGCCAGGATAAAATAAACATCCTTAAGGCTAAAATAGAGGCTAGTTAATAGGAGGTTAATATAATATAAAAAACTCTGATTTTTCACCTACAGCTTTATCTTGTGATTTATCCCACAGCTGGCCAATCAATATCTGTCACCATAACAGTCTTATATAGGGCTTATGGTGATCAGAATGCTCAATTCTTCTGGTTCAGTGACTCTTCTGCCTACAGCTTTTAGGAAAAAGATAGTTATGTGGGTCATTGTTAGAAAACATCTGTAACTTTCAACTTAATTACAGCTGTCCTGGGAACCACATTAAAGTAAAGGAATCAGTCTCATTTATCAACACTCAAGCACACAGATTTCAGCCCCATATTCCTGATTGATGATTTGCCAGATCATTCTTTTCCTGTTTCAAAGTTGCTTTGCCTTCAGCTGGAAAGTTACAGTTCTTCTTTTCATTACATCTCTATTCCTGCAATAACTATCTTGCAGAAAGAAGAATATCACTGTCTGAAACCAAGTGCAGCTGCACAGAAGACACTGGTTTGGACAGCTGGAATTCAGGGATGAAGATGTGTGACATAGAGTCTCATTGAATCATTGCTAGTTTATTTACTTTCTTTTTTTTTCTCATGGTTTGTCGCCTGTGAAATGAGATAAAATATTTTGCAAGACCCTTAAAATGCACACATTACCCAGGTTACCTCAGGGCTCCCAAGCACACCAACAAGCTCTGTAAGCTCTCACCCTCTCCCTGGCCACATTACTGGTTGTGTGTGCCGTGTTGTAGCTAGCCTACATAGCTCACCATATCATTATCTTGGCCGGTATCACCTTCAGCCAGAGGAAGTTCTTGCAGGTCTTCTTGAAAACAAGAGTCCTCATATATTGCAGAGTTTCCTGCCAGCAGAGCAGCTGTATAAGAACCAGAGTCCAGCAATAGAATCCAGTATCCAGTATAGGACAAGATCTGGTCATGTCTGTGGATCAGAACACAAAATCAAGATAAAGCATAAGGCTATTGCTCCTTACTGGGCAGACAAGTTTAGGCAACCTCTATGCAAACTTCATGCACCTACCAGCATCATGCTTAACACTCAGGCCAGTAAACATACTTATTAGCAGCTAGGGGCCAGACAGCTTGAAGACCATAGGAAGGATTTGTGTAAAATGAATAGATAAATCTGGAATAGTCACAAAGTCACTAAGCAAAAATAGTACTATCTACCAGGGATCCTAAAATGGGTGCTTAATATAGGTCAGATGAATTATCCCCTGAAGTGCACTACATGCATAATAGATATTACCACTAACTACAGAGGGACTGAAGAATGACTGCTTTTGATGTTTGCCTCTCTAAAAGAGGATGAGACTAATCCTTCTCCCAAATACCTTTAAGTGAAATTGAAGAAAGCACATCAGAAGCTCTCTGATCTGCCAGCTGAGATCCAGACCTGATCCTTGCACTGTTGTCTCCTAACTCAGCTTCAGTATTCCAATTTGCATGACACTACACGTTTTTAGATTAGGTACCGAGAGATGAAAACCTGGCACAGCATCTGACAGGGAAGGCAATCACCTAGATCACTAAGAGCTATCAACGTTGTGACCGAGAAGCTAAAGTTCAAGTTGACCCCAAAGGAATTAATAAAGAAACTCTCACAAGAGAAGAGGAACCATAAAAGGGAGTATAAATAAAGGTTCTTTAAAAGAGTAGATCTGTTGAATGTTTGGAAGTAATCCACATTATGTGTAATAATACTCAACAATTGCTTTCTTCCGAACATAATTTTTGAAGTAACTCTTCAAATGGAAAGGTTTAAACTCTTGAAGTGACCTATTTTTAAGGTAAAAAACATTACCAACCCAAAACAATGCTTCACTAGACCCAGAGCAAAGTTAGACAAAGGGAAGTTTTGACAAGACAGTAATTTCTGTTCTACTTCAGCCTAAAACATAGCTACTCCTCCGTTACTTCTTTACATCTCATTGCCCTAATACAAATACTCATAAATGACTTGAAACCAAATAGATGGCTTCATACTGAAATTGATAAGTGAGAAATAGCAACTCTGTTCCTCCTCTGCCTTTTATCCTCTTCGGCAATTAGTCAGATTGTGGATGTCACTTATTTCTGAATGGAAAGAGGCTTTCCTCCATACAGTTTGGGATATGCAGAAAAGCGACCACTGAAGTTCCATGGAAGTTGGTTCTGAAGAACAGAAAAGGTCTCTTCCTAGCATTTTAGAAAGTTTTTCTTTTAATAGTGGTTGCTGGTTTTTTTCACTTATTTTTGGCTTTGTTTTGTTTTTCTTCTATAAATCATATTTTAATTTGCTCCGGAGGAAGTTTTAAACTAAGTTCTTTGTACAGAAATCATTGTATACTTCAAGTACTGGAACATGGTGATGAGGTCTCCCCTAAGCCTTCTTTTCCCAAGGCTGAACAAACCCAGTTCTCTCAGCCTTTCCTCATATGGCAGGCTTCCCAGTCCTTTGACCATCTTTGTGGTCCTTCTCTGGACCCTCTCCAGCCTGTCCACCATCTTCTCTGTAGAGTGGGGACCAAAACTGAACACAGTATTCCAGGTGTGGCCTGACAGCTGCTGAGTAGAGTGAAGTTTAGACTTCTTTATCTCTGATGACAATGTCCTTGAAGCAACTCAGCGTCCTGTTGGCTTTCTTTGCCTCTGCAGCACACTGTTCACTCATATTGAGTTTGTTGTTCACCAGGACCTCCAGCTCCCTTTCCACAGAGCTGCTCTGCCACCAGTAGATCCCAGACTGTGCTGCACTCCTGGATTACTTTTTTCCCAGGTGCAAGACCTTACACTTGTCTTTGTTGAACTTCATAAGGTTCTTCTTAGCCCACTCTACCAGTCTATACAAGTCTTCCTACAGGGTGGATCTCCCTTCCAAAGTGTCTACTTCCCTGCTCAGTTTGGTATCACCTGCAAATTTCATTAGGGTACACTTGATCCTACCATCCAGATCACTTAAGAAGATATAAAACAGGATTGGGCCCAATATAGATCCTTGGGGGACCCCACTTGTGACAGATCGCCAGTTTGAAAATGAGCTATTTACCACCAACCTCCATGTGCGGTCTGTCAGCCAGTTCCTCACCCACTGCACAGACCACTTGTCTAGACCATAATGCATCAGTTTCTCTAGGAGGAAAAGGAAACTTCCTTTCTTTTTTCTTTAATTAGGGATGGGAAAAGGAGGCTGCAGGCTTTTATTTTTGTTGCAAAGATAAACCCAGAAATGAGAAAGTGCCAGAACATAAATCCCCTTTGGTACCTTTTTTGATCTCTTTGGGGAAGGAATGGGAGATGATTCCAGTTCAGATGATGGACTAATGGTTGCACAACCTGCACATCCATCTGCCCCATTTCATCCATTTCTGGCATTATGATGGGTCTTAATCACACATTCACTCTCTGTGTTGGATGAGACCCTTCAGTGTACAGGCTGTCCTAGCTCTGCAAATGAATCAGCACTGAGGCATGTAGGAGACTGCTGTCTTTGGACCACTGCTCTTTATCTGTTCAAAAGCTGAGAAGCATGAGGTGTCTGAGGCTGGTATTCACAGGGAGAAAACAGGAGTTTTCATGCGAATTTCCCCAGAAAATAATTTTCTCTCTCCATCTACTGCATAGTTTCTTTGTGGTGCTGCCCAAGCCATTTAAATTGAACTTTTCACAGGGGTCACTAAGTGCATGCTCTTTATTCTCTGGATACTTCACTTGAGATCTGAGGTCTGATTACCAAGGCAGTTGAACACTTACAGCTGTGGCTGATGTCAATAGCATCTGTGCTCTGAGCCTGTTAAGAGTTATTCAGACCAAAGTATATGGAAAGTAGGATCTCAGATGTTTTGATTTGGACAGCAAGAGTGAGTTATTTTTCCCAAGTTACTTTTAATTTGTGTGGCTACCTCTACCCCGTCTTCTGAAGGTATCCTTGCTGAGACCACATCTGCCACCTTTCTCACCACAGAAACAGTCCTAGAGGAATCTCACTGCTAGACCAAGAGATAAGACTCCAAGTGTATTCTAAAACCTCAGTGCTTCATTTTTAAGTCCTCTACACACATAGTGTAGACTATCTGACCTTAGGACCAACTCTTTCTTGGCTTGTCCTGCAGCTCCCAGCACTAACTTGCATTTTAGCTGGAAGTCCATAACCTCACACCATGCCCCAGTACTAGTAACCCACTGCACTTGGTTTGCTCCTAAAAGAGTGTAGCAGATGAGGTGGGATACACAGCCTGATTTTTAAGGCCAGGTCATACTGAAAAGCTGCCACAGAACCTATAGGGCTGTTATCGGGATTGCAAAGACATGCCCTTTGCTTCTCTTGTTTTGAAAGGGCTGTCAAGAACGCATAAATACGTCATACGAACTCAGAAGCAGATATCCATTCAAGGGACCAAGCTGGGAGCAGTGCTCAGAAAGCATAGTAGCTAGATGAGTATGTTCAGGATATACCAAATTCTGGTGGTTATTTGAAACAGGACACACTAAAGCCCATTTCCAAACAGCTCCATCAGTGGAGTATTGAAGGAAGAAGAGCGGAGCAGAGAAATTTTTTTACCCCAATGTAGAGAACATGCAAATTTTGAGGGCAAACAGACAAAAGGTTGAGGACATAGAAATAGAAGGCCCCTTTGGCTGATGCACAGAGGCCTTTCAAGAGTTAACAGATAATCAGCAACGCGACATTTCCTTGTACGTGGAAAATACAGCACAGATCCATCTATGAGCCTGTTCTATGACCTGGATGGAACCCAAGCCCCTAACCAGCCAGTTACTGCTGAGAAGTATAGCTGAACAAGGATGTTTATCCTTGTCAATGTGTGAGAGACTTCCTACACTTATCAGCAGTAGGAAACAAGTTGCATCTAACACATGGCCTGATACAGAACAAGTGGGACCTCAGGGAAACACAAGAAAGAAAAAATGCAACAAATGATGCTTGAAAACACAGGAAGAAAGCTACAAACTTTTCCAGCCAGCTCTGAGAACCCACAGACATTGCAGGAGGTACAAAATCCTAGACCATATTATTTTATTTGTGGACCTTCCACCTGAAAGAGGTTGTCAGTAGCCAAAAGTCCATCTAGGTATGCCACAGCTAGAGAGAGGTCTATGCCAGAGCTGTGAGGAACCTCTAGATAATGTTGCACTCATATTTATTTCTCTGCCACGTCACTAAGCTTCACTTGTGCTCTAGAGATCTATTGAGAAAGACAAACCTGAAGGCTACAGCTCAGTCTGAGTTTTGGGTTAGATAAGGTAGAAACCTATAAGCTATAAGAATTGTTTAGCTCTTAAGAGGCAAGACAGGAAAGCTGAGAACTGGTCTCCTGGCAAAAAAAAAATGAAGCTTCCCTAATGCTAAGGGTAAAACATATGAGAGTATAAGGAGCTGTACAGTCAGAATCTGAGGACCTCCTACATTAAGAAGTGACTTGCCAGATGAAAAGGGGAGAAGGGGTGGCTGGAGCAGCTGTTGATCTACATTACCAAGGTAACATGAAGCATGAGGTTTCAGCATACAGGGGATTAGTAGCATGAGTAACACACGAGTTCAGAAGGTGACTGTCGAGGCAGGTGAGGACATCTGTCTATATGTATTTCTGGAACAAACAGGGAAGCAGGGCTAGAGAAAACACTTAGGATAGACATGGTTATGTTCAAAGTTAGCAGAGATCATTGACCTGAAGTATCATCTTGATCCACAAGGGGGCACAGGACCAATTTGAAGAAAAACCCTGGGAGACGTTACCTGGCAAACTCTGCAGCTATTTAAAAGACCATGGCTAAGACTGATGGCAACTTTACAGTCCAGGTCAAATGCCAATGAACTGGGACACTAGCTGTGCTGAAAGGAAACTAACAGGAAAAGATGCACAAGAGACAACGAACTAAATCTAGCTTCAGATTGGAGGTGTATTTTAGAGTACAGTTAGTTGACAGAAAGCTGAGATTTGAGCATGAATGTTAGGAATTAGATCAGAAGAGGCCGTACATCTAATGTAAATATGTATCTTAGAAAGCACATGCAAGGTAACTGGAGCTTAGTCAGTTAAATGACTTGGCTACATTTGTTTCTGAGGATAAAAATTATAGTTCACGGAACTAATGTTATGGTAAAGGTTTGTCTAGGACTGGGTCAGTAGTTGGAGCTAGGATGACACTTGTTTAGAAACGTAGTAACTTATCTAATGTGAGAAGAGGTTGTGATAGGAGGCAGTTAAGTATACATACATCGTCCAAGCTGAGAGGGGTACCTGCTTTATTACAATTAGCAGCAATTAAGAGGCAAGTTAGGCAGTGCAAGTGCAAGAATTCAAGGCAAAATGAGGGCACCTACACCTAAAAATAACCCTCCAAGTTAAGCGAGAGAAGTGCTTAAACCATTAAGAATATTTTTAATTCTGTGTAAAGGAACTTAGAGATAGTTTTCAATTTATAGCACCAGCAAATGGGAAGGAAATAGAATAATTTATTTTTATATAACTGCTACTAGATTAATATAAGAATACTGATCACAGTAAGGATAAGTCTCAGCTAGTATTTAAAAAAAAAACAAAACACAAAAACAACCAAAAAAACCCCGACACAACAAAAAAAAAAACAACTTCCAGGTATCTGTCAGAAGTAATTGATGAAAAATCAGCCTTAAAACAAAGTGTATGTCCAGCTGCACCCAAACTCACCTAAACCAGCCCCAGTGCTACACGTCAGAGAGTAGTTCACACCAGCCCTGATCTCAGACTAGCACCCTAACTTCTTTCTTTTACTAATATTTACCCAACTGTCTCTTTCAAAAATGATTCCACACGGCAGCTATCAAGGTCTAGGTATGGGTATTGGTATTTGAGAAACGTACAACATCCCTCTTTCTATCTCTGTCATCCTTTGAACTGCATGGAGGCAAACAGAATAGCAGCATTTGAATGTATAGACATTCAGAAGCTGGGGGTAGATTTAGAGTTAAGATGAGGTTTCCACGAGCTGAAGTGCAGAAGTAAGGTCTGGTCTGACAGACCCTGTACTAATTTGGGAACTGGTGCTTGCAAAGGACCACCTAGATACTTTCATATAAGAAGTTGTGGAGGTAAAATCATACTAGCACTTTAAAGCACATACAGAAGATTTTGACTAGGCAGCAGAAGAGCCTGTTTATGCACTACACAAAATGTAAATAGTCCCAGAAGCAGAGGGCATAGCTCTCAACTCTCCCCACCACAGAGGTGGTTTCCCTCCCCCAGGAAAGCAGAGGTGGGGGAGAAGTCTTACATTCCTAAAACACCTACGTAAAGCAAGCACACTTGTACTAAACTATCAGACAGAGTGGTCACCTTTTTTTTTTTTTTTAACTTTGCCCTTTTTCCCAGAAGCCAAACTCAATATACACTGAAATAAATATTGTCACAGTCTGGCAAATAAATTCTTTGAGTTTGTTTTCTTCTGTCTTTCTCTTAAAAGAATCCACCCTCATTCCACAGCCACATTCAATGCTAAGCAAAATCAAAGGCAGTTACTCATACCAGTTTTGGGGTATCATGTTCTGGTTGGCAGGTGAGTTTTGAAAAAAGTCTTTGCAGAAAATGAAAATGTCACAGTGCAAAGGTTGTCGGCATTTCAAAGTGTTCAGTCAGCCCTCTGAAAATCTGTGTTAATTACACAATAGATTTGAACATTTGTGGAGGTTAGTGATTCCTCACTAGTTTTCTAGTGATAAATAAATAAACCATCTCTCCCAAGTTTCACTTTTCATTCACCCAACCAAAGGAATGCTTAAACCAATTTGGACGTTTTCTAGTAAGTTCTGCAACACAATAAAATAGTGCATAATCGATGTTTGGATGTATCTCAAATACTCCGATACTAAAATCTGTCTGTGTTCAGAATTATTCAAATAGTTATCACACTTGTTAAAATAAAAATCTGATTGTAAGTAATGTAAGCAAGGGATGTATCACTACTATTCTTCCACAAAAGATGAACAATGCATGGTTTGATCCAACTGAATGAATCAAGACAAGTGAAAAGAAACAGGATTATTGGAGAGGTGGAGACATTTCGTCTGCTCTTGCAGCTTATTATACACTTGACTGAGATCTCCTGCCAAACTTTATCAATGTGAAAAGTACCAAAAAAAAAAATTGTAAAGGGAATGAAGTTTAATAAAACATATGGATCATGTTACCTTTTGTAAACAGGCATTGATCCTGAAGCCACTTCCATCTGACCTGATAAACAAATCCCCTAGAAACAAATCTACAAGAAGAAACACTAGTTCCCTGTACCAGCATTCAGTAAGAAGGCTTTAAAAGAGAAAACACTACTGCTAAGCCTAGTATCAATTAACCAAGACCTTGTTGAAAATTTGACTTAATTGCATGTGAAAAGGATGTAACACAGTGAAGGCTGATAAATCTTCACCTGGCTACCTTGGTAAGTTGAATGATATACACTAATTTTTCTGCATATATGTGGCATATTTCTGTACTTTTTTAAGTAATGTATTTTCTTTACAAATATTCTGCTGCTGAGAGATTCTACTCACAAAAGTAACTCATCAGGACTCATAAAGAAACTCGTAACTTTCAACTTATTTAAAAAAAAAAAGTTTAGTAAACTGAAAAGCAAAAAAAAAAATAATATAAGACTTCAATGAAAAGATGTCTTCAATATTTTCTGTTTCTGCAACAGAACTCTATTCACATGAATATCTTGAAGATCCATGCGAACCTGCAAAATTTTGCATGGGGAAGAAATGATTATTAACAAGCAAAACAAAACAAAAAACAGCAGAGAATGCCTGGACAAACAGTAATCAGTCTCTTTAGTTCATTACGTAGCTTAGATGTGATTGTACTTCACAAAATAAAAGTCTTGAAAGATTCAGTGAATCTCACAGCAATAGTATGCAACCATATCTTTGCTCAGAAGTGGAAAAGAGTCATAATTTCCCATTATTGTAATTCATTATATATCTTGAATGTGATTTTTAATGCTTGTCCATTTTAATAAGATTTGTCCATGTGTTAATTAGCCTTTATCTACTAAAGAGGAATGAATAGATAGTAATATATTTGAGGCTATTCGCTACGGTTGTGAAAGAAGCCATTTCCATTTTAAAGATGTGCTTTTTCTTCCTGTAAACATCTGAATGATTGTCTTCTAACAGCTGAAGAGTTTGTAAAAAGCAATACTTTGAACTAGCAAACTTGATGAAATAATTTGTCTCTAATCACTGTGTAAATCAATCTGATGGGTCTATATAATTACACAAAAATCATAGTCTGATATTCAATAGCTCAAAAAAAAAGTCAACATACGTTTGAATAAATTCATTCTAATAAATAAAAGTGACCAAAGAAGCCAGCGATCATGAACAGTTTTAAGATTCGTCTTAGCAAACAAAGAAGCTGAATTAAAGAAGAGGTTGAGGAGGTTGAATAAATAATCTTCAGTTATAACTTGAAATGTCAGTCCAGATTTAGAGAGACTAATCATCAAAATACCTTAAAATAGAGCTTCATGAATCACAGATCATAAGATTATTTACTGATCAATCAACAGATAAGTTACTTTGATAAATTGTTGTCTTCATTATTTGATTATAACATATACATAATGCTTACTACAAAATACTTTTCCTGCTGAAAAGCAAGAGTGATTAGACTCACCTTACATAAATGTTAAATTGTATTTGCTTAGGCATTCGGCAAGTAATTAGTGTTTGCACATGAACAATTTTTCAACAAGTAGGTGTTCTGAGAGCTAGTGACTTCAATTTTATCCCATGTAAAGCAGTATCACAATCTCACTTATTGATGGGGGAGTGGCAGCAAGAAATTAGGTGGTTGCAGTACCGGATGAGCAGAGTTCCTAATTACACAATTAGTCTTTATCATTTAATTAGTTCTGCTGACTGATGCCAACACTGCTTGCACACTCAAAGATAGTGGCTGTTTAAACTGCTTGCTGAAACAGGGTCCAGAAGCTGGTGAAACCTGCATTTAAGCAGGATTCAAAGTGCAGGCAATTGTCACCGTATTAGTGCACATATCTACATTGCTTAGTTTAAATTTTTTTCCGTTTGCGTATCTTCCCATACAAAAATGCATAGAGCAAGTTTCTAAGAACATTTCCTGATCATGTGTCCTAGGTACACACAGCTATAAATCTTCGCGCTGCAAACAAAGAATGCAACAACCAAGCTCCGACTATTCTCCAGACCTGGTCAAAGAAACCGGCATTAGCATAGAACTTCTAAGGAAAGAAGCTGAGCTTCTTAAAGAAAATGTTGCTTTGTCTAGAAGCAGCAGTCCAGAAGATGTCTTCAGTCCTTGTGAAATGCTGGCAGTATCAGTTTGTATGGACACCACCATGCCTCCAGGTGACTACATTCGAAGACGAGGTTATACAGAGTCTTCACTGCTGAAGCTTCCCACAGAGGAGTGCACTGGGAGCCATTATGCACCTTTCCAGTTTGACCGGCATGCTTTGGCAAGAATTTCCACTTCTCCAACTTTAAGGCGTGTAAGGATGGCCTCTGCCTCACAAGTACTGTCAGTTCAGAACTGCTCTGACACAGCTCAGTCAGGGCATCAAAAAGAACACACTGGAGCTCTCCACCACATCTGTAAGAGTCCACCTCGGTGTACTACAGCTTCCTCATTGTTGCTGCCTTCTTGCGTCCAGGCAAAATTACTGTCTTCCAAAGCCAAGTCTGAGACAACTATAGCAGATCCAGAGCCTGCCAGCCCCAGATCAAAGCTGTCAAACCAAAAAGATCCTCTCAGCTATGGCAGTCCCAATGAGACACACCAAAACTCTTGGAGAGCCAACTCTGCTACGCTGCCTAGGAGACTCACTCGCCGCAGCCCTACACCACAGGAGGGTGTCCAGGTAACAGTAACAGGATGATGCAATCTCCTTTTCAGTCTCTCACTTTCAGTGTTGGTCCATCATGGCCCAGTGGATAAACAAAACCACAGTTCTTCACCTGAATTGAAACCTGGCCTATGTTCCTTTGATACAACAGACCAACTTCTATGCTCATCAGGAAGGGAGATCTTTCCTTCCAAATCAGCAAGAGACAGTGGTTCCAGCCTTGTCTCTTGGTGACCAAGTTGGCCTAGTCTGCTCCTTTACTTAGACACTCTTTCCCACCTCTATCCATTCACCCTGGTGGGCCAGTATCTCTCTGTGGGGCTATGAAAAAATAAGACTAAGTAATTTATCCTGTTCTGGTTTGGGATTTAGAAGATTATTTTCTTTCCAGGGCCCTTCAGCAGGGTTTTTCCTAAACTGGGTCAGTTCACAGAATCACAGAATCACAGAATGTTAGGGATTGGAAGGGACCTCAAAAGACCATCCAGTCCAATCCCCCTGCCAGAGCAGGAACACCTAGATCAGGTCACACAGGAACATGTCCAGGCGGGTTTTGAATGTCTCCAGAGAAGGAGACTCCACAACCTCTCTGGGCATTCTGTTTTACTGAACAGCACTGCTAACCCCAACAAAACCAAAAATGAACTCATTCAAGATGGTTGATCCAAATTTAAGGTTTGCTGCTACCAAAGGAAGAGGTCCCATTCCCTTTCTTTATTTCCATTTACCTAGCTCTGCCACTCACTGGCCCCTTCCATTTTTATGTTCAGCTCCATAAATGAGCAGGCAATTGTGCAATCTATTGTGAAAAAAATAAACTCTGGTTCAGTTAGTGCTAGGGTAAGTAAAGAGAAATAAACAAGGGAGGAGCTAGCCCTCCATCTTCCCCTGGCAGCAAACTACCATTCAGCTAGTCCCCATAACTTTATCCCAAGGAGAAAAGGAGAGGCACTGCATAAACCAGGTTTGTTACTATATCTAGTCTCCAAGACCTTGCACATTACTCACACAAGCAGTTAAATTCAGACACATGCTTATCTCTGTCCTCATGCAAAGCACCTACACACACGTTTCACTGAATGCAGATGGTGTCAAATAGGTGTACACCTCTTTACTAGCTGGTTAGCACTGTGCCACAGACCAACAGCTACTTCCTGCCCCCTTCAAATATAGAAACCTTCTGGATATCAAATGAGTTCTCCTTTCTCCACAACAATAAAAATAATTAGCCAATGTCTATGTAGCACATTCCTTTTAACAAGTGAGTGCTTTTTTTTTACAAAATCAAATTGTTTGTTTGCTTTCTGACCAAGTAACAAGAATATCTCACTTTCTTTCAGAAGAGTGGACTGCCTATACAAAGGTATGCACATATGTGTTTTATCTTACTCTAAGCTTCATGTCTGTACATTTTTAATGAATCTGCTTAACTCTAAGGCAAAACTGAACAGTGAGGCACATACGTGTAACTCAACTTTAATTTATAGATTTGCTTTGTGAAACGCCTCACACCAACTTGTTAAGCTAAATATTTTAATGAGATTTTTCTTTTAAAGGTGGCCCCCTCATTTAGGTATACTTCACACAATATTTCAGCTGGGCCGTTATAGAGCTCTACCCTAGGAACTAACTGCCAAAAGGTTTGGCTGTTTGGATTAGCAGTGTCAAATATCAGCTTAAAGAATGTGAAACATCTCGTAATCTTGAGCGACATTCTTCAAAATTTTGTGGGAGGGAAAAGGGAGAAAAGAAGCTAGCAGAACAGTTCAATATTGTTCTCATACATAAGCAAAACAGATCTAGGACTGCTAGTGGATGGGGGGATTGTTAATCCTACAAACTAAGAAGAATACTTGAATTTTATAAGTTAGTGCAGACAAGTTAAGGTGTTGTGTACCCTAGATCTGTGCAGTGAATTGCATCAAGCTCTTACAAACAGTTATCAGAAAATAAAAGCTTGATCAGAAATGAGATTGATTTGACCATGTTTGTTTCCTTAAGATATTCAAATGTTTACAGAAGGGAAACAAAGTTTATTTTCTCCCCAAGTAACAATGAAATAGAAGCTAATACCTCTCTTAATAACCATAGCTCTCTCACTGATGGTGTAGTGCTCACTTTACTGCATGATCCCCTTGAAGATTTCAGCTGGGGCATACAGATGAGTGAGGTATATTAAAAGCAGCAGCACTGGTGAGCAAGTCTGGTGGGAGACAGATGTAGCCTCACAACAAACAGCAATACACTGCTTTTGTGACTCTACCATAACTTGTTAAGGCAGTAGACAACATTAGCTGAGCTGTGTCTCCTTCCCAACATTTACTCGTGTATCAGGTAAAAGTTCTGTAATAACCTGCAGTTTACAAGCAGGTCTGTGTTTCAAGTACGTTTATGTTTGGGACTGGGTAGGTTGGAGCTGGCTGATACAGTCTGTGACTCATTACACAATGCAGTTCCCTAGACAAGGCTTAACAGATGTGTGCATGCATCTGAAATCACAGGTTCACTGCAAAAGAGGCCACCTAGATTTTCTGCATTGTTTCAGTTTCCAATACACTCTTTAGCATTTTGAATTTACAGCAGAGATGGAGAGAAGAGGGTAAGGAGAGTTCTTTGCATCTCAGTGTGAGAACAGGTGATCTGTACCTATTATGGGAAGAGTCTGCTGTAATCTAACTCAAAACTATAATACATAAGCATATCTCACTGACAGGGTGAAGATTTGTGTGATCTGTAGCAAACTTCAGGGGAGAATTTGAAAAATACCAAATGTAAATGGATATACTGGAGAAAATTGAACATTTAATGTACACACCTTCTCTTGGTGATGCTTGCCTTACAGCTTTAGAGGGAAGCCAGCTAGGCTCTGGTCTTCTATCCAGACACATTTTAAAATCAAGAAATTATACAGGGAACAACACAAGCTTTGTTCCACAGGCACCAGCAGGAAAGTTTGAGAAAAGAGTGTTTGGATGATGTATTATGATTTTTTTTCTTGTCCTGACGAATATTAGAATGTGCAGAAATGTAAAACAAAAATCACCAGTTTCTGCTTTAAACTTTTTTCTCAGGTTGAATTTGGTCCAAGGTCTGGGCAAGAGCTGTATTCAGCTCCTTATTTATCCAAATCATTAATCTAAATCCCTAACAGCTAATCCTTTTTCACCACAGCCAGAGAAAACTGCTGAAATGTCAGATTATTCTCTCCATCTAGACCGTTGGGACAGTTGGCAACCCTCCCCCAAGACTGTCTTTGTGTATCATCCAGGGTAAAAACATACCTCCATCCTTCAGTTTTAATGAATATCTCTTCACCCCACTCCCAGGCTGTACTTTTAAAACCCTTTCTTAAAGCAGCAATGATCATTTTAAATTGTTTCGCCACACAGCCCTCAGTCAGGTATGCCAGTACATCCCTGTCAGCATGACAACACGCTGAACGGATGCTGATTAAAAATAATCAGCCAAAATAAATAAACAAAAATCCTGAGGGGCAGCACAGAGAGAGGTGGTTGTGCTGGAGACAGGGCAAGATGCTAAAGCCAACACTGTCATGGAAGGAAATGTTGATAAAACAAAACCTTTAGTTTACTCTTACTTCATTTTCTCCATGCCCCATTCAGTATATCGGAGACTCGGTGCAAATCTGGGTGGCACTATTTCCTAAAGACAACCAGCTAATGAGAAATCACAGAATCACAGAATAGTAGGGGTTGGAAGGGACCTCTGGAGATCATCTAGTCCAACCCTCCTGCCAGAGCAGATCCACCCACAGCAGATAACACAGGATCGCATCCAGACGGGTTTTGAACATTTCCAGAGAGGAAGACTCCACCACCTCTCTGGGCAGCCTGTGCCAGTGCTCTTCCACCCCCTGAAGTAAAGGAATTTTTCCTTGCATTCAGGCAGAACTTCTTGTCTTCTAATTTGTGCCCATTGCCCTTGTCCTGTCACTGAGCACTACTAAGAAGTCCAGCCCCATCCTCTTGACACTCGCCATTTAGATATTTGTAAGCACTGATAAGGTCCCCTCTCATCCTTCTCCACTCCCGGCTGAACAGACCCAGCTCTCTCAGCCTTTCTTCATAAGAGAGATGCTCCAGTCCCACAATCATCTTAGCCCTCCGCTGGACTCTCTCCAGAAGTTCCTTGTCTCTCTTGAACTGGGGAGCCCAGAACACCCAGTACTCCAGATGTGGTCTCACCAGGACAGAGTAGAGGGGGAGGATCACCTCCCTCAACCTACTGGCCACACTCTTCTTAATGCACCCCAGAATACCATTGGCCTTCTTGGCCGTGAGGGCACATTGCTGGCTCATGGTTAACTCATTGTCTACCAGGACTCCCAGGTCCTTCTCCGCAGAGTTGCTTTCCAGCAGGTCAGCCCCTAACCTGTACTGGTGCATGGGGTTGTTCCTCCCTAGGTGCAGAACCCTGGACTTGCCTTTGTTGAACTTCATTAGGTTCTGCTCTGCCCAACTCTCCAGCATGTTAAGGTCACACTGGATGGCAGCACAGCCTTTTGGTGTGTCAGCCACTCCTCCAAGTTTTTTATCATCAGTAAACTTGCTGAGGGTACATTCTGTCCCTTCATCCAGGTCACTGATGAATATGTTGATCTTAAAGGTTTTTTCCAACCTTAATGATTCTATGAGTTTATATTGAACAAGACTGGACCCAGCATTGACCCCTGCAGAACACCGCTAGTCACAGGCCTCCAACAAGACTCTGCACCATTGATCACAGCCCTCTGAGCTCTGTCATTCAGCCGGTTCTCAATCCACCGCACTGCCCACTCATCTAACCCACATTTCCTAAGCTTACCAATGAGGATGTTATGGGAGACAGTGTCAAAAGCCTTGCTGAAATCAGAATAGACTTCAGTAACTGCCAAGGTAGGTAGTTTTCAATGAGTTGAGGGAGCTCAGGTCATCTATCTTGAAGTGCTCTTCCTCTTTTAATGTCTCATATGACTGTGAAGTGTCATGCTAACTCTTTGAATCAGGGAGTAAAAACACCCTCCCTGATTGGCTTGGGTAACAGTCTCATTCACCTGGCAGCTAGCTCAGTAATGTGAACACCCTATAATGTCAACCCTTGTAACCTCTTCAGTTGCTTTTATTCTCATCTAGTAAGCATTTCTTTTAAAAATGTATCTGATATTCAAGTAAGGTGATTTATATAGATGTCTATTCCCTGGGACATCTAAAGGTCTAGTTAGGCTAAGATCATAAACATATCAAGATGCAGACACCTAAAAAGCAATCATCTGAAACTCTCCACGCCCTAGAAACAACTATATACCTAGGATTTTTTTTTTCCTAGACCATGAGATACTTCAGTGTATTGAATAATTTTCCATAACTTTGTAGTGCAAACCTGTGACATTATCTTGTTTCACAAAACAAACAGATTTAAAGGAGAAACCATTGCAGATGACACCTCCTCAGATGCTTGAGTTCATCCCTAAAGTACAAACATTTCTTTCACTCAAGCACTTTAGCCTCCTGCCTCTAATAAGAAAAAACAATAAACTAAAGAAAAAGGCAAAGTTACAGGGTCTACAAGCACAAAAAGATGGCAAAATGTCGCATACAGGCTCAAAAACTGATAAATTGCATCACACAGCACTTCAGTAGTTTCATTTCTCCAGTAAAATCAACAAGAGCATCTAATGTATCTGACATGTCTACAGGCATCAGGTGATCACAGACACCCATACCTTCATCTGTGAAGCACGAGTACATAATTTAGGCACGTAAGTCATTAATCAGATCAGGCATGTCAAATTGCAAAGGTATATTGTAGATAGACATCCAGGTGACCTTGGCATGCTCCCATACTTCACAGGCTTCCATATCTATGTGAAGAGCTTGTTTTAGACATATGTGTCTCTGAAGTTCAAGGACTTTTTGATCTAACAGCATTTAAATCCAATACAATAAAACTGTGCTTTGCATTACTAATCTTCATAAGCGAATAGCCTCCAGCTTCAAAATATATTCTGAAATTGAAGTAGGTTAGATACTTTAAGAATCAATAATACATTGACAAAATTTTTTTGTGAATCCAATCTGAAACAAATCTCCTGAACTTCCCAGTACAGGAGTGACAACTTTTAGAATTATCCTTGTACTATATTGCAGCATCTGTCTTGTATAATAATTCAGCTGCCCAAGAGACTGATGACTAAGAAAAGAGAATTTTTATATATGTATACACATTTCATGCCTTCTCCCTCAGCTACTTAATTAATGACCCTTTGAAATCTAATGCAGTCTTCATGCATCCATCAGATGAAGACAACAGAACAGAAGATACAGACATCCATCACTTTGCAACAGTGTATCAACACAATTAATTAGTTATCAGTGTGAGTTATTAGGAAAATCCAAAAAGGTTTTCGATATGCATCAATAATTTCTGTATTTGAATGCAAGCAGCCTCTGGCACAAATACATTGTTGGATACAGAATGCCGGTGTCACTTGACTTGATGGATCTACATCCTGGACAATGTCCTCCGTTAGTTACAACAATAGGTGGAAAGAGCCATTTGTTTTCAATCAGCAGGGCCTCTAAATCATATTATATTCAAAATGCAAAATATTTGAATTATCAGAAAAAAATGCCAAAAATATTTAGAAATAAAATAGCATCAACTAGCCAAAAGTTTAAATACTAAAATAAAAGATAAAACACCAACAAAAAATCCAACTACATTTCAACTGTTTCACCAGTATGATGAGTTATACAAAGATTAAAAGTAATGGCAGGCTATATATCAGCTAGGAACGTGGTATTTAACTGCTCCCTTGGACTCCAGTGCCAAAACATAGATTCTGAAATTTCCACTCACTTTTTGCCTAATCTCAGAAGAACCCAGGAATTTCCAATATTTAAATTCTCTAAGTACCTATTATCTGAGGCAAGCCATGGCCACTAGCACCTTGATCTCAACAACATTGTGGACTTGGAAAGAGAATTAGATATTTGCTGTCTATCACTAAAATTTTCTGTTCATTTTTCCTTGAACACACTATGCCATAGCCACTGCGATTTGGTTTTTTAGCTCATTTCCTCCGGTGAAGGAGCACTTCCGATGTTTCCTCTGCAGCCCTGAGCAGAGAGATTTGACCTTGTATTGTTCTTATGTCTCACAGATCCACCGAGCGCAGGCGTAGCTCTGTGGTAGTGAGTCTGCCAGGACTCGAGGTGTTCCCTGGAGACCTCCTGGTGTCAGACAGTGCCATGGACTACCTGTCCCACACAGCGCTGCTGCTAAATGCAGGTCAGACACAGGGTGGGGTTTGCTCCTCTGAGCCCAGCAAATGCCACAACTAAAATGCACGCGCGTGGGATGGGGAGGGAGGAACAGTGCAATGACGACACAAGAGGCAGCGCAGCCTCCATGGGGTTTCTGTCACTCAACACCAAAGCGACTGCATCACTAATTTTAAAATGCCCCTCTTTTTTTTTTTTTTTTTTAAATTAATGCATTTTATTGTTAAATGTAAAATGTAGGAGGTAGTTAAGGGGGGCAGGACATGGATCACCTCCCTTCTCCACTGGAGGGGCAAACAGAGCCCAGGACAGGATCTCCATTTGCAAGCAGTTGAGTTGCAAATTCCTACCTGCATAGCTTCAAGGGAAGAGAGTGGCCACACTTTCCAACACTGTTCTAATCAAGAAGGTAGCTCATGACTAGAGGTTGCTGACAAGACCTTCCAACACTGAAATGTAGACCTGCAAGCAATTTCCACATTGTGGAAATATCTATTGTGGAGTATAGAATAATGTGCAGTGTGATTGCCAGAGACTAGAAGATGCCAGTGATCAGAGATCAAAATTTTCTCAAAAAATAAGTGACAAGGTCACTGCCAGCAGTTTCATGAAAGCAAACAAGCTGGCCATCCCCAGAAAGAATGACCAAGGTCTTCAAAAGGCGAAAGTTTTGACTGTGATTCCCAGTCACACACAGGCCTGAAGGCAGGTGCAACATTTATCAAACTCTTTAAAACTTCTTGCTGAGCAAACACAGGCATTCCTCACCTCTCATGAGTGCACTCCTACATGTAGATCCCCATGGAAATCTTTCCACACATTTTCCTTGTGCCTCTCTAAGGACCATGAATTACAGCCTGCATCAATGTGCCAGCCCCACGACAGATCTGAGGTTTAAGATTGTTTATTCACAGGAGTTTTAAATACCTGCCTAGGTCCAAGGTATCACTAATGAGCAGGCATAGCCTAATTCCTGCTTCAAAACAATGGATAACTGCAAGAATTGGCCTGAGGTATGATACGTTTTCCCAAGTAAAGAATTGGCAATCTTATGGTCTGCAGCAAGTGGGAGTGTATAGCTTCATCCAAGATCACATCACAGATAGATACAGTTCTTGCTGGGAGAAAACCAACAGGCTTAATGAGTTTTAAGTCTGGTGCACAAACTGCCTAAACATAAGTATTAAATCTGAGCCAAGTAGAATATAGTATCATAGACATCATCTAAAAAAAAAAAAAAAAAAATTTAAAAAAAAACCCCAAAAAAATAAATAACAGTTTTATTGTTAGCTATTTATTTATTTACTGATAACACATTTGTTTTACCCATTAGAGTCCAAAAAGTCAAGGTGGCCATTTGCCAAAAGAGGAGCTGTGAGTATTTCACCATGGTTTTTTCCTTGCACTGACCTTTCCTTCTCACACAACTAACCTGGGTAAAAGTTTCTTCAGTTTACTACCCCTGGAGAAAGGTAGCCAGCAGATGAGCCCAACACAGAGGTTTCATCTCATCCTGAGACTGCTTGGACACTAATCTGCAAAGGAGGTAGGGTGGCTCCAGTGCAGCTACCAGTGCTGCTGCACATGACGCACACGAAAATACAGCCAGTGCCTCTGCCGCCCATCCCTACGGGTGGTGGGAGGGGAGCAGAGCAGGGCAGTCAACATGGGAGCTCTTATTCAAGGTGTTCAGGGGTGGCAGCAGGTCCCGCGCAGCTCCCTGGAGTAAGAGAGCACAAGGTGGGTAAGTCAGTTTTATCATTGCTTTGACCACACTGTATCCTGTATTTTCTGCATGTCAACCAAGACCTTAGTGCCTTAGGGCTCTGGAGTATCTGCCTAAGCTGCACTCACATGGAAGGGATCTAGACTTTACCTTTCAAAGTAGCTTTTTAAATGCTTTCTTAGGCATTTCCTGTCCTCACCAGCACCCTGACACTCTCTAGTAACAGCATACACACTAACAAGTTAATTTCTTTGTCTAACACTTTTCCTTGCCTTTACCAGTTGTGAAAATTTTTCATTTACTGTGGTATCCAAATTTCCGTTTCAAGTGTTGTTCATCATTCCAAAAATAATTTGCATGTGTCTTGATAACTTTGCACCTCTAAATATGTAATTGTGAATAGTCCCTTCCTAATAATTTTTGCATTTTATCTTCTAAATCACAACTATCAAAGAAGAGTTAACATGTACAAGAGTTCCCACTTCATTTAATAGCATTTCTATGACACTTGAAGGAGTATGGCCTAACAGTGAGAACTTTTAAATTCAGTAATACATTTGAAATTTTCAATAAAATGCATTTGATGTTTAGCCAAAAGTGATTTCTGAGACTATTAAATGCCATAAAAATTAATTTATGAAGGTGTATTTTCTGATGCATAGGTTAAGTGTGTGTGTATAGAAAATTGCTTTATTGATTCTGCTCCATTTCAAGCTATTTTTCAAAACTGAGAGTTGAGCTTAAACTCTGAATTTGAAATGCTATAATCAGGCATATTTCAAAATTGGCTTGAGTTCGGTGCCTAAAGTTCAGACAATAGAAGTCTTTGATGCATGAGTATACAGTTCCAGAGATAAAACTTAGACAAATAACGTATAAGTCTGTGCTCACACCACTAAATTAGAATTCATAAATATTGGTTAAACTTTTTACATGGCACTGTCAACCTGAAAAACAAAGCTAAACCAAAAGCAATTGTTTTTATTTCATGATCCCTCATGCAGACAAACTCCTCCTGCTCTATAAGCTTTCTAAAAGCTCATTTTACAGACATTCCTCTCCAGCTGACCAAAGGAGTTTTTTCAATACATAGCTCAAATAAATTTTTAAAAAAAAAATAAAAATAAACAAACACACAAGCTTTGTACACCTATGGTAGGAGGATGATTTCAACTAGGAGTTTGTTGTCCCCAACATCTAATAGCGCAGAAGGAAGCAAAATACTTTATTTGTTCTGTCTGCTGAGAGTAGCCTATTGTCTGTTGCCATACCAATGATTTGCCCTGCCAAAGACTTCTGTGTTACATAAATTAGATCTTACACACCCCCACACCCCACCTTTAGCTATAAATAAACCTGCCATCACTGCCTTATCTCTGTGTAGGAGAACCTGGAAATATGAGGAAATCACTCAGTTAAGGGCAAGCTCCTTACAAATCAGAGGAAGGTTACAGAGCTGAGTAAACGTATTGGTCTTTAAAACATTGTATGAATCAGAGGGGTTTTTGTCATTCAACAGGGTAAAGACAAACAGAAGCAAGCATCTGATCTGGAAAACTGTCTTTCAACTGTTAAGATCATAGACTGCAGCACATATGATTTTTTCTGCTTTAAGGTATCAAAATAGTATACTGTACCAAGGATACTTAGAAACGGGGATAAAAATGTTGTGATCTTTTCGAGTTACCATTTTTCACTACATTAATCTGGATGTGAGACCTTCCTGCAAAATTAATGCATAAGCATAAGATATATTTTTGTTGTTTGAAATGGAGGGGTGAGGGAGAAACTTTGAGTGTCACAGAAGGTTAGCAAGGGCCCTCACAACCACCTGGATGTTACCAGGTTTCCAAATTGCCCTAGAAAAAGGAGCTACCACCTTCAGAAAAAGGCATTAAGACAACCCTTTCAGCAGTGCCTGCAGATCTGGGGAAAAAAAAATGTAGCACCCCATTTGGCATGGTCACCCACACTGCTGCCTTAGGGGTGCATTCAGAAGCAGCCATGTAGAGATCAGTGCCAACACCAAAATTCAGCTGCAGAAATCCCACCAAAATCTGTCTGCCAGATAAACAAGGCTTCCAGCTTCCAGGGCTCTCTAGCCATAAAAACACCAAGCTTGGGCTACCAGGGTGATATTCAGATAACCCACACCTAACAGCATCCCTCCCAAAAAGCAAATCTTTTGCTTCTCACAGCAAGCTGTTATATGCAGTTCCCCATAGACTTGTTTGTTGAGGACTCCTGTCAGTGCCTAACTTGTATGTGAACATCTGACTTGGGAGCAAGTACCATCTGGAACACAGGAAGCTATCATCCATCCTTGCTTTGCAGCAGCAGCAGCAACAGATTAAGTTCCTTAGCATTTGCCAGCTGCCCACTATTTTTTGATACATCATTCTACAGTGTATCATACATAGAGTATCATACCGTGTTAGTTTCAAATTCAGTGTGTTTATATTACAAATATTTTGGAGGAAAATGTCATGTTCTTTAATCTTTTTGAAGGAATCTTTAAGCTTTCAGAAGAAAAATCACTAATACTGGCAGCCAGACTCTTTACATGGGAAAATAGATCATAAATTCTTTTCATAAGGCCTGAAGTAGTTGATGCAACAGTCAGTTCTTTTCTTTCTTCTTCAATCAACAGAGTAAATCTTGGCATGAATTTATAAAGGTGCAACAGACTGAGCGTAAAGATGTCGACAGCCGGTTAGAAGTGAAAAAAGAAGCAGCAGTCTGGGAACTTTTCACGAGTGAATGCACTTACTTTCTGGATCATTTGCTGGTTCTCAAGATGGTAACTTCAGATTTCATTTCCCAAAAATAATGAAACAGTATTTGCCCTGCTGTCGGCATGGCAGACAAAGCCACCTGTAACCTCTCACTCGGTATCTGTAGGGCAAAGACTTAAGTGCTTGGTTTTCCCTCCTCTCTTCCCTGCTCATCCTGTTTCCGTAATTCCCTTTGGGTTTTATCTTCTCGATGGTATCTCTTTCTCTGGACCTCACTTTCAGTGCTTTGCAAACACCATCTGGTTGCAGATCCTTCCAGTAATTTCAGCTGACATTCCACTATTCGTCTCACTAACACTGAACTGAAGCCACTCTCTGACTGACTATATTAGATATTTCTCACCCGCTAGTCTGTAACTTTGTACTCTTCATTTAACTTCCTGTTGAGGTGTGCTTAGATTATCCTGACTAGAACATGAACACCTCAGAATTCAGCAGACCTCTAATTCTAATATTACAAGTACACAAGCAAACTAAAAAACAACTCCTCTCCCAAAAACTCCAAATTGCCTCCATCATGGTTAATTTTAAGAGCTTTGAAACATGGACAAGAATAGCTGCACTATTTACAGTTATCACAAGTCAAAAGTTAGCGTACCCATTTGAAAGGATAGAAGCTTCTCTAAATACCTTCCTGTCATTTTTCTCTTTTCTGTACAGACAGTTTCTGTTTTCTTATTAGTCAAAGGAAAAAGATTAGTGAATCATTTTCCATGTTGCTGAAAAGTTAGCCTAGGTAGTACAAGAAGTAACGCAAAGTAAAGGGAATAAGTAAAGGAGTGGGCTGAATTCCTCCTTGGTGGAGCAGAACAGGAAGGGAGAGAAAAGGGGATGAAAGGACCAGCTGTTGATCTAAAGCAGGATTGAAGCATCCTTCCTTCTACGCTCTTTGTTTAGAGATCTAAGATTAAAAACTGGTGAATCTTGAGAAGGATGAGGATAACAGGCCCCCTGGTGAGTCTGATGTCAGAACCCACAGACAAGCCTTAGCCAATCCTGTGTGACTCATGAGTGATAAACTATTCAGCCCATACCAGCTTCGCAAACTCTCCTGCTGAAGAAAGAACCTATCAGATTTGGGTAGCCTGTTTTACAGATACTTGCTACTCTAAGTACTTCCCAGCATAGAAATATTCCACTCACTTTAATGAGTCTCTACAGGGAACTTTAAGACCACTGTAAATCCCCTTTAAGCTCTCGGGTCAACTGTTCGTGGCAACTGAAGAATTACACAAGGCTAAGCAAACACTCTCACTGGCTCTTCAGTCTTGGCACACAGGTGACCCTTTTCACACATATACAAAAGATTCTACTCAGTAATCTACATTTTTTTAAGCCTTTTTCAGATTTAGGTCAGACTCAGCACAGCTCCAAGATCACCATCAAAGCTTAAATAATATAAAATCTTAAACAGCCAATAAATACACATGCAGTTTTTGCTCTATGCAGGTTAATAAAACAATCTAAAGAGATGGAAAACCTTCATGAGCCCTCTACTTATGCTATTCCAACAATATTTTTTCTCCCCATAGTAACTCTAAACAACTTACATAGCAGCAGTTGCACGGGGTAGGAAAAAAAGCATTTAGAAAGGTCATAGAAATCTGTAACTATGACTCTGATGTTATTAATTCCTTCACACAGATCTGCAGGGGCTGAGTTGCCCCTCTTCTATCAGGGAACCCAGCAGGGATATAGCTGGCTCCATGGCAGCTGCAGAGACACCCTAGAGAAATCACTCATACCCTCTTCTTTGCACAAAGTCAAATATTTAGCCTTCAGGCAGGTCACAAAGAGTTTCTCTAAGTGGCTTCTATCCTCCTCAAATCAAATGATCATTTCATGAGAATTACAGTGGAAATGTGTTCTTTTCAGGGATGGGGGGGAAGAATTGGCACAAATAGTAAATAACATGAATTTGTTTTGCTTTTAAAAGATATTTGTGAGCACTCTAAAATACCTCCAGAGTAATGAATTTCTCTTGGATGTGGATTTGTGGAGACTTTTTGCAAACTTAGAGGAGTTAAACAAGGTGAGTAAAAACATAAAAGTCTTACTGAGATCAGAAATCAACTAGCCCAATTAAAGGAGATGAGAAACCATCCATAAAGTTTCTATTCAGATTCAATGCTCACATTTGGAACCTAGTTCAAATAATTAGTCTTTCCTTCATTTCTATTTGGTACATCAGTGGGGATCAAATTTCACCAGTGCAAATTATTCTCATGTGCCTCCATCAGAAGATAGACGGGCATTTGAACACAAAGGAGAGCTCATTTGGCAGGTTTTTTCTGAAGTAAACACAAGTTTGAGACTAATTCTCATAAGTAGCATCCTTTTAAAAGCATTTGTGAAGGTAAACACAGACTGCAAAATCCTTACAGCAAAATAGTAAGAATGGCAAAATACGTACAATAATACATTTCCTTTTGCAAACAAATGGGCTCAAAGGGTTTGCTCTCTGTTATGCTACTCCAGTAGAGTGAGTTAAAACAAAATTATGACCACTGCTCTCCAGCCAGGGTTTCCCCTCCGTGTGTATGGAATGACTAGGTGCTCTGTGTTCATGTGCTACTTACCCTCCAGCTTCCAAGAGAAGGGAGACCATGAGGCTTGGCTGTGATATGCTCCAGCTCTTTGCTGCTTGTGGCCAGTTGCTGGGAGGCTATTTTCAGCTCCTGAAAGTTAAAGGAGCATAAGTCCAACTTTAGAAACAAACCAAAAGTTGTTATTAGTTTGAGAGCTCTTTTACAGGACACCACACCTTTAATAGCAAAGTGAATTTTGGAAGGGGATTTTCAGCTGCATAAGTTGAATGACTGCTCACAACCACATCACATGCCCTAAAACAGTTGCTTACTTCAAGTTCTTGCCCTTATTGCAATTCCCTTGCCTTAACAATTAACATGTCCCTGTTTAGCCAAAACAAGAAAAGCAGGAAAGCACTTCAGAGTAGGGACAACTAGCCAGAGCTCAAACACATGAGCAAGTCACCTCTGCTCAGATGAGCTGCTGTGAGTGATCATTTGAGCAGCTCTGGAAAGACAGGGAAAGAGATTTTTAGCTGATGTGTTCCACCTTGTGCTTGTTGTGGGTTAAGACTATACGTGCAGCCAACTACTGGAGTTCAGCTGATGTATGATTGTTGATTCCTTTGTTCTTGTTCAAACAAGGGAGTGGGGTACATTGCTGTGTGCCATTTAGTGATGACAAAAGCTTTGAGCTTGGCTGGAACTTGGTCACGTCTTGAGAGAGTTATCTTTAATAAATTTTCTATTTTGTTTTCTAATTTTGTTGTCCTTATAAATGAGGATGATAAATTATCATCTATGATGCATACTTGTACAGAAAACAGTGATTAAACATAGGGAAAGTAACACAAAACAAACTCAAACTATGAAAGATGTTATCTTCTTCAAATGACCATGAAGACCTCCTTATTTGTCACAGCTCTGTCATGCACAATCAGTGTTTTCCAGTAGATACCATTCATCCATTGTAATTTTTCATGTAAAGTCATGTTAAATACAGCTGGTATCATAAAATAAGCTTAAATGGAATAACTAATCTTGTTTCAAAGCTTTTGTCACATGGCATTATCATGACATAAGTAGATATTTATATAGATTCATTTTAGCTTTTGACTAATAAAAGCATTCCAGGTATAATTCTGAAGCTACTTCTGTCAATGTTGGGGAGATAAGTATAGCCACCCTATTAGGCCTGGAGCCTTTGAAGAGACCAGGGATGGGAAATAAAGTTGATTTAAACTCAACTTCAAAGATCATTGATGCTAATTTCTCTTCCCCCTCTCCCTCACTTAGATAAGTCTCCGTTTTCTGAAAACTTTTTTTGAAACTGTGAAGGAGCATGTCAGCAAGTCAGACTCTCCTATGGATTTCAGCTCCATACTCAGAAAGGTAACATAACTAGAAGTACTCCTGCTTAATATCAACAAGTCCTTGCAGCAGGCCATTTATCATAGCATGCAGGTGCTTTAGAGCAACCAAAGTCAGTCAAGGACATGCCATCTGTCACAGGCAGTTTGGTCTCCGCCTCAAGTAGCTCTTGTCTTTTATTCATTGGCATGTTTGAGGTGGTTGTGGAAAGGTGGCTCTGTATGTGGAACAAAGTGGGGAAAGATTTTCCCTTCCTGGGGAACAGCAGCCCAGTCCTTGAGGAGACTGCCACTGGCAGAAGTGAGCTTCTCGCTCTACAGAGGATGTTTCCCTGAGACCAGACCCCAGTCCCATCCCTGGATATTCCCTGCCTCTTTCCACTCCATCACATAGATCCTTCCTTTACTCCACGGACCAGACCCACAAGTGTATTTAAGTGCTTCACTAAGAGCTCACTGGGACTGAAATACCTCTTGCACTTTAGTCTGTGTCTGCTAAGCAAAGGAGAGGCACAGACACTGCTGTCCCACCACTGCCAAGCACTGCTGCCCTGTAGTCCTTGCGAGCAGTCTGTGTGGTAGACAAGGCAGCTGTCCCAAGAGCAGCCTCCAGGGGCTCTATTCCCTGCACAACTTCCCAATGCCTGAAAAGTTTGAAATACTAATACTGACAGAAAATCAATTCTGGATCTGAACTTTCCCTAGTACTAGAGGCCATTAGAAAACTTCAGGGAAAAAGGGAAAGGCTGGAGCTTGCCTTCTCACCCCCTTCACCTCTGACTTATCAATAATGTTTGCATGAGACAGACCAAATCCCCACCTAAACTGAGTTTTATTATGGATAGCATTCTACATTTCTTAGAGCTACCTAACACATTCAGATATAACGTGACATGCTATATAAGGCCATGTAAAGCTGTTGCATAGTTGGTTTTATCTTCAGCTTCTACATGAATTTCACATCATTTGTTTCTCATGAGAACAAAGTCTAAGAATGCTTCACACCTCTGCAGAGACATTCAGACTGAGCTCCTGTGTATTGCTTGAACACTGTGAACACTGTTGTGGTTTTTATACTCCTTTACCACTTCTACTACTTTTTAACTTGCCCCTTACATTTTTAACTCCCCCTTTCCCTCTTCCCCTATTTCCCTAAGTACAAGGAAATCTCAGGTAAAATGCACATTACAAATCAAAAACTGTTGTTCCTCCCTTTCTCATGACATTTTTCTTTTTTGATAAGTTTCCAAGTCTTTTCTGCAGTTTTTCCAGGGTGATCTCTGCCCAACACACCAGATTTATTGCCTTAATTATACCTCCGCTGTCTTCTACTTGGAAAAACTGAGACAGAGAGAAGATTTTGGCATCTACCTGAAAGTAAAGTAATGGTTTTGTTGTTTTTGCTGTTGTCTCCAACCTTCCTGCCTTATGATGGTATTTTAACAGTAGACTAGGAAAGTTCATTGGAAGCGAAACTGTGTAGACGACAGCATTTTACACAAGCTTTTTGAACTGCAGAGGGTCTCATAGATATGAAGTCACCCTTCTGAGTGTATGTTCCCCTGAACATGTGAAAGTCCATACTTGTAATTTAGAACAGGCAAGAGGGGGAAGCCAAAAGGGAATAATTGCCTGTATTTCTTCGGGCAGAAAATATGTACTGCCAGCCTCTATCATTCAGATGTTTCACACATAATCCCTTGAGTTGGTGACCTCCACCTTAACAAGGTAAAATGGTTACAGAAAAAAAAAAAAAAAAAGAAAATCCAAACCAAAAATCAAGCCAAATCATTGTAAAATCTCTCTCAAGTGTGTTACTTTGATACATGTCCTGCATATCAGCTCAGTTTAGATGCTGGCTGGGAACACAGCATGTAGGGTATTAGGTGCTTTAGCAGATGACAGGGCTCACATCCCCTGAGTACAAAACAGCCCCCATTCTCTATGCTGTGTGACATCAGCAGTGACATACATAAACCTCAAAACTGGAGAAGCAAATGATGGCTCCTTCTGCTTAAGGAAAGGAGTATATGATACATGACAGAACAAGGAGAACAGAAAACCAGACACGTGTCAGTGCTTTCAGGTGTCTTGGGAGCCCACAATGAGAGAACAGGATGGATTTTGGCTGAGCCTTGGCAAGAAAGCCAGGCTGCTTTCCTTGATCACGGATATTCTCCAACCCATGTGCCCGCAGGTAGGAAGCAACATCCTGGATAGAACAGTAAGCAACCCCCCTGCAATGGCAGTGGTTTACCTCCTCTGACAGGTTTTGCTTAACCATAGGTAAAGCAAATGTAGAACTTGGTATCAAAACACTACCAGTAAGTGAGCATTTTCCTCCCTTTAAGGCTGGAAAGGCCATCAGTGATGTCTTTCATTATGAAGTTACAGCACTAGAGCAGGTTCTGACAACGCCGCATCTGCCTGAAGTGACAACTCCAGCCAGTGCAGTGGTGGGACTCCCGAGGAGAGGGCTCTGCTCTTTCTGATATCACTTGCAAACCAGTGTGTCCTGTAATTACTTAGGACTGATCTTCGACATTACCGGATTAGAAAGAGGAACCTGAAGAAGTGGGCTTTTCTCACAGGCAGCCCAAAACTGGGAAGACACCTCTTTGTAGCAGCCAGACTCTGTAGCTTTTAGGGCCTGGGAGTTTCACACGGCTTGCTCCCTTATAGGAATTTCATACACTCATGTCTAGGAAAAACTTCCCCATTGGGAAGTAGCAGGTGACCCTAAAACATAAGGTGGCCCTCAAATGTAACTGAGGTTTTCCTGATGAAATTAAAATGGCAGACAAATAAGAGCACTGCTTGGCCACAGCATCTGCAATGGGAAGCAGTGATGCAGAAAGCGAATCTGGAGGAGCAATGCCATTCCCCCTGTAGAGAGCCTTTACGCTGCCCTTGCTCTCACTGTGTGAGAAATTCGTCTTTAATTAGTCCCTGTTTCATTACAGTCAGTTGATGAAGCAGAAAACTGTTTGCTACCTCCCTGCCAGGGAGCAAGCTGAGGCCTGAGGCAGGTTTTCCTTGTCTTCAGCAGTGGTGTGAACAAAACGAACAGTGCAAGAGGCTGCATCTGCCAGAGCTGCTGGTCGCTCCTTTGCATCGACTGACACGCTATCCTCTCCTCCTTAACAACATCTGGAAGAGGAGCACCAATGAAACAGAGAAAGGCTTTATCTGGTCACTTAAAGAGAAGGTGGAAAAGTCCATACGTAAGTAGCTAAGGTTAAAAGTCAAGCATGCAATTAACAATTAGCAAGTTATGTGGCCCTTTTGTGCATGTCCGTTGAGTGTGAATGCATCTGGTCTCCCTGCAGAAATGCAATGAGGATGTGCATGCCTTTCCACAATCCTGAGCCTTTCCTCATTCTGTAGAAAATGATTTGTGCTACCCTTGTGCTGTCAAAGCCTCTCTGAGCAAGGTCACAGGACTCTCAAATCAGTGAGTCACTTGTATTTGCTCAGAACCATCTGCAGTGACATGCAAACAATTAAGAGCAAATCACAAATTAGAACAAATCAAGAAACATCTCAAACAAAGAAGTCTTTGAGTTGGATTTATGTCTAGGGAGGATTTGTTGGGGCTAATCCTTAATAGGATAAAATTGCACTCACAAGGGGAATATTATGTCTGTGACCTTTCACTAAATGACAGGGTCCTACAATGTAGAGTAGCTGAAGAGCTATCTCAGCTACAGATTTTCTCCAACCATTGTAAGGGGAAAAAAAATGGGGTTGGTCCAGGAATATCTTTTTTCCCTGCATTTTGTTTTAAGTAAATAATTTATTAATTCTAAATAATTTATTAATTCAGTCTTGTTCAGGAAGCTATGAATACATGTCTAAGTGTCTTATGGTTATACAGTACATCAGCAGATAGGTCAACTCCCCAAAGGTCTGATGCAGCCCCCACTGATATCAAAGACAAGAGAGTGCATCGGCAAAACACTTAATCTATCAAACTTGGCAAAGAGAGGTGCCAGGCAGCACCTCATCCTCACCAGCAGCACACCAGGGCCTTGAGCCACCCAGTAGGGTGGCTTGCTCTCTGCCACCATCCTTCTCCCCATCATGGAGATGAGGCAGAGAGAGCTAATGTCTTCTAGAGATAAATAAATCTGGGGCTCCTTCTTCTTGGGGAAATACTCCAATGACAGAATTACCACCTAAAAGAGAAACTCAGGTTCTTCTTGCCAAGTCTTATGAGGAGTCTAGTCTAACGGCCACACAAGGAGCACACTTTTCGGCACAGAACAGGTCCCATCGGTGGATAGGGTGGTTTTGTCGGTAGCCTGGGAACTTCTGCTGGGAAGACAGTAGTTTTAGGTATGGCCCCAAAAGACCACAGGATATCCGGGAATTATTACTGGCGAAGAAATACGTCTTTCAGAGTTTAGATATCTCTGGGCCAAAGAAAACAAAGATAGAGGGGTGAGCCCTCTTAATTCACATACACCTGACAAAGATCTGCCTTTATTTTTTTCATTAGTGAATCAGTGACATAAGGAACAGCTGTAGTCCCAGCATTCCCATTCTGGTGTCTCTGTGTGTGTGTGTGTGTGTTACTGAAACCATTATTTGCAATATCACTCAACACAAAAACTTGGAATTTAAGTTGCAGGTCCATTAAAGTTTTCCCTATAACAGCCCTGAATCAGCAAAACTTAGTGTCCATTTTTCCCATTCTGAAGCAGCCCCCATCCCGCTTAAATACTTCAGTAACTTTTAGTACCACTTCCCCTCAAGTTAACTCTCATTAATTTCAGCAATCTTTTGATCAGGCTGTATATAATGAAAATTATTTTTCTCTCACTACCCCAGACAGTTTAGAAAGGCAGGATTTTTTTTAAATAACTTTTTAAGATTACAGTTTAATTAAGTTTTATATTATTCCCCCTGTTTCCCAGTCAGATTATTAAACACAACTTTTTAACTCAGCAGTGAATTTAAGCGTTTTTGAATGCATGGTTTGAAAATTCTGTGTCTGCTGACCTAAGAAGAGTTTAAAAGATTTTTTTACAATGAGGCCAACATTTCATCTGAGGCTTCACATGTGAGGCACTTTGGCTTTCCCTGGGGAAAATAAGTATTCAGCATCTTCTAGTGGACTGTTTTTGCCAGCCTTGGCAGTAAATGAAGTTTCATATATTTCAGGGGATCTGGAAGGTAAAGTCAAGTGGCTGGACAACTTTCAGAAGTTCAGGCAGTTGCAAGAGGTCATAATTTGGCCTCAGGTCTGGGATCGTGACAAGAGATTCTTTGTCCCAGAGGTAAGCAGTTTTTTAAAGAGCATTTTTCCTTGAGGAAAGTTTAGTTTCTTATCTGTCTTTACAGAGAGGTCCAAAGTTCTAGTTACTGAGGATGGCTCTGCTGTAACAGGACCAGCTGCAGCCTCAGCACTGCAAGCACCATAGCTGAATACACAGGCTGTGCACAGTGCCTTGGATGGCAGCATGAGTTGTTTCCAGCCAGCATCCAAGAGCATACAATCATACGAGCTAGGGCTATCCAGTGTTTACTTTAAGGGGGCAGAATTAAATGGGATAGATGTAAGCATTACTACCTTTTTCATAATGATATGAAGTAGAAATTGTTTGCCTCTTGCGCTCCTCAAGCTGAGCCAAAGAAATTTTTATTTACATTTAAATAGCATTACAAAAAATTACACAGCACACCTGGAAACGTGCACTTTTCTGCTGTTGTTACCCCCTTACCCATACAGACAGACTTTAAGTGGCATTATGGTAACATCACCAAGTGTTTCTCACCTCAAGGATTACGTCTGTTCACTGCAAGGCTGCAAAAAACATTAAACTCACTCTGGAAAAGAAAAAAACAGCTTAACAT
The DNA here is from genome assembly GCA_028020825.1 of Podargus strigoides. Lineage (NCBI taxonomy): Eukaryota > Metazoa > Chordata > Aves > Caprimulgiformes > Podargidae > Podargus > Podargus strigoides. The sequence goes on along the minus strand of CM051663.1, from coordinate 122,220,323 downwards.
TTCAAAAGCATAAACTCATTTAAGCAATAGCACTGCTGAAGAAACACCTATGCTTAGTTATTAGCTGTGTGATGTATTTAGCCTGAGATAAGCACATGTGTGCTCAGTTTGTTTATCTGCTGGTTCTCCTAGTTCATCATCAGATATGCCAGATAACACATTCTCTCTCTCTTTTTTGTGTCAAGTGTTTGAAACAAAGCTTAAGAGAAAACAGCAGTGAAAACATTTTGTCTTCGACAAACAGACTTCTCCTTCATGAAGGGAGGCTAACACTAGCAGGTAACGTCCCTAAATGTGCTGGTATCAGGAATTAGCTCAATAGAATCATATTTTGTTATGGCAGGCCCAGAATGAACATCTGCAACATTATTTGGGCAGGTGCGGGGAGGAAAAAGCAAACGTACAGCTTGTCAGAGAGAAACTGAGAAACAGCCAAACCACCAAACAGATGAGTAATCTGCATGGTTGTTTATTGCCACATCTGGATATTCAGTCTGCCAGGTGCTGAAGTAATCAGCTTGGCTGACTACTGCCTGCCACTCAAAGGGAGCATTTTACTGTCACGTTCAAGAACGTGGATAAAGAACATGGATCTCTACCTGTGCAGAAGAGGAGGATTTTCTTCTTGTATGAGCAAGAAGCAGAGCCTGGGCAGTTTGGAGAAGACCATCATCCAAAAGGATGCTGGCAGCTGCGTGCCATGGTGGCTGCAGGGCTGTAACAGTGGTTTGACAGAAATGAGCACAGCCCATATCTTACATTTCCTTCACCATCTCCTCAGGAGCAGAGGTGAAGAGAATAAGCATGCAACACTTGCTGTCTCCTGCTGCCATTATTACTGTTATAAAGGGAGCAACAAAAGGGACAGAGTCCATTTTTCAGTGTTTTTGTTTTCATTCCCATGTGAGGAGAATTATAGTAGCAGACAAGAAGGCACAACAACAGGGACATGGAGAACGGAAGAAAAAGTTGCTGCTGATGTTTAGGGGGTGGCGTGCAGGGGAGAAAGCAAGCCCCTGAGTCCTCTCCTGCCAGTGCTTCCCTCTGCACTCATTGCTCTCTTGATGAGACATCAGCCTCCAACTCAGGAGGTAATGGTGGCCATCAGGCATCCACATTTCTACAAAATGTAATTAGAAAATGGAGAATGAGGCACGAGCATAACTCTTATCCATCAAGACAGCCAGCGTCTGCAGTCTGCAATATAACAGTGCCTGGCATTTGGCCAGTTGTCTGAATGAAATATCTTTCAAGACAAAAATGAAATCACAAGTCAAATATAATGCCGCACAACAGAAAGAAGCATGTGCTAAGGTTACCACTCTGAGCAGACTCACACAAATTTGGTGTTAAGATGAACTGCGCTTGTTTGAATGAAACAGATCACTGAGACCACAATTGCATGGGGTTTCTGTAATCTTGTAACTGAGAACAAGAACAGCTGAGAGAAGTGGGTTTGTTCAGATGTAGGAAGAGAAGGCTTAGGGAAGACATTCCTGTTGTCTTCAGCTGCCTACAGGCTGGTTTAAGGCAGATGGAGCTAAAGACATTTGGAGTTGCACAGAGAAAGAATGAGACATAACAATGCAAGTTGCAACACGGAGCATTCTCCCATTAGATATTTGGAAAAACTTGTTAACAATTAGGGTGGTCAAATATTAGTACAGGGGGCTAGAGAGATTGCAGAGTCACTTTTCTTAGACACATTCAAAACTTGATGGGACAACCTGCTCTAGCTTGGCCTGCTTGGAGCAGTAGGTTGGGCCAGAGATCTCCAGAGTTCTTGTCCAACTGATACCATTCAATGACTCTGTGAACACAGTATAAATCAAAGAAACACAAAAGTTTGTCTGTAGCAGTAGACAGAGTTTACAACAAATAACTCTTTCCTCTGTAACGCCCACAAAAACCTACTGCGGTACAAGAGATGCTGTGGAGAACCCCCTGCCAAGTTTTTGACTTCACAGAAATTTACAGAAGGGTAGTTTTTATAAGATGTCTAACATAGATTAACTTGCTTGTTTGTAGTTTTCTGAATCTCCAGTGGCACATACAAAGATCCTCATGGTAGTTTCTTTATCCTATGTGCAGCTGGTTGGATCCATGACCTAGTTAGCATTTTAATTTTCAGTAGTTACTGATGCTGCTTTGTGCAACATTAATGACATGAGAAGTTTTCAAGCCAAAACTTTCAGAACCAAAGACCCAAGGAAATATTTTAGGATCCTGCAAGATCACCTGGAAGCAATAGTTCTGACTAACCTCACTTGCTGTGAAGAATAGCTGGCCATTTCATGCCTACTTTTCACACCCAGAGATGCCAGTGTTTAAAGGTAAAAGGAAAAGGTGGCACTTCCCTATTTCTTTCTCTCTGTCATTTTCGGAAGGTTCACTGTTTACTGGGTAGGATATGCTGATTTGCAGCATGCTGATTGTTGTATTTGTAGGTACTCCAGGTGATCCAGATCACTTTTCCTGGCATGCAAGTACTAGTTTTATTCATAACAAGGTAGCTGCTACAAGGTACAAGTATTAGTAGCCAAAATCACTAAGAGACATATGATTTTGTAAGCACTGCATTTGAGAGTGTAGACTAGAGGAATAGTTGTTGTGTATTATGTTGGTATTGTTAACAACTCCTTTGTTAAAAACAGTTTGTAAGATGCAGTGATTCATAGATACGCCTCATCTTAGGAGTAGCAATTTGTTAAAATAATTACACCATAAATTTTTTTTGTTTTTTTCCTCCTCAGAAAGCACAAGACTCCTTGATGTCTACCTCTTCCTATTCGATGATTTCCTGTTAATTACCAAAATTAAACGTAACAAAAAGGTAATAATGGGTAGAGAAATACATGGTTGCAGTTGTTATTTTTTTTAGCTTGGTAAATATTTTGAATGTACTTTGGAAGGTTGATCTAACGATAAAAATACAAGATGACTAATCGGCATGAAGGATGGATGATACTTTCTTATGCTAATAGCAAATCATAACACTGATTCAAACCCTGTTTCTAGGCTCAGTATGTTAGAGGAACACTATGACAAGCAGAACTTAAATTTCAAGACCTTAATACGTCTGTGGTGTTGTTCTGAAGTGCAGGATCCTTAAAGCTCAGAAATGTTTCAAGAATGTAAGAAGTTTTCTAATGCACCCCTCATGACAGTCCAGCAACTTGAGACTTGTTTATCCCAAAAAAAGGGAAGAAAACAGGGACATGCTAAAGTAGATGGAAGGTTGGCTTTATTCTCAGTTCCAGCACAGCCTGTTCTATGTCTCCTCTCTTTGCCTTGATTTTGCCTAGTTTAAAATGGAGATGTAATGATTCCTTTTACGAATTTTTTTTATTTATGAAAGATGCTAGAGAGAGATTCCTATAGATGATAAATATCTTTATTTAGCCACCAAAAAAAGGCACTGGATGACCTGAAATTGCTAAAGCTTCATCTAGCTAATTAAGTTGATGTATTTGATGTAAATTAAGGCTTAGTGGACCTGCGCTAAATCTCAGGAAGTTTGTGTCTGATTTAATGAATCCTTGAGGGTTTTCTTAAGGAAGTGGGTGTTCTGCTTTTGTAGGAGATAGAGAAGGCATGCAGGGAAAGATTCTAGGTCAGCAGCACCATCCCTGAGCAATGGGGAGGGGGGAGGAGGGGATGAAGGGAATAGGAATTCAAGGGACCTGGTGCCCACAGGCAAGTTTCTTTGAGAAAGAGATGTACGTGTGTCGGTGAACCTTCCGTGAAGAGCTGCAACCCATCTGGAGTACTGTCAGTTCTGTGTTCTGCATGTATGCAAGGGGAGATGGGGAAACACGTCTCCAAGGAATGGAGAAAAAAGTCCCGCTGTTAAAATAAGGGTGGGAAGAGAGGAAAAAATATTTTTGAACATCTTTGACTGTTTTCTGCCTGTGGAATTGTATTGTGTTTCTATTGTGGCTTTTTAGTACAAGGTGTGACCTTGCAGGAGAGCTGCACGTACTGATGAGTTTTTCTGAGGTTCCTTTGGCAAATAAGCTGTCTGAGTGCCTTTTATGAAAGAAAGCATATAATTTAGGTCTGTTTAGTGCCTATACTTCATGAGCAGATGGCAGACAACCAGCTAACCAACTCCATTTTCTATTCCCAGAAATATGGGGGCTCAGACACCAGCTTAATCCCTGTCTGTCCTTCCCTCACTCCTGAGCTGCAGTCCTTCATAAGAGAGGGTGGATTTTGCACAGTTCTAGACCAGCCCATCCCACTAGACAGACTGATGCTGAAAAACATCGACCCCGTCCACGTTACAGGTATCTGCGTGCATTTGAACATCTCCATAAACACCACCTCAGTGCATTGTGTACACATCAGTGTAAGGATAAGACGCTGTTTGCTCACAGACCACCCCCAGATGCCAGGGGTGCAAACGTCAGTGCCTCAGCAATGTTTGGCTTCACAGCTCTGCTCTTACTGTGAGGCACAGCCTGCTAACATAGACACTAGTTAGCATGTTCTCAGAAAGGACAGCATGTGACTTGTAGTGATCCACCATGTCAATCAAAAACAAAACCCTGATTTTTGATCTAACGAGTACTTTTGCATCCATTAGTTTGATGAGGGATGATCTCACTTTGGAAAGAAATGTATCTCAATACAAGGACTAGGCAAAAAAAAATATATTGCAATATCATAGAAATACCCTTTTGGCAGTAGGCAGGAGGCTGATAATTATGCAGGGTAATTCTAGCCCAAAGCCTGCTATGTAACAGTGAAGGGGTAAGAGGTATAATGGTGTGCTCATATGCCAGGACCCTGTAAAAGAGATGTATTTATAACTTACATTTATAGTTACAACTATAATATACATAGTAGGAATCCATCTCTGAAGAGCATAAGCAGCAACGTACTTTCTGATTGGGAAGTTACTTTCCTTTTAACATTCTGCTCTGGATTTAATCTGATGCAATCTTTGCATCATGCTTTACACTACGTTTGAAGGGGCCAGACCCACTGGTATGTCGCTGTATCAGACTGGTAATCTATACAGCCACAGAATTTCTTTTGGAAAACATTATTGAGAGACTGACGCTGAGTACTGCCTAGAAAATTCATTTTTAGGACTGCAAAGTTGTATTTCCCATTGACCACAGGCAGACTTAAGACATGAGTTCTGAAACATTTCGCTCTGCTGCTGAAAATTTCCTCTGATTTGTTGCAGTAATTTAACCAGTCTCTGCTCCACTTTCCTCTTTTATAAAACTGAGATTATAGGACACTTGCCTTCCAGAATCATTTTGAGGTCTGACTATAGAGTACTTGGAAATGCTTGGACAAGAAGTATTATGTAGCAGCAAGATATTCTACATTGAACGAGGCTTCAGAGAAAACTATATGAACTAGATAAGGTTATCAAAAAGACACGTCAACCGTAGTAGACTCAGAAAAAGGCTGCCTTGTGTTGGCAGCTCAAGATCCATGCTCTCCTCCAGGCTGCTTGTGTTCAGAAGCAGGGCTCCACTTAGAGCCACAGCTTGCAGGGAGGCAATCCCACACCTTGCTTGCCATCACAGCAAAGTCAACTCCAGCTAAAAGAAGCAATGCCCTGTGAATCTGGTGCATTGTAACAGGTTGCTGTGCGCTCCTCCCTGCTACTACCAGCCCACCCAAGCATGCCTCCCATCTGCTGCAGGATTTCAGTTACCTGAAGATGCTTTCCCCTCCTCTTCCCTCAAGCTCACTGCATAGTAGACTTAAGCCACCCCTTCTCTCTGGACATGCAACATTGGTACAGATTTGTCCCTTAGCAGGGAAACCTGCTACCTAGAATCATAGAATGGTCTGGGTTGGAAGGGACCCCCAGAGGTCATCTAGTCTAACCCCCCCCTCCAGTAAGCAGGAACATCCCTAACTAGATCAGGTTGCTCAGAGCCCCATTCAACCTGGTCTTGAATGTGTCCAGGGATGGGGCCTCCAGTACCTCCAAAATGCTCAGTCATCTGCAGGAGCCAGGAGATGCTACTGTCACTGATTTAACTTCTCCTGCAGCAGTTTGGCAGGAACTGGAGTGCTGCTGGCAACATGCCTGGCCCTGCAAGAGGTTGCTGCCGGCAGCTGACCAGGGGCACCCCAGGCAGAAGCACCAGCTCATGCACACACCCCAGGGGGAACCTGAACCGAGTGCAGCCACTTCCCTACGTGGCAGCCATCATATGGACCTGTTTGAAATAAAATAAAAACAGGGCCTTTCTATTTAGTTTTTGATATTTGTTTTTCTCTAACTTCAGTTATGATGTAATCCACTTTGAATGGAAACTTCTCAATGATCCTCAGCTAGACGCAAAAGGACCTTAGCTGCACAATGATAAAGTAACTACAAACAAAACAAATGCAAGCAGAGTTAACTTTTTGAAATAACAAAGGTTTCTGCACAACAAAAAAACAACCCTGTCGGGGTGCACTGCCCTATTAAGAACCAGAAAAGATGATTACATCATTTCTTCAATCATAATCAGACAATGTGCTCTAAAATTGGACTGCCAGCTGCATGAGGGAATTTATATCACTTTTTTATGTTTTTCCACAGTCTTCAGCCTGCGAAATGCTTTCCTAATACAGCATGAAAATAGGTATCGTCAGTGCATAGCAGTGTTCCTGCTACAAGCTCAGACAGAGACTGCCAAGGTAAGTAGCACACTTGTTTTTTAATTCTCAAATTACACAACTACACTTTCCCTAAAGGAGGATCACAGCCTAAAAGCGGCCATGCTGTGATAAGAATCTACTACAGTTGTGACATTTGACCAAAAGCAAACCAAAACAAAATAACACCCTAGTGCTCTGGCTCACAAATTTGTTACACAATTTTTGCTGTTGAACATGTACCAGTTTTGTATCAGGGTTGACAGCTTGTTGAAAAACATTATCATTTCTGATTGCTAAAAAAAAAAATGCCATTTCTTGTGTCACAGAAATTAAGATGGTCAACCCCTCCAGAGAAGTCAACACCAAAACACACCCCCCCTGCACCTAAGTCATAAGCAGTAGTACTCAGATAAGAAAACTGCATCATGATCATCTATGCATGACACACATCTTGCAATTTCAGATTGAACAGATGGTATGATTAATTCCACTGTTATATAAATTTACCCCTCGTTTTCACACCACATCACATTTCTAGTAACAGCACCGTATATAACATCTGAAAGTGTGGCAGGCACTTTACAGAGGTAATTTTTTTTCTCCTGTAAGTTAAATTTCTTTCTCTAATACCTAATGCACAGAAATTTGACTACCACTAACACAAATTCTTAAATCATAGTAGATAGACATTTTCAGGGAAAAGCAATGAGTGAATTCTTTCCATTTCCAAGTAACTGGTTGGTACTTGGAATAGTTATCTACTATAGGTATCTATTCAAGAAGTCGTTACCTTCTCCTGTTATTGAAGTATTACCTTTCCCTGCCAAAGCTGCCTTTGCACCAGGTGACTACCATCTTCTCAATGTCTCCCAAGTCCAGTTTATCAAAGGAGAAAACCCTGCAGTGAAAGGTTCTTTTCATTTGGATGTGGTGGCATTACCACATTTTGCTGACTTTGGGTGCTCTGAGCCCTAGGAAGGGTAGACTTTCCAGCACCGGTTGAATGAACTACCTTATTTCAGTTCCCAAGGAGCCCAATCTCAGCATGATCAATATACTTTTTAAAGAAACTCTGCTAGCCAAGATGAGCTCATGGGTTCAGCTGACGTGATTCTGGAAAGAAAGGAAGATGATCTGGGTAAGACTGATACTGGTGAGGACTGCCAGACCAGGGCCTCGAGCTAGCTAAGCTATATCGAAATGGAGATGGCAAACTGAACAAAGCCATACATGCCATATTCCTGTTGACTTGTCCCAAGCAGAGGCCTGTTACGTTGCAAGCTGCCTCTTAGATCTGATTTTTGTGAAGTGCCTGCCTCAGCTCCCAGCTGCCTTGTGAGGTGCCAGCTCACACTGCCCACCTGCCTCTTGCTGCTTTACTGTGCTGTACGGGCAGCACACACCATGCACTGAACACAGGGTGCAACGAATCCCTTGCCACACTCCCAACCTCTCTCTGAGAGACCCAATTCTCAGCAGGCATGTGAAAACACAGACCTGAAATACACTGCTGTTGCTCATCCTGCTCATATCACTGCCCTGCCCTCTGTTCTCTTCGGGTCCCCCACTCTCCTCCCTGAGCCTTGAAAAGCTCCACAGTTTAAATCCTGTCTCCTCTGGGTCTGCTACTGCCTGGCAAACTGCTGTGTAGCACCACCACTGCGCGTTGGACCCTCCTCCACCAGCAGCTCCAGAGCGGCTGGAGCAATCGCCCCATCCCAACATCGGGCTCTGTGCTCTGCCAGGCACATACAGTTTCTGCACACAGACGCTGCTCACATCTGCTGCTGGGACTCTCTAGACCCACAGGTCATGCAATTTATATCTGCAGCTTTCTATTTTTCAAAGCGATGTATTTAACTTGTTCAGGGTGTAAACATGCACAAGGAACAACTGGATGGGTCAGTAACAAAATTTGTGAAGCCCAGCATAGCGTGAAGTTGAACAGGCTGTACCTTCTCATGCATCAAAGCTCAGCATCTCTAGAAGCATTACAGCAGGGAGAGCAGCTCCTGACCAGGCAAAATAAAAACCCTGGGGTGGGAGAAGCACAACTAGACCTTAAGGTCCTATTGCTGCCAACTAATATGTAATGGCTAATCATAGCAATTCAGAAACAACTCGGTTTCTGCGACCCAGACCATCTGGACTAGCACAGAGAGAAGGAATTTACGCATTTTAAATCCATCTCTCCAGCCATCACCCCCTGCTCTCATACCTGGATGACAGCAGATATAGAGCCGAATGCTGTCAGCACGATGCTAGAAGCTGAAATTCATGTGGCAGCACATGGCAGGTCTCAGGGGGTGACAGAACTTGTGATGCTGATAGCACTGGAGCTGTGTTAATCAGAGGAACAGGGAACGCCCAAGCTGCAGGGACAGCATTAAATTAATAAATATTACACAAAAATAGGTGAAATATCCTGCAGCAAACTTCACCATTTCAAACAAACAGAGCACTAAAATTCTACCTTCCAACCAAAAAGGAAATCTTCACTGGAAATCCCTGGCCCCAGACACAGACTCCAGCAGCGTGTAGCAGCCTGAGCAACTTGGGAGAGTCCCAGTTCTGGGATAATTCATGTTCACTTCAGGAACTGAGCGTGGGTATGAAGAAACACTAAATAAAACTAAAGGCTCTGAGTGTTTATGTTTCTGAATTACTGGAACTCTTTTAGATTGCTTTAGTTTACAAATTATTTTTCATGTTACAGAAAACATGGATGTCTCAGATAGAAACAGCAATCTCCAACTACATGACGCAACATGAAACCAAGCAAAGCACTGCTTTCTGCTTTCCAGCTGAATCCTCTGAAATTTAATGATGTCAGCATGGCACCAACAGATCTGGGGGAAGACTACTGTGGTGATAACATAGCTACTAATAGATTTCTGACTTGACTAGACAGAAGTGATGAGTTTTGACCACAGGATGTAGGAATAAACTGGAGGGGGAAAATGAGCCATGTGACAAATTTATCACTCTTAGAAGCTCCTTTGCTTCAGCTAGGGGAAGGCTCTTGCCATCCAGGCAGGCTTTAATACAGCTTTTTGTTTCCTAGAAGGCAGGACAGGAGAAAAACCTACATTGATGAGGAGAAATTATTCTACAGAAAAGTCTAGAAGGGTTATTCCAAGATTATACAAACTGTATTGCTGAATTTCACTATATTAAAATTATAGAGCCATAGGTCCCTATAGTTATACCTCTCTACCTACTAAACTATAATATCACAAGATGTTTTGCATTAACGTTGTGCTTGTGGAGGCAGATGAGTAAAAGCTTATATTGTGCTCACTCCTCATTAATTTTTAAAATGAGATTATTTAAATTTCTTTGGAATAGGTCATAATTACATATAGCATTCAGTTAAACTAGAGATGCTACAGAATATATAAACAGAAAGAATAAAAGTGCAATGATGCCCTGCTTTATTGAGATTTTTTTTTTTAACCTGAACTTTTTTACCACTTTATTATCAGCAGATCTGTCACTGTTTACACCCATTGCAGCCTTTAAAGTTCAAGTTTGCTTCACAGACTTGAGTATTCCTATTGCATTAAACCATTCAGTACTTCTCTGCTATCCCAGATCTGTGGTCCACATAGCATGTATGTCCGTTAGTCCCTTTTGGTTTTTTCCCTCTTTTTGAGGTGCTGGAAGAGACCCACAGAACAGCCTGCGTCCGCTTGCCACGCTATCCATGCAGGTTACTACCATGGAGGGAGGGTACTCTCACCAGGTTAGCCGTGGCTAATCCCCTGAGATTAGCCATAGTCAAGAGAGAAAGGGAGACTTCCCTAAAGCCACTCCTAAGTGACTCTGTCACTTCTCCCACTTTCTGTGCCCAATTAGCTGGTCTCCCTCAGAAGAAGAGTTCGCCCTCAGAAGATCCCCTCAGTGTCAGAAATTACTCCAAATCAGTTGTCAGGTCAAGCATTGCCCCTGACCCTGCTCTTCCTCAGCTCTAACCGTCAGGATGCAGTGGGACATTTTTTACACTTGCGTTGGTTCACCTGTACATGCAGGCTCTGGTCTGGAGGCTCTATATATGTATGTACTTACTGGTTTGGCACTCTCCAGATGAAGCACAGGCTGCTGCGGTACACGTTCCTGCTCTTTCTCTCTGTGCCTGTGATGGGCAAGTCTTTGTCACAGCTTCCTGGGAAAGGAACAGCTACCCAGGCTCCCTGCCAAGTGGTGAACATGTAAGGCAGGAGAGCAGAACAGAGTGGAGACAGCAGATCTGCTCCAGGATACCACACAAGCTGCAACCACTCAGCCATAACGAGAGCTACACAGCTGTGCTCCACCTCGTTCATCCCAAGCTCACACCCTCCATCACACCCTTCCCCTGCCACCTCTGGTGCCTCACAGTATCTTGAAACCAATGCTGATAAGACAGAACGATATTTCAAGCCTAAAGAAGTCACACCTGACAAACTAAGCTCAGTGCTTTGTGCCCTGGCAGAAGGGAGGGGCTGTTCTACTCCTTTGCCTACTTTTTGCCAAAATGACCTTAAACCAGGTCTGTGAGTTTACCAGACAACTAAGTAGTCCCAGAGACCGAGTATTTGCTGGAGGCCAGCACATCTCCAAGGAGTGCACCCCAGGTGAAGGAAGTACCCACACACAGGCTGTCTTTAGGGAGACTAAGCTCAACAGGCTCTTCTGTGGTCTGAAGAGAAGGACGCCTCAGAAAGCAGTTGAGGCAGAAATCAACTTCTCAAATTGCCTTTCAAGAGACCTCTTCTATCCATCTTTGGTCACAGGCTACACAGAGCCCTCAGGACGATCCACTTCAATAGTTAAACACATTTTTTTTGGTGAATGCTCCTACAGTTCAACAGTGGCTTTGTCATAGGACTGATCTTGCACACATTCATCACCTGGCTCCTCTTTGCAACACAGTTCCGCCCTGAAAGAGGTTTCCATCTCACAAGTGAGCCCTTCATTAGTCTAAAAAATAAAACAAGTGCTACTTCTGAGTCTTCCAGTTATGCCAATTGTATGGTCGACTGCATTGAATGTGATGTCTGAACACAGCCAGCGACAGAAGGACTTAAACTGAATGCAGGATATCCAGCAGCCTTGTGAAAAAACAGATTTGAAAAACAGTCATTACCACTGCCTGCTCAGGAACATGAAAGCTTTCCTTGCAGCTCCCCACAAGTCAAAGAAACTGGAGTGTTTAGCTTGTTCTTAGATGTGTGGCCTCCCAACATTTTATTTGTAAGATGATACACCCCCAGTCATAAGTAGCTTTGCTGTCTGAAGTGGGGCAAGGTTGAATGACAGAACTGGTCTATTAGAAAGGTCTAATTTATTTTTTTTTATTGTCATTTATCATTCCTTTAACAGGTTAGAAAACAAAAATGACATTTCAATAACATTTCATCATAGTTTATACAGAACCAGTTGATGGTGTCATATTCTCATCCAAATCCACAGCCGCCTTCCAAATCGCAAAGTTTAGGAATTACAGTGCACGCTGGACTAAATTCTTTCACGATGTAAGGCACAACTACATGATCACAAGTAGTAAACACAAACACTGAAAATAGAACTTAAGTGAACTGAACAGCTGAGATTAAAAAGAAACAAAACCAAAACACACACATGCAAAAATCCATCTACACCTACCAAGATGGTATGATCCAGTTTAAAAGAAGTGCAGTGTTCCATAAGTAAAACTGCAACATAAGGCTAGTATAATACATTACCTCTAAATACTGGGTAAGAACTTAAAACTTTTTCCATTTATATTTTATACAATTATACAGAAATTAGGTTGTATGCGCAATATTCACATCTGCAATAATAAACTGATCATTAAAATTCAGAAAAGAGGCAAACAAGACAAGGTAATTTGTGGCACGCATCCATTACAGAGTATCATTCATCAAGTTCATGTCTCGAGTACTGAAGAAAAAAAACAAAGACTAAATTAATGGTACATGTGGAGAATGAGGTTATCGGTAGCCAAATAACAAAGCTGCATACAAAATTGTTTTTACCCAGCAGACCGTGATCATGAAAGCTGGTGGTTATGATTTATTTCCTGTCCAGCAGCTGGAGTTTGCAAGATTTAAACTACAGAAGTTAAAAGAATAAAATAGAGTTTACAATAACTTGAAACTATTGGATACTTTCAAACACACACACACACAAAAAAAAAACCAACCCAAACTTTTTTCCTTTTTGGTGATAAACTTTTGCAATTTTGGCATTCACTATAACTTTTACATAATATGACAGTGAGCAAACCTTATTAAACTTACCTAATATTTTAATTTCACGCTGAGAGGTAGTTTACATGAAGTCTTATGTAACGGCATCAAATGGTGGGGTTTTATGATTATTTTTTTGTGATTTTTTATTTTCTTTTCTTACAAAAGTGACAAATCCTATACAAGCAGCATTTTGGACACATTATTATAAAAAGTTCTGGTATTTGCTAACCCAGCAAGACATTCTTTCAAACATCCCTTTTGTGCCAGGAATCAAGCTTTAGCGTGACACAATGGAGCACTTTGCCATAAAGCCAACAGCAGGAGCCTGGACCTGCCAGCACTGGCCTGTTGACATATAATGATGAACGCTCCCAGCCCTCTTTACCCAAAAAAGGCAGGAAATACAGATGAATTTGTTTCTAGTTTAGGTCACGGGGGGAGGAAAAATTGGAAAACACGCCTACCAAGCTTTTGCTTTCATAGTAATGTTGATCCAAAAGGGTTAGCAGGGCTTCAGTAATCTTCAAATAAGCAGATACTCCTTTATCTGCTGCACAGTGAGTGCATAGTATGTGGTGAGCTACAGATAAAAGGCAGAGTTTATTACATTAACTAGTACCTATCCTCTTCATTATTGTGATCTTAAGTGGCATCTAATACTCTCTCTAAAGATGCAAATCTCTTTATTCAGTGCCCCTTAAAAAAAATTAAAAAAAAAAATACCCCCAGAACTGAGATTCTGTGGTGGCACCTTACTATCCAATTATTGCTGGTTTTGAAAAGCACACCAGTTAGTGCTTTTGGAGAGCCTGCGGTTGGACAATAATTTTAAACTTATCCTAGAAGGGATGCTGAGATCAAGATTTAAAAAATTAAGAACTGGACAACCAGCAAGACCCTTGAAAATACTTGAAATTCATGTTTTCTCATTTTATAATCTTAAAATGAAGCTCTACAGAGACAATGTGTGTGCGACTATATGGGTTTTGTTGATACATGTGCTCCCAGACAATGAAGGCATTTTTGGTACAAAGGAATTATGAGTGCAATTCTCCTTACGCAGCAGGGGGGCAGATGTAATACAGTGAAAAGTCCAGCTGAAGGTAAACCTTCTGTCCATTGATTACAGCTCACACATGCAATGCCAACGATCCTATTCCACTTACTGTAGATTATATTGTGTTAGACAGCAAAAAGTGCATAGTGCAAATGACAGTGTTGTTTCCTAGTCCTTCCAAGAATATGAGAGTGGGAGGGGTGGTAACTAGAGGAGTAATTTATCAGTTTCAACATACTCAAACCATGGTATCATTCTTCTTGGCATGGTTTACGTTCTGTTTGAACTTCAGCTCCAGCAGTTTTCTGTCTGCCACTGAGTCCTGGTCATAATTTTTTTAAGTTTTGCAACAAGCATTTGTTCCCATTTAACATTTAACTGGCATTTAACAATTCAGAAAAGTACTTGAGTTTTCCAAGTCCCCTCTTTAGGAATGTCACTTCTCTTGGATCTAGCATGAGAGACTCAATTGCTCTTGCTAATGTAATACCAACACAGCAAGGTTACTTCACACTTCTGCTCAGAAATCCCTTCTTGCACCACTAAGAAAGCTTTTCCAGTGAGGATTCACAAATAATCCTAATCATCCCAACACCAACAAAAGTAGTTATCTGTTGTTCTTGTGTACCTAGCGCTCCACACTCCACGGCAACTTGGGTACTTGATACCTTCCAAAAACAGAGGAAAAAACCCACACTGAGCCTCAGACTCTTGTGCCAGAGAATGAAGCCAGCTGAAAACCGAGATCCCTCTAAACCTCTTGCCTCTGTTGGAAGCTGCAGCAGCAAATTCCTCTGTCTCTTCATCTGCAGACAGCAGCTTTTCCGACTGTGACTCATTAATTTTATCCTCTTTGTTCAACCTTCGCAGAAAAGGGAAGGTTACTGGAGGGAAGGAATACAGGGGGAGAATAACAGCAAAGCACAGCCAGCTAAGATCAAAAGCCTGCCACTGACCACTGCAACACTACCTGCCTTCAGAGGCATTGCAGGATGGAAGTATGAAGTACGTGTTGGTGACATGAGGCTGGAGCAGAACAGTAGGATTTGGCATTTTGGAAGCAACAACCCAAGGGACTGCAGTTATTTGACTGGGAACGGAGATGATGTCTCCAGGAAGTTAAAGAACCTCTCCCCACCCTTACCAAGACCATCCTACACACTTTTCCAAATGCCTTCGTAGTTTGTCTGGTCTCATATCCTGCTCCCCCAGTGATTCTGAATGTGAACGGAGTATCCTGCAGAGAGGACAGTTTCAGAAACAAACCCCACACTTCACTGTCCCATTCCTGATGCCACAGTAATGGCTAGTAAACAAAGGCAGCTTGAGGATCCCACACACCTACTGGTTTCAGCACTAGTTTTACCATTATTTCCACCTCTTGCTCTAAAATGGCCTCTCAGTCTATCAGAGCAATCTGGCTCTTGCTGCAGACTGTTAAAACACACCACTGCGCATCCTCCAGTTCCAAGGCTCTAAGTCTCTTCTCCCATTTTATTAGTTTTTCCCTCTGTTCCTGTGTTGGCAGTCTGAAAAATCAGTGCATTAAACTATTTTGTCTGGAATCCTTTAACTCAGCATGGTAAAAGTTACCAGGCTTTTTACTAGGTTTTCCTCTTATTTATATTTTAAAGCAGTGCAACAAAACCCCCACATTCCTACTGACAACAGGCCCATCAAAATAGTGAGACTCTGCAACCAGATTTATAAATACAAAGCTTTTCACCTTCCAGTTCCCCTTATTATGTATCTCATAGGTCATTTGACTGAGTTTGAGCACAACTTCCAACCTGGCAGTGAGGCTGAGAGCATTAGAGAGTCTTGTCAACAAATACAGACCAGCACTAAGAATCATAAGCACAAAAGAAGGAGCATAAGATTTAGTGATCGAGTCGTGAATTTACTCCAGTGAAAAGCTGTAGAAGTCCTGACCTATTGCTGCAGACACAAAGCTCAAGCATGAAAGCTTCTACCCCACCACTGTTCCTCCAGATTTTAACAATCCCTCTTTCCACAAATGTGTATTTGAAATGACATTCCATCCCCTCAAAAAGTTGGTCATACAAACTGGACAGCAAAAAGCAACTTTCAGAAATCGAGCTGGTTTTGCCCCTGTAGTTGAGGAGCTCCAGACCAAGGTCTGTATCTGCAGTCAACCACCTCACTGATTCAGCAGCCAGCTGAGTGAGGTGACTCTGCTTGTCTTTACACAAAGGCATTCCAAAAGGCTGAATTAAGAACAACCCTACTAAAGCTTCTACCACTTCCTCTTTACTGCAGAGCTCTCTCATCAGCTTTCACACATCCCCATTCAAAAGCAAAATGTCTAAACACAAATGAGTATTTTAACCATTTTCCTAGCTCCCATTGAAAGATTTCCATCTTCGTCTGCCTCATGCGTTTTGTCCTTGTGCAGTCATGAGAAGCGTCTCTCCTCCCTCTCAAAATCCCTTCTGCTCCACGTGGTTGTCCTTCACCCCAAGAGCAGCACAAAGTTCCACGTGTTATGCAGTGGGGCAGAGCACATCTAGGCTGGAGCATGACTGTCACATTTTTACCATTCCCACATTTCTAAAGTCTCACGTCAGACAAAGAAAGGTTCAAAAGCAAACTCTTCAGATTCTCTCAATAAATAAGTAAGTAGAAAAAAAATTCTCAGAGGCAGAGATTCTGTTCATATTTTCTATTCAAAAGATTCTTATGCCAAATGGTTACACTGACGAGGAGAAACAGTGAGTCACAGAATCACAGAATGTTAGAGATTGGAAGGGACCTCAAAAGATCATCTAGTCCAATCCCCCTGCCAGAGCAGGAACACCTAGGTCAGGTCACACAGGAACACATCCAGGCGGGTTTTGAATGTCTCCAGAGAAGGAGACTCCGCAACCTCTTTGGGCAGACACTCTGTTCACACGGAATTGTTGCAGCAATTGTTTCTTTTGCGCGAGCAACTCTCAAGTTTGAACCAGAAAAGTAGGTCAGTATTTCACATAAACCATGGTTGTATCCCAAACCCTTTCACAGCGAGGAAAACCAGACACTTCCCAAAAGCCAGCTGAATTACACAAGACTAATTTTAAGAAAACTTGAGGAAGACTCCTTGAGGCTGCAAATGTAGAACTAGACAGGTAAGCTAAAAAGGGATATGAAACATATAGATCACCACTGGAAATGAGGGATTAAGAAGTTTTTTCACTTGAGAGTGAATCAGGACTAGACATTTTTCATAAGAGAGAGAGACACTTCTCCGTTCACACATAGAGCTGTCAATAGATAAAAGCAAACTAATCTGCCTAATGATGGCTAAGCTTCCATTACTGTGACAGAATTTGATTCCTTACCTTGGGCAAGAAGTAAAGGAATTCATGCCACAGTCCACTGAGCAGCTGGCAAAATTTTCTAAGACACAGAAGGGCTTGGGGTGTGGGGAATTATTTAGGGTATTTAAGACAAAGGGTCCCTAAATATTGGAAGGCATAACCCCAACTTGAAGAAATAACCTTAACAGTTGAAATACAACATACAAAGGCATGAAGAGTTAAGAGACAGGCAGGGAAGAATGAACAGGTGTGAATAAAATCCCCAGAAAAAGAAGTTTGGAGCCTACATGAAGTCCACAAGAAACCTCTGATGGAAGTAGAGAAAAGAAAATATGAATAAATATCTAAAAACATATATATATTGGCCTCTTATTTAGAGCTGTTTGGCTTATAACTAAGCCAGTAGCAGGAGATACACACCACCATTCTGACCACAGTAAATCATATAACTAACATAACATTTAATACCCCTCAGTAATGGGGGTCAGATGAAGCAATGGAAAACTGATGTTTGTTAGGTGTAGCAGGAGTTCAGCTTCTTCCACCAAAAGCTGAGGGAAGGGACAGAAGAAAAGGTCAGACAAACTGCAGCAGTCTCGAAGACTTTTTCTTAGTATGATACCTAGCATGAGAGGCCTGAATATCCCCTTAGAACCACAAGAACCTCTCAGGGCTTCCAGGGTATGGGCAGAGGGGGGAAAGCACTACAGGCTACCAATATTGTTAATTTGCTTTTTAAAACCACATATAAGGGTTTCTGGAATATTAAAATCCATCAACCAAATATGTGAAAGTGAAATCAATCAACACAGGATGGAATATTGTAATGTATCATGCAATATTCCTCCGACACCAGCTAAACTTTGTCTCATCATTTGTTCACACATACTCTCTCAGACATACACACAAACTACACAATACAGTATGTGAAAATATGTTTCAGTATCCAAGTGCTGTAGCTGGATAAGGACTTGGGTGCTGCTACTACAACAAGTTGTAAGTGGGCCAATAAAACTGAGCTGGAGTCAAGTCCAGCCATTACCCTTACTGTGGAGTTTGAACTTTAGAGAGTGAAGTCTGAGAACCAGAGAGATAGAAAAAAACCAAAATCACAAGGTTATAAAGAACATCAGATATGCAATCAAATGCAACAGTTAGTTATGCTTTTACAGCAACATTTGATACATAAAATCCTCACAAGTTTTTGCATCTTCCTTTTTCTTTGAAGGAAACAAGAATAAACTGCAGTATCACATAAACGCTGCTTCTCTTGAACAAAAAAATAAAAGATAAAAAAATACATTGTTACTCCTCTGTTTAAACTTTGTTTACAAATAACTGTGTATTTCTAATCTAGACATAGAAGCTCTTTCCAGGATAAATGGCAATAAGCTATGGATGATCTGAGCCCATGTCTCACAAAAAATACAATAGTTTTACTTGGTATCAATAAACATTTTAAAATATACTAAATTTTGCCAAGTGTTACAATCATTGTCCAAACTGAATAGTAGTCTGAGTGCAGAACGAAGTGCATCGACAAAAATTATAAATTTTAGTGTAACATTTCTTTGTCACTCACGATAGCCAGTTATCCTTGCAAGTCATTAAAGCAAGTATCACAGACTCGGACAGGCTTCTTAGAAGAAGGAGTTAAGGCATTCTTTGCTGAGCACTCGGCACAAAAGATATTTCCACATTGTCTACAGTGATGCTGTGAAAGAGAAGAAACAAACATGCTGAACATCAGTGGCAGGGCATCAATCACTAATAGAGATCACTATCATGTCAAGTCAACTCTCAGTTTTCAGAGGTTAGTTTGAATTTTTAAATAGCAGTTACATAGTACACAGAAGGGCATAGGACTAAATCCTTTCTAGAGAATATAGGAGTAAAATATTCAGAAGTGCTTCACTGAGTCATGACACTGAGTCATTCACAAATGAACTGGTTGAAGTTCATCCTCCTTTTGAATTTCTCCTCTTGAACTTGTTCTCATCACATAAAACATGTTCCTCATACATGTAACTACCTTTCACATTGAGAAGTATCCTTGAATCAAAGGATCCAGCAGCCTTTGTTCAAAGACTACCTAAAGAACATCACTGAAATAATGTAGGACAGGGAGAGCCACCTAAGACCAAGTCAGGAAGCACCTCATGAATATCCCTCATCTACTTCATTGCCAAGTGACCTGTTGGAGGGATGGTAATCTCTGGGTGAAGGGCAGACCCTGTCGATTGAAGGATACCAACATCTAAGCTGACCACAACCATTTTCACAAGGAAGGTCTGACTACAGACCTAAAACACATCCAGTTGTTTCTTCTGTTCCATGTCTAGTCAGTGTTTAGAAATATAGAGTCACAAAACACTACATCATGTTGATGCCTCATTTTCACATATATCTAATTTCAACAAAATTACATTCCTTTTATACCTGTAAATCCAGTTCAGACTGGTTACAAATAAGTTTACTGTAAATACCCTTACAACCATGTAATTTTGCTTGCTCACTTAGGGGATTGAACTATTTTAACACTGTTCATAAACTGATGCTGTTAAAATGGCAAAATAATCAATAAGTAAGCTCCATGAACTTTATTTTTAATATTTAAGGCACCGCAAGCAATAACTGTATTCTGAGAAGTCCTGAGTACCACAGCACTGTTAAGGCCGTTTTCTGACATTTGTATCCCATCTAAGAGTTTGAAAACAACAGAAAAAGAAAATCCCCACAGACACACAGTAAAACACACCTACCCTTCTCACTGTCACCGAAAAGCCTTTTCCACAGGCCATACAATTCTGTACCTCATTGTCTTCTGCCCACTTCCTGTTGAGAGCTTGAGTGTGTTTGATCTATAGATAGAAGATATTAAAAAAACACATATTTTTAAAAAATGCATGTCTAATTCCTACTAATTTCCTCTATTTTCACTGCACACACTACCCAGTGCAATATGAAAGCACCAATTCTGCCACGATACTAAGAGCTTGTATTTGTTCAGAGAGAAAATCTTCCAAGTTTCAAAACCATGAGCAGATTTAAGAACCCACAGACAGCAATGTGGCCCTCGTACACCACATGCATAACATCTTAATTATTCTGGAAAAGTAACTCACCCCCAATCTTACACAAACTTGAAATTCTCTTAAGTTCCCACACAGAAAATCAATGGGTTTAAGTGCTTCAAATCAGTTTATACCTGTAATGACTGGTTCTCTCGGCCAAGTTCCTGCATTGCAGCAGTGGTGTTGTCCAGCTTTTTCTTCATTTCTACAAGTTTGGCTTGAAGCTTTTCAATATCTCCCTCACTTTTTATACACCTGAGGAAAAATAGTAAATAGTCAGCTCAAAGCATATAGGGCAATGTACACCACCTCCTTTGGGCAGATTGACATGTCTGACGAGTTACTCTCATACAATCCAGCCAAAAATATCCTTACTGTAAAAAGTTCTTGGATGCCTTGACTGGAAGAATGTTCTGTTGTAACAATCCGTTTAAGATTATCTGGTATTGCTCCTAGATATCTGTGGCTTATTAATACCTGGAGTTACTCCCCAAACCAGGGACAGTACTCAATGCAGTCCATCAACAGCAAGCCTCAGTAAGTACCCCTGTCCAACAGGACACTCTCACAAACCAGCTGCAGCAGATCAGATCAGAAAATGGAGCAGAAAAGAAACCTTCTTCTTTTAGCAAGGCCACTTCCCATCAGCTGAAATTCAGTTAACTGTTGAAAGCCAAATTTCAAAGGGTGGTTTTCTGACAAGCTGTAAATTGCTACTGGATGAGTTCAGCACAGTACGGTAAGGAACTCCCAAAGAAAGAGGATCTCACTTGAATTGATCCCATCCATTCCCAAGGTCTACTGCTCAAAAACCAAATCAGCAAGCCTGACAGTATCAAAAAAAGTTTTCCACTCTGCCTTCACCAAACATGTCAGGAATTAAGGGTGAAGAAAGTCTCCTGTCTCACAGGTGTCTCTTCTATCCTTGTAGTTGCTGCTTTCAGGTAACTCCCACTGCCTTGCATGCCCTCCTGCTGCCTGAAAAAAATGTGCTCTGCTTACCTAAGATACCAGAAAATGCCTCCTGTGTGAACCTTAGCCTATCTAATCCAAATACAAATTCTATCTCCTACCATTGAGCAGTAGACATATCTAGAAGTCCCTGAGCAAATTCCAGTCTCTTCCAGGCTTCTGGATGACTAGTGCATCTACTCTGATTGAGTCAAGGCAGGGGAGCCTCAGAGTGACGGAGAAGGATAGTTAGGTAAGAGAAGCTCTCCCTGCCAGGACTTACAAGGTTCATACAAGAGCTGAGATGAGATGAGAAGCCACAACCTACACACTTCAAAGTTCAGAAGAGCCCAGTGGATTTAAGAAGACTTTTACAGATGGGTATAAATCTTCGAGCACAAGCACAGAGCTGTAGTTTTGGTGATAAGCAAGGTCCTGATAAGTTTGCCTGATTTTTTACAGAACAGCCACCTTGTCAAAACCCAGAAAGACCACAGTTTGTTCCCAACACCCCTTGCTGTACTTTGGCAGGGATTACAAAAGGTTGCACTCTGGAAACTGCACCCACAGCCCATGCACCAAGAACAAACATGGATTTAAATAAAGCATGAAGAGAATCCTGAATCAAGTGAAACAAGTTTTCATTGTGAGGCTATCCATTTCCCAAACTATGCTTCCACACCATCATGTCCACAGCTTACCTCTCCAGCAACGCTCTTCTCTCATCCTGATTGTTCTGCACTGTTGCTTCCAAGACGGCAATGTCCCCACGTAAATCGTCCGTCTGTTTCTCCAGCTCGCTCACTCGTCTCTGACTGCTTTGCCACTCTTTCTTCATGGTAGCCAGGTTTTCATTCAGAGCTGTGACCTGCATGGTGAGCTTAGTCTCCTTTTCCTCATGTTTCCGGTTTTCTTCTTCTTTCTCTTTTTTCTCTGTTTGCTAAGAAAACAATGGAACAATGAAAAACAACTCTCCAAGTATTCTTTCCCTATTCTCTATGTTTAATTGAGGCAAAGAATTTTACTGTACTAGAAGCACTACTTTTCATCAACAAACTCTATTAGACAAGGTTGTCATCCCACTGAATTTTCCTACACCGTTACATGCCTCAAAGATTTCTGACCTTGTCATTTAAAAATTAACATAATGTGAAACTGAAGTGAGCTCTTTGCTTCCTCTCTGTCCCTGTAAGAATCCGAAGGTGTGTTCACAAAACAAGTCTTATACTAACATACTAACCAGTTTAGCTTCAATTTCAGCACATTCTTTCTTTAGCTCCTCTTCTCTCTTTTTCAGCTGATCTTTGACAGCTTGATGGTTTTTCTTCTCCTGTTCCAGAGCTGAATTCATGTTATCTATTTTGCCCTGCAGCTCTAATTTCTGTTGAATCAATAGCTGTTTTGCATCCTTGAGATTTGCCATCTCCTATTAGGATACAGAGCTCAAAGTTAAAGTAGCAACATTGAAAGCATAAATGGTTTAAATTCAAAGCTACTGTAATTCTTTCTAAGGAAAGGACAGCAATAATTTTTAGTTTTATCACTAGAAGAAAGGATGATTTTATAGCACAAAGTATCAGTGATTTTCATAATCAAAGATTTTAAACTTATAGCTATATTACTAACAACATTCAGTTTTTCAAATAAATTTAATATATGTTTCTACAAAAGTAGTGGAAGCTCTGTCAGATTATTTTCTGCAGTTCTTTGAAAAGATACAACAATTGTCGTTTTTTAGAGTCTGTTCTAAAATTTACTTCACATTGTTCTCTGGTTGCAATAATGAGGTCCAAAGTGTCATAATGACAATGTAAAAACAAACACTAATGGAAGAAAGCTAGTTTCTATTAGTCTTAAATGTGTAAATAATTAAGCAAGTCAGATGATACATGTGGTTTTAAATATTAGTTTCACTTGTTCTTCTGTAATAAAACATACAAAAATCCTGAAGTAGAACAGTTAAATTTATAGGAATCACTTCCCTTAAAATTACACAGCCAAGCATGCAGGTACTAACTGGGGCTGCCAGTTTTCCATAAACCAAAATTTCAACCACAAACTAAAACCAAACCAAAGGCAGCGAGAGAACATATCCTGAGGCCAGGGGGATGCCCTGTAGATGTGTATCTATCCATTCCCTGCTAGTAGACAGGAAAACAGTGTATACCTCTAGGAGACAATTTCTGTTTTAGTCTTATTGCTTGTATGGAGATCAAGAGATGAATTTTAAGCTGCCATTGGTGTGCATAAATTTTATATAAATCTTTACAAGTTTTCTTCTTTAGAATAGAGATTTTAAGCATGACAAGAATTATAATAACCTTTCCCCAAAACCCAAGAAAGTACTGGGCATAGATTGTTTGACAGAAACAAAGTACAGACTTCCCTCTAAAAATAAGAGACTATTTTCTAAACAGTGGAGAACAAAAGAACATCTGAAACTCATAAGATATCACATTACTTTCTTTTTATTAGCGTATAGGGACTGTACCTTCATTTATACTAGTGCAGCAGCTTAAACCCTGTGTGCTTAACAGATGCAAATGTAACTAATATAATATGGAAAACACAAACTAGGGCCTTCTAAGAGTGTTTGTTTCTACAGAAACTAAAAAATGAAATACTTGGAATGTGGCGAGAATAGTTTGTTTTACTGAACACTAAAAATTATTTAATTAAAGTCCCCAAACTTTTACCCTTTAGAGAGTTCATTTGATTGTTATGGTTGGGGGAAGAGATTTAGTCTTTTATGAGGCTCCTGACATGGTTTCTTCCCCAAGTGTGACTTTTAAGGCATTTTAGAAACCACAGAACATCAAGGGAGTTTCAACTCTACCATGCATCCTTAAGAAGTACCAGATATGCCTGGGAAACTTCTGGGAATATTTGGGAAACTTCAAATTCATGACACTTTTGGGCATCTCTCTGCACCTCAGAATAGTCAAGCAAGGGTATGCAGAGCCATTCTTCAGTGAAACAGAAGAAAAGCCAGGACATATAACCCATCTTGAAGCTAAGACAAGTTATGTGGTCCACCTGGCCAAGAACACCAGTATTATGACTAACCAAGTCAACATTGCTCAGGAACCACAACAAAATCTGTGCTTTGCTTTCCTTACCTGTAATATTGATATTTACACCAACCATCTTTGCAAAAGTCATTCCATAAAACATTTACTGAGAAGGCACATATTTCTTATCAGATAACCAACCACATGAAGACTAGTTTGTCTCAACATACCTTCTCAAATTCTTGCTTGCAGGCTCTAAGCTCTTCACCCAGCTTGGCACTTTCTTTTTCAAGTCTGCTCCTTATTTCCTGGAGCTCTGTGGTTTTACATTTTTCATTAGCCAAGTCTTTTTCTTTCAAAATCTTGAAGAGAAATAAAAAGTGCTAGAAAAGTTACTTCTTCCAAGTTCACAAAACAAAAAAACTTGACCAAACAAAAAACATCCATGGCCCAAAACCTACTTGGAGGCTTTGTAATTAAGGAGAAACAAACCACCACATATCTCTATCCACAGTTCATAATGCAAACAATTAGCACCATGTTTGCAGTTTTAGATTTAAAACTAATATTTTCTTTCCATATGTCTAGCCACTTAGAACAAATTAGCAGCCTATTTCAAAGCAAATTCACTTCAAATGTCTGGTAGAAGTCTTTGCACCAGAGGTTCAGCAAAACTGCCGTTGCAATGCACTACAACAGTGCTGTGTCCCCAAAATACCCCTTGTTTAGAGATGTAACAGAAACTTATAAAGGGTGCACGTGTGGGGTGGACATCTCTGTGTGAAGATTTCAAAGGCATTTACCCTGTCACTCTGAAGATCCTGTAACATTTTGGTCTTCTCGCCCAGCTGCTGCTCCTTCTTTGACGCGTCCTGCTCCAGTGCAGACTTTGCTTTCTTCAGTTCCTGCATCTGCTGATTATTGCTAGCAATTCGATTTCTGTTGGAAACTAATTCTTCTTGAGCTAGAGCAAGTTTTTCTTCTGTGGACTAATTACAAAGAGAGCTCTGCAAATTATCTGGCTGTATAAGAGCTTCAAATACTCATCAGTCACTTAAACATCCTCCATATGGAAAAATCATTATCTAGGGTGCAACATTTAGCTTCAAATGTTGACAAAGCATAGTTATAGAAACTTCTAGGGTAAAAGGCTACCCTAAGTAAAAAGAAATTACCCCAGTACCATTTCCAGCAGCAATATCTTACTGTACATATTCCACCTTGCATCCTTCCACAGAGAAAAGGTGAATATATACAGAAGGGCAGAGAATGAAAGGTGACTCATGAAAAGAGAAGTAACGAATTTGCTTACACAAATTTATTTCATTCTCTGGGCAAATCAACTGCTCTGTAACTCTAGATGTCTGCTACTTAAGAGGCCATGAAGCTATACTTCTACCAATGACTCAATGAAGCTAATGCTAGGAGAATCATGAAATTTTCAAAAATACTAAAATAAAATGTACACCCTAAAAATGCTAATATCAAGACAAAACATTTCACAGTCTCAGCTGCATCAGCATTTTAAACACAAAATTTAAACTTCCATTCAAAATCTACTATATATTCTATTTTAATTTGTCTCCAATTCTCCCCATTACCTAGAAAAAGAACTTTGATTTATTTCTCCCCAACAGGTCATAAAAACCCAAGAAATAACGTAAAACTTGCAGCCAAGGCTCATTCTACTTGCTCACAGCAAAGTCAAACTTTGGGGTTCTCAAGTTAGTATTCTGGAAGTTATTCTTTTCAAAGCCTTCAGCTTATGCAAGGACTAGGTCGACTTCAAGCATGTTCTTTCACAAAGAAATAAAGAGAAAGAAAACTACCAAACTCATACTCCACTCCACTAAAATATTGGTATCTTATGGAAATTTTTGATGCTAAGATACAAAATGTGAGGTGAAGAAATTTATTATCTGCGATAAATTTACTACCTTCAGTGCACCAGTATTTTTGGAAATAAAATCAGATGCTAGGATGACTGGTATAGACTTCAAATAAATAAATAAAAAGATAAGAAGATATTACAGTCTGATTCATTACAACTTGAGCTGCTGCAGTGCCAACAGCAGACCTGATCCTATCTGGGTGGTAGGACATGGATTAATTCCACCTAAGTGAGATGCACAAATGAGCACTTTAGCCTATGTGCTCCCTGGTCTCAGTCCACAAGGAGAGACATGAAATTATTCACAGATGCTAACCTGATCTCTCTCCCACTTCCTAAGAAAGGTTAGACTGACTGTAGGCAACTTGGGCTCTTGACATACAGACCTGAGGTTTGGCAGCATGAAGACTGTCCCAAAACATCTACTGAAGATACATTGACAGCGATGCCAATATTGGAGGCAAAGAAACATTCCATTGAGTACACAGAGGAAACCAGGACTGACTACAAAAGCACAAATGCCAAGACTGAAAGATACTTGGCAGAGCTCAGGAGAGCAGGATCCACACAATATTTGTACTAACTCAAAATCAAGGAAAACAAATAACAATTTGGCATTTTTATTAACTCTTCTATATAAAAAATGCCTTTCCCACAAAAAAAATACTTTATGTCTATACAAAAAATGTTTCTATATTATACACACACACATATTTGATTATGTGTGTATATATATATACACAAAAAATATTAGGTGGTATTCTTTATTATATACATTCTTTTTTATCAAAAAACATAGCTTTTACAAGCACTCAAATCCTACCTAATCTCTTTTTCCAGTCACAGAGACAAAAATGTACGTGTAGTTACTGTTCTAGACGGTTCATTTTCAAACCAAAGTAAATTAACCACAAAGAGTATCTGTAGAACTGTAACTACATTCTCACTTCTGATTTTGTGACGCTTCCCCTCTGCAAGACTTAGAGCTTCAAAGTTTGCATCTGGCTACAGCTACATAGCTAGGATCTTCTGCTACTGAATCAGACACTCAGATTTTAAGGGGTGCTGATGGCACTCCAGAGAGCAATGCCTGCTCTGTGGCTCTCCCTCTCGCAATGCTGTACCTCCAACTGCAAAACTGAAGGATTTGCTGCCTTTCCAGCCACACCTCAGTCTCCCAGCAGGACAGGATCCAGAGATCCCAGCAGCGATGTTCCGAAGAGATGCCAGCAGATGGTGCTCTGTGCACGGCCCAACTCCTGCCATCTCCTCTCAGGAGCTCCACCTATCACCCCTCACCTCACCCCTACACTGTACCGCCTTTTATCATCTCTCCCCATGCCTAAAACCTTGACTTCACCAACAGCGTGGTGCTAACACCACCTGGGAATATTTCAGCTTTCTCTTGCAATATTTTTAACTAACCCCCACACTGCTAGGATTTCATGGTATGGCCTGGCCCTGCCTGTCCTGGACAACATGGAGCTTCAAACCATGCTGACTCAACACAGCTGCACAGGGAGCTCATATCTCTACCAAAAATCCTGCACTGAAAGGCACCCATGTTCACCTTTCATACAAGTTTTAAAAACTGCTACTACTGCCTACCAACGAGATTAAGTCAATCTGAAACTCAGCGCACTCACCAGCTCCAGTTCCAAACTTAACCAAAATCCATAGCTCTGACTCAAACTACCTACTTTTATTAACTAGCTCACCTAAAGCCAAACATAATCCAGACAACTGACTTTGAATTGGAATATGAAACTCTGCCGTAAAGTTCTTCTGACTTGAGTGGTATCTTAATATTCAGGTCTCAAGACTAACATTATCATGCTGAGGCTTTCTGAATGTGCTTTTTCCTTTGCAGTCTTCTAAGACAAGTTATCACTTCTTCTTTAGGTTAACGTTGCAATGTGGCAGACCATCCACAACCAAAGATCTGCTCCCCATCTTTTCCACCTTCTACGTTTTACAGCAAAAAATGGTGGCAAGTAGACCTCACTAATAATATTTTTATTTTTTTTAAATGTAAACAAACCAAACAGCCTCCAAGTTGATACATCACCTCCATACTGAGAAACCAATCTTCCTCATGCTCTCTATGCTCCACAGAGACTCACATAATAAATCAAGTTACCTGACCGCTCATCTGGTCAAGAAGGCCAAGAGCATCCTGGCTTGTATCAGAAAAGGTGTGACCAGCAGGACTAGGAAGGTGATTGTCCCCTGTATTCAGCTCTGGTGAAGCCACACCATGAATAACGTGTTCAGTTTTGGGCCCCCCACTACACGAAGGATACTGAGGTGCTGGAGTGTGCAAAGAAGGGCAACGAAGCTGGTGAAGGGTCTGGAGCACAAGTCTTAAGAGGAGCAGCTGAGGAAACTGGGGGTGTTTAGTCTGGAGAAAAGAAAGCTCAGGGGAGACCTTACAGCTCTCTGCAACAACCTGAAAGGAGGTTGTAGTGAGGTAGGGGTCAATTTCTTCTCCCAAGTAACTAGTGATAGGATGAGAGGAAATGGCCTCAAGTTGTGCCAGGGGAGGTTTAGATTGGATATTACGAAAAAAATCTTCACTGAAAGCATGGTCAAGCACTGGAACAGGCTGCCCAGGAAGTGGTGGAGTCCCCATTTCTGGAGGTATTTAGAAGACATGTAGATGTGGTGCTGAGGGACATGGTTTAGTGGTGACTTGGCAGTGCTAGGTTAATGGTTGGACTTCATGATCTTAAAGGTCCTTTCCAACCAAAACAATTCTATGATTCTATTCTGTGACCTTAAAAAACTTGTTTTCCAGTTGCCATCACCTTATTTGACATTTTTTTGCATGGATGTTCTCTCTCTCCCTTGCTACCATTCCTATTCAGGTTTAAAAGCATGTGAGACACCTACTGTTCTATTTTATACTTGCCAGAACTAGAGGTCATCAAGATGGTTTAATAATACTTATTCAGACCTGGTTTTGCAACAAGCAATACTTAAAAGAAAACTGTATTAAAAAAAAAAAAAAAAAAAAAACAAAGATTTATCGCGCACATCTGATGCTTTTACAGCATTACCAAATGTTGATCTAAATGCATTGTAGGAAATTAACTCACAGAGACAGGTGTGCTATAGCAACTAACCATAAGAAAGAGTACGTTTAAACCACCTTTGCTTGTTAATCATGCTGAAGTTCTTCAGACTTCTACATAGCAATTCAACCAAGAAACACTGATAAGCAAAGCTTCTGTAACCTGCATGGAAATGTGTCAGCTAATCTAGTGCTGCAGAGGAGGAGTGTGATTAATAAAACTCCAATGGCCTATACGTAAAGGAGCTATTTCTCTTCTTCTTAAAATAACCCTGAACCTTGAATTTGGCTAAGGCTCCACAGATCACATGGGCCTATCTGAAACGGCTGCAAAGACTTTTAACAACTTCAGTGATGTGACTGAAGGGCCTCCACTGGGATGTGTGAAAGGAAGCTCTGAGATCTAAGCAGTCACCCATGGCTCCCTTTATACATTATAAAGCAAACAGAAGCTGGTATCTAATATGGATCAGATGATCTGTCCTCCCAAAGTGCCTATGTCTCTCCATAAACTTCAGAAGAGCCTAGAACAACAGTGTCAGACACAGACAAAGCTGCAGTGGAATTCATCTGAAGAGAAAAGTGCCAAAGCTACACATCTTGCCAGTAGACAGCCAGTCTCTGCAGCACAGTGTACGTCCTGGGACTAACTGGAGTATTGGCTTAGCACTGACATGAAGGAGGGGGCTGAAAAAAAAAGACAGTGACCACCTTTGCTGACTGACTCAATTCCCAGCAATACTTCTCTGAAGGCACCATACCCTAGTACCAAATCAGATCAATTCAGCTTTAGGAACAGCAAAAAGTTCAAGGACTAAGTTCAGATACCTGTACTGCAGGCAGGTTCCTGAACCTACTCTTTCTATTGACATCTCTGAAGTCGACTATTGGCCAGGAAGTAGCGGAAGAGGCAAGGACATGGGAAAAGACTGACAACTAAAATTCTGGTTAAATCATCTAGAAGATAGCAGTTACTCACCTGCTGACAGAAACTTTGCCCTAATTAGCTATGCTGTTTAAATTTTTTGAAAGTTACAATATATAACAAGAAAAAGCAGCACAAAAAATTAGCTCTTAAAAGAGCTAATAAATCATCTTTCACTTACTGCTGCACAAATGCAAGGGTAGTTCAGGTAAGCTGGCAAATACCATTGGCCATAAATTAGTTTCAGGATGTCCCAGGAGAAGGGATTGAACAGCACTAAATTATATATATATCAGAAGAGCTTTTTTACCCCCCTATACAGTTCTTGCGCTGTTTCTTGGTCTTTAAAATAGGTATATGGTCTTAAAACAGGTATGACATTACACTTAGTACAAGTACCTTAAGGTCTTGCCTGGTTGCCAGCAGCTCAGACTCTTTCCCATAAAGGTCCAGCTGCAGCTTCTCCATGTTTTCCTTATGTTTTTCATGGGTCTTCTGTAAGTCTGCTAGCTTGACTTTTTCTGCTTTCAGCTCCTGTGCTGACAAAATAGACTGCTGTTGCAGTTTATTCTCCAGTTCTGCCTGGAACACAAGCATAGAAAATTTCAATTCAAGTTAGACAGTAATTTTATAATTTCAATAAAGTGCATTTCTTCTACAACATGAGATTTTTTTTCCACTTATGAAATAGTTCAGTAATCTCATGTTTGTGATTTTACAGTAATATTTTGTAACTAATTTAACAAAAAAAACTTAATTCATGTCAGAAGACTAAGTGAAACCCATTAAGACCAAACATTTAAAAATCTAAATAAATGTTTCCAAGTCCTGAAGTTTCCACTGACTGACTAAAGCACAAATATGATCAATGTAGCAGAAGGCAGCCAAAGCCAGAGCAATGTTGCAAGACATTTGAACTCTTTCCATTATGGTTTATAAGTTTCATACTGTCACTCAGATAAATTCTTTTCATATAATAAGAGAAGACTTGGTTTAAAACTGCCATGGATGTTCCAAAACACTGCAGAGTTTGTCTAAACTACTCTCAGAAAACTCTACTGGTTTTCAAGAAAATGGCAGCTCTTGCCTCATAGCATGCTCCTGAGGCAAAATAAACATATTCAATCTAGCAATTTTTATCACTTTATTGAAACTCATTTCCTACAGAATCCATATTTCAGCACTAGTTCTTTTTACTTTATTATTGGCATTGTTTCAATTTTCAACAGTATCTGAAGACCTGGTTTCCACATCCTGACCTTATCATTTCCAAAAAG
This sequence comes from Podargus strigoides, assembly GCA_028020825.1. Classification (NCBI taxonomy): domain Eukaryota; kingdom Metazoa; phylum Chordata; class Aves; order Caprimulgiformes; family Podargidae; genus Podargus; species Podargus strigoides. The sequence continues at coordinate 122,188,887 of CM051663.1, read as the reverse complement.
ACTAGAGCAACAGCTGTTTATCACAAAAATATTGACACAAAAGCTGCAGCATTTATCCGAGAAATTTACATTAGTTTTCTTAAGGGAGTAAGAGAGGCCAGTCTTACCTTTTCCAAAAGGGCAGTTTTTAATTCAGCTTGCAGTGTCTCACTATGTTTTTTCTTCTGCTCAAAAGATTCTTTTAACTCTTTCAGCTTTCCCTGGATATGTTGCTCGCTTTTTTCTTTCTCTTTCAGAAGACTCTGAATTTCCAGTACTTGTGCTCGTGCTGAATCAAGTTCTATTGACAACTGCTTAGAAATCTATATTCAAAAAATATTAAATAACTGTATATAATTTTAATTTAAATCACAATTTGTACAAGCCTATTTGTACAACTGTCTATTGAACCACATGGATGACAAAGTACATAGTTCAAAAACCAGACAATTTCACAGATGAAAAACTAGACAAAGCTGTTAAAGCTGAAATTACAGCCACAGGAAATCATCTCCCAACAGACTGCTAGAAGCTGAAGAGAACCCCTTGGTTGCAGGATTTTGAAAGGCTTGCCCTATTCTACTTTTCTCTAGGGACCTGCTATTTTCTTCTGTCAGAGACCAGACACCAAGCTATACCTTTCCTGTGGTCCAGCATGCCCACTCTTCTATTTTTATGAAGAGCTGCAGATTATTTGCAGCAGTTTCCAAGTATGCCACTGTTATTTCTTGCATGTAGAACCAGATCATCCCAGAGTACAATTGCTGCTACTTTCTGCTTCACAGATAGGTGGCCCAACAGTGGCAAGTAGTTTTAGATTCTAAGAGCTACTACAACACACTAAAATCACCTTTTATTCTCAATTGCCTACCCTTGAAGCAACAGCAGTCCTTTTTCACCATTCAAAATTAAGAGCAGGCAACTTTTCTCCAGCCAACAGTGGTCTGGGCTCTCCTGCTGCCAACTGCAGCAGATACCAAACTCATTCTCCTGCACTTGCCACAGAGCACCACCGAGCTTCTGCGGATCGAGAGAGAAGCCAGGGGAGCAGCAACAGTAGTCACAGAGCAACTACCATCACACCTGTACAACCACAAACCCTCTTTCAGGCATCACAGTCCATCAAACTGTGTCCACTGATCACATATTTTCTGATTCCTTTAGGGAACAGGTGACAGCTTGGGTAAAGAAATCCATGAAAGCAGATTTGGCCTTCAGGCTGCCAGCTGCACTACATGATTTTACAGTTCGAATGTTCATCTTTTAAAAAAGAAGTATGTTTGGTCCTTACGCAGTCACAGGCAATTATACAAGTTTGCAAAAGCAACTAAATCCTTCAAGGATATCTGAAAATGTGCCATCAACCACACAAAGAACAGACTAACCTGAGACTAAAACAGATCTAAGGATATGAAATAAAAACTTTCGTCCTTCACAGACACTAGGTATGAAAAAAAAATAAGGACGTGGGAATACAAAATAGCTGTTTCACTAAGGATAAAACCTGAAGCTAAAATCACCCACTAAGGTATGTGGGGCACAGAAAGGTAGGAGTAAAACCCGTATTTTGAAACTTCATACTAACACCTTGGAAATTTTTAGTATCACCTTATTTTGGTGCCCCAGGTAGGTTACAATTTGAGAACTACAACCTCTTTTGTCTCTCATCAGTCCCAGCATGTGAGACCGAAAATAAATCTTTTAAGCATTTATTATTGTTCTCTAGATCTTTGGTAAGAGGACAGCTTACCCCTTCCTTTTTTTCCAGTGAGTTTTTCAGTTCATTCCTTTCTTTAGCTACAGACTCTGTTTGTACCTGGAGCTGCTGTTTTATTTCTTGGCAAGATTTTTCCTAAAACACAGAAGACAAGCAAGTATTTCTGTAAGCTTCTAAGACAGAGTACCATGTTATTTTTGCAGGATCTAAAAACCCTTAAAAATAATAATGCTTTCCTTTTCAGCGAAAAAGCTTTCCTTCTCAGTTGCAGACATAATTTCCGCTAAAAACTTCTCAACACTCTTAACGGTGGTAAATCTAAGCTGAACACAGCTGACACCCTGTACTTAACAAATGCAGCCACATGCCAAAGAGTTTTTCTGATTAGGGATAGTCTCCCTATCTGAAGCCACTGTAGGCAGCCCTCTTCCTTCTCGTGGGAAGCAGTAGGTTCACCGCTCTCCTCAGGATCCAAAATGTCTTGATGTTCAAAAACTCACAAGCAAGTACATTTGCAGGATTTGAATGCAAATACAGCTACATTTTAAGCCCAAATACTATGTACTTAAGTCAGTGGCAGGCCTTCAAATGACTACAAAATTAGCAGCAGAATTTGGACTCCTATCTTTAAGTCTAAATTGGGGAGAAAATCCTTCAGGCTTTTTAGGAGAAACAAATATTAAAATAGCAGTAACTATGTAAAAAAAACAAAAAGGCTCATCTTTAAAAAGTGAAAGAGCAAAGGAAAAAATGTTATTTTTAACTAGGAGAAGATTTTTTTTTTAGATCAGAATAAAAGCAGCTATGAACAGGTTCTGGGAAATGGTCACATGTAAGACAAGAAGGGAATGAGAAATATATCCCTACCATAGCTGAGGCAGAGGTGTTAGAACAACTGTATAAGAAAATTTATAAAACACGTACTGATACAGAGCTCATGCATATTACCAACAAAGCAAAAGAGGAAATTAAAAAATGTATTTCAAGGCTAGCAAGAGTTCACTCTCGTTACCATAATAGGTTGCCGTGGTGGTCAAGCACTCACTGTTGTACTACCACTTGTGAAACCACTCCAAAATTCAAATTTCTGTAGAAATTCTAGTACTCTGACAATACCTCAAGTTACACTTCTCCCCAGATGACAGATGACGTTACTCTGCCTGCAGTACATAGCCTTCCAGCATGTCCAAACAAGTGCACAAGAAGGTTCTATATAAAAGACTCTAGAAAGGAAACTAAAATGCCCTCAGAAAAACTTCTTCAACATGGTGGCACTTTAGCAAAGGGTTTTGAACCATGTTTTGTAATAACAAGGTTGATATATTATTAAAAAAAGGGGACATTTGCCATCAAATTGTTTCACCACTTGCCTCCACCTGATTTTCTTCACTATATTAAAGGCATGCAGCAAGGAAAAAGGGATCCTGTCTGAAGTGCCGGGGTCTGAACCCCGAGCCCTGAATTAAGGTTGACATATGGGTGGTTCCCATGGTCCTTTAAAAGGAGGGGATGAGTTTGCCTTTTGGCTTTCCTCCAAGGTGCAGCCGGCCTTGTAGGGAAAGCCCTTGGGTAAACAAGCCCCAGGTGCCCTGCATTGGGTAAATGAGTGCCAGGTGTCCTGTTTTGGGCATAAAAGCTGGGACCACTTGCAGGAAGGGTGGAGTGTCTATCTGTGAGGTGGATGCACTTTGCAGAGTTTCCCTGTTGGGGAAGGACCTCCTGACTTTCCCCGCAACTGGGCCCCAGTCAGGTTTGGTGCTTGTGAACACGGGCTCTGTGAGAACAATATGTGGCTACCTCTATCCTATGTTATCCGTCTATTGGCTTGGCTGTCTCCCATCTCTGCTATGGGAGACTTCATTGCTTTGTTTGTCCCACCGATTGTTGGCCGTGTTGTATCATTCTTGGGGTCACTGGGGTTGATGTCTGTTATGTGTGATGTTTGATTTGTTTGTACCCCCAGCAATCACCCATATACTGACTTTTCTACGTGCAATAGAATCTGGTTACTGGTTTGTTCTACTGCTGGCTGTGTCCTTTGTGCTAGGCCTAGTAATTGGCAAAACACCTGTCATGTGATATGACTGATGTTTAGCAGTGCAAACATCCAGACAAAAAATTTTAAGGTAGGACACACGTATGAAAAACTAAAAATCACAATTTGTTTTTCCTTAAGGCAATTGATGTCCATGCATTTTCATTGTATATTCACTGCTTTCAGATAGAAAGCAAAGACATTTCATCAGACTGTAAATACATCAAACAATGTCTAATGAAAGAAACTACTAACCATTTCTGCCACAGTTGCTTTTCCTTTTTGTATTTCTTTTTCTAATTCCTCCTTTTGTTTTTTGAAGGATTCAGAATTTTTTGAGAGCTTGTCTTTGGTAGCCGTAAGGTCCTTTAACAGAGTATCCTTCTCTAATTTCACTTGTTGCAGCTCTGACGTTGCTGCTTGCATTTTACAATCTAATTCCTTGAGCTGTTTACTCATATCTTGATTTGATTTCTCAAGGTTTTGTTTGAGGCTGGCCTTTTCCTCCACCTCCTTTGAAATTTGCTCTTTTGCTTGTTCAAGGGCCTCAGACTTCTTCTGTAAATCCAATTTAGCACTAGAAATCCTGTGAATACAAAGAAAAAAATGAAGTGGTTATTTTTTTAAAAAAATATTCTTCACTGGTTCTTTTGTGTCATTAAATGTCTCTACTATTCAATATATTAGCTGTAGAATTAATTCAAAGCACACCTTTGTCATCTAGAACACAGGCATTTTGTCTCTCTAACAAGGACATACCAGCACCTCTAAATTGTACTTTGAGATGGATTTTTCTTCGTCAAATATTACGAGCAGAAACCACCCTTTTGCTGCTTATGCATAAATTGCAAATTAGTCTTTGAAAGTTACAGAGCTGTGGATATTTAAAGTTGGACCTCAGTACATCAAACTGTTCAGATATTTAGCTGACAACAACCAGAGTGAGTAAAGTGAAGTGTATTGAATTACATCAGTCAGTGATTCACATGAGACAACATGGCAGATGGAGTCTGCATGGCATACAGAGTGAAGGAAATCAGGTGGGACACAACTCACTTCTTGCAGCAGAGGGAACACATCACTTCTATCTATGATTTTAAGAAATCACAGGAGTGAAGAACAAAATTTAAATGCTAGTCCAAACCACTCTAGTTTTATGTCTGACTCTGAAAACTACTATCACACAGGAAATGCATACACTTCTTTTGCTGCTTCAAGCTGTTTACTCAGTTCTGCTGTTCGGAGGTCTAATTCTGTCGATTGCTGTCGCTGCTGCTGTAACTCCTGAAGAGCTTGTTCTTTGCTTGCTTTAGCATCAAGAATGTCAGCTTCTAGTTTCTGAGACAGAAAAATGAAAAGTTAGATCCATCACAGCATAACCAACAAAATAAAAATAGCAATAAAAAAGCAGAAGTCATCTAAGTCTGAGTGGCATTTACTGTAAGAAGTCTTTACTGTAGAAAGCAATCACAATTCTCATACACTACTTGTTTCATTAGTTCGCTATTTAACTTTCATTATTTAGTTTCTGCAAATCTCTTGGCTCTTCTGGAACTGAACTACTTCGGTAAAACATTCTGAAATCATCTTTAAATCGAATGCCAAGCAGACATTTTACTGCAAAGTAATAGATAAAATGCAGAAATCTTTAAAGAGCCTATCCAAAACACCTACACAAGCAAAGGCCATACACAGCACCCAGCTTTGGTGCCAGGTTCTCAGCCACCACCACCAAGTAGCTTCAGCAGTTTCAAATGACTGCTATTTTACATGTCCCAAGAAGTCTGTCATTCTTTCCAACTAAAAGACATGACCTACAGCTGTAAAGAAATCCAATGCTCACCTGGAAGAGGTTTTTCTTGGTTTATTTTTAGAAGGTACTCATTAATTTATATCGAGTATAAAGAACACAGGATTCTTCAGCAAATGGGCACTACTTAGACTCTTCAACACACTGGCTGTTTTACAAGCACTTCTATTTTCATGCAGTGATCATAAAACAAACTGACCATGTTTCTCCACGAAAATTCCTGAGGGCTTTTTGTTTTCTATTTTTTTTTAATTTATTTTTTTTAAAATACCACCCATTCAACTGGAATAATCCCCAAGAATGGTGATGACACCAAGATTTTGCACAGAATTGTATTCCTGTTGACAGTATCAACACCCTGCTCAGTTTCACACTCGGCTATCAGGAACCTTATAAAATCTTGTGCAAGCAAGCACTGTATTCCTCCCAAGCATTGTGTCTGCAGGTTACTTGTGAAACTTTACCAAAAGGATGAAAAATAAAAATACAAATGAAAGCAGACAGAAAAAAAGAAGTGTGCAAAAGGAGAGATCAAAGCACAAAATAATTATGCTAATAATGCAAATGTATGACTGTTTTATTTTTTAATAGCACTGGATCTAAATTTTCATACAGAAAAAACAACCTTCCTTCTCTTCTACAGAGCACATAAACTAGGAAAAACACCCTGCTCAAGTCTTGAGCTTAAAGACTGCTAATCTCCCTCAAAATAGACAACACTGCAAAACCAATTCTGCATTGCCCTTAAGATCCCTGTATCATATGCTTTTATGTACCATGAATCTTGACCACCATGAATGCTTAACAATGAGTTAACAAAATCAGTGAAAAAAATAGTTAAAGAAATTCTGCTCCTAGTTAACAAATATTGAACAAAGGTTAAACCCCAAATTTAAAAGTACTCAAGCATTAGGACTAATTCGTATCCCTAACTGAAAATATTAGTATCTTAAAACACCAAAAAGTTCTGCAAACTTTCTGCCAGAATTACATGTACTTTAAGACAAAAAATGATTCTAGAAATTGAATTCAAAACTCAAGATCAAATGAAAGGAAAAACACTGATTAAAAAAAAAATATTGATAAAAAGCCTCTGTAGAAGCCTACTGAAAGGCTTTAGAAATAAATTAAACCAGACAGGTAGTGTTAACCTGGGCTAACCAATGTAACACGTACTCCCTGCTAGCACTTTTAGAGTATATAAGGTTGAAGACTCTAATTTTTGTAAGTATTCACGTTCCCTCTCATAATACTTTCCAAGCAGCACAGAGGTTGCTAAAAGCACATGTACAGAAAAATGACAGTATAGTGGCAATGTCTTAACCCTATCTTCTTAGTGTAATACCATGGAAGAGGAGGAAAATAGGATTACAGGGTGGATAAGGAAACACTAGTGAAAAAGAAAATCTACAAAAGTGTTACTGATCTATTATTATATATAGCCTTATATTGATATTATAGAATATTGATATAACCAAGCACAGCTTATATCACATACTACCAAACAGCAGAGAACATCAGTTTCTGTAAGCTCAGACACTGTGTTCAATACAAACCTTAATCTGTCCCTCTAGCTCTTCAGTTTTCTGTTCTAAATAAAGACATTTCTCTTTGTACTCTTTTAGACTGGCTTCCAGCTGAGCACAGTATTCCTGCTTGTCATTCATCTTAGCTGTAACCTGATCCAACTGAACATTGACCTTATTTAACTCCTGAGGTAAAATAAAAATACAAGGGTTGTTAGTTTTTACATAACTTCCAAAGATGTCTAATGTCACATATGCTTTACATGATCTAACATGTTCAAATTAAAATGGAAAATAATGTTCCTTTTTTTATTCTGAGAGGCAGGAAATTGAAAGGGGAAACACAAATACATGCACAAATTCTCTCTGTTAAACTGACAAAATTTCTTTTGAAGCCTCAGTATTCCTCTCAAACTTACCATGAGTTAAATCTTAAATTATAAATGGAAGAGGAATTGTAGGTAATAAACGAAATAGATCCTGCAGTTAGTATAACAGTAACTGGAAAGTAACACTACAAAAACTTAGTGAAAAATTTTCCTATCTTCATGAAATCAAGCACCATTGAAGAGGAAAACCAAGGAAACAGTCAGTTCTCCACATACCAGAGATGCTTTCAGACCATTTGGTTCAAGCCAAAAAAAAGAACCCCATAATTTCCACAAGAGACATCAACATATTCACCTATTAACCATTATGATGACAGCTACAAAGCTCACTGCTAACTAGGCTGATTTATTTAACAATTGATTATTTAATAGTGGCAAAAACAGGTTTATAGCAATTAATTACATTCCCACCCTAAAATATGGTGCTATGTTAGCATCTGCTGGATGTTTTCATGAAGACCACAGCAGCTCTGATTCTAACAATGCAAATATTTGATTCAGCAGCTAGGGGAATGTTTCACTAAGATTAACACACATTAAAACATGTAATTTTAACAACAGTCTTTTTGGGTTTTTTCTGCCAGTTGGCACACAGATAATTTTTTCTGAATACAGGCATCTGATTCTGAATTAACCTGAATCTGCAGTAAGTAAGTATCCCGTACATTCTACAGTCTTTTCTTCATAACATACAGATGAGAACTGAATTATACCCCAATAGGATAGTTTAGATTCTGAACTATAATCCTACAGCAAGAAGTGGATTCCCTGAAAAATATACACTGAAAAAATTACACTGAAAAATATATCTGGTAGACTATAGCAGAAACAACTGAATACATATCACATGGTTAAAATACCCTAAATTATGATTTCCAAATGCATATTCACATGTTTATTTAGTGTGTAAACAGATTATTCTTAGATTTTTAAGTAGTTTTTTAGGTAACATGGAAACTTCATATTTATATGTTGCTTATAACCTGTTGCTTATCTTGCAGTGCATGCTGGGCAGTGTCCAGGTGATTCTGAAGATCAGCTCTTTGAGCAGCTTTTGATGCTTCTGCCGAAAGTAGCAATTCAGTCTTTGCTTTTACCTGAAACACAAGTTTTATTTCACTAAAACATCTATTTTACAGTAGCTCATTTTAATTTTATTTTTTTAATTAAAAAAAAGGAATAAAGATTTTCAAGGTTTAGAAAAATATCAAGATTTTAAGCCACAATTGGTTCTAACTTTGAGCTAAAAAAACTGGATAAACACACACACAAAAAAAAAATCCCACCAGTCCCACTCATCTTCTATCCTAGGAAAACATTTTTACTTACTAACAAGGAACAATGGGATAGACTTACTGCATTCACTCCCATGCATACACTGGTAACCTCAGACTACACGTGCATTTAAGGGCCTTCAAAACTTTTAAAAGCAAAGAGAATAAACAACAACAAAAATACACTTCCACGTGCTTGTTAAGGAGCAACCTCTCTTACTTCAAAAACACTCAGCAAACAAAATTTAGAAGACAGGTATGAATAGTGTTGGTACAGAGAGGCAATATGCAGGGTCACTTGCTATTGTGGTTTACTGGTTTTCTCCCTAATAGAAACGCTACTTCTCTGAAGACTGTAAGGAAGCTCACATTGCCTTAAGAAGGAATAGCAACAGTCCATAGATTACTCAGTTCTAGCTCCAATGTCTTGGTGAAAAAACAGCTCAGATACTGTATCGAAGTCCAGTAAAAACATCACAAAGCTACATGATAAGAAGTTCCTAGACCTGTTTGGAAACTTGAGTAACGCTAATTCAGGAGACATCACAGTTTATTAACCCAACAACAATAGTACCAGCTGCTCTAAGTGTACTGATACAAGGACCTCTGATAAAGTGGCATTTATTCCTTGGGACAGCTAAACACGAATTAGCAGCTTTTAGCTCAAGTAGCACTTAATATTGAGAGTCCAATTGAATCCATACCAGGGAACTTCCTTGTTTAGTAAATTAAACTGACAACAAGGTGGCCTGCAGCTTTTTTGTTTTGTTTTTTGACAAAAGATTAGGAAAGGAACCTAAAGGCACCAGGAAAGGAAATTTCTGGCCCACAAGATCTTAGTGACGTGACAGACTTTCACTCTGGCGCAGAGAATCCAGGACTGATAAGAGCAGGGGTTTGGATGGCCAATCATTACAAATAGAATAAGAGATGCTTGAGGACAGATTTTCCCAACTCAGTTATAAACTTTGGGGGTTTTTAATTTAAAAAAAAAAAAACACAAAAAACCTCAAAAAAAAATCCCAACCAGAAACAATATAGCCAAAACCAACAAAAAAACCAACACTTGTCATCTATTGCTTACATTTTCCTCAGTTTTATCTGCCTTATTCTACTTTATTCGTCTGTTAGTAGCAACATGCCATTTTTCCCAAACTGCTTTGTACATTCTCTGGAGAGAATCCAGAAATCACAAGCAGGATTTATCAACACCAGACAATACAGAATTCCATTACCTGTACATCAAGTTGTGAAACTTTCTCTTTACTTTCATTCAGCTGGCTGGTTAGTTCAGCGATATTTGCTTCCAGGGAGAGCACACGGTCTTGAGCAGCTCTTAGATGTGCCTTTTGCTCCTGCACTTGCTCATGCAAATTCTCTTGGGCTTGTTTATGACTTTCTGATTGATTCTTTAGTTTCTCTGTCAGCTGAGTTACCTGCATTAAAAAAAAAGGAGGTAATTAGAAGAGAAGGCTGGAACAGCATGTCCAAGGAAGTCATAAATCTTTTGAATTTTAGAGTGTCTTGTCATGGCTTTGGAGACTCAACACTATCACATTTCTTTTTCTGACCTACTACAGTCCAGAAAGCCTGCACACAATACCAGACTTTTAAACAGGTTACCAGTTAAAAATGGAAGCAAATGGGATTTGTCAATTTGGCCTTACTGTAACAACACCAAAATATTAAGAAGACAATGGACACAAGCTAAACTGAATTTTGAGTTGAAAGCAGGAAATAAACCTCTTTTTAAAATCAGAGAAACAAACATGTATATATATCCAAATATTACTTGTAAGCACATAGTACTAGCACATGTACATAGGAAACATCTAAGGAACTCCTTCCCCTATGCTGATAGCAAGGAAGTCAGCAAAACACAAGTCCTGTGAAATTTACAATAAGATCATTAAAGTAAATATCAAAGAAACAGCAAAGTACAGAAAATATTAATGGCATATCTGATGAGACAGGAAAAATTTAAACACACTTCAGTAATGAGAATGAGAGAAAAGAAACAAGTCACCCAGTTCTTACCTGTATTTGCAATGCATGGTTTTTCTCTTGTAACTGGTTAAGAACTGCAGTTTCTCCTTCACCAGCTTGAATTTTTGCATATAAGTCCTCTCTTTCCTTTTCTAGCAGAGAGATGTTTTCTTTGCTTTTTTGAAGCAAGGCCTCAAGATTTTGAATTTTTTGGTCTTTATCTCCAATTTGTCGTAGAACTTGCTCCAAATCATTCTAGAAAATCGCATAGTAATTTCCTTAATTATAGGAACCTTAGAAATTATTCCCAATGCATAAAACGTTGGATAAATTTACTGGACACTCTGTATATTCTGTTCTAGATTTACAAGTTAATGCGTTGAAACTAGCATAAGTCATGCAAGTCATTTTTACAGAGAAAACATATTTAAACTAATGAAATCCTGAAATGCACTTTTCATATGAGAACACATAACTTTGTTACCTGGGCTTCTCGTAGTTTTGCTGTAGTATTTTGCTGAAGTGTCTGCTGTTCCTGGTGCTGCTGTTTTGCCTTATCTAATTGATGCTGTAATTCTGTGGAATTTGCGGCTTTTTCCTTTAGCTAAAAAAACCCCACAAATAAACAAACCAACCAAAGAAACAAACAAAACAGACTAATGAGTGAAAAAGCACCATTCACTATGTTAACACTGCTCAGTTTTCATTCCAATGGTAAAAGATTTTACATTAAACACAAATATTTGAAAACTGGTATAAAAATAAAAATGTGTGATGCTAGTTAAAGAATCAAAATCTAATCAAAGCATTCATTACTATTACTACATGAGATTCTATACCACAAGCAAGAATTACAAAACAACTATCCGACATATATGTATTTTAGCTCTCAAATCTAAAATAGAAGAGATTTTTAGTATGTTTTTTTACAACAGTTGTTAAGATGTAACATGACTGATAATATAGATACCTGTAAAACAACATTATTATTACTACTATTAGCAGTTTTAGTAGCAACTTCAGTTTAGCAGACTCTCCACTTCTATATTGGTAAAGGCTTTGCAAATTAGCTACAGAAAAGCTTTGAAGCTTCAACAACGTACCACTCAGATATTTGGCCAATCCCCATACAGGCAGCAGAAAATCAGCAACATGTACAAGATACTCATTAAAACAAATAAAAGTTAATAAGTGTTTTCTCCATCCATCCCCCACACGTTATAAACTATCAACGACCCGCTGTGTCATGTTCACTTTTTCTTCATGTAGGGCTTTTTCCTCACAAAAATATCTGTACACAAAACTTTACCCATATGAGCTTAGATGCACCTAAGTCTTTTTTTCATAAGATCCTTAGACAAAGCTTGTAGGTATAAAATGCACATCTTTTGTTCATCTATAAAGCACCATGAACATATATGCATCTGATTTAGCCTGACAAAAATTTGTGATGCAAGTGGCATTTAGGCAGATTTTGACAATTTTACCATGCGGCTTTAACAGTATTACTCAAATGAAATTCCCATAAGGACAAACTTTATAAAATGCAACATCACAAGAAGTGCCTATACAAGCTACCATCAAAAACGGAGCAAACTCAAGTCTGCGTAAAAGCCCCTACCTGCTCTTCAGCACGAGAAAGTTTTAATTGCAGATCAGCCACCTGCTGCTCTTTGTCCATCAGTTTCTCACTAGACAGCTGCCTCTGTTCCTTGAGCCGCCCATGGGCTTCCCCAAGCTGGCGCTCTGTTTCTAGAAGTTTACTGTGCAACTGAAAAAAAACAAAAAAAAACCAAAACCAAAAACAAACAAACAAAAAAAAACCCAAAAAAAAAACAGTCAACAATTTTTTCAGCCATTCTTTAGCCAACAGCACTTTATTTTAGATATACTTTAGGTGGTGTTTACCAGAAGTTTTCATAATCCAGAACAAAACAGTTATGTGGGCTCCTGAAGTCATGTGTGCACATAATATACCACAGAAACACAAGTAATGTTAAAGAACAGCATCAACTGTAAAAGTATGAACAAATATTCAAAAAAGTAGGTTGGAGGGACCTAGACATCCTCATTTATCTACAAAAGCCCTTCAACATGAGTTACAGAGGCTTAACAGAAAGACAGAGGGCAATTCTTCAAAGACATAAGGATTATCATGTAAAATAGTGATGCTTAGATCAACCTCATCTTATGCAGCACACATCCCCACTCCTGTAGATCCAGCGGCTGAAGCACCATGCCTTTAGCTGCCCCGCTGGCTCCCACAATCTACTGTTCTGCATTGCTAGACTAGTAAAAGTGTGATTTTTAGATTGATCTGCCTACATCAATGGCCTTCATTCTTTGGAGAAGAGATACACAAACATTCGATGTATAGCACACAGTCATTTTAGTAGCTTGTACCTCAGCACCTCCCAACAACTCAAAGTAGGGGGATGCACTCTTCCAGCTGGACATAAGCCTACCCTGTAGTTTTTTCAATCATCAAAAGCAGTACTGCACCACCTTCAAAGTGCAAGGGTAGCCTTTTACAATTCACTGTTACAAAAAGCTCTCTCCATAAAATCAGCCTTTCTTCTATTTGAAACTGTCACTGCAAGCCCTGGGTTACCTCCCGCCTACTTCTACATGAACACATTCGCGGATACACAAATGAACTTGCAACTCAGTGCAAAAACAGAGAATGGATCAGGCCTTGCAGCATAGCAAGAAATTTCTAGAGGCATCAGAACGATTCGTACTTGCTTCCCTACGAATTTATGTCCAAGACCCTTGAACCATTCACCTTTCAACTCCAGATCCTGCTTTCAGGATTCCTAAACCTTTCTCACACTTTCCTCAAATCCCTACTAATATCTAGGCAAAAAGCACCACAATCTTGTTGCTCACTGCAAGCTACCACTTGTTGACCAGCAACTGTCTAGCGGGACAGAAAAAGGAACAGCAGTTTTGATAACATTAAATCTTCCTCCCAGGCATTGAGGGGGTGAGGCACAAACATAAGTCTCTCTCCTTTACCCAGCTGCTTGTTTCCACAATAATTTAACACTGAAGAACCTAATGCTGAAAACCTTTGGGTCATCTGTCAAAATTTGGCTGAAATTATCAAACAATGTAAAAGTTACAGGGGATGGAGATAGGGAAACTAACACATCTCTGCCTTGTTTTCTTAAGAAACCAAGCTAAATTATTTGTTTATGTGTCCACAACCACAAAAACCATGAATGAAAAGCTGTTCGGCATGTGGCCGAAATGCCGACTGCTAACTGTGACCACACAGTTAGGAAAGAGGTAGAAGAGGGAGGACAGGGTGAGGAAGTAGATCATAATCTCTCCTCTAGTAATCGAGAACAATTGTCTTTTTTCACAGGAATCACTAAATTATTAATATTTCCTCCTCACTAAAAATATGAACAAGAGCTGGAGGAAAAAAAAACTAATGAAGAAAGGGTGCAACAAGATAACTATTATAATTATTCATGGCTACGTTGACACTGGCAGAGAATATTTGGAAAGGGGGAAATAAGCAAATAACATTTTACAGGAGTCACTTTTATTACAGGCACAGTTAAGTATTTCTGAAGGACTAAGACTGACTTTAAGTGAACAGAATCATAAAATCCAGAATTAACCTATGTTACAGAATATAAAAATCATTAAAAAATATTCAGACTTTCAAAGATATGATCAAGTAGATTCAAATTTTCTCAACAACAACAGTAATTATTAGCAATTAACATTTCTGCAAGACTGATGGAGTTCAGATTTTCTTCTGGTACCCTCTTCCTATTGCTGTGCTGGAACCAACATCATCATTGAAGTTTCCTTCAACTGTGAATATCACTTCCTTCACATCACCTAAAGTACACACTTAACCAGACCTGCATCTATTCAAATGAATTTTGAGAAGATGGCAAGGATTCTTTGAAAATGTGGTTTGACTACACATACCTCCATAAGCAGCATTCATTGTGGTAACATAAGCTATTGGACTCCATGCATAAAAAGGTAATTCCATTAAAGTATTAAGTGAAGAAATACAAGAAATTCAGTCTTTTCATGACAATAGTAACTGAACTCTTGTTTGAAGGGAGAGAGAGGAAGAGAAGATTTTGCTTGGCTTTAGTTTTATTTTATACCATGTATGAAGGGCTTTTTTTTCCTCCACTATTCTTTTACAATAAAATTCTAAAACACATCCTGAGATCCAGCAGCTTGTTCAGGTTTTCTTGCTTAGACAGTCTTCCTTCCCAATGGTATCACCAAAGAATATGTGATGCTTCCATCTCCTTTCATTGGAATTCATTCAGCAATGTTTTACTCACCTTCCTCCTCCTTCATTTTCTCACCCCAAAAATCCTTCTTGAAAATGCCCTCTCAGGCTGAAG
Source organism: Podargus strigoides (assembly GCA_028020825.1). Taxonomy (NCBI): domain Eukaryota; kingdom Metazoa; phylum Chordata; class Aves; order Caprimulgiformes; family Podargidae; genus Podargus; species Podargus strigoides. The sequence goes on along the minus strand of CM051663.1, from coordinate 122,173,783 downwards.
ACAGATTTCAGCTCAGCCTCTTGGCTGTGCTTCTGAAGCCTGCATACAGGTTGCCTAGGCAGACTGAGGCAGTTTTACCAAGTGAGGATTCCTAAGCAGATAGACAATATAATTATCTCCCCTTCCCCTGACAAAAGATTGATGGGAGAAGGAAAGTCATTCTGGGGATGTAATACATACATAAACGAAGTTTTGCCAAGCCACAGTTCTTCCAAGGTAAACTATACAAGCACAGCTTGCAACTTAATCTATTTCAGACTTGACAAAGGGTTGAAAATTGAGAAACACTCACTTTAAAGTGATAAAGCTTTAGAGAGAGAGTAAAATGAAGTACTTCATATTAACAAAAAAAACAGATTATTTTTTCCATCATGGGACTGGACATGATTCCTGACGCACAAATATTTCTCCACTCTAATACATGACTCCCAAGACAGTAGATAAAAAGAGTTCAACCAGCCTCAAATGTCAGTACGCTCAGTGTTTTACAAAAGTCCTGCTTCCATAACTCATTGGACTTAGTAGAACAACACACACACAGTGGGGGGGAATGTCTGCTCTGGGTGTTCTCATAGCTATCAGCAATGTAAAGAGGTGTTTGTGGAGAGAGAAAAAGGAAGCAATAATAAGACTTTATACTGTCACTGATTTTTACACCAAGTATTCCCTACTGTACTCATTATTCTATTTTAAAGCAAATAAAGCATTGTTCAGTTCTAATGTAAAACAAAGATTCACTTTTCTCAAACTTCCTATAGAACAGTAAATCACTACTAGAAGTGAAACTACTTCTGATACTCTCCCTGAATTTTTTAACATAAACCAAATTCATTACAGCTTCAGCTATCTTACTGAACTATAATAAATAACCTTGCTGACTTCATAGGATTTGTCTATTACCATATTTGTCATGGAAACTCAATATTCTGCATTGCCTCTCATTTGGCAATATTTCCCTTATTTCAGGGAATGCATTAACAGAAAAAGGGGAGGGTAAAAACCGTAGGATGAAAGAAGAGTTCATTTAACACTGTAAGAGAAAAAGAGTGGATGAAAAACCTGTCTCAGACCAGGTAAAGCCTTTTTTATTCACGTACAAGAAAAATTTAAGTCAGAACATGAAAAACAAGCTACAAAGTTTATGCTCATTCAACCTTAATCTTCAAAACCGAAAGTATAAAGATAATTTTACAGAAGAGTTCCAGGTAGAACAGAATTAGTAAGATGTTCCCCTTGCAGAAAAGGGGGAATTATACTACAGATAGACAAACATTACAAGAAATAAAAATGTAGAAAAGGTCATCATAACTGAGCTTGCTGAGTTTGATTGTGACACAGGGGCTACAACTATGTTCATTTACCCCGATAAGAGTTTGGACCTACTAAAAAGTTTCAGATGTAACGATACAAATATCAAAGAGTTTCTGCACTCTTATCACAGCCTCTTCTTTTTGCCTGTTCTTTACTTCTCTAAGAGGAAGGGATGACTGTATTTCATTCTCTGCAGTGTTAGGAAGAATGCTTTATGTTTAGTAAAATATCAGTTAGCTTTGTATTTATTCAAATACAAGTACTGGTTAGTGACTCCCCTTCAATAAGAAAATGCAAACACATGAGCATGCACAGTTTAAAAAACCCTAATGGGATGGTTTAAGAAACCATCCCAATAGGATGGTCTAAGGAGGTTTAAGGAATCTTACCTGACTAAGCTCGCTTTGGAGTTGCAGGCCATGCTGCTCTTTTTCCTCCCTCTGCTGCTGGAGCTGTTTACATTCTGCCTTGAGATGCTGATACTTCGTCTCTACTTCGGACAACTCTTCCTTAAGTTTCTGGCTTGCTTCCCCCTTCTCACCTAGCTCTGTCTGTAATCTCTGTATCGAGGATTCAGATGCAGACAGCTTTGCCTGAAGCTGTTGGCAGTCCAGGTCTTTCTGGTGAAAGCTTGCCTGAATGTTCTTCTTACTCACAGATACTTCATTGTGTTTTTCTTCTAGCTGGGTATAGTCCTGTTCTTTCTTCAGCAGCTTCTCAGTCAGACTCTATGAAGAGTTACACAGCAATTCAAGTGCAATTCTGCTTATTCAATGCATTATTCAAATTTCTTCTCAACTTATGATGATGAACAGTGAAGAACTTGCTCAAAGGAAATATTGACCTCTATTTTGAATTACACAAGTTAATTCTGAAGCTTATACAGCACAGAGTTTCAACTGGAAATACTGTTTTTCATATTCTCACATAAATCCACTTCCTCTTACTGAGAACACCACACAAACTCTATTTCTGTATCCTGAATACTAATCTGTTTTCCCTGAACATTCACATTCTAGGTTAGTACAACTGCATTTGTTTAGGGAAAAGCTGAAATAGTAATCTGAGTTATTAGTATCAAGAAAAAGTTTTCCAATAACAATGTCCTTCACACAGTTCCCTAAGCAACAACATTTGTGGTGTAATTCCCATCTAATCCTCTGGAGTCATCATACTGGTCATTTTTAGAAGTATCCTAAATTTGCCCTGTTACTATACTTATGCTATGTTCTGCTATCCAAATTATGAAAGAAAACCTATCTAATAAAATCTGTGATGTTGGTAAATCACAAAATGAAACACTCATGATTTAACCTTCATTTTAATAGATGATGTTTTTACATTCTAATTCATACCATCTAATTTCCTTGCATACAAATCAGCTCGAAGAGGATGGTTCCTTTGAGTATGAAAATACTAAAAGTTAGGATTCCCTAAAGAAAAGACATAAACATAACTGTCAGATTTTTCTTATCACATTAACAACAGTAAATATTGCAGGGTCTGAGGTCCTATTATCCAACTTACACGCTGAGACAAATAATGGGAAAAAGAATTATTTACAGATAACTTTCAGCTGTTACATAATGCTTTTTATCAAATTTCATTAAATAATCAAAACTATATTCAGATAGAAATTAAATTAAATATCTTAATGGACAAGACACAATTCCAGAAAGGTTAGGTTTTCCCCCGAGCTTAGCTGAGGCACTAACTAGAATTTCAGAGATCTCCAAGCCGAACAAAGAAGCCATGAGAACCACTTCAATTTTCCAGTGGCACTTTCTGAAGCACAGAAATACAGTGGAAGGCCATGGCCATCATTCAACTCGGGTGATTCATCCCATCTTCTTGAAATATACCAGCAGGTTCCATTTATTGCAGCATCTTACTGATATCTTAGTGGAGCATTACTATGCACACTTTTTAAATGCTTGCATTCTCCCTGCAGTTTCAGCGACTACTCTATTCTCTAGTGACCCCTTCAATTAAAATACGTAAAAAAAAAGAACACTTCTAGCTTTCAGGAATGCTATGTAGAACAAAAACTCTCTTCGCCATCACCTTATAAGCTATCTAAAAGCTACACACGGTTAGAGAAGCTGCTCCACATCCTGTGCTACTCTTCTCTTTTCCTCCCTGATCTGATGAGCAATACAGCAGTGAATACCACCAGTGTTGAAAGACACTGCCCCTGACAGCTGAATGCCTTCTGCAGTTACGAATGGCCAGAGCGAGCTGCAAACAGCTCCTGCTGCTTTCACAAGAGAAGAGCTGGGTTTGCCCAGCGGTCTGCTACCTCCATTCGTGACTGAAGCCCATGAATAGACTCAAGGCCAGCAAGCTGCCAAGCTATGGTCGTTCAGGTTACATCAGTGGACCTAGCAGTGCCTCCTACCTGGATGCATGTCCCAGCTGTATCCCAGATATGCAATGGGATACGTGGGCACACACAAGCCACCTCTCTTCCCTAAGCTTTGATTTCCACAGAAAAGAAGGCGGGAATGACAGTATGTTACAGCACTCAACAAAGCCCTGAGCCTCCAAAGCTCACAAGATACAATGGGGGACACCACACCAAACCCTTCTTTTATAACTGCTGCTTGGAAAAACACACAAAATACATGTTAGTGGTGACAGTGGCCAAGCATTAGAGAACAAACTGTGTGGTCACTGATCAAATTTCAGAATAGTTACGTCAATAGAAGGTTGGAAAGCATTTTTCCCTGTAGATAATGTATCACAATTTTCCTAAAAGAAAACAGAAACCCCCACATGCAATGGGTTTAGAATTACTGCAAGTCTCATACTTCAGGGAATACACTGTTTTTTCACACATTATGTCTCTTTTGGGCTACAGGCCATTACTGGCCTCTGCAAGGCAAGGCAAGCCTGTAATTACAGTGCTTTATAAATTAAGGAAAGACAGTTCCTGCTGCTCTCAGAGAACTGATCTTATCTACTTGTCATCTGCTTTTCTCAGTATAACTCCTGAAAAGATAGGAAACAGCTTGAGGTTGTACAGGAGCTTGAAAAACTCAGCATCAAGGCACAGAAATATCTTCCCACATTGCAATGGAATTATAAATGTATGTACATATCAAAATGCAATATATTCTACCCTGCATTAATGGCTCCTCCCTCCTCTCTGACAACTTCCTCAAGGATGGCAAACTGTCTGAAGTGGGAGCAATTTCTGCTATTTGGGAAGCCAGTCCTACCTTTTCCAGTTCTAGGTCCAAGCCCTCCGGGGACAAGATTCCTTAGCTGGCATACCATTTTTATGGATATCGCTTTTCAAAAAGCTGCATAAAGAGGTGGCTGTAAACTGCTTTAAGTCACTGAAACTGAAAGAGGAAAGGTAGTTCACTGCCACTTCTCTTCTTCCTATTCCTCAGGTGGTATTTGGTATTAACCTGACATAGCAGAGGACTCTCTCTTAAAGTATGCTTATATTATGCATCAATTTGTTTCACTCCATGCTGTTAATGGAATAGCAATATATTCAGGCAAGTGCTCTATACTGTGTAGCAATAATTTTGCTAAAAGCTTGTTTCATTATGGCTGGTCTGTGGAAAAGAACAACATGCCAAGCTCCATTCACAACTGAAAAACTATCAGAATATATGACAGCAGTACAATCTAAGAAATTGGAAAACCAGTGAAGAAAGCTCAAAGTGTCTTCTGAATTATGATTATTCAGTCAAAAATTGTAGTATTTCAAAGGGTACTGCTTTTTCTTTTAATGTGTGAGATGGCAATACTGCTTAATAATAGTTAAGTATAAACTGCAGCAACTGGAAACCTGCAATAACCACCCTGAGGATTTCAGTTGTAACATACTTATCATTAAAATATAGTGTTTGCTTGTACATTACGATATTTCTTGCGTTAAGCAAAACGGTAAAGGAATTCTTAGCTTCTGCAACAGCAAGAAGTGTTTTGTTACAGTCTTCAGCACTTCCCAAGGCAATGTGTGATGTGTTTCCATTTTAATGTGAACTGACAAGCTTAGAAAACAACAGCATTCTCACCTGGTTTTTATGTTGTAGCTCTTTGACTGAATTTTGAAGTTTTTGCAGTTCCTGAACATACACAGCTACTTCCTGAGGTCCTTTGGCAAGCTCAGCTCTTAACTGGTTGATGGTAGCCTGAGCAGACAAACAGAAAAATACACATTTAAAACAAAGCTTTGCATGCATAACCCAAAAAAAAAGCAAGATGTGTGCAAAATAAAAAGCATTTTTGTATACAAATAAACAACTTAAGAAAAAAGTCACCTGCAAACTCATCTCAGAGCACCGTCATCTACAGAAGTACCACTGAGCATAATTTCCCAGCTGCAATTCATTCATGCCCTATTTCAGAAGACATAAATTTGCCCCAGTCCCATAGAAAATGCCAGGTTGAGCCCACAGTGATGAAAATCACACAGATTGTCCATTAATCATTATCACAGTTCTACCTCAAGGTGAAACCCTCCCAAGTCATTGCAGTTACACAGCCAAATGCTTTGCCTCCCTGGAAAGGAAGACATACTGGAAAAGGCTCTAGAAGCAAGTCCGGCACCTGGAAACTTGGTGTTTGACTTTTGGACGCATCAACCCCGCAGGTCAGCATAACCAGGGTAACAATACTACTCCATTAAACAGGATTTATACAAAGCAGAATATATCAATGACTGTACAGTATTGGAATATGGTAATGAAAGTGAACAAGAAAAGCACTTTAGACAGGTAACGATGGCTGCCCTAAAGCGTGTTGTGTATGAATGCACTCACTATGAATACACTGTGTAACAGTGACCTTTTTGAACTTTTCTTTCCTATTGTTCTCATAACCACAGATTTCAGCACAAAGGTATAAATACTGAATTCAAGGATGAACTAAAGCAGTAGAACAGAAATAGCAGATACTAAACATATTATTTACAGCCTTCCTACAGAAAAAGCAAGACCAAAGAGAACATATGAACACATTAGATGAATACATATAGTTATCAATTCTGACTTTCTGTAATGCTGTGCTTTACAAGGCTGCTTCATTACAGAGCTGTTAGCTAAAACACATCCTGGCAGAAAAAGAATCCAGAATGTTCTCAGAAAACAGAGTAAGGATATTTCACTACTGAGAGAATATAATACAGAAAACATGCAGAAGCTTGCTAAGGACACCACTGCAGCCTTTCAAACTAGAATTGTAATTTATATGCATAAAAATACATTTCTCTCTTTCACAATTCAATAAGACAGTCCCACATTTCATTCTTAACACGGACATATATCATGGATGAATATTCATTCCTGATATTGTCTGGCTGATGTGATTAATGAATAAATAAGCAAAGAGGAATGCATCTGTTTAACAACCTCTTGAAATTATCTTGATACAATAGAAAGCTACTACAAGAATAAAAAGCTTGCAAAAAAAATTTACCTCAAATTTAAGTGTCTCCGTTAGAAAGCAGAAAAAATAAAATGGATGGATGAAAGACAGAAATAAGCAGTCACAAAAGCTGTTAGCAGACACACATACTCAAATTTGTTTTCAAATATTCCAGTGTTTTTAATGCCTTTGCTTAGTGGGAAAAAAAACAAAAACAAAAACAAACAACAAAACAACAAAGCAAACAGTCCTGGCTTTATTAAATTTACCAATAATTTAATCTACTAATCTTATTCTGTGGGCATTCAATTTAACAATCAAGTCTAGGCCCTGTATTTTATGAAGATTTATCAGATACTGAAACAAATCCCAACCTGCAGAGAAACATAGAAACACTTAGCTTCACAGCAGCACAGCCGTTTTTCAGAATGTGCTTGTTATGCACGAGTCACTACAGTGAGAAACTAAACATGGAAGGAGTATCTCAGAATGAACACTCATCTGAGATATGTAGACACCAGAGCTTCTGAAACAAGGCATAAACACCCAACAAAAAAAAAAGGATGGACAACAATGACTACCTTTAGGCAACAATTGTACAGCTATACTATTCTCCACATCCCTCTTCTGCAGCATTTGAAGATGCCCATAAAGCGTTAAGATTATCTTTGTTATTCTCTTCACCCACACTATAAATCTAATTTATTTTAAAGACATCGCACTTTGAAAAGCGATATTAATATAAGCATCCTCAGCCAGCTCGGCAAAATACCTAAGGATGGTGTAAGAACTGCTCTTTCAGCCCTTGAGGTAGTCTTAAGAAGCAAAGCTGAGATGAAACGTGGCCAAAATGTTATGGTCAGGACTGTACCCATTCTGCCAATGAAGGACTCCTATTTCTTGTTTTCTTATGGTTAACTCTCTTCAAAATTGTGGGGTTTTTTTAAAAGTAGAAAGGTTTTCACCACAATGATTTTGAGGTTTTTTGTTGGGTTTGATCTGTTACTTTACATCAACAGGAAAGCTTTTATTTCAAACATGTCTTGGGCTATTGTTGCCATATGTTGGAACTAAGCAAAGAAGGCAGTAACATTTCTGAGAAGAACCCGATTGCCACTGCTTACCATGTTCTGCCACGCAGCAACCTGGTCTTCTCTGCTTCAGCCTACATACCAATGATACTACACAGACATCTGATATTATAATCGTTTCAATGTAGTTTATAATCCGTCCATATATCTAAGACATCTTATATGAACACATAGTAACAGCTAGGGGAATCATGTAGCCTTCTCCCCGTCTGCTGTTAGCTCCAGGAGGACTGAAAAAACCTTCTTCACTTGACTTTTAACTCTTGTTAAAGGTTGCACCTTAAAGCTACATTTTAAAATAGCTAGTTAAGTCAAAACTTAAACATACCTAATTTGGGGGAACAAGGGCAATTCATGCTTCTGTGAGAATGTTTTAAGATGAAAGATTTTTTTTTACAACCATGTCACCATGTCATTTTATATTCCCATGAAAACTAAATATCCCAAACCACAAAAGACTACAGAGACAGTACTTTGAAATGAAATTTAAATTCTGCAGCATAGTTGTGGAATCTCACAGTTAAAACCAAATTACAATTATTTAGCAACTTACATGGCCACATAACCACATTATATTCATAACTCCAACTGTGATATTCCTTTTTTCACATCCGATGAAGCTCTTGGAATACATTATTTTAACTTGAAGACAATGGTAGATTGATGTTTAGTACAATACTTTACTCTTGCACAATTCCTGGAGCTCTATATATCTGTTGGGGGTGGAGGTGGAAAGGAAAGCCCTAAGGAGTTTAGAATAATGCCAGGCAGCCCTTCTCTAAAGCTCTACAGTGAAAATGAAGAAATAAAAGTTAAAACTGCAGTTCTGAAATCTAGGGCACATGAACCACCAGAATAACAAGATGTCAGGAATCCTTCACATCCACAAATCTCAACAAGACAGAGGATTGCAGGAGTCCTACAGAAACTCTAGGCGTTCCCTCGCATAAGCTGGGGAATTCTGCAAAGATTCCACTTCACTAGGGACCGCAGCCCTGCGTCAACGAGTTTTGCTGGCACTGCTGCATTGGTGGGGAACAATAGAAAAGGGAGAGGGCAAAATTAAAAGGTCTCAAACACAGCTGACAGGCTTCAGTGAAGATCATTACACTGTCAAGCCATTAATTTGTAAAACTGTACGAACCAACCCACTAGTGAGATGCGACAACACCCAGCAACAGAATTCTTCTGCAGGTATGGATTTACCGACTCTTCAGTAGAATAAATTATACATTAGATAAAAGCCTTTTTGGTGATAATGTATTTTTATTAGGATTTCTTGCCATTATCTCTGTAAGAGATCTCCCTCAGTGTCATTGTAATCAACATCAAACAGGCTTTAGCCAGAAGGGATCTGAGACAGTTCAAGGAGTAAGTTTCCCTCTTAAAGATCCAAGTCAGAGCTATTGCATCCCTTTTTCTCCATCTTGCACAGAAGTGGACGTGTTCACTCGTGGAAAAGCAGAGGAACCAAAACCAGGGAAAATGAGTATTTGCTATGGGAGAGACAGTTAATTTTGCTTCCTTAAACCTGGAGTTATCATCAATTCTATATGCAATAGCAACAAAAAATGGCTAATATTTACAATTTTCCAACCAGCAATTTAAACTTCTTCCACTTCTTCCACCAACTCAGACAAAGCAGAACCAAGCCTTCACAAAATACTTGTGAAGAAACGAGCATATTCTGTAACTGAAGTAGCACTGAGGTTCCTTTTAATTTAAAAAGTTCAAATGCAGGCACGAGAACAATAGATTTTATTTTCTACTTTAGACTGGAGCAACAAAGAGAGGAAAACTGAGATGGTGTTGCCTGGAAACAAATTACAGGTGACATCCTGACATCTTGACCTTAAGACATGATGAAGCCTGGCAGTTACTCACTTTCTGCTCTAGTGGATAATGGGCAACACTTGGAGGCCATTATGCAGTGGATTGGGGGGTATGTGTGCTGAACAGACTTGTGCGTTACACACAAAATATTCCTACAATAAATAACAGACGTAAAAAGGCCACTCATTTGACAGTAAAAACTAGAAAAAATGAAAATGAAAACCAGTTTACAGTATCCACTGAGATTTTTAAAGCCTGTGAAAGTTCAAGATACATACATCCTGTAAGAATATTTAAATTATCTATTTTATATTAATCATCTCCTTTTATACATTTTAACACTCTAGCATTCATTTTCAGACACATCAAGTCAAATATTAACCAAAACCATCATTTTCAGTAGCAACTGTTTTTATCTGCATGTACCTGAAAAAGATAAACTATTCTTTGAACCACACAGGTACTGCTCTACTTCTCTCTCCCAACAGAAAGAGCACAGCTCTTCTCTCTAGTAATAGCTTTTTATGCCAAGGAAAGGTTTTGCAACAAAAAGCATGAGGGCTTTTGGATGGTGGATATTGACAGAATTACACAATTTACTGTAAAGAAGAAACATGTCCATTAGATAAGTTTGAAGATTGTGTTAAGAAAGAGGCTTTTTCATTATGAAGAATTAATATTTTTCATTTCGATATGAAAATCATGGCAAAGCTAACACATACATCTTTAGGTATGACTATTACCTCTGAGTTAGCCTGCTCTGCCTGCAAGTGCTTGCACTCATCTTTCAGCTTTTCAGATTCCCTCTCACGGTCCATAGTCATTTTGTCCATCAGCGTCTGAACCTGGACCAGCTCCTTTTTCAGGACGGCCACATCTTCCACACCAGGCCTTTGTAGCTGAGAAGTAGAAGAGCAGCAATGACTGACACACTATTGGAAGACATGCTTCTACTGTCAATGTAACATCTAAAAATCTTCCATGTCATCAATTTATACACAAAGTGACATATACAGTATTACAGCTGTGGAGAAAAAAAAAAAAAAATACCCCCGAAACAAACAAACACATACCAAACCTACTGAAAAGTATATATATCATTCCCAAAAGAAACAAGATTTAATGGCTGGATGTCAGTCCTTGCCTACTAAACTTTGAACTTGTTGATGGATTTCAATCACATCTGACAAAAGGTATAAGGTCTCAAAGATAAAATTTCTGTAATTTTTGTGTAGGTAAATGGCTAGATATAGGAGGGAGAGCTTCCCTGGGTGAAAACACTTAAGTGACAGGGAACCCATGCAGAAAATTTATCTGAACTCACAATTCCCTGAGATGTAAACTGCACTGACTTCACTACTCTACAGAAGTATATACTATACTGCTGCAATATTCACAAGACCCTCTCAGGACTGAGATACAACTAGACCAGTACTACACAGACTTTTTTAATAATACTGTATCTGTCTTCAAGAACTATTTCAGAAAACCAGAAGAACAAACAAAAAAAGGGCAGCTGAAGGAAAACCTTGAAGGTACTGTCAGACATGCCTCATACCAGACCCATAGGTAAAATCTGTTGTTATCTGAAGAATAACATCTAAAGAACCTACTAAATCTAAAGAACCATACTGTCCCTTAAAGTGAAAAGCTATAGAGTGGGGGGAAAGGCAACACTGGACACCGAAGAAAGCAGAGAAAAGGAATTGCTGGCATCTAGAAGAGAAAAGCTACAGGAAAAATGGGTAAGGGAAGGAGGACAAAAAACAACTAAACAGAATGGACAGGTCCAGTGGCTGGGCCAAGCAGGGCTCGTGAGTCCTTCAGGGCACCCCAATTACAGGGAAGAAGGGGCATAAACGAGTCCTATTTTCCTCCAGAGTCTAAGCAGTGGCTGAATGGAGGAACAAGGACAAAAAAGAAGCTAGGGAGTCCACTTCAGTACTGTTTTTGAAGCAGCATGACTGCCAAGTCACTGGGATTGTTCCATGGAGCCATGACTGTACATAAAAGTCACCAAGAGCCAAGATCCTGGAAAACACACATGTGAGTATTATCAGCCAGGTGCAAGAGGGACAACATTAACATAGGCATGGTGACAGAAGCTGCCAGCTTTTCAGCCATCATGTCACAAAACACCTCTCTGGGCACTTCTTAATGCAGCTGTTCAGGGACAATCAGAGCGTAACACCTCATGAAAAAAGGGTCATCTGAAGACTGCTCTGGAAGTCAGCAATGGCATGCTCCAAGCACAGGCCTGCACAGCACATCTATATATGTAATCCCTTGCAAAACTGCTAAAGGGCAGAGCATCAGACAAGCAGACTCTATTATAATATACAGTAAGATTTAATATATAAGTGAGAAACTACATACATTCCCTCACTGGAAACACACTGAAAATGTACGTCAGTGAAACAGATTAGAAACAAAGGTGTTCTGAACTTTTTCAGCCCACAAGCAGATGTCTCCAAGTTCTACAGAGTTTGACTGCTTTAAAACTGCATTTGCAATCATTTAAGTATGTCCCTTCCACATTAATGCGATGTGAATACCAGCTCTGTCTTTAAGTCTTCGACTGTACTTCTCTCCTTCTGCAGTTCTTGTGTCAGGTTTGTCACCTTCTGTTCGGCACCTTCCCGAAGGCTGATTTCTTCATCATATTTTGATTTAAGATCTAACAAGAAGGAAGTTGAATAAATGATCACTTGCAGAAGTTGCACAAGTAGACAACAGAATCAGACCTCATGTTAATATACTCACCCACAATTTCAGTGGCCAGTTGTGCTGCTTTTTGCTCAAATAAGTCTTTCATTTGCTTAATGTTAAAATTTTCTACTTGGATCTCTTCTAGTTGCCGTTCTAAAGATTCTATTCCCATAAAAAGAACAGTATTATTCTCTGGATGAGCTAGGACAATAGTTATTCACGCCCATAATGAACCACAGGAGGTAAATAAGTAATCTAAGTTCATTTAACATCCAATTAGCTTAGCAAAGTGAACAACTTTACTGAAATTAAATATCTAGAAGCATCATACTGGAACCTGTCACTAGCTGAGTATTCTGCAGGATTATGTACACATTGGTTTTCACTGGCCACAGACCTTCAGATCACTGAAACATGCTGGTGAATTCCAAGTCCCAAACTGCGATTAAAAGCTCTTTAATCATGACCAGTCAGATACTTTATGCACACATAAGGAAAATCTTATTTCATGAGTGCCTCATGGAGAAAAACATAAAACAAAAATTACTTCTCTGCAAAAAAAAAAAAAACCAACCAAACACCACCCCCCCCCCACAAAAAAAAAGTAATTGTTTCCTTCGCTAGCAATGAGTACAGAAAAATACTAAATAAAACCAGAACTGACAAATGTTATAGTTTAAATATCAACAATCACTGTCTTTCCCAGGAAAAGACTTGTACTGAATGCTTGAATATATTAAATGATTAAAAACATATTCAAAACTACTCATGAGAACTGCTTTCAGAGTCAGGAGAAGCCCTGTCTCACTTCTAGAAATTACAAACCCTGAGTCTCTAGAACATTTCCTCAGACTACAGCTATCAAGAGCTATTTATCTTAATCACTTACAATGAACTTACTTTCCAGTAATTGTACCATTCCAGCTTTCTAGCTCTTTAATTTACCAAAAGTGCTTTTTCATAAACCTAAAAGCTAAACTGAAAAAAAAAAATCAGAAATTCCAGAAGAGTGCAGAAATCAATATAATAAAATGTTAGCCACCTGTAGATGTAGCTGTTGTCAATCCATCAGCCTTAGAATCCTTAAGAAAACAGAATAAAAGCATCATTAGACAGTAAGAATAAAACCTACTACTTCCAAAGTTCATCCCATTTTTGGAAATGACAGGGAAATAAAGACTTCTGTGCTCAAATACTGCATAGCAGTATACAAATTCCTGATTTCACGCAGTTATATCTGGAAGATTGGAAAAGGCCAAGATGATTTTCCATTTCATGTATCACTGACACTATCAGGCTTCCAGACCTGCAAGACTCTAGTAACAATTCCCACCCCCTCCCTTTCCTCAATATTGAAATCTGCCCAAAAAACACAGGTCACAGAATATCATTAAATACATTCTGAGAAGACATTCTGTCAGAAAGCAACTTCCGAGGTTTGTAACAATCCAGTATCTAAGTAGCTCATAGTAATAAAAGAAGTGAGAGCTTCCTTAGGGCACAACACATCACAATTTGCCTTGCCTTGTTTGTTCAGTTCATCTGGACATTTGTGAAATCGCACTACTATTTTCCAAAAGTCCTTACAAGAATGACCCCATTGCCCATTCTCATAACAGACAAAACACCACATTCAATTTATTTTCTTTAATAAACTGAGTTCTGAATAAGCCAACAGAAGGAAAAGTCTGAACTGGACTTGTAGTGAGTAGTATGGAAAAATCATTATCTGTTCTGACTTTGTTCTTCAGATTTATATATACAGTTAGATTGTGGAGAGAGAACTAGCTTTGTCTTCAAGAACATGTCAGTATTCAAAATATGAAACTAACTAAATCAGGCCACGTGCCTTACAGAAAAGGTATTAATCTTCAATGTCAATGCTGATGATAAACCTGCTTCAAGTATTTTAAAGCAATTACTTGCTGCCGCTGCCCCTGCAATTTTTCTAGTTCTTTCTTCAGCTCTTCTGAATACCACCTCTCCTCCTAAGGGGGAAAAACAAACAAACAAACAAGAAAAGAAGATGGGAAGAGAGAACTGTAAATTTGGTTGCTTAAGACAGTGGAACACTTTGCAATTTGAAACAAAGAACCAAGTGCAAGTAAAATACGTTTCCAACCTTCAGTGAAGCTTGCAAGTCTCGGACTTCTTGTCGGAGCAGTGATACTTCATCTCTGAATAAATATATCCATGGAGTGGAGAAAATTAATATGCAGTGGTTATATTTTGTCAATTACATACAGGCTATAATGTGTATTTAATAACTGCAGTGACAGCCATGTACTACATAACTATAACTTATATAACTATAAATAGTATCTTAGATTTTTTTTAAACTTGGAGCAAACTGGATTAATAGATACTCATTAGTTCACTTTGCACAACACTTGAAAAATGCCAAACATATTAACTGGATAAGTAAAGAAATAGATATGCAAAAAGTCTCATGAAAACAGAATGTAAATCTAAATCATGGCATTAGCTCAACCACAAGATCAGAATGACAAAACTGTGCACTGGGACATTTAACTGTTTTGCACGGCTTTTTATGAAAAGGACAGGTCTGTTCTCCTTCATATCCCGTATCATGTAAAGGAACACACGCATTCTACATAATTAATTCTAACAAGCAGTTACATAATTTTTCATCCACACAGCAACTCAGTACACCCCACAGACACACTCCCTTAATGGTTTGAATGCTTAAAGCCTTGGGATTTTAAATTCTCAAATTTCATGCTCAAGCCTCCAGCCATGCAAGAACACAAGATCCAAGGCTACAATTGTTACTAATTGATTTAGACAGCATCCTTCTAAATCGCGGGTCTCCTTACAGAATTGCACAACTACACATACAAGGATAATGTTGCATTACTGAGATACAGCCACTCCAAATCTAGAATACAGAGGTAATTAAAATAATGCAACATAACCTTTCTTATTGTTTGTACAGTAGCAACACTGAGGAGTACACAGAATATATGTGTGTGGGTGCCAATCCCAACAAATTATCTCAGTTTTATACCATAGAACTGTATTGCTCCTGTGCTGCATTAGCCCCTCCTCCACAGACATTCTTTTAAATTATCTCATGAGAAAAAAAACAAACACCAAAGCAAGCTATTCTGTAGGGAATAGATTCAACCTACATTAGCATACTAACATCAGGTCAGGGTCATCAAGAAGCAAGTGAAACACATGCACTTGAACCAGTGAAGCAAGAACTCCAAGGTGGACCAATTTTCATTGCAAAACAAACACGGGATATTGAGAGGCTAATTTTTTTTAAAGGAAGATTTTCTCCTATTTACACATTATTCTTCCTGTGTGAGACATTCACTGGGGGTTCACAAATACAACTTTACTGAGCCAGGTGTAGCTGTAATCCAAAATCCATACATTGGTCGTGGGTAGAGAACAGGGAGCAACTTTCTCACCAGTATAAGTAAGTGAATCATGTAATATTCATACCTAAGATTATAAGCAAAATGTCAAGCAGGTGAAACAGTTAACTATACTGAAGTTGAACATATACAAGATCTGCAACATTAAAGCATTTAAGATGTTCCAGTCTTTGTAGCAGATAAAAGGTTTTGAGCTATATAAAAACAGTTTGTAGTAGTTTCTGCTAGGACTGTCACAATCTCTTCCTCCTCTCAGCACATCTGAACCTCACCACCTGGCAAATCCCTACTACCTTTTCCTTACAGCTCCACTCTATTCCCCTCTGTAATGCCAGTGCCTCCATCCTAGCACTGATTACAAATGGCCTTGCTGAATTACTGGGGAGAGTTACATGATTTACTCTTGGCACTTAATTATGGTAGTTTATTAGGGAGATGGGGGAAAGAGGACACAAATGTAATTCACAGTACCTGGCTTTCTCTATTCACTAAAATAAGGAACTTCACCTCCCAATCTTGGTCCTATGAATTACATGTAAGCTTCACTCCTAGACCACTAACAGAATGGCTCCCTGCTGCAGGCTTCAAAATTTCTTTAATGCAGTATTCCAAGTCTTGGAAAAACATGTTTATGTTGAATGAGAGTTTTCTCAAGCAAGCCAGTAACTGAGAAACATTCGAGAATGTCACACTAATAGGGAGAAACAGCTCATGTGTTACACAACAGCCCACAACAGATCCCCTTTACTCCATCCAAACTCCCTGACCTCGTCCACTTTTTCAATTACATGAGAGAAAACAAAACCACTTGTCCTTAAAGTGTCGAGAGCCAGGAAAAAAATAAATAAATTTCACCAGCCAACATCTGGTTGACATTGGAAACTTGCAGGCATAAAAATAAATATTTTATAAACTATATAAACAATATAGTTATGACCAATAATTCCCTCATGTGAATGCTATTATTCTACTAAGGGTATCATTTCAGGTCTAAGTTATATCACTCTGAGAAGGCTTAAATCAGACAGCAAAGAAATACTCGTTCTTGAATAAATGTGCACATAGGAAACCCAATATAACTCCACGAGTACTCTACTGCTTTCTCCTATATAAAGCCCTGATTATGATTTCTTTTGTTGCAGCAGCTGGGATAAAGGGCAGCTATCCACAAGGAAGGCCCGTCCATGCACGAAGACATGATCTCTGTTAACACTGGCTGTTAGGGGTTGCCAGCTCTGCACAACACTGCGGAGACGGATCTTCATTCAGATAACTGAAACACGTTACCTTTCACACTCTTTCACCAAAGAACTGCCCTCTCCTGACTTAGTTCCATAAATACATGTATTTCTTTCAATGTAATTATTTATTATTTTGGGTCATGTTTCTACTGGTGACAAAACACATGAACCATTTACTTCCCAGCGTGGGCAGAAGGCAGCTCTGTTAGCAGGTGACCACCCACGGGGCTGTGCAGCATGTACCTCTGGTTGCTGAGCAGGGCCACAGGCAGCTGCTCATTCTGACACTGCTGTATACAAACCAAGGGAGTTTGGGGGAGTGTGACAGCACGGACTGTTGCTTACAACAGTCCAAAATAAACACTGAACAGAAAAAGAACTAGCAGGAAACAAAAGGAAACCTACATAAATTTTACCCCTAAAATAAAGCTCCCCAAACCACCACAGGCAGACTACTCAAACTTTTCTAGAGAAAGTTTTGCATTATCAGTTCCTGCTACATACTGCTGGTCTCAAAAATAAAATAACCTGATAATGTTTTCTGTGAATATATTTAATAATACAGTTTCGACCAAACAGTTAAACAAAATAAATTAGAGAAGATTTCTGAAGATCAGCATGGTGTTTCTGGAACACAGAAAGAGAATTAGTTACACAGACAGAAACTTCTCAGATTCGCAAAAATCCCTAGGTAATATGGGAACTTATTTAGGCAAATATTGATGTTATAATTACCTACTAAATACCCTGACTACCCAGGGACAAAATCAGGTTTCTTTTATCTTCACAGTTGTCTTGCCCCACCCTCAAAAGATGAAATTTCAGCTCTATGCCAGAAATTAGGAGGAACTTGTATTTCTTGTGTCGCACTCCTAAAAATCATTTCAGTGTATAATATTGCATTGTCCGCTGCATCAGAAACACGATTTAATTAACAATATAAACGTGTATCTGATTTTCATTTATTGTCAGATCACTATCAGCCAATGTAAGTTTCAAGCTACTTTTTAATTGTATTTAATTGGAAATGGGGCATGAACAGTTAAATACTTGACTACATAATTAAGTGCTCAAATTAATACAGCCTTCACTGTAATTAGAAGCAGCTCAACATTGACACAAAAGCACATGCATAAATGAGTACTGTTGCACCTTTCCAGTGACAGATGACCTTCCCCTCCATGAGTTGAATCAATGCCAGAATTATGAACTGCTTCATAGTGCTTGAACAGCTCCTCAGCTGATCCATGAGACTTCATACAGAGAGGACAAATAAAGCCCTATTTTAAAAACAGAAAAAAAATAAAGAGGTGAGAAGTCAAATTTTATTTTTTTCTATTGTATTTTCACCCAGAATTCTATATTTTGTTTGTACATCTAAAAAGGCATCAGATACAATTGTTAAGATCCATACTATCTCATGCCCTGATAACAGTTTTGGCAATTGAAAAGTTAGAAAATGCCTAGAAAAGTCATATTCCATTATTCAGTGGGGGTTTTTTTCCAACAGCATTACATACTAGCAACAAAACCTTTACGCAGAAAAATAAGGAGTCTCTTCAAGAGGACTGCTCTGCAATTTCTTCCCCCCCCAAGAAAAGAATTTTCCATATAATTTTTCATAAAATCAGATTCTTCTTCAAAAGAGGAGGTAGGGTTTGGAGTTTGGTCTTAAAGAAAGGAGACACAAAACTCTAACGCATAGCTACTTTACTACCATAGGTAGTAACTTACTACCACCATATTTAGGCTACTGATTTTAATATGGGCCAGGAGATTAAAAAGCACTTTTTACCTTGTATATAATTAATTAGTAATTCAATTCAGATAAATACTTCCTCAAGAAAATCAGATCTCTACACCTTAAAGAATCAGAAATCATCCATTTGCATTCCAGCACATTTACTGCGATCTTACCAGAGTGAAAATTTAGAGCAATGCCCTCATTCAACCCATTAGCCCACAGACAAATGAAAACAGTAAGTATTATGTACCTTTAAACATTTGCAGAGTCTCCAAGCTACTATTTATTGGAAGTACCACCCATCCTATTTTATCTAGCAACCTATTACACCTGCGTTTAAGGGCTAAAATTAATACTGGTTCTTCACTCATTTGGTTATCATGCCCACTCTGAGCTCAATTCCCATTTAAACTACAGCCCATATGCACCATGGTGGCAAAACAGAGACATTTCAGAGTGAGAGGAAACAATTTAGTCTCACATTAAAGGCTCCCTGTAATTCCAAGCTGTTCAAAGCGAATCTCATACAAGTGAGATGAAGGCCCTTTGTTCCTTAAATTGATTTCAAATACACTTTTGCATATTTATATGTTACCCTTAAGTCCCTTATGCCAGTACAAATTGTAGCACACTCCAACGCTAGACCAAGGCTCTCCAGTATCCAAGATGACAGTACTGCTTTTGGATTATCACACTTCATGTAATATATGCTTCCCATGTGATTTCTGAAGGACATATGAAGAGTTTCAGTACTCTTTTTCTCCTCTTAACTTTGCTTTTTGGATGTCACGAGACAAGACACAAAGCTTTAAATATTAGCACAAAAGGAGCTAATACACATACTGAGTGTGTATCTTGATAACCGCAATAGCACTCGTTTTATAACTTGACATTCGTAGTATTTTGTTTCACTAGTCCCCAAGAATTAAAAAACCAAACACATGAGTTTAACCCAGGAGAACCATCACATTCAGCTACTCAAGTGTGGCTAGAGCTCCAGAGCACTGAATAGGGACTTCGTAACTGCTAATACTTGTTTAGTGTTGCAGAAATAAATAACTAAATACAGTTGCTTGTCAAACCCACCACATATCATATTGAAGACTAATTTTGGCATGACTAGATCAAACAAAACAGTACACTCCTTCCTAAGCAGACAGCAGGCATTTACCCCTATTTCCAGAACTGATCAGCACAGTTTTACTCCACATTAAACCCAGTTAACTCACAAAAATATATATGTGCCAAAATAGGTACTGAAAATTGGTTAATCTACTAGGTTCCCACTCACATTTATCTGATACAATTAGCACATAACTATATGATGACAGTGACAGTCACCCTGAGCAAAAGAACCAGAGGGAGATTCCTAGCAATCAGCAATGGCAATGAACTATAGGAGGGGTCAAAAAGCAAGGGATTTATTTTTCCTAGTAGGTGAAAGCAGTCAGTCTCATACAGTGACGCTGCAAGAGCATCCTTTGGGGATGAAATATTACCAAGTGGTTCTCAAGGTTTAGTTTAGCTTCCCAGTGATGGGAAGGTCTGCTCTTCACAGAGAAAACCAAATGTTCCTCCTGGCACCATAAGTCCATCTGGAAAGAACGAGTGTAGAAAATTGCTCTGGCCTCTCCTTTCTGCCCTTTCTTTCTTTCCTTTTAAACAGCAAAGTCTGTTTCTTTGCTTTTTTTGTGGGTTTTTTGTGGTTGGGTTTTATTCTGTGGAAATAGGAGTCCTAGAGAAGAGGAAAGAATAGATTATATATGCAATCAGCCCGAGGGGACAGCGATCAATCATTTGTCTTAATTATTTGGCAAAGCCAGCCCAAGATTTCTCAGGCGGGCAGGCAGATCTGAAGGCAGTGGCCGCAAGGATGAGGAGCCAGAGGCAGAGCAGAGCTGCCAAGTCAAAGGAACGTGCTGTAGCTGAGAGCCCACAGGGTGGATGGCAGCTCTGCAGACAGAGGCAGGCATGCTGTGACCAGCAGAGGGGACAAAACCTTCTCTTTATGGTAGAAATCCCCTTCCTCTCACACAGGCAGGAGTAAAAAGTGCATCACTCACCTATCAGCCTCAGGTTCTCCACTGGCACTGCTGCAACCACGGCTGGCCTTGCTTTCAGTCAACCTAGCACTGTCAGAATTGCAGCTGGGTGACATGTACCCTTACTCTGATGCAGCGGTTCCTAGAGGTCTGATGCACAATCTCTAACAGAGTAGGATATCATGCTTCTGCAACAGGGCATCTTTGCCAAGGAAAATGTCACCTCTTCTGTGCGGAGCTGGGGTGGGCAGGAACGCCAACTCCTGCAGCTGCAGGCACCACCACTCACACATCAGAGCCTCAAACTGCACAAACCCAGGATCCAGCTCTATTCAGATGGCAACTCTGATGTAAGCAGCATTAATTCAGTTTTCTTTAAAGTAAGAAAATCAGAATCATCAGGATCTTCCTGGGCACCAGACAGTAACATACAGAAGCGTAAAGGTTTCGTAGGCCTGCAACTATTAGCCACAGGTGACAATCTTGTTTGGGGACCTGGGTTGGTAGGTCTAGCACTTTATGTCTTCTTTGAAAAAAAATTTAAATACAGTCATAAAAATATCTCTCTCAGCATCATCTTCAGATGAATTATGAAAATATATGCAAAAGTGTATTTTACTAATCTAAAGACAAATGTGTGAGAAGAAGGAAGAGGGGAAGAAACCTGATGGTCAGAGATGCTTAAATCTTGTAAGCATTTCAGTTAGTTTGTAGGAATTTATATGAAATCCAAGATATTCCTATATTGGGACCATGCCTGGCCTGGATAAAGAGGGTATTGCACAGTTACAACCATAACATGTAACACAGGTGTAAGAGGAATGGTTTGGAACTTTTCCAAAACCACAGGAAATTCAATCTGATAATGGGAGTCACTTCACCGCTAGAGTTGTACAGGACTGGGCAAAAAGTGAAGGGATCAAGTGGACTTTCCACACCCCTTACTATCCCCAAGCTAATGGGATTGTAGAGAGGCCTAATGGCCTTCTGAAACTACTTTTAAAACCACATGAAGGAAATTGGGACCTCCGGCTGTGGGAAGCTGTTAAAGGCGTGAATGACAGATGGGGAGTTAACGGGTGCCCTAAAATCACTGCCTTTTGCCCGACAGCTCCAACCATAATTCCCTCACTACAGGGACCAAATGATCCTAATAATCCATCACACTATCTGGGGCAACCTGTTTTAGTTGATCTTCCTACAGTAGGGAAGGTACCTCTGACACTAAAAACCCCTATAAATAAATATGCATGGGTAGCTTCTGATGCTCTCAGGAAAGAGCATCAGATAAACACATGCTGGATAATTCCATCATTTTAACTTGTTCTGCCTTTTTAGTGGCAGGTTTTGTTGCGTTTGCTTTTCACAGGAGAACTCCAAGGGACATGAAAACTAGATAAACCATGATTAAACTAGTGATACTTTTCTACATCCTACCACTACACCATGGCCAAAACCTGGCTGAGTGGCCATGGTTCAAAGCTATCCTTAGATACATAGGTGTTTCAGGATCCTATCCCAGAGATCGTCGCCCAAACCTAGCGACTGTAGTACTGCACGACTCTGAAGTATACCGTCCAAGTGAATGGGAATGGGGCCAGCTGGGTTATAGAGTCCTAAATGGAACAATCAGTGAAAAAATGAAGGTAGGATGCAGAAAAGTAAAAGGATCCCTTCATGAGAAAGTTTCCTCCATTACAATTGCTGGAAATTTCCTGGAACCAGATGCAACAACCTCAACATTTCAGCAAAACTCTGCCCTACAACAGAACAGACATGTGATAAACAAACTCCCTTCATACTGTGTTGCCAACAGAAGCATGTCGGTAACTACGCTTTAGACCCCAGTAAAAACAATGTTGAAATTACAAAGATTTGCAAAAACGAACTGACTGACTGATGGCATAACTTTACCTTAACCAAACCAGTTTACGTAACATGTAATTGGCACAATGACCCAGCAGACCAGTCAGGACTCAAAGGTTTAGTTCATAAATTTAAAATAAACGCTGTAGCAAAGCCCATACTGAGTAAAAACAATACAAAATACTGGAGAAAAACAGAAATTGATGTTGTAACACCTACTACCCAACCACCGGTTATGCTGAGCCCAAAAATTTTTGAAATCGGACCATATATAATTAGGAAAACTGGCCAACAACAAATATTGTTTAATCCTGTGTGGTCTCTCAAACAAGTCAAATTACTGATGCAAAACAATGTCTCAGAAATTCAGCCAGCTTGTCCACCTTTCCTGCAAACTTCCTTCGAAGGGTGGACAACCTGGTTACAGACACGAAATTCTTTTAAGAAACAAATGACAAGAGACATAACCGGTGTTGTGGGAGCAGGATTGGGAGTTTTGAATAGCATTGATTCAGAAGTGTTGATGAATAAATTGGCTGCTACGACCAGAGTTTTGACCAAATTACAGCAACCACTGCAGTCATCATTATCAGCTCGGGAAGCCCAACAGCGATTGTTATCAAACATATTACCAAATTGGGAAAAGGTGAATGTGGATGACCACAAATTGATAGTTAATGCACTCAGTACTACACAAAACAACATTCCCCTGGCTCTCAGCTGCATCCAAGCCTAATTGTGGATGCAGTCAGTTGCTGCCTCAATTATAAGAGAAGGCGAAGAAGGCACTTTTCCCACTGAAATTCGAAAAATAACCTGGGACAGTGCCACTGACTTTGAAAAAAATTTTCAATCGTGGTGGAACTTAGTGAATTTTACCTATAACCCCACCACAAACATAGTCACAGCCTTTGTGCTGACCATATGCAATGCTTCAGTGCATTCAATATTCCCTATCGTTGCACTGGGGCTAAATCATGACGGAGCTATTCTCTATCCTTTCGAGCATAGAGAATGGGCCCGTCAAATTGATGAAAAATGGCAAACTGTTAATTTGGAAACTTGTATTGTCCGAGAACAACAAGGATTCATCTGTGAAAGTAATGCAATTAAATCTCAAGACATTTGTTTTGACACAGAACAAAATATTTGTCATTTTGAAATTCATCCTAACGAGAATCCTGAAATGGTGCTTGTGTACATAGGTAATGGTTGTGCATGCTTAAGAACTGCTTGTGATAGAATATTTGTAGACCAACTAGTAGTTAGTACTAAAAATCATTTGAATTTTTGTGTATGTAACTTTACTAAAATTGTAGGATGTGATTTTTCTTATTTAGCTCCAGTTACTTCTCATCACCTTTTGCAATCCAGTTACACACTGATTCACCAACTTTTGCCTACCCCCATTGGAATGAACCTTACTTTGGTAAAGCAATTGTTGCTTCACCAAGATCTGATTGAAATTTTAGAAAAGATCAAGAAAAATGGACAGAACACCTTGATAACTGTTCACCACAATGTAAAAGAAATACATCGTGCTTTAGAAAGAGTAAAGAAGGACGCTGAACACAGTTGGTGGGACACTCTTTTTGGGTGGTCCACTACTGCTACAGGTGTCCTGAATAAGTTGTGTCACCCCATCATTGTCCTTTTGATTTTGGTTTTGATTGGTTTTGTTCTATCTGCAATTTTGTATATCATGAATTGGAGAATGATGAAACAAATAGCACGATTAACATTTACAATGAATGTACACAATTTGGTTGATGTTCTATCCACTGTGGACACTCCTAAAGTTATTGACACGAGACGAGCTACACGGGTGTTCAAATAAGAAATCAAATATGTATTGTAAGATGAAATAAGAAATTGATTGTGCATCTTACTTAAAGTTGTTGATTTCTTTTTGTACCCTTTCCTTTCCCTTTCCTTTCTTTTCCTCTTTATCTATCTCTGTTTTCTGGGTTTTTGCTACCAACATTGGCAAGTCCTGAAGATAGAAGACTTCTGACGACGATCGTGAGCCACGGGGTGGTGTAAGAGACGGCCCGAAGACCCTTCATCTGTCTCATGACCATCTGCAGAGAGCAAGACCCTGAATCAAGGCCTGGCCGAGGTGGGATGTTTGCCAATTGTCGCTTGCAGGCCTGCAGGCGCCCCCACTGAGGACTGGTATGCATTCCTTGGAGGTCGTGGTGTGCCGTTCTTGCTGACCAGGCCGGGAAGGCGGCATAGAAGCGATAAGGGAAAAACTGTCCGAGGTTGTGAAATGCACTTAAGCGATAAAGGCCTGTACCCCCACGTCAATAGGCCTTGCAACAAATAACAACAAATTTCCTCACTTTCTGGCCATTTGTCCCCTCGCTCTCGAAAAGGTGTATAAAAAGGACTCTCTAAGAATACCCCGATGGGATCCCCCCACGGAAGAAGACGGACCACAAAGACTCCGCCAGTCGTTGGTAGCTATACCCTCTTTCCCTCTTTCCCTCTCGCCCTCTTTCTTTCTCTCTCTCTCCCTCTCTATCGTGTTTACACTGCGTTGGTACGCAATAAAGTGCCATGTGCTGATTAAAATTAATACTTTTCCCCGACTGTGTTTCTTTCGCACTCTGAGATCCGATTAACGAACCATCACGACTCCCGCTTGTCTTAGCGGATCGTGACAACTGGTCACCGCAACCTGGGGGAGCTGAGGTGTCCTTTTCAGTAAGCCTCGGCTCCCTTAACTAACAAACTCCTTTACAGAAGAAGCATGTATGAGAGCAATGCTCTTGTTATTTCAAGATGTAAGCTACCATATAAAACACACACAGTTATACTTTTCCAAAGGCTGTATTTGCCAAGAGAGGTAGGTTTCATTTTTAAATGCATTTAGGAATTACTTTGCATAAAGCTCAGCCACAGAGAAGTGAAGGGCATTTCATATTCTTCATTTAATAAAAGCAAAGATATCATTTATAGCCCCTGCAGCACTGCACCATAAGTCATAACTCCCTAACTCATGTTTCTAATTAGGCTTTATCTTTCACTTTCGACAGGGAGAAAAGAGCCTAAAAGAAGTTAGACGATGATTACTTGGGTTTTGTTTTCATAAATAGAGAATCCTTCCACCAGGAAATGATAATTTATTGAATCCAAAGCTTTTTGCAGATGCCTGTTAGTTAATGGAAAACAAAAATAAAACCACAACCATCACATGCACACTTTTTTATCAGGAAAGAGTTTTTAAGATCACCACATAATTGCTGAAGCAAGACAGAGCAAGAACAGCAAAAAGGAGTCCAACCCAAAACCCCCATATACATCCACAAACAAGCCACTGAGAGTCAGCACACAATTTACAGCTCAAAATAGCCCCTGGCCCAGTGGTCAAGGCATTCTAATGAGAATGAGAGAGATGCTAAACTTCAGTCCCAATTTCCTGATGCCAAGGGAAATGTTTCCCTGTCAAGTGAACAACTGTGAGCCATGCCTAGCACCCAGCACCTCCACAGCACCACGCTGTAGGCGGTGGGACAGGCCTTCCTCAGTGCAAAGACTCCAACACAGACCGGTTTCACTCAGAGCAGAACAGAAATTGCTGCACAGGAGTTTTGTAGGAATGCGTCTTGCCTCAGCTTGAGTAATAACACCAAATTTCACCAAAGATGTCAGACGCTGTGGAAGCACCAGAGGCTTCTTTACTTGCCTTTCTCAAGACAGACTTATGAATAAGCCTGTAGAACATTTGTAGCTATTTTTCCCCTCTAATAGTTAAGATTTACCTTCAGGCCTGACGAAGTTAAGCTTCTCAGTGCTCCCTCTCCTATAAGGCATATAAAGTAAATGATTCCTGTTGGGTAACATTAATATTCGTACAAATCATTAGTACAGTATTCTTTGGGAAGTACGGCCAGTATGCTAAAAGCAACACTGGAAGAAAACTCCAGCCACAAGAACTACCATGTTTATTTTTATTGTACCAATATAATTTACAAGGCTATTAACTGTTGGAAGAACTTTGGCCTCCCACATCTGCCCAGCAAGAGCAGGGGCACGGACCCACAGGCACATGGCACACAACCAGGCTGCCTTCAGTCTACCATAGAGCCCTCCTAATCCTCAGACTATTTTAGAAATCATTCAGAAATAGTTTATGTGACAGCAAAATTAATGTATAGGACTGAATGGATTCTGTTTCTCTGGCTTCTCCTTGTACTGCTCTGTAGGACTGGGGAGGAGTAGAGTACTGGTATAAAAATATATTTCTGAAAATTTCAGCCTTCTCAGAATATTATCTTCCTTGTAATGGTTTTCTCCTCACCATTCGGCACAAACTTGACCTAATGAAGTTGTGTAGTGTGACACAATACTTTGAAAAGCAGTTACTTTCCTTCCTCGCTGCCAAAGACACTTGAAGATTTTCAAAGATAGTCCCTCAACAGGCTGAAGGCTCCCCGCTTGAGGATTAAAAAATAACTGAATATTTACATCTAAATGACTACTCCCCAATCACTACCAATGGAGAGCTATTCAACACACTTAAAGGAGGAAGAAACTCGTCACCTAACCTAACAAATGTGTATACCATATGTAGGTATGGTACAGCTCCCTGGGCTCCATCATCAATAACTGGTGAGATACCTGCATAATACCTGCATTATATCTGTCTTCATCTGCCAACTGCTCCTTTTTCCCCAGAGCTTTAATGAAATGGTCTTTCTAGAGCTAATATGAAATCTTAAGCAATTAATAAGTAAAACAATAGCTTACTTTATTCAAAGCTCCTTTTTCACAAATTAAAACTGCAGTAATCTGGCAGAAAGAAGATGACACTTCTTGAAGGATAGTCCCATGGGCAAAACAGTTTTTACAGGATGGAATTCAGATTTGCTCATCTAGTTGTAGTCCAAGAAAAAAGGTGCCCTATTTAAGTTTGAAAGTCACAGCCATAGCTACCCAGCCTCCTTAGTGTTTTCTTGAAATACCTGATGACTGCCTAGTCTGTTCTCCAATCCCATGTTAATATTGCAGAGAACTGAACAGGTGGTCCCATTTAGGCTGCTATGATTGCTGCTGATCTACAGCTGTATGAAGTAGAGATCCACACAGCGCAAAGAGCATGCACAGAAATCTATTTGCTAGTATAAACAGAGCTTCTGCAACATCTTGAATTTTTATCCCAGCAATTATGTCATCAATCAAGCTTGAAGAACCAAGGAACTTTGCTGTTTTCCACTGAGAAGTCAATTTTATTCCACAAAAACTCTAAGTACTGTGGTGAAGGGGAAAAAAAAAAAACAACAAACCCACAGAACTTCAGCATAATTGATATTTTTACCATATGGAAAAGGTTAGTGACTATTCTACCCACATACATGCTATAGGACACCTTAGCCCAATGCAGTATGTACATGCTTGGCATTCACATGACCAAGCTTTAAGTTTAAATAAATATGAGTTTCTGGGCTTTACCTTTGACCATCCAGAAATACTGGGCGAGCACTTTTTCCTGTTTCCAGTGAGCCACAAGAGCAAAAAGCAATAGTTGTGATTCAAGCCCAGAGCTGTAACACCTTCCAGCCATGTTCACCCATGTCTCAGAATCCAGACTTACATTAACAACTCTTTCACAACTGTATCGGTATGATAAGCTGTATGCTGTGAATAAAGTCCAGCACGTTTAAAAACTAAAAGTTCAAAAGTTGTATGGTATGTTCACATGCTCAGAGGCATGAACATTCTTCGGGAGTTGATTTTAGTTTTTACATGTCATGAATATTTGGGAAAATTCTAAATTCACCACTCATGTTTTTCCATGGCAGATCAACCTCTACAACCTTCCCTGATACAAGATACTATTTAAATGCTGGTGAAGATGTGTAAGTCTAAGCTAAACTCAGGTATTTTCCAGTTACACAGTGATTTAAAGGCTGAAACATTTTACAGGACAGAAGATTTGGAACTGTATATACTTAGGGCCAGAGGACAGAAACATACCGATGCTTCAGAGCTGAAAGATGTATCGAGTAGTTTCTAGGTTTTATTTCCCAAATACATATGGAAGCAATTAACTGAATCCTCAGGAAGTTCTCAGAGGCAGATCAAACTGTCTGCCTAAACAGCGAAGGCAAGACAACATTTCATAATTTATTTCAGAAGTACTGATAAAAAAAATAAAAATCATGAGATAATTGATTTTACAAGTATATACTTACAATTTAACTTTCTGGACAAATGAAAAAAAGTGTCTTGCTACAGTTTATTTTATACCAGACTGCAGACTCAGTGTCTTCCCAGAAAAGAAGCTAGGTTCTTCCTGAGAAGAATAGAACCAACATGATTTCTAGTTCAGTTCTCTTCTGGTTTTATTACTATTGATGAGTAAGACTACAATTCTGTCACAATCTACAAGACTACAATTTTGTCGCCAATTAGAAATTCTAATCCAGTGGATTCTCTATTTCTTAAAGAAAAGTCACAACACATGGCCAAGTCAAATCAAACCAATATCTCTAATTCTTCATTCTCTTAGTATTGTTCAGATGTTGCAGCAAATTAATGTACTAATGTAGCTCAACCAATGATTTTTGCTCCTGTGTGAAGCAGGCAAGTACCACTGAGGTGAAAACAGTTGCCACAACCTAATTTGAGGAGGAACTGAAAGAGCAGTCAAAGAGAATAAAATATCAGCATTAGAGCGCTGACACAATGTTCTATACAAAACCAGTCTGCAACATTCCAGGGTACCCATAAAAACAGAAATGCAATCAATCGCGTCTACAGTAAGAGACAAGCAGGGAAAAAAAACACCATAAAGAATGAACTCTTTTCAAAGACAAACAAAGAAAACCCCACATTTTTGCAAAACTAGTATGCCAATTTACACTCTAGGCAATCCTGCCATGAAAAGCTTATTCAGAAAACATCAGGGTCATATCTTGCTTGTATTAGCTAAGAAATACATATTTACTAAACATCTGGAAAGCTACGAAGTCTACCCAAAAGAATCATTTAAAAATTGCCTTAAATTTAGCCTAGCTGTAGATAAGACAATAGATGTTAACAGCCACTATATTCTAAACATTGAAGGAGTACCATACAGTGGTTTTTTTGGATGCCTCAGGAGAAACTGTGAGGTCTGAAACTAAGCCTCTCTAACTGACTCACTGTTTAGATGTCCTGAACATCCAACAGAGTCAGGAAATGCTGGACATGGTTTAGAAACCTATCATTCCCTTAGGAAAAAGAAAACAAAACAGAAGAAGCCACACAGCTTTTGTTAGTGACACCACTGTATACATCAAAGTCGGGGAACAATGTCCCTGTTTGGGATCATGGCGATGCACGTGACTTCCATATGACATTCGTTTGGCTGAGTTGGCTATATATGGACAGAGACACTTGCCAACATTTTGGTGGTTGTTCCTGCAGCTGAATAAGCCTTTGTCTTTTGAAGTAAGGCTTCATCAGTGCTGGGTAGGCAGGGGAAAGTATTTCACTGTCATTTTCACCAGTTATCATATGATGCAATCCCTAGTTTGAAAAATGAGAGCTGCACAGAGATCAGTTTAAGAGGAAGACCATAAATACAGCTGCAGGCGAGTGGCAAGGATCCTTCCCCACAACAGGACATCGGACAACTTCAGGAACTGCAGGTCTGGACGCCTGTGACTGAAGAACAGGACCAAACCTCACTGCATGGAGGATGGAGAGGAGAAAAGGGCAAGGAGAACAGAGGGCAAACAACCTGACTTACTAAGATTTTCATCAGCAGGGAGGGTGTATCAAAGGAAGACAGGTTACTGACAAAAGCTTTAGGGAAAATTAAAAGCAAGGTAGTAATGCTTTTGTCAACCAAGTGACAATTTTTTAGATAGCACAAAGTGAGATAACACCACCCTTGCAACACATCTTATCTCTATGTTCAAGGAAAATGCACTGGCAAGAAAATCTGAACTCAGGAGCTTCTTCAGCATTGTTTCCAACAAAATGTATTTGAACTTTTCACAGTAGTATCCACAAGCAATAGAAAGCCAAACACCAGTTTAAGCAAGACAAACTCAGCAATATTTCATATGCCCGATACATAAGATGACATTGATAACATTGTATTATTCTTATAATGCTGTCCAAGGAATGGCAAAGATGGAAAGAAGAGTAACAACCTGGTTGTGTTGCTGTTTCAGAATCACAATGTGCTTGTTGCAAATGCAAACTATCACTTGCCATCAACAAATGCAAACCATCAGCTTCTCAGTAGTCAAGTATTTTAAACTTCCATACTAGCATTGATGACAGTGATTAACAGATTTCCCCACTTTTTCAATGCTTCTATGCATGCTGATATAATAAGAGATCAAAGCTGAAAAAACTCTCAGAGATATATATTTGCGTTCTTTGTTTCTTACCTTTCAGATATTTATTGAATCACTGCATGAAGAAACACAGCTTTAGCAACAGGAAACAGCAACAGCTAGAAACTACTGAATTTGCATTTCATGTGCTACACTCAATACACAAGTTTTATCAAGTTAAAAAGTTGTAATCAGCTATTGACAAGTAAAATGTACTGACAAGTAACTGATGGTGGAAATAAAAAAGCTCGAAGTGGGCAAGAACCCGTAGTCAACTCCATGAAACTATGTTAAACACAAACCAGCTTAAAAAAAAGAGTAACTTCTTCAGGTAATGAAACCACCTCTGATGGCTCACATCCTACAATCTACTGATACCAGCACATCATGAGTGCCACAGTCTGTCACTGCTAAGTCGCAGCTTACTCAAGTAAGGTGTTCGCATTGTGACCAGATAATAAAGAAAATATAAAGCTGACTGACCACAGATAGAGCAATACAGATGGTATCTGCTTCAACAGGAGGCAGTGAGAAGTCAATCAAAAGCCAGTCCTCAGATGTCCTGGCTCTGAGGAAGTCCCCCAGCACTCCAAGAGAGCAGCATGGCCCAGTTTTACCACAGATTCTACTCACTTTAACAGGTGACACTTCACCCTTGCAAAGAGACCACAAGTAACTCAAGGATAATCAGTGCATTGATGGCTTTCATCATCTTTGGGAATAACATCCCACAAGTTGAAGTTTTCTCTTCAAAAAGAAAGTGTAAATACCCACTGAGTGTAGGGAAGGAAAAAAGCACTACTTAGCAAATGCATACAGCAACAAACACAATAAAATCGAATCGCTCACACAGCTGAGAATAAACACTTTGATTCCAACACTCAATCAAAGTTATATCAGAAAGAATGCAAAACTTCACCTCCATACCAACCCATGTAGTGCACAGCAAGCTGCCCGTCCCCAGAAGTCAAATTTACTCTCTGAAGATTCACAGCAGAAAAAATTTAGATAGACTTGTGCAGCTGGAGGCTGTTATCCTGCAGAATCTAAAAATTCTTCCAATTGTGGAGTGTAAAACTGCACACTTTGTTTTAATTGTGCAGTTTTACACTCCACAATTGGAAGAATTTAGAAATGCACTACTATTTATAATGTCTATTAACTGAAACAGCCTTTGCATTTTGTTGGGGCATAAAAAAATTCCAATAAAATGTTACGTTAAAAAATGGGTTTGTAATTACTTTTATGTTGCTGCAATATGTAAGGCGCTTAAGTGTGTTCAAGAAGAGAAGCTTCTAAATGTTTTATATTCCTGTCTTCTGTTCCATCTTTTACCCAATGTAACTATCTCCCACTAAAAACCTGCTTTTAAAACAGTTAGCTAATATGAGCTTGAAACATTTCATTTCACAAAGGACGTACCAGATCCAACACCACATTTATCACCACATTGAGTACGAAGTGAAGTAAACCAAATAATCTAATAGCCTTATTTACAAAAAAAATCAAGTAAAAGCTGTTCACAAGGAGTATGTTGGTGACTGCAAGTCTTCCAATACCACAAATGTTTCATCTGAGAGACAACTGCAAACCAGAAAGCTAGACATAGATTAATTCTTCTGCTGAATGTATACTTTGGAATCACACATAAGAAATCAAATTATGTTTCAGCAAGGAATCAAAAGAAACAATTTAAAAAGCTGACACCCAAGCCACAGGAAAAGATGTATGTTCATTTAAAGCAGCCCATTACCAAAGCTATTAAAACAAAATAAACAAGACCCACAGTAACAGCTGGGAGGTCACGAAGCTCCTGTCTTCCTTCTGTCCCAGTGTGCTCATTCTGGTAATGTTCAGACAGATCAGCGGGAGTTACACACACTTTCATACACAGTGGACAGATGAAGCCCTGTGAAATGTATATTTGTTTTCAAGAAACTAATAAAGACAAAAAAGCAGATTCGGAATCAAATGCTGTTCAAATTCTTATGCTGCAAGTTCTACACAATCACCAAAAGCCAAGTCTGTTTTCCTTTTGGAAAGATATTTTTTGCAAACCGTGTATCAGTACCGTGGAGAAGGCAAGAAGGAACAGTTATTAGGAACATGAAAATAAACAAATCCAAAACACACTTTAAAAGCTAGAGCCATGCTGCACACTGCTATGTGTTTTCCAGACACTCCTGGTATCCCCTTTGTGTGACAGAGGAATAAGCTGATGACAAACTGTGAATGGACCATTATAAGGCAGCACGTCAGATCCATCACACAGTTTTCCCATTAGGGTGTTTAACAGAGAGAGAGAAGGGTGGTGCAGTGAGATTGTAGAAATACCCCTCTAAGTTAATAAGCCAGTTTGCAGCAGCAGGAGAGGCCCAGGCACCAGCACAGCCACACGCCTGGCTAGCATGCTCACTTGGGGAAAAATATGCACCTTCTTCAGCAGAATTAAAAAAAAAAAAAAAAAAAACAACTCGGCGTGC
Source organism: Podargus strigoides (assembly GCA_028020825.1). Classification (NCBI taxonomy): domain Eukaryota; kingdom Metazoa; phylum Chordata; class Aves; order Caprimulgiformes; family Podargidae; genus Podargus; species Podargus strigoides. Next base: position 122,140,332 of record CM051663.1, on the reverse strand, counting down.
TCACCAGAGATTTATCAAAGCTAAAAGTTAAATTAGTTCCTGAAGAACAACAGCTTTACATCTTCGAGACATATATTATATGTTTAAACACCTGGAAAAAGCAAGGTGGATAGTGAAGTGCTGTGGGCCTCTGTCCACACGGCTGACTGGAGGACACCTGCACCTCCGCAGCAGAGCCCTACAGGCAGGCAGAACAGACCAAGCACCACTCTCCATGCACCCATGGAAAGGTTAAGGCCTCTTCCAAAAGAGATGTCTGTGGCAAACCTGTCTGGCTAACACAGCCACATTACACTAATGAAAGTGTAAGCACGTTGGTGGACTCACTGCAAGATTAGAGTATTTAGCAACCCTGTATGGCAGACAGAGATGCATATTGGGACCTAACCTAAAAAGACAGGTTAGGCTCAAACGTTTCCTCCTTGGGCAGATTGCACAGTGAATAAAGTATCTATCTAGACTGGATAACAGGTCTATGCATGATCTTAAGTGCTGACGTGGCCACAGACAGGACTAAAACAGATTTTCATCTCTCCTTGAACAAGGAACAGTTTGAATTCAGACTTCCCCACACCTTTTGTTTCATACTACAATTCTCAAAAATCAGGACTGATTTCAACAGGCTTGAGAAGGTAGGAAATCTGAGTGAGAATCTACGCAGATTTAATAATTATTCTCCATTTGAATCTTGCATTGATACAAAGTAGAAAATCTAGCCAAGAAACTGAAAAGTCAACTGGATTTCTGACTTTACACAGTACTGAAGAACCAGGTGGGAACATAATGATAAAACTCTGAGAGTAAATATTCCACAGTCCGGGTACGGTTCTCCTGGAAATAAGTTCTCAGAGAGACAATACCTCAGGCCAGCTGTGCAGGAAAAGGAAGACCAACAGAAAGGCTCAAGTTGTGTCCTGTAATGTGTAAATCTCAGGAGAGTAAGAACCCACCACCAGCTTCAGAGCTCAGTTCCAAACAGATTTTGAAATTATATGCTAAAGAGAACACCCCACTTGTAACTAATGCAACAGATGGTGGAATTATTGACATCTAAAAAATTCTTTTTCACCAAAACACGGCAGCCTTTGGTCTGACCCAGTAGCAAGAAAAGCCAATGGTGCAATAATGCAGGCACACCACCACTTTGAAAGCTCATCCTATAACAAGGAAATACTACTATGTTAGTACTGAGGTACCTTGTGACACCCACGAGCTGTATAGCCAGTGACAATGCACTCATGTTAACAGAATTGTGCAATTTTAGCCAAACTTTGGAAAGAAGCAATTATCTCACTGCACATTTTTATGCCTTAATTAACTACCAAAGTAATGAGATTCTAGTCTGTAATTTAAGAGTATTTATTTGCTTCAGGGACAGTGTAAATATGCATACAACACAGATCTGGACCCACATGCTTGACATGTATAACATGCAGCAAAATATTAAGGAATGTCCAGTTACACTGACTGTAACAAGGCTTCAAGAAATAAGAAATAAGCAGACACACAGATAGAAGGCAATTAGGATTTTAACCATCACAGTGAAAGTTTCTCTTATCTCTTATCAAAGCAGACATAGAAGTATTTGAATCAGCATACACTTTATTCAGCGTAAGAAAGGGCACTTTCCTCCTTTTAATGCTGTAATAGGAGTAATTAACCTTGCACTGCATTTGTACACTAAGCTTGAAACATTTTCAAGCTAGGTAATCTGGCCACATTAGCACAAACGAGCTTCAGTAGCCAGTGAAGTCAGTTTGCATTTTTCCGAGTTAATATTTGACAACACTGTAAATCCAAAGACATTGTAATATGGGACTGAAGCAAGAATAACAACTTATTCTGCTGGTTAAGTATGGCATACAGCACATTAAAAATGGATAGGATTTACAAGTGATTCTCTGGAGTGGTATATTTAGATACCAACACCAAACAAAAACCAACACATTTGATATTTCACAAAGAAGGGGAAGTTTCCAGTATACACAATAGCTTAGCAGAAGCGAGGTGAAAAGGGAGTATAATTGTGATAAAGTGTTTTCGGAACTCTCATAAAAGTTTTATTACTGAGTAGTCTTAAGCTTACATCTCATTGCTTTTAAATTTAATAATTCATCTCTATGATTACAGGAAGGATTGTTTGTGACCATATTGATAGATAAGCCTAATTAAGTTACACGTAAATATGCCCTAGCCTTCCTTTTCTTATTTAAATAACATCCAATTCTTAAAAGATGACACTTCCGAGTATTTATTTAGTGCACCTGTTATTTAAGCAGGTCATCAAAAGTTATTTCATGGACCAGAGAAATAGAACCGAAGGTTTAAGACTCCAGTTCCATGTACGGCACACAGTACCTCGGAGGAGCCTTCGTTGTTCACGTCCACGGCATTTCCCGGTGTGGCTGATGAATCCGAATCTGAGCTCTGAGACCCACCTCTCCCTGGAGTCTGAAAGAGAGGGGAGACAGAAAATATGTAATAAAGCACGGCACATATCCTATGCAAAGGCCTCTTTTCTACTTGCTGGAATACAGAAGTATTTTCCCTCCACAAGAGTAATGAAGTGAACAAGCTGACAAGCAATTATACAATTTTCAGTGCAACACTTCCAACAAAAGCTTTTATCCAAGACTCTCCATGCATCAAACACACCAGAAGCAAAAGCCAGAATTTTAAACCACTTCCTCTCATGAACACTCAACACAAAAAAAGAATTAGGCTAAACTCTGCCCTTATATCATTCGCTCTGATGTTAAATTAGGCCTCCATATCCAATAGGAAAACACTAGAAATTACAATTTAAACCATTTCAGAAGTTGTAAAGTAGTATCATACTACTTTCTTGATAACTTGTCTACAATCTGAACAAGCTGAACAAGACAGACAGAAATACTACATGATTTAATATCTGGATAGATGGATCGCAGCTTATAATCCTCATTTAACTTTGATTTAAATTTGATTTAACTTCTACTTATCTCCAGAATGCACTGCTTGACCGATGGCAGAAGAGTTAGCATTCTTAAAGCAAACATCAGTAAAGAAATTATCCTAATACTGCTATACAATCCTAGTTTCAACAAAAAATAAAAGTTCATTATCCAATTCCATGATGACAACTGCAAACAGGATGAAGTAATGCTACTGCTGTATTTTAGCCCATCTGAAAATACTTGTAAGTTTATAAAGGATTTTCTAATTTAATAGAGAGATATTAAAGATACAGAATTTTAAATATATAGATGGAAATCTACAGAGAAGGACAGAAGTAGATAAATAGCTTTAGTTTCTAGATCTTGGTGTCTCCAAAAATCTTGTTTTATTTTAGAATTTTCTTGCTCAAATATATCCCCCCTTTTTTTTTCCAGACAAAACAGCTATGTAACCTTTTACAAGATAGCTGCAGCACACATGCTTTTCTCTACTTTAAAAATCAAGCACATTTTCCTGCTTTGTTTTGAAAAGAATGTTGTATTTCAAACTTTCATAAAGACAATTGCCTTTCATTACTAATCAAATTTTTTTTAAAAAAAAGCAATAAAAAGATCAAGTCTACTGACTAAGGACTTAATTCCCAGTGAGGCACAGCTCAGTTTTAGAAAGGCTCCAAACACTGGCTGAAGTGAGGAGGAATGAAGCAGCAAGGTATCGGGGCTGGTGATGGAGAGGACCATCTCTCCTCATTCCAGCCTTCTCTGGGGTCACCAGTTAACTGACCAAGATATGTTGGTTTTCCATTTCTCATGTCTTTTTTATTTTAGCTGCATTATGCTTCTAAAGAGAATAAGAACACAACATAGTTTCCTTGTAGTACAGCATGCAAAAGCAATAGGCAAGGTGACGCAAGCTCTCCAAGTAAATAATAGGAGAGGCAAAAAAGGGTGTTAGCAAAGAATATGATGCACATGCAAAGCACATCAAAGTGAAGGCATTAGTATTTCTCCTCCAGGTCACTGATACAGACAGTAAACAAGGCATATCTCAGCACGGACCACAGGTGCATGCTCATCAAGTTTCCGTCTGACCTCAAACTGGAAGGTCAAGTTGATACACTCAAGGGCAGGGCTACCATTCCAAGGGACTTAGATGGGCTGGAAGAATGGGCCAACGGCAACATCACACAATTCAATAGGAACAAATGCGGAGTCCTGATCCTGGGAAGGAAAACCCCTGGCAGCAACACAGGCCTCTCTGCTGAAAAGTATTCAGGGCTTGTGTCAGACAGCAAGCTGAAGAGGAGTCAGCAGCCTGCCCTGGCAGCAGAGAGGGCGACCAGCACCCTGGGCTGTATTAGCAGGAGCCCAGCCTGAGCAACCTTCCCACCCAAATTGCTCTGTGATGTCTAAAGCGCTGCACTGCAAGAGGGCTCCGAAACACACGTTTAGTAACTCCATTAATGCAGGGGTGGATTGTGTGCATTCACAGTCGGAGAAACAAGCTCTAAAACAATTGGCAAGGTGTAGCGAAGTTTCTCAGTAAGATAGATAAGTTAGAATATTGCATCTAATGTTGCAAACAATTTTCTTCAGTTTCTCCCTTTCCATGCAAGCCATAACCTACAATCTTGCAACCCAGAGACAGGGCTCCCTTGTGCGAGAACAAAGAATCCGAAGATGTACATACACATATGTCTACCTAAGGGAAGACAAAGAGGTCAGGTGTCAAAGCTTTCTTCCATAAAGGAGCTGAACTTTCATGACATAAGAATCAATTTCTCACTGAGAGGAATTTTTAAAAAGGCTTCAGAAATCTTAACATGATAAAAAGGCTTCTGTATGGCAGTTAGCTATGGCAGCCATTCTCTTCTAGAAAGCCTGAGAGCTTGGACCCCTATCTGTCCCAGCATCTACATCCACAAGTAAAAACAGGATGCTGAGAAACAGAGAAACTGTCAGCACTAATGGATATGCACTTCTTTACTAACGCTTCACAAGAAATGGAAGCCTTTTGTTCCATGCTTCAGCTTCAAAAAAATGAAGGACGTGCCTTCACGTAGCCCTGGACAGAAAGACAGGAAAGCAGAGGAAGAACCTGAGCAAAACTTGATAGCCTAGGCAAGGGCAATAAGAAATGGTCCAACCATCTCTTCAGACGGGCAGCATATACCTCCACTTCTGCAATACCTGAGTGTATGCTTTCAGCATACCTAATGAATCATTTCATCCCAAAACCAAGAATCTTCTGTGACAATTAACACAATATTTTCTTCACTTTATATTGTAACTTCTTATGCAACACCACTGTGCATTGTTAATCGCCCATCATGTTTCACCCCAGAGTTGACTGCATTTTGCAATGAGATTTGCATATTAAATTCTGCTAGTTATTCTCAAACTGGAGATTATTACAACCTCAAAGATGAAAGCTTTTATATTACAAGTACAGTGTTATTACTACATGGTTGATTAAAGTATTTGCTTTATGAAACACTTCAGACATGCTATAATCACACTAAAAGGCACTGCATGGCATGTCTTATTACATACGGTATACAAGACAGAAATCATTAAATAGTATCTGGAAAAACCCTTTTAACCTTTCAAAAACCAATGTGCTGTCTTTAAAAGAGAAAGCATAATTTCAAGCTAGATTTAGAAAGCTTAGTACAAACAGGTGGCATTTTGTGGTGAGTGGCATGCATAGGTAAGAAGGGTCAGAAGGAAAGAGATCATTAAGTAACTTTCAAGACTGGGAGAAACACTCCATAGCATCTATTTGCAAAGTAATACAGACTACCTAGAAAAATTTAATACAGATTTGGAAGGATGTTATGGAAACTGAGACCATAAATACAATTAACTTATCTTTCAAGACTGTAATACAATTTAAAGATCTTTCACTATCCAAATAAAGAATGGGGGATTGGGAATATCATTCTAATAGATCATCACATGATCAAACAGGTTCACACACATGTTTAAGTGTGGCTCCCAGATCACTGTTCTATCATGTCCCATTAATAAATAAATAAATAAATAAATCGCAACACATTGAACAACTCAGACTTTGCAAACTAAGGAAAGACTCAGAATGATGCTCTTTGTTTTCAGTTGGACTACACAGTGGAGCAAAAGGATGACTTACGAATCCCATCAGAACAGTAAATTTTCACACAGGCTTCTGTGTATTTGTTTTTACATAAATAACATTTGACCCTTAAAGGCATACGTGGCGCTGAAAGACTGATGTAAAATGAGTCTCTCGCCCAGCATGTTTCTTTCCTAGTTGCCAGAGTTATATTTGTTTACTTTGGGGAAAAGCATATGTTTCTACTACTAGCACTAGAGTTGTAGAAGTAATATGCTAAACTTCATAATGTTGTTCTCTGTGTTTTCTCAAAACTGCAAGCTAGTGTAAAGAAACATCATTACCAACAAAAAGGATGACAACGATTGCAGCTTGCTTTCTGAAATGGAATAGAAAATTCTATAATGAATGAGTGGAGCTAATGCATTAAAATGACGGAGTATAAATATGGATCGCTACCGTGTCATTTTTGCAGTCATTTTATCTGTCTATAGCTACACTCCATTCAGTTATGATACTCTTCAGCAGTTTTAAAATCAGAATAAATTAAACCTTTGAAAAGATATGCTAAGTCTTGAGAAAGTCTGAACAAATATGGATTCATACAGCTTTCCCAGCACAGATTTAAGTACTACTGAAGAGTACTATTGTCCAAATATATTAAGGGCCTGAAGCAACAAACAAGATGCAAGAATGAGAAGGTATGAAGACCAAAGCCCTTACTATCAAAAAACTCTCAGAGGTAGAAACAGAATACAGTACAATACTAAACAGCAATATTGTTTACTTCTAAAGAAGCGTGACATTATTTTATGACTCCATAAAATGAAATGACTTCTGACTTCATAGGGCATAAAACCTTTGTTTCCCACCGTGCCATCAGTTCCACGCAAGCAGACTTTGTGCCCAGGAAGAGGCACACGTGCTCCCTTCGACCCCACAGGGAGAGCACACACAAAGCTGAAGTTCAGCATCTATCCACATAAACACACTTATCTAGTGAGCCCTGCAATTATAAACGTAAAAAAAGAAAAATCATAGGTAAGGCATGAGAGACAATGCATCCCAGACAAGTAACTAAGTCTGCTCCTGAGCCTGGAGTAAAAGAAAAGGTGACTACCCGAGCCAGACAAATGCCTGCAAAGCCCTGTTCTCCACCTAGACTCCAGGATCTCAAGACCAAGAACTCAAACACTATAAGAAACAGAGCCACAGGATCTTACCACCCAAACACAGCACAATTGCTAACAGCTGTAGACAGGCACTTAAACACAAAGAATTAAGACAGAAATGAATGTAAACAGTAGTCACACTGGCACAACAGATGAGTCCTTCACTACAAAACATGAGCAATGGGAAGAAGGCTCAGAAGAAGGTCAAAGTAACCGGTTTTCCCCCAGTTGAAAATAAACACCTCCTCCTTACAAAAGGTGGTTTGTTTGAGTTTTTTTTCAGGTTCTGGTATCTTGCAAATGTAAGCGAGCTCTGCTTTAACAGACCAGAGACAACAGCCACTGACCCACTAGTAGATGAACAACAGCAAGGGGTCATAATGGCTACAAAGGGCCTTCAGAGTCGAAGACAATAAGGGAAAGACAGCTCTCTAAAGAGTACACTGACAAAAATCAAGGTATCTGGGCAGGAAAACTGTGTCTCAGACATTCCACCACATGTCTTTTGAGAAAGACTACCTTTTTATACATCAGCATAATGAGCAACGCACAAAACTGAAAAGTGGCAAGAATGAATGAAAGGTGGTTTTACGGTGCAAATGTAGAGAACAGATGGATCCCTGAGATGTCACATTGAAAACATACGTACAATTTAGAAACAGCTGGCAGGGAAAGGATCTCAAATGAGGACCTGATTGAAGACAGCATGGAGCTACTACCTTCCAAAACTAAATGAGCAATGTTCAGTAGTAATGAGTGTATAATATTTTCTATTTTTAAAATATTGCATTCAAAGTCACTGTGAAGGTGCTCTTAAAAAGAAAAATTGCAACTATGGAAGAAATAAAATGATCAGGGGAGAGAAGTAGTATAAAAAAGAAACATTTGATGTTTTAGAACTTCCAAGAATCAAAATTTCAAATCAGTCACTAAAACTACAAACAGTATCTTCAGAGCGTTTGTCTTCCTCCTTTACAGCTTGAAGGCCAGCTGAGTTACAAAAAAATAGGAATGTAATATGGCATTCCTTTTTTTTTTTAAACATACTTTCATAACTCAAATTATACCACCATTAGCAATTAGCCAACTGGCTAGAAAGGATGGCACCACATATGATCAAATAATAAACCCAATACATATACAAGAAACTATGTTTCAGCGACTGAAAGGTGGGGGGTTTTGCCAGCTATATTAATGATGCACAAGAGGGTCAAGAGGAGGTTCCTTGGACTTCAAATGACTGCCTCAGAGACATAAAATATTTTAATACTTACGCTCTTTGTGAACAAGTTTGCCAGCAAGCTAAGGCTCACTATTAACACCAAAGTATACCAGACATCTTTTTCATACTTTGCCAACCACTATATGTCAAAAAGGTACATATGAGGTTTTGCATGTAATCACTACTTTTATAAAAGGCCTAAAGCCCTTTCAGTAAGAGGTGGGCTTCTAAAAGCATAGCTATTTGCATCAATTAAAAGATTAACACCTTTTAAAATCTTGGCATTTCTGTACTTTTGGGGCAAGAAGAAGTCTGTTTCACCTTTGTTGGCAATTAGCTCTACTGTAATCCTGTAATTTTCAGGAGCCTCTGGGGAATAGTTATTTGTTTAAACTTCTCAGAGAAGATCTCTAACACACAAAAACTTCTGCACTGACTTCAGATTTCTACAGGAAGCATTCAGCTGAACTTATACTTGTGGTAAATTTCCTTGGGCACTGTATGAAGCTTTTTCCTCCATCATATATGATCTCCTTGACAGCCTGTTATTTCTCAGAATCAATGAACACCCAGCTAAATGCTGCCCATGTTTAATTAGGTCCGTATTAAGTTTCCCTGCTTGTTAGCAGGGCTTCCCAGCAGACTTCAGGAAGGAAGTTCTTCCCTGTAAACACGAAGCTCCAAACAGACCAGGAGTAATGTCTACCTGCTCAGCGTTTGCGGTGGAAACACAGCCTGAGTCAGGCTCCACGCCAAAAAAACCCGGCGGTATGCATACCGATGTACTTTCTTCCCCTCTGCGAACTCTCGTTCCTGCAGGAACAGTTCCTTGCATGGCAGAGAAGGAAAGCACGCCAGTGTTTCCACTGAAACACCTTTCACAGAGGTGTTACGCCTCGAACGGAACAGCAGGTAAAACACGGAGGGAGCTGGTTTCGCCTCTGTCCGCGAAGGCCTTCTGCAGGGCCCCCGCACGGCCCTGCTGCGCCGCGGGATGTGGAGCGCTGCCTTCCCACCGCCGGCATGACTCAACCCTTTCCGGCGCATCCTGCAGCCCCCGAGCCGCACCGACACCTGCCCTCCGCCTGCACCGCCCGACAGCCTCCACCCGAGCCGCGGGCACGGCGGCGGGGACGCGCCGGGGCTCTGGAAGGCGAGACGGGTTTCACAAACCAGTGTCACAACTTGGCTTTTCAAACCGGGCAGAGCGGCCGGAAAAGCCGGTTCCTAGATCAGGGAAAGAGCTGGCCGGTGGCGGCTGGGCTGGCTTGCGGCGTCAGGCGCCTGTTCGATAGCCAGCCCCAGGGACACAACCCCGGGGCGGCTCTCCCCAGCCCGGCTTCCCCCGAACCTGCCCTAACAGCGAGCGGAGACGCCGCTGCGCTGTGGAAAGGAGCCAGGCCGGGGCAGGGCCGCCCCCCGCCCCACGACAGGCCCCTCGCCCGGCCACAGGGGCCCGCCCGCCGCCGGCACCCCCGCCCAGCCCGTGGGACGACACCGCCCCCAGACAGGACGTGGCGCGGGACCGTCCCAGCCCGTCGGGGCTCGGGCCGTCCCCCGCGGCGGCCGAGGGGGCGGCGGAGGACAAGCTCACGGCCTTGGCGACCTCTGCGGGCCTACCCCCTCTCCTGCGCCGCAGGACGGGCCAGGCCGGGCCGGGCCAGTGACTCCGGCCCCACCGCGGGAAGCGCGGCCCCGAGCCCGGCCGGCACCAGGAAGCGGCACCTCCCCGCCACGCCACGGCAAGGCACGCCGCCCTCGCCGCCGCCGGGGCGGGTCTCGCTGCCTTACCCGCTGCAGAATCCGCCTGAACATGGTGGCGGAGCCCGGATGCCACGGCCGGCTGCGGCCAGGCCGAGGGGGAAGCCGCGGGGCCCCGCGCAGCGCCGCCCCCGCCCCGCAGGAGCCCGGCACGGCCCGCTCGCCCCGTGACAGCCGCCGCGCCGGGGAGGCGGCGCAGCCGCCTCGCGGGGGCGGGACCGCACCGCCCCGGGGAGGGACGGCCCAGGCCCGGCGCGGAGGGGACGGGGCTGGGCTGGGGTTGCCGCCGCCCGGCCGTAGGGAGCTGGGGAAAGACGAAGTGGGGCAGAAAGGCCGGAGGGCGCCCGGGCGCAGGAGGTAGGCCGGCGGGGGCTGCCCCTCGGCTCTGGCGGCGAGGGGTCTGCGACCCGATCTCCTCCGCCGTGGCCTGGGCCGGGCCCGACCCAGCACGGCAGGTCTCGCTGCGCCGCCTGTTCTCTGCCGCCGGCGGGAGACTGGGGAGGACGGCGGTATCTTCCCCGAGCCCTCGGCCTGCCTCCGCCCGGCCTGCAGTGCCCGCAGCCCGCTGGCGGGGCGAGGCTGGGCGGGTTCCAGCCCCCGGCAGCACGGCCGCTCCCCTCGGGGGCTGCGCCCGGCAGCTGCGGGCCCCCGGGTGCTGTTTCTCCTCTGGAATCGGGTCCCGGCCAGAAAACAGGCTGTAGTTTGATCTTGCAGCTGGGGACTCGCTGTTTGAGGCAAAGCGCAAACGCAGCTCCGTGTGTGTTTTCTTAGCTGTGCATTATCGAAAGTGCTGAGGAATGCACGTTAAAGGAGTATCGTTAAGGCATGTTGGTTTGGCTGATGAACTGGAAATTTAATTCTGAAGGAGCAGTTGCTTCCTTCAAGCCCTGAACTGAAGAGGGCCTTGTGGCACGACCCATGGGGTGTTGATATCAGAAAAGAACATTTTGCTCACACAGGCACACACCTACCTTCAAAAAAAGTACAGCCCAAAGACATCAGTTCAACCAAGAAAGAATCTATGTCTGTAGGTGCTGAAGCAAAATCCCTGGCAGGATCGTTGCTGGAATACCGGTAACCTCTATAATACATAATTCAACACACTACAGTTCCCTGTTCTGTTCTAAAGCTGCAACTTTTACATACTGGGTGCGAGACAAAGGGTCATGAGTAAATAATTAACGTGTTCAATGACTAATTGTGCCAAATAGAACAAATAGCATAGCAGAGCACCAGTGGTGCTGCAGATTGAAAGCGTTTTTCCACTCAAAGGCTGACATTTCTAAGCACTCTAAAATCCTCCAACTTAGCGTGAGTTACAAGCACATGACCAGAAGGATTCGGCTGCAGCAGCTTAGGGCTTGAGGCACAGCAGCCTTGTGTGTTTGAACGCAGTTTACTCCAGCTACAGGCTCCAGTGTGTTTCATGCTAATGTCATTTAGTCCACAACTGGTGCGGGATAAGAGCGCACGCGCAGTTGGTAATGGCTTCAGCTGGTGAGCGGTGACATTTTTGGTCACATCCATTAGATCATTTTCAGTTATGTGTCCATAGTACAAAATGGCTTTGAAATCCGATGTACTGTATGGTGGTAATGAGGTTTGTTGCTGGATTTTGTACACGGGATTAACGACGGGAAAAGGATTGTTCTTGTATGGCTGTACAGTTCCTTAAATTTCTAGGCAGGCTGTAGACGTTTACTCTAAATCTAATCAAAATGACTGCAAATTTTATTACCTCACTCCCTTTACTAGGTTTTTCAACAAGAGCTATAGACAGCCTAGATGATGAACTGCTGGAGTGCTCGATCTGCCATACCCAGGTACGTTAAGTAGTCCATCCTTGCAACAAATTCTTTACTCTCCCAAGTTAGCAATTCCTGAGTGCTCAGAGGAAGATGATAGACACTTGAGGACACTAGTTATAAGTCTTACATCAGAGGAGGATTCTCTTAGACGAGTCTTGCAAGGAAATGCATGATCCTTTATTTGTGTGGATGTTTGTGTGACTATATGCATCTGTCTTCCTGTCCACCTGTCATTCCCTCAGTAATTTATGAATCCATCAGCCAATTTCTAGCAAATACAACAGAGGCAGTTAAGGCTCAAGGATATTAATTTCCCAGAAATTTAAATAGGCAGCCAGGGAGAGGAGAGAGATGCTATGGATACCCATCTGTAAAGGAAAGACTGCAGTGTGACTGCCTTTGCTAAATACCAAAGAATGCACATAAAAATTCGTCCTTGGGGCAGAGACCTACAAAAAACCCCAGATTAAATTGGTCACATTTCCTGTGGAAGTTCTTTGTTTTAAATAGTGTGTGTGTGGTAATGCCTATGAATTCATATCATGTGCTGACCTAATATTCAAATCTCAGGCTGTTAGAATATAGCTGATGTCATCAAGCATGGGATTTGTAAATATACATTTTATCCAACCCCATAAACTCTGTGAGGGGGTTTTGTGATAGAAGGGTTAAAAGGTGCCTTTCTGTGGAGTCCATTCGTGGCAGAAAGTCTCAGACCACAATCATGGCAAAGACTTTCCCAGTTCCAGCTGGAAACAGGTATTTCATCCTCTAAACAGAAACCAAAGACTGAAAATCTGAACTGCATCAACATCTTGCATACCTGCATAAGCATGCCTTTATTTCAGTAGAGAACTGAAATCAATCTTTTGACTGTACAAGCAGTCAGTATTCAGGATGGCCCAGCATGCACCAGCACTTCTCAGACCTTTCAACAGATAACTGCCTTTTTTATTTTTAAATGGCTATACATATAGCCAAATAAAAGCAACTATTTTTGGACCACGACTCACAGGAATCAGTGCCCATGCAATCTTCTACCATGACTGAGGGCCACCAAGAACCACGATCACTTGGTACAAAACAGCAGGGAAAATAATTAGTGATATGTCCACAGCACACATGCTTGGTTAGACTTGTGGCCTATAAATTTGCAAAAATTCTGAGTTTATGTCCTACATGTTATCAATGTTTATATAGATGGTTGTTTTCAATCATGTTAAGTTCCTGACCTCAGCACCTCTTGGTCACAAACTTCTTGGGTTCATGATGTGCTACACTGGAAACTTAGCCCTTTTTTTTTCTTTTTGAGATGTTGCTTTTAAATATTCTATTTATAAAAGGCATCAGAAAGCCTCTGGTTGGTTGTGATTTTTGTCCCTATCTCTTTAATTATACATTTTTGACCGTCGTCGTAAACTACTTTCAAATTTACCCATATTTTTTTTCTGAGGCTCTCTTCTTTCAAGTTAACACAGTTTGTTCGAAGGATTTGTATCTTAAAACCCGTAATAACTAGCAGGTAAAAGTAATATGTTAAAAATCCACATCACAAACCATGAACAGACAAAGAGAAATAATAAGATTAAAGATTAATAGTATTAAAAACTTGCCAACCATCTTGTTTTCAAAAATTAAAACTTTCCATAAGCTTCCCTTTATCTCCTGAGATAAGCTCCTCCAACAAACCTGTGTCTGAGGTATTGGAGAAAACTGGCTTCTACACACAATTTAAATATGGGAAAAAAAACAAACAACCAAACCCCAAGAAATTACACAACTTACCATATGGAAATTATTGATCAAAAGAGTCTTTTATCTTAAAATACTTCATACAAGATAAACACAGCAAATTTGTTAACTGTTGGAAATTCTTTATAATATTTTTACAACTACTGTGCATACATGTGAAGTGCCGGGGTCTGAGCCCTGAATTAAGGTTGACATATGGATGGCTCCCATGGTCCTTCAAAAGGAGGGGATGAGTTTGCCTTTTGGCTTTCCTCCAAGGTGCTGCCGGCCTTGTAAGGAAAGCCCTTGGGTAAACAAGCCCCAGGTGCCCTGCATTGGGTAAATGAGTGCCAGGTGTCCTGTTCTGGGCATAAAAGCTGGGACCACTTGCAGGAAGGGTAGAGTGTCTGTCTGTGAGGTGGATGTACTTTGCCAAGTTTCCCTGTTGGGGAAGGATTCCTGACTTTCCCTGCAACTGGGCCCCAGTCAGGTTTGGTGCTGGTGAACATGGGCTCTGTGAGAACAATATGTGGCTACCCCTATCCTATATTATCAGCCTATTGGCTTGGCTGTCTCCCATCTCTACCATGGGAGACTTCGTTGCTTTGTTTGTTCAACCGATTGTTGGCCATGTTGTATCATTCCTGGGGTCACTGGGGTTGATGTCTGCTATGTGTAATCTGACTGACTTGTTTGTACCCCCAGCAATCACCCATATACTGATTTTCGTGTGTGCAATAGAATCTGGTTACTGGTTTGTTTTTCTGCTGGCTCTGTCCTTTATACTAGGCCTAGTAGTTGGCAAAACAATATGTGAAATGGCAGCTAAGGATTCAATATAGAGATAAAGATTATGGCCATCATTTCCTGTTCAGTCCTCAGTGATTTAGAAAACCTACCACCAGGAGTGTGGATTCTAAAATGATGGATCATCATCATGGAGTGATTTGCCATGCTCAGTAGGTCACTTGCAAAAAAGAAAAAGTAAAAATAGGTAAAGTATATAACATTTCATAAACAGATTAAGTTAGTAATTTTTTTACTAGAAAATAAGCAAGCTATTGTAAATGCAAAACTGTAATTCATGAGTAATGCCACATGAGTTAGAACTTTGCTGAGAGCAAGAGAAAACATACATTTGAGATTTTCAAATTCCTCTGAGTGGCTTGTATGTATTCCATAGAAAATTAGGGACTTGGGTGTTCCTAAAATTAAAGCAGCATTTCATCAAAATGCCTAATTTTGTTGTTTAAGATCAACATGGCTGGATAGATTAAAATTTAGGAAGGAAAAACTACCCTGAATAAGAATGTTTTGGTTATTGATGCTCCTGTCTCTCAAAAATACTACCCAAGAAAATACGTAGAGTGCAGTTTTAATTTTCTTCATTTTGCTGAGAAAGTACAAATGAAACTCATCATTCTTGCAGGCAGCACCAATGAGCTTGAAGAGCCAGAAAACACTTGAGAAGAAAGAAGTTCTTGGTGAAACTTAATGATATAGTGAAATACGTGTTAAATGGTTGGGATAAGACATCAGTGAGACTCACAGTACATCAAGAAAAAATAATTTTAAAAATGACAGATAAAGGTGAAAAGTCATAAATATGGAAAAGATTGGAAACCACAAAAATTCCACATTTTGTTTCAATCTTTGAGGACTTACAAAGACACAAAGTCGTAAAAGTGTATGACAAAATTTGGAAATTTTATGAAGTACGGATTTGGACACAAATACATTTTCAACTGAAGGCAGGACTGCTTAGCGGCACAGATGGGCCAGTGCCATGTCATGGAGGTACATGGACCCTGACAGACAGTGCTAAGGAAGGCAGCTGTCAGTCCCTCCCTCCCTGCTACCTGTATATATAGGGCACATCTGCTCTACGATAGCCATATAACTAAGATATCCAAGTAAAAACACCTAAAAGGCCTCTCAGAGTTCTTAAAATAAGAAAATTTGAATTTGTTACTGATCTTACTATTTATGTAGGAATATACTTTAAGCTGGACAATGGCTGAGTATTAAAATGACAGCATCTGTCTTGCCTTCAGAAGAGTCTGACAGTCCAGACTGAACACAGTATTTCATCAGTTACCATTTGGTCTGTTAGCTCTGTTAGGGGAAACAAATGTGTTTAGCCTGAAAAAAAATATTTAGGTTGTTTTGAAACTGGTGTTAGCAAACCAAAATTAGCCAGTGGCTTGGGCACAAGTCTGAGACTAGGTAGAATTTTGTACTCAGCCTAAAGCAAGTTCTCCAAGTAACATGCCTCACCCATTAAAAAGGAAGTATTGATACCTCTCTATCTTACAGGGCATTGTGAGAATAAAGACTTCAAAGAAATTGGAATCTAGTGATGAAAAGCATTAGAGAAGAGTCGAATATTACTATTTATGTACATTTATTAGCAATCAGTTAGGTGGTGATAATTAAATGATTTATGAGCAGTGAAAGAAATGAAGTCTAGTTTCCTGTAAAGAACATACCCCACAGCTTCACCTTTACAGAAACTTCATCTTCTGTCTCTAAGGCTTCTCAGGTCCCCCAACACATAGGAGGCAGTGTGTGCTGTGGTCAGTCCAGAGCTGCACAGGAGCTCTTGTACATCAGCTCGTCTCGCTGATCTTTCCAATAGTAGAAATGTGGATCCTTTACCTCTACTCAGTCATCAATTTTGTCAGAAAATCAGTAAATGTAACTACCTTTGAGATATCTATGCCTCTTTCCATTTAGACTTAAACTGCCCCATGAGTTCAAAAGGTATGTAGTGGGGACCAGAGAGGAGGCACACTAAAAGACACAACGGGTCACCTCCGCTTCCCCAAGGAGCAAGGCAAAACCTACAAGGTGGTTTTAGTCTATGTTTAAACTAGTCACCAATCCTTCCTGACCCATTCCCTTCTCATTACAGAGAAAAATAACAGCTCTTCTATTGTTCACTCAGGGTACTGAAGAGGTTGGCCAGAGTATCAGTATTCCACCCTGCATGGGTTAGGGTAAGTGTGTTTGCTCAGCTGCTTTACAACCAGGCTGACTCTGTGGTGATGTCTGTAACAAAGAACTGATGACTGGAAGCCAGCTCCTGTGCTACAGAAAGCCTCTTTCAAGTCAGTGCAATTACTTGCACGAGTAACGAGCATGCGTACTAGTAAAGGTTGCATAGCTAGCATTAATACCAAAGCCAAGAGCTCGAAGCCATGACTTCTATCTAGTGTTACAGAGCCTCAACATTGTAGGACCTGCACAGCTCCTCCCAGGTAACCCCAATTAAAGACAAAAATTATAGAATTCTCTTTATTAACAACAAAAAATTGCTCCAGTGACTGCTTTTTTTTTTTCTACCCACCCCAAGACTGAATCACAGTGTGGAGTATGCCACGTAACTTTGCTGGAATAGCTGGAGAGATAGGCACTGGAGCTAGAGAAAGCCCAGCAGCATGCAAGAGAGCTTAAGTCATAAATATGTATGAGTTTATGTAAAAAATAAACCTGATATTAATACAACCAAAGTCTGAGATGGAGATCTGCCACTGAGTCATGCAGAGCACTCTTTGCCAAATGCCACAGCTAAGTAATTCTTCTGCCTAAAGTTGAAAGCCTGCCACAAAACAAACACTTAAATTCCACCCTAAAAAGCTGTGGTGATACCATGGTCAATCTGATCCTGTTACTTCAGAGATGTTAGCTCTTGCTGGCAAGTTTCCTAGGCACTTTCCAGTAAATGGCACAGAAAACAGGTAAATAGGAAGAAGACAGGGGACTGGTAGAATTCCGCTACAGAATATAATTCAAGTATTTTAAAGAACACATTCTTCAGGGTTACTTATCTGCTCACTTTCATATGTGTCAATATACATATGTAACTTCTCTTTCTTTGGGTCTTGGACACAAACTTACTTGTCTCCATCAGTCCAAGCACATTTGAGGCTATTTCAAAAATTTTTCAGCAAAATGCTTAAAATGCCAAATTAAATAAGCAGAGGAGCCCTTACTTATGCAGGCTGTAGGGGATGCCAGTGGTACTGATCATTTAAACTAATCTTATCAGGACTCTCTTAGTTACAGTGGAAACATAAGATAGATTTACAATGTCATGTATGAAGATTTAATGATAATGGAGTTATGGGCATTGTTTTGATCACCCTTCTGCATAATTGCAAAAAAACTGAAGGTCGGTGGGTTGTTTTTTATTCTTCCAAACACAAATCTAACAAAATGTAATCATAAGCTTGTTTGTTTGTTTGTTTGTTTTTGGTTTAAGTATATGAAAGTCCATACAGCACTGATTCAAACACTGTCTTCTCTCTAAAAATTAATGTGATATTTGTTCATGGTTTTGTATATAGCAGATGTAACAAATGTTGTCTTTGTTGGGAGTCACTGTGTACATGCATTGCATCAGCAATTCAGTTATATATTTTTAAATGGCCAGAATACAGGCTGCTAAATAAAGAGGACAAATTTTAACTATAAAAGGAGGTTGACAAGCTTTCTTAAAAGAGTAAACAAATACTCCTGTAGCTTTCAGTAATCACACAATGCTTAATGGCATCTGTTATTATAAACTTGTATTCCAAATTTGTATTTTAATGTTACAGTTTACTGAATCTAGGATCCAAAATGCTATTTATAAGCTGTACAGTATTACACTGCTAAATGGCCTGGTGGCCAGCTCTTGATTTTCTAGCAGTACTAGCCAAACCCGTCTATGTAGCAATTGTAGAAATGATTTAGTCACAAGGAAGAATCTTGGGTATAAGCAAGGGAGGATTAAAAAATCTCTCTCAGTTAATCATTCTTTTTAAAGAGTTAAAATGTTCACACTAAAAGAATAATGAGTGGGACCTTTCATTCATCATCTTCCTTTCCTGGTATAGAGCAGGTAAGATTTGTAATTTCATGAAACACTAGATAAAGTTTGCAAACAAAAAACCCACTAATTTATAAATGGAAAATAAAATGTGTATACCAATGCTAAGGGCAAATAGGCAGTGGGAATCAATGAAGGAAAAAGAAACAAATGCATTTCCTGTGGGATGATGAAATGCTACATGGTTGCATGGTTCGCAAGAAAGAACCCTTCAGCAGCTGAGGCTTCCCTTTCATTAATGCCAGCTACGTGCATTACTGGGTCAACTGACAATACAATTTTAATCTGGGTCAAATACCCATACACCACTGTATTTCTTTTCCTTCTGAATTAACAAGAGTGTAGCATATAGTGTTAAAGGAGTAGTATACTTTCTGTTGACTGTAAGTTGATTGCAGACAAAAAAAAACCCACCACCAAATCCGTTATAAAGCTGGCCAGAAGAAAGTTCTTGCTTTAAAACAATGCCAATACATTTTATTAGGTGGGATAAGTTTGCACCAGACCTGCATGTTTTACTGTGTGTGCTAGTAACTTTTCTGATCCATCGTTAAGTACCCTGAAGCCAAATTTACCTAGCCATGTAACCGCAGCCTGGCCTCTATACCTGTCTGTTCTTAGATGATAGTTAGCTGTAATGGTAACAGCAATGCTAGTGATGCATATGCTCAGAAAATAGGTGTTCATTCCTAATTTCCTGCTTGACCTTATAATAATACCAAAATGGCTCATCTGAAACTGGATGTTATATATTGCAGAAGTCTCTAGCATGGGCCATCTCTGCCTCAAAAAGTTTTTGAACCAAATAAACAAGAAAAAACATCTTATAAAGAAAAGATCTTTTTAAGATTAAAGATTACAAACCCAACTGAAATGATCCAACCTGCAAAACATCTCAGTGGTGGTTTAACTTCTTGGCTAGAATATGTGTTTAGTGCACCAAAATCTCTTGATGAGTTTGCCAGGTGATTTGGATGAGCAAGAAGTGGAAAATAAGGTGTACTGTTTGGAGATGGCATATTATATTCATATTAGACATTTCTGATCAAATATAGATTTCCCATAGTGAATAACACAGCCTTTTTATTAGTAGGCTTCTGGTAGGACAATTCTGATTTGTATAAAAATCCTTCCTTTTTAAGCCTGTGTAGCATAATCACATACCCTGACAGTGTGATTGCAAAAATATAAGGTTAAACATGTCATTTGTCTTTAGGAAGGAGACAAGGGTCATCTACTGCTACATCATTTCTCAGCTGCCCAGCAACTTGATGTCTACAGTCAATCTGTAAAGGACATTCATTTTATAACCTGGCCCATGGTAGAAAAAGAAATGGGCAGGCATTCAGTGTTTCATTTCAAGACATTCAAAGGAAACTCTCAATATGTGTCAAGATATTGAAGTCTGGACTCTTGGCTACCTTGCAGACAGTGGGCGTTTTACTGCTGACCTCAGTGGGGCTGTGAAATCACTATGCCAGTTGACACGAAGGAAAAAGAATAACCATTACACATGGTTCGTGACTGGGCAGGGCTTTTCTGATCAGCCTGAATTTTGATTCCAATTAAGGACTGGTGTCCCTGTTAGGTAGAAACACAGCTTGGGACTCTGTGCACATGAAAAGGCAGATAACACATCCATGTGTCTGTCATAGAGGTGTGTGAGGCTTCAACAATGGATCTGGTTGAGTGTGGGAACCAGAGTGAATCCCCTGGTTGCTCTGAGGTCTCACAAGGAGACCTGTGCCTGGCTATAGACATACGTGGGATCTAGGAGGAAAAAAAAAAAAACAAACATTGAGAATCACAATCTTATGCTTTCAATATTGGAATACTAGATATGGAGCTATCACAGTCTCACTGGGGGTTCACAAGGAAGGGCCCTGAAACAGAAAGGACTTTTGTGAAGTGGTGAGCAATTAGTTGTAATAAGTAATGTACTGAATTGATCCACAAGTCTTATGTTTATAAAGGACCATTGATGTCTAAGTACTATTTTTATGAATGTAACAAACAGCAAATATTAAAAGGTGCTCTCAGATCTGAGCAGAAATGGATGCTGAATGAGGTTACTAACCTGAAATATATTTTAAGAGTATTAAAGAGATTTTAAAATGAAGTTGCAGTCAGGCATTCAAATTGCAGCTTGTTATTAAAGATGTTGGTTTTCTGGTGTCTGCTACCCTACTTACAAAGACGAAGTGCTGGCTACTGTAACTATCTCTGCATTGCGAAAACATTTACAGATGATTATAATAGGTCTGTCGATTTTTGGTTCCCAAGGGCCAGGTTATTTCCTACCAAGACAAAACTATGTGAAGGCTAGAACTCTGTACAGTTACTATTCAGTATTTCTCACTGACTATTTGTGCAGAGAATGGCTGGGATTCATAGCTCTTCTGCATCTGTAGGGTCGTAACACAAAACCTGAACCCCTCTGTGACAGCCTGTGGTGGCTGGGGAGGCCTCTGGGGCTTCTCTGCTTTGCTCCAGAGCTATCCCCAGCAAGGCTCCTTCTTCATCTCTGCTCTCACCGAATCCACCCTTGAACCCACCAAATGAAGATTTGCTAGGATCTTTAGCATGCCCTTCTTCCCAAACATGTTCCTGTCTGTTCTTTCTTTGTGATTCCACTGGGAACATCTGCTTCCTCCACAGAGGTTTGTGTCTTTCTCTGAGAGCTGAGCTGACATGGGCAGGTCCCGGGGCTGTCC
Source organism: Podargus strigoides (assembly GCA_028020825.1). Classification (NCBI taxonomy): domain Eukaryota; kingdom Metazoa; phylum Chordata; class Aves; order Caprimulgiformes; family Podargidae; genus Podargus; species Podargus strigoides. The sequence continues at coordinate 122,119,021 of CM051663.1, read as the reverse complement.
CCCAGTGCCTCCATCAAGTGACCACGTCCATCAAGCAACCTGTCAGGGGAGTGAGACTCTGTCACAAAATAAATCCATTTCCTTTCCAAATACCAAAGGATATTTCTAAGACCTACAGCTGACAGCAATACTTTTTGTAGCAATGGCGGCTCAAGAAACAAAAAGCCAGTCATCCAGTGCCAGGCAAAGATGCTAGAAGAAAACTATTATCAACTGATGGAGTAAATGTGTCCCAGCAGTCCCTGCTAAAGCAGAGGATATCTGGGCTATTCCACCCTTCCACCTCTACCAGCACAGCCCAAAGGGCAGATCACATGCTGATTACTAGTGCCTTTTTAAAGCACACTTTAGTATACCATTTATGTGGAGATTTTTTTGTTGTTGTTGTTGATCTCCATTGTCCATAGCAATTTGCATTTAATGAGTAGACTACATGTATTGTTATGGCTGATGTTTCACAGCAGCAAATAAAAAGTACTTAACTGCATCTGGGAAGCATGAAAGTGGATCCTGATCTTACATTGAACCAGTCCTGGAAGGAGTGTTTTCTGTCCTTTCTCCCCAAGAATGGAGCTTGAGCTGCCAGAAAAGCTTGCTGAGGGAAGAAAAGATCATTAGCCATTGTGGATTAACTCAGACTCTTTGAAGAGACCTGTTGGCTGCGGACTTCAGAAGACTGAGGATGTTATGCCTTCTGTTACAATGAAAGGGTGCAGTGGTTGAACAGCACCCAACAAATCACTGAGATGTCTTGTCTCCAACCCCAGTTTAGCAGACAGTGTAGGCGAGAATGCATCGCATTCAGGCATCTCCTGGCAAACAGTTTTCCTCTCTCCACCCTGACTGCTCAGCATGTCAGCGTTCTTTTACATCACCTTTGCTCCCAGCTATATTCAAACATGATGAAGTCTTATAATGCAAGTGTTTTGAGCATCATTACACAATCATTACACAAGTGATCGCTAGTTCATTGGATGCCTTTTTTCCCCCTCTTCCTCCTTCCTCCTAAGTGTCTGCTCGCAGCAGAAGCTAACTCCCTTCCCAGCACCTAAGGAGGGCTGTGACGGGACAGCGGAAGACCTGCTCACCAGCAACATGTCATGTAGTGTCAGAACTGGAGGAGCACATGGGGAAGGTCTCCACACAGAGTGAACAAAAGGGCTATGTAGGGAAAATAACAGAAAGCGTTGATAACAACAAACATGCTTCAATCACTCACTAATAGCACTGTCCTTTTACATCCTCCTCCATGGAGGCCCCTGTAGCTTCGTTTGCATTTGTAGAGAAATTAACAAGTTGAGAGCCTGATCCAATTAAATGTTGGATGTACTAAGAAAATCCAGCCATATTATACTCTTATAATACACATACATACACAGAAGGACTGATTTAAGGGGGTACAGGCTGTCTTAACTTTGGCATTCTCCAACACTTGAAAACTGACCATTCGGCATTGGTAACAGTCTTTCAGCCTAGTATTTTTTATTCAGTTTATACACAAGTACATCTATCATCAGTATATCTGTCTACATTTTAAACAACTACAGATACCTTTTTTCCCATGTCACATTGAAAACTTTTTATATCTATTCACTTTGCTCTGCCTTTGGCAATTCCTAGTCAACTAGAGAATTTATTTCTCATCTCAGACCCATTCACCCTCTTCGCAGGAAGCTGACAAAAAACTTTAAATTTACTCCTATTACCCCTATTACTTCTTTTTCCTTATTCCACTGTCCTGTTGACACACAGTCCTATGCTTCTCTTCTTTGAGCTTTGGTGTAAAGTTCAGGCCAAATCCATCTGCAGAACAGTAATACCTACAAAGGTACAAACCCAAGTAATCTCTCCTTTTTCCAAATTATAGCCATACTAGGAAGATGCAAGGAATAAGATGCAGAGGGCTCCTATAACTAGCCAAAAATCTACTGAAGTCTTTCTGGGCTTGCCACAGCACACCGGCTGTGAGTCACAACTCCCAAGGCTTCCAGTTAACAACTAAAAGGGAGAAATGATCGATATCATTTTTCTCAGTGGGTAATTAAGACGGCTTTTAACAATGCAGTCATGCATGCACTAAAAGGGGTGATTCATTAGTTACTTGGAAGGGAAGCATCTTTTCTCAGTTCAGAAGCCAGAGGGATTAGCCAGTGCCCCATGAGCATGGCTGATTAGCATGTAGAAAGAGAGGAGAGGAAATACTGGCTACTTTTGTCCCTGTCCCCACATCTGCAGTGCTCTTCTCATTAAAGTAAGAAAGAAATGGGGGAATTTTGTATTCAACAGTAACATTGTTTTAGTCATACTTCACGTAAGTCTGACACCAGAGCTGGCTACTGGCAGCTACTGGCAGCTCCTTCCTCTGCCCTGCAGTTACAGGTGCCTGCATCCAGCCTGAAGCATGACCTTCATGGCCATGCTGAGCAGCCCGACTAGCAATACCAGCTGCTGTACACACCACTGCCTGATATTGCCCTGGCACATACGTGGGAAATTTGTTCATCTTGATTTTTGTTGTCCTTGTCTCTTCTGAAATAAAAAAAAAGAATGGTTATAGGTAGAACTGGCAAAGAAGACAATGACTATAATGTATATTTTCTTATTCGAACCATATTGCTGCTGAAATTAAACTTATAACAACTTCTCCCAACTTTCTATCACCTTAAATTTGCTAAAGATAATCTTCCTTTTTAAGATGAGGTCATGCGTACAGTAAAGAATACGCCACTCCCAAGCCTTTTTAAGTTTGGGTAGCTCCACATTTTAAGGCATTCTTCGCAACGCCCTGGTGGTGCAATACAGTAGCATGATGGCATAACCATCTGAAAGGTAATGCTGGGATTTCTTACAGTCTTCTTCTTGTGAGCAGAAATGATGTTGCCAAAGCCTGCATGCAAAACATTTCCAACAAGTGGAAACTGATGTTGCTGTCTTCTCATCACATCACGAGTTTAATTTATGAGCAAGTACAAAGCAATTTTTTTTCTGAAGAGACTGATCAAAACTGTCACATGCAAGACTTACATCTCTTTCCCCTTTTCTGAGAGCCCAAATATGAGATACAAGTATAACTTATATGCAACTCATTTTGCATGCTTCTGACTGCAGTCTCATGTAATAATCATTTGGACACGCTGTAGTCAGAAAACTGACAGCAATTCTACGACTGACATATGTGACAGACCTCTGGCACCAGCTTAAAGATGTTCAATATCTGCAATGCTAGCATACATACAATGCCCTTGCATCCAAGCATAATTACTACGCTATTCCTAAGCACACTTACATCCTGGATTCTACCCATTTCGTAGAAAATCTGCATCACTCATCCCTGGGCTAAGCCTTTGTCTTAGCATTTCTCTCCCTGATTTTGCATAATCTTTCTTCTGACCTAATCCTGGCTCCCCCTTCTTGTCTTTCACCTCTCTTCTCTTCTGTCACAGGTTGACTCCTTGGCTGCCACAGCACCAGCTGTTTAAGCAAAATGATTTATCTATCTCCTCCCTTATTCATGCCTCTCTTCTTGAAGAGGTCTACAGGGTGAAAGGAGATGCAGCCTCCACCTCCCAGGACAGCCCTGACCCATGTGAAGCAGTAGCAGCTCTAAGGGGTGGATAAGCAACCCCTCTCAGTCCTTCCCTCCTCAAACACATTCAAGCAATATCCTGCCCTGAATGTGGCCTACCCTCAAATCTCCTGTGCTGGTTGGTATTTATTACTAGCCTTTAACTGAATCCTTTGATATTCATCACAGAATGTTAGGGATTGGAAGGGACCTCAAAAGATCGTCTAGTCCAGTCCTGCTGCCGGAACAGGATTACCTAGATCAGGTCACACAGGAACACGTCCAGGTGGGTTTTGAATGTCTCCAGAGAAGGAGACTCCATTACCTCTCTGGGCAGCCTGTTCCAGTGTTCTGTTACCCTCACTGTGAAGAAATTCTTCCTCACATTTATGTGGAACCTCCTATGTTCCAGCTTGCATCCATTGCCCCTTGTCCTATCATTGGATGTCACTGAGAAGAGCCTGGCTCCATCCTCATGACACTCACCCTTTACATATTTATAAACATTAATAAGGTCACCCCTCAGTCTCCTCCAAGCTAAAGAGACCCAGCTCCCTCAGCCTTTCCTCATAAGGGAGATGTTCCACTCCCTTAATCATCTTTGTGGCTCTGCGCTGGACTCTCTCAAGCAGTTCCCTGTCCTTCTTGAACTGGGGGGCCCAGAACTGGACACAATATTCCAGATGCGGCCTCACCAGGGCAGAGTAGAGAGGGAGGAGAACCTCTCTCGACCTACTAACCACATCCCTTCTAATACACCCTAGGATGCCATTGGCCTTCTTGGCCACGAGGGCACATTGCTGACTCATGGTCATCCTGCTGTCCACCAGGACCCCCAGGTCCCTTTCCCCTATGCTGCTCTCCAACAGGTCAGTCCCCAACTTATACTGGCACATGGGGTTGTTCTTACCCAGATGCAAGATTCTACACTTGCCCTTGTTATATTCTCCCCACCCAACTCTCCAGCCTGTCTAGGTCTCTCTGAATGGCAGCACAGCCTTCTCGTGTGTCAGCCACTCCTCCCAGTTTTGTGTCATCAGCAAACTTGCTGACAGAGCACTCTATTCCCTCATCCAAATCACTGATGAATATATTGAATAGTACTGGTCCCAAGTACCGACCCCTGAGGGACTCCACTAGTCACCGGCCTCCAACTAGACTCTGTCCCATTGACCACAGCTCTCTGGCTTCTTTCCTTCAGCCAGTTCACAACCCACCTCACTCTCCGATCATCCAGACCACACTTCCTCAGTTTAGCTGTGAAGATGCTGTGGGAGACTGTGTCAAATGCTTTACTGAAATCAAGATAGACCACATCCACTGCTTTACCATCATCTGTCCACCTTGTTGAGTGCAGAGTGTACTTCCCATAATGATGGAGTAGAAAAGCATCTCCATAGGTGCCTGGCTATCTGAGTTCCTGATAGAAAGACCACAAGGATTTTGGTTTATATTATTGAGTATGTAAGGGTGCTTAAAGCCTTGGCTATGTAAATTCCATACATAAAATTCCAAACATACAATTTGAAGTAAATATATTACTACTGAAGTAAAAAGTTCTTGGGAAAAAAAAAATAAATATTTTTTTTGCAATTCAAAAAGATTCTATTTTGTTCTAAAACAAGGATAATTTTTGTGGGTTTGAAAGTCAAAAAATGTCTCTTGAAAACCAGACAATTGAACTGAAACATGGCTAGAGTTTCTTTTAATTAAATAGTGAAATATATTGACCAAAAGAAGGATCTTCTGTGAAAATCTCGTCTTCAGTCAAAAAGTTTAAATCTCTTGAATCTCCCAAATATATGCACAGCACACATTGGACACCAAATGAAATCATCCTCATTATATCTATGTTATAGATATATCTATATCTATAACAATGGATATTATATCAATTGAAGAGCAATTTATTCCATATAAAAACTGTATGTGAGGTGTTATGTAACTTACATTATTTTTTTCTTTCACTGTTAGTCTTCAGCTTTACCAGAAGCTTCAAAGACAAATAAATCATTAGTCATTTAACTGGTGATATATAGTACTCATATTTGTCATCTCTGGCAGGGTTTTGCTTTTAAGCTTGAGTTAAAGCAATTCATTTGTGTGCTAAGCGACATAAGTACATAAACTTCATAGCAGCAGATCTCTGATAATGCTGAACACAGAGCAATGTCAGACCTTGGGAAGGAAAAGTGAGCAGAGTGCTAAGTAACTGCTAAGATTACTTTTTTCTGTAACTCAAGTAAACTTGTGTGTTGTAACTCAAGTAAACTTGTTGTGTTTATGACACTGCCTTGGAAATCGCTGCATCATTTTAGCTAAAACATTTCTTGCTTTCTCCCCTCAGCTCCCCACAAGAAACAGCCAGAGGCATTTATTTAACATTGAAAACATCTGAACAATTTATTCACATTTAAGGAACTATGGAAGAACCAAAAACAGTATAATTTTGTGAAAAGAGCCAGGCAGTCTTTTCCTAGGAGTTAATAATACCTGTGCTCTGCATAATGGGAAAATTGCCATTTTTCTTTATCAGTAATTCAATGAGATTGTTACTCTGTCAGTCTTTGAAAGGCCATCTATAACAGTTAATATATAACTCACTGATGTGTCAGTTCTTCCCTAAAGTGTTATTTCAGGCACTGCAGGGGAATTCCCTCTGATTTCGGTGCCAGAGCAAAGGTACACTGCCAGCTGGAGTGTCACAAAGGGGGACTTCAGCCGCAAGGCCAACTTGGGAATTGTAGGTAGATTTAGACTTGATATTAGGAATAAATTCTTTACTGTGAGGGTGATGAGACACTGGAATGGGTTGCCCAGGGAAGTTGTGGCTGCCCCCTCCCTGGAATTGTTTAAGGCCTGGTTAGAAGGGGCTTTGAGCAGCCTGGTCTAGTGGGAGGTGTCCCTGCCTATGGGAGGGTGGTTGGAACTAGATCTTTGAGGTCCCTTCAAACCCAAACCATTCTATGATTCTATGAATGTCTCCCTCCCATCCCTGCCTTGCCTCTGGCTGCTTCTTCACGTTCATGCTGCACTGCAGCTGTTGGGGCTGTGCTGTAAAGCAAGTCACTGAGCTGGTCCAAATTACAAATAACCTTTTTTATTCACAGGGTTCTTAATACAGGTTGCTTTTCTTACCAGAACGATGCCAGAAACCGCAGTGCTGGTGCAACTGAGGAGGCAGGGCCCTGGGACAGAGAGGAGAGAAGAGCAGTCAGGATAGCGGGCGCTGGGGCGGAAGCGTGCCTGTGTTCATGGAACTGACAGCTCAGAGGGTGTCTCTTCCACTAATAAGGGTAAAATGCAGTCAGAAGGGTGTTATCATAAATCATTAACAAACAGAAAGTTCACATACAAAAGGATCATGTGTTGGTTAAAAGAAGTCTAAGACCAAACAGTAAAAATTGCTCAATACGTGACTTCTGCGGAAAAAGTAGCTATAAACATATAGTTGTTAGAGAATGTATATATGCACACGCACATGCGTACACACACATGTATATATTCACATGCGTACACACACAAAAATTATCTCTAAGTTTTAAAAAAATGCAAAATATGTCTTGCTTCGGAGTTTTTGACAGCCTTCAAAGCCTGCATGCAGCTCAGATCCCCTGGATGGCCGATTCATGAAAGCAACAACCAGGAAAGCCTATAGAGGGAGCAGGTCGCCTTCTTTTCCTGAGTGACAGGAATTTTCAACCTTAAGTGAGGACCCTGAGGGAAAGAAGAGACACAGATGGAGGATGAAAATGTCTTAGGGAGCAGTCCTAAGGGCCAGAGCAAGTTACCCCGCGAACAGTGGGAGCAGCAGCAGCACCTGCCTCTGCGGGCATGGGCAAGAGGGCTTCAGATCCACATCCACCATCTTTTCCTCCTTCCCTCTTCAGGTTCACACCTGAGCCCTCCCCAAGGGGGCAAGAACCTCTCAGTGTGTTCCCCCTTCTGCAGTCGTTGGGGTGTCCCAGCACCTCAGCACGTTGCAGGAGAGAGATTTGCTTGATTTAGAAATTGAACAGAATTTCATCTTCCAACACCTACAGCTGAAGTAATAGAGCACTGCCTAGAAGTAAGGGGAAAATGCAGTAAAAAAGCTTAGCATTCTGTTGAACAAAATTAATAACTAGAAAAATGCATAACTGTATGTTACAGACAACATATGAGAAGCAGTATTAATCAGAACCAATATTAAAAATGTATTCAGTTAGTTATTGTCAATAGAGGCTATGTGCCTGAATTTAATATTGATTATTCTAATTCACATGTGCATACACAAATATTTCTAAAAGTCTTTAACCGATGTATACCTGTATCTGTAGGTCCAGAAAGCTGGTAGTTATTTATACAACTGTAAAGCTCAGAAGGCCTGGCCTGGTCAGAATTGCATTTGCTGAGCATGACACAAATCTGTACCAAGAGCTTTTGCCTTACCATGTTTATTATAGTCCAACAAAAGAGAGGATAAGATTTTTTTTTTTCCTTTTTGAAACAGATACGCAGCTGTGAACAAAAAAGTTTAACAGAAACTGGATCTTACCAAACAAACCCAGATTCAGCCTTTGAGATCAAAAGTCTAGCAAGTAAAAAATACCTGTTTGGGAGCCATGACTTTCGTAATATGCTTGACTGAGTAGTATATGTGTTTTCAACTTAAAAATAAAAATTACAAATCAAAAAATGGTGCACAATACATGGCAAATACACACATATTATTTATCATGTTGTACCTGTGAGTTCTCTTGGTAGAAAGCCTGGCCACCAGAGTGTGCACCAGCTAACATACAGTTCTGTAAAAATCTAAGAACTGCCATAAAGCATACAATATTTATATATTAAAATTATACTAAGAGCTCTTCCCCCCATGCACTAAGGTCTAATAATACTTTAGTGTTTGTCTCCTGGGGAGTGACAGCAGGTCTCAGGATTGCAACATAAATTGTTAAGCACAGATCATGCAGCACTAAAAGAGAAAAGGAACACTCTACGCCCTTCAATTCATTGCACTGCAGCATGTGGCATTAAAAAAAAAAAAAAAGATAATATTACTTTTCCTCAGCTAACCCATATAACATGTTTCATCTTTTGATACAGGTTTGTCTTTTTTTTCCCTTGCATCATTAGAGAGAGGCCATTTGTGCATCATTAGAGAGAGGCCATTTGTGCATCATTAGAGAGAGGCCATTTGAGGAATACGTTCTGCACGGTTATGTGATTCAGCAACTTTCTGGAAAACAAAAATGCAGCCCTTTTCTTGGTGTATTAATGAAATGCAACTGGCAATAATTTTCTTTGAATTGAGCTTAACTGAAAGCAGGTGATGTACCATGTAAGCTGAAAATCAGTGGTCTTGGATCACAGTGTCATTTTGCATAGTTTTTTATAGGATTGAATATGAGTTGAACATACCCTGCTGCTGAAATCAGGCCAGTGACAACAAATACATTACAGTATGAACTGTTGCTTTACCAAGAATGGTTCAGCAAATACATTTTCCTTTTAATCCAGATTCTAGGTAGCTTTTGTCCATGCCAACATGTGAGACTATTGTTTCTGAGTAACTCCCAAGGGCATATCCACAGAAAGGTTATCCTGCAGTTTCACAAGGGCAAAGCCCCCTGCCATGTGCTTGCTGTGTCAAAAAACATTTTTTTGCATAAGGGTATTGAATGGTACTGAGTAACATCACTGTAGAAACACTATATAATTTCACATATTTGGTATTCTTTAGGCAGGAGAGCTCCAGGCCTGGGAAATGAGATCAGGATCAAAAAGCACTTGTCTTCACAGGAAAAAATCCCCCACAGTGACACACAGGGTAGTCGAAGGAGTTCAGGAAGCCAGAGCACACTGGTGCTTCATGGGCATGTGTCCCATCAAAAATATCCTAATAAAGATATCCTTGTCTATTTTGCCTGATAGAGGAGTCTTATCTCCAGGCAGGCACGATGTGGTAGCCCTAGCAAGCAAGGAGCACCTGAGCTGGGATGTGCTGCATGTCCTGACTTAGGGCACATGCTGCTTTTTCTCCAAGCAACATGTGGGACTGATGGGCAGCACGTGTCCCACATACCTCCACGACCCCTTCTGCCCCAAGCCACAGGAGAGCTGCCATCACAGCGTCGCAGCCGGCAGCTTGTGAGGAGCGGGTCCCACCCCTCCGCGAACCAGCCTGAAGATGAAAAGGGCTGCGTAAGCGCCTGCCGTTATTGTTGCTGGCAGAGCTGCGTGGGGACGTTTGCCTGCAGCGCCTTTGGGCTTGGCTAACCACTAACCAGCGTGGAGCTTTTCCTCTTAGAAGCACCAAGCAATATTCCTCAAACATATTTCCATTTTCAAAAGAAAGAGCCATTTTAACAACAAAGTCTTCCAGTGGCTAAGTGGCCAGTGTGTTGCTGGCATTAAATAGCTGGCAGAATTTCTATCATAAACACTGCTATCAGGCCATTGTATCTTAGCTGTAAAAACTTGCTCCAGGATGATATTTGGCAAACAGGATCCAGCAAGATAATCCTTTTTTAAATGTATTCTCCTATGTGAGTAATCTCCAGACATGTAAATAAAGACGTCTGAAAGTGTGGGCTCCAGTGGCACCTTTTCTGATGCTTGTCTGATGATGCTATGGCCATTGGAGAAAGTGAGTACCTGGTCATCCCAGAGCACTTGCTCCAGGGCTTTCCTTTCACCTCCAGATGCCTTGAATGGTTCAGATAAAAATGCTGGGGAGGCACAGGGCTGAGCAGACAAGCTGCAGTCAGTGATGAGACCCAGAGAAGTTTCCCCAGGAGAAAAGCCCATCTCCTGGAAACACACACATAGTAAGACACTGATCACCTTTTTAAATAGGTAAAGAAGAGCAGATGCTGGAAACCCCCAGAGGCCTACCTAGCCATATACATGCCTCTTTCCAGATCTGGAGTAGCCAACTTTTCCATATAAATGAGATAAAAATTGCACCTATTTCTATCTCAGAGGAAATGTCTGCTGTTGCTTCAAAGCTAAAACAGGTTCTTGGCCATAATGCTATAACACTGCACTGGCTACACAGTCCTCTTGTGCTTTGAAAGGTTTCCTGTGGACTCTACCACATCTGACAAATGCTTTGGTGGAAAACATGTAATCCACTGGCTTTTCTGAATGGAGATTTCCAGATCTGCATACAATATCCTCAGGACAAATAAGCGGTTAAATGCAACAGGGCTGGAAAATTCAGCTCTGAACAAATGGTAGCAACTCTTTATGTATCCATGTTAAAGTATTCAGGATCTGTAGTCAGAAATACTCTTTTCATTGATTTCATTATTAAAAGTCTGTAACAGTTGAGTTTTTTTTTAAATGCTGAATCTCATTTCCAAATGCCTTGAGGGAACAACAGCCACAACAATAAAATTAAGAACCCATTACTGAAGATAAAATTAGAATGACTAAGCTCAACACTATAGAGAGAAAATGTAGTGTTAAAATGTATGAGGTATAATGTTTTCTAACTATCCCAATGTTAAACTTCATTTTGTCCTTGGAATAAGCAGGGGGAGAAATTTGTGACAAGCTACCACATTATTAAACACAACTGTGCTTTGTGCAATTTACATGCTAAATCAGTATATTTTCTCAGTATAGTTATAGACAAAGAGGCTTAATAAGATATTTTTAATTATTTTTTTAATTAACAAGACCTTTCTTTTTAATGCTTTTAACCCTCCCTTCCTTCAGGATTGTGATTCAGGGAAGTACTGAAAATAGATGGTTTACTTTTTGGTCCTGCTTGCACAGGAGATCTGAAGGGATATCTCATGTAAAAGAGGTTATTTGGCAAGCATGGAGAAGCCACTGCTATTGCAGACTACCACCTCCATGGCAAAAGCAGCAGAAGGTGACAGGTATCTACCTATCTGTACTAGGGCAACCACTCAGATGATAGATGCTTCATAGTGAAATTTCTTAACATAGGTAGGACTGGTGTTTCAGAGCACACATACTACCATGCCCTGGGTTGGAGTTAGGCTTCCCTTATCATTCCTGAACAAGTATCTTCACGAGACGGACATTCTCACACTGCCTGTGCACAGTGCACACACAGGTTTTGCAGGCTGGAGAGTGACGGTTCCTCCTCACAATCACATTGAAAAATGCATTCCCTTTTTTTTTTTTTTTCAGGAGCAAAAAAAGAAACCATGTATTTCCAAAACCAGAACTGTGTCATAACATCCAAAATGGGATAAGAAGGTCAGGGGGTTGCTGTGGTCTTCTTTCTTCCCACGTTAGGTAACTCCCCACTTCCTCCTCTTCCAGCCGCAAACACAATGCTGTCATAAACTCATTAAGGGAATATCGTCAAATACATTCACCAAACATTCTGACACTGATGAAAAAGAGTCATTCAAATGGAAAAAAAAAAGGTAATGAAAATACTCTGTTTATAACATTGCTTCACATTAGTGAACAGCTCATTTGCTATTCCTGGGTATTAGAGTCAAGCTCAGTGCTTTTGCAATAGATATTTTTAAATAAAGGTTAAAGAACATGTTTGTCTTATGTTACCTACTCAAAATAAATGTGGAAACAAACGAGCAACCGCTTCTTATGGTAGTATCTATAGGTCTTGAAATGAGCAGACAGACCAAATACACATGGGTTTCACAAACTGTTCTCCAGAAAAATCTACACATATGAGCCGACTCCTTATCTCCACTTCAATCAAATGAGCTTATTGTTAAAGTTTTACAAAGCAACCCAGCAGCAAGGTGAAAGATGAAGAGATTATTGAATAATAGATAAGAATATTTTTAGTCAGCTCAGATGTATTCATGTATCTGGAAAATGATACACCAGGAAAAAGCACTTGGAAAGGCACTAGCTGAATTCCAGCAAGAGCAACCTGAGCGTCAGCACCCCATGGGGGCCCAGGGCTCCCTGGGGCTGACATGCTGGGGGTTCCCTATGGGGGATGGCAGGGCAGGGCTCAGAACAGGGCTGCTGGAGGGCATCGAGACACCTGGGGCAGCCCGAATCCTGAGCATCAGCCACCTCTCTAGGAAGGGGACAGACTGAGGCTGGGCTGGGATGTTGTTTTGCCAATCACTAGGCCTAGCACAAAGGATGCAGCCAGCAGAGAAACAAACCAGTAATCAGATTCTATTGTACGTAGAACAGTCAGTATATGGGTGATCTCTGGGGGTACAAACAAGTCAAACAGATCACACATAACAGACATCAACCCCAGTGACCCCAGGAACGACATGACCAATAATAGGTGGAATAAACAAAGAAACAAAGTCTCCCATAGAAGAGATGGGAGACAACCAAGTCAATAGGCTGATCATGTACGATAGAAGTAGTCACATATTGTCTCCCCACAAAGCCCATGTTTGCAAATGCCAGACCTGACTGGGGCTCAGTTGCAGGGAAAGTCAGGAGGTCCTTCCCCAACAGGGAAACTCTGCAAAGTGCATCCACCTCACAGACAGACACTGCACCCTTCCTGCAAGTGGTCCCAGCTTTTATCCCCAAAGCAGGACACCTGGCACTCATTTACCCAATGTGGGGCACCTGGGGCTTGTTTACCCAAGGGCTTTCCTTACAAGGCCGGCTGCACCTTGGAGGAAAGCCAAAAGGCAAACTCATCCCTTCCTTTTAAAGGACCATGGGAACCACCCATATGTCAACCTTAATTCAGGGCTCGGGGTTCAGACCCCAGCACTTCAGATGTGGACCTGTGGATCCCACTTGGGGGGCCCGTGGCCAGGCAGTGCTGTGGGGAGCTGGAGATCAGCCCTGCTGTGGCATTGCTGGGGCAGGAACTGACAGCCCTAAGGGGCTGAAATGGGATTCTGAGCCAGGGGCAGGGTGGGGAGAGCTATGGGAGGCTGAGCAGGGTTAATCAAGGCTGGTGATGCCCTCAGAACACTGACACTGACACGCAGAGATGCAGAACTAAGAAGAAAGTTGCCATTCTTTCTGCTCCTGGAATTGATGAAGATAATACTTTTGCTTCCTTTTCATTCATAGCCGTGTAAGGCCAGCAATCCTGTCCTTAAATTTGCAGCAGTTGAAAGTGTAACCCCATTCCCAAGGCTGTTGCTTCCCATCAGGTTTCCTGTGATGTGTTAAATGCAGGGGCAACAATGAATTTGTAATACTCTGAAAAGAACCTTCCCCAAATGCAAAAGAAGGAAAGTACCAAATTGTCTGATTCCAGCACTGTTCTGCTTCTTTCCCTGCACCCTTTAACTGAGAGAGGAGCATTGCTCCATTATTATGGTTTGAAGAGACAGATTTTTAAAAGATCTTTTTGCTGCCTGAGCCAGCTCTCTTCCTGTTGTCTTTCAGTTTTAATGAAGATCATAGGGTAGTTGACATCTTTGATCTCACCACAGATCCTGAGCGCCTCTGAAGAAGTGGAGGTGTAATAACATCATTCACTTAAAAGCTAGGGAGATACTGAAATGAAGTACCAGTGAATAATTGAAAGTCACTTGGATATTCAGAACTTCATTCATTGAAAAACATTTCTGAAAGTAACTGGTTCATGTGTCCCCAGGAATGCTAATACAAGAACTGCCAGGCTAAATCAGACTTGGCATTTAGTCTAGAATCAAAGTACTTGCATATAGTCTATCCTCCCACAACACTGACTGCAGAGCGTATAACTATGAGACTATATGCAACAGTGGGGTAGAAAGTCTTTTAAAAGACAGGTGTAAACAGGGGAAACTTATCTCAGTAGTATGTGTCAAGCACAGCCTGTTACAACATAATGACTCCCCCAAAAGCACTGTATAGTGTGAAATGACTGAAACTTTGGTCTTTTGGGGCAGAGACAGCCATCAACCTGCAGCACCATGGAGCTCAGCACTGCCTATTTACCTTGATTTTCTGACAGGAAAATTTTGGTGAACTCCTTGCCCCTCTAGATAGTCTGCTTGCCCCCCTAGATCTGAACTGGTGCTTGGGTCTGTAGCAGAGACATAGCCCGCCATTTTTGGACCCCTGTCCAGCAGAGTGTTTCAGCACACATGTAGCTGCAAGGCTCTGAATAGACTTGGCAACTGCATTAACTTAATGGTGAAGCGTGCTGTGAGCTCCCTTCTGGACTGGGAATTATCTCTAAGGGTTTTATAAAATGCAGTAGAGCCTCACAAAGCAGAGAACAACACTTACTCAGTTTCTCTCCTCTCCACCTGGATGCATTGGAATTAGGACATTTTGGCATAAAAACCAGACATATTAAAGCAAATGCCAGAGGCCATCAATGGCCCAGCAAAGTCATCTTTGGGGGGTGTGAGCAGGTAGAGACAGGACACTTGTCTCAAAGCCAGACAAGCTCCGGTGCCAGGTGACAGAAGTCAGGGTGAACACTGGCAACATGGGTCAGGGAGCCCTACGTCATCTTTCTGTGAGGACTTGGCAAGGCTACTGTGCCATTGCAGTGTGCAGGGCCCAGAAGGCTGCTTCAAGTAGCACAGCTTAGTAAAAAAACAGTGATAAATAAATCTGTGGGTTACATTCTCCTCCTGGTATCAACCCTTTTCAAAAAAAACCCACAACAAGCACCTTCAAGAGAAGAAAACCACATAAGAACCCCTCACAGAATCCCAGCCTGTACCCGTGCACACACACAAACACACAGAGACAAGAGTATTTATCCAAAACATTCTCACACAGGATCTCACTTCAGATCTTGCAGATCACATGAGAGTGGAGGGTTATCCACATGTAGATCTCCTGCTTTTGCAGCTCTTTTGATCCACTATCTGCATCTTCCACTTCCCAGCTCCCTCAAAGTGAAGTTTCAGAGTGGCTGAAATACTGAAAATCTCCCTGCCTGCAGATTGCCCCGTTTGGAAATGGCTGTGTTAGCTGATCTTCACCCCCTGTAATTGCACCATTTGACATTTGAAGTTCTGTTTTTGTTTCTGGGGAATAGTGCACATGCCTCAACTCCCTTCTCAGATGTGTCATCCCACTGCTATTCCTTTCTTCTTTAAGCTACAGTTTGGTATTCTTTTAAGTGAACACAATTGCCAATAAAGCAGTCCCCACTTTCTCCCACTCCCACATCTTCTCTCAGAACATCTGTTGTACTGTGCCATCATAAATATTTGTGTGGCTACATGGTGAACCAGATCAGGGAACTGATCCAGCTGAAAAACAGCCCTTGGGAAAAAAAAAATATGCAATTTTTCCAGTATAGTTCCCCACAAGGTCATACAAATGCTTGCACTGCAATTGTAAGGAGGTTTCTGTAAGGAGAGGAATGACTGACTGAGAGAAGGAATGGGCAACAGTCTGCTTTTTTAAGCAGCTTGCCTTAATGTGGTGTCATGTTTGGCATTTGCTTTCCCCAGCATTTGTCCCCAGAAAGCACATAGAAATTCCTGTTTTGGGGAGTGAAGATTGAGCTCTGAAGATTGCTCCTGCCTGCCCAGGGAAAAGGTTTTTGCACAGCAATATCTAATTCTTGCCTACATTTGAGGCCAAGTCCATAGTCTCCAAGATGGTGTCCTTACACCTGAAAAAGAGCTTTCTCCTATCAACGATAAGCTCAGGGATCCTTTGGAGTCAACTGCTAGCACTTCAGAAGCAAACAGCCTATATTTCTCTCACTTTCTCCAGATTTGTGGACTGATGAGACAGAATACTGCCTGGTTGCCTGTTCCACAGCCCTATATTTTAAATAGGAAGAAAAAGTCTGGAAGCATTACCATTTGATTTCATTTAGTAAAAAAGCCTTTTGAAAACAGCTCACCTCCACATTTAACAGTTTCTAATAAACTAAGCCTAAAACTAGAGCCAGAAAGTCCTGACACCAACTCCCTCAATTTCACTTCTTTTTGTCACATTTTCTTTCTTCACAATAAAGTGGCAGTTCATGTGTGAACATGTGTGACAATCTTTTGTGAGTCACTGCAGTTAAATGCAAGCTTGCTGCTGAGTAAAGCTGTACAGAATACAAAAATGTCCTTCCCTTGCCTCCTCCACTTCAAAAAGAGAGTCAAGAATTACTGTTTTCTCCCCACTGGTTTGTGGTGTGAGACAGAGAGGATATGAAACTAGCTGATCCCATGAGTGGGAGGACTGAATACAAAGAGAACTCTTTTCTTCTTTTATTGTTTCCAGCAACTGTACAATTAACTTAAATTGTGGCTATCTTTTTGCCAGTGGGCTTAATGTATTCAGACTAAGGATAGCGTCTAAGGGAACATTACAATTTCCTGAAGAGACTGCAAAAAAGCAGTCTTCCCTGAAATCGTATACCATCACTTACTCTTCACTAAACTAGAAACACAAAGGCAGTATGTTATCATATGCGGGGGGACTTCCTTCACGCAGTGTCTGTGCTGCGGCAAGCTTGGGGATAGAGCTCTGACACGTACATTAATGGACACATTTAGCTTGAGGCAGTTTGTCCAGTAAAGGTCATGGGAATTTGTGCACAAAGATAACAGGAAAGGACTGGTCCTGGTCGTCTCTATTATTTGGGTAGCTCTGCTAATTTTGGAGAAAGCCAAGCAGGACTTGGCTGTGTAACAAACAGGCCAGCATTTTTAGACATTAAATGGGTTTGAACTCTAGGGACTCTACAGAACGTAAAATCTACTGCTGGGTAGAGACTGCATAAGGAAGTAAGAGGCTTGTTTTTAACGTATCCTCAGGAAAGCTATCGAGCCACCTTTGAATTTTTTCTCCAGTTCAACTCCCAGTTCCCCAAATTTCATTCTGTCTCTCCTTCTGGCTGTAATAGTGTGGCTGTTTGAGCTGTGATGGTCTCAGGACATAACCGAGGCAATATTCATAAGGACAGGTCCTAGTTTTTATTAAACTGTGCATTTGGGGGAAAAAACAGACAGATTTTCAGGCACACAAGCTCATCACGTCACTGAAAAGTCAGTGTGCTTAGAAGTATGTCTGAGTTTTTCTGGCTATATCTGTGTAGTAAAAGATATGACAGCTCCCGTCAACACCCTTGTCCTTGATTTGATGTTCAGCTCTATCTCTCCCCAGTAAAGCCTCCTCTAACCCCATCTCCATTCTGACAGCACTCCCAGTCTTGTCTGGACTCATTGAGTTTTCATACATTCATTTTTACCTTTCTTCCTGTTCTTCTCGCCCAGCCCCACCACCTCCTCAAGGCCTCACTGAGCACATCTTCTGGATCCCTCTCTCCTAATACACTGAAGCCCCTTTGACAGACCCCTGTCAGGCAGGAGCAGTTTCACAAAACTTTGTCTTCTGCAAGACAAAGCCACCAGATAAATTCCTGTTCAGCCAGAGCCGCTTTCTCTGCCAGGCACTGCCTCCTAACTGCACGACGGGGCTGTGCCGCTGACTATATCAGTGCACCTATCAGGAGTGAAAATAACCCTCAGAAATAAAGTTGCTTTCAGCTTTGATCATATCAGTGATAGGGTTCAATCTGCTGCCTGGTGTGCAGTCACAGAGGCAGAATCGAGGGGACGAAGTGGGGATGGGATGAGAGGTTGAGTGTAGGGTGAAGAAAGAAAGCAGTGGGTTGAGGCCGAGAACTGGTTAGGGTATCTGTGCCCTGTGACCTGCCAGCAGGTCAGAAAGGAGCTTTCATGGTAGCAAGGAAGCAGGCAGTGTACAACAGGCAGTATTTTTCCCTCTGTTACATAATAACATGGCATTTTGTGAGCTTTGTCTGCAGCTGCTGTGTAGAAAATGCAAGAACATTTTGCAATATTTTTAACATTGTTGTGTCATAGCATTCTCTAGTTGTGTATGAGTGGCTAAAAGGAACAAGAACAGGTTAGGACCACACTGAGTGAGAGGAAACGAAAGGCAAGGGAAGGAATATTCTCTAGTATTTGCCTCAATGGGCCACCAAGAACTGAAGGGAACAGCACTCTGCAGACATGCACAGGTTGGCAGCACAGCTGGGACCAGCACTATTCAATATATTCATCAATGATTTGGATGAGGGAATAGAGTGCTCTGTCAGCAAGCTCGCTGATGACACCAAACTGGGAGGAGTGGCTGACACACCAGAAGGCTGTGCTGCCATTCAGAGAGACCTAGACGGGCTGGAGAGTTGGGCAGGGAGAAATTTAATGAAATTCAACAAGGGCAAGTGTAGAGTCTTGCATGTGGGGAAGAACAACCCCATGTGCCAGTATAAGTTGGGGACTGAGCTGTTGGAGAGCAGTGTAGGGGAAAGGGACCTGGGGGTCCTGGTGGACAGCAGGATGGCCATGAGCCAGCAATGTGCCCTTGTGGCCAAGAAGGCCAATGGTATCCTGGGGTGCATTAAGAAGAGTGTGGACAGTAGGTTGAGGGAGGTGATCCTCCCCCTCTACTCTGCCCTGGTGAGGCCGCATCTGGAGTATTGTGTCCAGTTCTGGGCCCCCCAGTTCAAGAAGGACAGGGAACTGCTTGAGAGAGTCCAGAGCAGAGCCACAAAGATGATTAAGGGAGTGGAACATCTCCCTTATGAGGAAAGGCTGAAGGAGCTGGGTCTCTTTAGCTTGGAGAAGAGGAGACTGAGGGGTGACCTCATTCATATTTATAAATATGTAAAGGGTGAGTGTCATGAGGATGGAGCCAGGCTCTTCTCAGTGACATCCAATGATAGGACAAGGGGCAATGGGTACGAGCTGGAACATAGGAGGTTCCACATAAATACGAGGAAGAATTTCTTCACAGTGAGGGTAACAGAGCACTGGAACAGGCTGCCCAGAGAGGTTGTGGAGTCTCCTTCTCTGGAGACATTCAAAACCCACCTGGACGTTTTCCTGTGTGACCTGATCTAGGTGTTCCTGCTCTGGTGGGGGATTGGTCTAGATGATCTTTTGAGGTCCCTTCCAATCCATATCATTCTGTGATTCTGTGACACTGTGTTTCTGCAGCTGAAGTGAGGACTGGAAAAAGCCCCTTAAAAGAAGGGTGCTGGGGGGGAGAAGGAAGAATTTCTAGCAATGCTCTGCAGAACAGCTAACCTTTCCATATTCAAGCTTGGCTAAGGGCTGTGGTGAAGAGTAGGAATGTCTTAGGTAGATAGGAAGAAAGGAGAAAATAATGCCCCAGCCTTCTGCCTTGCAGAGACCGTATGGACATTTGAGCTGCTGATGAATCAACCTGAATCAGTGCTATTATAACACAGACTGTATCCATGATGTAAACTGAGGTGATGCAGCAGCTGACTCAGAGGCACCTTGCACATCCAGGATGAGGCACAGATCTGAGGACAGCAAGCTGTCAGCCATCCCCAAATAAACCCATAAAGCCTGGGCAACAGGCGCAAGGGATTTTACCCTCTCTAGTTCAGATAACCAATACGTATCATGCCATCTTGTAATGTTCAAAGGCTCACTGACTTCTCTTAAAAGACCAAGTCCTCCTTCAGGATTGATTTGTCTCACCGGTCAGGTCACTGACAACAAGTAAAGGCGCTGTGCCTACAGCCTGCCTCACCACACTTAGAGGAGACAGGGGCTGGTCATTACATAGGATCTTCTCTGAGGACCAGCCGAAGGATAGTCAGGGACATGTGTAAAGACTTGTGTCACCAGTAAGAGCTACTTGACAGGACATGAACAGAAATCTAGAAGACTATGCAAAAGACTATGTTGAGCCTTTAAAAAGCAGCTCTGAGCAAGGGTTGCTGTGTGAACAACATCTGGCAGCAGAGCCACATAAGGCAGCAAACCACACAGCAAAGTAATAAAGAACACATAACATTTCAGTGGCATCAGTTTCCCAGTCCAGTGTCTCACGTGGTGATATGAACAGCTGTGTTGGCATGGAGAAAAGGGCCATGTGGCTTGAGATCTCAGCTGGGATCAGGTCTGGCACCAGGGAATTTCCCTTGAGACTACATCCCTGAGCTGCCCAAGAGGTCTTGACCTCCGCTATACTTCTCTGTAGTTTTTCTAAAATATGCCTCACGTGCTGCAGATAATAATTTGCTGTCGGCTCATAAGGAATTCAACTTATTCAACTCTCCCTGTGTCATACACAATGCTTGCTGGCATGCAAGAAATGCAGGCAGAGCTGTCACAAGAAGATTTGGGAGCATGCCTCTCCCAGACCATCCTATTGAGGTGTTTCTTCCTGCCTTTCACACTCCTACTAGTTGTCGGCAGGAATCTGCAGGCCCTGTGTCTGGGCAGCAACACCTACTAGCGTGCCCTTACATATCACCCTGGGTGTATGCTTCCCAAATTGTGACACCTTTCATGAAGCTCCTGTGTGGCTGTTGTCTCCCTTGGCCTGGCTCTGGCCACAGCTCTGCACATCATTATGCTTCTGTCCTTCCTCACCACAAGCCCCTCTCTTCAGTACAGATCAAATCCAGTTAAACATGTTCACGTCAGTAATAGGATGAGGCTCTCAGATTGGCATGTTAAACCTGGACACAAGTGAGGCCTGTTGTAAACCACTGATGAGATTCATCTCACTAAAACTTTTGATGCCTTTAATGTAAACATGCAAAACTGAGCTAGTTGTCAAGACCACCTTTTTACTGTAGTGGAGATGCACTTCTGGAGTACAACTCATCTGAATTAACGTATATATCTGCCTTAGAATGGGATGACTCACGTATTGAAAAGTATTCGTTCCTCACCATTGAATCCATCAATGAATCCCATTCTAGATGTCAAACAAGTGGAGCTGTATTTGCTTGCACCATTTCGTACAAGTACCCACTTGGATACATTTATATCAGCTTGGAACTGATTTATTCTAGTTTCATTTGCATAGTTGGTGTTGATTATCACTTAAACATAGCAAAACTTTAGAATTAGGTCTCCCACCTATACTTGCTTACATACTAAAAATATTTTTTTTTTTAAATTGAAACTGTGCAGGCTACTGAAAAAGTGAGCTACATCACTCTGAGCACTGGACACAGTGCTCCTCTTTGGCCTTGGATATCTTTTATGCTTTGGTCTTTCTGAATATTATCTCATTGGAAAGTAGCAGGGCTGACAGAGCTGGAATACCAGGGGGGCACCGCAGGCAGGTGGGGACTGCAGACTTCAGCACTTTCTGCAATATCTGCATTAGTGCAGCTAGAGTGGGGGCTACCTTGCCTTTCACTCCCTCTCCATTTTGTGCATGAAGACCTTGAAAGGAACATTGCTTTCAACACTAGCATCATGGCAGGGAAGAAGGAAACAGAGGTATATATTCAACATAGCTATACAATCTAATACCAACACGTGGTGGCCCTGATCCTGAGAGATGCTAGATGCATTTCAGGGATAGTTCTGCACCACAGAACACTGTGGAAGAACAGGCTCAGTAACACAGGTATCACAGAGAGTTTGACAGTGGTGCAGGTACAGGGCTGCCTAGTGTTTCTATCTACACATCATTCTTTCAGATTTCACATAATTTACAATTAATCTGTAACAAAATGCCACAGTCTTTATGCAGTGCCACGTTTGCAATTCAGGACAAAGCAGAAAAGAATAGAGAAATGTTGCAATAGTGTTCTTCTTACTAAATAAAAATTGGGTAGACATGATCTGGCTTTTACTATGTTGACCATACCACATGGTCAGAGGGTGTCTGTCTCTGTTGGACAGTATTGGTCTTGGCTTTCTACCTGTGCTCTTGAAGAAATGAGTGCAGCAGCATGACAGAGTCAAAGGGTGCCTGAAACAGGATTTAGAAGATGATGACTCAGAAGTCATGCAACCACAGAATAACTGAGGTTGGAATGGACCTCTGGAGCTCACCTAGTCCAATCCCCTGCTCAAAGCAGGTCCGTCACCAACACTGTATCAAGTCACTTGGTCAGGTTTGCTCTTGCTCTCAGAGCATTCTCTGGGGACTGAGGCTTTGGCAGCCATGATGCTTTTGCCAGCTGAAGCCATTCCTACTTCACCTCCAACCCTGGTTCTTGCAGTACCCTCCCAGCACAAACATTTATGTAGACTACTAAGGAAGTGATTCAGCTGAAATATAATCTGTAGCTCCAATATAATAACTTTTTTTTTTTAGCTGGAACGCTTCCCCAGTCCAAGTTATTCTGCAGTCCTACTCACAACTGTGCTAGCATGGTGGAGGGAGAGCCAGACAAGGACAAGCAGCCAAGAGGAGGAAGGGAAAGGAGGAGGAAAGTGAGGAAAATGCCTGCCTGAGCCAGAGCTGCAGAGTAACAAATTCTGTGCCAAGCCCAGCCCTCAGAGAAGCAAGATTCAATTCCTGTTCGAGCCCCTTCACAACTACAATTTCCTCTTCTGTACAAGGGGGAAGCAGCTGACTTCAGAGAGTTTGCAGATGAAAGATGAAAGGCATGATAGGTATTTCTTATTTACTATTTCCACATCCACTGAACTTACTAGGAAAACTACCAAATGTATAGGAACCAGGTGAATCTGCATGTGTTAGAAAGGAGAAGCAAGCATAAAGTTGTCCTGAAAAGAAGTAAAATTTTCCAACTGAAATAGCCAGACTGGCTGAGCTACAGAACCTGGAGTGTCTCCACCCAACATCTTGTGGAAAGGCACTTCCTTCAGAATTAGATCAAGCCTGAACAAAGCTGGAATTTACTCACCTACCTTGGTTCCAGCTTTCCCATTTTCACAGTGTTTCCATATGTGTCCAAAGGATTCGAAATGTTATTCAAAATAGCTGACAAAGAGAGCGATCACTGATCAAAATAATCTGAGTAAATTCCAGAGTTGTACTAGATTGCTACTGATGTGCTGAAAATTCAGGCAATTGATCCTCATTAGTGCTATTGCCAACATGCAAAAAAGACCTGATTCATCCCACCTAGCTGTAGGTATTTAATGCAGACATCTGAATTGGAAGCCAGATCACGTTAGTCGCTCTGTGTAGTCCATGAAGAGTAACAAGCACCCCCTGAAGATAATTCATCCTGACATCTAACTTACCATTTCTGTATAAGTTCATCAGAGGTCAAGATTGCTCTGCAAGCACTGCTCAAACCCTCACGCTCATCGCTGACCAGTGAGAGGCTAGATGCACTGCCCTGGCACTTCTGAGTCCAGTCTCAGTCTCTTATTTCTACTGACCAGAGTTCAAAATGCAATTTGAAAGCCAAATACAGCTTGAACTAAATCTTCAGTTGCCAGAGACTATGCTTACTAAAATCAACCTAATACAGAAGCTTGAGCTTATTTTTAAAACTGTATGATTGACACTGATCTGCCCAGATATAAGGATAATACTCCTAAACAGAGTATAATATGCTCACATAGATTCATCAGAAGCTGAGGTCTCCAACTAGTCCTGACTCTCATTGTTACCCTGACTTTAACATTAAATGTACCCCTACAAAGACTTCCAGTCCTACCAAAAGTAAGTAGGACATGTGGAAGTAGGAATAAGTCCCTGACTCCTAACTGTTAAAATTCCTAATTAATTTCAGCACATGTACCACATATGTAGTACAGAAAAGCTGCCTTAACAGCAAGGAGTGGCTCTAACTAGAACCCTGTACCAAAACTTTAGCATCTGCCTACAGCTATATCATTGATCATAGGTTCAAACTAAAGGGTGACTGACTAGGAGAGCCACAGCCCACAGATCAAAGCTATTTAAGTACATAATAGACACAATACACACGTTGTATACAGACTGACATAAACCAAGCTCTGTACTGACAGTATTTCTCACAGTTAACCTCAGGAACACAGTTGTGCTCCTTTTTTAAATAGAATACAGTATTTAAAATTAATATGTTCCCTTCCTAAAGTATTAAGAATAACTTAATTTTCTAGGATTGATTGTATGGACAAGACCTGTATAATTAAGAAAAGGGGTATGTCCTAATTCTACTTCTCTGCTGAATCACATCCCACAAATTACTGCCTTATTCAGAAAGCCAAACACCCTGCTAATTATAAATTCTTCTATCCCAATTAGGTAATGGAAATAATAACAAATGACTTAAGTAACTAATCACAGCTAAATAGTGCAGCTTGTATTGTGGATACCAAGTATTCCATACGCAAACATACTCATGGAATATGAACAAGGAAAGCGCAGTGTGTCTGCACAAACTCCACAAGTTGAAGAGGTTATGTTCACCAAGCAAAATGCAGCCAATAAAAAAAAATTATTTGGGACTAACATGAAATGCAATTAGTATATCATAATTCAGAAGCTTTCAATTTCAGTGCGTTACTTTATTTTCAAGATGCTGTGGAAGCCCTTTTCTGCCTTTGTACCGTGCTACTAAAAGATTTTACAAGTGGGTATGTTAAAGAGATCTCAGAAAAACCTGCACATAGAGTATTTCTGTCTGACTTACTGTAAATGCATGCAATGTGAAAGACCAGACTGAAAGCTGATTACACTGCTTTTAAACATGTCCCTGAGTGTCATGTGCAGTCTTCACAGTGACTTTTAAGTGTCACATGACTATTATGTAGAAACAAGCTAATCTTTGGTGCATGTTAGCTTGAGGCTTTCAAAAGGAATAATATATTTTCATGTTACCAATCCTGACTACAAAGAAAAAAATTAATAAAACCTCCAGTTAGAAGCACTCCTGGATATGAATATGCTGAACATGGCTTTACACTTTGAAATGCAAGTGCTAGCACATTTAGCTGAGAAATCGGAATATTCTGGCAGCTAACTAGTCAGACTACAGCAGGGCAGGAACATTTTACTCCGCAGCTAGCAGATTATTTGCAATAGTTCATGGATAAAAGGACAGAAGAAGGATACCAAACCTCTGCCTTTGCAGTGCAGTATTAAAACACCCTTGTATGCTCATAAGCAGAAGTACAGTTACCATATAAGAGCAGGAATAATGAAGGAGGAAGATTAGTTGCACCTTCTGGTAAGGAGGAATGGCCAGCAGTTCAGACACTCACCTCTGGTTTGTGACACCCAACACCAGTTCCTTGCCATGCCTCAGCTGATCCGCATTGCACGGGGAGACCCACTGATTGTCTCTGTGCCTTCTCCAGTAAAATGGCAATAGCAGACCACCGTTACTCCACAGGCATGGCAGAAGGAAGCCTGGCAAGAGAGAGGGAGAGGTGCTGAGATGCTGTGAGTATAGCCAGATATGCAGCAGAGGAGATTTAACAGCTGGTTGCCATGGTCCTGCTCCTTCACTTCCTTCTCTGTTTCTCCATTCCCAACCACACAGCCTCAGCTCCTCTCTTGGGTAACTTCTGATGCTCTGTCTGTACAAGAAAGCCAATTCAACTTACGACGCAGCAAAAAGCTCTCTTTTGTTTTGGGGTTATTTTAGTTCTGCCAAGTTGAGTCAGGTTAGGTGGGTCCTAGAGACAGTGGAGAGGACAGCCAGTTTGCTTGCAAATAATACCATTCTCCTAATCTATTTTGCTTTCATAACATGCTTCAAGGACAGCCTGTGCATTTGAGTAAGGGGGTACCAGGTGGCTGTCTTCAGCAAGACAAAACTTTGGGTCTGTGCAGTAGAACATAATAAAGACATTATTTGTTGACTGGATGCCATTGCATCCAGTGAGGTCCAACAGAATATCCTGGGGCACATTAAGAATTGTTAGCTTTGAACAAGTGTTCCAACAAATTATAACTACTGTGTTACAATAAATGTGTAGCGATTGCACGATTTGGTGTGCTTGTCCCCCTTCCAGCATGGCAGAGCAACAGCACATATTGCTCTTACATCTTGCGGCTGTGAAAGTCAAGGCTGCCACCATTTGATGCACAGTGGTTTTCTAAATCTGAAGCATACCGTGCACCTTGCTGTAGGAGACTACTGAGAATATATTCCCGATCACCGCTGATTCTGTCCATGAGGGGGCAGTGATACGCATCTACAATACACCCACCATCCCCCTGAGTCTTGGGATAAGACCTGGGTAAATACAGTTAAAAACATGCCCGCTTCTGCAGAAAACAGCAAGGACAGGCATGAGCCTGTTGGCATCACCCCTGTCCACCTTCCACTTGCCAGCCTGAGTGACTAAACCTTCTTTTAAAGCAGGATCCCTTGGGAACCCCTGTAAACACACAGATGGAGCACAGCCCATGCTCATGACTCTGGCTCTGCAGCGGTGTGTCCTAATTGCTCTGCTACCATGCCCCTATGGGCTGACATAACTTACATTATTAATGGCTGGCGAAAGCTGTTGGAAGCTGCGAACGAGGTTTATTAAACAGATAAATGCACCACCTTGGAGGAGAATGTATACTTTACCTTTCACGGTACCTCCCCTGCAGTATTTGTCCCCAGCTGTGGGGATGAATTACATTGCGTGAAGACGGCAGTCAGGTCATAAAACCTGTAAATATTCCTACCCAGTGTGATTAACAGAGGAAGGGAAATGCAACTGCTCACATTTTTTCCAGATGCTCAGAAAGAATGGTGATTACATTTTGTTTTCTTATTTTAAAAAGATAAATAAGAATATCATCTGTCAAACTTCAAGAATAGATCAACCAGCCTTTCATTCTCAGGAGACTTCCAAATTATCAGTGTTCGGAGTGCAGGGAGCACACCTAGCAATATGTGCTGCAAAGCTCCCAGTACACTAGAAGTGCAATAAATAAATTATCATAACAATAAAGCTGTCTTGAATGTACGTAACAGTTCACCTTCATGTTTAAATTTAGCACACACTATTTCCCACTGTACATCAGTTTTGATTTGCCTATGATAAGGCCAAATCATTATGTGGTGTTCTGATCATAACATAATGGGGCAAGGAATAGGATGTGAAAACTATGTAAGGACAATTTAGGAGAATGAAAGAAAGAAAAATAGACTCCTGGGAAATGAAGCAAACAGATTTGTATAAATCCAGGGGTCTCGCTCTCTGCTACCTGTAGAGGAAGCCTAGGCAGCCTGACTGGCTGATGTGGTGACTACAGCCAGAGGATGCAACAACTGGGCTGGTTAAGACATCATGAATGCCTATCTGAAGTATCTAATGCTGGGGAAGTGTGCCTTCCCTCCCCATACTCCATTAATCTATCAGTCCTTATACTATTCACACATTATTTCTCAATTAAGGCAACTGTTTTCCTTTGGGATTTTTTTTTTGGGGGGGGGGGATGTCATTTTTTTAAGAGCTAAATAATTTTCAGAAATGTGTTTAACTCATTATTTTTCAGAAAGTTTTAGTTTGGTTATAGAATTTCTTATAGAAATTCCATTTTCTGCTCCCTTCCAAAGCTTTGGTTTGGTTGTTTTACCTAGCACATCGAAAAACCCTGGTGGACATAGGACAAGCTAGTTTTACTCTATTGAAGTTGGCTGGTCTGGAGTGTCCTAGGTTTCCTGCTCTGCTGGAGCTGAACACACAGCTCTAACCCACGTCTCCCAGCCCATCACAAATGTTGCTATATAAAACCCAGAAGTGCATTCCTCTAATCTTTGGAACTATGCGGAACCAACTGCATAGAATAATGTCAAGTTTTGGAGCTTGAACTATGACACAGAGACAGCTAAAGAAATAAAATGTGCTGCCATAACATAAATGCAGCCAAAAGGGAAAGAGAAGAAAACTGGAGAGATCAAGAGGGCCAGGATGGACAGCATGTTGCACAGGAGCAATAGCAGTACAGCGTCTGTTCTTCCCCTCCTGCTTTACAGCTGGATTAGGTTAATCTTATAATTTATACAGATCCACTTTCTGGAGTTCTGTACTCCCTCTCATTGGTGAAATCCAGCAAAACAAAACAGATGCTCAGGTAATGGCCTAAGCAGGCAACCATGTAGAGGCACTAAGGGTTGCGATGCTCTTCAGAGCAGGGACAGATGGCAAACACAGGCCTTATCAGAAAAACAAGCCTTCATATTCCCTTCCAAGCACCACTCAGTTTGGCTGGTTTGTAGTTCATTCCTGTCCAAACCAGCTATGTTTGCTGGATATCACCTTTTGCCAGACGTCACCTAAAGCTGGGCAGCATTACTCCTGTCCCTTTTACTCTTCACGTCCATTCCCTTACTGTTCACACAGTTTTCACTGATTATCCATAACAATCTGGTCTGAAAAAAACATTTATTTTTATTTGTTTTTTCCAACTCTGTGCCATTCCTATTCTGCTAATAATTACTCCAAGGAACAATATTTAGCAGAATGGATTTTATACAGCATGTAGCCAGCAGAAGCTGTTGTGAGATGTTGTTAAAGAGAGAACGTACGTTCCACTGCAGCCAAGACTATTATGCCTGATCTCAGTTAGCTAAAAACAAGGATTTTCATCACCAGCTTACCATTTAGCTATTGTCACTGCAGGAAAGACTAATTTCTTTTTTAGGTTTTCAACTAATAACAGTTTGATAAATACATTATTTATTATTGCATATAAATGCACCCAATGTAGATGTTTTGGGGTTTTAAGCTATTTTCTAGGACATTCTTCTTTCTCTCTCTTCTAGGACATCCTATTTTTTATGTCTTTTTAGACTGGATAACAAATAGGTTCCAATATTAGGAATGCTTTTTCTTAGTTCTGTATTTTCTATATTGTGCCTAGATTTATTTTTTTTTTTAAAAAAAAAAAAGGTCCTGTAAGCCTGAAAACTCAACTGGCACCAAATTGAAACTGAAGTAGAAAGCTTTTTTAAATGCTTTTCAAACATTGTTTTAAGCTGGAATGTTTTTCTTGGCATACCTTTTTGCCTTTGAAATGCACAGACCACCATTCTTGATATGTTCTTGTTTTCCTTGTATTTTATTTTAATAAGATGCATCCCTTGGGAATGCAGCATGGTGAGTCCCTTTTCATAGGGTGGCTCTGTCATGTAACTGTTACATCTCTTCACTGCCAAGTATGCGATGTATATTTTTGTTAAGTGTTTATTTAAGTGAGGTTCAGAGATTTTCACAGACTTAAAGCAAGTGTCACAGACTGACACCAGATGTAATATCTAGTGGTAACCCCAGAAAATATTAAAAATCAGGTGTTTTGTTGCAGGGGAGCCAGGTAAGCAAGTCTTGGAGCTGTTCAAATAATGTAAAAATCTTCTTGAAATAGCCTCACTGAATTCAATACTTAACCTCTCCATTACCAGTTGTTCAGAAATATTCCAAGACCCAACACTCTGTCCTAACAGAATGCTGCAAAAAGCAGTTTCACAAACTTGGTTGACAGGTGATATAGGAACATGCAGAGAAGGATGGAAGGGGAAAAAATTGGTTTATAAAGATGTGTCTTTGATGAGAAGACAGTAACAGTATGACTCATAAAATACAACTTTAAAATGCTGTCCCCTTAATTCCCCAGTCTCATGATTTTAATTTAGTATCAGGATTCTTTAGAGGGTCAAACTGTTAGCCTTACAGTGACTGGGCTATCTGTACTGAAAAGATCTCAACACTTACAGATGGTGAGCAGTCCATGCAATCCATTGGTCAAATACAGCTGTAACGATTACTTCAAGGCTTTCTAAAACTTAAATGTGTTCATGGATACTTGCCAAAAGGAATAAAAAAGAGCTATGTAGGCTGTTTGGAACACATAGTTACATTAGTTCTCATAGATCCTTTCTGTTGCTGACACAGCCCAGAGGCTAAAAATTTTCTGTCTCAAAAAAATTAAAAATAAAATCAGTCTGCACTGGCAGAAAATTAAAACCTTATCAGGAAAGCTCCAGAACTTTCAGTGGATGTAATGATCATACCATTCATCCAGCTTGCTGGCAGCTCATCTTTAAATCCACTATTGACACTCTTCCATTATTCCACAGTGCTTGAGGATCTCCTGAACAAAAAAAAAAAAAAAAAAAAAGGAAAGAAAAACAATTATTTTGGGAATTATTATGATGTTGGAGCTCACTCATGCTTTCTTGTACTTTGAAATGATTCAGTTTATTTTTCCTTCCCTCTTCACTTGATCCAAATATAGCACAGACCACTACATATTCTCAAAGTTTCACTTTGATTCAGACTTCTTGGACATCCACACTGTATGTAAATCCTGTGTGTTTTCTTGCACATCAGTCTCAAGTTCAGACTTTCTTGGAGCGTTAAAATATCTATTAGACAATCATATCTTCCTATCACACACCTCTTAAGATTGGTCTTCATTTCCCCTTTTTTACTTCTTCAAATAAACTGAAATTAATAGTTAATGTTGCTACTCATGAAGAGAACAGATTCCAGGGTTATATGATATGGCAGGAAAACAGAAAAACTGTCCTTCTTGTGTAAGCCTTACATATATTATGTTAAATTTGGTATAGAGAAAGCAAACCTTCCAGGTTCTTGGCAACCTAATTCCATCACTACTTGCAGATGAAATGAGAGGACTGGCAAAGGTAGGAGGGCAGAGAAGAAGAGTGGGGTTTAAATTACATACACTTGGTAATTCATTGCAAAAATTAAGCCTAATAGGTACAGCTGCTTCACGGGCATGGAGACATTTCAAATGGCCAGCATTGTCCTTGACAGCAGGTGGTGTTTTGGATAAACAGTATCAGGAAGTAGCTAGCAAAAGGCAAAAGAAACACACTTGGGAAAACTGTGTTGGAATTTGATCAAAACTTTTTCCAGACAGCTCAGCTTCTAAGAGACACGCAGATCATTTCAGTTCAAAAGCAATATCCAGCTGGGGAAAAATCCCCAAGACAAAAAACTGCACAGCAGCAATACTTGGTCAAAAGGGCTTGCGTTACTTTAATAATTACTTGCATGATACATATCAGCCACTGCTTCAGCAGTAATATCCCAATTTGAAGTTCCAGTGTTAAGACTTCAGCCTGAAAAAGCTGGAAAGAACAAAAGAAAAGGAGGAGAGGAATGTCCCACAGCATCGCTGCTTCCAATGTAGAGTCCTCTTGGGAGCACTGTAACCTGGGTACTGCTGTCCCCCTCACCACTGTATATTACAGAGAATCAGCACTGCAAATGTGCAAGGGCCAGATAGAGCTGCTGTGAGAACCACTCCTGAATGGGTGCAAGCCTAAGACCTGTATTTAAGCATCTGCAGTGTTACTTTCAGTGTTACATTCTTATTGCTAAGGGATTCAGAAGTTTGGGACCCCAAACTCTTATGTGAAGAGTCACCTACAGAGAGAGAAAGGGTTAGAGAGAATAGACAGCAGCTTCATCATGCAGGTGAAGTGGGATTATCCATCTCCAAATAAAAGCTCTGCAGAAAACAGCTTTCTCAGGCCAGACAGACTTTTGGATGAGTTCCCATTGGAATTATCCACAGTACAAAGCTCGCTATCTTCTACTCTGAATGTGAGTCACATAAACACATACAGAACCATGTATAGATAATGTAATAATTATTTTAAAAGACACTGAAAATAAAAAGCACACAAAAGTCACCTTTGGAAAGAATGGGAGAGAGAAAACCATACCTAGCAGATGACAATCCTGTCACTTAATGCACTTCTGGAAGACATTCAACCCTGTGACACACAGCGTATAAGAACTGAAACAAAACTTACATAACATTGCATTACATTGACATAGTTTTCTAGGTAGAGGCACTGGCTGCAATTCATATAAACATATCCATGGAAAAATAATATCTCATCCACATGTACAAGATTTACCAAATAAGAAGAAGTATCACAGCCCTTCACAATTATCATAACATGAGCTTCATAAAGTGTGGGTATGAAAAAGAATATCCAGTGTTTCCTAACAGGAAATAGCTGATGTGGGTTGATGTGGGTTTTATTCAATTGTTTTCTGCCTTGCAAGGTAACAGTCCATGGATGCTACACCACACTTCTGTGGTGCCCCATACAAGTCTAGTTTTAGAAGCAGTCTGTATTTTCAGTTTGATCCAACATCAAGACATATTTTACATTGTCCTAATTCTTATTTTGTTCCATGTAAAGCTAGATCAACAGCATGTAAATCTCAACCTCCTCAACAGAAACCACAATTAATGTTTAAGGTATGAAGACTATTTTAAAAAGAGTTACGGTGCAGCCCTCGGCCTGCTAAGCAAAAATTCAAAACTGAAACTGCACATTAAACATTGCAAAACAGAAAGTGGAGGTCATCAGCAGCCGGATCTATAAACATATTTAAGTCTTTTTGTTCTTGACAAGTATGAACTAAGCATTCGTTAAAAACCTAACTGTGGTAATTGTCAGTAAACTTGTGTATTTGCACAACACCTTGGAAAAAGGCATAAATAAGCCCAACCTTTTGCTGAGAATTTAGCAGCAGAGCTTCCACTGTATTTCAGGGTGTATACTTTAAGAAGAGAAGAGGTCTGCATCAGATCCTAGGGAGTTCAACATAAACCCAGTGAGCAAGAATTGAGCACAGCATACTTCTCTTCTTTTCATCTTTTTCCTCATGTGATGCAACAAAAGATATGAAATGCTTCCAGACAGGTTGATCCAAGTGGATAAAAGGAAGATACTGAAGGAGTTTCTGCTATTACAATACACTCACCATAAAATAATTTTTATTTCCCTAGCCTTTGATTGCTCCAATTGCATCTAGATGCAGATGCTACTTCTGGCCCTTGTGCTACCTCAGCAATCTGCTCAGAGAATTCTCTCAAGCTGTGTCTATACTATGGGAACCAGCAGTGTTTTGCAAATCTCAGGTATATGCATACCTGGCATGTCTTGTCTTGACCTGGGCTATATCAAGACTCAGGGTTACTTGCTGGCATCCAGCTTGCAAGGAAAGAAAAGTGCACAGATTGCTTTCTCATCCTTTTTCCTCCATAAACTCTATTTTCTATAAGGAGAAAATGTAGGCAGGCAGAGTAGGAGGGTATCACAATGTGGTCCAGTAGATGCTCCCATTTAGATCTTTCAAGAAACCTTAAAAGAAATTAAATAATAAGATTCATCTTTCATAATGGTGCTTATCCATGGTTTTGTACATCTTTAAAGGAATAATCACTCTGCAAAGTTACAGGCAACAATATAATTAATTTTTTTGTCCCTACGCCAACTTTCTGCCACCTCAGCCAGAGCCAGGACTCCCTCCTGCCTATCTGTTTTGTACCAGTCCCGCCTGGGAAACACTCTGTGTTGTCCAGGCTCAGAGCAGAGCTCTGTTAGGATGCAGTCGCATGGATGTGCACAGGGCAGTGTGTGCTGTGATGACCACATACACACAAAACTGAAGAGGACTAGAAAAACTGCACGTGGGATCTTCTCTGCCATTTCAAACAACAGCACGCTGACTCTATCCCAAGGGCTACTAGGCCTATGTCAGCCCATTAAACATTTTGTGGAGGTGGAGAGAGGTTCTCTCACAAAGCCCATGCGTTTTGTCTAAATTCACAATTCTGCATTTCATAAAAATCAGAACTATTTTCACCCAAGTCAAGTATCAACTGTACTTACACTGGGATTAAATGCACTGCTGCTTTTAGAGAGGAACGTGTTTGGCAAGCTTAACTATCAGCTGCATTATCTCAGCAGTTTCTAATGCTATACCACTAGCTCAAAACATGTTATCAGCTGTTGTATTTTGGATGTGCACTAAAAAGCCACCAGATACTTATCACAGTAATATTTCTACCACACAGTTAGCAAACCCACCTACATAAGTATTCAGCTTGCTGTTCCTCCAGTGTAGTGAAGTCATTACCTACAGCATACAAAAGCTCTGTCATGTTCCTTAAGTGTAAGCTTTGGTTTGCATTAGGGGGGGAAAGTCATACCCATACAGCTCTGCTGGTTGAATTCGTGATTTTGCATCAGTGTGGCTGCAACAATTCAAGTTCCAGTGCAGATACATATAGTCAGATTGATCTCATTCCAATGTAGACATTTGAAAGTTATATGTCTAAATCTCATTTGTGTTAAGCACCCTGTACAGTCAGTGGAGAGGGACTGACACCTCCAGGATGATTTCTCTTAGATATTTTACATATGTAAACTGAAGGTACTATTTCTCCCCTTGACTAAAAGGAAACCCAGGACACTTGGCTAATTTATATGTGCCTAAATTTGGGAAGATGGACCCCATGTATAGCATCATAGAGCTTTATACAGGGAGAGTCTATTTTTCTTCTCAGACCAGAATAAGGTATGTCAGTATAAGCATTCCCATTTAAGTATAACTGCATCCCACTGGGATTTGGGTTGGTTAGAAGTACACTGCTCTGCAAAAAATGTCCAGTGCAAAAAAATTCTGTGGTATTTTAAAATGCCTGTAGCTGGCCACTGCCACTAGAGAAGGAGGCAATCCATACCCCAGACTTTCCAAATCCCAATCTGGAATAATTTATTGTTTGAAAGAAAGAATTTACATGACCTACAGTATCTCAGTCAAAAGATGTAGCTTGCACATATTGAATTTTCTCCTGCATGTAATAAAATATGAAGAAAAAAATAAAACACCACACAGTCTTTCATTGTGACAACTCCTTAGAACCAACTCCTTTTCTTCACTTTCTCCACGTCACCAAATTTTTTTGGGGATCCTTCAGTCTTTTCTACAAGCGCTTCACCTTATCACAGTGCCTTTTTTATCAGTCTGTAAAGACAGGCGGTGTAGATAGCTTTCCTTACTAGCTCAGAGAAAAGGATGATGTAGCTAAAAAGTAGTAAGGTAATAGACAGAGTCCACTATTTACCTATTATAGCTGGGCTGGTCATTATATCTGGGCTGGTCACCTAGGAAATTACTCATGTCTCCACTGCATTGATAGGATGTGGTCAGGGTCATCCCTCCTGCAATGCTGAGAGTCTCACGGCAGAGGCTCCCTAAGGTATCACTACAGCGCAGCTCATGTTCATGGAGTAGGCTGGTCCCTGCTATCACTGCA
The DNA here is from genome assembly GCA_028020825.1 of Podargus strigoides. NCBI lineage: Eukaryota > Metazoa > Chordata > Aves > Caprimulgiformes > Podargidae > Podargus > Podargus strigoides. The sequence continues at coordinate 122,083,800 of CM051663.1, read as the reverse complement.
TTGCTGTGACTACACATAAGGTAGCTGGGAGTGTAGCTCCCCTGGATGTGGCTATCTGACTCATCATCACACTTCTGGCCACAGTCTATACATGCCTACTTTTTCAGCATATGCTTCTGTAGTGATCTCAACAGTTTCAAGCCCTTCTCTTTCCCCATGAGGAATGATCAAGTAATGTTAACTACCTTTATGCTGAGGAACTACTCTGCAGGAAGGTCCAGCTCCTTTCTTCCCTGGCTGTGAAGGGGCTCCTTGTTTTGTGAAGAAGTACCCTGTGTTCCTATGTGAAGTCCTCTTGTACTCCTACTGTTTGTTTCCCACCAGGAGTCTTTTGTTCCTCCTCCTCTCAAAGAGGCTTCTCGTTCCCATTCCTGCCCTAGGATGACCACCTCTGAACTCTGCCATCTGGGGCAGATCCAGATCCCACCTCTCCTCCTGGGCAGATTCACTGCTAGCATTTCTCTATTTTCATTATCCCAACCCAGTGAGTGATCTCCACAAAAGCACAAACTGACCAGAGAATCAACAGCCCTTTTGCACTTCCAACTTTCTCAAGGCGAGTGGGCCTCCAGCTGCCCCTTGATTTTTGTTTCACTTGTCAGGGACCTGGAGGAAAGAGGAGCTGATGGTCTTTGGTTACTAAACAGAAAAGCAGATTGTTTACAGTATGATAAGGAGTCTGGTATGGGCTGTTCTCTCTTTGCTCTGCCAACTCCAGACTGCTCCACAAAGGTTGCAATGACCAGCACATGGGCTAGATGTTTACCTTAGAGACTTTCAGCTCTCTAATCCTATGCGATTCAAAGTTAAGCACAGCTCAAATTATAATCAGATGTTGTATTTGTAAAGTGTTAAAACCAATTAACAAACAGCTGACTAAAGAAGAAAAATCCTACATTCCCAGCAGCAAATAGATTGACTTCTGTTGTTTGTCATACTGTACTCTCTGTTCCATTGCCTGCTCCAGAAACCAAATACCTCATTTTATTCACATTTCTGAGATACTTTATCCACCATAGCTTAATATTTTCTTAGCACATAACTTTGTGAAATATGATCTCTCTTTTTGTCCTAGTTGAATGATTTTTCATGTTTTGATTAGTCTGAAGAGAATAATGGAATACTCGTTATACAGATAAACAATTACCATATATGTATTGAATTTAACCAAGACTTGGAACTTCCAAGCAATCTATATTTTTCTCACTGAAAAATAACAAATACAAGAAGCATCAAGATATTCGCATCACCACAAAATGAAATCAAAAATGTGTTTGTGACAGAAAGGATAGAATTCACCTTTTCTAATGCAGGAGTTTAAAACTCAGATGCTGAAGTGTAGGGTCGTCATTCTTGACTCCATATATAGTCAGTGAACATACTGAGCACCTCTTCAAGACAAGTCATCTTACCCTGCCTTGTGACTACCATCAGATTCATTGCTCCCTGGAGGTCAAACTCTCCCTCTTTTGACTGCAAAGAAAGCCCAGGAAGACCAGTTTAGATTTGCATGTTTAATTTTTAAGTATCTAAAACAGAGTGAGGTTTTATTTGATTTGCAAGCAATTAAATAGTTCTTAAGTTTCAAAATTACTAAAAAATGAAGACCAAAACAAACTCACAAATCCAGTTACCTGAAATGAGATAACAGAAATCTCAACTTCTACAATGGTATGATGGTAGCTCTGAGACAACAGCTTTAGTGTCTGGAGCAACAAGAAGACTGCACCAGGAAGAAGCATGAGGAACACGGACCCATCAGTTTTGGAAATCACCTAGACTTATAGCAATGTATTATTCAGAACTGCATGATCTTAAATGATGTCTTCATAAGCATTTAGGAAATGCCATTCTAGCTAATTCAAAAAATTGGTTAGACCACAACCAAAGATACTGTCCTTATTTCAAGACATGAAAGATGAAGTGGTAAGTGTGCCACAAAGCACCTTTGTTCTTTGTTAAATCAGGAGCATACTCCACAGAAAAGGCATTGGCTTTGCTTTCAGAGAAATGCCTTACATGATGCATCTTAAGCTGTGAAGGAATCAATGCAAACTCCTTATGTAACAGTCTGAAGTGGGAAAAAAGGTCAGAACCTCCTAATCGTTGTAGACAATCTGTCCAAAACACTGCACAAATCAAATATTTTAGGAACAAGAAGCCCAACTCTTCAAAATCGCACTTCATTCATTTCAGTGAATCCACTGAGATGAAAGCTACAACATACTGTGGGAACAAAATCATCAGTGAAGTTTACATCTGGAGATGCCTGACATGCCTGAGACGAAAAGTTCCCAAGAAAATCCAGAAAGGACTGGCAAAGCCAGCTTTCCAAATTTGCTAATGTAAGGCTAGCAGCACTTCTATTATTACATAATGGATTTTACAGGTATTCAGACATTATTTTTTCAGGAAGACTCAGAACTATTTCCTGTCTTATGACAAATGTGGGGGAATGTTAATTAAACAACAGGTTTCTGCTATACAATTCTCATTTCAGTCATGACTAATTACTCAGCTTTATCTGTTGAAAGCCAACTGTTATCTTACAGAAAGTTATTGAAGCCAGTTCAAAAAAAATCTCCATTTGCTCAGCCAATCTAAATATCAGGAAATTTTTTTCCAGAATCATAAAAGTTGGTTTAAATTATTTTCCTGGGACTGAAAACAATGCTGGGAGCAAGGAGGGTATTAAATATGGTTTAACTTCACAGCAGGAGAATTACACCCCAGCCAGCATAAGACTCTTGTAACACCGCAGCCAAGACAATTGTGTATTGTTCCTCTCCAAGATTTCCATTGTTCATAACTTTTTCAGATTTGCAAGACACTCCTTTTTGACATATTTCAAAAACAGTGTTATAATGCATAGTTCTGCACTATGATTAAATTTATCCTTTTCTAATGAAGTGCGAGATACTAACTTCTGCTGCAAACTGTGTTTTCTTTAGTCATAAGCATAATCTCAAAATTTTTGAAGCAGCTAAAGACTGTCAAAGACCACCAGTGCCATTACCACACAATCCTGCCTAACTTCTTTTCTGGTTCTTCTGTCAATATGAACATTTTTAAAGGAACTACGGTATTCATATTCTAGAGAGACTTGCCACACAAAACATTATCTACAAAATTCAATGTAGTTTCTGAAGGGAATGAAACTACCATTACAATATATCCCTTTCTTTTCCTTTCCCCTTCCCTTCTCCTCCCTTTGCCCAAACCACTCCAAATCATGTTGCTGCTTTACCTTACTACTGTGATGAACTATGATAGTGTTTTGAGAGTGTCATACAACATAACCACACAAATTTTTGTCATGCTTACTCCATCCAGATGTGATGCAACCTATTTTTACGGTGTCTGGAAGTGGGCTGACATTAAAGTGAATGAACAACTGTTAGTGACAGTTGACACAAAACTATGTCTATCTTTATCAGTCATGCTGGTCAGTCTGATAATACTGCTCTGATTACAGGAGTACACTAAAACCAATTAAGTTATATTAAATCACTACCTGTTGCCACATCCTAAAATTTGCATAGTTAAGCATTTATGAGCTGCCACACAAAGCAGGTTTGAGCTCTGAACTCTTCACACCAAAAACCCTGCAGGACCTCCTCATGGATTTCATATGCAGAAAGCAGAGGCAGGTAAGATAGGCTAAGTAAAGCACTGGGCAGGATTCATGTAGTAATGGACCCAAAAAAAAAGCTACAAAAAAAGGCAAATTATTTTTCTTCTTTTTATATGAAGAGCATAGATTTCAGTCCAATGCTTTGTGGACAGACTTCCTCCCCCTACCCTTTATTCAGAGAAAATACTGATCATAATTCAAAAGTAGCAGCTGATCTTCCTTGTCATACTTTCAGGGATTGATAGCAGCTGCTCTGAACAGGACTGGACCACCATGCATGTTTGCTAGTGTTTTTTATTAGTCTCAACTCATAGTTCTTATTTATTCTGTCTTACCCATTCTTGTCATTTTTGCTTCTTCAAAGTAATCTTTTGCATTCTCCTCCCTTCCTAGTGCTCCTTACACTCCCTGATACTGGTTTTACCCACACACTGACTCTGCTTCTCGCTTACTGTAAATCTTTGGTTCTACTTTTGTCTGTGCACCTACTGACTCTGCTGGCTCTAATGCTCTGGCACTCTGTCCTGCTCCACCTTCTCCTCCTGGGTTTCCTTCCTCTCCTCCCTCTAATGATTGCTTTCCCTAAATTCCAGTCAATAGAGAGGTCAGGAACAGGCAGCGTCACAACCACATGGAAAAGCGTTTCCTCTACTTCCCATTTTGAGATAATCCCTGTTCCAGATGGTTACAAGCATTACCTGTTTGTGAACTGCTAGTGTGGATTTGCTCTAAAATTAGGCAACAGAGTTTAAGAGCATTAAATTGCAAAAGAGAGAGAGAGAAACAGCAGAAATTGCCATGTTGGTTGTTACAGCTGCTTGCCACACCTATAATTAGCATTGTCTGACAATTTCCATTTCATCGTGTTTTTTTAGTTCTGAATACTTGGCCAGATCTCCATCCCCGTAGCTTAAATTTTCCAGCTGGACATCTGTTTTAAGAACGTATCAGTCAAAATGGTGCAACACCATGTAAGAATGAATCCAAAGAAAAGCCTGCTTTGCTCACATTTCACTCGTGTTAAAAAAACACAGCTAAACGTTTTCTTTGGGAACTTTTATATGCCTATATTTGGGGACAGAAGTTTGAAGCTTAGCAGGGAATAACCTGGTGTAAGAGAAGATCTTTTTCTCGCGTACATGGGAGGACAGGAGATGGGGATGAGGGTAGTCAGAGACAGGAATCTTAAGGATTGAATTTAGGAAATGTGGAAAAAAGGGTTAGAGTGAACAGAAAAAAGCTGTCTACACAAGGCAGAAGGATCGAAGCCCTCCAGGACACGGTCCCCTTCAGAGAAGGCATCTCACCATTCTGCTGTAGCAAACACAACATGGACAAACTAACCCCCTCCACTCTGGTGAGGGCACACATGAAGGATGGAAATAAGTCCATTTAATCTAGAGGCTTCAAATAGCTTACACAGGGCGTCAATATCATTGCTATGTTGGTGAAATTGCTGCTGTTCAAAAATCTAATCAAGTAGGCTTCATATTGTGAAGCATTTTCTATTTGCCTTTTAAGCTCTGTGAAGTGGCACACAACAAACCTGTCACAGAAAAATAAATAAATCTGAGGCCGCAGAAAAGTATTAGGAAATGGCAGAGTTGCTTACCTTACCTTATCTTCATCTCCTCTGCACTACAATGTTTTTGCTCTACAATATAATCTTTCACTGCAGGAATATATACGGTTGGTTTGCAAAGACCATGTACCTCATTCAGTGCACACAAGATCCTACTCAGAGATGTCTTCCGGAGAAGACTACTGGCTCTTCAGCCTTGCTTCTTTAGCTGCAGGTGTTGTAAAGTGTGCAGTAGATTTATATCTTCCAGAAGAGAACGGATCATTCCACAGCTGAACACTTCCAAGAATAAATGGATTCTATATTTGTCTCTGCCACAGGCTTCCACAAAAGGTACTTTATAGACCTGCATTGTTTCAGGGATATGTATAGCTCCCTAGTACATGAAAAGAGCAAAGTGCCTATGCTTAATAAATCCCTCGACTATGCTTGTTTTTCAGCCTGCCTGCCATCTTGTCCCTAAATACCTCTACTGGAAGCCTGAATCCCCACTACCCAGAACACATGCCAGCCAGAAGACTGTGAATCAGAGATGGCTGGACTGCCATGTCCTGGCTCCCAAAAATGTGGGAAAGAGTTAGAACCTGCAAATCCTTCAGCCCCAGAGCTAGAAATAGCAGCTATACTGAGATCAAGACACTTCTATTAAATAAAGGGTTTAATGACAGCAGAATAAGGAGTGCATTGTTTACTCTTATCTACCTAACTGCGAAGGCATAAGTAGAGACAAAGTACTCTTTGCATTTCCTGCAACTGAAACCACGTCTATTTCTTCCTTCTGGTAAAACTGGACAGCCACTGCATGTGAGTCATCCTGTAGCAAAAACTCTTTTTTTTCTGTTAGTGTCAGGGTCCTAAGTGCACCTAGAGGCCTTACAGGTGCTGATGAACCTCACCCTGGCCTCTCCTGCTGCCCTGCCCATAGCCCAGGACCACATTTCAGCTCAGTCCAGAGCCATCAGTCCCTGTGCTAGTCAGTGCCAGCCTCTAGCCCTGCCTCCTGCATGGATTTCAGATTCACATTGCAGCCTTATCTCCAACCCTGTCTTTGGCCACATCTCCTTTTGTTCCCAGATGGACACCCTGGATGGATCCTGGACCTGGTTCATCACTCCCCCAGTCTGGGGCTGTTGATGGGGCCTGTTACAGCACTCCCTCTGCCCACAGGAAAGCACCCCATCAGTTAGGGTACAGCCTGCACCAGGGTGACTGTCAGCCCCAAGGTCCCTGTGCCACAAAGGACAAAGGCTCTATGAAGCACTAGATAGCCTTCATTTGGCTTCACTTCTAAAACGCTTAGTCTCCAGGTAAGAATTGGGTCCAGCTGTGACGAGAAATCGTTCTCCAGAATATGAGGTTAGATGGGCACTGTCCAAATCCTGCCTCCCCTGGACACAGGGTGTATGTCCTTTAAATTCCTGTTTTCTTGTTCTTCCATTTCATAAATACTGTTAACCTTCTATGAGAATAATCTGGTGACTCAACACCCATGCAAGTCAATGCTCCTCATTCATCTCCCACATACCTCCGCTTTTTGAAGACTATGAAGTACAACTAAAGCACCTTTTACAAAATGCTTTGGCAGTGCATCAGATCCCTCCACCCCCAAACACCTTTTGCTTTCAGAAACTGTATCTGAATTGGACACTGGCACCTATAAAAAGCACTCTCTTGAGTGCCATCTGTCAATGAGTCTTCAGCAAGGCTATAAAACAAGGGCGCTGACAAACACATGCCAAAACACAATGCACGTCAGTTTGAGCATTTACAAAAAATATTCCAGGTTATATAACCAGAGCAGCAGTCCTATATGTTCCTCAGCCTCTTTTACGTCAGCCTCCTATCAGAGCTATTCACTGTTGGCTTTGTGCCTTTTTCCATCAACCAGGCTCAACAAAGGGGATATCATCTGCCCCTTTGCCAGTTTTAACACCAGAATCAAGATGATGAGGAGCCACAGCAAGTGGTAACCCTGTGCTGTGATGTAGTTTGAGGTAAGTAGAGACAATGTTTTCCAGAAAAAATGTATCCAAAGCAGACGTAAGCCTGTTGAACCTAAAGCATGAGTCTAAAGGTCGGGTCATAGGAAAATGGCCTGATAATTTGGATGCTGGATGCCCACCCCAGCTCTGCTACTGACATGCTGTATGACCTTGAGCTATTTCTCTTTCTGCTCACTTCAATCCTTTTGTTCATCATAGCTATTCCAGTTAGAAACTTAACCCTTTCTCCAGAGACCTTATTTGACAAATCCTGTTACCATTTTAGCATTCTTTACATGGTATGATCACCTCCAGTGACTTGGCACATTCCTGCATGGCAAATTTACATAGGATGAGTCTATACCATGCAAATATGCGCAGCTTACTGGTGGTGGCTCCTGGAAAGGGAGTTATGTTCTTCCTCCGCAGCCATAGGAGTGGTTCCTGACTCCATGCTGGCCGATGGGCAGGTGCAGGAGGAGGTATCTCAGTGTCTGCAAGTTGCCAAAATATCTGCTTCCCATCGTCTCCAAGATAACGACGGCAGACTGAATTTTGTTGTGTGTACTACTTTGGCATAGCTGCAGTGCTGCTGGCAGCTTCCATTTTAGCCTGGGGCCACCTGCTACAGCTGACAGAACCAGTACATGTTTGTAAAACAGTCCACTGCTGTGGATGAAGACCTGCCATGCTTCCATCAGCAGTCTGTCCCTGTACCACCTCATCAGACTTGTGAGCCCAGAGCAAACTCATCTGGCACTAGTCCAGGAGTGCCGGCATCACCTGGCTCTGCATGGTGCAGGGCTATAGTGCAGCTACAGTTCCATGTACACCTGTAAAACCCCGAAAAAGACAACCCTCAAAGAGATCTGGCAAGTGTGGGGGAGGGAGGGGAAGGCACAGGGGAAGGCTACTCAGCAGCAGAGCAGTGTGAGCAGAGGTGGTACTGAAATGGCAGCTAGTGACAGCAGGCAGTCAAGTGACTGAACTGAACAGCAAATTTGACTAATGATCTTGAGTGCTGAATTCATTTTCAAAGTCCCATGGGAAGCTCTTAAAAATGTTTTTGCTGAAGACACTGAGGAAGGCAGGTATGTATTTCCCTGTCTTTTCTGACTGCCAAGAATTAATTTTTCAATTTTTATTCATATTCTTAACACTGAATGGGTCAGGAAGTAGTCATGAAGCAGAACAGCTCTGAAAACTGCCTCTACAGAAACATTTATCACCCATACCATTTTCTGCACTGGTTTCATAAGGAGCCATCACTGGGAAAAGAGACAAATCACTAGGTTGGCACTTGCAGGTCCCAAGACCTTTCTTCAGTGAAAATAATAATGTTAGTGAGAGGATATGATATGCAATGACACGTCTCTGGCTGTCACTGCATCCATCAAGTTAGGTCTAGGAGTAGAGAGAAAGGATGAAGATAACTCATGAAGAGCAAAGAAGACAAAATACTTGAGTTTTAATCTGAGATTTTAGGCCGTGTGGTATAAAATCAACTATTTAAATCAGAATGGGCAAGTAATTATAGTACACTCTTCCACTGTATTATTTTGCTTTTATTTCAGAATTTCTCTTTCCTAAAACAGAACCTCAAAAAAAGCAGTGCTTTAGATATTTGAGGATTTACAGCTTCTCTCATCTCCTGTTTTGTTTAGAGCCTTTTCAGAAAAGCATCAACAATAAAGAGTCAAAAAGAGGACATGAACTGGGAATTCAACCACTAGTCCCAAAATAGAAAAGGAAGAGATAGTAGTCTGTTTCCTGACATGAAAGGTCCCAGAAGGGAAGGCAGCAGGCTTAAAAAAGAAAAAACCTCTTCCTTCCAAGGCAATTTTCAGATTTTCCCCCATTTTTCTCATACCAAGATATTATCAACATCAAATGATTCTCCCCAATACTTTTGCATTACAACAGCATAGTCTAGTGGAAAACTTCCATCAAAATGTCATGAGCAACTCTATTCAGTAACTCCTGTTGCCGTGGAGATCTTCTCAAGGTTACAAATAGGACATTAGAAATAATATTTTCTCAGCCAAGCTGCTCCTTGCTTACCCAGCAAAGAACTGGTCACATCACCGCTCCCAAGAGCATTCACCTGCTAGGAGGGAGGGGAAGGCCAGCCTGAAATGGAGATTGTTACATATTCCAGACAGATTGAGTCATTTTGTGAGCTACTTAGCCTGCTTACAAACAGTTATTCCTGACTTTATTTTTAATTTATCTTCCTTTTCTCAATAAACATATCTGGGAATCTCTAGGCCCTATGTAAGTGTTTAATGTTTTCCTCTAAAGGTAATGTGCCAAACTCTCCACTCCTATGTCTGCATTTTAAGCTTTGTCTTTGCCTTTTTCCCCCTGCAAAAAAAAATTATCCCGCCTTTTTATGCCTCCAGTTCATATGGTTTCTATCTCTGTCTATTTTTAGAGAGCAGGGAATGGTAGACAGCAGATAGCTGTTGATACCAGACAATGCCAGGTGAGAACTAGGCTCCAAGGATAGTCATTATACTCTTTTTGTAGGTAGTGCTTCCAGTTTGAACCTTCAAAGTACAGATCATGCCTGTCTAGACTTAGATATTAAGTTTCTCAAACAATTACATGGTCTTGCTTGTGTTTGTACACATGGATGTACATATCTCTTTACTCAAATAACAGTAACGGACTACATCCCCCCAACCTGATAAAACCAATGAAGTAGGGTGTTTTAAGCCGCATCCCTTAAAGGAGTTACTATGGGATATATCTGCTCAACAGCAGGGAGCACACTAATACAAGACAGACCCACCTTCTGCTTTTATTCATTAATAAGAGGCCTTCTCGCAGCTGCCTGTTTGAATCCAGAGGTTCTTCTTTCTATATCACTCCTCACACCATAGTTTTCATGAAGTTTCTTGATTATCAGCTTCAAAACTATCTCTTTTCCACCTATCCAAGAATTGTCCTCAGTACTCCGTGCCCCAAATTCACCTGGTCTCACTCTTTCTGGTCTACTAATCTTCAACAGTATGGTAAATTTTCCTCCAAGGCAACAGGAAATGGACCCAGAAGTGCCATGGCTATGGGACATTAGGCACTCATCCAGTCCAGTATAATTTCACTCATCTGGTTCAAATGCAATAAAATATTTTTGATGGATTAATTCTGCACTGGCAGTTTTTATGCCAGATCAAGCACTGCCCATCTTTGCATGGCCACTGTAAAGCCTGAATAAACACACAGAGCCAATGTCCACAGCAGAATGCATTTAACAAAATATGATCATGTGCCCATCTGTCCTCTGACTCCGTGTTGTACCACTGGGTGACCCAGGAGGGGGTATGTCAGACAGGAACAGTCATGGTACAAAGGCCTGGGGGAACTCACAGTCCATACAGAAGTGGGGGATTCTCCCCTAGACCATGGGTTTACAATTAGGTCTGCAGAAACTGCTGTTTGCTGGGGCAACTTCTGATTTTCTAGCAGCAGCACCTTTGGTTTGTTCTCCTCCCAAGGGTGCGGGGAAAGGCCCACACCCCAGTAATGCAGGCTAACTGGTTGTACCTTGAAGGTTTGGCCTCAGTCCTCTGAAGTTGGGCAGTTTCATCACCCTAATGAGGGGTGGACTGCACCACTCCTTGGTGACAATATCTGAACTCTTCAGAGCAGATGATTAACAGAGTCTGACATTCCACTTGCAAAACTATTGATAGCTTATCACTCCTCAAACATGTCTTTAGGTTGGAGAATTTTTAGCTACCTGTGGTTTTATAGCTTCCCCAACCTTTGGCCATGCTATGCTTAAGCAATTCAATAAAAATGACTGCTTCAGCAACAACTGAAGATAGGAGGAAGCAGGAACCCCTTTATCTGGCACTGCCACCAGATGCCTCATACCGTGGAACCACAGCCTGAGGTTTGAACCTCTAAGAGGTCCAACCTCTTGAAAAAAGTCTAACCAACCTCTAAGAAAAAAATCAGGCCATCTTCTGATGACTTGATAGGTTTGAAAGCTGCATCTTGCTGAATTACTAAACACTGCTGTGTATATGTTTCCTGGCAAAGAATCCCTCAATTTTTAATGATTTTGACAACTGTGTCTTTATTAAGACTCTTCTTTTGTTTTAAAAAAAAAAAAAAAAAGAAAAAGCTCTCTCTCATGTATATTACAAATACTTATGATAACGTGAGAAATGCCAAGGAAATTTTGAGGAGAAATCAACATATACTTATGAGAAGCATGGACACAATTGAAAAGGGGATAATAAAAATACCTTAGTAACTTTGTTTCAAAAAGTAACAATAACAAAATGTCATAACGCAACTAGCTGTTTTTCTGGGAAATGAGCATAGTGACCGATATGCTCTCCAACCATAGTATGATCTAGGAAAAACAACTAGGTAAACCACACGTATTGTCCTTTCTTAAGTCACCAAACCACTGGACAGTAGTTTATCATCATTCAGCATAGTTGCCTAAAGCTTAAATTCAGCTGTATGATCATTATAAAAAAGCACTGTGAACTGTAACTGCTATTCTCAGCAGACGATAACCTCTGCTGTGGGACTTTCTAACCCCAGTTTGGGCCATGTGGTTAAGGTCAAGGAAAAGAGATTTTTACTAGCTTATCTCTGTCACATCTTTTTTGAAGAAATAAATCTGCCTTTAGTTGTGTGCATTGGTACTCAAAAAGAGAGCTAATAAAATCTGGAAATCAGTCTTTAGTGTTTCCCAATAAAGAGTATCTGTTTGTTCAGATGTCAGGTTTTGTAGGCCATTAAAAAAAAATCAGTGAGATGAAAGCGTAAAAGAGACAGCTTGGTCATTAACATGTCCTGTGCATTAAACTCTTTTTGAACGTTCCTGCTTGAACTCCATTCTGGAATAGCCTCATTAGTACGGTTTATGAGTCATTAATTCACCTTGTCAATATTACCAGTTCTCTTCTATAGCTTGCCAGTTATTCCCTGTTCAGAGAAAGGAGAAACATGGCACAGTTATAATAAATGTGTTCAGGGATGTGGGCTGCATTCACACCTATGCTGACAATTGCTCTGTGGTTTGCCCAGCAAGTTCTCCTATCAGTTCCCCTTACTCTGTTTCTGAGATTTGGAAATTCTTGTGCCCACATAGGACTCTTCAGATGGGGAACTGAGTCTTGTGGGCAGGCTAGTGTAAAACATAAACAGTCCTTGAATCAAGGATAAGAAAGTCTCCCCAGCAGGAAGTTGTACCCAGCCATCCACAGCCTATCTACATTCTACCTTCTACACTCCAGTGGCCATCTACCCCGTTTTTAAAGGGTGAACGTAGGTACCTAAAAGAGGATATGGATTCTCATTTAACCTATGCACAATCCCACAGCCTAGGAGAAGTCAGGAGAAAGAAGCGAGGTTCAAATCTGCCATGCAATTCAGCACTTCATGTTTGATATTTTAAGTAGCTGCAGACTGCTTTATATCTAACTCTGAGACACCTGCCTTGGAGCCACAGGATCTAACAGCAGGCTGTGAATTCCATCCGGGGATCGGGGACCTTGCAAGGTAAGTGTCACTTTGATAACGCTGAAGTCCCCTTGCAGATTTAGCTGTTGGTGTCTAGCCAGTGCCAGAAATAAATAACTATTACTTTCAGCTGGCAGAGCTGCAGCAATACATCCATAACTTATTTTTCTGTTAATTGACTCAGGTAGTTTGCTGCTTACAACTACTCCCTGTGCTCCCTCCAGGCCAGATTTGTTATTTGTTCCCTCTTGCTACCAAGGCATTTGCAAGTCATATTCTTCAGGGTCATAAACTTCCCTAATGTTTAAATTAACAGCATGAAATTCCAACTTGTAGGACTGACAAAACTGGACTTTGGAAAACTACTGTCTTTTTTCTGTCCATGGGAAAAAAAGAAAGTGCTATAGACATCATCCCACTTGAAGCTGTTTTCTGTTTCAGTTTGTTAAAGTTTTTGTTCAGCTTTGTGATTACTGGGAAAAAAAACACGAAACCAACCACCATTCAGAGAAAACTCTGAAGTATTTTAGTTAAGGATATGAATTTTCCTACTATGTTACCTTCCACACTACTGCTAAACAAAAATAGAAGCCAATCTATGCAGTGCAAAAATTAAATAACGTTGGAGAAACAAAATATTATGTTACTGTACATTTGACTAATACAGAAATTATTTGAAGATCTACCTCAAAAGATGCATGAGAAAATATTTAGTGTACTTATTCATGTTCAATGAGCAAAAAATTTCCTTCCGTTCCAGGAAAGCACCCAGCAATAAGGAAACCAACCATGCTTAAAGCACAAGCTTGTGTCAGTTTCTACACCTGCATATGATAAAGACAGCCATGTGAAAGGATAAGGTCATCAACTGGCTGATGATAGAGACATAAGCGTCCTAAATCAGACGGCAAAGATAAATTAGAACTATCCGCCACCTGCATCAAATGGTGAAGGAGGCAGGAACACAATGCTCTGGATACCAATTAGTGGCATAATGGAGTCAGTATCTCATGTTCTAGTGTGTCAAATTCCAGCAGTGCCAGTAAGATCAGTACAGAAGTCACAGCAAGGTCACTATGATCTGTCAGCAGGAGAGCTTCAGCCAAGTACTGCATCCTAATCCCTGGCTTCTGAGAACCTAGCAGAGGAGAAATGCCTGTAGTTAAAATGCGCCTAAAGCAATATCCTCCAAGGGCATCAGGCTGGAAGCAGACTAGTGCTACACAAGCTAATAAAATGCAGTTGATTTTAACCGTTAAAGGAGCACTTTTTGTTTTGATACAGGAATGTGATGAAGTCTGACTATCCACAGAAACAGCAAGGACATCAGCAGCGTGGCAGGGACACATTACAATACAAACACCTCAAGCTCACTCTGACAAGTTAGTTCAAAATATAATAACTGTAGCAACAGAGTGCAACACAAATATTAGTGGATTTATCCTCCCAGCATCACTTGTCAGGCAGAGAAATAACATACCTGCTGCACAATGCATGATGCACACAGCAAAACCCCTTGCCTTAACTTTTGCCAATGCTAGAGAAAATTGAGAGCTTATCCCCCTGTGCTAGCCCACCCTGCTACAGTATGCTCACACTTGCACCATTAGCATACTTCCATCATGTTTCATGCCTGCCCTGAGGATGTATGCAGCCACAGCAAGCAATACTGCTGCCAGAGCAAAGACGGTGAGGAGTACAAATTCTCTAACATGCTCAGAATGCCTGGAAAGGAGGATGAAGTTGTATGTTTGAGGTATGGGCCACTGGGGTTGTTGCTCTGTGTGTAGATACAGACCTTATGTGCATGTTACAAAAAAAAATTATTTTTTTTTCCATGTGCATTGAAAATCCTTGATGCTAAAAAAGTAGCTGCCCTAATTTGGTCAAAGTATGTGCAAATATAATAGAGAGAAGGACCCACTCCTAGTGATTAGAAGACACATTAATCCCACCTTTGTTCTTTTCGAGGTCCACTGGTTCCTGTTGTTTGCTTATTCTGCCATTAATCTGTCTGTTGAGAACTATTCTTAGAGGGACTTGTCCCCAGGGAAGAAATCTGGAGCTAAATTTAACTTCTAATTATTAGAACAGTTGTTGAAGTAAAGGAGCTGGGTAGGCCAGTTAGCAGAAGACACAATAGCAGCAATGGTTATGGTGTGCCCTTTTCAGACTTCTGCAAGATTCCAATTCAAGTAAAGTTTCACATTGCAGCTAGACAGATCCAGCAGCCAGATCTTGCTGCTACAAAGGGTGGGCTGCCTCCTCTGCCATTCCTTTCTCTGCATTCCTGCTCCATCCCTCGCATGGCTTGGCAACTCAACTGAACTGATCTGGCTCACTAAATTATCATAAAAATATTCACTTTCTTGTGTTGAGTTCGTTTTCTGTGCGCTCAGTGAACTCAACTGGCCCATCAAGGGCAAAGTGAGTGCTGGGAAAGAAAAAGGGAAGAGTTGCACAGCTGGTGACAGGGGGAAGAGTAAGAAGAGGGGAACAGAGGGAGAAATGAGAGAAAGGAGCTCTTTCACATGACAGTGACCTTTAGATCTGTTGTGCTGTACTGTGAGACCTCACCCTTACGTACCACAATAGAAGAAAAAAAAAAGTTTTATTACAATATATGAGGTGGCACCTTCCGTTTGTATCATGGGCATCTTTATCTTGCAATGAAGCTGCACAGGTAATCAAGTGACTGAACAGAGACTACAACCTACAGAAATGGACAAGTGATATTTTTCTTATGAAAGAACTACTGACTGGAATTCTAGCAAGTGAAAAAATCTGTCTCATTCCTCTTTAGAAAGAAACTAAAATCAGCTAGGCAATAGTCTGGTATGTGATATTCTACAGGCTGTCTAAATAGGCAAGTGGTTTGAACACCTACCAGTTTAGATTTGATCAAGACACAGACACAACGTTTTAAGCCTGTATATAAATGCTGCTCAAGTGAATTCTCAAATAGCTCACACGCTGAGAAATGCTAGATTTCCTCTTTTTTCCCTCTATTTGCCAGATATTTTGAATTGCATGAATAGAACAGGGATCCCAGAAATTAGGAGAGAAGAGTAGCATTTACAACCATAGCAGAGTCTCTCCAGTAACTAGGAGCTACAGCTGTGGTCACATGAAAAAGCTACCCAACAATACACTACCGCTTGCCTTTTCTGCCTCCTCATATCTGAGCTGGTTAGTCTGCACAGTGTGATCAGGATGAATTAAGAAGAAAGTGGGAAAGCCATTGGCAAATGAGAAAATTGACAAGTGGTGCTATCTCCAAACAGAAAACTGAAGGTGAGCTTTCAAGATGAAGCACATTCCTTATGTTTCACACTGTCCTTTGAAACAGGAATAAAGACAACTGTCTTCATCTTCCAGTCCTGAGATGCTGAGTACCTAATTTGTGCTTTTTATATTCTTTGTGCGACAGACATCTTGTAGATCAAAGGTGACCTTTTTTCCAGTGCAGGGTAAAGCCACTTACCTCCCCCCTTTCTTTCTTCCCTGTCCCTTTGCTGGACACCTGAGTAGACTGGTCTTTGCAGATGCTATGTTCAACATGGATATCTTTGCCCTTGCCCCATGCTTCCAGAGAAGACAAGATCTGATCTTCAGATCCCCCAACCCTCTGGGCAAACAGCAGGGGCTTCCTGTTCATTGTTCCTCCTTCATTACTGAAGTAGCAGGTTTTGCTGTCTTCAACTCAGAGTGACACCAGGCATCTGATGGGTTCCTGCAGTCAAGCAATTGGTATAAAGACTCTGGGGTTTCTCAGTGTCTCTGCTGCTTAAAATGTAGAGAAGAATGAAAGAGACTGTAGACAGGTTGGGATAATAGATGCTAGGAAAATGTTTTATGCCTCCCATTTCAGGCCAATGATGCAAAGAGAGAGCCAGCACAGGTAAGTAGTATTAAGACAATGAGTGCCCAGAAGGCTTTGGGGTATGTATTAGAAGACTGATTACTTCTTTGTATGAGTACATCAGCTAATCCAACTAGCACTAACAGCTGATAAAAATGTCACCAAGGTAGCTTATGACAGTGTTTTCATTTGTGGCTCTGACAGTTGCTTTAGATTCAACAATGGATCCCATATTGAAGGGGAAAACCCAGATTAAATACAGGATTAGCAGGTAATGAAAATAGGACCTGATGCTAGAATCTCTCCCAGTAGCTGAGTCTTCCCTCATTAGCAAGGCAGAGAAGCAGAGCAGTAATATTCCTGTCTCAGTGTGAAGACTAATTGAAAAGTGAGGCAATCAATTTTTAATTTCATAGCTTCTTTAGTTGCTATAAAAGTACGACTTTGTCATAATCCATTCATAAGAGATTGCTCGTTGCTCCAGCACAGATGACTTCTTATGCCATTGTACCTCCAGATGGAATTAAAATCAGCAGCACAGGAAGTCTGAGTAAGTGAGCATGAAAAAAACATCAATAGCAGGGATAACACCATAGTGTAACAAACACTTATCCACCATGAATAGCTCCCAACAGAGGAAAGACGTAATTTATAACTCTGCTTCAGTCTCAGTTATGAAGACTGACAAATGAAGAAAGACTTCCTTTGTTTCTGCTGAAATCTCATTTTTGATGAAGTTATTGAATTCAGATACAGATCACTTGACAGGCTCTTCTTTAGATCTACACAGCAATTCATTTACTACTTAAAAGCTAGCTGATACTGACAAAAACAAATATGATTTTGGTGAATAATTTGAGACTAAGAATCTTTCCTCTCAATTTAGTGAGCGCTGTGTTCTGTTGCTTATCATGAGGGACATTTATTGGATGGACGAAAATCCCAATAGTAGGAATGTATTTCAACATAACATGCCCACCATAAAGTTATTAATACAAATCTATTTTTGAGAGGCTAGGCAAACAGGACAAGCAAAGCCTTCTGAAAATAATGGATGTCTTAGAGTGTGACACTAGATCTGTGCAGCTCACACTGGTATATGGTTACAGCAGATATCTATTTCACACAGACAGGTCTCATGATAGGTAAGAGTGTGTTACATAATGGATCCACATTGAATGGTGTCAGTTTTGGCTTCTTCACCATTACAGGAAACTGCTCAGCTGACCAGAATTATGCAGTATGTATAAATCAATTCCTCACACAGGATGTCAAAAGAAAAATCACTTTATGCGTAGCAAGTGTAAGTGCACTGATTAGGGTAATAATTTATATCCCATTGGACTGTAAACATCCCCCATGCTTCCAGCATTCACGTTCTGTCATTTTAACCAGCTGCATGGGTAGGTAAGCAAAGTAACTCCAACACAGAGTCCAGAAATATACTTAAAGATGGAGAAGTTTAAATCAAGGGCTGGGGATCAGAAATTCTCAGCCCCATGTACCCTCTTCTATCACTGCAAGGCAAGAGGTCATATGGCAAGTCATTACCATGTCATTACCATTACCACCATGCCTTGTGAAAAGAAAAAAAAAGAAAACAGCTGGATTATCTACTTCAGAGTAGTACTGAGAACAGTAATTAGTGAACTAGTCTTTTATCTGATCTCGATTTCAGTCTACTTCTTCCATTATATGGTGATAGGTCCATTACTAGTAAAGAGAATTTCACACATGTAAAGAGTCAAATATTGGACCGTAAATCGCACTTTCCAAATCATAGCCTTTTTCTTGTTCATTTTCCTTTTTTATCATTGAAGATTAACAGAATCAAATCATTCTAGTGAAAGGATGAAACAGAACAGATCATGTACTTCAGTGAATGAAACAAAGTAGAAAAAAAAATAGAAGTAGAAAAAAAATAGACTCATATATGACTAAGTAGAGGGAGTCAGAAGAAACACAGCAGCTATAGAGGAAGATTAAAAATAGTAAAGACAAGCCCAGTGACTGAAAATCTGAGTTATGAAACAGACCCTCCACACATATGAATGAATGCTTTGGCTTTCACACTGGAAAAAGAGAAATCTTTTCATTTCAAAGTACAGAATTCTAAGCCAATTGTTAAAAAAAAATCCCAGAGTGTTTATAACAACTACCCGTCTCATATGAGCAAATGCATGTCTCGTTCAGTTTCCTGATCCCTTTTAGTGGCAATCCGAGGTTAAACAATTCCTACCTTCTTCCCACCATCAGCAGTTTGATAGTGTTCTCTTCTTCATGGGGGCAGATGTTTGGGAGGTCCCAGGGCAAACAGGTTTCAAACTGCCTGTACCCACAATCCCCACCTAAACCCTGCTTTTCCTCAGCTGGGTCAGTTTCCCAATGGCACAAACAGCAGCCTGGGAGACTTAGGAATTAGAATAAACTGCCTGAAAGATGGGGCTGGTGTCCAGAAGGTGCTTAGGACAGCTTAAACAGACTTGCCATCACTTGCCTTAATTCAGTGTTAACAAACACTTTGTTTTAGCATCAGCTGGTTCTGCCTCCAAGAGTAGTCCCTTACCTCATGGGTCCACCCACTCTCTCCCATCCCATGTTTCCATTTCCTTTTGGCAGACACCTATGGTTTTTGCAGCTTTAAAACAAATGGGAATGGTGAACTTATCCAGCTGAAAAATAGATTTTTGCCTTTGTTTTGCTCAAGTCAGTTGTCAAGAGATTAATCTTTCACCTATTTCACCCCACATTTACAAACTCAAGGCTGCGAGCCAGTGCCTGGGGACAGGGAACCACAGGTCTCACTCTGAGTCTGTCTTAGGTAGTATACGTCCATGGAATTACAGTCCTGTGGGCCCTAAACCTGTCCTCCTTAGCTGTAGACATGCAGCCACTTGTTTGTTGTAACAGTATACACAGAAAGACTCTAATGGATTGAAGTAGCAACCTACAAATAAATAAATCACCTCTCATGTTCACAGCATGTGATGATTTCTTAATGTGACTGCCCAGTCTGACAAGAGATACCTGTGGAACCTTATCACTCAGAGTCACTTGTAATTAAAGCGATTCCTTTCAGCAGAGGCAATCAGATAATCAAATCAAGTCAGCCCTACAAATATCCATAGGAGACACAATTTGCATGAAGCCAAACAAGATGACCTACCACTCTTGCCTTTTTGCAATGCTCTGATCTCTCTCTTTCTGAATTTGAAAGAGGGAAAGCAAAAAAAAAATTCCTAGTATTCTGATTAGAGAAGACAATTCAGAAGACCTCTCCAATCAATCTGGCACGTCACAGTACTGAGAACTAGCAATGGCAAAGCAGATGCATTGCTGGAATACAGCATAATTCTTCAAAGCTGACAGAGGAGTCAATCCAAAAGCAAAGAGAAGAGAGACAGTGAAGCCATTCACTCATGTAGCCTAGGTAATGGGAATTTGAAAATATGAGGGGGACAAGTTCCCATGATCTTATGAAAGAAAGTTCACAACGTGTTGAGCAAATGGGACAAACAGCACTGCCACTGCAAGGCAGGAACTGGACAAAGCACATAGTGCTGGTGCAGATCCTACTGCCTGACCTAAGCCTGGTCCTGAGCCCAAAGTTTCACACTCAGACACCGTGACAAGCTGTGCACGGTGTCCTCCACAGGTGCCGTTGTCCCTTTGCTCTCCGTCTGCTCCTGCTCTTACATCAGTTGTAGCATTCATCCAGCCAGGGCGTAACTCAGAAAACTGGAGGATGCACATGAAAACTCAACAATATATTTGCAGGGCAGGACCACTATTTTCAACAGCAGTGTGTTCTTAAGATCACTGTGAAACCATACCTGAGTCTATGGCAGAAGTCTGAACACCAAAAATCGCCTACAAGATTCACAGTAGAATTCCAACTTACTCTTCCACTGCAAGGAAATTATTTGGAATTTTTAGAAAGGCTGACTGCTTCTTTCTGTAAATATATTTAATAATAGCAGGCTCCCCCTGTTGATCTGAAACTCTGGCATACTGTCACACATCGACCAAATGACTAATCAGCCAGAAGCCCGAGTTAAATATATGGGCAACCTGATGTTGACTGCAGATTTCAGACTGGGGATACTTTGAATAAGGATTCCAGAAGGAAAAACAAAAATTGCTTAAACTCCCTCAGGACACTCAAAATATCTTTTTTAAAAATAGAGGATTTGAAAAAATAAGTAACTTTAAACGTATTATTGCAGCTATTTGGCTGCTGAATTCTGGGACCCCTCAGGGTTTGCAAGAAGAGCTAGAGTGTAAGTCCTACACAATCGATCTACTATGTCAGAATTTCTCACCAGAATAAAACCTGACAGATCACTGTGCATGAGGGCCAGCAGGCTTCAGTAGAGGCATACGTCTCTACCTCCTGAAACCTGAGGAAAAATAAATATTAAAGGGTGCCCCCCACCAGGAAGATTTTCTTCACCTGTACACAAGAGTAGAGGTTATCAGTGCCCCCTCTGCTGTGTCATTCTTTATTTCAGCAATAAAGAGAAGTTTACCACTGATCAGCTGTGTAAAACTTAGGCAGTTCTGCAGCCTCTCCAGGCAGAAAGCCATCAAATGGGTTCTAGCACAAGCTGGTAACAGCCGATTGCACCTGAACCTATACCTTATGGGCACAGCCACAGGACTTTCCTACTTTCCTTACACTATTTTCTCCCCTCATTTTTCACTAAAAGCTAACTGGCCTTTGTGAACGAACAGCCCAAATTCAAGTGGGCAACTGACCATGAAATAAAAAAACCTCAACTGCAGCTAACACTAGCTGGTTCCCAAAACAGTGAGAGAAGAGAGAGATGAAAGGGAAAGATTTATCAAGAGCGACAGCAGAACCTGCCTTCGGCCGCTGAGCTAAGCAGCAGGCTGAGGTTCCTGCACTCACTCACTCAGAAGGCAACAGCTTGCAGATGATATTTCAGCTTTAGCCAGCAAAAAAAAATAATTGCTCCACTGGCTCAGGGACTGACAACAGTACCAATTACTTCACAGCAGCACTGGTAATAATATAAATCTTAGGTCTAGTGACTTTGCTGGACTGGATTCAAAAGCCAAGAAGTATGATACAAGCAAAGGTTCATCCCCTTCCTCTTTGCAATGACCTTTCACGTATTTGAAGACTGTTATCATACTTCTCTTCAGTCTGCTCTTCTCCAAGCTAAACAAACCCTCTCCTCTCAGTCTTTCATCACAGACTATGCTTTCAAGACTTTTGATCATTTTCACTGCGTTCAAGTCGACTGTAGTTTTTAAAATTATTCTTGTCTAAGGAAATGTTGCAACTGATATATCACTGTGCTGCAGCAACAGCCTTAAGTGATCTCCAATTTTACTGCCAAGCAGGCTTTGTAGAAATCAAAACTATCCTCTGAAAGAGACCTTCCTGGATTTTGTAAAAGCAACTCCATGATCCTGCACTACTGTAGCACCGAAACAAGGCTTTCTGGCAAAGGACTTTCAGTGGAAGAGAGAGATACAAAGATCTAATGCTTTAAATGTACTGCAAATGAAAATGTTCAAAAATGTCTTTTAACCCACAAAAATGTGAAGTCTGGAAGAGTTAACTGTGAATCTATCACCATAAGAGACTGGAGGCGTGTTAAAAGAGAAAGTAAGTAACAGAAAGCAAGGTGGCAAAATCAGTGTGTTTGTGCTGAGGCAGGAACTGCTCAGGGACTTTGCTTGTTTACAATGGACAATTTCTCACCATGTTGTTTATTGGTGCCACTAAATCAACCTGTTCACTCTTGGAGAGGAACAGCAGACATCTCATAACTGAGGAAAATGCATTGCTACTGATATTTCACGGCTTAATCTGTATTGCAGAATATCTTAAGTTCAAGTAATAGGAGTATACGTTTGGGTTTGAAGTTGCATATACACAGAAATCCTCACAGAGCTAGCTGACAGTCAGACACACTATCTACTGTTTCTACAAACTGAAATTCAAAAAAAACTACAAAACAACAGAAGAAATGCAGTTCTGGCAGCTGCTGCAAACTACATCTTTATTCAGAGATCTTCCAAGAGGCCTCTGAAGCAGGGAATTTATAATTACTTAGACTTTTCTTGTTACATCCTGTAATCCAGGCACACTCATTAAAGCTGTAACTTCCTTTCAGTTTGGTAGGAAACAACCAATATTCTCTTCTCAGAAACCTCAAAGTTCAAAGCATTTTATCACAGATCTATATTTTCAAGCACCACCAGTTTTGAGGGCAGGCTAGATTGTGCAGAAGAACTTTATTTACCCAACTATTTGACTGGTTCCTAATATTTTAGGTGAATAAAAATGTACCTTTGAAGGAATCCTTATATTTTCTTCATTCTAGCAAAACCTGCTTATGTCAATACTTCTATTTTCAATAAATAGCCTGCTGAATTGAACAACAAGCACATAGCAAACAGTCATTTCTTGGGGTCATTAGAAGGAAAAATGCTCTGTGGCTGTAAGAGACACCTTGGAGATTGCTATTGCTTTAATAAGGCTTTTGTTACTGTTTCACACAACATTCTCGTAATCAAACATGGGAATATTGCCAAGTTACAGATTCTGTAGGCTGACTGCAAAACAAGTTGGAAAACTGTATTCGAAGAGTAATTTTCACTATAAGATCGCTACAAGTAATTTCACACTCTAAGAGTACCTTACATAGAGTTTCATGTTAGACAGGTGTATCAGTCTTATTCTATGTTTTCATTACTGTCTAGGCTGATAAAGTAGCAAAGATACCTTTCAAATGATGACAAGCTGCAAAGTATTGCAAACACCACAGCGGAAACAAAAAGACTTCAAAATGGCCTTAAAAAAACTCAGGACAGGTAGGATGCAATTCAGAGTCTGTAAATTTGAAGTACTACACTCAGTGCGAATTAATTGCATAAATGCAGTGGGCAGAAATTCTGAAGAACAAAACCTGGGAGTATAGGAAACCACAAACAGAATATGAAGCAATCCATTGCCATGATAGAAAGAACCCCAGAACTGTTTCAAGTTCATCCTCAACAGTGTGTATAATCTTAGGCAGCCACCATTTTACTTAAAACTGCATGCTGACACAGGTTTCTAGATAGACCTGTAATAGGTCAGATAATTTAAAAGGGAACAAAAAACTGAAGTCCACTTATTCCTTAAAAAAAAAATTAATTACAAGCATAAGGTGCCATTTCAGGGTTAATAGGAGCAAAATTACATCTGCCAGCTTGTGCATGAACCACTTCTCTCCCTTTTCAGTTCGTCAGCTTTTTTTCTGAGAAGCCAATGCACTGTATTGAGAACTTAAAAGCAGAGGACCCTCATAGCACAAATGCCAAACTCTTCCAAGAACGACACTCACATTCATGCAGTAACAGTATAAAGAGATGTAGTGGATGCAACTGCAAAGTTATCTAGTGTTAAGCACATTTCCTTGTGAAGTCACTTAAGACCAGCTGTTTAAAAATTACATACAAATGTCTCATTTAAGTGACTACCAATAGGCAGAGAGCAGTGTTACCTGCATAGGTATTTTTTCTTAGTCAATCAAACATAAAGGTGTCTAAAAATATTCAAGTAAAAAAAAACCCACGAGTTTTTGTATATCAAGTACAACATATGAATAATGCTTTTCCTGTATTGGCATAGTCTCTTACTTCTGGAAGGAACTGTACTTTAAGGATGATTGTTTTACTTGTCATATCTGAAGTCTAAATATACACAGAGATCAGGATGACACAGGAAAAGACTTTTACAGGAAATTTGTGCAGCTGGATATATTAGTTTCATAAGTGTTCACTTAAGACATTTAAATTAATGTAAATACTTGTACCTTATTTGATGAGCAATGAAAGAAAATTTGATACAATCTTCCATCTTTCCTATTCCATTTGTTATAAGCTACTAAAATGTATCTTTTATTCTTTCTCCTTAGTGTAACTTTGTAGTACTCACATCTTTAAACTCCTTACCACGGACCTGAATGATTAAACATATTTCTGATGTTGGAAGATACGCTTTATCTAACACCTTCTTCAGTTCCAGTAATGATTATGGGTCAGAAAGAAAGCAAGCCTGCAGCTTTAAATATCCTCCATTGTCAAAAGGCTGTTATTGAAATGCCTTCAATTCTACCTACTGTGGGAAAAAAAAAAAATCAAAAGTATCAGGATAAGAGAAACCAAGGAATAATGGAGAATATGGCCATTCAGCATGTTGTCATTTGTCACAAAATTCAGAAACTGCATCCAGGCAGATTCATCAATATCAGCCAGTGGCTGCCCTGCCAATAACACTGCTTCATCACTTGTGACTGGATTCCACTGTTAACAGTGAGTGCAGAAAGCTGGTCTGAATCTCTTGGACATGATTTTACCTTTCATTTAAGTGAACTGTGAAAAAGTCCTCGAGGCTCTTTGGGAGAGCATATGAAATAATGGGGTTCTTACAAACATAAACCAGGAGATGTTTCCTTAGTTAACATTAAGCAAGACTGAATGATTAAGGCAAAAGGACAGCAAGATATGTCGGCGGTTCATCAGATGCACAGGGTATAAAACAAGCAGGTCACAGCAGAGCAGTAAGAGATGAGGTTCATGTCTGGCAGCAGCACTATTTCATCTGGTTTCAACAGCTTCTCCATCTTAGCTCCCTCTCTGCTCTGCCAGCTGAGCTGTTTGAGCAGCCAAGCAATGAACTTCATCAAAGAGCTGATAAAACACCTCAGCAAAATAAATGGTTATTTCCAGATGAATCTGTTCCCAGTTCCGTTAAATGTCCAAGTGCCCAAACAGATCTGACAGCACGATGGAAGCAGCACTGCATGGACATGAATGGGAAACTGGCAGCAGTTAAGTTGACAGTGGCACTTAAGAAATACACAGAATGACACTTAAAATACCACAAGGAAAAGAAAGCCTGGCACAGTCACACAAACACACGTATTGCAACCTTGATCCCAGTCTTGCAACAGATCAAATCCAGCAGTGATTGACTTAGGAAGTCCCTGTCCTTCCAGCAGCTGTTTGTGTGTCCCTTCAGTATGCTAATCAAACAGTTCCTATATTGAACTGAAAATTAGTTTAAGAAAAGCAACTGGAGTAAGAACAATGCTTGAAAGAAAAGGAAGCCAAACAGGTATGCAAGAGTTCAAGGAAAACTCAGTATGAGAGTATTTCCTATAGAAGCTTATATCAAAATAGCTAAACTAGCTGTAATTCATATTTTCTACTGTCATGTAAATCTGTGCAATGGAATAAATTTTAAATTAAAAGTTCCCAAATATGATTTGGCTCAAGTTCTTTTTTATTATTTTGTAGCCACATAAGAGAAACTAGGGAGTATGGCCAAGCAAAATGAGGTGGCTATGATATAACATTTCATCATGCCCAGGGAAAATAAAAGGAGCACTGGTATATACATCTCCAACACTCAGCCATCAAAACAAGCATTTTTTTTTTTTCAGTTTTGTTTATTTGGACAGGCTTAGGAGGCTGCCCATTTCATAAAATAGAGACAATAACAGGAAACCAGCTTCAGAGCACTTATCCCTGGTTACCCCTGGTAGATGGTTTAAAGCAGATGAGGTGCACTGTTCGATTAACAACTCACCACCCTGCAAGACCAGCCCATGTAAGAACAGTACTTCTGATTAACACCAGAAAGAGATCATATGAGCAAGGGGGAAAGAAAGCAAAACTACATGAACTCCACACTTAGGTTTGTAAAAAAGCACAAAGGTAAGTTACATTCACACCTTTTTTTCTGAAAGTCAATGAGATTTCAACATCTGGTTTCCCCACTTTGTAAAATCACCCTTTTGTATGAGAAAACTATGAATTCTGAGAAGAAATTAATCCAAAAGAAGCTTCTGCTAAATACGTAGTATTACCAACCACTTGAATTCTGTCCTGAAGCACTAGAAAATGTATTATAGGACAAAGTTCTTTTGTCAGAAATAACTAACTGTTTGTTCTTATCTCTAATTTCTATGAACTAGAAGACAGTTTCCTTAATACCTACTACATGCTACTCTCATTGTATTAAGGAAGACAAATTTCTCTTCTCAGATGCTGTCTCTTACTAGACATACCAGGCACACACATCACACAAAATGCCTGATAAAGAAACCAACACACATTCCAAAAAAGTCTACATAACCTTATATTGACTGTAAATAGTATTTTAAAGTGTTTACACATGTGCCTGAGTACTGTCCTGAAGCCTCACTGAAATCAAGGACTTACATGCAAACTTAACTCTCAGATAATGCAATCTGAGATTGACAGATATTTTCAAGATTGTTATCACAATTGCAGGACTTGATTGCAAACAGTAGCACAGGCAATATACGAAAGTTACATTCCAGAAATAAAAATACTGGTTAAAATTATTTGAAATTAAGGACACACAGTGCACACAAGAAACTTCATCACGATTATTAATGTTGTCAACATTTCAGCTGACTGAAATATATTTTCTACCTAGGGATCCAGCCTGTATATGTATATCCAGTAGGTTCGATTCACATGACAAATTATTTTAAATAAGATTCTCCAAGTCTTATTCGTCCCAGCTTCTGATATAATTATTTTGGATAATGTCTCTTTTCTTCTAAGAATACTGAGTCCCTCTGATTCTTTTAGCTGCAGAAGACCTTTTTATGTAAGATGTTTACTATATATTAAAAAAAAAAGGCTGTAGCTTGCAAAAGACTAAAAAAAATTCTGTACACAAGGACACAAACTCCCTATAAGATCAGTAACCATATTAATCTTACATCAACCTGTGCAGAAGATACGAGTAATCCAAGCAACTCAACTTTGGAAAATATATCGGGTTGAAGTAACCACAGAAAATGCACGTGCCTCAGTTCTAACTAGCCAAAAACATCACACCGGTGTTATCAGCATTGCAAAACAGCAGTAGGAGCTAAAAGGCAAGCAGAAAACTGGAAATCAGAAATTCGTGTTTAATTTTAGTTCTGATACATGATTCAATATGTAACCATTAGCACTGAGACTGTCTGTGCCTCAGCTTCCCTATGCAGAAAAACAGGGATCTGCACAACTTTTCAAGGTGTATCGAATTTCCTCTGCTTCCAACCTTCTGTTAATAATAGTTCTGTGCAAGATGGAAGAAGCCAGCTTGTCTTTAAGAGCTGAGTGCAAGTAAAGAGCATCTGCCAGCTACATAAGAAAAGTCCAGAACATCTTAGGCAAGGCAAGCATGACCTAGTACTCTGCGCAACAGCAATTCTCTGCCAGTCTGTATATAAAGCTGTAACTTTTGGACATGAAATGATCAATCCTCACATTTTAGGGGAACATTTCATTCTTACTGGCTGAAAATTTGAAAATAATGCAAGAAAATAGAGGCTACATCTGCTGACCTGAGCTTGTTTTTTTCAGCCACTTCCATGTTACCATGAACTTCCAGGATTCTTCAAGGGAGCCATTAACACCCCCTATCCTTAATGCCATCTCCATCTCACCCTGTCTTGCTAGCTCAGCTTTGCAAGTGTTGCCCATCATTTAAGAGACAACTTGTACTGCAGGCTGGGAGAAAAAAAAAGAGAATGCTTAGCGAGAAGACAAGAAGAGAGATACACAGCATCACTGCTGGAGGAACCAAGGAGGCTGGAGGAGCTCACAGGGCCACTGGCTGTGGGAGAGGGAATTCAGGGCATTGACAGCAGTGGGAGGGGAAGGGGTGGTCAGGGGCATGGGAGACTGGCATACGGGATGGGGGTGCATGGAACACAAGGAGTGCATATAATCCCTGGCTTGGAGATGCATGTCTCATGGGCATTTCCCTCTGCAACTCCCACATGGTAAATACAGCCCACAAGCAGGTAAACACTCAAACTGCACAGAGTCATGGAGCTGCAGAAAACTGTCAGGGCTCAATATATCCGCTGCAACAGCAAAGGGGTGTGAGGATGGAGGGGACTGAAGGAGTCCCTAACAGCAAATGAGCTTGCTGGGCTCTACACAGCCTGTCCTGCCCTGCTTACCTGCCTTGCTCCAGGGCCTCTACTCTTCCAGTTTCTTACATATTAATGTTAATCTCCATTCAGCAAAACTTCCGTAACGCTGATCTGCCCTTGGCAGCCTCCTGTCTCCACTCCTTTGGCCTCTGTCAGCACTTAATAAGAAACATCTGTTGATCTGTATCTGACTGTTGCCTCACCTCTGACTGCCAGGCACACTGTGCCCAGGGCCACCACCGTGCCCACCTGACAAGTGCAGTGCCTCCAAGCACCCACTGGTGTAGGTGGGTTGCACAACTGTTGTGCTACACCCACCTCATGCACAGTAATAGTATAAGTGTATTGCAGTCTAGGGCATGCAAACTTGTTTTGTTCAGACTTCAGGATGCTCCAGTGTCACTACTCTTCATATGCTTCTCAGATGGTTTGTAGCAGGTTTGCTCTTCATTTTCTTACTGATAGTCCCAGCTGAAAGGTCTTATTTGGAACAATAAAGCTGAGGGTTTTTTCTGTTAATTTTTAAACTTCCCTCTACTCCCCCTTGCGCTCCCCTCATATCAATAAACATCTGCCTTCCTTCCTGAAGGCCACTCATGCTAGTGTATTCCAGCAAGATCCTGTTACAGGTCACAGCGCATACCTCAAGCTATGGACTTGCTTTACCTTCACCCAAAGGGATTTAAAGAAATCTAACCTCCAGACAATCTGAAAAATCTAAGTTGATCATTTACTGCTATTAACCCCACAAAAGATTACACTGAGTTGATATGCAGCTAGTTAGAGCATTTGCAAACACAGACCTCACCTGAGTAGAATGTTTCAAACAATTTGAAATCAACACACGCTGCTTAAACTGTTGGTTTGTCCCCCCTTCCCCCTCATTATCCCCTCTTCCCTCACACATATATTCCTCTGCTTTGTCTTTCTCCCAAGAGAGATAAACAATCACAGAATCACAGAATGGTAGGGGTTAGAAGGGACCTCCAAAGATCATCTAGTCCAACCCCCCTGCTAGAGCAGGATCCTAGAGCAGATCACACAGGAACACGTCCAGATGGGTTTGAAATGTCTCCAGAGACCAGGACTCCACAACCTCTCTGGGCAGCCTGTGCCAGTGCTGTTACCCTCACAGTAAAGAAGTGTTTTCTTATGTTAAGATTGAACCTCCTGTGTTCCAGTTTATGCCCACTGCCCCTTGTCCTGTCACTGGACACCACCGAGAAAAGTCTGGCCCCATCTTCCTGACACCTGCCCTTAAGATATTTATAAGCATTAATGAGATCCTCCCTCAGCCTTCTCTTCTCCAAGCTAAACAGACCCAGTTCCCTCAGCCCCTCCTCATGTGGGAGATGCTCCAATCCCTTCATCATCTTCGTGGCCCTGCGCTGGACTCTTTCCAGTAGCTCCATGTCCCTCTTGAACTGGGGAGCCCAGAACTGGACACAGTGGGTTTGATTCCTCTCTCACTGCTGTCAGTGAGCCTCAGCTCACTGTATTCAGAGTGCCCAGACTGTGCAAGGATAAATCTGCAGGCACTTTCTGCAACTAATTTGAAAATCAATAAAGTTTTTTCAAAAGGCTAGAACCAGGAATCAAGCCCAATCCTGTCATTACTGCAGAAATCCCAGGTCAGTGGCATCATTCTGCAATACGGTGAGGAAGGCTGGCACACCATAAAAGGATCATCACCTTTTTTTAGTAAAAATCTACTGTAGATGAAGGAGGATCTTAACTGTCAATCACTCTCCTAGACAATGCATGCAAACCCTATCAATACAGAGAAGATACTGAGATTACCAGAAACTGAAAAGAAGTCATAGTATTAATACCTCATTCCCCACTGACACTCAGCCAGTATTACACTGTGGAAGATATGGCCCAGAAAAAAATTTGGACTTCAGGACCCACTTTGGCAGCCACTGCCTTGGATGAGCACTCCTCACATATTTTCTGCTGTTCCCCTCTTCCTCCTCCAGTTCCTCTGTTGTGAGGAGGGATACTTCCACCATCAGTTTAACTGATACTTGCTGCTCCACGCTTCTGAGATTATTTTGATGCACTAGTCATTGCTGTTTCAGTTCATCTCCCACCCTTATCTCTCTCTGAGCCCACAGACTCAATAGCAGTGTCCTACATGCTTTGTTACTTGCATTCAAGAACTATGCAAAGACAGCGGATGAACAAGGGCCTGGTTGATATGCATCATGGCAAGGAATGTTTTACCAGCCTAAAAGCAATGGCGCTGCTTATTGTGAACATGACACAGAGCATTTCAGGGAATGGCACAGCCCCTCCATTGCTCTCCTAGACACCTTCAATAAAGGAAGGAAGCTGCACAGACTCTTGCATACACAACAGGCAGGCCAAAAATGGTAAGTGAGGTGCAGACAAAGAAGTGGCCACATCTTTCTTGCCTGCTTGCCTGTTCCCTGACACCTTTTTCTTCCTGGCTCTATCAAAGTGCAGAGACTGTTTCCACTGTTAGCAATTCCACTGTGATTAGCAGTGCCTCCTACATCAGGTGGCCCTGATACTCTTTCCCTTTGAGCTCTCAGACTCACAGCCCTTCCCACTGGACAGCTTTTCTAATTTTCACCTGCATATCCTGTCCCTGCTCCTGGTCTCTTGCTGCTCCACTCTTCCAATTTTATTGACAGATGCTAGTGTTTGTGCTATAATACAGTAGCTTCATAGTCATTGCAAGATCACAGTATTTCAGAGCACAGTTAGAGGCAGAAATGAGCTGTTTAAGGGAGCCATTCTTGCAATTTGTAAAGAAAGAAAAACTAGGATGAATAAAAATAAAAGTTGGTGAGGGGAAAGCTGCAATAACAGCCTAGTCTGTTCAGCCAGTACCAACCAGTCTCATCTGGTAACTGGAATAAACTATGCAGTGCATTGTACTGCTTTACTCTCCTGTCAACGCAATCAAGCAAACTTAGCCACCTGGCAAGGCAAAGCTGTTGTGTTTTCAAACTCTCTGCTCCTGCGAATGCTTGACATTCTTGCTAAAGTTGTATCCTCTTTCAGTTACTGGAGATCTGTTGCTAGTGTCTATAGTATTTGGGAAAGGCTTATGTGCATCAGCTGTACACAGCACTGCAACCTTGCTTGTGCAATGAACTTGAAAAATGTTTGATTCCTCTTCCTAAAACTCTCAAAAAACAGGATTTCCAGCTCCTAACATAACATTTGTTCCATCTGTTTCTAATCATATTGTTCTGGGTACTTCTTCCTGGCCCAAAGACATAGAGGGGAAGTCAGTGATTCTTTCCAGTGGGTGGAAATTAATTTGTCAGTGCTACAGCCAGCTCCATTGCTTTCCTCTGAAACACTCCCCATTTTAGGATTATCACCTCAGCCCTGACTGCACTCACCAGCGCTCCCACTGCTACAGAAAAAGCTGAAGTATCTGTGCTAGAGGACAGTTTATTATTGTTAGAGTTCAACATCTTAGCTCTTTGCCATACTTACACACTACTTTAAATGGGCAGAAATACAAATAAATCACTTAATTTATAATCCCCTGTCCTGTGTGAAAGTTCAGACAAATATCAGGTTTCTCTGCCACTTAATCATAGAATCATAGAATGGTTTGGTTTGGAAGGGACCTTAAAGACCATCTGGTTCCAACCCCCCTGCCATAGGCAGGGACACCTCCCTCTATACCAGGTTGCTCAAAGCCCCAAAGCCCTATCCAACCTGGACTCAAACGCTTCCAGGGAGGGGACGACCACAACTTCTCTGGGCAACCTGTTCCAGTGTCTCACCACCCTCACAGTAAAGAATTTCTTCCTAATATCTAATCTAAATCTACCCTCTTTCAGTTTAAATCCATTACCCCTCATCCTATCACTACATGCCCTTGTAAAAAGTCCCTCTCCAGCTTTCTTGTAGGCCCCTTCAGGTACTGGAAGGCTGCTCTAAGGTATCCTCAGAGCCTTCTCTTTTCCAGGATGAACAACCTCAACTTTCTCAGGCTGTCTTCACAGCAGAGATGTTCCAGCCCTGATCACCTTCGTGGCCCTCCTCTGGACTTGCTCCAACAGGTCCGTGTCCTTCTTATGTTAGGGAGCCCCAGAGCTGAACACAGTACACCAGGTGAGGTCTCACAAGAGTGGAGTAGAGGGGGAGAATCACATCCCTCAACCTGCTGACCACGCTTCTTTTGATGCAGCCCAGCATACGGTTGTTTTTCTGGGCTGCAAGTGCACGTTGCCAGCTCATGTCCAGCATCGGCCACTGATGGCCATCATTCTGTAGAGTTAGAGTTAGGGAACAGCATCCTTACAAGACACAACCTCCCTGCCAGGGCACACCGCCGCACACTGCCCTGCTTCTACAGCACTTCTTGTACTTGTTTCTCAGCAAGGGGAGAGCATTGAGCAGCTAGCCTGTTGGGTCAGCCCTCCATCCCCACGTTTAGCTGATACGAGGATTCGTTGCCTCTTATAATGGTGGTCCCTTGAAGCCATCACATAGCAATGCATATCAAGCTCTTATAATGGGCCTTTTAGGAACAGAGGCCATGACTTTTAATCTCTAATTTTAACACCCCACTTCTGTGACATTATGGAAGCCAGCTGATTTTGTGGAGTGACAGAAATAAGCTTTGTATTTATGGTTTTTAAATAAAAGAAGTGATAAAATCTAAGTCCTCCCCCTAATGTTTTCAAAATATATCTCACATAAAGTCATTCTCTCTGTGAGTCAAACTCCAAGAAGTATTTAAGGTGAAGTAATTTTCAGCTCTTGGGAATATTACATCACCTTTGTCTGTCTAGAAAATTCTGGGCTCTGATCAAAGCTAAAGCTCTGGTTGAAAAGTTCCTCCCCTCACCTCTCTGACCACCAGCTGAGGTTCCCATTCCTTCCTGCCTGCTTAGCTGCACATGCTATGCACTCAGATCTGTCAAAATAATCCTGTTCAAGCCACATTCCTTTCTCCATCCACCCACACAGTATTATAAGGATTCATGCTAACCTGGGTAGTCCTCACAGAACCAAGGGACTGGTGGAAGAGCCACATGTGCAGTTAGGCACGTGGCAGTTTTCAGAAGAATCAATAAGAACCACCTTCTCCACATCAACATACAAGGTATTTATACTCACGCAGATCATACTTAGAGGTCAGCTCCCAAGACAAGGCAACCTGAGTATACTTAACACCTTACGGCAAACAGAAGAGGGGAAGTCCCAGCTTTCTCATACTATTCTCAGTCATCT
Organism: Podargus strigoides; assembly: GCA_028020825.1. Classification (NCBI taxonomy): domain Eukaryota; kingdom Metazoa; phylum Chordata; class Aves; order Caprimulgiformes; family Podargidae; genus Podargus; species Podargus strigoides. The sequence continues at coordinate 122,050,031 of CM051663.1, read as the reverse complement.
GGTCTTCTTTTCACCTTGTGCTGCCTTTCAATGAACCAATTCATCTTACTAAAGAAGCAGAAAACTAATCTAAAAAATAAAAGAGAAAACCAGATGTTTTTCTGCTGCTTCAGTGAGTTGAATCAGCACAGAGGCAGCTAAGCACTAGAGTGCACATAAGGGAAGAAGCAACACCGTGCAGCCAGGAGAAGGAGAGAGAAAATCAGCAGACCCTTTTGGAAGCATTATGTGAGCAGATCCCCACCCCAAGGCATCCCATTGCAGTAACACTGGACAGCCTAAAAAACACCTGTCCTTTTGGCCTTTCCTTCCAAGCAGAACTGGGAGTCAAGAGATGTACACTTTGCAATAAAATTAAAAAAGGGAACTGACTCGTTTACAAAGTTTCTTGCTATTTTTATTTCATGTAAACCCATCCAACTGTTCCTAGAGTTAATTACATTTAAGCAGGCAGCTCCACAATTTCTAACACTTTATCATAGTTACTGTCATAGTGGACACAGTCCTAGATCTGAGCCATCCTCAGCTACAGAATGGACCCACAGTTTGGAGGAAGGGATAACAGTCCAAAGCTTTTCCAGGACTAAAGGTCAGGCTCTGTACTAGTTCCTAGCCAATGCCTGACTCTGGGACATACTCAGTTTCCCAGTTGCACCTGTCTACTGGTGAGGTTTCATGCTGAACTGTCCTAGATAAGTACGTCTTTCCCAGTTTCTGATACATTATTTTCTAACATGATTCAGATAAGATCAGGAGAGTCCAGCACCTACACATCAGCACAAACCCTGAATGCTTTCCAGGTTTTTATATTCTTGCATCCTTTTTACATAACAACAAAGTGAAATTCGAGATTTACATCAGTAAAAAGCAGACTATTTATGTATCCAAGCAGAAGCATGGGAAAAAATATTGGAGAAAAGGAACCTAGAAAAGTAAACATATATACTTTCGTTTTCCCCACTCACTGTCAGTCCCCATTTCAGGAAAATCTGAACATTGTTCCCTTTGCTGGCCTGCCTTCCTTCCTCTGAATACACAAGGCAAAACCAGACAGGCATTCCCTTTCCAGTCTCCTGCTTACAAAACAACTTGAATGTATTACTCCTCCAAAACATCTGTTTGCACTCCTAACATGAGAAAAAATGTTGAGACTTCATGTGTTTGATAACAAGTCATGACCTCTGCTTTGGAATTTGGTTAAACACAGCTTGTTATGCTTCCAAAACCTAGTCACTTTTGAAACTTCAGTGCATTGAAGACTAATTATTCTAAAATGAAATGGTTCCTATGTTTGTTTTAGAGATATCCACTGAGATTATTAAAGAAGGCTCATTAGCTTTGCTTCATTTCTTTTCACTTTTTAATTACACTAATGGATGAAATTCTAGCTAGTGAGTCAGAATGATTTTAGTGCAGGGTGGTGAGCTCATGAGCTGAAAACAGCATGCCAAGCAGTTCATCCAGGCCACAGCCCGATCCTGTCACCATCTTCCAGAGCATCCCTGAAATGTGGATAGACAGCAAGCCACAAACCAGGTGATTACTTGGGCAGCCTGTGCCAACTATTTCTTCTGAGAGCCTCACAGTCCTTCCACTGCTTGCCTTTATCTCATCTATAGCCTAAAGGCAGGTCCCACCACCACAGAAAGATGCAAGGCAGGACAGTGTATGTATGTCCGCCAGGACAGAAGTGCAGCCTCCACCCATATGACACACTGTGGTGTTCACAGGACAGAGAAAACCTGCATTAGCCATGTAAGAGGACATGCACGCAGCCTCCAGTGAGATGACACATTTCACACGTACCTGGACATGTGGCAGCTAGACAACAGGGCAGGTAGGTTTTGGGAACATAACGTATGCACAGCCACTTACCTGACAAGTGAAGGGCCACACCTTTCCTTATCACATATCTATCAGAAGCTATGTGACTGCCCAGACTGAAAACACCGACACCGCTGCCTCAGAGCAATTCTGGTTATGGGAAATACACTGCTGCTCCTACAAGCACGTCATTTTTCTCTTTCTCTGTTTTGCAGATGTGCTCTGTTACAGGGTAGAGTTGTCTGTATCTCCAAGATAACAAGCTGGTCTATTTTATTACACATTAATGAGGTTCAGCATAAGGTTTCCTTTTATTTTCAACCACTTGACTGATAGTGAACATTCTTCACATAGGCAGAATGCCTGAGGGACATCCTAAATCTCTGTTCATTCCTACAAGCTGCTTATAAAATGACAAGGGAGTAAAATTGCCAATGAAGAAGAAAATACTAAAATAATAGCTAAAGAAAGAAATATCATTGTCCTTCACTGAGTAATTGCCTATTTGTTTACCTGCTTTTCTAAAGTGTGGTCTTTGTTCACAATCTTTCTTAAAGCAGAGGTTTTTCTTAAACCATGGAAAGACACAGGAAAGACAAGGGTCACACATCAGTGACAGGAAGGGCAATGAAGCAGCAACCAGGATAAGGATACAGGTGTTTGTCTTCTACAAATGTAATGTGGCATCTGGCATAAAAAGACATTGATAGGGTAAATTCCCACCCAGAAGTTCAATAGTTGGAAAACAATTACAGAGGAAGCACCTTCTAGGCAAATGATCAACTCCCTCCCAGAGCAGGGACTTCAGTGGAAGACAACAGAGGTAATTCTGTATTTGGTATTTATTTTCTGAAGCAGCTCTTCCTCTACATTTTCTCATGGTTATGATGAAAAACTATGCCTTGGGAATATGCTTTAATGTGTATGCTTCATGCATCCCAAAGTTGTATCCAAACACTGACCTGAAATATGGTACCTGCAGGCAGGTAAGGTAAAAGTGAAGGCCAGTTTCTCTCCTTCAGGAGAGAATGTTGTTTTGATACCTGGCTTAGGCTCCTCTACCCACAGCGAGGCGCTGCTCTTAAGATTAAACTCTTATCCTCTTTATGCAAGCCAGTAATTTTCAACAAGAGGGCTACAGATCCCAGGAGGTGGAGAGTCTGAGGAAGGCAGCTGTAAAGACAAGCTATTGTTAATAGTCTGAGAAACACCAACCAGAGGTTCACACCTCCAGGAGAGAAAAGGGCAGAGTGCCCATAAATCAGAAAAGAGTCAAATCCCTGATTTCTCCCCTTGTTCACTCTCCTGAGGGATTTATACTCCACACTCACTCCTCCTCCTCCTCCTCTCTCGGGCCTTCTTACTCCTGTGGCTCAGTCCACCATCTCTGATCTGCCTCTTAAAGATAATTCCCTTCTACATTCAAATCCCTTACCACTCCTTTAAAAATACAAAACTTTTATCAGTTAACTACTGAAAAGATTCTCTGTGTCTGAGCAGACACTGTCAGCCATTCTAATAAAGCAATTTAGCACATCTTTGGTATGTGTTGCACTTTTACATTTAAAAGTAAAGCATGGCATTTATCTACATGACTGTAATTTCTTAATGACTTTCCCTCAGGTGTTCCTTTTCTACAACACAATTACAGGCACTGAAGCAACCCTATAAAATGGCATGCATACCTGACTCTTCTGCTTCTCTGCTTCCAGGGTGTACAGGGGTTATTTTCTAACTTAATTGACATTAGCAAAGTATCAGTTTTGGTGGAATGACACAGATGAATCAGCTGGAGGGGAGAAAACTTATTTCTAGTCTTCTGCCTACATTAACAGGCGAACTGTCACAATGCTAACCACAGGACTTGCAGTTCCTGACAGTGGGCATACTGGACCTAACTTTCACAAGAACAGGCTGGAAGAGACGGCTGATCTTCCCGCTGCATTAAGTTACAGGACAAAGCCAACAGATGACAGCTTGCCTGCCACAGGCAGGAGTATATTGCCCACTGGAGTAAGACTTGGGAATGTGCTGAGGAAAAACATGCTTTCTTCAGGTGAACTACCACTCCTATTCATGCACCAGCCAAGCCACACGTGGCACATCAGGTCAAAAGAGTCACAAATAACACCACCATGTGGACAATCCAGATCTCCAGAGGAATATGGGAGCAAATATGCAAGTGAACACTCATCCTCTACCAGCACTTGTCCACCCTTATAAAACCCAGCTTGGAATGGTCCCGTAAGAATATTGCTTAATTTTGTATGGCCCACATTGAATTTGCTGGATAAGAAGCAGATACAGTATTCATTATGATGGGTAAACTGAACATGTTTGATGTGAGAGTAACAGCTATAAATATAGAAAACTCTGATGTCAGATGCAGTCATCTTTCTGAGTATATTTACATAAAAATGCACTTGCAAAATAAAAGCAGATACCATTATTTTTTGTTCCAATCCTCCAGTAGCAGTAGCATCACGGCACACATTACAGGGCATGGCCTGGTTATCATAAAACTCTGAAGCCAAAAGAGTAAGCCTGGCTTTCCAAGTATTTGCCAAGCTCAAAACTCACCCGACTTTGTACGATGATGCTGTGTTTAGGATTACCTATGTACACCAAGTTAAGGTCTTAAAATATATTATCACGTATCAGTTTTTTGGGGCCCTTGCCTTACTCCGTTTACTACATGGATTTCCTCTTGGATGAAATACAGACAATGTAATGATGAAGGCTACCCTTTCTGGACGCTGTTTTTTTCCCTCAAAACAACACAAACTATCATTTGTTGCAAAACTTGGCAAGTGCTTAAAGATGAACTTCAAGAAAACAGAAGGTATCACAATGAAAGCAAATGAATGTGGCTTTTTGCCATGGAGTTCTTCTGCAGTGCCAGCCAAGTCATTTAAAATCACACTTTTCACTGTTTTTTAGCAATTGCATATTCCTCATCTTCCCATATGTGGCTTGAGATTGTGGGTTCTAATTTGTAGCAGAGATGAGGAGTCAGCTTGCAGTTGATTTATGTGGATGCTTTACTTTGAGTATCTGCAGTATAAAACACTGACTACTCTGAAATATCAGCTCCTCAGCATGTCGGTCATAAATTAGTGTGGATAACAAAGAGAGGGTACAAAAGCCCCCTTATGTCACAGGAGTATTATGGAATAAATTCAATAGGGATGAACAAAAGAAAAAAGTGCAATAGGAAATTATCATCCTGGTTTCAGAGCAGACTTTTGTATCTATTTACTAACTTTGAGCATTTGATTTTGCAGTTGTAAAAGTACTATTTTGTGCATAATTTCCTAGATCCTTCTCAAATCATAACCTGAAAAGAACAGAAATGCCACACTAAATCACTTCAACTCCTGCATGCCTGTCACAGGTGCCTACCACACATCCACAAGTCAAGATTTCTTGACCCAAAGCACAGGTCTCTGCCTCTGAGCCAGACAAGCTGCCTTCTTTCTAGTGAACCAGCAGAAGTAGCAAGGCATTTACTTTTTCAAGTAACACTTACTATCATTATTGTCTGATGCGAAAGGCAATTCAGGAATAGCGTGTTCCATCACAGAAGAAGGATGTGTTCTGACAGGTAGAACTCCCACCCAGTTTTCCTGGATTTTATTCACAATGCCCAGCCTTTCCCATCTGTCCCTATCCATGCATAAGGGTTTCTATAATAGCAGCTCCCAGTTGGAGGCCCATGCCTTTTGCTTATCCGTGTCCTCCTCTTTCTCCAGCAAGCTTTCGTATCAGCCTCACCGTCCTGGCGAAGCCGGTCTCAGTTCCCTCTCTTTGCCTTCCCTCCAAAGTCACTGCTTGAACATCAGTCTCCCAACAACTCCCAGGCTGACACACCCTCCCAGTTTCTTACTCAGATGTGTACCAGTTACTTCATTCCTACCTTGTCTTCAATGACCCTGCCCAATCTGCCTCTCTTTCAGTGTTTCTCCCAAGCAGTCTCCATCCTTGACCTTGACATGTGAACTCCTCGAAATACCCATGGCTACCAGTCCTCCTTTTTCACCACCTAAGTTCCTGCTTAAAACCTTCTCAGTTGTTTTTCTCTCCAGCCCCAGCTTCCCTCCACACTTGCTCTATCTTCTTGCACCATCTCCATGCCTCTCTCCTGTTCATCATTCAGCTGCCTCCCATTCCTTTCTCTGTTCCCCCCAGATCAAACTAAACACTGCAGAGACAAGCAATCAAGAATATTTTTAAAGGAATAATGCAACATATTCTTCCCTTAACCTGCCTTTCAGAAATGGCTTGATCACTTGGCTGTTATTTGTCGAAGCTTTTCACCTTAAGCAGATGTCAGCTTTGGAAAAGCGCAGCCAAAACTGCTAAAGCTTCTCACAGTTATGAGCAACCAAATACAAAGAGTCATACCGGGACATGTCATGCAGCCTTAACAACACACAGTGCTATCTACCTCTCCAGGAATCTTACTTGAATACAGGTGTAGTGCTTTCACTTAGATTATTGGCTTGAGTAAATATCCATTAGCTCCATTAATTTTAACGTTGCACCAGTGAGAAATATTGGTCCTGGTAAATAAAAAGGATGCTCAGCTTCAGCTTTTAACACACAGACTGCTGAAAACGCTTGTTAAAAATTCTACTCTTATGCATGTGGTAGTTATGAGACAACTGCAAACAAGCAGCAGAGCTTGCTTGACAATGTTGTACAGCCACCCTGCTATCAAGTCTTTGTAAAAACATGTTAAGAAGTACACATTTAAAGGCAGACATTTGGCTCAAGTATATCTAAAGGTTATATGATCTGACATTTCCCGTATATTTGTTTGTTTCTTGGGTTTGCATTTTGTCTGTATGTAATTTCTTTGTATCTTACCAGGAACTCCACTTAATTTTGGTAGCTTTAGAAACCCTGAGCCATGCAGGAAAAGAAAAGAATGCATACAGAGATGTATATGAAATTCTCAGGCTTTCATTAAACAAAGACCATACATGAAGCACAAAGATCCTTACAGACTGCATAGCCATAATGTTTTAAGCATTTCCTTCCAGAAACTTTGCTGAAAAGTAGACAAATACATAGACACCCCAGCCCCCCACCAGTGTCCTGAAAAACATGTAAACTGAGTTAATTCTGTATTATATTTTACCTTGAAAAAGTACATTACGTAGAATTTTGGTAGGTAAAAACTAAAAAAAAAAATTAAAAAAAAAATCCTAAGATGTAACACAGACAAAAACAACAACTTTTGAATATTTATTTTGGTTTATTCTTGAAATAATAGAAAATTAAACTAAACTTCATGTGCCTTCATTAAAGCAGCTAGGAGGGGAAAACCTCTCCCTAAGGTTTTCCTTGATTTTCACTTCTGCTAGTTCATCATGAAAGTTTAGAAGATACTGGTGCTGTTTTCTTCCATTTCAACAGACAAGACAGAAACAGCACAAGTAAAATGCCAGGGACAGTGAACTCATTTTATAAATAAAAGTGTGAGCGTGTACAATATATAAAATACATGAGTTCATATTTGCTCAGATAATGTTCTTACACCTGTTCATTCAGGCTTTGGACCAAAGCACTTGTAGAGCTAGTGAAGGATATTTGAATAGAGCTGGGTAAAAATAGATCTGTTCTTGTAACATTATCAAAAGGATCTGACCTAACATCTTATGGGGTAAATCATCTAGATTGGATGTTTCCTCATGTTTTACAATTGGTTAGTATTACTCAGTATGCATAAAATAACTGACCTCTACTACAGGACATACTGTATTTATGGATCCTCACCTACTTCAGTCTTATGTCAAATTTATACTATAGTCCTATACTTCTATTTTATGTTATACACCAAAAATTTCATTGCAGTTGTCATATTTGCAAACTAATCCAAAAGTATAATCAACATTATATTTAACTTACTAACATAAGTTATAATATTCCTGCAGATCTTCGGTAGACAGCAGTCTTCAAGCTGTCTTCTCTTTTTTTGAATGTCCTATGCATGTAGTGATATAGGTAGTTTAGGATCTTTTCTTTATGCTATTTTTTCTCCCTTTGATAAAAGGAAGATTTGATAAAAAACAATTGATACAATATCCACTGCATTTTAGCTCTATGTCTGCTCTGTTGCAAAGGCTGCTGTCTGTGAGCCCATTTGGCTTTACCTGCATGACTTAGGACTGTGTCCCCTCCCCAGAAACATTCACCAGTAAGCAGCTCTTCCCAGCACCCTTGCTGAAGTGCAACAAAGATTAAACCTACTCTCCACAGTCAGAGTCACCAATGAAGAAGGCTTTGGAAACAATTTAAAACCATGCCACTGGAGATAAAAGCTGTATACATTTTTATCAAGCAGAGAGGCACATGAGGAGCCTGCAAGAGAATGCTTATTTCCAATTAGCACCAGTTGTCCTGCTGAGCCACTCTCAATTCATTTCTGATCAGGTTTTGTAGGCACTGGTGAAGTTTAGAGTGACACAAAGTAATAAGCCAATTGTGGTAACGTGCCTCATTTGCTCAAAACCCATAATGTTCCCTGCTGACTCAGAGTTTACATTTTGCTTCAGCTCACTGTATGTGAGACTTAGCAACCTTGGCTTGAACCTCAGGATTTGTCTACACACAGAACACAGCATCAGTTTAATTTTAACAGTTTGTCAAGCCAGTAAAAAATCTGGTGGGGCATGGATAACTCAAGGATGACTTCTTCAGATTTAAATGAGTGTACATTTCAGCCAGCATAAACTTTAGAAAGCCCAGGGCTTTGGTTCTGGAGCATTCACTGAGCCACAGCATATTGCAGAAGAAACGGTTTATAATTAAAAATCAGTGTTTGGGGAGCTCTTCTCCACTTTCATGACATACTTTTTATGTCATCCGTTTTGTAGACGGTACTGTCAGTGTTTTCCATTTGTTCTGCACGAAAGATGGCTTTCTGCTATGTTTTTAAATTTTGGCTATTTATAAGTAGGGCAGTGAAACAAAGCATTGTTTCAAAGCTAAATGTTAACATCTCTCCCGCTCCTTTTCCTGAAGTTGGGACTAAAATAAAACAGTTAATGATTGTACGAGTAGCTTAAAAACTCCTATAGAGAAGTACACCCTCCCTACTGTACTCCTACCACAACACCCTCATTAACTAGCTAATTAGTTAACATAGTAGCCAACATATCAGCTGACAGTGAGATTGCTAGCACAGTATAGAATTTCTAGTACTCCAAAAAAGTAGAAAAATGTTGATGCCTCTGCAGAGCAAGCATTCAGAACAGGTTTCCCAGAAAGAAAAAACAAGGAGGAAAAAGTTAAACAAGGAAGAAGAAAAAAAAAAAAAAAAAGTCAGGTTTGCCAGGGCCACGTAATTAAAACATGACATACTTTCTAAGAGAGAAGGGATCATTCCTGGCAATTTCTTATTGAAAGTATTGATGTCAAAAGAAATCCGACTCTTTTGTGTACTTTCAGGCAGGAATGCTTTAAGAATATACCTAGAAGAATACGCCTAATAGAAGTAATTCAGTGCTGGATCCAACACAGATACCCCTCGAGGCCTTTGGCAACATCCTTATCCATTTTCACGTCTGTAAAATGAAGACAGATCTCACTCTTCTTTGCCTTACATGGCTACTGAGATTAAGCAGATACCAGATTACTTTACCTTTTACCACTATAACACTGCAAACAGACTCTTTTCCTGGGGCTAGACAAACTCCTAAAAGGACCTGGGGCAGAACAAGGTGGAACACCTACAAAAGCCTTTCACCCTGCATGCATCACTGCAGGCTCCCTCAGCCAGGGAAGGAGGGCAGTGAAACATCCCTGCTTGCCTCCGCTGTGAAGATAAACTAAGTTCCGTGTGCTGTCCTACCCTTGCGACAAGAAGTAGGAGTGAAACCCATTTTCCTTCTTTAACATTAATACTCCCCACCAGAGAGATCCCAAAGGCTTGCTTAATATATATAAAGTACAAATATATATAAATAATACATTATTTTAAAATAATTAATTAGGATAATGAAGACTCTGACCCTATATGATAGACAGGAGAGGAGAAATCTCTTTTTTGCCAGGCTGGTGATGTCAGTCACATTTTAGCTGTTCAGCTCACAGTTAACAGGGCACTCTGTACAGTAGTATATTTACCTTGCAGATGCCTCACAATAGTTTGCAACTGCAGGTAAACACTAAATATAACAGCAATTTTACAAATATGGCAACAGGGTAATGTAGAAGTTAAGGAACTCAGTTCTGATTTTCCTGTAAGTTAGTGGCAGACAAGCACAGAATAAAGCTTTCCCAAATTCACTTCCAGCCCAAGGTGAAACCAGCAAGCTGCAGGCACCTGCCATGGTGCTTCTAAAGAAGAAAATGTCTTTATTGTCCTTCATAGGAAGTGTGGCTTGAAGATTTTTTTTCTTATTTGTATTGCAGCAACACTAAGTTCCACACACAAAGCAAAAGGATGAGATTTCTGGGATTTTAGATACCAGTCAATGCCAACTAATTGGAACAAGGCTGAGACTCTGTGTGCGTGCCCATGTCTGACTGACTATTAAGCAAAATTTTGCTTATATAAGGGCTACCAATATTCTGAAAGGCAAGAAGTGCTGCTCCTGGCTGGGAAACAGGGAGCAGTGCTACGTAGCAATGGGACCTTTGCTTATCTTTTAGCTCTGTGTGCACAGCGGCACGATCCTTTCCATTAACAGCTGCAACCTTTCACATAAAGAGCTTTTCATAAGTTTAATCTGAACTTTCACTACTATTTTTGTCAGTAGAGCATTTAGGAGAAGAGTGGCTTGCTCTTTAGGAACTCGAGTGATCTGAACTGGTTTCAGTTTATAACTTCAGAAGATATGCTACTATATAACAGGCAATCCGAATGTGTGCAGCACTTACTGTACATGAAAGTGTTAGTCGTACAACTGGATGGGCACCATGCCAGCCAAACTCATCTGTCAGGCTGTCAACACCCTGCTCTTTTTCTGCAGTGACCTATGTGGAAATTTTTCCTACAAACAGCTGTGCAGACCGTAGGCAGACAACAGGTTGTCTTAAACCCACTTTCAACTGTGCATAAAGGTTTGTGAATTTCTCATTGCATCTGCAAGGTAAACAAGAACAGGATATTATTTTGATTTACATTTATGATTTGTTTTACATTTTCTATTTGCAGAAATTCTTCTGGACCTCCTAGCTCCATTGCCAAAAAAAGACTTTTGGTTCACTGACCTTTTCCATGAGATACAAATCCTGCAGACAGAACAGAATTCTCTTCCCTTCTTGTTTAAACATTCCTTAGCTCTCTCATATAATATTTCCTTCTGGACAATCTAGGCTTTGAGAGGTGCCAAAATAAATAACTGATTAACAACTGTAGGTAGAACTTAGACCTTCTGAATAAAGCCCTAGATGGTCATGAGTAGAATTCATCATGCTGGACTAGATGGCTGAAGAGAAGACCTGAGCAGGTCAGCGATGACACACTTCACCTGTTTTGGACATTGCCTTTAGGATGAAACAAAACACCCTACAACGTACCTACTTCTCTTCCCTGAATTCAGAGGTAGCTCATTTCTAGATATCAACATTTCATTAAATCAATCCCCCTTTCAACTCAATTTTGGAAATAGGATTTAAGTCTCTCAATCTTTTTGAGAATTCATCCTGTGGGTTTTTTGTAGTCTAGCATAGACTCTTAACACCACATATAGCGAAACTAGCATATGGGCAATTATAATAAAAGCAGCACATAGATATCATTCAGTAGTGTGTCCTTAGTTCTCCAAAAGCTTCACCAGAATTATCATTCCTGCTGTATAGAGGTGAAAGCAGAGAGGCAGATATATATATTTTTATACTATCTGGCAGTAGTATTCTGATAACTGGATGATGAAAAGGAAGAACTCTCCTGGGAGCAATTTAGAGCAGTGTCTTAACTTAGCCATATTTAATCACATTTTGGAAGAAGGTATTGATTGTGGAATTAACTGTGCATGCAGAGAGCCTTGGGAGACTACTGCATTGGACTTAACAGAGCTCTAGTAGCCCTTGGGGTAGATTGCATCACATATGGATGTTTGACTGATGCTCTTCATTAACTTTTTCCTTCAAATGTGACATTTACTTTTTCTTGAAGAGACATCCCCTTCATTCTTTTTTTCATGCACAAAGATTATATTACATTTCTAAAAAACAAAAAGTACATTCAGTAATTCATGCTGCTTACTCTTCCTTGCTGTTGCATGTGATTCCCATGACTGTACTTGATAACAGTATCTCCAGTGCACAGAACATTCCTTCGCAAAACGTGGGAGCTGGTTTTATTTGCTTATCTTTCCCTTTACGCATTTCCAAAATGTCAAAGCTGACATTTTGTATTTTTGTTGAAATTCTTCTTTGTGGTCTCAGAATTACGGATTGCAAGCTTAGTCAGAGCTGTAACTGAGGGTGAAGTTAATCAAATACAAATGTTTATAAACTGGAGTTTTAAATGCTACAAACAAAAACATTTTTCTGCTTTTCTTCAGAGTTCATTCTGTTCCGTATAAACACATTCCTGTGGTTGATTCTTCAGCCACCAAAAGCTTTTTTAAGTGTTCTTGATGTAAAGGTGTAGACCTATGCTAGTGGTTTAGTTCAAGATTCAGTTCTGGGTGACTTTGGGAAGTCAATCTGCCTGGGCTTCGATTCTACCAAGTACATGATGGGGATGATAATACTCTCCAGAGGGTCCCTTTCATTCTTGTTCATACTGATTGCACAGAAAACTACTATCAAAAGGCTTGATTTCAACAGACACAGTGGTGTGAAATCAATTAGAAAAGCTACTGTTTCAGCATGAACTGATGTTCATATCATTAAAAAAAACCCACAGCTCCATGAAGGGCATGAGAATAATGCAACCAGAAAGACCAAACCAGCTACTCATCTTACATGTGGGCCATAGAGATCAGACTAGGGGAATATTAAAGAAATGCGATAAATATACTAGAACAACTTACACTGCTTGAATCAACTAACAGCAGCCCTCAGTTCTGTCACTCTCCTGTTCAAAAAGTCCTACAGAGTATAATTTCCCAAAGGCCTAGTCTAAGGAATAAAAAGGACACAATATCCCCATCACAAGAAATCTATTGTTTAGATCAAAAGTAAAATTTTCAGTTGCTGTTCAAACAAAAGCTCACCAACTATAATGGCAAGACCACTGTCACTCACATGTGTCCTTTACTTAAGGACACGAACTTCAGTGCAGATTTTCACAGGGAAAAAAAATCAAGTATGGATGCCTTCAGCAAGCCTCCAGAGCAGTACTGGCTCACTGGCATGATGACACATGGGTCCCAGCTCAGGCTGCCAAATTCATACAAGCTGATATTTCAAATACATAGAGGATATCTTCTATTGGGAAAAAATACACTGGTTTAGTATGCTAGGGTAATTCAGATAGGCTTTTGTGGAATGCTGTAGAAATAATTGAACAGTCCTTGTTAAGAACATTGCTGTTGCTTGTTTGCAGTACTAACTGCACAAACATTTATGCACAACAGACAATATGTTCCGTGTTCTCAATATCTAAGAACCACGTTAAGAATAAACACTAATGACTTATTTTGCAAGATACATAATCTGTTCATGTGACTCAACATGTCTAAAGAGGAGATTTTTGATTGTTTTAATACAGTCCTGTGGTGGCTACTGTTGACTTTCCAATAGGCAGATGGACAGTCCAACAGCTAAATACTTGAAGAGGTTCCATATTTAAATATCTCCAAGAGCTATAATTTTCCAAATTCATTAGATACTACATTTAGGTTAAGACATATAATAATCCAAGCAATATAATGGTCAAAGAAATATCTTAGTTTGTTAATACACAGGGGAGCAGTTGGAAAAATAATGTTGTATTGTCAACATGAACTTGTACTTGGTCAATGCAAAACAAAATTCTTGCAAATGTTAACAAAATATAAATCCCAAGTACTTCTGTAGTTAAACTTCTTTATTGTGAACCTCTCACCCCACCATGAAAGCAAGCAAAAACCAACAGCAGATGCAATATATTACTATTTTACAATATACTTCAAAAAAAATAAAAATCACATCTCTTCAGAAGAGAGAACACTTCAAATGAATGTTCACCTTTTAAAAACTTAGAAGTTTTACAGGTAGATAAAATTACAGCCATGCTATCTCATCTTTCCCCTCCAGCCTATAAGTCAACGTTCCATACACAAGATCATCATGGCCTACATTAGCACCCAGAAAAATGAAAACAGCTGCCTAAATTTTCATTGAAACATAATATCTGACATAGTAGGGAAAAAATACCATATGTGTATTATTTCTTCACATCTATCCCAAAAAATGTACTTGTAAAGAATTAATATACTATTAGGAAATGTTACGCACTATGCTTTTATTAAAAGCTGACAATTAGGGAGTCAGGGATTGTTCAGTGAAATTTTTAGCAAAGTTTTACTAATCATGCTTTACACAGCTTCTTCACTTAAATAAAAACATAATGCAAGCATAGCAATCAATGAAATTATAGCATGAAATAGTACAGGAGTACGATAATCTTGAAATTGATTGATTTGTTCTTTGGGAAAAAGAAGTTTATGGGAAAACCCTCCAGCTTTGTTGCCAAGGAGTCTGGATTGCTTTGCAGTATAACGTCTACAAAGCTGAGGTTTTTGGTGCAGTGGTACTATCCCTGACAAAGACACAGCCTGTGTGCTCAAGCTATGGGAATGTAATGTCAGTATTACTGAAGACCTGCTCTTGTTCCTTGCTAAAGTTAACCCAGTGTATAATCACTTATGAGAAAAGCCTCTTCAGTGCTTAATACAACAGTGAGTTTCAAGAAAAATATAATTTCCAATTTGAGGCTGCATTTTTACCTGCTTTGTGAGAAAGAATTCATCTAGGCTATTTGTTCAGCTGCACTACAGATTTGCATTTACATAATTATACAAGAGTACAAGATTTGAGTAATTATTAGGCAGAAAATGGGAGGCTGCACTCATCCATACTCAGCATACAGAAGTTGGAATTCCTCTCAAAAAAGGGTGTGTTTATTCCATCTCACACTACAGGAAGTTCCATAATTGGCATGCTGTTAGTACCAGCTATCATGTTAACTGGGAGTTTTAAAATTAGACTAGATGGAAAAAAAACTGAGGTAAAGAAGATATCTTGCAATTGCAAGGAAATGTGGACTCTGTGATCTATCCAATGTTAATGATTGAAGGGACCTATAATTAACAATGAGAGCACTGCAAAGGATTTGAATGTTCTATTGCTGTGAGACATGTCACAGACACTGAGTATTAATCATGACTTTTTTAATTCTTCTGTCCTCAGTGACCCACTCAAGTGTCACTGAGGAAGGCATCTCTGAGGGTGTCCTCACCCTCATGTGCTCAGTCTCACAGAACACCCTGGCATGATTTCCTTCCTACAGCAAAGTTCAATTTGTTTTTCCAAGCTGCCTCTTCTCATTTTGCAGTAACTCACAAGCATTGCCCTGGGTCATTTTGTTCACTGGATACATTCTCTCCAGAACAGTTTTCACTAGGAATCTTTCCAAGAATGTGACACCCTGAGTTTGCCTTGTATTCGGATCTTAGGTAACTATTAAAACCACACCGCCTCAACAGCTTCTCCCTGTATCTATTTAATGAAAGTTGTGTACCATAGCAGAGTCCTATCAATTCAAAAGCAAAGACAACCTGATCAACAACAAGATAATCATAAAGCAGTATTCTCTTCAGGGCTATAAAAGAGTAATTAGGAGAAAAGATGATCAATGCTTTTAACTGAGAAAGCAGAAAAGAATTTGAACAATCAGTATGACTAGAGCACCAGTTTCAAACCCACACAAGCAAACTGGTGCAAGCCTCTCCATGAATGTCAGTGAGTGATTCAAACTTGCCTCAGAGAGGAAGATGTAAAATGCAGGATTGCTATTCCCGCAAAACTGTACTGTTTTAATAAACTAAGTCAGTTTTAAACGGCACCTTTCATTTAAAGGGTAGTTCTATTCACGTTTTCGCCCACTACCGAACCAATAGAAGAGTTTTCTAATGTTCTTTATCCTTGGACAACTGTTTTTCTTCTTATTTGTGGTGTGCAACTACCTATGTAGTACTGTTGTTTAACACAACATCCACTGAACTGTCAGAACTTAAAATAAGGAATGGGAATGGCGTTTTAAGCTGAATCACTTCACTGATCAGTTTACAGTCAGCCTCACATAGACTCCCCAACAGCACAGCTGAAAAAAAGAGTGAACGGCAGCAGAAGAACAGAAAACAAGTGGTTTTCTATATAGAGGAGAGCTGAAGGCAGATAAAGAAGTTACTTTTCTAGTTCTCTGGCTGATCATAAATGGGCTGTGGTAACATCAGAGGTGGTAGTGAGCATATTTAGACTTTGTCCTTGAGAAACAGATTAAACCTAAATTTTCACTTTGAGCAGTGTTGAGCAGACTTAAGCATTTTAGTTATTAGCCTAAACTGGCGTTTGTTACCCTCAGAGTTTAATGCTTTCATTTTACTGACAATCTGCTATGTCTCCAGGAACTGAAAAAGTCCTAGTTACATCCACACACTCCTAATTCAGTTCAATGTACAGTGGGTAGTTTGCTTCCCCTAATTAAACAGTCATCATTGTAATGGGAAAGAAATTAAGTTTGCTGAAGTACTACAAATTTAAATCACGCAGCTGGTCCATTGGTGATGGTCCCTAGGGGGAGAAGACAGATCATCAGAGCTAGAAGGACAAGATCTACATGCAGAATGTGTGTAGTTGAAATCCAGCAAGGGTTGTCTGGCCACCAGCCTGTGATGTTATCTGGAATTTACTACTGAAATCAGAAATTAATTATTTTCTAGGCAATTATAAGATAGGGTATCACTCTATAAGCAAATCTAAATTTTATCTTTCCACTATTTTTTTTTAAAGGGCAAAAAATCTCCATTTACGTTACAATCTCCATTTGTTATTTCATACTGAGCTCTACATTTCTTTCAAAGTCCTACAACTAGTTCCAAATACA
This sequence comes from Podargus strigoides, assembly GCA_028020825.1. Taxonomy (NCBI): domain Eukaryota; kingdom Metazoa; phylum Chordata; class Aves; order Caprimulgiformes; family Podargidae; genus Podargus; species Podargus strigoides. The sequence goes on along the minus strand of CM051663.1, from coordinate 122,033,155 downwards.
GCACTACAGGTTCTAAGCACTAAGCCTTCTCCAAACCCTTTATCTCTTGATTTTTACACTCTGATACAGAAAGACAAGGGCTGGCCTTCTGTCTCATGCTGACACCTCAGTTTCATGACACAGGGGATTTTGGCAACAGAATTCTTCTCTAACCTCTCTGTCAGTCACTTGTTTTGCTCTGCACTGAATCTCTCTCTTAATCCACATGAAATGACACAATTATTTGCACAGGGTTTCCAGAGGTGCTCTAAGCTAAACTAATAGCTCCCTGAAACTATAAGCAGGAGGTCATTCTTCTGCTGTTTATCTCCTATTAGCTGTGGTACTCACCAGACCCTCCTTTGAGCTAATTTAATGTGCTAAAATGACAGGGTGAAAAAGAGAGTTGGATACTTTTCTGCTGCCCTACCTAGTAAGCTAAGTCAGCTCACAGAAGCGTCTGACAAATAATGAAGCCATTGCTCAGAATGCGGAGAGAGACAGTGCAAAGCACAGCTCAGCTCAGGGAAGAAGTGCAAAACCTCCCCCCTTCCACAGAAGTAAGCAGTACCTTCACCTGCTCCCTTTTTGTTTGCATTATTTTTATCCTTATCTGGTTCTCTGATCCAGTTCACAGTCCCCAAACATTTCTGTCAACAACTGAGTGAGTGACAGCCCAAGTGTAGAATTTCTTCAGGTAGTTTCTCTCTAAAGGACACGTGCTGTCTCAGCAGTATTTTGCTTCAGACATGTCTATTAGGTTCATTTAAATAAGACCATGCATCAAGGTGTCAACAGGCATGAAAGATGAAAATCTGGTGCATTCAACTCTTATCAAGGTTCTGTCAGTCTACTGCATTCTCTGCTTTACTAGAACATGAAAAATAACATTATGTATGATGGGCAGCTGTGATCTATTCTACAGCCACCACTGCTTTCATGTTCATCTTCTTACTTACCAGGTTTAGTCTCTACACAAACTAGAGATAAGCTTGCATTCCTTCCTACCACTAATAAATTTACACAACTACTCTCTACAGATGTAAAAGATCTGCACTAAAGCTGCTATGGCAATTCAGAGTTTCTCTCACAAACATTCCAGAATATCTGAACAGCAAGAAAGGACCTAATTCATCAATAAGCTGGCTCTTATACTTGGCTTCAGGGATGCATTTCAGAAAAGCACTTTCAACTATCAGAAAGTTTTATAGTGATAGACAGCATTTCATAAGTAGCAAGATAAGTTTAATGCCTTAATTTCTTTGATCATCAAGGCTGCAGAAAAATCATAGGGGTGCATTTACCTGACTAGGATCTTCTGTGACTACAAGAGTTCAGAAGAGGAAGCTTCAGCCAAAGTACAGTTAAGTTTGGGTGGCCACTCAACTGACATTTAGGAAAATGCCTCAAAGATGCTGATGCCTCAGCCATCAGGATCCCAGCCGTACATTCTGTGAAACTTTTGTCTCCACTAGATTTATCAACTCTGTTGGCTGGCTAGACAAAGACGATGAAAACTTTATGCTGATACATAGGTAAATAGTAGAGTCCTTGTCTGTGACATTTATCCATCTGTTTCCAAATGCAAAGAGTTTCTGTGGTGTATTTTACCTCATCGATAAATTTTGGCCAATGTTAGCAGAAATTTCAGGTTAGTCTGGGAAACACTAAGCACTTGCATTTCCCAGGGAGTAGGGAATAACAATACAAAGCCAGTAATTTCATTTCTTTGAAGTATTCCCACTTAATTGTTTATTGCCATAGCTGTAAAGACCTACGTGAAATTAATGTGGATACAGTTTTTGAAAAGAAGAACTAATGGCCTGAGCTTGAGATTGGCCAGTAGAGAGTCAAAGTTTCATTGAGGTTCTTTTGCTATATTTCTCCCATTTGATTTTCTCTGACCTGTAAAACATAAGTATACTTGGATTCACAGCTAGTCTAAGTCAGCTGATAAAGTTGGCCCAGTACCTACCTAACAGAGACACTGTACATTCAAGTGATCCTTTGAAATGCAAGCCGAGGACTGGTAATACTGAGTGGTTTGGCTACACACAAATTCTAAAGCAAGTCTGACTGCTACAAAAATATCAGAAAAGGGCTAATGAAAAGTTTGAGAAATAAACTGAAAATCTGAGAAGTAGCACTGCGCACAGAGGTTGAGGGAGATCTCCAGTCATCCCCACCTCTGACTGCCCAGCTCAGAAGGCACAGTGGCAGCTGAGCTGCAGCTGTCACTTGACGCAGTAATCAAAATGCAGATTGATTATCAGACGTTATGTGACATTTACACTTTATCCTTTCAGTGTTTCACTAATTTTAATGCTCACGTATGTGGGATTTCTGAGAAGCTGAGAAAATTATCAGATATTGATTCAAACTGGGATATATATGGTTATATGCTTCCAGGATCGTGTTATCTTTCAGGAGGGTAATGCTGAACTGTCTCCATCCCATCCCTGCCCCCTTTAAGCAATAAAGCTGGTCCAATAAGCCTCCTTTCTGCTAAGCACTTCTGTGAACTTTTTAATCAGACTTGCAAATGTTGCTAAACATGATCCTCAGCTCTCACAAGACTTTTCCTCACTAAATTACTGCGATTTAGCCAACTGACTTGTTCTTCAGCAGAACTGTAATACAGCCATAGTAACCAGTGATCTTGAGAAAACAGCAGCAAAGCATTCCTCCAAGCAATTTTCATTTGCAGCCACCCAGACAAAAAAAGAGCATGACCATAAGGATGTAGCTAACAAGCAGACCAACATCCACATATTAACTGTGAGGCATGGTATCTAGAAGAAAGAAAAGAATCATGCCTTAGGTCAGACAGCATGCCTTAGATCAGGAAGCAAAAAAGTATCTCGTACTATTTAGCCCAGACCAGAAAAGCACACCCCTAAGAGCATGTTCACTATTTTCCATTCTTTGATTCTACAGACAGCATCCAGTGGGATGATGGAGTTAAAAAGGTGTGGCTGCTGTTGTCCTCTAATATCTCTACTTTGAATATTCTGGGGCTGGCAAGCACAATATAGAGAGGGAAGAGCAGAAGCTGGATACCAAAAAAAAAGTTTATAGTTTTTTCCTTCCTGTGGTTTACAAAGAAAGACAGGGGAGTGGGGGGGGGGGGGTTGTTGTTGCCTATCAACAAACCACATTTACTCATAATATAATGTAACAATTCTGTGGTAACTCCAGTGAAAATTTGTATGTTTTTTTTCTTTGGTATATGTGGCCACTGAAATGAATCACAGAATGGTAGGGGCTGAAAGGGACCTCCAAAGATCATCTAGTCCAATCACCAGGATCCTGTCTACCAGGACTCCCAGGTCCTTTTCCCCAGAGCTGCTCTCCAGCAGCTCAGCCCCCAGCCTGTACTGATCCATGGGGTTGTTCTTCCCCAGATGCAGGACTCTACACTTGCTCTTATTGAATTTCATTAAGTTTCTCCCTGCCCAGCTCTCCAGCCTGTCCAGGTCACAACTGGATGGTAGAGAAAACTTGCTGAGGATATACTCTGTCCCTTCATCCAGGTCATTAATGAATATATTGAATAGGACCGGACCCAGTACCAACCCCTGGGGGACACCACTAGTCACAGGCCTCCAACTAGACTCTGCCCCACTGACCACTGCTCTCTGGGCTCTGTCCTTCAGCCAGTTCCCAATCCACCTCACTGTCCAACCATCCAGTCCACACTCGGTAAGTTTGGTTGTGAGGATGACACTGGATTAAATGAACCAGGCATATACTGGATCTGTTTACCTAATTGCCATTGAAGGATTAGCAGTCATATGTGTAAATATTGTCATAGTTTTTTAGCATAGGCTTCAATTTTGCTTTGTCAGAGATTTACAAAACTCTTGTCAAAATCCTGTTACTCCTGCTTTACTGGATACAATGATGTTTTCACAAGGGCAAAGTTTATATAGACAAAGAGATAAAAATATAAGGTCACTTTAGTGAGGCAATCTGAGCTGGAATGTACATTTTGAATGAACAAATCTGTTGACTTTGTACAAGGCTTTCCTCTCAAGTCTGCACAGCCCTTCCAACAGAGAATATCAGCCTGGTGACTGAAACACAGACCACAGAGTCAGCTTTTATTCTTGGCTTGGATACAGATTTGTTGTGTGACCTTGATCAAGTAGCTTAACCTCTGCATTTCCTTATTTGTAAACAAGAATAGTCACCATCCCTTACCTCATAGGTTTAATTCATGAATACTTGTAAAGAGCCTTGAGATTCTTGGCTGAATGTTGCTATAGAAACAAGAAGCATAATTACAATACAGGCATGTATGATACATTCATGACCCCCGTCACTGTAGTACTCGAGTGCTTCAGCCTTTCATTTTAATACACAGTGGTATCGTCATAAAGAGTGAATGTTCTGTTTCATCCATTTTTGAAGATGGGGAATTGAACTACAGATATTACACCTACACAATCTTTTGAGCTGAAAACTGTAGTTTAATTTTCAAATTCAGTCACACACATGAGCTAGATATAGGGAAGACTGAGAAAAAAGTTCAGACCTACATTCTCCATAACATGAGTTCAAGTACACACACGTACAGACCACATGGGCAGGATGACCATGCTGCACTTAGCTGCCCATCAACATTGATCCCATCTGCCCTTCTTGCAAGAAAGCTGCTAAGCACTTCTTAAGAGAGTTCAGACATCATGCATTGCAAAAGCAGATGATGGGATTTTTAGACAGCCTAGAAGACCCATACACACTTAGCAAAAGGGATCTAGTGGGTAACAACATGACTCCACAGAAATGGGTGAGGGATCAAATCAGTGTTAGGTTTCTCAGTAGTCCAGCCCACTCGGGCACAACATAGGCACAAGCATGGAGACTTCCCACTCTGCTTAAGTCAGTGACATAATGCACACTAACACCAGTTAGTGAAGGTTCAGTAGCTAAATGACTACTCAGAATCAAAGAAGGAAACCTGCAGCAGGTCTCCTACATCTCACATTTGTCCTCTGCCTGACCAGTCTGTTATTCTCCTGCACATACAGAACTGCCAGCGATGTCACTGGAAGTGCTGTACATTCAGAAGAGACCAGTAAAGCTGAGATCAACATGATACAAGAAGATACTTCTGCACAGTGTAGGTGATTGAACTTGCCATTCATGCACCAAAGTCAGTCTGTGCAGTAACCATAGAACTCATTTCGTTTCAGAAACAGGTATTAGTTGGAAATGACAGCTAACCAGAGTTACTCCTTGCTGCTGTTCCTCAGCCTTTGATACTGTTTGAACTACATAAAGTTTTAATTAATCCTTGTGAATTAACACATGCATTTTAATGCCACGTTTACTTTTATATGTTGACACCTGTGATAAGATTTCTTCTAATAAAGTCTGTTTACTGACAGGCTTTTGCTGCTCCTTCCCCAGCCACCAACATTACAGGCAAACAGTTTAATAATAACACTGCTAGTTGCAAAGCAGAGAAGTATCTATGCTCTAAGCCTCCTTTAGGATCTACTAATAGGGTTAAATCATCATATGGCCTAACTTACCAGCATAAAAGACAGTATAGAATTTATAGGGTGAAAAAGTGTTTAAGCTGAAAGGATCTGCTGATGCAAATTCAGCCACTCACTCACTGTCAAGATGCCCAAGACTGCATCTGCTGCAACAGGAGTCAAGTATGAAAGGGCACCCTCTGTCATTAGATTGTATCACAGTCAGCAAATGTTCCCTATGGCTGACAAACAGTTTCTGAATCAAGATCATCATAAAGTATAAGATTCTGAAGATAAACCTTGTCACATGCCTAGATATTCTCTTATTAATATGAAGTATTTTTTTAAAAAAAATATATATTATATATTATATTTTCTAGCAATATTTATATAAAAGTTTTGAATTATTTTGAATTCTATTTTAAAACAAAAGGAACTGTAGATTAAACCTCCTACATAAATATTTCATAAATATTTTTTCTACAGTACTGTAATATGAGCATTTGATCTAATTTGATCTAATCTCCTTTTTCTTAGATTAGACCAACAAAACCTTGGCAGTAGTTTCTGAACACTAGTATTAACAGCTGGGTTCCCTGTGGGCCCAAAGATACACTTTTTTTAAAAAAAAAAAAAAAAGAGTTCCTATTGTAGACAATTTTCTTCCAGACAAATTTCCTCATCAAAATGTTCGTCCTGAATATCCCACTGATGACAGCCCATACACATTGGATGGACCTTTGTTTTGCCAATTACTAGTCCTAGTACAAAGGACGCAGCCAGCAGTAGAACAAACCAGTAACCAGATTCTATTGCACGCAAAAGAGTCAGTACATGGGTGATTGCTGGGGGTACAAACAAGTAATGAGTTTACATGTAACAGACATCAGTCCCAAAGACCCCAAGAACCACGAGCACGACCAACAACCAGTGGAACAAACAAAGCAACAAAGTCTCCCATAGAAGAGATGGGAGACAGCCAAGTCAAGAGGCTGATAACATAGGACAGAGGCAAATTCATGCTGTTCCCACAGAGCCCACGTTTGTAAGTGCCAAGTCTGACTGGGGCTCAGCTGCAGGCAGAGTCAGGAGGTCCTTCCCCCATAGGGAAACTCTACAAAGTGCATCCACCTCACAGATGTGTCTACTCCACCCTTCCTGCAAGTGGTCCCAGCTTTTATGCCCAAAGCAGGACACCTGGGGCTCATTTACCCAAGGGGCTTTCCGTGCAAGGTCAGTGCATCTTGGAGGAAAGCCAAAAGGCAAACTCATCCCCTCCTTCTAAAGGACTGTGGGAACCACCCATATATCAATCTTAATTCAGAGCTCAGGGTTCAGACCCCAGCACTTGAGTCTTATAAAAAGGCCTTTATGGAGGTCTATCTTAGTCTGCGAAGGTCAGCACTTAGTACTGTTTTTCCTGTTTGCCAGCACTAAGATTTGCACAAAATTATGACGTTCAGTACCTTTGCTAAGGAACAGTGCAAATGACATGTTAACACGAAACATCAGTGAGTTTAGCTGGCAAGCTGCTGCTAGCTTGGTTAACATATTTGGGGTATTGTTTGAGATCTCTGTGCTCTGGAGAAGCATTTCTGTGAATCAGCAAATGCAGGGAAATACCTGTATAGATACGATATGGATAGAGGTCAATATTGGTCATTTTTTATCAGGCAGTATATCTTTGTTTTCTTTTGTGGCTTGAGTGAGACTAATCTGCAAGCCTGGATTAAAAAGAATAATAAAACACTGTTCCTTTAGGTATCTACTGTTGATTGCTTTCCTCCTATCAAGGGAAAAGCAGGGCAGAATCAGAAATTACATCTTCCTCATTTGACCCTACATAAGAAAGGAGAAAAAGGGCAAGTAAAAAAGGCTATGAGCATTTGCTGTTGGGATTTTGCCAGGTGTTTCTCACACATCATGAGTTAATGGAAAGACCAATGCCCAAAATTTTCATAGCCTAGCTCCCACTACTTCCAAGTGTGCCTGTAAAACCTTCCCATTACCAACACAGAGGCTGTCTGTAGGTGACTGATCCTAGGGCCTCCTATTTTCCATTGTTTTTCAGGTCATGTCTGACAAAAGCTGAGTCCTTGGTCTCTTTGTTTTGTTTTACATTTTTAAAGGATATTTTTCACACATTAATAAGGAGGCCCCTGTCTTCTGTTAGGAAAGGAAGGGGATCCTGATCTGTCAGTGTTCCATTTTTGCTAATAAAATTCTTCAGGTCAGTGTGATACTGCTAGTTCAGAAATCAACAGTATGCCAATAAGAGCTTACTGGATTGAATCAAGGCACTAGGATGAACTCAAGGCATAAGAATATGAATATGAATTTAAAAAGCCAGAGTTTCTTGTACAAGCCCAGGATCACAAGACTGCTACAAATCTAATACATCCGTTTCTTACACTTTGTTCATCATATAAACCAGCAAAATGTGGGTGTAGATTGCTGTGGCTCTAGCTAAGAAAACTGCAGAGGCAGGATCCGACCTTTACAGTTTGTTACCTCAAGCATCAATAGAACAGTCTTGGGGACGTTGCCCTAGTCATTTATGGCAGAGATTCAATGTGTACAGTGAAGAGTTAACATCATGAAAAAGGATGTAAAATACCTGTTGTGCAAAGACATTTAACTGCTAGATGCAAAAGAAGCAGAATCAACCTCCCTTCTCTGCCTGGCTCTACCTTCTTTCTCACTGCAGATGAAAAAGTGCTAGTCTTACCATTACCTGTGTAAGGAAGCATTAGCCACTCTTAAAAGTGCAACTAGTATGTAAAACTTCACTCCATGTTTCATATCAGCCTAACCTGAACTGAAAAAGAAAACAAAGAGATGTCATCTAAAGAAAGCAACTTAACTCATGGAAAAAGTTACAGAGTATGGCACTACCTGTTCTATTCAAATGTTTCAACCATGCCACACTGCCAGCCTGGAGAATCTCTAGTCACTAGAGAAAGAGTTCAACCCCACATCCAGACATTCTTTGGCCTCTGAGACTTCTAATTAGCCCATCAGTCCTGTTTACAGTATGCCAGCTGTAGGCTAGTCTAAAAGCAACAACTAATTATAGAAAGGCCCTATAAAAACCATTAAATGCTAACAACATCAGATTATCTCAGCTTTTAGATGTGCCAGAAGGTGGAAATCTCCATATCTCAGACCTTGCCCTGCCCTTTCTTCCCTCTTTAGGCTTTCTGTAGCCTAGCCTCGAGTTCACGTTTTTAAAGATTTCACAAAAAACTGCCATATTATCAAGTACTTCACTGGCAAAGCTGTAAAAGCTAGCAAAGCTGTGGTTATCATCCCTCATAAACCTAAGGTGCGACAGCAGCGCAAATAGCAAAGCAAAAGAATGCTTTAGAGAAAAATGTTGCCCATTAAAACTTGACTTATTGTAAGACAGGCTTTATACTACCTTAGGAACAGCTGCTGAGAACTGCAGTGCCTCCACATTTCCCAAAGTCAGTGTGTCTATTGGGTAGGTGAGGAAGGAAGAGGGAAAGACAGTGGAGACAGGGCAGCACACAGCAGCCCTCAGGGGAAGGGAAGCTGAGTGGCACTCTAGTCATCCCAATGTGCAAACACCTCTTCCTCTTGGGAAATCCTGGAAGAACATGAGCTATTCCTGCTCCCCACTCTACAACTTCTGCTCCGTAGCTGACTGACACAGCTCTTGCGTTTAGCTATGGCAAGAGGTCAGTCATCACGCAGGCACTGCTGAGTGTATTAATTACTGTGTTCACATGGTCACTGTATCTTATTACCCAATTATTTGATAACTCAGGGCTACGTACTGCACCAGATCCAAGCACACAGCTCTCACTGACTTCAAGGGCTCCCTTCACGCATAGGTCTGTTGGAATCTATGTTTTTCATAACTTTGTTTAACTGATTTGTAAATATTTTGGAGAACATAAGGATACTTTTGAATGTTTGTATATTTGTCTTATCTACACATAGAAGTTGTACTTACACATGTATCTCTTGCAGAATTCATTCATGAGGAAAACCATACAAGTTTACAAGTTAATCATTTTCCTGCCTGTCAAAAGCCAGGGCAGATCAGGATGTGCATTATGCTGGCAGAGCTGCAAACCAGGCTGTTTTAGTATTAATAGTAAACTTCGCAGCCTCAGTAAGCCTTTTAATAGTTTTTGCAGCAGGTTACCAAGTAGCCATGGATATTTGCCATAAGTAATTGCAAAGCACAGGAAAAAAGTGTAATTAAGAAAAAAAGGTGGCTTGAGTTTTCAATTCAGTAGAAAAAGAAAATATCCAGTGCTTTCTTTTAGCTTTCAGCTTCAGAGTAAGGCAGATTGTCTGCCTTAGTAAGAAAGAACAGGGATTTCAAGAATCCAATGATTAGCACATTTTATATCCCAAATGTTCCAAACGAACATCCACTAAGATTTTGTTAGGGCTGCTAGTTGTAGAATGTGGCTGAGTAGCTTACAGTACATAGGTTCAAGCTTCAGATACAGGATCAATGAAACCAAAAAGGCAATGCTCAGCTGCATAGAGCAGTGTCACAAAGAATGCCTTAGCTGCTCCACCTCGTCATCTGGCAGATAACAAAACAAAACCCACCTTGTGAATTGGACTGATGACTGACGTGACTGGCATGCTGACACGCATTCTGCCATTCTGGTTTCAGGGACAGCAACATTTGGCAAGTGGAATATGAACACCCGAGAAAGAGACTTTTCTCAAAACACAGATGATTTCTGCCATTTACCTTAGTAAGATAAAAAGCAGCGAAATCCTTACAATCACACGTCAGGGATAGCCACCCCCATATCAGCCACTGGTGACAGCCAAGAGAAATGAATCACTCTTCTGGGCTTGTATTTCATCAGACACTAGTATTCTTTCATCACTCCCCTTCACTCATTTTCTTTTGGTTATAAATGATGAGATACAATGCATGTGTAAGCTACTTAACATTCTGCCTCTCTCGTCTGCCCCTCCAATTGCCCCTTCTTTTGTCATCCCTAAGTTTGCTTCTTGTGGTTCCTTACAGAGTGCAAGTAGAAAGTAGGTCAGACCAATGGGCACTGTCACATGACTAGCTTGATGACTAGATGACACAGACAACAACTAGACCTGTTGTTGTCTCTGTAGTACCATAGCAAGTTGTTACAAATCCTTAAAAGTTTGTTTTAGCCTGAAAGGCTATTAGACTTATTCAACTGGCAAAGGAGAAGGCTTTCTGCAGGAATTTCATCTGGTTAAGACAACAGCGCTCTGCCTGCAGAGCACAGCTTCTAAACGTGAGCCTTCATTTTGTATAGTTAATTCTTCACCTTTTCCTGTTTATAATGAAAACACTTAAATGCCTAAACAACTTAACAACTGGGTTTTAATTTCCCTTCTCCTCTCACCTTTGCCCACACACTCCAACCCCGAAATCTCAATCAGTTATTTTAGTTTTCAGTCATAACCAGCACTGGATGCACGTTTCACTTATTGATATGCTTCATACAGCCACATGATAGTGTCCCATCATGCGATGAGGACTGTACACCACTCTGGGTGGTGTTATGGCAGGGAAGGGGAGCAGGATTTACAGCTCTTTTAAATCCCCCAGTAAAGCCACCACCAGTCAGTTACAGTGGTAAATAAAATACTCTGAGAGAAGCATGACTGAAGTTGACATCGGTCCTCCAAACTTCAGCTGGGTTTCCAACAATGTTCACAGTTTTAGTGAATTAATGGCAAGTAAAACAGTATCTGCTCAATTAGTTCTGTGGTCTGGGAAGGCCAGAATGACAGTTTTAATAGTTTGATGTCAAATCCCCTGTCAGAACAACTGTCTGTTGCCTTTAGATTCCTGTCACATGTGTGAAACATGGTACAGTAAATAACTGTAGGCTGGTACTTTGTTAGACCATATTATTACATATTACAGGAGTAACCTCCAGCAGTGCTTCAACTCTAGTCACAGCAAAATCCTTTTCAGATTTATTGACTTAAAAAAAGGGACAGTCACTTCCTCCTGTTCTCGGAAAAAAAAAAAAAAACAAACCAAAAAAAAAAAAACCCAAAAAACAACACAGAAGGGCAGAAGTGCAGAGAAAAGAAAGTTCAGAGTGGCCATAAACATACCAGAGGTGAAATCTCAATACCACTAAAATCCACGGCAGTTTTGCTACTGCATTCAGTGGGACCAAAACTTAACTTTCTATGTTTGGGTTTGAGTTACTCAGTGAAACTAATAGAACCAATAGTGGTCATCATTCCTCCCATCCACATGGAAGCCCCTAAATGGTGGCACGCCAACAATTGGGAATATATTATTAAATTGGGATCAGAAGTGGATAGAAGTCAAAGTATAAATTTCTCCAGTAATCTGGACTATTCCCTTAGGAAAAAGTCCCTAGGGAACTGTTTTACTGGACAGAATACAGAGCAGCCTTTAAACTGGATGAAACGTACACGGAACATAAAATTGGACCCCTCCTCATACATATCCCACACATTATGCCTAATGTAAAGGCTTACATTTCCCACTGCATATTTCCTGATGATATATTCAAAACACCTATATGTGAACATATAAAAATGTTCATGTAAAATCTTGCCCTAAGAAATAGGATCTCTTCCTTTTTTGGAGGACACTGAAATTCCTATGGTGGCTACTACTTAGAATTACTTACTGTAAAAAAAATACTAATTTAACTGCTGTGGGTGAGATCTGTCTGTCCTGAGGAATCTCTATAGCCAGATGGAAGTTAGGTGCCCATTCTCACCAGCTGCACAGGCATGCCGTACTAAGGGAAGTTCTGACACTTTAATGGGACAGTTCCTCCTATCCTAAAATAAGCATCCGAGAGGAATGACACCTCCGGAGGCCAGTTCAGACCACTTACTTTACACTATTTGCTATAAACGGAGCAGTAAGTTTTATCCTCTAATTGGCTAAAATTATATGAGAAGTACCTCATCCTAAGCCTTTATGCTTAGAGCATACATGATCCAGGGGCTTCTCCCTTAAACTTCTTTTGAAAACATTTTCTAAGCAAATGTTGCTGTGACTAATCTCATGAACTCTTCAATTCAAGCAAGTCATGGATCCAAGTAAGGCCATGAAAATGAGTGCATTATTACCACATCTAAGAAAACAGTTCTAATACTGTTAAGCTGCAACTAGTTTCCTTTGCAATAGCAACTTATAGATATTCTGGCTCATAAACTCATGGCACATGATAGATTTTGCATCTTATGCTTTATCATGACACATGGATATTTCTACTTCATTGTATCTGTGAGTGTTCAGTGTGAAAGCCTCAACAGTGCTCAGGAGTACTCTCAAAAATTCCTCAGTTATCTCACAGCACTCAGTTCAGAAAACAGAGTTAAGCATAAAAGTCAGCAAGAGACCTTCGAATTTTATAAGGTCATCCTAGCCACTTAGTCACGTGCCTTCAGCAGCTATTAAGCTTTTGGTTGATAGTTTTTCAATACTGTCCATTTAGTTCTTCCTTCCCAAACACAAGTATTTTCAGTGTTCCAAGGCAACAAGTATTACAGCCAGATCTCTTTAGAAAGTACATTGCTAATGACAAGTAATCCAGTGAGTGCCACAGTCTTATAGTTAATAGCTTATTTATTTTGCAGCAGTCATCAGTTATATACATGTACCTCAAAACTTCATCCTAACCTGCTGTTTCTAATCACTAATGTTAGTGGTATTGCTTTGCTGATACATTCAAAACTTAATTTCCGTGTTCATTTAGTTTTATGCTGTTGGCACTTGGAGTTTCTTCCATAAAATTCCAGACACAAAAAATCACAAAATATCAGATATATTAAATATTTCAAGTGTATAGTAAAAGACTGTAAGCACAAGATAAGCCCATTCTTCTGGGTGCTATATAGTCTAATAGGGCATGCCTACATTTCCAGAAAGGCATGACTGCATCACATGAAGGTATACTTAAACATGTAGACTGCAAGCAGCATAGCACTGAAGCTACAGAACTTGGCACAGACTGCAAAGCCTGCCTGAAAAGCAAATTTAGAAAGTTAATCGATGTTGAATTTCTTTGCTGCTAATTCTACATTGATAGCAGTATTTGACTGATGTTAATTAACTTCAGATTAATGTAAGTGTTTATGTAAGATGGAGTCATAAATGTGATGATCGCTAGGTAAACATCTTTGTAGTAAGATATGGTACTTTCTTGTGGCTGCCAGAATTAAAGAATAGTAATGGCAAGAGAGAATGGGGGGACAGTGAAGCCAGGTGGCTTCCTAATTTCCTGCTAAAAATGGCATCCACTTACTGATACAAACTGCCTGGCATGAACTAGAGTGATTAGATACAGAAATAGATAATTTCTAAACTTGAGTCTCTACGTATTTCAGAAGCAGCATCTGTGGTTAAGACAGCCCAACATGCCTTACTTTCCTTTATCAGCACAGTGTCAACTTCGCTTCCCAAATTCTTCCTCCCATTTCCCCAACCTGAAAAACAATAACAGCAACTCACAAGTTAGCAGAAGCAAGGGTGGCAAAAGTATTAATGACAGATGTTTTACCATCTTATCAACTCACTTTAAGGGCTATGAAAGAGAAGCAGTGCATTGAAAAGTTGGTTTGCTATAAGTTCCACTTCTCTACCTGCTGCCAATTACAGCTCCCCTCGTATATCTGCACCACTGATTGCATAAATCACTTAGAAGATGACATCAGACCTTCAGCATCAGAAAGTGGTGGCATTAAGCAAGAGCTGACAACTAGGTTCAAATACATACAAGGTCTCTCTGTTATACTGCTGCTGTTATACAGTCTTCTGAATTTCTTATTTCCAAACAAAATCTTCTGATACAGTTAACATCAATATACAGAGGTTAGTTATTCAGCTCAATATGGGGACAAGAAAACAAAGACAACAAACTTGTGAATACACAGCCAATTAAAAATACATTTTTTCTCCTCCTGCATCCTGTCCATCCTATTTATCTGGTTTTCCATATCCCCACCGTGTACAAGAAGGTAAATAGACCCCAAAAGTTTGATTCTCAGACATCTACTTTCACTCAACCATCCCACTGTTTCCAAAACCTCAGAAGTAAAGAGCTATCAGCCTTTCTCTGAGAAAATAGAAGAAAACACACAAGATGTCTTAAAGAAGTGAAATCCAATGCTTCAGAAACCAAGCAAGGCACAGTGTCGCTGTTTAACCCTGGAAACAGAGATGATCAGTCAGTAGCACCTTTTCCAAAAATACCCACTGTGTACCTGACAGTATGAAGTCTATTTTCCTAATAAACTCAAAAAACTCAACCCAGGAAGACAGGTTGAAACACTGAAAACTTTAGGCATGGATATTTTATTCTGGAATAGTCATTAGACAATAAAGAACTCTTAACCAGGAAAAATAACTTTCAGCCAGCACAAGTCTCTGTGCATTCTTGCTCCACTTCCAGTCCCCCTGAGAACACCAGGAGCAAAAATCTGGGAAAGTTAAACCAGCTCCTGCAAGCAATGCAAGTTCTCTCTTGGCCTGCTGCCATTACAATAAAAGTCAACCTATTACAACCAGATTTAGCCAGCCACAGCACAGACTTGTAGACCTGAAAGAGTCATCTCAGGCCTCTTTTAAAATCAATGGAGAAAACAGGCATTTAACGAGTGATTCATCTGGTTTATTTTACACAGTGACATTGGGATGAGATAAATTGTGCTGCAAAATGACAAAAACAAGCCCTGGAAATGCCCATTTCCCTCCATACACAATAAATGAAGTCCAGATGAGGAACTGTCTGTATTTGGTAAGATGAATCCCACCCAGTAAGCCTGCGGCATACATTCACTCCTCTCAGAGGCCTTTTGTTATACTGTTACAGTTTCTATCATTTCCAGACTGCTGGACCACCAGGGTCCCTCCACAATGAGCTCTAGATGGACAGTGGAATCACAGACATGCAAAGCTATTCTAGGATTTCTATCGGATCCTACTGTGTGGACTCACATTGGTCTGGAGGGTATGCCTTACCATGTGGAATACTCTACATGTGAAATATCCTACATGGTAAATGGGAAAGAATTAGATCAGAGAAGCTCTCTTTCCTAAATTGGGAACATTGCTGAGACTTGTAACAAAAACTGAAAGACTGAAAACTGTATGAATATATAAGTTAGAATTTTCAAAGGTGGGGGTGAGGGGGTGGACGATACCAAGCATTTTTGATCAGAAAATCAAAATACTATCAACCCAGAATCCACAACTCAGCATGAAAAATAATCCCCTGTAGTCGAAGATCTACATCACCTTCCTCAGTCTTTGAACACCAGTGGAGGAGATGGCTATGAATCTTCCTCCTGAGAAGTAGGAAGATGCCAAAGCCAGCACTTTGCACTGCCTGTATTGCAAGTTAAGCTCAATAAAGGTACGTTTTCTGAAAATTCAGCTTTATGTTATTTTGTATTAGGTGGAAATTCCCAAAAATTAATTGCTAAAACTATTTCTGCATGCATAATAACAAAAAATACCACTGTCTGGTTAGTGCATACCATTACAACACTCTCTTTTTTGCTCCTTCAAACAATTGGTACATATGGTAGATGGAACTGGCATATCTGACTTGAAGAGTTAGTACAAACACCTTATTTCTCCACCTGAACAAGCCCACAAGGGACACAATAGTTGCAGATATTATGTAGTATACAACACGAGGCATTCACCATCAGAACCATTTCACCTGTAGAAAAACAGACTTCTCTTTAGACATTGTTATTCTTCGGTGTTTACTCATTCCGGGCATCTTGGCTCTGCTTACAGAATAAAGTCATGCCCATTTTACAACAGACTGGATCACCCCACTCAGCAGTACAGCTTTGCTGTATTATAGATGGCTTTGAGTACCGTTTTCAGTTTGGGGCTCCCCATCACAAGAAAGACATTGGTGTGCTGCAGTGAGTCCAGCAGAAGGCTACCAAGTTGATTGGGATCTGAAGCACATGATGTACATAGCAACAATCGAAGAACTGGGTTTGCCCATTCTTTAGAAGAGAAGACTTAAAGGAGGCCTTATTGCTGTCTACAAGTACCTCATCAGAGTATACAAGGAAGATGAAGCAAGACTCTTCTCAGAAATGCACAGCAACAGAACAAGAGGCAATAGACACAAGCTGAACAGGGCAAACTCCAACTAGACATAAGAAAGTAGTCAAAACACTGGTTGCTCACAGAGGTTGTAGAATTTATGTCCTTGAAGGTGGTCAAGACTCAGACAGGGCCCTGAGAAACCTGATCCTGTTGAACCTACTTTGTGCAAGGGATTGGAGTAGGTGACCTTCCAGAGGTCCCTTCCAACCCAAATTATTTTATGATCCTATGATGGGAATGGGAAAAGGTGTGTGGAGAATACTAAATACAGCCTTGAGGTAGCAGTATCAGCTACCTCAGTTAGTTGCATGCCAAATAACAGCATGTTAATATAGTTGGCTCTACACATAGATACCTCAGGCTGCCCACAAACCCCATCACCCTTCACAGCAAGCAGTGACACAGCTGTCCTAAGGACAAGGAACCATCTTATCTGCACAGACAACTGAATTAGCCATGCACACAGACTATCCACAGAGCAGTAAGGACACAGAATGAGCTTCAAAACTCCAGCGCTACCCAGTATTTTTCATGCTGGAGAATCAGCTGTTTTCCTGTGTCCCCAGATTCAGCAATAATGATGCCTTAAGAAGTGCAGAATGAATAGTTAGTGCATTTGGCTTCAAGACAAGTACTGCACAGCATTACAGATGCAGTTACCAAGATCCTCTTACATGCTACATATATTTTGCCAATACCATCTGAAGACATGAAGATGTATATTGCCAACAGAAGCAGCCAAGTATGAATGCATCCTGCCGAAAGGACTTTCTAGCTGCACTATGCCAACAGACTGTTTGCCAGCTAGATCTCCTCATGCAGAAAAGGACCTGGATTTCCACTGTCTTTCACACCCTCTGTCAGATTTCAGTATTAAATGGATGGATTAACATTTTGCAGCCAACAAGGTGACACTGGTTATCTTCATAGCTTTTTTTAGTTACTAGTCAATACTAGTCAACATGTCAATTTACACCATCATCTGTACTGAACCATGTAGATACAAGGCTGCCAATATCTGGGAGTGACTAATGAGATGATGTTAAATTCCATAAATGTGGACTTACTTGAGAAGTCTGTGAGGTTTCATATGCTGCTACAGACATCACAGGCTTGCTATTCCAGCATGTACACCCAGCAGACACCATCCTGAAGCAGCTTTACAGGCTGTGCATTATTACAAGTCACAATGACAGATATAATATGCTACCAAAAATGGTAAGTCATTGTTTATGTTTCACACTAGGATTTTGCCTTTTGCAATCCCAACAATAAAACTACCTTGCTGGAAAACTGAGTGATGATTCAGGATGTTTGAAAGTTCTCTGAAAAGATGTTTTTGTTGCTGTTTACTAATCAATGAATAGGGAAATTTTGGGAATGTACCGATTCTGATTTAATTTTTTTGAAGGATTTGGAAGTCTATCCAAAGAAAAAGAAAGAGGATAACCTAAGCACAGTCTGGTGCTGAATCACATAAAAGATTCAGATGAGGCATCTGATTTGCCATTTTCCCACATTTAATGTTCAACATTTAATTTATCAGAAATGTTTTGTGTCTTCAGCTTTCTTCAAGAGAAAAGCTAAACATTAGAAAGTATTTCAAATTTTAAGTTTATTAAGAGGGACTTTATTAATGAAAAGGTATGGAAGAGAAAAAGATGTACTTGCTGTCAAACCAATGAGTTGGCACAAGGAAGCTACAGTTACCCTGAAATCCTCCCTAGAGGAACTATAGTACATTGATGGACCTGTAACAATTTTGGCCACACCTTCTTTAGCATAGTCATAGCAAGACATCTACAGCGAGACAAACAAACCAAACCCATCAAATGAAACACTCTAACGGATTATCTTCACCCCATCAGGAAAGGATGAGAGAGATCAAGTACAGGACAGATGTGTGGGCAGATCACCCAAAGGACTACAGGACAGCACTCAAATATTGTCATGATACATATAGACTACAAGGTGAACTCTGTTGAAATAACAGAAGAGCCAATATCCACCTTAAGGTAGCAACAGGGTTTGTACACAAAGAGAAATAAGAAACTAATCCCTTAGAGATTCCATTTCTTATGTCTATACTAGGATACAAGCAAAAATGCAAAAATTTCCATGAGGTCTACCAGAAATATTGTAACAATATCATAAAAAATTTGACCTTGCAAGCTACATGAGCAAAGTAAATAATTTGTCCTCTGTGGTAAACACTATACAGTATGTACAATTAACATTAATACAGATTTATGAAAACTACTAGTATCCTGTAAAATTGATACTGGACAGACATTTCCAACGGTGAAATGGTTCCATCCAGATGAGTTACAGTTATTGAACCCCACTTAGATATTCTCTGTACAGTATCCTAAAGGTAGGAAAGCTCTCGCCTTCCCAAATCTGTTCTGATTTAGATGCCATTAGTAACTAAATCAAGTTGATTAAGATCATTAGGAGAGAAAAGAGACATGAAACTACAGTCTGCCGCCTCTGGGGCAGCAAGATGTTTCACAAACCCATTTTCGCAATGTGGCAAATGAATTTCTGCTCATTTTAAGAGAAAATCTGAAAGAATTTCCAGGGTGCAGTGGCTGAGGCTAAACATGAGATGGATTTCCTACAATAGTAAGCTTGTCAAAAACTAGGGTGAACCTCATGATTGCCTTGAAGCCATTCAATCACTGGTGAGGAAACATGAGGTTTCCATCACTGAACTGCCTAGATAGACCATTTAGACATATTAAATTTCTGAACAATATAATCTGTAGTCCTGAAAGATGAAGGAATAACTCAAACTTAATAAGGAAATACACCAAATACCATTCACCTTCTGTAGGTCAGTTCTTTGAGAGGCATCAGCATAAGAAAACAAACTTTAAGTTTCTCTCCAAGTTTCAAGTTGTAACAAACTCACATTTTGAAGAAAGCTTTCTATTCCTATTATTCAATACCCTTCTTTTAAATGTTTGTACAGATTATTAGGCAAGAACTTGCAAAGGCCCTAGGTAATTAGAAAATATATTTATGAAAATATTATTCTTAAAATGTAAATTTAATAATTTTTATAATTTAAAGCCTTTCAGAAATCCTCTTTAACCACCTCATTTTACAAGTTAGAGTTTTGCTTTTGACTTTAGTGGTTACAGGGGCTCATCCTGACATGAGTTAAGACATCTGTCTTCCAAGAGATCTGTTAGAGATGCATACAGACTCAATAATACTTGCACCTTCACTGAGATAATTTTCCTTTAAAAAGCAGTTACCACACAGTCCTATAAAGAACACAAAAATACCATCAAAGTAAGTACAATGTAAGCCAGTACTCTGAATTTTCAAATCTTTGTGCCTTGGTGTAGTTCTGGTTGAAAAATGTAGCTAAGTTATATGTTGTTTAGATCAACAGAGATAGATATTCTTCCCACCTACTTATTCTTCCCGTTTTGACACTGTTGTGCAAAAGTATTTCTGATACCCACCTACGCCAGAGAGAATCTGGTCTACAGCCCTTTTAAATCTCAGTACTCCAAAAGACATTTTCAGGTAATTGTTAGAGACAAATATTTTTGGAGTATCTGGTGTTCATAGTTTTACCGATGCCCCACCAAGAGGTCAGTTCAGAAAATCACTACTCTAACCAGTATTTCTGGGACACTTTCTCAGATTTTAGGATAAATTCTAAGACCACACTCCATCCAAGTCTAGCTATACACTAGCTGGGTAACACATGAGTTCAGCTATGAATTCAGCTGGCTCAAATTAAATAATTAACATAGAGACTCAATAGAGTAGAATTAAATCAGATCAATGAAAAAAAAACCCCAAAACTGTATTCTTTTGGTATATAACACACAAAAATTAAACATTTTATCACTTAAATGTTAGCAATGACTAGTATATTAAATTTAAGGTAACCTATAACTGTTCTTTTCACTGCAGGAAGTAGCTTCCCCATTATGGTCTTATTAAACTCCCAACAGGAAATGCAGGATGGATGGGAGAAGGATGTTTTGGAGACTTCTTGGGGTTAATGTTACTTTAAAGCACCACCTCCTCTGAAATACTATTTATAGCACAAACCAAGCAGGTGCAGGTTAAGATGAGATTGAGGCAACTAGTGTGGTATTCCTTCAGCGTGTTTTCTGGCTTGGGGGTGAGAGTATAGTGATGGCTTGGGAAAATCTTAGAGGATGTTTCCTTGCTGAATAGCACATGCAGAAGCTCTAAGTCCTATTATCATTGTCTTGAGTAGACAGCTCTTGTTAGATGAACTTTGATAATCAAAGCTAAGCTTATATTTTAAGTAATTATCCCTCTCTTTTTTTTCCTTAATTGGAGGCATTTCTGGGATAGTGATGGTGTGCTATCACTTCTCACTTATGCCTCTGGTGACAGAGACAGGCCAAGGGCCAGCTGTGGCTTAATGAATGTTTTATGTGCTATTCTGTGAGTGTAGACTGCAAGCTTTCTCAGAGTCTACAGGCTGACCCTCTTCTTTTAAGCTTTTCAGGGAACAGGCACATCATAATACATACCTGCACTGCTGCCAGCTAAAAGGCTGCTTAGGCCTCAAGACATCAAGCTCAGGGTGACGTAATCTGAGCATCTCAACAGCCTGAATTGGATTTGTAAGCACTTTTTTTTCCCTCTCCTTAGAAGGAGTGTCTGAGACTGGCTTTTCTTCCAGCATTAAGTACCTCAGCTGGAAGGACCTATTTTTACTAAATAATAGTTTGTGTGTCTGAGAACTACTGAAATTGCTTTCTAGCTTTAAAAAGAGTATCTATGTAAATTTCACTAAAACTGCATGTGTTTAAAAAGCACTTAAAAAGTCATTTGAGAAGCTGTTCTTAAAATGTAATGGATTAAGCTTGAAACATTGCCCATATTATACAGAAAGGCTGTTTTAAAACGGCATACTGCATACAGTTGTGCTGCTTTAATTTTGCTTTGGAAAGATGAACAGTGTTGTTAACACCTGTTCATGCCTTGTAGTATGGCATTTGAAACTGGCAGCACCAGGTTCTCTAAAAAGCCAAGTTCTATTTTTGCTTTTTAATTAAAAGTCTTTGATAAAACTTAAAAAGCTTGGATCATCTACTAACCTTGATCAAAATCATTTCTGATAGAAAAGAATGAAATATGCTTCTTGTAGAATAATTACATTATCTTTAATTAAGATACTGCTTAATTTGGTGTTCTCTTTGAATATCAACATTATTGCTTCTTCATACAGGCATAAATGTATGCTTAAACCTGGAAATCCAACTTTAGTGTCATCAGTAAATCACCATTAATACAGGAGCACAAGACACTCATACCCTAAGGCTGGTTTTGAACTGCCTGCAGAATCAAATATAACTCTGCTTTACTGGTCTATTCCCTTTGACCTCACTACAATCATCCCCTCTTATCATGCGATTTCTCTTCCTGTAATTTAAATATCCAGGAATCCCTTTTCCAAAAGTCAGTTTTATCCACTGGACAGACAGAGCATTCTTTTATGTTGCAAATAGCAGCATTGATAGCATACAAAAGCTAGAAAAAGGGCATTGATTTTTTTTATTTTTCACCTCACTCAACTCCTAGAAACAGCCTAATACCAGTAACAGTGATGAACTTTTTGCATCTCCTGAAAGTAATTTGTTGTAACTGTAATATATAATTTTATTAATGAATTCTATTCCATATATTTCTTTGTCAACAACTTTAAAGACAACAGCTGCTGGTGTACAAGCTGTTGTGCAAAGTACACTAGATAATTTGTGGAATCAGTCTGTTCAGTTCTTGTTCTGAAAAACATAAGGATCTTTACTTTTATCTTTACCAGGGTTTTATTTCTGGTTGCTAAATGTCTCCTACCCTCACTACTTTCCTTATGTTATTCCGCTTGGTCTAAGGGCTACTAACAGTCATTTCTCAGCAACTTGTTGAAACTCTTTGCAACCTTAAGTAAGGCTTTTGACACTGTCTCGTTTAACATCCCCATAGACAGGCTGACAATGTACAGGATAGATCAGTGGACAGTGAGGTGGACTGAAAACAAGACTGGCCACGCTGAGAGGGTTCTGAACAGAGGCACAAAGACCAGCTGAGGGCAAGTCACTGGAGGTGTACGCCAGAGGTCAATACTGGGGCCAGGACTGTCTAACACTCTCATTAATGACCTGTACGAAGGGAAAAAGTGCACCCTCAGCAAGTTCACAGATAATACAAAAGCAGATGGAGTGGCTAATACACCAGATGGGTGCACTGCTTCCCAGAGGGACCTCAACAGGTAGGAGAAATGGGCAGAGAAAAACCTCATGAAGTTCAACAAAGGGAAATGCAAAGTCCTCCACCTGGGCATGAATAATTCCAGGCTCCAGTACAAGCTGGGGGCTGAGCAGCTGAAAAGCAGCTCTGCAGAGAAGGACCCTGAGGGGTTTCACAGTTTCCAACCAACATGTTGACCATGAGCCAGCAATGTGCCCTTGCAGCAAGGAAGGTCAAGAGTCTCTTGGGCTGCATTAGGAACAGCCTTGCCAACAGGTCAAGGTAGGTGATCCTTCTTCTCTATTCAGTCGTGGTGAGACACAGCTGAAGGGCTGGGTCCACTGCTGGGCTCCCCAGCACAAGACATAGACTTACTGGAGAGAGTCCAGCAAAGAGCAACTCAGATGATTAATGGGCTGAAGCGTCTGACATGAGAGGCTGAGAGAGCTGCAAGTGTTCAGCCAGAGCAGAAAAGGCTCAGGGGGATCCCATCCATGTGTATAAATACCAGACAGCAGGGAACCAAGAAGAGGGAGCCAGACTCTTCTCAGTAGTGCCCAGCAACAGGGTAAGAGGCAATGGATGCAAAATAAAACACATGAAATTCCATCTGAACACAAACCCATTTTTTAACTCTGCAAGTGTAAGCAAACCATGGACCAAGCTGCCAAGAGAGGTTGTGGAGTCTCCATCCTTGGACATATTCAAAATACAACTGGACACGGCCCTAAGTAACCTGCTCTAGCTGACCCTGCTTGAGCAGGGGTTAGACTAGACAATTCCCAGAGGTTTCTTCCAACCTCAGCGATTCTGTGAATTCTAAAACAGAGATACTGCTAACATTTTCGTTTCTGCTTCTCCTTGTAAAAGCTACATGGGAATAGGATGGAAAAGAATCACCTTAATCTGCAGGTTGTAATCTTCTCAATGTTAAATTTTTGCTTTCTTAAACTAATCAATCCCAAATGAAGTTAGGGCTCACACTCTCGCACGTCCTATTTGAAGGTTAGGTAGTTTTAAAAACCTTGCTCTAACTTATTTTAGCCTAGTTCACACCGACATGGTCTTATCCCCACAGTGCTTTTCAGCATATTTTCCCCTCCCATACATTTATAAAGATGTGGGCATATTTAGTGCACAAAAAGAAAGCTTTTATGGGCTCTTACAATATGCTGTCCATTCCTGTGATCACCCTCATAGCCTTTCCCTGCACCTGTTCCAGTTTTAATTCATCCTTCATGAACATGGAAGAGCAGAATGGTACATGTCATTCCTCAAAATTATTATATTAACGCCTTCCTCTCTGTTCTGTCTATTTTAAATGTTTTCCTCACTCTTTGCATGTAACAGATCGTTTGATTGCTCTTGCCAGACTAAATGGGAGAAATCAATACAACAGAAGACTCAGGTGCTTACCTGCACTGTGCTTACAGTCCACACTACTGTGGGTAACAACTGTGAGGCACCTTTCTGCATCCTCATCGTGATCCTCATCACAATCGTATGGCTATGTCATCCTGGCTATAGCCATTTCATTAAGAACTTGCTTCTAGGCAAAAATCAATTGAAGACTTTATATTCTGGTTGTATTTCCACCCATGCGCATTCTCTGATGCTGCAGATTGCTTTTCTCAGGAAATCTTCAGCAGCCTCTGTAAGATGTCCCAAGAAGTAGAAAGATCTTAGCCATGAGAGGATCTGATTCAAGTTAGTCCAGCACATACCAAACTACTCACCAGAGAGTAGGTGAGTTTGGCTTTCTTTAAACAAATGGTAAACCTGCATGTTAAATCATGCCTATGACAAAACTTTTCAAACCTGTTCTCTGCTTGTACCTAGTCGTCTGTAAACACCAAAAAAAAAAAAAAAATTAAAAAAAAAATCCCAGAACAGATGTCTGGATTAAAATTTTCACAAGTAGAAGTGACTTAGGCTCATCAGTCACTTATGAAAATGGGACTTCGAGGCTTTGAAACTTCCATTCTAAGAAATTAAAGAAGACACCAAAATAGAGCTTAAGCAGTAGAGTAGGCCATTTGATAAGCCAAAGATAGCAAATAGAACTCTAAAGAGATGTAATCTATCTAGAAGAACTTTGGAAGGTACAAGGTGATGGAAGGAGGGGAAAAGCTAATGCAGAGATCACTTATAACTTATGATGCAAATGAAATATGATCCCATGGCATCTTGAAGCTTGGGATATATTTGTTCATGAGATACAGGCTCATCATCCTCTATATAAAGTTAGGACAGCCCTGTAATATTACATTTTTCTGCCCACACTCCCTAAAATTTTGAAGGAGAGTGAAGTAAGAGACTTCTAAAATAAAGTGGGATAAATCCTCTCTTATACTGAGCAATCCACTGGCAGGATCCACCCCTATTTGCAGTTACATTGTTTTCAATAAGACTTTGTTTCTGTCCTGACATTTATTGTGCCATTACATCTGTTAATATGTGAAAGCTTATTTTCAAACCCCTATCACTATCATTCCTCCTATCTTCACATTGTACATTCACTCCAATAAATGGAAGAGTGGTGGGAGGTGATATTTTTTGTTTGAAAGTCTACAGAACTAAAACAAGCTGAAAAAATAATTCCTATTTTCTGTCTTTTGTAACCTCAATTCCACCCTCAAATATTTCACTAGGGATTATGTATGTTCATAGGAAGGAAGCAAACAGCAATCCAATAGTAGGTAGACTTACTGTACCTAAAATTACAGGATAAATATCAGCTCTCCGAGAACCTAGCCTCAGTTCATTAGCAAATCTTATCCTCAGTATCTTGATATATATATACACTGCTACACCTCCTGCTAGTTGTCAGCAAAATTGATTTGCCTCCTTTCTCATGCATGATTTTTCATTGGTACTCCAAGAAAATACAATCACTCTAAAGAAAGGGATGCTTACCCTTTGCTTGAGATTATATTTTTATAGTGTCAGTTATAAAGATATACTAAAGCAGTAGCTCCTTTTTACTTGATAATAAACATAGCCCAACAGCTGAAAAGATATATTTACAATCTTCCACCAGAATCCTCCCAACCCCTTACTGCTAAGAAAAACAAGTGGGTCACTGCAGTGTGTCCCAGAACTATTTTGGTATTGAGGGAAGTGCAAGTTCCAAAGCAGCATGGAAAAATGCCCTGCCAGCTGCTCCCCTCTCATACAAATGTAGGCTTAAGTGTCTTCCCTGCTCAACTAGTAGACAAAAGAACTTTCAGATTAGTTGCTTCTACATCATCAGTGCCACATCCACAAAGATTTTTAGGTGTCTGAAGGCTCAAAGGCTCAAATGAATTGCTGGAAACTAATCAAGTATCACACCTCAGCTGACCTAAAGTAATGGGCTGTGCAAGTCAACAAAAAAAAAAAAGCAACGTAACTCACAGCAGCTCAGCTCCCTTCACTATGAAGTATGCTCACTCAAATTACTTTTGCCAGCCACATATTAAGAGCACAGAGCATACAGACCTATTGAAGCACAGTAACTTGTCACCTCATACCAACTGGCTCTGCTCTGAGTAACCTTTGTATTTATAAATATAAATCTGCTTTCAAAGCTCTGGCACCTGAAAAGTCATTGGTGCTTTAACCCTCACCAGTGAAGTTAGCTGAGTGCCAGACGTTCTGCTATGCGTGCCAAGATCTTGGTTTAGCTGAGCATTTCAAAGGCCCATCTCATGCCTACTGATTGCAAGCTATCAGGCCTATGCTTTGCCTGCTGATCAACCCAATAGATAGGCTTGTAGTACATGCCAAGACCAGACTAAAACACTGGGTAAAACACACATTTTCACTTAGAAGCACGAACAAAGCAGAAGGTGGCATCCCCCACCTTTTATGTGGCTGTCTCGAGGCTGGCAAACTCAAGGAGGAAGTAAGAGATAACTCAGCTGAGGGTATTCAAACTTTGCTCTTGGAAGCGTGAGGGCACAGGCCTTTTTAAAAGGGATTTATAATGGAGTCATGCTTCTAAAGGAAAGTTTTAAAATGTAGCCCTCCAGTGAGTCAAAACTTTGGGAAGCAAACAGAAGTCAGGTGCATGTGGATTTTTTCTAAATCTCATGAGCTCCTGGAATCTGATTCACATATGTGGCATTAAATACAACAATAAGTGCAAAAATGACAGTAATAATAACTGACACAAAGCATGCTGAAACTAGTTTAGTCTGGAGATGAAAAAGACAAAGACAATAGTTGGATGGTCTATATGAAGTGCATATAAACACAGCTTCTTGGTCAAGCTGAGACCCAAAGTCAGACAGATATGGTCCGGCTGCTGATGCTGCAACCTTAGTGTTTCCCTGGCAAGAAAACAGTTGTAAGATCAAGCAAGTAGTCATAAGATGCCACATCACCTCTTTCGTCTTGACTGTTTTGTTTCTTCAAATTAATCCTTTTCATTAGTATTAGTGTCTCCTCTTTCTTCAGAATCAGTTTCAGGCTACGAGTAAGTCGCAGTCAAAGCTAGGACTAAAGCCAACATGCCAAAACTCATTAGCTATAAGCAAAGTAGCACTGCAGAGGTTTCAGTTACCTCACAGTAGCAGAATACTGCCCAGATATGTACAGCTGAAGCCAAAAATTTAATGCTCTTGTAACTTCAATGCTGTTACCTAGGCTAGCTAGATCAATATTTGCAAAGCAATATCTATACATGTTGCTGTCATACCTTTAACTAATGCAGATACAGTCACAGGTAGTTGTCATTAGTGCTCTGAATTCACATAGACACCAAAACTGGCAATTTGCCTTCTCTTGAGACATTAAATTTTTGTGAGTAGGCTAGGTTTTATTAGAAACTATGGATCACAGCTGAAAGGACATTGCAAAGGAGTAAACGACAAGAAAAAGCAGAGAAGCATCCCAGGAATTATATCCATCTCTGTGTCAACTGTGTCAAGCTTCCACAGCACTCTGAAGACTGCCATTTCAAAATGAAGAGATGCTAGACATTCACTATACCGCATTTTGATTGCCTAACCTAATGCTCTGATGAACTCAAATTATACTGAAATTTGAGGGGAAGCAGTTAGGCCATGAGAAACTTCTATTAGTCTGCCAAGATAAATTTTCCCTTTTGACCTTTTTCTGAAAGCAATTTATTACATCACAGCAATGTGTAATTTTACCTTGCAGTGCACGTATATATTTAAGGTAAACTATAACATATTATACATATATGTAGTCCCAATGAGAAATTGTTTTCAAAAAAATGCAAGCATCCAGGAGAGAACCAAGGCTAACAAAATGCTAAAACTTAAAAATAGCTTAGAATTTCTGGAATTTTCATCTTCTACTCAGTTTCAGCTCTGATGCTTTTATAAGCAATAATCAAGAGGCCACACTGCAGATGGAGAGGGAAAATGCTACAAAACAGTACAGCCACCTTCCTATCACCTAACCCTATGCAGAATGTCACTATGCCTCCATATCACCTGTAATACATCCATATCCATTACAATACAAATTTGTTTTAAATATATCCAGGCTGTTCTCAATGGTTTTGGTTTATCAGCCAATAAGCAAATTTTATCTTTGGTTTCCACATTACAATTGAAGGCAAAGACTGGAAGCTTATGCTACAGTTTCCATATGCAGAACCTCTTGTGTGGGCAGCATCACCAGAAACTCTTCAAGGCAGACTGCAGCTCAGAAGACATTGATGGCTATGTTTGCACAGTGTAGTGACAGTGGGTATAAACACTGAGAATGTCTTACTTTTAATTTCAAAGTATGCAAACTGTGGGCATCCAGAAGACAGGACAAAAATATCAGAGAGGAAGACCCAGAGTCAGTGCCTGTCACCTCACCTTTGCAACAACTGTAGCTACAAAACATGCTACCACACAAATGCAGGATTAAAACCTTTTCTTCTTTTTTTTTTTTTTTTTTTGTTTTTAGATAGAGGAGAGG
The DNA here is from genome assembly GCA_028020825.1 of Podargus strigoides. Lineage (NCBI taxonomy): Eukaryota > Metazoa > Chordata > Aves > Caprimulgiformes > Podargidae > Podargus > Podargus strigoides. The sequence goes on along the minus strand of CM051663.1, from coordinate 122,004,394 downwards.
GGGACATATAATTGCACACAAACATAAGACAGACAAAACAACCGAAGAAACAAACAGCTTTCCAAAGTATGGAATCTTTCTTAAATGCACGCTGCTGGTTGCAGAAAGGACTATCTTTTAAAATTAAAAAGCGAGGAACAACATACATCATGCATTGAGACATCTGTCACTGATGCAGGAATCAAAATAAGGAAAGATGACACATAGAAACTAAGTAGTCTTTGCTGTGGGCTACTGTCAGTGGAAAGCTCAACTTGCCTGTCACAAAGAACATGCTGTCGGCAAACTCATCACTGATGGTGGTCCTTGGGCTGAGTAGCACTGTTCAAACAATGGGCTGATCATTGTTGTTCAAACATGCTGGTTGATCCCATCCCATCCATGGTTCCTCCCAATGACATTGTTATGCAACCTAGCCAGAAGTCAGACCCACGTTTGCAAGTGCCCTTAAGCACCCACTTCCTATTGATTTCAATGGGCATCGGACTCCCCAAAGCATAAGACCTCAGTCTCAGCTTTACTGACTATGCTCTCCGACTGCAGTGAGCAGCTTTCGTACTACTCTGTGTCTGCCTCAATAGCTTTCCAGAACAAAGGGAGGGAAACATACGTACCTTAGGCATGATTCATGTTTGTTTTGCAAGGAGATAATCACAGAGCCAGCACAAGAAGATCTATCAAGAGGTATATCATTATGTATGGCTTTTACCAGTAACTGACAGCACTGGACGGTTACTGCTATAGTATCATATAACCCTTTCAGAAACTCTGACAGCATAGTCCAATATTAAGGAAATCCTTATTCTCCTTCTCTTTCTTTCAGACATCTTTTAAAATGAGCTTTAAGGCTCTGCATTAGTGTTATGTTTAACGGTTATTTTGTATGTAAAATATATTTGTGTATAGTTACCCTGGCTGTCAAGCAGTTTGATTGTATCAGTTTATAATAACACAATGGAATGTATTTAAGGTGATGTATTTAAGAGTTATATTCTGCTAGTGTTCAACCCCCTCTTATGAAAGATGATTGAAGAAAGAAGAAAAATACCGTATGGCAGCTATTACCATAATAAACACATACCACATCTTGTTCTGAAACCCTGCATGCTACTCAAGTTACTTTAAGAGTAAAAAGAAGGGGTTTTTTAAAAAAAAAAACAACAAAACAACAAAAAACCCACACAAACACATAAATTCCATTTATTGTTTCCTGGGAATTTTTTTTTTGGCCTGGAAACAAGACATCCTTACTGGCATTATAAAGATCTGATATTCATTTAAAAAAAAAAAAAAAGAAAAGAAAAGAAAAGAAAAGCAACCGTGCTAGAAATCATGAATGTCAAAGAAAACTGAGAATGCTAGCACATGCTGAGTCTTGTTCTCCAGCATATTAACAGAAATACATTCCAAAAACAGATTTTTTCCTAAGAAACCCTGATTTGGAGCAGAAATTCTTGTTGTTACAGAAAGAAAGAAATGTGTAAAATTATAACCAGTACTTATATTACTTTTAATCCTTAGAAGTCTTAAAAGGTTTATATACATACCACCATAGACACCACTTATTTTTGCATGCCACAGTGTCATCATAGGCCTTCAGCAGTGACAGCTGACTGACAATTTATCTCCTTTTGTATAAATGAGGCATAGCTACTGGTCAGACTACCCTGCTCCCAAGGGCAAAGAACCAGAAAAAAAAATAAATCTTTCTTTCCAGGACAAGGACCTGAAAAAGTGGGACTTAAAATGTCACCTGGTCCATTCCTCTAAGGCAAGACTGTTAGGGTTTAAACTACATTTCAGCATTTGTGATTCTGTATCTAGAATAGCTTATATCTGATGACCAGAAGATACATCCTGCAAAGTAATTATGGAGAAGATATGAAGAGTGATACTCTAAGGAGCTGCACTTAAATTACACGGTTTGATCCATGGGAGGTTATTGTAAGCTGTAGCATTTTGCCTTGAAAGCGAGGCTTTTAGTATGAAAATTCCTGAACACAGATATGCTTAGGTCCACAGGCCTTGCCACTGGCTTGCAACAATTTGGTATACTGTAAGCACATCAGAAGAGTTAGCAATAACTGTCTGATAAAACAATACATAAAAATACCTGCTTTATTTTCTGCATCTATTAGAAATGTCGTAGCAAAGTACAGATATCATTAGACACAAACTGACATGTCCAGCTTGCAGGTAAGCAAATATTCCTTTCTCACCAATGAAGAATGGGAATTAATGTTCCCTAATCCACCAGGTGATAGAAGTGTTATCTAAGTAACTGGATTTTTTGTGTTCCTCCCTGAAGACAATGTGATTTTCAGCCTGTTTATGTACGATGTGCGGCATGAACTTGCTTCCCTTCTGAAAAGATATATATTTTCTTACTGCAACTCTACGGATTACTTCTATGTAACAAAAACCCCAGAGCACAAAAAAATTAAAGTTAAGCACATTTTCAGACGCGTTCTCCTGTTAAGTCATCACTAGGAACAAAATGTTGGCTCTTTGTTAAGGAGGAAATATCACAAATACCATATGCAAAGAGGTTCCCAAAATGGTAGCTGGCAGCAGCACAAAACATGCTTTCACTCATGCGAAGACCAAAATCTTAATTCAGATAGGCAATTGAAATACCGTTTTTAATACCTGCAGCTAGTATGCACCACAAAAGCATCTTTTTTGTCTTTTTTTTTTTTCATTTCATTTTTCTCATTTCTGCACAAGATTAGCATTAAAGTCATAGAACTAATGCAACTAGATAAACCAGTGATCCTGTTGTTTTCATAAGCACTTGTAAAAAAATCCTTCAAAGGAGGTCATAAGACGCCCTGAAGTAACAAGTTTGACTGTCTGCACATATGGAAATTTCCTAATTACAGAGAACATTTTTATTTTTACATTGAATTCTCAGACTTTATTTCAGTTATTCCAGGTTGCTTCATCTACATCCATGTAGCAAGACATATTATCGAACACAGATGTGAAAATGTTGAGAATGAAAACCTTAATTTCACTCGAACTTTTAGAAGTTATCCACATTTACTTTACTAAGTAAAAGATCTTGCAAAATACAGATGTAGAAACAATTTGGGTAATATAAACCAGTATAAAAACGTGAGAAAACCACCATGGGCCTAATCCTGCAGGTTTTCAATGATGACAATAAAAAATATAGGAACAGGACTGATTTATTTTGTAGCAGGAGGTGCGAAGGGGAAAAGCATTACCAAATATCAAACACTTTTAGGTGTAACGAGAGACAAATTATGTTTACACAACATTTCCATCTCATCCATTTCATTTTGTACTTAGAACTCTTCTATTCCCTTAAAAATGCATACAGGAAGTACTACTGCACGTATTAGCACGATTCTCTCAAATAAATATTTTATCCAGCACCAGTAAAGGATAAGTACAGCATGGTCATCAAATTATAAAGGTCATCAAAACACTCAAGAGATGAAGGCAGAAGGTAGATCCTACTTTCAGTCTCTAGACTGTACACACAATCAATAATTAGCTTGGCTAAAATTTTTAGTAGGAGGGATTAAGACAGACTTATACTAAGACATGAGCCACAGAAGCAAGAAAATAACCATCTGACCACTTCTGCCAACTTCTACCTAGAATTCAACCTCCAGTTTTCCCTCCCAAGCTCTGCAACACCTTTACATGATTCACTAAAAACATTTCTTAAAAGATCTCCTAATGGGGAATGGACAGCTTTAACACTGATCACCCACTCTGGGGATAATCTGCAGTTATTAGTGTAGGATTGATGTGGCTTTCACAGATGATGCTGTATCATTCTGCATGCTTTTCTGCAGTGGAATAACTCAGACATAATACCATATTTCAAGAGAGCGGCCGAATATGTCTGAAGGCTTAGAACATATGTGAAGGAAAAAAACCTCGTATATATTTTCCAAGCTGTGCATTTTTATAGAAAGTGTTCAAAGATTTGATGCATACTGTAAGGATGAATACTCATTCAGGCTATTCAGAGATGCTGTCTGGAACTGGAGGAAGAGCAATTAAGCACTAAAATAAATGAAATTTAAATAAAATGTAAATGAAACATTAAAAATATAAATCAACAGCTCCCTGGTTTTGGAAGTTTTTTGGCTTGTTTGTTTGCGTTTGTTTTGTTACTGTTGTCTGTTGGAGTACAATCCACTGTGATAAAAGTTACAGTAATCTTTGAACAGATCAGCCCTTCCACACAGTGAAACAAAGATAATTATCCTTCCATTAGCAATGGTTATGCCTCATATAATTTCCTTACTGCCAGGGTAACCTGATCACTATAGAAAGAAGCAGGCATGAAGGGAAGAAAGGAAAAGCAGAAAAGGAAACTGAGAAACACAACGTTTTTTAAAAGCAAGGTGACTCAATGTATATTCTATATGTTTTCTCCTAGTTCCAAACTTTTTACACATTTATGTCCTGTATGAAGTAGCATTTTTTCTTCCTTTTAAGAAACAAAGTTCTGAACTTCAACAGTAATCAAGCCACAACAAATGCACAGCTCCCAAGGAGTCCTTCCGTGCTTGCAGACCTTGCCTCAGGTCTGCTCTGTTCTCCACTACGCTTTAGCGTCCAGTTCTTGTGCCTCATTTTAGCTTTTGGGGGTTGTCTACCTCAGCTGCAACTACCTTCATTGTGCTCTTTGCTTTGATTCTAGCCCTTGGATGAGTCTTTACCAGCTGCAGTTCTCTCTCATTCTAAGCACCTCAGTGAGGACCTGCTCTTTGCTAGCACTCTGTGGGGTAAACCCAGCTACCTATTATTACTTCTTAATTTAAGTTTTTAACTTATTTTTGTGCTCTTACACAGTGACAATTCATTCACACAAATGCTAGCTACTCTATGCTATAACATTCAACCATGCCTCTCTCTACCCTTAACTAATATGTATTGCCCCTTCTGCATACTCAGGGAGATTCACTTATTCCCTTGCACAACCCCATATACCTATACATCCAGACTGACTCCACACACTGCCTTACACATGCTGTTTCTGAGCACATTCTCTTCCCCACATTCACTCAAACACAACTCTTCTTCCACTAGTACTCTTCAACTTTTAAAAGCACAAGCATATTATTCTCAAGGCTGGAGTTTCAAAATTTTGTTACATGTGAATGTTACCAAGTAAAAATATGGAAGTTCAATATGTTAAGAAGCTATCTTGTGGTTGCAGAAAGAAAAGGTAAAGTGTAGCATGCATTAGTGAGCGGTCTATGAAGTAGAATCATCCAATAGTTCACCTGAAAAGACAAACATGAAAGAACATTCTGTTCAAATTTATATTATAATCACATTTACAGGTGTTCCACAGTGTTCTTAGAATGAAATAGCATCATCTAGGTAGTTGGATTCCCATCCAGCTTGTCTCTTCAAGTGAAATAAGTTCAGGAGTTTATTTCCCTGTTAATGTATAATAGAACTTACAGATATGTCAATGTGGGGTTTTTTAGGATGCACTACAAATTTAGTTTGCAGCACACTGGCTGGACAGTGGAGGAAGATCGATGACCATGATGCAAATTTTGCTCCCAGCTTAGTAAGTTGTCTCGATGTGCATCAAAATCTTATTTCTATTGTCCGTTTATGCTGAACTTCAGCTATTGAGTTATATATTTTCACTTTTCTCCTAAATATTTATTTCATAAAGCATTACTCAAAAAGAAAATACTTGAAAGGACAATTTCTTTAAATCATTTTACATTTGAAATTGCCTTAAGTATTTTAAGTCTATTCACTCAAAAATACAATGAGGTAACATACTGTACATCTAGCTAAACCTCATAAGATGGCAAATGCTCCATAGCTATAGACATGAAAGATCTCTTCAAATAGCTGGCAAGAGAGCAGTATTATGGTTTCATCTGTAGAAGTACACAGTCTCTAACATAAGCACAAATTTTACAGTACCTTTAGAAATGAGTCTACTGAAGCAGTTTCTCTGCATGAATCAAAATCATTGTAAGAGGGAAGTTAGTGAAATAACTAATCCTACCTTAAAACAAACTAACATCTCAGTAAAATGCATGGTCATTACATTTTAAAAGTGTTTAGGATGGGTAGTATCAGCATTCATTTTAAATTTGTATAGTGAAGTACTTCTCCTACATGTTCATTCTTTGTACTTCAGACTTTATTATATGAGGCCTGTACATTGAGTTCAATAGAGGACAAATTGACTGAGAGACATTACTTCATGGTACAATGGTACTGCTCCACTCTTGCTGAATCAGGAAAGCATACAACTGGAGTCCACATAATGCAATTCATATGCCATTTTGCAGTGTTCCAGAATGAAATGGCCTTATGATCTCTATTACTTAGGCAATGCTTACAGATCAAACTCACATCACTCTAAGCAGGCATAATCCCAACACTACAGTTGGATCTATTCAGGTCACACATACACAAAAGCCCAGAAGACTTTAGCAGACCTTTGTGCAAGTCCATCTGGCAGTAGCCTAGATAAGAATATGATACAAAACTAATACAAGGGATAACAGTCACCAATGAGAAAAAGATAACAGGTAAAAGGAAACGTCATTGGGATAATCAGGGAATATCAGAAAAGGAAGGAGATATAAAGGCTATAAAGCACACATTCAGCATTTATATTACAGAATTTTAATTCATGTGTTCAATTTTCATTTATTTTACTGGACTGTGGTACCACTTAGGACACATCTATAGATATTATCTGCACTTCTGGCAACAATTTTGGACCTACTATCGGGGGAAAACTAGTACCCAATTGCAAAGTCCAGGTATCCAATTGCAAAATCTGGTTCCAGCCACATTCCAAGGCAAGTATCTTGCCCCTAACAGATTATTTCAAAAGACATGTCATCACTTCCAATAGTGATGAATTTGCAGTTGCAAATACAACCGATCTTTTAGCATTTCCATAAACGGGATACAAATTGTGAAGCCTATGCCTTCTAACTATCTAAACTTGATTTATCGTTAGTCAAACTCTAAATCCTATTCCAAAATTAATCCAGACCACAATATCTTCATTTCTTTTAAAACTCAAAATGACAAGATCTACAGTAAAACACTGCCCTTGCTGGGTCATTCTTACCAGTCTCCCGCTGATACTAGCAATCCACAGGACATATTTAATCCATGGGATCTTTTGTCTCTCCATAGGATGAGCCATCATTATTCAGGCAGAAGGGAGGAATGACAACGAACCACAGAAATCTGGTCCATGATTGTTATTAGAAAAAGAATGTTTGTGATGTGTATTATGTTTCCAGTAATGCATTGCTGTTGTCAGAATTTTCTTTCTCATATACATATAAATACAATTTATCTAAACTCTAAAAATAGTAACAGTAAAGCTCAGGAAATAATATAAAAATCAAAAGCAGCCTCATCTTTTCGCAATTTTGGCCTTTTACATCCTGTGAGAAATGTTAAAACTGGCTACAAAAATAAAATAGCATATAAGGTGTTCCCTGAACTCATGTCCCAGAGTTGTACTTCAGTGTATAATTTACCTAAATGTAGTTTAAGAACCAAAATATATTGTCTTTAAAGAAATTTTAGGTTTTTTCACCTACCCTTTGCCCACAGTGAAAATATTAAGCACTCATTGAGAAAAATCAGTTTTAATTTAATCAGAAATGTTACTCATTTATTACTCATTTATCTGAGTAAAAGCAATATTAAAGTCTGTGTTAAATGGAAAATGAAGCTTTTAGAACCAAATTTAAGTACTGATAATATGCATAACACTGTTGGAACTTTAAGTTCTCCACACTCCCACTTGATCTGTTGAGAATGAAATGGACTCAGCACCATCCCTGAAAGTTCACATGCACACTCACACAAGTAAGCCTTGGGAAAAAGTTTAAAACAGTATTTCAGAAAATATTGTGACAAATATAGAGCTAAAACATCATAAGTCTATTGAGATTATATGAACAGTTGTATCTAATTTGGTCAGTGAGGTAAAGGTACAAAGCTGGCACAAGTACAGTGGAGGTTTGGAGTTTGTTGTAGTAAGTATTTAATTTAATAAGATGACAAATCAAGTTATATAGCAAAAGTGAAAGGAAAAAACAAATAACCTTCAGATGACTGAAGAGACAATTACCATACAATGAAATAGCCACAAGCTGAAGAGACATAGCCCAATACCAGCAACAGTCAGACCAGAAAAATCCTAAAATGATAACAAGACTTTCCTCTTCTTCCTGAGAAAGGCTTAACCACTGCAGTGGAGAACTTTTTTATTTTTTCTTTGGAGGAGTCTGAAAGACCTGGATTTGTTCCCAAATTTAGAAAATAGCAAACTTTAATAAAACAATGGAGAAACTAACTGTTGCTGTGGTTCAGCTTTACAGGCAGTAACAATGCAAAAGGTATTAATTTACAGCATACTTACACTAAACACCATCCCATCAATATTTTAACAGTTGTCATCAAGAGAATAGTAAAACCAGAGCTTCATTACACTGAAAGATGTGAAGCTGTTAACACACATCCCAATAAGAAGTTGCATTTCAGAATCAAACACACCCAGGCTTTGATTTGAAATTGCCCATATTTGTTGTCTCTCAGGACACAGTTCAGTAACCATTTACTCAGCTTCTATTGGGAACTATCTAGTTATGATAATGTAGTAACTAACACCCAATTTACTAACTCTGGGAGCAACTCCAGGCGGAAAAATTGGTTTTATTCTGTATAACTGCCATTTTTTCATTTATCTTCCTAAAATTTGGGAGAGATGTTTTAAATTACTATTAAGAAAAACTATAGAGCCAGGGAATGCATTCTCAAGACTACCTGCATGCATTCACTGGACTCATCTCACACTAGTCATTTGAGGGGAAACAAAACAGATAGACAAGTTTCAACAGATATGTATCAAAAACATTTAAATAATTTAAATAAATGTAAATAATAAATATGGATTGTCCCATGAAGCAAAATAGTCAGAGCACTAGATGGAGAAATTACTAGAAGTTCCCTTCTTGGCTGTTACTAATTTTTAGCTTACTGGGTCTCAGTGCTTCAATCATCTGTCCAGATGATCCTTCTCAAGCACAAATTCTATCTCACAGGACCTGGAAAGTTTTCTGAAAAGAGTCTGTCAAAATAAATAAATTTCCTCAGTAAAACTTTATTTTCTAGGGAGAAAAGAACGTGAAGGAGTCCCAGCTAGCTCTAATAAGATTTTTGTTTGACTCCATGCCCCATATCGATGCCATTTGATTGTAACCATACACAGAAAACAAACTCTACCTGCTCAGAAGCTGAGCAATAGAACCCCAAGCATATGGAAATCCCCAAGCTAAAATCCAGAGCCACCATAGTGATTGCCTACTGCTATCAACATCTAAGTTCACATGCAAATCTTCTGATTTCCCACAAACTGTCTTTTCATCATTCAAAAATCATGCAAAAACAAAACAGGCACACATCTGTGCCTTTGACCCCAGCAGAGCCCTTATGCACATCTTAAATGTTACCTTCTGCTGGCGCTTAGCACTAGGAGGTTCAACTCTTAAATAAATTGCAAACAGCTCTGATGCATGTATTTAGTAACAGTAGCTAAACCACAGCCTGAAGCAAAAGCACTGAAATGAAAGTGATAATACTGGGCCCCCCTGTAATTTGGCTCCAAAACTGGTAACACATTCAGTCATCATATACTGTTTAAAAACAGAGCAATGATGAGCTTGCATGTCTAGGTGTTTTCAAGTACCCCATAATCAATCTTACACTCTTGTAATGGGTCATAAAGATGATAATGACTAACTACAATTAAAAATTGGTGGGGTACCTATTATGAGTCTACTCCACCCATATTGACCTGTAGATCTGATCTTTTTTTAAAGGCTGCTTCATAGAAGAAAGGTTAAGCCTGACTAAACACATCAGGGTCAAAAGCCAACATTCTGGAATGAAGCCTTCAGACGAAAACAGTGGACAGAACATTCATGGGGTTTTATTGCTTTCTCTGCCACCACATCTTTGCAGTAATCACTTTTTCCAGTGAGCTGGTTGAAGTCTGCAACGTAACAGCATGCAAAATATTGTTCAGATACTTAAGAAATCACCACGCTCTACTACCAATATTTACCTGTGAAATTCAACCAACATGAGAATAAAATTTAATTAGTGTTTACTTCTCACATGGAATTACCTTTAGTAATCATTTCAAGTATTTCTTGGTCTCACAGCTACACAAAATGGCTTCCACTTCTATTTAGCACAGTTCCTCATAAAGCATAGCTTGGCCAAGCCTCCAATGTTTTTTCTGCCACAAATTACTATATTTTTCTACACAGTCAAGAGATGTGCATTATCAGAAAAGCTCTTCTACTAGATTTATATAGTGTCATATCAGAAATAGACAGGGTAAAATAGTCAGTAACCTGGCTACACAAACACGCCAAAATAAACATAATAAATAAATGACCTGTTCTGTGGGACATGAGTGACAAGTCTAGCCAAGAAGACTTCCATTAGATTAGGAAAGAAGATTGCTGAAATTGCAATCTATCCTTCCATTTTTGATGCATCTGTTAATAATACAGTGCAACTACCATTTTATTATTCACCTGGCTTCTAAGAGATAGGCTCTGCCAGAAATAACTACACGGTTTTGAGGTAATCCCACTACCAACTCTTTCCCGCACCCCATTGCTGGAAAACACACTCCACAGTACATTTAGCCAAACAGAATATGTGCCCATCTCCTGGCAACCCAATTCACAGTCCCTTTTCCTCTCTACCTTAAAATAAGACTCTGGAGGAGTTGGTATTTGGTACAGGCTTGCTGCTGCTGCTATGGAAGGGATAACATCTTAACCAGAAGTAGACTTCCAAAACAATTCAGGTATTTTCTCAGCTTTGAGTCAGTGAAGTCCTATTTTGCCCAAGAAGCCCAACTCCTGAAAACCTAGGCATGTTTTACCCTATTTTATTCAGGAAACTGAAAGATGACCAACAGAGAGCCTACTTGTCTTGGGTTACAATGTATTCTATTACCATGAGCTGTTGAAACCAGGCGCCGATGTTCCTTGCCTCCTCCCTTGGGACTAGCTTCTGTTAATGGGCCCAACAATGCCTTGCCGCATGACCCATAGGTGGCCTGCACCTGGACTATTCTTCTGTTAATGCGCCCATCAGTGCCTTGCCCCATGACTCACCATCCCTTTGTGAGATGCTCCGGCCAGGGGGAGGGAGCCAAGCATTCCCGCCGGGGATAAAATCTGGGGTTTGGAACAGCACGAGCAGCCTTACCCGCTGGGATCCCAGAGGACAAGGACTACACCACCACCGGATTTTCGGAGGAGGACCAGACTTCTTTTCTACAAGATCACCGCTTCAACAGGACCATTTCAAAGAGAACTGCAGCTACCACTGGATCGGACTGGTACCAGCACCCTGCCCGGCAGGGTGCCAGGTTGTATCCCTGACTCTGTCAGGCTTTAAACCAGTTTCTCTGTATTATTGTTTTGTTATATACATCCCTGACTCTGTCAGGCTTTAAACCAGTTTCTCTGTATTATTGTTTTGTTGTATACATTAGCAAAAACTGTTATTCCCACTTCTTCATATCTTTGCCTGAAAGCCCCTTAATTTCAATTTTATAATAATTCAGAGGGAAGGGGGTTGTATTTTCCGTTCCAAGGGGGGCTCCTGCCTTCCTTAGCAGACACCTGTCTTTCAAACCAAGACACTACTCAATACTACTACAGTCTTCATGGAGACACATTTAATTCTAAGTGTTTGCAGGTAAATCAGAATTCCACTGCAATCACTGGAAGATATAACTTTTTATCACTGAACAAGCCTAGTAACTCATATTATCCCACCAACTAGAACCACTTACACCAAAAATAGTCTACTACCAGAATGAACTCAAAACCTGAATAAACAGAGTATTATGGCAGTGAATTCATAGCTAAGGAGGAGAAAATACTAAGGACCAAATTGTGAAATGCATTGTTCACAGGAAGAATATTTATGAACATAAAACCAAACAACAGGACATCCCACCAACAAAGACTTCCAGGCTAAGGAGCTTAAACCCAAATTTAAGATTACATTATCTCAAAGAATCCAAAATGGACAACAATGATCTTAATTCATATTTATTTCATGAAGTCTGGCAAAATCCTCAGGGTTTTAGGTTGTCTCTGATAAAGCCAAAATAATTTTGCATGAGTTAAAAAAAATTATCTTGATTTACAAATAAATAAGTGTTCCTTTCTCTAAAGTTCTCTCTGTTCAGTGTTTACCAGAAGAGAGTGTATATATGATCTGGCAAGCTTTTTGCCTATTTTTTGGCACTTAAGAAGTATTTTAAGACTAATGCTGGCATTTTTGTAACTACTAAATCATTAGAAAGATGACACATTAAGTTTGTAAGGAAGTTAGCTTGGCACTGTTCTCATTCACAAAATCACAGAGTGGTGGGGGTTGGAAGGGACCTCCAAAGATCATCTAGTCCAATCACCCTGTTAGAGCAGGATCCTAGAGCAGATCACACAGGAACACGTCCAAATGGGTTTGAAATGTCTCCAGAGATGGAGACTCCACAACCTCTCTGGACAGCCTGTGCCAGTGCTGTTACCCTCACAGTAAAGAAGTGTTTTCTTATCGTAAGATTGAACCTCCTGTGTTCCAGTTTATGCCCACTGCCCTTTGTCCTGTCACTGGACACCACCGAGAAGAGTCTGGCCCTGTCTTCCTGACACCTGCCCTTAAGATATTTATAGACATTAATGAGATCCTCCCTCAGCCTCCTCTTCTCCAAGCTAAACAGACCCAGTTCCCTCAGCCTCTCCTCATATGGGAGATGCTCCAATCCCTTCATCATCTTAGTAGCCCTGTGCTGGACTCTTTCCAGTTGTTCCATGTCCCTCTTGAACTGGGGAGCCCAGAACTGGACACAGGACTCCAGATGAGGCCTCACCAGAGCAGAGTAGAGGGGGAGGAGAACCTCCCTTGACCTGCTGGCCACACTCCTCTTAATGCACCCCAGGATGCCATTGGCCTTCTTTGGCCACAAGGGCACATTGCTGGCTCATGGTCAGCCTGTTGTCTACCAGGACTGCCAGGTCCTTTTCCCCAGAGCTGCTCTCCAGCAGCTCAGCCCGCAGCCTGTACTGATATATAGCTAAACACAGAGTAATATAAAATCTCAGAAGAATCACTGCTCCCTCCCATTATATCTTGGGAGAGTAAATCACCTTAAATAAGAACTAACCTGATGAATACTTATCCTTTCCATATACCAAACCTTCTTGTATTCAAATAAGTTTAACATTTTTTTCTATGTTTGGGAAAGTTGCTAACCAGCCTGGTTGTCAGGATAACTTTGCCAACATCAACACTACAGTTACTGTAAGTTCTGCTGAAATGATGACTGGGCCTGGAGCTGCAGGCAGCCTTTCACCGGGCTACAATGTGGCTGAATGAGGATTTACTGTTTCAAAAGCCCACACAATGAGGGATGCATTCTCAATACATCATTCACTCCTGAACTTTGCCAGTTTTGTGCTGCTTTAACCGTTGAATACCAAAGAAATGTTATAACCATGACATAACAAATGATCACCTAGAACGATGATAACTAAAGACAATGGTTTCCCTAATATAAAGTAATTCATTCAATGTGCTGTTTGCAGAGGTGAGAAAAAAAATATCTAAGTATCTATATCTCTTCAGAGCAAATGCTTTGTAGAGAAAAGTACCTCCAAAGCAAATATTTCATTTTTATTAACAATAATAAACTAAGAGTGGAAAGGAAAGTTACATGAAAGCTTGCCAGAATGTAGTTACTGAACACTGCAGTCTCTAATCTCAGCAATAAATGTAGGTCAAGGGAACCGGAAAATGTAATTACTCTGTAAATTTTTAAACCTGTTTCTTCTCAAAGAAAAGAAAATTGGTTCCTTGCATTTAAACAGACTTCGCGTCACTCTAAGTGTAACTACAGCTAGGTGGAAAGTTATCTTTGACTGAATGCAGAGGTTTTTGAACTTCCTTTAAAGTGTCTTTGCAACCTGCATTGTTTACTCAGCTCTGATTCACACTCAGTTACTTCACAATTACTATTGCTGTAGCAAAAAATCCAAAGACAGTCTTCACAAAAACAAACAAACAAAAAAGCCCCACCACCTCTGAATAAAACAAACCTTTGGTACCACACTGTAGCAGTTCCTTTCAGTAGTATATCCCATGCAATCATAATTTGATACCCAGTATTCCTACACTGCATTAACAAAATATGAAGTAATGCATTATTGCAGAACTACTGCAACTATGAATGTGATAGCGCTGTAAATGTTAATTATTTACTGATGATTTGACTGTTTCACGTAGTTGTTGCTGACTTTCATGTATAGACAAACCACAAAACAGACTTACAAGATCAAAAGCTTTAAAAAACACAAAAGCCTTGAAGATTCAAGCCTCTTGACGAGTCTAAAAACCAAGGGCCATTTAAGAATCACATCTCCAAACAAAAAATATTATTTCAGGCATTAAAGGTTATTTCCTAGCACAATGAATCCCAATCTTAAAGGAAAAAAAAAAAAAAAAAAAAAAAAAAGCACCTCTCAAAACAAAATCCCTCCAGGTCAGAAAACCAACACATCCTTCCACTTCACTCTTTAGGATTCTTCTGTCATTATTTTTAAATATTTTTCCACATTCACAAAGTTGGGTTTCTTCCATTTTGTAAAATAAACATCCAAATAGATAGAGGCAGAAGTTGGGTCTTTCATGAAAATAAAGAGAGCCTCAATGAATTTACAAATCATTGAAGCTGTTATTGTGTTCGAGGATATGTGGACTAGCAAACATAACTATAGCTGACCTACTGACTGGCCTGTCTCACGGAGCTCTCTTCTGGCTCTTACCTCTGTGATACGTGACTAAGAAACCATTGAGTTTCACAACAGAGATAGGACTTGTGTGTTGTGTTCTAGCTTGGCAGTCAGATGTTTTGTTTGTTTTTTGGGGGTGGGAGGGGCAAGTTGTACAAAAGTGGAAAACCTGGCCTAAGCACATCTGATCTTTGGACACTGTTCTCGTTAAGTATAAATCCTACTTTTGAACTTCCTCCAATTGCGTGAGAGGTGAAGCCTCCCGAAGGAAAAAAAAAGAGATAATTCAGAAAGAGCCACCCTGAAGACTTAAAACGTGTTTGTCTTAAAAGGTAAAGCCTGAAACAGTAGCTCGAAAAACATCCCAAAGCAAAATAAGTTCTGTCATAGCATTCTACTGTAAAAAGCAGATCAAAGGCAAGATTTTTTTTTCCACTATATGCATTACATGAATGCACGTCTATGCTGTTCGTAAAAACGTACCTTTAAAACTACACAGGAATACAGCAAAAGTGGCAAGGTGGCAAACACAAAATGGCAGAAACATTGCCGCAATGACTGAGAGATCTTAATTTGTAGTCCGAGTTTCATCACACCATACCATGTTCCCTTTTCTGTATCATGAACAAATTGAATACAAGCATCAAAACTATGGTCTTATTCCTCAGCATTCTCCAAGGTTTCAGGTCTCAATCCTTTAAACTTTGAACTACAAATTTCAGATACTAATTGTATTCTGAGGCCCTTTCCTCAGAAAAAAGAATTTATTCTGACTAGGGATCCATTAAATACCTACTAGAATTGTATGTAGCCTGAGGCCTGGCTAGTGACAGGTATGAATAAATGAGACCTGTCTGGATCTGCACTGAATCAGGAGAAAAAGAAGAAATCTAATCTTCCAGTCCATTTGCTAAGTGGCAAAAGTGGCAGGGGTCTTCTTAAGAAAAACATGCTTATACAAGTAATCAATGTGTAAAAGCAAATTAAATTCGGAGTTTCTTAATCTTTGGGTGCTTGACTTTATAGCATATTGTAACTCTAACAAAATAATGTAATTCAATACAATTGTGCTTTCCCTCCTTTAGCTTCCATGGTTTTCAAATATGGCATTGCACTGACTGATTCACTGCACAGAGTTCATGCTCTGACGAACATTAGGTGCAAATTTCACTAAGAACCAGAGCAACCAGTGATAACAAACCAGTCTCCTTCCAATGCATGCCCCAAAAAGCATATAAAAAGTCTGACTTGTTAAAGGTCAACAAAATTGTTAAAAAAACCCACAAACCACCACCTTAGGATGAAAAAAATGTGTCCTGGAACAAAAAAAAAGTAGGACAGAAGTTTAAAGTACATTGGTCCGCTCTTAAACAGCAAAGGACCCTACTGAACATCATTAAGATTCAGATGAGGGGAGAAGTTTATGAAACAGTTTGAATGGTGATTTCTACAAGTACAAGTATGCAATTGCACACTGTATTCCACTGGCTAACATGACTAAGCAATCTTTCCCACACAAGCAGCCAGTGGTTTGATGACTACTTGCAATCAACGGCTTCCAGGGACGTGGAAATGAACAGCATTCCCTTGGTTTGCTTTTAGGGATTTTTTGATGATAATGAAAACACCTAGTGTCTATGTTTAGCCTGTACCCAGGGCTAAACTGTAGCAGCTGTTCTTCCACCTGACGACTCCTCCCCAGCTGAGAAGGGGAACTGTGGACTAAAGGAAGAAGCCCCATGAGTTGAAACAGAAACCGATTATAATGAAACAATAGAACTAATACCATCACTAACACAAAGCACACAAGATTCTGCTCAGCCAGGTCCTTGAGGTCAGCAGCAGAAGCAGAAGGCCAAGACAGAGGAGCCCCAGTAAGAACCCCACCCTTACTGAGCTCCCTCTTTTTACAATGAGCATGACTGGGTGGTGTGGGATACACCTGTGAGTGAGCTGCCTTGACTGGATCTCTCAGCAGACTCGGGGCTACTCATGGCCTGCCTGCATGGCTGGCCCATGGGTCTGTGCCTGGGGAACCGGCACACCAAGGCTTTCATCCTAATAGATCATTATAGAGGTATGTGGACAGGAGGACTTTTTCTAGCCTGTCATCAGTATTTGGAATGTCTTTCATCCATCTTCAGCTTCTAAATAACGTTACTGTACAAACAAACAAAAAAGTGGCACGGGCTGTCTGCTTTCCCAGCCTACATACACCGGGATCTTCTAAAAGTAAGTTGGGATTCGCTCTCCCTGGCAAAGCTACCCCGTCACTGCGGTACTTGAGGCACGCCTGTCCCCCACCCACGCACCCCGCAGCAGGGAGAGCCGCCTGTCCCGCACGCCTCCGCGGGGCTCCCTTGCCGCAGGGCTGCCCGCGCGGACCGCAGCCCTGCCGGGCTGGACAAAGGCCCGGGGCGGCTGGACCGCCGCCTGCGGTAGTCCTGCGGACCCGGAGGGACGGCCCGTCGCCGGACCCCGCTGGCGGAAGGCCCGCTCCCGCCGCAGGGGGACACTGGGTCAGACGTGCCCACGCGGCAGCCATGCCCCAGCAAGCCCGCCCGCACCCCCGGCTCAGTGGGACAGCGCGGACAGACCCCGCGGCCCAGGCCAGCTCCCGTCAGCCGCCTCGCTCGAGGACCGACTCTCCCCAGCCGCCGGGCAACCCCCTCCTCGGCGGGTCCCTGACGGTGACTAAGCACGCCGGCCGCCGGGCCATGACCGGCCTCTCACCTCCCCTCCCGTCCCGGCCCCGCCCCTCGCCCCGCCTCTCCCGCCCGCCCGCCAGCGGCCTCGCCCGGCGCCTGCGCAGTGAGGCGCGAGGCGCGCGGGCGGAGGGCCTTGCGTCCCAGTTAAATAGTGGGCGCAGGGGAGGCCGCCGCGGTGCTCGGGGGCGAGCTGGGTTGGGCTGGGCGGTGAGGCGGCTTCCATGGCGCGGCGCGGTTCCTGGGACGGCGGCAGTAGCAGCGGAGCGGCACTGCTGTGACAAGCGCTTGGCAGCTGGGACCTGCTTTCCTCCTGCCCCACTCCCGAGCGGGGACCCCGCGCCGGCGTCCCGGGGGCGCGGCGGCGCTGGGACAGCGGAGCCGTGGCGGCAGCGGCGGCCGGGGGCAGCCGGCGCGTTACCGCCTCTATGATGAAATTTAAACCGAACCAGACGCGGACGTACGACCGGGAAGGCTACAAGAAGCGGGCGGCGTGCCTCTGCTTCCGCAGCGAGCGGGAGGACGAGGTGAGCCCGCCGAGCCGCCGCACACGTGGGGCGGGGGGTGCCGGGCCCAGCCCGGGCGGGGCTGGCGTTCGGTGCCGCGTCCCTTTGTGTGGCCGGGCAGCGCGGGCCCCTCCCGGGGACACCCGCACACGCGGCGTCGCGCCGGGGCTCTCTCCCCGAGCCGGCGGAACCGCGCGAGTTCCTGGCCCGCAGCCTGCGCCGGGAGCGGTGGCGGTGGCCGGAGCCCCCCTGCGGGGTCAGGCCGGGCCGTACCGGCCGTGGGGGAGGGGCGGGCGCTCCTCTCGCCCACCATCTTGGGGCGCGGGCCCACGTGCGCGGCGCCCTCCTTTGTGCGCGGCCGCGGCCCCGCGCGGCGGGCAGCGCCCCTCGGGGTGGGGGGGGCGGGGGGCGCTGCCGGGGCGGGGTCGGACGCCGGTCGGAGCTCCTGCGCGGTCCTTTGTGTGCCCGCGGCGCGCAGAACGCCGGTGGATGTGTAATGGCGCACTGAGGCAGGGCCGGTGCTGCCCGCAGGCGGGACCCCCTGCCGTGCTCGGGCGGGACAGAAAAACCCTCGTGTCTGAAAAACCCGGTTTTCTTACCGAGAGAGTAAAACCGTGCTGAAAAGTACTTTCTGGGGGCGGGAGGGGGTGTTGGTTGTAGCGGGGCAGCGCTCAGCTGGACTGTGTGTTGCAGCAGGGCCGGGAGGTGGCAACCACGTTGTCCTATACGGGTAGCCAAGGTCAGTCTCGCTGGCCGTTACCTGGGGGCTTCGCAGGTGATTTCACTGCACAGTGCACCTGTGCGCTGGCTCGGGCTGCAAGGGTACTCCTTCCTCACTTCCTTTTCCATTTTGATATTTAATAGCTATAAAATAACTGCAAAGTTTAAGGCTTGGGGTTTTTTCCTCCCTTTATCTGTGTGCTGGAAGAAGCCAGTGTCCTATTAAAGCTGCCAATATGGCAAATTTCTTGCCTAATTTTAAACATCTAATAAGGAATATAATGCAGTGGGGAGAGGCCTGATCTCAAAATGCTGAGCCTCGAGTTGAGGCAAAAGTTTCACATGCTGTTCTGGTATATGCCATTCCCTGTGTGGTGTAAATACAGCCTTGGGTTCACACTGATCAGCTTTTCCTAATATTATAATGGGGAAAGGCGTCCAGCAGAAACCTGGCTAGTCCTTGCTGTTGGTCTAGCTTTTCTTTGGCTCTGGCAGCACCTCTAGTGCTCCAGTGTGCTTCCCCATTTATGTGTCTTCAGTATTTGCTTTTGGATGCTATTCCAGCTCAGGATTGCTTGGAGCTCAAACATCTGAGCCAGCCACTGTTACAGCTTTCTTCCAACAGTTGCAGTTGAAAATTCATGGTTGGGGTCACCTGTGTCAGTAATTCTGTTCAGTCTTTATTTCTGCTACAACTTCTTATGTTCTCTTCTAGTCTTGTATCCAGATGAGATAGACCACTGGCTGCTTCAGAAATTATTTGTGCGTAAGAACACCTTCCACAGCTAAGGCTGGTAGTAGCAACTTTGCTAAACTGTGCAAGAAGGGTGGATGCTGCCACTTGTTGCACTGGAGTGCTTTGGGGTATTGCGGATGGAACACCTGTATGGATGACACGAGGCTGGGCTTTGGTGTTGTGCAAGTAGACACACCTGAGGATGCAATGAATTGGTAACACCATGTCAGGTTTGGAACATAGATCAAGTGAGTGAAAACAGTTTACATTATCTTCCAATATGTTATTTCCAGAACAGTAATTTGACATCTTAAACTTGTTTAGCTGTTTCCCAAGTGCCAGCTCCATCTGTATCAATACAGAACCTATTCCTGAGAGGACTAATGCCGACAGTGGTTTGTAATTAACTTGTATCACCAGCCACATTCCCCAGATTGGCTGGGTGAGACTTGCTTCTGTTGTTCTTGAGCACTGTTGTGTAGGTCTACTGCAAAATCCATGTGAATATCTTCAGTGTTTCCTTTCCAGTTCTCTAGAGATTCTACGGTTGATTTTCAGCTGACCTACATCTCCAGGGATCTTTAAGTGCTGGGTAACCTGTGCTGTGAAGCAGCACAAAGGCAGTACCTGGATGACTGCAGGGGGAAGAGGGGAACAGCAAACTCCCGTAGAAGCTGTTGTAGGGGGAAAAAGAAAATACAGTTATTTTAACTTACAGGCTTACTACCCCATAAGCAAAGAGTTACTTGGCATTGGAGGAGATGCAGCTGAAAGTAATCTTTAGCAATGTATTTCTTTTTAGGAGTCTTAAAGCAAGAAATCTAAATCTCAACTTTTTTTTTTTTTTTTGCTGGAGATGCTGTCTGCAGGACATTCTGAATAGATCAAATTGTGCTTTTCAGCTGGTTAGTTTCTATGTGAAGGAATGAGTACCTGCAGCAATCTTCTGATACAAATCTTAGAATTAATCTGTCTTCCTGCTTCTGTTCTGACTCTCTGAAAGGTCAGTCCTGATCCAATTGTGCCTGTACTTTTTTTCCTCCCTTCTTGCCTTCCGACATATCTGTAGTCAGCAGTCATTCCTTTCTTAGCACTTTTTTGATGGGCTTGAAGTCTTACAGCCTCAGCTCTTAAAACCGGTTTTCTTTTTCTGGTCATCATGGCAGCTCTTTCATCTCCTGCAGTTTGACAGCTGTATTTTTTGAATGTGGGCAACAGTTGTGGTTGCTGTAGATGGAATCTCACTGTGGTGTGTAAAAGGTTACTAATACTTCTCTAGCTATACCAGAAAAAAACCCATTGTGGTAGGACCTGTCTTTATCATGATTGTATAGCTGGTGTAGTCATCTTATGACTAATGGTGGTATCTAAGTCTCTGACTTGTTCCTACCTCGTGAACTCTCAATTTGTACAAGAAATTTTTAGTGTCCTCATTAGATTTATGATATGTTCTTCTTAACCAAATGTGATTCTTCTGCAACTTCAATATAAGGGCCCCTGTTGATATCATGACTTACAGACACTGCTTCCTAATTTGGAGATGTACAAATTCCAGTAACAGGTTTTTTTGATTTGACCAATGAAAATTGGGCCAGTCACTAAAACATTTAATATCGCTATTGTTAATAATCATCTAGCAAAATCTGCATGTTATGGTATTCGTACCCATATTGCACTTCTTATGTTGCCTTTGTAGTCTTGTTGCTTTACTGGCCGTAAAACTCGGCTGTAACATGGGCTCCAACATGTCAATTGAAAAAGACTGTGGTAACAGACCATCCTGTATTTCCATTCATTTTCTTCTCACTTCTTTATTTCTTAATTCACAGTGTTGGTGGGCTCTAGAATACCACTGAGGCTAAATTCAGTCTGGTGGTCCCTGCAAACAGTTTGAAATAGAGCTACTGAACTCCTGCTCTCTAGCTATAGCACTCTGTCCAATTAAACATACCAACAGTCCTTGCTGCCAGGCTTAAAATTGTCGAATCAGTTTTCTTGGGTGTTACAGGCTGGCAACTGGGCTTACCCACAGTCTTGCAACCTGTCAAAAGCTTCTACTTTGTTGAGAGCTGGTATTGCAGCTGAAAGCATGTACTTGTGAGATGACTGATGGTTGTCCAGATGCATCACTACAAAAATGCTCCCTTACTGTTTCATTTCTTTGTCTTCAAGTGACTCCACATATGCCAATTTAGTGCTGTATAGCCCATTTGGGTTTAGATTTTGTAGCCTTTGTGCTATGATATTGTATAATTTAAAGATCTTAGACTACTGTCATTAAAGTGTTGCCTGTTTCTCGGTGCTGTCATTTGGGCTGAAGAGACAGCAAGATGGCTGTATATGAGCTTACGTGCTGGCTCCTTCTGTTGTTCTTAATGGAAGTGAAGTAATTGCAGGTACTGTCTGCCCTTTTGGATGGAAAAAAATGCTGGAAATGAAGCAGGAGAAATCTCATGAAAAAATGAAAAGTAAGGCTATGTGGGCAAGAAATGTGTGGGGGCTGCGGGCTTTTTGCTTTGAACAAGCAAGAAGCTGTTAGGTGTGTGCAAAAAGCTGATGGTATTCAGCAGATTGGGATGGGCTGGTAGATTTGCATATGAGGAAATGCAAGTGTCTCTTGAGGAACCAGGAGATGTGGATGGCAACTGTAGCATAAGCCCTCAGGGGAACCTCTCAGTACTGTGAGGATCCACCGCTTCCATGAGCTGGAATTGCTTATGCATTCAGTATTGATGTAAAACCAGTGTTTGCACAGATGCTGCTGTCTTAGGGTCTGGGTGGAGGGTAGGCAAGGAAATGCTTACCTCTCAAAGCAGAGAACAAGGCAGGCCTTTAAAGCAGCAAGAGCAAATAGTAATAAACATATTTTCTCTAGTCATTAGGATAAATAAAACAACATTAAAAGCTAATTTAATTTTTCTTCCATCAGCTACATATTACACAAATAAATAGTTATTTTTAAATACCTTGAATATAAAACTTGAGCGTGTTCTAGTTCTTTTGGCATCTGTACCACTGCTATATGTAATTGCATATACGATTGAAAGCCCTAATTTAGTGTTCAGCCAGCAGTTGCTAGTGGCAGATCTAAAAAAAAAATTTCATGTGAAAAAAAAGCCTTCAAGCTTTCCACTTTTTAATTTTGCCATTTTGTTTTTTCAGCCTTGTACAAGAGATGAAAATAGATGGGACGAGTTTCCTGTTACTGTTGAGACAGTAGTGAGGATAACTATTGTCACACACTTCTGGGAAATGTAGAGTTACGTTTTTCCCTGTAGCAGGGCATACACTTGCATGTCAATTATTGCTTCCTAACTTTGAGTTAAAAATTATAGGCTCCTAGTGTTGTATCTCCTTTTTTGGTCTGATTTAGAGAATTTTATTTCTTGAGCTGCAGAATGTAAAGATTTAAGAAACCTTTGTTTCATCTACCTTATTCTGGTGGTCACTTTTATTATTTTAAAAAAATAGTAGTGGTCTTCAGTTTCTTACAGCTGTTACTTCATATTAGAAATAGTTTTATTAAAAGATAATAAAGGAAAAATAAAAATGTTATTTTTATTTACGTTGGTCTAAATCTAAAAACCAGAAAGACATGTAAGGTAACCTGATCTATAAAACCGGGGCCCAGAGGTGTCACCTGGCTACCCTGGCAGAATGGGGTATTCTAGGAGTTATAGTAAATAAACTTGCACAGTGACAAAAGATCTTTCGTAGTCATTCGGTTTCTTTATCCTTCAGTGTAAGCTCTTGGGAGTAAACACACAGATAAGGTGTGCTGTATAATTTAACTTACAGCCTGACCAGGGCACTAGATTTAAGGCCGACATGCTCTCCAAAGCAATGTATGGACTGATACAGGTTACCTAGATTGCTCTGTGATTGCCTAACAGAACATAGGTGTATTTTAAAATACCAGATAATACACATTTCCGTATGCACATGGTTTGTACTTGTTCTGTCTCATGTCCCTGCACTGCTTACAGGAGAAATAACTGACATGGAATGGCTGCCTTACTTTTTCCTCAGCGTTTTCTTGATATTTTGACATAATTTGTGTCATGTAGGAAGAGGTATAGTTTGAAAAATCAAGACCTATAAATAGCTTTCAAAATGGCTTTCTGGTTCTGTAGACACAACAGCATCTGCTTATGGTGTATCCCTGCAGTCTCGTATGGGGTTCTACGGTGGTTTAAGCTTCTGTTAATGTTAAATAAAAATAATTGAATGTTGCGTTGCTGTGGTAGGATTTATATCAGGTAACCAACTTATAAAACACAAGTGTCTTGTTACTGCTACTTCCACAGAAAAACAGCTTTCTGCAGGCATTGCATATGCACCTTGCCTTCATGTTGGGATATTTTTTGACAAACTGGAACTGCTCGCCAGCAGTGGAAGCAGCCTGCAAGCTTGAAGCTGTAGGGATTCAGCTGTCCACCACGGCAGGAAGCTTCAGTCTTCACTCATGCCTCTTCAGATACTGAAATCGGTCAGCCATGGGCCATTTCTTATTGTGAAACCTCTATTTTCCAGTACCTATGGTATTACTTGTCTATGCCATACCCATGTTTAATGTGGTGGATAGTTGCTGAAAATTGATGAAGGGGAGGAGGAAACGTGGCTGTACCTGTCAAGCATCAGGCTAAGGCATCCCACAAGAAAACATGTTTTGTGTTTTGCCCTGTTTAGAAGATGCTGGTTTTTTGAACTAGTAATATTTGTAAGTATTTAGATACTTGAGAAAATATCCTTTATAGTTAACTTGCACCTCTGTAAGTTTACTTTGAGGATTTAAACTAGTAGATAAGTTTCTCTTTGAATTGCTCCAGTTAACCAGTGTCTGTGAAATAGTGTGTCAGACGTCTTCAGAAGTATATAAAAATCCTAGCTAGAGCTATTTATGTATGTATAATCTCTACACATATATGCATATATATCTCTAGCTAGGGTTTGTAGCCATGTTTTCTTAAACGTCTTTTGCAGATATGTGAGTTCACAGACCACAGCTTGGTGTGTATTTTTTTCCAGTCTTGTTTGTAGAACGCTTAAAAAGCTTATTTTAATTAGGTAGCTTTCACTGGTTATTCCAACTTGAAGATGTGTTTGGCTTTGGCCAGCCACTGATTTCACTACAATCTGACTTAGTGCTTAAGCACTTCAGTGGAACCAGTCCTATAAACATAAGTATTTTATAATAAATTTTGTCTTCAAAGATGTGTGTTTGTTTTGATGGGTTTTTTTAAAGTATCTCTAAGACGAAAAAGGGCTAAAAAGTAACTCGTACTTGTCAAGAATTAACCTTGTCATGTCTTTACCTGCAGCTGAATGGTTCCCAAAGATTTGGAGCTCTTGTATCTGACAAGTGCTTGGAAGCTGATCCCAGTCAAACAGATTATGTTGCTGAGTAACGGGTAAAGCCCAGTTCTCCTGCTCAAGATTAGGCCGAGGTTTCAAGTTACAAAGAAATGGGCAGCAATACAAGTTTTAGCTCTTGCCCTACTACCTTATGTGTCTTCTCCCTTGGTCTGTATTGGCAAGCATAAGGGCAGTATGTCCTTCTTTCAAGTGGATTGGGGAACTGACCCAGTGTGAGAAGTAAAACTTCTTTTATACTGTGGGAGATTTCTTGTTTGCAGAGTTTTTTGCAGCCAGGAATCTCCTTTTGCCGTATGGCTGGGTGCAAGATCTGCACCCTTCATCGCACCATGAGACCTGTCACATCTGATCCTCTGAAGCATACCAAAGCTTAGGGAGAGGGCTAATGTTACAGGTGACTTGAGTGCTTGTTGACGTGAGAAAATGTGTTCTGGCTGACGTACCATAGTAGTACAGTGCTGTCTGTTCCTGATATGAACGCTTTAGCCAAAGAACAAAACAAAGTACTTTAAATAGCCAGAGGAAGGTACTCAAATTCTAAATCACTATAACAACACATTAGCCAAATATGTGAATTTCATGTGAAATAAAATTTATAGAATAATAGAATTTTAATTGCAAGTTTAACCAAAACTTTTTCTGAAAATGGCTGACAATTTTTCCCCCTGTTGCCCTATAGTCTTAAAATCAGAAGATCTCAAGGGAAAAACCACTTTTATAGTACTAGAAGTACTATAAAAATATATGCATATATTTCTTTATCATCAATCTTCAGAATGCTGGTAAAGTTGCACTGATTAATGTCCAAGCATCGTGCTGCTTTGAAAAGTGGTGTTAACTTACAGTTGGGAGGATATTTCAGACTTTATTTAATATATTGTATTGACAGAACCCAGTTTTCTGGGTTGCTTTCAAGATGCTGTGCTCACGTGAATGAGTTTTAGGATTAATGTACAGCTAGTTGTTATGCCATTTCTCTGTTGCTCTGCCGTTTCCTATTCATTGAGACTGTCTTCTTTTAACCTCTGTCATAGCTGGGGACTGCTTTTCAGTCTATTGTCTGTAAAGTACTTTGCTAGAGGCTCTTGAATTGACTTAGGCTGATCTGAAATTGGGTAGCTGCAGTAACACCTTTCTGCCCCAGTTTGTGCAGTGCTCACCCTGGTATGGCTGTGGACTGATCAGCGTGTGCAGGCTGAAAACCAGCATTTTCAGCCTGATCAGCTTCCTGAACTCATTGTGCTAGTGCAAGGGAGAAAGTAAAGATATTCCACCCTTGGCTTTAATTAGCTCTTAAAATCCTGGCAAGTCTGACCCTAAGGTTTTTTACTACCCTACAATAACTTTGTGAACCTTACATCTCCAGGTTAAGAAAAGTGCTGAAAAATATTGCAGTAAAAAATGAGGACTATAAGCAATCACTCTATTTTCAGGAAGGCAAAAGTATGTTCCTTACTAAATGCTACCTGTGTGGCATTGCTATGGCAACTTGTAAAGCCTCATTACATTTTTAACTTTCTAGAGTCCAAGAAGAGACAATAACATCCTAGGACATGGATACCACGGTAACCTGTGGGGGAACTGAGAAACTGTTTCAGAACTACTGAAGTAAGGCAGAGAGTCTTAAAACAGCAGAAAGTGTTAGATAAAGGAAATCTTTAACTACAGCAGCAGGTTGAAGTGTGCTCTTTTAATTTGAAATGTGTGCTTTTACCTAAAAATTCATGCAGTGAATTCTGCAAATATGGTCCAATTAGTTATTTTAATGGTTTGATAGGGTTTGTAAGAGGTGCTTTTCCTTGCTCTTTGATAATCTTCCTGTGCTGTGGCATTCAAAGTAGTTTCCCAGCACTTTTAAGGAAGCTCCTGAACTGTAAACAATTGGACATTGGAAGTGCTACGGCATAGTGAAATATTTCCTGCTCTCATTCTTCCCTAAGCATCTGCTCATGGTCATTTTCAAACAAATCATAGGGCTTGACGGACCCTTTTGTCTATATTTGGATTAAACCATCTTTACGACTCTCTCAGGTGCTTGTAACTTTGGCAGACCAACTACATAGGCTGAAGTTCACCATGTTGAGTGTGCTAGGTTATATTATATTAACATCTATCTTACTGCGTCCTGTTTTCTCACAATAGGGTTGGGTTTTTTCCTTGCCTCTTATTGTTTCTGATGCCTGTGAGAACATATAGTTCATCTGTTCTCTCTAGTGGCATTTTGACACTTTTTGTACCTGAGAGGTACCTCTTGCTACGCTGATGATTTTTTTTCCTATAATGTTGACCAGTTTAAAGCTTCTGAAATTGTTCACATGTACTGAGCTTCAAAGAGCTTGGGAGCAAAATCCTTTCTCTTCGTGCACCTGCCTTACCCTTTCCTTCTCTGCACAGTGTTTAGTGGTACACCTGAGCAGTGTGGTGTTCTTTGCAACTGAGCTGCACTTGCTCAGCTGTCTTCTGGAGGTGAGGAATTGATTTCCTTCTTGAAAGTTGTTCCTTTTAACTGCTAGTTTTACTTTAAAAAAAGACTAGCTATCTCTGTCAGGTCATTCAAACAGCTAGTTGGACATAGTGGATTAGTGGAGGCAATGAGATGGGAGAAAATAGGCTGTGCATTGTGGAGGAGAGGAATAGACTTGATTAGGCTGGGAGGAGAGAGCTTACAAAGGCATCTAATGACAAATAATTTCTGTGGAACTGGAGTGATACCTTTTCAACTAAGTATTTTTCCTTGCAAGTAATAACATCTGCTATGGAAAAATTCCTATCTTGCAATTGGCTTATAATGGTTCCTGCTGCTGTTGCTTCATTACTTCAGAGGACTCTGCTCCAAAGTCAGAAGAATCTAGCTGTGGGTCTTTGTTCTGTCTAGCAAGTTTACAACCTTAACACTTGGGGTTTTTTTTATGTAATCTTGTTTTTAAATACAATTATTTGTAAGCTATAATGCCCTACAGTTAAGGAAGGTAGAAGGCAATTATATTTTGTATAACCTTAAGTTATTCTCTCTCTTCGAGTGCTTGATACAAAAAAAAAAAAAAAAAAAAAGGCAGTTTTTGGTGGTAATCTGTATTACTCTGTGCTATTGCCATTTTAGTCTTCTGGAATATATGGCTGCTAACTGTTTCACAAGTTTCTTTTGACTTGAATGCTAAACAGACCAAGACTTTGGCATCTTTCTCTAGAAATTTTCAGTTGTTTGTCTGCAGGCTTAGCATTTATAGTGAGCAAGTCCCATGATGCCAGATACTCTGTAATTATCTTTGGGGTTTTGGTTAACCATATCTTGGTTAAGCATATTGATAGGTGCTTATTACAAGTAGGCTGGCTAGCAGTTTCTCTTCCTCACTGCACTCAAAGGTCATTGCTATTCCTGGACTTGAAAACAAGGTAAAAACTTGGCTAGTAAGACTTAGTGGAAGAATTTTTCTTTCTTTCCTCTTAGCTGAATTTTTCAGCTTTACTTCCTTACTTGGCAGGATTATGAAATATAATAGCTTTACCTTAGCCTTTGGAGTAAGATAAACTTAGGAGTATAACTGGGCAAGCAGATTTGATGCCACTACTATGTACTTTGGAAACCTTTGGAACAAGAGTCATCAGCAGTAAGGCTTTTTCAGAGACATGAGAAAGGCACAGAGCAGTAGCAAGTAATACGACACAAGAAACCTCACTCCTTTCTCTGCGTTGAGATATGGGATACAGATTTCTCTGCATAGGAAGAACTTCCATTGTTTTCTTAGCTTAATGAGGTTATGATGTAAAATTTGGTGTGCCACAGGCCAGAAAAAAATGTAGGCATATGAAACTCTGCATTCTTGTTTTTCAGTAGACTACTGTAATCTGTGTGATCATGAACCTCCTTAGGAAAGACTGGATGTCCAGGTGACCTAGATCTCTGTTCTCCTGGCTTACTTTATATTAAGGGAAGATGAACTGCTGGGTTTCTGCTGCTGATTTTGTACATCTTCTGGCATGCAAGTACGTTGTCAATCAACCACAGCTTTTTGGTGTCTTCATTTTTAAGTAATCTGTATATTTACAGCCTAGTCATTCAGGTACTGTGGCATGTGTCTGCTGGCCACTTACTGATAGAAGTACTTGAAAACTACTTCTACTACATGGAGTTAAAAACACCAAAACCAAAAATGTGGAAGTGAGTGCATGATTGCTTGCTACCATAACTGAAAGAATCTGTCTGGAGTGCTTTTCAGCTTTACCACACAATCTTGGAATTGCTGGCTATCATCTCTTGGCTTTTGTAGAAATTTGTTACCACTGAGTATACTTTTGCTGCCATACCCTAGGATGGATGTTTCATGTCCTGGTGGCTTCAAATGTTAATATTGGGAGGAAAAAATTGTCCATCTGAAGGTCCTAGGGATGTACCTTGGTGCAGTCAGTGGGATCATAGGAGAATAAGCACAGAGGGAGAGATGCTCGAGAAAATGCTTCAGTTTCAGGATTAGTGGATACTTGGATAGTAGCCAAAATGAACTGTCAAGATGTGTAATGCTTGGGAGTCTATTGTATGTGTAGCTGTAAAGCCTATCAACGAGAGTTGATGTATTTTAATGTTGATTACTTGCTAAATGTACTTGTTTCTGCTTTTTAAAAGGGTAATTTAAAACTAATAGATATACAAACTTGGCTCAATAGACTATTGATCAGGTTAGTGGTAGTCAACTATTACATATAAAGGCATAAAAAATGTATGGCTTTATGCTATGCTGCCAGAACCAGTGACCTGATTTATCCCTTAGTAGTAATTAAGAATTTTATGTTTAGCTTTAACTAAACAATGAATGCTGATTCAAACCATTCTACCACACTGAGAGTGATTTAATGTGATATAATCATCCTTTTGTTCATCATTGTTGCTAGCTTCCACGTGACTGCAGTGAGTACTAGTTTGATCAGCAGAAAATAATCTGTAATGCTTATGTCTGGGATCTCACAAGTGAATTCATAATTTGATTTTTTACAACTGCTCTTTAAGCATTGCCAACATGGTGGTTCTTTGTAGTGATATAGATGTTCCACATACATGTTTAAGACCTTTTTCTAAAACTACCTTTAGAGCTGTGCATCCTCTGAGAATCTTCTGTTAATATCAAAGGATTCTAGGAAGATAAAACTTTGGTTGTAACAATCAAGTTGAGATGCATTTCTGTCTAGCCTTGTTGTCATTGCCGGCTATTTCTAAGTTTTTAGATACCTGAATAAAATATTTGAGTTGACTGAAAATGTGAATATTTAGATCAAATGCTAAGAGTAGCTCTGTACTAACTGAGGTCTCTGCTGTGTTCCTTATTTAGCAGAGGAAGAATTTGGGGGAAATTAGTAAAGTAGAGAATCCTTCAGAGTAGGACAAATCTTCACTGAAAAAAAAATAAACAGCAAGAAAATTACAGCAAGAAAATACCTGCCAGATAACACTCTTCTAGGTGCACCTCAGTGTACACACACATTACTGCATTTACAAAGGTAAGCAGTCATCTCAGTTACACTCATCAGTTTCTGTAGGTGAACCTACACTCTATTTCTGTGAGCACCAAAGGGACATAGTGTAAGTGATAAGCATTTCCTTGTTGTCCTCATCAGGGAATAATTTTCCTGCATAATCCAACAAGAGACGAGTTTAAAGACCATAAAGGTCGTTGGTGAGGACTGGACTGTCACTTCAGTCATCTGGTACCAGTCAATATGTCAACCTTTAGACTGAGGTTCTTGCTGCTAGTCTTCTAATTGCTTTTAAAGATTTGAGCACTGTCCCCATCCTGTTGTTCCACACAGTTGTCCTTTGACTTCAGGGTAGGGCTTCTGTAAGTATTGCCTAGAATATGAAGTATATTACTACATGGAGTATGTCTTACTAATCAGAACGTGTCTCAAATACAAGTTAAACTGTTTATTTCCATATGATTCTGAATCAGGCCTTATTCTCATCACCTTCTACTCCTAATTATTCTAGATATGAAGCATCTTAGTTTATTGGACAGGTGGTTAAAATCTTTTCAGCTCTGAATATTATGAAGGATGGGTCCTACAGACAGTTTTTAAAATGGTGTATATACATTATATGATCAGGTTACAGAATCAAATTAAGTGAAATTAAAGTGTCTTGGGAAAAAAATGTTATTAAAGTTGGAAATATTTTAAATTCAATGTATTGCAGTTTTCCTCTTACAGAAACATTAGAAGAAACCAAATTGGACAAGGGCCAATTAAGTACTCTCCTTATAATTTAGTTATGCAATATTGTAAGCATGCCATGCTAGCATAACACTTCAATTAGTGAGAAGCTTGTCTAAGACTAAAAATTATAAATATTTTCAGAAGTCCAGTTTTTTAGCCAAAAGATGCCATTTCAGAAGAATTAGTATAACTTCTGTGTGATGAAAATGTCTCAATTTTCATGATTTGCTACCTGTGTAACCCTAAGACTTACTCAGTATTGGAGAATATTGTTACTCGATTTTTGTTGTACATCTTCATTCTTGTGCACATTGTATTGTGCATTTTTCACGTTGTGTCTAAGCATATGATAAAGCGTTTGTGCAAGGGGATTACGTTCACACTGTCTTGACTTAGTACTATTAAAAAAACTAGATGTTAATAATTTCATTTTTTTAACTTCTTACAGCCAATTCCTGGTCGCATATTATGTTTCATTTCTGAAGTCTATAATCCATCTGGCTAGATGAACAAGTGCATTGCTGAAAAAGTAAATAGTACCAAGATTCCTGTCTTGTAAACTATATTTAACAGTCACTTGCAATTATTTATAGGTGCTGTTGGTAAGCAGTAGCCGATACCCAGATCAGTGGATTGTACCAGGTGGAGGAATGGAACCAGAAGAAGAGCCTGGGGGAGCAGCTGTCAGAGAGGTGTATGAAGAGGTAACAACAAAAAAAATCCATCTGCTCTTTGCTGCTATCTTCAGATGGGAATCGAGAAGAAAGAGGGAACTCTACCTCCTTTATGCAGGATTTGACTGAGAATTCCATGGTTCTGAAATTCAAAGAGCTGCAGTTCTGTGTGTTAGAACTGAGGTAGTGTGGTGAGGTGATCTAATTAGCTTGCTTCCCAGCATGCTTTCATTTCATGGCTAAATCTCTGTCTGCCTTTATAAACACTTACTGCAACTGTGACTTTATGCCAAATGACATATTATAGTAGTGTAGTGTTTCTGTTTTTGCAGAAAATGTTTGACTCGCAGCTCTTCTAGAACAGACTGAAGGTGAACAAATTTGTGTAGCTACGTAAGACAAACAAACATACCTTTGAGGGCATTCCAAATGGATTAGAAACTGATGTATCTTAGCAGTTGAGAATTCAACAATAAAAAAGGCCTCATTAAGTACATTTAGGCTATTCATAGATAAAGAAACCACCACAGCTATAGTCTGCCTTCCTATCTCTGCCCCTGCCCCTAGGCAATGCAGATTTCAGTCTTGATGAATTAATGCAGTTTCCCACTCCAGTATGATACTTAAATTTCAAATTCAAAATTCTATTTTTTAAAACTTCTATTTATTTTTTCTACGCAAAATGTTAAAAATATTAAACGTTACTCGAATATCTAACAGCCAGCACTGTAAGCCAAATAAAGCTTTTTTTCTTTATATCATATTTCTTAATAGAAAGTATAAGGCTTTGCAGAAAGTAGATGCATACTAGCAAGTGAGTGAACTACTGAATTTCTGGTAGTCTTAAACAGGTTTCTCATTGCAGTTTGACTACTACTACTCACAAAGCAAATTCATGTTGTTGCTAGTTAGCATGTATAGTGATATTTGATTTTTTTAATTGGCTGGGCTACCCAGTTGTTTAGCTTGCTTATCCTTAAGAGTGGTTTTGCTGGGTTGTAGAGGCTTGAGAACTTGATGTAGGTGCAGCTTGCACCAAATGCTGCTTGCTCTTTAGTGTCAAAATGAGGTCTTCTGTGAACTGTGATTCAGTGACCCTTCTCCCCTATTACATGGGGCACAGGCTAGCTCAGTGTTCAGTGTTCTTACCAGCACTCATGCAACAAGGTTCAAGCATAAGTAAGCCTCACTGATACAAAGTTACTCCAGACTTTCTGGCTGTGTTCAGTTTTGCTGAGGGAGCCAAGACATGCTCAGGTAAGTGTTCATGTATTTGTAAAAGTAAAGATGGCCACCAGGCAGTTCAGTGCCACTTGAAAGGAGCAAAGATTTAGGATTCTAGGAATGAAAGGCAGTAGTAGCACTTCTGGGGAAACGCCTGTTTCTTACCACTGTCATATGTTGATGGGTGAAATTCTGAACACTGGTGGTTTTAATTGCTGATCTGACCTAAGGCACAGTCCAAGATGAGGGATTGTAAAATCTCATCTCCATGTCAAACTAGAGCTGACTGAACTGTAGTCATGTTTGGTTTGTCTTGGGCGGTGAAGAATGGATCATGTTGAAAGGACCTGTCTGCAATTAGTATGTCATCAAAGTTGCTGTTGGGGTTTGACCAACTACTGAAAGCTGCCTGAGCGGTATAGCTTCTCAGCTTGCAGGGCATACAGTGCTACACACAAAGCACTTGGGCTGACTTCGTAGCAAAGTAGTACAGGGAGTTGTGATCTAGGGGCTGGTAACTAGTTTTCTGCTACACATGGTTCTGCCCTGAGAATATTGTGAGGAATACTTTCAAGTTCTGGCTTTGCTGGAGCTCTGCTTGCAGATTTCTCCAGTGGTGCAGTGTATGGGTCATGAGTGTTGGGGAAGGTTAAGCTGGGATAGCTAAGGAATGGGTATAGAATTTTACTGGATGATACATCAATACTATAACTTAGTACAAATTTCTTCAGTAATGTAAAAGCCCAACCAGAGTGTGCACACTACCGAGGCACTGCAGACTTCTCTGGTTCATACAGATAGCAAAATGTTAGTTGTTTCTATATTGTCTTTTTAGCTTTGGACATGCTTTCACACCAGCAGGAAAAAAAAAAATAAATGGAGCAAATCAAAGTGGAAGATAGGGGTGTCTGCTGTTACAATGTGAGGATGTGAGACAGTCCTGCCATAGCTCAGTTTATTCTTGCCCTCACTTCTTTGTCAGGGCACAGCAAAATACTTTCCCATACACCATGGTGGTTCTGGTCAAGAATTGCAGTACTCAGGAACCCTAGACTGTTTTGGATCCTGAAGACACATATCAGCTTCCTTTACTCACACACTCATACCCTTTTGATCATCTTTTGTTCAAGTACTATCATGCAGCTACATGTGAGCGCATGGCTTAGGCAAGTGCTTTGGGTAAGACACAAACTGCCAGCCATGCTCTACTCTGAGCTGTGCTTGTAAATGCATAAAGATTTTTTCAAAGGCTAGAGGATTTAACAAGCAAAAATCATTTGGTGATGTTTGTTCCACAGCTTCAGTGTTTCCAGGGTTTGATAGCTTGTGTGGCTGATGAGGGTTAAAAGTTTGCCCTAAAGTAAAATATTCTTAAGCTACAGGCTGAATCTTGTGTGCTGCCACAAGACTCCAAAGAAAAGCACCATTTTTGAAGAAAAGCCAGAGTTGTATTCGGGGTTTTGACTTGGGCCATGGAAATTCATACTAACCTTTCTAGAGATGGATGTCCTTTCTATTTTTATACTAAGGTCAATGTGACCTAGCAAGTTGGTTACAGTACAGTGAAGTGAACTGTTAAGAGTTTTGTGAATGAATAAACTTCAAAGGAGGCACACTGTGGCAGTGGTTTGAACTGTGTTTCTTCAGTAGTGGGTCATGCACAAAGTAAGCATTGGTTTCCATTAACTTATTAAAATGGAGAAATTGATAATGGGGGTTGTAATGACATTTCTTAATGGTAGGAGTGCTCATAGCCCTCTGGCTCTAAATATCCCTTGCTTTCTCATCAGCAGTCATATATTTAAAATCTTTGTTTTAAAACCCAAGCAAATATCTTTGTAGTCAAATCTCTGTACACTGTATTTGTCCCATAGTCTGCCTAGTGTGCATGACTCCAGGTTTTTTTAATTGTTAAGGTCTGTTCATGTTAGTGACTTGAGTTTTTACCTCTACTAATGTTTAGTATGAACTTTATTTAAGTTTGTCTGCTATTTCACAGGTTACAGTAATTAAGTTCCTTAGGTACAATAAGTTTTAACAAACCTGAGAGCAGAATACCAAAATGAAGTTACAGTACAAAGCAATCTCGGAAAGGTATTAAACCTTACCTGAATGAGGAGCTACTCTGTTAATGAATTTGGAGCTTAGTCTTATTGGGTAGCATGAAAGATGGAAATAAGAGTTATTCAAAGAGAAATTACACAAAGAACAAGGGTGGCAAGCTGATGTCCAGCTTCTTAAATGGAAGGAGCTCCCTCTCACTCCCTCTTCTTCATCTCACCAAAATAATGAGACTCTTGCTTTGTTTGTACTTCATATATTGAAATGCCTACCAAAAAAATACACAATTTCTCCCAGACCCCTGTGAATACAGCTTTGGAGAAGAGGCTGATCCTGAAGGTTAATCTGCTGCAACAGTCAAAATGGCAGTAATATTATCTAAGATGTCTTGCAAGAAATAGAGGAATCTCTTCCAGTGAGTGTCTAATATTTGAAAAATGATTGGGTGTTATGGACTAGGACTGGGTAGATAGTTTAAAAAGTAAATAAATAAAAGACCCACTCAGCTGAAAGATTGTGGCAGGTACAATGAAACCCTTTGGGTTTTCTAAGAGTATGTGAGAACAGGCAGGAATAGTCTTGCACTGTGCCTTCAGGAGCCTATCCAACTATCCATCAGTACTATCCAACAGATACCACAGTTAAAAATAGCTGTTAAATCTTTCAGATTTTAAGCAGCTTTCTGCTCTGGTAGACTGTTAGCCCAAAAGTTCAACTGCAGTGGGACTCCTGCTCCATCTACAGGAAGCAAAAGGCAAGTCTGACTGCACATCTGGGAAGGCAGATGCCAATAGTGAATAGCCTCTGGGCCAGAAAGGTTGCAGGATGAAGTGGCCAGTTTTCCCTCTTGTGGTTGGATTTAGACTAATACTAAAATGTATACATAAATTCACCTTTGAGACTTTAGTTACATAGTCACAGACTTTAGTTACATACTCACAGACTTCCTGGGGTATTGTTTGGGGGGGAGACACCACAGGTAGCACTTAATTTAACAGCTTGTCTACCAAAAGAGATGCTGTTTTTTTCAGGCTTTTCTCCCAAAGTTTAGACTGTCTCACTGGCTTATTGTAACCTATATGATTTTATTTACTTACAGAACTGTATTTTAAGAGCCATGGGCACATAATGGCCAAAGAAAGATAGATATTTTTATTAGACAGAATGGTTTGAAGTCTAGAACTTAACCAGTGTATTGGATTAGGGGCTTACAACTGGGAAAATGATAAATTTGACTTTCTAGGGAAATAGCTGAAGAATTTCTTGGTCATCTAGCACTTAATTTTGACATATTTTGCAGGAACTACATTAAGGTAAGAACCTGGAGGAAATACTTCTGTTAGCAAAAGCACTTAAATACCGTCAGTTTAATGGTACTTTCTAAACTGAAGATGATTCATCTATGAAGATGATTCAGTAGAATATATTACTTTCAGATAAAAAATCATGAGACTCTAGTTACCACTTTTTTATACTTTTAGGTATAAAGGTTTCAAAAGACACTACTATCTACAGAAATGATGTTACATTTTGGAAGCACATATCTTTGCCTAGAGAATAACTAGACATCACCGATAGTAGTCACATTTACTTAGAAGCATCTTGTTGTACAAAAGCTTTGCTCTAAGCTTTGGGGAATTTTTATACTTAATGTAATGGAGTCCTTCTGATTGTTTCATTCAGAATTACTTAGCTAAGAGTATTTGTTTAAACCACTTACTTGCTTGGAGGGAGAATAGAGAAGCTGTTAAGCAAATTCCACTTAGAGTAAGATTGATAAATTCACATTGTGACTATGGGGTACTAAGAAGTTGAAAAAACTTTTCTATGAAAGCTGTTCCATATTGGCAAACTTACCTGGTCATGGTGTTTGTGCCATGTGGTGGATCCATCAGTTAGTTGTCAGACTCCCACTTAGTTCAGAGAAGACCTCCTGCATCTCTTGATGCTGAGTTTTTCTCCTTCAGTCTTGTTGCTATACACCTGCCTTTAAGAAACCTTTGTAATGTAGATAAGGCCTTGGCTAGGACTTCTTAAAGAGTTATGAAATCTTCAGAGTTTTTTTGTAACATTTGAGAAACCTGCAGAGTCTGTACTGGGCTCTCTGTCATGCTGTTAAGCCGTATCTTTAACGATATTAAATCTTGTTCTTTGCTGCAACTTTAGGGGAGAAATGAAACTGCAAAATTTGCGCAGCTAAAACTGCATGTGGACACCTGAAGTATTAAAAAATGACAAATCCCATGTAGTCATGTTGTTACTTTTGATGGAATAGGATGATGGAAAACTGCTTTTTTTAGTTGTTCAGTTTGCCACAAAGTAGAAATCTTAAAGGATATAGTGATTATTAGATATTGCTGCATGAGAAGAAAAGCAAAAATTCTGGACAGCAGTTTGTACCTGTTAGGTTCTGCTTCTCTTTGTGAAAGATACTGTAATTCTGAGCAAATTAGGACTGTTCAATAAAACTTTAGCATTTGTTCCTTTAGGGTAATAAATGTTTTTTCATTACCCAAAGCACAAGCAGTCTTGGTGCCTGTTGTGGTATAGTTGACCCTTTCAGACCAAAATAAGAGTCTGTCACTTTCATAATTAATGTGCTGCCTAATCACTTATCCAGCAGGTCCAGTTATATATTTCAGCTTCATGAGCTCTAGCAGGTAACTCTGTCATCACAGCAGACAATCCGAAGAATATTG
This sequence comes from Podargus strigoides, assembly GCA_028020825.1. Lineage (NCBI taxonomy): Eukaryota > Metazoa > Chordata > Aves > Caprimulgiformes > Podargidae > Podargus > Podargus strigoides. The sequence goes on along the minus strand of CM051663.1, from coordinate 121,966,604 downwards.
TATGTAGTTCTGCATAAACCTTAGGCTAGCTCTTGCTCTAGATAAGCAAAACACTTGTTGAACTGCAGGGGCTGCAATCTTCCTTCAGAACTGCTTAATAAATAACACCAGCCATCTGCTTTCTTTAAAAAGACAGACACTGAAAACATTCACTTGTAAGATCTTGATTAGACATATTCCTAAAGCCTGCCCAGTTGTCTGTCAGAGTTACTCATTAAAATGTAATTAAGATCCATATGGTCCTTTATATAGAGACATAAGACATGAGTAACTCTCTTTGGTTAAAGCTGGAAACAAAGACTGAAGGCTGTAAAATGCCATCTTAGTGCTAAGAAGCCCTATTTTAAGTATCGGTTACACAACAAGACAAAAAAAAATCTAAATATGGCTTTGTCTACCAGTAGACTACATATGCTTTTATGTCTCGGGCATATGGACTCAGATTTGTTTAGAATGAATGATCATAAACTTCTTCTGCTGGAAGAGGCATTATATATTACTTCTTGGAAAAACCAATCCTAGAGTCTTAGAACATAACTGCCTTAACTGTATTGATAAAAATGACTAAGTGCAGGCTGATACACATAAGGGTTGTTTTAAAAAGTTGGAGTAAAACTAAATCTAAAGCCTTTTCTAATGTTACTAGAAAAAGAATTCTAAACTGTAGAGACCTGGGGATATAAATTCAGTCTTAAGCTTACATGTCAAAAGCTACACTTTTCATATGAAAACTAGCTTACATTAAGTCACAATACTGCAAGATCCACACAGTAATGCACAGTTAAACTTGTTACTGTATTTTAAAGACTTGGACTTAAGTTTCTGTATAAAATAGTAATGGAGTTTTAATGATTCTTTCTCTAGATTTATTACTATACTACTTTAAGTTCTGTACTGTCCTATCTACTTCCCTGGTTTATTTCCGTATTGGATGTCATTTATCTCTCTAATAAAATACAGTACACAAAGAAGAGGGTAAGTAAACCAGTATTTTGTTCTGGATGGAAAACTTGAAAGATTTATGCATTCTTTGGTCCACTCATTCAGACAAGCTTTTGTGTTCTAATGCTCCAAGCACTCTAAAACTAGAAAATCCAGAAGCAATGCAGCACTGTAATTAAAACTTATGTTAAAGCACTTGCTTAAATAACCCTAATGAGGAGTAATTTACTTATGCTGATGTAGGAGGCTGGTGCTGATATTTTACATTTGGTTGGGGGGTTTTTTTAGATTAAAAGGCACATGTTAACACTTTTTCCTGTTTGTTTTGTAGGCTGGAGTAAAGGGAAAGCTAGGCAGACTGCTTGGGATATTTGAGGTGAGCTATTTTATTTTACCTGTTAAAAACAGTGTTCTTTTTTGTGAGAGTTAATAAACTACAGAAACTTAACATCTGCACCACAGAATCAGAGTTAAGTTTTTAAGTATTACTTGCCTTTAATTTTGGAATGCTACACTAGACAGGTGTTTTCCTTTAGCTGTTATATGATGTGTGAAGGTTTGAATAGGAAGATTTCAAAAGTACTTAGAACTTTCCTGGAAAGATTAAATCAGTACTTGGAAAAGTACTGATTTAAAAAAAGGTAAAAAGAACATTGATAGATCTAGGAATTCCAAAATGTCACACATGCCTTTTTTTGGGACAATATTTTGACTTTTCCTCTCTGATTAGATTTCGCTGAAGTAACTTGTTAGCTTTTACACACCTGAATTGATAGGTCTGTATATGAAGTATCTCGTGGCTTTGATTCATAAAAAAGCTAATGCTTTAGATTACAGCTAAATCTAATTTTTAGCAATATTTTGTCATTCAAAGCTTTTATCTTGTAGTGTAAACATCACTCTGAACTACTGACAGCACAAGGATGCATACTAGATATAACTTTTAGTGTTGGCATTGCCCAGTTCTCACGTTCTAGACAGGAGGAGACCATAGAAGTATAGGTGTTAGTCTTCAGATCGTAACACATCCAACATTATTATGTTGTGCTGTGTGCTGGGTGAGAGTGTAAGTCCCTTAGTCTTGTAATTAGGTATGAAGCTTCACAGTTTAACTAAAAAAGCAACTCTCGGAGGTAGTGTATTCCCAATAGAGATTTCCCATGTGAAAAATTACTTGGTCATGTATGACTATTTGATACAGTGCTAAGGGTGTTCCCATTGTGAAGTATGGAAACCATGACAAAATTAAAATACTTTGTAATTAGTAACACTCACTATACCTATGCCCCTTTTCTAATTTGTTTTGTGTTTATGAATATACCTGAATGGTCCTATGCAGTAAAAACTTGCCTGTTTTTAACTCTGCTGGTTAGTCTGCAGAAATATTCCATGTTTTCCAGCTCAGACTAAAAGACAGGATGCCTGTCATCTTGTTGCCTTAAAACAGGGGCTGTGAGGGATGATGATTCTTTGGTAATTTAAGTCTGTTCTTCTGAAGCTATCTACCACCATCTAGACCAGAAGAAATAGTGTTGTGTGGCACTTTCCTAGGTTACTGCTGACTTAAATCAAAGCCCTAATTCAGTTTTACAACATGGCCCTGCGAACAGTTGTTAGTATTGCTGAGGGGGCCACACACTGACCTGGAGACAGAAGTAAAGAGAAAAGATAGAAGTAAAGAGGACTGCTGAGTCCTTGTGTTCTGGAACTACAGCCAGAAATTATATTTTTTCGTTAAATGTATTTACACCCTTTAATAGTGTCTTGGAGTATTTTCATTTTGTAGTAAAGCACAACAGTTTAAAACTGTACTAAGCTTGTAGTGCAATGGAGTTAAGTAGGAATAGTTATTGGTGTAAGGGGAGCTAGGGCATAACATCTCTTGGTTCTTAAAACAGTTGGAATCATAGATGGTCCTGGGTTTTCTAGGAGCCCAGTTCTTTTCCAAGGGATGGTGTGGTTTAGTTAGTGGGGCTGCACCTTTAAGAGTGTGCTGCTACCCTGCTTTGGAGCTAGCAGGGAGGTGATGTCTTTGCAGACCCTACATGGACTGGCCATGGCCCAGTGACCCTGCCCTGAGCAGGCTACCTCTGTCAGTCTCTGTATTTGACTTGTCTTGTTCAAAAAGCTTGTGCTTTCTAAGTAAGTAGATAGTGCTGCTAACATGGCAAACCTGATGAGTGAACAGATGGTAATTTTTGCATTTGTCATGATTGCAAACATTGTCTATTTAATTTGCCTTACTCACTGAGTGAAACTCTATAGCCAGCATTGCATAGATGATCTGGCCACATGATACAGTGGTTCCGTCTTGCAAAGGTTTTCTGAATAACCTTTCGTCTAGGAACATGAGTTGCCAAAACAGTTTTAGCAAATGCACTCTACTGTGGTAACTTGGAACATACGTAAAAGATCAGTAATGGGCAGTAGATAACTGCTAATATTATGCTGGATGACCAAGAACATAATTTGGTCCCAACTTCACAATCTTCTAATTTGCTTGGGCTGCTAGTTGTTGGGGTTTTTTTCAGCTGAATAAAATAGAATAGTTGCTTCAAATAAAACTTCAGTTTTCCCATCCTTTTTGGCCTACTCAGTACAGATATTTGTTTAATGAAAATAAAAGCCAGGTTTTGCTGGCAAGTTACCCTTCAGAAGTAAGTAACTTCTAAACATATAGTTGTGGTAAGTCTGTAAGTTATTTTTTGCTGAGAATTAAAATGTCAACTTCTAATATTCAAGCAGAACCAGGATCGGAAGCATAGAACATATGTATATGTTCTTACTGTGACGGAAATACTGGAAGACTGGGAGGATTCAGTTAATATAGGTAAACCCATTTTCTGTTTTCATGTGCCACACTTAAAATGTTTTATGCAAATTTATTTCATTTTCTGAAGCAATTCGCATAATTCTAGGGGAAATACTACTCCTGTTCTATAAACTGAAATTACTGAACATTATGATGCTGCTCTTAGATGCTTGTGTACACCTATAACTAAGGTTGCTTCCAACATACTGTTACTCTTATATTAATTACAGTATTCTAAGTATTAAGATGGAATAGACTTCTTTATTAGTTGCTGATACAGCTCTTAATTTTTATTTTAGGCCTAATACTATACTGATTAATTTTTTCCTTAAAAAAAATCACTAGTATTTAGTCTGATTTTTCAGTAGGGACAGTGCTGACCTTAAGAGATAATCCTATATATACATCTATGTCATAGAGATTAATGTCATGCAGTTTAGTTAGACTAACATATTTCATGATGTTGTATGGATCTTCCACTTTGAATTTAATTAAGTAAATATATTAACTGTTTTTTCTACTTAATTTTTTAAAAAAAAAAAGGCAAAAAACTAAAAAAACCCAACAAACTAACCTTACTGCAGTCAGTGTACTTGTCTAGCTGAAATCTGAGTTAACTGAGAATTGGTATAAAAAATGACATCCTGCTTTGGTTATGCTTTGCCCTTTTCAGGAGGTGATGCTTTAGGAGTGTTAACATTCACAAACTTAGCACTGTTAATCTCAGCAAATGACATGTAACTGTAAGGGTAGTTTTAAAACTGCTCAATTTTTTAGGTGGAGAGAGAATGATTGTGTCTGATACTATCAAGTTGTGGGGAGTATACCCTCTTAATTGCACTCACTTCTAACAATACTGTCGTTGACCTTGTCTATAAGTATTTTCAGAGGTCTCTAATTTTAAAGGTCTTGTACCAAGATGGTTTTAGAACTGTCTTAGTAAAATGAGTCTTAGAACTTAAATATCTCTGCTATATTATTTCAGAAAATTTAGGGCTAACCTGAGTAACTCCATACATGGATATGTTTTGAGTATGGAATGCTGCTTTCTAAATCAGACCGAGACATTCTTCTGTAACTTCACACATGCATGTTCATTCTGCAGATTGGTTTTGTGCCAGGCATGACAATATAGGAAGATAGTATTGAGTTATTTAAATAATACTATCCTTTTCTGAAAGGACTAGGTGTGGGGTTTAGTGCATATGAACAGTCATGATCTTCTGCCCATTATCTGCTTCAGGAGAGTTATCTGAAAGGCTTTATTATGAATTTCATTTCAGTAAGCTTGAGTGAATCTGTGTTGAGCAGCTCTTTCAGTGTCTTGTCAAGCAAAAGATACACAGTGAAAACTTGAACTTCTGAAGTAAAAGAAATGAGAAAAAGTGAATGATCAGATAGCAACAAATGGTGCTGTTATGAATTTGTAACTCTTTTTTTCTTTGTGGATTATACTCATTCAGGAAGGAAAAGAGAATGGTTTAAAGTAGAAGATGCAATCAAGGTCCTTCAGTGTCACAAGCCCGTTCATGCAGAGTACTTGGAAAAACTGAAACTGAGCTGTTCACCCTCTAATGGAAACTCTGTGGTTTCCCCTCTTCCAGATAATAACTCCTTATATGTCACTTCTGCACAGACTTCTGGGTTGCCCTCCACTGTGAGATAAACATTTGGATTACCTTTTTATTCATGTCATCACAAGGGGAGAGATCTGTGATCACATGTAGTCATCTGTATAACTGTCAATTCTAAGTGAAATATGTGAATGTGTCGTAATGTCAGATTTATTTGAACATGTTTTTCCTTTTTCACAATGTAAAATAGTATTTCAGCAAACCAAAGCCATATATGGATTTTTTTAAGATGCCTTAATAGGCCATTTTTTTAAAAAAAGAAACTTGAGTATATAAATTTCCTTATCTGCTAAAATAAAATATACATCTCAGTGATGTTCAGCTTATTTAAGACTTGTCACTTTCAGTCAGTAGTTCTGCAACAGTACTCGCTTAGAAAAAAGCTTGAGCAAATAGTCTCATACTAGACTCTTACTTGGTACCCACAGATGAAGCGCTAAGATCTTAAGGTGGCACTGTTTGGGTAAGTGGCCGTGTTGAAGGCAGAGATGCATAAGTGTGACTACAATAAAGCACTAAACCACATTCAGCCTGTTGAGAGCAAAGGATAACGACACTAAGCACTGCTTGCCTCAGTTATCCAAAAGGTTGCCTTGTCCTATGCAATTCTCGTGTAATGTATAACCGGAGCAAGAACAATAACTTTGTCTTGCAACTACCAAAACTATCCACTATACTTTTGTTTCATTGCTTGGTCAGCTGATGAACTGTCAGAAGACTTAGATGAAAAGCATTGTAGATCCCTCTTCCCCCCCCTTTTTTTTCCTTTTAGCATTTTGATACATATTTTGTTCATGGTGTAATTACCCTGCAGGTTCCAAAAACAACTGCTCTTCAGTGAGAAGCATCCTACGTAGTGTTCCAGTTGTCATTTAGAAATGTGTAGATGAAAGTAAGACTTACCCAGGGGGCACCCTTATGTTACGGAGGGGACCATGAGCAAGCACGTGTTGAGGTGTCTTGCTTAGCAAGAGTTAGTAGTGGTACCTCCTGGGCTCAGAGCCAGGTGGGTTGACACTTACTTAGATTAATGGAGAAATAATACTCCTTTGTCTTATTCGGAAGGTGTGCTGAAAGCTGCAGTTTTAACATTTCTTTAGCTGTCCTCTTGGTAAAACTTAGCTGGAATAAATGAGGTGTAGCTGACAACTTCCCTGTTCTTAATTATCTTCTTTTTCTTAGCCAAAAAGATAAAAACTAAATCCACTTTTGGTCTTAATGTTTTTACTATAGGATTACTCTCTCTGTGTTTGTGTATAGTTTCCTCTATGAGAACACAATCTAATTCATATGAACATCCTAAATCTGATTTTCTTTCTAGGATCTAAACCCAGCTGTACCTCTTCTATAGCCAGCCAAAACAGAGGCTGAGGTAGACCATTACCTCACATGTCAAGTTTATTCTGGGTAAAGCTCATTCTCTTACATGACACTTAAACCTTTGTAAATAGTTCAACTAGTAAATAGTGAGTGTAAAATGGAAAATAAATGTAATTTAAACCTTTTGTTACTCAAAACACAAATGGTTAACTTTTTTAACACAAATTGTGTAAAATGCTGCTATAAATTAAACTTTTTTGTGCTGTTACACTTTTTTAGGTAAAAATGTTGTTGCCACAAGTTACTCCTTAGAAAACCAATCTTGTGCCATATGTAAATGCATTGAAACTAGGGAGACGGATGATCTGATCTCTGAATGCTGCTCTCTTTGAAGAGGCATAAATACTACTGGCAAGAGGCATGAGCCACAAAGCTGAAGATTTCTGAAGTGTTGGGTAGGGTTTTTCCATCCCTGTATCTCCTATTCCAGGTCACTTCCAGAACTGGAAAGAATACACAGCTCTGTTCAGGTGTGCCTAAAGCTGAAAGCATTGCCAACAGCTTGTCCTTCTTTTCAGTTACAAGGTGGGGGACTGGGGAAGGAGTGTTGCTGTTTCAGTAGTGCACATATACTTGTATGCACACTTTACACTGAGCCTAGTCCAGGTTGTGACACCATTTGCTCAGCTCACTTATTTAAACTGAATGGTCCACCAAATGAATTGTTGTGCTAGGCAAAGCAGAAGACACTGGAGTTGAGCATGTTGAAGAATGTCTCATCTTTGTTAAAACCATACCCACAGTGCGTAAAGGCACCTCTGGCTCTAAAGCTGCCTTTAAAGGAGTGAATAATTTAGCTCCCTTTTTTTGATCACTTTGCTCCCTTTTTTGTTCAGTAGTCATTTTAACACTTTAATTTCAGCAAACTTGTACAGGCTTTCTTGTAACAAGATTATATAGAATCTGTGAAAGCTAAAACAAGAATCCAGAGTTTGAGTTCTTATTCATACAAAATGTTTCTGTCTCTGTTTCAGATTCTTGGAATGAAATCAGTCCAAGCTCGTATGAGATTTAGTGGTAATGCATGATCTTATTTTGTAACTCCTGAATTATGTATTTGATAATAATGTAAAAATGTACAGTATTGCTGTTGCTAACAAACTCAGAGTTGATTGCCTATAAATATTTTTGGTTATTTTTTGGTCACATACATTTGAGCTGTTCAGTAGTGCCAGACAGATTCTTTTTCTTTTTTTTAAACAGCATTCATTGTATAAAACTCCTCAGTCTCTATGCAAACTTTAGAGCAAAGTTCTGTTGCTTAGTTTGACTTATATTCCCTTTCAAAGATAAATGTTCTGTGAATTGTAAAGGTAAACTGAAGACACTTCAATTATGCTACAGGAAACAACTGTAGTAAACAGGCAGTGGTATGGCTTCAGTCCTAATGAAATCTGACACTAAACTTCAACAGAAAGGGTCTCTAAAAATTGGCATAGGAAGGCTAAAGTTTTTTTTCTGCTACCTATCAATTTAAATGTAGAAGTATTTTGGTTTTACATGCATCTCTATTTAGACAACCTGTTTTATACAGAGCAGATATATGTGAATTTTCTCCTGCCATAAATTCTGTACAGTGTATTGGTTCTCTGGAGAAGAAAGGGAAGAAACAGGTTGTCACCTGCAATTTTGAAGTAGTTCGTACTGCTGCTTTTTCTGTTGGGCTGTTGGGTTTTGAGATTATCATGAGTTAGGTTATGGTGGTATCAAGCAGAAAGAGCCTTAAAGTTTAAAATCAGGTGGAGACAGAATTAAGTGAAAGAGATGTGCTTTTAAACACCCCAAGAAATACTGAGGTAGTGCAGAAAGGCTGTTAAAGTGAAAAGCCCTATTTTGGTGCTTGCTGCACCCCTGAGTCAGTCTAGCACTGGTCTGCTAACAGTGTGCTGTTTAAAAAAAAAAAAAAAGAGGTGAGCATGTGGTTTACTTACCAACATGGTTTGTGAAGTGAAAACAGAAGGGAAAGGGTTGGGGTGGGGGGCAAACTAAGCTGTAAACATTTTGACCTGCTTGCATGGATTTTCTTTAAGATTGATGTAAGAATTTTGACTTTTTATATTTGAGAAATACTGGAATAAAATATAAATTTAGTCCCATGGATGATGTAGTCCTTCTATCACAAATACTGCAAAAGTGTTTGTATGAAGCAGCATGTGCAGCAGTGCACGCTGCTGGCCTAAGACCATCACCTCATGCACTCTGGTGCTGGTGTACTTGTGGCTGGGTGCCTGCTACATCCAGATGGACTCTCTAATGAGGTCCCTGTCCTGAGGGACTTTTTGCTACCATTCAACTGTGTAATTCTAAACACTTCCTCCTCTCCTGCTTTCTGGGTACACCACTCGCACAACCTGTCTTTGAATAAGGCAGGCAAACATTCACAGCAATTGAAGAGGGGAAAAGTACCATTAGAATCACTGTGTCTTACTCTTCTGAGCTGAGCCCATCTTTCGTAACTGTGCATGGGCTGTAAGACCACAGGCACCCCTCCATAAATTGATCAGTACCCATCCAAGCCTTTAGCATTACCTGCAATAATAATGAGAGTAGCTGATGGGAAAACCTCAGCGGCAGCACTTCTGAAGGCACAGCAGGAATTTGGGCCAAGATGAGCACACTTGATACAGCACGCAACAACTAAACATCATACGTGAAAGCTTTCAGCTTTCTACCTGACCCTGTCTGCAGAACTCATGGACAGCTGAACTTGGGTACTTTTCAGCAGGGGGGTGCAGATTAGGCCTGAACCAAAAGTACTCCTTCACAGGAGCTCTGCCTGCACCAGCGTATCTGAAACATAATTTTGCAACAAGTACTCCAGTCAGAGATGAGTTTCCCACGTTAAATAATTTATATTTTCCTTTTTTACAAATGAACATCATCGTAAAATCTTTCTGTTACATACCACACTTGCATCAGTCTCTTTATGTGGGAATGCTCCTGAGGTGTGATACACAGGAACTGCAAGTACTCCTGTGCCTCCCAGCCCTCCTTAAGTTGAGGGGGATTCCTGAGTATGCGGTGCCTCAGTGATGGGCCGATCACAGGTGACAACTCCCTTGCAACAAGCCGCTACCCAGATGAGTCACCTTGGGGTGTAATTCCCTTTCCTTACACAGGTCATGCACTGAGGAGTGTTCAGCTGGCAGCTTCCACCACATTCCAAGTCAGCGCAGTCTTTACCCTCAGTTTTCTGCCCTTATACACACAGAGAACAGTCTCCTTGCTCTCACCTAACCCCTTGTAGTGTTGAGGGGAGTTTTCAAAAGCAAACACCGATAAAGCAGTTACACTGCTTGATGCCTCCTCTAAGGCACTTCAGTACAATATATTTGCTGTAAAATCTTCCTACACCCTTGCACAGGGAAGGCTGCAATACACAGTATGAAATCCATCATAGCAGACACATAATAATTAACTTCATGCCATGCTCATAATGTAACGTGGTTTAGCAAAGGCTAAATACATCCATCGATTCAATTGCACTAGAAATTTTCCAGACTGTGCACTTATGTAGGAAAGTCTTGTGCTAAAACAGGCAGATTAAAACATAGGCAGAGAAGAAGAACAACTCTGAGCTTGTGCACCAGAGCAGTCCCCTCTGCTGGCTTTAGGACAGATGTGGTGCTCTTTTCTCCCCATGTAAGATGGGGGGAGGAAAAAAAAGTTATGAGAGGTTATCGGTGTTTATCTTCCTTAATCTAAGAGATGTTAAGAACTGTTAAGAAACTAATACACACTGATGGCAGCCCACTACAGATAAATGAAGCTCAGTATCTATGTAATGGATAATCACTCTTCCTTTTATTTCAGTGTCATATTACATTACAGTCAAGACATGTTATTGACAAAATCTACCAGACATTTTACTTTAAGAGTAACCCTCAAAAAAAAAAGAGAAATCCCAAAAAGGAATGTATGTAAATTGAGATGTCGCAATTTTTTATGTTACTAGCCCATTAAGATGTTTCACAACGATCTCAGTGTGTTGGAAATACGCTTTCTTGAAAGCTATAGAAGCAACGTTTCACTTGGTGTAGACTGAAGTCAGCTAAGATACCAAAAACCTGTTCCATCAGTTTCCAGTGATAACATACTTCACACCCATGACAAAACACAGCTACATGCTAAGAGACCACCACTGAACAGTTATGAAAAATAAAAGCCTTCCAAATCATCCCCTTGATCTAAAGGAAACTACTGCAGAAGCATTGTGCATGGGTAGTCTGAGAGCCCACCTGGTAACCCAGGCTCAACAGCTACACAGTTACCATCCAGCCACTGACACACAAAATGCAGCTCTTGCTGGGCATTTCAGGACTCCTGATACATAGAACCAGTCATGCTAGAGGAAACCCATTCATTGGAAATTTACTGTACATTTATTCAGCCACTAAAAACTGAGATAAAACTAACACTCCCTAAGAGATAGCTGCACTTACTAACCCGCTGTAACAGCAGATGTAACAAAGTGACTTTGAGTTTCCCACAAGGGCTGTGAATATACACCTACTTAACTGAGGAAGAAACAGTTACCTCTAACTGGCTTCAAAGAATTTAGTCTGTTTCACACATTCCTCAGTGTAAGATAGAGTGAAATTCATAGCTTGGCTTTATACAGGGCTCTTAAATCAGGTTTAAAAGTTAAATAGATATTATTTAATATGTATATTCAACTTTAAAATTATTTAAATATGCCTGAATAGACCCCACAACAAACAAATTTTAGTTTTCTGGAAGCTGATTTAAAACTTCCTTCATTACAACTATCATTTGAAAATACTCTGAAGTGTTTTAAACACAGTATTTTAACCTATGATTTTACACCATTAATTTCAGATATTACCCACACTACTCATACATTCAAACTCAGACAGCATGGATTTCTTCTATACAATCTCAAATTTGTTGAGATAGTTGAAAATTCTGGCTATTGTGTAGTCAAAACAGCTCTATAATCCACTTTACTCACTCACTAGCAAATGGAGGCAGAGGATTTTTCTATTAATATATTAACAGTATTCCATCAAGAACTGTTTTAATTACATCCTCCGATTAGCTGCCAAACTCAGCTATAGCTGAGTTTTAAGGCCTGAACATACAAATACCATCTGCTACATGACCTTGGCTCTGGATTCATCCCCACCTAGTTTGAAGTTAAATTGTCCAAATGCCAGTTCAGGTCTCTGTTTCTCTACCAAAGGAAAGGAAAGCCACTTTCAAAGCGGTTGCTTAGGTGGGTCTCACTGTCCTCTGGGGCTGCCACTCATCCTTCAGCTAGAGAAGGAGCAGAGGAAAGCTGTATACATAGTGTAAGGTAAAGCTTTAAGAGGTAGGTGGAGTGAATCCAGGGTCTACTGCACAGCTCGTATTCTCAGCTGCCTGCCACAAAAGTTGCCAGTGTTAATAGCACATATAGGATGTATGCCAGCTAAACCCAAACACACCCTCATTTCTAAGGGGAAGGCAGGGTTAATGGTGCTTACCCACTCTGACAAACAGACACTTTGTCACAAGCCCTGAATGCAACTTTGGCTTACATTCAACACAGAAACTACTTTTAAAACAGTTGTTTTTTTTTTTTAATAGCTCAGTCTGGTGAACAAGTTGAATTTTGAACCAAGCTTCAACAACCATGTTACAAAGGGTACTTTGAGGGACAATACCAGTTACTAACCACTGAAAACACTGTCTGTTGGAAAAAGTAGTTTTAATAGATGTTCTTCATCTTACATAAGAGCACAATAAATACACCACATTCTATAGAAATTTCAGATGACACCAGAGTAAGAAGAGGTGAAAGAGGGAGACTACCAATAGACTACACAGCCACAGCCCTGAACTGCATGACAAAATGCTCCCTACTACAACCTGCCATTTATACATTTCAGGTTGGCCTTGCCAAAAGCCATTAAGCTTTTTTTAATATTAGTATTGTTTTCGTGAGGGAGAGGGCTTCAGAAAGGAAGATAATAGATACACAAGAAATTAAGGGAAACAGTAAGATGGGCTCCCAGAAAAGATGCTGGACTCCCAGACAAGATGCATACACAAAACCCAAGGCTGAGAAGGAAGATTTTAATCACTTTCCTTCCCTCCAATAAAGAAGCTTTGCTGCTACTTAATCAGACCAGTTGCTCAAGCAAGTATCTTAAAAAGGCTTGTAGAGAAAACCAGTGGTATGAGGCGCTAGCTCTAAGTGGTTAAGCAAACATCAGTCAATACACAAGCTGGCCGTAACAGTGGTTCTACGCACTGGTATTTCAGATTAAGAGGGCAAGAATTAAAGTTGTTAGAAAACTCTGTAGCTGATGACAATCAGCAAAGAGAAGTTATGCAGATACAACTAGTGTTGTCATTTGCTCTCAACTTCCTAGTTGACTATGGTCATCTCCGTGAAAATGCATTACTGAAATTACAGTTACACCAGAGACTTGTTTCCAAAAGTCACTCCAAATGCAATTTCATATTAATTGGCCAGGTAAGGTCACCCACATAACACAAGCTAATAAAAAGAGTCAGCAAACAGAAGCAAAAAAAAATCTTGTGGATTCCACCTCCTTTGCAGTTTAATCTGTCAGACTGGTGAAGACAAATTGTCAATTCTGGTTTCAATTTTTTTAAACACGATTGTCACATTAGAGAAATACAAACACAGCAAATAAACTGTACAAAGGCAAAGTAGAATAACAAAAAATATTTTACTAATTCATCAGATTTACAGGAGATTTTCCAGACAAGCCATACAAAATGGTCACAAGCTTTTTCTTGGAGGGATTTTTCTACACTTGACAGCAGAATCACAATATTATTAGTGAAGGTGATGGATGTTTAATGTTCCCATTTTTTGTTCAAACAATGAAGCTTGTCCATCTACAGCGTCTAAGTTAGACTGGGCTAGAGGGTATATTCTAAGATACAACTCGTTAGCTGCTTTTACCAATGCAATTAGCATCACCACAAAAAGGGCGGAGGAGCCCACAAAGTTAAAACAAAAAGCCCCGCAGCTAACCCTGCCTACCTTCATTCACAGTGCTTATACTTAAACCATGAAGGGAAAAATGATTAAAAGCAGAGATGTGCTGCTGCTTTTAAACAATTTCACAACAATCCAGATGATACTTCTAGCCTCTGCTCATGCGGTACAATAGTGAATTAGGACAAGACACAGATTTGCTAATGTGCATTTAATCACCAAAGGACTGAAGACGTCTGGGCTTTTATTCTGTAATGTTTCTAAGACTGTGTCCATTAAATGCAAACAAAAAAGGAAGAGGTCTTGGCAGAACAGGAGAAGTGATGCACACTTGATGTTCAAAGCGCATTTAAATATTATTCATGGCATATAGCCTAGTCCATGCTCTGGCTGTAAAGAAAAAGAAACACATTTAAGAAAAGATGTATTTTTCACACTTTACTAAAGTCATTTGAAATACGTATTTTTAAAGATCACTTTTATACCACCGCTGCAAGTATACAAAATATATCCGCTCTGAGATCTTAAGTGCAATTTTGAACTCAAGCAGCTGTCAGCTTTTGTATATTATAGAAGTGGCCTGACTGCAGTGGGTCCAAAAGTGACGAGGCATGATGCAGTCATTCTTTCAACCCACTACAGGCTGCAACAGAAGCAGGTATGGAAGAGATGTACTTGGTGAAACCAAATAAACTGGTCCTTGAGCTTTAAAGGAAAAGCACTGGTGTGTACTTTTTTTTTACCATGACTCCAAATTAAGACACACTTGCAATTTCAGAACACGAAAACTCAAGATAAAATGCATCGAGGGAACTTTTCTTCTGGCAAGCCTCAGAGACTTGAAAAAAGACCACCAAGGCACATTCAGAGTACTTGGACTATGACTGTACGCAATAATTGTTTTTGCAAGTTGCAGACATAAAGCAAGAGGCCGGGATTTATATCCCCCAACCAATTAGTAATCAGCTACTTCCTAAAGCTAGACCAAAAAAAAGTGTAAGATACGTCACCTGTTTCTATGGCTTGGGCTTCATTGGTCTTCCATTGCTCGGCTACATCATTTGCTAGTGGATCATCTGGATTGGGAGCGCTTAACAAAGCCTGGATTGATAGCAGAACTGTACGAATCTGCAAAGCTGGGGACCATTTATCTGAAGAGACATTTATAGCAGTATGAAACACCCTATTCATCACAGTCTACAGAAATAGCAAGTTTTCCTCTCCCAGATCAAAGAATAAACAAGGTATTCTTTAAACAAATGAAATCTCTTTTTAGGGTCAATTCACAAGTTTCTGTATGTAGTAAGATTAAAAGAAAGAAAAAGTAGCACTTACCTTTCAAAATATCTAAACATATTCTTCCCAGCTTGTCTACATTAGGATGATAAATTTTGGTCATGAAACGTACTTTAGGAGCTGCCATTGGATATTCTTCTGGAAGGAATAGTTCAAGTTTAAAAGTCCCACCCTCAAAGGGGGAATCCTGTGGACCTGCAATGACCACATGAAAATAACGTGCGTTGCTTTCATCTGGCTCTGCTTTTATCCCAGGGACAGGCTCTGCCAGCAAGCGCTGGGTTTCCTAGAAGAAGAAGAAAAAGAGACAATGTAACAAATAGAACACATTTAAAATAAACACAGCCTGTACAAAGTATTTTAAAAAAACAACTATTCATTATGAGCTATTTGGCTACATTCTTAGAAATAATGTTAGACAAATACCTTAAAGTCAAAGAGCATCTGCAGAAAGAAGATGAGGATGTGGTGAATTGGT
Source organism: Podargus strigoides (assembly GCA_028020825.1). Lineage (NCBI taxonomy): Eukaryota > Metazoa > Chordata > Aves > Caprimulgiformes > Podargidae > Podargus > Podargus strigoides. Next base: position 121,951,086 of record CM051663.1, on the reverse strand, counting down.
ATGCATCTCCTTCCAGATCCCTCAACTGCTGTAACAGTGTGTGCTTCCATAGCACAAGGTAATAGATAACAATTAAGCTGTCCTCAACACATTTCTCAAATTTTGATTAAACTACTGTCAAGCTGTTGTTTTCTTCAATATACTTAAAAGCACTTTAAAGAACACCACAATGAAAATACCAAAAGCATTTCTCATTCTACCTTAAATAGAAAATCCTGTAAGTGAAAAGCCCTTTGGGTTAATCACTCACAGTGTTCAAGGCTTACTCTAACAAGAGCAGATTGGTTTATTACGGTGAGCATTTGTAGTGGAATCAGATCCAATTTCGAAGATTTGAAGTACTACTCTGCTGTGATACGGGGGCAGAAGAGTTAATAGAAATAGTTTAATTAAAGAAGTGTGCAGCTCTTGCTTGGGAAGTATGTAATCTTGCCTCCCTTGCATGGGAACCTTGCCTGCTGGACGAAAACAGGTGTTACAGGCTGCTGATTAGAAGAAGGCCGTTGAGAAAAGGGAGGACGGCTCCTGCTTCTTCTGATAAGAGGAAGGTTGGTTCCCATCATCTCAGCATTCGAGCTGGTGGGAACCGACGCCGCGGCCTGGAGAAGAGCCAGAGGCCAACAGAGCATGCGCAGCCAACTGAGGCAGACTCGGAGCCTTCCTCCCGAGACCCCCGAAGAGGACCACCAGGGAGCACTGCACAGGCGCGACCAGGCGGAGCAAGAGGCGCGGAATATTGTAATGACCTGATACAATGATGTACTGTTCATGATACACTCCTCATGAATAGGTATTACTTAGTGCCATAAAAGAAGCACCCTTTGGCCCCTCAAGTGTGCAAATTCGGAGGAGCGATCCCCCTTGCACCCGGCGCTGAATAAACATACCTACTTTATAACTTTACAAGAGTTATAGAGTCTTTTCCGCGCGTCAGCTGCAGCACTAAAGGTGTTTTTAAGGATGTTTTATATATTTACACATATATATACACAAATAGCCTTGGTGTGATCACTTCCAGCCTACATATAACCACATTTAAAGTCACCTTAACAAACAGCAGGAGAAGGGCAAGTTGTTCTGTAAGCAACAAAATCAGGGAAGCCTTAGGAAGAGATTTGTGTTCTTTTTTGCTCACTTCTTTACAGTACCAATGCTACCTCAGGCACCACACTGACCATAGCCAAGAGCTGCCCATGTTCTGACCATCCATCCTGCTAATGCACTGAGCAGACTGACCAACCAAGTCCTGTACAGCACTCTCCCCTCTGCTACCAGCCTTCACAAGTCCTACAGGCACTATTCTGCTCCTTCTCAAAAAAAAAAGAACCCAAGGCCAAACAGGCAACAGGACATTAGGCAGGGACAAGAAGTCCCACCGAAGTCTCATTTTCATCGGTAATTTTAGCCTCATTTCCTGCTTTTCCTCTAGCTTGTTTTTAACTATGTACAGTTAATATTTTCACCACCTTTCTGTATTGGCTTTCACAAAGAAAAATCATCCCATTTCTTCTGAAGACAAATGGTAACTTGGAGGTGTAATATTAACATTATTATAGTTTTATAGCATATTTATTCTGTGTATCTACAACAGCACTAATACAAGCACAAAATAGATAGATTACCTCTTTTTAATACATTCTTTAAGCATAACTGTGCTACCACAATACAGGCATTTTGTAGAAAGAGATTCTCACAGCATTTAAGTGATAATGGCTGTCTTAATGCAGTTAAATTAACACTTCACTTTAGCAAAAAAATAATCAAGTATATAATATAAAGAAGTGAAGTCACAGAAATTAGAGCAAAAATCCAGTTTTTCATCTCAGAATTGTCAAGATCCTACAAATCATAATACTGAAGTTATTACTATGTCTATACACAAACATAAAAATAAATTTATCTGGTCTAATTCCTTATTGTGACTACATATTGCCTACTTATCTGTACAGGCATTAGCTGCAAATGCCACTTATATACCTTACTGGAAGGCCATCCAGGCTTCTTACAGCTGTCTACGTGCACTTCTGCAAGTATATTTTATTTTAAACGATACATATAAACGTACAATATACTCAGAATTTGTATTCCGCTGGCTATTGACTTGTACAGTAATTCTGTAGAAAAGCAGTTACAACAAATGCTTAAAGCTTTAGTTCAGTGACATGAAACTATAGATTATCCCTGTAAATGCATAAAACATTCTCCATTTTTTTCAGCAAGTTTCTGCATAAGTGCTACCACAAGCAAATGGGACAATTTGTATTTCCACCTATAAAGGATCATATACTTATTACAGTTTGACAGTTTTGGCAGAGGGAACAGTGTCTTATGTCAAATACAAACTAATACAGTGAGCCAACTTGAAATTACAAAAGGAAGAACTTAAAAAAAAGACCCAATTTTTAAACTTCACAGCTGCTACCAGCTGGACTTTGCCAAATACATGCTAGTAGGCAAATAATAATTTTGGTTCTTATGGGCATGCTCAAATTTAAGCCTTTTTTTTCTTTAAAAAAAATATTAAGGGTAACACATTTTTATAGCTGGGCTGATCTCAGCAGTCCCTAGCCCCCACTCAGTCACTCTTGTCCCCAGACTGCCTCCCTAGTTATGCCAGTATGCTGACTGTAACCATACCGGGCAGCCAATCCTGGCTTAAAATAACCCAGAATCAGCAGCTCTCTGGCAGCAGCATCAGCACTTCCACCTGCCAGCATAACTGGGGGAGCAGTGCCTGACTGCGAGCCACACATTCTGCCACTAAAAATCATTTGTCAATAAACAATGAGAGAGCCCATGCATGAGAAAAACAAATCTTTTAACCAAGGTACCGCATTATACTGAAGGGGACTATACCACTGCTAGTATGTCATCACGTTCAGATAGCCCTTTCTGCCTTTACATTACAGGGACATGGTTATCTTGCTATAAATCACCTCAGAACAGGGGAGTGCAAAGAAACGCATTTATGCTGCATACAGCTACACTAGTGTTGAGACTACTCAGAACCCATACACGTCCCCTGTGGAACATTAATATTAGATGAAAAATGCTTTAAACAAGCATGCCTCACTTCCTGCATTGTGCACGGAGCTTCACCACTATCAGCATAATGGAAGCTGTTTTCAAAATGAGATGAGGAGGAATACTTGCAAGAGATCTGTGAGGGAACTGGTTGACATTCATCTTTCATACCCACCAGGCTCTGATGCAGCCGAGAGAGCAAGCACCAGGCTAAACTTCTCTTACACACACCAATGATAGGTCCTGACTCCTCTGAACACACATCACTACTGTTTTATGCAAAAGCTGAGAAGCATCTTCAGTCCAGAAAAGGCGTATTTTTAAAACAGCGTAACACAGACAAGCTTATTAGGCTATGAAAAACACAAGACAGACATAGAATCATAGAATAGCCTTGGCTGGAAGAGACCTCTAAGATCATGAAGTCCCACCATAAATCTAACACTGCCAATTCTCCACTACATTTATTAAAATAAAGTGCAATGTTTGTACTGAAATACACCAACACCACCTGCTAAATTCTGACAGTAAATAAGGTTTTGACCCTTCGGTTATGAAGAAATTTATAATAATACCTTCAATATATTTTGGGGGAAACAATGGAAAAGGAATAGAAAAGGATAAATTAATCAGTAAGTTACATTTTAAAGTCTAAGTATATAAAATGCTCAAACACAGAAGCAGATCCAGTTCTAAGGTGGTATCAGGGACCTGACTTCCACATTTTACAGCAAGATGGCCAGTTAAAGACATGCTGATACCAAAATCAACTTGATTTGCTATAAGACTGTCCTGGGTTACAATGTATTCTGTTACCATGAGCTGTTGAAACCAGGCGCCGATGTTCCTTGCCTCCTCCCTCGGGACTAGCTTCTGTTAATAGGCCCAACAATGCCTTGCCGCATGACCCATAGGTGGCCTGCACCTGGACTATTCTTCTGTTAATGCGCCCATCAGTGCCTTGCCCCATGACTCACCATCCCTTTGTGAGATGCTCTGGCCAGGGGGAGGGAGCCAAGCATTTCCACCGGGGATAAAATCTGGGGTTTGGAACAGCACGAGCAGCCTTACCCGCTGGGATCCCAGAGGACAAGGACTACACCGCCACCGGATTTTCGGAGGAGGACCAGACTTCTTTTCTACAAGACCACCGCTTCATCAGGACCATTTCAAAGAGAACTGCAGCTACCACTGGATCGGACTGGTACCAGCACCCTGCCCGGCAGGGTGCCAGGTTGTATCCCTGACTCTGTCAGGCTTTAAACCAGTTTCTCTGTATTACTGTTTTGTTGTATATATTAGTAAAACTGTTATTCCCATTTCCTCATACCTTGGCCTGAAAGCCCCTTAATTTCAATTTTATAATAATTTGGAGGGAAGGGGGTTGTATTTTCCATTCCAAGGGGGGCTCCTGCCCTCCTTAGCAGACACCTGTCTTTCAAACCAAGACAAAGACTTGGAGAGATAAGTCATATTTGAGATAAACAATTGTTAGTATACAGAGCAATACTATGCACCAGGTCTGAAATCTGAACCACTTAAAGATTTTTTTCTTTAAGTGTAAGTGCCAAAAAAAACAACCCAGTCTCTCAAAGATGTTAAAATTGAATAAATAAATACGTAGCTTCTAATGAAATTTTTAACTTCCTGCCTTTTTTTAACTAATCATGAAGATCAAGCATATGTAATACTTCAATTTCCAGTATATTTTTAGGCAAAACCTTTCTAATACTTTTTTAGCTGAGGAAATGAGTTTTGCACAGTCTGTTACTTCCCCCTTTCTCCCCAAAACTGCCTTTGAACCCTTTGTCTAATTTCAGCTTTTCTGTACGTTTTGTAAGCTGTCAGTGGCTCAGGCAGAAACCAAGCTTGGTGCTACTGAAAAGAAAGACACGAAGAACTCCAATATCGCATGTTGTTTGGCCAGTTTATTCCAACCAAGTATGTACAATTCCTGCCTGACAAAACCCCCTGCCAATAAGGATAAAAAGAGCTGTAAAATTCACAGAGAGCCAGGTTTTGCAGTTCTGCTGCTCACAATAAATGTTTTTACATTACAGCAGTTAATTTTGTCTTCATGGGAACAGAGATGTCCATCAAATAAGTGTTCCAGAACAGCACGTCATAATGTTTCTTATTAGCTCTCTCTAGTATACTGAAATAAGCTTCATAGAAGAGATTTCAGGACACATTTGGAGCTCTAAAGCATTTAATCAAGTATCCTATGCTGCCGTAGGCAGTTATGCCTATTTGTCATACTCTGCGATGTTTTTAGAGAGCTCTTCTCACTCCTGCTTTTACTCCACTTTTTCCAATTCCAAGTTCATGTCATAACTTCCATTGACTAAAGAAAATTAATAAACCCAAAATGAAGATACATGCCAGTCAGTACTTTAAAAAAAAAAAAAAAAAGCAACAACAAAACACAAACCACCTAACACTGTCATTCACATCTTGTTATGCATGTGTCCTCCCTCAGTTTCTCTTTCTTACTTTTAATTAAGTGGTTAAAAAACACAGAAGCTTTGAAGGTGTTCTGACAAGCAAAAGCAAAGCTTTTCTTATTAACACAGGTGGCCTGTGGTAGAGTGACAGATGATACGGATGGGACAGATGGCAGAGATGACATTCTGCATAGCTATTCTCCTATGAAGACATTAAATTGAAAGCTAATTGCACCCGAGTAGGAAGAAACCCTCAACCTGTTTTTACAGTAACTTGTGAGGATAAGAAGCCTCAGGAAGAGAGAGCGCTGCGATCCCACTGAGCAGGAGGTAGGGAGGGGGGAGGGGGTTTTGGGGTGCCAAGGCAGAGAAGGCATGCAAACACAAGGGATAAATTTGCAGGGGAGTATGTTTCATTCCTTGAGCCTTTGCTTGGTTATCCTTGCTTACAGTGGAAGGAAAAAAAAAGTAACTGAAAAGCAGACCATCACCAGGATTCTCTTGGTTCATACACCCAGAACAAGCCAAAGCCCTTCTTTAAGGAAGCGACCTGAACAGCCCAGAAGATGCTTCCATACAGACATGCATGAAAATCAATTGTTAGAGCACACAGAAAGATAAGTAAATGTACAAAGAAGGAATCCATTAGAAATACACTATTTTAATCACTTCTAGTCTTGCAGAAGTGTTTATAAAAGCCTCAAGCTGCCAAGGCCTCAATCAAAACAACCAAAGAGAGTTCTGTATGTTACATTTTTGTTACACAAAGAACTACTTCAGAAGTCATACTTGCTATCAACAGACTAAGGCAGGATCAAACAGTGGCATATTGGCAAGTAACTACAATCAAAAAACTCACATATGCAAGTATTTGCAAAAAAAACCCCAAACATTCACTCATACAGAACAGAGCCACTGCAGCTGAACTGAAATCTCTAAAGCTTCACCTGTCTGACAGAAACCAGTAGCAAAGGAAGAAAAACTGTTGCATGGGACTAGACAATTTTTAAAAGGATTTTTTTTAATTTTTAGAAAGGAGTACTATATTCTTTGCTTGGAAAAATAACTGCAGTGCCATTCCCTGTACTATGACAATAGTTAATCACCACAAATTTGACACTGCCTGCCAAGGGATGCAGCTGAAAAAGTTAAAAGCAAATCAATATCTAGCACCTACAAAATATGCGAACCTTAACGCTACTGTATGAAGGCCTCTAGAATTTAAGAAAGAAGCTTGCTTGCAAAGCCAGCACGAACTAGGCTTGAAGAAGACATTCAAGCTCCATGTCTTCAGCCAATTTTGCTTTGCTTAGCAATTCAACTGCCTGTACACTCAGTTTCCTGACACTCCAGTTTTCTTATTTCATATTTAATATTACTGCTATATAGTTACCTTGAATAAGTAACTTGTGGATTAAAATACAGATTTTTTTTAAATACAGTAGTCTTTGGTGGGATGATTGAAGGAATACACTTTTCGACAGAATACAACATGGTCTTCTGCTTTATACAGTCCTTTCATATATGAGCTGTGAAATCACCTGGTGAAATTTATAAAATCCATTAGAACAAAGGGAGCTTAGAGAAATCCCAACAGCTCACAAAGCCTGAACATTTTAAGCTGATAAATGAGTGGCCATTGGGGAAAGTAAGAAAAAAAGCTGTGCTGCCTTTCCACTTCAGCCTATTATGCACCTTCACTTTTGCCTGTATAGCCATCTCTTGACCTCATGGTGAAACATAGCATGCAGCCAATCTAGAAGGAAAAAAAAAGAAAAAAACAAAAACATGCAAGAGAAGAATCCCTGATGCAGTTCACCACATGTCCACACAAACAGCTGTGCCAACAAAAAGGAAGGTGCAAACATGCTGTTAGAAGGATGGGAGAACAGACTGCTCCTTTAGGTGAAAGCGCTGGTTTAAAGAGGTGAGACTGCAGTGTTAATCACAGCGAAATACTAGCATAACAAATTACTATTCTGTAACCAACCTAAAAAGGAAATGCAGAAGCTACTTCATTATTCCAAAGGAAGAAGCTCAACTACCAACAGGGCGAATTTCAGTAACAGATGGTAAACTGCTAAATTAAAGTCTTCATCCATCTATAAAAGTCTTAAACACCAAAGACTCTGTATATCTTCTTACTTGCTATAAAGAGTTATCTAGCAACCTTTTATAGTGCTGAGACTACAGAAAAGCATCCTTATGACTAGCAGCTTTATGCCAGTACTTTAAAAAGAGAAGTAACATCATTAAGACTTTCAGAGGTCAACATAGCTGTGATAAAATTATTCTGGAACTTCAAAACAGAAAACATTAACGTGGCCTCTTACACAAAGAAAAATATTGCAGGTCTTAGAGCTGTTAAATATTTAAAATGGCACAAAACCACATTTTTTACTCGAAGTCTCAGGGGAATGATTCTTGTCATGTATTTTCAGTAGCACATTTACTAGCTCAGTTTTCTATGCAACTGTCAAGTAATTTACTTTCAGCATCACCTATTAAGACAGAGGTCACACTGCTACAATTTTGTCAGGCCAAGGCAAGGTACAAACCCTCTCTTATCTACTTCAGAGAGTGAAAAAATTTAGGCAATATCCACCTTTACCTGTAAGGTCAGCTAATCCTAGATGGTTTTATTCTGAACAGATCAGGGAAGACAAATGACAGACGATTAGCTTTGTCTTAATAAGACTTAATCTGCAACAGGAATTACAGCTTGCAACTCAACTCCCAGTGCTTATTGCTGCCCCCTTGCCAGAAATCACCTGAGAAAGCAAACCCTGTCAGCATTCCCAATTCAACTCAGGAAAAGTGAACGGGGGCTCTCTTAACTAGATCTTTAACCTGAAAAACGTTGACTGACAGCATACAAACTCTGCTGCCATCTAGCAGAGGACAATAACTCCCAACAGAAAGTGACGAACAGTTGGCATTGGCTGAAGGTAAAAGCATCTTCCACCAGTAAGAATGAATGAAATCTGCACACCCCTTGATAAGTTTCTTCCATAGGTACTACAAGGAAGGGTCTCCAAACAGTTGGCTACAAAACAAGCTTCTTTGGTAGCCTTGGCCATTTATAAAAGGAACAATAGGATGCAATGGTGCATGAATAGTCCCAAGACGGCCTTACAGAAAGCTATTGGTAATATGAAAGAGGCACTCAGACTGAAAAAAAATAATCAGCTTGCCTCACTTCTTTGGGACATAAAACTTGTATTTGACATGGCCTAATTTAACTGCATAAGCACCTAGGTATATGTACAGGGTGTAGGTGTCAAGGTGTTGGCAGCAGGGGGGCTCCAGGGCTGACCTCTGTGGGAAGAGGCCAGGGGCTGCCCCGTGCCAGACAAAGGCAGCTCCAACAGACCTGCTGTGGGGCATAGCTGGGCCCATCAGCCAAGCTGAGTCTGTTTTGCCCATGATGGTAATCAGTAAGTGATCTCCCTATGTCTTTGTCTTGACCCATGAGATTTTCCATCTTACTTTCTCCCCCTGCCTGGATGAGGTAGGGAGAATGAAACAGCAGCTGGGTGGGCAGCTGGCCAAGGTCAACTCACTACAGCATAAATCCCAAGGTAACTTTTAATCTGAAATGTATTTGAACTGTTGTATCCATATCCAGAAGCACTTTTAGAGAGGACATGGTAGACAGTTTCAGACTCTGCAGATGATATTGTGAATTAGAGTTTTTCAGAAAGAGATGAGAGACCTAAAATGAAAGCCACTAGCTCCATTTTCTGCTGTAGTTGAAATGATAACACATATCACTTAGAGGGTGCCACACATACCAATCTATGTGGGAGAAGATGTGATGAGGAAAAAGAGGTATCTTTCAATTTAACTGATTGCTCATCTGTGTCTTCAACATTTGCTTCCTAGGGGAGATCAGACATTTGCTGGCAAGTCCGCCAGGAAGATTTCTAAAGCAGATGAAAAGTCACTACCAATAGTAAAAAGCAAAGAGATTTTTTTCTTAAAAAGAAGTGTTAACCTAAGTTCCACTCTGAGCGGAACACTACACACTATAAAAATCAGTGCAAGTCCTTTACCTCACTCTTCATTGGCTTTAGCTGTTGAGTTTACAATTGAGCCAAATTGCTTTTCTCCTCACCATTTCAGGCTGGTTCTCAATCCTTCTTGAAGAACTTCACTCATATCTGTAACTACCTCCACCTTTTCCTTTTCTCACAAATCACAAGGGTTTGCCCAAATGGTAAGCACCCCTTTCATCAGCTGAAGCATTTGCAAATGCAAACAACAAATGAGATCACAGAACTGATTTGGCTTAAGAAATAACCTATCCTGCAGAGTTCTGAGCCAAACCAGTCCCTCAGTCCAAGTTCTCTACAGCGGCACAAGAATTCTGTGCCAGCACAGGCCAGGCTAAATCTGTTTATACAGTGAGGCTGCTCAATGTGAACCACAGGCTAATCACCTTGAGAACCTCCGGTTAATCCAACGTAACTAGGCTGTAACTTTTCCACCTTGTGCTGGCTATCTGCAAAAACCACAGAAGTACACCACCAACTTTAGCATTTCAATTCAGACTACATACAGCACACATTTGTTTCATATTTTTATTCCAACTGCAGGAAACTCTTGCCAGCTACCGGTGCCATTATCTCCCAACAACATCTAACTATTTGGATTAATTTTAAGGTATGAAATAGAAACTAAAGGTTTCAGCTGCACAGGGTGAAACTTAAAGCAGCATATTGGCACGTGGAGAAGTTTAACTGCCTGTCAAATGGCAATTCTTTCCTGTTCTGTCAGAGTGGGATAAGGGGGAAGATCACACTTGATCTCCTTCACCGAGGACTGAAAAGTTGCACACAAGAAGGTAATCTGCATGCATAATTTTGCTTTGATTTTTGAGGCAGTAGGAGAAAGTGAAGCATATCACCCAACACCACATATAGGCATAAAGCTGCCTCAGAAAACCACAAAGACTTAATTCAAAAACTTTTTAGAACAGTACAACACATTTTGGCAAAAATTCTTCCAGAGTCTACCAATTCATTAGCTACAATTATGTAAAAAACTGGCTCTATCTAGCATTACTGAAAATAAATTGGTTACCTAAGCAGATGTCATATTGTCAGAGAGATTTCAGAATGTTTAGATTAAAGTTATATCACTGTGAAACTACATTGGAGAAAGTCGTCTGAAAATAATGTCTGCCTTTTAGGAAAAAAAAAAAAAAGAATTAGCAATAAAGCCCATCAAACTGTAAAGCAAAGGTCAAACGTCATAAATAGAAGGCTGCACTTGTGGTTTTCAGTAGCTGGCCTCCGCATGAATTCCTCTCTTCCTTGCCATATAATCCTTAAGTGTAAGCATCTCATGTGCCTCTGCTTCCTGGACTCATTACTGGGCTAATGACTCTGTCCACTAATGCTTCCACCACCCTGTGGGTTCCTAAGACCCCATCACCAGCCCTGACTGTATCTACCCCAAAAAAACAAATTAAAAGCAAGAAAATATTCTGAATGTCAACATCTCAAATGCATCAGCTGTAAAAAAAAAGAAAGAGTGCAACAGTAGATTTAGAGACCAGTAACTAATACTCAATCTACAGACAACTGTCCAGCAACTTGAAACTACCCCTCTGATAAGCAAGCACTGTGAATTCTGGATCGCTCACAATCTTCCCTCATGCACTTCTGGTTCTCCAGTTCCCATTACCACACAATTTTTAACCACTGCAAAGTCACACTGAGATGAAGACAAATGTAGTCCAGGTAACAGCACCTTCCCAGAAAAAAAAATCCAGAATCTACACATGCTTGGAAGAATACCTTGTTGCCAAACAACAGTAACATGAACAGGGGAGCTTTTAAGGTCAGCATCACTGTCCCCTGAGAATGACCTTGTTCTCAAATTCGCCACAGCAGATTACAGGATTTTGGAACTGTGAAGCTGAGATCCTATGCAAATTCCTAGAGGATTATCTATTTACTAGCACAGATCGAGCTTTAGATCGAGCTTTTCATGGTGCATCTCCAGCTATATTAAAGGGAGGCGTAACTAAATTCACCAGGCTAACAGTGTAAACCATTCCTGCAGTTATACTGACCAGCACGTTTGCATTAGAGCCTTGCATTAATATACAGTGTGGAGTCAACTATCAAAGTGTGGTTCAAGTAAACAATAATTCATACAGAGCTTTTGCCCAAATGCCACCTATAGCAAAACTTGCCACTCTTCTATTAACCCACCAGTGACATGTAACCATGAAAACATGGTTTTGTTTTATACTGTTACACAAAACAAATTTTGATGATACACTGAAAGCCATGTAAACATAACAGACAAGTACAGTATAAAACCACTGTGCGCAAAGCGATAAAAAACCACGAGCATCGGTACTGAGAAATCTTGGCGTACTACAGATTTGTACCTCAAAGTTGCTCAAGTATTATACAAGAAAGTGGTCCAAACAAGATTTTTGCCTGTAGTTGGATTATTTGCTGGTTTTTCCTGGTTTTATTCTCTAGTGTCTACTGAAAGCTTCTTTAAGGAAAAGTCTGTGGCAAGTTATCAGTGTCCTCTTTAAGACCTTTTATTAAGACTCCATGTTTTCCTTTTAAAACTGGCACCTTGGACTCACTTGAAAGTTTTCTTATCCTCTGGGTCTGAACCTTCTTCTCAGCCTCCCTCTCACATCTCCCAAAGGACCTGTCCAGCCAAACTTCAGGCTTCCGATACCTGCCTATAGATTCCACCCCCCCCCCACTACCACAGCCAGCCTACACTATACCAGTTGCCTGGCAAGAAGGCTCAATGAGGGTCACAAAGTAGTGCATGTATTATCTTCCCACCTTTCCACATTTGTTGGGGAGGTGGGGAGAAGGTGCTTTTAAGAACAGTACAAAAAAACCCTCCAAAAATTCCTGAAATGTTCAGCCTTCCGTTAAATTTGAAGTTATCCACAAGATTCAAACAGCGTACAAGGGGCAAAAAGACATTACAAAGACCAAATGTACAGCTTTTCTGACACATGCCAAGGAACAGTACCGCCCAGAAGTGATGTTTTCTATGCCTAACCACCATCCAAACAAGTAAAATACTACAAAAGGTATTGTTTACCTCCAGTCTTTTTTATTTAAATATTTTATCCAGAAAATAAAAAAATGGCCAGAAATGTCAGATAAATCAGACAGTAATGGCAATTACTTCAATTTTCCCATGAAGACAGATGTCCATGCCCCAGAAGCCCATTGCTTCCAAGACAAAGTGAGAAACCAAGTTGGCTGCCAGCTTGCTGTTTAAGAACTTCCAAAAAGTTTCAGAAGTTTCAGATTAAATACCTGATTTGTATTTTTAAAAACATATAAAGCTGATTATACTGACCTCTAATATAGAAGGCTGTAGCTGCCTACCACCACACACCATGAGAATCTCCACAAAACCTCCCAGAAGTTTTACATTTTAAGGTAGCATTTTATAACTCAGCAGTTCAAGTGTTACCCAGATTCTTAAAAAACACTGCAAGGAGGAGCATACTGACAGCAGTGTGGAAAGAGCTTCTCACAGTAAACAGCAAGGAAGGAATAGGAATATCTCAGACAATACCACACTACCATGCACAGGAGGAAATCAAAGCCTCAGTAAATTAACACTGATAAATTCATCAATAAAAAAACAAACATTGAAAGAGTCTGATATTGCTTCAGAGGGTTACTTCACAATATGAGCAACTGCAGCGATTGTAAGAGAAGCACTACTAACAACTTGCTGCACAGTCAAAACATAGACCTGGACATCAAATCATGAATTATAAGATCACTGCAGCAGTGAAAACAGCAGGAAAAAAAGCATTTGAAACAATAACACAAGGCAGCATTGCCCATCCCATTCAGATACACCAACTGGACTTGACACAGCAATGAGGTGGTTTGAATGTCAGCCAAAAAAAAAAATATATCAGATGCAGTTCAATTCCTTACTTGACTGGAGCTACGTGACTTTGCAACACTGGAGAGAATTGGTGTAGTAAGTGCTTGAAAGTAAAAATCACCAGGTTTATTTACTGTTTGTATTGCAAAGGCTTATTTTTTAATAATGTGCAGTAGCAAAAAAGTTTACAGCATCAAAAACATCTATGCAAATGTGCTATACTGCATTTTTATTTTATCTTGCATTAGCAGATTTTCTTGTCAAGGTGATTCTCATTGGACCCCTGGTTTTGGACTACTGAAAAAAAATTAAAATACCTCTTTATTGACAAGATAGAAGGTTTTCCAATTCTGATTGTATCTTTAAACATTCAAAACTGTATCATCACTTTCTACTCACCATTTGTCATGTGCTAAGTCATAACTCAGTCATAAGTTACCTTTTGAGCTTACAGATCATTTCCCCCCCAATTGTTTGAAGTCTGCATTTTTATGTAATCTCAGGACAACAAACCAGGAGTAAATCTGTATCTTCTATAACAACTGCTTTGCAACATCTATACTGACACCTTTTAACTGAATTTGCAAAAAGTATTGAAAATATAGAGCTCCCTACTGAGACAAGGAAAGCTACTGCTCTCATGGCTTGGCTAGATGACAGCCTACACATAGCAAACAAGGAGGCTAGGGAGTACAGGGCTGCTAGTCAACCTGAGAGTCAGGCCATCTGCCAGCAGTCGGTCAAGACAAGGAACGCCAACTGCATTTTGAGTGGTAAGATAGATACTGTACTTCGTTACAGTCCAAATATGCACTCCTTTCCCCAGTCAGCCATCAACAGTCCCTCGGATGACCACACAAAGGGTTTATGTATGTGGATCAAAAGGAGAAGGTCTTCTCCTAACAGTAACCTAAGCCATTTATTTATCATCAAATTTACTACTGTGCATAAAGAAAATCGGATCTGAGAATCATAGAATCACTATGGCTGGAAAGGACCTCTAGGATCAAGTCCAACCTTTATCCCATCATCTCCCTAACCACTAGACCATGGCCTCAAGTGCTTCAGCCACTCCTTTTTTAAACACCTCCAGGGACTGCGACTCCACCACCTCCCTGGGCAGCCTGTTCCAGTGCCTAACCACCCTCTCAGTAAAGAACTTCTTCCTAGTATCCAACCTAAACTTCCCCTGACGCCTGAGTCCTATCATTAGTAATTTGGGAGAAGAGAACAACACCAGCCTCACTACAGCCTCCTTTTAGGTAGTTGTAGAGAGCAATAAGGTCTCCTCTTCTTGTTATTGGAGTTATTTCACCTTTCTATAGCTCTTTCCTGTCTCTGTCTCTTCCATTTCATTTCCTGATCTCTCAAATTCTCATTAGCAGCAGAGCTTACTTACTCCCCTCCATCTAAGGCAACCAGCAACAGAAAATTTAACATCAAGATTGACAGGACAGAAAAGGTCAAACCATTCCTGAAGTCTCGAGCAGGCATATTTCTAGGTCTGCACAGCTGCAGCATTTCAAAATATGATTTTGCACGGTTTTGAGGCTGTAGTAACTACTCACATCCAAGTCCTAGAACACAGGCACATCAGGCAACCTAACGCATGCACAGGACAGGAGCTAAAGAACTGGTCATCTAACACAACTAGTTCAAGATTTAAAAGCTCTAGACTGGCTGCAGACAACTTATAATGCATATGTGGAAATACACAACTCACAGTACATGCCACCTATGCACAGCAATGACCCTGAAAGCTCTAAGAGTGACCCTTTGGAGGAAATCTGGAGTTTCTAGGTCTCTCTTCTGCTGCCCTCCACCTCCCCTCTCCAAGAAAGTAAACATCGCCAGGCCATCACACACCTTTGAAGTGAGTCATGTGAATTGCTCCATTTTTTTTCTAGGAAAGCATGAAAAAACAAAAGCACCAAGAAAGAAATTTATGCACCAGCTTACAAGTGGGTGTGCTTCTTGGTTGTATTCAAGGGAACTGTCAAGAGTCATTAAAAATATTTAGCACGGACACCAGCGTCACGACTGAGAACCTACCACATTTCTGTGATGAATACCAGTGCCACTGTATTATGAATCAGTGTTCCCTCTCACACCTGAAACATATTCAGCTTTGTATGCTGTGCAATAAGGCAGCTAGAGTATCAAACTCATTCAGTAAGATTTGTCGTCATTATTTTTACTACTTACAATTCTGAGCGGTAATCATAGTTTAGTCTGTTTCACAAAAGATAAATGTAACTCCCACCTTACTTTTACTTCATCTCCTCTACCACTTACGAGATAAATTTGACTTTTTGAGAAAATCCAGGTTTATTTTTGCATCCACTATTTAACATATTCCGCATTCAGGTGTTTTACAGTGGTTGCCAACATTGCATGCTTAAGAGAGTTTCACAGCATTACAAATTATTTGTGACATTTGTTCATTTCAACAAGTAATAAGGGTGCTGTTATTTCCTATGAGGACTAACAAATCTTACTTAGTAACTTTTGCAAAGGGACTTATCCCCAGTTTGAGGGCTTCGATTCACATCAGTGCAAACCGAGTGGGAGATAGCAGCCCAGCACGACGAGAACATCCACGCTAACTACAGGACCAAACCACCAAAAAGACTCACAGCCACTGCAACGCAGCTACCTGTATCCCTGCTGAATGACTCCAAATCATTCAAGTCTTAAGCTGAAATTGCATTCGGAGGGTCAGCTGAAAGCGCCCCAAAGCTGAGAGCCCTTACAAAGCTTGGTAAACCGAAGCCGGGCGCGGAACCGCCAGCACGGACACGCCGATACCGTCAGGGCCGACAGCTCAGAGCGCACGTAGCAGCGGCCGGGCTGGCCCCGTGTGCACGGGTACGAACACCTCCAGCGCACAGCTCCAGTCCGGGAATGCCGCCGCCGCGCTCCCCGGCTCAAACACGGCAAAGCCGCGCCGGGGAACCGAGGCACCCCCGGCGAGGAGCCGCACCACGAGCGGAAGGGAGTGGGGTGCGCCCGGTGTCTTTCAAGCTCCGGCCCCCGGGAGCGGGGCGCAGGCAGCCGAGGGACGGCAGTGCCGGAGAGCCTGAGGCGCCGCCACCCGAGTGGCTGCCGCGACGGGCGCGGGCCCGCTCCCGCCCGCCGCCCCCGGCCCGCCAGAAGAGCCCAGCCGCTCCCGTCCGCTTCCGCACGCTGCCGCCAGGCCCGGGAGCTCCCGCGAGCAGCCACGCAGCCGGCAGCGGCGGCAGGGTAGGCCAGGCTCGGCGCGGCCCACCGTCCCCGCTGGCTCCCGCGAAGGCCGGGCCCGGCGGCGGATCGCCCCCCGCCCAGCAGGGGAAGGAGGAGGCCTGGCAGCGGCCCTAGCCCCGCGCGGGCCTGTTCCCGGGCACCGGAAGCGGCGCCCGGCCGGGCCCAGCTCTACCCGGACGGCAGGACCCGACCCAGCCGCCCCTCGAGCCCCTCCGCGCAGCGGTGGGGAGGGCGGGAGTACCTTGATGATCCTGCGGGGCAGCCCAGCCATCTTGTCTCGTCGGAGTGCAGGCTCAGGGCTCGCCTCCGCTCGGGGCTTGCGCACAGCCGGAAGTAGTCCGCGCCGCGCTTCCGGTGGCGCCGCCCTCGACGCGGGACGCCGGGCAATGTAGGCGTAGGCCGCAGCCGCCTGCCCTGCTGCCTTAGCCGGGCGGTGCTGCGAGGGCGAGGCGGCACCTCGGCTGATGGGGGATCCCTGGGCTGTCCGTAGGCACGAATGCGGCGGAGGGAGCGCTGTGGGGGAACCCGAGGTGTATGTGATTCCGTGTCAAGTGTTTCCTCCTGGTTTAAAAACAGGACTGCTAGGCAATCTACATAATTTCTGTACACTCTGGTAGAAAGTTCTCTGACACTGGCAAATCTACAAACGTGTTCTATATCCTAAAATCTAAGCATTCATATTATGCAATGGTTATGATAACATGAAACATATGTCAGAATAGTGGTGTGCCTCCCTTCTTCACCCTCGCCATAGTACTTCCTAATAAAACTTACCTAGTCCTCCTTCCCTACCCTTCTCCCTAAGCCACTGGCACTATACAAGGCAACTAGCGAGTACAGAGTTGTTCTATGCTATTCGATGTCCGCAGCTGTTGAATACACCAGTAATTCGAAACTTCACATCAGTTCATGAAAACCCATAATCTCTGTGAACTCTTGTGTACATCCTCAGCCCTTTAGGCACTCCATTCCTCTCCTAACTTTCTGGATATAAGTTTCTCTGAAGTCAGTCAAATCAACAGTGAAGCAACATGCACCAAGAGAAGCACATGAAAACACATTTGCAGAACAGAGGTTTAAAGCATTTGTCTATAACACCCCCTCATTCTGCAGTGGAGATGGTTGAGTTCATTTGCATACATTAGCATGCAAAATGGCTATGTGTAGATGTGGTCCTTCAACAAAATCCAGTCATGCTAGTTACACACAGAACCATTCTTTAATCCTGGATTTTTCTTTTCACTTAATTATTACAACCAATTATTACTACTAAGTAAGACCAAGCAGATACTTTTGTATACTTGGCACCTTCACAGTACTTACTATCTAAAAAGGTGAAATGCTGATCTCTAGAAAAAGAAGTTGTAAAGTGGAGAAAACCCCTTCTACGATAATGTGTTTATCAGCAGAACGTTCACCTGTCTTTTTTCCTAGCTTCACACATATTGAAGTGTCTATGGCACATCTGGTGCCTTACAATAAACAAGTATAATCTGGGCTGCTAGGGGTCTCCTGAGTGTGCACAGTGTCTTATTGTTTGATTCTGGTGGCATCAGTCTTGGTGACTTATTACTTGGTTGCTTTGGGGTTTGGGTTTTTCTTTTTTAGATAGGTGAGATCACACACAGAGATGTGAAACCTCTTCCAAATGATCATCATGCAGCTTCCCACCCCGCTGTAGGAACAAATAGTCTGTATGGAAAGGTATTCAAGATGTTCTTTATATGGGCAAATGTAAAACTCAGGCCTATCCGTGTGGTACTAAAATTGCTCTTGAGCAATCCTTGTTTGACTGTGTTCTGTGTTTTGCCAATTACTAGGCATAGCACAAAGGACACAGCCAGCAGTAGAACAAACCAGTAACCAGATTGTATTACACACAAGAAAATCAGTATATGGGTGATCGCTGGGGGTACAAACAAGTCAATCAGATTACACATAACAGACACCAACCCCAGCGACCCCAAGAATGATACAACATGGCCAACAATCGGTGGAACAAACAAAGCAACGAAGTCCCCCATGGCAGAGATGGGAGACAGCCAAGCCAATAGACGGATAACATAGGATAGAGGTTGCCACATACTGTTCTCACAAAGCCGGTGTTCACCAGCACCAAACCCGACTGGGGCTCAGTTGCAGGGAGAGTCAGGAGGTCCTTCCCCAACAGGGAAACTCTGCAAAGTGCATCCACCTCACAGACAGACACTCCACCCTTCCTGCAAGTGGTCCCAGCTTTTATGCCCAAAGCAGGACACCTGGCACTCATTTACCCAATGCAGGGCACCTGGGGCTTGTTTACCCAAGGGCTTTCCTTACAAGGTTGGCCGCACCTTGGAGGAAAGCCAAAAGGCAAACTCATCCCCTCCTTTTAAAGGACCATGGGGACCACCCATATGTCAACCTTAATTCAGGGCTCGGGGTTCAGACCCTAGCACTTCAGACTGGAAGAATTTTGAGGCTGTATTTAGTGCCCATTTTTAGAACTCAGAGCGTCACAAATGAAGGCTTATTTTGCAGTAAATTTTACAAGGCGTAAATACAGTAATGCCTTCTCAAATCATCTGTCACTTGGGAGAGCCATGAGGTTGGTTGGTGTCAATCAATTAACAACATCTAGCAATGACCACAATGCAGCGCTCATGTGCGCATAAATAACTGCTTACCACTGAGCAGCATGTGCATGGGGTAGAGAATCTGCTTGCTTTTGAGGAGCAGGATTACAGCGAACTTTGTTTAGGGAGTCAGGAGAAAAAAAAAAACAAGGACAGAAGGCTAGTGAAAAGAGGAAATGACCATGCTATATGCATGAATATCTTGAAACTTCATGAATAACTGAAAATATTTGTAATCATGTTGCTATGACACCCAGTTATAACTAGAAGACTTCATTTTGAGTTAGTAAGTATGCTGGCATATGTAGAAGGAATGCAAATATTTAGGTTATTTTTAAAATTGTTCTCTCCATGTTGTGTAAATTTCACATAAGACAATAGGCAGTTGAGGGACTAAAACCAGAAATGGTACCTAAACCAAATGATCCCTTTCCACCCTTCTGTCCTATGTTGGTAACCCTTGTATGTACTTGCCAGCATCAAAGAAATATGAAGATACAGCTGGAGAGTTGAAGGAATTCCTTGTGAAAGATAGCAGTTCCTCCAGAATTTTATGAAAGTAGGGAGATCAAAAAAAAAAAAAAAATTTGCTGATAATCCCACTAGACTCCATGACTCCAACACTTTATCAGACATCAAAGAATCTTCACTGGGTCATATCCTCAAGACCAAAGTTACTGGAAACCAATGTAGTTTGCACTGCTTGCAGAATTACTTCTTTTTCTTTGTTTCTGCCTTCTCCTACTCTTTTTTTTTTCCTTTTACTCTTCTCCCACAATATTGACCACTAAAGGACTGACATAAGTGAAAGAAAACATGGGCCAAAAGATGCATTTAGGCTTAATGCGAGTAAAATGCCATTCAGTTTCTTGAAAGTGCTGGAACATCTGCTCTGTGAACCTTGCCCTGTGTCTGTGAGATGCAGCAACAGAGTGGAGCACAGTTGGCTCAAACAAATGCTTATGAATGTTGCATTCAGTGTCCCCTTTCAAGTGTTGTAGACCAGGAATCTTGCTTCAGTCTGAAGCTGCAGCAAGTCAATCTGGCAAGCTATTATGTTTTGATAGTTTTCATTGCTTAAAAAGTGGCCTGCCGCATCCTGGGAAACTGCAGTTTTCATGACATCTCTCTTTCTGGCTCCTCTTAGGAAGAGCCTTTTGAAGTCCGCTTGCTCAGGAGATGGCAGTGAACAAATGATTGTTTTGTGTTGTCGTATCTACAAAGATTTAGGTTGTTCCCGAGTCATTCTAGCTCCTACAAGGACTGCTGCAGAGATCCCCGAATATCCATATGGGTGCTGGAGAAGCCATCCCAACTGGCTACTCCAGAATACTGTCTTTAGACTTTGCTTCTTTGCACTCCCTCTGTACCAAGGGATATCTTCCAGGAGAAGCTATAGTAAAAAATGTCCTTTTGTAGCATTCCCAAAGGAGGCAACTTAATCCTCTGAATCAGAGCTGGAACAAGACACATAAGTACCAGGGGAGCTCTGTCTCCTCAAGCTAGCCACACCCCATGGAGGTTCTTGCATCTTCCAGGTGCTTTCCCAACACAGTGACCTTCTGGTGTCCACCCCTGTCCGTCAGGTTTTTCCATTCAGCCATTACTGCCACCATAACTGGGTTCTGGATCGCAGCCTGCACCATCCTCCATTTGGCATACATCTGGGAAGATATCCTTGGAGAAGCACCATGGGTGATCCAGCCTAGCAGGCTTCTGATTTCTGCTTCCCTGGGTAGAACAGTACTTCAGCACTCCTGCTCTGGAGTTCAAGGTTGCTACCAAAATGTATTTGTTCTTCTCTGTGAGTTTATTTCTTTTGAGCAGCACGGCACAGGGATTCTTTATCCATACAGTTTTTCAAAGCTGCATATGCCATTAAACATATGACAATGCCATTAAAGCCACCTAAAAAATTCAAAAGATTCTTGCAGGGCATGGGAGGGGAGACAGAGAGGAGAAAAGGAGAGAAGAAAAGGTAGATCTGAAAAACTAGGTTTTCATAGTGCTACACGTATAGTTTGTCAAAACTTGCAGAGTGTTTCAGCAGTCTTTTTTTTTTTTGTAAAACAAAGACTTAATGGGAAAAAAAATCTGCTTTCACCCTGAGTATTGTAATTAGTGAAGTCATATATCCTCACTTAGCGGCCCTCTCTGACTCAGCCTGGTATTTTTCTTCTGCTACGCTGAAAGATTTAGATGTTATGTGTTTGGAAGTCATTTAGATTGATATTTTTTTTTAAATTAAACTGAAATTTTTCATCAGACTCATTGCCTGGAGTTCTGTCTGACACTCTCTTAGCACTGGCAATTGCTAACTGCTCTGTCAATATCCTGAAATAAACCCTGCCTCAGGCAGAATGGAAGGAAATATGGGAATATTGCGTGCCTGTATTTTGTCAGATATATGCTGATAAACAGTTTGAGGAGCTGTGCTCCTGCAGCAGCCTCAGACCTGGCCTGTTACTGGGTCTTGTCTGATGATCCCTGGACCACGGATAGGACCCATTGCAGTAACCACCTTGCTCTGCTCACCTCCCTTGGGCACAGTGGGGCTGTGCCCCATTGGTGGGGTCACCACTTGGCTCGCTTTGGGGTGCCCTCAGCTCCTGGCTCACCCACCTTTAGGGAGCAGTAACACCCTTGCTGCTCCCTGATGCTTTGCTTCTGAGCTCCTGAAAACACAGGTTCATTTTAGAAAAGCAATCTTGTCACGCCACAGTTGCTGCTGGTTAGCTTTTATAAAGCAACATTTATATTTGCATTTCAGAGGAAATTTCGGTTCAGTGTTCAGCAAGCGGTGTCCAGCTCCACCAAGGCCTGCTTCCATAGTAGTAATTAAAGTGTGGTTTCATGTCAGGGTTATGCCACTTTATATTTGCATTGCTGCTAAAAAGAGCTGCTGCCCTCCTCCTCTGCCACACGCCGCTGCTCCCTGAGCTCACCTCATGGTCTCACAGAAGATGAGCTGATCAAAAGCGTGAATAGTTCCTGGGTGAGCAGTGAGCTGATGTGAACCACAGGCAGTCACGCAGCTGCATAGGTCTGGCACAAGAAGGGGGACAGGAACCCATACCTGAGGGTGTGAGAAGGGGACTGTTTATAGTTCACTGCATTAGGGATAGTGTGAAACCGCACATTTGAGGTCAAGTTATACCAGACAGCTGAGTCAATCTGTCAAAAAGAGGATTTTGTACTTCCCCTTCCTATCTCACTCTCTCTACCCTCCTTTCTCACACACAGTGTTTCCCCCACCCTTCACTCCTGGGGCTTGTCAGATTCTGCTGAGCTGATTCAATGCACTAACTTGGCAGAAAAACAGCCATTTAGTCTGGTTTTCTGCTGGACTGGTGAATTGATTTGGCTTACAGTAGGGCCTAGCAAGCACCAAAGACAACAAAGGCTAAGTAACACAAGTGGGCGTGAAATTGCCCCTTGTAGTATCTGTGGGTGATTTACTCAACTTTGGGTGCCTCTTACCCTTTTGGAGAAGCTGCAGGCAACACTGAGCTTCTGCTCCCTTTCTCTGCACTCTGCCCTACGTTCCTGATCCCCTCCTTCCATTGGTACGTATCTACTCGGGTATGGGTTGGGTTTTTTGGCTGAGTTACCTTTCTGACCAGCTCACTGGAGCATCAGAGCTAGCACAAGAGAAGCAGAAGGAAACAGAGTGAGATGTGGCAGATGTAGGATTAACCCCTTCCCGCAGCAGTGACCAGTTCTGTTGGCTGAGCCAATCTTGTCCCACCACACTGATGTGAAGACCAGGATGAGGAGTACAATCCTCCTCCCACAAAGGCATGACCATCATATCATTGCTGGGCTTACAGCGGTTCTGAGAACAAAGGCAACCACTTTATTCACCAACAAAGTGCTCTATAATGTCACCGTAGGCAGAAAAGTTAAACAAATAATTGCAATTATGCAATTAATACACTCATAACAATTCAACACAGCTGCTGACCATCTTCCTATCACAGCTCTTGCTGTCATCAAGTTACTCACTGAGTGGGTGCATCCAGGCCAGCTGAGCATGTGGCTGACTAATCTTCCTTCCGCCTCCTACCCTCTCTTTGCAATCTTACACAAGTCTTACTGCAATTACAACTCCATTTCAAACCCCAGATTTTATTTTGTATAATGGAATTTTTATATTTTTGTCAAGTATTGTATAAAGTCTGTTCAACAGCAAAAAAACAGATGTATGTATGAGCACATACAGAATGAATTCTCACAACAATATCTAGGTTTTATATTAAAAACATTCTTCAGTAAATCCCAGAGTATTTTTCAAGAGTTGTTATGATCCTTATGTGTGAATGGGGAAACTGAGGCACAGAAGTGCAGTGTTTTTCACTTAGCACTAATTGTGAGAGTCACCAGACAATTTCTGAATGATCTTAACTAGCAAAACTGTGTGAAACTGTACTGAGAGGAGAAAAAAACCCCAGCAGTTATGTTTTACCAACTTAGGACATCCGGATGGGATGCTGTGAGTAGGAGCCTTCATGGTAGCAAATAACCTTTTTTTTTTTTCGTCAAGTGGCTGCTTCAATAGAGGTATAGTAATGCTTACTTGACCTACAGTAATCAACAGGAACACACATTCTTTAGGCTGCATATGACCACTACTGGCATTTCGGTTTTGTCATCTGTTATTTGCAATTGCAGCTTGACTCCTTACGAATAACCGGATGGACCAGTGACAAGATGACATGAGATCTGCTAAAGAATGAAGATAGCCTATTGACACAAGCGTTGGCATTTACTCTGCATGTTTACAGATTGACTTAAAACATAGAAATCTGTCTGGCTACCTTGTAACTTGAGAAGATTTGAGAATTAAGACCACAACTAAACTACAATGTCACATTAGAAATTTGTACCCTAAAGTTATAGAATAACATCACAAAGATACATTACTTCAGGAGTGAAGGCTCATCCATCTCCATTGTTAAGACACCACCTTTGCAATAAAACTAACCCATCCATTCACAAATTCAGGTCCGCTTGTAGGTATGATTGTGTAGTACCTTTTCTCTTTTTTTCATTTGACACTGTCTCCCACAACATCCTTGTAGATAAGCTGATAAAGTATGGGTTTGGTGATCAGGTAGTGAGGTGGATTGTGAACTGGCTGAAGGAAAGAAGCCAGAGAGTTGTGGTCAATGGGACGGAGTCTAGTTGGAGGCCTGTGACTAGTGGAGTCCCTCAGGGGTCGGTACTGGGACCGGTGTTGTTTAATATCTTCATCAACGACTTGGATGAGGGTACAGAATGTATCCTCAGCAAGTTTGCTGATGACACCAAACTAGGAGGAGTGGCTGACACACCAGAGGGTTGTGCTGCCATTCAACGAGACCTTGATAGGCTGGAGAGTTGGGCGGGGAGAACTTAATGAAATTCAACAAGGGCAAGTGTAGAGTTTTGCATCTGGGGAAGAACAACCCCATGTGCCAGTACAGGTTGGGGGCTGACCTGCTGGAGAGCAGTGTAGGGGAAAGGGACCTGGGGGTCCTGGTGGACAGCAGGATGACCATGAGCCAGCAATGTGCCCTTGTGGCCAAAAAGGCCAATGGCATCCTGGGGTGTATTAGAAAGGGAGTGGTTAGTAGGTCGAGAGAGGTTCTCCTTCCCCTCTATTCTGCCTTGGTGAGGCCACATCTGGAGTATTGTGTCCAGTTCTGGGCCCCCCAGTTCAAGAAGGACAGGGAACTGCTCGAGAGAGTCCAGCGTAGAGCCACAAAGATGATTAAGGGAGTGGAACATCTCCCTTATGAGGAAAGGCTGAGGGAGCTGGGTCTCTTTAGCTTGGAGAAGAGGAGACTGAGGGGTGACCTCATTAATGTTTATAAATATGTCAAGGGTGAGTGTCATGAGGATGGAGCCAGGCTCTTCTCAGTGACATCCAATGATAGGACAAGGGGCAACGGATGCAAGCTGGAACATAGGAGGTTCCACATAAATGTGAGGAAGAACTTCTTCACAGTGAGGGTAACAGAACACTGGAACAGGCTGCCCAGAGAGGTTGTGGAGTCTCCTTCTCTGGAGACATTCAAAACCCGCTTGGACATGTTCCTGTGTGACCTGACCTAGGTGTTCCTGCTCTGGCAGGGGGATTGGACTAGATGATCTTTTGAGGTCCCTTCCAATCCCTAACATTCTGTGATTCTGTGATTCTGTGATTCTCCTCCAGATTTAAAGGAAACAAAGGAAACCAAATGCCTATTCTTGGAAGATTTTCAAACATTGGTCTTTATGAAAAAATAATTATTTATTATATTCAGTTTGCTAATGAGCAGCCTGAATGATTTTACTAAGAAACAATTTCCGAAGTATGCCACTGCAGCAAAAGAGATAGAACAGCCAAGTCCCATTTTTCTGTTTCCCACAAGGAAGGAGGTGTATGTATATATGCACATGTGTGCAACTGCTTACACAAAACCCATGCCAATCCAGATGCCAGCTCTGATTTACAAATTTGTTCTTCTAAAAGAGAGCCAACATAGCCCTGCCCTCATTACTACACAGCATTTGTTGCCTAACTGTAGGGCAACTGTTTTATCAGAATATTTCCTGGAGAAGTTTGTAACTGACTGTTTGAATAAGAACAGATGATGTTTTTTCTCCAGCAAGAGAGCAACCTAGAAACAAAACTTTCCAGGTTTTCAAAGACATCAAGTCCCAGAGGTCTGCAGCTCATCACCATTAGTGCCTCCACAGTATCCCCACAGTTAATGGCAAGAACAACCTCCTTTCTGTTGAGCCAATGCAGAGTGAGCAGCTCTCCTCCTTGCAGTCTACAACCTGCTGAAGCAAGCAAGGCCGTTGGCAGTTATTAATAACTCCTTCTCCAGACATGCTGGAGAAGTGTATAGTCACGCTTCTGAGCTGTCCTTAAGCAATCCCCATCTCCCTACCAGAAAGCTGTAATTCATCAGAACATGCTTCTAAGAATAGACTCGCAGAACATTATGTGTCAGGGAGGGGGTAGACCTCATCTACTGTCTCCTAAAAAATCTTTTTATAGAAATGGACTAAAAATAACCTGGAAGCTTAACAGGGAATGTGGTTAGGTTTTTAAAAAATAAAAATAAAATTCTCCAATACCTTCAATTGCAGCCTTTTACAAACAGGATTTAAGTTACAAGATTTGCCATTACAATGATGTTTTAAAAGCCCACTTTCCAGAATAAAATCATTAGAGAATTACCCACAGGTTACTTCTAATTTAAAACTAATTATGCAATGAGGGTATAAAATCAGGGAATCTGAAAAATCTAGTGAAGGCTGTTTTGTGAACCAAGATTCCAGAAGACTGTCAAGTGTTCCCAATGAATTCACAAAAGGGATAAAAGATTGCTAACAATTTCTGATGAACCTTGCAAATGATATTCCATTGCAGTAATGTGAAAGAGAAGATTAAAGATGTGCTAGCACTAAAGAACAGGTACCAGTAATCCTCCCGGTGGCTGCCCTCCTGCCTGGAATCAAAAATTACCCCCAGAGAACCACATAGCATTTGTTATTTAAAAAAAAAATGCACTAATTGAAAACAAACAGTACAGACTGGCATGTGGTGCAACATTTTTTTTTTTTTCAAAAAAACCCCTTCAAATTCACAATCTTTTGCTGTTCTTTACAATCTCATTGAGGAACTAGCTCCTTGGCTGTTAACAACTGAATACTACCAGCCTATAAAATCCTGCTGTTAGAAGACTTGTTGGTCACATTCAATAGCACACAACAGTCTCCTGTGCTGAGGAACAGTGGCAAGATGCCTCCTCATACAGGTGTGTCACACTGTGCCTGTCCAGGAGGAAAGCAAGAATCCTGAGCAGCAATTTCCCCGTAGTCACAGTCTGCTCCTGGTCATAAACTCAGCAAGAGCCACTTTGAAGTAACTCTGTTTATCCCCACTATGCCTATAGACAAGATATTCCTGAAGCTCACTCCTTAAATGCAGTTTCACTCCTTTATTTTAATTTCCCGACTGCAGACAGCTGTTTCAGACAGTTTACAACCATTTAGTTATTTTTGTCAACACTGTCCTTGAGCTTAAAATCCTCAACATGTTTTTTTTGTCCATGAGTATAACCACTGTCTTGCTTGTATTCAGCTTCAAAAGGCTGTTCTTCATTCCAAGGGCTACACTCATCCTTGTACAAGGATTCCCTTGTGGAAATAATGAGCTAGTACACAGCAGAAAATACACAGAGCTGTGTTGCTTCTGTCTGGTGCTTGAGCCCAGATCAGGCCCCTTTATCGCTGCATGCAGAAACTTTATGGGGATGATGGAGAGAGCTGACCTTTGCAAACGTGGAGCAGTCTTGTTGATACAGGGGCAAAAACAGTTAATAGCAATAGTTCAACTAAAGAAGTACGCAGCTCTTGCTTGGGAAGTGTGTACCCTTGCCTGCTAAATGAAACAGGTGCTGCAGGCCGCTGATTTAGAGGAAGGCCGCTGAGAAAAGGGAGGACAGTTCCTGCTCCTTCTGATAAGAGGAAGGTCGGGTCCCACCTCTCCAGCGTTCAAGCTGGTGGGAACCGACCCCGCGGGCTGGAGAAGAGCCAGAGGCCCAAAGAGAATGCGCAGCCAACTGAGGTGAAAAGTTCAGATGAGAGGAAGACTCGGAGCCTTCCTCCCGAGACCCCCGAAGAGGACCACCAGGGAGCACTGCGCAGGCGCAACCAGGCGAAGCAAGAGGCGCGGAATATTGTAATGACCTGATACAATGATGTAACGTTTATGATACACTCCTCATGAATATGTATTACTTTGTGCTATAAAAAGAAACACGCTTTTGCCCCTAGGGATGCAAGTTCGGAGGAGCGATCCCCCTCGCACCCGGCGCTGAATAAACACACCCACTTTATAACTGTTCGAGAGTTAGGGTTTTTTCCGCACGTCATTGTAGTGGAGATGTGGTGTCCCACCTTGGTTGCATCTTTCTAAGTAGTCTGTAAAACATTGTGGCCCATCTCTGTCCCCTTTCTCAATGGCTTACTGAGTCTAATCTTGCAAGAAGGCCCAGAATGACTACATTCTGTCTTCCACTGCCAGGAAAAGCATTCAAAAAGAAATCTCTGCCACTGCTAATGAGAATGATCAGCTCTTGACTAGTGACTTCTGGCTACACTTCTGGAAGTTAACTGTGTAACTACAGCTGTGCAGCTGCAGCACAAAGTTAGACATTGTTGAAATTGTGAGGCTTCCACGAATGACTGTATGAAATTGTTGCACCGCAGCCAACAACCGCAAAAGATGCAGTGGTGTGAAGATCTCTAGAAGAGGTTGCAGCCTTTTCAGAAGGCATTATCCAAGACTCTCCAGAAGAGTAATTCTTTGAAAAGAACTGAGGCATAGTTGGCTGATGCGACTTAGAGAGGCTTCGTGGGCGTATGAAAGCTTACAGTGCTGGAGAGATTTCAGTACTAGAGCAGCAGGTCGTGTAATTGATTTTTGTCTCTACTGCTTGTCTTTTATCAATGTAGTGTAAATATAACAGTGTCTTTGAAATGCTTTGTGACTCTGTCTCCAAGAGAAGCAAAGCAAGCAGCCCCAGAGCAGCAGTGTGCCCGGGGCTCTCATTCGAGTGAGTTTTCTGCATGCCTTACATGTCTGAAATGTGCTTTCACGTACATAAACCCCCGGCCTACCCCGGGAAAAGGTGTTCTGCGAAGGTCTGGCAGAGGCAGCTGCTGCAGCCACTGTGCCGCTTCACCTGGGAAGCACGCAGGCCAGGCTCACGGCTGTGAAGTCACCAGTAATGTTAGAGGTGTTCCTTCAGGTCACAGGCGGAGAGCGGGCATTGCGCAGCTAACACAACACGATGATGGCGCGCCCCGCACACACAGGGCCGCTGCTGCTCCCTCCGAGGACTTCGCGCCTCTCCCCGGGCTGAACAGCAGCTGCCGACCCTGGGGTACCCCGACGACCCCGCTGCGGGTCGCTGAGGAGCGCGCTGCCTCCCGGGACCCCCGGCGCATAGGGACAGCCAGGGAACGGCGGTGAGCAGCGGATGCCACCCACGCCCGGCTCTGCCTGCCGCCATCGGGGGCCGGGCCCTCCCGCCAAGGGGCGGCTCGCTGTATTGTGAGGCGCCTCAGGGTTTGCTGCCGGGGCCGGGCGGGTGCTGGGGCGCCCCGCCCAGGCCAGTGCCCTCCCGCCGTGCCGCCGGAAGCGGAAGGGCAGTCCCTCGGCGGAGCACTCGGTGCCGTTTCCGGTGCCGCGGCTGTCGGCGGGAGGCGACGGCGTCCGCGCAGGTGACCGCTGCGGCGGGGGCAGGTCGTTGCGCCGTCGCGGCCGGAGGGAGGGAGGCGGCGGCGGCGGCGGCGGTGGCGGTTCCCAGCTGTCTGCGGCTGCTGGGGCCGTCTGCCGGGCTCTGCGCCGGGAAACCGCGCTCGTGTCCGTGGAGCGGGCCGGGCCGCCGAGGGCAGGACTGCCTCGCCTGAGAGTCGCGGGTGGGCGGGTGAGTGGGTGTGTTCGTAAGCGATAAATATGAAGTAGTAAAGAGATCTTGTTCCTTTTAGATTTTTTTTTTACGAGTATGGCTTCAAACTGTCTCTAGTTACTTTATTTTTTAAAGTATCATTGTAAGTTTCTCTTCTAAGCAGTTTTTTTCCTCTCTATTCTAAATAGCGTTTCGTAGCTTTTAGGTGTGTTGTTTTTGAGATGGATGAAACCAGTTGCGCCGAGACAGTTTGTTAGCCGCAGCTAGTGTTATTTGTAAGTACTTCTAGTTTTATACCGGGCGATGATGTTTACGTCGTGAAGAGGAAAAACATGTTTCGGGATTAATTCTGTGGCGTGCGCAGAAGGAAGGATGCAAAACTTAGGTGGGGGAGTACCAGTAGAAAAACTGAGAAGACCCGAGCTTGGAAACTGTATGTCCCTTCAAAGAGTATCTCTCGGTACAGAAAGTCTTATATGACATTTGACTATTAAGGAGGTAGGTGCCAGTATCTTAAACGATAAGCAACTGACAAAAATGAGGAATATACTGCAGAAATGCTATTTATCCTGAAGATATTCCAGAAATTAAATTGTCAGTCTTTTGTACCCTGAACAGTGATGAAACTGGTTTCTTTCAGAGGGCATTCTGCAGAAAGGAAAAGGATACAGTGTTGGTTTGAGATCCACCTTGTCCAGGACTGCTTTCCTCTCTGCTGTCAGCATGGCAGCATCACTTAAAAATGCGTGGTCCAGATTCTTTTGGATGCGTTCAGTAGCAACCTGTAAGCAGGCCCCGCTGCAGAGTAAGTAGTGATGAAATTGTAGCCATAGCTACCTAGATACTGTATTTTTTGATTGCAATAGAAATCTGTAAAGTGAACTTTTATTTAGACAGTATTTAGGGTTTTTTAAATCTAAAACTGAGTATGATTATAATTCCTGATTAAGACTTAGAATGGAATGAAAATATAAACATTCTTAAATTTGGCACAGCTCTGTTTGTTTCTACATTACAGTTCTTTACGTGGTTTGGTTTGGTTTGTTTTTCAGATGGAGCTGTGTATCGTGGTTGCCATAAATCAACATACTCGGTTCTCCCTGAAGACTACAATTGGTACTTAAATGTGCTTTGATGTGTGGCCTTTTCATGTAACATTTATTCCAGGGCTACTTTCTCTGTTGTGAAGTTGTCATATAATGGTATCAAATACATCTTCTACCAGTTCTAGATATATGCAGTATTTTTAACTAAAAATGGTCTTAATAATTGTGAAGTTAATATTTCAAAAAATAAGTGTAATGAAAAAGACCTCATGCAGAACTCCTTCTAAATGTGGTGATGACCCCAGTAGCCATGCTGGTTTGTTTGTAGAAGAGCAAAAGTAGCTAAGAGCATTCTTTTTCATTGATGCTTGTTGTTAAGATAAAGTCCAGGTATTTTTGTGCTGCTGCATGGGAAACTTGAGTAGAAACCAGAAAAGATGATAAAAATACAGTGAGAAACACAGCATCCATGTTACAGAAGGTTTTAGGAAGCTAAAGTGTCATGAAAGTTAATAAGGAAGCAAGGTGAGAAGAGTGTCATGCTCTCTCAAGGAATCTCTCAGTAGGACTTTGTGTTCATCATATACTCTTATATCATATACATCATATACATATGCTCACCAAATATAAAAGTTGCAACCCCAAGCAGAGCATTGTTTTCTATTCTTTGTTTTGTAGGTGCCATACTTCTTATAAAGGCATGATGTCCTAGGTGTCACTGATGATCATTATCCCCATCTGTTACTACAGTTTTATATGTATTTATTCAAAGTGTTAAAGATAGCCCATACTTCCAGCTATCTTTAATACTTTATTTTAGCCCTTTCTTCCTCTCCATCGAAAAAAATAAACGTGAAGATAGCTGAGGGGAAGGAGAAAGGGGGAAAAAAAAAGAGTTCAGCTCAAGTATTTGACCCTTAAAAGTGTTTTATTTTATAGAAGAATTCATAAATGCAAGGTCAGTTCTGGTTTTCTTTGGGACTTGGGCTGTTCAGTTGCTCAGCACTTCTGAAAACTTTCAGGAATATATTTAAGAGTGTAAGTTTCTATTTTTATAGCAAAGTGGAGCTTGCAGTGACATCCGATTTGAAGACAATTGTCTGCTACCACCCTTCGCTTGAGATTCCATATGAGCATACAAAAGTATGTCCAAATACACTTTTATATTTCTTACTCATGTAAAGGCATAAGTAGCTGATAATTTTGAGTTTAGGTCATCTTTTTTTAATATAAAATATAAAAATATAACTTTTTATAATGTTAATCGGCATGTCTGAGGCAAGTGAATGATGAATGTAGCTGCTGCCATGAGGAAGAGCTTATTCTTAGTTGAACTGAGGGAACGTTGTGGAGTAAGAAATGCTCAGACATCACAACATTAGTCACTCCAATAGAATTAAATGAGGTGCTCAAATACTTGTGCACTACAGAGAAAACTCGTGTGTGTCTATGAGGGTACTCCTCAAAGAGGATGTTTGGAATGCGGGTTATAGTTCGTGTGTCCTGCTGTGTACAGATGGAGCAGTCTGGGTGAGAGGATATAAAGAAGTGCTGCTACTGCTGCTTTCTTCAACTCATGCTTTAAATTCCATTCAGCACTCTGGGTTCATAAACTCCACAAAAAACTTTAAATATTGAATTTTTGTCTATAAGTAGTATATTCAATGTGTTCTTTACACCAATGAAAGTAAGTCTAGATAAAATTTTCTAGTGTACGCTTTTTGTTTCAATTTCCAGTTCTCATGTGCTAGTAAAATACTGCACATGGTAGCTACGCTGCTGAAGTACCCAGTGTGAAAATTCTCCATTGAAAACTTAAAACATTTTAGAGGTCTTTGCCTGCAATTTACATATTGGTATCTTTACATTTATTGACTGCATGTCTCTCAGGAAAAACAGGTGTAAAAGACTAAAGCAAGGTAAAATATTTGTAACAGTGTTAGTAGTTAGGTTTCGGGTTGAGAACAAACATCTTGGTCTTAGCAGACGCATAAACAATTAGGAAGTAATGTTCTTCTCCAAGGTACAAGTCATCTAAATGTTTTCTTAGCGATTATGATCATCACTATGAATAAATTTCTTAATAGGAATAATACGGGTACTTTGTATTAGTAGAACTGAAGCTTATGATTCAGCTAGTGCATTGTAAGGATGAGATCAGCTATATGATGACAGCAATGCTGATTTTAGGGATAGGGTAATGAGCTCTAGCATCTCAGGTAATTAAATGTTTCTAGACATCTGCTCCACAGTGATGTGGTTTTGTTTGGGGTGGCGGGGGCAGTAAACAACCTTTACAATTACAAGTACTGTGTATTCCTTTGGTTTCAGCTGTTAAAAGTAAATTGTAATGCTATCTATGTAGCCTAGCTTTTAGCTTTTCTCAAAAAAAGAGAGAAAAAAGAAATATATACACTGCTGTTTTTATAGCCCGTACCACGGCCAGATCCAGTGGATAATAAAGAAGAGACCCTTGATCAAGTTTTGAAAACCAGATTAAATGAAACAGAGCTGAAGAACGACAGAGGTCCTACAATTGAAGAGCTCAGCAAAATGTTTTACACAACAAAACATCGTTGGTATCCTGTGGGACAGTAAGTATTTTCTTCTGGATGTTTGTTCCTTTGGGATGTAAAAGGAGATGCAGCAGTAATTTAATGACTAGGGTAAGTCATGTGAGAGAAGATACTATAAGCACATGAGCTACCACACAAAATCTTAAATGCAGTGTTTGGTAAATGGAAGACTCTATTCTGTAAGGTTTTTTTAAGACTGCCATTTTGGTAGCCTTTGCAACTTTATTTTTTTGTAAAATATGTCATGGAGTAGGAATTTTTCATACCGTTCAGTTAGCTTCTCGTTCAGATGATTTATTGAAGTTGCAAAAGTGAAATCAGCATAAGAGAATCTAGTATGTAAAAATACCCTCGATGGATATAACCGAATTCAGCTTGGAAACATGCTGCCATGTGATCAGAGAACTAGGAGGAGGAGAGGTGCAAATGCGCATAACTGAGTTTAAAGAGGAACTACGTACATCCAGGTGTATCGCTGGAAACAAACGGCATTCTAGCTTGTGTTACTCCTTTCCAGTCAGCGTTACAGCAGCTTTTGGTAGCTGCTAATTTTGTAGCTGTGGAGACTTGATACAGGCAGATTTTTAATTATTTTTTTTTTGCCCACAGAAATTTTTTAATTATTGTGTTTTGGGAGTAGATAAAAGGAATGAAATGGTACAATTTTCTATGGCCGAAGGGTAGCTGTCACTTTAATGAGCATCAAACAGGATCTTCATTGTTTTAGAGTGGGCAATTAAGAGGAAAGTAGGGATCATTTTTGTGGTGAAGAGTTTGGTTTTTAGTTTGCAAAATATTACACTATTAAACATACAGTCCGGCATAACTCCTTTAAACATCAAGGTTTTTTGTTCTGTAGCAATCATTTTAGCCAAAGGAAAAGCTGACCATGAATAAAATTAAGTTCACACAAAGGATTAGGAATAAACAGCAGCCTTTGTACCTATTCAGCTGTAGGACTGATTGGATTATTGCTTGTAGCAGATGTAGCAATAGAAATGAGTGGCGTTATGTAACTCCATGAACAACAGAGATGACATCTAACGAGCGGTGATGGGTTGTGCTCATGGATCATGTGTTTTGCTTACTTGTGTAACCTCCAGAGCACTCACTGGGGGGAAAAATACCAGGAGAATTAAAGACTGTCCAAAGCTTGCATTCACTGCAGCCTTTTTTTCTTCTAGGTATCATAGAAGACGCAGGAATCCTAATCCACCTAAAGACAGATAATTGAGATAACTTCTTGTTCATCAGCACTGTGCTATTAATCTTCATTGAAAATAAAAATTACAGAAAGTGAGATGTTTGGCAGTTCTTTGTGAGCGGTATAACTAAAACATGCTTAACCAAATTTGTTATTTCCTACTTCAGCTAGTTGACAGAAGACCAACAAAACTGCACAACTGAAGCAAGGATCCGGCGAAGGGTATTGTATGTGCATGGTCAGTGAACGTGCTTCTTGCAGAACTGGATGTAACAGGTGATGGAGTGCTCCAATTAAACTAGGTCAGAGGCTGATCGTTGGTACAAATACGTAGGAGGAGTATGTCAAAATGGGAATTCTAGAACTGGACACATTAGGGTTTGGTTATTTTGGGGGTAATTTCTTTTTTAGAAATCTAGTAACTGAAACACGGGTGAGCTTGAATACCGAGGTATTAATGAAATAGTATTGATGAAAAATATTATATGAGGTATTCATGAAAATGAGGAAACAATTTTTCTGCTTCTGTTGCACTTGTAAGAAGTCTGATTCCACATTTAATCCTACATCAGCCAAGTGACTGTATTTAAGGCTATTGTCATGTACTGAAAACTGGCCAACTTGATTAAAATGTAGCTTCCAAGGCATAACTCACGCTTCTAAATCACCTGGCATTCCCAAATATGTGAGATAACAGCTATGTGCGTTTGTGGCTTTGTGCCTGTGTTGTTTTGTTAACCGCACCCACCGCGCTCCCATTCGGTGAGGGTGCTGTGTTCATACGTAAACTGGAATAGCTGTACCTCAGTGGAGAAAGAGTTCTTTGCCTCAGCAAGGCAATCGGTGAAGACTCCCAGCTCTTTCTAGCTTACCTAAAGGAAAGGATTGACCCTTTATTATATACAATGCTTCAAATTAATGTGGCTTGATTCTACTTCATAGTTTTAGCGTTTTGTAGTGCTTAAATGTTTCTGCTTTTAAAACATACTATGTCATCTAGCATTTTCTCAGGAAAAGGAGATTCTTTAATCTACAGTTTTAGGCATCAGCCTTCTGATAGAAAGGGCTAGGTTGGAACACGGTCCTTCTGCAGAGATCCCAGTGACTTCATTAAGTCTTCTTAGCAGATCCTAATAAATAATCAGAAAATAATTATCCCATATATGTCATACATTTTGATTGTATTTCCTTTCCAAAGCAACTTGGATAAGCTAGGAAGCTTCTTGTTTCTTCTGTTAGTCTAGTGTAATTTTGCCAGCATCTGTTATCTATAGATGTTGCTAGAAGTTGAGCGCCATATAAATTCTAGTCGTTGTTAGTGTAAAGAACACTTCTCTAGTTATTACTAAATGACCTTTCTTGCTTTTATTTCCTTTAATTGTGGGAAAAAAGCAATGTTGGATGTGTGTAAAAAGACTGCCTTTAAATATTACTGGAAAATTTTATGTAAAGCTAGTCTAAGTTTTTATCTTGGTATTATTTTTAAAAGTGCATTTTTAAATCCGAGTGCCAGTTAGCTGATAATGATTTATCGTGGCAGACCATGAAATAGTTTTGCTTATTCTCTCTGTCATGCTTGTAAGATATGAGCCCATGTTTAAGCCTACATCAGCCAAGTGATTTTGGCTCTGGATTAGACAATGTGTTGCTCAAGTGATAACAAATGTGCTATCATGAAGGAATGTCTATTTTGTCTATGAAAAGGATCGCTTCTTACTCTGCAATTTCAATCGCGTGAAAATATTTTTTTCTGCCTAGACTATAACTTTTAAAATAGTTTTTAGTAACTTGTAGTACAACAAATTTTAGTGTTTTTATCAATCCATGGTACCTGGTCCATCAGTGAGATGCTTACATCTCATATTTAGTGTTCTGTGATGTTCTACTGCCTAAAATCGAGCCCCCTTTGTTTTTTTGGAAAGCTGAGACCTTATTAGTCACCGTTTGACTTTACTCCAGTGTAAGAAAATATATCCTTGGATTAATTTAAGCTTCCCTTCTTCTCCGCAGTACTTTTGCTTATTGCTGCCTAAGAAGACATTTTACTTTACAGAAACCTGTTACCGCATTTCTGTTCTTGCCTGACAAACCCTGTTTATGATCAAACGTCCACAGTCACTGTAGAAATGTTGGATTTCTCAATATTTCCCAAATATTTTTGGATGCTTTTCAGGCATTTTGAGGGTAGGCTAAAAATCTATGATGTGCTAGACTGCTGTCTTCCAAGTACTACTTCTTCTGACCAGTTACTGGAAACTGGGTCTTAAACACATGTTCACTACATGTACCCTCTGCCATTTTGTTATTACATTAATTCAGAAAATTGGTATTTTGAAGTCTTTCCCTGCATTACACTGTCACTCTCAATCTTTCTATGTTCTCTTCTATTAAATTTTTCTCCTGAAGGATCACCTAATTAAAATCCTACCCTCACAGTAATTCCAAGCTGTGCTCCTTATTTTCTAGACCTTACATAAAGCTGTCTTTATCTGTTTCTGTTCACTTGAAAACTTGGAATTAGAAATCCATCCATTTGATTCTTGTCTCGCTTCTACGCAAAAGAATGATCCGTTTGAAAGTTAGGTTGGGATTTCTGTTTTTCTTTGTAAATTGAAAACTTTACTTGGATAGAATTCACGGAACATTAAGTCTGCTCTGGTGTCTCTACCAATTTTAGGTACTTAGCAATTTGCTTTTTATCTAGTTATTATTGTTTCAAACCTTCCTGGGCTCACTGCTGTGCATAGAACACAGTTGGGTACATCTTACTGATTTTTTTT
Organism: Podargus strigoides; assembly: GCA_028020825.1. Classification (NCBI taxonomy): domain Eukaryota; kingdom Metazoa; phylum Chordata; class Aves; order Caprimulgiformes; family Podargidae; genus Podargus; species Podargus strigoides. Next base: position 121,913,795 of record CM051663.1, on the reverse strand, counting down.
TCTCACTAAAAGTTTTCTCAGGCTTCTCTTGCTAGCATGCCATTAGAAAACTGTTGCAGTCAAGTGTCAAAATGCTTGTCCTCCATTCAAGTCATTTAAATCACAGTTCAATTTATCACGATGTCCCAGTGAAAAGAAAGTTCTTTCACTCCCTCTAGTTAGACCGAAATAAAAAAGGAAGAATACTTTTAAAACAGGTTTTTTGCCTTTTCTATGTGCAAATTATGATTCCTGGTATTACCACCAGGAGGCAATCTTGCACAATAACACAATAACTGGTTTTGTCTGAAACTATAGAAGACTTAGCTGTATCATCAAATTTAGCACTGTGGGAGACATGCATTAGCTGCTCTTTTATTAAATTTTTAAGTACTTAAGAAAAAGGAACTCCCTATCAGGTCTCAAGGTGGTTAGATTCAAAGGGCCAAAGATTCTTTTGTGAGACTTGCCCGTTTGCTTTGACTGATTTCACTTTTGTAATGTGTAGCAGAGATGTCACCCTCCCATTTTCAAAAAATGAGCCAACCGTTGAGCAGTAATGGGACCCAACTGTCATATACACCCATGTGACAAATTTCATGTCTTTGTGCATCAGTTCCTCGTGACTGTAATGGAGGGAGCAGTTACCCATCCAGCCGTATAGGAAGGTTCCCATCTTGTCCATTTATTGTTGTAATAGGTCTGAATTTCAGCTGCCATGTCTAAATTCTGCTGAACCAGAATAAAATCATTGCTGCAGCTCTGCTAGAAGTCACAGTAGTAATTGCCATTTAAGCCAATGCTGCATTTCTTAGTTATTCCAATCCATTAATTTTAGCATCTGCTCTGCTATAATTTCTCACATGCTCATTCCATCCTCAAAACCAGTACAAGTTACATACTGAAGAGATCAAATAGACTGCATTCCTCCTCTTTAATAGAGGTAGATTTTATTTTAATGCTATAATGTAATAAAATTGACTTAAAGCCCACTATTGACTAGAATAAATGTCAGACAAATTGTGTACCTACAATACATAAAAGTTAGATTCATTTCTAAGATTGAGACAGCTACTAATTAGACATCTAAGCCTGAGTTAATCTTTGTAGGCTCCCCTTTTAGTCAACTGACAAAAAAATACCTACACAAGGCAGTTGATCTTATTTGAAAATTTTTCTTGTCTAGAATATGTCTCACAAAGTGTTCTCTAGAGGTGCTTTTTGCTTCTCGTTTATGAAGAGAGGCTGAAGCTTAGCTGAGATTCAGATGCCTGTGTCATAGCAAATGAAAGCAGTCCTTTTTTTTTTTTTTTTTTTTTTAATTTAAGAGAGCACATGTGTAAAATACTTAAAATTAAGATAAAAGCCTTTTTGCTGTTTCTGCTAGCCTTTAATAGCATGTACTCCATATACAGGCAATCTTTGTTTCTGTATAGAGTAATTCACACACATTTAATTTGTTATTTTAAATAAATTGTGTATAGGATTTTAACCTTGCCTCCTTATCTTTTAGCATTAGAGGGCTGATTAAATATAACACTTAAGCTGTTAGTTTTTTGTTTCTTTTGGTGAAGGAGAAATAAGGTAATTATTTTATGTATCTATACAACCTCTTCTAATGAGCTTCATGATCTGAGCTGTTACCTCTAGGTGAAAAATGAATATCAAAATGATAACTTACTGGGTAATTTGCACAGAATTCTCTGAAAATTTAAATACAGTTTACACAGAACGTTAGTTCCATTGTATATGACAGCAGCTGTTAGGACACTGCACATCAGAAGGTGGGAGCTGTGTTCTTTGGTTCATGCAGCTTCCACATATTTGGTCAGCAATTTTGCATTACATAGCTTCCAGAGAAGTAAAAGTTTATGGCCTGGAGTACCACTTTTTTAAGTGTCGTGATGTAGGTGAGAAATTATTATCAGTCTATCACAAAGATTTTTATCACGTAGAGGCACCAGAGATTAGAATGGCCAGCAGAGATGAGAAACTTTGCCAACTAATCTGAAAAATCAAATAAGTAATGAAATACAGAAAACAGTTGTGTTTGTATTCAGCTTTTCTGCTTGTCAAGATGAAAAACAGTCTTGGGTCAAGGCAGTTTACCATTTTAAGTAAGGCCAGTTTTGACTGCTACCTAAGTGTATAGTTCCTCAGCAAAAGAATCTCCCTACCAGCAAAATATGAGATACAGTAAAAGAACTCTGGAAAAGCTGGTTTTAGCATCTCTTCTGCCAAAACTAGTAGAGGTTTAACCATGTAACTGTCACAGAAAATTCAAATGAACAGTGAAAATTGACTGTTAACTTAGGCTACTACATTAAGCCATTATCATGTAGAATAAAAAACTGAAGTAAAAGGTTAAACTATTAAAGCATGACCCTGCTGTACAAACATGTATTTCGTATTCACTAATGCCAACAAGACAGCTTCATGTAAAATAAAAAAAAGTTTCATGTAAAGATTAGTGGTTCTTAAATACTGCTAGTCTTGCTCATTATTCAAATTTATGTTGTATTTGTTTAAACAAATAATAAGCTAGTACCATTTTTCTGAAGTCAACACCTGTAGGAGTTATACTGGACCAGAGCTGTGCTGCAGCAATGATCTTCACCTTCTGCTTTAGTTAAGACACACTGAGGATTTCAACTGATTAATAAACTAATGCCAGGAAAAAGATTTTCTCTGACCCCTAATTAGTTAACAATTGTTTGGTATATAGTAGCATAGGGCTTGACCTCTCTTTTCCTATTTGGTTATTTTGTAATTTTTAGTCCTGACTGGTTTAAGTATGGGTTCACTTGTTATTTTCCAAGAGTACTCACATCTTTATAAAAAATTCCCTTTCCCCTTACACCATTTTTCATAGTTAAAATCCTGGCATTACTAATGGGGAAATTGAGGGTGGCAGCAAGTTGCACAAATTTTAGGACTAGGTTAAGAAAAAGGATTTTCTATTAAGAGTAGAGTCACAGTGCAAACAACGTTCATGGTGACTTCACTATAAGCAGAGATAAGAAAAATGGCAGAGAAATTCCCTTTCTGGAGTATATATTTATATGTTCAAATCTACTAAAATAAACAAGCTGTATGTTGGCTGCATGGGTCACAGTTAATTCACTTTATGTGGCCATATCTGTGAAGATTTGAAATGAGCCTGAAGATGCCACTGGTAAGACTGAAAGGTGACACAACAGCCTGTGAAGAGAAGAGCAGCTGTGGTTAGTACCTACACCGTGCTGAACCAGTCCTTGTCCAGACTGAGGGCAAAACCTTGAGCTGCTGGAACTGGGTGTTTTCTGCTTCAATGTGACCAAGAATATAACTCATGACTTTGTGTAAATGATACACAAGGAGCCTGACATTTCTTTAAGAGTAAAGAGTTTATTCTGCAGTCAAAATATCTGTGTCTACACTTTGCTTCAACCAGAGGTGGTCCCCTGCAGCAGACCAGTAGTCAGGCTCCCTCTGAGCACATCCTTACTGCTGTGGGTGGGGGAGCAAGCTCCAGCTGCTATCCCCACACCTCTTCGCTACTTCCCCATTCCACCTTGCCCTCTTTAAAGCAGTGGCTGTGCAACCCTGCAGTGAGTTCACACCAAGCGCTGCTCCCAAGATCACATCTTGTTTGACTTGACTGTACGTGCTCTTCTAAACGGCTCAAGCTGACAGTGCAGCCTCAAACATTACCGCATCCCAAAACATGTAATACATACCCTTGCTTCCATGCTGGGAACATGCCACTCTCACAGGCTGCAGTACAGTTTCACAGAATTTCAGATAGTTCAAACTGAAAGATACACAAAAAAAATCAGAATTACATGTTGGGTCTATAGGGGCACGAGAAAGAGTGTGAGGAGTACTGTGGGATGTGAATATAGAAGTCTGCTCTCAATGGAACTAGCCTCAGCTACTGTCAATATCAGCCAGTCCTCTTGGCATCAGGGACTTTTTTTTTTTGTTTAGAAATACAAGCATGCCCTCTGAAATCAGGTAGTTGGGACTCATATTGTTTTTACAGACAACCTGAGCTCAAACTATCTTAGTCTGTGTGGACTACGAAGTCTGAATGAGTCTGGTACAGGCTTATCGAGATGCAAAAACAGCAACTCACACGTAATTACTGTTCTCTAAACAACTTGAGTCATCAGCAGTTGAACCTGATGATCTTAAAGGTCCTTTCCAACCAAAACAATTCTAAGACTGTCCACTCCAGTTCAGAGATGCCGCACTTGAGATTCCTGTAAAAGTAAGAGGATTTTTCCTCTGGATAAACAAAATTAAATAGGCAGAGAAGAAAGTGCATTTCTGTAACTCGAAACAAGATCTGGATTTAGGAGCAAGCATCTTCTTCAAAAGACCACATCAGAGTAAATGAACCATACCAAAGGTCAGTAAATGTCGATGTGCTGTAATTCTCAGCCTTCAGAGGATCAAAGAAATCTAAAGAAATGGTTCAAGTTGAGGCACTTAGCAAAATAATGAGGTGAAAGGCTTTCAAAGTTTTCGGGAGGGAAAAAAAACACAATAATTGGACATAATTCTTTAAATCTTCATTTAGGCATTACCAAATAAAAATGCTTTGTTTCCTTTTCAGAGCTAGTGAAATGTCAACAAAGAAAATAGTGGTATAAAAAACAAATTAAAGAGCTGTTTTGCAGTTACTCTCAGGACATAAGAGGTTTATTTATTTAAAAATCTGGTGACACTGGCAAATAAACTTTTCATTTTAGACAGCTTGCCAGGTACTGTTTATGTGTTTTGTTTTTTTTTTTTCTTTTCAGCTGCATTCATGAGATAAATTAATTGTGCTAGAAATATACTACCAGATCAGCACAGATTTTTTAACAGTTCATCTCCTTACCTGGCATACTTTCACTCCCTTAGAACAGCCCAAGGAACTGATCCTGAAAATGCCCAAGGAGATGAAAAGATATGCTTCAATTCATTGTTGAAGTATAACTGTCAGAAGCATAACTGATCAGTCTTGTTTGGGGAATTTCGTTGTTGTTGCTGCATCTTTTCCATCAGCCAGTCCAAAGGGATTTCATTAACATCTCACTAGTACCTCTGACTAAGTAGGAATTTTGACTAGATTGTGAAAGGTTCTAGAAATAATGTGTTTTGAAGTGTTCAGTATATAAATGCAAATTGAGTGGAAACAGCTGTTATTTACATTCTCTGGACGCAGGATTCCACTCCCTGATGGATAGAGAAAGAAAAATGCCTTTGAAAGAACATAAAGAAATTGGAAAAATGTGGATGTAGTAAAAATATATGCAGTGGACCTCACTGTCAGGTGGTATAAATTGGTATAGCTTCACAGGTTTGCCACCATAACAATATACAGCCCACCTGCCAGGAGGGCTTGAAGAGCTTCACGTATTTCTTGGAGAAAGGGGGAGGAGGGGTTGAAGGAATGAACACACTGAAAACAAAAGCAGATGAACAAATTCATGTTTCAGCCTTTTATGCAAAGGTTAAGAGAGAGCCAGGCGTTTTCAGAAGCAGACCCATAGAACAAAGCCCCCATTCACAAAAAGATTTTGCTGTGGACTTCTGTTAGTTTGAGATTATGTTCTGGAAAAATTACAAAACCTCCTGAAAAATTTAAGTAGCATATTCTAGACTAGTGTGCCTGAAAGTGAGGGACTGTGCTGAAGGGAAAAGAAAGCACAGTGTGAATGCTCACCCCTTCAACAAACCCAAGCTTTATATTTTATTAGCCTGGCAGAGGCCCTCCTGCATGTCCTCTGTACATGTATCCCTTCACTTACCTGGAGCAGATCCCCGCTGCCACCGTGTTCCACTAAAAAGCTCACACTCCCTCCTGCCATGCTTGCTTCTATCTGTAAGATCCCTGGCAACTACTTAGAGTAAAATGAACAGTAACAGACTGTCCCCAGAAAAGGACAGGCATGTTTAAAAATGTACACAAAACATGGCTGCTAATTTCATTTGGACCAAACCCACTCGGTCAAAGCAGTGTTAGGAACCAGGACTGGGGAACTGAAGGTGGGATTGTTTTGCTGGGTTTTCCTCATAGAAGGGAAAAGAGTTGATATAACCCACACAACTAAAGCTGAAGTACCACAGAAACACTTAATTCTTAGAGCCTCCAGGATTAGTTCTGTTTGACTTGGGATTGCTTTGTGCCTGCCCACATACAAAAACTGTCATAACACAGGCAAACGTGGGACAGAAATTTCATTTGTGTTCCGTTGTAGATACAGGCTCTTGCCTGCTGTTCTGTATAATGCAAACGACACATCTGATGGCTAAATGCATCTTAATGCAAACAAAACATCTGATGGTTAAATGCACCTTTCAGTTCTTTCCCATAACAGAGACTGACCCACAGCAGCAAGTTTTGCAGCTTCCTTCCATCTAGCACGATGTGGCCTGAAATGCTGGGGAAAAATTCTGCTGTGCCTCAGGCATCTTTCTGGATCAAATTTATTCCCAGAGGGACAGTTTATCAGAAAAATGAGCTCTGAAGAGAATGCTAAAAATAGTGTTAAAATTTTGAAACACAGAACAATGGCACTGAAAGTCAGAAGAGATGTCTAGCCCAAACTCACACTTTATAAAGGTCCTTGCGTATTTTGTAATAATTATGGATAGTATTTCCCCTCCACCATTCATTTACAAAGACAGCAAGATAATAACAAACTTCAGCAAATCTAAATTCGGTTACACGGAGCCATCTGTTAATTCTGGTACTTGGCAGTAGAGGGCATCTAAGGACTTCAAATCACATATGGTAAGGGATTAAAATCAGATGGCTGAAGGAGTTACTACTCTCATCCCCAACCATTCACCCCACCCTGTGACAGAATTTGCCACCTCACAACCAAACAGCTCATGAAGCTGCTCCTGAACGACTGCAGTTTTGAGCCATGCTGAAACTGGAATTGATATTAACACACCAGACTGAAAGCTGAAGTTGTTGAGGAGGAGATGCATGAGTTAATTTCCCATCCCTGCTGCTGGCAGCACTCTGTCAGAGCAATGGGAAGGATGGTTCAGGTAACAAGCAAGGGGAGACAGTAACTGCCTCAAGCAGCCTAGCAAATTTTATCTACTACTGTTTGAGTTTTAATTTCCTGGCATACCTGGCAAAGCTGCTTACAGCAGGGGCAAGCAATCCTGGGAATGGACAGGCAGTGCCAAGGAAAGGCGAGCTGTGGACCAATGCTCTTTCCTTAACCAGGAAGAGTAGCCCTGTGTCTATTTCCTCTGTTGAGCGCAAAAAAATGCCAGTCTGTCTGTCTGGCCTGTATTTCAGTTTACATCCTCCCAACATGCCAGTCAGTTATAGGATGACGCCTTGAGCCCTCCTGACAAAAAACAAGCACTAATCATGATAAATAGAGAGAGATGGTAGTTGTCAGCCAGCACTGTTTTCTTGTTGAGGTCTGTATGACGTTCCACGTCCAGCCTCTCCTTACGCTGAAGCAGGGAAAGCAGCCATGCCCGCCTCGAGCCAAGAGAAGCCAGCACATCATAGGCAGGTTAAGTTCATTACCCGACGCTAACACTTAACGTACTAACGTGAAAAATGGATTTGATCCGAGCAGCATATACACATACCATGGGCAGCATATTTTCAATTAACTGTAAGAAGTTTAAAATTATACAAGCACATTAGAACATGTTGATTATCCTGTTATTCAAACTCCTAAATAGAGCAACACGTCAGGCCTTATGCTGAAGTCTATTATAGCCTTAGTCTGAAATTTAAAAGTGGCTCATGCCCAGGAAAAGGTTCTACAACTCATTTAATGATTCACAGTACTCCTGAAATGATATTCATCTCTCTGCTTTCCATGGCAGCACTTTCAATCATAAACACTTAATTGTAGGAATTCATCCTCAAGGCCAAATAGCTCTGGGTGAATTAAACCATCTCTAACATAAGAACTAGAACAGTGGTTTAAGCTTAATCTTTTTCTGATGGGAGACCATTTATTCAGAGACATATAACCCAGTTTCTTCTTCATCTTCCTTTTATTTTGCACTCAAAACTCTGTCCTTTGGAGATAGCCACTGCATCACCTGTTTTAATTTTCCTTATTTGTTCAGAACTGACTCTTTGCCAACAAGGGAACTTTAATTACTTATGGATTGGCAGAGCACAGGAGAGCTGCCTGCATGCCGTCTGTCAGGAAAACTTTTTTCACAGACATTACTTGCTCTCTTTTACTTTGAGAAGTAGGACTCACAACTGGCAAGAAAACATCTCAAGCCTCCTCAAGCATAAAAGACTTGTTTTTTCTGGCAGCATCTAGGACAAGAATGCAAGATTTCGGAGTGCTTTCAGCTGTGCTATCTCTAGGATTTTTCTAAAAGGAAGACAAGAGCGTGCATTTCTCCAAAAATCCTGAACTTCAAGGAGCGTGGTTGTGAACACGTGTACGTATAGGTGTATGTGTATATACACACCTATGTACTCTTTCTCAGGCATGTACACACTTTCTCAGCCAAAAAACAAGGTAAATAAATATTACAGCCACAGCATCTTATACTATAATCTGAATATTGAAATCCATAGCAAATATTCTCCTAGTAGTTGTTTAAAATGACTGCTATCGGGATGGTTCTTCCCAGTAGTCTTTTTTTCTATCGTGTTCATAAAAAGGAAGCGTGATAGGGAAGAAAATGCTGTCAAAGCCTGTATATTTACAAAGTATCTTCAGGTAACTCTCAGCAATATTTGGATAGTTCTAGTCAGAGTGAAATGGCGCAGTTCATGCGGTAGAACAGAATTCTGCTCACTGTTTATAAAGCTGCCTAACATAGTATAAGGGGAAAACTGCTGTGCAAATTATCTTTTTTTTTTTTTTTATACTTAGTACCCTGTGTCACCACATTCCACTTCACCTTAACAAGTCCAGACAAATTATTTTTATGTTACTTTGTTTTTATTTTGAATTGTAAATAGTAAATTAGAGAAAATACAAAAGCACTACATTTAATGTTTTTAATTAAAGATCCTAAGCGTGTCTAGATAACCTCTTACTCAGTGCAGCTGAGGCCTTTAGATACTACCTTATAAAGCACATTATGAGATGAGAGATGGATTTAAATGCCATATTTTTATGGTCAGAGTTTCATGCTTGCGGGTGATTACCCATCTACCTATCCACTGAACTGAAGGAAATGATCCTTCTTTTTCTCGACCATCCCTGAAAGAAAATAATCTGGATGTTATTTCAAAGTACTGCTCGCTTACTGCTATCTTACTGTTTGCTTTTAAATTACAAGTGCTGGTTTTCTTTTAGAACATCACTGATTCATAGATATTATTCACTGGGTTTTTGATTATTCTCCTTTACCAAATGCATTTTCTCAAGAAAGGTAAAGTATTCACAACTGAATACATAAAAATGGCAGGAAATAAGGTGGCAGCTGGTTAAGAGTAAAATTGTTTGGTATACATCATCATTTATTTCATGAAAACATTCTGTTCCTCGGGCAGCTGGGAATAGCAGAGTGAGCCCATTTACAAAAATATTTGTTTGCTCTCTGTTGTATTTATTATGTCTTAGGAACTCTTTGTGAAATAAGCAAACCTTACTCCTGACTGCTGAGTGAGAAATTCTCTAAGGGCTTGCATTGCGGACCCTGTTCGTGGTGCAGAGCTGCAAGTAACTTATTCTAATTTGCTTAAGATAAAGGCTCAATATTCATATTTCTCTGTCATGGGAGGAACCATGACAGTTATACATTGTTATTTAGATCAGTTCAGGCAAACAGTTGTCAAAATATGGTCAATAAATAGAAAGATGTGATAAGCAATAGCTGGCCTTTTAACTCAAGTGGATTTTATCTGACCAAATGGTATGTCTAGGATAATGGATATTCTCTGCTGCATCTTTGGGAAGTAATGAGGCAGAAAGCGAGGAAAGGCCCCTTGTATTCTTCCAGGTATGTAGATAAATCTAGCTAAATACATCAGTAAACCTTCCCAGCAAATCAAAGCAAATTTAGCAAAATCAGATGGGCCAAAAATGGATTACCCCCGCCTGTACTCACGTCATATTATATAAATAAATCGCATGCTAGCTCTCCAGTAAATTTGGCATACTTTTCAGGAACAAAGTGAAAATCATTTCTAGCAACAGGCACTTCACACTATTGTAAAAACGTTGTTGTCTCCTTTCTTGGTCACGAAAGGGATTTTTGCCTGAAGGAAAAATAAAAAATAAATCCACTCGCCCCTCCCCTTCTCTTTTTGAGCACGTACATTTGAAAACAAGTCTGAAACATAATATATTCTGCTTGTGATTTTCGAGAACACTCAATGTTCACATTTTCACTACTAATCTAAATCTTGATTTAAAATATCTATTATATGGATGATATACTGCCCAAACAAAAACGTTCATGCACAGTAAAAAGTATCTGGAAAAGAAATCAGAGATTCCTTAAGTTTGTGCCTTTCATCTCCAGGCGGATGATACGCCTCTAGAACTGGCTCAGAAGCATTCCTAGCTGTATACATATAGGCAATATTTCTCCTAGAACTGCTACCCCAAAACATACAGACTAAAAATAAATAAAGCACTTGGTTTGAGTTATATTTACAAATTTTAAATCCTCTTTTGTATACTCTGATTTCATATTAGTGATTCTGTTTAGAAGAATTACTGTTTGTTACATGGCAAATTTTAAAAATCTTATTTTGTTTACACGATGAAAAGCTGAGTTTTCAGAGTCTGACTTCTCTGTGCTGCTCCTTTTCTCTTTCTCCGTCTCACATCTTTCTCCTACTCCATTCGAATTTTTTATATAGCAAAGCACTTAGGGCAGACCACGTATGTATTCAACATCCTAATGCCAAAGAAGCTAAAAAGTAGCTTAAAGTAGTTTAATGCACCACATGTGGCCCATAATCCCCAAAGTAATTTAATTTAATCACTTTTTCTTACACTTAAAAATTAATTTTTTTCCTCCCCTGTGACTGTGTGAGGGACTCACACAGACAGAGGAGAAAACCAGCTAACGTTGTTGAAAGAAAAAGTGAAATACTAACTTATTCCACCGAGCCTATAGTCCTTATGGAAGTCTCACACCAAAGAATAAAGGTAACTGTGAACCAAAGTACTCTTATGAGGTGCCAAAAGTGTCATTTAAAGATCGATTTGCAGTTTTTTAAGTTTGAATTTCATTACTCTTGTAAATGTATCAGATCTTTAGTACTATTTTTAAAAGACTAACTTCTCATGAAAAAAAAATTACAGAACTCTGTTTAGGAAAGATCCTGCTGATATATTGCCTATTTAATTTTTATTCTACCTTTTTCATAACAATATCTGAAGTTTTAAGTAACAAATATTTATTACATTCTTCTGTTCTCGTTTCTCATTCACCACATAAATCATGGTCTTCCTCTCTCTGCCTTTATAGCAGCCAGCTGTGGTTTTAGAAACAAATTACTATGACTTCAAGTGACGAATAAACAGCAGAAGCAAAGGAAGTCTTGAGATAATATCCACATAAAAATGCCATTAATAAATAACATAGGGAAAGAGAACTACAGCAAAGCTGTAAAAAAGCAGCTCTCTATCTAGACAAGATGCATTCAATTCCTCAAAGATGAATTAGTGAACTTTAAAGGAACAGCCCTAATCTGAACAATACTGTATCAAATTAACATATTTTTGAGGAAAAGCTCCATGCCTGCATATACATATATGGAATTATTGTAGTAATAAAAATAGATCTGTATTTTTACTATTTTTTTTTGCTTTTCTCCAGATAGTGAAGTCAGTCCAATTCTGAAAATTTAAGTCAGATTTTATGCAAGATCTCACATCATCGGTAGCAGAACTGTCAACCACATTTTAAAGGACAGACATATTCTCTCCCCTCTTCACATGCCTCCAACGAAAAGTTAGTGGGGGTCCCGCAAGAGCCATTGGAGGCTGAATCGGAGGCTATCTGAACCGCACGGACGAAAACAGGAACCAGAATGACCTTCAAGACCTAAATTATTTTAAACCATTTCTGAGAACGCTGAAGTAAGAAACCCCATGTTTGTTCCTCAGACCCAATTTTAAATCTGTGGTGCTGCCAGTGATTAAAACCACCTTTTTTTCATAAACTGAACAAATGAAATTCAAAAGCACCCAGGCAGATGAAACCAGACTGACCAATCCACTTGACAAAGTAATTTTTTTTCCCTCAGATGAATCCGCTTTAATTACTGAGCACAGCATTTATTTTCTTAAGAGAACCATTAACTCTAATTCTCTTCATTCATCCCCTGATGTTTAAAAATTGTAAGTAATAATATTTATGGCAAAAGCCTTCAGGAACTGCCCTCCGCGAGGTCCTTTTTTTCTTTTCTTTTTTTTTCTTACAGAAACGCAGAGTTCCTGGAGTTCCCGGGGCGCGGGACCCGCGGCAGGAGCGCACCCGGAGGGGCTTTCCCTGCGCAGGGGAGGTGCGCCCCGCGCCCTCGGCCACACCGCCCAGCCTGATGCACATCAATTCTCATCTCCTCGATAACAAAGTCCGTGCCCGCCCTTCCCCCCCCCCCACCCCCCGGATTTTTAAAGAGATTAATTTGTATTATTTTACATTATTTTTTCTTGAGGACTTCGAGAAGACGCCCAACCCTTCTCCCGTCCAAAGGGAGACGCCCTCCCTCCCTCAGACGGCCGTGCCATAGCAGGGACCCTGCGCCGCTGCTGGGGCGGGGGGGCGGGCAGAGCGACACAGCCACTTTTGCTTCGTTTCCACTCTTTTCTTCCCTATTTTTATTTTTTTTTTTGTCTCTCGAAAGCCGGCTGGAGGCCGCCCGGGCGGCGGCAGAAGGCGGCGGGAGGTTACCGAGCAGCACCCGCGATCGGCGCGATCAATCACCTTTGCGCCGAAAAACAGCTTGGGGTTTATTGGAAAAAAAAAAAGTAAAAAATAAAAAAATAATAATCGCGGAGGGGGGGGAAGGAGCGGCGCGCGCATCGGCGGGTGACGGCTGTTTGTAGCAACGAGGTATTTAGCGCCGGAGGGTGAAGGGGGGTGGAGAGCAGGGTGGGGTGTCCCAGGAGCTGCGGCCGCCGCGAGTCCGTCGCACGGAGCTCCTGGCACCGACCCCGAGGCACTCGCGGCCCTGAGGGCGGACCCCGCCACCGCCGCGCTCAGGTGCCCGCCGGCGCCGGGCGCCCCTCGCCCTCACCCCGCCGCTCCCGCTCCGCCGCGGAGGGGGGGGGAGGGAGAGGGGGGGTGGCGCGCGCTCCCGCGCTCGCCCGGTTACCTCAGGAGGTGCCGCCGCGCGGCCCGTGCCGGGGCCGTGCCTCGGGCAGGGGGGACGGCGCGCGCCACCCCGCGAGGCACGGCCCCGCCGGCGGGCTCCCTCGGCCGCCCGCGCGCCGGTACCTCCGCGGCCCCGGGCACTGACCTGCTCGCCGCGCGTGTCCCGCGGCGCCGCGGGCGGAGGGATGGGGGAGGGGGGCGCGGGGGAGGGCCAGGCGGCCGCTGCCCCGGCGTGACAGGGGCGGCGGCTCGGTTCGGCGGCCCCGGCTGGCCGCGATCGCGGTGGAGGCGCCGGAGCGGGTCCTGTCACATGATGCGGTTCCTGGAAAGTTCCTGGAAAGCAGCCTTTGTATGTAGCCATCCCGGGAGGGGGGAGCGGCGGGGGGAGGATGCCCTCGCCTCGCAATCAAAGGCGAGCAGACCGCCCGCGCCGGGGAGAGGGGGGAGCGCGGAGGGTGTTGTTTCCCCGGGAGCACCATCGTTCCCCGGCAGCGGCAGCCTGTCTGCCCGCCCGAGCACAGCCCCGGCGCTTCTCCCCGCCGGCGGGCGCTCTGTCCTGGCCGCCCCCCGACGCCGCCGGGAGCGAGAACAACCTGACCGCCCCACCTCCAGGCGGCGGCACCGGCACCGGCCGCCCCAGCCCCGTCCCGCCGAGCCCGGGTGAGTCCCATCGCGCCCCCCCCCCCCCCCACCTCCTCCCGGGACGGGGCTGCCGACCGGCGGGATGGAAGCCTCCCCGAAGGCGGAGGCGAGCTGCTCCGGCGCTCCTCGTCCCTGCCGGGGGACGCTCGCTGCACCCAGCCGCTGCCACCTCGCCGACCCACCGCTCCCGCGGGCGGCGGCGCTTGGCGGCCCGGCGCTCCCGGCGCTTCCTCTTCACAAGGGGTCGCGCCCGGGCACCCCCGACGAGGCCGCTCCCACCTGCGCTGGGGCTCTGCAGCCGCCGGCGCCGCAGCCGCTCCGGTGAGAGGCGCACCTGCGGCCGGTCCCCAGCCAGCGGCGGGAGGTGCTGCGGGGCGAGGAGAGGACGGGGATGGGCTTTGCCTCGCGCGTATCTGCCTGTGTCGCGATAGGAACCCGGCAAAGCAATCGATCAGCTGCCAATAAAGTTTAATTTGGACAAGTTTCTGAGCTCCGCGGCGGCACTTGTGACGGGAGTAGCCCCTCACCTGGCGGCTGTTGCGCACCCGCAGGCAGAGGTACGGCCCGGTCCTCTCCCAGAACCCTCTCCCCGCCTCCGGCCACCCCGGCCAGGCTCCCCCTCGCAGCCGCTAGCCGGCTTCATGTCGCTCCCGGCGTGACGGAGGGAGAGCGAGAGGCAATTTTTGTCCCTCCCGTTCGCTTCAGCCGAGCGGAAAGATAATATTTTATAACATCAGCATTTAATGGAACGGGAAAAGCACATTTCCTGCCCCGCGCTAAACACACCGCGCCCTACGCCGCGCTGTCCTTTTCGCACTCGGCGAGCCCCGGCAGCCGCGCTGCCCGCACACACCCGCCCCGCTGCCGCCCGCAGCGCGGCCCGCGTTCCTCGAGGTTCGGCTCCGCGTGTGACCTTACTGACAGACATACCGCGGCGTGCAGCCCGGGCAGCGCCGGGCCTGGGACCTGCCCCGCTCCGCGGTCACCCCTCCCCACTCGGCACCTTTACATGCGCGGATCTCGCCCACCGTCTCCCTCCTCCCCAAGTGCCCCCCTCCCCCCCCCACCGGTACCGGCCGGGTTCGCCCACCCCGGCCGAGGGAGCGGCGCATCAGCGGCTCTGCCCTTGCCATACAGCGAGGCTACCTTCGCGGGCCGCCGCCTCGCTCCCGGCGGAGAGGAGCCGGGGACAGGCCGGGCGGCGGCGGCGGAGGGTGGGGATGTCCCTCCCCCGCTCCGCCGGGAGGTGATCTCTCGCCTCGGGTCCCTCCTCTTGATGCTGGGAAGTTCGGAAGCGGGAGCGGCTGAAAGGCAGAGGCTGCGCCGGGAGCGCCTCTCGCGGGGCTGGCCGCTAACCGCGCTCTCTCTCCGCTCGCAGGCGGCGCCCGGGCCGGGGACTGGGACCATGCACCCGGCGCGGCGCTGAGCCCGGCGGCGGCGAAGCGGAGCCCTATCCCCGCGGGCAGCCCCCGACCTGCGTGTGAGCGGGGCCGCGCCCGCCGCCGCCGCCCCCCATGACCCTGCGCTCCGCCGAGTCCCTGGAGAGCGCGCAGTGCTCCCGGGCGCGCTGGGGGCGCCCTGCGGCGGTCGCGCCTGTTCCCGAGGAGCGCCGTGAGGCGGCACAGCTGGCCGCGGCGATGGAGGAGCTGCGGCGCGCAGGTAAGCCCGGGCGGGCGGCCGGCCGGGAACGGGGGGCAGCGCCCGGGGCGCCGGCAGCGAGCCGGGCACACCGACGGTGCCGGGGGAGGCGGAGCGGCGCGGCGGGGAGCCTCGCCGGGGCGAGAGGGGAAGCGGCCGGCGGAGAGACGCTTGCCGTCGCTGCCCGCTGCTGCGGGGCGAGGGACGGCGGCGGCTCCGACCCTCAGCCGGCTGCGGCGGTGGAAGCGAAAGCACCGGCAGCGCCGCGCCCCGGCGGCAGCCCGGGATCGGCGGCGGGGGCGGCCGCGGCGTGGGCAGCGGGCGGCGGCCGCCGCATCCCCTCGGCCCCGCGTACCTGCTCTCCGCTCCGCGGCCCCGCCGGCCGGAGGGAAGGGTTTTTCTCTTCATCGCCTCCCCGCTAGGACCGCAGCCGCAGCGCCGAAGTCATTTTCTCAGCCCTCAGTGCCTCCGATCACTGCGAGAGCGCCTGCCCCGAGGTACCGGGCGGGCTCTTTGCGGGCTGGCAGCGCGGGGCGGGCGGGCGCAGTGCGGAGCGCGGCCCTGAGACCCCGCGGGCGGCCCGGGGGCTTCGGCGTGAGCCCCGCAGGACGCTGCGGGAAAGTTCGTGCGTGTCTGTGAGTAGATATGAAAACAAACAGCGACCTGGAAGTCTCTTGTCAAAACGAGTAGCATTGTAAAGCAAATCAATTTAAATAGCACATAAAAATTTACAATGCCTGCAGGACTTCAGCTTTCGAACAACAAAGGAAATGGGTTATTACAAGCGTATCTGCCAAAGAGCAGCTTTTTAAACAAAGAAACAAACAGGAATAAACAAACCCCTTCTTTCTCTCCTTTTTGAACAGGATGGTACTGGGGCAACATGACTGTTGCGGAAGCCAAAGAGAGATTACAGGATGCCCCCGAAGGGACCTTCTTGGTTAGGGATAGTTCACATTCAGAGTACCTACTGACTATTTCGGTAAAAACATCAGCGGGACCAACCAACCTACGTATAGAGTACCAAGATGGCAAGTTTAGGCTGGACTCTATCACTTGTGTCAGATCTAGACTTAAGCAGTTCAACAGCGTTGTGCATTTGATTGAGTACTATGTTCTTATGTGCAAGGACAGAACCGAAACACCTTCAAATGGAACCGTTCATCTTTACTTGAACAAACCTCTCTATACATCCGCTCCATCTCTGCAACACCGCTGCAGAATAACTATAAACAAATGTACAAATCAGATCTGGGAGCTGCCATTACCAACAAGACTAAAAGAGTACTTGAAAGAGTACCAATACCAGGTATAAATATCTTTCCTAAATGCCTCTAATGTAAAGTAACTTTTAAATGCAATTCTTAAAATCAGCCAAAGAACTGAGTAACCAGTTGTACAGCTCAGCATGGAATTCACTATGAAAACAGTGGCAGTTCTGGGCGAAAGGTTTTTATTTCAGATGCCACAAAGGGAGACTTTATGTAGCATAATCCCAGTTTGCATCCTCGAGGGTTCAACAAGGTGGCGTGCTATTCTTGCAAGGAGAGAGAAGCCAGGAATCTGTCCAGATTGTGTTGCTTTGTCAATGGTATCAAATACTGCACTAACTACCAAATGGTAACTGAAGCAGTGGGACTGGGAGAGACTGCAGAAATGGTCAGAGACATATGAGAGCGCATAAGTATCTCGGCTGTCTGATTCCAAGATTTATTTGGTGCTGGTGTTTGTATAATCCTGAAATCTTAACTGGATCACACTGTGATAATTTTGCCAAAGTTATGCAACTAATCAAATCCAGTCAAAAAAGTGATCATCTATTCAGTTTTTATTGAACTGCAATTCTTGTGCTTTTCTGCAAGCAAAGGACTACTGTAAGTAATCAGTTTAAAACATTTTTTTTCAGAGTTCTCTAAAAACTGACCTTAAAGAGAAATGCCACATCTTTCATAGGAACCCAGTATGTTGCTGATTATACCAGATTGGTATCCCAGAATCTTTGTTAACATGTTAACATCTTCCCAGTGGTGATATATCCATGTTATTAGTATTAAGCCTCTTTTGGTTGAGGCTTTAGAACTGTACGCTGCAGACTTGCAGTTGCTGAGTTCCAATGTCAAAACATGGATATCAGCAGTTACAGCTGTCTTCTACAGTGTAGAATGTTTTCTTCAGCTTGTTTCCCAAAATGTGGGGAAAAAATGGATTGGGGATTTTTTTGGAGGGGGTTGTCATATGTTTTCTTTTATTTTTCTTTTTTTCTTTTTTTTTCGTTCTAGTTCACAGTTGTAGCTATGAGACTATTACTCAATAAAGTAAATCAAATTTCACAACAGTCTCCCAATCTTTGTATGTATGGATTTGCTGCTGTTCAGGAAACAGTGATCTTGGGAACCTGTATCATTTCCCAGCTAATAGTCAAATAAATGCACACATATCAATGAGGATGAATATTTCTGCTTTGTCTTTGTGGTGCTGCTCAAAGGTATAGCTGGATTATGTTCAGATTAGTGGCTTAGAGGCTCCCTGCTGAATTCCTGTAGTTAGGTATTAGCATAGGACATTGCTTTTTCTGGTACAACAGTCCTCCAGATGGGAGGAAGAGACTAAGACTCTCAGTACCTGTTCCTCAGTCTAAATGTAAAGCATTTAATTGAAGAAATATCCAGGATGAGCATAGTAGAGGAGCAGTAAAGAGAGAAACAAGGACATAGTTTCATCCTCAGTCAAAAATTTCATAGTTCTAACTCTTTCCTTAGCTTACTTTTTAATTAAAAGCAAATAGACTTGTGTTTGGACAAGGAGGGTTGTCAAGACTTGCTGTCATCTAGGCTGAAATAGAAACAACAAACTAATCTTGTTTTCCTTGTGAATTAACTGCTCTTTAGTACTGCCAAGATGCTGTGTCCCCGTTCTCATAAACTGTAGGGCACTGACCATCTTATTTTGTTGCATCTAAACTCCCAGTGTTGAGCACTCAGTTTTGTCATTAACATGCAGTTGCATGGCTGTTGAGACACGGAAGACACCAAGAACCCGAGGCAAAGGGGATGGTCGCTTGGTATGGCAAATACTTGATATGTTACTGTTTTCTCTGTGGAAAAGGTGGCTTTTATCCCTCCTGCTCCATGGCTTCTCCCTTTTCTAATGCAAGCTTTAGTATACATACAGGGGGGAGTTTTACAACAAAAGCTTTTGTTATGTAATTTTTTTCCCATGCCCTGCCAAAATGTAGCAGATTGTTGGAAGTTTTTCACGTTAACAGGTGCCCACCCTCTGCTTCCCATCCCAGAAGAGCTCTTGTATTCCAGTTATGTGTATGTTGTAATCACATGGTTCTTCTGCGCTTGTCATCTGTCTTGCTAGGATCTGCCACCCTGATGCTGACGAGCTTTTCCTGTGAGCAGTGCCCATGAAAGACAGTATTTCTGGGAATGCTTTTCATTCCGATGAATCCAATGTTTTCTCACAGTTGTCCAGCTTTACCTTGAGATGAGATAGCTGCTGTACAGAATAACTTCTGTTACAGTAAGAAACACTCTCATCTACTGCTACATTAACCTACTGCTGGGCATTTTTAGCCAAGGTGCTACTTAGCTGTCATATGCTTGGGGTCTCAGTGGTGAACACATTATGCTAAGGTCCTTTAAAATACCTTCTCTCCAGGCTAGCCCTTGGCCTGGGGATTTAAAATAATGAATACCAATGCTGGAACAGGCAGACTGAGAAGGTAAGAGCTTTGGGGTGCGATGCGACAGTCCTCTTTTACGTATAAGAAAAGATTAATGGCTCGTTGCTGGCAGCATACTGTAAGCAGTCACAGGCCAGGTATACCCCATGGCAGAGCCAAGCTCTGAGGAATGACATGGGGCAGATGCAGGGCAGCTCACTGGACTTTTTAATTAGCAGTTCTCCATAGCACAAGGGCAAACAGCAGGCTGAAGACAAGGAGAGGTAGTAAAGTGAAAGCTAGTGATTCTTGTAAATAATCAAGAGTAGTTACAGTGATGTGGAATCAAGTCACCAAACCTTAAGCATATTGATTTATACTTCATATCATTCGTATTAGTTACTGTGAGGAAAAGTAGGGTCTGTAGCTATGGTGTGCTCGAAGCAGTGAACAATATTTTGAACAGACTGGAGGGGGAACTAGTCCTCTTTGTATGAAAGCATAGTTCTTGTCCTCATTAGGATGCCAGCCCTAGGGTTGATGCATTGCACTAGTAAAACTAAACCACACTATAGCTTGCTGTGAGCTCAGCTTCATTCTAAGGCAGCACAGAGGAATGACTTGTTCTGGTACAAAAATATCCAAGCATAGCACATGATTAGATTATAGTGGTGCAAAAATCCTGCATGTAGACCGTGTGAATTTTCAGGCATGATCAATTTTGTAAAAGTTTCAGTGCTTTTTTTTTTTTAAAAAAAAAAACTTTATGGATGTTGTTGTGCCTTGTTCATAGCACTAGCTTTTAAATTGCTGGCCCTTCAGATTCCAAAAATTACTTCAAACTAATATATGTCATCTTGAATTGCTAGTACGGAGTGTTCAGTGAAGCCAGTTTCACAGGTTCAATGACCATGAGTCAACCAAAAATAATGATAAGGACTTTAATCCTAAGCCTTTTCTTTCACCCTATATGTTGGTTTGTTTTTTCATTTTTGAGTCTTGAGGTTTCAGATTTTCCAGCTTATGCCTGGCATGTTAGTTGCTGAAAACCTTTTCATTTTAATTAAAGGAAAGCTTAGAATCCCACAATCCTAGAAGATGATGCTTGAAAAAAAAAATTAAAAATTGCAAGATGAATGATGAAAATGAAACTGCTGAGTGTATTTAGTTTAGCACTAAACAGAGCAGACGTGTGAACTATGGCTCCGTTTCAGTTGTATGGGTATTTCCCTCCTGCTAATGTTATCAACAGAGACAGAAAATAGTTCAAGTACAAGATGGGTGGGTAGAGTGGGAATGTAACCAAGCAGCTGCACCCATTGCATTAGGAGTAATTTTATTTTAATCTGATCTTGTCAGTATTGTCCTAATTATATTTTATGCAACTACATTCTAGATAATATATAATTATTAGCAAGCAGGAAAAATTGTTCTCTAGAATATGGGAGCAGAGGAGTTTATATCTTAAAATAATCCAGAACTGGGGAGCTTTAGAATCTGAGACTTATTAAAAAGTCTCATCACCCGAAGAAAACAGATTCTACATACAATTGGAAGGACAAAGTTCTGTAGTTGCATGAATTCCTGTATCTTAGCTACCCTTTGCGTCTTAGCAAAGTGTACCTGTAGGTAAAATCACCTTGTTAAAGAGCACAGAAAAACCTTATTTACTTCAATATTCTTTTCAAGAGTTTTTTCTTGTGTTCCTGATAAAATTTCTATGGATTTTTCCTTTGGCTAGAAGCTTAGGATCTAGCAGAAAGTAAGCTGAGTTGTACCAGGGCTTTGTTCTTAAGCCAAACCATGTGATGGAAATGGGAAGAGATACCCTTAGATGTGGGTGTCCTGTCTAACGGTCATTTAAAATAACGTAAAAGAAAACTTCTGTTGACTTTGCTGTCACTAAAATAAATCTAAGTATCATATTGACTGCTAGAGGAAATAATGGTTTAAGGGATTCTAACAGTTGAATTACTGATTCTCAATGATTCTAACAGGAGAAATTTTATTTTTAAAAACCTAGAAATAAAGGAAACTTTTAGTACATAACCAATAAAATTTCCAAATAGAATAACTAGAAATTACTTGAAAGGTCTGAGCTGGTTAGTGCTGTATACACAAAGGAAGTGGGGATGACAAGCTACTTTGGTGTCTCGGCCTAGCTCCTGAAAACCACTTCTTTATTAGTGTTAACTTCAGCAGGTCTCAGTATTTTGCTAAGCCCTTGGCATGACTGAAAATGCCTGGAAACAACATTCCACCGACACAGAACTTCGGATCAGCAAGGTCTGAGCTCGCTTTACAACAACATGGCTGTTTGCCACCGTATTGCTGAAACTGGGTGATTTCTACAACGGGCTGAAGATCACTCAAAGAAACTAGGAGGCAAAGTTGGTGCTGTGAAAGGCATCGGTGCCAACTATCGCTAACCCTTACCTGCTGTCTTAGACAGAGGGCATGCTACAAACTAGGTAAAATACAGCTGCCAGGAAATCAGATGAGAAGCTATTCTGCTTGCTGAGGAGGGAGTTATCTGCCTGGCTTTTGGTGTCTGAGAAGGGACTGAAGGGCAAGAACATGGAAAAGCCAGCAGCTCCTGTGAGAGGTGGCACTTCTCACAAGGTGTATCAAGTAACTCACCATCAGGACTAGTACGATGCTGAAAGGTGGATTAGTAGAGCTTAAAGGAGGAGTAACTAGTATCAGCACACAATTTGAAACCACATATAAACAAAGTCTGGCTAGATAGCTGAATTTCAGGAAAATAAACTACGCTTACAGCAAAATCAGTCTGTCCTGGCCCCAAGGTTGTCAAGGGAGGGGGGCAGGGATTAACTGTGTTTATTAATCAGGTTATCTACAGGGTTTTGAAGTGCCCAGTGCCTCTGAGAAAGTCTAGGGAAATGTAAAAACCCATCATCATAATTACGGTGTTTAATCTGCCTCATAAACTGTGGATTTTATTCTACTTAAATCCTAATTTAAAAAAGGATTGCACCTGTGTTTTATTTTGTTTTCTTCCAGAATTGGAGCCATTAACTCTCCAGGAACTGAAATACCAAAATAATACCATTACTTTCTGTGGTATTAAGGAGGAATAAAATGCAGGAGCAAAAGCTATTTTTATTAGCATAAGGAACAAGCTGGCATTTAGTAGGAAAAAGTGCAAACAGATAATACCCAGGAAAAGTTTAGTGCTGAGTGCTGCAAAGAACAAAATACATTTAGAAAACCCCAAATTCAATATTCCTGCCCTAATTTTTCTTTCACTGGCAGGCAGGGTTTATGTAAGTAAACCCTTTTGTTTTCAGTCAAGTTGTTCCATAATTGATGTTTCATAGCTGAGGACTGCAATTTGGTGCACTGTTTGTTAGTAAGTAGTAAATGAGGAGGTAAGTTAAACATGGAAAAAAGATTCAAAGCCCAGTGCAAATTCTTCTTTTGACTTTATTGAGGTTATATGGATCAGGCTCGATAACAAGAATTATATAAAAAACAGTTTTAAGACTGATAGTTGAAAGCTGTAAAATCCCTTTTAAAAACAACTTGTTACAATTCAATTCTGTCTCTTTAGGCTGCAGCCCTGAAATAGGATCTGTTCAGTTGAATCTCTGTACCCACATGCAATTCCTTGGGGGAATCTCCAAATTTGAGGGGTTGCTCTGGACAGCTGTATTACACCTATCACACATTTGCTTTTTCTCTTACCTAGCGTGCTACTTATTGACACAGTCTGGATGGCAAAATAAGATGTCGATCAATTGTTCCTGTTTATGGGATTTTTAGCCAGTTTATTTTCCTTTAGGAAGAGCAATAATTAAACAAGACTAAGCCTATGTTAGCTGCAATTTACCTATCTGTTCCTTTAACTTAATTGTTGATGTTTGATTTTCAGGCTAATTTGTGAATTTTCTTTGATTGTACTCACATTATTAAAATGGTTGCTTTACATTTTAAAATAGTCTTGTAAGTCTGAAATAAATATTTAGAGGCTTGCAGTATTTCATCTGTCTCCTCAAAGCATCTTTAAATTAAATTTCAAAAACAGAGAACTAAATTAATAAATATATTTACAGAAAATGGACTAAAAATTATGAAAAACACTGAGTCACATTTTGCAAATTTTAATTGCAGGGGGTTTATTACAATTAATTGTAGAATCTTTTATTTTTATTTTTTTCCCTGGAATTAACAGGAAAGTTTCACATTCGATGCCTGCGACTTTTCTTGTAACTATTCTGCATTCAATTTTTGGCCAGAGATTATTTGTATCAAAGTAAACAGAATTAAGAATTAATTCATTGCAGTACTGCTAATAAACACTTATTTTTATTATGGAAACAAAAGTAAATGTATAGACAGTACACAGTCACTTCAAACCCCATGGTTTAAGATGTTTTGAAACTTTCTGTGCTATATTTTACCTACATGCTGGACATGCCTTTTAATAAAATAATACTTTTAAGGAAGTTCATGATGTGTCACCTACATTTTATATTTATTGTTCTCTTCAAACTGCATTCGATTTAAAGCCTTTATTATTCAAATGAATGGGAAGTTATCAAGTACCAGAATAATGTAAGCAGCAGCCCAGGGGCTGATCCCCTTCAGTGATACATTTCAGTCCTGCTTGTTATCTTTTCACAGGAGTGATAAGGAATCACTTTTGAAGTAGCAAATGCCACCTGGAGAGTGACACCCCCTCCTAATGCACAGCCCAGTGCCCTCAAACCCTGCCAGCACCCAGCACAGCACACCTATGCTTGGTCTGCACGTTGGGCAGCCTTTCCATACCAAAACCTTCCCTTCCTTGGCATCAGCGGCTAGCACGGGAGACCTCAATGTTGACATTAGGGAGGGCCACACTTGCAAAAGGGAGTGCAACAGGGACTGGGGTGAGGAAGAAGAGGAGAGGGAGGAAGGGAAGGGATTATTGCCTGGGACAGCAGTGGACAGCAATGGCTTGCAAGACCCTCATCTGGTCTTCAGGCCACCGGGTTTGGGCCACCCTGACTTGTATTTTAACAGTGTTTTTGAGACACATCACATTCAGAAATGTTTTCTGTGCTCTTCTTTCTAAAAATGACAAGCAACCATATAATATATGTTTCTTTTTTTTTTTTCCATCTTCATTTCAGAGGTTTTGTGAGAGATTTAACCAATTAGATGTGTTTTTAATAAACAAATCTAGAGGCTCATATTTCTTTTCTTTTGTCCTTAAAGTTGGAAAGCTGTCCTACAGACAATTGAAAACAGGATAGTCCTAATAGATTAAATCTGCTTGCACCAGTTTTAAAAACACATTTTGGCTCTTGTTATCAGGAGAAACAAATTAGTCTGTAGAAAACAAAGAAAATATGTACATGATAGGATACAGTTTGACTAATTAGCATAAAGGATCCTCTCAAAAGCTCTTTTTAAAAAAAAATCTCATCATACTTGTACAGAGTTTCTAAAAACACTTGGGACTTTTAAGTGAGCTTTAAAAAAATGTATGGTAAATTTAAAAATCTGGTATTCTGACCTGGAATAACCCACACGTAAAGAGAACAGCATTGTCAGAAGAGATGCTGCTTAAGTTGGTTCCCACAGATTTGGACTTGCTACCCCGAATTTAGCAGTCCTCAAAAGTGTGGCCTGATGACCACCGATGATTCCCCAATCCACAGAACCAGAGGGAACAAGGTTTTATGTTTAAGTGTCTGATGATACCGATGTGCAGGATTGACAGTGGTCTGTTGATCTACAACATCCAGGAAATACTTTTTCAGTCTACGTGATTAGAATTGAGATTTGAGTGAGTTAGTGGGGAGTTGAGCTGAACCCAATCTGGCTCAAATATATATATATATGTGTGTGTATATATATATATATTTGTCCCTAACCTTCTTTCTGATATTTTGTCAAACTCAGACCACAACTGAACTAGAAGAACTTTAGTCAGGGCTGAACCCGAACAGAACCAAAATGGAAAATTTAAGGGCTTCTCTTCTTGGACTTAAAATATTACCTGTGTGCACCCTTATTCTGTAACTGCAGAATATAATCAGCACCTGGGCTGCATTGCTAAAGATGAACCCGAAACACCAGTAGCACGTTTACTGTTTCCGCTAGTGAATTTGCAGCACTAGCTACAAACTAGTGGCAGGAAAAGGAAACACCAGATCTTCCCTTTAATCAGCCTTGGACCTCTGCTGTCATCCTCTTCCTTCCAAGGCTTATCTGTTTCCTTTCACTGCTTTCCTTCCTCACATCTCTGTTTAGACTGTAAGCAAAGACGTGACTAAACGCCGGCTGTACGACTGCTGCCATTTACTTGAGTAAGAACCAGAGCTGCTCTGTGCATATCCATATGTTTTGCTGACTTTCTAAGATATTCTTGGACAGTATAAAATAAACCTAATTGCCTCATCTGGCAAAAAGATAGAGTAAATGCAAGTTATGTAACTGCTTGTCTTCATTTTCTATTTTAAAATGTAGGCACATTATCTGCAATTAAATGCAGCTGTCAGGATCACAATGCTGTGATATTTTAAGTCTTCAAGTTTGGTCACTCCAGTTCCATATGTAATACAGTTCCTTAGATCGTGATTGAAAACAAGAAAAAAAAAAAGCTGGCACTCAGAAATACAAGAAGCTGAGAAAGGAAACTTTCAGTAGCTGTAGAGCACTGTTCTGAGGAATGATCACATAGATGGTTTGTGGTGTTCTCTGCTCCCTGGTGCTGGTTTGTGTTGTTCACAAACGTATTTTCTCACAACCGGTATTACAAACTCTCCATGACATGAAAGTTTAAAGCCACCTCAGCAGTACTTTGGCTACAATAGCAGCATACTTCTTGTCTTCGAGTTACCGATGATGACTTACTTGTGTGGTTTCTAGTGTTGTCAAGGTCATAGTAAATGTGTTAATGTATCACTCTGAAACAACCTATAGGAGTATTTAAATGTTTTATTATGTCTGAGTTCCTAGAAGACTAACATGTGTGCCTCATCAAAAAAACCTTGGTGTAACAGATGTATTAGAATAAGATATTATTTATCAATTATATAAAAGCAATTTAAGCCCCTTGTATCAAATTTATTATCTGAAAATAATCTTAGATAAAAGCGTTACGTCAACTGAACCAAAATACTGCTTTAAAATTGCCAGATAAGTAGCATCTCTGCAGATGCTGGCCACATAATAAATGTATATGCAGCACCTTAAAACGTTTCTTAAATCCAGTGTACCAACTTTGCCTCTAAGACTGTGATTGATATTGTGCATCCACATAAATTCTCAACTTTGCTGTCAGCCACAGGAAAATCAAAGGAAAAGGATCTAAGCTTTCTGAGTGTGACTAAGTGTGTATCCCTGCAAAATCCTGAAGATAAATATCACGTTGAGCATATGCAGTGTGTGAGCTCTATCAATAACAGTTTCAGTTATATTTCTCCACGGCAAATATTTCCTGGGTACAGTATCTAGGAAAGGCATGTGAAAGTTTCCATAGCTAACTTCTAAATACCCTTAAATCTTACCAATTCCCTTAAACCTGTACAATTAGTCTACACTGAACGTACCAAAGGGATTTACACAGGGGCAACATTTCCAGCAGCAGCTGCTGCAAGCACCTTCCCCGCTTTTCCAGACGGCAGGCATTAGCGAGCGGAGCAGACCACCACCAGCTCGCTGTGGCTGCCTGCAGCTTCAAGGTAGCACATTCCAGCTCTGCAGGATCTTTTCTTTTTTTTTTTTTTTTTTTTTCTTCCCCCCTTTCATCGCTACTGAGGTCCAGACATGAAAGAAAAGGGCTGACACTGCTCAAGCCCGTGTGACACCTGACACCTACGTAAAGGCAGAAAAAAATTCTTCGGTGACACATGATAGGCAATGACAGCACCTCATTTTTATTGCTCTTTGAATCGCAGTGTTCTCTCCTCTACTGTCCTTTGGTTTCAAATATTCCTACAAAATGATGTGAAAGAGATGTTTTCGTATGAACAGATGAATAAAACTATGAGGGTGCGCACAGCACTTGGAATGTGGTACACACGGGCTGGATCTTACTAAATGGTTTTCACCCGTGGAAGTTTCTTCACGTTTAGGCTGTTCCGATGACAGTAATGAAGGTAAATCTATGTGGTATTCAACACAATACTGCTGTACGTTTGATGCGACAAAACCAGCACCTGGATGAAGCTCAGCATCTACCTGCAAACAGGAACCGGTATCCCTAGAGTCACCGGATCAGCTGTTTCTAATGCCACGAAAACTCCGGGTTTGCGACTTCTGACTTAATTTTAGATACGGCTCCTTCACTTTCTATAAAAAACCCACCGCCCGGATGCCGAGGGTCCCCCAAACCCCTAGAAAGGCGCCTCCTTGGCGGCGACACCACCACCCCACCTCCGGCAGCCCCTCGGCAGCGGCGGGGCCCCTCCGGCCGCCCTCGTGCTCCCGCGGGCCCGCCGCCCCACGCCAGCCCTGTTGCGGGGTTGTTCCCCCTTGCTGGACGCCCCTCCCGAAGGCCGCCGCGGCCGGGCGCTCCAGCCCGTGGTGCCGCCACCGGGGGCCGGCCCCGCGCCGCCAGCGCCCCCTCCGCACCGCAGCTCGGCGGCGGACGCACGCCGCCCCCGCCCCGAGGCCCACCTTCGCGGCCGGGAGGCGGGCAGGACGCGCTCGTGCGCCCCGACCCGCGGGGCCGCCCAGCCCCGCTGCCCACAGCTGACATGGCGGCCGCGGCGCCCCCCTCGCCCTCAGCGGGGCCGGCAGCGGCGGCCCTTCCTCGGCCGGCCCGCGGCAGGGCGGTGGCTTCCGGCGAAGCCTTCTTGCCTTCAACAAAGATGGTGCTCCCCGCGCAGGCTCCGCGCGCGCCGGCGCGTCCCGTGTAGTTCCTCACTCCCCTCCCGTAAGTACGGGGCGAGGGCGGAGGGGCGCTCCCCTCACCACTCGCCACCTCGCCCGTTCCGCGGAGCGGTGCCGGAGCCCCGCTCGGTTCGGCCCCGCTGACCCTGCCTGCCGCCCCGGGCGCCGCCGAGGGGAAGCAGCAGTACAGGCGTCAGCCCGAGCCGTGCCGAGGGGCCGGCCGGCCGCGGCCCCCCACGCTGCGGGGCCGGGACAGAGGCCGGGCCGGGCTTCCGCGGGGCGGGCCGGGGCGGCGGGGAGCCGTGCCCGGGGGGCGGGGGGCGGGCGAGGCCGGGGCGGTGCTGCGGGCCGGGCGGCGGGCAGCAGGTCGGGCGGTTACGGGGCAGAAGTTAAAAGCAAGGCTCGGTTTATTTGAGGGAGATCTCTAACGTGTAGGCATGCTGTGAACAGCCCGGATCACTCCTGGGTTAGGCAGAGGGGACCTTACTCTTCGCTAAGCAAGCACGTGGGAACGTACTCGCAGTCACAAGCAGCCCGGTGCGGTTGGTGTTTGGGAAAAGTGCTTCTGGCCAAGAACTAAGTGAGTGTTCTTTTTAGGGTCAGAAGGGGTCTTTTTAGGGTCAGAGCTTTCAGAAGTTTTATCCCCATTCACGGGCAGATTCTGTGTCAGATCCTGCAAACCTGCCTGTGTAGGTGTGGTGGTAAGTCAAGGATGTGCTCGTTCAGCAGGACGAGGGGGTATATTTCCTCAAATTTGGCTCTACAGTGCCAAAAAGATGCGTTTTTAGAAGTATCTGGGGAAGGTTTGAGCCATGTCATCTCTTGGGTAAACAGGTATCTTTTTACTTCCCCTCTAGCACCAGCATTACTGGAGAAAATTTATTTTAGAGCTTACTTTGGATCCCTAGATACAGGCTGCGATTAAAATTTTTAAATTAATTCTGTGTTGCACTAAACTCAGTTCCTACATTGTTAGGCACCAAAACCCTCATACATTTCCATATCTGGTTGCTTTGTTCCCGACTCAGACATTTCTTTCTCATGGTAAATACACACAAAGAAATGCTTAGTCTTTACAAAGACCTTAAAAATCAGTACATCCCATCCTGTAAGTTCACTGGGCCAGTGACCTTTGTGTTAAGGGCCCTTGGCATTAAGGGCTTTAAAACCTCAGTTGTGCTCACTCTGCAGCCAGTGAGCCAAAGGCCTTTTTCAGCAGAAATTCCCCCTTCAGGTTCATGGCTTTATAGGCATTTTTCAGTGCACAAAGGTGCAGACTGAGATGGTTTGAAAAGGCCTGGTTTTTGAACAGCATTGACCACTTTGTTCATGAGAAGGGGAACTCAAGTTCTGTACAGTGACAGGAGAAGTCAGTGTTCTTTGTCCAGCACATGGGCAAGAAGCCTCCTTGGACGAGGTCTCTTGGTGGCCTGTGCAGAACCTGAAACACAAGAGCTTCATAGCATCTGAAACAGTTTTCTGCCTGGGCTTAGATAACACCCACGGAGCTGCTGCTGGGTGCCTGTCTTGAACTCTGCAAGCGCTTCACGAGTTCAGGGGTGGTCAGGGAATCTGAAAGGGAGAAATGGTGGGCATCTGCTGCCTGAATTTAATCTGGTTTGGCTTTAGTCCGGTGATTGCTCCCAGTGGTGTAAAAGTAACGCATGTTAGAGACCAGAATCTTCAACTTCACCTGTTTGAAATGAGCACCCTAACATCAAATGGGGAAATCCAGTTCTCATTCTTGCCTGCTCTTTTTCCATCTTCTTGCTTGTACTGTCATCTTATTCTATGATGGAGTTTGATGTTTGAGCTATGCTTAGCAAACTAGCATTTTTTTTTAAGGACATGTACCGGGATAGCTGTTGTTTGATTCCCACATGACAGAAGGTAGGCACTTCAAAATTCACCTCAGTATATGAGAAACATACTGGGTAACCCAGGAAAGATGGAATCATCCTGGGAAGGTCCAGCTTTCAGCACTCAGGGGAAGTGTTTTTGGAAACTGGCTTTATCAGAGAGCATCACAGTCGGGTTTTCCAGACTCTCGTGGTCCTATGCTCTTTCATTCTGTCCAAGATGCCATTTACATGCCTGTAAGTTCCATTCGTTTCCTGCCCTAGATTTTAACAACCAGGCCAACCCACTAACCTTTAATGGGGCCTTGGGAGTCAGTAGGCACCTCTGATAATATAAAGACTTTAGCAGGTTTCTTACAGAAGCTTTGAAAATCTCTCCCTTTCCTTGTGTCCTCAAGCTGAATGAAGTACATCTTCTGCAAGGTCTCGCTGTTGGAACAGAAGCTTCTAGTTTAATCATCAGAAACTCTCTTGGTAATCACACTCAACACCTGCTGCAGTTTTTTGAGTTCATTATTTGTCATGAGAAAGCATTTAATTGTATTACTCTGTCGTTTTCCTTTTCAAGTGCCATTAATGGGCCTAGGGGTATGTTTGTTGTTAAGGACTAGACTAGACATCTTGATTTGGTTCATAGGTCTGTCACAGACTCGTGGTATGATCTTGGATGAGTTGCTTGGTGTCTCTGGACCTTGATTCCTGTTCTGTAGAGTGGCTATAAAATGCATCTTACCCAGCTTTTGTCTAGTCAGAGTATTAGTCAAGTGAAATGGAAGTGGGCAAAAGACATCCAGTTGCTTCCTATGAACACATTAGAAGGGTAAATACCAGGGAGGGAGAAGAGCTACTTAAGCTAAGGAACAGTTTTGGCAGAACAACTGCCTATAAATAGAAGGTACATAAATTTGAGATGGAAATTTAAAGAAAGTTTCTTATCATCACATCAGCTGAGTTCCAGAGCAGCCTTCCAGCAAGAGGTAGGGGAAAGAACGACATGGTGGGTAGGGTACATTTCCACCCCTCCTAAAATTAAAATGTGTCACTGTGGTGGTTTAGACCCTGCCGGGACCCGAGACCATGTTGCCGCTGCCCCTCCCCCACCCTCGGACGGGAGTAAAGTGCAAATCCCGGGGTTGAGATAAGGAAGATTTAATACAACAGTGTAACAACAACAAACTGAACAACAACAGTGATAATGATGTACAGAACAAGAGCTGTACCGCACGGACACAGCACGAGGCACGGACCCGGACAAAAGCCGCTCCTGCACTGCCCGCGCCTGGGCACCGGGACATGACCTCAGCATGGGATGGAACAGCCCGGCTGTAGCTCCCTCCCAACTGCTGGGGAAAATTAACCCCATCCTAGCTGAACCAGGACAGTCATGCACACCAAAGCTACCTGCTGACTGTCCATGCCGCTGCTGCCTGTCTGTGGTGCCTCTACCGGTCCTGCTGCTGTTTTTGCACTACTGGAGCAAAAGTACTGCAACACTGATAGCATCAGAGGCATCAGTGACAGAGGTCAGGTGTGACATCCCTCTAACTTTTAGGAGGTAAAGTCTCTTTAAGGACTGGCAATTGCTCTTGCTACCTTTAGCATGGACCTTGACCAGTGACTGGCATTATTTGGCATGGGGCTTATTCCAGTGAAGGACTGGTCTTGACAGTGCCAAAGGTTCCCTTCCTGTCTCTTATTTCCCAGATATGGCTACATTTTAGCTCATGAGACAGTGAAGTCTGAGCGGAAAGAAGATGGTGGGGATCATTAGTAGTTTTTTCAGGTTGGAGATTCTGAGTTTGGCACGATTTCTAAAGGTTACCAGGTATCAAACATCACTTCTGGATGTTAAAGGTTGAAGTATTTTAACCTTCACACATTTTCCTACTCCTTTTCTCATGCTCTAGGTTGCCAGATGGATGCCAGAGACAAACAGCTTTTACGTTCTTTACGCCTGGAGCTCTGCACAGAGGTGCTGGTGGATGGAATTGTTATTCAGTATCTCTACCAAGAAGGGATTCTCACAGACAGTCATGTTCAAGAAATAAAATCCCAAACCACCAGTCAGAGGAAAACCATGCTACTCCTTGATATTCTCCCCACCAGAGGACCCAAGGCCTTTGATGTGTTCTTGGATTCCTTACAGGAGTTCCCGTGGGTTAAAGACAAGCTCATGGTGAAGCGTAAGGAAATGACAGTACAAGATCCTGCAGGTAAGGCCAGGATTGTTGTTGCTGGTATTTTGAAGCTTATTCTCGAGCTGTAATTTTGAAAGTATTGAATGTACCAGTAATTTCAAGTTATATTCATGTAGATATGGAGCATGATACGAACAAAAGGGGACAGCCTGAACTTCCTGGAAGCCAGCCAAACACCAGGAAGTATTCAGAGTTTGGGGAGTGAGCAGGGCTGAGTTTCAGGAGACTGGGAGACAGCAGGAGAGGCTGCCTAGGGAGAGGCTGGGATGTAGGAGGATCCAGACTCCATTACCCCAAAGGGAATGTTCATTCCCTTTATAGAAATTATAGAAAGTAATTTTGGCTAGCTGCAGAACAGTCTCTTCACCATCCATACCTGATTATTGTTTGGTTTATGTATGTTTTACAGTGGTTTGTTTCTGGATTGTACATATTGACAGAATTTTTATCTACTAGCTTTTATTGTGATTTTAATGTCATTTTGATTTAGTACCGTGTGCTAATTTAGATTTATTTAGTTTATTATGTTTACTGGAGTGCAAATATATAGGGTCATTACTTCCAAAATTACTAGCCACTGCTTAGTTTTAAAACAAATTTATGTGCTAACCAATTTAGTGGGTGTTATTTAACTTAGTCAAATCTCTGGCTTTCTGACATTTGAACGTACTTCTAAAACTAGTTTTCTGGCCTTGATGTTTGTTCAGTAGTAATTTCTTTACTAATCTGTGCATGCAATTGTTGAGCTGTTTTGAAGTCAAGGCGACTGCTTAAAATGCGTGTTTCTTGTCCTGGATTCTGGCAGCACGCACTGGCTTCTAACCTCGTGTTAACCAGTGAGACAGTGAAATAGTCTTCACTTGTGAACATCGTTTCCAAGCAGTCTGATTAACCTTTCTCCGAACCCTCCACCCTGCCCCTCCTGCCCCATTTGAGTTTGGTCGTATGTATTTTGATGCACATGGTGTGTGATTTTTTCAGTGTCAGTGTACTTTGTGTAAGACTGAAAGCCTATGAAGATGGGTGACTAAAACGCGTTGACCGTCATGCGCATCTGCATCCTAGTTAGCTGCATGGTCAAGAACATTTTGTCAAGATCTGCTGGACAAATCTGTCATATCTTACCTTAGGACATTTTAAATGGGATATCGTGACAACTTGTCTTTCAGTTGGGTCTCTGTGGAGGTTGCTTTATGCTTGCTTGGAAATGAATAAATAATTTTCAGAATTTGGGAAATAAATTGTGGTGTCTAAGGCACGGTCTCTCCATGAAGTGCCCCACGATAAATGTCTGGTGCTACCCAGAGGGGAAAACACTCTAAGTTCTCAGCAAAATGCAAACCTGTGGCATTGAGTGTGTTGGAAAAGAACTTGCTTGCTGTTATGACAAATCCTGTCATGCCTTACAAGTCAGCCTGTTCATTTGCTAATTGCTGGTTAAGCTGTTGAATAATCCTTACAGTTCCGGAAATGGACACACAGCCATTGAGTGCAGTCAGGATTGCCACTTTGCTGCTAGAAGAATTGTTTCTGATTTTTGTTCTTTTGATTGTTTTGTGGATTGCTTGTTCCTGTTCTCCATCGCTTGTGACTAACCTGATGGATTGGTTATGCATATCAGGTTCCCTGGTTTCGAGTGGGCTGACTGTACTTCATAATCCTATTGCCAAATTTTGTGTGTAAATTAGAAAAAGCTTCCAGGTTACATCAAAGGTTACTTTTATTTTTACCATGGCAATACAGAGTGTAAGAACAGGGTTTCCTACACTTTTTCTTTTCCACCAAGTTTGTTTTAATATTTAGGCATGTTCTTTAGGAGCCAAAGAAAGAGAGTACTCTCTGTGCCCTAATAAATGCTGAGTGCACCCTGGAATGAATTGGAAACTGTGGCAGTGTCATCAGTGCTGATTACATGCAAGAAAATGTGGTTTGGGATAAAAAGCCTTGCTTTGTGTTCTAAACAACAAACTTGTAAGCTTTTGTCTCAGCAGAGTACTCAAGCATATGCTTGGCCTTAAGCATGGAAAAAGCCATTGGCTCTAATAAAACTATAAGCATACGTAAAATTAAATGTGTTCTTTAGTGCTATGCTAGATAACTTCTGCCTTATTGGAAATGGTTCTTATATATGATGATTTGTCAGTGGCAATTTCTTTTAAAGGATCCATTTGTAATGAAGAAAGCTAAAACTTTTAGACCCTAAAACTTTTAAAATTGAAGTTGCTTTTATGGCCCCAGATTTTTTAAATCTTTTTTTTCCTATGAATCATGCATACTTATGGAAATCACATGCCTGCCATTCACTTGTTTATGCTCAATTAAGATTCTGTTTACCCAAGCAAAATATCCTCAGTTTCTGCAGATCTTTTGCAGGACTAAGGACTGGTGGCGAGTTGTTCCTTGAAGGAAGGTTTTATTTTATAGTCTTTCACGTCTCACTGACTATGTGTAGGATTTTTAAAGTCAGTAAAAGTAGACTATAAGGTTTTCTCTATCTGAATGCAAAAACTGTGGCACATGCACAGTGATTTTTCCATGTAGACCTTTGGATTTTATTCAAAGAGATCAGGCTTTCTATCTATGTTTCATCTGAGAAATACAGTTTGTTGGTTCCCAGTTAAAAAAACAATAATCACAACTGTAATTCTTAAGAAGCTTTTAATTTATTTTCTTCCCCTAGTAAAAAAAAACAAAAAACCAACAAGCCAACTGAACCAAACAAACAGCAATTTCAGGTCAGAAATAAAAAACATTTTTGATAACGTAGTGTAAATATGATCTAGTGGACTGAGCAGCTATGAAATGGAAGCTAAAGTCTGAGACCTAAACATGACACTGCCACTGACCCATCAGGAGCCTTTGGGCAAATTCTTCCAAGGCGACAGATTTCTTTGTGCCCAAGTTGTGTAACTCAGTGTAACGTTCATGGAGCAGCATAGAGTATAACTGTAAATTGGTCCAGGATTCAACTCAGAGTATCCTGTTTGACTGCTTTCAAATAAATTAACTTTAAAACATTTGATATCCTGAGTTTTCTTTCTAAATGTCAGTTGACGTAAAAATAATAGTTCTGTATACTGTTATCTGCTATAGTTCCAAGAAACACAGAAGACTAGTCCTGCAGAGAACGAGGAATAGTTTTTCCATGGGAATCAGGAGAGTGACGTGCAGGCAAGTAGGGCCACTTGCATCTGTATAATTGCAGCAAAGAGACTCAAGATTCCTTCCCCTTGCTTGTCTACTTTATGCACAGGACAGCCTTTTGCCTAGGGTCACCTTTCTCCTCTCGCGTATGAATCTGTCAGATGGCCACAGCTTTGGGGAAAACTTTTCTTAAGGTAGGGAAAGCATCACTGTAAAACCCTAAAATCTCAAAAAGAAAATTTAAAGTCATACTTTTGGAGTACATATTTACGGCTTTAATTGATTTCAAGATCATAGGGTGTGTTTCTTGCTTGTGTAAGAACCTGTGATAAAACAGTTCACCCTGTGCACAGTGATATTGCAAGACTTACTCATTATAAACATCAACTGCAGCATGAGTTCCTGGTTTTCAAGGTCAAAACTTCTGCCATAGTAAGAGTTAACAAAAACAGTGTGAGTCTGTTTCATTGGGAAAAGACTATTCTGTTTTTTCTGCTCTAGTTTGAGTGTCTTTGTCAGAAACATAAATCTTCAATAGAGTATTATAATTCCTACAAAAACTACAGCTGTTGGCTACAGGATTCCATTCTTTCTAGGAACAGCAAACAGTTACCCAATATTTTTTGCACTGAATAAAATAAAAAATACAAGCTTTGATGACGTGTGCTTATCAGAATGTTTTTCTAATCTCTCTCCACTCAGGAATTGCTTTGCCCAAGTGTTACATTTCTCTCTATATTGTATGTTGCTATAAAATTATTTACTTCTAAAAGTGTTAGTACTGCACATCTTTGTAGTATAGACGATTTCTCCATTCCACAGGAAATTGCAGCATATTGAGAAAGAGAAAGGTCTCAGATACAGTGTTTGCCAAAGGAATCCTGCAGCAGCCGTTGCTCTTTGACAAATATTAGTGAATTTGGGGCATGGAATTACACAGAATCATCTTGGGAAAGCTGTTCTCTCACAGCTAAGCAAGAAATATTTTCTAGTGCATGACTTTGTGGTGGTGATGGTACCTAGTCAGCAGTCTGCACTAGGGTGCTGTTAGACTTGGGTGAGGTTTTTTTGATTTGAACAGATTTTGGTGTGGTTGGGGTTCTTCCCTGGATGTAAGGGGGGGGTGTGTTCTCATATAGCTTTATAAAGCTTCATGTTGTGTAACGCTTTGGATGAAGCATGCAAATACAAAACAAAGCAAAACATGTACTTCTGCTGAGAAAGCCATCCTTCCCTCCTCCCCCCAAGCTTTCCCAAAGCACTTTTTCCACAGCTAGGTTGTAGGTTTCTAAGAATTTGGATTCAAATGCAACAGCATTAGGACATGGGGGAAGTTTAACATCTCTTCTTACCTTTTTCTGGCTGCTTCCTGCCCTCTTGCTATCCTGCTTCCTCTCATGTCTAATGCAGTGAGGAAACAGCCTGGTCTCTTGCCTTTTCCATTTGGATGTCAGATAGAAGAGCAGCTGATGAATTCCTTTTCTCTCTCTAAAATGGTGGACAGAAGACGGTGTTGTTTTTGTTTTTTTCTTCTTTCTTCTCTTTCCCTCCCATCTCTTGTATAGTCCAGTGGCAGAAGGGGGAGTTCCCTTCCATGTGTGTCTGAAGGGAAGGGATGGGCTTAGCAGGCTTGGCCAAACTGGATTGACCTGGACATGAAAGAATGACCTTGTGCCACATCTCGATGCCTGTAGGCTATAGAAAATGTTCTCTGGAAAGATTCAAAGGCGTCCTCATAGGAGAATTTCCAAAAGTCTTTTCCACATTCCCTTATGCCCTGAAAACAGGGTATTACGTTTACGGCTTTGGCTTTGTTCCTGACCACAGCGAGATCTGTGAAGTCTGGCATTAAAGGTTTGTGCACATCACTCAATATTAACAGCATGCAT
The DNA here is from genome assembly GCA_028020825.1 of Podargus strigoides. NCBI lineage: Eukaryota > Metazoa > Chordata > Aves > Caprimulgiformes > Podargidae > Podargus > Podargus strigoides. The sequence goes on along the minus strand of CM051663.1, from coordinate 121,876,660 downwards.
CATGATATGGACAAGTAATCAACTTCCCTGGTCCTACGGAGCATTCTGTATATGTATTTGGTTTATTTGATTTTAATGTGTGTATGGATGTAAGATTGTCTTTTTTTTTTTTTTTTTTTTTTTTAAGTTTAAGGAGCATTTGCTTTGTTGGAGTTTTTTTTGCTGTGTTTATAAGCAGCTGTGTTTATGCTGTTTCCATCTATGTTTTTCACTTTGAGAAGCCTAAATCTTAGGCATCACTGTTAAGAACTATAGTTTTTTCTGTCCAGTCTCAGTTTCTTTCAGGTAAGTTAATGGAAAGATACAACCATACTTGGTGTCATCCTCAGTAACACAAATATGTGAGTCTAATAATAGTATGGAATTAATAAAATGTATAGTCTCTGGAAACAGGAGTGAGATCTGGCAAGAGAGGTGTTTGGGCCAGCTGTACCTGATCAACTACTCATAACCAGTACCACTAAGAGGAAGCAGTGGGTAATTGGGATTGAGTCCCTGGTGACTGAGTCTCCTGGAATGGAGACATCCATATGTTGACCAGGCCTGATGAGTTCCAAAGTTCGCTGCTTCCCCAGGGACTGGATCCAGGACATCAGAGGTTGCCAAGGCCTGGCTAATCATCAGACTTTGCTGCTTTCTTGTGAGGGCACTAGTTACACTTCAGCAGATTAAGGATGGCTACGAGGCTCAGTGATCCCATGTGAAAGGATGGAGCCCAAGCAGTATTCTCCATCCTGCCATTCAAGGGGAAAAACCTGGGTAGGGTTGGATGCATCCTTCATATTCATGCCTGTCTGTGCACCTGGTGTCATGGCAGCACCTCGGACTCTGTGACCACAGAATCCTTTTCAAGAAATGGGGACTGCTAGGGATGGATGGAGTCAACTTGACAGTGTGGGGCAAAAGTGTCTTTACCAGCAGGTGTGCTGGGAGAAAGTGAAAGTCTCCACAGTTGCAGCACTGTGATGTCATTGGATTTGCAGAAACATGGTGGGATAGTTCGTGCAACTGCAATGCTGTAGTCCATGGTCTCAGGTTCTTAGACAAGGATGCCATTGCACTCTCTTCAGAGCAGTGTCTTTGAATGCACGGAGCTTTGCTGTTGCTGAGGCAGCAGACTGGTCAAGAGCTTATGGGTTAGGATCGGAAGGGAGCTCAGTAAGAAAGACATTCTGGTGGCATCTTTTATAGGGCTTCCCAATCAAAAGGAGGTAGAGCAAGGAGAAGGGAAGATAGCAGCTTTCCATTACCTACAAAGAGGATATCAAGAGAAGACGTGGATAGGTTCTACACACCAGTGCATGATGGGAAGATGAGAGATGGTGTTAGTTGAAATGAGAGGTTCTGACTGGCTATAAGGAGAGTTCTTCATCATAAGGGAAGTCAAGAAGTAAAATGGGGACCCAAGGAGGTTGATTAGTCTTCACCCTTGAAGGTTTTCAAGACCTAGAATACTGAGCAACATGGTGTGATCTCACAGCTGACCCTGCTTTGAACTGCAGGTTGGACAGGAGGCCTCCTGAGGTCTCTTCCAACTTGAATTTCCCTGTGATTCTATGAAGCCTTCTTAAAAGAGTGCTTCAATCATAGGCCCTGGTTCTCAGAAACATTAACAGCCCTGGTGTTTGCTGGGAATGTGACACAGTACGGCAATCCAGCAGACTTCTGTAATGCAGAAGGGACAATATCTTGATTAATGTCCTAGATGAGTAGACAAAGGGAGGTGCTCTACTGGCCTTGCTACCCATGAACAAGGAGCAACTGTTTAGAGATGTGTTTGCTAATGTCAGTCTTGGCTGCAGTTACTGTGCAGTGCTCAAGTTTAAGATACTGAGAAAAGAGAGGAAAGCATGTAGAAGAGTAAAGGTCCTAGACTTCAGCTTGTTCATGTAACTGTTTGATGGGACACTGTAGGAGGCAGTTCTGAAGGACAAAAGCACCCAGGAGACCTGACTGATCATCAAGGAAAACCTCTTCAAAGCACACAAATGGTCCATTCCTATGTACAGGAAAAGCAGCAGGCACGGCAGGAGACCAGCTTGGCTGAAAGGAGAACTCCCAGCTGAGCTCAAATTCAAAAAGTAATCATCTAGGAGGCAGAAATGAGGACAGGCTACCCAGGAGCAACGTAAAAGCATTCTGTGGGCTTTTAGGGATAAAGTTATGAAGGGCAAAGCTCATCTGAGTTTGAAACCATCCAAGGATGTGAAGGACAAGAAGATGGGCCTTCTACAGGTACATTGGCAGTGGAAGGAAGACTGAGGCAGCCACTGATGAAGGGCATGGAAAAGGCTGGGTCTTCATATGCAAAGTCTGCTGTCAGTTTGCCCTGGTCTCTGTGCCTTGTAGTGGAATTTGGATGAGGGAGATGCTGTTTATAGTAGAAGAGAATTGAGTTAGGAACTATCTGAGTAGAGTGGACATACACGAATCCACAGAGCTGGATGGGGTGTGTCTGAGAGCACTGAGGGAGCCAGCCTGTGTCTTTGAGAGGCTGTTTTCGGTCATGTTTGGTAGACTCTGGTAAGCCAAATGCACAAAGTGCAATAAAGGGACTGGGAACAGCCAGCTTGAGTTTACCACAGGTAAATCAAGCTTGACCAACTTGATTCTTGCCTTCTGTGATAAAATTACTACCTCTGTGGGTGACAGCAATAGATTTCATTTGATTGACTTCGGCAAGACTTTCAGCACAGTCTCATAGCATTCTTCTGGCTAGCTGGGAAGGTGCAGTCCTGAGTGATGTGCTCTAGGGGATCCTGCTTTTAAGCAGGGGAGTTGGACTAGATGATCTCTGGAGGTCCCTTCCAGCTCTCAATATTCCATGATTCCATGAATGGGTGGACTGCACAGTAGGTGAAAAAAGGTCGGACTGCCAAGCTCAAAGAGCGGTGGTCAGTGGTTCAATATCCATCTAACTGGAGGCTAGCTGTGAGTTGTGTTCCTCAGGGCTGACAGTGGGACCAATTCTGTTTAACCTCTTTGACAGTGACCTGAGTGATGGTAGGGACTGTATTTTCAGGAAGTTCATAGGTGAATTAACTTTGTTTGCATACTTGTCAGTTTGTGTTCTGGGATCTTCCGAACTGTGGCTAAAGCAGGAAGACGGGATGATTCCACGCCCTGAGGATCATTTGACACAGGAGAGCAGGACTGCCTCTCAGAGGGATCCCAGCAATTGAAGAATGGGTCAGCAAGAACCTCATGATGTTCTGCAGAAGTACGTGTGAAGTCCTGCACCTGGGATACAAAATTCCCACAAAATAACACAAGATGGGCACTGACTGGCCAGTTGCAACTCTGCAGAAAAGAACCTGGATGTCTTGATCGACAGCAAGTATGATGATGAAGACTGATCACACACAGGACTGCATCAGCAGGAGCAAAGCCAGCAGGTTGAGGGAAGTGATGATTCCCCTGTACTTGGTACTCGGAGGCTATATTTAAAATGCTGTGTCTGGCTTTATGCCACCAGTACAAGGAGGAGACTGACAAGCTAAAGAGTCCTGTGGAGCACCACTGCAGTGATTAGTTTAACATGAAGTACAGGGAAAGGCTGAGACAACTGAGTTTGTTCTCAGAGGAGGCCAAGGAGACTCAGAAAAGGTAGAGTCAGACTCTTCCTGTAGGTGTGCCACAAAAGGAAAAGAAGTTGTATATAGCTGCAGCCACAAGTTGTAGCAAGGAAAATTCTGATTGGATATTAGGAAAAAAATTTCACAAGACAGGTGAAGCGCTGGTCACTGGAGGCTGCGGCCCAAGTAGGGTTGCCCAAAGAGGCTGCGTAATTTCCATCCTTGGAGACAGTCAGCACTCAACAGTAGAAGAGCCTGAGCAACCTGATCAGATTTTGAAGCTGGCCTTGCTTGGAGCAGGAGGTTGGACTAGATGACCTCCAAAGGTCCCTCCCAACCTAAATTTTTCTGTGATTCTGTAAGCATGGCATCACACTCTGTAGCTTCAGTATGTGGGATTTTAATCCAAATATAACTGGTGCTGACGTAGGACACTTTGGATATGTATGCATGACTTCTAGTTCAGGTTAGGAATGTGCTTTTTAAGTGAATTGGAATCTTTGAATTAAATGTCTTTCAGGTGAATCTAAACAGGAAAATGTGCTCCAGGTGTTCACAGAGTCCATAGGACAAGACTAGAGCCAGTTAGAAGTGAAACCTTCCAACTGCATATAGTCTGAATGCCAGACCCTCAGCGTGATATGTATCAGTCTATAGGTCCTCTCCTATTGCTCTGTACTGCTTGTTAATATAGACATAGCCTTTTCTGGCCAGCGGATGAGGTGGTTTTGTTCATAAACATGTACAGTCTTGCAGTCGTTTCTTCCCAGAATTGTGTGTTCAAATATGCATACAGATGCGCATCATATCAGGGATGCTGCTGCATGCAAATAAATGCCTTTTTTTTTTTTTCTTTGATTATTTTGCTCTATTTCCCAGAGTTTATAGTACCGTTTCTCATCTTGGGGTATGTCCATTCTAAATGGCTTACAGAGTTCACTACCTGTAGTTTTCCATTAGACAAAATATCTTAATTCTCTGTCCGTTTTCCTCCTGAGCTTGCATCACAGTATGATAAAATCATGTCTGTGTCTTATATTTTGAAAAACATGCATAGTTGTAGTCCTCTATGATCCTTGAGATCTTTTGTTAATTGTTGCCAGCTTCCCAGTGTTGGTCTTGTCTCAGAATGTGGCAAGGGAACCACTGAAAAAGCTTTGTACAGACAATAATAATTGTTTTGTAGAACAGACTGGAAACTTTATTATAAGAACCTGATCCTGCAGCTTGATAAAGCCACTTGTAAACATGAAAAAGCAAGATGCCATTGTGGCCCAGAAGTATACAATAATATATGTTCCAGAGTAGCTGAGATAACTGCCTACTTAAGACTTTGTAGACTTCTTTTAATGAAATTTTTCTTTATTAGTATTTTCCTTCAGAGCTGGCCAGCTCTTCTTTTATCACCTCCAGAATTACCTTGGGGCTCTACCTGAAAATGTTTAATTTTTATATTCCTGTTGCATGGGGAAAATCATAAATTAAGTCTAGAAATACTGGGGTTGTTTTTGTTTTTTGTTTTTTTTTAAAAAAAAACCACTAAAAACCAAGCAGCAAACTCGCCCACCTTAGGTTGCATGTGTTGTGGAGACTGTATAGACATCCAAAGTCAATAAAAATGTTAACCAGTGTCTCACAGTGGAAGTCTGACTCCAGTGAAGTCAGAGGCCAGACTCCTGTTGACCAGAGCAGGACAAAGGTCTCGCCACTGATGACTGCAGCGTTCTTTCTGGTGAAGGAATGGGTGTTAAGCTGTCTTCCGTACACTGACATGGCAGCATGTCTCAACCTTTACAGAAAAACAGTTTCTGTAACTGAAAAGCTATTACTAGTTCTGGCTTTGTACTCCTTTTTCTTGTTGTCTGAGAATATCAGCAGTGATGTGACGCTTCTCACTGGGAAATGCCACTTGTATGGCAAAGGTCAGGAAGTTCCTCTAGGATACAGTTAGTTATGCATGGTTATTATATCTTTAAGCCCTGCCTGCATATGCAACTAAGCTTTCCTTCCAGATTTGTTTACGGTCAAATATATGTTTGTATGAATGAGAACTAGAGCACCCAAGTATCACTTGTTGCCTCAAAAGTGATGCAGCTGCAGTTTATCTTGTTAGAAGATTTAAGGTTTTGTAGACAGGACTTTTAAAGACAATTTTTATCTATTTGTCGATCGTCTGTGTAAACAGAAAACCAGTCTTGTTTCTTCTTTTAGCCATCAGACTATTGTTACAGTGTACTATCAGATTTTACGTTTTCTTCCTGCTCTCACTTTGTCTGTGAATAGATTCGTGTTCCCTCATATATTGACACATTGGCAAGGAGTTGTACATGTGTTTTGACAAACACCTCTGCTGTGAACTGAAGTGAAGCTTCGGTGTTTCTTCCAGTCTACGTTTGGAGAAGGAGCCGATTTGGTTTATACTCTACAGTTCGTGTGTGCAGAAAATAAGCATTAGTGTATCAGGTCAAGGGGAATAAATTGCCATTAGTGTGCCACTTCTTCTGGCAGCCTTCTTAATCTTAGTCTTTCACCACCTTGCCTGGGATTTTCAAAAGGACTCATAGTTAATCCAAACTCACCCGACCAAGGTCAAGGGTAAGCTCCCCTTGACTTTAAAGAAGGCAGTTTTAGTCCTGTGCTGATGCTTTTGAAAGTCTTACCTTTCATTTGTAGTTAATAATATGTTGAGCTCTTTAATGAACAGCCTGTTTCAGTCTTTGGATCTTTCTAACATGTGCTATGGTTGAGTGAAAGGACTTCACAGATGTAAAGGGTTGACTAAGCCTTTTGCCAGCCCTGGGGGTCTCTGACTGGCTCTGATGGGAGGTAGGCTTCCTCCAGGGGCTGCTTGTGCTGCCTTTTTAGCAGGGGCATATGAATCATCAGCAAAATAACTGTTGAGAAAGGAAAGCTGGAACGAAAAGGAAAACTAGTACTTTGTAGTATTTCTATGTGAAGAAAGTATTCCTTTAAATATGTTTTTATTTATTTTAAGCAATGGCTGTGTTTGCTCAGCTTTTCAAAGTGGCAAGACATATTCTTTATTCTTACTCCTCTTCTGTTTAACTAAAAAGTCATGTATTTCTCTGTGATACAGTTCTGCCACATCCCACGTGAGATTATTTCGTCTTCATACCCATAAACAGTAATTGCTCCAGTGGGGGTTGCAAAATGCTCTCATCATCCCCTTGGTTCATGTGCTCGTAGTGGACCTGAGAAGTTCACCTGCAAAACACTTCTTTTAAAAACAACATCGGATTATAGCTAGAAATGCCATCTGGCTGTTTGCAGTAGAAATTAACTTGGGTTTCTTGAGGCATTCCTCTTGCAGACACTTGGATCCAGAATGGCAAGCCTTAAATCTTTCCCCACCCAGCTGCTGGCTGTGCCTGCAGCCAGGTCACCGGGCACCACAGCCTTTGCCGTGGGAGCTCCCCAAGCACTTCAAAGCCTGCTGTGGGCAGGTCCCAGGCTGCCTGCCTCTTGACAGTGCTGAGCAGCTCACTGCCTTGCTCACAGCTGGTGTTGGGACACACAGCCAGGCCTTTCCCCAGCGATCGTGCCCATGGGGCCACGTCCTTTGGGCATTTGCAGTGCACACCTGTCAGATAGGGCTGTGTCCCTGTCAGCAGCTGGCAGTGAGGTGCAGCAATTTGCATGGAATACTTTAATATTGATACGACCCCGCAGTGTAAGAGGTGGGATACCACCTTGTGACTTGACATCTTCAACACTTCCTAAATAAGTGCATTTATGGTTCATATAAGCAATGCCCCCTCAGGTGTGTTTCATAAATTTTTAGTGGAGGTGTTGCTCTAAGAGAGAGCTCAAATCTTGAATTTTGACTAGAATAAAGTCCTTCCCAGTAGTTGAAAGAAAAGTATCTAAGTCCCAGAAAGAGATAAGATAGGGCTTGAGTTCCTTTCTTCCTTGTTTTATCTGGGCTAATTGAGGCAGCTTCTAAGTTGGTGTGCTGGCCTTTGTGAATCGCCTTCTTAATTGCTCAGAAATTCTGCGCAGATTTTAGCAAAATAATTCAGACCTGTCCTGGAGGAAGGGGATTGATGATAAACCTGTGTCTCTTCCGTGCATCTGAATCCAGGAGAAATGACCCTGTTACTGACAGTCTTGTTTTCATTTATCACTGTTTATATATTTCATTTATCCTAGTTCTCATATATAGCAATGTTATCTTTAAATTGTTCAACTAAGTGCATGGTGTTCCTTCTCTTATGCAAACTATAAATACATATACTTCACTTGTCTATTTAAAGTTGTTACCTGTGTTAGGGATTTTTCAGCTTCCAGTATGATCAATGGATAGAATACAGGTAAGAAAGAAACGTGTAATACATGCTTTGCCCAAATGTCTGCCCTTTTATTAGAAGGCTGTTACCATACTTCTGTTTAGATAAAATTAAGTTGGTTAGCTGCTGACGTGGCATTGCATTGATCTGATATCTTGCACAAGATGAAGGCCTGAAAGGAGCTCCTCAGTCTTCAGAAGGCGATGGTCATCTTACATGGTGTTTGTGTGACTGTATGCATGTTAACATGCTCATTGGCCTCAGTCGGATTACTTACATCTAAATTTACTTTAATTATCCACAGGATTGGGCCATAATCCTGAGTCTGTAGGATTGAAACCAGCTGTGTTTCCACTGAAGGATGCACAGGGAGTCCAGGGAGATATTGCAGGGTTTTATGTGTCTTGTTTGGGTTCGGTTAGCATTTTTCTTTTGATTTTCATTTTGTCATGTACAGTAGTCTAAAGAATAAACATTCAGTAATTTAGAGAAAAAGTGAATCTCAGTGGCATGGTGCCTTTCTGTTCAGACTAATATCAGGAAGAATTGGAGTGTAAACCCTGATGTTTGCTTCAGTTTTCATGCTCTAGCCTGCTGCATGACAAGGTGTTTTCCTGGCTGACGCTGATCAGAGGCATTCCTAGTGTGATTATATGTCCACTGCAGTGTTCATTTTGCCTTTGGTATGTGCACCCTCTTATAAAATTCTTCACATACCAGGCTCTGGTTTGGAAGATTGTTCCCTGTTTGTTTTATGAAGACAGATAAGAAGGCAACTGTACTTTACAGTCATGAATTTGTGATTTAGAATCATAGAATCATTTCAGTTGGAAGAGACCTTCAAGATTGAGTCCAAGCGTAATTTTGACAGCTTTCACTTCCACTGCTCTGAAGTGAACACACTTGGTAAAATTCCTCCTGTATCACTGAGTATTTTTGTTGACAGGGATTATATTCTGGTTAAGAAAGCAGTGTGCTGGGTTTTCCTCCTCTTGTTCTGCCTGCACAAATGTACTACTTCTTCCCAGTCAAAACCTCTTTAAGTGCTGAAATCACTTTTTTTTTTTTTTTCTTGTAGGAAAATCAATCTTGATAATGATAACAACAGCAATCCCATGAGATTCTCTGCAAGTCTTCTTAATTATCTGTAAATGATAGGAAAGGCAGAATTAGTTTTTTCTTTCATTCACATTTGTCTTAAACATTACATTGTGTATGTTTGTTAGTGTCTAGCCGTCCTGACAGCGTCCTCCACGATGAAGTTCACCATCTACACTTCTTCAGCTTGGTTTTTCAACTTCAGCATTCTTTTGTTGAGTACTATAAAATACTTTTGTCCATAAATCTTCAGAGGTCTAAGTTAAGGACATATACAGGATGTCCATGTCTTGATACTGGTTTCCTGACAACTGATTGCACCTGGTATGAATGGAGGAAGGGTTATGAATTAGTTGTGCAGGATACAGCATTATTAGTGCTTCCTGTACTAAATAGTATGCTGTCCAGTTAAAACTGCAAACCCTTCGGTTTGTGTACAGACACTATTTTTTGTTGGTGCTGTCCTTACCTTGTAGGTTCATTCTGGGAAACTGTCATCATGTCAACAACATTGTCTGAGATATTCGTATCCAGACAAGTCTGGAGCTCTTCAGACTTCATTGCTGTCTTGCATTACTGACTGCGGGGTAATTATGAACTCTTTCTACACAAGGCTGGAGAATACCAGAAGTCCTGGAATTTGGGATCTAATAACTGTTAATCCTGGAGCATCAGAGCGGGCACACAGTCCCAAAGCATGCTGCTTCCTGGTGGGGAGATGGAAATGTTAAGAGATTCTATACTGCCAGGCATTAATTAGCCTTCTGATTTGGCACCAGCTAACATCTGTACACCTCTAGGATTTGAAATGATAAAAAAAGTCCTTTTCTCCTATTCAGTGCTGTGGCTTTTTGTTTATTGCTCAGTTCCTATTGACTATAGGTGTCATTGCCCTTTTTCCTCCCATAGACCTACCATCATTTAGTTACTCAGGCTGTTAATTTAATCTTGTGCTTCAAGAAAAGCATTGATATTGTCATATTATTAATGAAGAGTTACTCTCTGAATAGATTAAGTCCTTCAGTTTATTGAGTAAGCTAATACAGGAGCAGGGTATAAAATCCCCTGGAAAGCCACTTAGGATGGCACCTTTTCTCCATATCTGGTTCCAGTCATGTCTGAACCACAACTTTTGAGCTTTTTCCCCATTCTGAATGGCTTTTTTTCTTCTCAGTTTACTATTTCCATATGCATAACCCTTTCACAGATCAGTTAACATTATAATGTGTTGTTGATTTAATTCTAAGACACAAAGCACACTGGACATACATACCAGAGAAGAGTTCAATAGCATTTCTGTGAACAAACCTAACATCATTATATTGCATCTTCTTTAAAGATCTAAAAGCAGTTATTTCTTAGACCTTTCTGTAGGATTGCACGTTCTGCCTTTGTCAGGATGTTTGGAGTTGGGTACGTTATTTTTTCGTGTCCTTTCTTATCAGCTTCTGAGTCCAATAATATCACAAGGTTAAAAAAAAAGTTGTTGGCACATAGAATATATAAAGTACGAAGAAATGACTGCTATGCCTCGCCATAAGGAGCTGCTGTGAGTTATCTACATGCTTATTTTCTGCACGACACTGAAACTGAGTATCGCATTTGGGGCTTTGTTTTTTTTTTCTTCCTTGTGTTAAAAATTGTCAACACCAAAATGACCCTAAAATATCCTCCTTCTACAAAAGCTGTTTGTCTGTCTATTGCAGTGGCAACATTCCTGCTTGCTGTCATGGTCTTTTAACTTTTTCAGGTTATAATATATCCGATATAAATTCTAATGTACCATTGTGATGCCTGCTTTGTCCTTAAATCACTGCAACTGTGTAGCAGGCACCCACTGATTCCTGACCACTGCTGATGGGTTTACTCCTCATACTGTGTTTTTTTAGATTTCTTCATCTTGGTTTTTAAAAAAGGGACTTTCTCAAGGCTTAATCATAATTCTATCCTTGCATAGCCTACATTACAAAATTAGCAGTGTTTTTTGCCTTTGAGCTGTAGGGGCATATCAGCTTTGGTGGGTTTTTTTTTTTCCTACCTGTGGGATCGATTATATTACTAGTAAAATTCCTTCTCCTATAATAGTCTTGCAGTTGCTCAGAAAACTTCCTTACCCATGAAGTCTGAGCTGTAAAAGGAGAGGTGCCTGAAGTTATGTTCAACATTTGCATAATAAAGCCACTGAGATGAGAGGTGATGAAAGAACAGCCGTGCTGGGTCTATCTTGCTCCATATACCCACCGCCTCAAGGAACTCACCCCTAATCTTTGCCAGGCTCTGTCAGGCTGGACACCCAGAGCACCCTGAGAAGGAAGCTTGCCTGCGGGAATCTCAAGAGCAACATGGGCTTCTTCCCACTCCCTTTTGCTGTCCTCTTTCCAGACAGAGAGGTGCCGTGTGGCATCTGCTGGTTTTTTCTGTCTTTGGGAAATGGTGTCAAGGATGCCTTGTTTGAGGCTTCCCTTTGCCTCTCTGTTCTTACATTTCTTGAACCGTTGTCTTTTTTTTCCTTTGATATGCAGTCATTTTCTTGGTTTTCCCACATCTAGGCCTCTGATGCCTGTCCCAGGTAGGAAAGCCAGTCAGGACAGGGATTTAGGAAAAGATAAGCTGAGAGTGAGCATTTAATCCCAGGGTTTTCAGTGACTGCCTTTTTAGGTATATGTGTTAGTACTCAGTTTGATTTTTTTCATTTGACCGGAGGTAACTAATCAAAGTTCTGTCTTTTAACATCAGTCATCATTATTTTCATGCAAAGTGTTAATACAACGCATACCTGAAGAAAGTGCATATGCCATGTCTGGAACACTGAAACGGATTACCTCAGACATAGAGGCAGAAGGCAATCACTGAAAACAAGGTATGATTTAGGATCAAGATACGGGAAATACGCTATTAGATAATCTTCCCTCACCATTCCAGGTTTATAAAATAAGTATTGGCGTCTGCACAAAAAGGTGTTTGGTGTTTTAGGAATGCCAAAGAAGATGTGGCTATTTGACAGAACTACAACCAATTCTATGCTTGTTTTTGCCTACAGGTTATGAGAAAGTGTTGAGAGCTGTTCTCAGCTTTGAGTGGGTCACCTTGTTTTGGTAGCTTGAATTCAGAATATACTCACATACCTAAGTAGTTTATTTCCTATGGGAAAGGAATGCATTTAAGTAGCTGAAAAGAGAATTGGTGCTTCTGGCAGACCACGATTTTTTTGCCTTGTGCAGTACCCAAGGCTGGCTGGTGAACCTTTGACCTTGTAAGGGAAAACAGCTGAATCTGTTGCTGTTCTTGGTGTTTTCTCATAGGGAAATCTATGTGATTGAATTATATTTAGTAGAGAAGAAAGCTAAATGTCTTGTCTTTAGAACTGTTTTGTATCACTTTTTTTTCCCCTCCATATAAGTTGGATGTGTTATGCTCTAGGCAGCACCCGCTGAGCTGAGTCTTCTCAGAAAAGCATCTTGCACTTTGAACAAGCAGTACGTAGCAGCTGGAGCTCTGCCCCTGTATAGAAACTCTGTGTGTAAATGTAAAATATGCCAGAACTTAATTTCAGGGTATTTTTCTTCATGACTAAAGCTGGAGGAAAAGCTGAAACTTGCCTTTTGTCTACAGCTGTTTTGTAGAGTTTCAGTTAATCTTCAAAGCCAAGTAATTGTTCTAGTTTCACTATGAAGTCTTGAAATGGAACTTAAAAGGAACGTTCCTGTTTGGAGATAAAGCCAGTCATAAGTCCGTCTGCTACAAGTTGAAGATTCAAGTTTGGGTTTGTGGGGTTTTTCTTGGTTTTGTTCTGAACACAAATGAACTCTTCTAATACCAGGAAAGATTAAGGAAAAGGTGGTCTTGATGTATGAAGTCCTGTCCATTCTGTGTTTTCTCATTATGTTTCTTAGTAGTTCTTGTTTTCTTGTTGACCATGAGAAATGTGAACCACGGGTAGTATATATTTTTTTATCAAAGTTTTTGGTAAACTGACAAACTTCTGGGAAATAAGCAAGGCTGTCTTTTTGTTGCTCCTTTGGCTTTCCATTATATGGGTCTTTTTGGTTATTGTTCTTGCTGTGGTTGAGCAGTTGGACTGTAATCTGTGAAGAAAAATATGTACTAGGACCTTTAGACAGTGACATGAAAAACCATTTAATATGCTGATAATTTTTTTAAATTGCTATAAAGAACCTTGCCTGTGGAGTAGAAGCCGCTGCGTCACCTGCACCATCTCCAGGGGAAGGTGCTAGATTTCAGGTCTACTCTGTGACCTGCACTAAGAAATACACAGGGGAAATCTGAATTTCAAACCAAGTTAGTGTTAGGTAACATCTCAGAGTAGGAACATCTCATATTCCCACTTAGGCACTGGGACTAGCAAGAGAGCTCTTTTTAAGAGGGACAAAGGCTCCCAGGCTTCTTAAAGGCTAGCAATGATATATATAAATATATATATGTATATATATACACACACACACACATATATTATTTATTATTATTAAGAAGCGCATAAATAAATTAAAAAATAACACCTTGAAAGCCTCAATCTTGTGTAAGTTCTTTACTCTTAGGCTCCAAAACTTTTATAGTAGTTCATGTTTAAAACTCATAAAAGAAGATACAGCTGACTGGTATAACACTGAAGGGGCCCCAGGGGCCCCATAGCATGATGTTCCAGAGGATGCACTTTCCAAAGATTTGAACTTTTCTTGCAAGGCACCTCTCACTGCTGGAGGGGAGTTTAACAGAGTTCAACAGCAGGGGTGAAACCTGGAAGTGCCAGGTACTCATAGCTTACCGTGAGGGCTATCCTTGTTAACTACAGCACAGGGGTTTTTTTAGGGTTTCAGCAGGTTGTGATCAGAAGAGGAAACTGGTCTATGGCATGTTGACTCTGCCTGGACACCAGGTGCCCACGAAATCCACTCTGTCTCCCCTCCTCAGCTGGACAGGGTAGACAGAATACAACAAAAGGCTTGGGAGTTGAGATAAGGACAGGGAGAGATCACTCACCCATTACCATCACGGGCAAAACAGACTTGACTTGGGGAAATTAATTTATTGCCAATCAAGTCAGATTAGGGTAATGAGAAATAAAACCAAATCTTAAAATACTTTCCCCCCACCCCTCCCTTCTTCTGGGGCTCAAGTTCACTCCTGATTTCTGTCCCTCCTCCCCCTGAGTGGCACAGGGAGATGGGGAATGGGGGTTGTGGTCAGTTCATCACATGTTGTCTCTCTTGCTCCTTCCTCCTCAGGGGGAGGACTCCTAACACTCTTCCTCTACTCCAGTGTGGGATCCCTCCCATGGGAGACAGTTCTTCATTAATTTCTCCAGCGTGAGTCCTTCCCACAGGCTGCAGTTCTTCATGAACTGCTCCAGCGTGGGTCCCTTCCATAGGGTGCAGTCCTTCAGGAGCGGACTGCTTCAGCATGGGTCCCCCATGAGGTTACAAGTCCTGCCAGCAAACCTGTTTCAGCATAGGTGGGCACACTCTTACTCCTCTCTCCAACTGTGGTTGCTGTTGCACAGCTTGCTTTCCCCCTTCTTAAATACGTTATCCCAAAGGAGCAACCACTGTCACTGATGGGCTCAGTCTTGCCCAGTGACAGGTCCATCTTGGAGCTGGCTGGCATTAGCGGTTGGACAGAGGATCAGCTTCTAGCAGCTTCTCACAGAAGCCACCCCTGTAGCCCTCCCCCTGCTACCAAAACCTTGCCACACAAACCCAGTACATGATCTAAAATATACATTGTCATTTGACTGAGCTCATGGTTTCAATAGCTGCACAAGCCTCAGTTTTCCTTTACTCAACCTAGTTTGATTTGACTGTATGATATTACACATAACCTAATGTTTTTGTCTTGCCCCACTCCCCTGGGACGGAGGTAAAGTTTCCTTCTGGTAACGTCTGGTGTATTAATTGTCATGTTCTGCCTCGACTTGACTTCTTTTAAAAATGGCACTGCATAATTGACTTTTCAGGAATAGTTGCTCTTTTAAAGGATTCAGTTTGCTCTGTCAGCAAGTGTTGTAGATGTTTTATGCTATTTTTTTCAGAATTTCTGATCTGAGTGATTAATAGCACTTGAACTTCCCAAACTGTTCTGTAATTTACTCTATGTGGATCTTAATCTTTGTTCAGAACACACTGACTACCCATAAAAATTGTTTGGAAAAGGAATTTCCCCTTTTAACTCAATAGCAAAAAATGATGTAAAAAAGTTAACTGACTGCTCTGCTCCCATGGTTGCTGAGATGAGCTGCAGTCACTCATGCCATCTTATTGTTCTCCTAAAAAATATTACCAAAGAAAATGGGGTTTAGATTATTGTTTACATGACAGTTTTGCCTGCAGAAGAGATATTTAAATGGGGGACTCTGGTCTTGATCTGGACCATGACTAAACTTTGTCTGGATGCCAAACCAAGATCCCAGAAATCTGTTGTCTCCTGAGGCCGTGCATGAGACGACTTGCCTCTCCGCCTGGGGTGTCTGGGGTGGCATGCCACCCCCAGCTGCGGGCATGGTGAAGGGGGCAACTTGTAACTTTCATTTCTAACTCTTCAGGGTTAACATCTTCAAGTCTTCCCCCTTCCTTTCATAATGAAGAATGTAGGGCTTTTTTCTTCATGAAAACCAAGGGCAGCAGGTTTGGCAAAATGATGCCATGAGCTGGGCATTTAGGCAAAACAGCAAAGAGTGTTGTTCCTGTGGAGAAAGAGCTGTCGGTGCTGGGTCAGCAAAGTTGAGGGTGGGATGTGGACACCACAGCCTGAAGACCAGCCCGTTACCTCCCATCTCAGGCTGCAGCCTTTCTGCTCAGGTGGCCTGTTCAGTTTGCGCCTTCCTTGACATGCAGATCTCCATTTATTTGTGGTAGTGAGCAAGATTTTTATTCTTTAAAAGCCGCTTTGGTAGCTCTCATGCATTCGTAATTCTTGGCTCACTGAGCCGGGCTTAACTGTGCCTTTTTGCAGTTCGTCTCGCAGGTCCCAAACCATCTCTTGACGTGCTGTTGACAAGTCATGTCTCAACCCCCCATGTGATCTCATCTGTTTTGGTTTATGTTTTGACCTGATCTGGTGCACTTACCCAAATGCCATACATCTTACACTTCCAAAGACTGATCCTGTTGTAGTTTAAGGGCAGTAAGCTTCCTCCTCATTTTAAGATGGCTGAATTTACTTCCTGCCCTGATAATCACTGGATATTGTCTCTCCAAAGACTTCCTTCTCGATCATAAAAAAACCTACCCTAAGAGCCTTTTGCTTACATTTTCAGTAGATGGCTTCTTCAAACCACTCCCAGATGTGCCATCCATCCAAATAATGTCGGGCTGGTTAGTTTTAGAGCTTCTTGAGAAACATGAGAGAATTCCCATAATATTGAGTTATGAAGAAAATTTTTCCCACGAAAAATTCCTTCCCTGCCTTCTTAGGTTTAACAGTTGCATTTAAGTTGTGGAGCACAAAAAAGCTTGTTTTGGTATTTCAAACAAAAAAGAAAATGGGAAGAAAAATTACTGTGTGTGCTGGTGCCCCCTTGGTTTCGGTTTGATGTTGTGTCAGTGCAGTACACAGCCCGGCAGAGCATTAACTGGGCAGGAGGTTGTTTTCTTTAGTCTTTTACATTTGCTGCCTTTTCACTCTCACTGTATATTCTCTTTTTAATGGATTTTAAAGATTGTTCTGAGCAGCACGCCAGGGTGTTGAAACAGCTACCCTGGCCTATTCCACCAGTCAGTCCCGTGTATTTCTAACCTGTATTTGCTGTCAAACTTGTAGCTCTGATTTTCTGTATACTACCGATGTCTGACTGGGGCACGCATCTGAACCTTGCTGTCTCTGCTCGTTTCTGTTGGCACGTCAAGTGCTGTGCAACTACTTTTCACTTCTAACCTTACTGAATCAGCGTGGAGAGCTGTCTTCTGTGTCTACATGGATGTATATATATATATATATCTACAAGTATATATGCAGTATATATACTGTAAGTAGTGGGGTGGTTACTGCTGGCCGCAGTGTGTAAAAATCCTGCTTTTTTCTGAACTGGTGTGCTGATAATGCCTGGGCCTCCTAAAATTACCCACTTTTCTCTGAGGCTTATCAGCACTCCCATTTCAGGTAGGTGCTCTGATTGAGCCCGAATGCATCTGTTTCGGCTGGTGTTAGCCTTGTCACAATGCTCCGATTTTGAAATAATTTTCCCTTTACACCAAACTGTTAGGTTTGCCTCTGTGCTTGTTTGGGTTTTTTATGCAGCAACCTAGTGAATGGCGCCTGAACCAGGAAAGCAGAATGATTTGGGAATTTTATTCCCAGTTCTAGCGCTGATTTAAAGTGTGGGCTTGGGCAAGTGACTGCTGGTCTGCTTTGCCTTGCATTTGTTGGAGACAATGATGTTCATTTATGCATCTCCTGGAGCTGCTCAGCTGTGGTATGAATGCAGGGTGGATGGACCCACAGGACCTGCGGTAACTAGCTGCAGTGGGTATTGCGGAGTACTTCTTAATCACTTTCTGTATATTTTTATTGTCCCCCTCCCAGGCCAGACGGATTTGAAATTTATAGTTCTGAGAAACTGGATTCCTTTGTTCATACTGTATGGCTTTTTTTTTCCCCTTTTTTTTTTTCCCCTTCCCCCCCCCCAGTATGGGGGTATCTGATTTAATAAAGGATTCAATCAGCTGGAATGTGCACTTTGGAAAGTGACAGACAGCAGAGGCTTCCAGGGGAGGCCAGGTGTGTGAGCCGGCTTGAGGAGAGAGAAAGAATGAGGCAACTGTAAAATAAGAGATGTCTGATGCAGTTAACATACAAATACCATACACAAAATTAATAGTCTGCTGTCTTTCTTCATCACGCTAGAATGTGATGGTGTTTGACCTCATTACTGCTTTACTTCGACTGAGGTTTAATGCTTTGTGACAGGTGACAGGTTTGATGGCATCTGCTTTTTCAGATAAATATATATATATATATATATCCACCTGCCCCTTGTTTTTTTGGGAGCCTGCAAAGGGTTAAGGGCTGCTGAATGCAGACATATATGGTGCTGTATTGATATTATGTACTTTGTAATAGAAAACAGAACTATCCAGGTCAAATATCAATAACATTCTATAAGCCTTTCTAGGAAAATATAATTAAAACCATTCAAAGCTGTTTCCCATAACTGAATTTACTGTGTCTTACTGACTTCAGTCCCACATCTACAGTGTGATACTGACTTTTAGAGCTCTGCCTATTTTAAAAATAAAGAAAACACAAAATCAGGTGGTGGTATTCATTTTATTAGAAATCTTGCCCTCCTTTTCTCCCTGAAGCAGGGATCACATTGAATTGTTTGAACAACAAAATGGTGGGGTAGCCCTTCAGCTGGTTTAAACTGTCATGGTCTCAGTGAAAGCAGCTAAACCAGTGGACCATCAACTGAGAACCTGTTCCACAGTCAGCATTTAAGCTACTTATTCCTTTGCACCCAAGGCCACCAGTTACAGCACTACCTCTGGTTTTAATATCAAGCTATATTGACTTGTTTTCATATGAATATTGTAAGTAGGATTTAGAGTAGGAAGTTCACTAAATCATTTAAATATTTCAGACAGAATGAGTTTGCTTTTCTAATTCTGTCCCTCCCTCTCCTCAAAGCAAATATTTTGTCATATCATCCACATTTGAATCAGGAGTATATTCCTCCAAGCATATAATTTTAATTATAAATATATTTTGTGTATTTGGTAAGTTCTTAAAACCAATTTGCTAGCACAGCCTCTTAAAAAAAAAAAAGTGTCAGAGTCTCAAAAATTGAATGTTTATACAAACTAAGTGATACTATACCATATTCATTAATTATATTTATTCTGAAGACTTGTACCAGATATTAAGTATGTCTGTATTTTTCACACAAATCTGCTAGTGGAACAATTTTTAGTTATAAATATTAATAATACGGGACTGTTTCTGCAAATATTACAAGAGGCTAAGAAAAATATTTTCTGAGAATAGTTTTGTTATTGTTGTTGGCCGTGGGTAGCTTAGCACTTAATGGTTATCACACAATATGTGTGTGATCAATATTTAAGATTTTTGAAGAAGTCAGGTGTATGCAGATGTCTAAAATAGATGTGTGTACACCCCCGTCTCCCCCATATATATACAAAGAAGGAACAAGTGTAGAACCTTACAAGGAGTTTAAATGGTTTATGTCCATTAAATTCAATGTGCTCATGTAACAATGGCCTCATTTTCCTGAAATCGGAAGTTTCCTGGAAGTTGGTAGGGATTGTGTTGTAGAAGAGACGGATGGATTTGGACTGTTTCCTTTCTGCTTGAATTGGGTATGTTTGTGGCTCAAATAGAATACCAAGATTTAACATTAACTTCCTTTAAAAACATTCAGACATGGATATTTATTGGTTGTGACAGCCTAGAATATTTTTTAGTCCACTAATGTTTTCTGTGCTTTTTTATGTAGTCGGGGCTTAATTGTTAAAATAAGGAGCACTCTTCATCAGGAGTGCCCCTGTCCTGAGGAAAACAGTGGCACCACTTAGAAAAATCTGAAGGCCAGTGGTAAATGTACTCCAAAGGAGATGAGGTTAAAAAAAAAATCATTCTGAAAATATTGAGAGCTAAACAGGAATATTGTGTATGGAACAACAAAAGTTAAAATATTTTTTTCCTTCAGGAAGTACCTTTTTACCTTAAGTTGGTAGACAGAAAGGCTTCTGTATGAACCATAATTATATTCCTTGTGCTGTCAAAATTGCTATAATTCTGTGGCTGAGTTTTAAAAATTTCATCCTAAAGATGATATGAGCTACTATTCTTGTTGTTATTTGATCTGCATACTCAGCTAGGAATTAATTTCGATGACTAGTATCTTAATTTATTTTTCAAGTCATTTTAAGTCATCTGTAAATTATAGGCAGGTCTGAGCCATAATTTTTGTGTTTAACTTCTGGAAAAAAATCTCAAAATTTCAGTTTGAAATGCAGAATATTTTGCACTAAGTATTTTTGTTTATTATTATAATAACTGTATATTTTGATGTATATATTTTCTGCTCGCAGTATTAGAAACTACATTAGTATGTAAAGGGTAACAGGAATAAATAACTTAAAAGATCTGTAGGGCTCTTGTGTCATTTTTATTAGTTAGTTCATGTCATTTATATTTTCTTCATGTCTAGCAAAAAATGGCTCTACAGTCTTGTTTTGGATTGATGTATCACTTGTCTAAATTTAAAGATGGTGGTGGTAAAATATTTGCCAAGAGGAAAGTGTATGAAATTTTGATGGACTCTCCTGTTCTCTTTAAACAAAACTGCTTACAAACACTCAAGAACAAGCACACAGACTGGGCAGTAGGTATAGATTTTCACTCACACAATTCCCTCTTTCAAATCTGATAGTGCTGTGCTGTGCCATTTCAAGAAGGAATATTGATTACGAGCATTATAGTATCATTAAATGTTCTTCATTAAAACTTCACTAGTTTAGCATACAGGTGGCAGTAGGAAGATTAAACCAAGCAGATGAATATTACTAAAAGACGACAGGAAAAACAATCTGATCCAGATCTGCATCGTTTGTTTTCACTGCAACTTCCCCCCGACTCCCCATTTTTCACATAGCCCATGAATACTTGGAAAAAAACATTGTTAAATCAAATTTTTAAATACATCTATAAATTTGGCAGAGTCAATTACTTGCCTGGGCCTGCCACTTTTATATTTTTAACTCTGTTTTTACTTGCTGTGTGAGAAGCATCACTGCAGTATGCAGAGAAATTGTAATTGCAGTAACATATGCAGTAGCATATTTTTTCCAGATGCAAATTAATTATTCTCTTTATCTTTAGAATTATTGTGGAATGCTGTGATTTTATGATTATTATCAGGCCTCTTTGTGTAATACTTTTATGAGTTCAGAGATCAGACTTGACTGTACAAAAGTGGTTAAAGCATATGGATACACCCCCAAAGTTTCCAGTAACAATTACATTCCAAGAAAGGTGCTAAATATACTGCTACCAAGAATCTTCTGGTTTTTTCCTCCTTCAATCTTTGATGTCATTTGGGATTGCCAAGAATTTTCACTTCACCTACTTAAAACATTTAAACATGAATATAAAAATTTGCTTTAGATTTTTATCCTACCCAGGAAGCTTGATCCTGTGGCTATCACCTGGCAAAAATTCCCGCTGTTTTAAATGCGAGTATTCCTTGTGTCAGGACTGCAGGAGCAGGGCTGGAGTTAGTCAGCCCTTCGTGGTGGAATTATTCTGAGCCCACGCGAGGCTGCTGGTTGTGTTATTCTAACTGAAAACTTCACTACAAAGGCACAAGCCTTTGCAAAGAAAGTTTCCGAGATCACTTGTTTACATTTTATAATTCAGAGATGTAAACTGGTTGGTAGTGTCATGGTCAGTGTTTGTTTTAATTTAGAAATGTGTTTAGAGGGGTTTTTTGGGGGGGAGGAAACAAGTTCTTAATGTAATTCTTTTATATACCCAAAGCAAAAGCTGTAAATGGATTTGAAATCATGACATACTTCTCTAGGCCAGCATTATACTTAGTACACAGTTTCTACCCACGATTACTTCGGAAAGTGAGAGCAGATGATAATTGGGGTAGTTTGCAGGCAATAACAACCTCCATTTTCTCAAAGGAACCTTAGTAACAGTGTGACATAACGAAGGTAAAAGCAAATTGAATTAGAAAAACAGCAAACATTGTGTTTTATAACCCAAAATAAAATTCTTCAGCAGCAACTAGTCCTGTAATGTAATCCAATCTGTTTTAATACTGAGATTTTTCCAAGAAAGCAGGAAACAGTAAAGGGTAAGGCTTTCAAACCTCTGCTGTTTCGTTTACAGATCCCTTGTGTTAATTTAATGCTTCTAGGGAACTGAGGCTCTTTCTTTTTTCTCAGAATCCCTTCTCTAGGAAATAGAGTGGTGTGGCACTGAGAAGCAGTCATGGTTTACAACAGATAAGCCAAAGGACCTGGCTTCAAATTCCACACTTCTCTGAGAAAACAAAACACGCCAATGCATGCTTCTCCCTAAAGCAGATTTCTTGCTAACAAGCTACAGAAAATTTACCTTAGAAGGAGCTTAGGAAGCAATCTTCAGGACCTTGACTCTCCTCCCCTTCTCCTGACCCTCCAGTGCATGCACCAGCGTCTAGCAGTTCTGTGCAGTCAGGATTGTTAAGCATAAAAGATAAATATTTATAGCTATTACTTTTGGAGCATTACCCTGAAAGTTTAACTGGCACAAAATTCACACTCCTGCCGGCGTGACTGTGCCAGCTGCAACCCCAGCACATGCAACGCCTGCCTCTTCCCAAACCCTTGAAACACCCCCTCACTCCCCCCAAACCAGAGACACCCACCTGGACAACTGGATTTTGCAGCTAAAACTGATTTTTGTCTGGAAAAACACAGAATGAGTTGCTTGCAAAAACCCAGCCTGGCTGCTGTCAGCTATGTGCTTTTTAGCAGCTCCGCTGCCGCAGCTTTCAGAGATGCCTGGGCGATGCGTGTTTTGGCCTCTCGCTGTTCCTTTACTTCATTTTGCTGGTTCAGAAAAGGGTTCACAGTGTGATTTCTGAAACTGCAAGAGCCCTGGCTTCTGGGGGTTTGTTGGCAGTGAGGGTTTGGGGTGTAAGTTGCGGGGTTTGGGCAAAGGGGATTGTGGGGTGCCCACTGCGGGTCCCTGAGCAGCCCCTGCCGCCTGGCCTGCATGTGCTGCAGCTGGGAGCCTGAGGAGACATCTGGAAGGGGACCATCGCTGGGGACCCACTCCTGGTCCTCAGGGGCAGGGGAGAATGAAATGTGTGGAGGCGAAGGGGTAAGGGAGGCCCAGCAGGAAGGAACAGCTGCTGGATCCCAGCTGCCTGTGCTGTGTCCTCCCGCACGCTGTGCATGGCGTGTGGGCAAAACAAGGGAAATTGAAGCTAGGAAGGGGCAGAAGTTCATCTCTTTTTTTATTTGTTTGTTTTTACCCCTCACCACCTGAATCAGTAATTAAAACTTTTTGTTAATTGGCAATAAAGTGAATTAAGTAAAATTCCTGGAGTTGAGAGTGTTTTGCCCACAAGAGGAAGGGAAAATCAAAAATCAACAGCATGCTTTATAACCAGCAGGCTCTCCTGTCTTTGGCTGTAGTTTGCCTGGCATGGAAGGAGATTTTCAGGAACTTTGTTCTTGTTGTGGTACAGAACATCCTGATAGGCTGATACTTTTCCTCTGCTCATTGATTTTTTTTCATTACTGTGTAAAGGCAGAGAGAATATCCGAAAAGGCTGAGCTGTATCTTCTCCCATTCCCTGCATAGGCCAAAAGGATCTCAGAGCCACGTGGTGGGAACAGGGGTTTGGCAGAAGGGAAGAGCATTGCCCTATATCATACATTCTTGGTCCCAGCCTCACACCTGGTACCATACAGTTTAGGAAGGAAAATTAAGCAAACAGTGTGCCATTGAGAATCCTGCTGCCAAGCCAGGGCAGGTGCGGCTCTTCTGGAGTCTCACTCATGGTTTAGGCATATGGCTGTGAAACTGGTTGTTCATGGGATCAGTACTAGACTGGGATGTCATAACGGTCTGGAGACTTCCCAAGATTAAGGAAATATCTTGGGCATCTTCTTGATGGACAGCTGTTACTCCCATGTAAGCAGAGGGAGACAAATCTCTTGCTGCGGTAGATAAAGCACCACCCTGGCTTTCTTCCTAAACCTTCTTTCCTGGGTTTTATACAGGAGGGAGAGCTCTGCATCCATTTCATCAGCAGCTTCAGTTTATGTTTGCAATGTGCATTAGATGAGCTAATACTGAGGAGTGCTGGGAGAGAAAAAAGAAAAAGGAGGTTCTGATTTTAGAGGGTATTAACATGCTAAATACTGTGCTGCTCAGATTTGTAGCAATTTTAGAGCTTCTCATTTCATTTTCCTTTTGCAAAGGTACTTGAATCCTGCAAAGAATTCTTGATAATGTCAAAATGTTATCCCTACCAATTATGGTAACAAACTTTGAAAAACAAATTGGCTACTCTGTCAAAAATTTGCAAAATAAACTTCTAGTCATCCTGGTGTGTAAGCCACTCAGGGCTGGCAATGTTGTACAAAGTATCACCGATTTCTTCTAATCCATGTGTTAACTCTTCGAAACAGCATATTGCATGTGAACAGACTTTCAGAAAACATGAACATAAAAATAACCTAAGGATGGCCATATGAAGCCAGACCAAAGTCCATCTGTCTCAGCAACCTGTTTCCGATTAAGATCAGTAGCTCAGTGGCTGAGGAAGAGCTGCAAGAACAGGACCTCCCTGTAACGGTAGGTACCTGCCATGCTTTTCCTTCAGGCTGGGGCTTGGAGGCTTCATTTGCTGCATTTTGTATCTTGGTGTTGTATAGTCCTTCCTGGATTTTTCTCCCCTTTAATTTGAGAATGTGCTTATTGAAACTTGGCACCTGCAGATTGTGACAGATTGAACTTTTGACCTACTCTCCCATTCAATTGCACTTGATGCACTTCTGTTCCCCAAACCTGGCTGGCCTGAAGGAGAGAGGACAGCATGCTCTAAGGATGTAGCCTGTGATGACCATGTAATAAAAAAATCTACCTTCAAGAACAAAAGCAAATTCCAGTTCTACAGAGAGATGCACACAAGAAGACCCTTTCTCTTTGGCTCTTCTCTCCTCTTCGTTCACCAGGGCTCTTCCTAGGCTCCGGAGACCAAAGTGAGCCTTTTTTGCTGAAGGACTGGCTCTGTAAAGTCACGTAGTGAGACTGTCTGACAAATGCTTCTGATGAAGAAGAATGGCACCCAACTGCCTGAGGGTGTCAGTTTGATGTTATTTACATAAAGCCTCACATAAAGACTTGAATCATTTTCTTTCATCAGTGTGCGATGCATGACAAACCAGCTTCATTTATGGAAGGGCAATGTCTGTCTGTCTGTCTCCCCTTTATAAAATAGTCCCCAGAGGCTTTCCTATGAGTGTCTGCCTTCTGGCTGGTGCAGCTTTCAGCATTGCTTATTTCTTTTCTGCATAGGATTAATCTGCACCATTTGTGCAGTCGTTCAGCAGTAATGCAAAATAATATGTACCGTGATGTGGAAATTGCTCAACGCAGGCAGTCTTCCAGATCTGTCGAAAGAGCTGCGCCATCTACTCTGCTGCTTCATGTCTTCACTGGATTTCTTGGCAGTCAGAAAGAAGATAATAAAACTGTACTCTGCATACCAGACAGATAGAATTTGTCCTGCATCATATTAAGTAGTGCTTATTAATTTATAGCTTCTGTTTTTTTTCAAATGAAGATGAAAGTTTGTAGGTGTTTAATTCACAGGAGGTAGAATGGATTTCCATGTTGCCCTATACACTGTAATAATAACAATGAAAAAGAAAAACATGAAAGGCCACCCACTGCAAAATATGGATTAAAACAAGTCAGCTTTTATGCAAATATGGTAATCCTTGTTTTCACAAAAACTTCTTCAGACATGCAGTGGGGTTTTCTGCTCGTACTGAGGTCATTGGTTTTTATCCTTTTCCTTTTGTTACACTGTTGGAAGGTACTGAAGTTGAATAAAACTAGTGTTTTCAGAGAGATGCCTTAAAATGTAAAGTATATTCTGTGAAGAAAAAAGATATTAAAGATGAAGTTAAAATCTACATTTTATTTTTACCTAAATGTTAATAAAGTTTGACCTTTGAACTTGAAGACTAGGGGTTATTAATACAAGGGTTTGTGACTGACCATATGAAGTGTGGTTATAATTACATTGCACTTCATTTACATATAATTCATTTACAAGACAGAGCTTTGATCTTTCAGGTCAATACAGACCTGATATGGTTGATATGTTGACTTCTGCTGTGGTTGGATTCCAGGTCGTTGCGTGATTTTACTTGTAAAAGCACAGCATGGTCAGTCACTAGAAGCTGGCAGAGTGGGAATAAGCCACTGGAGCCAAAGTCATCCTGCATAATTGACTTGCTGGTCGCAGTAACGTGAGAAATGTGAAATGAGAATCAGTCCCGTTCTGGGCAGTCACTGTCTCCAGGTGTGGAGGCCTCGATATATAGGGCAAGGGAAAAAATTATTTTACTTTTACATGTAACAAATTAAGCAGCAGAATGAATAGTTTCTCCAAAGTTTATGGCAGATTCAGGAGCTGAACTATTAAGTCCCAGTCCACTGTCCTAACCACAGACAGTTTTTCCTATCATCAATTAAATGAAATAAATAAAGCTTTCAAGTCTGTTTTTCAAGGATACCTCAGAGCTGACAGCACCGGTCCATCTTAACCTGTGAGCGTTTTAATGTCTGGTATCTATTTAACTTTAAAATTTGCAGGAATTTAACTTCTGAGATTAAAGTCTTCTACTAGCTCACTTTTGAATTCTTCCATAGTCCCAAAAGAAGAGAGAAATTAATGTTTCCTCTGCAGAGAATTACTTGAGGTGGTATTTCAAAACCATCAGTGTGTATGTTTTCTAGAAAACCTGGTAAAATAATTCTTTAAATTCCTAGGGCTGCAGCCCTATATTAGCTCTATATATCTTTTTGCCTATAGTTCTTGCTCCCTTTATTGTAAAACCAGGGGCTTACTTCTGCTCTGGGGATTAGGCAGCACAGAGATTAATGTGTTAGAAAAAGAGAAATTCTTTTGCAGTACAGTTGTACATGTCTGAACATAAGATTCCAGTGGGCATGAAGAATGGGTATCAGATTATTTGCATTGAATTTTCACTTGGAATCTGGAGTTGGATTTGGGGAGTTTTACCAAAATACATAACTCCAGAATGCACGAACTTTAAGCTGTGTCAATAATTCCTCATTTTTATAGTTATCACTGTTCCTAATGAATTTTCTGCAACTTATTTCAATGGCTTTCAGTGTGCTTGTTAGGATTCCGAGAAACTTATTGTTTGTACATCATAAAAACACCATGCTGTCTTTCAACAGAAAGGTTTTCCTTTTAACAATCCTTTTAAGTACATTTCATGAAGTGACAAAGACAGCCATTAAAAAGACAGCATTGAATAACGTCTGCCAAGTTTCAGTGAACAAATTTTTATTTAAGTTAGGAATGGAAAAGATTTCCTGAACCTAGCATTCGTTTTCTTACTGTTCCAGGCAACATCCTCCTGCTATACCATTTGCAAACTGATCAAAATCCTGTTAAGTTCTTTGACTTCGCTACTGTCATTAAAAATATGTTCCAAAACCTCAGTGCAGTCAGGCTAGAAGCCACCTTCTAACTTCAGCCTGAATGTCATTGTTGTCTGTTTATATCCACTTGTTCTTGAGTGAACATTGTCATACAGGCCAGTCAGCTTCACCTCCATCCCTGGAACAGTGATGGAACAGCTCATTCTGGATGTCATCTCTGAGCAGAAGGCTGTACTGCCATCCAGTGAGGGCTGGACAGGCTGGAGGGTTGGGTGGAGAGGAACTTCATGAAGTTCAACAAAGGCAAGTGCAGGGTTCTGCACCTAGGGAGGAACAACCTCATGCATCAGTACAGGTTAGGGGCTGACCTGCTGGAGAACAGCTCTGCAGAGAAGGACCTGGTGGACAATAAGTTAACCATGAGCCAGCAATGTGCCCTTGTGGCCAAGAAGGCCAATGGTATCCTGGCGTGCATTAAAAGGAGTGTGTCCAGCAGGTTGAGGGAGGTGATCCTCCCCCTCTACTCTGCCCTGGTGAGACCACATCTGGAGTACTGGGTGTTCTGAGCTGCCCAGTTCAAGAGAGACAAGGAACTTCTGGAGAGAGTCCAGCAGAGGGCTATGAAGATGATTATGGGACTAAAGCATCTCTCTTATGAGGAAAGGCTGAGAGACCTGGGTCTGTTCAACCTGCAGAAGAGAAGACTTAGAGGGGATCTTATCAACACTTACAAATATCTAAAGGGCGAGTGTCAGGACGATGGGGCCAGACTCTGTTCAGTGGTGCCTAGTGACAGGACAAGGGGCACAAACTGGAACACAGGAAGTTCCACCTGAACATGAGGAGGAACTTCTTTACTTTGAGGATGGCAGAGCACTGGAACAGGCTGCCAGAGAGGTGATGGAGTCTCTGGAGACATTCAAAACCTACCTGGATGCAGGATTCTGAGACCAGTTTCCTTCAATATGGGTAATGAAAACCTTTGCTCAGTGCTCTTGCTTCACAGAGCAAGAGCAGTGCGTGACCTTTGTCTAGGAGAAGCACATCTGATACATTTTCGCAGTGTCTTTGTCTTTTATGATTATATCAGAGTGGCTCTCTGTGCGATTTTATGAGTTTGTCGTCTTTGACGTTTCCCACTGTTGAGCTTCTAGTTAATAGCAGAGATTTTGCTTTCAGTTCTTTATTAATGATCTTGCTTTTTCAGTTGTATTTCTATAGCAATGCTGCATGAGCTCAGAAAGTTCTTCCTATTTTATGTCTCCCTAGGCCAGGTGATAATTTAATGAACTGGTTTCTTCTAGTTTATCAAACTTGCCCCTTTGAATTTCTGATCTTCTATTACAAGATTTTGCTTATCTCTAAGTTTAAACAAAAGCAAACAATGTTCTTGCAACTTGTGATTATTTTCTTATTCCATTTTTATTACAGATATCTTTGCTACTCCCGAAATCAACCCTAAGAACACCCACAGACCCTCTTGTTTAACCAGTGTTTGGTAAAGGAATACATAAGATCTCACATCCAGAAATAACTGGGCCCCTGCTGTTACTAGATCTATTTGTTCTGCTATCTGTATCTCGTAATTTAAAATCTTGTTTTCTACTTGGAATTGTGTTGTTTGAGTGTCAGGTAAAAATCTCCTTGGGGAAAAATGGAGAAAATCTACTGCAGTGGAACTGAGAGTCTACTACAGAGTGTCTTTCTACTAAATGGATTTTGTATTATCAATGCTATTCCTTCTTATCACATTGCTGTTGATATTATTCATATTCGGTTCTTGTCCATTGTTTTCACTTCTGTTTTTATCTTTCCCAAACACAGTCATGTTCTAGTCTTGATTGCATTTTGTGTTATTCCTGCAATTTATTACTTCACATTTTGCACCAGCAATTAAAATTCCACTTTTTCTTTTCTGGTCTATGGCCTAAGTATTAGTACACAATTTACTTGTTTCTCATGAACCACATCCATTTCCTTTACTGGATTAGGCATAATCTTGTGTTTCCTCTCAATTACTGCACTCTGCAATATTGAATCTGTTTTCTTTCTCATTTTTTACTCACATTCCTTTGCCCATTGCCATATCTTTTAAGTGCAAGATTTTTCAGGATCGTTTTGAAGCCTTACTCCATATTCCATATCCATTTGCTATGCCATTCTTATTTGTAGATCCAGTCAGATGACAGATTTTCAGCTTTTTTAAGGACAGGCTCACATTGTGTGTGTATCTTCTTCTGCCTGGTGTTGGTACAGATCTGACTCGGTTCTCTTCCATCCTTTCTCCTGTCGGTGGAGCATCATGCTTGCTGTGTTAGCTGCATTCTCTGGTACGCTGTCAGGATGCAGTCCCTGATGTTTTGGTTCTTTTCTGTTGTTGTAATGCTATTTTCCTCGGGTTTCCTTTTCCTCCACTGCTTGTAGGTCTCATTCTCTGCTTACACAATCACCCTTATCTAGGGGATTTTTGTTTTGTTTTATTTTGGCAAATATGTGCCAAGTCCCTGCTGTAGTGTTGAGCTGTACTAGTTGTTTTCCTGTGTAAAAAAGCATCTGTAAAATACCCCGTCAAGGATGGGGGATAACTCACTTTCTATATCCAATCATCTCTAGTTATTTGGGTCTGCCCCACTGCTGCTGTAGTCACCATCATTGTTTTCTCATCCTTGCCCTGAACTTGTAACAACAAAACCAATGAGAAAATCCTTCACCTTCCAGGCTCCTGAACAGCCTGCCCTCTTTCCTGCTCTGCAGTGCTGGCTCCAAGGCTGCTGGATCTGGGCCATGATTACTGGCTTTTTTTCTCGAGAAAATACGTACCATAATCAAATGGTGAATTGCTTAATAGAAAGACTTACATTGAGGAGTTGCACACAGCATAGTAAAAGTTGATGAATTTAATATTGCTTGTTATTGTATTAAAGGAACATCTGACTACAATGCATACCAAAAAACCCAGTGTAGCAACATTGCAGGAAAATGTTTTAATACTTGACTGTACGTATTAACAGAGATACTTTAAAGCTGTAATTTCAAAGAATGTTTTCTTCTCCTGAAAAATGAAGATGCTTCTGTAAGGTAACGTTTTCAGGTTGAAGCTGTAGAAAAGCCTAATTAGTACATGAAAGTAGCATATTTCTTGAATGTGGCTGATTTGTATGTTCGAGCCTGAAAACAGTGCAGGCAATGTTCAGAATAATTTCTTATCATTCGTGCAAATCCTTTATAGTAATTGGGAAATTATTACAGCTTGTTTGTTGGTGGAGTCACAGTCAGAACTTCACATTTTTATTCCTTCTCAAGACTGAGGAATCTTTTTTTTACTAAGGAACAGCATACTTTAAAGCTTTTAAAAGCTTCATCCAGTTAGTGGATGATCCTCCTTCTCCAGCAAAACCTATGTTAAAAACACATTAAAGTATAGAATAGTGATGAATTATTTCAGTCTGATAGTTGAGTAAGGGCCCAAAATCTCTGTTACAATTGCAGGTGTTTCCTGTAGCTGAGTATGAAATTAAGTAAATTTTAATTAAGTTTCAGTTGCTATTTGTTGAGGTTTTGCTGTGCCTAGTTTTTTTTCTCAGTTACCCTTACTGTTTTCCAGGAATTCTGGAACTAAGAAATGTTCTACTTGGAATTTGAAAACATAAAGCCTTCAATTCAGTGAGTTTGTTTTTAAGTTTGGAAGGCAGTGAAATAGAGGTTTCTAATTTGTTACTCTGTGTGCTATCTTGTAAACTTGTTTAATATAATTTAATTGCACTTCATGGAGCAAAAAACCATGAGCAGTAATTGCAGATACATTCTTGCTACATTAAACAAACAAACATTGCCATGCAAAAGAGAGTGATTTTAATAACAAAAAAAGGAAGGAAGGGGTAATAAACTAAATAATAAAAATTGAATTTTTTCAAATACAGAAATTATGTAATAGCTTGTTGCCATTCTCCACTGTGCTTGAGTTAAACATATCTGCTTTTTATTCTCACTGGCTTCTGTGAAAGTTGGAAGCTCCTTCTTTCCTATTATTTTCCTTGTAATTTATTTTTCACATTAAACATGCCAAAACTTGACTTTTCTCTCATTTTATTCTTTTCTGTTTCCAGCTGTTTCCTGAGAAGTATTCTATCTTTAGTTCTTTTCTGCCTTTTTCATATTTTCTCCACCCTCATCCTTTTTTTCTCAGGGCCCAAGTCCAGTGATGCTCGGTATTCAGAGGAAAACATGGCAGTATTTTCCTTAGGCTTGCAGGGTCCATACTGTTCTTAGTGAGGAAAAGTGGAAGACATCCCTTCCTCAGTCACTAGCACCACAGTCTGCAAACTGAAATTTATTATTAATGCCTACTTTTTTTTAATATATATTTTAAATGGAAAAAAAAAAAAAAAAAAAGGAGAGAAGAGGGAAGGAAGCACTGAGTTAGTAAATTGAAACACAAGCAGGTACCACATGAGCAGAATTCCAGCTTGGTTTTAGGAATTGAAACTCACTTGCCCTGTTATCTCAGGATGTGTCTCTCAGCCGCCAGACCCATCACGTTCGTTTTTAATATCCAGCGTAGCTCTCCTCCTTCTCTTTTCAGGATCATGATAATCACTTCTGGGAAAAGGTGAAATAAGTAGCCAATGAAGTGAAACGCAATTTAAGGTAAACAGGCTGATTCCCATGTGATGTAAAATGATATAGCTCCACTAATCCTGCTTGGGATTTCAGCAGTTTCTGCCATCCGGGAGAAGTGAGTAATGACTTTGGTGAAAGACTTTGAGCTCAGCTTAATTGAGTTGTCAGTCAAGAGCACAAGTGCTCTCCCACTAGTCAGTCAGTGCACGGTGACAAATACTTCACTTATCACAGCCGAGGTTTAGTTTATGAGTAAGAATTACTGATGTGTGCAAAGGGGATCTTTTCCGACAGTCTGTAAGGGGAAAGCAGGTCAGAAACAGACCGCAACTGTTAGTGAAATCAGCTCTTCTGCAGCTCCAGAGGGGGCTGTCCATTTCCTTTCCCGTCAGACCTGGGTCTCAGCAGCTTTTCCTCCAGTGGGCACAGGCCACTCATTTGAGCTTGTATGTCACCTCCCTAAAACCATCTTGATCATGGTCCCCAAAAATCTAAGACTTGCTGCCTCCCAAAGCAATACCTTCCCACTCCTCATGCTGGCATGCATGAGTTTCTTCAGTAGGTACTAATGATACAAGCAGTCTCCTCTCTGATGGCTAGCATTTGCTTTATGTCCACCGTAGTAAATGAAAGTACAGTTTTCTCAATGCTGAGAAAACTACATCTGTGTTGATATGCATGTTTTTGCTTGACATG
This sequence comes from Podargus strigoides, assembly GCA_028020825.1. NCBI lineage: Eukaryota > Metazoa > Chordata > Aves > Caprimulgiformes > Podargidae > Podargus > Podargus strigoides. Next base: position 121,844,181 of record CM051663.1, on the reverse strand, counting down.
TTGGCGCTTGTGCTTGTGTGTAGAGACTGGCTTGACTCCGCTCTTCAGCAGTTACAGCTGGCAAGAGTAACATCCATTTTCTCACTTCATTGTAACAGGTAACTTGAGTGAAGCTCTGTATTTGCAAGGCATTTCTTCTTCTTAACCTGCAATTTTCTCGCTGCTAAGGAGCGGCACAGTTGGCCTTTTAGTGTGGACTTACTTATAATGCTGATATCAGTTGTGGTTTTTGCTTTTCCCATCAGGTTCTCTTTGAGTACTGAACTTCTAATATTTATGATTAATTATTTAAACCTTAATTGTTTTCTCACATATCATGATTCTGTTGGTCAGAAGTCTCTGGGTAGCTGAAATGCCTAAAAATAGCAAAAGGAAAAAAAAAAGATCCCTCCATAGGATTTCTCTGTGCTTGTGCTGTAGGGAGCAGGTGCTGAAATTGTGTGGTAAATGTCTGTGTTGTCTTGAAGAGTAATTTTTAACTTGAATGACTTATTGATAGATAACTGAAAATGAGAAAAGAGAGTGTATGCCCTGATGATGAAGTGTGTTTTAAATGTGATGTAATCTGCACACCACCTGTCACCACATGTGAGCCAGCAGGGAAGAGGGACCTCTTTCTTGCAAAGGATAAAGGCTGGTGCAAGTTTGTATAGTGTGGTTCATGTCTCACCCCAAAACAGCACTGAGAAACCGCCTGCTTCCACCTTTGTCTTTGCCTTGTACATAGCGTAAATTGCATTGATTTAACAGAATATAAATCTGGCTTCAGGGTTGTGGTGGCTTCTATTGGACAGAGAGAGCTGTGCTGGATCTTGTTTACTCAGCAGTAGGGTCTCCCTCCTCTTAGTGATGTGGTATAGTCCCAACCCCAGCCAGGTACCTCACCATGGAGTATAGAGAAGAGATGCTAATTGCCTGGAGGGGAAGACAACGATGTAATGGATATATGTATGTTTCAGTGCCTTCTCTCCATTTTTCCCCAGTCATGACTCTCTTTGTGATTTCCCTCTTAGAAACCTCAAGCTGCTCATGCTTCTACTCCCTGTTTTCCAAAGTCTCAGTCCCTTCTATTAGACCTTCTATTATCTCCCTCTCTGTCTGCTCCCAAAAGTGTCCACTTCACATTCCAGCATGCACAGATGCTGTCACAGTCTGATGGATTTGTTTGCTCTTCCTTCCCATTGCTTTCTGGAATGAGCTAGCTATTCAGCTCATGAATTTTTTTTTCAGGCTTAGGGCTCTTCCCAGGCTTCAGGAAGAAATCAGCACCTGGATAATCTCAGTGCTTGAAGCAATCTGCAAAAGAAAAGTCTGTTTCTTGCCTCCTGAATGAAGGATAGCCACTCTTCTCAAAAGAAGCTTCCCAGAGCCTCCTTGTGCAGAATAAAAAATGAGCTCTGCTTTTTTCTGCTTAGCTGGAAAGTGGGCCTAGGTGGTTGAGGAAAGATGTGGTCACAATCCTACATAATCCTTTCCAGCTCTTTTGAAGGAAGAACTTTGTCTTTACTTTTTCTCTCTCCTGCTGTTACTGTGCCTGCCACTCTGTGTCTCATCTGGGCTTGGCTTTGCTCTGCAACTTTTCCCTTTGAATCTTCCTATTCTCACATACCAGCTGCCTACCCTCCCATCCAGACAGCTTTTCACACCGTATAATATTTTGCTGTTCTCCTTTCCCAGAGATGCAGCACGGTGGCTTGCCAAGATGGGACACACCTCTGTCTGACAGGGAATGTGGAATATATCGGGGGAAGCCGGGCCAGGTTGTGCCATGATGTGCTTCAGGGAGCCAAGCAAAGAGAGTACCCAGGAAGAGGTGGCTGGTACAGGGCTGGGGGGGACTTCAGCTGTTTGGATAATGTGGAGGAGGAGGGCAGACAACACAGTGAGGAGGAGAAGCAGGAGCATGTGGTAACTAGTGGCCAGGGCAGCACCAGTCTTCTGTAATGGAGGCTACCAGCCTACTGTTGTCTAGCTCTGATCAGTTCTGGGTGCCTGCCTCCTGCTGTCCCTGCCCTGTCACCACTAGCTTCCCTCCCCATGGTTTTCCCAGCAGGAGCAGCCTCTTCCTCGTAGAGGACAGTCTGCAGTTCCCCATCTCTCCCTCCCTTACTTTTCCTGGGGTCAACAGTTCTCCAGCTAGCTGGGGAAGGCAGGAGAGGATATAAGAAATGTATCCCAGGAGAGCAGAGAGGAAAAGATGTTGAAGAACTGCTGTTGTAGCTCACTTCTTCTCATTAGTAAGAGTGGTGTGACCGGTGAGCTGCACGTGACTTGGCGGCATGTGTACCTAGGACCTCTGCCAGAACATCCATTTGGTGTGAGTTTCCCTTGGTGGAGTGATACACATAGCAGAGGGGCTTGCAGAAACCAGGGACTGTCAGCAGTAGTTGCTGCTTTGCTTTTTACTTTTATTATACTGTTAGGCTTTTAAAGTGACATGAAGTACTTTTTGTCTGTGGTAAATCAAAGCTTTCTAAAGTCAGCATTAGTAAAGAAATCCTTGAAGGTTAGGTGCAGTAATTGAGGTTAGAGAGACTAGAGCAGGTGTCTTGAGTGTTCAGAGCATCCCCCCCAGTTCCTGTTATCCTTTTCTCCTTGAGGTTTGTTTGCTCTCATTAATAGAATCTGGGTCTCAAGGCCAAAATACTGAATATCTCTCTTCTTCCTCTCTGAACTGGGGTTTGCTTTTACCAGCATATAAGGGGAACTGGAGGCCCCTTGGGGCCCTTTGATGCCTGTGGAAGGTGGAGAAAGCTGATCAGTCCTTTCTTTAGAAAATTTACTGGCATTTGACAGGGAACCTGAGCTACGCTTTTGAATTTGTGTGTAAAATGGTAAAATTAATCTTGGGGCTTCTTAATTTTTTTATGTGAAGGAAAGAAAACAAGCACAGGAGAAACGGATGCCTCCCATATTTCTTTTATTCAAGACAATAATAAAATAGAGGCCTCTGAGTGTGGTTGGGGCGTATTTGTTCACCAGTCCTGTAGGAAGTGATATTTTCTGTGTAGCATAAAAACACACAGCTCTCAGGTACTTCTCTCAGTTACAAGAAAAGCAACACGCACACCCAAAACAACCCAACAAACCGCAAACAACCAGCTCTCCGAACCAAACTGCAGAGTGAAAACCAAGCAGCCAAAGTGGACTCCCTAGCAACACAACTACCTATTCTGAAGTTTTTTATCCCCAAATTATCATTTTATTTTCCGTCCAGAATATCTAAATTATAATGAGGACAAGTTGCCAAACTGATTTATTAATGAGCAATAGTGAAACTGGTTAGAACTGCCCTGTCCTTCTTCCCACAGTCCTCTTGACCTTAAGGGCCAATTTTATGTTAAAGTACAATGGAGATTAGAGTATCTTATATCTGTGGTCCCCTGGTGCCCTGTTTCTGCTAAAATGTCCCTACAATGAAAAAAACACCACGTTGTATTTCTGCTATGGTGTGTTGTACATATATGACCTGTTCTGTCATATGACTGTGGTGCACATCAGTGGATATCTTCAGATGATTTGCATCATCAGACATGTATGCATGTGTTTGAGAATGACGTTGGTTTCCTGGTTGCAAAGCTGTTTTGCCATTTTGGCTCTATGTGGACATGTCCAGGAACCTCAGTGTCTTTTCCTAATCACTTGTGTTTAGGAAATAATGGAAATAATTTCTCAGCAGCTTTATGAATGTAGACCAAACTGATTGTGCATAGGTATCATCTGTAGCATAGAAACTCCTAAGTAAGTTGGATGTAGCTTCAAGGGCTAATGGATATGTCCTCATTAGTAAGGACAATTAGTGAAAAGCCAGCGAGGGATACAGCTGCATTTGAGTTAGTCTGGCTTGTTTAGCTGATCTTATTGCTCTAAACTTTGTCCATATGCTGAGCAGAATTCAAGGAGCTTCCTTGTTTGATGCTCTGGCCCTTATTCAATGGAATTCTTAATCACAAGCCTAACTTCAAGCATATGGATAGTCCCACTTATCATGGGTGTTGACAAAGTCATCTCCAAGAGTCCATTTGCTGACTCTTCTAAATGTAGCCTGTTGTATTTTCTGCTAGCATAAGAAGTGATATTTGACCACTCGTCCTGTATTATCTTCCTCTTCCTGCTTTTTCATCCCCAAACCACATTAGGCTCTTTCAGACTTGAAGGATTTCATTCCTCTTAATGGAGTGGACGAGGCACAGGAAAAGAAATGTTTATCAAAAAGGCCAAGAGAACAAAATTCTACAGAGCTTGGAAGCTTCAAAACACATTAGTTTGCAGCAAGGGCCAAGTGACTTCTCAGAGTGGCAAAATGATATCCCTAATGAAAAGAATATCTACCTTCATATGTACTGTCATAGCATCACAGAATGGTTCAGGCTAACAGGGAACCTTGGATATCATCTAGTCCAGCCCTCCTGCTGAGAGCAAGGTTGGCCAGGGCAGGTTGCTCATGTTTTGGATGGAGACTCTGCAACCTCTCTCGGCAACCTGGTCTAGTGTTTGATAACTCTCTCGGTAAAAAATAGTTTTCTTGTGTTTAAGTTGAATTTCCTGTGTTTGAATTTGTGCCTGGACACCACTGAGAAGAGCCTGGCTCCATCTTTTTTACTTCCTCCCATCAGGTATTTACGCACATGGTTAAAATCCCCCTGAATGTATCGTCTCCAGGGTGAACACCTGGTTCCATCAACCTCGCCTCATGTCAGATGCTCCAAGCCCTTTCATCATCTTCCTGGCCCTTCAGTGGACTTGGTCCAGCATGTCCATGTCTCTCTTTTTCTGGGGAGCTCAGCACTGGACCCGGCCCTCCAGCTGTGTCTCAGCAGGGCTGAGCAGAGGGGAAGGATCACCTCCCTTGACCAGCTGCAGATGCTCTGCCTGTCGCAGCCCCAGAGGTAGTTGTCCTGCTTTGCTGAAAGGGCACATGGCCTCGTCACCAAGCAGTCATCTAATCATAGAAGGCTATCAGGTTGGGCATATTGGAGCCAAAGGCTGCCATGAAGGGAGTGAGGATAAAAGCAGCAGCTAATATACTGGTACATTACTTTCTCAGCCAGCGAATTTGCTCACTAGTTGTTCAAATCTCAATAAACTGTCAAACTCAGATGCAGTTTTAAGCCTTAAGCTGGCATAAAGATGGACAAATGTATTTTAACTTAATTTAACAAATAATTATTAAAGCTGTTCTTATATTTTAAAAAATTCTAGTTGTGGGAAAAGAGCATAAAATCAGTGCAAAAATTATTCTTGAATTTTGGATCAAGCAGGTTAGCAATAATAGTTTATGACCTCTTTAGACACTAAAGGCCAGAAGGCCACAAAACACTGCAATATTACAGTTTTCAAATGTGACTAAATTTCATACTGTAAGTTAAATCGGAGTGAAATCTGGAGTTTGTGATTTTGTGTTCTGTTCTGTTACTCCAGTTAGGGTCTTTTTTTCTTCTTGTTGTAGTTTAACATTCTAACTTCTGTGCTAGTTAATCATTTATAAGTGTTCAATAGTATATTGCATTTACAGGGAGTAACTTTGGCTCACTGCCTGCGTAAGTTGTACTTTTTCTTTTTTTTAAAACTTAATGTGTTGCAACTCTGTGGCCACTATTGAGTCATGCTGTGTAACTAGGCCAAGCAGAGATGTCTTGCCTATTTCTGTCTTTCTAAGGATATTTCTAACATTCATCTCTAATTAAGAGGATGAAAAAATGAGGGAAAAGAAGATTTTTACTTTTTTTATGTGACCTCCAATTACTTAAGGAGAGAGTTAAATTTAACAGTTTGAGTTATTTTGTTAAAATGAAACTAGAGTGTTGGGTCATTTGTAATGTGTAAGTACTTTAATGGGGAGAAAAAACTTGATGCTAAAATAGTGGGTTACTAAAAGGTCACTTTAACAGGAGCAGAAGGCATAACAGGAATCAGTGGCTAAAAGCTGAGGCCAGAAAATTTCAAATTAGAAGCAGGTTCATATTTTTAATAAGAGAGGTGGCTAACCTTTGGAACAAACTGATGATTGACAAATTAAATATTTCTTGATATCTGCAAGTAAAGACCAGAAGATTTTCTGGAAAATGCGCTGTAGCCACACACAAATTTGTCCTGAATTCAAACACAGTTGAACTTAGTGCAAGAGCAACAATCTGAAATAAAATGGCATGTGATAATGCAAAAGGTTAGATGAGACTGTGGGGGTTCAGCATCTAACTCTAAATCACCCATGGTCCCTCATCCAGCCTGCCCCTCCCTGTTGCTGTAGCACTTATCCATCACCAGATGGGGTGAAAAGTAGTGTGCCTTTGAGAAGACTGTGGCTATTAGCTACTTCTGCTGTTGTCCAGCCTGTAGACTGCTTTGTGTCTACTCCTGAGGTTTCACCAGAGAGACCATTCTGATGGTGGTAACCTGCCCCCAAGTGCCTCTGTCTGAGGACAGTCAAGAGTAGGCAGGAGCCTAGCTGCAAAGTCACTCCAGCAGTGATCCTTGAAATTCAGCTAGTGCTATGTTTGTAAATTGTCTGCTTGAAGTCTGGGATTAGATAGGTAGAAAAGGTTGAACAGGGCAGATGTGGATACAATCATTTAGAAAGATGAGGTGATCTGCTCACAATCAAAATTCAAAGATTGGAAAATCTGGGAGAAACTCGTAGCAGCTGCACCAGGCAAGTTCTTGTCACCAGCATAGTGTGACCATACAGGAATGGAGTTGAGGAACCCCATAATTCCCCTTAAGAGGAGGAAGATGGTCCTGTGATTAAGACCTAGGAAGGAAACATAGAAGATAAGAATCCTGTAAACATCATAACTTCTGATGAAGTCAGTCAGACTTTTCTGGAAAAATAGATGCAAGGCAAGGATGGGCAAGGAGCAGAAGTACTGTAGCTCAACATGTCAATTTATTAAATGGGGAAAACATTTGGCTAATTTACAAAGGCATAGCTAAGTGGATAGGGTACCTTCTGTTCCTTAGGTAGAAGGTACAACAAATACAACATGTTGTTTTTCTCTTGTGATTCTGGGTGTGTGTAAGGCCTTGAAGATGAGTCAGCTATGAATTAATAATGTGTGGAGCAATTAAGAAACGCATATAATTTATTGAAATTATCTTCGTGCAGCAGCAGAAAGTACACCAAGACTCCTGTAGCTCAGTCATAGTTCTGTCATTGCTTGTGATCCTCTGACTGAAATCAATGTGGCAGTGACAGTGTTTGACATCGTGCTGAATTGTGTCCTTAGTACCATGAATCAAAAATAACAAGCTGTTGTGAACCAAGTCTGAAACTGAGCTCCCACTGAACTCCACTGGTCTTCTCTAGAAATCTCAAGCATGACTTTCCAAGGAGATTACCTGCTGTTATCTGACCCACCTATGGAAACTCCAACTAGAGGAAAAGTTGTTTATGCACATAACTGGCCTAAAAATAAAAGTGGCATTTATAATGCATTTCAGAAATCAGTCAGTTATAATTCCCTGGAATTTGTGTTCAGAACACAGAAACAGCTCTGATCCTTCTGCATAGGACTGAGAAGATGATAGGATGTAATATGTTGTTGGGAAATTGGTATTTCTTGTGAGATTTAACTGTGAAACATTGCTTTAATTGGCATGGTTTTGTTGTTATTTTTATTACATGTGTTTTATTATGGGCTTAGGGACTAACCAGGGACCATTGTGCAAATGCAGAGTCATCTTCACTTTACAGATGGTTCATGCTCTAAGTCATACTTCACATAAATTGTCACAGCACAGAATAAATAATTTGATAGTTACAGGAAAGTTGTTTATTTGTATAAGCAGAAACATTATTTGTTACTAAAGTCAAAGAGGTATTAAAGTGCCTAATTTCACCAGCAGTTTGAGATCACTTTCATATTTATATTTTGGTCATCTTATTCTGTTGAGATAAAGAGGTACAGTAACCGTTTTGGAGGAAACTCCACATACATGGACTTTTATAAATTGTATAAATCAAACCATTAGATTTGATTTTTATGATATGAACCCTGCTTTTATTACATTTACCCAGCTTTTGAATTTTGATTAAATGTGTCACTGTGACCTTACAAATATCTTATCCAAACTTTTTATCTCGTAATGTCATACCCAAATGCTCTCATCATCATATATCACATCATCTTTCCCACCTTCTCAATACATTCCAAGCTGCCCAATTAGCACATCACACATTTCATTGCCTCTTACCTAATTAGCAGGAAACAATTCCTTCTTCTGAGTTATGGAAAAAGAAATTATTCATCTTTTAGGCCAGCGAATAGAGATCTTAATCTGCTGGGCTTCTCAGAAATCTCAGCCTTTATTTACACCACTGCAATTACTTAGCTAACAAACAAACCAAGCACCATGGTCCACAGTGCATTATAATGTGATATTTGTCAGCAGGGGGGTATGTACTGAATTCAGCACCTCTGTGCTCTGAGTACGGTTCTGTCGACAGCATAGCAGACGAGAGGTTTGGAGAGGGATCTGAAAGCAGATTATCTGAAGCAAACGACAGGCTTTCACTCAAGGTTAGCCAGTTCCTTGAGGAGTGGATACTGTCTGTTAGAAGATGCTGACACAACCTGTTAACAAAGATACCAATTTCTAGATGTTCTGCAAGCGTTCTTATGATTACTCCAGGTATTCAAATGATCCAGACTTGGATCTCTGGATTGATTTGTTTCTTGCGTCACAGCCCCTAATGTCACATGATAGCCTGGTAGGGGTATTCAGCACTAGCCTGGAGTGCCATGACAGCTGAGACAAAATGGTAGGATCTTTCTGCTAGCACTTCAGATGAAACTGACGCAGTTGATGGGAGGTTTGTTTTTTTATGGGAGGCCCTACTTGTAAGTATTTCTCTTTGTTAGAGAGAGAAAAGCTGTGGACTGGCTTGGAAAAAGAGCCTACCTAGCGCAGTGTTGCTTCTCTGAAAGAGGCTGATAGGAGACAGTGATGGAGAAGTGTAGGACTTGAATGTATCCATAGGCTACATTTGAATCACTGTGTTTTGTAGTCACTGGAGACTGTTTATCCTCTGAATTTATGTAATCTGTTTTGAACTCAATTTTACCTCAGCCTCCAGAACATCCTGTGTCTATGAGTTTGGCAAATTGTAGAGTGAGAAAAAAAGCTAATTTTTTCCTTACTGTTTTTTTAGTTATAAGTAGCCTGTTGAGGTATGTATGGTAAGCACCTGTGCTCAAGGGTGGCTTGCATCTGTCTTTCTTTTCCTTTGTATTCAGTGAGCGTTGCTGACATGGTGATAGGTACTAAATATAAAAAATTACTACCAAATGGGAAGTATGAGGACAAATAATCTTTTCAAGAAGATTATATATTCTCTGCACAGATGGTGGCTTTTTAGTGTTCACAGACTCTGTTTCAAATAAGATAAGAACATAATTTTTTTTAATGATCTTTTGAAACTTGCTGTAGCCCACAAAGCAGTTTGTGATATTGCTGTTGTGAAAACACTCATTTTCGCATAGGTGATGCAATCTCTTACTGTTCTGTAGTGGTATGAGCTTGGAATGGACTCTTTTAGTCCATGGGTCATACTCAACCTGGAGGCCTGTGACAAGTGTTATACAACAGGGTCTGTGCTGGGACATGCACTGTTTAACATCTGTGACCTGGGGGAGGAGCACATTCACCAGGTTTACAGATGACATCAAACTGGAGGAACCAGTCAGTACGCTAAAGCACAAGGCTGGCGTTCAGAGGGACCTGGGTGGACTGGAGAAATGGGCCAACAGGAACCTGAGGAAATTCAACAGGGACAAATGTGTAGTCTTGCTGATCCTGCTTTGAGCAGAAGGTTGGGCTGGAGATTTTCTGAGGTCCCTTCCAGTTTATGTATTCTATGATCATAGAATCCTTCAGTTATGCCAAGATTTCACCCAGGGTGCATTTGTATGTGCTGGACAGTGGCAAGCTTAATGTGTGTTAAAGGCAGTTAGCAACAGTAGTATGTGGATTACGTAAAGATAGGTTCAGTGCATAATGCATGCTCCTTTAGAAGGCAGATGCCAAACTTTATTCTTTAAGTATGTGTTAGTGTCTCCTGCTGCAGTAGGTGTGTGTCAACTTGGGAAAGGTTTGTTTAGTGGTATTTTTTGTCAGGATCACTCATGTTCTGCATGTCTGCTTGTCTTTCCAATGAGGATATGAAAGAATAAAGCAAATGTGGCCCTACTATAGCTCCCCTTTTCTTTCTGTAGTAGGGAAATGGACCTTGAAATATATCCAAGCAGTTATTTTTATTAGACTTCAAATTTGTCCCTTCTAGATTTGTTTGGTGAATAAACTCCTTTCATCTGTTCATTTTCAGATGTTGCAAATAAATAAATGAAAGTACTAATCAACTTTTCCACAGTACACTTTTGTGTACTGATTCCTCAACATAGTTCCAAATTTAATACAATTAAATTTCTACCATCTTGCAATGTAGTAACTGGAAATTCTGCCCAAGAGAAAGAAAAGAAATTGCAAATAGCCTAGCATATGTTCTCATCTTGGTTTTTGTGCCGTGTCCTAAAAAAATACAGTAATGTCATCTCTGATGCAACCAATGATGACAAATTTTATAGGAGCTATGATAAACAAGAAGATTAAAAAGTATTCATGTTAAAGATTGTTTCTGTTAGTGCTACATGGCCTGAAATAAGATTCAATTGTGACAATTTAGATAACACTTTGTTGTGCCATAAGATATCTTGACATTCATGAATGTGCTGCTGTTTGCTAGGCATTATCTGTGTTTCCTAAAGCTCTGGCTTCAGTGCACCTGTTCCTTATTTTAACACAAGGTATACAGAAAAGGTTTTGTGCTGGTTCATGTCCTCCCAGTTGACAGGTGAGTTAAACTCCCATAACAGGTTCTCCTTCTTAGCTCACCAGCCGCCCAGTAGAGGATTTCATTATTGATGTTTCCAGAATAATCTGGGGAGCCTAGTTGAATATGTAGTTTCAGCATGGTATTTAGAAGCCATCACGTCCTGTGAACACTTTGGAACTCTGAATCATCAATGTGGTACTGTATTTCACCTCGTATCAAAAATCCACAGTGCAGAGCCCCATGGACATTATCTCTGTGATTTCTGACAAGAAAATCATGTAGATGCCCACTCGTTGTTTCTCTGGAAACCTAGGAGCTCTCAAACTCCCCAAATGATGCTCTCAGTATGGAGTGTCTCTGTTAGCTCTTCACTTTCAGGAGGTAAAAATAAACTTGTGAACTTGCAGAGCAGTAGGGCAATTCATGAGAAGCTGATAGGGAGCTGATAAACATCAGTGGGGCTTCCTGTGATGGATCCCATTGCTAGCAAAGGTGTTAACAGTAGCAAAATTTTAATTCCAGGAGCATGAGTTCAGGGACACTCATCATCATCTTGTTGCTTGTGATCTCCTTTTCTTTCTCTACCAATTCCCCCAGTTTCCAACAAGATTTCTAAAGGCTGAAGAGAGAAAGCCATGACCACTTCCAGAAATCCAGACTGGCTGGGATAGAGTTGGCAATACCCTCTCTCCATTGAGACTTCAGCAGCTCGTGCATGCATAAATACACGTCAAAGAGCATAAGGAGTTCTGTGTTCGTTCCAGTGAGTGTATTGGTTATACACATGATCATTATTACTGGTCCAGCTTAGCCGGGACTTTACAAAATTATAACCAGATAGATGATCCAAGCCCAAGGCTCCGACAGCACAGAGACTGGCATGGGGCAGGACAATACCATGGACAGAGCTCCCTGTGGAGAGCCCTGAGATGCCTGCCCTCCAGCGACCTTCTCTGTCCAAGGACAGGGAAGAGATTTGTCATTCAGTGTTCAACGTATGCTCTGGGGCTGCAGATCCTGGAGCAGAACTCTTCGTCTTTCCATTCAGCTCCATCAGAGCCTGCCTCTGTTGTGCAGAAAATATTTGGGCTGCTAAAAGAATTACTAAAAATTAAGCAAATGCTGAAAGCAAAATTGTCTTCAGTGTTTCATTCCTCATGACTGCGTATTGCAACGCTCTTGAATTACACAGTCATATGTATGCATTTTCAGCAATAGAACCACATCATTGCTGTGAAATGAATATTGGAATAGATGAGGGGACTTCACTTAGGTTTTATTTAAGACTTCAAACAAAGGCAAGCAGTTCTCATGTGATATTTTGTTTCTCTGCAGGAAGTATATTCACCTTTGTTGTGTAGGCACAGTACTGTACAATGGCTTTTCAGTGGGTTGGGTTCTTTTCTTGTTTTAGTCTCCAGCTAGTCTTCACACTGAGCTGAGGAAGGATAACATGTAATTTAATATAATGAAGGTTATTGCAGATGTGATTGTTGCATGGGTGATATTAAAGTAGCACTTTGCAGCTGATGAGCACTTCATTTCCAGTTTCAAAGCTAAAAAACCCCTCAATAACAGCAACAACAACAAAAAAAAGAGAAACTGCATCATTTAGATCTCTTTATAAGAAAGCATTAGAGCATTCTCCAGTATGAGGAATATCTATCATCTGTCCTCATATGTAATTTGCCAGCATAACCAATAAAGAAAAATAAGACAAAGCCACCAAATGCTGTGATTGCAGATCCTCTGTTACTGGTATTGTATCCACTTTTTGAAGTTTGGAAATAAAGGACTAGATACTTTTAGATATTGTTGCCTAATGGAGGCATATCATAATTAAAATTTGCTTTTGTGTCGTTAGTGTTCATTATCTTACTTGTGTGCTGACTGGCCTGTAAATCCCTTTGTGGGCGTATGGTCTGATCTGGGATTAATAATCAGAGTTTGGCTGTGCCCTGCTCTCCAGTTTGGACTCGGACGTGTTGTGTCCATACACACATCACTTGACTTGTAAGGCAGCTGGCTGGCTGTGATGAAGAATCAAAGGGAGGACGTGGATTGAAGACACCAGCTTCTAGATTCTTGGCAAAGCCTGCTAGTTTTTCAGCAAACCTGCAAGACCAATTTGATTAATGCATAAAGCATAGAAGGTGATCCCAAAGGACATAGCCCTTCAGCTGCAGAGCAGAAGATGGCAGAACTGCTGTGATATTCATATATGCTTTAATAAGGGGAACAGACTGCTGCCTGCTTGCAGAGCCAGATTATGAACTCCTTATCTTGGAATTCTCTACTGAGCTCATAGGCCTGACCTAAAACCCACAATATTTTCTGTAAGAAAAGATGCCTAAATTCAAAACCACAGCCAAATCTCAAACTGTTTAGATTTTAGAACTTCAGTGGGAATTTAGGTTTTTCAATATAAAAGATGGCAGTATTTCTCTTTACTTTTAGCTATATACTTTTCTATGTAAGAGCTGCCAGCTTTCAGCTGCCAAGTTATAATTCAGATGAGGCTGAATTTCAGTAACAGACAAAATTATTCTTAAACACAGCTTTTTTGTAGACCTGTTTGGGACACATGTAGGACTTGTGTAAAAGTTTTCTGTAAAGGTAGGGTGTTCAGGTCAGGTACAGAATATGCTCTTGGTGTCTTAAATATAGGAATTTTCCTACACTTCAGCACCGTCTCAGTGTATCAGGTTTGGAAATGAAACTGATAGCCAACTGGCTTTTATTTTAAGAAGACTCAGAATGTTTGAACAAATTAACAAGTTGTGAGGGCTTCCAAAGGGAAATTGCCCAGACTGGAGCTTGTCTGAGGAGAGTTTGTCATCAAGGGGAATTCTCTGCCATCTAAGAAATCTTTCACCAGCAGTAGACATCCCTTACATATAAAACACTGCCAAGCACTTATGGAAATATTTGAACTGGAAATGACTGACTAATTGATTGACTGGGCTTTTTCTACCACGGCCTTTTTTTTTTTTTCCCTTCTTCTTTCTTTTTTCTTTTTAAATCAGGCAGTTGAGAGACCAGTACTGCTTCCTCAATTGACTCAATTTTCCCATTTCCTCCCTGACTTCCGCTGGCTGCACTGGGACAGGAAGTTCTGCTGCACCGTGCTTGAGACTCATCGCCTTTTGTGGCTCAGGCTGAGAGTTTTACTGTCATTTGCAGACCTTTGAGCAACCACTGGTCCTGAACACCTAGGCAGGAGGCTAGAAAGCCATGCATGCCTTCAGTGCCTGAAAGCAGCCAGAACAGCTTTGCTAGGAGGGGTGAAGAGGCCAGAGCATTCTTCTGGGAACTGAGAGATGTGGATTCAAACCTCCTTAGAAGTGAGTCGTGGGTGCTTAGGAATGTTGGACGAAGTGGGGCAGCAACAGCACCAATCCTCAGATATTGTTGAGAGGACTGTGGCATTGCTTGCTTTTGAAATAAAGGATTTATTCAGCTCTGGAAGAGGATTCTAGGCTGAGAACCTTGAATAGAGGCATGCCTCCGTGTGGGTCTGTGTTAGGTTGTTCTTGAGGGGAGAATGGCTCATCATTTCTCATTTCTTTAAGTTGTTTGTTGCTTAGTCTGACAGCTATAGTGAATCATACTCTCAGAAGTCTCACTCACCCCATGCATAGCATAGAGGGAGCCTCAGCCTTCAGGAAGGCATCTAAAGGTCCCATGAAAATCCAGTCTTTGAAATCTTGCAAGTTTGCACTTCCCACTTTTCGTTTATTCAGAGCTTTGTGGAGCGCTTAGCTGTTTCGAGCAGGTTTTTTTAATTTTTATGTCCACAGCACAATACCTTTAATCAGCGTCCTTTCCCTGAAGCGCTGTTTACGTTTTCCTGTTCCTCTTAAGAAATGCAGAGCTTGCTTGCATCCGAAGCCTGAAGTGCTGAGCTTGCAGTATTGGAGCAGGTGTCCGTGTCCCGTCCCCCCCGCCCCCCCCGGGTCAATTCCATAATACAGAACTTGTCTTTTCTCCATTTTTCTTCTTTGCTACTTTACTGGGCTACAGCTTTTCCTGCAAGGTGACACGTCAGAGTAGATAGGTGCCACCTCCCCTGCCTTCTCAGGGGGTTTCCCTTCAGCCTCATGAGCCTCAGGAGAGATTAGCTTTTCAAAGCTCTTGTCAGCATCCTCTGAGAATGTGTCAGACTGTTCCCCCAAACGTAGTTTTTCTTGCTTCACTGCTGAAAGATGCTGGTCGTTTCATCCTCAAGTAAGATTGCTTCTTTAACAATGACGCTTGACAAGAAGTTTGGAATTGGCTTTTCTTTGACTAAGACATTTAGCTTGTTTGGGCTTCAAGTGCTCTGTCTTTCAGGCAATTTAATGCTTAACCCTCTGGTTCCCTATTTAATGGTGCACATCTCTCTCTTTCTCAAAGAGCAGCTGGAGAAGAGAGAAAAATTGCCTTACAGGCATTTTGCAATCTTGCCAATCTGAGAGGCATCAAGGGGGATTGCGGGGATTGTCTGTGAGAATCCACCGGGGACGACATGACTGCTTTCCTTCGCCATAAGGCTCGTCATCATCCTTCTTGCTTCCCTCAGCATCTTCAGCCTTGAGGCCCAAGGAAATGCTATAAAGGAGAAATGAGCCTATGTCAGCATCAGGATGCAAAGTCTGAGTGTTATCAAACATTAAAAAGGTTACTTTCCTTCAGTTGGAAGGAACATCTAAAGTAAAGTGAGTATTGCAATGTGTGAAACAGGCGGGCAAAACTAGCCTTATGGCTATAAATTATTACCAAGACAGCTGCCCTTTGCAGTTTTTCTGATCTTGGTGACAGTTGGTCTCATGGGAGCACTTTGCTGAGCTTCTCTATCTGCAAGGAGGTGGCTTGGAAGGGCTACCACAGAGGGCTGAGGACAGTTCATAGTATTTTAAACTTTCATTTCCAAACTGAAATATTTTAGTGTAAGCTTACTTATAAGCAACAGTACCAGCTTGGATTGCTAAGTCTGGAAAAATTTTAGAAGCTGGACCTATATTTTTGTGTTGGATGTCTCACATAGGTCGCAGTATTTACTGACAGTGATGGTACCAGAGCCTAAATTTTGTTTTCATCACAGAATTTGTGTTTCATGAAAGGTGGAACTAGACTCGCTACTTTCACTTTCCTTTTTAAGGGCTATTTTTAAAGTGTTTCACATTCTGTCTCCCCTCCATTTGACCTGTGGTGTAATGTTTGGACTAGAGATGCTTCTGGGGAAACATTAAATCCAAACAAACTACTTTCCACCCTGTTTTTCATGAAATCTTTCTTGGATGGTCACTAATGCTCTATTTTTTTCCCCCCATTACATTCTCTATTAAACACAGACACGAACTAGAGATCTCATGATTAGTAATTTCCCCAAACTAAAGCAATTCTAAAGGCTTTTTTGTTTGTTGTATTTTGGAAGGCAATTAGAAACACTATGGTACTTACTTGTTTGGATTGTTTTATTTTGCTTTGCTTTGGGCTTTTGGGGATTTTGGGGGGAATTTTTTTGCTTTATTTTTCCTGAGGATGGGCTGGAAGAAGTGAGGAATTGGAAACCCTGGAAATCCTTGGCTCTAAAATGAAAATAATTTTTCCTCTTGGTCATGTATCTGGAAAACAGGAGAGATGAATTGTTAAAGAATTGGTCTATGACACACTGATTTATGGAAACTTTTGGCAGTGGCAATTCCTTCAGTTGTACCAAGGGCCATACGAGTTTCTTCTTTCACAGCAGGCTGACATATTGGGTCTTCCCAAAGCCCTGCAGACCACGCAGATGTGATGCAGGCAAGCTCTGGGAGCGTTTTGAAGAGAGATCTTTCCTTTTTGCAGGGAGTGTGGCAGAAGCAGAATGAAATGTTCAAGGCTTACTATTAAGACTTTAATAAATGGGTCCTCCTTGGCTGATTCTCCAGTGGATATGTCCCACTAAAGTAAAGAAAATGGAAGAGGGGACCAAATGATCAGGGTAGAATTGATGTGAAAGTCTGCTGTGGCTGTGGTCTGTCTGAACCTTTGCTGAAGCCTAGCTTCCCAAGAAGTTGCAGTATTTCTCTATCTTGCTTTATCTGTGCCTTAATATTTTATTTCAAATGTCATAAAATCATCAACTCACAATGCAATAAAATCTCTGCTTGGTCTATGTCTAACATATACATTTATCTTCCTCTGCATGCCCCACACCTGGGATAACATGACAAGGGGTCTCCTCATGTCTTCACAGACTGCCTTTGTTTCAGGGTTTTTAAATCAAATAATTTACTTTGTATCCTGTTGTTGGATAAAATATGTATTTCATATGCTGCTTTAGTAGCCCAAATATCTTATGAGACTTACATTCTTCCTGCTGGAGTGTTTTTTCAAAAATATCTGGTTTGAGTTGATGAATCTGAGAACTATAATCTGTATTTTTATTATGAGCTTCTTGGCACTGATATGTAATAAATTCACTTCTTTACCCCATCCAAGAGAAATACTGCTAAGTTGAGGGTCATGAATGTTTCATATCAATATCCTGTCTTTAATAAATCCTGGTCACTTCTGCAAAAAATCTGTCTGCTTTATGTTTTGGGATATTCAGGAAGAAAAGTATGGAAAAATGAAATATTTTAGCCTGGGATTTCCTTCCTTTTCACTGCCTCTGTCTCCTTTGTCTTCCTGGTAGGTGTCTCCAGGACATGCCACTCGTCCGAGCTTCAGCTGAGCCCAGAAGCCAAAATGCAGTTAGTCCATCCGTACTTCTGTGTCTCACTTTCCAAAATGTTCTAACCTCTGTCATTTTAAAGCTTCTGCCCTCTGAATCCTATACTATTTGTATATAAGAACTTCCCCTCCAGCCAAATATTTTCTCTCTGTGGCAGAGGAAAGCAAAAGGCAGTATGAGATCGGTGGGCTTGCGGAGTAGTGGAATAAACCAAGAAAGCCCAAGTGATGGGAACTGTGTGCTGTGCCTGGCACATGGCATGTGGCTGGGGCTTGCAGACACTGCTGGTTTTAGTAGTAAGAAGTCTTTCTCAGAATAACATTGCTTGGTCCTTGTACTCTGCCAGTGACCCTGTCTTCTCAACAGGCCAGCATCTACGCTGGCAGCTTGTTCTAAATTTCTTTGATTACTTTGTCTGTTGGGGACAGACAGACAACCTTAGGGGTGAGGTGATGACTTGGTGAGGATGTCACCTAAAGTGAAAGAAAGCAGACAAAATGTGAATAGATTAAGACTGTATGTTTTTTATATTGGTTAGAGTTTCAGGAGATGATCCATGGGGCCCCTGCCAGTACAAAAACCTGCTATGAGGGAAGATTAGGTCACATCAGTAGGTGTAACACTACCTGTTGTCTACAACAAAAATTTGAGCTGTGTTCTCATAACAAATGAAAGCTATGGCATAGTAGTTTCCCAAATGAGCTGTGATACCAAGATTTCAGTTTACTTTGGAAGATGCTACCAGGATGTAATTTCGTGGGTGGGTTTTCTGGGCTGTTATAACTTGTCAAAACACACTTCAATTAGTCCAGTTACTGGAATCCCCTGGAGGAAAGCAGCCTTCAGAGTAATGAAAACCACAGCGTACCAACACAAATAGTTTTCCCGTCTGTTGCATAATAGGGTAAGTTGCTTGGTTATTCCAAGGTTGTTGGTCCTTTCCATGCTGAAAGAAGTATTTGGAAGCAGAAGTCCAGACTCTGTTCAGTGGGCTGATTTGTTTTGAAGTCAGGTTCTGCAATGAGGGAAGAAACCAATGGAAGCTTAGGGAATTTCCTAATTATCTCAGCCCCTCCAGGATGAAGGGAGTAAAAAGATTTTCTGCGTACGTGGAATGCAGGAAGCATGATTTTGTGATTATGACATATGACTGAGACTCCAGAAATCCTGGCTTTTTACGTCTGCCACAGATCTGCCTACCATTCCCCCCTCTCCTTGCCACAGGCAATATTAAAATCAGACTGGGAGGACCCTAGAGCCTTGCAAAGAAGGACCAATATTGTCTTTTCTGCCTGATGTTGTTGCAGAGTATCAGGACCCATTGGCTCTGCAACACACCTAGATTTCCTCCCACAAACAACATCAGGGTGGATCCAGATTCAGGCCATCATGTGGGTAAGGGTGCAGGGCACTTCATGTGCAGTGTAAATAAAGAGATAATGTGTTAGCATTGCTCCAGACAGAAGATGTCTCCAGTGTGTATAAACTGTCCTTTGTTTTGGGAAATGGGACCAACACAAGATATTAAAACCTTTGGCCTGAAGCTCCAGAATTCATCGCTCATCATTTCATTTTCTTTTCAGCTCACAAACCAGTACTTTCCCACTCTAAATACAGCTTATCACACCAAAAATGTGCAGTGCTATAGCAGTTGTGACAGACGCTGCTCTTAATGACACGTTCTGTGTGGAAAGCAGCAATTCCACACAGTAGAGCTCAACACTCGCTGAAGCTGGGGAGAACAGTTGGCTTAGCCAATGCATGCTCTGTGATACTGAATTTGGGCTGACACCATAAGATCTGACCCATTGGTGCTTTATCGCTGGCGTAGGGTTGCTGTGTTCCAGCTGCAGTTGCTGGATCAACAGTTGCTGGTGGTCTGCCGAGAAGTTGCGTCTGTGCGTGCACAGATGGGGTGTTTCTTCCACTCCTGTTTCCAGACACAAGCAGACTCAGAATCAAGGAGGAAAAAGGAAGACGGTTGTTTGTCCCCAGAACTTGTCACGTCTCCAAGAGCTGGTATTTGTGTTGGTTTGTGTGGGACTTACTTGTGCCAATGAAGGTCACTGGACTTTCTCTTATTTCATGTTTTGTAGGTGGTTGTTGAGTTTTAGGAGGTCAGCGCCCTGCTCGTGAGTCAGGGTGGCACTGAGTTACATTTTGCTGTGCCAGTGAGCCCTGCTGTGCTGTCAGAAAGAGACATACCCAAAGGAAGCCATGCCGCCTGGTGGTCGCAGCACGCCCTTGGAGGCTGCTGAAAAGGGCCTGTCCAGGTAACAGCCAAGCCATATAGGAGGTTCCTGGCCAAAAATAAATAAATCTTTAAAAAGTTGCCGAAGGAATAAACTAAATCAGTATGTTTCTGTCACTGGCTTTTGTGGTACAGTCCTGCCTTATGTTCTTGCTATTGCAAATGAGATTTGGGCTCGTTCTGTGTCACAAGCATTTTATGTTTTCATGGGATACATGGTATAGCCAGAGCGACGGATCACCTTCTGCGCCTGGTGGTGCAAGCTCTCCTCTAAACTGCGTGAACTTCTAGCTGAGAATTCATATTTTCCTAGTAGCCTCAAAAAAACCCAAACCCTCCAACACCACTACCTGTTAAAGCAGGAAGATTGTTTGTAGGTAGTTAATTAAAAATTGTGTAATGTTCATTATATAGTCTGGCTAGATATGTGCTCCTGTAATACATAAAATAATAGTTTGAAGAGTTGGAGAGACGGCTATTTTTGCATTGGTAAAGAGAGAGCAGTCTTTATTTTTGAAAACAGCCGGGGGCTGGTTTGGCAGCAAATTCTTAACCCGGCAGCCGTTATGATTTGCCATCTGCTCAGACAAAGCACGCCTTAAACAAGGTTGACTCCTGAGTAGAAACAGAGACAGCGTGTGATGTGTGCATGCACGCAGTTCTTATGAGTGACAGTAGGGTCCCAAACCTGCTCAGACCCCTGCCCATCAACGCCATTGGAAAATCAACAGCCTCAGTGCCTTTTTCTTCTCCTTTACTGGCCACTCTGGTCTCTGCCACTCTCTCCGTGCATGGGAAGGCTGCCCTGGCTTTTGGCCACTCCAGTCTTCTCTTTGCTCACCAATGCTTTTCTCCCTCCTTCCCAAACATGTGGTGGCAGTGGGGATTAACACCGGGGACTTGCAAAGCCAACTGGCAGAAGGAAAGCATCACAAGCTGTGTATTCATGCTGGGCTGTGGGGTTTGATTTATACAGCTGAAACCCTGAAAAGCAGTCTGCAAAGATGTAAATCAAGAGAAAAATTCAAGCTGACCTCTTGCCACACTTAAGGCTGGGATCTGTGCTAAATGAAACAGAGGTACCAGCTCCCTGCTACCTTCCACACCAAATGCCAGTATGAACTGGACACTTATTTAGGAAATTTTAAATAAAAAAATGGCTTCTGAACCTCACTAAAAAAAAAAAAATAAAAAATAAAAAATTCTGTCTTGATGGAAAATATTTGTGGGTTTTTTTCCAACAGAAGCTGAGGAAATCATTATTCTCCCTGTTTACTCTCCTTCCTGCTTGAAAAAGTAGGCAGAGAAGGAGAGAAAAAGCTGGAGAAGGAAGAAAAAACCAAAGAAAACAAATTCATTATTTAAAAGTAGGAGGGGATTTTTGTTATGGAAAAACTTGCAACATACCTTTGACACAGCCGAATCCATCCATCCGGTGGAAGGGGTGTATGCCTGGCTGGCGTGGGTTAGTAGATAGACCAGTTGCCTTTCTGTGATGGGCAGGGTGGTAGCACCCTGCCGCAGCTCCAGGTTCCTCTGGCAGCTACAGAACAAGGCAGGGAAGAGAGGAGAGATGGAGGAGATGGCAGGAGGTGGGAAGAGACTAAGTCAGTGCTGAGAGTGGGAGACCAGAAGGAATCCACACTGTGAACTGTCTGGGAGAATCTCTTTGTGTAAAGTACAGACAGAGACAGACCGTGACAACAGGACAAGGGTTAGTGCTTTTAAACTAAAAGAGGGGAGATTCAGACTACATTTAAGGAAGAACTTTTTTACAATGAGGGTGATGAGACACTGGAACAGGTTGCCCAGAGAGGTGGCAGGTGCCCCATCCCTGGAAACATTCAAAGTCAGGATGGACAGGGCTCTGAGCAACCTGATCTAGTTGAAGAATTCCCTACTCATTGCAGGGCAGATGGACTAGGTGACCTTTAAAGGTCCCTTTCAGCCGGAACTATTCTATAATTCCATGAAATGCAGACATCAGAATTTGGCTCAAAAGTTTTTTTTTCCAGGTTAAACCCAATGCCTTAAATTCCATGTGAAGCAACTGGCAGAACAGAGGTGAGGTGCATACATTGGAGGACACTTTGGTGAGCAGTGATGCTGGATCAGCTATGGTCTTGGTGCAGCTTTTGATGACTTCTTGAGGAATTGTCATGATGACACCTGCAGGCACAAAGAGCACCAATAGGTATTTTCAGATATTTTCATGTGTTACCTGTGGTCACTGGATGACTGAAAACAGAACAGATTGAAACCTAACTGCCTCCATCTTAAACGTGTGGGAGCTCCTCTGTGTGGAGCCTCCCTAGCTCTGTTGGTCAGAAGTTCCGGGAGGATTCACACAGTACAGAGCTGTGAGGTCAGAGCCGCAGCCTCGTCCCAACCACATGTGTTTGTCTTCATAAAATGTCAATCTTTCTGGCTCAAATACCTAGTGACCCCTTTGATCATCAATACTTCAGTGGATTTTCAAATCCCAGTATGCTCAGTGCTATACTTGAGATTATTTGGGACAATTTGTTATTTACATTTCGGGGACATGGTAAATTAGGTCTCTGATTAAAACTGCAGAGGCATAGCAGCGCTCCATCAGCATCTGAAGATGGGCTCCTTTCCCAGAAATGGTCCTGAGTAGGAAATCCAGCATGGATGAGCTGCCGGGCTGTTGGCTCCTCTGGTGCTTTTCTTTGTTCACCTGTGTAGGCCCAGCTCTTTGGAGTTATTTGCACATAATCATGGCAATCTCTGCGTACATGAGCTAATACATGCAAAGCCTTTTTCACAGCATGGGCCTGAGATTGCAAACTCTCTGGCTCAATGTCTCGCCTCCCTGCGTGTTTGTGTTTAGCACAACGAGGCCAGTCTCATGGGGAGTTTTCAGACAGTACAGTGTGGAAGCCATAAAATACAGTAGTTCAGATATAAGAAAGGCTAGAAGGCTGTTGGTTCAGAGTTCCTGGAAAGCCTGGGATGGTGTACAAATGAGGTAATATCTAAAACATCTTCAAATATATTTCTAAATCAAATGTTGCACAATTAAATTAAGGCTTCAGAGGAATAAAAAGTAAAGGCAGATTTGTTTTTCTGTTGAACAGGAGAAGTGTGTCATATTTAATGATTCCCATAGAAGAATGTGGGCTTCAAAATTAAAGCTGCAGCCATGTTGTCAGTCTAACAGAGTATTTCAGATGGGGCCATACAGAGCTGTAGACCCATGCATAAAAACTGAGGAGTTCTCACCATCTCTTTCTAGTAGAGTTTTGTTTTTTCCTAGGCTTTCTCTTTTGGTCTAATATGTGTATTCATGCAGTAATTAGACTTTTTTTCTCAGGGTCAGAGACAATGATCAGAAGAGCTGTGCTGCAGATTGCTTCAGCTGCCTGCTGCTGTCCCCGCATGTAGCTCTGATCTTACTTGATTGATATTCTCAAGCTGTGTTTCTTAATGAAACTGTCTTTAAAATAGCAGTCTGTGGGTTTACAGAGCTACAAGTTTTTTACAGTTGTGTATCTGAGACACTTTTATATGTTGCTTGAAATTAAGCTTACGTTCAGCTGGTCCAAACATACCCCTGTTCCCTGTAAAAGGTGTGCTCCTGCGGTACTTCTAGACACAGGTGTCCTTGGTTGATGTGAGTTTCTCTACTTGCATGCAGAAATCATGGCATGACACAAAGACCAGTTAAAAATTGCTTCTGCTTTCCTTGCTTGGTTTACAGAAGGCGTCTATTGAGTCTCTTTGTCAAATGCTTTCGATCTGAGTTGTTTAAAAAGGACTAGTGGTTTGTGGTGAGGATCCAGGGATTCTTGTCCCGAGCCTCAGGATCCACCTACACAGGGCTACCTGAAAACATGGAGGCTCTTCACAGTTTTCAGCTTGACTATCCCAATTCACTCCACAATTTTGGAAGTTAAAACCTTCGTAAATCTTTAGACTCTGAGATGCCTTGAGCAAGGACTTTTCATGGGGCGCCTAAAGTTCTCGAATGACTCAGGGTATCAAAATCAGTAAGTAATGTCTAGTAAATAATGTGTCTTGAAAAGCTTGAGTCATAGAGGTACCTTTATGGTCTTGTCAGTCTCCTTCAAGTAGACAGGAGGGTCTCATTTTCAATCTAAAAAATTGAATTAAAGATGTTTGAGTAGTTCAGTCATGTGGCTTTATGATGCAACTTCTAGGCTGTAAAACAGACTTAGAAAGCTGGAATCTTCCAAAATGAGGGAAAACCAAAGCATTGCGGGCAAATTTTCATCTGTCTTCTGCACTTGAACTTGTAAACTTGCACGTGAATCCTCTGTGCCTGTCATTATCATATTACACACACTAAAGGGCAAGCGGAAGGTCAGGTTAGGTAGCTGGACACTGTTTGTGTGGTTTGTACACAGCGAAGTTGGGTTTGCATATGCTGATGTGGTATGGCGTATTTCTGCAAATGGAAATTTGAGGCCACTTTCGCAGAATGTGTTAACCTCACATCATCAGATCATTCTGACACTGAAATCAATTAGAAGGTTCATCGCAGGGTGTATTTGATTTCTTTAGAAAATTCGACCAATGTGTAGCAGTTACATCTGAAGAAGGACGGAAGAGGAAGATGTTGTTTACAGTTCTGGCACTAAAATTTTCAGCATTATAAAAAAACCTCCTCATCAATTTGTTTACAAGTTTGCAGAACTGAAAATATGTTTGCTTAAGGAAGAAAAAAAATCTTTTTTTTTAGGATTACTTTTCCATTATTACCTCTAGGAGGTAGCTGTGATGTCAGGAACAGCTGTCGAGGAAATAGCAGCCCTCTTCTCTTGTTCATAGCAGGATTCCAGATTTGGCTCCCCCAGGGACACAAAGCATCATTTGTATTTCTGCATCTCTGGGATGGAACAGATTTTTCTAGTTTTTTGGTTTGCCTTTTGGTTTTGTTTCAATCTTACTTAGGTTAGCCATAGCTGTGTAAAAATCCCAAACAAAATAAAACAAATCTTTTATGATCTATCTGATCATCTAGCCTTTTCATTTCTAATGTTATAAAAATGTTTTAACATTCTGATTCACTATGTATGAAAGCCAAAATGACTGAAGTTTCAATTCTGGATGAAAATCTGGCTGCTAATAGACTAAAAAACTATGATGGAAAACATTGTTTTGTATGCATGAGACATGAAAATTAATTGTTTAAGCAAAGATTTTTTGAGACGTTTAGGTTTTGAATGCGAATTGTTCCTAGCGTATATCTTCTACAAATACAATAAGTAATACAGGTGTTGCTTATAACTTGTGTGATTTTGAACTTGCTTCAGTTGATTTGGCAAAATACTATTCCTGAGTGAGTAAAAGAGTAATTGAGTCCGCAGCCTTCAAGCGCATGGCTGCAGCTGTGTGTCACCTCATTACTTTCCTTGCTGTCTTGGGATCTCTAATGACTGCAGCTGGTCAGTGTGCCGTGTCACCCGGCACAAGCTGTGTCACAGAGCAGCCACGAGCCCAGCTGGTGAGCACATCGCACAGGATGTTAGGTCAGTGCTGACTTAAGAGGGGAAAGGACTACTCATCAAACCCTGGGAGTGTGAAGTATTCTGTGAATTAGGACCTCTGTTTATGAAACGACTTCACCCACACTCCCATTTTCATAGAATCACTGAATCATAGAATAGCCTTCATCCTTTTTCTCACAGGGTGGTGTGACAGTTCCCTAACCTGAATTTTTGGAAATGAAATTAAAAAAGGGATGAATTTGACTTGCAGATATCCAAGACTTTCATATTTTTAATTAATATTTTGAAAATGTGTGCATATGTATAAAATCTCACATTTGCTTTATGGATAATTAGAAGTCCTCTGACTGTGTCCTCCTAAAATTAATGCCTTATTGGTCAGCTGAAATTCCTTTTGGACAGTACCGATCTGTCAAACCAGCCATAAGATTCCAAATCAGTTTCTTTCAGATCTTCAAGTGACTTAGCACTTGAGAGGGCTTGTTTCATTGCTAAGCCTGGAAACAGAGAGGATTAGATCACGCCACCTGAAGCTCTCCTTCCTGACACCTATGGAGAGCCCTGCCATCTGACTCCGGCTGTTGAATCGTGCTTGGCAAGCCAGGTATAACAAGTGACTGTAGTTGAGCAGTGTATTTTAGTACCTGTTTTTTCCTCTGGATTTTGAAATGTCAGAAAGTCTACTGAAGTTCATAAGCCTTTAAGGCACTGACACAAGAAAAGAAGGAATAAAAGAAACCAGGAGGGGGTCTGTGTTGCTTACGACATTTTGTGAGGTCTTTTACACCTGTGCAAAATGTCTGTAAAGAGACACTAAACGAACCCATTGCATTTTGCTTACCTCCTTTGCATGGGTGTAAATGATTAAACAAAATGCCAAGCAGTGGAGAATTCAGCATAATTAAAGTACTGTTTTATCTTGCTCTGCATGGCTTGTTCTATTAATATATGTTTGTGGTTAGGAAGGAACGCAGTCTCACTGCTAAAATCTGAAACTTGGTAAAGCATAATACGTGCAGTATTAATTTTGGTTTGACACCTGCCAAGCAAAGATCCTCACCAGCCAAAGGCATTCTTCTCAACCAGGCTCCATCTGTTGTGCAGATCTTCAGTTCTGCTATTTCTAACTAGTCAAGCCAAAACAAAAAGAAGAGCCAACTTAAAGAAAAAAATCTCTAAGAGGAATGAACAGTTTTATCAAGGCTAAATATAATGGCTTGTTGTCAGACTTGGTTAAAGTCCTGTAAGGCAAACATGTGTGATTAGTTGTGTTGTGTAAGAAAATAGTTCTTCATACTGGCAGTGTGATTTTTGTTGCTGCATGAAAGGAACATTGACAGCTAAAGTCCAAGCACATGATCTTATTGTTGAAATGTTTAGAAAGATTTCTTGGTAGGAAAGCTGCTAGTGAAAAATGTACTCGATTATTGTATTCGGCAGATAAACATCCTGAGGAGTCTGCTGTGATTCTTGCACTCAAAGGAGCAAGTAGTAGGATTAACACTTGCCTCAGCTCTTTGAAAGACAGATCAACCTATTTGAAATAAGCATTCAAGCAGCAGCTGTCAAAAGAAGTTAACTTATAATCCCCTGACAAAAGTTGCATGACGAGTTTGTCACCTGGCTGACAAAATAATCATTAATTGATCCAGTTGTCTTTGTTTTGCACTTAGAGTGGGTAAATTACTCTGTCAGAGCTGCCCAGCCCACCCGGGTGAACATTTGCCTCCCATGAAATCATGAGAAGTCTACTGCAAATATGAATGTGCTTTATGATCGTCATGACTTCATACAACCATCTGCAGGTTGTTAATTATTATTTGTGATAGCGTGGAGGAGAAACTTGACCGAGGGAAATGATTGCTCTGTGTGCTTCAGACTAATAATTAATGGATGAAAGTGTCAGGGTTATTCTCAAACTCCATTGAATTCACTAAGAACTGCAGACCATTGAAAAGTATATAGTAATCCGCTGGCATACTTCAGAATTTGATTTTTCAGCATGATTTCTAGAGTTGACTCTTAGCATGACTGCCAGCCTGTAAACTGGAGACTCTCGTCTCTGCTCTCTCAGGCTATCAGATATCTTTGTGCTGTCTAACAACGAGTTGCATCTGGCTTCCAAAAAAATGGTCATACTTCTTTCCGTGTAGCTTTTCAAGTCATATTCGTTCATTTGGAAAAAGTTCTTTGGCCATGGCTGAATGCTCAGTATTTGTATTTAAGCAGTTCTTCCAAGTAATTCCTGAAAGCTCAGGTGTTCCTCAGAACCTCCCAACCGAGTAGATTTATTTTTTTTCCTTAGTGTAGTGCTACATGCTGAACGTGTTCATGCATTTATACCAAAGGTATCACTGCGAGGATGACATCGTTGGCTGTGGTTTCAGTGCTGATACATATAGCTTATTTACTTACAACAATATAGAAATCTATAGCAAATATCAAGCGAATTTTACTTCCACTTCAGGACCTATAGCAGCATCAAAGGCTGCTAAAAATAAAAAAGTATAAAACCACAGTATGATTAAGTCCAGTGCAGTCTGTAACAGGCTAATCCTGCTTGAAAAGAGAGAAAATATTATAGTATGTTGTGTTTGTGTTGTCTTTGCATAGGCATTCGTTTCTTTGCATGCATCTGCAGCTACCATTTTATTTATGAAATTAATTATTTGATTTCATGGTATGCAACATCAGAGAAATATTAGGTGGGATTGTAATAAATTTTTTGCATGGAAAACAGAATAATATCCACACTATTAACTGCTGAAACCTCCTTCCCGCTCTTACCAATAAAAATCACATGAAGAAGTGAAAACCCAGTCTCCTTAAACCCAGGGATTTCTCCCTATGGCTGGAAAAGGGTGAAAGCTTAAGGCAGTATGAATTTATTTAGGGACTTCTCTGCCAATCTGTTTAACATGGGTTAATACTGAAGGCCATCAGTATAGCAGAGATCTGTGGAGGTACAAAACCTGTAAGAAAATTTTTTTAAAAGTTCAGGAAAACTGTGTAGCTACTGGAACTGAACAGTGGGAATACAATTGAAAACTTTTGTCATGAAATCTGAATGTTTATGTTTCAGGTTTTAGCAGTCTGCTTCCACATCCGCAGCTACTAGGCTGTCATTAGCAAGTGATAAAGAATATACGAATTAGCTGCTGGTATTGAGCCAAAATAGAAACATCTGCATTCTTGAATTGCCTGTATATTTATGAAATTTTATGTAGGCTTTTTTTACTGCCCTAGTACCCAAGATGTATTTAATGTCACAAAGTGTAGTGCTTTAAAGCTCACATAGGAGAAGAGATTGCCAACAAATGAAGATATATGTACTTCTTAATTATGTCAGTAATGCAGAGTCCCAGCAAGCTTTTGGCAGGAAGGAGCTGAATTTGGTACCGTGGGTGGATTCTGCTTCACTTAAGGGAGACCGTTTGAAGTTGCCATAGATTTGATTATCATGGGATCATGGTCACAATTTATTCTGCATGTTGGCTGTCCTAGTATTAGATTCCAATTTATTTAAAGTAAGACAGAGAACTTCCTGTCTTCTAATACAAGTCATAAAAAAACAGCACGATATGGAAGAATGCAACCAGTCTTAAAAATTTATTTCATATTTGCTTTCATTTTGATTAGTGCCTTTCATGATTTAATTACAAGACATGGAAATGTAAATTGCCATGATAGAAGTACACTTATGAGTAAGTGTTTTATGATCATTAATTTACAGTTTTTATTCATGCATATTCTGTATATTAATGACTGTTTGCATTTATCAGGCTAGAAGTTATCAAGCTACAGAAAATATACAATCCTGCATTTGTGAAGCATAACTGCAGCATATACTCAGATGAATATAAAATTCTCTGTTAAGTTTGTTTTACAATAGCGTGGTCAGTTGAAAAAAAATGTGCCACTTTCCAAACCCTTCTTTTGTTTTTCTTTTAATGTGCTTATGGTACAGAGTTCCCAGGCAAAGAACAGAGATCAGCACGCTCTTGGCAGTCATCGTGGCAGAGACCACGTATGGTGTCCACTAATAGCTTCAAATGGGATGAAGGACCCGTGAGCATCTCTTCGGTTGTGAGTAGATGCTACAGAGGAGGCAGCCAGTGCAGAGAAGTGGAACAAGTACCACAGTCTTCCACCTTGCTGCTACCCATGTAACTCACCACTCACATTTGGCAGGAGAGACAGAGAAACAGCTATGCACGTGCTACAAGCACAGAAGGCTGTACATCTCCATGTTATTTTAATCTTCTTCTGTAAATTACTTTAATCTGGTTGTATTGACTTTTTATATGGAAAGATATCTATAATGGGGTCAACTATCTGTCTTCAAATAGTACAGGATTTACAGTTCCATTTTTCTCACTCCTTGGTCAAACACTTTTTGAAGCCCACTGACACCAGGAGGCGGACCTGGTAGTTTTGAATAGTCTTTGGATGGGCTGTGTGATCCGTGCTGTTTGATAATGTATGTTAAAAATATGTATATGGTGATACATAGAAGAGAGACATTTTTTCGTGTTCCCTGGAGCACAATTATTTGGAGCTGTGGCAAAACACTAATGTTTCCTTGACAGCCTTTGAATCAGTCTGGTGTTTAATTAGCAACAATGACAACAAGAGAAAAAAACAAACCAACACACAAATTATATAGTAGGAGTTGGTTTCTGGATGGCCTGTTCTACTTTTTCCACTGATCAGCGATTTGAGCTTGGTTTTGGTGTTTAAACAGGTCCTGAATCAGACCCTTCTTAAGTCCACAGCAACGAAATAACCTTATAATGCTTCATGATGATGTTTAACCTGCACAGGAGGGAGTCGGTGCTGCATTCTCCATGCAGGCCTGCCAAGTGTTGTATATCTAGCATGATACTTTCCCATCTGGCACTCCAGTCATTGGTTGCCTCAGGTTGGCTTAGAGCTCATGAATTTGGATGTGCTGTAGGAAGGAAGTAGGCATTTGTCTGCAGTTCCACCTGTTAGGACAGGGTTGGGAGAGAACAGCTGAACAAGAAACCAGAAGAGCAGCCATACAAATAGAGGCCCACTGTCACCTCCCATCCCCTTTTCTAACAAATAAAGGCAAGCCACCCCCTACAGTTACACAGCACCTTCTGTTTATTCCACCCTTCTCACCAAGACCTCCACCATGATCTGGTCTTTGACTTCAGTGATCTGCAGCACCCACTGCAACCCCTCCAAATGCTCACTCTCTGCTTTCCCCTTCATCCAGCATCTCTGGCGGCCCAAGGGGGGCTGCAGCTCTCAGAAGTCTCCGATCTCTCTGTTAGTGGGAGCGTTACATACTTAGCTTCCAATTCAGGTTCTGCAACCCCACCTCACTTCTCTTGAGAGCCTGTCCCAACCTGATCTGCCAAGTGTTGTTCTGCTTCATGACCCACTTCTGCCGTTGTGCTCAGGCCAAGGCAATTTCACTTTAAAGCAAATATACCTGGTTAAGAGCAAGTTGTTTGCTATTGTGACATTCAGTCATTAAATAATTTCTGGAACATAACACAGCTGCCAAAATACACAGCACACAGTCTGGCAACTATGACCATGCCTGTGCAATACCCACTGCTGGGTCTGTGGCTCAGGTTAGTTGAACAAGTGTACTGCACTCTGAGGGGGCTGGAGGGAAGCAGAGCCTGTCACTGAGTTCTTTTTTATACATGTTTCCCTTTAGCCGAAGTGCCCCCGATAGCACTAGCTGCTGGCAAGTTAGCCACGATGGCTCTGTGGAGCTTCGAAGTCCCTTCTAATGCAATTTCCTATAGTAAGCAAGGCTGCCTGCCCCTCCACTGTGGGCCGTTGCATGTATGCACATACCCCTAGTAGCTTCTGAACCTGTTGGCCAACTTCAAGAAGCCTGCCTAGTTGCTGTATGGAGAGGAGCAATTTCATTAGTGTCTTGAGAATCGGTAAGCAGCTGGAGAAGTCTTGAAGCACAAGTCAGCTGTAGGACTTGCACTTGGGGGAAACAAGGTTTCTTTGGTTTGCTACTTGTGGAACTGCTTGATCTAACTTTAGCACTTCTCAGGGAAGAACTGTACTCCAGATGCCAGGAAAGATGATTAAAGAGGACTCTGAAATGCTTGCTTTGATCTCTTCAGAAATCATGAGCAGGATCTGGTAAGAGGGTCAAGTGAACAACAGTTAAGTGACTTGAGTCCAGATCACGGGAGGACTCTGTACACCTATCAGCAGGAGCTGCTGAGGCCAGATGCATGCCTAAGCAGTTACTCCTTTTTACAGTCCCATTCTGGTTATGGAAAGTCTGAAGCCCAGAATCACCTACCTGTTTCTGATGCGATTATATGAAAATTGGAGCATTTGCCTAGCATTGTTTCTGCTAACGGCTCCTGCATGCAGTTTTGCTCTGTTTCTGCATGCCTCTTGATTCCCAGGAGTTTTCTTTCCACCAGGCTCCATTCTAGAGGCTAGGAAGCATTCTTGACCCTTCCCAGGGAAATGTTTATGGTTTTTGCTAGAATGTTTTATCAGGAGAAAGGAAATGGAGTGTCCTGGTTTCCCAGGAACAGACCCATGGGCCAGACATGGCAGGCACGCCATGAGTAGCCCTGAGTTAGCTGGGAGATCCAATCAAGGCAGCTGATTCACAGGTGTATCCCATTCCACTTAATCAAGCTCATTATAAAAGGAGGGAGTTCACTGAGGGTGGAGTTCCTCTTCCTGGGGCTCTTCTCTCTTGGCCTACTGCTGCTGATCCTAAGGACCAGGCTGAGTAGAACCTTGTGCACTTTATGTTGGTGTTTAGATTAGTTTTGTTATTTCATTAAATCTGTTTCTACTTCAACCCATGGGGCTTCTCCTTTTTTTTCCCCGTGATTCCCCTTCTCAGCTGGGGAGGGGTCATTGGGTGGTAGAACAACTGCTACAGATTAGCCCTGGGTATACGCTAAATGTAGACAAGGAGCATGTCTGTGCATCTCAGCATTAGAGTGCATCTCAGAAAGACCTGGATTCCCATCTCCTCTTCTAGGGCTGCTTCTATCTTCTTATACAATGAGTATGTACATGGTCATTTCAATGGATAAAATACAGAACCAGCACTGGAAGCAGAGATGTCCCCAGAACATCCTTTACCAAGGGACAGACTTATTAGATAGTTATAAGAGGTGGGCCATTGTATCCCTGGCTCCCCAACTGTCTCCTGAACTGCCTGTGGAGTTGTCCTTGCAGAATTATGCAGCAGCTGATTGAGACTTTTTCAGCACTTTGGGTTAAGGTACATAATTTCCAGCAAAGTCCCTTTTACACAGCAAGGAGCAAAAGCCAGAAAGTTGGTTTTGTTTTGCATCATGTAAAAATGTATTGAGTGCATAAAGGAGAAGGCTCCCTGAAACTTCAACAGGTGCATTTGGTTGTGCACAGAGAAGTCATACTTACATGGAGAAGGGTGCCTTAGGCAAAACCGTAAGGCACTTTAGACTGCCAGCAGTTCTGAGGAATCATCTGGGTACTTTGCAGATCACCCAGAAATGTCTCAGCACTCTTCGTTGCTGTGTCCTAAGTTGGAGCCAAGCTCACCTGTTCCCCACTGCATTCCAGCAGCATGGGGCATGGGAGGTCAGTTCCTTGATGCTGATAAAGATTTTTCAATGGCAAAAGACAGGCTAAGAGATGATCTCAGCTTTTTTCATGACCTAGAGATGGTGATGAGAAAGCAAAAGAAAAAAAAAAAAAAATCTTTAAGTGATTCAAAGCCCATTTTCACTGGACTTTATCTTGCATTGTCCCACTTGGCACAAGTGGGATAGAGGTGGGATGTGTTTATTTTTCATCCCCCTGACTGTTGCAATATCTTCCTGGAGTCTTCTACTTAAAGCTGGAGAGGTCCTGAAGAAAAAGAAATGCAGAAGTGGTGACCAGCTGCCTTTGCCCCATATACAGCTTTGGTATCTGGGTTACTCTGTTTTGTCTGGTACATATTTGTGATACTGTCTATTTATAGCCAGTTCTGTTTCCTGTCCACACTCACCAGCACTGTCATGTCTCCCGGTCTGTGCAGTGGTCTGGAAGCACACACGTACACACAGGCCAAAAGCTGTCAACATCGTCTGTTTTTTTAACTGGGACAGCTGGAATAAGGGCTTGGGGTGGGTGAGCTTCCTTGACCAGTGAGAGATGGAGACAAGGAGAAGCATGTTCTCTCATGCTCCACCTTTGAATAGAAGGTGCTGGGGGTCTTTCTTTGCTTTGGTTTCAGCTCCAAAACCAGGGTGGAGAGTGTCCTCCCCACCTCCAGCCCAGAGAAAGAGGATTTTCACAGTCCCAAGCACCATGCCAGTGAGCTTACTGGCAGTCCCTGGAGAGCAGCTCTGCACCAGGCTGGCTCGCTTCCCAGCACAAAGCCGTTGTCAACTCGCCATTGCTCAGAGACTTAGTGGCTTCAGCATGGGCACCAAGCCTCTATATCTCTGCAGCACGCAGCTCTGGCACATTGCAGAATAGACTGTGTCCACAGCTGGACACGGTGTTTCACTCAGTGTGCTCACTGGAGGTGATCACCACAAATCACCTTTTCTGGGGAAACCCTGGAAACCCTGGTGGTGTCCCAAGCCCTGCTCCTTCCCGTTTCTGACAGTACAGTCCTTCTTTGCTAAGCTGGAGCATATATATAACATAAACACACACACCTTCACATCAGATCTATGTAAAGCAAGAGGAGCTTCGCATTTTTTGCAAAGCTGAGGTCTCAGTATCCTAAATGTACCTTGCAAACACATCTGCAGGGTCTGCATATTTGAAACGTTTGCTCTAATCTTGTTGCCCGCCTCAGACAGTTCCTGGCAAATGGAGATTATAAGTGAGGGTCTGTAGCGAACATAACTAAAAAAAAGGCATCTTTAGTGCTTTTGTAGTGTCTTCAAAGCAGCTTGGGTGCTGAGCATAGAAAACTCATTTCCCTTTTACCTGAAGTGCTGTTATGTTTATTAAATTAAGAGTGGCATTAATCCTAGAACATATCCAAATCCTTTTGTGAATTTGCATTTGTCATAACTAGACTATCTCACTAAATATTTCTCTATACCTCTAAAGAATATTGCTCATCATGTTATACTTGTGTCGGATTTTCCTCGGTGACTTTGTATCAGAGCTGAAAAAGAGCTATCACAGAAAATAAAATGGGACTAAAATAACAGTCCTTTGTGTTAAATTTAACATTTGGCTTCCATCCCAGAATTTTCCACATCCATATTAGAATCAGATGGTAGCATAAGATGAAAAGATTTCCTGGATGGATTTTATTCTTACTCTTATTAAAGGGCTGATAACAGGCTGAAGGCAAGATACTTGTTGTAGTAAAAAAATCTGTCTAATATCAAAGGCTGGATGGACAAGCTGACATGTATTATTGTTAGGCCTCCCTGCCTGATCACATTTCAGTATCATAAAATCATTGTGCTAGTGAACATGAAGTATAAAAATTCCAGCATGAGAGCAAAAGGCCCAGGCTGGCAGGTAGCACCCCTTCGGGCCCACTGCTTTACGCTTAGTAGCTGACCATGAGCCAGTGCAAGGGTTTCATATCAAAAAGTAGTGCTGGTGACAGCACAGTGTAGCTATATTGATTTTAAATTTTAGTTATTCTCAAATATTTGCATTTGTGAAAGGCACTGCCTTGGCCTGACTTCCCCGTGAAGCTGATATCATGTGTGGTGTGACAGCGTGGGGGAGCCCCACAAGTGTTGCTCAGCCTTCTTCAGGAGCCATGTATCCTCTGCACTGTCCCCGAACCAGCCACTTGTCCTGGGTTCCTTTGGCAATCTGGAGACAGAAAGATCAAAGGGTCTTAAATACTCTTCAGAAAGCAATTTTCCCTTTACTCAAAGCAGCTTTGTATAGTACTTATATATGACTGGCCTTAAATTGTAGAGACGTTTGCAAGCTCTGGGTATTCTATGCAAAACCAATTGCTTTTGATAAAATGAAAGAGTGGTGCTTTCTAGTGTTGCTGTTCTGCTGAAGTGGAGTCTGCGAGCACAATATTGGAGCTATAAATTAGATTTTGCAAAGCGGCTCTTCTGTGGGGAGTCTGCTGCTTCAGACCAACAGGCTGTAATTAGCGTTTTCTTGGGGATATTTTTGCTCTATTTTGACGCAGTATCTCCAGCAACAAAAGTAGAGCAGCAATTGCAGGCTGCATTGACCCTTCATTTCAGCCTGTGATCACAAGGGATATCGAAGAGCAAAAAAGCTTTACAGATATCTTATGCTGCTTTTCTAAATGCGCCTTTTTAAAGCAACCGGTATGTGGTTTGAATTTACAGGCAGAGAATCGTTTCACCAGTGCTGATGTTCACAGCATCGATGCCAACATCTGAGCTTATACCCAATGCTCCTTTTATGGTCAGTGGAGTGAAATGTGCGCGTTTAGGGGAGTAATTAGTCTGATCTGGTTTAGACATCTTTCCAGTGAGATGAATTGTATTGTAGAAGAGCCTATTTCTCTCCTTAGCGATAATTAATTCTAGTATAATTAGTTCAGGAGGGGCTATCTATGGTGAGGTGAGAAGGATCCCATATAGCATGTTTCTGAATAGCACTGTATTCTCGCTCTGCTATTGATACTGTTTGTATTAATGCTTTTTTTTTTTTTTGACATGATCAGATTACCATAGGGAATACAAAAAGGAATAACTTGTGTTTGTAAGAAATACTTGGTCCAGCCCCTGAGAGATTTTTCCTGCTGATCATTACAGCTATCTTAAGTCTTCCTGTGAAAGCCGTTTTGAGAGTTGTCTTGGTCCTGTCCTCCATGACTCAGGTACCGGTTCGATGCTAAACACCTCAGATGAAGAGTGCGTTCTGGGGCATGTTGGGTACTTGGGCAATACTGAAGGACATGAGGCAGAAGTCTCTGAGAGATCAAGGGACTTCCTTGCAGTCTCCTGAGAACAGCTTCAAGGAGGCCAGATGAACGGGGCTGTCGCACATACATGCCTGTTTTCAGGAATGTTACTACAACTAGGATGAGAGATAAGGAAGCATAATTTTTACTGGGGAACAGTGTTGATGCCCTGTTCATTTGAGCTCACCTGAACCACGCTTATGGGTTCATTCAAATAGAAGAAAAGCCCCCAAAGCTGGTCTCCTCAAGATGAGTTTGCCATATATGACAGGGCACAATGGGTAAGTAGTATCTTAGGAGGCAAAAGAATTTCCAGTGAACAGCCCTCAGAAAAAAAAAAAAAATTAAAAAAATACCTAGTAACTAAGGAATCAAAGTTATTTCTATATAAACAGAGTCATTGAATAGGAGTAATATGGTATTGTCTCATATTTGTCATTTGTCACTGTATCACTGGAGTGAGCAGACTGATTTTCAGAGAGTGATGGCTGCTGGAAGTGTGTTCCTGGAAAAGCTTTCTTGTTCACTATGCCAAAATCTATAGTTACTTTTGGAAGTCTTGCCTTTGGAGTAGAATTCTGGTATCTGGATTATTGACACCCAAAACCTCAAGGCTCCCTGTTACGGTCCACTGAGCATTAGTTTTCCTCTAATTAATCTTCTGGTTGATTTTATGTAATTAATTTTTCTAGGTGGCTATGTATTCTCTATGTTTAATTAATTCTTTCACCTCAGCTTTGCTAATTCCCTCTTTTCTCAAGGTCATACATTAATATTTGCAGCATTGCCTAGCGACATGTGTATACATTCTCTTTTTCTTCTTTTTTTACAGATGTAACTGAAATTGCACCATCTATTTTGAGGAGTTCCCCAACAGATCAGCAGTTGAACAAACTTGCAAGGAGGCTGGGACCCGAATGGGAGCATATAGTTCTGTGCTTGGGTTTGTCCCATACTGACATCTATCGATGTAAAGTCAATCACCCTCACAACCTGCAGTCACAGATTGTAGCTGCGTTTGTCCTGTGGAGACAGCGTTTGGGGAACAAAGCAACAATCCAAAGACTGCAAGCCAGTCTGGTGGCAGAAGAAGTGGATCCTTCTGTGATACAGTACATGCTTGAGTGAAGCCTTTCTACTGACTGGGAGCTTTCAAGTACTTAGTTAAATTAATTAAAGAGGATTCACTGAAAATTATATTGATCTGATGCCTCAAACTGGAAAAAGTAGGGTTGGGAACTGTGGTTTTATTAAGCTTAAACATTCCAGTTTTCTGTGGCATCTTGTGACTTGTAATTCTTTTCATGCCAGATTAATTTTTAGCAGGCATTAAAAAATGGATCACTCTTTTCTGTTTGCTTTTGTACTATTCCAGTGGGGATATAGCGTGACACTTAAAGTCCTTGCAAGCAGGAGGCCCTGCAGCGAGTTCAGCAAGGTTTCTGGTTTCATTG
This sequence comes from Podargus strigoides, assembly GCA_028020825.1. Lineage (NCBI taxonomy): Eukaryota > Metazoa > Chordata > Aves > Caprimulgiformes > Podargidae > Podargus > Podargus strigoides. The sequence continues at coordinate 121,806,562 of CM051663.1, read as the reverse complement.
CAGGAACAACACTTGGTTTAACCTATTTTCTGGACTATGTAGGAGCCTTTTTTACTGCTGTTCCATGCTAGTTCCCTGATATCCCAGCAAGAAATGAGAATAATCACTAAGTTAACAATTTTACAACAGTTATTGCAGGTGGCTAATTTCACGTTTAGAAAAGTTTTAGCACATACAGTTTCTTGCTAGGATAGGTGGCTGCCACCTTAATCTGCCTTTGAAACTGGCCCTCAGTGGAAGTAAAAGGAACCTAGTGTGCCTGTGAGGGTTTCTCCTGTCATTATTCGATGCATTTCTGCAAGGAGAAAGGTACCATGCACCTATGCTGTCTCTTAGCATAGCATGGGTGGGGAGTTCCCAGTAAGATACACAGTAGAAAAGTGACCAGAAGATAGGCAGGAGACAGCAAAGACAGGAAGAAGGAGCCTAAAAAATGAGACAGCTTCTCAGTTGTCCATATTTGTCTCTGCTAATAAACTGGGAGACAACGTGGTGCCTGCCTAGTCTTTATGCTATGCTCTGGATGCAGGCAATCTTGTTTCACAGCTTTACTCCTAGGTCAAGTGTCATCGACACCTTTCTCTGACAATCACATGACCAATGGGCTACTGAAGCTTGCAGGTCCTTTTTGGTCAAGATGAACTCCCCACTGCTTTCCTTCCAGCTTGTGCCATCCACCAGGCTCTTCTGCTTTCTGCCAGCTTTTCTGCACCTAATGGGGGCAACTGGCACACTCCTGTCTCTTAATTCTTTGCCAGCTGTAATTCTACCACCAGTGGTGATTAGATTTTATCCAGAACGGTAAAGCTTGGGCTTTTCTCCTTGTTCTCTCCTGTCAAGGAGTTTTTCTTCCTGCTGGCAGAAACCACTGAGGTTTTCGCTGACAAGGTAAGTGGGGATCAGTCCACTGCATCCAAAGGCAGTGGAAGTGACCAGCTGCTCTCTGAGGCCTGGTAAGAGGCAGAATATGTTTTAATTCTCCCTAGGCAGTTTGCTGTACAGCAAATGAGGAACAAAATCTGAATACAGGGTTTCCAGGTCTATTTATGAGCAAGTTCTGGTAGACTTTTATCTACAGAGTATTTGCCAAGTAACTTCCCATCCCACAAGATCTTCCCCATATAATTTAACAGCTTAACAACCTTGTCAGAAGTATTTATTGGGGCATGAATGAGCTTTACTGCCTTTATTTTTTCTTTAAATTCTTCCTGTATCCAGATTTTGGAAGACATCTGGGAAATTAGGAAAAACAAAAAGGACACCCTGTCTGCCTTGTTTTTCAGAAGCATGGAAACAGAAAACATACCCTGGCAGGATGAGCTCCTACAGGGCCCAGAGCAATCTGGTGGTATTTTGGTTTTAATCTCCTGTACACAGTTCTGACCTTCAGCAAATCATGATCCTGTTACACCTCACTCAGATCTTTACTAATCATATCCTATTATGGCTGCTTACAGAGTTTAAGTCTATCAACAAATCTCAAATAAGCAACATAAATCAATTTAGGCCTTGGGATTTATTTATTTTTCTGTTTCATCATGCTTTAATGCCAGCATATTCTTTTTTGCTTGAAAACTATCCTAGAGCAGGTGTACAGTCATTTGGCAAATTCAGATGACCATGCCCAGCTCGGGGAGTCTGTTGAGGACTCTGAAGCAATTCTGCCAGTGAGATGGGCTGGAGCATGGTCTGCACATTAGGGAAGAGGGGCAAAGCAGTGTCCCTGGCAGCAGTTTGAAAGAACAAAAGCTGGAGATGGAAGAAACTACTGAAAACATGATTTAGAGAAGAGGCTGGCTCCCAGTCACATAGATGCAAGTACCTTACCTTGTTCTGAGCCAGCATGGAGCAAGTTGTAACACAGACTGGTCCCCCAGGCGGTCATCCTCATTTCACCCAGTCTGAAGGCAGTGCTCTGGCAAGGCAACCAGTCTGGGCAGTAGAGCAGTGTAATGGGAACACTCACGGGGCCCTCATACCTTCCTCTTTGCTTGAACTTTGTTTTTTGTGTTCTTCATTTGTAAGACCAATGTCAGGTTATCCATAATTAATATATTTAGGGTATTTTTAATGATTAAGAAAACAACCTGAAGTAGGTATGAAGTCTCATGGTAACGAAGTCATCTTTGCAAGCCGGGTATCCTTGTGTATGGGCCACTGGAAACCTGATGGGTCGCTATCATATCACATAATTTCTCCATAGTCTTTAAACTGGTCTTTAGGTGGACTAAATTCTGCATCCCAGCAGGGGTGATGAAATGACAGGAGTCATGGCTAGACAAGGAATTTAAAACCTGGCCTCTTACACTGCAGAACAAAGCAGTTAATTCATAATTTATAGTTACTTTCACATTCCCAGGCCCTAAATTAATACTGTAATACTTGAGTTGCAAATATTGAAGGGAGAGGTTTACTTATTTTATGAGACTGTTTCCATTGCTGTTATTTTTAAATTCATGGAAATGTTCCTATTAGACTCTTCAGTTTTATTAAAGCTTGTTTTTGCACCACAGTGGATTTTTCCATCCACTTAAAAATATTTTTCTTCTGTATGTAATGCTTTATTTTGCACAAGGATGCAATTAAGACAATTTAATTCTTCAGATGTATAGCAAGGCTTCTTGTTCTCTCTTAGGACAGCCAAAAGATCTTAAAATGTTTATTCTTCTCTGGCTAATTTGGGAGCAAATGTTATTTATTTAAATCTCACTCATAGACAAGCCTGCAACTTGAGTATTGTTTAGGAGTGAGGCAAATCAGTGAGTGAATTTCCCCACCTCTCCCTCTGCCTCAACTCCCTTGCACCACTAGTTTGGGTGACAACAGGGAGCTTGTGCAGGGGCTTCTGTGCCCTCCTGGACTGGTGCACGGGGTGGGCTGATAGCCAGGGCAGCCCCCCAGCAAGGACTTGTCCCTTTTGCATGGCTCATCACTTACAGTGAGTGGCGTGGCCACACCATGCTTGGGGCTAGTGCATGGGCTCAGGGGCAAAGGTTAGCCAGCAGCAACTGTTCTCTGGTGTGTTTGGATTTCTTAACTGATGTTGAAAAAGCCTTTCTAGTGAAAATGGTATTATTGCTGTCTACTTACTTGTGGGAATGTTTAGGCACCCTGAGAGAGGAAAGCATAAAGGTTGCCCCTGCTGGACCTTCCACTGAAATGGGTGGCTTAACTTCTTGTCCTTCTTGATTTTCTTCCTTAGCCTGTAACAGAGACTTTGAGATCCCATTTAACTTTCCTAAGTGGTAAGTAGACTTTATAAAAGCTGTTTTGTACTCCGCAAGTACAGGTGGACTCTTAGCATAGGCAAGGTCTAAGAGCACTGCTTCCCACCTATATAAAGAGACACGGATGATCACAAAGGAGGGATCTCCTCAGGGCAGGACCATGTCAAGGAGGCTTTACGGGTCTCCCATTGAACAGTGGCTGGAGTGTAGAGTACAACTAAAATGCAGTCATCTTTGAGTCTCTTACTCCCAGATGATGCAGAGGAGATTTCCATATTGAGACATGTGTTATGATAATCATTGATGTATGGAATAAAACATTTTGCGAAAGGCTGTAAAAATAAACAAAGTCATATTATATTCAAAGTACATAAAAGGCACACTCATCTGATGCTAAGTGTGGTCATGCTGCCAGTTTAGTTTCTTCCTGCAAATAAAGAGTCTCTGAGAGCTAATCTGTTTATAAGGTTCCACATTCTCCATAAAGTCAAGGCATAGTAGAAGTAGAGCTGAAAAGGCAGTTCCTAAAAGCTTTGTGTATTTACAATGTATATGCAAGAGTTTTGTCCAGATTTCACTAAATGAAAAGAATTTTGACTTTCCAGGTGTCTTTCCATTACCTGATAAATACACCTAAAAATAAATGCAGTGATTTGGCTTTTTGTTTTTTTCGCCTGAATACAGTGTCTTTTTAAAACTGATTTCCTGAGAAAAAGGAACACTTGCCGGAAGTGGAAATATTTCAAAATATCTTTTCAGATTAAAAGGAGAAGTGTGTGTTGTAGCAGACTTCACTTCTGAACCTAGCATTTCAGTTGTGAAAAAAGATGGCAATTTCCCTTTGAAGCTCTTGGGGAAAGCTGAATGATCAGTAGAGCTGATAAAGGTGCAGGAAGACTCCCGGCACTCCTGCAGCAGTGACTGCGTTAAAATGTCTGTACGTGTTACAGATACCTTTTCTGACACTGATGTCTGGTCCAAGCCCCAACAGCAAAGGGACAAAAAGTCTCTTATTAACTTCAATGCTCTTTGGATTAGGCCTTTTTTAATTGGAACCCGCTGAAGCGTGGTGCTTTTACTACCTCCCTTTGAAAAGCAGTCTTTGTGGATTTGAGGCAATAAAAAGGGAAGGGGTTTTTGTGGGTGGAGTAAGCACTCTAGATTATGGGGTCCTCTTTTCACTGCCTGAAGTGAATAGTGCCTACTTTGCACTATTCACTTCAAAGTAAGTGTCATGAGAAAGGAAAAAGACCAGAGGAGTAGAGCCATTCAGAAAAACTATCGGTATGTTTCCAAAACCAAGATCATTTTGAGTTCTGGAATGTGAATAATCCCCTAAGAGGTAGGATTTGATAGCTCAGAAGATTGATAATGGGTTCATGGAGTTTTCCAATTTGAGATCAAGGGTCCAAACCCACATTGACCCAAAAGAAACACAACCTAGTGGCAGTCTGTGCAATAAGAACTGCACACTTTCTTTTTTCTATCTTGAGGACTTTCATTTCTGACCTATGCAGCACCAGCCCGTGCTATCATACTTAGAAAGGGGCATAGAGGATTGTATAAGGCAAGTGCTCGAACTGCACTCTGCCCAGAAGAGAGGCAAACCCATTAGAACCTGGGAGGGCAAAGCAGGCAAGGTGAATTGTGAACGCTCACATGTTGTGCACGGAGAGGCTGTCACCTTCCTGGGATGTCACCCAGAGCTCCTCCACAATGGCAGCAAGCTCATTCACAAAGAGAGGACACACAGAGACCTCCTTAACAGCTCCTTGCAGCACATGCTCAGAGGCTGTTTTCATTTGCTGGCTAGTCATTACTCTCCTGCAAGTGCTGTCATAGCCCTTCCTGAGGAATGTGTGTCTAGGCATAATATTTAACTGCCCAAAGTCCTGTTTCTGCATGACAGTCACCTCCATGACCAGGCTCAGGGCAGGGTAGGGCAACACCTTAGCTGGGAGCACTGCTTAAGCACAGCTCCCCTCAGCAATCTTTCTAGTTGAAGATCCATTTCCCAAGAGTTATTTTCTGATTACCAACGCCTTTTTTTTTTTTCTTAAATTCAGAGCTGATCAAGCACTTGCTTCCTGGTTTGATTTCTGTGCTGGTAGAGTGAGTTTCACCCCGTGATCGAGGTGCTTGCACTTGGCCATTCTGCAGCTGTAAGTCAGCCTGCCCCATGGCATGCAGCTCAGCTGTGGGCCTCAACATAGCCCTTCTGACTTTCAAAATATGCAAACTCTTCTAGCACCTGGGACATCTGCATGTTGCTGTTTAGTGAGATTTCAACCATTAGCTATTATATTTTTATTGACTCTAACCTTCCATCTTTATCCTGAAGGGATTCATTGCAAACTAGAGGGGGGCTATTTTTTTGCATGCATGCTGAACACCGTTCCCTAGGAAGCAGACATGTGGAGACTCTTACACTCCTTTGATGTTAATTTTGATTTTTTTAGTGATACTTTATCTGCCAGGAGGGTGATGTTTCCCAGCTCACAACCCTGTGGACTCCAGGAGGGGGCTGGGAGTGTTCCCACTCAGCTGAGGCCCATTGGGACGAGCCCACAACCATATTTTGCCTTTGTGGTACCTTAACAGGAGTGGTGCTGGGGATGCATGGCACATTTATTGCCCTTGAAAGCCCAGTGGGCACCCAACAGCCCTATGAAGACATACTAATGGGAAAATACAATTTTCAATTATCTGAGCAGGCAGACCTCAGTGATACTGCCTTTTATGACGTAATTTTATTTCTATGGACACATTTGCTAGGCTTTATTTAAATAAGAAAGCAATTGAATAACTAGAGCATGTGGAGACTACTGATAAGGATCCGTCTTTCAGGTTATAAAACAAACTGCATAGCAAGTGCTCAATTACCCTTCAAAATGCTTAAACAACACCTTTTGTTCAGATTTCCATCTAGAATTACCTCCCAGTAAGTTGCCTCCCAGTAATTTCCAAGAAGCAGTGTGCGATCAGCACACACCCCTGTTCTGGATAATAAAGACTTCTGAGAAAAATCTCAGGATTAACGAACAAACCACGTAGGGACTTGGGAAATCAAGCCTTCTGAAGGAATTTTACTTGCCTTGCACTGAGCTTGCTGTGCTGTCGGGTCTCATGTCTGCATGTGAAATGAACCTCAATAATTACTTATTCTTCCTCTCCGTAGCTAGTTGTGACTTTCCAACATTTGAGAAACCACTTCAGGCCGATACAGACTTCCGATGAGTAGAGTTCGACGAAGGCATAGCAAGCCTGAGATGATTATTTACTTAGTGCGTGCTTGGGGTTTGCTGGCTGAGTGAGTGGCCATTGCACAGTGAGCAGGGTGGAGCGCCGAAACCTCTGCAGAGCAGAGAGAGCTCTAAGCAGCACAGGCATGCTTCTCGGCCACGGTGCAAAGCGTGTCAACACGGGCCTTGAAGAGGTGACCAGAGGTTTTCTTCGTGATACACACACAGGTTTTCTCACTCAGCAGCAAGTATTTGGGCCCCACATAACTCTAAAAAAAAAAAAAAAAAAAAGCCAACCCTGAAACTAGCTATCTGAAGGAAGAGCCACATCTTGCCTGCACATAGAAGCAGGAAAGAGTAATAGCAAAGATCTGAAGAAAAGCAGACTGAAAACAAAGCGCAGAGTCTGGCTGGCCAGCCTGTTGTGAACTCGAGGACTATGATTTTTCTGTTGTAGCTGCAGACTGGGCTCGGAGTCACGGGTTGTCAGCTTCTCCACTGCCATGTCAGCTCGGGGCTCTGGTGAGTCAGCCCCCAAGCGCCTGGTAAAGATGGAATAGCAAACAGGTCAGAGAGGGACAAGTGTGCATGATCATATAGAGGCCAAGAATAAAGGGATCAGGAGGGAATGAGCTCCAGAGCTCCCAGAGGGCTCGCTCCCAGCACCGCCTCATCCTTGGCAGTGCCCCGGGTCCCTGATTGCTCCCCATCCCTGCCACGAGGCTGTGCATCAGGAGATGTGTCCTCTGACACCAGCAGATGCCACAGCAGGTAGGATTTTTCTTTCTCTCTTTTGTTATTTTCCCAGGCAGACACAACCAACACATCAGATTCCACCCTGAAATCCATCTGACAGGCTGGCTCCAGGTTCAACGTGCTTTCCTAGAAGGGGCATTGCTCAAAGGGCAGGCAGCTGCGATTTCCAAAAGCTAATCCCATGAGGCGTGCATCCTGGCGAGGTGACAAGCCATGAGCGACTGAAGCAAAGTCGTCACCCGAAAGAAATGCCAGCAGGCGCCTGGCCAAGCACAGCCAACAGCAAACGCTTCTGGCCATGGCTGCCGCCTACCCAGAGCTGCCCAAAGGACATGGGGCCACCACCAGTTCCCTGTATGGGGAAAGTGCGTGCTGGGACAGTGTTGGGACATACACTATACAAGGGTTGGACGATGAGGCTCAGCCACCCCATCCAAGGCCTCCTGATGGCTTTTGGGCTCAGGTCTGGGGACATGTTTAACCACCCAAGCTATTGAGACCAGTTCTGGTGGAGCTGGAGGGTGTCATGGGAAGGTCAAGCTCCATCAGCAGGAGAAACCTGCCTGCTGCTCTGAGGCTACAAGGGGCTCACCCAGCTCTGGTGCGGGGCTGTGAGTCAGTACACAGCCTTGCCTCAAGAAACTGGCAAATAGCTGGTTCCTTGGGGACTGAAATAAGTCAAGAGAAGCATCATCTGCTTCAAAACCTCTCTGGAGTGTCTCATCTTAGAAACGCAGGTTGCTCTCCTAAGTGTTTTAAAACAAGCACCTTGAGCACGGAACCATAGAATCGTAGAGAGTCATAGAACGGTTTGGGTTGGAAGGGACCTTTAAAGGTCACCTAGTCCAACCCTCCTGCAATGAGCAGGGACATCTTCAACTAGACCAGGTTGCTCAGAGCCCCATCCAACCCGACCTTGTATGTTTCCAGGGATGGGGCATCCACCACCTCTCTGGGCAACCTGTTCCCAACTTGGACAAGAGGAATGGGTGAGTGCTGGGCTGCTCACTCCTCACAATGCCCCTTTGTTGTATGACTGAGGTGGGCCCAACCCATGCTCACAGCCAGTCCTGCTCAGCCTCCCCCATCATGGACATTCTCAACCTGGGCTTGCGTGGATCCTCAGGGTGGACCATAGTGGCTCATACTTCTGATGAGCCCAGGAGAAATCTGGCAACAATGACTGTGGCCTGTTGAGTTTGAGCTATTCATGCAGTGGTGAATGCCACTTTCCCTGGAAAACAGCAGTGTTTATCACTAAAAAAGCCAGTATTTCTCAAATAGTGCCACTGTGTTCTCCTGTACTTGAGCATGGTGGCAAGTGCTTATGTTTTTTAACGGCCATTGCAGCAACAAAATAGGAGTGCTGCACAGAAGTAAGAAGTGCAGCTGATCAGAAGCAGCACTGCAGGGTTGCCTCGTTCGCTGCTGTGAACTCTCCTGGGAACATGAGCTTGGAAAGAGGAAGAGAAAAAGATGAACAACACCATTTGACAGTGGCTATAGCTAACATGACAGGAAAAATCCAGACCTAGTGTATCAGAGTTGAGCATATGGCGTAACAGAATTGCTCATCTGTTAAGCATTACTAAATGCTTACTATACTAAGCATTGCCGATCTCCAGGAAATGTACCTAGGTGAAGCTGAAGATTTTTAAATCTAAAACTGATGGCATAAATCAAACCCTTCTCAGGCTCCTGCAATAAGAGGAGAAAAGGAAATTGCTTTTCAGCCCAGAAATCATGCTCCTGGTAGCTGATAAACTGGCTGTGACTCCCCACAGAAGGCACGATGAATAGCAAGAGAGCAAATATCACAACTATAATGAGCCTTCTAAGGGACACAGGGAGTGACAGCAGCTGCTGCTGGAGGAATCTGGGGCCACGGGAGATCCCCTTGGGACGGAGGGCCGTGGATGGGAGGGGAAACTGCATCTATGGGTAAGGGCTGTAGGGTGCCTGGAGTGGAGGTGCTTAGCATCCCAAGGCTTTCCTGTGTCACTTTAATGCTGACCCTGGAACCAGAAAAGATAATCTGAGGAAACACAAAAGCACCGATACATTTGCACCATGCCAGCCAAAAAATGAGCTGAGGCCTTACTGAGGTCACGGGTGAGGGTGTGATCCTGAAGCAAAGTAACACCAACATCAGAGCTGATCCCTGTCACATCCTTTTATAGTCAAGGGAGATAAGTAGGCACCTTTTGGGTGCAATTCATCTACCTTTTCTTATGTTTTGGCTAGGATGAGATGAATTAACACCCCAGTGTCTATAATCAATGCCTAACTCAGCTGTAGGTATGTACCTTCATTGAGATGAATCCCATCCCTTGTGTCAGATTAAATCAATCCCACCCCACAGTCCTGATTTTTGAGACAAGGTGCTTTCAGCTGCTGATGGGTCTGGCTGCCAACACTGACAGGCCCTGCGGTAACACTGCCACCTTGCCAGCCGTGGAAGTCCCGACAATGTGAGTTTCAGGGAGGCCTTTCAAGGGGTAATAAATGGTTTGTGTATCCAATAAAAGGAAATTCAAATTGCGTAGACAAGCTTCCCTGGAAAAAAGACCTACTTGGTTTGTATAAACAGTTCACACACAGCAAGAGAGATTCTGGAACAAAACGCAGCCTTGTAATCCAGTTCTAGCCCTAGCTGTGTATAAACACAGAGTGGATCTCTGCTACAAAAAATAGATATATCGGAGGAAGCCAATAAAGATGAGGGCGCCTAACAAAGGTGATGAACTACCAAATGGTATGTTTTGCCTTGACCGAGATACTTCACTGTCTGCTTTGTGAAGCACCCAAGCAAAAATGTTCCATTTTGCACCTTGTGGAAGGTTTGGTGGTTTGGTTTGTTGTGGGTCTTTTTCCCCTCTTTGTTGCTAGAATTTTAAAAGTTTGAATTTGGAATAGTCTTGCATTTTCTCATGTCTATGTGTCTCACCTCAGTGCCATTAAAAGTCATGACACGTAATAGAGAAACAGCTGTGCAGGAAACTTCAGGCATCTGTTTAATATTAATTGCATGTATTCCTAAAAAGTCATAGAATGTTTTTAACATTTCACTGCACATCTGGTGCGTCACTGCTTGGGGGGGGTGGGGTGGGGTTAATAGATTTTATCTGTGAGTCACTGAGAGTTATCAGCCACAAGCTGGCAAGTCAGTGGGGAGATACACAGGTAAGTAAAATGGAAGAGACATTTCTCAATAGCTTCTAAAAAACCGCAGCTCTGAACAAAAATGACAAAGCAACACTGACTATTAGCTGCCTGTCAGCAGACACTAAGCTATGGCAAATCTAGGTTTAGGGAAGGAGAGCACATTCTATTAATAAACACTGTATGATTTAAAAGGTGTATCTTCCATGTGAATCCTGTCCGAAACTGTAAGCTAGGATTTCTTTCTCAGTCAGAGGAGGATGAGTTCTCCTGCAGCTAGTCAAAAAAACACAACTTGTCCCCTTCTGCCACACCCCTTCCCCACTCTTACCCTGACCTACCTGCATTTCACCATGGACTACTTTTCCTGCAGACTTGGCAAGTCTCACATTAAAGTGGTCTCTTGAAGGTCAGGTGAAAGGTGTGTTCTTCAGCCTGACACAGCCCTGCAAAACCTCCAGCTCCAGGAGGTCCTCCCACTGCTCTGCCCTGTGCTAGGCCTGGGAACCCTGGAGCTGCAGCCTCCCCCTGCCACCAGGGGAGCCCCAGAGCCTGGGGAAGGCACAGTAGCTGGTCCCACCAGCACCCATAAGCTTCTGAAAATTATGCAAAGTCTCTGAGAATATTTTTCTGAATGGATGAATGAATGCTGGATAAAGGATTTTTGCATATTTTTCTGTATGTCCATCCACTTGGAGGCAAGGACCCCAAAGAGTGTCACTATGAATGACTCCTTTTTTATTTTAGAGATCTTTTTTCAAGAGCTCATCTTAAATACTGTGCATGACAAGGTGTTTCCCACTGTCTGCTGTTTGAAATATTTGCTGAGTGGTGACAACCAATAATTAAGTCAGTAACAAATGATGATTTGTGATGTTTATTAAAGCCTCAAAAAAGGACTTGAAGGCATAGATTTGGAAAAACACAGCTTTGTCAATGTTATGGAGCAGGTGCATCCCACGGCGAGCTCAATTTAGAGAAATACAGCAGTAGGTCTACAGCGCACGTGTGCCTGGGGTTATCTTCAGTGGATGAGAGGACCCACAGCAGGGCTGGGGCACGGGAAGGAGGGAGGGAAGCCACAGGCAAAGCTCTCATCCCAACATGCTGCAGCAGGCAACCACACCCACGCATAAGAGGGTGTCTATAGGAGAACCGTTCCTCAGTCCCACGCTTTGGAGGTGGAGAGTAAAGCCTAAAGAGTAAAGGTGTGTTCCTGCTCTCTGCTCAGAAAGGGCTACAACTTTCTCCCTTTGAAAGGGCTTCTCTAAAATGAGCCTTTCATTTCATACCTTCCCCTAGCTCTGGGGAAAGTCCTTGTTTGGGGCTAAACTTCATGGTTGGTTACTGTGTTTGTAACGGAGTCAACAGCCATCAGTGCCATGGTCATCCTTGGGAGGCTTCTAGTTTGGAGTGGGTGACCTGGGTGCCCCAGCGGCTGTGAGATCATTGTAGCCCCCCCTTCAGACCTCTCTGCTCACCAGTGAATGGAGGCAGTGATTTTACTTTTTCCTTGGAAAAAATGCTTTGAAGTTTTCAAATGGGGAAGATTTGACATCTAAGAGCGAGTGTGAAGATGTGAAGTGGGTGTGCTCCAGAGGTGCGGGGACTGAGTGTCTGTTGCATGTTCACCCATTTGCATTGCTAGCACAAATTGCACCTTCCAGTCCTTATTTTTTCCTGCCTTAAAATACCTCTGCAGTTGTATGCTAAACTAGTTTTAGGAACCCACAGCCTAGAGAGGATGAGCTCTGGGCCACTGGGAATCTTGGAGGGGGCAATAAGGGGGAACTCAAGCAGCAGTGGAATCCACGATGCAGAAGTGGGAAAGGGAAGGCCTCCGCCTGGGGACCCAGCAGGTCTGGTGCCAGCTCTGGCAACTGTTTGAGCCAAGTGTGTTTTGTCTTGATGTTTTTACAGATACAGTTGAAATTTAATTCCTGGCAGAGATCAAGTATATTATTTGTGGACAGAGTTGAAGGGGGGCAACACAGAACCTGCAGAGCATTATTAAAAAATAATTTTAGGGAACAACTGCATTCACAGGCTGCAGAAGAGAAAGAAAAAGTTCATGGGACTCAGGACAGAGACTGTGTTTAACCTGCAGCCTAAATGCAGAGGCAAGGGTGGCTCTTTGCACCACATCTCAGCTGAGCACCTCAATTGTCCCTCCTGGCCCTTATCCACCTCATGCTGCCAGGGAGGGACACGAAGACAAGCCCTGCTCGTGCTCCTCTCATGGGACAGGGGCAGGGAGCATTACGTGGCTGCTGCTGCTGGTATCAGCGTATACCTGCTGAGCTATGCTGGTACAGAAGCAAAGATCTTTTAATGTGATAAGGAGCTGTCTAGGCCAGAATTAAACCCAGCCAGCCATGCTAAATCTGGCTGAACATGGGGAGAAAATAACTGATGTGGGCAGAAGGGCAAGCCTGACCCTGGAGCTAAGAGGCAGGGGGTACCCGAGCTTCCTCTGCAGCCAGGCTGGGGCGAGATGCCGCAGAGCCGGGCTGTGGCACTTTGCCAGGAACAATCTTGCATACTTTTCTAAAACAGAGCAACTTTCCTCCATGGCTGATGCCCTGAGGGCACAACCCCTGGCACTCTCCACATGGTAAGACTGGTAAGCAGATGCTGGGGAGGCTGAATGCCTGCCACTGCTTGCAGACCCTCCCAGCAGCCACTGTCAGGGCCGTCCCAGCACATGGCAGCCCTTCCTTGCACTGGGTGGGAGTGCCAGGGAGACATCCTGACCTGCCCTGGCTCAGGCTGGGTTGGAATCACTGTCCAAGACCTTTTCCTCAGTTAGAAAGAGGTGCCAGGATCTGCCCCAAGATCAGCAAAGGAAGTAGATCTCGCCAGGGCAATCACAACCAGGAACAGGTTAAAGGCAGGAGAAGTGCTGAAGAAACCACACAACATGGATCTTTGTTTTTTTAACTTGCCGACGTGCCTCACCTTAAGCAACTTTCTCCTAGCATGACTTCACCCTGTGCTTCCCCACTGCTGGCAAACAGCAGCACGCTGCAAAAGCTAAAAGCCTGTCTTGGGCACATTCCGCAGTTCAGAGGGACAGCCAAAGGGGACAAGGGGGACAGTGTGGTCTGACAGCTCGTGTTGCCACACTCCTGGCTGCCACATGCACATGTGTGTGTGTGTGCACAGGATTTCCACTGCACCAGCATGCGTGTACAAAGGGGCAGTGCTGTAAGTTACAGTCTGAGGACATTTGCCTTCATGCAGCAATTGTTCTGGCAGCGCAGGACAATCACAGCGATGCTGCCAAGAAGGAAATACACTTTGATGCAGAGCAGGTTAGGTGCAAGACTGGTGCACTGCTGAAGCTGGGGAGGGGAGGATGCCAAGGTGGTGGGGGGCCTGGGCATGGTGCAAAGGCAAACACCAAGCTGTTGCAAGAGAGGGAGCGAGCAGCGCGTAGCGCGCAGAACAAGATCTGTTCAATTCCATCAGTCAGCACTCTCTTCCAGAAGATGACCTATTGAACATTTCCAGGAATAGCTGTGCCAAGCCTGTCAACTGTTTCTTGGAAATACACTCAAGAAGAATGGCTTCCTTCCAGTACGGATCTGCAGAAAGCCTGGACTGGATCAAGGCTGCAGTCAGACGCCGAGATGGATGACATCATTGCAGCGGCTCTTCCAGGAGCAGGGCTGCGGGGGGAGGTGGGGCTGCATTTTCTCCCCCCTTCTCCTCTTCCTTTCACATCAGATGGGGACAATGCAATGTAGGGGGAAGGGGTGCTTTTTGCATGGATCGACTCAGCTCACTGGTGTGCTTACCCTGCCTTGCAGTCTCCAGCAGTGAGCAGATAGGAAAACTTGCAGTGCTGCACGCGACTGGGATGTCAGCCCGGCACACAGCCTACCTGGGCCTTTCCATAGGCAATCACTGGCATCAGCTGCCAAGACCGGCACAGGCCCCCACAGTCATAACTCAGCATGGTATTCTTGGTATTCCCTTATCGCTTTATTGCTGGAATTAACACAATAACCTGAAGTTATCACTATGGTACTGAGGTTTCACTCCCTGCACCAACAATTGTGTGGGTGGTAGGGTGGGGAGCAGGGTTGAAATGTGCCTTGGGAAGGCCCTGTCAGGGTGGCCCTGTGCCAGCTGGAGGGTCTCATCAGCTCCAATCAACCGGCAGCGAGAGGGGGTGTGAGTTGCAGGCAATGGGGGGTACCTGCTGGGGCCTATTCCCACAACACACGCCGTGACCTGCCCCCCTGGCATTGCCAAATCCACTCCTCTTTTGCCAGCTGGAACCAGTGAAGTACAAACCAGGGTCATGCACCGACCAGAGTTGAAATTTAAGGTAAATGTCTGGCATTTACACGTCACAGCATGGTACCGGTGCAGCTGATGGCTTTTGCAAAGTGAGGGTCCGAGTCCTTCTTCACATCTCGCCTGTCCCATTCCACTGTGGTCAAAATGCCACGGAAATGAGCGTTACCCCACTGCTGGGTGAAACCCGGTAGATGCTGCTCTGCTGTGTGAGAGAGATTGTAGAGATGACTTTTGGAGTTGCTCTGGATTGACTCCAGATCTGGATTTGCACTGGGTCCTTCCTGACGGGTTACAAATAAACCAAAGTAATGAGATCTGGCATGGCTTGGCAGACTGTTAATAGGATATAGAGTCTTTTATTTCTGGGTCATTAATTCAAACCAGCCCAGATCAGTAGTGGCCACATTTTGTTGCAGTCTAATAGCTGTATAATAACGTCTCTGAGCAGAATTAGGGAGTCCATCACTGCAATTTGTATTAATTATAATAACTTTTGTTGGCTGTCTCAGCAAAGAAACCCAGGAATGATTATGCCCTGAAGTGGGGGCTCCCTGAAGAAACGAGGGCAGGTGGTAGCTCTTTCTGCAGCAGCCGAGTGCAGCCCCTGGGGCCCTTCCTCAGTCGCTGTTTACAAGGCGAAGCTCCCCAGCATGCAGGGAGACCACCTGAGCAGTAAGCATCTCTGAGGCTAGTAAAAACTGGGCTCCAGATGTGGCCTCCAGCTTAAAAAGTCCCCACAGCCCCTGCTTGGCTGTTGGAAGTGTAGGATTGTTCTATATTTGCTTGCTTTCTTATATTCTTCCCCAAGCATCTGTTACTGGCGACTCTCTGAGTCAGGATATCGGGCTGGCTGGGTCTGTGCCTCATCTAGCAGGGATCTTTTTCTTTTCTTTTCTTTTCTTTTCTTCTTTTCTTTTCTTTTCTTTTCTTTTCTTTTCTTTTCTTTTCTTTTCTTTTCTTTTCTTTTCTTTTCTTTTCTTTTCTTTTCTTTTCTCTTTCCTTTTCTTTTCTCTTTTCTTTTCTTTTCTTTTCTTTTCTTTTCCTTTCTTTTCTTTTCTTTTCTTTTCTTTTCTTTTCTTTTCTTTTCTTTTCTTTTCTTTTCTTTTCTTTTCTTTTCTTTTCTTTTCTTTTCTTTTCTTTTCTTTCTTTTTCTTTTTCTTTTTCTTTTTCTTTTTCTTTTTCTTTTTCTTTTTCTTTTTCTTTTTCTTTTTCTTTTTCTTTTTCCTCTCCTTTCCTTTCTTTTCGTTTCCTTTCTTTTCCTTTCCTTTTTCTTACATATTCTGAAACCCTCGAAGGGGAAGTTAATGATATACAGTGCACTTGTCTAGGATCTATGCACACTTTTACCCCTAAATTCACACATGCAGTAGTATATGCTCACACACATCCAGGATTTGTGTGCATTTTTGTAACAGCGGGGTAATTAAAGAAACCTTTGAGTGATTTAAAATTCCTTTGTGAGGAAGGAGGACTATACTGATTTTTCTTTCTCTTTTTTTTTTTTTTCCTCTTTCTGTGTCAAATCTAGTTAGCTGGCTGCCATCTCATTTCAAAAATTAACTAAAATAAGCTTTTTGTTTTCCTGGAAGGAATATTTTCATGTTTCTTTCTGGGTGTGGTCAGAATTTTTGGCAGCAGTTTGCTGAACCAAAAGCGTGTGTCTGACTAATGCAGCAAACAGGCTAGCACACCATGCCGTTTGCAGAGATTATTCATTTCATACCATCACATCGCATCATTTCTCATTTGTTGTAGAGATTCCAAAGAGCCCTGGAGCTTGATACTCAACTCACTTTATATATATATGCTTTCAACACAAGTCAAAGGGGACTGGTGGGGGAGGGAGGAACACTATGAAACTCATGCATAAAATGGGGTGGTCTAAAAGGCTACCACCTGCGTGTCTATAAAGAAATTTTTATCTACAAGGACAGCTTTTCATCAATGGGTTGTCTGCAGCAGAGTCATTTGTCACAGCTGACATTTTTCACTTCATTCCATTACTAGCTATGCCACTCCAATTCTGGGATATTAAAAATATTATTATTAAATTTATTGTTTTTTTAAAAGCGGGGCTGAGGCCCTTTCTTTACTAAATGAGTGAACCTGTTTTGAACACACAGAGATTTCAAGCCTTCTTGTTCCCCATAGGGCTCTATTCTTATTGCATTAGCAATGCAATTGTGTCAATGAACAGGCTTGCAGCATAGAGGACTGTAGTTTTGAAGGCCAACTTTCCCAGACAGACAGAGATTCTCAGTGTCCTGGTTTCCCAGGCACAGACCCATGGGCCAGCCATGGCAGGCAGATCATGAGCAGCCCCGCGTCAGCTGGGAGTTTCAGTCAGGGCAGCTGCCCCAAGCTGACTCACAGGTGTATCCCACACCACTGACGTCAAGCTTATTATCAAAGGAGGGAGATTACTTATGGTGGGGAGTTTCTTTTCCTGGAGCTCTTGCTGTTTGGCTCTCTGCTGAGCCTAAGGATGAGGCTGAGTATAACTTTGTATACTTTATGTTGGTGTTTGTATTAGTTCTGTTATTTCATTAAATCTGTTTCTACTTCAAACCACAGGGCTTCTCCCTTTTTCTCCCAATTCCCAGCTGAGGAGGGGTCACTGGGTGGTAGAACAACTGCTACAGTTTTGCCCCAAGTACAGGCTAAACATAGACACTCAGAAACTCTTTTGGTTGCTAAGTACAAGCAGTTTAAGTTGGACATGGAATAAAGCAGATCACTTGCAAACACTTCAGGCACTTGGTACTTGAGGTGCTGTTGGAGTAGCAACTACAGATATTATTTGGATATAGCAGAGGTTTATGTGTGGCACTATGAATTGGGATAAATTTTGGAAGAGCACAACTGGGAGCTTAGAGGAGTTTGGATACCAGTGTTAGTAAATAAAGTAAACAACTAAAAACCTAAGTGTCTATCAAACCATGAATGCTGCAAGGTGTATAGGTAGATCTCAGCTAGTGACAAAGGAAAATAAGTCCTTTGACAGACCAAAAGCTTAATGGGGTTTGCAAAGCTATTGCAGTTTATCATGGAGGCTGTCATTCATATGCCATAGTCTTGAGTATGAAATTAAGCTGTTACAGGAAACTTTCCTGAACAATAACAATGTAATTCTCTTGCAAAATCATGATCAAAGTAGATGAGTAGCTTAACCCATGAGTATATGAAGAGTCCTGCCCTCATTTTGGGGAAGGCTATGGTGCTTAAAACCCCTTTCACTGCCACCCAAAGAAGCTGTAGACAGTTGTTGGGTGAGCATGGCATAATGGGTCACGTAGGGCAGGAGAGCTGGTAGCTAAAGGCGGAGGCTGGGGATTCTGCTGGAGCATGGGCCTTGGCTTGGGACTGCCCTGCTCCATGTCTCTGCAGTTCTCTGGGGCAGGTGTGATGGGGGAGGCTGTGTCTGGCCCAAGCCAGGCAGAATGGCAGCCCTGCACTGGGCATGTATGAGGGGTCTCTGAGTGGGGCAGCATGAGGCAGAAGGTAGCTGTGAGAGTGAGACACAGGGATCGTGCAATGTGACTGCTCAGATACAGCCGGTACAAAGCTGAGGCTGGACTGATGAAAATCCATATTGGTGGCTGTCTGCTATTGTACTTACAACTTCTTTCAGCAGACATTTTCTAAGGGTACAGGAAGATCTGTCCTCCAGGAGTGTCCAGGATTTGGTCTGACTTAGATTTAAGTCAATGAGATTGTAAGAAGAAAAAGGCTCAAGACAACCCTTGGACTAATTTCTGAAGCAACCAGCAAGAAAGCCAATTGTACTGACCTTGGTGACAGTATTGTGAATTTGATCGCTTATTCTCTGAGAACTGCACTGATATCAGCAACTCGTGTCCTGTGGGTGACGAAAGAGCTATTCTAGGAGACAAACTTGGTCACCACCAACTAATCCTGGCTTTCAGTCCTCAGTTCTGCCATCTGGTGACATTACATTGCCAAATCCTTGTGGGTGCAATGGGATTGCTCTGTACACGGTCTAAATGATGTGTAGGCATATCTAGCTAGGTCAAGGGAGGCAACTCACAACATGTAACATCTGTGTTCCAAGCCTTTCTGTTGACTGCACAACACAGCACCCTTAGTATATTGATCAATCCCCATTTAGGAAAGATGTAATATGGATGTCTTCCATGTTTCCTGCCAGCTCTTGTGCAAACCAGTTATTGTGTATTTCTCAAAAGGTGGGGTCTGTACACCCTATCCTGTAGGCCACGGATATAATTTTTTACTCTTCTTCATGTAG
Organism: Podargus strigoides; assembly: GCA_028020825.1. Taxonomy (NCBI): domain Eukaryota; kingdom Metazoa; phylum Chordata; class Aves; order Caprimulgiformes; family Podargidae; genus Podargus; species Podargus strigoides. The sequence continues at coordinate 121,787,600 of CM051663.1, read as the reverse complement.
ACTGTGACATTCGTTAAGTCCTTCTCCAAACCACTCCTGCCTGCATGGCGGTGTAGCATGGCAGCACAACATGGGCAGGCCTGTGCAGCCCACAGGTGTGCAGAAGGCAAGACCAGGAGACCTCCAGCCAATGCCCCTTCAGAGATCTGGCACCTGCCTGGGATCTGCTATGCAGCTCCTATTCCCAGTCCCCTTTACTGTTCCTCATAAGGAAATGCCTTAATTAAAAACCCATAGCTTAGTCTGGTAGGCTACTTTTTAAGCAGTAGCCACCTAATTCATGCTTCCTAATCAAATAACACTTGGGTCAAAGGCACTGCTGGAACATACTGAGATCACGTAAGAGCCAAGAACTGTAGTGCAGATGGCAACCTCATGCCTGTTCATGTAACAAGGGCTGATTTGTCTTCCTGATTTCCTTTCTATTTCCACTTTTTTTTTTTTTTTTTTGTGGTCAGCTTGAAAGGTAATTTTGAAACTCAGTTGTCTTCGGATATACCTACATAAGAATTTTCTGTTTGAAGTCTCTTAGAAAGAATTGCAGAGATGTGCTAATAATAAAACGGTGGGTTTTTTTAAAAAACAAGCTTGGCCTAAAACCAGAGAGATTTGAATGCTCTCCATGAAAAAAATAAGTGCTTCAGATCTGAGACTCGTTTCAATGTTTGTCATCTTGCATCTGATGAGTCTGGAATGAGAGCTTGATCTCACAGGAAGCTTCAGGGGTAAAACCCTGGGCAATGGCTTCAAGCTTTCACTGCACTTTATAGCCCTTGGTGTTTTGGAGCAGCATAAGAGCTTGGGCAGATGCTGTGGTGCAATGTCTCACCACAGCCACCCACTCACACAAGATGGCCGTAGGCAGTGCTGGAGCAAGGCAGGTGGCATGAGGAGCACACGTCCTGCCCAGGGCGCCAGCACAGAGTGCCCATCCAAGCTCACTGCTGGTGGCTGGAGCCCCTCTGCTTGCCTCCACCATCTCCTGCCTGACACAGAAGATGCTGCACTGAGATGGCTGCTAGAGGCAAATCCCAAGTCTCCTGAAGCCGCTGCTGCCTGCTTTTTGGAGGAACACATTACCAGAGTGATTTTCTTGTGAAATTGTGTTATTGAGAGTGGTGTGCATATACACACGTCGTACCATAAATGGGCACAGAAAATCACAGACACCCTATCTGAAAAATACATGTGGGGGGGTTTTTCTGGTTTTCCATCCCTTGAGATTTTCATGTTTCGTGGCCCAAGAAGATGGCGTCTTCCTATTTCAAACTACTGACAGCCAGAATACCTGTTCCTCCACTCCTCTTTTGCTCAAGTCCCCACCAACAGGTTTCTAGTGTTTCTCTCTTGCATATTTCACACTGGTTGAGCTGCTGCTTACTTATCCTGGAATTACAAAATCCATACCTTTACTCACTGAAGCAGGTACCTGGCACACTGCACACATCACAATGAAGTCTTTATTTGTGTTGTTATGGATAAAGAGAAATTAAAACAAGATGTAGACAACACACACAGAAAAGGCAGTAACTGCTACCTTAGCAAATAAGACACGCATAAGGAGAAGGCAGGAAGTTTCCACAAACTTTCTGCTCAGATGGCTCTTTGTATCTCACTTGCTTACAGTCCTTCCACCTGCCTAGCAGGGGTACACCTTCTCTCCCCACCAGGCTGCCTGGTCGCTTGCACCTGCAGCGGTTGATCCTTCCCCTGGGTAAGCAGTAGGCTGCAGCAACTTTCCAAAGCTAAAGCACTTGCCCAGAGGCCTTTCCACTTTCAAGGGTCCTGCACCAACTTTGCAGACACCTGCTTGGCTGCTAATGTAAGACAGTGTTTATACATTCTGGTGAAGATTTGAAGCTGCTGTGCGATAAGGTTTCTGATAGTACTTGCTGCCTGTTCCCACATGCACTCGGGAAGGAGCCTACCCATGCTCCTCATCACCTGGAAGGGAACACAGCTTTTGATAGCCTTATCAAGCAAGGAGCTGAAAGTTCGCACTCCCATACAGCTTTTGCAATGGTATAAGGAAAAAAGGTAGCTTGTGGAAAAAATAACAACCAGATGAGCCAGCCTGGCAAGCTGGCTACACCTGCCCAAGGCCACAGGTGGTGGAGGGAAATCTGCAGTGATTCTGTGAAAATCATCAGGACACAATGACAAGAGAACAGGAAACCTTAGGAAAACAAAGGTCACCCCCTAGAGTGCCCCCCCCCGCCCCGAGCATGTCTTCGCAGTCAGGAGCAAACAGATACAAGCAAGTCCCCATCCCAAAGCCCCGTCACAATAACAGAGTGTCGCTGTGCTCCCAACAGCTTAATATGTTGCAGTCAGTGATATGCTAACACAGCATTGATCCCAAGCTGGCTCACACCTGTGTCACACTGGCAGAGGAGCAGGAGTCTGTCTGCACCTGCTCATCTGACACACTTGGGCTGGAGCAGGCATGCAACCTAACACACGCCAGGACTGCTAGTGCATGATCCTGTTCTCTTGTTCCACCACTGCCTTTTTATTTACTTTCCCTCCCAACTCTGCTTTCACCCAGACTGGGGTGGTTTTGGTATGGGCATGGTGGTAGCAAAGTGCCACACCTTGGTGGTATCTACGGAGGTAACAAGGACCAAGATAGGACTTGAAGAGATGCCTGAATATTTGGAAAAAAAGCCCATGTGGACTGTCTTGTAGCTCACTTGTGGGGTGCTGTCTAGACTTTTCTATACAGTGGTCTTCACCACAACCAAATCCATATTGATTGAAAATAAACACAGGAGAAGATGAGGATCACTGCTGCCTTGTGGACTTGCTGATCTTTGGGAGAGTCTTGAAACACGCGCTGCATTTGAGAGACACAAGAGTCCCAAGCTGGTGCAGCAAGCCCTGTCTCAGGGAAGGAGGTGGAACCCATCAGGGGTAACTGCTCAAACAAGAATCCTCTATTCATTCCTGAAATCTGCTGGCTGTGTGAAGAACAGGAATGTTTGCTGTTACACCCAACAATTATCCTCTCAGATACACCATCAGTTATTCAAAATCACAATAAACTTTTTTTCCCTTTAGGAAATAGGTAAAAACTGATGCTTTCACCAGGCAAGCGCCTCTACAGCTAGTGCTAGCGAGGCAAAGCAGGCTGCCCCTGTCCCCAAAACAGCCCTGCTGACTCTTCCCCTGACAAAGCTAGGGAGTGGTTTTCCAACACTGAGCTTTTCTCAAGCCTTGGGTGCCGTCCTGCCTCAGTCCTGCCCAGCCCACAGCCAGGCTGTTGGCCCTGGCAGGCGAAGAGAGCATCCCCATCCCTCTCAGGAAGCCTGAGCCCCATCCCCTTTCAGCACTCCAACAGCTCTAACCCCACCTGTGCCCATGGGGATGCTTAGGCATCTCCCACCCGTTTCCCAATAGCAAAAGCTCCTTCCACTGCCATATGCAACATAATTTACAAGCTCTGCCCATTAGTCGGTGAGGCTGTGCACCTCTGACAGTTGCATGTGTGGTTTTCCAGAGTGTGTTGCAGCTCTGACTACCCTCCACAGCAGGTCTGCATGCCAGAAGCACTAAGAGAAGCCTTTGAAGGTATAAACTTGCCATGTGTACTCATTCAAAGATCATCTTTACAGTTTATCCTCATCTTGTACAATATGATGAGAAGTGTTTAATTGCCTCCCAGTCCAGCTGCAACCCTAAATCAGGACTGCTGTGGTAGGAAGGGCAGCAAAGAGTGGTGAGGTGGTATCTGTAGTACCAGTCTCCCCTGAAGCACAGGGTCCTGCCTGCACAGGGCTTGTTTGGAGGTGTATGGGAGCTGCCATAAACATACTTTGAAAAACCCACGCTCAGCCCTGCCTGTTGGGGTGGAGAGGAGGCAGCAGCCCCTGCCAGGTAGCAGAGGGGTGTCTGCAAATAGTGGAAGGTGCTTGGGGTGATCATCCCAGCTTGGAGCTGTGCCCCACACATGGCATGGGGCATCGCTTGGTGAAAGGGGCCACCTCAAGCATGGCTGTGCAGCACCTGGGGTGTCTCTGGGCGGCCACCCTGCAAGGTTCATATGCCATGGGCCGGCTGGAGAGCCTGGGTGTAGGGATGTGGACATGATGAGATTCTTTGCCTCTTTTCCTTCTCGGCACATGCCCTCCCATCAGGATCAGGAGTAGCACCACACATGTCCCCTGATATGCTCTCGGTGCTGGTAATTCAGCAAAAACTGAATGGTGTCAAAATTGCATTGGTTCTTGAAGATACCCTCATTTTAATTTGTACTGGCTGTGAACTTTGTTCAGTTTTTGGCAACCCAATGAACTAGGTAGCACTGATGAGAGTGACCCTAACAATGTTTTCATTCTAATAGGGTCAGATATTGGGCAAACAATGCCAAAAATGGCATGCAGATTTTCACTGTCTGGCAGAGAGGCTACAGTGAAATCCTCATCACCACTTCAGTCCCATTGGCTTTAAATGAAAGCAAGAAGATATTATAAAATAATCCTAGAACCAGCTCTTTAAAGGTGTGCAAGCATCTAACAGGCTTTAAAACCTGTAAGTGGTAGGCACATAAATACCTTTAATTTTCATTTGTTTCAAAAGAGACTACACACCTGAAACCCTTAAGAAATGCAGGCTTTCCTAATACAATTGCATCTCCTATGGTTTTGGTTTTTCTTTCGTCATATACATTTATATCAGTAAAAACTTGCAGGGGCAGAGTTCAGTTGGGAAACCTTAGTTTAGCTGATCCTATGGTGAAACAGCCCGTTTCTAGCACTTTGATATCAGCATAACTATACCCAATCTTTAGGGGTTTTGCTGCAACTACCAGCTTAAAACTGGTTATTGAAAATCTCTGCTTCTGAGATGCAGCCCTGAATCTCGAGCTCGGACTTTCCTCCTTTCTCAACAGGTGGGTGCAAAATGGTTGAAATGGTTGAAAATCCATCACGAGTACGCAGACATAAAAATAGTAAGAGCATGAGTAGAGGTAAGTTCTTAAGCTCCCAGGTGCTCAAGTGATTTTTGAAAATGGCCCTTAAAGATCAGCGTGGATTTGAAGCTAAACTGAAAGGTCTGATGCAACCTGAAGGGAGAAACGGTGCAGCCCACAGAGGTAAAGCCTGTAATACTGATGGCCCAACGCCATGTGGGTTGGGAAGGGCAGCTCACCCTGAGTTAGGACAAATAACTAAGACAGGTGTTCTAAAAAATTGCCCTTAAATCATAACTTTTTTACAGTGCTATTACTGCACAGCTGTATCTAATCCTGCTACAAAAGATTCTGGAAAACACAAGAAGAGATTTTGAACCTGATTGTGCATGAGGTAAATTAAAAGAAAGGCTGTCTTGGTTTCCCAGGCACAGACCCATGGGCCAGCCATGGCAGGCAGGCCATGAGTAGCCCCGAGTCAGCTGGGAGTTTCAGTCAGGGCAGCTGCCCCAAGCTGACTCACTGGTGTATCTCACACCACTGACATCAAGCTCATTTTAAAAGGAGGGAGTTTAGAGAGAGTGGGGAGTTCCTTTTCCTTGGGTTCCTCTCTTTTGGCCTTCTGCTGCTGATGCCAAGGACCAGGCTGAGTATAACCTTGTATACTTTGTGTTGGTGATTGTATTAGTTCTGTTATTTCATTAAATCTGTTTCTCCTTCAACCCATGGGGCTTCTCCCTTTTTTCCCTGGTTCCCCTTCTTAGCTGGGGCAGGGGCATCACATGGTAGAACAACTGCTACAGATTAGTCCTAGGTACAGGCTAAACATAGACAATTTATTTGGTGCCCAGTGTGTGTTTGGACCTTGAATTAAATAGCTCATCTGGGTGAATCCCAGGGTTGAAGTTTTAATGGAATTCACTAGATATCACATCCACTTGCTATGTTCGTGTGGGCAGAATAGTCCATGGGTAGACTGCTTTGGCATTTGGTTTTGGAATTACTTTTGGAGAACTGTTGCTTTTTGGATTGGTACAGTTTATTGCTTTTTGCTGTGGGCTGAGGGGTGTTGCTCTGCTATGTTTCTTGCCATTAGGTTATGGTGTAATAAATTCATTTGTAGTTACACCAGCCTCTGATCTCTATGACCTGGTGATGGGCAACGTGACTGGAAAACTCTTGTGTTTCTTACCAGGCCTTTTGAATATTTTACTTTCTCATCCTGCTTAGAATGAAACCATGGCACAGGATTGGGTGCTCAGTAGCTGCGACAACCCCTGCCACAGGCCCTGCAGTGATCTCAGCCCCCACAGAAAGTAGTGCAGATACTCAGACCCCAGTGATGGGTGGTGCATCTGCCCTGTGTACTCAGCCAGTGACAACTGCCCCTGTGTGTTAGAGGCAATTTGCAAGAAGAGCAGGTCGGGAAGAAGTCACTACTTGGTCTATGTCTCTTAGTGAGCTATGAGACATCCATGGTAAGATGGATGGTGGTAAAACAACTGCTACAGTTTAGAACTGGGTACAGGATAAATGTAGACAAAGGCTCTTAATGTTTTGTTGTAAAAACAGTGTGTGTTAATACCTCCTGGCAGGAGCCTGCAAAGGAACAGGTAGGGGAGGAGGAGTCACTGCAAGGGGAAGTGGAAGAAAGGCACTGGGCAGTTCGGGCATTGCCCATTCCTGCTGCCTTGCTGCCTGGCTGGTGGGGTAGGCACTATGTTACTCTAACGTGGGCTTTTAAAACAAATTTAGTAAAAAATAACCAGGGAGGTCCATCACATATTAGCCAAAGTAGTAAAAACCTCTATAACTTACTGCTCCCTTCAGGTTATCTGGTCGACCTTTCGGGCTGGTGGTACCGTGTTTCCTGCACCCCAGGATGCAGTTTGCCCTCCTGGGTGCCAGGGCACACTGCTGACTCACACTGAGCCTGCTGACGACCAGCACCCCCAGATCCTTTTCTGCAGGGCTGCTCTCCAGTCACTCCTCTCCCAATTTATGCTTGTGCCTGGCATCAATTCATCTTAAGGGCAGAATCCAGCTTTTGGACTTGTTAAATTTCATGCCATTAATCATTGCCCAAGGCCCCTTGTCCCACAAGAGAGTCAACAGCACCTCCCAGTTTGGTATCATCAGCAAACCTGCAATGGTGTATCCAACTCCTGCATCCAGATCGTTGATAGCTATACTGAATAGAACTGGCCCTAGAATTGAACCCTAAGGAACACCACTGGTGACTGGTCACCAGCCAGTTTTACAGTAGTCTGGGAGAGTATTTTCCTGTGTAAAATCACATTGAGAGCATTCATTTTAATCAGATAAAGAAATCTTAGGACAGATGATGATTTCTGCCATTAGTTATTTGGACACTTTTAGATTATGTGTGCTCTTCCCAGTCCTCTGTGGTGTAGAGTTCATTATTTTTACTTCCTTGCACTGATGTACAGCCTTGTGCAGTAACTGCTCTGCTAATATCAGTTAAATTCTAGTAGGAGAGTAAGCTTCCTTGATGTTAAGATTAATGGCCACATTATGGAGCAAATGTGAAACAACTGCTCATAATAGAATTATTTTGGATTAGTGCTCCTGCAACTGGCAGCAGATAGCCAAAAGCTTTCAGTATGCAAAATTACAAACCCTAGCTCTCTTCTTTGGTTACAAAGCACAGGGCATGAAAAACAATACCTAATATTATTAGCATTCAAAGTATGAGTATGTTTGGGGGGCTGCCATAATTTTGAACTTAAATTTTCTTGGACAACAATTTTATAAAATTTCTATCAGCATTCACAAGGGCTCAAGGAAATGCAAATGAAACTATTTAACAGAAATTTGGCTCCTTTGGTTTCCTACTTCTCTCTCTCTATGTGTTTGTATGTATGTTGGAAAGAGGACATATGAGTACCCGTTTTTTCCTCACAGTTACGTTTCATTTATATTCACTTGGAGCAAACATTTTTCAAATGCAGTGAAGTGCATAAATCAGATTTTGTTAAAAGCAGCTGTGGACAAATGTTTCAGGTTTGGGGACACTGAGAAATTATCTGTGCTTTTCAAAACGGATGCTAATAAGGTTTGAATAGTATTTGGTTTGTGTATGATGGAAAAGTTACAAACACTCAGCTGTGTCTGCAGTGCTTGTGAGAAAATGAAAATTCATAGTATTTAGCAGTCACTTGAGAATGCATTTAGCAGAATCAAATGATGCTAAGGCTGGAAAGACTGAATGCACAGACTGAGCCTGCTTCAAAGGCTGTCTTCTAACTCCTGCAGGAAACACTGAGGGAGTCATTAATATTTTAATTTTTAGAATAAAGCTAGAGAAAAATCTGCTCAGAAGGACCCAAAGCGATATGGTTGGGGTTTTTTTCTTAATTGTGGCAAGGCATGTGTCCAGCACATTTAGCCCAGAACCAGACCTGTTCTGGATTGCTGGCCATGCCAAGGAAGGGTCCCACCAATGCTTACAATGGGATTTGATTTTAGTGATGGGGGACAATAGTACTGCCCTGCCTTTGCAGGGTGGGATAAGGGACTGGGAGCAATGCCTGGCTCTAACAGGGAACAATCTCATTGCTTTAAATTTCCCTGTTTGGGGAAGAAGGGAGCCAATAGCACATCACACAGAAAGCCTCAGTGTTGATTTTAGCCCAGATGCTGTTATATGGCTGCTGCCATTGGCTATGTCAGGCAGTGCTGGGACATTAAATTTTGTGGTGTCTTGCTGGTCACCACCCCTGTGGGCTCTGGGGCTGCTGGTGGGGGAGCCAGACTAGCCCCATCATCCCAGCAGGCTGGGTTGGTGCAGGAGTACGAGTTGGCCCATGTGTCCAGAGGAAAGGCTTATGAGCTTTGCAAGACATGGAGAAGGTGTCAGGTTTATAGTCATGAAATCTTTCCAGTGAACTAAGGAAGTTTCCTAAACATTGGAATAATCCCTCATTTCCTTTCAAGTCCTTGAACTGATATTTTCTCTATTTCACTCTGAGCAGAAATGCCCTCATATTAGACAAATAAGTCTGCTGCGAACCCTCTTCCCCTCCTTTAGGTACCAGCAATTACGTACCTCTGGCTGCATGTCAGATGTGCGCATTGGGAAGCTGGAGTTGCAAAGCAAAAGTTGCAAATGAGCATATCTGTATTTGGTTCTCAGGGCTTCGCCTGGTTCCTGCAGGAAAATATCATCTGGAAGCTGCATGCACGGCTCCCTTCCCTATTCCTGTCTCAGCCCCAGCAAACTATGCAGCCTCTGTATATTATGCCTCATCTGAAGGACAAGTATTAGAATAATTCTTTGTCTTGTGCGTTTTCACTACAAATAAGAGCCCTTAGCCTGAAACCTGTGCCCAACTATAGGCTTCTTCACTTAAAAGCGACTGTTTTCCCTGTGGTGAGATCATTTTAGATTTTTAACCCACTGACTAGATTGAAGGCTTCCTCCACACAGTCTGGAAGAGAAGCAGCTAACGACATGTCATGGCCCATGTTAAATCAAAGAGAAATCAAGATATACAGCTCCAGACCTAATTCCAGCTTCTGTTAAACCAGAATGGCCCTGCTATGTGATTACTAATACTTGATAATATTTGACTGCAGCACTTCAGCATAGCTTCCCCATATCATCTGTTACAGTTATAACACTCATGTAATTTCTGAACAATAGCAATGGGATGGGATGTGATTTGGCAGTTTGAACCTCAGGAAGACATATATTTTCCCATTACACAGTACTGTCTGATATACTGGCTATCTCAGATTGCAGCAGCTCTGAAAGCTAGCATAGGGGTTATGATTTAAGGCAAATAATAAAATACGTTTATTGCTTATTAGATGTGAAGAAATAATATTTCTGACATTCCACCTCCCTGCTCCTCCCATGAACTCTACTGAAGCAGAGAGAACATGCCATTTGAATTTAAGGTTCTTCACTGGTGTTCTTAGAAGAGTACTTTACGCTGATGGCCAGTGTAGCTGGGTCCCTGCACGCCATGGCTTGACATGCAGGCTTTTGCCCATGTCTCCTATGCTCCCCTGCTTTGTCTGCTGTGGTAAAGGGAGGTGCTATATGCTGCTTCCCAAACTCATCCATGCAGAAGGCAGTGGGATGGGGCCACGGGGCTGGGGATGCCACCCGCGCTGGGGGGGCTGTGAGGCAGGGAAGGTGGGTAGTGGGTGGCTCATGGCTCACCAGCTGGCATGGCTGCAAGAAAACATCCTCTAGGATGTGACACTTGGGGCACGATGTGGTTGTTAGGGCTGGAGTAGACAGCAGCTAGAGTCTGGTCTGCAAGGCACCACCACTTCTGGTAAAAAGCCCATTTTAAGGCAGATGCAGTCTGTGGTGTTGATAGTCTTTCTGTCCTCAGTAATTGAATCACATTTGTTATTTAATATGGAAAACCTTCAGGCATGTCCTATGACTGCTATTAGAAATTTAGAGTTTTAAAATCCTGTCTTTGGGGCTATTTCTTTCTCACTCCCCATTTTTCTTCCTGCATTTTTGAAGAACTCTTTCCATTTCATTTCCCCTCATTTCGTCACCTTTTATTTAATGGATGTTATGTACCTGTTATCGCAAAGACAAATTATTATTGTGAATTTGGCATTCAATTGTTTCTTATGTTGAGAAAGAATCTGAGTGTGAGACAACCGACCAGCTAACACACTCTACCATGTGGGTGCTTCTGCAGGACAGATTCTGCTTTCATTTACACTGACATAAACTGAGTTGGTTTATGTCATCTAATTACAGTATTCTCTATTTACATCAGATGCAAGATCTGTTATCCTCTGAACTCCATCATCTTGCCAAAGAAATAAGCTTTTGAATAAAATACTCATTTTTAAAAATTACAAAGTATTTTGAAAATAATATTTGAATTTTTAAATATTTTTAACAGCACTTTAACTTGATGTACTTTCTTATTCAAAATTCACAATATCCATATGTTAGCTGCCAGCACTGCCTCTTGCCTGTTACTATGATCCTCTCCCAGCACATAAACTGCTCTGGATCTGATTTTCCTTTGAGTTTAACCCCTCAGATTTCCATTCACAATGCCACACACAGTGTATGTTTAAAATGCTATAAAAGGTATTAATAATGCTTGAATCTACAAAGCAGAGCACAGAAAGAGAAAGGATAGAAAAGGAAAATGTAATTCTCCCTGCTGAAATTTAAGCAGCACAATGAGATTAATTCTCCAGCTCTTGCGAAAAGCGTCATGGGATCTTTAAAGACCTCAGACAAACCGGGCCAATGTCTTTAAGTCCCTTCAAGATTAATGCTCCCTTCACGCCATATAAACCATATAAAAGAACCACTGAGGGAAAGCCTCCCAACAATTTAAACAGCTGTGTAACATGTAACCTGATGCCGGGAGGGTTTATGTGTCCAGGCACCTAGCTCATTCTCCTGATTAGTGATGAACACTGTGCAACGTGTTCCTGTCAAAGACAGAAGGACGTGTGTCGACAGTGCAGAAAGGACAATGTGTGGCGGTGAGGCCGCTCTGGTGGCAGCTGAGTGGGGAGAAGGCATCCCCTCATTACTGCAGCTGCTCGAGCAGGTGTTTGTGACTGCTGGGGCTGCTGCAGATGTGTTTAACGAGATTATCTCCCCAAATAAGAACTCTTCAAAAGAAGTGTATTAATAGTCCCCTGAATTAGCCTATTAATGAGACACATCATCTGCTTAGGACTGAAATAGAGGCACACCAACCCAGGCAGCCCCAGTGCCACTGACAGCAGTGAACTGTTTCTCTGAAGAATTCTTTTTTTGGCCAAGTGCATGCTGTGAATCAAGCCGCTGTACTTCCTCACCTCTACGCCAGGGCTGGACCCTGCCACAGAGGTCCTTGTTCCCCCCAGGATGCCGGGTCTCCTTGTCTCTGCAAGACAGATATGGGAAATGGAAGCAGTTTTTTCAGAGTTTACAAGGGTAGCAGGGATTTCCTCCTGCCCAGCAGCACGCCATGGCTGATGTGTCCTTGCTGCCCAAGGTCTACTGGCCCCCTCAGCCAGGAGGGGAGTTGTTAGTTGTGGGTGATGCAGACAGAATTCAATAGGTGATACTGACAAATCACCAACCTGAGCAAAACCCAGATAGCCTTCGGAGAAAGAGAGGAAGCTTATAATATTATCATGAATGTAAAGAAAAATGGCACTGCTGGATCAATAGGGAAATCACGGCAAAATTGAGCATCTCCAGATCAAAGGAAGGAAAGTGAGTGCAGAGAGAAATAAGCCCAGCAGCAGGGAAGAGGCAGTGGCAGGGGAGTTCGTCAGCCTTCCTGCAGCTTGGGTAGCTTCACCAACCCTAGAGAGACAGTTTCTTGCATGTAAGTGTTGGATTTCAGAATAAATAGGCCAATAGCTAGCACATCAGAGGGAAAGCTATTCCTGATTCAGTCTTAATTAACACACAAGAGTTAATTCAAAGAAAATGACAGTAGCTGAATATTAAAGAGACAACCATATAATTAGAGTCACAAAGAAAACAGAACACCAGAAAGTGACACGGTCCTGGTAAGCATTAAAAAATAATATGAACAGGTTAGTTTAAAAGGCTTTAAAATAAAATCCTTAGAAAGTTGCCTACGCAGAACAGTTATATAGTGTCAGAAGATATGCCTAGGGTTGAATAAAAGAGAACCAGATGGGGCAGAGGAATGCCAACTGGCAAGATTTAAGAGGTAATTTGAGCCAGTCCTTCAGCATTTGGAAATCTGACACTATTGAGGGCAATAAACAGGATTATAAATTATGGTAGGTGATAAATTAGCAGGAAATCAGAAGGATCAACATAGACTTGAAAGGAATATAGCTAAAAAAAATAGTAAAGATGAAAATATGTTTTCTTAAGTCTATCAGAAGTGATAGTCATAGGAAAGAATCCCCAGGGCAATGAGAACACCAGGAACCGAAGGAAGCAAATGAAGGAAGACAAGGGTATTTTTTGGAAGTAAAGTTATCTTTTGGTGTAAGTCTTTGCCACTGATGATGTTAGTCCTGTTCCTAAGGATGAGATGAACCTGCTGAGGAAATATCATAACTGAGATGCTGGAGCAAACTAGAAAAGAAAATGAATGTTGCTACATTCAGATAGTACAGCCAAGACTGGGAAGACGCTGCACTCCTCAGGGAGGCTGATGAGATGAAAGAAAGAAAGCTTTTTGTCTGCCTGAGGACTTCAAGTGGCAAGCTTATCCAGTATTTACACATATGCAAGGAAGAATCTGGTGATGATCACTGATTGCTGCATTCGTACCTCAGAACTGGTTGAAACTATCGTTGTAACTAGAGCAATGAAACGTCTGGAAGCAGAACAAGTTGTTTGGATTTCTACAGGGATCTAGTCAGGTATCAGCCTGGCAGCCTAACACTGAAAAAGTTACAGTCAGAGCACTATCATAAGCCAAACATTGTGCAGGAGGCAGAAAGCAGTGGGTAGGACTAAAGGCTTATTTTCATTATGACAAAATGGTGAAATGTAGAAGTTCCTGTCCTGGTGCCTGTCTTATTCACTATACTTATCAATAATTTGGAAATTGGGATGGGTTGTAAGGTAACAAAATTATGGGTGATTCAAAGAAGGATGTAGAGAAATATAAATGAAACACATTACATTCTTGGCAGATGCTTGCCCGATCTCTTTTTTAAAAGCTCCAGTGATGGAGACTTCACTGCCCCCCTTTGCCAGTCTGCTCTACTGCTGCACAGTCCTTACTACTGCAGAAATTTTCCTGATGAGTAACCTGACTTCTTTGCTGTGATGCCTTACTTTACTCTGTATCTAATCCCCAGCAGACACCGAGAAGAGTATATTCCTTTCCCATGACTTATCTTTTGCATATTTAAAGAATTATTTTTATGTTTAGTGACTTATGTGTGTCTGAGGACTCATGAGATATGTAAAGACTCATCATCTCTCACTGAAGTCTCCGTACTAAGCCAAATTCACCAAATTCCTCTGACACTTCACACTACCAACCCCTAGAGGACAAATTCATCTTGAATCACCGTGACTTAAATGGGACACAGCCTTACCAGCACCACATACAGCAAAATAATTACATCCTATTTCATGGACTGGTCATTTTTATCCATCATAGCACAGGTGATGCCTATTTCATATCTCAATTCTTGCCTAGCAGTGAATTTGCAACCTACAATACTCCCAGGCTGAATTACCCTGCATTAATTGGTCATTCCCTTCCTATGTTTCTGGAGTTTGCTAATCCTTTTTAATTATTAAAACTTTTACTTTATCCTTTTTCAGTTGCACCCTATTTCTTCCAAGCCATTTCTTCAATTTGTCAAGATCATTCTACCTTCCCATCTTGACCTCTGTCATCACTGCAGCTTCTCCCAGTTTAGTCATTCATGTAATTAAAAAGCATATGTCTTCTCTCTCATGTAACTGTTGAAAATCTTGAATGGTGCTGGACACAGTACAGACACCGCTGAAACTCAGCAGATACTTTTCGCAAATTTGAGAATGAGATGTTGAGTGCTACTCTCTGAATACAGGGTTTTAACCAGTTACGGTACTTCCTAACATTTATCTACTCTTTTTTTTCCCCATGCTTATTTATGGGCATGTCATGCAAGACGTGTTGAAAGCCATAATAAACTAAAGGTATGTACCATTAACTTCCTCCTTCTAACCAACAAGACCTGTTGCCCTTCCGCAGAGAGTAAATTTTATTAGTTTGACAAGACAGACCCTTTTTAGGTGTCATTCATCTGTTTTTTGTCTTCCAGACGCCCCAGTTTCTCTGATTTCTTGCTCCATCATTTTTCTATGAATTGAAGAAAAGCTGATTGCTTTGTAAATCCCCTGTTCCTTTACGTCCTGGTTCCCCAGGCACAGACCCATGGGCCAGCCATGCAGGCAGGCCATGAGTAGCCCCCAGTCAGCTGAGAGTTCCAATCAGGTCAGCTGACTCACAGGTGTATCTCACACCACCTAGTCATGCTCATTATAAAAGGAGGGAGCTCAGTGAGGGTGGGGTTCCTCCTCCTCCTCTCCCTGAGGCTCCTTGTTGGTGGTGCTCTGTTCCTGCTGTTGGCATTTAGAACCAGGCTGAGACCCTCTATGGTCTATGTTGATTGTTAGTCCAGTTTTGTTATTCTATTATATCTGTTTTTACTTCAACTCAAGGGCCTTCTGCTTTTTTTCCCCAATTCTCCTTCTTAGCTGGGGAGGGAGCCTTGGGTGATAGACTAACTGCTACGGTTTAGCCCTGAATACTGGCTAACCATAGACAGTTTATAATGATGATAACTATGCTGACCTTTTTTTAGGCTCTTGATTTATGCAAGTTTGCCTCTGACACTCAATTCTAGATCTGTGTTGACCTTCCTGTAATGTTCAAGGACTCTCCACCTTCCCTCAATCCTTTCTCTCTTATGTTTGTTTTCTGTGTTGATCTTGCCTGCTAGATGTCTGAGTATTTTGAGGACTACTTTCTTAAGTCTATTCTCTTTAATTTGGTCTTTTCTCTTGCTGCTTTTTCTAGGAGTTATAGAATATGTCATATCAAGAGGTATGAGGAAGTTGTGCATGCTCCATCCCTGGAAGTGTTCAAAGCCAGGTTGGATGGAGCCTTGAGCAACCTGATCTAGTGGGAGGTGTCCCTGCCATGGCAGGGGGGTTGGAACTAGATGATCTTTGAGGTCCCTTCCAACCCAAACCATTCTATGATTCTATGGTCACACTTGTACAGATCACCTTCACTTCCATGTTCTTACGTAGAAGCAAATAAAGAAGATCCTTTCTTATAGTTGCTTTCTCTGCCCTCTGCATTAACAATGCTGCTCATGACACTTCGCAAGATCTTGTGGACTGTCTCTATCCTGCTATTTTTCTTTCCTAGAAATTCCTGTGTAGGAGTTAATCTCATTTATACCAAGCCTTCTGTTTGGGATGGTTCTATTAGTTGCTAAGAAAAAGTTGCATTTGTCTGATCTTCCTGCTATTGCAAAATCCTGCTGTGCTCATGCTTGTGTAAATCTTCTCCTTGTCTGTTTACTCTGTGACTTGATGGCTGTGTAAGTACAATGGAGATCTGGATTGTTTGTTAGGTAGAAGGTGTGGGTAACTCTCCCTTCTAATAATAGGTCACTGACATGTAAAAAGCATGAAATTTGAGATGGATAGAAGGAAGCCTTTTCTTCCATAGACTTATCATTAGACCATTCATTGCCATAGGAACTCTTTTTAGCTGAGATGTAAAATTCAAAAAGCTACATGGGACATCAATGTGAATAGAGTACATTTCCAGATGGCATGTGTACTGAACACAGTGTCAAAGAAAGATGTTAAATCTTGTTCTCCAAAACTCATGCCAGTCTCTAACAATACAGTGTCAGGGTGACTCATGAAGTGCTGAAGTGGCTTACCCTCCCAAAGTGAGTATTTCTTATGCAGGAGCTAAGGAAGCTTTCTGAACCCCTAGATCAACTCTGCCACGTGTGGCACATCTCCGACCACTGGAGGTATCAGGGCAATGCAGTCGGGCTGTTCCTCCCAACCTGAGCAGTGCTGCATTTACTGCTACACCCGCTTAGAGCTCCTACATCTTCCCCTGAAGCCTTTGCTCCTAGAATGTATGGAGGACACGACAAGGTTTCCAGGCTGAATCAGAGCAGGAGCTGCTTTCCTGTTCCTAAACTTCAATAACTTTTTGGCAGCAGTTTCCAAACTTTTTTACTTACAAACCCACTTCCCATGTCACTCATCTACTTCTGTTTGCCCTTCCGGACTTGTGAGCCCTTCTGCAGAAACTTCTGCTTTATGGCATCATGTGCTCCCCACATTCTCTTCCTCCTCATCCACATCTTCCCTGCACTCTCCTCTCTGCAGCTCTCCGGCTGCTCCCTTCCTCTGTTCCTCTTCTGCACCTCTGCCCTGCAGATGCTGCCATGCCTCCTTCATTTCTGCTTGCTTGAGGTACCCCATTTTCCCCAAAAAACTCTGTGAGAGTCTTGCTGCATTTTCAAAGTCCCTCCAAACTTTCCTTTGCCTCAGTCCCACATCCCCAGTCCTGTATCCCCAGTACACATCCTCCATGTGTACTCCCAAACTGTTCAAACCTGCTTTGGCATTGCAGTATGTCATGAGTGACAAAACTTGCTCATGCCAGTCCTCAGATTTCAAGAGGTGAAGAATTCCTTGTCAAGGGAAGCTGGGATTTCCCTAGCATGTTTGATTGGAGAAAATTGGAGGGAATGAAGAAGCAAGGTGGCACATGGACAGTTATATTTGATAATTCACTAGGAATGGTGTAAGGACCCCCCCCTTAAAACATAAGAGCAGTAAAAAGCAAGGGGCTGCAGCTTCCTAAAGGAAACTTTATGAAGTTTGAAAGTGAATGATAAGGCTGTTAAGATAGGATTGTTCTTAGTTAGAGTCTTCATCTTTTTTAACTAAACAAAGAGCTTTTTGTCCCACAGTGAATGACTGATATCTGCAGGACTGGATCTAGATGCATGTGGTTGCTTCCTAAGGGGGATAATGCCAGCTATGAGGGCAGAAGCGGTGCCTATAAATCCCCTTGCTCCTACTCCTTGCTAGGTCCACCTCCAAAACCTAATTTGGTTTCAGAGAAAGGAAGGAATGGGAGAATTTGGAAAATAGCATAGAGAAAGAACACTTGCAATACCTTAAAAATGCTTTTGCTGGCTCTGTTCTTGAAGAAGAGATTTTTCCTGACTTAGAAACACCTACAATGGCAATGAAGACAAATCTCCCAGAAAATTACTGGAAAAAATGTGTAAGGAAGAGGCTGATTAGTTTCCCAAGTAATTTTCTGGGGGATTTGTCTTCATTGTCGTTGTAGGTGTCTCTAACAAAGAGTCTGATTAATTTCCAAAGTTAAGACTGCCGTTGTTCAGAGAGAAAATCATGTTTGCCATATTTCCACTCTAGTGATTTACATTTTTCACTTTGGGCATAGGCCAGGAGGATTTACAGCTTGAGAAAGGATCTTCCATCTTCCTAGGAAGTTAAATCATTGGCACTGCTTCAGCTTTTGTGTATAGAGGAGATTAACATCATATTGACGTATAAGGTTGAACGAACCACAAAACAGATGTTTGGATAGTCAACTGAACACTGAACCCAATGGAAAAATTCCATTTTGATCAGTTTGAGGTAGGCCTAGTCGTCCTGTGGCTGTGCAGGATACTAAAATCTGGACTTTATAAATGAAACACTCATTAAAAAAAAATCCTGGAGAAACACAACTGCTTTCAGGCTTCTCATTTTATTTTTTTTAAACTGCAATAATCTCTGGCATGGATGGTCCAGCCCAAGTGGAATACATTAACATTAGTTATTTTAATAATTACAGATTTTCAGATGATAGCTATCTCCTAATCACAGCTGGTCCCCATCTAAAATACTGCTGGTGTCATGATGTTATCTTTTCAGTAACTTTTCGGAGAGGCTGCTCTGGGAACAAGGGTGGAGGGCCAATGGGTCCTGCTGTGGGGAGGTGGTTCATCGCTGAACATTTACTTCATTCCCAAAGAGCACTGTGAGAGATCTCAGTTAAAGCAGTGCATAAGGGCTGGGATTAACCACGACCAGTCTTTACCAATTACACACACTGCAAGCCGCACTGCAGGCCTGGACTGCTTATCCCCACAGCACAGAGATGCCTCGAGGTCGTTAGAGCCAAGGAGAATAATTAGCTGCTGCTGTTGCGGATGTGATTTTCCTTTCTTACGCTCACTGTGCTTTATTGGCTTTTTCAGCCAGGTATTCTAATACTTACCATCTTTACGGCATACAGCAAATTTCCTTCCTTTCCATGCTGGTCTCTTTACCAAGACAATGTCGTTGGCTTTTTCTTACCTGAAAGGGGATTACAGTACTGCCTTTTTTAATCTCACCTATGGGGCAAAGGGGAAAGGATGGCCCCTCTACCATGTTATTAAGGCTTTTGTTTTAAGCACGCTTATTATTGCTCACTTTCTTTACCGTAAGGAGTTCATCTATTTGACCAGAAAGAGCAGCACTGGGGCAAACAGACCTGTAGTGTGCATTGATCCTCATACACTGTGATTGTTGCATCCAGCCATTGCTCAGAGCCTGCATAGGCATCTCAGTTTCCCAGGCACAGACCCACGGGCCAGCCATGGCAGGCAGACAATGCGTAGCCTCGAGTCAGCTGGGAGTTTCAGTCAGGGCAGCTGACTCACAGGTGTATCCCATATCACTGACATCAAGCTCACTAAAAAAGGAGGGAGTTCTTGGGGCTTCTCTCTCTTGGCCTTATACTCCCTTCTGTCTCACAAGGACTAGCTAAGTGTAAGGCTGAGTATAACTTTGTATACTTTATGCTGGTGTTTGTATTAGTTTTATTATTTCATTAAGCCCATTTAAACTTCAACCCACGAGGCTTCTGCCTTTTTTCCCTGATTCCCCTTCTCAGCTGGGGAAGGGTCATCTGGTGGTAGAACAACTGCTACAGTTTAGCCCGGGGTACAGGCTAAATGTAGACACTAGGGATGGTCAAGGATGCTGTTATATGTGCCACTCTTTCAGCTAGATTTTGTCAGGCAAGTGTTGAGAAACAGAACCAGCAAGTTTCAGTTTTGTCTACCAAGAATTTTTTGAATATGTGGTACTAGGAATTCCAGTGTGTCTCAGATTACATCATGGGCAGGTTGTGTTTGTTAAAGGAAGCCTGGAGGTGAATCTGTCCTTTAATCTTTACTAAACTGGGTAATGGAAAAAGCCTAAATTAACACTCTTAAAAGGACCATGAGAAGTTGGGTTTTTCTGGTAATTTGACCTGACAATATCTGTATAAGCAGAGGAAACACATGATACAAGTGGCAATTTTCTATTAAGCCTCTTAGTGTTAGCACGGGCATAAAAAGAAATGGTGCTTTTGAAGTACCTCAATAGATTGAGATGCTTATTTAGACAAGAAATATGGACTGCAAGATGGGGAGCTGGTCAAAAACACATCTGCCTCTTTTGACAGTGCTGCCTCCAAGTTCTGCTTTAATTGAGGATGTTCATTTGAGGCCTTTCCTTCAGCTCTAAAATTCGCAGATATGTTGACTTTCATTGATCTCTGAGATACTCTTAGGCTTACATAAGAGATGAAGGTGGACTCAGTGTGTGCAGAATCCTCCAAGAACATTATTTAGTTTTCTTCTTTCTGTTACTCCCTTTAGGTTGAGATTCCTCTCCCCTGACTTCAGGTGATTTAGATTAAGCTACTCATCTGCTATAGTCAATAGGAGAGAGACACCAAATGTAGGGTGTAATTCATGTCACTTATCCTAAATTTCATTTCTCACCACTCTAAATGCAGCCTCTGGAAGTGACTTGCCCTCTTCACTGACTTCGGACAGACCATAGACCCATGACTCTGATTAGATGGCTTAGGGAAAATTTGAGCAGTGATCATGCTAGTGTCCATGATGACTTCACACTTTCTTTTCCCCAAAAGTCTGAAAGACTCTCTCCCCAAAGAGCTGAAAAGGAGAGAAACACAGCTGGTGGCATCCAAGGTACCCAAAGCAAATCTCAGTCTGTAAGCCTCATAAAGGGAATTCTTTTTTTGACTTTTCTCCTTCTTTTGCACTCTTCTCCTGTGAACTCTGCCAAAATTTACTCTTTGTATTTCATGTCCCTCTTCATATTTGGAAATAAATACCTGACCCTGGACTGGAGATCTGCCATGGTTTCATGATAAGTAAGCCCTGATTAAACAACTTGTTTCATCATCATCTAATTTTGGTTTCTACTGTCATTTTTGTCTTTCTCCTCTTCAAACGCTTTAGCAAGTGTGCATGTTATCCCAGCAAATATTTATTTTAGATCCTAACTGGAAAAACTCCTTTCCATTCCAGGGATATTTTGAAAGCCTGAAGGTGAGTCTGGGCATGTCTACATGGATGGGCCCAGACAAGTACACTCATCTGCCATGCTCTGAGCTGATCAAATGGGAGCCAGTTCTGGTCTAGAAACCACTGACCCATTTTCCTGCAGCTCAGTGCCCAAGCTAACACACCCTGCAGAGAAGACCACATCTGTCTGCAACCATCTGAATAGACATACCTTAAGCACGTAAAGCACTTAACTTTGGTTCTTTCCCTCTCCTTGGTTGTTTCTCCTGACGAACACACATGCGTATGTGCACACACTCCCATTTTGTACACCTATTACAATCTCCATAGGCTCAAATGGCACCAAAATATCACAGGAATTATTTTTTTGCAAATAACAAATACTCCCTTTTAAGTGAACAAGCAATTGAAAAGCAGCCTATATCTTCTTTTTGTGAAATGTTGTACTGGCAGATAATATAGATGGCCTGACCATGCGTTCCATCTCTAAATTATTATTTGTGATGTAGGCAAAATTAATTGAAAGCCTAGCACTCGTAAACTCTTTATGCCAGGCAATACTCTCCAGAAGGAATTAACAAAAGACTAGTGGTACTTCAAAAGGCAATCTTTCCCAGCTACATCTGCATTTAAGGTTCACTCTGCAAACTCACAGATTCTATTGAAATGAGCTAAGGGAATAGAGATCCTGAATTTACCCATGCGCAAACAGCATCTTGCTATGCAGATGCAGACTATGGCCTGAAACCAACTAACGTGTTTTTTTACAGCCCTTGCTGTCCATGAATCCTTGGAGGAATTCTGCCTGGTGCAGACTTCCTCCTGGAGCATTTGCAAACAGCCAGCTGGAGCAGTAGTCTCATGCCACCTTCAAAGAGGGCTCCCACTGGCCCCATGTGGAGTCAGTCCTCCTGATGCTGGTGTTCACTTGACTCTCCTCCCCAACTGTGATTAATGTCCTTTGGAACACCCCAGGTGTTCTGGGTGCCTGACATTTATGTCTGTGGTCAGCTGTTTTGTGGAAAACAACTGGGAGGGAAAAAGTCTTGTATCCTTTTCCCCTTTTTCTCACTTTAATGGAAAAAGAGCCTTCAGTAGTGCTTGAGAAATTACTTTTGCACACAGTGCTCTCACAGACTGTGGAGGGCACATGCTGATATATGAAGTGGATGCTTATGGATATATTTCTGTGTATTTGGCTAAACTAATGTAATGGATGCCTTCATTACTAAAAGTCTACTCCAATAGCCAGCAGTGTATTTACCCACTTTTGTTTGCAGTGATCGTTGAATCGCTTCCTCATCTTGTAGCATTTAAACAAGCATTACTCCGTTCATGGTGGTGGAGGTGCCTCTGTTTCTAAGGGCTTGCCTGCAAGGGGAGGCTAGTGTGCATTAAGATTGGGTATGAATTTACAGTGCTCTTGGGGTATCCACACCTGATAGAAAAGCTATAAGAATGGAAAATGTGAAACTATGCCTGGTGGAATGGCTTGTTTAGCTAAATCTGGCTGTCGATAATGCCTTATTCAGACGGCAATTTTGGTCACCTGGCAGATGTTCATGTAAGTTCACATAGCTTTTGAATAATTATTCCACAGCTTCTCATCCCCTTTTTGAGGCATGATTTCCACTCTCTTCAGTCACTGTTTTTCTTGGCCTTTTTCCAGATGTGAGGGATTTGATAAAAGCCCTGTTCAAATGGAGAACTTCTGCAGCTGTAATCACTTTTGGCAGCCTGCCCAATAAGATAAGCTGATCTCCAAATATTAAAAAGATTGGACTGATAGAAAGCTCTACTCCATCATCCTTGAAAAACAAACAATACTCACCACTCCATGAAGGGTCGTTCTTGGAAAAAGAAGATCTGATTTTTAACACAGAAAGCTGAGGGCAGTAATAACAGCCTTGCTTAGTTTCCTTTCATAATGTCAGTGATGCCACGACTCTCTATTTGTAAACCAATATATTCCTTCAAGCTATTGGTAGGTCTTACAACTACTTCTGTAAAAAGACAGAGATTGAGTAGATGCATACTGGTATTTGTATGTCAGTCCAGCATTCTTTGGCAGTGTTATTAGTATCTGCAATATCCAGACTTTCCTTTCCAAAGCTGCTGCCTTCCTGAATGTGCACATAAAAACGCTAAAAAGAGAGCCTTAGGCTCACACTTACTCAGTGGTGTTTTGCTGGAAATTCACTGGGCTTCAATGGTCATACCAACATCGATGGGAAAGAATCTGGTAGTTTTACCATGTTAACTATTTCATGTAACGACAGAACCACTCAGGCTTCAAGGGACCTCAGAAGGTCTCTAGTTCAACCCTCTGCTCAAAGCAGGGTTAGGTCTGAGATTGAATCAGGTTGCTCAGGGTTTCATCCACCTGGGACCTTAAAACCTCCACGGATGGAAACTGCATAGCCTCTCTGGATAACCACTGCTTGACTGTCCTGATGAAGAGAAAGTTTCTCCTTACATCCAGTCTTTGCATTGTAGCTCAGTCATGAGTTCCCTGCTGAGTCAAGCCAGTTTCCTGATATATCTGCTTGTCTTCCTACACATTAGGATGGTTTTGTGCTTGGAAGAGGTTTACAGTAGACTTTCCAGTTTTCCTGAGTTTTTTTGCTCTTCAGAGCTTGTTTCTATGGGATCCAATCTACCAATTGTCTGAAGAAACTGAAGTCTCTGCTCTCCTGAAGTCTGTGGTCTGTAGTCTGCTACTTGTCTTCCTCATTCTCTTCAGTATCTTTAAGTCCACTATTTCACAGCCTCCACAACCAAGCCTGCCATTGATTATCACTCCCCCAATCAGTGTGAATGCTTTGTGAATAGCAGGTCCAGGATGTGCGTGTGTGATCCCAGATTGGCTTATCTAGTACCTGTGTCAAGCAGTTGGCCTTGACATCTTTCAGAAACCTTGTGGCTTGCCTGTATCCCACTCTAATGCTCTTCCAGCATACATCAGGGAAGTTAAAATCTCCCACCAGAGGCAGAGTATGTGATCCAGAAATATTTTCAGGTTGTTTAAAAAAGGCTTCATCTTTTTCCTCACCCTGATTAAGTGGTCATTAACAAACTCCCACCAGATGGTCACCATTATGATCACTCACCCCTGTCCTGACCCAGAAGCTCTCACACAGCCTACTGTGTGGCCCATTGAGGAGCTCCATAGATCACAACTGCTCTGTCACATATATGCATCCACATCCCCTTGTCTCCTTGCTTGTCTTTCCTGAAGAGCTGGTATTAGCCCATTGCAGCACTCCAGTTGTGTGAGCTGTCCCAACACATCCCAGTTACTCCAGTGATGTTGTAGTGTCTCTTCCCAACTAGACTGAGGAGACACAACCAGGGCCTCCATGCCCTTAGCCAGCACCCCAAAATCCATGTAGTCTCTCCTGATATGGTTGAAGTCCCTGGCAGTAACCTTGGTGCCCATGTGGAAGAGCAACTAGTGATAGTTTGAGGCCAGACAACCTTTGGACTCCTGGCTCTGCAGGGTTTCTGCAAAGACTCATTCAGTCTCCTCCTGCTTTCCTCGATGGATGGTGTATGCCCACTTAACTCCGCCTGGCACTTCTCCTTGCAGGCCCACGAGGCACACAGCCCATTCCCTCACCAAGACTGCCCTTGTATCAAGAGCTTCTATGAAACATCCTTTTCTTCTGCCTGAAAATCTTGTCCAGATGGGAAAAGAGAAATTTGGCCAGATATCAAACAGCCCAGTCAGAGCAGGAACATCATTCAGTGCACATGCAGTAAGCTGGATGTATCCAGGAAAGATGAAAGATCCCAACAACCTCCCCTGTCACTCAACCCACAGCACGGAGCAGCCCCAGGGTCCTCAGCGCCACAAGCACTGTAGATTGCAAATGGAGCCCAGATCAACCTGCAGACGCTTAGTGCTGCAAAACTGGTGCACAGCTCCTCTGCAGGGAGAGGGGAGAGCCATTTGTGGGCATCTCTCTATCAGTGTGCCCTCTGAAAAGGGCTCAGAGCTGCTGGGATGTGGAAGCACGTGGTGCTGCAGCAGGATGTGACATGCTCCAAGGTGGTGGGAAAATTACAGAGTGACTTCTGCACCCCACCAGATAAAGGATCCCCAATTTCCCCAGAGCAGCAGGCCCTCTCCTGCTGAGGTAGTCAACAGAAATAGTCAAAAGCTGGCTTGAAGGGCAACCTACCTTCCTTTGGAGTAATACGAGTCATCACAAAAGTTGCATCTGTGACCCTGAAGGGATTTCTAGCTGACAAGGTAAAAACATGAGAACAATTCAAACCAGTGGGATAGAAAAAAGAAAATTCATATATAAAGCCACTCACGTGTGATTTTTTTATTTAACTTTATGCATTTATTTTACACACTTATAAATCAGGAATGGAAATGCCATCAACACCTTTCAGCAATGTGGAATGTCCTTCTTGTGAACCCTCTCCCTCACCTCTGTCTCTAGAGAAATGAAATGTCATGGCCTGAAATCAAGGAAGAAATTCCAATAATTATCTGCCACTTACAGTACCTCTTTCCTGCACAGCATAGTGACACCCTGTCAGATTTACCCTATAGCTGGGGAAACTGGAGGCGAGTGCGTTAAGCCATTGCTCTGGGTCTTACAAGATCCAGAGGGTAAGTAAGTGTCCTGCCTTTCTGGCCAGCCCTTGCCCTTCAGGCCGTTCTGCTTTCATCAATGATTTGGTAGTGAAATCATGGAACTGGTATGCCTAAATCATCTACAGTCTTCACTTTTTTTAGCTATTGTAAACACTAAATCATTATCCTGGTTATCTTAGCTGAGATGGTGGACAAAGACAAGCGCTTAGAGGGAAAGAAAATAACAGGGGTGCATAGTGTGGCTTCAAGAAATCACTTAATGACAGGATGTGGAGAAACTGAAAGACAAAAATATCAGAAGGAATTACAAGAATGGTGCCAGAGTAAAGAGCATCTAAAATGCAAGAGGCAGAGTGAAGCCCTAAAAAGGCAGGCTTGGAGAGAGCTAATATAGCATCTCCCAGGACATTGTTGTTGAGAGATGAAATGACAGTGGTGTTACCCTGACATCAGAGGAAAAGCGGGACGAAGGACAGGCAGGTGTACAAGGAGGTGAGAAAGAGCAAGTCTACCTCACCCTTTCTCCTTGCTGCAAGTGTTTTTTTCACAGTTTGTGGTAACCTGCTGCCAAAGAGATTAGCATAAATTGCACAAAACCATGTGTTTTAGATGCACACATGATGACTGTCCAAGGAGTGAGTGCTGCTTCCCTTTACGTTCACCTGTAGCATATGCATTACTAGCTCCTTCAAGTAAACAAGCTCTGAATCAGAGGAGACAGATTGCATGGGAGAATCTTGCCCCCTATTATCAGCCCATTCCTGGTCCATAGTGGGAACTAAAATTAGAAAACTCATGACAAAAATAGAACTCTGTTTCTTTTAATAGCCTGGGTTTATTTTGAGATACCCTTCAGGGAACGCCCCACTGAAACATGATCTGAAGCCAAATCTTTGACTACACAAAACTTGTCTTATTTGTGCAGGTCGTTTAGTGGACTACTTTTTATTTTTATGTAATCAGTGGTCATTAAAAAATGATTGCAGAAAAAATTAGCTGACATGTTCTGAAGATGCTGGCAAAGTAGAGTGCTCAGGCTGTTATCAGTGAAGGAGAAGGCAATTTTCCCCCTCCCCAGTGCACATAGTGACAGCAGATCCTGTCACATCCATGCAGTGCTGAACAGAGATTATAAGCCCTGTGTCCAAATGTACCTGCCAGTGTCTCAAGGAAACCTCAGGAGGGTGTGATGCTACACTGAAAGACGAGTAGATCCTGAGGATTTATTTTGCATATTCTGACTAGTGCAAGTCTTAAGGGTTAAGTAATAATGCTCTTTGTTTAAGTGAACCTGATATGCTTTAATGGAATTTTTTCAGTTCCTCTGTTATGGAAGTTGCAGTGTATTACTGAGCCTTCACGTCCCAAATTTACGCAGATGCAATTCTGGCCATGATCCAAGTCATAAGATGGCAAAACATAAGCCCCTAGAGCAGGAGACTTAGGAAAATATACCATTTACAACCCCTGCCATGAAGAACTTTCAAAGGCCTAATTTTAGACATACGTGCTGGAATCAAATAGCAAAGGGATCAGTGGGGTGAGGAATGGAGTATTTTTTATTCAAATGTCAATTATAATTAATCTAGAGCACAATGATATTCTTCTGCCCCAGAGCATTCGTGGTGGCATGTGACACTATCCCTGGAAGCTGGCAGGACATCCTGAGAAAGACGTTTCTCACCTAAGGCAACAAAACTGCTAAAAGTTTCTGCCTACACTTGCCTATGAAGGCTTGCTTTGGCATCTGTCCACCGAGGGCTGGCCTCGGGCATGAATAGACCAAGCGGTTTCCCTTGGCCCTTCCCACCACCCCTTCATTACTGCAAGGCCACCCCAGGGGCATGGTCCTGCACCACCACCCACTTTATCATCTTCCTTTTTCATATTGCATAATTGCAAATCCCCTGTGCTTGGGGAGGAGCAATCTCTGTCAGGGTGCAAAGAGGGAAAAGCCTCTCAGTGCTTGGGCTCCGGGAGGCTCAGAGAAATCAGGAGGCAGTGTCAGTCCTCTCCCATGGGAACGGCCTCACCACCTGCATCCCCGGTCCTCTCAGGGGCTGGCTGTGGGACGCTACATACTCATGCTGTGGTCATGCCTGGGATTTTTGTGCTCCTCCTCACTTTCTTATTTACTTTTTCTCCTCTCTTCCCCTCCCTCTGGATGGGGGTAGAAGCTGTCCATGAGACAAGGTGGAGCTCCTTCAGCAGCAAGGGCAGTTGTCAGACAGGCACACTGCGTGGGTTTTTTCTCTACTCATGCTGTAGTCTCTTTCCAGAGTCAAATGATTTTGCTGTGTTTTGCCAGTATACTGTCTAATGAGACAGCATCAAACCTACAGTTATGCCGCAGCAACTTGCACATAAAGCCTAAGGCTAAGAGCTTCAAAATCTGAAACCCACACTTTGGCTCATGGCATAACTATATGCGTAAAAATGGGAGGATCCCAATTCCTCACTCCAGTCTGGTGGTTTTGTGCTAGTTTAATGCTCAATTTCCGTGTAATGAGGCTGTAATAAAAGAAGCGGAACAGAGTAGAACGGTGCACAACAGGCAGAGGCCTCATTTTCAGGGAGTCGCAGAAAACTCCCTTTGGGAACTCCAGAGCTCAGAGGTGTTGGCCACTCCCTTGCCACATTCAAAGACTTGCTCCTGAGCAGAGGACAACCCTCTTTCCTCCAGCCCAACTTCAACTTCCCCAGGGAAGGAGACACACCATTGCCATTGCCACTGCTACATGGCCAGGGACTCTGCTTCTCACTCAGTTCTACTTCTCCAGACCATTTGGTAGCTGAGATCAGAGTCTGGAGATTATTCACATTTCTTTACCCCCATTTCTTTACCTTCCATTAGCTGAGGTGGAAAAGGTCTGGATCTTCCTCCCTTCAAACTGTTGCTGGAGAAGTTTTGGTGAGACTAACAATGCATGGCCTAAACAGTCTCATGTGTACAGGTGGACAAAGTGTGGTTTGTCTGACCACATGTCGACATCTCTAATGTGGCTATCAACAGCTGACACTAGGATCTGCACTCCCTTTATAGCTGATGAACATTTTATGTGGACTTCCAGACTATACTCACCAAACACTAAAGCAACATATCAAGGAGACCAGATGAATTGCTTTCTCAAGCATGATTTCCTCAAGCAGGTCTCTCAGATGTGGGTATCTGCACCAGAGGAATCTGAAACAGGCAAGATGAACTCTATCTTTAATTAGTCTTTCCATACTTCAGTAAGCTTCCAACAAGCCATTAACTGCATTTGAAGCATAGTGCCGTGTCCCAGTTTCCTGGAAAATGTTTAAATCACAGACAGAAGCTCCTTCTCATACAAATTGCATGTGCAATATAGAATAACTTGCTGCTCTCAGCCAGGAGCTGGGATTACTGGATGCAGCTGCATGGCTGCATTTTACTTGTTGAGACATGAGAGTGACAAAACCATCTTAGGTGATAATGGGGTTTGGAAATGGCCAACTTCTGGCTTCATCAGTGACAATGGAGTTTTAAATGAACTTCATAAAAAGAAATGAACATAATATGAGAATGGCGCAGCAGCTTGTAGACTTCAGTTTTACTGCAATTTAACAAATGATGTCATGTTCTGTGTCAGTGTCCTGGTTTCCCAGGAACTGAACCACAGGCCAGCCATGCAGGTAGCCCATGAATAGCTCCAAGTCAGCTGGGAGCTTTGGTCAGGGCAGCTGCCCCAAGCTGACTCACACGTATATCCCATAACACTGATATCAAGCTCATTATAAAAGGAGGGAGTTTAGGGAGAGTGGGGAGTTCCTCTTCACGGGGCTCATTTGTCTTGGTCTTCTGTTCCTGCTGCTGAGCCTAAGGATGAGGCTGAGTATAACTTTGTGCATTTTATGTTGGTGATTGTATTCGTTTTGTTATTTCATTAAATCTGTTTCTACTTCAATCCAGAGGGCTTCTCCCATTTTTCCTGATTCCCCTTCTCAGCTGGGGCGGGGTCATTAGATGGTAGAACAACTGCTACAGTTTAGCCCTGGGTGTGGGCTAAATGTAGACAGTCAGACTTCTGACAATATTACTATGGTGGATGGTAGTAGTCAGTCGGCACAGGCCTGCATAAACCCAGTGCATGCAGATGCCTTCATTTGGGCCATAAGATGGAATGGTTAAACATCTTCTAGTGCAAAGACAGCTGAAGCTGTTCCCCAATGAAATGGCCAGCCATCACCGCAAAGCTGAAGCGCAAACTAAGATGCCACAAAAATTTCAGAGGATCTCTGAAACCTGACTGCAAGCCCAGGATGAATCAGTTATAATTCAAGCAAAAAGCTGCAGTAAGGGAGAGAGAGCCAGCAACTGAGGACCGATGTTGTCATGTCCCAAAGAGAAAACACAGGCAGAAAGTGTGCTCCCTGTAAGAGTCATCTTGGAAACGGTGGGCACGGAAACTGCCAGATATTTGTTTTTACTACATTCACAGAAACAGGTTTGGTGTAAAATATTGCATTCTTTGTAAATAATCAGTACAATCCCAGAGAGCTAGTAATTGACTCCTATAATAAATTTGCCTTGCAAATTCAGAACATTGGCTATCTTCTCCATCCAAGGGGCATTAATATACTGTGCAGCAGCCTGAGAAATTAAGAACAAGGTAGATTTCTGTGGCTTGTGCTGAAAAAGGCAGAACTGTGAGTACCTTGATAATGCAGTGACCAGGACATCTATTTATTTGGTGACTCACCGTTGAAAGACTGTTCTGTATCCTGCTTACCCCTCTGCTTAGTTTGGACACACTATACTCAGGGATGCTACCAAAATCAATACTGTAGATAAGATTATAGACTTGGATAGAGTCAAGGAGATGCTGCAGGGAAATAAAAAACCAGTAATTTAAAAGTGCATGGCATAAAGAGCACTCTATTCATTCTCAAGCAATTAGATGCTCATAAGGAAAACTAAAAACATCCATGGCAGATGTCAAAGAAAGCATACAGAAACACATTCGTTCTTAATAGATTTGAAAGCGTTCCCCACGCAAAAGGACATCATGAGTCAGAAAAGGGCAATTTTAATTTTTTAAAGTGGTTTATGGTACGGCCATAAAGGAACACTAAAGGTATTAGGCAGGGAGCTAGCCCTAGTATGACAACTGGGGATGCTAGGGAGTACTCAAAAACAGACCACTGAGGACTGTACACTCTCCATAAAAAGCATCTCCATAGCCACTGTCCATCCTATTTCCTTCTCAGGGAAAGAGAAAAGAAAACAGGGAGAAATCATAATTATGTGATATGAGAATGAAGATAAGGGAGAGTACTACATGATCTCTAGAGGTTCCTTCCAACTCTGAAAATTCTGTGATTCCGAGTGGGAGTCAGAGGGTGAAAAACAGATAAACATGGCACCAGAGGGAGACCCTGAACAGAGCAACCAGCAGTGCCTGGGAGGGAGGCTGGGCAGTAGTGGGCCCTGCAATGGTAACACCAGAACCCTTTTTCCTGCACTTTTACGGTGTTTAAAGATAGCCCTTGAACTGAGACAAAACAACATGGGTCAAATTCCGAGGCACTGGGGCATGTCCTTTCCTACTTCAAAGCAGTGGCTACTCCTGACTGTCCCTCAGAAGGATTGGCACTGGTTGATAATTCCATGGGAGACCTAAACAAGGTGTCTGGGAGCCAAATTTGTGACTGTTCCCAGCAGGGGGAGCATGGCCTTCAGTGAAAGGCAATAAGCCACCATCTCCAGTGTCCAGTGCCACGGCAAGGCCGGCGTGGAGCTCTCCTTCCTCACCACCATTTCTCTCACATCTTGGTCTCCCATCCAACAGGGTCTTACCTTGCTCCCTCAGTGCCCTAAAATGTGTTTTTCTAAAAGGCTGCAACGCCAGGTAGTGTGCATGCTCAGTGCTAAGTCAGGTGGCTTTGCAGAGAGAGTTATACTCTAGGGAAAAGAGCAAGCAAACCGCCCCAAACTAACCAGTGTGCAGAATGGAGAGACAAGGGCTGACTGGGTTGTTGCTCATGATACGCGGGTCAGTGACTGAGATCCTACAGGCGCTTTTCAGGCTCAAAAAACATTCATCAACAACAGCTGAGCTGCAAAAGGTCAAAGTGTTTGGGAAACTGGCAGAGATTTGCTATGAAGCGCCTCTTTGTTTAAAGAGCTTAAAGGGGGGAAGTTTAGTAAAGTACAATAAATAAACTCTGACAATCTGGTTTGAACAAGTTTCTTATCTGTGGTTTCAGAGAAGAGGGAAAGCAGCAAGTCTGGGGCTGAAGTGGTGGCAGCAGGTGTCCTGTGTGCTGCACCTGCCCCAGTAGCACCCAGGCTCCTCTCTAGTTGATTTATCTTTCCATTTGAGCACAGAAAGGAATAATAAAAAGTTCTGCTCTTTAACATAATGAAGATTTGTTCTTTTATCAGAAACAACAGTCTGGCTTCTCATCTACGTATGTGAGCATGCGGTTTGCATCCCCATCTGAGGTATGAAAGTGTCGGTGTCTGTCCTGGCTATTGTAACAGAGCTTCTATTAGCAAGACACGATTAGGCAGGAAAGCATGTGTAAATAATTTATTACAGCATATCAATGCTTTCAGGAGATGGCAATACAAAGTGAAAGTGCTCTCTGCTCAAACGGGAAACTGCAAGGTCCGTGGCTGGAAGCTGAAGCCATATAAACTCAAATGTGATATCAAATTTAGATTTTGACCAATGAGGTTGTTAAACAGTGGACCAGACTGCTATGGGCATGGTGAAGTTCCCATCTCTTGCTGTCTTTGTATCAGAAGTGCAAGGCTTTGAAGAATGCATGTTTGAATCAAGTACTAACTGAAGAATGCCCCCAAAATGATTGGCAGGCCAGAAAGAAAGCATTTGTGATGGACTGGGGGGAGAGAGTTAGGCAGCTGCTGGTTTCCTTGGCTTTCAAGTCGCTCTGTGACCCTGTGAAGTTATCTGCCTGTAATAAAATTCGCCAACTTCCTCTTTTGAAATCAATGTAGAATCCAATAGTCCCATAAAATACAATGTGTCTTAAATGTATTTGTTCTGAAGTTAAGTCCCAAGCTAACTTTTCTAGTACCTAAGTGTCTTTAAAGGCTACACAATCTTTAACTCAGCTCTCGACTGTCTATCTTCTGGTTATTTCAGGACCAGCAGAGGTTATAAAGGAAAAGTCAGAAGCTTTGCTGGCCAGCATGTCAAGGAGGGAAACTGAAATCCCAGACAGGCTCTCAGTGCTCAGCCCACTACAGGGCACATCAGTTCCCTCTGAAACTGTCCTGGGGCTGGGTTCTTGGTCAACAGGAGACATCTTGTGCTGTCCATGCCAGGACAACACTGGATGATTTGAAATAACTTAATTTTTATCAGAAACCAAATAATCCTGTTTAATTTGATTTTGACTTTCTACTTATGTTTGGATTTTAGTTTTATTTTCCTACACACAGATCGGTTCTCACTGGTTGGTAGCTATTAAAATATGTTGGTTTGTTACTAAAAGTAGCCCATAACTATAGCTGGTGTTTTCTTTTTGGTAGCCAAGGTGATATACTATATACACACTAAATGCATAGCTTAAAATTACAATTCTTGTGCTGAATGAACAAGGGAAGTTTTAATCAGGACATGCTACACATTTACAACAAAATGATACCTTAGACAAAGAAAACATTATTCATAGAAAATTAATTGAACTAATGGTTTCTGATCAGCATGTTCTTCAGCATTTTAGAACTAATAGTTTTCACTCTCTCACACCTCATTTTTATAAGTAAATTGGAAGAGGAAAACTGATGACTTTGATTTTTTCAAATCCCAGCTGGTTTCTCAAATTCTATTACATTATTGAAGTAGCTATAGAGTTGAACACATCTGACAGGAAGAAAATATCCTTCCAGAAGAAGAGGCTACAGACTGCCAAAAAGAAATCTAATGCTTTAGCAAATTCTGTTTCCAGAGTTTAGCTAGTGATTTCGTAAGTAAATTGACTTCTATGTAAACTTAATTTATGCAAATGTATACTGGCTAAATAGTGTTCCTTATTTAACCTAAAAGTTTTTAATAGCGTAAGAACAGGAGCTAATATAGGTCATGATGATTCTTTAAATGCATTTAAAGTAAACCCATTAAAGTGCATTCATTTTTAATAAGGAAAATAACAATTTATTTTATTTTATTTTATTTTTAATTTAGATTTTTGTCAGCTCAGTGCCTGCTGCTATATTTGAAGTTCCTTAGGACCTTGAGAAGCTATTGCCTGTCTGATGCTGACAATTATCCTAGGCAAACTTCTCAGCCTTATCACAACCTTGTGACTCACCTCTGCACTTGGATCTTATAAGGACAACTAAACAAATACAAGCTGAGAAAGACTGGAATATCTCTTTGGCTTCAAAGCCTGTAAGAGTTCAACATCAGATTCACGGAGTTATCGTTTTCTTTTTTCAGCCCTGTGCTGGTTTTCTGGGCGTCTTTTCTCCCTCCTTACCATGCTAGCTCTGCTTTCATGGACCATTTTGGAGCATTTTTCTTCCTTCCAGAGGTATACAACTAGGCTCACCCACCACAAGCTCAAGCTTCAACCTTTGTGTTTAAGGTGTTGCCCTAAAAAATACCTTTGTCTTCAAAACAATACAAACTTCTTCCAGCTCTCTAAATATATGCATATATTGAAGAACAAATAAAGTTGCAATCAAATAGCGCATACAATGAGAATAATGAGCGTACAATGAGCAAAAATGCATAACGCCAGTAGGCAAAAGTTAATGGTCTAAAACCAGAGGCAGATGAATGGAAATGTTTGATTCTAAATGAAGATATTGTTATATGAGATTGTACATGGACTAGGAGGAAGGAAAGAAAATTAGTGTAATTCTAAGATAAAAATTATGTCAGAAAGTATAGCTGTCTGTGCTGGCAGACAAACAGTACGTATATTAAAGAATGTATGTTAAAGAAAGCCTTAGCTGTCAAATAATATGAATTAGTAATCCACATCAAGTCCTAGAGTGCCACTGTGGATTGAAATTGTGGGTTATAGGTTAATACTGGGGCAACAGTCCACATCAGTGGAGCACAGTGGTGACCACAGCCTCCAGGATCAGAAACAGAATAATAATGGAAAATTTCAGTCATTGCTTATCCCTATGACAATGGAGGAATGTCATTACAGGCATCATACAGAGACAAAAGTAGATATCATAAATGTTTGTGTTTGCTCAAGAAAAGTGAAAAAAAAAACCTAGTCTAGATGAATACTACTAGAAAAAAGCACCTCATGAGAATTGTACAAGATATCGTTCAAGATATAATCATAAAAAAGATACTCTGTAGTGCATACATGAGCAAAGTTCAATGTTCCAGTAGGAGATAAATGCCAAAAAGTCAATTATATTATCACAGCACTTTAAGAAGAGTGATTAATAAAAACAACGAAGCTTGTTAAAAGGGGCTTTTTTTATGGGTGCCTTATCAGAGTCTTTGAGTAAACGTTCACCTACGAAAAAGACTCAAACCTAAACTCAGGCCTAAGAATCAAAAACTTCATAACCTTTATGATTAAACATTGGAGTAAAGGAGCTGCCTAGAATTGAAAAATCCAAGTTGTCTCCAAATGAGGAAAACAGACAAGAAGGTATATCCTGGTACTTAAATGCAAGAGTATAAGAGGTCATGCTAAAATAATCTTAAGAAATAACAAGCAAATGGCATGAAAACTACTAAAAGCCTTTCCAGATGTATCAGAAGCAGGAAGCCCATCAGTGTTGTACAGGTAAACAAGGTACAGGATAGATGCTCAGAGGAGTAAGGCCATAGTGAAAAAAGAAAAAAAGAAAAGAGAAAGAGAAAAGAGAAGAAAGAAAAGAAAGAACAAAGAACAAAGAAAAAAGGGAAAAGAAAAAAAAACCCTAAAAATAAAAAAAAATAAGAAAAAAAACACTAAAAAGGCAAAAAAATTTCTTTGTGTCAGGATCCAGCACAGAGACGCTTAAGGAAGTTTGCACAACAAAGTCTTTATTTACAGGGGTGAGGCTGAGGGGTTGTGTCAAATTGAACTGTCAGTAGAGAGGTTTTAAAGCAAATCAATAAAGTGAGTAGCAACGCATTGCCAGGAGCAGGTAACAATCACTCGAGGGATCTAAGGGAATTCAAATATAAAATTGCTGAACTTTTCACAGTAGTGTGTAACCTATCGCTTACATTGGCCAGGGTTCCAGAGTAATGGAAGGTGGTAAATGTGGCCTCAATTTTTAAAATAATCTCCGGAGGGGAGCCAGGAAACCAGAGAATTGTAAATTTGACTTCCTGCTGGGGCAAGCTGATGGAAGTTATAATAATGAGCAGAATTAGTAGACGTGGATATATACAACTTACTGGAGATAGTGAACAGGGTTCATAAATAAAGAAATCATGCCTCACAAATCCTGTACAGTTCTTTGAAAGGACCATTGCACTTGTAGACAAGGGCAACTTGAACAGAAAAATTACCTTTGGATTCCAAAAGCTTTCTATAATATCCCTTCCCAAACAATCTTACAGAAACCTAATGTCAGAGGGAGACTGCTGTGCATTAATAACTGCTCAAAGGGGACAGAACAGCAGGCAGGAATAAATGGTTGTTGTTCTTTCTGGAGCAGTTACTCGGGGAATCCCAGGGGGATCTGGCTGGGAATGGCCACAAATCACCTACAAAAGCTGAAGACCAGTGAGAGAAGAAAGTTTGCTGCTGTTTCAAAAATAGCAAGGACAGTCAAAACCAAAGCAGATTGCAGAATTTCAGAAGTTTGCATTGTGCTGAGTAGGTGAAAAAAAGGAAGATAAAATTCATCCTCGATAACTATGAAGTAATACACTGTGGGAATACAGTCCTAAGCACACTTAGGCCATGGTGAGTTCCAAATTTAGCTGGTTTTGTTTTGGAGACAAGGGAGAACTTATGATGGTCCTCCAAAGACATCTACTTGACAACCTTTCATCATCAGAAAGGCAAACAATGTTAGGGATAGACTAAGAGAAAACAGCATTATGCTAATGATGCAGTCACAGCTTGGAGACAGGGTCAGCTTCTATCTCAGCCTCTGTCTCATAAAGGATGCAGAAGAATTAGAAAACTTAAGAAAGAAAGGTAACAGTATTGACCAGAGGCTTCTATGCAAAATAGAGCTTAATATATGAAGACTGCTAATACCAGGAAAAAAAG
This sequence comes from Podargus strigoides, assembly GCA_028020825.1. Classification (NCBI taxonomy): domain Eukaryota; kingdom Metazoa; phylum Chordata; class Aves; order Caprimulgiformes; family Podargidae; genus Podargus; species Podargus strigoides. The sequence goes on along the minus strand of CM051663.1, from coordinate 121,751,010 downwards.
GTCCAAACAGGACACACCCAAGATGTACAAAAATCCTGAATACTACAGAGAACAGAAGGAAACAACTCAGTTTTTCCCAATGCAAGAACTAGGATCATCCAGCAGAAAGCCTAAAACAAAACAAAAATAACCTTTCCACATAGCACACATAAAATTATGGAAGCGCCACAGGATGTCATGGAGGTTTAGCATCTAAATAGGTTCAAAATAAAATCAGGCAGCTATATGGTGTGATATCTGCTCAGCTAGTCCCTAACCTCTGATTTCCAGAAACGGAAAATAAAACAATGTAAGGATTATGCTCAACCTGTTTCTCATGGACTCTTCCCATGGCCAGATGGAACAGATGGACCCTTGTCCTGACCCACCATTGCATCTTTAAACTCTCTGTGTGCTTTTCTACACTTTAGCAATTAGTCGTTTGGTGGTGCTGAGGCAAAAGGGACACAGCCTGGTGGTTGTGCTGATGCTCAGGTGTACGGAAAAGTTCAGAGGAAAAGAGCAAGGTTCTCTCATACAGCCAAATGCCTCAAAAGAACTGATATTTCTCCAAGACTGAAGTCTGTCATGTTAAAAGGTAGTCATCCCTCAACCCAGAGAGACACACAATTAGCAGATTTGGGTAGAAAACATGAGTGTACCCTAGTTGGAAGGAGGAAAATTAATAACGCAAGCCAGAGCTGTTAATGGTGAAGCTCTAATGGCTTTAAAGGATAAGTGTCAGGGTCATTCACCAGGTACTTGGGATTCCCCTGTGCCATATCTAACATATGGATTAGCACTTTCCCTTTCAAACATTGACGCTTCACAGACTCAGAAAGCTGTAAAATAGGAATGGGGGAAAGGTGTGATGAGCTGGCTCTATTATACGTAAAAAATTGAGTCCGTAAAATGGTCACAGTTGTTGTTAATAACACAAAATCTCATTTTTAAACTAAAAGAGCTTGCCTGAAGAACATAAGTTGGAGCTTTGTTTCCCACAACAAATGCTGACTACAGCGGGAGCTGCTCTGCTGGCTGACTGCTCTCCAACTCCTGGGAACTGCTGCTCTCTGGTGCCCATCTTCCAAATAAAAACCGGAACAATTGCTCTTTCATCCTTCTCTCCCTGCTTTTGATATTGCTACTGAACCATCTCATCAAGAGAAGAATCAAGATGTAGTAACTCACGTTCAGATGCATATCCTTTCTAATTCAGTGTTGGCAAATAATATGTACTTGAATTGTAAAATGGGCCTATGTAATGTGTAAATGAGAATTAATGTGCAAATCAGGCTTTGTACAGCATGGTGTCTCCTATGTATGTGACATGAACAGCAAAGAAAATTCTGATTTTGGTGGTGGATAGCTTAATTTAAACATTTTCAATAAAAAACACCTGGACTCCTCATTTCAAAACTGTTTTCATTTTGAAATTGATGGAGGCGTCTTGAAAATGGGGTTAAATAATCTGAAAATGAAACAAAGCACTCCTTTTTGGAGCTGGATGGTTGAATCATTGTTTCTCAAAGAGACTGTTTGCTTTAAAGGGCGTATAAATCTCGTGTTGGGTCCCTACAGTCACAAGGGCCTTTGATGCATTTTGCAAGTGATGGCCTAATTTCTGTTTTGATTTTATACTACAGAAACTATATAGCTGAAATAATGAATGATTTTGTAATATATCTTTCACTATTTATTGCTTATTTTCATCACAGTTCTGCCATTTTTATTCCCTCTGCAAGCCAGTACATCTTCCTTGATGTTAGAGACTGGTGAACCAAATAAATACAAAGCAGAAACTGTCTGCAGTGAAATTTCTATTAGAAGTTCTCTCTTTTCCATTTTAAATAATTATGTCCTATAAACCACACAAAGGAAATAACAGTCAGCCAGTAAATCAGAGGCAGTAAGTAGAAAAAGGGACTGTTGATGGTGTCTTTAACTGCTGAAAATGGATATATGCATGAAGTAGTAATACTTTACCAAGTCATAGTTATTTCTGACTTTATTGAAATGCCTGCTGCTCATTACAGAGATTTAAGAGGTTGATGCTATGAGGTATAGCAGCTATATTTAATGGAAGTTGCAGCACTCCTGCTTTCTGGGCTACTGCAATTACGTTTTACACAAACTGTAGAAGCATTAGGTTCACCTTTAACTGACCATCAAAACATCCCGTGGTGTTATTCACAGTGATTTCAACATTCATTGCTTATAATTACTGTGCAGAGTTTTTGTTAGTACTTCTACTTCCTACTTGTGCTGTTTATGTTTAAAACGCTTGTGCCTTAAATATAATATGCACTAATTTCGGGTACAGAAAAATTAAGACTAAGCGCTTATAGTCAAACAAAGCACCTAACCAGGCACTTATCCTTTTACTCCAAGAACAGCTTCATTGTCCTTAAAGCATTTTGCTTACATGCTTATTATAAGCCGGTGTTAAGAGCTTTGCTGGATTTGAAAGTGAAATAGCTCAAAAGCACTATTTAGACACTCATGCAAAATAACTATGATGCAAACTTTCTATGAATAGCATTCCTCTTTAGCTGTTTTTTAATTTTAGGAAAAAAAGCTATTAATAAAAAGCTTTTCTATAGGACAGAATACCTATGCTACTGTCTTCTTTTCTTACTATTGAACATGTGGTCTGGGTTATCCCAAGCTACCACATCCTGCTCTGAATTCAGTGTTTTTGCTAGGATTACTCTCATGGATCTGCAAGGTAGAAGCATGCTAGAGGCTCATGTAACAAGTCCCTCACGAATAGCTATGCAAGACTCAAATGGTTTACGTGCTCTTGGATAACCAAATTACTCATTCACTTAAAATTATAGTCTTCACTTCATTACTCATTCCCTTAAAATTATTAAAATTATAGATAAAATTATATATCCAATGTGGACTGCATAAGTAGAGTAAGCAAACAAGGGGAAGGATCTGTCTTCTTGAAAAAGGCTTGGGATTTAAAGGCATTTTTCAGAATAATGTTGTCCAGTTGCAGAAAACCTCTTTTTAAATGAACTTTGAAACAAAGTTTTTACAAGTGTGACTTCCAAAGGGACAATTTTGATGCAATTTCTAACCAGATTGCATTTGAGTCAAAAGCTGCTATCAATCAAACAAGAAGTTTGTCCATATTTTGCAAAACTGTGATCTAAGATAGCCTATTTTTTATTTTCTTAAAAAAAAAACAAAAACACTTTTGTTTCTATGTACCAAAGGCTTGTTCATGTGATAATGCCATACAGCATAGAACTGCATTTATCACAAGATAGTAAACCAAGAACTGGGGATACATGTTGAGGACTGATGAACAGTATCTGATGGAAAAGAAATTTAGAGAAGTGCAGTCATTATCCAAACCACTTTCTTCAAAATGGTGACACCTTTTCAGTGTGTCATTATAAAACAGTCAGAAATCTAAGCTATTAGATTTCCACAGCAGAATTCATTCACTTGGAGCCTAAAATGAATAAGCCTGATGGCCGTGTACTACAAAAAGAAGAAAAAGATGGCAAAGAATTAATCCAGAGATTTAAAAAAAAAAAAGATAACTGCACTCTTGAAATGTTTATGAGATGCCAGAGGTTATTTTTCCTGTTAGAAATCAGCACATTAGCAGTGACCAGATCAAACCTACCTACCATTTAATTAGAGAGGTAGGGAGTGAAGAGGGAGAGTGCAGCAATAGCTGCTTGTGCTGGCAAAATCTATGCAAACTTCTAAAAATTAAAAAATACACTTGTCAGGCGAGTATTTACTGAATTTAAAATGTTAGCACAGAAGTATCCTGTTTTATTTTGGTTTTCTTTTGAAAACACTGTCACTTCATATAAATAGTACTTCTCTTTACCATCCTTATTTAGTCATTTTTATCATCTCTTGGCATCATGTGTTCTGGGATATCTATCTCCACAAAGGTTATTATTATCCTATAATTTGCCACTTACAAATGTGGGCTACATTTTAGCTTCCAGCAGCACAGGAATCATCTATGGTTATACTTCCAAGCCATTTATGTGTTGTGGTTGCAATAGAATTATTCTTCAGATCACCCCACAAAATCAGGAAACTATGAGGTCATTTCCAATAAACAATTACCATATAATTCACTGAGTGACTGGGGGGGGTGGTGAGGTGCGGGGTGGGGTGTAGCAGAGGGAGAAGCTGTTGTTTCTTGCTTCTTGTGTATTCCTTAAATGAGCAGAAGGTAAACATTGGTGGAATAATTAAAGAAGCATGACCTGCAATTAGCCCTGAAATACAAGAATGAGATATGGAGTGAGTGCCCATTAGGAAGCAGAAATTAGAGTTAGATCAATGGAAACTGAAGTTTGAAAGGATGCTGAGGGGAACAGAAGTGCAAACTCTGTTTGCACAGCATCTGGTGTTGTCAAGGTGTTGGCACTGCCCTAGTGATGAAGAAGCTATAGTACTAGATACGTAACTTCTAATAGTTGTTCTGGGTTCATAGACTCATATAAATCCTTCATGTGTATCTCCACATTCAGATGTACAGTTTGGGGATTTATAAGGAGGAGAGAGCCATTCATACCATGATTTGTTCCTTCCTGCACCATATCTGGCTCCAAGATGTGGAGACGTGCTGTGACATGATGAGTGAGGTTTGGCTTAATTTTGTTTTCCTCTTTTCTTTCCAGGATTGCAGAAGCAATGAAAACAGCCTATGTGAAGATGAAAGAGGTGTCTATTCCCATGGCATCTCAGAGGATCTGGCCTGGGTAGATACATGGGAAAGGTAAGAAGCAAGAGGAGAAAAGAGATGGGGCGAGGCTGAGGGCTGAGATACCCCAAGACATACTTCAGGAGGTGAGGAGTGTTGCCTAATGTTGCCTTCCATGTCTCCTCCTGGGCACTCGTTCGAGTAATCCCTTTACACATTTTTCATTGGAGCTGTGGACAGCTGTGTTGGTACAGCAGCAGCACATTAGCTGCTGTCCTTGCGCTACCAACTGCTGACAGGAGAGCAACACTGGTGCCCATTAAGCAGATGGCTGCACTAAACACCAGGCGATACGTTATCCATGCTGGAACGCCATGGATCCACTGTCAAAGGATCAGTCTTCAGGTCTGCTCCCTCTGAGGTTAGTGGTACAGGTACTGGAAAAAATGGAGTAATGCCAAGGCTGAATGGTCTTGAAAATCCTTTTGTTTCTGATCAAATCCAAAAACTGGTGGCATAAAAGATTCCCACCAAATATCCCTGGCAATTGGATCAAGGCTTTTTTGACTGCTGTCTGTCATACTCTGCTACTCCAAAAATGAGACAGGCTCTGCCTGGAGAAAAATGGACTGCTGTTTGCATCAAGCCAGCGGGAATGTAACCACCAACATATTGAAAAGGTTTCATATGAAAAATGTTTGGGTTTGAGGAGCAAGGCCTGAAGTCCTTATATAGTCTAAGATGGTTCTGGATTTGGCCAAAGTTCAGAAGCTTGCTTTCTGTCTGTACAAATGAGCCCCTGGAAGTCCACTCAAGACGTTCCTAAAACAGAGCTTCTTACAGTTTAAAATTAATAGTCAGTAGTAAGTCATTATGATTTTACGTAATAAACCAGCTATAAGGGTTTGCAGCCAGTTCTTAAACTTCCAGGAACTGTGCTGCGGGATATAATGTTTCTATAGAGATCTTTTGTTGTGCCACAAAATAGGTCTACAAATGTACAGCAGGGTGTCCCCTCTTCTACAATCCTTCTTATATCTCTCTGCCATATATTACAGTGATGCCTCATACAACAAGCGCACATCTTCCCATAATTGTATTTTCTAAAGATGTCTTTATGCTTTCCAAAAAGATGGAGAGTAGAGATAGGAAAATAAGTTGAAATTTTCAGTTTTCAGAGGAGTGAAATCTGAGCTCTACAATTGCGCTTTTGTTTCCCTGTATTGATACTTGTATTCTACCCTTTAGCTCCTGCACATACAGCTTCACTGTATTTTATGCTCATATTCTACTTTGAGTTAGAAAAGAACCCTGAGATTTAGGAATAAGAGGTTCTTAGAAAATATTAATGTAATACCATTCAGTTAGATTTAAAATAAATAGAAAGCTACTACAACATATTGAAATGGAAACAGATTTTAACATTTCTTTTACATAATTTTTTGTTGGAAGCTCAGGAAACTGAGAGAGTCTTATAGGCAAAGTCAATTTCTTTTTAAAATACAGAAAATTGGAAGGAAAATCATGTATGGAGCAGGATTATTGACATACAATAAATTCATAATGAGCTATTTCTTAAAGCTGCTAAAACCAATAAGGGAAGCTGTGAGAATATAATTTCAAATGACTAAATTTCTTTATTCAAATTATTTTAATGGATTTCTGTAGACTTTATGCATACTCTTTGGTGTTACAATAAAAGAAACTGTAAAAATCATTTTGCTGGAGAGAATTGTTTAAAGAAACAGTGTAATTTCCACTGAAACTGCAAAACACTTTTCAAAATCATTTTAAATGTATAAACATGTAGTCTTGCATTGGAAATCTGGCTCAAAGTGAATTGTGACTAAGACCACATTTTTATTCTGACTTTTTTGTCTAGATTCAGTTAAACAAAACAGTGAACTTTTTTAATCAATGGATTAAAACACCTTTATCATTTTCTACAGATCAAGATTTTTTTCTGAAAAATATAATGAAAAGAAAAAAAGATAGATTCCAGAACTTCCAGAACAATACCAGGACAAATTAAAGATTTAGAATCCATCCGAAAAGTATTAGTTTTCAATTATTTTTTTCCAACAGTACTGGGGAATATTGTTTCTGTAAAAAAATAAATAAATGACAGTTTCTGAACACCAGAATTACTGAATAAAAGGAACTGATCTTGCAACATGTTTGTTGAGAAACCATTAACGTGCTTCCCTGTTTAAGAGCAGCTGGCACATCATAGAAGACTTTTATGAACATTCTGATTTTAATTAATCCCTTGGGGTTCTCCATTGACCTCAGGACAGTTACACAAGGATGAGATTTGTCTTCTTGTTAGAAACAATTCTGTTTATAAATATGTCTTTAATTTTGGTAGGAGCTGGGTGGATTCTTCACTCTTTCTCAGTAGAGCACTATGAGTTCAAAGTTGAATTATTTTTTCTTTGTTCAGCTGCTGTTAATTAGACTTCTCAGTTCTAACCAAGCTTGTTATGGAGCTCACCTGTTGTTGGGCTTGTGTTATAAACCCAGCTTGCACCACAGCCTCGCACGCTCTTGTTTGTTTGCATCTCTGGCATGCTTTCTATGGTTTTCCAGATAAAAGAGGACAAACATGCAGCTTTCAAGACTTGGGTTAAACCAAGGGAAAAGGGCATGGTAGTACTTGGCTTTTTTTTTCAGCTGTGATTTCTGAGTCCACGTGAGCTGGGGACTCCACGCAAAGTTAACTGGGAACAAACCGGCACAGATTAAGATTGCAGTAAACCCTCCCATTAAAACCACGCTCTGCCTTGGCTGTAAATCTTCCCATGTGTCAACCTAATCTTTGATCACATTCACAGCAAGTAGCTGTGATGTTACAAAGAGACTTCTCAGTCACTTTAGGAATGAGTACTGAGAGCTGCTGAACTTGAATAGTTACGTAAATTCCTATCTCTACGTCAGGAAGTTCGTTAATGTATCGATAAGGAAAGGTGGGGAGAGGAAGGCATGTGGGAGAAGAGCCACACACATCTCGGCATTACGCCTTCTCCTTCAAGGGAGAGTGAGTCAGAAATTTTTGCCTTCCATGCGTCCTTGCTTTGAAGTGGTTCATTTTGGCTTGATGTGACTGCACAGGAGACATTGCAAACCAGTGTTTGTGCTGATACTGTCAGCCCTCCGGTGGGTAATGAATCTGGTGTAGACAGTCACCACAGCACTGCCCAAAACGTGTTCAAAAACATCAATCATGGGGATTACACAATGTATTTCTTAGCTATTTACATGCATAAATCTCAGCAGCTGGGTTAGTCTTGTAGAAGCAAGTACAATTAGATGATATTTTATATGTATTATAAAGGCTGAGTCACAGGGCTCTGGGCCAAACTCCGCTCTCATAAACAGCAACATAAATCCAGAGCAACTCCCTCAACTTCAGTGGAGATTACATCAAAGCTGAGCCAGGATTCATCTTCTAGGTTGCTTCCCACTGCCTACACACAGACTAATATGTTGCCTAAACTGAACCCTGGCTGCCTCGCTTCTGGCAACTTAAAGGCACAGTTACCAAATATGTATATGCGTATGAATATGTACCAAATATGTAGTGTGAATTGTTAGTACTGCTGGAAATAGGAACTTAACACCAAGGATTTACTAGTATGAATTTTACAATTCAACAAGTGTGTGTGTTCTTGTGCATGCACCTACGCGACATTCATACAGACAGTAGATTTTACAGATGTGCATATGAGCCCTGAAGAAAAGGAAGAGAAAGGGAAATTTAACAAAACAACAGAGAGGGAGATGACAAGATGATTTCAAAGTTATTCTTGCAAACTTACAGCAGTGACAAGCAACATTCAGGATGACTACACTGGGGAAAAAAATCGAGTGTTGTATAATGTGTTCTGGACATTTGACTTCTAAGTCATTTTTTCTATTTCCTAGTGTAGTCCTTTAATGAGGATATCCTGTGGCTTGGGTAGGACAGTCACACAGCAAGACCTCAGAGGGAACCTATTTTTAGTCAAATTTCCTACAGATATTTGGCTCTTCACATGATTACAGAGCCCGGAGATCTGTCTGTCTTTCTCCTCGATGACTTTTGGCCAGTTGCAGCCATATAAAAGAGATATTCTTAAATATATTAAATTCTTACAGGCTTTGTGATCTTTTGCAACTGGGTAAAGGAGAAAGATCTAAAATAGTGCTCTTAGTGTGAGCTCTGAACACTATTACTAGACATTAAGGGAAGCCACCCAGGTGAAGGGAAGTTTAAATACTGCAGTCATAGGAAATGCTTCCGTCAGAGCTTGCATCACATGAGATGCAGAATGTCATTAGTCTCTGAGACACAAGTAACTGAGACAAAAGTAACGGCTCATCAGTTCTTCTGCTCAGGAATCTGCTTCTTAAAACAACAGGAAATACCATAGTTCCACCCCCAAAACTGATAAGATATAGAAGGATAAAATCTGAAAGCAGTTTGAAGTCATTACTTTAGTTTTCTAATTAATCTCTAGTAATTCTCTAATTGGCAGTGACCATTTGAAAATCTATTCTAAAATGATTGGTGATTTGGTTTTGTGTGTTGAGTTCTTATTCTTTATGGTCTTTAAAAGCAAACTCTGCATTGTAGCACCTTGCATAGGAATCTCTGGTGAGCTCAGAAAGATTCGTTGTGTTTGGGTTTTAATCTGGAGCTTTCTGTCAGCCTTGCAGATACAAACTTGATTTAAATACAACTTTCATAGCCCAAACCTACCTTAGCAGATAAAACAATCACTGGATTCACATCTGCTGATTCACTGGATGGGCTGACTTCTGGGAACTCTGACATTCCCTGTGGAAGCTCCCTGTGCCTGTTGCATCCTCCACCATAGCTCAGCATCCACTTAAGATGAAACGATCAAGCCAGTTCTCAAGATTTCAAAGAAATTCTTGAAAACAGATATCCCAAAGCCTGAGCTTGCAGCTGTCTGGGCAGTGGCTGGGAAATATGAACTCCAGCTTTGTGCCTCCTTGTGGCTGTTAACTGTGAAGTTTAAAGCTGACATATTAGGCACCGAAGACAAACAAATCATGTGCATTTAGTTTCGTACTCAACTAAATAAAATTAGACTTCCTGTAGCTCATCTTCAGATGGAAAAAAACCCACACTAAAAACTTTAGTTTTTCAAGTGCCAACAAGTCTCACTGAGAATTTGTATCCAAGTGGCACAGATGGCAAGCACCACACTGCAAAGTATACAAAAGCATGAATTCATCCATTGGATCCCTGATGAGGGTGTACTGTGCTCATACTTGGAAAAGAAATATCCAATTAATTTCCAGGAAGCCAAACTTTCTCAACTATAAAACTACAGATATAAACATAATGCTTACAGTCAAATACTGATACGCTTTCTTGGCTGCTGAAAGAGACTCACTTTGTTAAGCAGCACCTCCAGAGCCCTCCCCTTTCCCATGGGATGCCCAGTGCTCTCATTCCTAATCACTGCAATTGCAGAGACTTAGGTTTCTGTATGGCCTTTCATGGCACATCACCCTGCTCTACAGACAGACTTTCTGCCCTTGCTGAAATCCTGTGGAGAAAGGGGGAAAGGAGGTTCCCTTTGAAACAAAAAAACAAAAAAAAAGCAAGCAAATAAAATGTCTATTGACACCTTGCCATGCCAGCACTGCATGTTTGCTCTCCCAGGCAGCCCTCTGGCAGCACCACGGCCAACGTGGCTAAATCAGCCATGCAGCAAGCTGAACACATCACTTCCCTACCACCTTTCCCAGTGGCAGCAAGGAGCCGAAGCCCATGCCTTATCTGTTGGACCATGCCCTTCACACCCACAGAGGATGCCAAGAGCATCACTTCACAGAAGATGTCACATGGGAGCTCCCCCCCCCCAATGTCCTCAGCCAGCTGGTGGGCTCCAGGGGCAGAGCATGGTGACATTGCCCCCTCGCCCTCTCCTTGCCAACTGCCGAGCATCTTGAACCTGCCATGGTGCCAGAACGGACAGAGCTCAGGCTCCCCAGCTGTGCCAAGTGCTGCCTTTTGAACAGGGAGTAGCAGCAACAGCCTGGGGATGGCTTGGCCACCGACTGCCAGCTGCAGTGTTACTCATTATCCCAGCCACACGTATGGCTGGAGTTAAAATGATTTCTACCAGCTTGAGGATAAAACTCTAAATGTACAATTTCCTGCCCTTAAAGCCTCAGCTTTCAAGGATATTTAAAATGTGGGCCTCTCATTTAGATGAAAAAGAGAAATAAGTGCCTAAATCTCGCTCAGGTACTGGTTTTATACTCTTTGCATCGCTTTCCAAACAGTCCCTCTTAAGCTGGGAAATTTAACAAAACCAGGCTTGTTCGGTTGCACCTACATAAACCAACTAAAACTGGAACTGAAGGACAGCAGTAAGAGAACTGAGGTCTGGAAGGCAAAGCCCTAATTAGCTCTGGTGTGTTAGAAGATCTGATAACAAATACAAAGCAGAACAGATTTTACATGATCTGCATCAACAGTGAAGACTCCTGTTGTTTCTTAACCAGGCAGGAGGGTAATAAATCTCTTGCTGTGCTGGTTCATTAGGACTGAAATGCATTGTGACTAAGGAAAAGAAAAGCAGCTCTGACACTGTTAACCGATGAGGGGTTTTTTAATGAGAAAAGCTGGCCTGACTTCCAAATGTTCGATAGATTTGTGCAGGGTTGAGTGGAGGTTGCTTTATAATTGTAATGATATTGTAAAGTAAATGCAGGCAAAGTTATGTCAAAACTGTTGAAAGTGGTACTCTGAATTACTGTGGAGTTATACTTACAGACTATATCTAATGAATATGGAAACTGGCTGATTTGGAGATAAAAAGGTGTTAAAAAACGGTTCCTTAGAGCTCCTTCTCAGGCTTGTGTTTTGACACTTCTTTTTTACCTTGTGCCTGCCGTGCCAGGCTTCTGCGGATGCAGAGCTTGTTTGAATTCTGAGTTCTTAGTACTGGTTTTAATCTTAGTAATAGAGTTCATTTGGATTTTGTCTGGTTTCTGCTGTGCTAACAGCTACATGAAACCACCAGTTTTTTAGTGGATGAACCTAAGAAAAACTATCAACATTTACAACACTTAACATTTACAACAAGCAGATCAGAAACTTCCGTAAACATTTAGGATTCTGCTCTTTATTATCTTGACATTGAGTCTTCTGAGTTAAAGCAGGCCAAGACCAAACCCCGAAGAAGCTGATGTCCACAAACTATAGGCTTTAAACAACAGTTAAAAATCTACCTATTATCTAAGCCCCCTCAGAGCTGTTCCCTTAGTTTGTCCAATTCAGGACAGTTGTACAGTTAAGCCTTCCTGAAGAAATAGAAAGTATAAGGAGGAATTACTCCGTCTATACCCTGGCATCACACTGGAGTTCAGGATCACTGGGTGCGGTAACTTGTTCTGATGAACCAGGAAGAGGTTTCTACAAAAACTGGCATGTCCCACCTCTGCTTTCTGTGGTGGCTGCCACCAGCCCTGGAGCTGCCCCATTGACATGTGCACCCACCTCCTGTGCTGCCAACAGGAGAAGTCAATGACAACCTTTCTTTTTGTACAAGCTCTACAGACAGAGCTTACAGGAGAGGCAATGTGAATGCTACTCTGACATGACCCACTTGCCTGAGGGGAAGTGGCAGAGATCACCTTTGGCAGGAGAGGAGGGGAATGTGTCCCTATGGTGGCACAGAGGACTGATGGCAAACAGCCCATTGACACAGCATCTAGAGAGTGGGTAGCTGCCAATACCTGTCCTTAGTTATCCTGAGTGACTTCTAATGAAATGGTCACTTGTGGAACATAACCTTTATGCTGGAGTGCATTCAAGCCAGGAGGGTTGAGGTGTCCCATCTGAAAGCCAGTGAGAATGCCGTTTCAGGGTGGATCAGATGGGCTCACAGCAGGCAGGCAGTTGCTTGTAGCCCCATGTCCATCCCCCCACCGTGTGCCCTGCCATCCCCACAAGGAGAGGAGCTCTCACCTTCCAAACCTTGATGCAGCAGAAAGGCACATTTGAAGTGTTTATTTGGGGAACAAAAGCTTCCTTATACCTTGACAGCAGGACTGCCTTCAAAGCCCTCATTCAAACAGAGCTGTGTTTATCGAATTCCTCTGCACTGAGTATACACATGCCTAAGATTTTAATTCTTTCGTAACTGTGAAACACTTGGTCATATTTCTATTTGAGACATCAGGGTGGGGATTATTAGATATTGGTGCAAATTTTGGTCTGTTTAGATCAAGACTGGGCAAAAGTCAAGTGTATGTGGGACTTCAGAGATTCCACAGGCAGAGACACTCAGAAGGAGGGAAACCTCTTCTCCCCAGTGGCCTGTTTTGTGACAAAAAGTGTGTCATAAAATCTCAGACATGGAATAAAAAAACCCACATATTGCTTTTGATAACTACTCACCCTCAGGCTTTCCGAACAGATGGGAGCACTAAACACCAAAATTCTTCAGCTTACAAACTGGCAAAAGGCCCGGCAGCACGGCTAACAGGAGTTGTACGAGCTCTTCATTATTTACAAATTGAAATTCTTCTGGAAAGAATTACTGTAATATGTAGGACATGATCCCAGGGTTTTGGCAAAATGTATTAGTAACATGAGCTATTGATCCTAGGAATTAAATTAGATCTTGGAAGGTTAAAGTGTGATGTTGTCTAATGTACTGGGAACTTTACCTCTAATGGAAAGTTGTTTACACCTGTTGCAAGTGCTTTAGTTAATACATGAAAGTTGGTCTTGCCACAAGGGAATAGACCAGCTGTTCCCTTTAAACAGCACCTGTGGAAATCAGACGAGCAGTTCTGGGCTAGAAGCGTGACTGTAATATCACTGCCACAGGACCAAAATGCTACATCTACTTTATCTCCTAGTTTTTGTCAGATGTGACCTTTCGGTCCCAAATATCACATTGTGGAAACTTCCTGTGAGTAATTCAAAACTTAGAAAGTTGTTTATTAAAAGAATATTTTAAGAGGTAGGTTTTCTTTCTTCTAGGTGCCATCAAAACAGTTTACTTTTAAGGACTCAAATATAAAATATCAAATTAGACCTGCAAAATTATTATTGCCTTTGTAGCACATAATCAAGCAGAGGTGGGAAAAAAATGGTGAGGGGGCTGAGCTCTACAGAGTTGTTTCTATAATTTCAGGAAACTAAGGAGCTCTGGGTTCTGAGGCTGGTGGGACCGGTGAGCTGCCGGCTCAGGCAGTGGTGACGCAGCAAGGACATCTGCTGGGAAGGGAATGGGAAGCGTCATGCAGACATTTCCTGCTTCCCCAGAAGTTTCTGCCAACATGCTTCATCTCTAATTTTGGAAGGGAGGATGCCATCTGGCATACTGGCTTTAAAGGGAGTATGCCTGCAACGTATACTGCAGGTGGCAACTCCAGCAGGCTGGGGCAAAGGGAGACACCCAGGCACAAATTCTGTGAGCTGTAGTTTCCTGCTTGCCAGATAATGTCCCTCCCCATGGGGTACACATCAATTGGAAGTGGATGCCTCTCTTTCCAAAATACCTTCCTCATTAAACTTCCACTGTCACTCCTATTGTTTCCTTTGAATGTTTTGGTGTTGACATGTTGTTTTGTTGAAAAATTCCTGTCCAGCTCTGCTCAGTATCCCCTCCTTCAGTAAGTTGTCAGCGCTCTTTGATTTGACAGGCTTATGGTAGTCACATAACAAGGAAACTTGCAATATGAGTCAGTGATATATAAGTGTATCCCAGAGAATGCAAGTGATGGAAATCCCACTTATTGGTTATTATTGGACCAGTGGGAACTTAGAGCTGGGAAAGAGATCATCTTACCAGTCTCACTGTAGTAAACAGAGCCCCTTCTTTGTTCCCCTAAAGCCAGTAATTGCAATGACAGTTACATTCAGGCCTCAGCTTTGGGACCATCCACATGGAGTAAAGGAGATAAATGTTTGAAGCATTTGGATTATCCTGCAGGCTCATTTCTTTCCCCTGAGCTTTTGTCAGTTTCGAGTCAGAACAAGATCTCCAGAAGGCAGTCAGGCTATGATTTTTTCTGCAATGCATTTCAGGAATATCCAAACCAGCTTTAGCCAAGAAGCAATAGTACTGCTTTTTTCTGCAAGAGTTGTGCAAGCTGCAGCTGAAGCCTGCTGTTGCTGTGCCGTGCTTAGAAAGCTAAGAGCAGGAAGGAGGCTCAGGCATTGCATCTTTGGATCGCAGCAAAGACAGAGTATTTGTTCAGCTGTGCATGTGAAGGTGGGCAGGCTCTTCCCCCTGCTGAGGAGTTTAGTAGATCTCTCACTGTTTTATTCTCCAGTCTTCACTGCACAAAACCACGCTGCTTTTTTTTTTTTTTTTTCAGGAAATCTTAGATTCCTGCTCCTGCCAGCTTGCCTGCATGGGGCATCAATAAAAAGCAACTGACTGAGTCAGGCCTCCTTCCATGCATTTGCACTTTGGCTCCTGTCAGATCTTTTTAAGAAAGCACAGTCGAGTTTGACCAGTGCTCTAACTAGAAAAACTCTGAAGGACAGAAACATTCGTCTTTGTTTAGCACAAGTATGGATGGTTTATCTACAGCTATCTGCTGGCAGGTCCTGTGGCAGCTGGGTTTTGTTACTCCCTCCTCCCCCATCCTTCTGCCGTATTATTCATTAGCTAATTTCTTTAAATAAATATTGTTCTTTCCCATCACTGTGAATGCAATTGTCAATCATCTGCCAAGTGGCTTAGCAACTTGAGCCCACAACCCCAGACCTGCAAAAACTAAAGGCACTGGCCCTGCCTGCCCTTACACCTGCTGAAAGCAGGCAGGTGAGAAATTATGCAAACAGAGAGATCTTTATTAAGAAAAAGTGGACACAGTTATCATTCTGGGAAAACACAGCACCCATTACTTTCGCAAACAGCGTCGAGTGCCTGTTCTTCTTTTCCAGTAACTGCTAGTGCCATCTCAGCTCTGACCCTAGCTGCCACCGAAAACAGCCCCTTGCACTGAAGACCTCACAAGGGAGAAGCAAGAGGATGCAGAGCCCTGGAGCAGCTATGGCAGCTTCAAAAGGAGCTGCTTGCCCCAACATACGAGGTCTTGGGGGCCATTTGTTCTCTCAGGACACAAGTTCACGGACAGTAATAATGACTTCACATGGCATTAGCTAACCTACGAGTAAATAGCTAACCTGCGAGTAAATAGCTCATGCAAATAAAACCCCATTGCAGCACCTCTCTAGGGAAAAAAGTGTTTTAAGATAGTGACTGGACTTGCCAGAGCAATGTGCATTTGTTTAGAAGAGGAACTGGGTGTTTTGGAAGGTGTTTTCCTCCTCGTGGAGAGCAGACACCAAACTGCTTCATGTTCTCCAAAAGGAGGTGACAGGCACGGATCGCTTGGATCCAAATACCAAAGGCCATCTGGCAACTAAGCTGCCATGGAGTAGGGCAGGAATATGTATATGCCTACGTACATGCGTGCATTCATGCACACATCAGGCAGGAGACTGCCAGAGCTTTCTCTGAACAATTTCAGCAGTCTTTTGATTTCTACAGTCTGACACATTCCAGTCATTTAATGAGAATCTGGGGATTTTCACTGAGCTCACATTTAGGGAACTGAGCAGTCTATTTTCCTGTGGGAACATCAGTCCTGTACCTTGCATGGAAATGGAATGAAGTCCCTCTTAATTTCTTTTATATACTTTTTTTAAATCCAGGATCTTGCAGAATACACGGTAAGTGAAACAAGGTGATATATAACAACAGAAAAATGTGAAATTCTTTTCTAAGGCTTGACATTGAAATGCATGCCTGAAACTCACTGTCGCATGAGCTAATATCAGGCAAGTGAAAGCAACTGGCTATGAATACAAGCAAATTCATTTAAAATATTAAATCCCCTCTACAATCAAGAACAGTTCTGTGAGGTTATTTGTCAGGCTCTCACTATGCTGCACTATCATGAATTGGTTTCTGGCAGAGGATCAGTGAAATTATATCTGACCTGACCAGATGCCAGCAGCATTCAAGAAGTTATGATTTCCAGGAAAAAATTTCTAACTTCCAGGATGACAATATGGTCTCTATCACGTGCAAACCCAAGAACTGTAGGCTCAGTGGCTCCCAACTGTTTTGTAAGAAAGGCTCACTAGGGAAAATTGGTAGTATTATATGCGAGTGCCCCCCTTCCCCCAAATCCTGCTCCTCTTACTCCTGCCATTTGTTCCCAGTTCTGCTGCTACCACCACTCCCCTCTTCTTCTCTGGTCACCCAAAAATGGATTCCCACCACATCTTTCTCTTCCTGCCTTTTGTCATTGCCTCTCAGCAGAGATCCAGGTGAGTGCTATGTCAGTGCTTTTCAGCTGGCAACTGCCCAGCATCGCATTTTCTCCCTCTACCTGAAAATGCTGCAAAATGCTGATGAGCTTTTCAGTAAGTAGCTGTGTCTGTTGAGATGCATGCTTTTCCCATGTGAGAAAATATGCATTCTCCTTACCATTGAGGACTGCAAATAAATGTTCTCAGGTCGGAATGTATCATTAGACTACATTTGGAGAGCAGCGTAGGGGAATGGGACCTGGGGGTCCTGGTGGACGGCAGGATGACCATGAGCCAGCAATGTGCCCTCATGGCCAAGAAGGACAATGGCATCCTGGGGTGTATGAGAAGGGGTGTGGTTAGTAGGTCGAGAGAGGTTCCCCTCCCCCTCTACTCTGCCCTGGTGAGGCCGCATCTGGAGTACTGCGTCCAGTTCTGTGCCCCCCAGTTCAAGAAGGACAGGGAACTGCTTGAGAGAGTCCAGCGCAGAGCCACAAAGATGATTAAGGGAGTGGAACATCTCCCTTATGAGGAAAGGCTGAGGGAGCTGGGTCTCTTTAGCTTGGAGAAGAGGAGATTGAGGGGTGACCTCATTAATGTCTATAAATGTGTAAAGGGTGAGTGTCATGAGGATGGAGCCAGGCTCTTCTCAGTGACATCCAATGATAGGACTAGCAGCAATGGATGCAAGCTGGAACATAGGAGGTTCCACAAAAATATGAGGAAGAACTTCTTCACAGTGAGAGTAACAGAGCACTGGAACAGGCTGCCCAGAGAGGTTGTGGAGTCTCCTTCTCTGGAGACATTCAAAACCTACCTGGACATGTTCCTGTGTGACCTGACCTAGGTGTTCCTGCTCTGGCAGGGGGATTGGACTAGATGATCTTTTGAGGTCCCTTCCAATCCCTAACATTCTGTGATTCTGTGATACTGTGACAGTATTGTATTTACATCCTGTAGTTCCCAAAAGAACAAAGATTGCTAAAATAGTGAGGATAATATGAGGAAGCAGTTTGAAAAAATCTGTACTTGACTAAAAATATATCTGAAATAGCAGTTTTCTAATGATGATGGAGGAGATGTTTGAAGTTCAGAATAGGATTAATTGATCACCTTGCTTCACTAATACTTACAAAAAGTATTAGTTTGTATAACAGCAGAGATGCATAGCTTATTTTCAGTGTCTTCATCTCAAATTGTATCATAAGAATCAGGTTTTTAACCCTCTGTAGCCACATGATGATTATGAAATACCTCTTATTTTAGATCCTCATTAATTCTGCTCACCTTTCACTTGTGCACTTTAATAAAAAGCCATTCTTTTGTGAAGAAACACCTTGACTGCAGCTGAACTGAAGCCCGTTGGTGACTGCAAGAAGAAGCTTATTGTATAAACCTTTGGACAACAGGTAGCCCCATTAAACCTAGTGTCACAGGCTGTGTTATAACAATGCATGCTGCTAAAATCACAATCTCGTATTTGTGGAGAAACTGATTTGTCAACTGAATTGGTAGCGGCACCCAGTGGCTAAAATATAGACTGCAAATTTTACCAGCCCAAAGATTTCCCTACTCCAATGCACTCTTGTCCACCAGCTAAAAAGCTTCCAGCTAAACCCAGGGAGATCATAGCAAGGGGAAACTATTTCCAGCCTCTCTCATGAGGACTAAAAGAGTTAGGCATTTAGGTATCTGATTACCCTTGGAACACACCGTTTTTACTGAAACAGCTAAATATACGTATTTTCCTAATGTTTTCCTGTGCACATGCTGCAGTTGCCATGGGAGAGTTACATAACAATTTGCAGGAAAGGATGTGATCCACGTAATTGCAAATAGAAGCAAAATATGTGCAGTGAGCTCCTGGCTGTATATAGCCTATGCTATAACACACTATAATATTCCCTGTCTTTGACTTTCTATATATTTCTATTTATATATGTCCCTACGTGTTATATATAATTATATATATGCGTATGTGTGCACACATGGGGCATTTTGTAGGAAAACAAATAAGTGGACCCAGAATATCAACACCAGGAGTCGACTATCTGCTAGTCCATGTTGCTCACTATTTAAAAACTGACATGAAGATGTGTAGTGTTAACACTTCACACATCAGTGTTTGCAGAAGAAACGCCAGGGCTGATATACTGGCCCCTTAAACACATCCGCCTCATGTAGGCACAAGGGCAGCTGATGCTCGCGCTCCTCTGCAGGCTTCATCCCCCTGGTCCAGGTAACAGGGGCAGCAGAGCTGCAATGGCATGGGCTGTGCCCTAGGCCAACTGGAGATGTGTTAAGCATCCCTTATGTATGCGTAAGAAAGCTTCTGCTGCTGTATCTTTCCTGCTGCTGGCAAAACTCTCACAGACTTCTCTGAGACATAGGTTTCTCCCTGTATGGCCTTGGGCCTTCAGACTGATCCCCAGGACCCTTTCAGGACTAATTCCCAGGACATTTTCAGGACCCTCAGGGCTGAACCCTGGGGTGGACCCCATGGTGCTTGTCCATAGAGGGCACCTACTCTGAGACCAGCAGCCAGAAACACCTTGCTATAATAGTAAATATATTTCTAAATACCCAGATAAAGATCTTAGTGCGCCACACATTAAAGTAATACAACACTTTCAAGACAATGTAAGATCACTACTTGTATGAAAGCCACTAACACACCCTTCATACGAAATAGTGAACGCAGCTGGTGTGAGGTGCATGCGGTTGCAAATATGTGGACACCCGTGGTAGTTCAAAGAGATAGTATGGTGTGTGGAAAGCTGAGAGGGAGGAAAAAATAAAGGAGAAGTGCTGGCTGACGCAGAGAGGCAGTGAGAGTGAGCACTTGCTGAGGGCTCACCACAGCCCAGACCTCGCCTGCCGGCTTGTGGTCATAAGTACAGACCATCGCTGTCCTCACAAAGCCATCTGTGAAGCTTAAGGGGAAGCTGCCAAGCACACTCACCATAAGAGTTCTAAAACCACGCACCAGCAGGTGCCACGTTGTTCTGTCCCTTGTGCACCAAGATAAAAGGTCTGGCAGGACAATTTCCAAATTGGTTTCTGTTCTAGTTGTCTCTCCTACCACACCAGACTTACCTAAGGCTCATCTAGTTACTGATGTGATCCTCACTTTGGTGAGTTGTTCCTTCTTTGGCAACCACTGGCTATCCTGCCATACGAACAATCACTTCTAAGTGGAAGATGTTGGAGTTAGGAAGAAGCAAACAGCTGGAGACACCCCCATCTCTACCCCCCACTTCTCTTCCAGAGTTTCCTCTACCCACAGCAGAAGCAAATTCATCTCACCATCCATTCAGCCATCCATCTTCAGAGGTACTTTCACAGGCTTGACACACTGATGACTCTTACAAATAAGAGATCAAAATCTCAGGAGAATTGTTTACTTGTAGCTGTTCCTCCATTATGAGAAAGACAATGGACCAGAGGACTGCTTAAGGTACTTTCAGCCCTGATTTCTAGTTGTTATTGAAATTTTCAGTCTCCAGAGATCTCTGACTGAGGTGAAGGGAATTTCTACATTGATTACAATACCTAACAACACCACAAAAAAAGAAAAAAAAAAAACAAAAAAAACCCCAAACACCAGAAACTCCAGTACACCAAGAACAGTGATAGTTCTTTGTAGCAAATGTAAAGTCTTATTCTGTCTTAAGCTCCTTAAGAGCACAAAAATACATGCTGATTAGTAGTGGTCAATTAAAAAAAATACTGAATAATACATGAGAAAGTTTGTATTGCATTTAAACTTCTACTTAAAAGAGGATCAACATCTCTTTTTCATGCTTCAGTAATTGCTGATTTTCACATCTGAGATAATTCTTCTACCTTTAATAAATATTTATGAATGAGATAGTTTCTCATCAGTTTTCCCAGGCAATACTTTGAAAATGTTCTGCCTGTAAAATGTTGACTTTATTTTGCCTTGCTCAAACTTAGTGGCCTCTGCAGCTGTCACACTATGCGGGATCTTCCCTTTTCTCACAGCAGTAACAGAGAGGTCAGTGTCCCCGGGCAGACTTGGGAAAGCTTTTTCCTAATCCCTGTAGGATGCTCCAAAAGGATGAGAGAGTCAGAACCCCTTTCCCCACTCTTCCCCCAACCGAAAAACAGTTTGAAGGGGGGAAAAGGAACGATAAACACAGGACTGATAGAGAATGAGAGATAGAAGCAAATGCTATCCTAACATCATACAGAATGTTACTGGCCCAAGTTTGGGATGAAGACACGAAGCATGAATGCATAACATGTCTTCCCCTATACACACACATGGATCTCCCTCTTCCAGTTATTAATTTCATGTCTGCTCAAGCCCAGTTATTTTCAGCAAGATAGAGTCAGACCATCAATTGCAAAGTTGGTGGGATGCTGTGGAACCATCCAGGTAACACCAACTCTGCCTGTCATTCCTGACCGAGCTTTATCTTCTTAAATACTGCCCAACAATCGACCCTTTGAGACTTTGATTTCCTGACATTTCATGTCAAAACTGAACCTTCCTCACGGTAGTTTTCCTGTCATGCAATCAACCACAGAGAAGGGGAACAAATGGTTTCGTTTCCTGTTGCATAGTTGAAGATCATCACAACCCTTCTCAGTTCACCCTTTTCTCTTTTCCTCTGAAGAAAAACAAATTCAAAACAATTCTAATTAATCTAGTCTTGTCTTCAAAGACCCACTCTAGTTTTTATTGTTTTCTGCCAGTTCTCCTCCCCAAAAACAGAGGCAAGGCATCAGCTGCAGCCTTGTCGCTGCTGAGCAAAGCAGAACGATTGCTTCATTGCTCTTGCAGACAATATTTCTGCTTATACAGAAGTTTCATCTCCAAGTGATTTTGCAAAAAAAACATGATGCTGTTGACTCATTCCAGCTTGTGATAGGATACCCCATGGATCCTTTTCTGTAAAACTGTGTGTTACCTCGTTTCTCCCAATCTTGTGCCTGCCACTGGTTGTTTCAGTTACATGTGGAACCTTCTACTTTCAGGGAACTCACATCATCTTTCTAGCCATGGGTTTTACAGCCAAACAAATTATGTGCGTTTTTCCTTTCCTTTACTGAATTTCATTCTATTTTTCCCCCAGGCTACTTCTCCAATTTGTAAAGATCATTTTGAATTATAATCCTGTCCTCCAAAGTGTTTGAAGCCCCTCCCAGTCTAGTGGCTGCCAACACTTATTGCAAACAATGTCCCTGGGAGACTTTTGAACACAGCTGTTAAATGTTGATTTTTTGCTGAGCTGCATCACCTAGGGGTCAGTTTTGGCAAGTATTTTCCTTAGCCTGGATTAAGACACCCTAAGAACTTTGAAAATGGAGAGACCTTATTTTCCGCTACTCTTCTAAAGGAAGAGACATCTGGGCTGGCAAACTATTAACCCAGAGCAGTCCTGCATAGATTGTATTTCTTGTGGCTCTTCCCTGTGTAAAAAGCAAGTTTCTTGTTTTGTTCTTTGAGCCACTGTCTGGCCTCCACATACTTCTGTAATAGATCTAATTCTTGAACTGTCTTTTGGAATCCAGGCCTAACTGCATATATGTCCATTCATTTTTTTAAAATATTTTTTTTTAAGACAATGATTCAAAGGCAATTTGTATGTGTTGAATGTTCACAGAAACACTTAACAGAAGTGCTCATGCAGAAAACTAGTTCTCACTAGGGTAAATTTTGGATCGTCATCACATACTTTTTACTATCACAGAGTAGCATGTTTTTCAATGTGTATTTTTGTCTTACCTTACCTGGAGGATGATTTGGATGGAAGGCCTCACAATAGATTATTTGGTGAGTTAAAGAATATAGAGATTATGAGATAAAATGTTAAGTATATAGAGAATATAGAGATATAGAGAACACCATCTACTTTCAGGCATTGATTCTGCAGACAAACAAATTATGGCTTTTTTTTTTTTTTCTTTTAATTCAGACTAAATATTCTCCTCTGTTGCAGATCCTCCTTTGGAATAAACTGCTATTGCTTCACTGACCACAGCAGACTTGTGACATTTTATACCAGCCGAGGACCTGTCTCTGTTATACTTCAACATGAATAATAAAAGCAATATACTGTTCACATTTTAAAAACCCCACAAAACTGTATCTGGTATCCTTTCATGCACATTAAATCACATAAGGTTTTAAAGCATGATATGCTCCAGTAAATTAAGCTCTATTTCAGTTTCAGACTGTACAGTAAACATTTAATTTCATATAACTGGTATCATTGGTTATTTGGATAGGAGATCTTCTAGTAGATTATGTGGTGAATTACTGAAGTTGGAGGACATGGGGAACATAAGGGATCCTGGACGTATTTGTGGATGATGAGAAAAGCCACAGGTATTTGTAACAAGATAAAAAAGAAGCAAGATATTTCTGCAGATAATAAATAAGCTCCATGGCATTTGTAATGGTGAAGCTGACTGATCTCATATACACCAAGATTTCTTATTTCCACTGACCTTTATTCAGGTATAGAATCTTCCATCCCTGTTTTCCTCTGGCAATCCAGAATCCCCTGGCTTCACATTCACAATATGGATTTCATTCAAGCAAGAGGGCACATAGGGCATGCAGCACAGGTTTGTTGCCCAGATCTGGCACTGAACAATGCTCCAGACTGAAAGGAAAGGAACAGAGCAGGAATCTGTGGAAACATACTCATATACAGGGGTGTAAAAAATTCCCATGAGAGAGGGAATTTGCAAGGAGCAGGCAGCATATTTAGAAGCATGAAGACAAACATGCCTGAAATATAGGGTGATTAGGAAGGGAAAATAAGAGGAGGAATAATTAGAAATAGAAATAGAAATAATAGAAATAGAAATAATAGAAATAGAAAGAAATAGAAATAGAAATAGAAATAGAAATAGAAATAGAAATAGAAATAGAAATAGAAATAGAAATAGAAATAGAAATAGAAATAGAAATAGAAATAGAAATAGAAATAGAAATAGAAATAGAAGAGAGAAAGAGCAAGCAGGAGAGTGTGAATGGAAAGAAGGAAAGAAGGAGGGAAGGAGGGAGGGAGGGAAGGAAGGAAGGGAGGGGAAATAGGCAGAGCAATCTCTCTGTTAGACTCTTCATTGCAAAACTGGCAATGAAAAGACTGGAGACCAGCTTTCCAAATGGTATTCCAGATTGATATACTGGGGGTACTACCATCATAACAAGCTCTTCTGGGTAAATTTGTTGGTGAATCATCAGAGACAATGACACTTCAATCAGATCATTCTCAGAATGAACAGAGTGAAGGGAAATACTAGGAAAGAAAAAAAAAAAAGAAACTATTTCAAGCAAATTCATATCAAATTAAAGGGTTTGTCCCTGTCTCATTCAGAGGCATCACTGTTCAACAGCATTCAAGGAAAGGCAAGCTGTTGCATTTAGTGCATGGCACTAATTAAAAACAATTATTGTTGTAATTAAAATACTTAATGCCGCTGCTCTCTGGTGGCAAAAGCAGTGTATATCTTCGGTCTTTCTATTACCTCAGAGTGGGGACACTGAGGACATAATTTGGCAAAAACTATCTTTGTAGGCTCCAGACACAAAACTGAAAGTTCTCTTGGTGAACTTCATTAGCTTAATTAATTTGGCTAACTTAATCAGACTTTCATTAAAACTAATGAAAAAACAAACTAAGTACTGCTGTTGTGTTGATATTAGTTTTTAAAAAATGCTCATTAAAAGACTGTTGATACCCAGAACACTTTGAAAAATATTCTCTATGGAAATAGGGGGTTTTAATGTGCCAAGCTTGTCTTTTGCTGTTGTCATTTTGATTCCTCTTAGATAACTGTAGAATAAAAAAATATCAGCTTGCATATCACAGACTTCAGGCACTGAATACTCTGCAGCACTGGGCTAATTTATCTGACTCCAACATCCTGTTTCCATGCAAAAGTCTCTTCAGCATAAACACAAAGGGGGAAGTGAGACTGAGATACAAACCAAAAAAAAAAAAACCAAAACAAAACACAAACTAGAATGATGAATAAGGAGTTAAACTTGGGTCAGCTTTTAACTTTCCTTGAAGACTTGCTCATGGAAACGAGCCATGGAGTCAGGGAGGAAAGGTCAAGCACCAGCAGCGAGGCATCAAGACTGGTCTGAACACCAGAATAGTTTTCAGGTTACCCCCTGAGTGGAGTTAACATCTTTCATTGCCTTCCTACACGTGGCTAATGCAAAGTTATTTTTTCCTGATAAGCCATTGATTTCATAGCATAATTGCATAGATCTTTAACTTTGGGAAACAATACAGTTATTTTTCTGCCTCTCACCCAACAGTATTTCAAAAGATGAAGGTCAGTACGCAAGGAGAAGTAGATACATACATAAATAGGTGCTTAGTCACACAGTGAATGAATATGCATTTGGAAAAACATTTTTTTTTCTATTCCAAAATCAACTTTAATTCCACACATCTCTCTGTATTAACCTACCTAGCACCAGTGTGTTGTTTACATCTTTAATTACAAAAGAAAAAAACAAGATGCTTTTCTGCAGACATGTTGGACCTTTCTGTAAAATAGGTAAGTATTTCAATTTGTTGAAATGGGTATGTGGACGCCCGTACACCTGGTAATGAGTGGATGCTGTGGTCAGTGTTTCAGATGGAATCTCTCCCACAGTTAGCATCTGGGTTGTAGGATGGTAGGACTGTAGGATGGTAGGCCTGTAGGATGGTAGTACTCCCAGGCTGAAGGAGGAAAGGCACTTAGAGGGAACTGGAACTTCTGGCACAGGAGAGATTGTGGAAGATCCTTTTCTCAAACTGCCCTGGAGAAGCAGGTTTTGTATGCTGTCATCTCTTAGTCCACACATTGGAGAGTAAAGGATGCAACATCTGTGCTACAGTGCTGAAGGGTGGACTTGGACTATTATCTGAGTTTAGATCCAGCTGACATAAGTGGGTCTAGTGGCAAGCAAAACTAACACTTCATATTGTCAATGACTGCCAGGATTAGTGGAAGGGTATTTGAATACTTTGGAAACCATATATAAGTAGGGCTTGTTCCTTTGTATATAATAGCCTTTAGTATCGTTCTCTTAAAGTTAACAAATAGTCCTATCTATCTGCTGCAGCATCATATATCGGTAATCTGACTCAATTCCCAAGTGATGCCTTTGTGTCAGATTACAAAACTCCAGCTGTGACCAGATTAACAACCACAACCAAAAGCCAGAGTTATAAATAAAAATGAGAGTGTTTACAGACATCTGCACTGGTATTACATAGAATTAGTAGCATTTTGGGAAATCACAGAAAATAATGGTGGAAATAAATAGCACCTGATCCATTCAGAACCTATTCCAATCCTGGAGCACACCAATATGTGAGAATACTATGACAGTTCTTGCACCAGGTCTGTAATTAAAGTTGAGATGACTATTCTTTAAAGCAGTCATTCATTTTGCTTGTCCCTGAGGAATATTACAGCATCTTATTCCCCAGTTTTGAGAACTACTTTTTTAAAGAATTCTGTGTATTCCAAGTTTAATTTGAAATAAGTTTGATGAACAAATTTTAGCATGCATTTTAAGACTTTTCTGTGACTTGAAGGTTCTTATTAACGGAATGACACAGGCTTTTCAAATTCTACTAATTTCTTGAATCCAGGTACAAAAAGCTCTATTTTAAAAGAGCTCTTGCTAAACTTATCTATTAAAGATTCTTTGTAAATCAATTAAATTTTTATGTTTGTTAGAAACAAATAGGGTGAGGACAAAACTGAATAAGGGAAGGGTGCCAGAGACGAGAAAATATCGGGGATTCTGGCAGTCACTCTGCAAACGGCTGTGCTGATGGAAGACAGTACTATGCTGTTTTTGTGTTGAGATGCTCTTAATGACAGCTGATGAGTCTTTAATAAAAAGGTAAATTAAGAAACACTCCAGGCATCTATGAAAGGGATGTATGCATCTCAGTCTCAGTTCACATCAACAAGACACTAAAAGAGGCATACCCAGCCTCCTGGGGCATCAGTCACTGTTTTCTTTACCACTGCTCAGTCCATACCCAACTGTTTATGACTACAACTCTCCACTTGAATATATTATCCCTTCATATCTGCCAGCAGAAAAACCTGCACAAGCTCTCCTACAGCTGTCTCATTCAAATCAGATGGGCTGGTTTAGACGGCTTAAATAGCAAATATTCTGACCCAACAGATTTTGTTTGAAATGGTTTAGTAAACCCTCAGATGAGTATCTCCTCTGCAGGTGTAAAGGTGCAAAGGGGGAAAATGAGGAGGAGTTTAGGACAGGTTCTTGATAATTTTCCTTTTCTACTGGCACAGTTAGTTGCAGCAGATTAAATTTGTCCTTGTTTTACTCAAGGCATGTTTGTCTAATACTGAGGAACTGACTGGTATATGGAAGTTTCTGTTCTGTATTTTGGCTCATTGTCCTGGTTTCCCAGGCACAGACCCATGGGCCAGCCATGGCAGGCAGGCCACAAGCAGTCCCAAGACTACTGGGAGTTTCAGTTAGGGCAGCTGACCCAAGCTGACTCACAGGTGTATCCCATAACACTTACATTAAACTCATTATAAACAGAGGGAGTTTAGGGAGGGTGGGGATGTTTTTTTTCCTGAGTCTCCTCCCTCTTGGATTTCTGCTACTGATCCTAAGGATGAGGCTGAGTAGAACCTCGTATACTTTATGTTGGTGTTTGTATTAGGGGTTTTTTTCATTAAATCTGTTTCTACTTCAACCCACGGGGCTTCTCCCTTTTTTCCCTCAATTCCCCTTCTCAGCTGGGGAGGGGTCATCGGGTGGTAGAACAACTGCTACAGTTTAGCCCTGGGTACGGGCTAAATGTAGACACTCATACAGGAAGGGCCACATCATACAGCATTTGCCCTTTTCACATTAGACCAAAGTAGCTCTTGCTTCACACCTTGCTCTAGATCTTAGGTCCCTCCACTGCATGATTATTATCACCGACTGAAGACACAGCCAGGAGAAGAGCTTGGGTCACTCTTAAAAGTAGGTGACACCATGCACCACCCTTCCTGGCTAGTTTGATGTAAGCATGAAGCACTGGAAGGAGCCTTCTGTGTCATAAATTCCTGCAGTTTTCCATGTCATATACCTACCTGATAAAGTCATGAAGTTCCACTCTAAAAGCATTGGTGCTCCCTGTACATGCTGCTCATTTAAAAAAAAAAATTTCAAGGACCATGTTCTGATAGTCAGAGCCACCCCTAAGTTTCCACAACCCTGGTTAGCTGGAGGCTGAGTCTGTTGGTTATAACGTGCTGGTCCCATGATGAGAAGCATTAACCAGTATCCAGAGCACTCTGCTAGGCCAGAGATTCCCAGGCATTGTATATAGTGCCAGCATTTCATCAGAAGGGAGTATCTCCCTGGACAAGCAGCTCAGAAGTGTTAGCAGGACTTCAGCAAAGCAACATTTCCCCCAGAATCCATGGATAATTTGCTGGTGGCTACAGCTGACGCTACCCTACACAGATCCCAAAGCAGTTGTAATAGCATAGTCCTCATTGGCTGTTATCAGCCTTCTTTCCAGATTTATTTACACTCTGCTCTCTCTTATCCCAAAAGATATTGTTCCCTTCCCCTTATCTGCCTTACATCCTTTCTCATCCTCCATGGTTCAACCTCTTTTTGTCAGTAATCCTCAGCATTAGCCTCACAGTCTCTTTGCATTCCCTCTTGCCACACCCACAAAGCTTTTCTTTTGCTCAAGCCCTGGCACCTTTTATTTCAGCTGAGGGGGTTTTTGCCTTCACAGACAGGCAGCACCAGAAAAATGAAACGTGCATACCTACAGAGGATGGAAGGACCTACCACCGTCTTGAGACAGTTTTGTGCATTCCTTATTCTGCATTGCCTTGGATGTTGGCAAGATATGCTCATACACTAAACCCATTCCCAAGTGACTATGAGCAAAGCTCTCTGTCCAGAAGTCCTTATGTGCTGGGTACTCTTTCTGTGCACCCAAACGGCAGATACAAATACAAGTTTCAGGTATATTACCACGTTTTGGCCAGTACCACCCAGTTGCATCATTCTGCTTCAGTGTGGTACAAGCCAGACTGTACTACCCATGAATCCTACCAGTTGTGAAGGGATGTACTGGGTCTGGCTGAGCTGGAATTGATTTTCCCCTATAGCAGCCCTCATGGTGCTGTGTTTTATGTTGGGAGCTAGAAGGGTGTTGATAACACACTGGTATTGTGGCTGCTGCTGAGTAGTGCTTACACAGCACCAAGGGTCTTTTCAACATTTCCACCCCGTGGGATGGGGTGGGCAGGATCTCAGGAGGGGACACAACCAGGACAGCTGACCCGAACTGACCAAAGGGACATTCCATACCATATGACATCTGCTCAAGTATAAAGCTGGGAAAAGGGAGGAAGGGGGGTGGGGTCACCCCTGGTCCTCCAAGGCAACAACTACACGTATCACAGCCCTGTTTCCTGAGAAGGTCCCACATCGCCTGCTAATGGGAAGTAGAGAATAAATCTATTTTCTTTTTTTTGCTTCTGCGTGCAGACCTTGCTTTGCTTTGCTTACATTAAAACTGCTTTTGTTTTATCCACAAGGGTTGTTTTCTTCTATCTTATTTTCTTTCTCCCGTATCGCTCTGCTGAGAGAAGGCGGGGGGAAGTGATAGAGCGGCTTGGTGGGTACTTGGTGTTTAGCCAAGGTCAAACCACCACAGTCCTTTTTGGCGCCCAACGTGGGGCAAGACAACAGCAGTTTTATATTTATAGTGTGCTGTAGCTATAGCAGTTATTAAGTGACAAGCTCCTGTGCTGGTCACGGGTTTGTTGATTGTGCTGCTTATCTTTATTTTGCTAAGCTCGGGAACATGCTGAAAGAAATCGGGAACATCATGGGTGGTTTTATTCTGCAGGCTCCCGAGGTACTTATTCACCCTTATGTGAGCTGTTTGATACTGTTCATTAATACTGTTGGCCTATTGTGGGTTGTGTGGAGCTCAGTATCTTTTTGGTGTAAGAGAAGGAAACTTTTGGGTGAGCCAATACCAAAATGTGCCCTGCGGCGGCCTGTCCCTGGGTGGAAGGGGGAGTGGAAGGATTTGGGCAGATTCCTAGGATGGTTATCACCTCCTGTAGCCTGGGATCTTACCCCTGAACAGGCAAGCAATCCCGCAAAATTGACACAACACCTGATAGAAGGGTGCCTTGCCTATCCCAGTGAAAATCAGCAACTTCTAGCACTGTACTGGGGCCTGGCCTATGCCTGTTGAGCTGCAGTTCTGTACTCTCAGAGGACTGTGGTGGAGATGGGGACTCAAACAACAACAATAGCAGAGATTGCCCCAGTGGTAAAAAAGAAACAGTGGACAAAGAGAACAACAGGCCCATACCCTCGATTAGTAAGGGAGGAGAAAGAAGAGGAAAAGCTTGATCAAGAAGCTGGTCCTTCAACAAAGGGATTGGAAGAGGGGGTAACAGAACTCAAACAGGAGGCGGAAACTACCCGGTCCCTGACCTCATCAGAACTGCGAGATCTGTGGAAAGACTACAGCCGCCTGCCAGGTGAGCGGATTGCCACCTGGCTGCTTCGGTGCTGGGATAATGGGGCTGATGCTCAACAACTGGAAGGTAAGGAAGCCCAGCGGCTGGGTTCCCTTGCTAGAAATCAAGGAATTGAAAGGGGAATTGGAAAAGAGCCAGCAATTTGCAGTCTGTGGAGACAGCTCCTTTCAAGTGTTAAAGCGAGATACACTTATAAGGAAGATCTTATAGACAACTCCCCAGGGAAGTGGACTAATGCAGACGAAGACGTACAGTACCTGAGAGAATTAGCAGTGCTGGAAGTCATCTATGGTGATCCAGATAATGATGAAAAAATCCAGAGGATGTCCTGTGCACACGGGCCATGTGCCCAAGAGGCACCACCATATAACGAGTTACCAGCAGATGAAAGGCGCTATGCTCTGTTTACTGACGGATCCTGACGTGTGGTAGGAAACCATCAGAAGTGGAAAGCTGCTGTGTGGAGTCCCACAAGACAAGTCATTGAGGCCACTGAAGGAGAGGGCAAGTCAAGTCAGTTTGCAGAAGTAAAAGCGATCCAACTAGCCCTGGAGATTGCTGAACGAGAAAAGTGGCCAGTACTGTATCTCTACACTGACTCCTGGATGGCGGCTAATGCCCTATGGGGGTGGCTACAGGAGTGGAAGAAGACCAACTGGCAGTGCAGAGGTAAACACATCTGGGCTGCTGCATTGTGGCAGGACATCGCTGCCCAAGTGGAAAACATGGCTCTAAAGGTACGTCATGTAGATGCTCATGTGCCCAAAAGCCATGACACCGAAGAACATCAAAACAATGAGCAAGTAGACAAGGCTGCCAAAATTGAAGTAGCTCAGCTGGACCTGGACTGGGAGCGCAAGGGTGAGCTATTTGTAGCTCGACGGGCCCATTGATGGGCCATGGAAACATCAGGGCATCTAGGGAGAGATGCAACGTACAGATGGGCTCGTGATCGAGGGGTGGACCTGACCATGGAGGCCACCACACAGGTCACTCATGAATGTGAAATGTGCTGCAATCAAGCGAGCCACACGAGTAAAGTCTCCCTGGAACAGAGGGTGATGGCTGAGTTTTTGACATGGTGAGGCCTGCGAGGTCGACTCTATTGGACCACTCCCACGAACACGCCAAGGCAAGCATTACATACCACAGCGGAAGCAACTACTGGTTGGCTCGAGACATACCCTGTAAATCATGCCACTGCCCGAAACACCACCTTAGGCCTTGAAAGGCAAATTTTATGGTGACATGGTACTCCTGAAAGAATTGAATCAGACAATGGGACCCATTTTTGAAATAATCTTATAAGCTCCTCGGCAAAGAAATATGGCGTTGAGTGGGTGTATCATATCCATTATCACCCATAAGCACCTGGAAAGATTGAAAGATACAATGGACTGTTGAAGACTATGTTGAGAGCATTGGATAATGGGGCATGGAAGCAATGGGACATAAATTTAGCAGAAGCCACTTGGCTAACACCAGAGGATCTGTTAACCATCCTGGTCCTGCCCAAACAAAACCCCTTCATATCGTGGAAGGAGATAAGGTCCCTGTCATACACACAGGGGAATGGCTGGGGAAGGTAGTGTGGATCGCTCCTCCCTCAGGAAAAGGCAAGCCCACTCGTGGGATTGTTTTTGCTCAGGGACCTGGGTGTACTTGGTGGGTAATGCGGGAAGATGGGGGTACTCAGTGCGTGCCTCAAGGAGATTTAACCTTGGGGGAAAATAATCTGTGGTGTGAGTTGTATGTTGCAGGAAGTGATGGAGGAAGTAGGAATGACGAAGAGTGAATTCTGCAAAGAACCAGATGTGTGCAGTGATGACTCAAACCTAGCCAGTGCTGGTGTCCAACAGTCAAACATACTGCTCCTGTCCTGAACATCCATCTTGACACATGGGGGCCAAGTCATTGAACATCTGGAGAAGTGAAGAAAGCCCATGGAATGGAGGAATACTATTTATCTGTTAAAGGTCAGGGGATAGTAGTTAATGCGAGTGTATTAACCTGCATGTTGGGTATGAAGATGGTCTAAGTATGTAGATTAAGATGTAAGTATTGGCAAGAAGGAATGTCAATGATGAGAACCAAATATGATGGAATGGATAAATGAGTATTGTGTGGGACCTGGGCATGACGTAAATGGTATGGAATAAGGGGTGGAGACTGTACTGGGTCTGGCTGAGCGGGAATTGATTTTCCCCTATAGCAGCCCTCATGATGCTGTGTTTTATGTTGGGAGCTAGAAGGGTGTTGATAACACACTGCTGTTGTGGCTACTGCTGAATAGTGCTTACACAGCACAAAGGGTCTTTCCAACATTTCCCCGCAGTGGGATGGGGTGGGCAGGATCTTCAGAGGGGACACAACCAGGACAGCTGACCCGAACTGACCAAAGGGATATTCCACACCATATGACATCTGCTCAAGTATAAAGCTGGGAAAAAGGAGGAAGGGGGGTAGGGTCACCCCTGATCCTCCAAGGCAACAACTACACGTATCGCAGCCCTGCTTCCTGAGAAGGCCCAACATCACCTGCTAATGGGAAGTAGAGAATAAATCTATTTTCTTTTTTTTGCTTCTGCGTGCAGACCTTGCTTTGCTTTGCTTACATTAAAACTGCTTTTGTTTTACCCACAAGGGTTGTTTTTTTCTATCTTATTTTCTTTCTCCCTTATTGCCCTGCTGAGAGAAGGGGGCGGAAAGTGATAGAGCGGCTTGGTGGGTACCTGGCGTTTAGCCAAGGTCAAACCACCACAAGGGAAAAAAAGGAGATTGATATTTTCAGCTCTCATTCCTTGTAGTTAAATCATGGAGACATTATTTTGCTGGATGCCATGGTAGAAATTTTTATAACAAATAAAAATTTAAAAATACATAGAATCATAGAATCTTTTTGGTTGGAAAAGACCTTTAAGATCATCAAGTCCAACCATTAACCTAGCACTGCCAAGTCCACCACTACAGCACGTCCCTCAGCACCACGTCTACACGTCTTTTAAATACCTCCAGCAATAGTGACTCAGCCACTTCCCTAGGCAGCCTGTTTCAGTACCTGATAACCCTTTCAGCGAAGAATTTTTTCATAACATCCAATCTAAACTTCCCCTGACGCAATTTCTCCCCTGAAGCCATTTTTTCCTGTCCTATTGCTTGTTACTCGCGAGAACAGGCTGACTCCCACCTCACTACTACCGTATTTCAGGTAGTTGTAGAGAGCTATAAGGTCTCCTCTGACCCTCCTTTTCTCCAGGCTAAACACCCCCAGTTCCCTCAGCCACTTCTCATAAGACTTGTGCTCCAGACCCTTCACCAGCTTCATTGCCCTTCTTTGGACACACTTCAGCACCTCAGTGTCCTTCTTGTAGTGTACATCCTAGGTAAAGCATAGCTGTTGATATGTATCAGCTCTGGAAGTTAAGGTAAGCAGAGGATAAAAAAAATATTTTCAATTATGATATTACTGTACAGCATGTGTGCCTTCCTGTAATCCTGTCATTTTATTTCTCCTACATATAATGCCTTTTCTGGTGTAGATTCCCAGAGCTTCCTTGAAAGGGAAGTAATTTTACTTCTCTCATAAACAGAGGAGACAAACATGGGGTTCAGAGGGGGATTTGTCTTGTCCAACATACAGGAAGGTTATGGCGCAGATCATCTACATTATGAACATTTTTCCATGTAGAGAAGAGCAAACTATATTTTTCCTTCATGTACATTCCTGAGTTCCTTCTGTATCTCATTGCTACTATATCACATTTGAAAAGCAAGGAAATATAATGTGACTGAAAAAATGTGGTTTAGATATATAATCATGTTTTCCTGATCTCTTATCCAAAATTTTATAACATTTATAATGGAGATAGCATTAAAACCTTCTTCCTTCCTCTGTTTCGCCCTCCCTCCCTTCTTTCCCTCTCCCTCCCACAATACAGAAAGTATTAGTACTGGTGAATATTTTAATACAGGCAAGTAGATGACTAGTACATTCATGAATTCAGGTCAATGTCCTCTACCTTCAGTTGCATTATTTACAGGCCTTTCACAGTTAATTGCTCATTTTTAGCAATAGCGACTGGAATTTCCTCTCGAGGGTCACAAAGGCGCCTGCCTGTTCTTGAATCTGCCATTTCCTCACTGTGAAGACCACCAAAAAAACACAGAAGAGTCAGTAACTTTTAGATTAAATGATTCATAGAAACAAAACTGAAAAGTAGAACTAAAATCTAAATCTGCAAACTCAGTTTCAGTATTCAAATGCACTTAGTCTACCAGGAAGGGAATCCTTCTCAGCAAAGCGTTTTTGAAAAACTGCCCAGTATTTCCTTTTCATTTTGTCAACATTTAGTTAAATTTCAAAATTTACTTAACTACATAATAAGAAAAGCAGTTATTTCAAGTATTACAGTAAGGATAACATGCATGTCAACACTAACACTACCTATTATTATTTTGTAAATGAATGTTATTTACCCTTTGAGAAAAAACATTTCAGAACCAAGCTAAGGTAACCACATGCATTAAATAAACAAATGAAATCAAACCTTAATTGGGCTTGGAGCTGCAAAACAGGGAAAATATCAATGTTAAGCTAAATAAAATAAAAATAAAAATAAATCTCATTTACTGAGTAATATTTTGTCAGATTCTCTCTGTGAAGTCATAAATTCAGAGAAATTTAGCATGTAGATGAGAAATAAAGAGAAGGGAAGCAGGCAGACAAACTGTAGTGGGAAAGCAATCGTAAGTGAATTCAGGATGTGTTCTTCCTAATTACTGATGAACAACTAAATGAGAGCTCTTTAAATTGTACTTGTAGATCCAGGTTCCGGTGCTATTCACATTCTAACTTCAGAATCTCATACGCCCCACTGAAATATATAAAGCTTGCTTCAGATAGGAAAGGAAGCTCAGTTTGGTTCCCTGGCTTTTTTAGAAATTTTAGTCAGAGTGCCAGAGTTAGGCAGCAACACTCCATACAGTCTAATGTTAACAGGCAGACTTCCTTGTTCGTCCTTCCTTCAGCACCTGAAAAATAAAACAGTGCAACAACAGGGTAAAAACACCAACTATAGAACTGACAGCCAAGAAAACAGAGCAAACCAATCTGTCATTGCCTGCTTAGTTTTTATAAAATTATCATAGAATGGTTTGGGTTGGAAGGGGCCTTTGAAGATCATGAAGCGACTGCACTATGTTCTGATCTGCCGTATCAATAACAAATACTATACTCTGCAGAATCACAAAATAAACCTGTAACTTGGCTTTCTATTTCTATAACATCAGTAGAAGATCAGCTCTTCTGGTATCCTGATGGGTATCTCTGGAACAAAAGTTGAAGTTAGGAGCTCCTATTTACTTCGAGGGCTTTGAAAGGAATTGCGAATACTTTGCCACTTCAAAAACTGGGCCACTCACCAGCAAAACT
The DNA here is from genome assembly GCA_028020825.1 of Podargus strigoides. NCBI lineage: Eukaryota > Metazoa > Chordata > Aves > Caprimulgiformes > Podargidae > Podargus > Podargus strigoides. Next base: position 121,715,040 of record CM051663.1, on the reverse strand, counting down.
TCATGCACTAATTCCCAGTGCATGCTGCTTCAGTGGCTCTCAGAAGCATATGCAAAATGAAACATTGCAAGATGAAGCTCTGTTCTGAGCTACTGCTTCCCTGGGAAAAAGGACAGAAACAGAAAAGTGATGCAGACAGGGAAGAGCCTGCAGAACTGGGCTCCAAAGTCGTCTGTCCTTGCGACAGGTGGGGCGCACTCTCCCATCCCATCCCATCCCATCCCATCCCATCCCATCCCATCCCATCCCATCCCATCCCATCCCATCCCATCCCATCCCATCCCATCCCATCCCATTGTGGTAGTACCTGCTACCTCACACAACCAGACTGTTTTCTTGTGACAGCACCTGTATGCAGTCCAGCCTTCCCAGGTCCTAGAATAAGCAAAAGTTGAAGCAGAACACTGCTACTTTGGCAGTCAGAGGAGTCTGCAGCCTTAGGAGCCATCGCTGCTAAGACTAGAATAAGTGTAGCCTCACCCATTTAACAAAATCAGTAATTTGGCAAAGAATGTGTGGCTTGTTTTACACATAAAGACTGAGAAACAGGGTGTTTGGTCAGTCCTTAAAGCCAACAAACGCAGAGCTTGGTGATTTTGCAAAGGGAGGGATGCCTGCTGAAGGAGACCTATAGCTGGATGTGCTCTGTGGCCAGGATGTCTAGCAGATAGGAAGTCGGTGTGCTTTCCCAGTTAGTCTCATAGGTTGTGAGCAAGACGCAGATCACTAGGAGCTTTATATTTGCACTGAAAAGCAACTAGAAGGCAAGGCTGTGTATAATGCACTCCAGCGTGACATGTTCAGCCTCCTTTGCAAAGCTCTATAAATTGCATTTCTGTACACAATCTATTTCAGTGATACTGGCACGAGGATTTACTTTGCTTATATGTTGACTAGAAGTTCAGCCCTGCATGGGGAGCTGCAGGCCATGTTTATTAGTAGGCAGAGCATCTCTGCATCTGGCGAGAAGAAAAATTGTGCAGTGATACTCTTCCACATCCTCTGCTACGTTTTGCAGATTTTGGATGCGTTTTGCAGTCACTGTACAAGAGATAAGTAGATGAGTCGTGGAGGGCTTTGAATTTCACTGTAATATTTGTCCTAGGCGCTGATTGCTGCAAGATGGTCAAATAGTTTTGCTAACCATAGCAACATCAATTCTTGCACAATAACTGCTGCTGGGTACAGTAATGGAGAAAACAAGAAAAAAGTTGCTAACTACGTCACACTTCCTACTTGAAAATGTTGAGCTTGACTCATTTATACGGAGGTGACTTTTGTTCTAGCTTTTATAGTTCCACATATTCCCACTGTAAAGCTACTTTAAGACAAAATCAGTGCAAATGGAGGGTCAACTGGCCTCTCGGTTTTGAACATTACGTCCTGTTCTCGCTAAGAGCGGCAATGGGCTCTATGCCCATCCTCACCCAGGATTTCCAGAGGCACCCATGAGAGAACACTAAAATGCATCTTTGCTACCTTCCATAAGCGCATTTGTCATTTAAAATTCAACAAAACGATCATTTACCGTTACCTGAGCATGCAGCCTACACTTCATGCTTTGTTGAGCCTGCAGCAGCAATGACCCGGCGGGACATAAAGGGAACGGGCTGCGCCACCCCGCACGGCCCGGCCCGCGCTGGAAGGGCACAGCTGGAGAGGGCAGGGGTTTCTGCGCGCCCCGCGGGACCCGGGAGAAAGCCTGGAGCCTTTGTTCCACCTCAGGCCAAGGCCATGAGATGCCTGGCTACAGATGCGGTACCTCGGTCTTCCCGCTGGCGCGGCAGCGACCGACTGGGCGACGGGGCTGCTGTTCGGCAGGGCGCTCATGCGGTGTTTGAACGGGGACCGGCCGGCTGTGCCAGCCTGCCCTGCGCCCACAGACCGCACCGGCCAGCGGGGCTCCGGCCTGCCCCGCCTCGCACCTTCGCCCCGTCCGCGCCGCCTCCCTCCTCCGCAGGGGGGCTTCAGCCGCGGTGCACGGGGCCGCCCCGTCCGGAGGGGTCCTCCCGAGGGACCGGGGTCTGGCCGCCGGCGGCCAGGCGAGGCGGCCCGCTCGAGGCGAGCCCCCTCCGCGTCCCAAGACGCCGCGGCGAAGGGGCCGTTCCCAGCCTCGGCCCCGACCCCCTGCAGCCGCCGGCCACGGTGCGCTCCCGCGCCGCCGCTACCGCCCCCAGTCCGCGGCGAGGCGGACCGGGGGGCGGGGGGCCGGGGGGCGGAGGGGGAGCGGCGGCGCACGGCGGCGAGGTGGCTCGGCAGCCCTCCCGGAGGAGCCCGGCCCACCTCTCCCGTACAGACACCCCCTCCTCCCCGCCCCGAAAGAGGAACTCCCCGCCCGCGCGCAGCCGGGCCGCGGCGGAGGCAGAAGCAGCAGCGGCGGCGGCGGAGGCAGCGCGCCGGGCTCCTCCGCGCAGCATGGCGCAGCAGCGCCTGCCGCCCGCCGCCGCCTGAGGTGCCCCGCGGCGCCGAGCCGAGCCCGCGCCCATGGCGGCGCCGCCGCCCGCCCTCAGCTGGGCGCTGCCCCTGCTGGCGGCGCTGGCGGGCGCCGGCGGCCCCCAGAGCTTCGAGCTGCCGGGAGCCCCCATCGACAACATCGAGGTGAGCGGCGGCGGCGTGCTGGTGGCGGGCGGCAGCTGCCTCTACGACCTGCGGCCCGAGCTGCGGCTCCGCCGCCGTGTGGTGCCGGCAGCGGCGGGGCAGGGCTGCGCGGAGCCCCCCGGCATGCGCAGCAACCTGCTGCTGCCCTACAAGGAGGCCGGCGGGCAGGGCGTCCTGCTGGCCGGCTGGACGCAGAAGGACGGCACCTGCGAGGTGTGGGAGCAGCCGGCCTACCGGCAGCGCTTGAACCGCAGCGAGGTGGTCAGCTGCCTGCCCAGCGGCTCCACCGCCGGCGTCGTCTTCCAGCTGGCCGGCGCCTGGTACCTGGCTGTGGCGGCCACCTACTCGGCCGGTCCCTACGAGAACCAGCTGGGCTGCGAGCCCTCCCAGTCGGATGAGGCGACTGTCATCACAGTGCGTAGCATGGAGAACCTGGAGTCCAAGGAGGAGCTGGGCATCATCAAGCGCAGGGCAGAGCCTTTGCACTTCGTTGATGCGCTCCAGTGGGGGGGTTACCTCTTCTTTCCTTACTATACGTTGAAGGCCAGGTTGGGCAACGACACAGAGCCACCGAGCATGGCTGTCCTGCGGCAGCTGCACCCTAAAGAGCATGGCCTTACTTTGGAAGGGCACGTGTATTTGGACTGCGGGTGCAGGAACCTCATCGTTTCCTCCAGCCTTGTCCGCCAGGATGACCAGGGCTGGTGGGTGGGTGTTTTCCGCCACAGCCACAGCGCCAAGGCCTGGAACACCACTGCCATCTGCATCTTCGGGATGGAGGAGATGAAGAAGCAAGCCTGTGCGTCCACGCACTTCATCATGAACAAGAAGAAATGTGTAAGTCTGGGCATCATTTTGCTAAGCTTTCATCCTGCTGATACTGTTGTTGTAGCTGGTGTTGCTGTGCATGACTCGTAGGGTGTCCCTTACCTGAAGACAAATAAAGTTCATGGAGAACTTAAGAGCTGCGCCAGGCTTTGTGCATCACCCCTAGCTCCATCAACCCTAATGATTTTTCCAGCACTTTCTGTCTCTAAAAAGCTGATCCCTTACCAGATCCTGGAGTGTCTTTCCCACCTACATCTCGGGAAAGACACAAGTGGGGGAACACCTGAGGGCATCCCAGGTCAGGCTGAGTCTTGGGTTCCTCACTCAGTGCACACTTTTCTACCAAGGATTAGTCATACTTCATTGTATTTTCCATACAGGCTAGATGAAGCATCTCCTGACTTATTCTGTGCATTTACGTCTCATGTCATTGCAGCTACATCAGAAATTTTAAGAAGCTGATCAGATTGACTCCTGTGCACTGGCCTGTGTGCATTTTTATTTCCATTGCTCAGTAGTTACTTATGGTTGCTCGTTCAGTGGTAGGTGTTTCCCAGACCTCCCAGGATTGGCCATTCTTGTGAGGGCTCACAGCCACCCCCCAAACCCATGTGCACAGCAGACGGCAGTAGGCGATATGTCTTTGTTGTTGCAGTGGTTATATTTTCACAGGCAGTGGTATCCCATGGAGATCCCCTGGTCACCTGCTTCTCTTAACACTCTTCAGCTCCTTCCTCCTTTTGAGAGTAAGCTGTACACATGGAGGGCAGGCTGGGCAAGGCTACTGGCTTTGCTGAGGCCTCGGTAGTTGGTAAAAAATGAACTGAAATGAAATTCAAGAAGCTAAAAATGTAATTCAGGAGAAGAAGGTGCTTTTGCAAGGCTCATCCATGCTTTTAAGTCACACTCAGAAGTCTTTTCAGAGCTGTGGAAAAAGTATCAGGGACAACCATAGAGGATGAGGCAAACCATCATAAAGCAAGCCTTTTGCCACTCCCCCACTGCCCAGGAACTTTGCAGCTTAACCCCTGAGTCCTTGCTGTGTTACAGTGGGAGATTGTTGGAAACTCTTTGAAAGAAGTGCGGTAGATTTACTGTTGCTCTTTGGCTTCCCAAATCTAGCCTCAAGCAGAGCACAGCGCTGAGATTCTTCCAAATACAAACTACTGGAGGGCACGTGTGATTCAATCTGCTCATCTCCCTACTGAGTTGCGAGACTATTGCCAGTGTTAGAGAACGTAGTTATGAATGAGAACCCCATATGTGGGTGAAACAACTGTGCTCTCGCAACAGAGCCAGCGCCAATCCTTTGATTTCCAGTGCCAGTTTATAGCTTACTGCATGATTTCTGTTGTCTCACAAGGCAAACTTGCTGAATAAATTGGAAGTCTCATCCTCATCCCAAAATACCTGTTTGCTAGTTGGATTTTTAATTTGTATTCCTTGTTCCTTATTACTTGTGGGGTTTCTTCGCGAGGTGCTTTCTGAGCTTGCAAAGCAAAAAAAAAAAAAAAAGAAACCTTCCTGGGCAGCGATCCAAGCACTTTCCAAAGTCCCATGCTAGAAACTCCAGAGGAGTTGTACAGATTTCACAGAGTAAGATAATGCACATGAAGTGAGGCGGGTATTTCTGTCTGGCCAGTGTTCCTCTCAATGCCCTATCCCCGTTGCCTCCCAGTGCCCGAATATGAAAAATCCATGATCCACTTATTTAAGGATTGATCTGATTCAGATCAGACTCTAATGACTCCAAAGTTACTTTCATGTAACTTTCACGAGTCCCAGAAGGCTCCTCCTCCCTCCTGGAAATGTATATTATGTTTGGCTACAATGCTGAAGAATCCCAACTTTAAAAATAATTAAAAGGATTGTTTGCTTAATATTATGTCCCTAACTATGGTGATGTTATTAATCATGATATTTTGGCACAATAATAAAAACAGTTTACCGCTGACAGGAAAGTGGTATTTTAATATTATGTGAGATAGCAGGACATCTGAGTGTTGTGTAGTAAAATAGCCTATAACATTACATGGCTAATTATGCTCCCTTTTTAAGCTAATTATACGTGCTTATGGTGTATAAACATAGAAATAAATGCATGTAGTTCAGCTTTAATATATTTTTTGTACTCCAGAAGGTTAGGCTAGGCTATTGCAGACTAAGTTTGGAGATGACAGGCCCATATGCTGCTGCTTCTGGGTTGTTTTAGTCCAGATCCTTCTACTGTCTCTCACCAAATCATGGGAGTCCCTGCAAATGCGGAACATGCTCATCTTGGACTCAGAAGCGCACAGGCTTCAGAGCTGGCAGGAAGATGATGCGCAGCATGTCCGTCAGCACACAGCTTGTAGGAGAAGTGTGTGCAATAGCTAGCAGTGGCTCTGGCCAGAAAGGAGCGCCTCGTAGCACGGAGCTGTCGTGAGTACATTGTAGTACAATGTGTAGGAATGGCAGCAAGCAACAGTACTTAACATGTGCTTTAAAGCACAGTCTTTTAAAGACAGTGTTGGTACTGAGCAAATGAATGTGTTGCAGTGTTAGGATTGCCTGGAGTGCAAGACCTCTGTGGTGTTTGTAACAGGTGGACCATGCTGAATGTCAGACTGACTTTTGCATTGCAGATGCCATGTGTTGTGGGGTGCTGTGGGTCTTAGTCTTCTTTGCTGGGTACACTTGAATTCTGGAGCTCAGGCATGATGTCATGAGGTACATGGATCGTGGACATGGACTGCCAGTTTATGTAGGAATCGAAGATACGATTTTTTTTTTTTTTCCTGCAGAAATACAATTTATCGTTAGAGTACACATTAGAGAGTAGTGGCAGCTTGTTTTCCTTATGATCTTGTCCTTCTTCAGATTTCTGTAATTATTCTGATTACCTTGAAGCAAGACATCCTCTTACCTGTCTGCACTCACACAGTTGCTTGTATTTGCACTGTGTTGGCACTGTGCTTCTCAATAGTACTCTGCAAGAGGGACTTAGCCCAAGGTATTTGTGGTGCTGAATTCCCTGCTATGCTACTGCTGCATTTTCTACTCTAATCTCATTCCTGTAAGGTACTGAGCTTTCTGGCCCTAACCCAGTAAAGCACTTAAGAACGTATTTAACACAAGGCATATAAGTAGTTCCATCATCTGCAAGGGAACTGCCCATGCTTTTTAAGTTATGCATGAACTTGAGTACTTCACTGGATTGGAACCAAATTGCTCCATATCCTGTAGGAGTGCGTTGTAGGTGTGTCATCTCTTTAGCCTTGTGTTGCTACGTAGGCCAACGTTGACATTTGCATTAAGTTTTAGTGCTGGATTTGAGTCTGTCATTGAAAATTAGTTATTTTTAAGAGCCTTGCTAACCAACTTCGTCAAAAAGTATGTGACTGCTAAAAATTCTGTGGAATTTCTGATTATGAGAACTATCTAATTCTGTTTTCGTTTTGTGCAGTAGTGTGCACAAAGTATTTTGTCCTAGTTGGATGCGTTCATTCTGGACAAACATAATACTGGATTCCCAGAGACATTATCCCTAAATAGCAAGAGGCAACTGGTGTCTTCGATGAAACCACTCTGAAAACATTTTGCAGTGTTACATTCAGCTTGTTTTCCTCTTATCCACATGTCTCTTAGTTTTGATTATATCTGCTTATACACACTGTTGAAGTGTATGCGTTAATGGACTCGCTGCCATAACCTGCATGTATGTAAGCACATCTTCTTCATGGTTTCCTTAGTTAATAACCGTGAATTTGCCAAATCTCATTCTCCTTTTCAGAAACCTGACTAAGCACTGACAGACATTTTTGGTGGATCACAATTATGAAATCCTTAGCTAGTACACAGGAGGAATGCTAGAATTTGTCACAAACTTGTTCCAGTAGCTAGTGAGCTTTAAGAAGACCTTTCCTTCTGTTGTGCTGTGGCTGAATGGGAGCTACTCAAATCTTGCTTCTCTCCAAGAGATCCCAGGATCTTGTGGATCACAGCCAGGCAAATGAGTTGGAGAAGCGCTCAAATTAGAAATCTTCAACAGGAGAGAGGTGTAGGACGTTACCTAACCCCAATAGCAAATCTGGAAATTAGGTTTGCCATTCAAAAAAGTTGCATAGGAGGAAAAGAATTCTACAGTTTCTCAGGGACAAAATTCAAAAAAGTGTTAGGTGTATGTGTAAGGCATATACCTGTAAGACAAAGAGAAGTTGCTGTAGCTTATATTAAGGTGTTTATTTTATTATGTGCAAAGGCTAAGTAACTGTGATAGCTACTGAATGATAAGCTGTCTTGGTTAGATTTTTCATCTGCTACTTAATGCAAGTAAAGATATATAACAGTCTGTTCTTTGAATTTTTGCATTTTTTAGTGGGTGATAAATATGTGGGTTGGTATATGCCCCTTAATTTGTCAAGGATAGTTTGGAATCCTAGGACAAATCTTAGCTGGTATAAGCTCTAGGGAAATGAGATTTGAAGTCAACAGAGTCGCATCAGTTTAATCATGGCCATTAATTTGCAGGAATGACATTTGAATTTGTGTGGTAACTAATTCCAAAATGATTCATGATCTTTTATTTAAGGAAAGAATTACAGACTTCTAAATATCACTTGATATCAAAATTGATCCTGTAATTAATTTTCTAGTAGTAAAGTCATCTCCTGTGTATTACCAGACTGCTAGTATTTCATCTGATGTTTGACAGCTTTCTAGAGTTAACATTTCTAGAGTGAGTATTTCTGTCCGATTACAGTGAATTTTCAGTTCATCCCTGTTTGGTGTGGGAAGCAAGCTGTAGGAGACTTGTAAACTCTCACGTTGTCAGTAAGAAGAAGAGTTGCTTTTAGTCACTTGGCTTCATCAGGTGTTCTTAGCGGAAACTTTTGGGAGCCTGAGGGCTCTTGAACAGAGGATTTTCTTCCTTGGGATCACAGAATCGTTCAGGCTGGAAGGAACCTCAGAGGAGGAGTCCAGTCCGGTCCCCTGCTCACAGCAAGGTCAGCACTGAGATCAGACAAGATTGCTCTGGGATTTGTCCTCTCAGATCCTGAAACCTCCAGGGATGGAGAATGCACAACTTCTCTGGCCAACCTGTTCTGCTTAATTGTCCTCATTGTGATGTTTTTTAAGCTCCTGCCCACTAGAAACTTCACCTGTTTCAGTTTGTGTCATTATCTCTTTTTGTTCTGCACACACCTCAGTCAAGAGCATGGCTCTGTTTCTGTGGTCCCTCTGAAACTGTCTCTTCTGTAGGCTGAACCAGCTCATGTCTCTCAGCATTTCCTCACAGGGCAGGTACTCCAGGCCCTGACCATCACAGTGGCTCACCGCCAAATTCTCTCTAATTTATCCAGATCAGTGCTGTACTGAGGGTCAGTTCTGGTTTCCCAGGAACTGAACCATGGACCAGCCATGGCAGGCAGGCCATGAGTAGCCCCGAGTCAGCTGGGAGATCCAATCAAGGCAGCTGCCCCAAGCTGACTCACTGATGTATCCCATACCAGTGACATCAAGCTCATTATAAAAGGAGGGAGTTCAGTGAGGGGGGGGAGTTCTTTCTGAAGCTCTTCCCTCTTGGCCTCCTGCTCCTTCTACCTCCCAAGGACTAGCCAAGGACCAGACTGAGTGTAAACTTGTGCACTTTGTGTTCATGTTTGTATTAGTTTTGTTGTGTCATTAAACCCATTTAAACTTCAACCCACAGGGCTTCTCACTTTTTCCCCAGTTGGACTTCTCAGCTGGGGAGGGGGTATCGGGTGATAGAGGAACTGCTACAGTTTAGCCCCGGGTACAGGCTAAACGTAGACAGGGTCCCAGAACTGTGCACAGTATCCTATACATGGCTGAACATATGCCAGGTAAAGGAGAATACTACTTTTCATCGCTCAATTTGGCTATGCTCCTGTTGATACAGGCAGGGATGCTGTTAACCTTCACTGCTGCCTGGACAGACTGTTTAGCCTACTGCGCTCCAGGACCCTTGTGTCCTTTTCAGCAGAGCTGCTCCCCAGTCTGTAATGTCACAGGGGGTTAGTTCGTTCCAGCTGCAGGACTTTACATTTGTCCTGGCTGAATTTCTTGAGGTTCCTGTTGGGCCATTCCAACAGCTTATCTAGGTCCCTCTCTCTTGACAGCATGAACTCAAGCATGACAACTCATTTTTATGTCATCCACAAGCTTAACCCAGAAGCTTTCAGTGTCTTCCTCCTTAAGGACATTCATAAAGATACTGAAAAGGACGTGTCCCAGGATAGGTTCCCTAAGGAACCTGTAACCAGTGTCTAGGTAGAGAAAAAAACATTAAACCATACCCTTTAAGCCTGATGATCGACCCATTTTTTCCACCTATCCAGTAGTCCCCCGTTTAAATTTGAACATCTCAACTTAAAAACAAAGATGCTGTAGAAAATGGTGTCAAGAGCCTTGCAAAAGACAAAGTAAATGACATCCACTGTTCTCCCCTCCTCCACAAATTGAGTCATTTCATCACAGAACGCTATCAGATTGGTCAGGCATGATTTATCCTTGATGAATCCATGCTGGCTTTTCCCAGTAACTTTCTTCTTCTTGTGCCTAGAAATGCCTTCCAAGAGGATTTGCTCCCTGATTTTCCCAGGGGAAAAGTGAGACTGACCAATGTGTAGTTCCCTAGGTCATCCTTCTTGTCTTTTTTTTGAAGATGGGTGCCGTATTTGCCTTTATTTAGTTGTTGGAGGCTTCCCCTGATCTCCACAGCTTTTTGAAATATGAGAGAATGGCTTTGCAGTGTCATCAGACAGTCTTTCAGCATCTTCCTACAGATCCCATCTGGTTCCCCTGGGAGTTCTAAAAGCTAAGATTTCTTGAGACATCCCTGGCTTAATCCTCCTCCATTACTGGTAGTTTCTCTCCTCCTTGAACTCTGTAGGTACAAAGGACCACAAAGTCAGCCAGTGAAGTCAGAGCCTTATCTGTATCCACTGTCAGTAGATTACCTGACCTATTCAGCAGCTGGCACACATTTTCGTTTTTTATTCTTTTATTGCTCGTGTGGTAGTAGAAGCTCTTTGTGTTGCCCATAATGTCCCTTGCCATTTTCAACACCAGGTGACCTTGGGGTTTCCTAACACCATCCCTACATATCCAGGCGGTTCCTCCTTAGTTGCTTGTTCCTGCTTCCACCTCCTCTATACTGTTTTTCTGCACTGTCATTCAGTGGTGACTTCCCTGCTTAGCTAGGGGCCATCTTCTGATACATTTGCCTGTTTTCCTGAGTTTTATGCTTGGAGGAGGCTGTCCTGAAAGATCTACTAGCTTTCCTGAACATCATTTCCCTTCAAAGCTGCTTATCAGGCAATTCCAATAACCAGTTCCCTGAACAAGCTGAAGCCTGGTCTCCAGCTCTGTACTCTGCTATTCTTTCCTCACCACCCTCAGGATATGAACTCAAGTTATTTTGTAGCTACTACAGTGAAGGCTGCCATTGATTATCACATGTCCAGTCAGTTCTCCCTTGTTTCTGAGCAGCAAATCCAGAGGAGCATCACATTTCACTGACCTGGGGTCTCATCTCCTTCATTTTGCTCCCAGAGCTCTGTAGTCCTGATCTGCATTAGGCAGTGTCTTCAGTGTCCATGTGGATGTGCAACAAGGGGTAGTGGTCCAAGGAATGGAAAGACATAGGCAGTCTCTCTGCAGTGTAATCTGCCAGGGCCCCTAAAAAAAAATAATAATCCTGTTATAGGAGCATGTCGGTTTAGCAGTTATGTGCCTTCATCCTTCACAGGAGGGAATCTCCAACCACGGTTACCCACCACTTCCTCTTGCTTTCTGCTAATACTCTGTTCAAGCTCAGTTGGTTTCAAAGCCTTCCTTATAGAGCTTATTCTCCCTCATTGGTTTTTAGGGCACTTAATCAATTCTATGAACTCAGATCTGAGGGCAGAGCAGGAATATTTCTACTGCTGCAAGAAGTCACAAATTTCTAGCCTCCCCCATTTCAATAGTCTCCATCAGCCTCTTACTAAAGCATGGCCTCTGACTGTCCCTCTTGCTTTGCATCATGAGGCTCAGGATCTGTCTCTGCAAGGTCTCTGTGAAGACCCTCTCATTTCCCAGTCATCCTCCCTGATTTTTTTCAGTCTGTTCACCTGGAATGCTTTGTCCACCTAACCTTGCTATGCAGTGCACAAATAAAAAAAAACTCATGGAAATAAAATTTTGAAACAGTTCATCTCCTCATTCCTTACCCACAGTAAAGGGTTACTCCTTCCACCAATATTTAAGTTTGTTACTCTCCAATATAATAAAAATCGATGCAGGAGGTGGAAGGGTGGTCCAGTTAAGAAAGAAGGATGAGGTTCCAGAACTTTTCTCCCTCTAGGAAAAACATCTACCTATTGTTCCAGTGCTGACTATTGCTATAAACTGCTCACAAGTCTTGTGTCCTTTTGTATAGCTCCATCTGTTCATTCACTCTGATGCTCAAACCCTTTATTTTTGTGTTTTGGCCAGCTGCAATATGTTGAGTGCTGCATAAGCTAAAAATGCTGCCCTTCCCTCTGAGGCATGCAATGTAAAATAATAAGGAGGAAATCAAGACAGAAAGTAGCAGTGTCAATATTGTTGCTGCAGCTGAAATCATAGAGATAAATCTGAAAATGAGATGCAAAATAGAAAATGGGTATAAATACCTTTCATGCCAATAACCAAACAGCATAGGGGGGTGAACTTAAAAGCAAAATCTAAGTTAATTCAGGAGATCTCTAGGCTTACCTGTGCATGTGAGGATTTTGGGGGACTATAGAATAGAACAGAGGTTGGAACCAAAGAAGTTAATAAAGGTCCTCTAGAGCAGTACTATCTTTTCTTTTGCTTTTCTTGTTTTTGTATGAACCTGAAAATATTAAGGGATAGGCAGAGTGACGATTGTAGAGATAAGCTGACTCTTCAAGTATAAAGGAAGTTTAAACTGTAAATGCGTTTTAAGGATGGATTTAGATGTGAAGGAAAAAGCTTGGGAAGGCCCTACAGTGCTGTAACCCCATTAGTCACTCTGGAAGAGGTAAAAGAGCTTGTTAAAGAAATAAATGCGCATGGAAAAGGGGTGACAGAAGGGTGAAAGCAGCAGCTGCACCCTGGAGGGAATGGGCAAGCTGAAGAAATAGATTGGAAAAGAGAGAAGGCAATTTTTGTTGTGACTGCCCACCATCTAAATCCCCCCTCTTCTTATCTGTATTAGCTCAATGTCATATTGACCCTCCCTCTAGCAAGCAGAGTGAGGGGAGGAGGCTTCCACACTTGTCAGTATTGGTTCTTCAGTCAGATGAGGAGGATACACTGATATGACACTAGTTATTTTACTAGTATGTGGGTCAAAATAAAAACTGGCAACAAAGCTTTTCAGACACTAAGCGAGTCCTCCCTTCTTCTGTGCTCTTACTGTACAGTCTGCAAGGAACCTAGGGTGGTTTGTTTTCCTTACACTACTATATGGTGCATTACAGAAAAAAATACCCTAATTCTGGTGGAAATGAAAGCCTGGAAGCTTTACCTCCTCACTCCTTAGCTTGAGTGAAGGCTCACTGTGTGCACCAATGCTGGAGTTTTGTATCTTCTGATGTAATGAAAAAGTGAGTTAACTTTTTCCACCTTAAAATTCTTGCAAGCACTTTCCCCCCTGCTGTATCCAAAGCAGACCTCCATGGTACTGGAGTTTCATGCCTAAGTAGGTTTTACTGAATTTCTCTGCCAGTACATGACAGTTCCTGTGTCTTCTTTGTGCTGAATGAAAAAAAAAATCTTTAAATATGGAAGTTAATCAAGTCTTCTTTTACTCCAAGTGGCTGTTCTTGCAAACTAATTAAAATAATTCAGATGAGTGAAAAAAGATTTTAATTGACTTAGGATTGCAGTTTAGAAAAAAATTATTTCTATATGGAAAGACTTTTTGGGGTTAAGCCAGCATCCTAGCATGCTAGAGAGTTGAATTCAGCTGTTACTGCGTTATGGATTCACTTCATAACTTTAAGAAATGCCTTCACCTTTCTGCAAAATGTCAGTTTTAATGATCCATTCTCAGACTTTGTCTTCTGCATTGAAGCCAAATAGGTTCTTGAACTCAGAGGGTTCCTGTAGGTTTAGGAATCCATCCTTGAGGCTGAGATTCCAGGCTTTGTAAGATGACCTCCTGAGCTTGTTCCCCAGGACCTGCTCCTACCTGAGCTCTTCTCTGTACCTGTCCATGTCTGCCACTCCTTTCTGCCAGCACTGGTATCTGTGCAGCCACATGCTCATGAGACGAGGAGAATGAAACTGAAATAAAAATTTAGGCAGGTAGGTAGATGGATTTACAGACCATTTTCTAGGCACATCATTTCCTTAAGTAAGCTCACTGGAAAGCATTATACTAATAGAGGGGAAGGGGAGGAAGAGCTTGGCTGAGGTTGGACCTGTTTGGAGAGTAGCTGGGATCACACCTTGGCAGTATCTGCCACGGAGATTAGCTTAAAGCAATTAGAGGACTGCAAAACTGAGGTACTGCTTGCTAGGGAGATACCTGGGCTTGTACGGAGTTTGGGGCAGAGACCATCTCTCACCTGGTGAATGATGTTATTGTCACACAAGGTCTTCCTTTCACCACTTGATCGTCTACAGTCTCGGTTGTTTGGTTTGGTTTCCCTTCCACAAGGTACAGGGATTTCCTGCATGTTTTCTTTCATGAGCTGCTTACACGTTTGTCACTTGACTTCCTCCAGCATGGATGGAGAATCGTAGGTAATATGTTGATTTCAAAGGTCACACGGGTACATTTATGTTTTCCCTGACATGAGCTTTATGCTGCCTTATCTTATTTTTATATTTATGCAAGACACAAGTCTCAACTTCGTTTAGTGTAAAGCAGGAAACCAGAAAGGGGAGGATTAAGCTCCGCATTTTCTCTCTCACACACACACAAAATTTCTGTGCCTCCTCTCTCTAAACTATTTGTAAATTCTGTTGCAAAGTAACTTGCTGCTGTTAAGTCGAGTCTGTGTCCCACTGAGGTCAGTGATTTAGCTGCAGTAGATGTAATCTCTATCACAGACATAACCAGTTGCCATGTATAAAAAAGTAGTTGTTTCATGTGCCATTTCCAATGATATGTTACTCTGAAATTGTGTCAGAATTACAATGTTACCCAAAGTATTGTCTAAAGTTGAGTTCTCTGAGAATCTTTCCAGGGATTCTTCCTTTTGTTTTTCATAATGTTTTGTGGTATAGGTGAATGATTTTGTAATAGCTTTCTCTTTTATCTGTTTTTCAGGAGTCACAATCAATCAAGAAATTACCTACCTTGATTCACTCTGGATTAATGGCTGTTTATGGCACAGTTGTTTTGAATCAGATAGTTCTCTTTTTGGGAACCGATGATGGACAGTTACTGAAGGTAAGCAGAGTGTGGCAGTTCTTCCCTTCTCCATCAGCTGCTGCTGTGTACAAGTGGGTAAATGTTTTCTGGTTTAGGCACTGTATTGTAAACAGATATAACCTCCTGAATCTCCATTTCTTTTGTGTTTGTTTGTGAAGTACCTGCTGTATTATTACTTGGGGAGCAAGATAACTTTCAAAAGGAATTATGTACCCTGCTTAGAATTCCTGGAAACACTTCACTAAACTCCTAATGCCCAGAGTATCAATTTATGGACTGTGGAGTTCTCAGTTACTCTCTCTTTTGTTTCCTTCCTTCCTTACTTTGATTTTCCAGTAGAAATATTAAATATCATTAGATTTTGGGAGCATATTTCCTTGTTTGTTAGCCTGTCTGTGTGATGTGAAAAGCTGTCCGTTAAATCAATCACCTGGAAGTGAAAGTAATCTTATCTCATTATGAAACTTTGCAACCATCCAGTCAAATGTCTTTAATTTATTTCTGGGTTTTGCAAGAATGTGCATGTCCTGTCTGCATTGCAAAGGATGTCGCTCATTTTTTGTTTTTATTAAACTGGCAGTTGGAGAAGAATATGGTAGAGAGCTTGAAAAGCTTTTGCCTATTTGACTTCACTGTGCTTTTGATATTGAAAAATGAAACTGAAGTCTTCTATGTCTCCTTACCACAGTGGAGACCATGAACATATCTCCTTTGTTTGGTCATGTTTATGGAAAACCTTATATCAATGTTGGTGTGCTTATTAACTTGCAAAATAAAGTTTCTGTTGTTTCTGGTTCTCTTGAATTCTGTATGAAGGGTCGTAGAAAACTGTAGAGTTGGGCAAGGTAAGTAAAAGAAATACCACCTCAGATGTATACTCACAGAAGCCACAAAGAAACTTCTGTCCTGAAGACAGTTGTCAGTAACTTATATAGGTTCATTTTTACATTATGGTTGTCTGGATGGATGTTAATTTGTTTTCTGAAGGCTAATACTTTTCGTCTCCATTCACAGGAGTGCCTAACACATTATAACTGTGGAATATAGGCGTCTCTTTAACATCCAGTTTCTGTGTCAATGAGGAACATACTTGATGGGAGGGAAGTTTCATACACTAAACCAGTGTCAGATTGAGTGCAAAATGTGCCTGGCATGGATTTTGTTGAAATTCTGTTCTGGTGGTCTTTTCCTCCATCTTTCTGCAGTGTGAGAGCCAGTGCAGTAGGTGAATTGAATAAGGACGCAGTAAATCATCTCAGAAGGTGTCATGTGCCTGAAATTAGTCTTTTGTTAAAATGCTGACTGATCAATAAAAGGGATTGTGAATAATTTAATTTCATGTGTTTTAGGCTGTTCTTAATGAGGATATGGAATCTAATTGCCCAGAGGTTTTATATGAAATTAAGGAAGAAACCTCCATTTTCCCCAAACTTCGACTTGATCCAGTAGATAATAACTACATCTATCTGTCCTCTGCCAATAAGGTAAGCACAATAATAAATAAAATAATAAATTCAAGTAAACCACTGCTTTAAGGATTTCTGCCACTTTATAAGTGATGCATCAGTTTGGGTCAGAGTTAGACCTTAAATATCCAAATTGCAGCTACCAACTTTACATCTGGTAGTTGGTTATATTGTCTAAGTTTGGACTGCACTTCTGCAGAGCTCAGAAGAGCTTCCACTGTCATGGTGCTGCCCACTTTTGCTGTGATCCAGCAACGCTGTTAATCCCATGATTATTTTATGTCATTCTGTCAAAAGAGTCTTTGTTGTTTTTTTCATGGAGACATCATGCACAATCAGGCTTGGAGGGAGCAAACAAAACTTGTAGATTCTTTGGAGATGGAGTTCCTTTGAGTTAGCAGGTATTGGTAGGCCAGGATTTGCTAGCAGATTGTGGAGTTTCTGATGTGGAGAAATCTCTTAATTTGAGAGATGAGTTTGAAGTTTTATTTCTGCTGAAATCAATAATAAAATTCTCATCATCTTCAGTTAGGCATAGACTTTAAAAAAAACAAAACAAAACCACAGTCAAAAGTGATTAATGTATGTGCATAGCAAGGCCAAGGAGTTCAGCAATCACTGGGAGCTACTACATGTGAGCAAACGCATCAGAGCATCTCAAGCAGAGAGCAGCACCCAGGAGCTAGTGTAGTTGTTGCAGCACATCCTGCAGCAGGGCTATGGAGCATCAACTCGGCAAATTCCTCTGTCTAGCCAGCAGCAGGGAAGATGGCAGTGAAAACATAAGGGCTGGCTGTTCATCTAAGCTGGATAGGATTTCACCCAGTGCTTGTCTCTTCTCCCAAGTAACAAGCAATAGGACAAGAGGAAATGGCCTCAAGTAGCACCAGGGGAGGTTTAGATTGGATATTAGGAAAAATTTCTTCACTGAAAGGGTTGTCGAGCATTGGAACAGGCTGCCCAGGGCAGTGGCTGAGTCACCATCCCTGTAGATATTTAGAAGATATGTAGCTGTAGTGCTTAAGGGCATGGTTTAGCAGTGGACTTGGCAGTGTTAGGTTAGTGGTTGGACTTGATCTTAAAGGTCTTTTCCAACCAAAATGATTCTATGATTTACAATAAAATCACTTTTCCAGCAGTGAACATAGCATTTTAGCCTGCTGTCTGAGCAAGTGGGTGAGTTGGTATGAAAACTCCTGACTGATATAAACCATCTATCACAAATGCAGAAGGAATCAAGATTTCAGTCGAAAGTATATGTCGATATTCAGAGTAAAGACTTGAATTTTCTTCAGCTTTAGTAAAAGAGCAAGTTGTTATAGAGGAACAACAGCTTTCTGGGAATAAATACCTCTCTCTGATCATCTCTTGGGGCTTAAATAAGGCTTACACACTGTCTTTTTTAACTTGCTAGTAGTCTGTGATGTTGGCTGATTTCTGAGCTGATTATCTCACCTATTTATACCTTCAGATAAATAGAATTTTACAATATATGGCTGGAAAAAACAGTAAATATAGGTCTTCAGAAAGCCATATATTCTTGTTTCTGTTCACAAAATACAGGAACTTTTAATTCTTGCAAACTTGAAAAAAAAATTGTTTGAAGAATAACTGTTAGTATTAATTAACGTTTTTATTAATAACATTATGTGTATTTGTATTCAGTATTTGTAATCAGCTTTCTCTTTTTCTTTTTCCTTTCTTTTTCTTAAAATGGCTGGCTAGGATATTCAAGCTGAATGTACAAGTATAGCTACATACAATATAGCCACGATTATCTACATTTACTTACTGAAATGGCATTTTCATGCATGCTAAGTAGTTGCATGCGTTTGTTCTAGTGTGCACATGCAGTTACCTGAGATGGTGATGCAAACACAGATGCATTTTGTTTTGCGCATGCATTTTTGGATGCACCTTCATCAGTCATTTAAAAATCTCTGTTCTGATGAGAGCAAAAGGATGTTCTGCTAAGCAGAACGTTATTTGTCAAATATACCTACTTTCTATTGTTATCTATAATTTAGTATGCTCATTAGTCTTTCCTGCATTACTCTGTCCATGCTGGCCTTGTCATTGTCAGAGGAGTTTCATCATCTAATGTCAAAATACAGCGTGTGTAAAACAGGCTGCATATTTCTATCCAAAGGTCTTCTGGCAGAGGAGAGTCCGTAAGGAAACTTTCCTGAAGAGATCGTGCTTGATTACTGTCAGATTTTTAATGGTAACCCTCAATTTCCCTGTTTATGGAGGGTATTTTAATCCAGAGTGTTATTGCATTCTTTTGTTTTAGGTGAGAAGAATACCAGTTGCAAACTGTGGTAGATATGTTTCCCAGCAAGACTGCTTATCTGCGAAGGATCCCTACTGTGGGTGGTGTTCTTTGAATCAAAGGTATTTTTTGGTATTTTAGACTTTCATATAAAAGCAATGCATTATTAGTCAGTGTACATTTTGACTGGCTTTGGGCTATTCAGCATCAAGATTATATCTACTGAATTTTTATGGAATCAGTCATAGCCATAAATGTCACTTTATTGTTATGTTAACTCTCAGGTTTTTGAGATCTCCCCATAAAATATATGTTGGGTTAAAAAGAAGAAATTATTTTGGTTGTGCAGATGTTTTTGCTTTCCAAATTGATTGAGAGATAAAATTGTATAGTCGTGCTCAAAGCATCTTATTAGCTAGAAACATCTTGCATGTGAGAACAGGAAAAGAGTGTTCAGTTGTCTGCAGTGTTCATAGTTCCTTGCTTTGGAACCACTGCCTTTGGTTTAGGCCAGAGGATAATTTCTTTCTAAATAGTTTATCCTCTCATTTGAGTCATTAGTTTTGCTGCTTTCTTTGAAGCAGGTTTGAAAGCTGCCGTACGTCATTGGTCTGAACTGTAGAAAGTCCTGGATCATCAAGCCTAGTCTTGGCAATTGCAAACAACCGCATCATGTAAAACTACTCATAAACTAATCAAGGAGCATCCTAATTTAGATAGGCTTTTTGTCCTCCCTGCCCTGGTTGTGTGGTTATCTGAGGGTCTCATTGTTCTGCTGGTTAAAATATGTCTGCTAATTTTCATCACATTCATGGTCGGCTTCTACTCATTTGTTCTGGTGTTCACATCACTTTGGCTTAAATAGATTTTTCCCCGCCCTCACACTCATCTCTTCAGTGTTTTTGTGAAAGCAGTCTTTTTTTTCACTTCAATTTTTGTGTGCTTCACTGAGATCCTCTCACATAAGACACACCTTTCTTAACTTCACTCCAGTAGCCCTTCTGTGAAGTTTATGCATCCTTTTAAAATAAGGCTGGCCAGGACTGTCACAGTATCCCAGAAGATATTTCAGCTGTGCCTTGCTCAGTGGTGTTAAATCAGTCTGTCCAGGAAGCACCTTACTTAGTGTGTCCTGGGATGGCAAACGTCTTTTTCATGACTGCATCACATTGATGGGCCACAATCATCCATGATCAAATAATGCCCCCAGGTCCTTCTCCTTCTTTGTTTCCTTTCCAACTGATGAGTTTCCAGTCTATAGCACATATGGGTTGTGAGATTTTTATTGCTCTAGGTACATGTTCGTGTACTTTATGCTTTGAAACATCATCCCAGTTCAAGGTTATCCAAGTTTTCCTGTGTGATATTCTTATCCTTCTCTGCATGGTAGTGTTCCCAATTCTGTATCATGATCAGATGTCGACAGTGTAAACCTTTTTTTTTTTATGCCAGTTCATCAGTCATTAAAACGTTAAACAAAAGTGATTATAAGATTGATTTTTGAGGAACTCCACTAGTAGCCTACTTTCAGAAGGTTAATACTATCCGTTTTACTTTGTTTCAATGTTAATGTGATTTTACTGAAGAACTGCTACTTCATGTTTGCAAAGGTAGTTATTAGAAGAGAGTAGGTGTTTATTCTGTAGTGTGTTTTCTTCAAACTGTCTTTTGCTGCCTTGTTAGAAACTGTATATGTTACAGTGCTGAGCTTTTCAGGCTTTTAGTTTGCTAAGAATGTTTGCGTATAACAGTTATTAGTCAGTAAATCCCCTGTTTATGAGGGGAATCACCAAAAGTTTCCATCTGGTTGAAACAGAAATAATGTACTCTTTTGGAGAGAAAAAATGAATTACTCTAATATGAATACTGTTCAACACCCACGTAATTTTTCACTGTTAGGCACTTAGCATCATTAAATATTTGGTTTTGCGAAGAGAGAGCTTTGAGTGAAGCTTTACAGGAAGAAGAAGACAAGTTTTTAGGCAATATTTTAATCAAAGTTTATACATGTCCACTAAAGTAAAATATTTCGTAATAATTTTGAGATCAATGATATGTTTTGTACTCTTAGTTGGAAATAAATTTTATACTAAATATGCACTTCATTTTTAAGATAAAACTTACCAGCAGTGCTTCATTTTAAAGACAGTGTGAAATCAAATACAGTATTTTGATGAAAAAATTTGCTCATCTTATTCTAAGTGAAAACAAAATTAAATGTGTTTCTGCTGTTCCTGTTTCTACTCTTTCTTCCATAGGGACAAATATATAAATTCCTCTTTTCACTTACAGTCATTCAAAACCATTAGTCATCGCATTGTATCATCTCTCTTTATAGATTTTCTACAGATTAGTGAGATGTACCTGAAGTATGCTGAAATTATTCCAATACAAGGCACTATGTTTTGCATGTATTTTGTGCAGTGTTTGTGACATCTGTGGACTTCATTCAGGGGCTGATACTTTGGAAAAGGAAGCCAAAACTTTCTCTGAAACCATGTTCTCATTCATGAGCAAATTGGTAAGCCTTAGCAAGGCAGAGAGGGCAAACTCAGTAGGATCTGTTCTTAATACAAGATTAGTGAAGCAGAGACTCAAGTATGAATAAGCCAGTATGCATAGGCATCATGTTATCATAATGAAACTCGATTCCAATTGTGAAGAGGAATCTTTAGTAGTATAAAGAACTAGCTTGCTGTGAAAGATTAAGAAAAAAATTGACTCTTCTTTTCTCTATACATGTCTGTAATCTGATCCTAAGGTTTCAAACCTTACAGCTTCATACTTGTCCAGTCCATCTTTCCAAGAAAGCCAGAATCCAGAAACTTTCAGCTGCTTGTGCAGCATTGATATTTTTGCTTTCTTAGTAATTTTCTGAGTCCATATGTTAATTTTCAGAACCGTGTGGTTCACAAATAATATTTATCTGTTATATGCATTCCAATGTGTTTGCAAACAATATCTATTGTCTAAAAATAGGGATATAACTAAATAATCTCATCTTTAGGTGAGTAGAATTCATGTGACTCTTGACAAGTGCAGGATAATTGTGAGAATTTATGCTGAGGGGCATCAAATGCTCTACTTCCCCCTTTGCAACTGCTTCCTATGAAATGACCATTCTCCATAGCACATTGTTTGAGTGTTAAAGGTCAGCTTTTAGAGCAACAAAAGACACATTTTTCCTGGCATGAAGACAAGCGCGACTCTGGGTCCTGGGTGACATTACTTTTTTTTCCCCATTAAACTCTTAGATTCTTCATTGTAGATGAGGAAAGCTGGTTCACTGCTTGTGTTCCTCAGGCAGTCTAAGAAGGCAAATAACTTTGTCTAGGACAGTTTTAAATATTCAGCTTTATAACAGTTTTCTTTTTTAATATTTTAATACCAGTGTCACTGAAATGCATACACTTAGTTAGTGCCAAGTATTGCAGGTGTTTTGCCTTGCATCTTCAACATTATGATCCTCAGCCTGTCAGAAACTATAGGATGTCCCTCTCCCATGTGTCGTTGCCAGGGAGAGTTATCTGCCCTTACATATCCAAGCATCTGGTTTATGCACATCTGTTGATGACAGATCCCGTCCTCTGTGGTTCTAAAACTGTGGTGCTCATGGACCTTTGTGATCTCAGTAAGGCAAAGAGAGATATGAGACTGAAATATGTCGTACTTCAGACAGTTTAAAATATGTCAGGCATAGTCCCAATTTCTTACAGTATAGATATGATCTGAATGTATTCAAATGCAGAGTCCTACCAGGTACTTGTGCAGCAGGAACCCAGTTTCCTGAGTAGGACCACAAAGGAAGTGACCTTGTGCTTAACTGCATTCCAGGTGCCAGCGCCTTGAGAAGATGGCTTTATGGTTTCTATGATTTATGGGGTTATTTCGGGCATTTTGGAAAGGAGTGGATATTTTTCTCGAAAGTCATTCTTGTGTTATTCCTTCTGGAGAGAAAACACATTGTGAAATACGTTTGTACAGTGAACTCCTTGTGAAAAAGGCCCATGCTTTGCAAGTATGTACTGAATTCTAGTTTTTAGCGAAGGAACAATTCATTAAGGCACATGGCACTGATCACATGATAGAAGTCATACATGCTTCTACATTTGGTAGAAAAGTAGTATTACTAAAAGAATGTTAAGTTTTAAATTTATTTATAAATATTTGGTCTTAAAATATTAAGATATATGCAGTTAGCACTTACTTGTCTTTAATTGCTAGCTATATGAAATTACTTGGAGTTAATCTGTGGATTGTTCGTTAAGTGTTCTCAGCAGACAGTATTTTAAGGATTCATCTTTCAAACTCAGTGATTGTCCCTCTCATTTGTATCACAGAATCACAGAATGTTAGGGATTGGAAGGGACCTCAAAAGATCATCTAGTCCAATCCCCCTGCCAGAGCAGGAACACCTAGGTCAGGTCACACAGGAACATGTCCAGGCGGGTTTTGAATGTCTCCAGAGAAGGAGACTCCACAACCTCTCTGGGCAGCCTGTTCCAGTGCTCTGTTACCCTCACTGTGAAGAAGTTCTTCCTCACATTTATGTGGAACCTCCTATGTTCCAGCTTACACCCATTGCCCCTTGTCCTATCATTGGATGTCACTGAGAAGAGCCTGGCTCCATCCTCAATGACACTCACCCTTTACACATTTATAGACATTAATGAGGTCACCCCTCAGTCTCCTCTTCTCCAAGCTAAAGAGACCCAGCTCCCTCAGCCTTTCCTCATAAGGGAGATGTTCCACTCCCTTCGTCATCTTTGTGGCTCTGCGCTGGACTCTCTCAAGCAGTTCCCTGTCCTTCTTGAACTGGGGGGCCCAGAACTGGACACAATACTCCAGATGTGGCCTCACCAAGGCAGAATAGAGGGGAAGGAGAACATCTCTTGACCTACTAACCACCCCCTTTCTAATACACCCCAGGATGCCATTGTCCTTCTTGGCCATGAGGGCACATTGCTGGCTCATGGTCATCCTGCTGTCCACCAGGACCCCCAGGTCCCTTTCCCCTACACTGCTCTCCCGCAGGTCAGCCCCCAACCTGTACTGGTACATGGGGTTGTTCTTTCCCAGATGCAAAACTCTACACTTGCCCTTGTTGAATTTCATTAAGTTTCTCCCCGCCCAACTCTCCAGCCTATCAAGGTCTCGTTGAATGGCAGCACAACCCTCTGGTGTGTCAGCCACTCCTCCTAGTTTGGTGTCATCAGTGAACTTGCTGAGGATACATTCTGTACCCTCATCCAGATCGTTGATGAAGATATTGAACAACACCGGTCCCAGTACCGACCCCTGAGGGACTCCACTAGTCACAGGCCTCCAACTAGACTCCGTCCCATTGGTCACAACTCTCTGGCTTCTTTCCTTCAGCCAGTTCACAATCCACCTCACTACCTGATCACCAAACCCATACTTTATCAGCTTATCTACAAGGATGCTGTGGGAGACAGTGTCAAATGCTTTCCTGAAATCAAGATAAACCACATCTACCGCTCTACCATCATCTATCCACCTAGTTATTTCCTCATAGAAGGCAATAAGGTTGGTCAAACATGACTTACCCTTGGTAAAACCATGTTGACTGCTCTTAATGACCCCCTCATCCTTGATATGCCTAGAGATAGTGCCACGAACAAGCTGTTCCATCACCTTTCCAGGGATGGAGGTGAGGCTGACCAGTCTATAGTTACCTGGGTCCTCCTTCTTGCCCTTCTTATAGATTGGAGTGACATTTGCTATCCTCCAGTCCTCAGGCACCTCTCCTGTTCTCCATGACTTACCAAAGATGATGGAGAGTGGCCTAACAATGACCTCTGCCAGCTCCCTCAGCACCCTTGGGTGCATTCCATCTGGTCCCATCGATTTATGGGTATCCAGATTGCTCAACTGATCCCTAACCCAATCCTCATCTACCGAGGCAAACTCCTCCTTTATCCTGACTTCTGCTGGGGCTACAGGGATCAGGGGCTCCTGGGGAAAGCCAGCAGGAGTAAAGACAGAGGCAAAGAAGGCATTCAGCACCTCTGCCTTCTTTATATCCTCTGTCTCTAGGGCACCCACCTCATTCATCAGTGGGCCTATATTGCCTCTAGTGTTAGTTTTATTAGCTATGTATTTTAAAAAGCCGTTTCTATTATCCTTGACCTATGTTCTCTTTTTCTTATCACATTTTTAATACATATAATCTTTGTAGTACTTGTATATCCCAGTGTTTCCTCATGCTTCTTTTATTTTTCTTTTGTGCAGTTTCTAATTCCTACAATTTGGCATCTCTAACATTTTTATTTACTTTGTGCCATCCTACTTCTGAAATGGATTTTATTCTTGAAGACAGAGAAGTCTATTTTGAACTACCATTTCAAACCCAGTGTTTTTAACCAAGTGCACTGACATAAAAGGGAAGGATTACCGTTCACATCAGTGGACAAGCGAGGAGATGAGGAAGGAGGATGCATCTCATCAGCTATACACATTCGTAGCATAGCTCTACATCTGAACTTGACTCCCATCTCCTCCTATACTCTTTGGGGAGAAGGAGGAGATTCTATCATGTGACTTACTTATTTCATTTTTGTATGAATGTATAAAATAGGTTAGGTGAATTGCACTCTAAAAGAGCATATTTCTCCCTATTGAGTGTAGAGGGAACTGGGGGGGTCAGTTCTAGAGCTTTACAATGGAGCAATAAAATTGGGGATGATGAATTCTATCCCAGGCTACCAAGTCCACAATTACTGTCCAAGCATCTAATATTTGCTTGAGTTCCATTGACTTAATGAGGACCCTGGAGCATATATCAATGCATTGTAATTTATTTTGGTAAGCAGAAGATTTTACTGATTGTTTTCCTGAAGCTTTTTGCACTTGTAACCATATTCTGGTGAAAAATCAATAGTGTTCCTGTAAAAAAATCAATAACATTAAATAAGTTGAAGTACAGTGTCTGAAGTCAAAGCCACCAAAAGGAGGCTAGTATAATTTTATGTATACTTTTAGGTGCACGTTAAAAGAAAATTGTACACGTTCAAACAGCATAAAGGGTTGGTATAACATTTCACATGCACCTGATAAAGATCTGAAAATCCTGCTGAGTTTCCCTGCCAAAAATCAGGTATGTACACCCACTTTTACATGTGTTTGTTTATTGTGAGTTAAAATGTGTCATTTTGTCACTTATTGCAGCTTCCCTTCTTTTGTCACCGTGTTCCATATACTAGTCTCTCTTATCCCAACAATTGGCAAATGTATTGGAAATCCCAGTAAGCTGAGTATGTTGATCAGATAGATGTTATCTTCCTCTCCTATAAAATGTATCCTGAAGCTATACTTGATGATGTTGAGTCAAAAATTCACTATGCCTACAAAGGCAGCTTTCCTGTTATATCACTTTATCAGGTATTTTAATATTTCTAGTGACTATATTTCAAGTGCATTATGTAAGTTCTGAGCTTTGTAACAAGTTACAAAATGTTCACTGAGACACATATGCTAACAAAAATTTGTCTGTAAGTGCTTGATATTAGTATTTACTGAGTATCTGTTCACAGCACACACAGCCTTGAGTATTTGATTATCAAGTATTGTGACTGGCCACTTAATCTGCATGCTATTGTTTCTGGTTTCCTGATTGAATGCACTAATGTGATCATATTTGTAAAGCGCTCTCAGCCAGAAACAAAGGATAATTCATTACAAGACAAATTCTGTTTCATAATTAACTGCACTTTGGTCATGGATGGAAACATCGTCTCTCTGTGAGGATTTGTACATTTTTGCTTAAATATTTTTAAGGGACTATAACATCATATAGCACTGTTACAGCAAAATTCTTGTTTTAAAATCCAAAATTATTCCAGATTGCTCCCCTAGCATTCCTTACAGATCCATTTACTTTCTGGAAGTAAGCAATGCTGTTCCTTTGGGGACTTCTTCTGTATTGCTTCTTCAGTTGGGAGAGGCCTTCTCCTTTGAGAGGCTACCTAGTCAATTGTCCGCTTCCACCACAAAAATTTTAATTTTGTACATTTCATAGTTTGTAGTTTTCTGTAAAGACAAGGTGACAGCAAGTATTCCAAGAAATCTGTTGTATTCTTGGTTTTATTGTTTTATAGGTTGCTGTGGCTGCAAGCATAAGCAAAATTCTTACTTTCTGTATGATAAAAATTGTAAAACCTGTTGAAATATTTTATGAAAATGTAGTGATACAAAACTCATCCTGTTTCTGCAATCTAACCACTCCAGTGATAACTGATAAAGGTATGTTTTACTATTACATATATTTAATGCTTATTCACAGTCCTTTACTACTGAGGAGAACTGAGCATAAATACAGGCCTAATGAGTGTGAGAGTAGGTAATGCTTTTTATTAAATGTCATTAAAAAATATTCCTGTTTTGTCAAATGATTTGAGTGTACTCATGCTGTTCTTGATAATTAAATATTTGTTAGAATGTAATCCCTTCTAGAAGTAAAACATGTTAACCTATGGCTAGAAGCATCTTCTTCAGTTCAGCCTATATAGCAGTGCAGTCTTTTAGCACTAGGAGTATATTTACATGGTGCTGTTAATCACTGTCTAAGGAAACTGAAGACAGATGCAGTCACAATCAAGATGGCTGGAGCTGTGGAAGTAGTGTTGGTCCAGTGCTCTGCCTTGACAAATTAACCCATTTTAACCCTTCTATCATCTGGAAACAGAATTTGTTTTTGCAAGAAACTGTACTAGCATAAATGAGGAGAATCAGACTATGGGTGTCTGTACAATAAATAATCTTAACATTCAACTAACTGTTTCAACCTAACTTAGACACTTGTGAGAAGTGATTTTCCCATGTAAAGGATTAGCAGAAAAATACACGGTTTAGGGCCAGTTTGGCTGGTACATCTTATATTTGACTTGATTTCGTTGGTCTTTCTGGATTATTGTTTGAATCATTTTGCAGTAATTCTTTATACTACATTGCTCACCAGTACTTCTCAGAATTAGAGACCCGAGGCATTTCTATTGGACACATGATGCGCGTTATCTGTTTTGTGCATTTTATGGGCAAGTCTTAGAATAAGGTGGTAAATTAGTATCTAGACTTCTGAACTGTTCTTTAGGCTTTGGTCTCAAAGACCGGATGCTAATCCTTCCCCAATAGAGTCTGATTTGACTAATAGGAGGAAAATGTCCCCCTTGCATTGCTTCAAGGGTCTGTATAGAAGCACAAAGCTTTTTTAATACAGGTTGACCTTGTACCTTTTTAAAGTTGGTTATGTAAGAATACAAAAGAGAGTTTTAATCTAAACTGAGGGACAAAAATAGCTCAAGGATACCATGTGCTCTTAAGTGACTTGAAGAGGAAACAGAAAATTCAGATAAATGCCTGCCTTTATCTTTCCCTAGATAATATAGCCCAAAAGACATGTAATACTCTGCATGAATCTGATTCTGTTATAATACCTTTGTGTAGAAAGAGGAACAAAATGTTAACAGGACTTACAATGACCTGTTGTTCTGAAGAGTCAGTGCTGTAAAGAACTCTCTCTCTTGGGAACCCATGCCCCTGAAGGAGGTTCCTTGGAATACTGGAATCTCAGGAGCTCATCCTGTGGCCTTTGTCTGGGAGAAGCTCCTCTGGCATCATTCAAGTGTTGTGCGTTGGGTTCCTGTCCAATACTGATTTGGGAATTGAGAAGACAAGACTTTCTCACTAGCAGGTGACAGCTAGTGTTATATCCATGAGCCAATTAAGTTGTCTTTAGTAAACATAAACACTATTAGTGTCTTTTTAAGAGAGACAAATGTGTTAGAGAAGAAGAAAGTGTCCTTTATTGACCCAGTCCCAAAAGCCATGTTTTCTTAAAATGATGGTGTACATTGTTTTGGTTCTCAGTCTTCTCAGACTAAGACTTTCTCTTACTCAATTAGCAGGTTTTCAGAGTATAGTGTTAATGGAAGCTAGCTTGCCTTACTTGTGCTTTGTGCCAAAGATGAGCCCTTTGATGGTGTTAGCCAGAAGGCTGTATTACTGCCATTCACATGCTCCTACGAGATGAGATATATTAGTGGATAATGCAAGTGGGGAAGTTATGTTGACTATTTATGGTACCTTGTGTAAAATGACTTCAGTCGCACAAGAAGATGCACCTGCAAAACTCATTCAGATATAATTTGTGGAAAAAAACACTTTGAAAATACCTGCTGCTCAGTGCAGTCTGGTATGTTTTGAAAAGTCAGCCCAGGCCATACAGAAAATAATAGGTTCCATTAATTTCAACACAGACAAAATCAGGAAACCATATTTGACAGTGTTATTTTCAAAGTATTTATACAAACTTAAAAGACAGGACAAGCTCCGCCAGAAGCAGCTATATACCTTACTTTTACTTACTACTCCTAGTAAAATACTATTTTTCAGTATCGCGTGGCTTGAGACCCTTCTCATATAATGACTTAGGCAAGTGATTGAGACAATCTTGTGCCAAATATGTCAGATTTCTGTAGATATGTAAATTTCCGGAGATGCAAATAGGTGCTTGTGAAGGATTTCAGAATGTCTGTGTGCTCATCCACATCTTCAAGCACTAAAGCACCTTTAAAAATCAGATTCTCTGCTATCAGATTAGTAAGGTATTTAAGCATATGAACAGTCTAAAGGGCTGTTTCTAACAAGAAGTGCAGGTGACCTTTGCAGTGAGCACCCAAGTGCCATGCTAACGTGTGGAGCTAGGAGATACTTCTGATTTAACAATGTAGATGTAGCCAAAGCTGGTTTTCACCTGAACAAGCCAGCCTGTGATAAAGACAAAGCTTTCTTTGCCTTTGCAAGGTAGGTATACTTTAAACCTGTGTAACATTCCTGGATTAAAAAGCTATCTACTTCCTAGCGTAGAGAAGCCAGAAAAGCCTGCACACATGGGTTTCATTTGATCTCAGGCAGTCATTCATTTCACAGACGTACGCATCTGCAGGCACACAGATGAAAGGGACCATGGCTTAAGTGGTATATATCTAACTCTACTTTTCGATGTGGTATTCTGCTCATGGGAGAAGATACTCTTTCATTCCACAGCTGCCAGTGAATTGTCGGTATAGTAATTGCTAGCTGAAATAATGGCAAATTGACTCATGCAATCATAAAAGATTTAAATAGGATGAAAATTGCTACTGCATAGATTACAAAAGAAGACTCTGAAACCAAGTCTCTGAGACAGAAAGAGAGAGAAGTATGTTGATATGTTGGGGTCTCTTGCATTAGAAGAGTCTGTTGTGTTAGAAGACTTGAATTCGGGGTCCGGTTGTGCCACAGTATACCACTGTGTGCTCTTCAGAAGATGATTTTATATCCCTGCTCCACGGTAACATTTCCATATCTGTATCCTGACAATATTATTACTTTTGCATGTCATGCATTGCTGTCATCAAGCTTAATTAATAAGTGTGTATAAAGTCTTGGAATAACTCAGCTGAAGGGTGATATGAAAGGACAATATCTAGTTGTTTTTATCAGTCAAAAGTGTGAGTGAATGTGTGTGTGAGAAGGTGCATACCATGTAGAGAACAGCTGAAGGCACATGAGCTTTCAGCTCAATTTTTTTCCCAGTTATTTCTTGTAATATTCAGCATATGTCTAACAGTCTCATTTTTCCAGATTGTCTAGTTCTTGAAGCATCGCTGTCCTCAAGCTCTTGGAATATCACACAGACATTTTGGTTGAAAAAGTAAGACCCTGATTCCTATTGAAGTTTATTGAGGGGTTTATGTGTGTGTGCAGGGAGGGGGGCTGAAGCTATGATCATTCTTTTTTTTTTTTTTTTTTTTTTTTTATTATTAAGGAAATATATTTCACTAAAGATAGTCAAATCCCCTTTCTTGGCCTATTTCGTCCTTCTCCGCTTTTTTAATTGTCCTTAGAGAGTTACTTCTTCTGGTAGGTCTTTTATTTAACAGGACCCTGGCAGCTAGCTGTAGGAGAGTCATTATAATGACTGAATTTATGACAAGTGCCTGAAGAGCTAATAAAGGATGTCACAATGACATTAAAATCCTTTTTGTCCTTGTGAAAAAGGTGGGCCTCTGGTACTCATGATAAGACCTAGATCAGAGGAGTCAAGATATCCTGTAAAAGTCACTTTATGGAGTTGTTTTTTAATTGAGCTGGATACAGTTTAAATATTGTCCATGGGCAACATTAATACAATAAAACCAGAAAGTAACATCTAATCTGCTAATAGGAATAACAAATACCTGTTGTTCTGTACACACTGCTTTTCAGAGTCACACACTTTGTTGAGAGTTTGCTTTGTAGAAAGGATTTGTGCCCAGTACAAGGCCTAACCCTTTATGATACGTGGTTATTAAAACAGAAAGATCTGGCTAACATATGCTGTGGGTAGCTACAGTGTTCTCATTCAGAATGCTCCTCCCTATACAAAGAGGCTAATTCATAGGCACGTGGGATGAAATTGAACTCCTGCTTTTTGGGAAGTGTCACATCACTTCCCTTTCCCTCGAGCAACAAAGGAAGGAGCAGTCTTTCTCTAAATCAGAGCATTTCTCAGCATGTGTGGAGAGGTCCTGTGCTACTCTTGGCTCTCCTCCATGCTGATCGATGCACTGCAAAGCAGCATAGGGACAAACTAGTCTCCAACAGACATATTTTTTGATAGGGGAAGGCAATAGCAAACTAGCAATACTTGCTAGCACTACATACACAAGAACAGAAGTTCAAACAAGCTGTGAAAGAATCAGTGATTTTTTTTACCTTTTCTGCTTAAAAGGTACTATCTGGCTATTTATGTACTGCAGAAAACCACAGCAAAATGAAACCCAAAGTGTTCCATCTGCTTCATTATTTTTGGAAATTTATGACTCTCAACATCTCAGCATAGATTGTGTTTCATACTAAATTTGTCCTCAGAATAAGCACAACAGAACAATAGGCTTGTAGGGTAAACGCAGGATATGTGTTTTACACATTTCATTATATGTTTGCCAGATTGTTCTCTTGGTTACATGCTTTTTTCTGTCACTTGAAATTTCACATTCATGGCTGAATCTAAATTGAGTCCCTGTGTCTTACAAAAACTGTTTTCTGTGTTACCAGCTGCTCACGGTGTATACACAAGGGTGAGTGTGCCAGCTGTAAATGGACGCATGTCTCTCCTGCCACCACCTGCCAGGTGAAGTTTGTTGGGGAGGGCTGGAATCCCCTGTGACTCCTTCTCCTTGTATTTTTTACATCTGAACAGCAATCTATCTTTTTCTTGTCCTGACATGGAGAAATGCTGATTTTTTTCAGGATAGTTGTAATGCATCTGCTTCCAAGGGGATTGCCACTGCGCAGAAAACAGAGGTTAGTTAGCATTTTAAAATCAGCATTATTGGGCTTCTGTGGGTCGGGGGAGAAATTTATGTAAAATGAGAAGACTTTACAGGAAGAACAGGAATATGGGTGGGGAGGCAGTGAGTTGGTTACATAGAAGGGCAGTGCAGAACTTGGATTGATACTAGTTTTTCTTAGTGCTTTGTTGATGCTTAAAGGTACCAGCAAAGGTTGGCTTTTCAGATCCAGGCATCGAGACAGTGAACACTGCAATAGTCATGTGCCTACCTCTAGATGCAGATTTTATAATAGTGCTTTAAATGCCAGAGCCCCTGTATGCTGTTTTTTGGCACTCCACAGGAGCCAGCATGCTGAGGGCTGGAATGTGTAAGCTGACCACCAACAAAAAAAACAAAGAAGAACATCTTGGACTTAATCTCTTACCTAGACTTAAATGCATGTGTGAGTTCTGCTGTCACAGACAACTCTGTGAAACTAGGTTTCAGAGTCTCAAACCTCTTCCTCATTTTATGTAGCCAGATCACAGCTTCCTCTGAAATATAGCTGCTAGGGGAGCAGAAGGAGGGGAAGGATGTTCCACCCAGTTTCTGCATAACAGACAAGTGGCTAGCAGATTGTCCTGGTTTCCCAGGAACAGACCCATGGGCCAGCCATGCAGGCAGGCCATGGGTAGCCCAGAGTCAGCTGGGAGATCCAATCAAGGCAGCTCACTCACAGGTATATCCCATACTACTTCATCATGCTCATTATAAAAGGAGGGAGTTCACTAAGAGTCAAGTTCCTCTTCATGGGGCTCCTCCCTCTTGGCCTTCTGCTCCTGCTGCTGACCACAAGGACCAGGCTGAGTATAAGCTTGTGTACTTTATTTTGGTGATTGTATTAGTTTTGTTATTTCATTAAATCTTTCTCCTTCAACCCATATGGCTTCTCCCTTTTTTCCCTGATTCCCCTTGTCAGCTGGGGAGGGATCATCGGGTGGGGTAGAACAACTGCTACAGTTTAGCCCTGGGTACAGGCTAAATGTAAACAAGGGTGCATCCAGGAACTGAAATCATTGGGTGCTAGTAAATCCTTGGTTCACACTTCCAGAAAAGTTTTCCTTGCTTCCAGGCTATAGACAAAACTAGAGATGGAGCTACTCTCCATCCATCCTGCTGAAGCTGGATCACTGGGAAAGAGGGAGTGTTGCTGATGCTAAAGTACCTTCTGAATCTGGTTGTTGAGTTCTCTATTGAAATCATATAGACTGTATGTGAGCATACAGTCTATACGATTTGCCTCATAGGCCAGCCCTTTAACCACGAGGTTATCCCTTCATTCTTTATGATGCCAAAATGGTTTTATATTTTCATAATACTGAGCAATCTTGTTTTCGGTGATTGCTTGTGATATGCAGGTGTTAGGAAAGAAATGACTAGTGAAGAGAAATTTGACTGATGAGTAAGTACATAAAGATTTGCTGCCTACACTTTTTGGTTTCTGCTTTTCTGTGGGTGATAGCATGGTTGGTATAAATAGCAACTGCTTTCTTATCTCTGAATGTTTCATTAGAACGACCCGAACTTTTACCTGTGAAGACAGGAATTGCCTCTTAAATTCAGCTGAGGTTTCTTAAACAAAATCACAAAATCAATTTTGTTTTTCAAAGAGATGAGTGGGATTGTAATACTCTTGTTTTTGAGCATTAATATTCTGGATTTGGTCTGCATGTAAAGCATTACAGCTGGTGGAAGAACAGAGGAAATTCTTCTTTGCTCTGCTTTCAAGTGCATTAATTTGACACTGGTAAATAGTTGGAATTGCCTGGGAGATGGCTTTCTTCCATACGCCTTATCTTGGAAAGACAGTGATGGACAAGACAGTGAAAGCACTAGAGGCAGTCTAAAGGCAGATGTTTATTTAGAAGTGATTGATTCATTCAGAGGGCTTGAAATTGCATTTGAAATCCTGCTCTCCTTTGACTGCTGGTGCTTTAAGGAGAACATAGTAGAGAGCTGAGAAAGAGGATTTGTGTTTTCCCACAACCTCAGCCAAGCATTTAGATTAATACACTTTTTTGGGGGGGGCAGCCCCTGCTTTCCTCCTGACTCCAGCTGCTGGTTTCCTTGCATGCATCTTCACCCTCCCTGCACCAGAGCAGCAGTTGGAGTGGTTGTGCGAGCACGCTTGGCTGGGGAACTGATTTGGCTGGAAATAACCGTTTTCTCTCGACAGGTTGTTTTTCATCTGGGCCAGGTCCCTGATCCAGTTCTTGGCGTGGCCTCAGGGTCCCATGCTAGCACTGCAGGAGGGGCTGTGCCGGAGTGAGGATGAACTCCCTAGGGTAGCAGAGGCTGCTTAACCTGGGCCTCTGCCAGATATCTCGCTGTGACCTGCAGCCATGCTAACCACACCTCTGAGGATGTGGCTGCCTCTGTTTACACAGCCCCAGGGAAGCGTTAGGCTGTCCAGGGGATGGGGGGGGCTGCAGCTCAGAAATGTGGAGCTCTATTAAAGTTGACAGGGCTGTGCCAATTTACATTACGTGAGGACCTGGTGCATGCTTGCTGTATGTCTCTCTGTGTGTTTACACTGCTTTCATTGCATGCCTCACAACTGGTGATTTTATAAATATCCTACTGCCTCTCCGCTGTCTGCCTTCCCCCTCGCTGCTGGGCTTTCTCCCCCTGCCACAGAGCGACTGGAAAGGCATCAGCTCTCTGGTGCTGGGGAAATGAGCACCACAGACCCCCAGTGAGGGTGACTGGTCCCACCTTTGGAGAGGAAATTCACAGTTTCTTTTGCTGCTGAGGAAAGTGTCATGGACCATGGCAGTCCAGCCAGGAAGCAGACTCTCGAGCAGCAAAGGCCAGCTTGCCTCAGCGCTGATGCCATGAGTCTGAGGCAGGATGCAAGGGAGCCTGTGTTGTGTAGCAGCTGGGAAGTAATGATTTCAGGGGAGACTGAAACTTCCAGAGTAAACCGTTCTTACTGCCATTTCTTCTCGGTGTAACAAAAGAAACAAGGCAAGCTAAGCTGAGGCACCTCGTGGTGTGCAGTGCCGGGCAGAGAGACGAGTGCCATCCCTGAGGCACTGCAGCATCAGGGGATGCCTGGCATCTCCTTCACCCGGACTGACAGCTCTGATGCAGCTCTAGGGGATCTCTGTGTGTCTGTGTGATACTGTGTTGTTCCTGTGCTCGTTACCAGTAAGAGCCCGAAGCAGTGTTTTACTCATTTCTGTAGTATTTGGCTTCTGGATTTGTGTGAGGATATTGACTGTTCCTGGTGCGCTGGAGGCTGGCACAAGCAGAGGGATGGGATGTGGGTGGAGAAAAGCACTGGTGCTTCGCTCGCTTTAATCTCTCAGGTTTCATCTTCACTTGTCCTGCTCGCACAGTAAGGGTTAAACTGATCCCCTTACCAGGGTGGGAGTGAATTTTCCCCCTCAGGCTGTTTGTCAGGGCTTTCTTTGCCCTTCTCCATTATCCATACCAGAGGTCACCTTGGAGGCCCTTTTGCAGGCCCTCTGGCCCCAGCCTTTGTGCTCCCTTGCCCTTTCCTAAGGCACAAGTTGTGGCATTCAATCAGTTGTGACAGGTCTCACATTTGCTCTGAAGCGCTCCGGCATTCAGCAGGCCATGGTAGCATGTGGGGACAACATGCTGGGGACCTTTCTGAAATGGACAAATGCTGTATTTGCAGTGGATGGCAATGTGACCCTGGTGGTCCCCTCAGGCTGCCAGCCCAAAGGCTTGGTGCTGCAATAGGTAGATGAGAAGATGAGTGGGGAGAAAAACCCTGTGGGAAGGACTTTCCTAGAGGTTTTACTGGTGTATGCTTCTCTGGGTCAGGAAGGCTGAACTGCTCAGTGGATGTGTCCACAGGTGAACAGCAGAAATCAGTGTAATCACAACACTCTGAAAACCCACTTGAAACTAGTTTTATAGGCAGTCTAAAAGCAAGCTAGAAATCATTTCCCTGAGAAGGTCCCAAACAGTTTATGGTTTCACATGCGTATTTTCCTAGGGGTTTGTGAATGTTTTCAGTTTGTCTGAAAGATGCATAGAGAGGAAACAGTCTGTGTGATTATAAAACTGGAGACGCAGCAAAACGGATTAAACACGAGATGCTGTCAAATGCATCAAGTAAACACACTAGGGGGAAAAAATATCTCTTGCTTGATAGTGGTAGTAAGTTAGAGTAAGTAAATATATAGATACACAAAGGAAAGCACAGTTTAAAAATTGGCCACCTTTCTGCAAGACTGTGACAGCATCAGAGCAAACTAGGATTATTCTTCAATGCTTAAAAAATGATCTGTAAACTTCTTAGCATCAAAATGGGATGCCAAAAAATCCCCACAATAGTGTTGTACCTTTGGCTCTGTGTATGACTTTGAAAAGACTTTCTAGTAAAGCTAATTCTGGGGCTCTTTCTCAACTTTTCTTTCTAGGATTTGACCCTGCTTCCCCTTTTCAGGTCATGAGAGATGCCTTCATTTGTTTCTCTGATCTCTTGTAGTGACAGCACCGTGGGTTTTGTCTTGTGTTGTTGCTTAGTTCTTCAAGGGTCACACAAAATGTATAATTTCAAGCTGGGTTTTTATGATACTTACCTTCCAGTATCTCAGATTTTTATTCTTTTGGGCAAATTTGTTATGAAATAAATTGAAATAAAAAATATGTAGGTGAAAATAGTTAGCTTGTACAGAAATTGTGATTGACAGTCCTTCCCAGGATCAAGCTTAACAAGATTTGAAACGCATAAGAAAAAATGTATCCCAGTGCCATAAAACCTGCATTCTTGAGTGGTG
Source organism: Podargus strigoides (assembly GCA_028020825.1). Lineage (NCBI taxonomy): Eukaryota > Metazoa > Chordata > Aves > Caprimulgiformes > Podargidae > Podargus > Podargus strigoides. The sequence continues at coordinate 121,678,366 of CM051663.1, read as the reverse complement.
GTTGTTTTTGCAGCTGTTTTTAACTGCCTAGCCTTTTTATAACCAGATTTTGTTTTGCTTTGTTTTCTAATAGCACATCAGCATTCATTCCATTGAACCTTTGTGGATTTCTACATTAGGCAAAAGTGAAATAACAGTCAAAGGAGAAAACTTTACACGTGCGTCAGGCATAAAACTGATACTGACTGGAATCACTGGCTGTAAACCAGACATGTGAGTTAAGCTCTGAAAAATAACACTATTTACCTTGCATGGTGAAAATTATGCCCATTTTGCCCTAGCAACAGAACTGCGTGAACTGTTGTCATGGACCTCTCCTCAGCAGAGGAGGGGATGCTTGGCACTCCTTTAGTTATACTTCCATTTTAAATTCCCAAAGGATGAAAATGAGTTTGGGTACAATACAAGGGATGGGTGGGTAGGTGGACAGCTCCTAGCAGTAGTTAGGACAGTTCAGTACCTGTGGCCCTCTGTGCATTGTAGCAGGCAGCAAGAAGTTAGACCACAGGAAAGCCTCAGCTTTGTTTGATTGTCCTTTTCTTCAAAATATCCCCGATCTATTCTAGGATTCTGCTTGTGAGAACACAGACACCGTGCCAGGGAAGGGAATTTCTCATGCAACAGCATGTACTTTTCTCTGTTGATGACTGCACAGTGTAACCCCCTAGATAATTAGGCTATCTTATTCTGAATCAGTTATTTTCAGGTGCAGGTGCAATGGCTGCCTGTGATTACTAAGCCCATTTTCGTAGCTATCACTTGAAAAAGTGTTCATGTGGTACAGTTCAATTTTTAGTTCAACCATTAATGTCTTGGAGACCACAGAAAACAAAAGGAGAAAAGGATGGAGAGAGGGAATGCAGGGAGAGAGGGGAAGTAGAAACAAAGAGGCAGGAGAGAAAGGGAAGGGGGAGCGTGGAAAAAGGGAAAGAGAAAAAGAAGATTCTGATTCTTGACTAGCTAATGTGTTGGTAGCGCAGCGAAGTACACAGTTTACACAGCAAAATCAGATGCCGCATTACTTAGCCTGATGCCAAGGCCCCAAGACCAGTATCTGTACCATCTTATGTGTTGATTGTGACACATAGCAGCTCCTTTCAAAAGATGCCCTACTTTGTCTGTTCAACTCCTGGCTCTCCCTTTCCTCTTCCATCTGGCAGCTCAGAGAGAGATTCATTCCTCTTCTCGCCTCATCCTTTGCTTTAGGTTATAGGCTTTGTGTAGTAACACCAGTGAGTGGCATAGTGGCACCTGTGTTTCAGCATGACTGTTTTCTTTCTTCTCAGCATTAAAGTTAGAAATGTGCTAAACGATACACAAATGACATTTGCTCTCCCACCAACACGTAAAGAGGCCAAAAGTATATGTATACAAGCTAATGGGAAAAAATGTTCACCACCAATGACCCTGCATTATGTTTCATTGCCATCGTGTTTTGAAATCACACCAAATACCTCCTGGATCAGGTAAATTTTTCTTTCTATGCTTTTTAAGTATTTATTAAAATGTAGTCCCACTGAGTTGATGTGAGCCTCGTTCCTTGGCCAGACTGAAGCTGATATAGACTTGGATGACTGCTGTAACTTGTTGTGGAGGATGAATTTATGCCAGTGAACTGATTTAACATTTCACAGGGAGATAGGGTCATGATAACTGCAAGACACGTTCTGTGCTCTGCAGGATTCTGTAATCTCCTTCCTGCCCACCTCAGGTCTCCTTTGTAGAAGTCAGAAATTGTCTCTTCATACTAAGGCTAAATCCAATGTTATGGGTAGCATGCATGAATTCAAACTCCAGTTAACTTTGATTTACTGATACTAATATACCTTTCACCTCCAAAACCGTATAAAGTATGAGTGGATTGGAAATGAAGTTAAAATAATTGCTACTGCAGTGATAAGCACAAGTCTTGCTTTAGAGACAGGTTCCCTAAAGCCAGAAGAGCCCTTTTCAAGCCTCTGCTGTGTTCTGTGGGAGACTCACAGCTCCAGTGGAAGACTTGCAGGTTTTAAGATATTCTCAGACACAGCTTTCCACCTGTCCCTCTTCCTGCACAGTTTTTACCGGCTTTCATGTTCTTAATCCGCTGTCTTGGTGTCAAGCACTGGCAAGTGTGGATTTGAGGTAATAAGTTCAGCTGGCAGCTGCAGCAGCTGAGCAGCTGGGACGCATGCCCTCGTCTCCAGGTGAGGGGCAGCTCAGGCAGCTGGAAATTAATAATACCTCAAACCACTCCAACTGTGTTCAGCAGAGATTGCGAGACAGATCCTTCAGACACAAGCACCATTTTGTGTGCTGAGACAGATGGTCTGAACACTGCCGAGAATATTTCCTGTGAGGTGCCTGGCACCATTGGTTTGTCCTGAGGAAGGCAAGAATTAAGCACAGGCAGGGCTGCTGTGGGGCAGCGACATACCATGATGCTCTTCCTTCAAGAGAGAATATTAAATCATGGTCTAATTCTTTGGCTGCATGAGTACAAAACAAGGTGGAGAGTCCCTGAGAAGGAGTATGCATGTGTATGATATCAAGTCAATAGGTATTGTCATAGTAAAAGCATTTACCGTTACATTATAAGGAAGAAATGGAAGTACACTGTGTAGATCAAATTATCTTGTCCTGGAGTTTGACTTTACTATATTGGCTGCTACCAGAGCAAAATGCACGAGTAGTTTATTCATGGCTGAAGCCTTAATATAGGATTTATCTGTGAGAAAACAGATAATATTAACCTCCTTTCTCTCCCCACCCCGCCTCCTTTTTTTTTTTTTTTTTTTTTTTTTAACAGTGGTGGTCGCAAAATTACTACGATTGGTAGAAATTTTAATGTGGTGGACAGTGTGATTATTTCAGATGACCAAAGATCAAACCTCACCGTAAGTCTTAATCTCCTTTACAATACTAAATAGAGATCTCTTAAGGGATTAGGTTTTGTTCCTAAGGTTTCAGGAGGATCTCAGTATTTTTCAAACATTTGCAGGCGCACATCACTTACCCTCCTGAAATAAATATGACTACTTGTAGGATTACAGTTGCACATGTTCTCAGTACAGGATCATGGATACACATAAACTACTCTCCTGCATAATTCCGAGCCTTTTTCCTATGCTGTTGAGACTGACTCCAAATTCATCCTTTTTGAGCCTCCCCAGCCTCCATGTATGGGTCTGTTGGAGGAGGAGGTGGTGTACTTCTCACTGACTTTGTGTTGAGAACCCCAGTAGTGCCACTGCCTCAGCAAGGGGCAGGAGACTGGAACTGATTCTGGGACAGAAGCCTTCCTCCAAGGCTGTCAGGAGGTGGGGCACCCTGTTGCCTCCCAGGCTTGCAGTGCAGAGACCAGAAAACAGCAGCATGACCCCATTGTGTAACCAATGGGGTGGCTGTAGCAACTTCTCTCTGTCAGGAGTTAAATTGGGGTGAGCCAATGCCCAGGGATGCTGAAGAGCTCATCCTGCTCTTCTCTTATCACTTGCATTTTGAGGGGATGGAAGGAGAAATCACTGTCACTATTCCTGTCTCACTGCAGGAAATACTTGGCTTAGCAGTGTGCAATCAGCCTTAAAGCAGTGTGCCGAGTGTGTGACAAATGTGCTTAAAGGTAGGCACAGGATCAACGCAGAAACTTTCTCAGGTGCTCTGCATGCAGCCCTCATTGCAGAGAAGAGGTTTGACGGATATTTCTGTGAAGTCAGGAAGACGTTAAAATGATTTTGAGTGCCTCTGTTTGTAATTGTATCCACTGTTGAATGTTTAATGACTGTTACAGCTTTGCTATTGCATTTCTAGGTTTCTAGGTGTCCTGGAAATGAATCTGAATATCATTACTTAACACCAAGCCTGAGCCATGCCACAGACGGTAAAGTTGTTGATATGATGTTAAAAGTGGAAACTACCTTTATACCATGTGTGAAATTACACTATCACCCTGACCCAGTGTTCATTAACTACCAGCTACACACTGAGCTGGATCCTGATCTGGAATTAAAAATATATGTAAGTTTGAAAATAATAAACTATAATTCCTTATTTAGAATAGTCATTGGGGATCATTTTGTTTCTTACTGTTTTTAGTGACTGTTTATTATCTTCCATTTTTTCCCTCTAGAAAGAAAATGACAACTTGAATATTTCTAAAACTGAGATAGAGGTTTATCTGTCATACATGAATGGTGCACAGACCAAAAAGATATGGTTCAGCATCCAAAATATTACCAAAAAACCAGATCGTAGTACCATACTGTGCAAATTCAAAAGGGAAGGAACAGACAAGATTGACTTTTCCACAGTGAAAGTTTTTGTAAGTAGAATTCCCTTTTGCTGCAATTTAACAATGCTTGAAAGTTTATGCAAATGTAGTAAAATGTCACACTAATAGTCTGGTCATGAATATTCGTTATAGAGGGAGGAACTGGATGCATTTTTTGTTCTCCTGGTACTTGATAGTCCAGTTATCTTCCTCACATCTAAGCATGCCTGCCTAGCACAGGTACCACTAACATTACTGAGTTCATTTACTGTCAGGTTATTGCTGTAGTGTCAGAGGTAGGCTTTGCAGCCCAAACTGAGCTCACTGCTGCTGAGCTCCAGGAGAGCAGTAGCTTGTCAGACCTCTGGCTGCAGCACAGACATTAGCAATAAAGCATCACTGGCTCCAGGAGAGCCCCTCATCTTAGATCTGTAAGCAATCTGCTGCAGTGTGGCCATGAGGAAAAGGATTGTGTCCTCCCGTTCCCTTTTTCCCACTAAAGCAGATAAGGATCTTGCACAGTGCATAGAGATCCCCACTGAGAGAAGAGAAAGTATTTCTGGATGAAAAAGGGGGTGAGATTCAGTGTGCACCAAAATGCTATAAACATATGGCATAAAGCATGGCCCAAATGTAAGAACATTAGCAAGGATGTCAAAGCTAAATGGCAGCTTAAGATATTTGCTCCATGAATAAGATGAAGATAGGATTTTTTTAAAATGCAGTCATCACCATTTATGAGGGAGAAAAATGATGCCAGACTCTTACTGCAGTGTATGGTGGTATAGAACTGAAATAACTCTATTGACTTCAAGGCATATGGCTCATAGTAAAGATTAACGAAGCTATTCTCAATTTCCTATCACCGTTAACTGATCTCCCATCTGTGGATCCTGCCATCTGAGCCAGTTATGGCATGGAAAAGCCTTTCTGAGATTGGTGTTGCATTTAAATATTAACGTTGCCTTACAATATCACATGCTCATCCTGCAAGCTTCATAGGAGTGACTGTCATAGAAAGGTCACCACTTTGCTAAGGCAAGTCAAATGCAATAGTTAAATGTAACATTTCACTTCTAGTACCTTAAAAATTATTTTTTCCCAACATCAAGGAAAAAGGAAAAGTAGGAAATCATCATGTGTTTTTTTCAATCTTATAAATAAATCATCACAGAAGAAGTAAGGCCACTCTGAAGAAAGGGTAAGCTGGGTGTAAAAGATAGGTATGGTCCAAGAATAAATGTATCTCTTGCCTTAGTTTTCAGGAAGAAAGAGGATGTTGAGTGTGGAGTCAGACAGGATGATCAGTCTGCATGGAGGTGTCAAAGAAGAAAATGCCATTCTTGTGACAGAAGCAAGATTCAGATAGATCATTCGAGACAGCTGGAACAGGATCATTCCCATCACAGCTCAGAGAAAGAACTGGCACATGGTATCATAGGCTTAGTAGCAAAGATTTTAAATAAAAGTGTAGAGTAAGGAGAAGTACTGTATGATTGGAGAGCAGCAAATTTAAAACAAGTATTTAAAAGAAAAAAAAACCAAACAAACTAGGTAAATGGAGGCTTGCTGATTTAATCCTACTTCTATGGAAAGCTTTATAATGTATTTTGAATGAGGGATTCATGAAAAACCTGGAGGTAAATGGAAAATGGGATAGTTGTCAATTTCTTTTTAATAAAAGCAGATTATGCTAGATATCTTTATTTGGTAAATTGAGTGATTTCCTCGACAACAAAAAAGAGGTAGATCACATGTACCTGGAAGTCATTCAGTAAACTACTTAACGTGGTGATTATGAAGACACTAGGGATTAGAAAAATTGGATGCTGTGTATGGGGAGCTGACTTTGGGCAATGTTGATTCTCATACAGGTATTATTTAATATCATTAGTGACTTGAGCACAAAAATAAGGCATGCAGTAATAACATTTGCTGATGACATGAAGTTCAGAGACATTACCAGTCCAGAAGAGGTTTTATAATATCATACAGGAAAAACGAAATGAATTTAGAAATAGGAATTGTATGAATTCAGGTATACCTGTGATTCATAAGCAAGATAAATAAAAGATAAGGAAAGAAGTGGGGCCACGCAGTAGGAAGGTGATGATGAAGATTAAAGATAATCTAAGTATGAGCGGAAAATTAAATGAATGCTTTGCCTCAGTTTTCAATAAGCAGGGATGAGTAACAGGAATTTCTGCTTTAGGAATGCTTTGGTTGGACATGACAAGTGGAGAAAGTCAGGTGTATTAGTCGTGGGATGATTAATGTATTTAGCCATCAATGTATTTCAGCCTTAGAAAAGGCAAATGGAATCCTAGGAAGGCTCAGACCAAAAGTGCTTTGTACAGGAACTGTGAAAACATGTAAACAACTGAGGAAAAAATACATTTGATGGAGGAAGTAGGTCTACTTTGTCTTCTGTTCTTTGTAGCCCCAGAAATACAAAGGCTGCGTCCTTTCAGCGCTGTGGGGTTTCTTTGCTTGCTCGTGTCTGTGTAGGTGCAATGTGACTATCCACTTGACAGTGTCCAGCTGCCCTGCCTGCTCACCTCTGGTATCAAGCCAGTGACTGAAATCACCAGATCTCTGCCTTGCCTGCTGTAACCCAAAATAATTGCAACCCAACTCTCCTTTTCAATTATCTCATGCTCGTTCCTATCCCTGGCACTTGGTGGTATTCTTTTTCTGTGTCAAAGTGTATTTTTACTTCTAGTCTGTTTATAGTCTTAGCTACCCTTTATTTATGTGCTTTCACGGTCCTCTTTGAGAGCCTCCTTTGTGAAGTTTCTTCTGCCATAATTATCAGTGGTGAATGCTTCAGTTTGGCATCTGGCAGACTTCAGCACTTTTGCGTATTGCTAAGAATTAATGCCTGTCTGGCCTTCAACAAGATCAGTGACTGTTGAGGGATGTTGTACATGTATTGTATGTTGTATTTGTTCTTCAGTGGACCTTCAGGAACACCTTACATCCTGCATAGAGAGGTTGAAACTTCTGCAAAGAAATAGGGAAGAGAGCGGTGGGCCAGGCATCTATCAAAAATTTTACTTCCCTCATTATTAGCGTTGAGTCTTGTTTTACTTTTCTGCTCAGCAGAATACCACTGTGAGTGCAAAGGAATGTTTTTAACTATCAACATGTGCCTTCCTTTCTTCAAAATGTCAGAGCGTTTAGCAACAATTATGAAGTGTGTGAGCCACTTGGCCAGCTGGAGACCAGATCTTGCTATTCATTTGAGGGCTCTAGTTTGCATCAAGAGCTACAGCAAAATTTGGCACTGCATGAGGACCTTCAAATTTTTCTCTTGTCACTGCTCTGTTATCCCACTTAAACATCAAATACAGTAAAAGTTAAGTTTGTGTTAGTTCACGTATGTTTTTCTGAATTGCTGTTTATCTTCCCAGTAATCTGCAGAAGCAGGGTCCTTCATGTGCCTCATACTTTTTTTTTTTTAATATCCATTAAACGTCATTTTAAGCACTGATATATGTCCTTTATTAACACAGCCATTATTTTTCTTCAGGTCAAACTAGGAAATTTTGAGCACGAAGTCAAACCAACATCATCACACATATATTTATATGTTCTTATTTTGCTACCTATTGTAGTGGGTGTCATTATAGGTAAGTACAAGAATGTGTTTTCAGTTTTTCATTTGCTGAAGGATATAACCATGAGACATAAACACATACACGTTCACACATACGTGTTTGGGACTGTCACAAACAACAGTCTGGTGTGTTTCCCCTTTCCCCAATAAAAGTGGACAAAGTTACCTCTGGTCTGGTGATGAAGTCCATCTTGTCAGACTACAGCATGTTACCAGACTGTGGTTTTGGCTGTTCTGCTAGGATTACTTACCACCATTTGTGGTGTTTCTGCTCAGTCTCATTTGGATCATTCATGAATTTGTAGGTCATTACTAAATTGAGGGTGGTGAATAGTTATCCCCTCCTCTTTTTGTCACTCCTTTTTTTTCCTGTTTTGACCTGGTTATATATTTGATAAATTTCCATTTATTGTAATAAGTTTAGGGGTTTGTCCTTTTGGTTGCTTGCTTTTCTTTTTAAAGAAGCTTTGCAGGAACCATATCTCATGCCTTTACTCTCTCAAAATAAGCTTTAGCAAAGTTAACAATTTGGAAGTGGATTTCCTGTTCAAAACAACTGTTTTTCCTGTTTAATCAGTGCTACTTTAAGTAGTTAGCTAGTAGTAGAAGTGGTTGTTAGATTGTGTGCGTCTCACTGTGCAGGTTGTACATAGCAGGATCTGCTGTACTTTCAAATAAAGTTGGATTGACAATTCTAAGATCTTGTTAGAACGAATATTTTTTATTAAACATTAGGGTTTAGATCCTGATAACTAGTGCTCATGGGTACTAGCACACTGACAGCAGTAGAAACAATAATCCTGGAGAGTGCAAGTGTATATTAATGTTTCTGTTTCTTAATATTAAAATGTCATGTATAGGGCTTGTCTTATCTGCAATTTCTGTACTCAGAATCTTTTTTTTTTTTTTTTTCCTTTTTAGCTGCATTCATAGTTACTAGATACAAATCCAAAGAGTTAACTCGTAAACAGAGTCAGCAACTTGAACTGCTGGAGTATGAGATTCGGAAGGAAATACGCGAGGGTAGGTCTAAAGAGCCTTATAGAGTTAAGTACAGCATAATTTCTGCACTGAAAATGTCTAGAAGGTCATATTATATAAACATTTAAGGTCACATTATATAAACATTTAAGGTCACATTATATAAACATTTTAATTTTATAGCTGCTAGAATATTTTTATGTTGAATCAGAGTTTCTTTTTAGTGTTGGCATGCACTGCAGTAGCAGATAGCACTAAGATAATAGGATTATGTGTAATATATCCTTCAATGAAAGTGAGAAAGAAAGTGGATTGGTACTTTCCTGCTCATAAGAAAAACAATCCCTCTCCCCTGAAAACTGTTTTTTAAGGAACATCTACTGGGGCCAAGTTGTAATTGTGAAGATGATTTTGTCTCAACTAAACTAACTGTTGGTGCGGGGAGGGGGGTTGCTTTTTCAGGATTTGCTGAACTGCAGATGGATGAATTAGACGTGGTGGATAGTTTTGGAACCGTTCCCTTCCTTGACTACAAACACTTTGCTCTTAGAACTTTCTTTCCAGAGGTAAATGTTTACAAGTCTTTCAGTTGTCAGCTCTGCCTAATAATGAAAAACCTAGGGAGGTCAGGATCAAATAACTAAAGTAAATGCTACACAGTAATTGCACATTGTTTTCACAAGAAAGTTTTCTTAAATCAAGAATTACCAAAGGACACTTAAGGTGGTACATCTCTATTTAACGAAGCCTTAAATGCTGTAGATAAAGCACAATTGTTGAATTTTCAAGGGTTGTGTGTGGATCCATTTCTTTTTTGCCCAGCCTCACTAAGCTGCTTGCCTTTCAGACCATCCTAACTAAGCTATAATTTATCCATTGCTTTTTTTGTTCTCATGCTTTCACTTTCCATGCTATAGCTAATTAAAGTAACAGTCAGGCTAGCTAACATGCTAGCTAACATCATGACACTTCCTAATTAGACTTGTGGGATGAAGAAATGGCTCTAAGGTCGTGCTGACTTTCTGCTCCAGGCTGCTGACAGAAATGGTAAGATGTCGATTCAAAGGAGTGCAGGTCAAATGCTTTAATATAAGTACTTAAGTACTTAAGTATTGTCCAGTTCAGAGGTAGATATTTTCATTGTTCTTTGGAGCAGTTTGTGCCACTGCGTCAGAGGGCTGAAGAAGCCTGCTCTTGAATATTTTACTTCTCTTGCTATTTTTTTGCAGATGTGGCACATTACAATGCTGATAAGTGCATTTGCCTCTGCTCTCAAAATTATATCATGATGTTAACCAGTTCTTACTGGCATTTACTAACTGGCAGAAGCTGTGATCTCAGCTGGTGATATTTTGCTGTGTAATTGACACCAGTGAGAAACCCTTGATTAGTGCTGTGGGGTTTTAGGGTATTGCTGGTATGTGTGCAAATTATCTACTAGTATTCATGTGTTGCTCGTCACTGCTGTGGCCCAGTCCTGCAGTCTTATCTGCACAGTGCTTCACTTTGTCACTGTGTGTGATCTCACTAAAAGTTCATCGTTATAAAGTTAAACACATGTGATAGTGCAGAATCGGGGCCCTTTTTTATACAACACCAAATACCAGACACTAAATCAGGATAATATTTAACAATTACATATGCATAATCTTTGTACACTTGGAGTCCAGTTCTCACACCAAACTGGGAATATCTCTTCTGGTACTGCTGTGATGCTCCTAGACTAATTTGTATGGAGTCACTAGGAGGTCTGAAGAAAGTGGACCAAGAAAACCTTATTTTCTGCATCTCTCTCAGTTTGTTTTGTTGCCAGGCATATTAGCATTAAAATAGTGTTTTTATTTTTAGGAATACATCTTTTCCTAGTGATAGTCCCCTGTCAAAACAGTAACAATCTGTAGAAGCTGTCTGGGTGGAAATTCTTCACTTTATGCAAATAAAAAGGAAAGAAAAAAAGGCACGAAGTCTGCCACTCTGTTGCATTATGTGAAGTCAGGAAAGGAAGGGCTCATGTTTTGCCTTGGTGAGACTCATGCCACTGTGCATCCTGGAAATGATTCCAATTAGATTTTGTCTCAGTTTGAAATACTGATACCATGAAGGTAAACCTGCCACTATTCACTCTTTACAGACATGCAGTGTCAGGCAAGTTATTTAATGTATTGTGTACCAGTTTTTCATGCTAAGAACTTACAGTTTACATTGTGTGAGTGTCCAAACATGCCTTGTGCTGTATGAATGTGGTAGGAGAGCAGTGCTTTACTAAACAAATACTGCAGATGAACAAAAAAGGTGATGGGGTAGTAGATTGCAGCCAATTGTCAGGTGTTGACCAGAAGGGTTGACGTGACAAACCACCGCTTCCCTCACATGTTTGAATGTTATCCATGTTGTACTCTTTCTGCCTTCCAATGTGTTTGGTGGCCTTTGTCTCATCTTATCTAAGGTGTTTAAACACAGACATCAAAGCTGTTCACTATCTTATGTAGTTAGTGCAGAGACAGGCAACTCAAGAAAGTGATTCATCCCACTTGCCTGAAACATCTGTCTCAGGATGGGATGAGTAGCTTAAAAAGGGAGTCAGATACCTAAATTTAAGAGTGATGGACCCCATCTTCATTTAGAGCTTCTTGCTTCCCATTGCTTCAATTTTCTATGTTTAATCTGGCTTGAAAGCTTTTGTTTTGTGCTTAATGCTTGTAGACGTTAAATGGATATTGCATCCAGTCTTAAAATATTCCTTATGTTATGTGCAGCACCTTAGTCGACTGCTGTGCTAGCACAGCTCAGCAGCAGAGAGTAACACTGAAGTCAGTACCAGGTCATCTGGTCATATAAAACCAGGAGGTTTTATATTGTAGCTGCGTTAGAAGCCAGCATTTCTACTGTTTTATTTCAAGTTGTATGCCATCAGGAAGATGCTTGGCGTGTTTAACCTACATGTGTTAAATATCTGGTATACATAAGAATGATAAATATCACCTGTCTTATATTTTAGTCAGGAGGCTTTGCATCCATCTTCAGTGAAGACATGCCACAGGTAAGTTGATGCAGTGTGATATGCCTTAATTAATATTTTTTCAAGAGTGATCGTATCCCTTATCTCAGTGTTGTCCTAGAACACATCAGATTGCATTTTCTGTATGTTCCCTTTCCCCCATGAGGAGGGTTACATGAATTTATATATAAAAATAATGTGATATGTGAGGTGCTGTTACCCAATGTATATTATGACTTACTTAAATAAAATAAATGGAATCTAATCATGGGAAATGTCAGGCAAGCTTAACTATTGGCACTGCTTTGCGTATATGACAGAATATTTATGCTCTGCATGTGTGTATTCTGTGTTGTATACAAATGCAAATTCATCTTCAGTAAAATTCTGAGATCCATGAAATAAATGCAAAGTTCCCACTGACTTGATTGAAGCCAGGATCTTATCCCATTATGTTGCTTACCATTTTTCTGAGCATTAAGAATCCATCATAGCCAAACTACAGTTTGCTTATTTTTGTTTAACTGTTCCAGAGCAGAGACCAAACGAGCAAGGATGAAAGCTTCAACATCTTGCATGCTTTAATTTGTAACAAGAACTTTCTTGTTACTCTCATTCACACCCTTGAAAAGCAGAAAAATTTCTCTGTGAAAGACAGGTATAGTATGATTATGCTTATCTTCAAGACAAAGAGTTAGCAGGAAAAAACAACGTGGATTGTAGCACACACATGTAATTTCTACTTCTTGCAAAACAAGCTTGAATTACTCCAGAGCATTTTTCCATCTTCTCCATCTGCACACACTGAGGAAGAAAAAAAATTGCCATTAAAACAAGCCATTAAAAGAGAAATCAGAATGTTTATACATGTAAACAAAGAGGCAAAGGAGCAGGAAAACTCACTTCAAAACTGTAAGCACTTCCTGCAGTTAGATCAACAGTTCTACAGTTTAGAAATGTTCTGTCACTGAAGCAGGTGTTGTTCTGCAGAATCAAATTTAGAGACAAATTCTGTGTTTAAAAAATAATCACAAGAGCAGATGGACTTGCATTTTTTATGTTTTTGTAGAGCTCAGTGGACAGTTTCTTTGCCTGAAGAGGGAAGACTTAGGAGGTGAACTGCACTGAAGTGTTTCATTTATAAAAGATGACTGGGAAGAGAAAGTCCAAATACTATAGCATTCTTTTTTTGTTTGTGGTTTTGTTTTTTTTAACAGGTGCTTGTTTGCATCATTCTTGACTATTGCGCTACAAACTAAGCTAGTTTATCTAACCCACATTTTGGAAGTTTTGACAAAGGACTTGATGGAGCAGTCAAGCAATGTACAGCCCAAGCTCCTGCTCAGACGAACTGAATCTGTGGTAGAAAAGTTGCTGACAAACTGGATGTCTGTCTGCCTTTCCGGATTTCTCCGGGTACGTGTACATCTTTTCACCACATCACATATGCAAAGAATTTTTTAAACTGATTTCTTCCATGGGAATTGTTAGAGGGATCAGTTTAAAGCATTCAGTCTAACATTTTATGTTATTAATGTGCACTCTTCTAGTTCAGGTGACTTAGCTAGCTGTCATCAATGGGATGTAGGAAGAAAGCGCATCTGTAAGCAATGAACATGTCATTTCTTTGGCTGAGATTTGATTAATTTTGCAATTCTAGCATATCCTTTTCTCATGTCAGACATTATTTCATCTCCATGACGTGTATTGGGAGTGTACTGAAGGACTGCCACTCTTGTTAAAATGCAGCTGTACCTTTCTGTGCAAGCTGTTGGAAAGCTACCATGTAATGGAGATCTAAGGAATACCGTCTTTTGGAAAGCTAAACTTCTTTCCAAACTTTAACCTCCAAACATCAATGCAAGCTTCAAGAACTAAATGACTTCAAGTGGAAACAAAATAAGCATTTTCTTTCATTTTACTGTTTGTTTATTGTAGCTAACTTGGTAGCACTTCATTCTTGGTTTCAGTACTTAATTATGCCTCCTGTCTCTCTGACCAGTGTGATGGTATCACTCATATCAGTCCTTGCACTTGCCATTAATAAAGCAGCAGAATTGTTTGAGGCTCAGCAGCTCGCACCCACTTCCTGGAACCCCAGGAGAGAGCCAAGGAGCTATCAGAGATCTGTTCTCAATATACCGGTCATCTTTACAGAGCTATGCTAGTGAGATGCCTTAGCCATGCTGCAGGAATGGTGTCATGTGGAACCAAAAATCCATCCTTCCCTTCTCAGGTGCTTTCCTGAAGCCTGGGGTTCAGACAGGAGAGGGAAGCCCTAATTTCAGTCCCTCTTTTGCTCATACACCAGTGTATGTCCCAGTACCTTGCTCCCAAGGCTTTTTTTCAGGGACAGCAAGGGGAGATGCCAATTCGAAAGGAAACTAGTTGTTAGCTTGTTTCCTCAGAAGACTGGAAAAGGAAGAAATAGCTGAAGTATGTGTGTGAACACATGCACGTCTCACCCCCCACCCACTCTTTGGTGGAACTAGGAAGCGTCTGTCAGGTGGAGTAGGAGCAGCTTGTCTGTAGTGTGCTTGTGCACAGCAAGGGGCTGTGAGCTATCTTGCCACACGCTCCAGCTGTCCCTTGCTATTTGCATGAGACTTTCACACCGAAAAGCAAAGGATGGAGGTTAAACAAATAACTAGATAAATCTGCTCAGAGGGATTTTCTTTTCTAAGTGCAAGATAATAAGTAAGTTAAAAGGAAATAACTTGATTTGTTATGTGTATTTTTTTTTCTTGTTATTCATGCCCATTTAATGATTACAAAAATAAACATGTTCCTTGTGTTTGTTTCGTGTCCTAGGAGACAATTGGTGAACCTTTCTATTTGCTAGTGACAACCCTCAATCAGAGGATAAACAAAGGACCTGTTGACGCGATAACTTGCAAAGCCCTGTACACACTTAATGAAGACTGGCTGCTGTGGCAAGTGTCTGAATTCAAAACAGTGGTATGTTTGCCAGTTTGTGTTCCCTCCAAATAGGGACAGCTACAATGTTTTCTCTCTTTCTGGGAAGTTAAATTGAGGCTCTTAGACACTAAGGTGATGGTTGAGTACCCAGATAAAAAAATTGTTATTGCTGACAAAGTTTCGAAACACAGTGGAGTTCTGCTAGCTGATATTTCACCAATATATGTTTCACTAATAGCACTCACTCCTCACTTCACAGCATGCCTTAATCGCCAAAGGTGAGGTTTAATGAAGTCTCAGGGTATTACAATTCCTTCTTATTTTAAAGTGTACAACAAAAATATAAACATATGCTTAGAATTTAAACTAAATTACACTTTTCCAATGAATGAAAGAATGTAATGTAGAGGTTTTATTTTTCTGTTGTGTTTACTTGTGACTAATCTTCAGGCAGCAATAACTTGCTGTGGGTTTTCATGTAATTAGATCCAAATTAGCAAGGTTACAGTGTGGTGGATTTTAATTAGTTGCTTGGCTAAAAGCAAGATATCTGGGAAGCCTAGCGAACTTTCTCAACTTTGTCATAGATTTCTTAACTTTCTCAGAGGAACAGTGCTTCCTATTTTACAGTTACACCCAGAATTCTTTGAACGCTGCAATTACTGATTGTCATTCTGAAACTGGGGGGAGAAGGGACAGCAAGGATTATTGCATTTCAGAGCATATAAGAAATGTGACTTTTTGAGTAGAAGGTCTGAAAAAGGTCTCCAGAATAACTAGAGTAACTGTTTTCCAGAATTTCTAAATTATTTTGACTCTGAAAATTTAAAAATCTGGATTTCCAGTCATTTCCATAGCTTCCTTGCTTCTTAACTCCTGGCTTCTTCTCAGAGATACCACACAGGAGTATGAGAAGTGTGACTGAATACTGAGCATCAGAGCTTGGGAGCAGAAACTGCCAGGGCAACAACTGCCATGGCAGAAACACTGCAAGTGCTGGTTGCTTTACAGAATTCAGGCCATTTCAGAGCCTATATCTTGAGCTTCAGGTAGACCTGAAGCTTCCAAGTCTGCCTGTCTTCCATTTTTGCCGCAAGAACCTGGAGGTCCTAAGTTGCCACATGCCGAAGTAGACTACATGACCCTGGAAATTTTGGCTGGTCAGCAGTCACTGGGTCACATATGAAGCCCACTGAAATAACAACCTTTCTGTGAAACATTTCTGAATTGTCGTTTTCTTCTGAAAGCTCTTGGACTGACAAATTTATAGCCATGTCTTCTTATAGCTGTTTACAAAGCTGTTGTTGGAAGCTACATTTGAAGGTACTTCAAGTTAAGTTACCACAAAGTGCATTTGGAAAGGACGTTTGTGACTAAAAATTAAATGCATAATACTGTGTCTTTGGTTTACTTGTTTGTGTGCTGCATTCTGGCATGCATTTGAGATCCAGGGTAAGTTTAAATATATTGCTATATATAGCCATAAGATACAAAACCCAGTAGTTAGGCAGAGCAACAATTTTCAGGCAAGCTCAATATGCCTGTTAATAGCAGACTGCGCAGGAACATCTGGTCCTGTGGAATTGATTGACTTTCCTTATTTATAGCACAAATTCGAATTGAGAGCACCTTGGGGTATAGCTGACTCTGAAACTGCTGAACACTGCCTTAAATACTTTTCTTAGTGCTACTTCTGTGCATGCAGTCACTGATAGGGACTTGTGGGCAGCCTGCAGTGAAAAGGAGGGGAAGTGGTCTGAAGGACTCGGTGGCAGTGGGGAAGGCTGTCTGTGGATGGATAAGGAAGTGAGAGACCAGATAGCCTTTCTCAAATGTTGTTTGCTGCCCTTGTACTTTGTATTCCTGCTTTTAAATAGAAGATAGTGATACCATTATAGGGTTAATAAGTCAGCTTTCCCCACTAAGGTCCAGCAGTTTATTGGACTTAGTTTAAAGGTGGCTGAATGTTCCCTTTAAAACCATCAGAAAAGGAGAGAGGATCCTGCAGTAAAATTACAGAGATGGAGCCAGCCCAACGACTCTAGCTCTGGCAGGACAGGGAAACAGTTTTGTTTGGTGTTTTGTCTAACACTTAGGCTGGAAACTAAAACTGTGCTGTGAAAGAGATTTAGGTGGAACAGTGAGGCTTTCTGGGCTGGGGAAGCAGGCTAGCTGTGCACATTTTTCTCTTCAAGAATAGCATTTAACAGGATGCTAAAGTGGAAGGAGTCAGCTTTTCTTTTCTCACTGACACTATTTCACATGCACTGCAATGACATGGAGGACCTGCGAGCATACAGACAGGGAACCGAGTATTTTCTCCTTTCCTTGGAAGAACATTTTTGCCTGAAGAATTGCAGGTTTTGTTTCCTAAATGGAATAAATTCTGAGCTGAGTTTTGAAATGCATTTCCACATTTGCTCACTGCAGTTACATTCTGAGTCTTGCAGTATTTTGTTGGTATTTTATTTTGCCCCTTTCCACAGCCCCACAATAGTAGCACATTAAAACCTACCTGTCCAGAGCAAAGTGCAAAAACACAGGCAAAAAGGGGGTGATAGAAAGATACTGAAGCACATCTGCAGACATTCAGTGTCCAGATTTTTAAGGTATGTAGGCACTTGAAGATGCAGGGATGGAACTGTTAGGGAGCTCAATAGAGAAAGAAGGAAGGACAGGAGATACTTTCTAAAAATCAGGCCATTTGTAACAAGAAAAAAAAAGAACTGAGAAAAATGTTGCTTTTGAATTATATTAGAGCTGTCCCTTGGCTGGGCCCCTTTTTTAAAAAGGCCACCAACCTTGGGACCAGCCAGCCCCCTACTGTTACCCCTCTCTGCTGGAAAGGGTCAGAGGCTTGAACAGAGATGGGCTGCCAAAGTAAATACTCAAGCAGAGGAATTGAAGGAAAGATGCTTCTAAAAGGACTGGTCCAGTATGAGCTGAGGAGCTTTATGGTTTCACGCTGTGCTTATATTTGAGTATTGAGAAATAAAACTGCCTTGAAAGAGACTTGGATGTGTCATGGAGCCTTTTCAAAGGCTGAGCAGGCAAGCATGCTTTCTTACAGGCAGACAAGCAGCTGCACCCCTCGGTGGATGATTTGCTCAATGGCTGATGAAGAAGCACAGTGCACAGCAGAGTGTTAGCATTTCACTGAAGTTTCACTAAATAGAAAGCTACACAATGCGAGCCTGGCATGGGAGAAGTTCTCGGTGGAATCTCTCCTGTGGAAAACTAGACTTCTCCATGTGGTAGACGTGGCATTCCGGCATTCTTTTGAATAGTCACCTTATTTTTAAAAAAGGGATTTGGGCTGTCGGATTCTTTGCTGAAATGGGTTTACATTTTTAGATGGGAAGAAATGATCTAATTCACCTGTTCAGCCAACAGCCTTTTACTGAAAGTGAAGCAAAGCCACGTGGTGGAAGGTTGCTTTAAGTGTTTAACTGCTTTACAAGTTAAAAGAGGGGTGTTAACAGAAATGGGAGGGCTGTAAGGGAGTAAAGCAGCGACAGGGAACCCAGTTTCCTAATAAGACGCCATTGTTGTGGTATTATTAGGCACACTTTGTGAGAGATAAGGAAGCTATTAAAAGCACGTGACTTATGGGGATTTTCATTAGCAGAAAAGGACACAACAGCCCTCACTAGAAAGCAAGCAGTGCAGATGTTGGCTACAGGAGCTAGATAGAGATTGAGTGCCCTACTGTAGCACTGAGAGTACAACCCTTGTTTTGCAGAGTGCCCATCTAGCTTTATTATTTAAATTTAACTCCTGTAACATTTTCTATGCAAATTTATTAGCTGTTCTATAACCTTTTCGTGGGTAGCCGTTATGGCTGCTATAGCAGGATCATACAATCAATCTGATTTTTCCTGTTTATTGTTATTTCATAGTCTGGGAGACAGGGGAGTAGGCTTCAGACAATTTTGTTGTGCATTACATTGTGGTGCCACCTCCTTTGCATGATTCTCTAACTTGTACAGATCTAAAGTTTCTCGTGTTTTTTCAGTCTGTCTGATAAATGGAAATACACTTTGTTCAGATGCATAGCTGAATAGAGAACAGGCTAATGAATAAGAGACCTTGAATATCACAGCTGACTTTACTTCTAAGAAAATATGGTATTATCACGTATCTTTATTAAACTACATCTCATTTATTATGCGCTATGGTTATTAATAGGTTTACTAAATAATTCATGTTTGAAATTCATTTTCAAGAAAACTACAAATCTGAAAAACCATCTGGAAACTTTGTCTTCAAATGTCATTATTACTGTCACTGCATGAGTGAAAAAATGTTTTTAAAATTTGTTCCTGTTTTAGCTAGGTTCTGAGCTAGTTCCTATACAAGTAGTTGTAGACATTTGCCTTGTTCTCCTTAAGTAGTCTTTAACAAGTCTTGCAACCTGAATTAAGCCTTTGCTGAAGAGCACTGTGACTTTTTGTTGCTAACCACTAATTTCAAGTGTGTGAAGTCTCAGCTCTCAATATTACTAGGTTGAACCACATGTCCTGTAATTTCCTCCTGAAATTTTCCCTAAGTGAACTTGTATTTTTGTTTCCTTTGCAAAGTGAGAGAGCTTAGAAAAGGGCCTGATAATGTTTCCTTGTAACTTCCATGTGTTCTCCTGTGATTTCTCTTAAATGTTTTCTGGCCTTCAGAGCAGATCATAAAAGGGCTTTCATAATTTTACAGTCACTCCTGATTCTTTTTCCAGTTCTACGCTTTGTGTCTAAATGCAGTGAGTGTGACTGTCAGCTTCTGATTAATGGTTTATAAAGCCAGGGATTGTGCTGTCAGGTTGAATCTGATTTATGAAAACTTCAGCTACAGAGGGAAGACGTAATAATAATTGGCTTCTCTAGCTCCCCATCAATTTCTTCATCACTTAGGATTAACTTCTGCAGGAAATCATACCAGCAAAACTGGCTCTCTTGGGACTTTTATGCATTTAAATATTTCTTCCCATCTGACCATTTCTGTGAGTCATAAAGTATTATTGTTATCCTCACATTGTGGATACTTTCAATTAAAGAGCCTGTAAATGACTTGCATTCCACCTACATAAAGAGCTACTGCTCTCTTCTTACAGTCCTGTCATCCTACAATGAGTTGAGTGGGAATGGGAGGACTCTCGCATGCTAATAACTGAAGAGGCTGCACATTTACGTGCAATCTGTGTAAGAGCATGTGCTGAAAAGGAAAAGCAGAAGAGAAAAAGGCAGTTTCTCTTGACAGTCTGAAAGGAAGAGGAAATGAAGGAGAAGCAGGAACATGAATATTGTAGTGTAGGAATAATGTTAGGAGGAAAGGATCAACTAAAGGAAGGGATACTTCCAAGGATGTAAAGACAAATCAGCATCAGTTAAAGAGTGACTAACTACTCCTGAAAGGTCAGCTCAGAGACTAGGAGAGACAAAGACTTTGATTAAAATGAGTTTTCCAAAGACAAAATACAATTAGTCCCTGTCCACATTTTTATTCTACAAGACCATGACCTCAGGGCAGTCAAAGTCAAGGATAGCACTGTCGTCTGTTCAGTCAGTCTGTGGGCCTAACCAAGCATGACTCTCACATTTCTGTGCCAATATATTTTTTACTAATTTTCTGCATGAAATCCCAGCCCAGGGCATGGCATCCAGTCTGCTTCTCCTCTGCAGGCAGCATTCCTGCATCTCCTCCTCTTCTGTTCCGTCTGTCCTTTCCATGGACTCATTTTCCTCATAATTAAACATCTTGGTGTCCTGATTAAGTTATTGTCAGTTACACCTTTGCCTTTGTTAAATAGTGATCTTCATAGTTTTGTAACTCTGTTTTTAATACTCCTTTTGCTTCTCTAGAAACAATAAAGTTAATTTATGTCCCATTGGACTCCTTTTTTTCACCACCAGTGTGTCATAGTTTTCACTCTTGCTGCGTAATAAAGCAGAAAATAGCATTCTACAACTATTAATAACTAACTGTTTTTCTAAGAAAAGTTGTCCCTGCAGCAACCTGGACAGAAGTTCTTTCCTTCACATGACAGCAGGGAAAAAAAAAAAAAATTGTAGTTGCTTCCTCTTTTAACGATCACTCCTTCACTGAGTCATGCCTGCAGTGCTCACATTTCAGTCAGAAGGTATGTGTTACACCAGAAATGTCCAACAGCCAGAAGGGTTCAAGTATGTAGATTTTCCTATGCTACTTGCATCTAAAACACTTATCTTAGTTCTGTCCCGAGACATCTGCAGCAGAACATCTGTATCTGTGTAGCTGATCAATGATGCCTCTGCAAGGAGCAGGCTGTGGCACTGGAAATGAGTGCTATTACCACTCAGTATTGGCATTCCTGTGCTTATCCCTTTTCCCTGCCTTACGGAAGCAGTTGATCTGCCCGAGCTGACCAGAACTACAACCTGACTAAACACATTCCCTGGAGATGGTGACCGAGTCTCATTGGCACCTCTCTCTAGCCCATGCTCTCGTGTGCAGCCCATCAGATGAGTTGTGTCCCAGCTAACAGTAGCTGTGAGTTAAAGGGCAGGGGTGTTGTAACTGGACAGGTTTGTGTGGGTGTTTGACCTGGAGTAATAACTAAGAATAAATCACACCTTTCTGTGCAGATCTGGACCATTTTGGGTTCTGTCTGCTGCAGCATGCGTTCCCTTTGCACTGCTGCTGCAGTAGCCCTGTCTCTGCCACCTATAGAGACACAGCTGTATGTAGACAAACACTGATGTCTCCAAGGGGAGGTGTGGGTTTTTGTATGATATATAGTACTCAGCATAATCTGCTGGTGTAAATATACATTTTAGCACTGCTTCCTATCCACTCAGAATCAATTGTGCTTACCGTGATGACTTACTTAGCAACCTTATCAGATCTCCAGTAGCTTACAGTGTTGCTTGTAAGATGTTCATTTTAAATAAAAGATCTGCTTTTTTTTAAGAGCATGCACTGTAATTTTTCCTGGTCTCCTATCTTTTTTTTTTTTTGGTAATTCATTGGAACAGATTTGCACAAAAGCAGAATACAAAATACACTTCTGGAAATATATAGCTGTATATCTTTGATTCTTCAGAGACGAGGAGTTCTAAATGCTTCATTGTGTAACCTCTTCAAATAATTTTTATTCAAAATAGCTTGAATAATAAATATTCTGAAAATCTCTGAGGTTTGCTGTCAGGAGTTTTTAGGTTTCCCATACCAAGTGTTCCCTGTAAGTCACAGTAACATCTGTTTCTTTCCCCAGACAGTGAATGTTATCTTTGAAAAAATCGCAGAAAATGAGAGTGGAGATGCCTGTCAGACTATCCAAGTTAATGTTCTGGACTGCGACACCATAGGCCAAGCCAAGGAGAAGAGTGTTCAGGCTTTCCTTAATAAGAATGGCTTTCCCTATGGTCTTCAGCTGGATGAAATTGGTCTTGGTAAGAGAGTGTCACCTTGTTATGTTTTCATGGAGTTCACTGGTCTGTTTGTGGAGTTTTCTTTTTAAGAATTCCTCTCTTTGGCTTTGCCTTTTGTTTTGGGTTTTTTGGGGTGTTTTTTTTAGCATTTAGGCCATACATAGCTTTTATAAGGTATTTCTGGGGAATTACTAGATCATTTATGCTACTGGTTAGAACATTAGAACTACATCTGTTTTGCTTCTGGAAGGACTTCAGCATGCAGTTAAAAAACATATGTTATTTATTGAACACATATAACTGATAAGTTCCTTTTCTGAGTTAAGCCAATCGATAAATTTTGTCAGCAGATATGATGACACTTCATGATTACCAGGTACTTTAGTTCCTATCTACTGTCTCTCCTTCCACCCTTCCTTCCAACAGGCCTGTGTTTCTTTTGATTGGGAGAACTCACAAATATAGTTTATTTAAAGTCAGATTAGGTTTGTATAATAGTTTGCTTGTGACTCACAAAGATACATACAATATCCACAGATGTAAATAAGGCTGTTCCAGCAGATGAGTCAAGCTACCTCTTCTGGGTTTTCAAAAGCCTAAGGTCAGATAAAAGCCTGTAGTTACTACCACACCGCTTCCTGCATGCTCCAATAGGAAATCCAACAAACTCTACATTGTTGACACTTTTTGTCTCCTGGACTTGCTCCCTAAGGTGTTGTTATGTCCTCACCTTCTAAGACACTATGTCAGCAAGTGACGATAATTTATTCTCATACCTGATGGTTACATGCGCCACCAGTGCTTGACCATCCTTCACAAATACTATGTCAGTCTTGTACAGCTTATTTTGGTGATCACTTAGAAGTGGTTTGTGAAACGTTTCTTCTAGTCCCAACATGGCTACAACACCAGGGCATGCTTGTGCAACAGAATAGCTGGATTAGGTGAAAGCATCTTCAAAAACTTCACCTTGACCAACACGAAATGAAGCACCAATAGCCTGCAGTAATGGAAGCCACACAGGCTGTCACCTCAGGAAAGGAATCTGTAGTGTGGGAGTGCAAAATCACTCATGTGACCTAGCACAAGGACAGAGAGAAACAGAGCTCAGTTGGAAGCCACTGGTCCAAATATAATTAGGTGCTGCTTTTCTTTACAAACATTTGTATGTGATAATGCCATCGGGATGTACTTATTTTCTCTTGCTGTCATACTGCAGAACTTGTGTCTGAGGAGCAGCAAAGGGAATTGTTAGATATTGATGGTTCCTCAGAGGTGATGGAGGATGGGATAAGGAAGCTAAATACCATCAGTCATTACGAGGTAAGCATGGAAACCATACTGATAAATCAAGAAGCAGTTTTTCCCCAACTCCCAAATGCTCTCTGCACGTAAGCATCTTGATTGATCAAAATCTTGAACAGATAGCTGAGCATCATCAACAGAAGGAAAGAAACGTGTGACACAGTTTTCTTGCCAGTGAGTCATGTTTTCTGTTACTTTTCAGAGGTTTGCTTGTTGCAGGGTTTCTTGGTTCAAGCATACCAGGTAAACTGTCACTTCAGTTGAGCATTTCAGTTAAAAGAGCATCTGATTCCAACTATGAGCATTGACTTGAGTCTTCTAGTCTCTTCTGCTGAGTTTTTGTTGCATCATGTGCAATTGTTTACCTCTCCCTACCTCGTATTTTGATTATCTGAACAGGTGGTAGTGATACTTGTGAAAGCTTATTGAGAGTCGGAATAAAAAGGACTGATGAGTTTGCTTGCTCTTCTCTTGAGACCTTCCCTTTTTCTCCCTTTTTCTGCTTTCATTTTCTGGAACCACTTGTGCCCTAATTTTTCCCCTCCACTTCCAACTGCACCTGTAAAACCCCTTCTTTTCAATGCTGCAATAATCTGTCCATCATTACAACAACACACAGGGCTGCAGCTGATGGGAGAGCCCTGCTGGGCATAGCACATTGCAAAAGCATAGTGAGCAGCACTGCATGCCTATGGAGTTTCCACTGGCACTAGCCAAAATAAAGGCGAGAAGCTGGGGTAGGATTTGCAGCAGATGACTGGCCTCAGATGATATGGTAGCTCACATTTTGATGCTTACAGATAGATTTTGGAAATGACGTTAGCATGCTGAGTGCTTTTAGTGAGCTTTCTTTGTGCCTTGTTGAATTTGAAAGTCTAGCTATTAATAAAACAATCAGCTTTTATTCATTTAGAAGTTTCACTGATGAGTGTAGGTCTATGTCATGCAATGCAGCATGCTGCTGAGACACCTAAGCCAGCCCTCAGCACGTTCCTGTCTGCATGAGCAAGTACAGTGCCATCCACAGAGAGGAACAAGGACTCCTAGGAGGACTGTTTGTAGCTTGGATGCAGCACAAGGCTGCACATATCTGGAGCAAACTCATTTGGAGCCACTTCACAGAGTTCTGTAGGCGTTTGTTGCTCTCCTTGCCTCCTGGGGAGGCAGCAGTGAACCCAGATGTCCTGAGTAACTGTCCAGTGTCTAAAATACAGCCTTTCCTGTGAATCTTGTCTATAGATTAGCGTTGAACTTCCCTCCACTCCACTTGTAAAGGTTTTGTACAAATTAGGACACTGTAATGTTGCAGTCAGAGTCTATGCAGCAAAGGTCAATGCAGATTTGAATCTGATTAGATATTTGAATTTCTGTCTAATGTGATAGTACTCATTCTACTGCAGGCAGCTATTGCAACTGCTCCCTAATTTTACCTGGCAGCTGTTTGCAGTTCCTGAGCTCATGGCATGCCGTGGCTCGTGGGTGCCATACCCTCATGGCAAATGAGTCTGCTCCAGTTGGTTGCTGTCGTCTCTGGCTATCTTTGTCCCAGCTCTTGTTTTTGTCTGAGGTTTCTGCAGGCAGATGCAAGTTAGATTGGAGCTTCAGTTGTTTTTGCAAAGCTGTAACTACACTAATTATAGCTTAGCATCTGCCTTATGAAAATCGTGCTGGGTATCTCTGTTAGATATTTTACTTCACTTGTTCTGACACTGACAAAATAATGTACGTTTTAGGCAGAAGCTTAGTGGCATTTTAGGCAGTGGCTTAGTGGCAAGTATCAGCTATTAGCATATCTAATTTATTTTCTTGTATGCATGTTAATGCAAAAAGGAGTGTACAGGTGTCTAGTTAGCAAGAAAAGGAAACATTGCATGCACAGTGTGAGTGTAGTCATGTTCCCTGAGGAATTCCAACTTATATTTCAAACCACGACACTAGAGTTTTTGTGGCAAGCCTGAATTTTTCTTTTTGTCTGCCAGCCTTAAATGCTAGAAAGTAACCAGATTTTTGAGGGAATTACCGTCAAATCTTTTTAAGATACTCAAGCATGAGGGTTGTGTTGTAAAGGTCCCAGAATCACTAGTCAATCTTGAAAAAGAAGACTTTGTTTCTACACTGTTTTTTAAAATGTGCGAGGAGGGGATGTTTGCATTTTTGTGTAGTGTTTCTGAAGAGGAAAAAAAATTCACTGTACTTTCATTAGATTTTCATGTGTCTCTGACTTGTGTGCTCCTTTTGCTCTAATTTTTTGCTCAGAACAGGTGGCCTGGAGAACAAGGAAGAGGCGTAGCGCCACACTACTACATCTGTTTTGCAAAGTAGCTGTGCTCCGTGTTCAGTGAATCTGAACAGATCCTCCCTCTCCCTGTTTGTCCCCCTCAGTAGCGCACCTGACAAAGTGAGGATGTTTTGAGGTGCCCATGGGAGCAGCCCACCATGAAAAGCGATTTAGGCAGCAGGACACAAAAAGAAAGGCTTATTTTTTTTGTTACTGATCTGAAAGTAACAGCAAGTATGAGTGGTGCAGTAATGATAAAGAAGGGAAAGCACATTCCACTCAGTGCTAAAAGCAGCATTCGTCCCAAAAATAAAACCCGAAGTGGGCGCTTGGATCACGGCTGCACTGTACCAACACCTCTGGTTCCTTCAGGGAAGCACAGTTCTCCCTCTGAGCTCTGGCTGTCTCCCTCAGAACAGGAGCTGACACATTTCAGCATTGAGCTGCTCTCTTGCTTCTTGGAGAGGGAGTGGAGGCAGCACATTGCTCATGCTGATCTGGGAGGGGGTAAGCTGCTAGGTAGCCCTGTTCTTTTTTATCTTTCTTCAGGGCCAAGTAGGAGGACTCTTGTTCTCTCTGGGTGTTTGTGTCGCCTCACAAGCTAGTCTTAGAGCATGTTTCCACTTGTAGTGTTGTTACAAAGTGCTCTGTGTTATCTGAAAGAGCTCTGAAACACTGTAAGATGAATGAAAACTCTGCAAAAAATCATAATTATAAAATAGATTTCATTTACTTTCCAGGAGCGAGTGTAAGTGCAGATTTCTTTGGCGCAAGACATAGCTTGTGATAGAGTATCTTAATGTTTAAACTGGTTTCTCACACCAGGCTGGGTGCCAAGGTTTAAAAAACACTTACATTATTTTGGCAGAGATCTCTTCCTAGAACTGGCCAGTTGTTTTTGTAATTATAGAGGGAAGTACGCTAGCACTTGGCAAGACCCAACATTTGACAGCAGAGCAGTGGTGTAGTTCTCAGTGGGAGCTGTTTTGGAGTTACTCTTTGACAATAAAAGCATAACTTGCCAGTTTCTTTTAAAGATAATAGTTACTATCTTGGCAGCACTATAAATTCAGGGAAGGAGGAGGGAAGATTCTTCCTAGAAGTCCCAAGGTGGCTAAAAATGGATCTTGACCTTATGGTCCATGGGGTGTAAATATTTTGCTCTGTTTGAAAATAGTTCTTGGGAGTACCAGGCTAGGCCCTCAACAAAGCCCTTCCGTAGGGCATGGGGGGAAAGCTCTGGAATGGACTGATCTGGAAGAAAGGGGGCAAGAAGAGAAATCATCCTTGGGTTCACCTCCCTGCCTCACCTTTCTATAAGATCCTGTTGCACTGGAGCCAGATAATTCAGCCCACACAATGTGTAGAAACATGGGTGCAAGAAGCAGCACAAAGCAGTACATGAAAATGCCTGAACAGGGGCTGAACCAGAAGAATCAAAGAAGGCGAAAGGCCTTAAAGGCCAGCTTGTCAGGAGCGCTGCCTTCCCACCTTGCCAGGCAAGGCTAACAAACTGCAGCTGCTGCCCGTGCCTGAAAACCCAGCCCTGGCTGCCTGCTGAGAGCCCTGCTCGCCATGGTGAGAACACACTCCTGTGCTGCCACCGACTTAAGGACAGAGGAAGTGAAACTGCGGGTTTTGTGAATTCTAGGCACTTTTGTTTCAGCAAGATACATTTGTTTTTTGCTTTCAGATTTCAAACGGAGCAACCATAAAAGTCTTTAAAAAGAAGACAAATACCCGATCAGGTAACAAAGGAACTACAGTCTCTGATCTTTTGTGGGGAATGGGCTGGGAGTGTGGAGAGCTGAGCTATGACAGGTTGTATCTTGGTCAACAGGAGGTCAGAAAAACTGGCAGTTTGGTATAGCCGAGCCAAATGAAGAGCCGTGTTCTGCTGGCTCTGGGCTTCTGGCAGGCACAGTGGAACTAGGAGGAGGGAAGAGGGCAAAGGAAAGGACAGAAGGACATTACAGTCCTCAGCAAATGAACGCTTAATACAGACTCCTAGGCAGGAAAGCAGGGCAGGGAAGCCTGGGTGTCACAGAGTGCTGACTGGTGAGACCAACACAGGGAACATGCCCTGCTCCAGTGCCCGGCATTGTTCTTCGTGGACATAGTCGTGCACTGTCCAGAGACAGGCATAACAAAAAAATACAGGTTTGGAATTTTCCTTATTCTCTTGACTGCGTTTCTGAAAGCTTTGACTTGGCTGCCTCAACAGCAGGTCAGGAATTAAAGGATGCTTGCAAGGGGTCACTTCATCTCATGTACCCCTGTGATGCAGGTTTCTCCAGCTCAGCTGGTGGCTCAGGGAAAGTGGACTTTCTTTAGCCCCTGGGCAGAAAAAGGCATTCCTAGCATGTGATTCACCTCACCATCACAGTGTACATCTAACATTAGGAGAGCTGTGTCCCTAAGGTGCAAGTCACGGTCATGGCATTGCTCTCTCCCTCAGCAAGAACCACATTGTCTGTCCTCAGCCGTTGCTTTCCAGACTGGCCTCAGTCCGCCTGCACCGGGTACTCTTAGAGACTAAACCAATGCAATCATCTCATCTGCTGCCTGCTGTCCTCCTTTTAGAGGAACTGCGATTTGCTGCCAGCTTACCCCAGTAGCAGATGATGATGGTGGTCAGTTTAGTGGTCTGAGCTACAGGTTGGCACTGGGGAGGTGAGCCAGGACCTGTGTGTTTCTCAGAGGCTTCCCCCATGCTGCAGACAGTAAAGCATGACACTGAGCCTGTTTGCTCAGCATCCTGACATGTACCCTGCTGCACAGCTCAGAGCCAGCAGAATTCACAAGCTTGTATCTCTGTGTTTCATTAATGCCGGTTTGCTCTCTGCTTTCTGTTGTTTAGACGTGGACTACTCGGATGAACACTGTCATTTGGTGAGTTCAGTCATTACAATGCAAAGTGGTAGATTTAATACTGAGCTGTATTTGTATCTGTGTAATCTCTCTAATCTCCTCATGATAGATTTTACCAGACTCTGAAGCAAACAAAGATGTGAAAGGAGCAGGTCACAAAGGAAAGCAAAAATTCAAAGTGAAAGAAATGTATCTGACAAAGCTTCTGTCAACCAAGGTAAACTGTAAAGGACTTATTTTGGGTTGGGTTGATATCAGGCTTGGCTAGTTTGGCACAACAGAAATAGAAATTAAAGCAGAAATTACACAGACTTCCTGCATGTATATCAAATGTTAAATAAAAATGTAGCCTATAAAAATCACTGTGCTAACTATGGATTATGACCATTTGCAAAGATGGATACATTTCAGGTTTTCTAATGCTAGAGTTCTAAAATTATCTATTGTTTGCACTCCCTATCTTCTCAGTAAGCACAACCTTTTTTCTCAGGTTAAAGAAAAAAGGTAGTTATTGAGCTTATAGAAACTGAGTTTTGCCACTGAGTCCTGTAGAGAGAGAACAATCCCTTCTAGAGAGACAGCTTCCAGTCAACAATCTCCTCACTCTCTGCTAGAGCTTACCCAGCTCCCAAGGCCTGAGTTTCACAAAATACTGCCCATGAAGTGAAATAGTCTTGTAGATGTCTCAAATTAAACATTGCGAATAACTAGATTAATTTTAAAAACAAGGTCCTTGGGATTTATAATACGATTACCCAATTTATACAATGTGCATTCCTTAGGAATAAGCCCTGCTTATTCCCTCCAGTAATGTCATCTTGTTTCTGACTTACTCAAAAGCGTTATAAGACTCTTTGCAACAGCATATTACTGAAAATACTAATCAGTGCACAACACTGAGCTGTGCGATACAGGAGGCCTGAAGGGATGATGATTGTGGCCTTCTTGCATTTAAAAATCTATCAATCATCATTTAATTAGGTTGCTGATAGCGTCTGAAGTAATTTGGGACACTACCCAAAGTGAGAGTGAAGACTGGTCATTTCTTATTAGCTGTGGAAACAAACATAAGCCCTTAGGAATTGCTGGAGTAAGCCAGTATTATCTTATGGTGGAAGAGTGAAATACAAAAGAAAAGATCAGGCTCTTAAGAAAAAGTCCTTTTAAAGGGCTTTAAATTAATCATCTCATGGTGCTCTGACCAACAGTGCTGTGATATCCTGCACTGTGAAATTCCACCTGTTATACACTGTGCACTAAAGGAAATTGCATTGAACCACATCTCTCTGTGTGTCTGTCTCTCTCTCACCCGTACACACACACAGACAACTGCAAGTTTGCCATGTGAAATGAACTGGCCAGTAGCACACCAAGGCCCTGGGGTGCACTTAAATCCTTCTTGTTATGAGAGGATTGACCTGAACTGAGCTGCAGAACAGATATGAAGAAAAGAAGCACAAATAGTGCTTTGCTTTGTTTGCCTCTACTCATGAATACTCTATGATGATGTCAGTGAGTCCGTCAACAACCAAGCTCTTGCTTTTGTGAGCCAAGCAGCTTCACTTCCAGATCAGAAATACCCAGTTTTCAGTTCTTCTCTCCAATATTAGTATCTTCACATGCCACCCAAAGCTGTTATCCTAGAATTAGATCAAGCGTCACGGTCACTTGGCTGTGACGTGTTGATGAGCACCCGTGCTCAACATGTGTTTCAGGTGGCACCATGAAGACCAGTGCCCTGGAAAACTAGTTAAACTCCTTTTGCTCACCTCCTGCTTGCTTCCAGTCGCAAGTTCCAAATGCCTTTAGCAACAGTGCCAACAGTATCTGAAGAGTTGATGTTGTCTTTGTTCAGGAAACTCAACAAGTGATTCCTTCCACCTACGATTTCTCAAAGTTCACCACAGTTTTCCTGTCAGTAAAGTGACAGGACAAGTGACATTTGAAAGCAGCTCATTATGGTGTATTTGTAGTTTCATTTTTGTCACTGGCTGTCTTGTTTGCCCATAACCTATGGCCTAGATGTTTACCACAAGTGTATTGTAGTTTCTCTGTGTGGTTGCCTTGGGGCACGCTCAGCTCTCTGAGGCAAGAAATCCTATTGTTTTCTTCTGTAATGATAGCACTGTTCATTTTCTTACTTTTCAGGTTGCAATCCATTCAGTTGTTGAAAAGCTCTTCAGGAGCATTTGGAGTTTACCCAACAACAAAGCACCTGTTGCCATCAAGTACTTCTTTGACTTTCTGGATGCCCAGGCTGAGAGCAAAAAAATTACTGACCCTGATGTGGTCCATATATGGAAAACCAACAGGTATGCCCATATGATATGTGCAGGAGTGCGTGCACTCTCTGCAAATGTAGTTGCAAAGATGGAGCAGGTCACCTGTGATCAGAAGAATAAGATTTTTTGTATGTCTGGGTGAAGATGTGGTTTGGCTTTGTGGATCCCAGTAATTTTAATATATTGATTGGATGCCAATACAAACCACCACAGCTTCCAGGACTTCTAAGTCTGCATAGATGAAGTGATGAGGGACATGGTTTAGTGGTGAATTGGCAGTGTTAGGTTAATGGTTGGACTTGATGATCTTAGAGGTCTCTTCCAACTAAGGCTATTCTGTGATTCTGTGATTCTGTACTGACTTCACACTCGGAAAGAAGTATCTGCAGGTTAAGAGCATTATTTGGAGATGGAGGAGTGACTGACTGATGTTTGCTCTGTAGCCTTTGTTTCCTGATCCCTTTTTTAACATGAATAAGCAGCCCAGAAATGTGCTGCTTTCCATGAATGCAGTGCAATTAAAATACTATTTTAAAGTAGTTGTGTGACCTGAGTGGGTAATTTTAAAGATGCTTGTGTTTTCTCCATCTAGTCTGCCTCTTCGTTTCTGGGTGAACATTCTGAAGAATCCCCAATTTGTCTTTGATATAAAAAAGACTTCACATATAGACGGCTGTTTGTCTGTAATCGCACAAGCTTTCATGGATGCCTTTTCTCTAACAGAACAGACACTGGGGAAGGTAATGCTGCTCTTCCAGTCTTTTGTTAACTTCTCAAACGATGTTTTTTTCAACTGTATAATGATTTAGGGGATAAAGTCCTGGATCTGCTATGTCAGGGGCAAAACTGTCAGTGGCCTAATTAAGTTGGGTTTCCATTCCTTGTTGCTTTGTCTCACAAACTGAAGAATTCACTGGAGTAGACAAATACAGCTACTAGAATGCCGTATGTATAGTTAATTGCTGCTTGTCTTCTCTGCAGTTAGTTTTTGCACAGTGTGTTTACAGAATAAGTGGAAGAAGGTGGAAATTGTAAGATTTCAAAGAATTTTTAAACAAATATCTTCAAAGTTTTAACATTATTTGGCAAGTAGTCCAGATTTTGTCTGCCACACACCAATGTGCAGAAAGTACATGTAGTAAGCTACTGGGAGCTGTAAGAATACTGGAAAGAGCTCTCAAGTTTGAAACAGTTCCTTTCACATGTATTAACTGCTCCCTTTTTATATGCAGCATTATTTGCTAGAGTAACAAGTCCAGAAATCTTACATTCAAAAGCTCTTTAGTAGAGTGTCCAGAACTCTGGGGTTCAGAAATACTTCATTTTTTCCTGAGGGTATTTTCCTTTTCTTTGGACCAAAGCAGGGAGCATTTGTTCAGGCTCATACTACCAAGAAAACAGGCTAGAGATCTTTTAGCCTAAAACTTTTATATAATAATGGACTCATTTCCTATGTGATCTGAACCAACTGCTCATCCCTTAAAGGTAAATAACAAATAATGTGCTTATTTATCTTATTTCAGGACTGAAGTGTCATGAATTAAAACAAATCACATCGCTTACTTGATGGAAAAACTGCCATCAGGTTGTATGCTATCAGTTAGGTCTGTTAGGTTTCTGTGTTTAACATCCATTGGGAAGTACTGTTGATACAACAGCTCCCATTAACCAGTTGAAAAGGCATGCTGAAACCTGATAAAGGTTTGTAATGCAGTAAACATCTCGTGGCCTTTCTTTACTCAAATGTGTATTTACTGTTATGATTTTTTAGCCTTTTATCATAGAACATTCTTTAGCACTTAGAAAACAGACATTTAAATAATTTCATCACACAGTGGAAACATTAGTGACAAGATAGCACATGATTGTATCATTTATTCCCCAGAATTTAAACTAGAGCAGTGACAGGAAACTACCAGCCCCCACTTTTACATTCTGAAAACATGGTTTCCAGATGGGGCTTCGGCTCCTGCCACAAACATCAGCATTTATTTCCTCAGCTGAGCCTAATGTTGCCTGGTAGGGCAGTCCTGACCTGGGTTGTTGAAGCCCTGGGGAAAAAAAATAAATCCTTTTGGCTGTGCTGGTCTGACAGTCAGCTCTCCATGCTCGCGAACCCCTGAGCGGAAGGGTAGTAGGAACCAAAATGTTTTTGGGGAACCTCTGCCAGCACAGAATCTAGCAAGGCTCTCTGGCATTGCCACCCTAGGGGAACTTCCCTCAGTACTGCTGTATCCTGTATGTAAATAGGGTATCAGCCTGAAGCCCTTTGGTTCAGCTTTCACAATCTTTCAGGTCTGGGGAGGGGTGATGCAGCAGTAATAAATTAAAATATGTCTAAGGGACAAATGTTCATTGCTCCTGATGCCAACAGAAATAATAAAATGGCAAGTGTCATGAAACACAGTGCACTATTCCTGAGGTCCTGTGTATATTCTTCATCTTTATTTCATAACCTTGATTCCTTCCATATAACCACTGCAAAGAGACATGAGTCACACAGAACAGACACAATTAGATGCAATTAACTGTGTGGAGGTGGAACCTTAGGAAATCTGTGCTGTGAAAATTGACAAGGCTTCAAATATTTTCTTTTAAGGAAGCACCGACAAACAAACTTCTCTACGCTAAGGACATTCCACTGTACAAGAAGGAGGTGAAAGCGTACTATAAAGCCATCAGGGATCTGCCTCCGCTGACCACTTCAGAGGTTGAAGAATTTCTTACTCAGGAATCTAAGGTATGGTTGAGAAGTGGGAACTTCATTTGCTTTCATGGCAGGTTTTTTAAAAAGGAGAACTACCTGACCAGAGCTGTTTTCTGTTTTAGAAACATGAAAATGAATTTAATGAGAAAGTGGCCTTGATTGAAATCTACAGATACATAGTGAAATATCATGATGAGGTAAGCACATCTGCTATTCCTGCTTAACTCCTTAATGTTAACTTGCTACCTCAGGCTTGAAAGTTGGGCTTGACAAAGACACCAAGGGCTGACATGGCGCATGACTTACGGGGTGCCCACTCCAGAGACAGCCCCTCAGTGATGCAGCCGAGGCTGCTCCTCCTGCTGAGCTGTCTGGGCCCAGAGTAGCACAGTCCCCCTGGGCAGCTGCAGCCCCCACCTCTCAGAGGAGCCAAATGTTTGAAAATGCACCTTTACTGTCAGTACTGTATTTCACAGAGATAGGAGCAATAAAATTCTCCCTGCAGTTTTAAGGAAGTTCCTGTACAATCTAGGCTTGTTGTTTTCCTGTGTTTGCAGAGTATCTGCTAATGCCTGTCACACCTCCTGTGCATGTGCTCCATTTCGCCAGAGATTCAGAAATCAGATTAGACTGTAGCATCTCAATTTAACCATCAGTACAGACACCTCAGCGGAGCACACACAGCCCTACAGCAAGAGGTGTCTGCTCCTTTCCCAACATAGCCCTCTTAGCTCTGCTCTAATAGTCTTTCTCTGAAAGAAAAGAAGCTATAGCTTTCAGTCCCTGCTATTGCTAATAAATGAAATCTTTTCTCAACTGGAAGCACTTAGTCATAGGCTGCCTCTAAGCTGCTTTGTAAGAAAATCCCTGCCCTCTGCTTTGCAT
Organism: Podargus strigoides; assembly: GCA_028020825.1. Classification (NCBI taxonomy): domain Eukaryota; kingdom Metazoa; phylum Chordata; class Aves; order Caprimulgiformes; family Podargidae; genus Podargus; species Podargus strigoides. The sequence continues at coordinate 121,643,875 of CM051663.1, read as the reverse complement.
GATAGGATTCTCCACTCCATTTTGCTCAGCATCCTTAAGAGAGGCTGTGTGTGTCTGTGCAGGGAGGCAGATAAGAGCCAGCTGGGGTGTGTTGCCTGAAGGCCTCCTTACCACTTCCAGCAGGTTGTCTGGGTCTCCCAGCAACCAGACCTTACTCTCTTTTATCCCCAGCAGCACAGCATCAGCACTTGCTGTAATCACCCTGCTCTCAGTCACCTGTTAGCTAGCTTACTGCTTCTGATCTGCGACATCTCAAATTATCTGGGATCGGCATCGAATCTTTGCCTCTTAAGAGAAGCTTGGGATGATACTTGGAATGGCACCACACTTTATTAAGCTCATTAGAATTGTTGACACAGAATACTTCCTTATATTAATGCCTATTTTTTCTTTTTTTTAAAGCTAGTATTGGCTAACTTACCCATCCTTAGAAGGAAACCCTCCCTCTGCTTTTCCCCCTCTGGCTTTTTACTGGGAGCAACTAGACCTCATTCATTGTTTGCTGCGACCTCAGTTGCTTTGTAGAGTTGCCAGCAAAGAGTTTTCAGACAGCAGTAATGCTCCTTCCTATCAGCTGGGCTGGTGCCAAGTGGGCCAGTTAGAGGAAGAAAGGCAGTTTATTGCCCTCTGTTTAGAAGGCAGAGGAAGACAAATATCATTTGAAAATCTGCTCAAGGGTAAAACTGTAGCACTGGCCTTGCCTCACACTTCAAGAGCTGAATATCTGTTGAGTTTGTTTGGGGTTTTTTGCTTGGCTCTGTCATTCTTTTGTGAAAGTGTTGCAAATCCTGTAATCATAATGACTTGAAAGGAAAACTACCAAAATAAAGTGTTAAAGTCAGAAAAGAATGTTTACATATAGGCAGGCATTCAGATGGATTTTTCTGCCAGTAGTAGTTGGAATGCAGAAAAGCAGGCTTTAAAAAACAGCAAGTAAAATAAGCACTAAAAAAATTATTCTCCCTTTTTGCTAATTCTTAACAGATTGTCAGCAAACTCGAGCGAGAGCGGGGGTTTGAAGAAGTCCAGAAACAGCTCCAGCAAGTAAAAGCCTTATTTGATGAAAAGAAAAAATGCAAATGGCTTTGAGCAGAGCAGTGACTCGCAGCGTCACTGTGGGGGATTCTAAATAAGCGCTACTGCTCCCAGAACTGTTTTGACTGACTATATGTACAGGGTTTGAAACATTTGGACACTCTTCTCCACTCTGACCATTCCAAGTAATATCTACATTTGGAAATGAAGTAGGGGCAGGGTTTCATATTCAAATGTGGGCATGTGAAAGCAAAAGTGAGTCTAGCGTTGGCAGGGCTAGCATTTTTAGGTACTTGAACATACGTACCGTTTGGCTCCAAAATACTGCCTAAGCAAGCTCTCTGCTTACTTAAAAACAAGCTCGTAGGAAATGCACAAAACACACTGCAAGTTCAGAAGTGCCCGTGTGAGCTGCTTATCTCTTTTTTTAAGAGAGAAAGCTCATGTTTTGCCACATCCTTTCAGCAGCCTCAGCAAACTGTGGGGATGAGCTCCGGCTTCAGAATACAGGTCAGCTGCAGTTTCCTTCCTTCCAGACAAATGTACACTGGTTCCTGTTTGGGAAAAGAAAACCAACAGCACCAAAGCGACGCTTAGGACAAATGTGTTTAGCAGAAAACGTGGGTCTAAGATTTGAAGTCCGAATGCCACCTGGCAGGACTTCTCTTCCTTAGGTCAGAAAGTCTGCATGCAAAGTGACACCAACCAGTGAGGCAGGCTTTTGGAGAAAGGCGCTGGACCGGCATCAGTCTGTGTTTACATTTCTACCTTTCCATCCTTAAATAAGCTGTGAAACACTTGTGAGCAGCTTCAAACGTGAAACCTCCGTGCCGCTGCACCGCATCGGAACACTGGTGCGATTTGATGGAGCAGCTGGTGATGGCTGCACTTTGGTGCACAGACCTGTACTCAGGCGCATGATCAGCCCATGCATCAGTGCTGACGGTCCCCGCCATCCGTGTGCAAGGGCCTCGCAAATCTAAAGCCAGCATTTTTTTTTTTCCAGGTTGTCCACACAAAGGCTTTGTTGAAAGAGGGTTAGTTTAATAACACGTGAGAACAGGAGGGCTGGTGTGATGAGAAACTGATACAGACATGATAGTGAGGGCTGGAGGTGGGCGGGGGGAGAGGGTCATGTTCTGCCTTTGTCCTGCTGGGGTGGTTTTTGAGGCTTGATTGTTTTCAAAGGAGAGCATCCATTACTTTGGCATTGGCGGCTGAAGTTAGCCCAGCTGGGAAGCAGGCATATGGCTGTGCTGCTGAGACAAGGCTGGTGCAGTGGCCACTGTGCAAAGCCAGGGAGGGGCAGCTGTGGCTCTGGCTCTATTTCCTCACCAGCGAGGTCCTGCTCTCCACTACAGAGCTGAAATCTTTTGTTGCCGTGGACTCTGCTGCTTCAGTCCCACAGAGGCACTTAAAACAGCTGCAGCCTGCTGGTAGGTGAGGTGATGAGACAGAGACACATTTCCACATGTTTCCAGAGGAACCTGCTGCTGGAGGTGAGTGGTGTAGCACAGTGGCCCACAGGAGAGGGAAGAGCTGTCCCTTGCCTTGGCAGCAGCGTGGGTGCCATGGGCTGTGAGAGGCACAGATGGCCCAGGTGTAGTATCGAAAGCCTATGCTGGGGCTGTGACCAGCCAGAGCCACCTGTGTGGGGCTCCCAGGCAGTGTTTATTGCTGTGCACCACTTTGGAGGAGCCCAGGAACTGCAGCAGTACTAAAGCTGGCAGGGTGGCTGCAATGGCTACCAGAAGCTGGTGGCAGGCACAATCCCACTGCACGCTGCCGGCCAGCGCCAGTGAACGCTGACCACGCTTTGGCAGAAGCAAGGCCGCTGTTAACGTGGACAAAAACAAACCCGAAAACACGTTGCCTACTGGTCTGCCCCCTCCCTACCATGTGATTGCACAAACTGTACCTCCCTCACATCAGAGAGGGCAGCCACCAACCCATACTGTGATGGCTTTTTAAAATTTTTTTATTTTTATTTTTTTTTAAGTCAAGTCTTACACTTGCTATTAAGTTTACACTTTATACTTGATGGAATGTATGGCTTTGTTCAGGAAACTGCACGATGATGTTGCAGTACTTACTTACTTTCAGCAGTTCTCCTCACTGCCTGGCACAATGTATTGTGGTAAGTTTAATTTTAATTCGAAAAAAAGCACCCCAACCCTAATTGATCTTGCCCTCTGTCCTGAAGGAGCAGACTGTGGCTTGAGTAGCACTTAAGCTTAGAATATCCGTACTAAAGGGCTTGACTTTTTAGCATTCTTAACCTAACCTTTTAAAGCAGCATCAAATAAATAAATTTAAAAAAAAAAAAAAAAAAAAGCACAGTAATTAAAGGAGGGGCATGAGCAGACTACTGTTTCCAGTTAGATGTCTCAGCAGTTCCATTCCACTTCAGGTGTTTGCTGGCAAGTGCATTTGAATGAACTGAGATAGTTTTGTTCAACAGTAACCTTCTGTACAGGCAGAAAAGAAAACCCCAACATTTCTGCTTGAAAAACTGTAAAATATAATCTGTTTGCGTGGGTCCGATCCTGTGAACTTCACTATATGTGTTTATATGATGAGGAAATGAAAAATCAGTCCTATTCTGTATTTGTACTACTGCTTGTTTGCTACAATAGCTTTACTGATTTCTAGAGGTTAAGTATGTGTTGAAGCAGGCTGAGTAGCTTTAGCCTACAGCCTGGAATAGGATTACTGCCTTTTATTCAAGCCTCCTAAACAGCGTCACTCTGTTAGTAAGCCATTTAAAGTCATGCTGGGACTTTGTAACCCATCCAGTGGATCTCACGAAGTGATGTGAAGTATAATTAAGTGATTGTGACTCTTTTGGTAGGTTTGGGTCAACACACAAAACATTGGCACACCTTCCATATCTGCAATTCGCTGTCACTGTTACACGAACAAAAAAGAACCACCTCTGACTAAAGCTGTATTATGGCAACCCAACAGTTCCAACAGCATTCTCTGAAATGAAAGCAAACTTCTCTTTTAACTTATTTTCACATGTTTACAGGCAAACTGCATTGGCAAACAGCATATTTTCTAACACTAGCTTCCAGAGCATTATTTTGCAGTCATCTAGTTTAAAAGTCAGATCTTACTAACGTGTAAAGTAATTCCTGTTGTACAGAAGTTAACCTGTTGTTTAAAATGGTTAAAAAAAAAAAAAAAAAAAAAAAAGTGCAAATGACAAATACATGTTGGTGTTTGTATGGGTTTACCTAGAATAAAATGCATTTGGAGGTTATTTTGATTAACTTGCGTACTTTACAGTGGTTAAAAGAAAGCAAGTACAGCTGGTAGCAGTGCCAAGGTCAGGCAAGGAAGGGAGCCTAAGCCTCTGCCTGGTGCCAGCTGAGGAGTCCTGCTCCGGTTCCAGGCCCGTGAGGCTCTGAGGCAGAGCCACACCGACAAGGACTAGGTGTTACAAACCGCTGTCACTCTGACCTTGGGAAGTACAAAATAAGGAAGGTGTGATGCAGCATTGATACTCTGGGGGCAAAGAGGTACTGGCCTAAAACCCCTGCAGCTACTGAGCAGCGACCACACTGCAGGGCCTTGGGGCAGGGAGGGGCTGGAGGGGATAAGGAAGGATTCAAATAAATACATACATACATGCAGTCAACCTTGAATAAATAATTTCATTGTAGTTAAGTAAACACATTACAATAGCAACAACTACAAACTTACATTTTCATAATGTGAAGGCAATTTGTTATACTTCATCTCTACTACATTATATTACAAAAAATATTATTGCTTATTCCCGTTATAAAAATAAGTATAAGAGGATCTTATCAAACAAGTTTTAAAGGATTTATCAAAAAAATTTTTATTTTAATTTTTATTTAAATGTCAGCACAACCCAACCCCCTTAATAAATGTCTTAATAAATGACCTTATTTCCTATCTTTTGACTTCCAAACAATTTTACATCATTTACATAAAAAAACCTTTCAAAATGTAGTTAGTCTTTCAAAACTTTTGTTTTGAATTATGATATTTGATCATTTCAAACAGTCTATCAAAAATACAAAACTATGCAGAATATACTTTATACTATTCAGGCACATACAAGCATGTTTAAAAGCACGTACAAAGGATGAGTTATTGAAAACTAACAGCATGTGGAGTCTGCAGAGTTTATTTGGAGTCCTGACTCTGTGCATCACCTTCTTAAGTGATCATGTTTCTAGCCAATTCCCCGTATGCATCCACCCTTACTGGCTCTCTGGCTAGTCCAAGATCTTGCAGCTGTTTCATCTGTGTGGTTTCTAGTTCTTCCAACCGCCTGTGAAGCAGGGAAAGCTCTCTTTGATGCTCTTCCTCCTTGAAATTTAAAAAGAAATAAAATAGCACTATTACATTTTGCATGTCTACAAGGGACAATGAGCAATAATTTCACTTTCTTTAATTAATGATTTTAAAATAAAAATTGTGAAGTTCAAAATAGCCTTACTCATAAAGTTTTACTACTTAATGTTTTGTGACTATTCTTCCAACATTAATGCTGAACAGCATCAGCAAGAAATATGTGTGAAGGCGTTCTTCCTCTCGGCTGAAGAGGCATGCAGACCTGAGGTCTCAGTTACCACAAATCTGTATAATCAACCTGGTCAACCTCTGCTAAAGAGATTTTCACCCTTAGGAGGTCACCAGAGTAAGTAGAACTTACTTTAACTACACAAGAAATCAAGAGCAGCAATGCTGCTTCTGAATAGTGAAACCATGGTGCAAGGACACTATTGGATCTCTTGCCCAGGAGCCATTTAAAACCTCTCAGAAGGGCAAAGTACAGAGAGAAAGGTAAAACTGCCGGTTTGTTACATTCGTTAACCTGTCATTCGCCTTACAAGAACTCCTTCCTCTTGCGAGGAAGGGAACATCACTAGAAGCATTCCTCGGAGTTTCTTTCTTCTTCTTCTTTCTTCAGCCTAAAGTCTGTAATGAAGGACTGTTCCAGTACCCTCTTTTGTTTATTATTTTCACAACTTGTAATACATCACTACCTGAAGAAGGGGGAAGGACACTTCAGGCCCCGGAGCAAAGGCAGACGATATTATACTGACTGGATTGAGGGACAGTATGTTAGGATTGAGAAGTAAACTCCGGAATTCATTATGTCTACGTTGCAAGTCCTTCAGTCTCTTCTGGAGGCGTGTATATTCTTCATAGGAAATATTCTGCCTAGGAAATAATAGGAGATTACTTATTGCTCAAAATCTTCATTATCCCCACACAGAAGCATTACGTCTCCATAAGCACTCTGCTGTTTACTGTCCCTATGAAGGAAAGCTACATACCAGAAGAACTAGAATCACAGAATCACAGAATGTTAGGGATTGGAAGGGACCTTAAAAGATCATCTAGTCCAATCCCCCTGCCAGAGCAGGAATACCTAGATCAGGTCACACAGGAACATGTCCAGGCGGGTTTTGAATGTCTCCAGAGAAGGAGACTCCACAACCTCTCTGGGCAGCCTGTTCCAGTGTTCTGTCACCCTCACTGTGAAGAAATTCTTCCTCACATTTATGTGGAACCTCCTATGTACCAGCTTACACCCATTGTCCCTTGTCCTATCATTGGATGTCACTGAGAAGAGCCTGGCTCCATCCTCATGACACTCACCCTTGACATATTTATAAACATTAATGAGGTCACCCCTCAGTCTCCTCTTCTCCAAGCTAAAGAGACCCAGCTCCCTCAGCCTTTCCTCATAAGGGAGATGTTCCACTCCATCATCTTTGTGGCTCTACGCTGGACTCTCTCGAGCAGTTCCCTGTCCTTCTTGAACTGGGGGGCCCAGAACTGGACACAATACTGCAGATGTGGCCTCACCAAGGCAGAATAGAGGGGAAGGAGAACCTCTCTCGACCTACTAACCACTCCCTTTCTAATACACCCCAGGATGCCATTGGCCTTCTTGGCCACAAGGGCACATTGCTGGCTCATGGTCATCCTGCTGTCCACCAGGACCCCCAGGTCCCTTTCCCCTACACTGCTCTCCAGCAGGTCAGCTCCCAACCTGTACTGGTACATGGGGTTGTTCTTCCCCATATGCAAAACTCTACACTTGCCCTTGTTGAATTTCATTAAGTTTCTCCCCGCCCAACTCTCCAGCCTATCAAGGTCTCGTTGAATGGCAGCACAACCCTCTGGTGTGTCAGCCATTCCTCCTAGTTTGGTGTCATCAGCAAACTTGCTGAGGATACATTCTGTACCCTCATCCAAGTCGTTGATGAAGATATTAAACAACACCGGTCCCAGTACCGACCCCTGAGGGACTCCACTAGTCACAGGCCTCCAACTAGACTCCGTCCCATTAACCACAACTCTCTGGCTTCTTCCCTTCAGCCAGTTCATAATCCACCTCACTACCTGATCACTAAACCCATACTTTATCAGCTTATCTACAAGGATGCTGTGGGAGACAGTGTCAAATGCTTTACTGAAATCAAGATAAACCACATCTACCGCTCTACCATCATCTATCCACCTAGTTATTTCCTCATAGAAGGCAATAAGGTTGGTCAAACATGACTTACCCTTGGTAAAACCATGTTGACTGCTCTTAATGACCCCCTCATCCTTGATGTGCCTCGAGATCGTGCCAAGAACAAGCTGTTCCATCACCTTTCCAGGGATGGAGGTGAGGCTGACCGGTCTATAGTTACCCGGGTCCTCCTTCTTGCCCTTCTTATAGATTGGAGTGACATTTGCTATCCTCCAGTCCTCAGGCACCTCTCCTGTTCTCCATGACTTACCAAAGATGATGGAGAGTGGCCTAGCAATGACCTCTGCCAGCTCCCTCAGCACCCTTGGGTGCATTCCATCTGGTCCCATTGATTTATGGATATCCAGATTGCTCGACTGATCCCTAACCCAATCCTCATCTACCAAGGCAAACTCCTCCTTTACCCTGACTTCTTCCGGGGCTACAGGGATCAGGGGCTCCTGGGGAAAGCCTGCGGGAGTAAAGACAGAGGCAAAGAAGGCATTCAGCACCTCTGCCTTCTTTATATCCTTTGTCTCTAGGGCACCCCCGTCATTCATCAGTGGGCCTATATTGCCTCTAGTGTTTGTTTTATTAGCTATGTATTTGAAAAAGCCCTTTCTATTGTCCTTGACCTGGCTTGCAAGGTTAAGTTCTAAGGAGGCCTTAGCTTTCCTAATTGCCTTTCTACATCCTCTGACAACTGTCCTATATTCCTCCCAAGTGACTAGCCCCTCTTTCCATGATCCATAAATTCTTTTTTTCCACCTAAGTTTGCCCAGCAGTTCCTTGTTTAACCACGCTTGTCTCCTAGCTCCCTTACTTGATTTCATACCCATTGGGACACTCTGATCCTGAGCTTGCAAGAAGTGGTCCTTGAATGTTGACCAACTATCTTGAGCCCCTTTAACATCTAGCACCCTGTCCCATGGGACTTCCCTTAACAATTGATTAAGGAGGCTAAAGTTGGCCCTGCGGAAGTCCAGGGTTCTGGTCTTGCTTGGTACTCTATTCCTCCCACACAAGATCCTGAACTCCACCATCTCATGATCACTGCAGCCAAGGCTGCCATCGACCATCACTGCTTCAACAAGACCCTCCTTGTTGGTAAGTACAAGATCCAGCAGCGCTCCTCTCCTAGTCGGCTTATCCACCATTTGCATTAAGTAGTTAAGTAGTAGTAGTTAAGTAGTAGTAGAAGGTGGAAGATCCGTGTATGTTCTGCCGAAATGTCTATCTGGAAGTCCTGCTACATCTTACACTATCTGTCTGCTGTATTACAGATTAGAATTTACATGGAATAAATTAAGTTTTTAATAGCATTCACAGTAGTGAGCCACAAGGAGCCACATTAAATTAATTATTTGAATCAAGCCCTCCATAGGTGATCAATAAAGAGAAAAAAAAATGAGTTTGTCTTTCAAAGAGGATGCTATGTCTGTTTCTCTTGCAGTTCTGAAGTCTTTTTTACTTCCTTCCTTTGAAGGGATTCCTGCATCTGCATCTATCAGGTATTTTTCCTCTTATTTCTTCCTGAAGAGACCAGGCTACAGTTGTTTTATAAGTTCTCAGCTGCCCATCCTAAATTAAAAGAATTAAAAGAATCCCCATTAAAAGAATTCTAGTGTTGAAAATGCCATTAGACTGGGCTCCAATTACTAAACTCTGTGTCAGGCATCTTCACAAATATTTCATATTTGTAAGTCAGATCTTGGGCATATATCATTTTTTAAGCTAAGAAAAAGCAAAGTTTATTACCTATTTAGCAGCCGTTTTTCTTTTTCTAGTTCTTCTATCTTGGCTTCCAAAAGTTGTAGCTTCTCTTTCATCCTCCTTTGTTTATTATCAGTGAGAGTCTTTCTCTGTCAAACAGACATTTCAAACAAAGCTAAGTAATGCCTTGATAGAATAGATCCTGTAAAAATTGAATCTACACTGCATATGGTTTCAAAGCCGTAACAGGTTTTAGGGTTTTCCTTCCTTCAGAAGAAAGGCTATGTTGCTTGAAGGTTCTGAATCCCCATAATGGGAAACAAGAGATGGGAAATTATCCACAGCTGTGGCTGAAAGATGCACAGCTGTCAGTCACCTCTGGGTCAGAGACTAACTGTGCTAACAAACACTAACTATTCAAGAATTAAAAAATTCATTCTTTAAATGACCATGTATAAATAAGTATAAACATGACAAAAAAAAGTTTGCTTGCTTTTCTTCTTTGTTCATGTTGACCTCAACTTTAACAACCTTAAAAGCTAGCAGTAGGTTTCATAACCTGTATTATGTCCAATGTACAAAACTGCCAATTAATCTTGAGCTTTTATAAACAATCAATCAGCTTTTCCTTTCAATTTATTTCATAAAAAGCAAGCTTAGGAGAAGACAGAAAATTTTAATATTCCATCAAGGAAAAGTAGAACATAATTTGTCTAGTATCCAAAAAATCATTCTTACTAATCAGAGAATCCACCTCTTAAATAATGGTATACACACACACGTGTAAAAAAACCCTCAAAAATCTTGGATGGCCTGATATATTTTGGTATTATATATAGTAGACTACAAATTAACTCTTAATATTAAAACAATTCTATCTGGTCAAAGTAAAGTTGAACTTTTCACAAGCTGGATCATTCATAAAGGAAGAGTCAACATGCCTTTTTCTGAGCAACAGCAGCTCGACATAGCTTATTCTTCACTTGGTTGTATTTGTCTTCTTTCTCTGTGATGCGTTCAGTAAGCACACGCCTCTCCTCCAGCCATTCTATACGTTTGTTTTCTAAAGCCCTTCAAAAAAATCAGGTAAAAAGATTAAGAGGTTATATAGACAAAGCAGCACATTCTATTAATGCCTTAAAGCTCTTAAAGTCTTTTCACAACTCCAACCTTTATTCACTCGAAGTATCTGATTTAAATTTGATTGTGCTAACGATCTAATTGGGACTAACAACATTTGAACCTGTGCATTAACATCATCCTAGGTTTTGTTGAACTCTGAGGCAAATTTTGAAAACTGAGCTCCTTAATTGTTGACTGCTTGTTGGCTTAGCATGTTGACAAACCATCCACAGAGAATTTCTAAATTCAGATCAAATAATCACACTGGAACACAACAGTAGACACCTATGCCAAACATCAGTTGTCAGAAGAGCTGACAACTGCCTGCTCTCTTTCGGAGGCAAGATGTAAGTGAATAGGTTGCTGCCCTGTGCAGTCTGCTATGTCTTTGTAAGATAGAAGTACAGACTTGACGAGTACATGCTGCTGACCAGAACACCAACACAACAGGAAGCTCCACAGATACAGTTCCTAGACAACATTCCAGCTGAACTCACACCACCAACAACATATCTGTTTAGGCCTTTGCGTGGTTAAAACATTCTAAAATAGGCTGTGTTCCCTAGCAGTGGATAGGAGAGGAGCCAGTTTCTCTCTGCCGTGTTGTTTGTTTGGGCTCTCTGCATTGTGGGTCAAACTAGACATAACTAAGACTATCTGCATATTTAACTAGATTGCTATTAAAAAAACCCAAAAAACTCACACAAATGGTGAGATTCTGTGCAGCAGTTTTTAGGAAATGCAGTCCAAGGCTTGTTATCAGTGCACCCATACCATTCCAATCTTGGACTGATGCAGTTTCCCTACAGAACTCTGAATGAATCTCCACAGATTTCTCACCAAACAGCCTTTCCCTTCCCCACAGCAGAAGTATTAGGAATCATTTGCTCTCACATCAGAACCAGGATCCTGGCCCAATTGATACCCATCATAGTTCTTTTCACAGACTCAGTATGGTTTGTACCTTGCCGTTGACTGTAAATTACTACTATCCAGGAACCAAAGAGCTTTCTCAAAAAAAGCTGCTTAACAGTAAAAGAATTTCAATTGAGACAGTGGTTAAAAATGCCATGAGATTATTATTTTTTTTAATGTCACTAACACTGTTCCTGAAATGCTTAACAAGTGCCTGTTTGAGCTCATCTCCAATCTGTATCAGTCTCATAGTTTGCCTTCAGCCTTTTTTCTCATTTCACATTTTCATTTCCAAGCCCAAGACTGACATAGGCAGGCAGGCAGCTGCTTTGCCTACTTATGGCTCAAATGGCATTATTTTACTTATCTGAAACTGTTTATCTTAGGCTTTCTTATCTTTTGGTCCTTACTTCACTTCCTCTTTAAGCTAAATTGCTTTGGTGCAGCTTAACTCTTGGAGTTCAAGCTCATAAGAATTACGGTACTGAGGAAGGAAGTCCTATCACCCACAGAGTCAGCAAAAGAATGGAAACAGGTCCCAAGGCTCCCAGGGCAACAGTAGGACAGACCTAGAGACTTACATGTAGGCTGCAAAGCTGCTTAATTTGTGCAGTATCAGCCCTGATGCATCTCCCATTATCTACATACTTATACAATGATCTCTGAGGACTGCCAAGTTCCTTCCACTGCCTTTTCCCAGTGAAACCTACTCCTGACTGGTCTATGGTCCATAAATACATAAATAACAATGACAGTGTCACTCAAAATATGAATAAACCTTCCTAAAGTAAATATCCAAAGTATTTAACATGCTACTGACAACTGAACATACTCTGCAGTCCCAATGCAATAATTTCTTCAAATGTTAAACTGAAAAGCAATACTTAAACTAATGACAACAAAGCAGTTACAGTACCAATTCATAGCAAAAGAGAAGTTAAAACAAAACAGTGCTACATTTTATCTTTTGGAAGTTCTGTATTTAATCTGTTATGCTGAGTTTTTTAAAAGCCCACTACACAATTAGACATGTATTTGGTTGTTAGACTAGGAAATACTAAGTAGCCATTTCAGACAAACTGACGAATTAATCTTTAAATTTCAGGAAAGTGTTCATTGCTGTATGGGGCCTCAACAAGATTTGGTTTCCTTCAGCATTTATTAACATATTTTCATGGTATGTGGTCAAACTTGTGCAAAAAAAGAAAAGTGATTACTTTTAATTCTTATGAGAGCAACTAGAAGATACCCAATAAGCTTTTATTTGCCTTGTATCAGCTAAAAGGATCTAGTGGAAGGGGGAGAAAAAAGTATACACACACATATACAGACTGGGTCCCTGAAACCTTATCAAAGCTTAACACAACGCTTAAATGCCTTTTTCACCCTTAATGCTTAAACACTCTTGTAACAACTGTGTGAAACTCTAGATCCACTTAAACTAAGTTTGACATTCACTTCAGTATAAAGAAAAATTCATTTTATACAAATAGTGTATTTCACTAGTCAATCATTAATTGTAACAGACATGAATGGAAACAATCTCCTATTTTTGAAGTTACCACAAGCAAAGCTTTTATACTTACTGCATAGCAGAAGGTATAGCCATTTTTTACAATTGTCCAATATTTCCTGTTCATTTTTAATTTCTGACTTCATTCAGAATCTACAATCCATTGTTAATTAATCCACATGAAAGGAACACAAGCAACATGAAAAGGAAAAGTAAAGCCAAAGGAAGAAAAAAATTTACTTCTCTGTTTCCAGTTGAGCTCTTTCTGCCTGAGTCCTTGCACGTTGACATTCTTGTTTCAATCTCCCTATTACTTGCTTCAGCTTCTGATTAGACTCCAGCAAATCGTTTTCTGATTGAGAAAGTGAGGCAAGCTGGAGTTGCATATTGTGGATTTGCTACAAAAAAAAAGATTTTTTTCCTTTTGAGAAGGTATGCAAGTAAGTAACAATTAATTTTGAGATACTGAGACAGAGCAAAATGCAGGCACCAACTGGCTGCATTAGCTTTTCATAAGCTTTTCTTATTTGTTCCTTTTCTCCTCACTCAACAGCTTCTCCAGAAGCTTTACAGTAAATCACTACTAGACAAAGAAGGTTTTCTATCATAGTTAAAATGAGAAAGGGAGGCACGAGTCTTCAGTCATTGATGTGTCCCCTAGAACACAAGAAATCCAGCATTAACCCCCAGGGCTGAACAGAACTGAAGCAGCACACAACATGTAGCAGAACTGTGGAACTACCCAGACTCTTCTCTCTCATGACACACAATGCATTACAACCAGCAGTGGCTGCACCAACCAGTTCACAAAACCAAGCATAGAGTCTGAAAAGTTCAACCTCTGCAGCCAGCCCATTGAAAGGATGATTTCCCTTTCCTTTTCCTCTCCCTACATGGGCACTCAGATACCCCAATTTCTGACTTCTGGAGGAATAAAAAAATATTGCCTTGAACTTCAAGTGCACACAGCTTGCAGACTACTTTGATGCACAACTATGTTCTTACCTACTAAATAACATCATGGGCAAGCAAGCGTTAAAAGAATTAGGTTTTATTTTCAACACTGCCATCAATTCACTGTGCAATAGAAATATACCTCTTTACACTAGTTTATGCATTTATGAAACATCTGTTAAGCACTTGAAGAACCTCAGATGAAAGATGCAGTGTAAATGCAAAGCATTACCTAGAAACAATTTATAAGTCTCCATGGAAACTGAATCTCCAGTTAAATAGTGCATAACCGTATTCAATATACCAGTCTATAAACATTCAGCTTTGAAATCCTTAGTACCCACAAAATGCATGAAGCAAAAAGCTGTAATCCATTTATAAAGGTCCAGGAAAGCATGACTGATTTCTGAATACTTTCATTTTTAAATATCTGTTGTATGTACTTTGTCCCTCAGGAAAAAAAAAGGCTTAAGAATTCAATTTCATCTTCAAACACTGGACACAGTAACTGCAAGAAAGATTGTATTTGTCTATAAAAAATTACAATGCAATAAAACCTTACCTGTTTCAGATCAGCACTTTCATGTTTCTTTTCCTCCAACTCCTCTGCCTGACTAGCTTGCTGTTGAATTTTTAATCTAAAATTGTATATGACATTATTTTTATCTAATTCAAATATAGATGTTAGAAGTTAGGATAAATGAGTCTAACAACAGAATATATTGCATAATTTGAAAGGCTGATAAGTATATAACTAAATAATTTAAAATATTTTTATAGATTATTAGAATTCAGATAGGAGTAAGAAGTATGTTGATTCATTTGATTTTGAGGTGTAACTTTTCCTCATTTTATCACACTGGCATTCATACAAACACTACAGTAAAACAACCTCACTGAGAACTATAATAACCAGCTCAAAGAGATACCACATTAGGGTCCCAGTTTGCCAGTTGCTGATATGCTGCCATTGTGGAAAGGGAAATGGTTTACTCTAATGCTGGAGTTATTCCAGCAGCCAACATGGACTCAATTTTAACTCACATGGGTATTGCACAATTAATGTCTCTAAATTGTTCACTAAAATCATACAATTTTTAAAGGTCTGGATGCAAAATAGTTTTGTTGGGTTTGTTTGTTTGTTTGTTTTTTAAACAACGCATCTTTAGTTTACACAATGCAAAAGATAATTTTGTATAATTTAGCACAATGGACATTTGTCTATCTATGAATAGTAAACTTTTATACTGACTACTTAAAGAAATGAGGGGGAAAAAAATGAGAAATTTGTGTTAAGGTCAGAAAAGCCACGCTACCGCAAATGCTGAAGTTCCTTTTTGCTAGATTCTTCTGCCATCTGTACAATGTGTAGTTTCTCTTCATACTGATCCTTTTCAGTTTGTCTCCAAGTATCTTGTTCCAGTTTCATCTTCTCCAGTTCAGCTAATCTGTTCTCAAGTTCTAACCTGTACAAAAGAATCATGACAAAATGCCAGAAGTGTTTAGTTGCTAAGAATGACATTTTAAAAAGTTACTCAAAACACTCCTCTTTTAGAAGTTGAGCAGTAAATCAACAAACCTACTTTTCATCCTCTAAGGCTGCAATTTTTTCAAAAACTTCCTCTTTGGCAGCTTGCACTTTACGAATTAGCTCCCGATCCTTTTTTACTAAAAGCACCTTATGACTTTCAACAGCTGCCTTAAGAATTTCCCGGTCTGACAGCAATCCTGCGTTATACATTAAAAAAAAGTTAAAATGTCATTATTGATATCAACTTGATGAAATCCAGTATTAAAATAACTTTATAAATTGATAAAAGAAAGCTAAAAATCACAATTCATGAAAGAACAAACAAATGGGAAAACAAAAAACAAATCAAGAAAAACAGAAGAGCCATGGCCGTATTCAACCTTTTGAAGAGTAACCACTGCGCTGGAATTTCTGTCTACGAGGGTTTATTATTTTAATGTACAAAAGTAATTAAACAACTGATACCATTATAGATTTAAACTCTAAAGCATTTTCTGCAAAGTAGTTGTGTCTGTATTTTATAAAAAAGTGTTCCACTATAGCTACAAAAAAGGTCAAGTAAGAAAATTTATTTACTTTTCATGGAAAAGTTTGTGGTGAACAGTAACTGGTTACAAGTGAAACTGTAGTAATCTGGGTACAACAAATTTTCCATTGTAATCCACTCATATTACCAAATGAGGCAATTCTAAGTCAGGACTCCATATGCAGGAACAAAAGTTGCTAATCAAAAACTTGTGACCAAGACACTTGTATTCACTGGCAAATAAACCAACATGCTACAACGATGACTCCTGGTTATTTAGCTAATTCAGTGATGCAAACTAGATTCTGCAGAGCTTATCATCTGTATTTAGTTTCAGATTTCATAGGGTGCAACATTTTTAGTCTGCAGTATAGTTTAAGTGCATTGTTGATACAGAAAACTTCGCTTTTTAGTTGCGCTTAGAGAAATTAATATTAATGCAAGTGAAAAGAAGCAACTGTTCCAGGAAGATGGAGGTACTATTTTGGGGTTATGGCAAATCAGTGAGGACAGTCCACTTATAAGCTGTGTGGAGATTTAAATCATCAGCACGTAACTGGTACTGGAAAGCTTTGGCCTTTTCACTCAAGAAGGCTATTTCAGGTTGCCTACAGGCTCAGCTGCATCAGGTAGCTTAGAGAATCACCTATTTTCTTCAAAGAATGAGCTACAAATTGTGTTTTGTTTCACATGGCAACCTTACCCAACTGTTAACAACCTGACAGACACAGAATCAGAAAACAAAAATCACCACTGAAGCCCTATACATTACGGTTTCAAGCAGAGTGCAAAAGACCCTGGAATTCAGCAATAATAGAAAAAGATAACCCCATGAACTATATGATTTAAAATATACTATGCTCAAATTGTGTCACAAATTCACTAATTTACATAAATGGAAAATTGTTCTGTAGCTGTTGTTCTTAACCTCATAGACCAAGTGAAACAACACAGTTATTTCACATACAAAAATGAATTTTCAGATATATGACCTAGACCACAAGTACAAGATAGAGGCTGCTGGAGGAAAAATAATTGGAGCATTCTAACTAGAACTTGCAAAAGAAATCATTAGAAATTAATAGCACATTTTACCCTTCATTTCACTTTCAATCTTGTCTCTCTGTCTTTCTACCTCACTCTTTGTTCTTGCTGCCTCCAGTTTGACATTTGTTACTTCCATTTTGTGTGAATGTTTAAGTTCTTCTACCTGTGAATTAGAAAAAACACAAATCAACTAAAATAAATACAGTAAAGCTGTCAATATATGTGTAAGTTTTTCATGTGATACTTTGCTAACAAGAAAATCTGTCAAATAATCATGGATTATGCTTATTTTAAACATACCTTAAATATTTTTTTCATTCACTGCTTTCCTAAAAGCCAATCCAGAATATCCACTCTTGTAGTGAATGTTTAATGGTGATTATATAGATACTGTAACACTAAAGCTATTGACATGATCCGATTCCCTAAATCATAATCAGTGCTATCACAGGATTTTATTAATTCCTCAAGTCACACGCGGAAGATAATTGAATGAGTTGTCAGTCATCTTGAAATGTAAGTTTTATATATTCCCCAATTAAAAAAAAATAAAATTAAAGTGCTCAAACACAACATATATTCCAGGAAATAGCCCATCTGACTATCAGCATCTTTATTTTTTCATCTTTAACCAGCCAATTATTACAAGCTACAGCGGAGAAAAATTACTCTTTTAAGAAGCCTTGGTGATACACACACAGATGCACAGGACTGTCTGTGGAAAGTTGGTTTCTGAGTAAATATTATACATACTACAAGCTAGCCTCCCAATACTGGAGAAAAGGCTACTCATTGGAAATATCTTGTTATGATACTGATCCAATATTGCATAAGACCCTGATGCCTCGGTAACTCAAGCATTAGCATGTCAGTTTACACATACTTCACTTACAACTAAATCAAACTAAAAGTTAAATTTCATCTCCTTAAATAGAATAAGAGTGATATGCAAAACCAAAACTAGATTATTGATTGCTCCCCCAAGTAATTTCCATTTGGTAGCTACTTACAGTCCCCCCTGACCTCCTGGAGTGCTACACTACTTTCTCAAAATCCAGGTCTTCATAGTTTTAAAGTGCATTTTAAATCAAATGCTTCTCTACAGCTGTGATGTACACATCAAATGGCCTCATAAAGGCAGGAGCTTTCAGAACATCAAATCAAAGACAATTACTGCTTGCATGGAAACTTTGTATAGTTTAGGCATTTGTACACAGTAATTACACGGTCAATGAGAATTAAATATCTAGAGGAAAGCACTTATAATGAAAATCCATTCACAATGACAAATGTAATTACAACCTGCTAGCATATGCAAGTGGCAAAAGGTTAAGAATGACATAGTAGCTTATTAAGTAACTATGCGGTGGATTTGGTTGCTTAAATACTAAGTTGAGAACATTTCAGGGCAACTTCCAAAGATTTAAGGTGGCTTTTTTAAGGCGCAAAATCCAGAAGACAAATGCATGCACCTGTGCTGAAGAGTAAGTTTGAGTGGGTGCAGAAGGGGGTTGGAGGTTAGTATAGCAATTAGTTTCTACCTTCATCCCTTCAAGAAACACCACTGAACATTTGAATTTTCTCATACTTCTGGAGGTGAGCAGAGACAGCAGTTGATACAAGAAGTAAACACTGTAACAATCTTCTATATTTTCTCATAGACAATTGATTTTAAAGTGTTTTGACAGAAGTTCTCCCCTATTTATTATTCATGTGAGACACATATGACACATTCTATAAACAGGCTTTAAATACTGGTATAGGTATACCCTAGTCTTATGGTAAATTAGAATTTTTAGGGGTTAAGGACCAAAATTAAATACTTCGCACTCATAAATGTGCACTGTAAAGCCTGTTTTGAATGAAATCTGAAGTTGTTAAAGAACAACTATGGTAGAAGTTAAAGCTTTCCTCCTGTACTGTATTTTTCCTGAGGTATATTATAACAATACTAATTGCCCTACCCATACAAAGTGCATGCCAGTGTTAGTTTGGCAAGTATACTCAGAAATGCCAGATAACTTTAAGTCAACAGAGAGCTTAAAATAATTCTGCATTCAGCTAGACATACAAGACCAAAGTCACTGGCTTTGCAGTTAGTTTGGAACTAACTAAATCCTCTTCAGAGAGGTAAGAAAACACAGGGGACTAAATTTGCTACAGGAACTGACAGATGTGATACAAATACTCAGTACTCTCTCCAGAAAGGAAGGAATAAGAAACAGCATAAAGCTAATACTCACCCAAGTAACTATTTCATTCGAACTAGTACCCAGACTCAAATTTACATAAAGCAATATTCACTATTCTGAAACATTTGAAGGTAAACCGGTTTACTAACGTTTCAATTTTTCTTGTTTATTCAAGTAATCACATATGAAATTGCATAAAGGATCTGTCTTTAAGTTGTGTAGCTGAGGAGTTACTGCAACCAGATGAAACGCTGAATCTGGCATCCATACTAATCTAATTATGCTGAAATACTAAACAGTGATGTCAAGTTTCTTAAGCACTTTCAGGTTTTCCCTAAACTAGAAGCCTTCTGGTCTTTTTGTTCTGAAGTATTTTTTTGAAATTTCTCTGAGATCTCAAAAAAAAAGAAAAAAAGAAAGGCATACAAACATAGAACAAAACCTCTAAGATCTGGTGCCAACCCAACAACTAAGACACTCAAACATCTTGCAAGACAGTGCTCTACTTAAAATGATATGATGCAGTGCTGTACAGGAATGTTTCAGTACAGGCTATGCTGGCATTAGCCCAAGAAGAACGCTACATTAATGTGACTATCCTGCTTCTACTAGAACCTAAATCTCCCCAGGTGATTCCAATGCAGCTTCCTTCCTGTAGCTAACATCACCCATTCAGAGGATACTTCTCAAGTTCTCCAGAAGCCATAACTCAATTTAAAAATAAACAAAAAAAAAAAGGAAAAAAAAAAAAGAAAAAGAAAAAAGAAAAATCCCTTAAATTAAAGCTCTATTGCACTTTACACACTTTATGAAAAAGTAATGCTTCTTTCCATCAAATAAGGCTGGCAATTTTCATGAGCACTGTTCTGTTTTAAAAAAAATAATCTAGGAAATGAAATAAAAAGAGTATAACTTCAATCTTCAGAGATACTTTTAGGGATGATGTTTTTCCTATAAAGTCACATATTCTATATCTTCCAACTGAAATTGGGAAAAAAAAAAAATCAAACCTAGTTTAAGTTGCAGCAGAAGACATTGTTACTTTATTCTTAATGTAAAATATAAACAGAAAACCTTAAACACAACAGGATATGAAAAATATATTTCAGATACCATAAAAGCACTTACTTTAGCAGCTAAGGAATTGACTTCTTCTTCAGATTTCTGAAGTTTAGTAGTTAAGAGACTGTTTTGCTCATGACACATCTGCAGTTCTTTCTCAATTCGATCAATCTGTAGTTCAGCAGACTTCTTTTCTGCCTTGAATAAGAGAGGTATTTGTAAGATTTTTGGAGCAGGGCTGTCTCTTGCTATTCACTTGAAAGGTTCAAATGATCTGGCCTTTCAGACATTACTGACCCTTTATATTATATAATAATATATAAATATTTATCTTTGCTCAACAATATGTTCCAATACAGCAAGTCCTCAATTTTATTCAAAAGTCACAACTGTTTACTAACACTGCCTACACAGAACCACACGCATTTTCAAACTGACTTCACAAGAGGCAGAGTTAATCTGACTTGGTAAGGAGGCAGCAGGTATTCCTGCTAGTAAATTACTGGGCCGTAAACACCAGTATGCCTACAAGTGGTGCTCAAAAAGATGTCATATGTTGGCCTATGCAGTTATACTAACTGAAGAACTAACATCATGGAGAGGAAATAAAATGCAGTTACTGTGAGTATTATAGACTCAAGACCCTGAGCTGTACTAAGTATCAAAAAGGTAATCTAACCTAGCATTTCATCTTATGTTTTCCAAACTGACCTATTTCCAGCAGGACTTTTTTTTTTTTTTTTTTTTTTTAAGTTTTCTAAATTAAGAATATTACAGCACTTTTTAAGTTGTGATCAGAGAATTTTGTAACAAAGGTATACAGCACTGATAACAGTAAAAAAAGAAAATGAACCATCTATCTGCATGCTGCAACTGTGTGAGAAATCTACATGGAAAGACTTACTACCTAGAGACAGGAGGACTGAAGACCACAGATGAGTGATACAGTGGAACCCTGGGAAACATAACAGGTCAGAAATACCAAAGATTCTTTAAGGGAGAGCAACAGTCAAGAATTAAACAATTGCAGTAATGTGTTGGAAAAACGAGAGACAGAGGGGCAAGAAAGAAGACAACACATGAGGAAGGGATTAAAGAAATAGGGGAGCATTAAAAAATTTACTGTAGCAGGTTATTAACATATTGTCATCAGTTTCTAACTCCAGCCAAAAGCCAAGTGCTGACATGAGCATCTTACAGACTACAAACATGGATATCACTTGCATGTTTAGAAAGGAGAACATTCAACAGAATGTCTGAGCTCTCCACCTTTCCAAAGTTGAATTGGCTGTAGATGACTCCCAATGTACTTAAAATTTGTTCTGAAATCTGAAATGTACAAATTCAAATTGTGGAGTCAATGACAAAATTACCAGTGACTTCAGTGACAGTTCTATCAGGCAAAGAGTGATACTCACTGCACTCTACAAAGACAAAAAACAAAACAACAGTAAAAAAAAAAAAAAAAAAAAAAAGAGAGAATCTTACCTCTAGAGACCTTGTCAAAGCCTGCATCTCAGCTAACTGTCGTACTTGTACTCTTCGAACATTTTCTGCTTGCATATCAAGATTGTCTCTTTCTGCTCTTAGTTCTGCTACTTCTGCTTCCAAGCTTTTTAATTTCTGACACAGTTGTGCCTTTTCTCTAGAGAGTGCCTCCACACGTTTACTGTCCCTTGTGGGATCAACACTAAGCAGCTGATTATGGAGTTCTTCTTTATCTTTATCCAGTCTTGCAATCTGATAGTTGTTAATCAGAAAAATAAAAGCTTTTACAATGGTTAGGTGTCAAGCAGCAACAAATACAGCAGTTGCCAATTCAGGAAAGAGCAACAGTGCACATTTAAAATATTAAGAAACTACATTCACATTTATTTTCTTTCTTAAAGTAGGAAAATCCATAGAGACATTCCTCAATGCATTTTTTGCTTCAGTTTTCACCGATAAGGCTTGTCCTCGGGCCTCAGATGTCCCTGAGCTAGCAGTCTGTGGGAGTAAAGAAGTACCCAGAGCAGAAGAAGAAAATGTTAGGGATCATCCACTGGACACGCTCAAGTCCTTGGAATGGATCCAAGTATTTTGAAGGAGGTCAGTGGTATCATCATCACAAGGCTATTCTCTATCATCTTTGAAAAGTCATTGCAATCAGAGAAGGTCCCTGATGACTGGGAAGAGGCAGACAGCACACCCAGAGCAAAAAGGTCAAGGAGGATCCAGATAACTGCAGGACAGTGAGCTTCACATCAGTCTCTGTGAAGGTTACAAAGCAAATCCTCTCAAAAGCCATTTCTAAACACATGAAAGACAAGGTGACAGCAAGGGCAAATCATGCCTGACCTACCTCTCTGCTTTCTAGAAAGAAGTGACTGGCACTGCAGACAAGGAGAGAGCAGCAGACCTTGTATACCCTGATTTTAACAAGGCCTTTGACACAGTCTCCAACAATCTTCTCTCACACTAAATTACTGAGATGTGGGCTGGAAAAGTGAATAATAAAGCAGGCTGGGCTGCCAGGCTCAGAGTGTTGATCAGTGTTGCAAAGCCCAGTTGACTGCCTGTAATGAGTGGGGTCTTTCCAAGATCAGTACAGGGTCCAATACTGATTGATGTCCTTGTTAGCAACATTAGTGATGATGGGATGGAGTACACTTTCAGCAAGCTTACAGGTGACACCAAACTGTAGGGAAATGGTCAATGTGCTGGAAAGCAGAATTGCTATTCAGAGGCACCCGGACAGGCTGAAGGAATGGGCTGGCTGGAAGATCTCCAACAAGAGCAAAAAAGTAAGAAAGTAAGGTATGTAAGAGTTCTCTTGATATTTGGAGACTAGTCCAGCTCTGATCTGCAGAAGCTGCATCAGTGATCTCTATGGAGCAAAGCCATTCCTGTAGCAGAAGCCCTCCAAATCCCTTTTATAAGGGGATTCAAACACTTATTGCATAACACGCCCAAGCCATCATTTAAGAATTAGGATGTTTTTGTAGCCCCCTTGTGCTAAATGGCATGGAAGGTTAAAAAGGCTGTAAGAGAAACTAGATCACATTGCACCCTGGGCTCAAGGTGATTTCATTCTCTCCAAGTGTGCTAATTAGCTGCAGGACTAGAAAAAACTCAAGAAGCCCTCAAGAGAGGCAGGCTGTAAAGCAGCATGTGAGTTTAGCCCTACCATTCTGTGATTCTGTGAAGGACAACTGTTCTGTTTTTAATGCATTGCATTTGCAAATTTGGATTGATTTTGAAAGTGACAATTGCTTTGATTTGTGTCTCATGTTTGGACTAATACATTCAAATCTGGCATCTTCGGATTTATGCTCCCAGACAAATACTTAAATGAATATGCAAATGACACATGCAATACTCACACTGCTGCATATATGTAAAACATAAATAAGTTGACAATATATTTAGCTACACTTTTGAAAGTCCAATTCTGAAACATAAAATCCATGAATGGTTTATTCAAGAGTTAATACAAGTGAAATAAAGTTAGCAAAGTTCTCGGTATCCTTTTGACCACCACTGTCATGATCCAACTTAGTCACAAAATGTACCCTTATCTAGTATTAATGACAGCTTCTGCTGCCTTCTTCTTGGATTAGTTGTCATATAAGTAATTCAAAATCTAAACTTACATTGGCTGCTCAGATAATTTATTAATTTCAGATTACCATAATGTCTCAAATTCCATCACAAATGCAATTTAAAAAAAGGCATTAAGCAAAGATACTGGCTGTCATTTATCAGAAGGCAAGTCTATTCTTACTTACAGCAAGAATGGTATCACAATACATCACTGAACAAACTTACAGAGACAGCTTTAGGCTAAGTCATAAAAGTCTTTTGAGAATTCAGAGAATGGAAATTCAAACTACATTATGAAATGGTGCCAAACTGACAACCCATCGAGTACCAACATTTTCACAATGTTCAAGCAGCTTTGTTATCAGATACATTTTAAGCTACTGTAACATTCTACGTACCTCAGCCTCATATTTTATTTTCTTCTCTTCTAAAATACGTGCATGTTCTTCCTTTTGATGTTCAAATTCTGATTTCAGAAAAGTATATTCATAACGAACTTTGTTATATTCTGTTCTGTATTTTTCCATTTCCTAAAAACCCAAAAACATAAATCAGAGAAGTTTTCAGGTTTATTTCCTTCAAGTGTCCATGCAATGTTCCTATCATTTCACAAGTTATACCTGATGAACTGAATCCCTCCTTGTCCCTCTTCTAGGGTTTCACCCTTCACTGCCTGTGGCAACAAGTGCCAGACAAAGAATGTCATACTTTGCTCCACTTTGAGTTTTAATTTCCTAAGGTCTTAGGAACAACTATAAACTGGCAATCACTAAATGAAACCAAATTTCAGTATTTACTACTTACATTTTCTAGCTTCCGGTAACGTTCTCTCACAGGCGATTCCAATTCCTGCTGTATTTGTGCTTTTAACAGTTCTAATTTCTGAGGAGTTAGCAACTTAAGAGAGAAAAGTATCATAAATCACTAGTCATATTCATTTATTTACACTGTGATAGAAAAGTAGCCAGGAATAAAGTATTTCAAATATGATTTTAGGAATCCTGCTTAATTTTCTGTTTTTCTAAAGAATTTTCAGTAGTAGCTACAGAACCAAAAAACCATGGTACAGTGAACTGAAAATATTCTGGGAAGATAACAGAAGCATTTAAAGTATTTACCAGCAGAAGTAATACAAATGTCAAGCTGAATTATCAAGAGATTTATCTATCTCCTTTGTGGGGGAGGGGAAGCAACAGCCATTTCACATAAAAGATAAAGAGTTAGCATTTGGAAAAAACTTAAAACTGTGAGTGAACCAACCCCAAAGAATCAAAATGAGCAATACCAAACCAAATCTTTGTAAAACACATTAGATACACGTTCTCCAACAGATAAACGGGTACTGGTTTGAAATTAAACTAAGATCAGGAAAGATTCCTTGCTCCATGCTGCATGGTATTTTGTGTTTTCTTGGATATGGTTAATCAGCAAACTATCTACCAAACAAAAGTGTTTAAAAAAATTCATCCACAGCCTGTGACATATTCTAATTTATTCTACTTTTCTTCCACTTATCTGTACCCTGAAGTCCCTGAAAACTAATTCTAGTTATGGTAATAAGGCACATCTCCTCCATTTGGAGTCTGGGATCCTTTGTTAGATGCTATATTCGTTTCCTAAGAACATGTCCTGCATTAGTTTAAAGAAACAAGCAGTTATAAAAAGTGTCATCCAAGTTATCTTAAATGTTGCGGGTTTTTTGCTGAGTTTTGTGTTTGTTTGGTGGGGTTTTTTTGTTGGGGATTTTTTTAAGTTGAAGAAAGCTGTCATCATGAAGAGAAACAAATATCTATTTTTTCAGTCACTTATCCTAACAGGTTTAGGCATCCAAGTTATCCTCCAGGGCAGATGATTCTCCCCATAATAGGAGAGCATGCACACAGAGAATAAGGGTCTTACTATTGACATAGCACATAACAAAGTTTGGAAGATTCAGTTAAACAAGAAAACAATTATTTCAACCCATAGTCACTATAAAGAAGAATCATTACTTGGGTTGGGAGAATTCCAAGATATCTGAAATATATTCAAGCTAGGTATAAATGTGCTATATAAACAGAAATATGGCCTTACCACAAGATTAAAATTAATATTAAGTACTGCCAGTTAATTATCTTACTTGCATCTTCAGTTTTTCCAGCTCCTGTGTTTTACCCAGCAACTCCTCTTGACATTCAGCAAGAAGAAACTGAAATTTGCCATGGACAGTCTCCTTTTCAACTAACAACTGCTTCAGTTCATTTTGGGATTTTGTATATTCCTCCTGCAATCTGCAAGACAAAATACATGTTTATTACCCCCTAAAATTAGACCTTAAAGCTCAGAAAACTCACATGCAGTTAGAACTAAACTATTAATATCCTCCTCCTGTAATATACTGAAAAGTTATCCCATATTTACAAGCATTAAAAGTATTGCAGAAATATAATCTGCAACATCTTAAGGTATCTTGAATTGTTTATTTTCTAATACAAAAAACACTCATATCTGTCCTTAAATAAAACAGCCAACACACACACAAATCCCCTCCACCTAACATTTAGCTTCACCTTTTAACAGCTCACACGAAGAAACCTATTTAAATTAATGTACCTTAGATGTTCTGCCTTTATAGTTTGATAATTTGCTTTATGGTGTTCACATCGCATTTTTTCATCAATCAGGAGTTTTTGCAATTCTTGTAGATCAGCTGTATCATCACTTCCAACAACAGGAGGAACGAGACTGCCCAAAGCATCCATTTTATGATGACTGTTCACAATGAGTACGGAGAGGACAAAACAAAAATTAACTTATAACTAATCTTCAACACCGTCTACTTTTGCTGCTGACATTCCAGAAGATGAAGTCACCTGAATGAATACAAGGACATGTAATTAGCAATCAAGTACATTCACAGTTCAAAGATTTCACGTGCTGCTATTGCTTTCAGTACAGAAGAATCCTGGCTCTGCTGCAACTTGGGTTAGAAACCTCTACCGAAAAGGCAACTCTTCCCTGCTCATTCTGCCTGCCCTCAAAGGTAATAGCCTTTCCAGGGGCACAGAATAAACTTAGACATGAAGATTATCTGAGACAACACAAAATAAGCACCAGTACTTCTATGTGACAGATTACACAAACCGTTATTTTTACTTACACTGTACACTGAGAATCAAACTGATATTAGTAATGCCCTAATTATGCCTTGTTAACCATTAGTTCAAGCAGAGGCCACAGACATCAGACCCGTATAGCTTTTTACTACTACTTGTCACAGTCACAGTCTATCACACTCTCCTAACAAGTTGTACTACTCAATACACCATTTCAGCTGGAAGAAGAGCCAATAATTCTCACTGTTGAATCCCTATCAAGCCCTCTCTGGCAAAGAGCTAAGGTTTCATGGACAGGCTGGAAGATACCTGCCCGAAGTTCAGCCCTGAAGTATATCATCAAAACGTGTCACTTCCTCATTTCCAAAGTTTATCTGGTCGTTTCTTGTGACCTTTCCAGAAAGAGTTTTGCTAAATGTGACAATATCAGATTGGTGTGAGAAAGCTGCAAATCAACAGATGCTGAGAAATGAGGAAGTATTATAATATGTCTCATTAGATCTTTTCGATATTAGAAACAAGATGCATTGATCTGATCATTACTGACACTTCTAAAGGATCTGAGGGAGGAGGACTGTGACTGAATTTTAGGGAAGTTACAAAGCTGAAACCAACTACACTGCCATTTTAGCTTTTGGCAAAACTGGACTGATGCCTAAGAACTCCATGGTTGCAGTGTACAAAGTGTAGTTCAAAGTTACAAAGCATAAATTTGTACAACATAAAATTCAAACAGGAAAATGTTAAATCACCACCACCACCACTGCAAATACCTCACCTTCTTTACATATACATATACAGTTGAATGTATAATGTTTTGCACCATTCCGCTCTTTAAATCTTTCATGGACCTATCTTAAACCCTTAATTTGATTTTAAACACTCCTGAACTATAAGCAAGATGAAAATTTATCTTCCATATATGAAAATAAACACTGCATGTCAGTGCCCATTCCACTAAAAGACATCATAATTCAATAAAGTCTTACAGTTAAGTTTTCTTTCCCATTTTCCTTCCTCCGTCACTAACAGGGGAAAAGGTCAGCAGAAAATCTAACAGTTACAACACCAGTATAGGTAAAGCAACAACAGCAACTTTACCCAAATTTGCTGAGAGGATAAGGGGAAAGAAATCAGGATAAAGAACATCCTCCTGAGTAACCTACATGCGTAACTGATTTCACACATTAATAGTGCAAGTTCTGAAGAACCTTCTAATCAATACAGTAGCTATTTTTCATTCCATAATTTTGTTGGTTGTTAAGAAACAAAGGACAACAGCAATTTCCAAACTCTCTACATACACATTTTCAATTGTTAAATCAACAGCTGTAGGAGGAGAAGTGATCAGTGATCCTAAGGAAAATAAACCATGTGAGAGGACAGAAAGTTCTGGTACACAGAGAAAACCCAAGGCTGCACATCCCTAAGAATTAGTAAGCATACCAGCAGAGTTATCAGGATCACTGTAAAAAACAAACAAACAAAAACCAAAACCAAACAACACCCCACGCCCCTCCAAAAAAAAAAAAACCAACCAAAAAAAACCCAACCAAAAAAACCCACCACAAACAAACAAAAAACCAACCAACCAAAACAACAACAAAAAAAAACCAACAGCCAACCACCAGGCAATAGTACTTTTATGTCTCGGATCTTTGCTTTCATAAGCTACAGACACCAAATGTAACTATCAAACTGTAAGCCAAAGCTCAGAACTAGGAACACAGGACTTAAAGCCAGATCTGAATGCTGCAGCTTACTTGAGTAAGAAGTACTTCTGAAGTGGCATAACAGATAGAAAGTCAGACACCAAAAACACCACGGCATTTTCTGAGAGCATATCAACAAAAAGATAAATGGAACTGCAACATTTTGTACTCTTCAGTTCCAAGCTGCTGCCAGTGGGAAATATATTCTCTCCTCACAGCTTTCGCTATTAGCAACAAGTGCACAAACTGTAAAGCAAGACACACTCCTGGTCATGTATTCATCTGCATGAAGATTTCATGAAAAAGAAAAAAGGAAATAAAAGAGGGGAAAAACTGTAGCTTACAAAACAATTGTTTCACACTGCAAAAATCTAAGCAGAATGCATTTAAGGAAACAAAACTATTTTGGCTTGCAGGGACATCTAGCGGCAAGTTTCACGATTTGCATTCCTGGTGACAACTGTGACACAAACTACAGTGACAGATTGCATTACTTCACAAGACCTCTCTCCTTGAAAATGTTAATAGTAACTTATAATATTTAACCTATTCACATTCTTACAGATAAAAAAATTTGGTTTTTCACCAAATCATAAAGTAATTCCTGGCAGTGAACTGTCAGTAGTTAACATTGTTTAAGGCTACAAATATCTTAAGTACATTACTAACAAGAATTTCTTCTCTGCTAATGGATTACAGTACTTGCTCATCGTCAATGAACAGACCTTCAATAATCTTCAAAATTACACAAGGCTACACCCATATTTTTGGAGAAATACTAGTTAAACTTTACCTCTTGAACGGATCTCCAAAAGAGGAAGAGAGAACCATAAAACATACTTCAAAGAAACTAAGACCGCATAATATCTAAAATTAATTCTCCACCTATACATTTGCCAGATTTTATTATATTACAGAACTGCAAGCTTTTACCAGTTGTAATGAATTCATACTATGAAATCGTAACACTCAAAGCACAGCCTCGTGAAAGTGACTCTTCAAACACTACCCCTTCTCATCCCTGCTTCAGAGTCTACAGTAAGACTAGATAATGAACTAATGAAAAAGTGTAATCCAATACAACAGCTCACTGTCACCAGGAATGGGAGGTTCTACTCCTCCCTTCTTCATCCCCATTCCTAGATTTGCCATTCAGACCATTCCATGAACTCATTTAACTCAAGAAGCCAACACACTTAAAGAAGCAGAAAACACTCCATAGTTTTTCTGTGAGGTCAGTGAGTCACACTAGCTCATGGAAAAACCCAACACGCTACATCATCAGTGAAAGTAGGCAGCTGGTACTGGCTAGCAGAAAGGAACAAAGAGCCAATAGGCAGGCGGAGGAGCAAGGCTTTCTCCTTTCAGGAGCCAAGCTCTCACATCAGCAGCTCAGATGTTCACAAAATTACAGCCTTGGACTAGATACCTAGCTTTTAGACAGATAAAGTTAAATGAAACAAATCCTACCTTAAATGACTATGCAACATACAAGATATCAGACTTCCTGTGAACATCAAGTGAATAAAAACCGAAACAAAATTATATATAATTTCATAAATAGGATAGCATACCTCTCATTACTTTAAGTCTATATTGTACTAATCAGCAACTTGCAATAGCCAAAGTACATTTAAAATATATATGGGGGGGGGGGGGGGGGGGAGGAGAAATCAAAGAGAAACATGAAAACCTTTATTATAGGAAGTTCTGTAGTCTGGATACTGCTCAGGTATCACTGTAGAGAATCCAGTGAAAATATACACTTAATACCTTCGCGCGCCAAAGTGCAGAAATTTTGGAGAACATCTGCATGACTTCTACGTTATAGAAGACAATGATCTCATTTAAACTACTATCACTTCTTTCACTGTTCAAAGTACAAATTCCAACAACAACTAAGCATACATTATTTCAGTGTCCATCTCTACACATGGCACACAGTATCAACCTTTCAGTTTTTGTCTTATACTAGAGATACGGTTAATTACTAGATGAAAAGCAACAAGGTTGTTTCTTAACTCAGGACTGAAATTCTTGCTTTAGCCACACACACAGCTAAGTCAAACTGACAGCAGATACTGATCAAAATGAAATTTTGTATGTGAGCTACAGTTCCTAAATCTATCTGTACTCATGAACAACTTGTCTACATATCCCACCTATATTTTCCACTGTTTTTTCCTGACAAGATACATTCAAACACACCTGAGAAACTTTTGCTCACTAGAATCTCATTCAAAATTTTACTCAGGCATACAGGTGGCTGCTTGTCACAAATAGTTCTACAGTCCACAACCAAAATTCTTATGAAAAATCACTTCATTTTCCTACTGAGAGACGTTCAGCCAGTGCATAGGTCTCATGTTAGTATATGTATCCTACATCTCTTGTAGACATAAATATCGTTATATGCACCTTACAGTATGTGAACAAAGAGTACATGAGAGGCAAAGCGAGCAGTGTAAGTCACCACAACATTTTTACTTTTAATTTTCCCATGACTTATGGATGTAGCAGCTTGATCCGAGGAACAACATTAATATGGGTGTCACACATGAAGAAGTGCAGAAAAATAATCAATACCCTCACACTGTACATGGCTGAAGTTCACTAGTGGAAAAGAAAGCATGCAAACGTAAACATTTGAAAGCCTGGCAACGAACGGACGCCTCCTATCCCTCACCTCCGCCGCCCCGAGATCGTGCTAGGTGATTCCCAAACCCACCAGCCCACGGAGGCCACCGAGGGCTGTTACCACCAGGCGGGACACGAGACAAAGACGATCGCCCTCTGGGACGGGTTGCCGACCTCTCTTCCCGGCTTTGCAGGTCTCTGCTCGATAACTAACGGCCCAAGGGAGAAGCGAGCGGGGCCCAAACAAAGGCCGAAGTGCCTCCCAGGTCGTACACCGCGAGGTGAAGCCCCAAGCAGGAAGGCCCCAGTCCGCCCGCCCGGTCGGCCTCCCCTCAGTGGTGCCCTTCTCCTCAAACCACGGCTCACTCAGCCGGCAGCGGCCGCCAACGGTTGGAGGAATTTAAAAATGGCGCCTCTCCTCCCGCCGGCACCGCCGCCCGCCGGGGTCCCGCGGGGCGCGGAGCATGCTGGGAGCGCGGAGCATGCTGGGAGCGCAGCGCCGGGGAAGGCCGAGGCGAGCGGAGGGAAGGGGAGGCGGGGCAGCGTTGCAGGGAAACGGGCTCGCGCGATCTCGTCGCCCGCCGTGCGCGTGCGCTGGCGGCCCTCCGCGGGCTTGCCCCGCCCCCAGACGCCTGGGAGCGCGCGGGGCGGTGCCGGGCGGCAGCCGTCGCTCCGCGTTTCCCTGGGGGTCCGGCTGTGTTGCAGTAACACCCCTCTGGTGAACGCAGTGTGTTTAAAATGCGGGCTTGTGTCACTGTGTAGCAGTTCTAAGCTTGTGCACCCATCTCCTGAAGTTCTGTGCTCGTCGTTGCAATTTCGGTTCAGAAGGAGAGAGGGAAACAACAGAGCTCGCAGCGCTGAGGGAAACAAAAGCGCCATCGCGTGCCCCGCCATAATTTCTGGCAATAGGTTATCTGAGCCCAGCTCTTCCTAGCTGAGGGAAAAAGTGTGCATTTTTGTGTTCAGCGGCAGCCGTTGACCCGTCGCTAACACCAAGCCGAATGCTCAGGCTTACGCAGCCACCTACACAGGAAAATACATTCACAGAATCACAGAATCGCCTAGGTTGGAAAAGACCTTGAAGATCATCGAGTCCAACCATCAGCTCAATACTGACAGTCCTGAACTACACCACATCCCTGAGCGCTGTGTCAACATGACTCTTGTTGATTCTTGTTACCTCCAGGGATGGGGACTCCACCACTGCCCTGGGCAGCCTGTTCCGGCACCCCTGGCAAGGGTTACTGCTTTCTGACAGAAATCAGCTTGTAACAGCAGCTGAAAAACTGTAAACGTGACCTTCCCGAAAGTGTCCTCAATTTCGCTCTGAAATCTCTATGCCTAAAGCAGGAGATTGATCATCCAGATTGGTATTGACGCTCCCCTAATAAGATTAACAATTCTTTAAGAAGGATTAAAATTCGCTTCGATTAGTATATTAGAAGGTGGGTGTTACTGATGACACGCACACCCCCAAGGAAAAAGGGGGAAACAAAAGCCAATTGTTAAATTTGCGGTAGTTTCATGCAGATCTGGAGATTACGATCACAGTTAGCTCCCCTAGAGGCGGCTGTAAACTCAGTTAATAAGAAGGTGTCTAAAACATATTACAGTCACTTCCATAGCTACCAGTGACAGGAGTTTAGGACTTACTTCTGGAAGTCTGACTGTGCAGACTGATGTTGCTGTACAGTGCTAACATGTATGTTGTGCTTGTCGTCAATACCTTTGCAATATTAGAAATGAAATATCAGCAGTATCCAACCTATACTAACAGATACCTTTACTGAAATAAGTAACATTACAACTTAAAAGTTCATCTTCCAAAATGAACTAAAATTTAATTTTGATACAAAACAGATTTTGATGAAGAAAAAAAAAAAAAAAAAAAAGCCATAGTTCTACATGGCTTTACAATTAAAAAGATCTTTTTAAAAAAGTATTATAAAGTTGCATGCCTGACGTTTGTTTTCTATATCAAATCTGCTCATTTTTAAATATTTTTTTTCACTATCAGCTGTGCAAATAATGCTAACTAAGGTCAAACAGAAGTCTTCCTCCTTTTTATAGCTTCATTAGCAGGAATGCTAGCACGGCCTAGATTCTTTATTTGGTTCTATTAGTGTCTGATCACATCAGGTTTATACAGCTATAATCTATTGGAAAACAGTTAATTTGCAGGAGAAACATGACATCAAGAATCTAGGTCACTCAGTGTGAGCTCCGTGGGGGTCACAGCAAAAAGTTACAAAAATCTAAAATGATTTAGGTAACTAAAATCAACAGACAGGGTTGGGTGTCTCTTGCCAGCTATTTTGTTGAATGGTGCAATTTTTGTGTAATCATTTCCAATGTGGATGACTCGAGATGATGGAAATCATGTTACTTTATTTTTGCCTTTTTTCAGGTTTTTCACATTGATCAAAAAAGGTTACTTTGTTTCCCTCCGAGGCCCACTGAGTCAGGTAATTCTTATTAATCACCTGATATCTAGCATTTTGGAAGTATGAGTGGTGATGATACTCTTCTTTGTCATAGTGACCATCTCCCTCCATGTCTCACAGCAATGCAAGAAGCAGTGCTGGAAACCTGCTCCTGCCTCTGCTTGCTTTAAAAACAGAGCTGCTGTGGTGACTCAGACGGGCTTGACCTGGGAATCCTGTAAAATACGAGGAAAGAGAGACACAAATCAAGAGACAAGATGGAGTTCAAGGGCACAAGGAGGAGATGGCTGAAGGAAGGAAGAATAGAAAGCAGGTGCATGGGGCTTATGGACACAGCAGAGAGAGAAGAGGGTTAATCAAGATATGAGCCTAGAGGGCAAGGGGGAGAAAAAGCTAGAAAATTAAGACTATAAATATTACAAGATAAATTAAAAAAGAAAAAAGAGAGAGAGAGAAGTAAATATGAAAAGAAACCATCCCGATGAGGAGAGAGGGGAAACACATATCGGGGTTTGGTTTTTTGTTTCCTCTTTGTTTATGTCAATTTCATTCTTTTAATTAAGTCAGTAGGAAGCAGATATAATACCTTTATAATATGCTGAATTATTCCAACAGCGGCAAATTACTCTTTTTGAAACATCTCCCGCAATACAAGGTTTTTTTGTAGAAATAGAAATTTATGCAGCTACAGATCTCAGTAGTTTATTTTACAAAAAAAGTAACGTCTCTTCAAGGTACACTAGTTAAATTCACTGTGGTGCTCAAATAGAAATGAAGAGATTTCATTTAGACACCTCAAGGTTTTTGGCTGACAGTATTAGAGATTATTTATGTCTCTTTAAATGTCATCTTATATTAGTTCTGGGTAGATCAGCATTTCACAGAGCAGCAAGGTTTATCCTCACACAAAGAAAGCGACATAAAAAGAGCTGTAAAATATGTAGGAAAATATTTCAATGCATTTTGCAGATACACTTTTTGGAGGAAGATGCTGATGGTCAGAAAATGATGAGCTTGAAGGCTCGTTTAGACTTCCTTGCCACCTCAGTTGAGCAAGCTGAAAATAGTTGCTAGATTAGATAAATCCTCAAGCTCCTGTAGCCCAGTGGCATATCTTCAGAGAAGGGTTTTGCTGTTATGCTCGCATGCTGCTGGTCATACCTGTAGTTTAATCCATGCTTAATTTATGTCACCTTGACCTGAATCCAGCCCAGCAGGATAGAGGCCAAGTGGGGAATTAGTGTTGGGAGCACAAGCTCTGTTCAGCCTCTGAGTCAGCAGAGCCTGAAAGCATCCAAATAGTTTCATTGTCTCATACAATTGCGGCAGAGATGTCTGTGACCAAGTAGTGTGCTATTTGCAGTGGAGAGTTAAAAACATACATTGTTGTGTGTAGCTTGCTTGAGAAAAATATTTTTGGCATTGCAAAATCAGGAGATGAAATTGCTTTTAAGTGCCATAGTGCCGTGAGAAGAGTCTTCCCTGGCTAAACTCAGAGGAGTTTTTACCATTGAGCTCAGTACGGTTGGAATGTAATTTTTAGCACACAGGATATCAATAGATACAAAACATGAGACTGTTTATGAAGCCATTACTCAGGGACATGTGTCGTATGGGACTGCCGATCACACAGGCATTGTGTTCTCTACTTTTCTGTTCAGCATTATGTACAGTAACTTGTGCTTATAAATGCTATCTTCTGCATCCTTACCCTTTAACCATGCAGCTGTGGGGAAAAGGGATGTTTCCCTCACCACTGTCAACTTACTAAAATGGTATTCAACAGAAAAATAGAGAGGGAATTTACTGGGCTACAAGAAATTGCTTCAATGCTTCTTTCAGCAGCTTAGCACTGGCCAGCTCCAAGCTTGTCCTAAGACGGAGGAGTTCAGCCTCTCTGCTTTAATTCTGTCTGAATCTGGTAGCCTGCACGTAAAAGGTAACACAGCATTGATCCACTGAGTAACTTCACAAAACTAATGAGTTGTCACCTAAGGCCACAGTCCAAACATGAACTGAGGAGGATACAGTAATCCTTTCAATTACATCAACTCTCTGCTAGTTGCCATGGGAGGCAGAACCTGCCGTCTGGTTGCTGTCTCTGCCACAGCAGCACAAGTAGAGTGATGGCACACATGCATTCAGGAAGCATTTATCACTCGGTTTAAACAGCAGTGCCGGTAGTGTCCAAACGAGCTAGCTCACAGAAGTTTTTGGTGCTGCAAAATGATTTGCAGTGTAGCAGCAGGTGGGGTCTTTGGTGCCTTCAGATGGTTTCTGGCACATTAGTACAACTTTGGTTCTCGGATGTATTGGGGGAACCCACACAAACTATTTTCAGTGTATGCTGCTGGTAAGGGTTATTTGTCTCATCCAGTGATTGCTGACACTGTAGAGTGACCACTGCTTGGCCATGAGTGACACTTCTCTTTCTGTGCTAAGTTAAACAGCACCATTGTATTTTCCTCTCTGCCTTTCTATTTTTCGGTGCTAAACCAATATGTTATATACTCCTCAAAGCCAGAGTTATGAACAACTGAGAGAACTGATGATGAGTGAGATGCCTTTTTTTCATGTCTGGTTTGTCAGTGTTGTTAGAGGTTATTCAGCCTGTGCCAGAAGTAGGCAAAAGTTGTCAGCGGTTGGGGGAAACCTGCTGTTTCTGGGTGGAGTTAGCCTTAATATAGACTGAGTTCCAGGCATCTGTGAAAATCAGCATGACAAGACCTTGGAAAGTCTGCAGGTGACATGGGAGCTGCTGTGTGCCATTTCCTTGAATAGAAGGAAATAGGAAGTACGGCACGAGTGCAAAGCAACATGCTGTTACCGCACTGTTTCTCCTCTGTTCTTGGTATAAAAATAATATCATTCCCAACGGCTGCCAGTGCCAACTGACAAGACCTCTGCTTTACGAAAAATAAATGCAAATGTTTTGCCTTATGTCACCTATGCTAACTATTAGGCATGTCAGTATTATATTTTTGGCACACATGACCAAGATTTCTGACAATAATGTACAAATTCAGCTTAGGTTTCTAATTCAGTGTTCCAAAAAAATAATCCAAAATGAGTCCAACTGCTTGGCACAATAACATCACGTTTGCATAGCATGTTTACACAAGCTCTGGAGAGAAGCAATGATGATCACTCATTTGATGTTTGCAGTTTTGCCATGTCGTAGCTATAAATACAATTTAAATTACCAGTTTTGGTCAAAACTGCAGCAGAGCAGAATGCTCAGTTTCATCAGTACTTTACAGCTGGAGCTTATGAATAACTTTGTCACTATCAATTGCGTAACTTTGGAACTGACAAAGAAAAACTGATAGGGGTTTGAATGATAAGACAGTAAGTTTAAGAAACAATGTTCATCATCAAATTTAAATATTTTTATTTTTAAAAATGTTAATGGCACCTTAGAGGCAGTCATGACTACACAACAAAATATACAAAAATTACATTTTTGTAGTTGCATCTTTCCACAGTGCTTCACAAAATGAAAATGGTATGAGAAATATTTTAGATCACACACTGAGACAATTAACTTTAGTCAATAAAAACAGACAATTTTTGGTACACCTTGATACTAGCAGACCCAGGTTCCTTGGGGAAAAAGGAAAGGTGGCTTTGTGCAAAACTTTCCAACAACAGTACAACTTAACTTACTATGCTAAACATACAGCAAATCGACCGTACAAGATATTTTGACTAGTCCTCATGCAGTCTTTATATACAGCATCATCTCAGTTTGCTTTTTCAGGGAAAATAAGCAATTCTATTAGTTAAAATTAAACTTTTCTTAGTCTTTTACTGCTGTAATGTAAAATGTCTGATTCTGCTGGTTTCTACTCAGCATGAGAGAGAGCATTCAAACTTCACCTGAAAATGAGCCTTTTATAATCTCTTGCATTTTATAGGGAGCAATATAATTAATTAAAGGCCATGTTCTGGCATGATGGCAATGAAAAAAGCAGATAAATATTTGCTTGATTAAAAAAGAGAATAAACTTGCCTGATTGCTTCTCCTAGATGGGCTTTCAGAAGTGATTAAATTCTGTTATCCAAATTAAAGGGTTTAATTACATTAATCTGTGTTTACCTTCTGTGGTACCACTGAATCCAGATGTAAAATGTCTATCACAGTGGAAAGGGACTTGGTTTCCCAAACTGGTTTCCAGACCACCCTAAGTGGGACCACAAGCTTCTGTCAGTTGGTTTTTGTTTTGTTTCCAAATAATCTCTTGTTCACCGATTAACTCCAGAAAGCACTACCTGTGATTATGCAGTTGACTTTGTATCAAACACAAGCCCGAACAGCATTTAAACAGCAGCATTCAAATTTAACTTCAAATACTGGAGTCCTTGTTTATGTTATTCAGTAGCTAATAATTAGCTTGTAACCCTTATGATTACACAACTGAAGCTTATGCTTACACTGCATTTGTCCAGCTGCAACTTCTAGTCAGTGGATCATGTATCTTTCCTCCAGCAAATTGCTTTCACCTATCAAATTTCTGTTCCTCAGAAAAGCAGTCACAATTGGTTCAAAGAAAACCATTGGCTTTTAAATATCCTTCATGTAGTGCAGATATGAGATCTCTGTGTGACGGTCCTGCAGCAGAGACACCACATAACACAAGCAGTTTGATATTAAATTAAAAAGCAGTCAGATTTGATAGTGCTTCTCTAAGAATTCAGTAGACATCACAGGAGCGCAGCAAAATGAGAAGCTGCAAGAATGCATAGAACGTAAAGCAGAAAGGAGAAGGAATTTAAACTGGGTCTCCTTCAGTGCTCTCAGTAACTAATTGGATGTTCAGCAATAATGGAGTTAAAGTTGAAGCTAGTGGAAGGATTCATTATACAAGTTTTAGGAGGAACCTAATTTAGACCTGAATGCTGAAGTGGGAGAGATCAGGGAGACTGTGCTAACCTTCATTAAAACCTACATCTCCAGAAACCTCTGAGCAAAGAACTGCCAAAAGCCTATAGAACAGGTATTAACGGCTAACTGAAGGGCTTTTCAGTGGGAGAACTGCTGTCAAAGTGAACTGAAATAACTGACTACCAGGCAGCACCAAGCAGGAAAGACACTGGCAACTTTTTGTTGAGTGGGAGTGTTTTAGAGGCTCATGATGAGTAAGTGTAAGGAGTATACAAAGAATGTCTCATGTGCTGTAGGAGAACATAAAAGCAAACGGTATCCTGACAGAACATGGTTAATTGAGTGAGTAGCTGAACAAAGTTCTCATTAAGAGAGGCCTTGCAGCTGTTTGGGATGACCTAGGCATACTTTCACAGCAAGCAGAGCTCTGACTGCAGGCCAGCTACCTACATTTGTATAGTTCCAGCCTAAGTGGTGAAAGTGCTGAAGCTACCCCATCATTCTGCAGGGAGGCTGCCTAGAGCACAGTTTTAGGGGCAGCTAATGATTCACTACAGCAAGAAAAAAAAAAAGGCGCATCTCCCTTTTTGTCCCTGCCTTTTCATCAGCTCTTTAAATCTCTAGCTGTGGAGAACTATCCACCTCTTTCACTACATTTTATTTCCAGCGTAGTGAGCTAACATGGCACATGGAAGACTGCAACACACACCAGTGCCAGCACAAGGTAAGAAATGGGAGGGTGAAGGCAGGAGGGGAGATCTACCTCCCCTTTGGGTGGCCTTCCACTTGGCACAGCTCCTGGCACTGCAGCCGTTTCACCCAAAAGCAGCCTTTTGCCCTTCACATTTATTTATTTATTTATTTTAAACTTCTTGATTTGCATCACATCCTTGAGTGATTTAAATCCAGCATGGAAAACAACCTTGAGAAGTGCTGTGCCCATTTACCAATTAGGGTTGTTTTAATTTGCATGAGTTATATTATGCAGCCTTCAGAGTTATTTTGTGTCCTCTGCCAGATATAAAGCCAATATGAAAACCCAAGACCCTTCTGTTTTGAATTTGGACCCTGTCAGATTTTATCAAGACAGTGAACAATCTTTCACAGGCCCATTGATTTTATGTCCTACCCTCATTTTGCACAGAAGTCAACTTCCAGGATTGGAATAGGATGCTGTTGGAGCAGGAGCCTTCGCATCCCCAAGTCGTACCATACCCACTTCCTTTGCTCTAAGAAAAATGACCAACCTTTTTCCTGCCTGACCTTGAGACTACCTGACATAACATTTTAAGCTATATACAGTAGAACTGGGAGGATTATCTCTTAACCATGCAGAAGGCAAAGGAGGTTTTTCTGCTATAAAAATTAACATGTGGTATCTCTCTTGCACATGTACCCTTCTGACCCCATTTGACAAAATGCTGGACAGTGTTTTCTCAAAGTGGCCAAACACAAAGGTGGCTGTGCACACACTGAACAGAAGAATGGAGATTATTATAAAGATTGCAAGAAAACAGCATGAAGAGTCACAGCTTTCTGAGGATCAGTAACAGGACTCTTGTTTTATTGTAACAGATGTATAAGCTTGTGGCCTACGGAAATAGAGGGAATAAAAAAAATGTCATAGGGCTGATCAGAAAACAGGTGGTGGAATTTAGGAAAAGACTTCAGAAAGGAAGGGACTCCAAATAGAAGTACACTCATTGGCTAAAGAAATGGAAAGTACAGACTATGAAAAGACATGATATGCCTTTTCAAAAATGAAGATAGGAACAAACTATATTAAAACAGTGGAAAAGACCAAGAAGATCTCACGGCACATCAAAAGGGCATAAAAACAAACCAAGGGAAACCCCTTCTTGTGATGTAAAGGCCAGGAAAGAGCTACTTCTTTTTTCCTTTTAATCTTTTTAACACTGTGGAAAGGTCTTAACTGTGAAGATTTATGAACTGCTGGTGGAAGCAATCTCCTTGGTTTGTGAGCTGGCTGTAAAAGGAAGCCAAGTGCAGGTACTTGGCAGGTGGGGGTGAGGGCCTGTTGCAATGCATACATACAGTGCACAAGTGGCTTAAGAAACATGAGAAGAAAGGTCTTTCTGAACTGAACTGCAGCAGGAGCACATGCAACAACTAAGACAGGGAAGTTTCATATGTAGCACAGTACCTCTTTCCTTCTTCAGGGGATATCATGAATACAGAGGTAAAGGCAAAGGGGAAAAAAATAATTAAGGAAAAAGAAGAATGTATCTATATAATTCTTCCTGCCATAGCCAGGGACCAACCAATTGGAAAGTTTGTTTGGGCTTTATAAAGGCATATTCCTCTCAGCAGGACTTTTGCTTTCCACTCCACCTTTCTCTGAAGATTAGGCAGGGCTGGGTTGGGATAACATGGGTGTGCCTGATCTGATCTATTTCCGGTGCTTGCGAGCCAGCACAATCCTTCCTGATTTCTCTGTTCAAAGATGTAGCACATACAAAGAATTCTTTAATGGTTTTTAAAGTATTTTAATTGAATTTTCTAAATGCTGAGTCATATAATTATTTATGCAGTTAATTCTGTCCTTCCTTCCGTCCCTGAAGCCACAAAAAGTTAACTGTATTCACTGTTAATACTATCGTGGTAAAATGTCAAAGTTCCTCCCCTGCCTCTCCTCCCCGACTCCCTTTCCTCAGAATAAGGATTTCTGAATTTCTACACCAACTATTGCACTTGATTAAAAACAAATATACACATCAAGTAATCCTCTTCTCCTCCCTCCCCAACCCCCCCGCCCCATAAAATCAG
This sequence comes from Podargus strigoides, assembly GCA_028020825.1. Taxonomy (NCBI): domain Eukaryota; kingdom Metazoa; phylum Chordata; class Aves; order Caprimulgiformes; family Podargidae; genus Podargus; species Podargus strigoides. The sequence continues at coordinate 121,602,612 of CM051663.1, read as the reverse complement.
CATAACAAATACTGCAACTGAAAAGATAATCTGTCATAACAATTATTTTCAAACTAAGCAATGCTGACACCAAATAACTAGAGACACTGTCTTTTTTAATTATTATTTATTTAATGGGAGAGTAGAGAAGAATTCTGGTTGTGGTGATTTGGGTTTTTGGGGGGGGGCAGGGTTTGGTTTTGTTTTTGTTTTTTTTAAGTAAAGATCTTGTTTTACATCATGGCAGAAAGCCAAGCAGATTTCAGGGAAATCTTTTTGCAGCTCTTAAGTCAAGCAAAATAAATTCCAGTAAGAGAACAAACCCAAACCTGTCTCCTAGTAGTGGGACTGTATGCTAATACATTATATTCAGGAATGTTTCTCAAGAGAGTCTGCACAGTGTTTGTACATTTATCGAAGTTTAACTCCCAGCTCCCCTCATGCTTCTTCCACATTCCTTAATCTGACACAAGAAAGAAATAAAACTGTACCCAGAGTCCCACCATCTATATGCTTTGCATGCAATTAAAGCACCCCAACAATTCAGTGCTAATAAATGCTAACCTATATGTTGCCTTTCTGTGTACTCCTTTCCCCTTTCAGGTTGCAGGGCTTGAAGCAAGCGAGTGCTTTGGTCTGCATGACAACATACCCACCAGTTACTTGCTTCTTTACTCCTTTACCAAGTGGCCTGGAGAGCTTGTAATTCAATTCACTTCATCTTTGGAAGCCCTCTGCCACATTTTTGTGTTTCCTGAGTGTGATAAGGAACACTGCCAGGATAGAACAACCACTAACTGTAGTCAATAGTCATCACTGGTCTAATTCACAAACAATAAACTCTCTGTGCAAAGGGTAACTAGCAGAAGCATCAAGTTTTCTGGTCCTTAAAACTAGAAACCCCATATAAAAATACCCGTTAATCTAGAATCAAGAATTATTAATAAATACGACTGTATAATTTGGCTTATCATTTTAATTGGATTCAGAGAGAAAATTAACTTAGTCTAACAGGGCTGATACACATTCTGGTGCACTCCCTCCTGATCACACCTGACATCTGCAGTTGCTTGGATCCCTCCCAGAGCATCACACCATGGGTTTGCAAAGTGGAAAACCCATTGGATTAAGGCAGAAGAGTGACATAAGTGAGCAGTTCATCGCAGACACAGTCAATTAGGCATGATCTGATTGAACAGGCAACTGACTGCCAACAAGTATGCATTTATGTATTTACATCTTAAAGTCCAAGAGTCTTCGTATCCTTCTTCATCCAGTCTGTACATTTAAAATGACCAAAAATAACTTGTATACATACAGCACTTAAACAGAGAGGGGAAGGAAAAAAAAAAAAAAGCCCACACCAAAAAGAAAGCAGCCAGACCAGCAGCTTCATCTGGGTATAATCATCCTTTCTATGGCACAGATAATGTGATCCCAGTTTTTACAAAATATTGCCAGCAGTGTCACTGCGAAAAAAGTGCAAATGATATGAAAACGGCTCTTCATCATAGGAGCAATGAACTTTGCAATAGTAGAAACGCACACTAAGATGACAGTCATGAAGGCCAGGATAACATTTATACATTTCCCCAGGAGCACTTTGGCATTAACCGTTTCAGACTGCTGTGCTTGCTGTTCCTGCTGATGGAGCTCCAGCTTGGACACCCGGGTCTGGCACGATTCCAAGGCTTCCTGGAGAAACAAAACAAGAATTAGGACAGCTGTGTTTCCATACACTCCTTTTCCCATTTTAGCTGCAGAGCCATCCATCAGCTAGATCAGAAGTATAATTTATTATAGACTCCTAAAACTTGAACGAACCACCAGCTCTTTTAAAAATAAATGCACATATACATCTGCATGTGTGTATCCCTGCCTGCTCAGGCAAAACCAAGTCTGACTACACTGTCCAAAATGTAGTTTTTACATTTTTCATGCTTGAGAAAAAGTATCGTAACTCTAATGTTCACAACAGATGTTTCCTGCATATACTGATGAGAAAGTACTGGGAAAGCTGTTGCCATGGCAACTTTCACTGCATTAAAACAGCATCAAAGTTACGTTTCTTTGTATACGCTTTAGAAAACATTAGGGTAGTACAGGCTTGCTGTGACACTAGTTAAATTACTTTGCAACGTGTACCATTTGATTTACACCACTTCTCTGGTCTACCTTACTTTTTCCTCTCAAAGCCACCCATCGTACAGTGCTGGGATTGAGTCCCCAGTAAGAGATTGCCTTCTTCCTCTGTCAGTGGGAAGGCTCATTAATCCAGACCCCAAGTGGGCAGTGGAGACAGTGGAGAAATATGTGCTCATGCTTTTATGGGATTCTATCTCACACATGATACATTCTGCTTCACATTTTGTTCTAAAGAAAGCAGACCTTGCTCTTCTGCTTAAGTGTGGACTAAAAATGGTCTTGGAGTAAAATGGTTCCTGAGTCACTAACACCACACGTAAGCCCTCTCAAAGTGAAGCACGGAAAAATTTCCAACTGCTCCATTTACTTGCCAAAATGCTACTTTTTGCTCGAGTTGGGACTTGGGCATCACTATGTAACACGGTGCAAGGGTATAATTTAGTAAGAACAATCAACTTGACATAACCTGTTACCACTGTGTAAAAGGGAAAAACTACGCTCCAGCTTCACTACTTCCTTCCCCACTCTCCAACTGCAAACACTTTCCTTGCACTTCAACCCAATCCTCCATGTGAAAACAAACAAACAGAACCCCTGCACACAGAGTTCTTGGCTTGCTTTGGCTGGGTCAGTTCTCCGTTGTTTAAGCAAGTTGAACTGGCTTACTGTGTGACCAGCCAGGCACCAAAGTCAGCGCCAAGCACATGGCAGAGCACCTTACAAAAGGATGCTTCCTTTCACTGTGCTAGGAATTGGTAATAAAACAGGAGATGGTTCTCAATGGATGGCATAAAGTTCCTTAGCATTTGTGCACGTTCTCCACTACACAACTAGGAACTTTGCTGGTCCTTCTTCCACTCTGACCTTAAGTTAATTTCAAATCATCTCATGCTGCTTTAGAGAAAGTCCAGCTGTAAAAGTCTGACACCCGCAGCTCTGTACTGACAAGCTGAGCAAGTGTTTTAAAAATGATCTGCCCTTCCCTTAGGGACAGAGTGCTCTGAAGTTAGGTTGTTACTTAAAATACCCACAATTTAAATGCTTTCATCCTATTTAAGCTTCTTTGCCAAACACTCAAGGAGACAGGTTTAAACAGGCCCAATTGTACTGAGATAAAAGAAACAAGGCTGTATCAATGTAGCACTTCAATTAGTTTTAAAAGTCTCTGACACCCCTTTGGGGTTCTGCGAATGAGTTAACGAACATTTCGGAGCCCTTCCACTGGAGAACTCCAGTCTTGTTCAGTTTTTACATCCTCAAGATGCCTTCACAGAAAGGAGTCCTGCACAAGAAACCTCTTCTTTAAACCTACAAAGGAACCTATGCAATGCAATTCAGTACCATCCCTTTCCCACTCTGTTCCCAGGGAAAGAGGGTGATCATCCTGCTGCCTCCATGCTCTACATTTAGAAATGTATACACGCTTGTACAGCACAGGGTGGTGTTTTTTGTTTTACCATCTGAGCTAATACGAAGACAGTCTGAGCATTCCTCAGTTGTTAGTCAATTTAAACCCAAGGTGAGGCAAAACAGTGTTTTCACCATTTTTCACCGCTTGCTCAGACTTTGGGTAGAAATATTATGCATTATATGAATGCTTACATTGTATATAAATATTCAAGTATGTACTTACATGCTGGCAGGACAAATTTGTAGAAATTATTACTAGCTTTTGATTGAAGCCAGACCTGACTACAAGTCATCACTGAGGTGAACATACCCTACAGGTTTGATTCTAGGGGCCGTTCTGACCATGGATTAAAAATCTTACATTATAACTGGCAAATTGACAAGTCTATTTATCAATTAGCGCTCTTACTTTTTACCTTAAACTCAATTTATAATAAACTTTGCCAGTGATACAACTACCTCTTGTCGAAAGTCTGAGTAAGAAGTTTGTGTTAGAACATTGTCAGAAGTGGCATTTTACACAATACAAGGAGACTCAACCCCTTCCTTCTCTGGTACAAGGAATTATAACAGGCCATTTTTCATCCACACGTCTGCCTAGGCTGTATCATCAGTTCCAGCAGATAAAATTCTGGAACAATTTTGAAACATTGGAAACTATCACAGATTCCAGCATTTTCATCTTAAAACATGGGCTTAAATCTTTCCCCAGATGCCTTACATACAGAGGTGTAGAAAGATGAAAGTGTTTTACAGTACAAGATTTCTACAAAATGTTAGAAATTTATGATAAGGAAAAAAAAGAAAAAAGTACCTGAACATCTCGAGATCGCTCATACGCCTGGTAGGCCACTTTCTCCTCTATGCTGGCTAGCTCTTGTTTCAAGTTTGCTGTCTCATGTTGATGAAGATCAGTGAGGTCATTTAACTGGTCTTCCAATCTTTCGTATCTTATCAGGAAAAAAGGTCTACATTTAGTGCTTTCATTCAAGTAATGCTAAATCATGAAAACAATTACACATTTTATAAGGTAACTTCTCAGTGTACTATGGACTCCTCTCACTAGCAATTACAGAGCACATAGAGAAATCAGTAAAAACTTTGGAAACTCTCCATAAGCATTTGCTCAGCAAACTGAAAGCCTTTTCTCAGTGTCCCCTGCTGGCAGTTGGTGTTAAAAAGTAAATATTTGTACATCATTGGCAAATTATAAGAACGATAAACAGTGGCTAAGGGTATCCAACTCACCCTTTTCTGTTTCTCACTGTTCATTTAGACAAGAAGATATGGTTTCATAAGTAAGCTTGAGCCAGTTAACAGCTCACCAGTAATGAAAGAAATATGTTCCCTGGATCCCCTCTCAAACAGAACTGCACGGTCCTGCCATTCACATACAGCCTGTTCTGGCATGTCTCTGCATGGTAAGCCATTGCAACTAAACCAATGGAAAACTAAGATTTTTTTTGTTGAGTTCATAACTTGGTTTAACACACAAACAGGCGAACACTGCAGTCAGCACAAATATGATGGAGGCAAAATTGTCTAGCTGTGGAAATGGTAGCAGGAGCTGTCAGAAAAGGCTGCTCTGCCTTGTCTTGAAACCAAGTCCTGAGTACAGCAGGTGATTTGCTCCGTTTTTTCCTCCCTCCATGTTACCACTTGATATCCACCCTTCTCTTGTATTACAAGAAGTGTAAACAAGGGGAACATTAAATACTGCAATTCATACTGAGTTTTTGCCCATTAGTTTAGTAATGACTTCAAGAACCAACACTTTAACAAGTGACACGACAAATGGGATATAGGTACAGCAGGTGCAAGCCCTCTGTAGAATGTGTCTCAGTTCCTACAGTGGATAATAAAGGAATTAACTGCCAAGTAACCAATGCAAAAAGTTGTGATACAGCACTTAAATTACATTTCACAGCCCAGTGTTACACCAGGGTACAAAGTGACACTGCATCCACAAGACAGCAATGTGTCTGTACCTTGGACAAAGTACTCTGGACAAAAAGGTGTATTTATCAGCTGTAAATCAGCTCTGCTACACCATAGACCAATCAGCATTTTCAAGTCACAATAGATCAGAATTCTTCCACCAGTTATAAAACAATTGGCATCTCCTATAGGTAGTATTGTATTCACATAATAAAATATGCCAGTAAGATATCAGATGAGGAAAGTTTCTGACAAGCCTTCAACAAAAGGCAAAGAACTGCCACATCATTTGGTAGGAAATATTAATGTTCTACATGTATTTTCAGTTATTGGAGGGAGTGGAATATTTTGGTAGCAGATATTGATTGAAATTATTTTTTTCCTTTTGCTTCTGAAATCTCACACACACAAGCACAGCCCCACATTTACACTTTTCAGACAGCTTCTATACCCATTCAAAAGTCATTTCAAGAGAACAGTTGAAAAAAAATACCTATATCTTTCCTCTTGTAACATTTGAGAAATAAAGCCATAGTCTCTTTTAAATTGTGCTTTTAAATTCTCAATATCATCAGCTAATTGTGACTGCGTCTCCTTGATTTCCCTTAGTTCCTCCAAAATCACAGAAAGCTTTCCTTGGCTGCCGAGGGTACTTGCCACAGCAGGACCAAAGGAAGTATTCCCGTTGCTGTCTGCTGAGCCAGAGGTCCCACTTGAGCATTCATCATCACTAACATACTTTGGTTTGGCAACAATGGTAGCACTGCCCCCATATGTTCTAGAACTTGTTTCTGGCCGAAATTCATCCAAGGTATTTTTGAGATGCGCAATGTTGTCTGCACTACCAAATTTATTTCGGATCAGGTTTGCAAACTCTCTAGACTTGCTGAAAACAAAGACAGGTGGTGTCAAGGATACACCTGGCACACCCGACTTGCTGCTCTCTGTTCCATGCCCAGGGGTACGAAGCTTTCCATGCTGAATATCTTTCAAGTTATCTTTGGAAGTATCCTTAGCACTTTTGGAAGATCCATTTTGTTCAATATCCTTGAGCTTTTTATGATACTGTTCCAATTTTTTCTGCAGCTGAGCAATGGAATGGGCAGATTTCTGGTTCTTCTTCTCAAAGACTTGTTTAATGCGCCCAGCCTGTTGCTTGTCTGCACTGTTTACCAGTTTCAAATACTCAGCCACATTTCCATCTCGAGCTGTTTGTTCGACTTTGATTTGTTCTGTAACCTTGAGGATTTTCTGTTTCAAGCTATCTGCACTGAGTTTGACTTTGTGAAACTCTAGGACCCCATCTGGTACATCAAAGTTCAGGTTGGTGTCAGAGCCTCCACGGCGAATGTTAAGTGGTAAACTCAGGGTATTCATGTCATGTCTTTCCACCTGAGGAGAGAGAAAAGACATAAAGGGAATCTGAATTTTACTTTTTTTAATCCAACTTTCAGTTTCCTTTTCTGCATGTAATTATAACAAGTACATAATATAAAGTAGTTTATAGTAGGAAAACAGAAATTTCCTCATATAAAGTCAATGCCACAGGGGAGGCATGAGACAAGAATGACCAAACCAGAATAGCTTCATCCCTATTAGCGTCTCATGCTAACCTCTGAGGCAAAGAAGGTACATTTCATTAAAGCCGCCACAACATCATATCTATAGAGACTGCTTAACAAATGCTCTAGCCATAATGGGTTTTCAGAGCTTTAAGACCAGAGGGAACTAATGCAATTGCTCAGGCAAGATCATTGCAGAGACAAGGTAGAAGCCGTATTAAAGTATCTTTTAAAGAAGCATTTGTGAAAGGCTTTAACTACACTTTGCTTCAAAATGCCATCTTATGTTTAAAGTTTGATTTCCAACTACAGTATTTATTACTGTCTATAATACTGAAGCTCTTGCAGGAAGACCTATGCAAGCATACGTGTCCAGTAATCACCATTCAATCTTTCCCTTGATTAAAAACATAAAAACATCATTAAGCATTGCTCCAAGGCTTGTTTTCTCATCAGCTAGATTAGAAGTTTTGGTGGCTCTCCTTAAAATTCTTTCCAGTATTCTTGTATTCCCCTTAAAATACAGGCTCAGGAACCAGGCATGGTGTACTGCTGTTAATGACATATTGTCCTGGTTCGGCTGGGATGGGGTTAATTTTCCCCAGCAGTTGGAGGGAGCTACAGCCGGGCTGTTCCATCCCATGCTCAGGTCATGTCCCGGTGTCCAGGCACGGGCAGTGCAGGGGCGGCTTTTGTCTGGGTCCGTACCTCGTGCTGTGTCCGTGCGGTACAGCTCTTGTTCTGTACATCATTATCACTGTTGTTATTGTTCAGTCTGTTGTTGTTACACTGTTGTATTAAATCTTCCTTATCTCAGCCCCGGGATTTGCATTTTAGTCCCGTCCCCGTCCGAGGTTGGGGGAGGGGCAGTGGCAACGTGGTCTCAGGTCCCGGCAGGGTCTAAACCACCACACATGTGTAACTCATGGATTGATCAGGAGAACTATTCTCACCCTGTGTCTATCATGATGGGTTAAAAACACAGGGGGTAATACAGCCATAAAACTGACGCTGTATCTGACCATCTCAGAGACAAGATCATCTCTACTCCTTTATATTCTTATCCTTACATTACTGAGGATTACAGTACTTTTGCTACTGCACTTCTCAGGGTGCAAACCAGCTAACATAAAAGTTCACATTCACTAACCTCTAAGAAAAGTGGACTTTTGAAAAATGTAAACTGCAGAGTTCTGGAGCTGACAGTTTCTTCTGGAAAATAATGGTTAATGGTGACATTTAAACTTAGACTGTTCCAAGGATTAAACCAGTGCTGTGGCTCTGCACTTCACCAGTTTGTTAAAAATAACTGATACTGAGCCATACGCTTGATTATTAAAAAGACATCCAACTAATTTTTGTAAGTATAAAAAATTGTATATGATTTAATATCAGTCATATATGCTTCAGAGAAAATCCACTTTATTGATGAGATCTCATTTTAGCATTTGCACATGACACACATGGATAGCATGCTATGGATGACACCTAATTTAAAGAGTGACAAAAATCACAAGTGTCAAAACTAACTTCCATTTTTATTAATTTTTTTTAAATTGAATGAGTTGTAGAAATATAACTAATAGGGGGAAAAATAGCTTTTACAGTGATATTATGAGTGATAACACTCATATTATGAGTGATAACATAATACTGTTGTGGTAACATTTAATATAAGCAAAAATAGTTTGACATAGGATACCTGTATCTTTCCAAAGGCTCATACAGCAACAAAAAGCAGTCAAGGCAAATAGCTGAAAAGCTTAGATACTAGATCTGTACACCCCATATTGCAAATATTTCTTCAAATGGATTTACTGGGTCTGGACAAACCCAGTAAAGATAAAAAGCTCAGAATAAAACAACAGTTTCCAGAAACAACCCAAGACATTTCTGAATAAACTCTGGCACAAAATTATACTGTAATAAATCATCAAATTGCATGTACACACAAGACAGAACTATCACTGACGTCACTCAGGACAAGCTGTACATACTTCCAAGAAGGGGTAGATCTATCTCGAACCTTTACACAGCATTAAGTGTTTACTTCCTTAGTACAAAATAGTCTAAAAATATATTGTAATAATTGGATACAAGCCCAAACCAGATCCCTAATCCCTTATGTCCTCTCCCTCACTGGAGTCTAGCGGTCAGCAAGGTCTGTCATCACCATGCACCCCCTGCCTTCCTGGATCTTCAAGGTCACAACATCAATAGAGATAAAAAGAACAATAGCATCGAGGGAATACATCTGCTGAAAGCTGCATTGCTTTTGGAGTTGAGGAAATCAAACAGAATGTGGCAAATCTACTTCTGAAATGAGTAAAACTAATTGTAAGGTCAGTTTAAATTCCGTGAAGTTTAGAACAAAATTGCGTCTAAATTCTCAGTAGTTTTTTAGCTCACTGGACTGAGAGCTTACCAGGAGTACAGAAGAGTCATATCCAAGACATTCCTCTACCTGATTGTATTTGGCCAAAATGGCAGTTGTCCTCTTGTCATCATAATGCAAGGCTGGGTCAAGCCACAGAGCTTCTTGAAACTTTCTCTTGATGTAATAAACCTTTTTGTTGGTGGGGCGGGGTTTTTGTCTTTTGTGGTTGTTTGGGGGTTTTTTGTTGGTTGGTGGATTTTTTTTGTGTGTGGCGGGGGGGGGTGGTTTGCAGGGGAGAACATTTGGTTTTGGGAGTTGTTTTTGCTTTGTTTTAAATCAGAAGCAAGCAGACACTCGAGGACCCAGGTATCTCTAGACAAGTGGTCTGTCACCTGTCTTCTACCTTGATGATGTAGAACAGTTTGGCAAAGATCCATTTGTGACTGCTTTATAGCTCAATGCTAATGTTACCCCAAGACACCAGAGGTCCAACTTCAAATCCTATATCAAACCCTATCCCAAGGCCTCCTTGCTGCAACAGTCTCATCTTGAGATGAGAATTACTCTCTGTGTACCTTCATGAAGCACTGAAACGTAGCTTGCACTTCCTGCTTTATCGAATGCCCAGTTCTTTATACTGAGCAGAAGACTGTCAGTAGGAGTCTGAGATGCTCCTCATCCCCACAGAGACTGGCGTACTCTCCTGTGATGTGGGCTGAAATCCTCCCACATACAGGAGACTGAATGCACACCCCCCCCTCCAAAGTACAGGAGTGCTCTTCCAGCTATGCTATGGGAAGAGATGATGAATGCCATCCATGCCATTGTTCTTTCTGTGACTCTCAGGTCATTCGCACCTGACAAAGGCACCAAACTTAACAATAAAGTTGACAGATTGATTTGGTTTTTAAGGTTTTCCTTGTAGCTGCCAAAAGAAAACAGACTAACAAAAATATATACAGAGTAGTGGCCCCAATGGCCAAAACAACCTGTCCAGGACCAGACATATTTCTGTGAGAAGCACTTAAAGGAAAAAGAATGGGATCATCATAGATCTCTCCCATCACAATAACAATTAATAGGGAGCTGGGGATTAGCAAGAGATGAGAGGAAGCATTCCCAAAACAAGTGGGAAGGGAAGACAATTTGCACATAGTTACTAGGATAGGGATAGGTGACCTTAGCTTGAAAGAAGAAATCTGGGGCTTGCAGAGACCACCGCATTTTAAGGAGCAGTTCACATATGCACTTTGCTATGACCCAGTTGAGAACTAACCGTAATGCCTGTGCTGATAAAAGACTAGCTGTAAAGAACAGTGATTTAGGAGTGCAGCTCCTTGCCTGCATCAGAGCCAGACACTGCAGATGACTAGACAGCTACCTCTCAGAGGTAAAGCAACTTCATTCTGCCTCAACCTTCCTTTTTCCAAGACGCCAAGCAGATCCCTGGCTGCATGGCCAAACTGTTCATGCAGCCCATCCCAAGCCAAAGTCCAGAGCTTCAAAACAGATAGCAGAATAACTGCTTGATGCAGTGAACACAGGCACACTGCTAGGAACCCTTCATTACACATGATTGGCAGGTATACTTCCCATCTTAAATGGCAAGTGGAGGGCTGGGCAAAAACCTGTCATTCATAAAGAAGTATTCAGAGCACAGTAGTGCTTTGAAAACCCAATCACAGAAGCAAGGATAGGGATTTTATTGGAATCACAATGATCCACATGTTTCCTCATTTACCATTTGCAAAAGCAACCCAAAGCTCAGATTTGCAGGCGATGCTAACAATGAGCTCAGAGCACAAAAGGACTCATGTGCCCATAGGTGAGATTGTTGGAAAGGGGTCCCATATAGACAGGAACTGCTGAACAGGTGAGAACATCATGCTTAACAGCCTATGTAGATTGGCTACTATATACTCTGGTTGCAAAATGCAAAGCAGAAGGTTATTTCTTCCCCAAAGATCCTGGATGGGATCCATTTGGGAGAAATAAATCATAGAGAATATGCAGCCCACCCTGAAGCCTCAAGCACACATCTCATGGCTACTCAGATGAATTACTTCCTCTGTTCCCCTGACTAGGTCAATAGCTCTCCACCACCAAGTTAGAGCTCAGCCACCTATGTTTAGGTGTCAAACTGAATTATGTTGTTTATTTCATAGATTTCTTTTATACACTTCTAAAAAGTGGTGGAAAGAAGCACAGAGAAAAAGCATTTGCAAGACAGTCATTGACTGCATATACACATCAAGCTCCAGAAAGCACGCATCTTTGGGTTGCCTCACTAACAGAAGCAAACCACAAAGACAAAGTGATCTACTTATTCAAGTAGGCTCAGTTTAAAGGTTTTTGTCTTTTCCTTTTCCCAAACAGCTTCAAGCTGTTGATGACAATTATGATGACAATTTAAGCCTATCTTGCAAGACTTTTAGAAGGATACCTGATTAGTGCTTAGAAAAAGAATCCCATAAGAAACATACAAGATAGGATTAAGGGAGCTTTAAAGCTTTTAAATTTAGCAATAGCAGTAAAAATAACCAGGAATAATTGTATTTATAGAATCATAGAATCATTTAGGTTGGAAAAGATCTTTAAGATCATCAAGTCCAACTGCTAACCTAGCACTACCAACTCCACCACTAAACCATGTCCCTCAGCACACCTACACATCTCACCTCCAGGGATAGTGACTCCACTGCTCTGGGCAGCCTGTTCCAGTGCCTGACAACCCTTTCAGTGAAGAAATGTTTTCTAATATCCAATCAAAACCTTCCCTGACGCAACCTGAGGCCATTACCCCTCACCCTATCACTTGCTACTTTGGGAAAGACACTGACACCCACCTCACTAAAACCCCCGTTCAGGTAGTTGCAGAAAGCAATAAGGTCTCCCTGAGACCTTTTCTCTGGGCTAAAGAACCCCAGTTCCCTCAGCTGCTCCTCATAAGACTTGTGCTCCAGACCCTTCACCAGCTTCGTTGCCCTTCTTTGGACACACTCCAGCAGCTCAGTGTGCTTGTAGTGAGGGGCCCAAAACTGAACACAGTATTTGAGCTGCAGCCTCACCAGTGCCGAGTACAGATGAACAATCACCTCCCTACTCCTGCTGGTCACACCATTTCTGATACAGGCCAGGATGCTGTTGGCCTTCTTGTCTACCTGGGCACATTGTTGGCTCATATTCAGCTGGTTGTCAACCAGCTTCCCCAGGTCCCTTTCTGCCAGACAGCTTTCCAGCCATTCCTTCCCAAGCCCGTACTGTTGCATGGGGTTCTTGTGACCCAAGTGCAGTACCCAACACAGAAGACTGTTCTTTTACCATCAACAGTTCCTCTGTCACCTATCAAAAAGGCAAACGCTAAAGCTGTAAAATGTCTCACTAACACATTAGGAATTTATTCCAGGTGGCAGTCAAAGATAATCCCAGACACCCTTTGGCAGGTATCTGCACTTCAATATTCAAAGTCTGGGGAGCTTCAAGGCCATTTCATGAGCAAGGCATCATACAGAGGCAGACTAGCCTGTAGAGCTTTGGACACTTTTGAAAGTTTTCCCCATTATGCCAACATGGTCTGGTAGTTATAAAAATTCAGTTGTTATGTTAAGCATACTAGGCAAGACCTCAGATATAGAACCTGCTCCTTCTCAGGGTCAGTTTGATCCCTTATCTTTCCCTCCATTTTCTATTAGTACCACAGAGTTGAGACTGTAAGCACAGGCAGCTCATGAAAGAGGTACCTGTGCTTGTAATTTGTTTAAGAAAAAAAGGCAGTTTAAAATGCTTTAAAGCAAACTCTGTAGAAAACAATGCCAAAGAAAGCATATACACATAAGTCCTGGTGTTACTAGAAAGGCAGCTTTTACTCTCTTGGTCTAATTTGGTCAATGCTAAGTAGCCACGTATAACCTGCAGTCGAAGTAACAGCTGAGTTCACCCCAGTGTTGTTTTGCCTCAAATCCTATGGACGTGCTCAGTTCAAACTAGGAGTATCCCAGAAATAACCTTTTATCTAATTTCTAATTAAAGGACAGAACTAAGGCCAAATTAGCTAGGTCACTGCTTGTGTGTAAATAAGTCTTTAGATATGGTACTATTTCAGATTAAACCAACAATGGGAGAAGAGAACAATAGGGGGAAGAGGCACTTTCTGCTTCACTGCTAACACCAGCTCCTTCAAAACCCAACACCATCCACTGAAGAGTCCTGTGTCATGATTCACACTCAGTCCTGTTCCAGGTTGTTCCACAGCATAAAACTGACACGAGCAAACCAGTTCCAATACAAACAACTTTTGTGCTTAGACACTGCAAACTTCAACAGTTCTTTACAAAAGTAAGCCAGCTGCTTTACATGACTGCTGGACGGTAAATGGAAATAAACAAACAAACAAACAAAAAAAATCACTGTCCTGGCTAGGGAAAACAGAGTGATGAATTAATACTCAGATTTACTATGCTTAAATTTCTTAAGTGGGCAAGAGGGAGGCTCCACACCCCACAGTTAACTATTTTGCTTCATATATGTCCCACTCTTTAGATAAGTGCAATTAATTAAGGAGTCATTAAAATACTCTCGCCTAACTTAAGGCAAAATAAATGTTACTCCCACGTGCATGTTCCTTTTCTCTCAGGTTTCCATGGCAACATAAGGAAATACTTGGGAACCGTGGAGTCCCAGGTGCTACACAGGTGGTTCCATCGAGAAGTGCTTATGAGATGCCTGCGCTCCTACTGCAGGAGAGTGCCTCTCGCCTCACACAAATCCCTCAGAATACAGCCACTGTGAATCAGTGTGGGGTGGTGTATTTCTGAAGAGTGATGCAAGACATTCTGTATCTCTTCTTCTAGACTAATCATTCAGCTCACTTTTAGTGTTTCTAGTAAGTGCTTTCCTTCCCCACCTCCCCCAGCTTTCATAGATTTTCTTCCCCTCCCATTCAGTAATAAGCTTTCTTTCTCTAAAGATGTTGAAATAGGTGGCAAGAATGAAATTTTCCACAATACAGTGAAATACTCTGTGAAAAGCCAGCTGATATACATTTTCAATTATTAAATCCTTTTCTATGAATGAGAATTTGATAAAACACCAGACACATCCCTGCCATGACTAACTACTTCTCATAGTTACAACATATGCTTCCAATTTCCCACCACTTGTGATTTACAGCATGCTTAGAGCATATCACTCTACTGCCTAACTTCACATCACAAGTTATCTATTCCATGTTGATAAAGCTAGAACAGGTCACCTCCTCCCTCCACCTGGGTCTCTTTTCAGTCAAGTCTTTTAATTTCATTGCTATTCAGATTGTCAAAGCATTTCCTGAAATCTCAGTTCCTGGAACTCTACAATCACACAAGAGACTTCCAGGGAGTATTACTAAGTTTCTTGCCCTCAGTTACAGAGAAATAACTCCCACATCTAACTTAACAGCCAACAACCAACCAAGTCCGCCTGCCTCCAAAATACAATGTTAAGGACATTTTAAATACGCTATTTAGAGATCTACAAATACCAAACCCACAACCCAACACTGATTTCAGAAAGTCTAATTCATGCTTTTTATTGCTTTGAGCTGGCAACAATTATATAACACCTATTTTGTAACAGGAACATTAAGACTTTACAACAGCAGGGAATTTTGGAAGTACTACTATTCAGAGTTAAAATACTCTAAATCCAGACAAACTGGCCATCACAGGCGAAAGAAACAAGACTTGGGTCTTTTGTTTGTTTTAACCACTGCAAAACTTCCATTTATACACAAGAGAACAATAGTTCCATCACGCATAAGATCTTTTCATTTGCGTTAATGCTGCAGCAGCACATCCTGAGCATATAAACAATCACATCTTGTCCTGTACATGAACTGAGTCACTTAATCAAAGGAGCCTGCTTGCTTCTTCCTTTTCCCCCCTTCTCTCCACACTGGGCTGATAAAGTAAAATATCAAAAATACGTTTCTGTTACACCAGCAGTTCTGCCTATACACAGGACTTTTCGTTCATTTTTTGATATGAAGACCTAATCAAAAGATAAAGTCTGCTTCACTACATTATGTGACTAACAACCAGAGCCTGTTAAGCAGCTTACATGTAATTTTTCACTATTATGGGGACTACTGGAAGGCTTACAGCTGTGGCTTTGATCCCTCTTCAGGAAGACTTCACACATCTGATATTCCTCTCATCTCTCTAAATTTTAGATATTAAGGGCTCTAAGGTATTTTAAGGTACTATACATAACTGATTAACACTGCTCTGAATAAATTCTGGAGAAAACATCTTAATTGCAGTGCAGCAAGTGCCAAAATTCTTTGCAGAATCAATGGATTCAAGCCTGTACCTCCTTAAGACCACAACAACAGAACTTTCTTATTTACATATTTACATTTCTTTTTAAAATAGCAAAAATATTTTCTTTTCTTTTCACTGAACAGGCAATATAAAGCATTAGGCAACAGAACCACAGTTTTCTGTTCAGTGTTCTTTGCATATGTTCCTCCTGGAAGAAATGAAACGTCCCTCAAGTTAATATAAAAAACATTGTTTTGAAAAGTAAAAATATAACGGAACAAGGTTTTCTGCTGCTGTGACTATGCTACTAAACTGGGTCCCAGGCGATGCTTTCCATTTATGAATAGAACTAATCAAATCTTTGAGAGCAACTACTCATTCTGGAGGAAATGTCCTCAACTATTATTTGCATGCTTACATATATGTAAGCATATATATCATAGAGATGTCCATGTATAAAAATATGCTTTTATAAATATTTTATATTTAAATGTACATGTATAAAAATATGCCTTTATAAATATTGTTAAATATTCCTAAAATTATTATTACTATAAGCAAGTAATAGTCCACAGAAAGTCTCATATACATACAAAAAAATAATGTAGCGTTTCAGCTGATGTGTACCTTCTGGAGAACCTGCGCTTGGCATGGTATTTTAAGTTTACATCCTAACAATCAATTCAAATAGTTAGAACTAAATATGAATTCACAAAACCATGGTGTGTGTGTCCACCAATTGCCTATTTTATTTGTTAGTTGCACAGGAAGAAAATCCTTTTAGAAGTCTATAAAAAATTTTAAATAAGCTGTTAGGCTAAGTGTCTTGAAGGAATCACCGTACATTAAAACACTGTCTATAGTCTATGATTTTGAATAGTTTCTCACACAATCTTTTAAAATGCTTATAAAATTGTCCCGGCATGAATCATTGCTGTAAGAGGTTGGGGGGTTGTTTTTTTTAAAAAAAAGAATATAAACAACTTTTCTATCAGTCTGTTCTCTCTGAACCAAGTTCAGCTAAGACTTACATAAATTTTACTGAAGTAAAATAACCCACTTTTTGTACTTAGTGATGGGTCATCTCTATACTCCATTTTTTTCCTCTTTCTATCATATTTCTGTATACACCATACATGTCAAATACTAATGCACATCACAGACGATATTTCAACCTGTAAAAGAAACGGTATTGTAGAGAAGGTCCACAAGTCATTAAGATAACATCAATTAATTAAAAACCCAAAACGTAGAAGACTTGTCTAACTGAAAAGAAAAATCAAAGAGATTCATCCAATTAGAGAGGAATAAAACCCTACATTAAGTGTTTATCTAGTATTAAAAATATTCCTATCCTGAGAACGTACTTCCCCAATTAATGAGATTTATTAAATTTAATTACTTTGAGATAGCAATTCAGACAATTTTGGAAGATAAACTATATTAAATCACCCTTATGTCACCATATTACTTGAAAAAAGTGTTAAACCACAAATTTTTTAAGTTTTAGGGGTAAAGAAAAAAACTACTTTTTAAACAACTGATTCACAAAATCTTGAGAGTACTCTACAAAGCCTCTGATGTCATTTTGAACAAGCTTTTAGCAGTTATGTATTGTCAGGGTAGTACTGGCAAACAAAAGCAGACTTACTCTCAGAGATCATAGAATCATAGAATAGCTATGGTTGGAACGTTTGCAAACTGAAAATACATCTATCTCTGTTTGGCCAGAACTAAAATGTCAAGGGTAGAATGAACTCCTGTGGATACTACAGGCTCATTAGAGCTCACTGCCTTCCACTCCAACCACAGGGCACATTCTATGAACATCTCTATGTAGTATAAATACAGAGGAGAATGTATATTATGCACAAAATTTAGGCACAAATTCAATGCTCAAACTAAATAAAAAAATCAAACCAAACCTACTCCCTTCTCTCTGCCATCCAACACAAACTGTTCTGAAATGCAGAACTGCGAAATGAGAATCGCAGCCAAGAAACTGCAATGACTTTGTTTAACAGACTACTGGAAAGTGCTCAGAAACTGTACAGCTGCATAGCACATGAAACTGCATAGAGCAGAAGAGATTCAGTAGAAAACTTGTGTTCAAGAAAGTTGGTCTTTCTTAATCTGCTAAAACCATGCTGCTAATGTAAAAGTCATTTAATACAGTGAAATTAAAACCCTTATCGACCCTCTCAATTACAATATCTAAAATACCGTAGAACAACCTCATGCAACTTCTTTGCTACATTAATATGTTTATGCAAAATCATACTCAATGCAGCACAGATCGATAGTCAGGAACCATCACAGCAGGGCTAAAAAGGCAACACCAATAACACAAGAGCAACAATAAGAGTCACATAAGAAAATGGCATGACAGCTTTGCAGCCTGCATTGCTTTTTCTGTATCTGCCTTTGGACAAGTGTTACAGGTTCTTGTCCTTCATACTCAAAGCCTTTCATTTTTTTTTTTTTATTTTTCTTAAAACTTGTGTCTGGGAGGACAGAGGGGATTAAGGCCCTCATAATGTTTTTAGAGTCACAATTTAATTTGGATCTCAGCATCATTAAGGATATCTTGGGTGTTTCATCTTAGCCCTCCTGAGGAAGTGATGGTGTCAGAGGGATTATTTATTTAATCAAATCGGGTAATATTAACAATGTTTAATTGTTCTGGGATAATGTCTCTCAGGTAATGATAAAATTATTCTTCAAATAGTATTTGTTGAAACATAATTAAAGTTCAGAGAGGTTTACTTTACCAAGATATTTATATGGCCAGATGCCGTACAAACCATAATTTAGAGTCTAAAGATAAAACAGGCAAACTTGCAGATTCCTATCAAGGTGGACAGTGGCTAATCGACTATGATACTTTGGAAGAGGAAATCTTAATAATGTTGTTAGAATATTGTAGAACAGTTGACTTTACATAAATAGAAATAAGTTAGCTTGCTACAGGAATAATATCTACAGTGACATGTGCTTATTCATGCTCTAAGTTTGTGCATTTTTCTTCTCAGTTGTATCTTTCCTCTTCTTGCTTTTGCTCATATAATATTTGCAACTTCATCTCTTTATCCGAAATCAGTTTAATCATGCTTTTTTCTAGGATATATTTTACCTGGTACAATACTTAGCAAGATTTACAAAAATTGCCAATCTATGCATTAATGTTTCTTAAGAGTCTTATAGGAAATAGAGGAAATTAAGACTATCCCAGAACAATTTGTCTTTTTAAAATAACAATGATTTATATTACACCACACAAACAACAAGTGTTTACTCCAGATGCATAAAATCATGTGCCTTGGATTTTACAGTAGCCCATACATTTTGACTTGAATGGATACTTGACACAACAACTGACAATATTGCTTAATTAAGAAGATATAATCTTAAAAGAGAACAGATTTTGCTGTATCCTCAGTAGAGTCTACTATTAAATTCACAGTGATGGGTAAGTCAACTGGTATAAATACATATGACAAGAAAAAATATTGTCAAGTTAGACATTAGTGTAGCTTGTGTTTTACCCTAAGAATCATTTCCAGCGTTGCTGGTAAGCTTCGTATGATGCGAAGAAACAAAGCTACCTATATTGTCTAAGGGAAAGGTAATAGGAGTTATTCGTATTGTATCAAACAAAAACTTCATGAAGCAAATAGATATTTCAGATTCTTATGTAGCCATAACCTGTGTTAGTTGGACCAGGACAGCAATAACAATTATGCACTTCTGAAACAAGAGCACAGGCCACGGCTATTCTGCTTGGTCAAGCTGTCACACAAACACTTGCCATCTATGACTTAGACCTTCCAGGAACTGAGTCACAGAGTTCACCAATCAACTTCTGTGCCAAGTGTGTGAAAACAATAGAAGATGCTTCAGAGCATTTTTAAGACTTATTCTTCAGCTTATTGAAAGTCACCTCCCTTACCTAACCACGGAGAATTGGGAGAACCCCTCTCAAGACACGCCCATAGTGAAACAGTTGCACTCATTTCTGCATGAAGCCACAGCCTGCCCAACTCAAATGAGTTTGTTCCCCACATTGTTTGGTCATTACAGCACAACAGAACCATTTAAAGCAAAAGAAAGAAGTTCAGTCACATGCTTCCCTACCTACCTTCTCCATATAATTTTATTATACCATAAAATACTGCAGTAAGCCCAACAGTCTTTTTAAGGCATCTTGTAATCTTAACTCAGAGCATTTTAAAATAATTATCAGCAGAAAACAGTATGTGTTCAGCTTACATTCAAACTAAACAGAGAGCTTCTCAAAAGCAGATAGACATAAACACTAGTTGCCAATTCTCTTTTAATGCTAGTTCCTACGTATTAAACTCATATTAGATTTTTCTATTTTTAGAGTTAGCAGATGGAGATGTTAGCAGCCTATTCACCAATATGATTTGATTAGAAATGAAGCTGCAATCAATATTCCGTTCCTAGCCTGCCTGCCTCCCTCTCCTTTGAACTTTCTAAATAGATTAATTTCTTTTTCTCTCATAAGTTTTTATTCAGATAGTCTAAAAGCATATGATTTATCACGTGGTTGGCTTTGGTGTAAAAGATTTATAAACATATTACCATATTCAGTCATAGCAACAGCACAGAAAAAAAGGAACAAAGCAAAGCTCAGTGGGAAAGGAAGCAGACAAGAGTCGTGCTGTCCTTGGAGTCCGACCACTGTTACTGGCACTGCACTGAGCTAGAGCTCCGTACCTGAGCAGGGAGCTCTGCTTGGCTGCAGCCTCCAGAATCCTGTAGTAAACAACCTAACATTCCACACAGGAGGCCTCATACCTTTGTAAGGGGAAAAGCAAAACAAAACCCAAAACACAGTACTCATTTTAAAAGATCAAAGCATTTTTTTCCCTTTATCTCTCATTTGGCCATGTCCTTAGAGTAATTTAACCTGCATAAAGTATGGTCTACAAATCAGATATTTAGTGGTCTCAACAGGCAGGTAAAGCTCTATATCTGCTACTAAACCCTCAAAAAAATGCCTCCTGTGAGATTAGCCAAATGATGCTAGCCTAATTACAACTTCCACACAGTGAGTTAGTATTCTATACTGTATTACATTTTCCACATTACATTACTGCATAACATTTTCCAGATACCCCTCCTAAATAAAAAGACTGACAAATACACTCACTTTCTGTAGTCAGTTACTTGACAAGTTTGAGAAACACCTAAATTGTACCACAGCTCTTTCACAAGCCAGTGATGCCAACAGTTCCTCAAGCGAGTCCCTCTCTTTCTTTCAAATACTGCTCTTTGCTCGTCCATGAAGTCTGTTATGCCTTAACTTCAATTCCGTTATTTCTAAGGAGCACTTTTAGCTATTACTTCACTGAAAATTCCTCAACATATGTCCAGGTTTCACAACTACGGCCAAGGCCAAAAATTCAGGAGCCACATGGATAGTGGTTATGTTAGATCTCAGAGGCTTCCTTCCCAGGACAACTTGTATTTGCTGCTGTGTCAAGAAGCTTTTGCTGATATATCTTTGAATTAAGAGAAATAGAGGGTTGCCCGAGAAATCACAGTGCAAACTACAATGGCAGCTGCTTCATCTTATGTCCTCTAGCTCTTGGTATGCAGATTTAAATCAAAGCAGACAGCTAGCAGGTGAGCAAATGGAAGAAACAGGTTAGAGGTGTCACTTTCTGTACACACGAGTAACATGCGCCAACCTACTACAGCTTGGATTTTGGTTCCTGATTATCAACTATTTTCCAAAGTTGAGAAGAGTACTTGCTACCAGCAGTAAGTTTGGACAGAAACGTATTTTTTAAAGTAGCACCTGGAGACTTAACACTGCTTACAGTAAAACAAAGGTTTGGGGGAAAAAAAAAAAAAAGCAGACAGTAGGTAGTAAACTAAACCCATGAATACCTAACATTTCAGCAGCTTGAAGTGGCCTGAATGGTTTATATTCTACGTCACTAGGGAGGGAGCTTGAAGATTTGCAAACATTCATTAAATGCTTTGGGAAACTTTAATGAGTTGCAGTGATTTGCACAGGCCAAAAACCCTCCATGCAACAGAAACAAAATGTGAATGCTAGGAACTCCATTCCCCCTCCCCGAAAGAGCAAATGACAAGTCACATCTTTAATTGATCTGCTCTCCAAATTCCAACTTAAAAAGTCTGTCTCTACGTACAATTCTGGTACTAATCAGGCAACTGCATTATTTTAATTGTATGGAATAAACTGATATAGTTTATAACTGACATAGTTAATTATTTATCCCATTTGAGCTGTAGGCGTTTTACTTGCTTTTGATTATCCTTCTTGTTCATTTACAGCTTTAACATAGTTGTTATAAAAATAAAGGTCAGTACAGAAATAAGTACACCAGGTGTTATGTTCCTCTGTGTAATTTAATAATATTTAGACAATAGTCATATAGCCTGAAAGCAAAAGATACACTAAAAATTACTGGGAAAGCCTGTTAGGGCTGTCTGCTAGCTGAAAGCCAAAGATCCACCAAAATAAAAGCTGTATGTTCAAACATTTTCAGATTTGCTTAGTCACAGATACTGGAACTACTATAGGGTAGCATAACCATGTAACAACTCTTAAGCACATTTAAAGTAGTACAAATAGACTCATAAAAACAAGTACTCGTGATTATTTAGCTTTTTATTGAAAAGCTGTTTCACTCCTCTTAGTATGACATAGGTGATGTTTAGTTTCTGGCACTGACCTCCCAATACAGTTTTTAAAAGATTCATGCATAATGGTGTGCATGCATTCTTGTTTAGCGTGCAGAGCTGGAGTTGGGGGTTAGCAGAGTGTAAATAACTTAAGACATTTATGACATGGTGTAATAAAAATTTTATACTGTTTTAACACTGTTTTTCAAGTTCTCTAGGTGGCTTCTGGGTCACATAAGGCAACGGATAAGAAAAGTTCTTACTGTGTTTAAAATATCACAATATTGCGATATTTGACTACCTAATGTATTAGGGTTGAAACTTGTGTCAGAACTGATCACAGGTTTTCTTACAGTTTTACTGTTACCTGTAGGGAAACGAAAGGACTCCTCCTTGAAATACTTCCTGGAAAGAGCATTGTTCCAGAAGGTATAGTTTCATTATACATGAAACGGTATAGTTTCATGCAGCAACAACACTGTAGACACTCTGTAAGTTTTAACCCAACCAGAGAAATTCTATTACAGTCTAGAATGCAACTAGACTAGACCCAACTAGAAGGCCTTATCTTGCTGTCAGACAAAACCTCACAGTGCAACTAAACCAAAAAAATCTAACGGATTCAGTGGATACACTAACAGACTGGTCATATAAGAGACTGCTACATGTGAACATACATAAAATCACTGCCTACAGACTTGGCAGCCTGCCAACAGCCCTTACAATGAGCAAGTCTAGCAAAGCTGAAATATTCTTAGAGTAAAATTATCAGGCAAGTCCTAGAAAAAACTCCACTAGTTGCAAGAGAAGCCCCAGCGACAAACTGTATGTCAAAGCCTGCACTGAGATAGTCATGCCAGATGTACTCAATGATCTGTTCCATCGGAATTTGCCTTTCCCCCTCCCCCCAAAGCACACAGACACACTGGTGGGCAATACGAGCCAGAGATGAAAAGAACACAACTTAATCACCACATTGTTCTTTCAAACCAGTCATGAGTTCCAGGTATTAAAACATGATCTATTTATTTCCCTTTCGGTCAGTGCTGCCTACTGAACCTGCTCAGCATGTGTTCATAAGATGAAGATTTTGTGATCTCTCACCCACAGAAGATCAAGTGTCACAACTGCTTTAATTGTTGAAACATTCAAGGACTCAAGGCCAAAAATAAACAAAGTGTCTTTGACAACCACAGACACTTGATCTGTGCTTACATTTAGATGGCGCATAGCTCCTCAGCCACCTCAGGATGAAATTTCATCCTCAGTCTGATACCACAGGCATCTGACACCTTACATTCTGCTACCTGCAAATCATAACCTAAGCTCTCAAGTCTTCACTTTATCTCATCCATGAATGATGATGGTAGCCACTTTGGCAGGTAGAAGCTGAACCAGTTGCTCTTTGGGGTGAAGCAAGAAGGCCTGGATTTTTTCTAAGTGCTAAGCTCAGGGAGGACACTGCAGGACCTGTGCTGCTCCTTCATGGAGGATGGGAAGATGCCACATACAAGGACTTTGCTTCAAATCGCAGCTTACTAGTTGAAGTGCTGGGGTCTGAACCCCGAGCCCTGAATTAAGGTTGACATACGGGTGGTTCCCATGGTCCTTCAAAAGGAGGGGATGAGTTTGCCTTTTGGCTTTCCTCCAAGGTGCTGCCGGCCTTGTAGGGAAAGCCCTTGGGTAAACAAGCCCCAGGTGCCCTGCATTGGGTAAATGAGTGCCAGGTGTCCTGCTTTGGGCATAAAAGCTGGGACCACTTGCAGGAAGGGTGGAGTGTCTGTCTGTGAGGTGGATGCGCTTTGCAGAGTTTTCCTGTTGAGTATATATACAACAAAAAGAGAAATATAGTAACAAAAATAACAAACTATTTACAAATATGTACAAAATCAGTATCCAGCTTCTCCTCCTCCCAATCACACACTCCCCCCGATAATGTTCATGTCACCACTGGTGCTGCAGAGCAGCTCTGGGAAGATCCCAGGATGGGCTCCTGGACACAGCGGTAGGCAGGAGCTGGATTCAGGAACGCACAAATCACAGAGTCTTCCCAGAATGCCAGCCATGGAGCAAGATGAGCAAGGGCAGGAAGAAGGGCAGGCCAGAGAAGAGGTCGAAGGGGAGGGCCTTGCCCCCCATGATCTCTCAGCTTTATACTGAGCTTGATGTGTATGGGATAGGATACTTCATTGGTCAGTTTGGGTCACCTCTCCTGTCTGCTCCTCACTGCAGGTGCACCCTTACACTAAGGGAGGCTTCAAGGCAGCACCGAGAGAATTCAGCAGTGACCTCAGTTTCTGCAAGATTAAGTATAAGCAAGAGCCTTTCTGCACACCATTGTACTGAGAGCTCGGTACCAGCTATAAACATAGAGCGTTATTACTTCTAGGAGCAGACAGTGTCTGAAAAACATGCTGTTGACTTCAGAAAGTGCAGTCTTAGCAGAGACTGAACTGAAAAATAAAATCACTGAAGGGAAAATTGGTTCTGTTTTAGCCAAACCAGGACAGAGGCCATCCAGGCTGCCACTTGCCTGTCAGCAAAACTAACATACGCTTTAAAAACTACCATGGCACTGTACTGTAGATACTATATAAGGGGGAGATGATTGCAATTGCATTATAAGATATACTTCCCAGTTTTAAACTAAATTTTTTTAAGCTTACAACAATTAAAATAATAAATTAAAGCTCTGTGTTATCTATATAATGAAAAGAATTACCACTATCTTTTTGTCTCTCTTTTGTGCCACTCAGATAACAAAGACTGGAAAGATGGTAAGTAATCCTTCAAAAGCAGTTTTAGCTGATTGAAATAGAGCCATGATTCTAAATAACCTACAAGAGAACTAACGTAGGTAGTCTGAAGACTTCGTACTAAGGCAAATGTCACTTAAGTAAGATGCACTTAGCCAGTCATTTCCTGAATTCTTTTTCCTGTTATTTCACATGCTTTAAAATCTGTTTTCCTGAAGAGTGTATTCCCTCATTCTCCAGAGATTTCTCTGCAGTGACTTCATAATAGCCCACTAACAGGGGCACAGATACTACAATCTGTTACCAGAGGAATCAGTTCAGATGCAAAATGTATTATGCAGAAACCAATGGGGAAGAAATACTCCATCAAAGATGAATCACGTGTTTAGTCGTACGTGTCTTCAGCAACAGGCATGAGGAAAGAAATAACCTGTAGGCTTGCTTACCAGTTAAGATTGTTCATCAAGGAAGTAACAGTTGGGTTCCAGGCTCTCTTCAGCTTCACACACTTCAAAAAAGACACCCAACCACCAAACTGACAGCTAAGGCAACAGCATTCCTCTGCCTCTCCTGAAGAACTCTGGCCTCTGAACCCTAAGATTTATGGAGAGAGTAGGGCAGCAAGGACATGGCCCCACCCAGGGGAAAACTGTCCTCACACAACAGGCATGTTTTGAAGAAATGCACTGTCACTGAAAGAGGGCTTCCTAGCGTGTTGCTTTGTTTTCTCAGGCTTGTTGTTCTTCAACAGGGAATTTGTTGCCCTAAGCCCCTACAGTGCTGGAACCAACCTGCCTTGGGAGGCGCAGAGGCCTTGGTCAGATTGCACACCTCAGAAACACAGGCTCCCAAGCACCACATCAAACAAGATGGTGGGGAATACACAAGGTGCCCAACGGACTCCTTTCCTTAGTTCAGCAGCATCTTACTCATGCTGCACTATTTCTATAAACCATGTTAATTCTAATTTTTATCTAATTTATTCTATTCCTGTATAACTGTATTTTGGACCATTTTTTTCAGTACATTATAATCAGCAGGGTTTGAGCCACATATCTCTCCCATTAAAAGAGCAGTTGTGCTGTAATGTTCCCCACCAGCCATGACCTGAATGGAAATAACCAAGAAACACATACATCATTACTTAACACTGACAGGAATATCTTGAAAAACTGTAATGTATGCAAGCCAGAGTGCTTAAATGGACTGCAGGCAGAACCTGATTTCCATACACTGTTCTTACCTCTTCAGTAAATGCATAACACAAGTAATGCCATTTAGTTTCCTTTAAAATCATGGTAGACTGGAATTGGCTTTCGTGCCTAAATAATTCACCACTTGAGAGGTGATAGCACTCCAGTTTGAAATCAAGCCACAAGAGACTGTCACTGTTGAGACTCCTCCATGCACGTTTCCTGACTTAAGAACGCCAGGCTGTTGGTTACAACTTTAACTGTTATGCTTGAGAACTCCATGTTATTTTAAAACTGCCATTTTTTTTTTCCTAATAAATATACTCATGAAAGAGATTTTCATCAACTAGTCAGAG
This sequence comes from Podargus strigoides, assembly GCA_028020825.1. Lineage (NCBI taxonomy): Eukaryota > Metazoa > Chordata > Aves > Caprimulgiformes > Podargidae > Podargus > Podargus strigoides. The sequence goes on along the minus strand of CM051663.1, from coordinate 121,575,913 downwards.
TACGGCAAGTACCTGCACAAAATAGCTTACATCCCTTGGAACATTTTATTGGACAATCCTGCTCAGTTATTAGAAAAGGTAACAGGAAAATTCTGCCAAAAAAAAAAATTCTATAAACTGGAGTTTCGGTTCTTCAGACTATGAATCTTAACATGGATGTCTAAAATTTGGCAAGCAAAAATTGAACCAGAGACTAAAAAGTTAGCTGCAATATCCAGCCTTGTATGCAGCAAAGCCCAACACTTACTAAAAGTCACATTTTACTTTTTTAATGAAAGTACATTAAGTGTACACAAGCTGTTAAGCACGTAACACTTGGTAAGATACTATGCAACAATCCATTCCAAAAAAGGCAACATTTGTTAATTTTTTTATGAAAGTCATGATTTTCTTGCTTCAGTGCTCATGAAAGTGAAATATTAATGTCATGCACAGGAATGAAGCATACTGAAAACCCCTAGAGCTTTGTCAAGACACTTAGATCCAGAGAGTTTCAGAAGCAGCAACCAGAGCTACTTCAGTAAAGACCATTCTTCCACGCTGTGTGGCAACTAAGCAGTGCAGAAAGGCATTTCAACTATTTGACTAACATCAATTGCTTTTGTGTTCACAAGTATGGATGAATCCAGATTCTCAAAAAATTATCCAGGATATCACTAAACTGTGCACCTGAAGACAATGAAACACTGTCAAAAAGAATTAAGTGTGCCAAAAATCCAAACCACTAGACAGCAGTGAACATGCTCTGTTCTTGGAGAGAGAATTCAAAACGTAGATTGACAAGAATTTTCCATTTATTCCCTGCCACATGAAGCATGTGCACAAATTTAGTTAACAATAGTCTTCTGTGACTCTTAATTCTCTTAATTCAACTCATGGAACACGGATGAAAAAAAAACAAGACAATTTTTTAGAAAAAAAAAAAAAAAAAGGATTAGTCCCCTTCTATAATTTCAATTTCACTTGTTTTCAATGAAGAGAGCAATGGTGTGATAGGAAACAGGCACATCAAAATGCAGTGGATACAAGAATAACTATGCACATAATTGTGGGAGGAAGCACTTTGAGTAACACCAAGCACCACACCAGATCAAAGTGGTCTGCTGTCAATATCTGCTTCTTCACTTGACATGTTTTGCCTTCCTAAAGGCACACCTTCTCATTTTGAAGTCGCCTACCTTCCTTCACAATGCTTTCTCTGACCACTTATTTACTGCTAAGAGCACAAGAGTTGGCTGGGATGTTGTGTTCAAATCAAACTTGCCTTCCCAGTGCTCCTACGGAGCTCTCTGGAGGCTCGTTTTCTCTTTATACACTCCAACGTGACACACTGATGATGCTAGAGCACCTTCACCCAAGTATTTAGGGCAGCTCATTACCAGAGCTTTCCCTATTAACATACTTTTGTCAATTCATTGCTACCCTGCTGATATGAAAACTTCTTAAGTTAGAATATAAAACTGTGTTTTGTGGAAGAGCTCCATGGTAGTCCATAGACACTATCAGAGGGCACACATCACACTTGATCAGCAGCTGAATAAGCACCAGTCATGCATCAAGTGACTAACTTGATCCCACATAAACTCCAGGCTTCTTCTGAAGGGTGTCATTATTGTTAGCAACACAATGCAGAAGAGACCACAGATGATTAAAAATTTGTTTCCACAGAGTGAGAGAACTTTTGCAGGGCTGGTTACAGGCAAACTGATGGTCAACCCAAAGACAGCAGCATCAGCCTGTGTTCAGAGCCAGCAGCTAGGCATCTGCTTCTAATGTTACTAAAGAAGCTAAATAGGAAACCTGAGCACAGACTGTATATTAAGCAAGTTGTCTACAGTTCTACAGATAAAAAGCAAATACCAGTAACTGCTTTAAAGACACTAGCAACGCAATTGTCTTGCAACTGACAATTGACAGATGAACAACAGTTACTCTGACAAGCTGTATGAATTTTCCAAGAAGCATCTCTAAATCACTGTTAGAAACCACACATGACCACAAAGTCTAGCCAATCCATTTATTAATAATAGATTGGATGTCCCTGGAACATTAATCTTCTGTTAAGCTGTGACTTAATGTTTGAACTGGTGAGCACTATGGGCAATAGCATCTACATGTTAACACAACATTACTATTTTTTAAGCAATAATTTGTGGTTGTCTTAAATTACCCAGGTTACAAACTCCAGCAGCCCACTGTCCATCACAGAACTTTTGCCAGCACACCTGTAGAGTATCAGGACCAGCAGCTTGGGCAGAGGGCTACAGTGAGTATGTACTCTAATGTAACACCACTAAAGCTTAAGGCTTACCCGTCACTCAATGGATTGGATTGTTAACTAAGCATTTTAACATAATAATTTTATTTGAACTGAAATACAAGTGTGTATATATTCCTGTGTGTGTAAAACATGAGATAGGGGACTGGCCAGTTGTCTACCACAAACTGAATTTGTGGAGGCATTCCATAATGCAAAATTATCCACTATCTCAAAGATTTTAGCCTTAGCTCAGCCTGCATAGTAGTGTGGAACAACTGCTGTATTCCTCTGAACACATTCAGACCAATAGAGAAGTGGCAGGGACAGTCTGCTGTACAATCCCCTGCAATCCAGCAGAAGCATTAGTTCAGCAAAACCACTGAAATGTAGTATCATACAGACCTTAGACTCATTTTCTACAGCAACGTCATCAACATCTTCCCAGATCCCCTCATGCCTCACACCTCAATATCCTCAGATTCTCTTAAGTCCCCAAAATGCTGTATTTTCTGCTTCCTCCTGTGTCCTTAATTGTCCTTTATAATGGCTCCAACTTCATTAGTGTCCCTTGCATAACCTTTCTGGCCTAGCAGGCAGGCAAGAGAGCAGATTCTGTGGATAATCTTAAACTACCTGCCTACTGATGGATCAGCAGGCCAGCCAGTGGATAACGGGCAAATTGTGTCCGACTTCCATTCCCTACGAGAACGAGTAGGTACCTGGTGAGGACACAAACTATTTTCACAAGATGTCTGGGCTCATTACCTTTGAAGCCACTAGTCTCGTGTCAGATTTATCAGACAGAATACATTCACTTTAACAGACCTAAACGATGCAAAAGCCTCAGGAAACATGCAAGATAACTTCCAGGACAGAAACAAAGGACTTAAAGGAAATTCCTCGCTCCTAATATTAAAGTTACATTCATAAACTTATCAGGTTTCCTTTCAAAAGAAGTAATGTATTTTTCCTGCTACTCCAGTTTGGAAAGTAATTTCAGAACATCATTATAAAAAATTTTTAATTTTTATAAAAATTAATATCTACATTAACAATCAATTAATTTTAATAAACTAATAAATATTGTACATTGAAAATATAAATAGAATATATTGATTTTTATCAATATATTGATAAATATATTTATATTTTATATTAATAAAAATTTTATATTGATTTACTACCTTTACTTGTAGTTAGAAATTTTTCTTCTACACCCAACTTGATTTCAACCACTTCTCATTGTTATTGGCACATAAGCGCAGGATGAAATACAATAAGTGAAAATTAATTTAATAGTAGAAACTTCCTCTCTTTTGTTAAAGGAAAATTATACCAGATGCTTTGCAAGATTATTAACCATCTCTAACCCCATCTCTCTTCTATTTCCCTATCCCCTATGAAATCTCCACATACTGTTTATCATGTGGCACGACAGCAAGACTGACTCAGGGCCGCACTCACATGCTAAGGTTGGGGAATTCAGCAGACATGGTGTTCACCTTTGCTAAGATAACAGACCATATTAACCAGCAGAATACATCACTGGTTAAACCAAAAGTTAAATTTATTTTATTTTATTTTCTATTTACCTCCAAGTCTTTAACTCTTTCGTTATTCTCTCCCTGGAAATTTGCTCAGAGATCTATTTGCTTTAAAGCCTTCCACATCACTGAGGTTATACTAAGGCCCTTAATTACTTGGAGTATTCCTTTCTCATTTACAAAGAGGTCCTACACTTGCTATTCTTCTGAAGGAGGGTTAGTCCTGCTAACTCCTTGCAGTTTTCTCTCCAGCACAAAGACTGAAGACAAAGTCCATGTTTTATTTTCACCTTGATTACAAGTACCTCTCATTTCTACACGCTCACTGTGGTTTGCCGTTCTGCCTCCACTCAAACACCAGTGTCTTGCCAAACACCCAGGACAAAGTTAACCATTTTAATTCTGTGCACAAACCTAAATAGGCTAATCTCATTCCCAGTTTATCTTCACTGGGAAATTTACCTATTTATTCTCTTTTTATTTACGTAGTGGAACATACTGTTTCTAGTTCTAAGGGATTAAAAAAGTAAATACTTTGGAAACCGGTAACTTAATCTCTGAACAAACAATTTAAAGGTATCGAAGAGAGGTGAAACAGCAAAGAATGTATTAGTCCAAACTGAAATGGATGCAGAGGAAAGAGAAGGTTAGCCTAGGAGGTGATGGGAAATCTGCACGCATCAGACTGGGAAAAAGATGCCCGAAGAATCTGAAAAACGATCCATCAGTTTCATAAAAGCTCTGGACAGAATTGTAATGTGAGGAATCTTTAGGGCTGTTTAGACAGTTTCTAGGTTTTCTGTAATGTTATGAAAAAATATATGCTGATATAATAGCACAGATTTTGTTACCAAATCTAAGTACTGTTTAAGTACTACCACCACCATAGGCAATTCAGTTTATGAGAGTTCTGGATAAAGTCATGGTGTCACAGGCAAGAGCAGGAGCAGTTTAGCCACTGAAATACTAATGTTTTAAATAAAAATAATTAGTATATGTTGCTATTGTAATTCATACTGGCCATTAAATCCCAAAACAGGATATGTCCTGAGCCAACAGCAATAAAATTCTCTTTTCTTGTGGTAGCCTGCAGATGAACAATGAGTAACAGCAACTTCCTAATCTTCATAACCCTCGCCCCTCTCAACTTTGTCCTTTCACAATGAAGCTGATTAACTACAATTTCTATACATTCTCAGAAATGGAAAACTGCAGAAACTGGTATGAAATATAGTTCAATATATATATATTTTATATATATATATATATAATATATATTATATATATAATATTTATATATATAATTTATATATATTTATATAATATTTTTATATATATATATATAGTTCAATATATCAATATATAGAGAAAAACAAAACAAAACAAAGAAAAAAAACCCCCCACACATTCCACACATTTCACATGGTGTAATTTTATAGTCTTTTTTTTTCCCCACAAACAAAACACTGGCAAAGATCAGCCAGATTTCCTAAGATAAATACAGTATTCATCCTTCTGTTTGTGCTCATTTTTCTAAATGAAAAAGAAAGGTTAAATTCATAAAATACAGCAAGGGTATAAATACTTTAAATATTTTATATATGTATGTATGTAGGAATAAAAAGAAAGAAGACACACAATGACATATATTATGGCAATAAAATTATGTCCTTGTTCCTATTCCTTTTCTCTCACAAAACACAGACAACCTCAAGTCTAAAACTGTTACTACTGAAAATACTTATTTGGTGCAAACTGGTCATTTTAAATTAATGTCTAGCAATTAGGAAACTTCATGTGGCACCTGCAAGTGTAACATCTAGCACACCAAGAACACAGAGTTCCACGTCCATTTAGGAAAAAAAAGTTATCTTGAGAGTACCACGCTGCCTGAAGAAGACAACTTGTCAGAAAAGAGCTTTATAGAGACAGTCCATTACTTTGGTGGGAACTGGGAGATGACTTCACATAATTCAGAATAAGGAGATTAAAAATATTAGTATGTCTTCTGGGAAGTTCATATATCAGAACACTGCAAAATTTTCACACTGTACTTTGTTCAGTTCTGAAAAAAAAAGTATATAGAAATGTTGCAGAAGATATATACTTTCAATTTCAAATAATGCATGAGCATCATCTTTAGTCATTCTCCCTTTTTAAAATGACAGAGGGCTGAATAAACAATGCAAAGCCTGCTCAGGCAGAAGAAAATTGAGCATAATGTTAGCCTAAGGAACACTTTTGGGCATTCAACATTCAGAAAAGCAAACATACCTGCTGTGATAATGCTGAAGGTTTTTTTATATTTGGAAATAAGCTGTTGAATTGAGGATACTTTGTACCTTTGTTAACATGACTGTCTCCTAAATCTTATTGCTGTTGTGAAGATAATGACAACAGATAGACTTGTCTGCCCCAGGAGGAAAAGACATTTCAGAGAATGACGCAGCTTTATCACAAAAATCTCAGAGCAGTCAAAACTGAATCTTCCCAGTACGTTAATCACAGTATTGGATGGTACCAGGCACTACCCTTCTAAAATTAAAGCTTCTCCAAATTTAGCAAATAATAATTACTGCAAGAAACAAAGACATTCCTTCATCTGTCAGCCAGTAAAATACATACCAAGTTCACTGCCCCTTATACAGAAATTTCAAAAACTCAGCTCAAATACAACACTTCCATGCCAATTCTAACTCTGTAGCATTAAAACTCACTGATACGATGATTCAGTATATTAAGACATGAGACTGTTCAAAATCATCCCATTTCCAATTCACTAACCCTACTTTTATTAAAGTATGTATTTATCAGTCCAGCAGCCTGTTGGTCACCAAAACAGCAACATCATAAGCAACACATTTGGCCCTACATAGAAACACATAGTGATAAATTCTAAACAAGTGTTCAGACGCAGCTATTAAAACTTTGTCTCACTAAACCATGGGGAGTTCACACCCCTAAAATTAGCAAGCTACACTGGATGTAACGAGAGACAAAAATTTCTTCTTAAAAATAGAAATTAAGGACTATTGCAATGTGCAGGGGATATTAATAATATGGATTTAACTTTGTGACATTTTAAAGCTATCTTACTAGACAGTCTACAGATTAATTGTACTTCTTTATTTTCCTCCAATCAAACGTGTTAATTAAAAAAATAAAAGAAAAGAAAATTAAAAAATCAAACCCAAAACAGTACGAGGGTTCTGTTTTACACATAAAATTACTTTCTCCACTGTTATATATGCAAATTCTAACCCAAGTCCTCAATTAAAGTTTCAGTTTCCTTGTTAACAATTTCAGTACAAGTTAATTCAATCAGCATCTGTAATAACGGTATAAGGCTGAACACCCCCTGTGTTCTTATTGCTAGAGAAAGATGAAGTGAGGGAAAGGGGCTAGATAAGCTATGTGACTGCAAGAACAGGGACCAGTGCTGCAACTCCCTGCGTACTGTCAGTCACAAGCAAGCAGGCACAAATAGTAACTACACAGTTACACTTGAGGAGTGATGAGCATCAGACGCACATTTCCTTAACTCAGACACTAAATTGAACCTGTAGATAAAGAGCAGAAATTTCCTCTTCCAGCTCCCTCCGTTCCCCCATTCTCTTCAAAATGTCCATTCAGAAATAGCAAAAGCAACTACATACTAAAGATTACGGGGCACACTCTGAAAATAAGAAATTAGAGTTTTGGGAATTCACTGACAGATCATGCTGAAGAAGCGCTTACACAGGGAACTCATGCATTCTTACTCTGAAGACTCGAACAGAGGAAATTAGAAGATCATGAAAAATACTAAAAGTTTCCAAGGAATTAGGACACAGTATCATCCGTGTCTGCCAGGCCAGGATTTAGGCAAGTTAAATAACGTATTTTCTCAGGCACCCTCTAGTTTGGACTTCCATCAGACATTGAGTACAAATTCTATACATGCTTTAATACTACAGCAGCACTTCCAGACAGTCTTTCCACTCCAACTTCAGCCTTCTTGCCCTTCTGCCCCTACCACTGTGCTATACGGGTTCCCTTTTCAGCTACACCTACTTTACAAAATGAACATGACCGCACTTACTATGCCATTGTCTGAGCATAAGGCAGTCTCATGTAAGAGTGACACTGAAAACTTACCACACAGCACTTCTTGACAAGATGTGAAGACTCGCTGCATATGCTCAAACACTTCACATCCCAGTCGTAGAAAACTAGATTCCCATTCCTTAGGGAGGATTCATTTTAACTGGCAGTACTTGCCAAAAAGATTAAGGTAGACTGAGGTCTGACAGACACATGAGGGATAATAAACAATCAAATATGTTGTATCACTGCATCTTTTGCTGTAGGTTAGGCAAGACCTAGATGAACTTCTTAAACCAACAGAAAAATGTACTGAAAAAAATAGCTTACTTCAAACCCAAAGTAGTACCATATATACGTGAAGAAACAAAATCAATCACATTTTCCAGTTCCACGGTCTGAAAATTCCTAAAGAAATTTTTGCCTTGTGCTTTTTAAAAATCAAGTTCTGAATTTCTGAACCTTGTATGCCTGCCTTGCTGAAAGAATGACATTTTTTTTTTGCATCGGCAACAACTATAACAAGGCAACAAATGCTTTACGCTGTGGCTGTATGTTCTCAGTTCCTATCACTAAAACCTTACCTCTTTCTGACTACTAACTGACATGCTACAAGTTCATAAATGCCTGTTTTCATTAATGAAATTATTACAAATAGCATCCACAGAAGGCCTAATCCTGCACCATTGAAATTACCCAGTGTTGCTGCTGATGTACCAAAGAGTGGGACACAGCTGATGGGAATGCTCTGGTAGTTGTCTCCTCTGCCCACAGCCTCAAGACTCCCACAGGATGATACATGGAAGTCAATACCAGTCTAATTCCAGTTCAATACACCACTAAAAGTGCAAACCACTGCTGCCAAATTTAACATAATCAGAAGCAGTTGCTGCTACCAGAAGTAAAAAAGAGCCATACAGATTCACAGGAGCAATCCTTTACTTTCTTGAAGTAACAATAAGGTAAATTTAAGATTACCCTCCTACTTTCCAAGTCACACATTGGTTATTTTTTCACCTTTCTTCCTTTATTAAAAAAAAAAAAAACCAAACAAAACACAACCCTTCCACAATTTAATTCAGGCTTAACTACACAGAGAAAAATAATGCATTTCTGTACAGTCCTCACAGCAGGAGCACTCTGTGATATTCATAATTGAGTCAAAACAGAAAGATGAGGGGAAAGGAAAGGTAACATCCTGTACTGCCAAATTTCTGAGCAAGCAGAGACCAATGGTTTCTATGCATAATGGCAAAGTTGGCAAAAGAGAGAGATTTTAAAAAAAAAAAAAAAAAAATTCCTAAAACTGTAGTTAGTATTACTGAATCTTCATTTTGTTTATGCATAAGAATGCTCAATGCAAGAGGGAGAGCCAGAAAAGCATTTTGTTTGTCTGCTTAATGAAAGGAACTTTAACTCCCACTCAAGAATAAAGTCAATTTGGCACAGATGCTTAGATATTTAGTACATACATCTAGTTCTAAAATGCATGAAAAGTGGTGAAACCTGCATCTTTTCTGCAGTGCCTGCAATATCCACTGCTACACAACTATTTAGAGTGGATTTAGTCTCACCCAGCTTCAGATGTTCACCTGTACATGATTTAGTTTAAGCTTCTACCAAATCAACAGAGATCAGACAGATCACCTGTGAAGAGCTGTGTACCCTTCTCAGCTACCTAGGGTGCCCTACACAATTGCTGAAAGAGCAAATGCCCAATTTCAAACAGTTATGCAACACCTACACAATTTTGCAGGGAAGAAGCACCTATGGCATATAGCCTTCAAATTTGCCTCGTAGAAAGCAGGAACACGCATCCACTGCATATTTTTGGATCTCCACAAAAAAGTTAGAGGTGGTTTCTTTGTTTTTTTATAAAGTCTATCCAGATGGCTAATGATTCTGAAATATGTACCTTTAACAGTATTTATCCCCTCCCCTGTGCACACTGGGAGAAATCATACTCTCTTCAGAGAGGTTAAATGAGTCTCATTGTTTGTAACAAGGGCTGAAAGCTGCCACAGCAGCCTGAACCCATGTCACCAGAGCCTTAGGCCAACATTGTCACCACTGCTCTAGACTTTGTTTCAAAACATACATTCTATTCAAGCAAATCACTGAACTTCAACCTTCTTTGACATTAACTGCCACTCCAGATAATGGCACAGAGCACACAAAGATTATTCTAGTTGACTTTCTCAAGTCCAAACAAAAATAACTGAAACAAGGGCTTGACTATTTGTTTCAAAACACCACAAGTGGGTGTATCTTCACTACCAGAGTACTTCTTCAAAATTAAAGAGCAGTTTGCATATATGCTACAATGTAATGTACATATTCATTAATAAATGAGAAATCTGACCTAACATATGCGTGAAGAGTGGCAACATAGGTCAAAACATTTTGTGAAAGAACAATCTGTAATCTACCGCACTCAAAGACCAGCTTCCCAAACCTAAAAGAAGATCATAGCTTCTTGCCATCAATAAATCACAAACAAAATCTTGACACCAAGTTTTACGAACATCACTGGAGATTCTACTTGATCACTTTCGGATAAAGCTTTATCAGTTCACGTCTTATTCTCCTGAGTATTTACCTGCAATCCAAGACTTTGCTGTTCCTTGGTAAAAAGGGAGAAAAAGAGTTCTTTGGGGGGGGGGGGGGGGGGGGGGGGGCGGGGGGGGCGGAAGCACAGAAAAGAAAGGTGCATGTTTTTTCTACATTGAATTTATATTGCAAGACACAATGATGCCCCTCAAGTAGAAATCCATAGGAAGCCAGTTTCACAAATAGCAGATTTGCTCCACAGGATCTCTCTGTGCCCTAAAGAGAGAATACCACAGGAGTTAACAATGGAAAGACACAGTGGAATGACTTGATGATGGCGCACCTCCTTTACCAGTAGCAGTAGGCATCTAGCTCTTACAGACAGTAATGCTCCTTGGTGCTACCCCAGAAAAATTACCTAGAACCACATCCATACAGTTCAGAACAAAATGTGCAAGGGCCTACATGGACAGCCTCAGAATTTCTTCATATACCTACTGGGAAACAAAGGGGAAACTCTCATCAATTGGCAAAGATCTTTTCATTGTCTTCACTCTTCTCCTTTAAATCTTCCTCAGGTCTTGTTAAGAAATGCTTTCACTCTTTCTCATCTCCCAGCCTTCCCATTCCTCTGGTACAGCGGTCTACCAAATCCAATCCACTTGCACAGGACAGAAGGAGCATAATTCTTGTACAGATCACAGGCCCTCACCAGGGCCAGCACCACCTGCTTGTGATGATGCTGTCTATCCAAAGGGTCCAAGTGTCACCCATTGTGTGAATTCATGTGTCAAGAAAGGGTTCTACCATAGAGACCTTCACAGAAAGCTGCACAGGACAACAGCTTAAGAGTATGGCAAACTCACTGTCAACCTTCTGGACACATTTTAGCACAACAGGAGCCTGGCAGCTACTCAGTCACTCTGCTGCCATTCACTACCAGGCTTTAAAAGGGACTGCTAAGAATATCCCTTTAACTCTTATCCTAGGACCATCCTTCTTTTGTTGATTAAAACTGAAATTGTGTAATTTGCTCCAAAAAAGGACTGGTTACATGTAACAAGAAGAAAGAAAGGGAAGAAAGGAATCAGAAACCTGATGATGTGAAAAGATACTTTACTGATCTGGCAACAAATTTCAGGAGCCGCCATGACACAGAATTGTGTTATTCTTGTCAAAACTTCTAGTAACACAAAGATTCCTAACATAGTAAGAGCCATGCACTTCCATATTATGCACATGCATCAGTAACTGCAGTAATACCAAGTAGTGAAGCATTTTATTTTATTTTCAAGTCATCCGTGTGGAGTCAAGACAGGAAACAAGAAAACTACACCTGACATCTGGCATAAATTTTTAGCCTGATTCTAGCCAAATCCAATTTTTCACACTTGCTTCAATACATTGCAGATTCTTCTTAGCAGTTTAAGTGCAAACAAAAAACAACAAAGAAACACCACCAACAAAACAAAAAAAAAAAAAAAAGGAAAGACAGGTATGCGATCCTGTAAGTGCAGTCAAATTTATTTTACCAGACCAAAGAGAATCCAAAGGCACGTGATGAAGGATGCATCCTCTTCATAACCCAGTATATGAAAATGTTATTGGTAAACAGTAGAATTGAGACAGGTATAAGAAGAAAGGGTTCCAGAATTTCACATTTAACAAAACTTTCCTTCAACAAAATGCCTTAACAAAAAGACGTATCACGGGAGGAATGTACATTTCTTGCTTAACCTTTTTACTGTATTAGTCACTCTTACACTAACGACATTTTATTACCTTTTCTTCCTCTGCCTTTTTTATTGTGTGCCTCACACCCAACACCAAGAAGCATTTCTCCTGTCCTTTGCTGGTTCCTATAATCTACAGATTTGAACTGTTTCTTCTAGACTTACATAATGTAATTAAGATTTATTATTTTATAATAATAACATAATTATAATTATGACACTGGTATGACACTATTGACACTGACAATTCAGTGTCCACACATTACACAACTATGAAATTGTGGATTCAAAGGCTCTAGACCGGTACATTCAAAATTTCATCTGCTGTAAATTCTGTGTCTCACAGCATCTACATCATATAGGCACTTCTCTTAAAAAAAAAAAAAAAAAAAAAAAAAGTGAAAGAGAAAGTAGGAATGACGCCATCCTGGGCAGAGCATGTTAAGTCCCACCTCTATTCCTCTTTCCATCGTGTCTCTACTACTTTTGCTATTGCCCTGACCATGTCCAAAAGCTGCTGAGAGTTGCCCACACACTTCCCCTGCCTGCCCTGGGACAGGGAGTGAAGAATCTTGGCACTGGGGAGGGTGCAGAATCTGTAAGCACAATATGACCACAGTGGGGGTGAAGGAGCCCCATGCTAGGGTGCTGTTAAAGGACAAGACAGGTCTGAGCAGCTCTGGGAAAGCTGGCAACCTGCAATGCTGCAGGATGAAGGAAAAGCAGTGAATGAGAGCACAGTCAAAAGTCTTCTTTGGCCCTCCTAAAGTAAGAAGAGTTCCTCACACCTGAGGCAACTATTACTCAACAACATCTGTTCATTTAGCTTTTCTAACACTAAATGTCTCTTTGAGACTAGTACTGGGTTTGATACTACTCAGTTCCAAAGCTTCCACCTCTCCTTGCAGCTGTCTGCAGCCTTCAATCAAAACTTCTTGTCTACTGTAATCCAAAACATAGCCAATGACCACTAGAGTCCAATGAACAGCCACCTCCTGTTTGATTTAAATTTATCTCCTAGGACGTGAGGGCAAAGCAGTGAATCTTCAGAAGACCTTAGCACACTTACAGTACAGTATGCTACTAAGCTGTACTGCCCTGAATTAGAAAAACGTTAAGAGTCAGTTTGATCTTTGGGCGTCACTCACCTGTACAGGCATGCTGGTATAAAGCGGCACATTTTCTGCATATTTATATCATTTTGCATTTGAACAATGAGCACTATCTTAATTACAATTTCTGTATTACATGTGCTGGAATAACTTGGAATAAAAGGAGGAGTGAATCCTGTAAAACCAGAGAAACTTGCTACATCAGGTTACCCGAACCAGGCTTCTCCTGTCACAGTAATTCTTGTAGTGTAGCACTGAAAGCCCACTTAGAAATTCACTTAGATTTAAAAACTAATAATCTACAGACCCCAAAGCACCAACTCCTCACATTTCCTGTAAGCTGCTACTTGCTTTTTTTTGGTGGTGGTAGGCAGTATCAGGTTTTTCTTAAGACTGGAGGACTTACACTTCCACCAGCTCTGCACAACACTTTGTCTCACCTTATAAATCAACACCTGCCTATATAAACTGACTCCGGAGCATCGCAGTCTTCTCTGTCATTAAAACACCAGCTTCCACCATAATGCATGAATTTCAACTGAAAGGCCTTGCTTTAAACACAGGATTAGCAAATCAATAGAAAAAAAAATAATCTTATTTGACGCTTGAGAAGACAATGGTATAGTATCTTGTAAATCCAAGTAGCCTTTTTGAAACCCCTAGTCCTATTAACGTTAACAAAGAAATCAGTGTTTAATTGTTGCAGTCCTTAGATACACACACACTGTGCTGTCTGCTCTTTTGGTCACAACCAAAGGTCACAAGCCTTTGCCAGGAAACTAGACATTTTTAGCCAAACCCACTGCAAGAGCATTTAATTTACAAAACAAAAGAAAGATGAAAACCCACCCAACACCATCCTGGTTTAAGCTAGATGAGACTGTAGTACAAACTGGAAGTAGCATCTACCATCCTGTGAAGAACACTCAATGTGCAGAGAATTTTCCGTAAGCCTGTTCTAATTCATGTCAGACTGGTTCCATAGGCCACTGATGTCAGTAAAAGTTTCCAATGGCTTCAGCATTACTTGGATCAGATTTTTATTTTAACTCAAAGCTTTGCATCCTCACACAACTTTTTCATCCAGAGCTACCAAAACAAAAGTTTAAAAAGGAAGGTAACTGTTACTAAACTGTACACCAAGAAGCAAACCAAAGAAAAGGTGCCTACTATAGTAAAAGTTAACCAATGAGTATTTAGAATTGATACCAAATATTTTATATCAAAGGTCCATTAAAGTGCAGAATAGTCTCAGTGTCCAATACAGAGGTAACTAAGAAAATATTAGTAGCAATGGTTTCCATAACTTCTGCCCTCTGGAGTTTTATCCAGTTGCAACACCTAAACAGAACAGTAATTAAGTGGGCCAACTCACAATTTTATTAAGCTTTTCTGAAATTCTTTTGGGAAAAAAAGTACCTCATTTCAGCTTTCTACAGTAAGAGCATCACAGCTCACAATCTCAAAGTATACCAAAAAAAGATACCGGCTGTGTAAACTTCCCAACATTCCTTTCTGGCACTAGCAAAAAAAATAAGAATTTACAGTTTTCCAAAGAGTTCTACAATGACAAAATAATCAAAATGCAATTACTATTTCACATGAACAAACCAGGCTTTTCCTCACTTCTAACCAGCTAATCCATCTTTTTGGCTTCACATTACAATGGTAGCTTCCGTCTCTTATTCCTAATACTCCTGCATAATGCAGCCTACTCTTTGACAGGTTTCACACGTTTCTAGATACATCATGGATTTAAAACCAGTGCTTGGAGGTCTTAACAATATTCTGTCTCATCAAGTTATCTTCATCTCATGTCAAAACATGAGGGAACCGTGGGAAAAGTGCGCATAAATTCTTCAAGCACGAAGTATCTGGAGGCTTGGTTAGAAGTCGCAAAAGCCCAGAACAAGCATTTCTTCTACAGCAACTCTGCATTTAAAGGAACACGGGAAGATTAAATCTCCCTTTCTCCTAAAACCGTGGGTGGGTTGGTTTTTAGCTTTGGGTGTTTGGGTTTTTTTTGTTGTTGCTTTGTTTGTTTTGAGGTAGTTTTTGTTTTTTCATGTAAAAATGTTTAATCCTTCTAGGTCCCTTTATGTTATTTCCTCTAAACATATTAAAGACTTTAAAAAATAAAGGGAATCCAAGGACAAATGATGAATGTGAATAGAGGCTTAGAAAGGCTTCCATATGAGGAGATTTTTTAAAAAGACTGCCTCACTTATAGACCAGAGGAATGGGAAGGATCATAAGAGAGACATGGCAAATGAGAAGAGACATTTCACAGAATGTTTTTTTTAATTACTAGAAAGAGAGTGGATGTCTTTTTTTTTTTTTAACGTAAGCCTTTGTGTGTGTGTGTAATCACGTAAGAATCAGTTTATCCACAAAACACTGATTCTATTGCTGGTCTCACTAAGGCTGAAAGCACAAGAACACTGAAACTAAGATTCTCTATTTGTTAATAAATAAGACACACCTGTTCCAGCTAAGGTTTTGCTTTTGGTTGTTTTTTTCTAAATAAAGGAACAATTCTTACCATTTCAAATATAAGTCTACCACTAATAAGAGAAAGTTCTGAATAAACTCCAATGTGCAAGAAATTACATAATTAGGGCTTCCCGCATCTCTCTCTAAAGCATCTGGTACTTGTTAAAAGCAGGACATATCACTGCATAGACTTCTGATGGGATGTAGTAAAGGAACTCACATGTTTTAGTTGTACAAGAAAAGGATTTTTCTCCTACAAAGCCACACATATGCATTTATAATCCCGATGAAATGCGGAAGATTGTTGTACTATAAGGGGCAAGAGATCAAGAGTGAAGAGCAATGACTTGATCGGCAGCAAAAAAAATGTGCACAGGTTTCTGAGGTCTAGATAGGACAACCTGGTGAGCATTCAGTGATGACAGCTTTCATACAGCCTTGAAAGACAGTCCTGACACAAAACTCCAGAAGCAAAAGTCAACACAACGAGGCATAAATTAGCATAGCCAAGCTAGTTTGAGCATCGGGAATGTTCATATTGCAATTGCACATAACTCTGGATGGACTTACTGCCTAAGAAGCATGGTGTAGCCAGAATGTGAGCACCTCTAGTCTCCAACAGTACTCACTGCAAAAACAAGTTCCTTAAAAAAGCACCATGATGCTCTTTAGCTGTCCTGCAAGCTACACTCCAGCAAGAACAGTACTTGGTGCATGACAGATAAAAACACAACCCTTGTTCCTAAATCTTGTCCTACTTCATGGCTTAAATCCTGATTTTGAAAGATTTGGATTAGCTTTCGAAGCACTGCAGGAACCGACTAGTAGTGGATGTGAAGCACAGTGAAGCTGCAGCAACTGGCATTAACAGAGATGAACCGAAACATTTCACACAGATGTAGTGTCCACACTGATTCCACCTGTGCCCCCCCGAGCGAGCTGCAGTAATCCAGATTACAGTGACCAGATACCGTTGACAAGGAGGAGCAGGAAAAGTCTCCCGGAAGCGTACCCTTCTTAAAGCTGGGGTGGATGATTTCCCACAACCAACGTAACCACACGACTGTGAATCTGTACCCACCAAATGACACCAAAACCGTAACACACTGATACCATTACACTATGAGCAATAGGAGTTTTATGCCCCACTCTGTGCTGCCATGCATAGCATAGCTTGGCTCTTTTGTGACCCGTCCAAGGAAGAGAACAGGAATCCAGCCTCTCCCTCAAAATACTTGGCCTCCTTAGGCAGAAATTACTTCCCCCATGTTAAGAATGACTCAGCTGTTGTTCATTAAAGTATTTTATCTCTTTCAGGAACTGGGAACTTTGCACAAAATGTGACATATGGTTCATTGGAGAGTTGTTGGCAAAGTCCAGGATATCTTATACTTCAAGTGGCCTCAAAGAAGAAGGTACTGAAGAGACCTGTTGCCTTACGCTGAAGGAGCTTTCTAGCTACAGCAGGAATTTTGAAATCCTTTTCCCCTCGGATTCTACTGCTTACAAACGCAGAAGACTATATTCACAGTAAGTTGTTATAGCACTTCTGCAAACTGAATTTGATGATGCCTTCCTATATATACAGCTGCAACTTTGGAACTGTCATCTTGCCTGTCCATAGAGAAGGATTCACTTTCCTCAGATGGGCTTGAAAGACAGAGGCAGTAACCTATAGGGCTGGAGAAGCCCTTCAAAACCTGCCCACCTAAAAACTGGACTCAGTAGCCTATGTTATACAGACTATGAGATCCAGCAACTACTTGGACACCTCTCTTTTCCCTAGGCTTTATTAAAAGGATCTTCTCACCCTACTTACTACACACTGTCCCTATCCTGCTGACAAAACCAACTCCAAGACTTCCTTCACAGAAGCATGTCTCCCTAGTTTGTTCAGGTTCTCTGAGCATCCTTCCATCAGATCTGTATTGCTGTGTTTCTGCTCTGCATTGTTTTTCTCCATGAATGTTTGGGAACAGCAGCTTTAACTCCAGCTGCTCTGATGCTTTTTATTCAGCCTCTAAAAGAAAAACAGCATCCTGCTTTCTTGCTTCTTTCCTGCTTAAATACCACCAGTTGTTGCTGCTCCAGTGCCTGACCATTTCCATCCCCCCTGGTTAAAGGAGTAAGAGGAATGTTGAAGTTATCCAGGCAATTTACCCAGAAAAAATTCCTATTTGTTCGGAATAAGAACAAATTGATTAAATGCAAGCTCTTGCCATTATCTGGGACATACAACCTGCTGCTATCACCTCTAGCAATTATATTACAAGTTCTGTGATACCTGACACAACTTGTAAAGCCCAAACCCTGGAGCAATGCAATTACATACAACTCTACAAACCTGTTACAGAGTTACATTTCCAGTTCTCATGGTCACAGGAAGCAGAGGCTAATCTTGATTAAAAGAAACCCAAACTGAGACACAAGCCCAATGCTTTCATAAAATTGTCTTAAGTATAAGTTTTTTTAAAATTATTTTTCAACACAACAGTACTCAACAGTATTGAAGTACACTGATAAACAACACTGAATATTAGCCATGATACTTCATGCTTTTAAGCAGATCAGCTAGACTATACAATGGAGACTTCAGGTTTAACTTGTTAAATATGCCTAAAACCATCCATGAAGGTATGCAACTTTTTTCCACGGCCACAGTAAGCTAGGTAGCACATTATTCTTACAGCACAAACAATGAAGAAAAACTAATCAGACCAACTTTCAAAGAGAAAAACAAAGGAAATAAATATTTTAAATAATTTTTTAAACTGGGTTATGACTAGCATGAGCACCCAGCTTACAGTATGAAAAGCATTGTAGACTCTAGTAGTAAAGCTACAGTATATAGGGTTATCGATTTTTAAAACATTTCATTATGAAGCAACAATCTGAAGCACACCATCTCCTTTCTAGCACTGTCAATTAATGGGCTCAAGGGATGAAAAGTACTACTAATGTGCAGTACTGGGGAAAAACAAACAAACAAAAAACTAAAATAATTAAAAAAATTCCCAACAACCCTCCCCTGCAAAAAAACCCAACCAAACCCAAAACCAGTCTTCCTTCAAAAATAGCTAACCCTTGCACTTCAAACTGTAAAGCTCATTTATTGACACATGCAGGATCTCAGCATAGCAAACAGAAATTCTGCAGATACCCCAAGTCAGCTAGAGAAACCTCTATTTTCTTCACATCTTCCTGCAATGCACAGGAGGAAAGAGACATTTGTTTTACACCTGGGTGAGCTGAGCATTTAGGCAAGAATGAGAAATCTGTGCATTAACTAGAGAGCCAACTGCCTTCATCAGCAGGACATTCACCACAAAAGCTACTATATATACGAAAGGATCACAAGCATTACCTATACATGCTTATCATATATCGTACGAACAAAACATCAGAAAAATAAGATAAAGAAAGATGAACTTGCCAGCACACCATAAGAAAAACTATCCCATAAAGCCACCTGTCATGGATATGCAGTATATTCTTACTTTATCGCTGGCACACAGAGACACATCTCTGTTCATTTCTGTCCCTGCCACAGCTCTCTTGTAACTTCAGGACGGGAACCGCGATCATTCCTTGGTGCTAGACACGATCACCCAATCCACAGCTCATTAACCGGACACTGAGAAACAAGCCCAAGACCAAGTACTCACTGGTGTGATCTAGACGCAGAGTCACTTCATTAAATCACCAGCACTGTTGACTTTGGTGAGTAAGTCCTCTATTACTCTCACCTCCAACCAGTTTCTATTGTGGATATATCTCGAACATCAGTTTCTGTTATGTCAACAACCAGTTTCATTTCGTTTTGCTATACCAGAGAGCAGTCAGAGTAGGAATGCGACAGGATCGTAGATAAAAAAACTTCCTTATAGACTGACAACCTGGCGAACACAGGGACCTCCTGGGGGACAAGCTGCACGTCGGTGGTTGCTCGTCAGACGCAGACCCCCACTCTCCCCCCGGGCCGTCACTTCCAAGGGCGGCCCCACAGCCCTTGCCTGCCCTCAGCACGCCTTACCCGCGTCTTGCGGCGCCGGTGCCGCTCCGGGTCCGAGTACGTCCTGTCCACGGCCAGCGCCGTGTCGCTGCCTGGCATGCTGCTGCCGCCCCGCCGCCGCCTCCTCAGCGACGCCCACCGAAACCCCAGGCGCAGGTGGGGGTCCCGCCGACGGCCGCGGCGATAAGAAGCTCCCAGCTGCAGCCGCCGCCGTGCGGGAGCGCCGGGCGTGCCCGGAGGGGCCCGGAGGGGCGTGTCCGTCCCTCCCGCACGCCGGCGGCAGCCGCTCCGCTTCTCCTCACCGCCACACCCGCATTAACCCCTCCGACACACCGCATTAACCCCTCCGACACACCGCATTGACCCCTCGGGCACACCGCGTTAACCCCTCCGGCACACCGCATTGACCCCTCCGACACACCGCATTGACCCCTCCGGCACACCGCGTTAACCCCTCCGGCACACCGCATTGACCCCTCCGGCACACCGCGTTAACCCCTCCGGCACACCGCGTTAACCCCTCCGGCACACCGCATTGACCCCCTCGCAAGGGGCGATGCGGGCGCGGGCCGCGCGGTGTGCCGCCGAACGGCGCGGATGCGTGGAAATCAGTAACGAGGCATTTCACACCATGAAAAGTGTGAGCGGAACGCTGTGTTATAATCACTCGTTAAGTTGTACGGGACACCTACTGTGAGTTATCGCTTCTACCGCGTCACACGAAGTAGATCTGAGTTCCTTCGGACTGACTCCCTTGCAACAGCAGCAGGACTTCACCTTCTAGGTACGGCTGTTACCACACTCACGCGCGAGTCACTCTGCTTTGCTTCTCTAGATGGAGACCAAAACAGTCCCAAGGCATGGGCACGTGTAAACACACAGAAACCAGCACAGCTAACAATCCTAGCGGGGCTTGCAGCTTTTAAAAATATTTCCCTGCCAACATTTACATTTTTTCATTGGAATCGTATGTTCTGAGATAACACCGCTATCAGAGGTTAATTACCTGACACAAGGGCCTCCTTGGTGTTTCCACACAATGAGAATGAAAGACCCAAAAAAATGAAAGACCCAAAATTCCAAAGTAAAAAAATAAATCCTAACCCTTCTTGGCAGGTGTTTCTTCTTCAACTCTAAGATCAGTTTTTGCAAAGTTATCCCAAATTCATAGACAAACTAAGTAGTGAGTGGGTTTACTAAGGGACAGGTGATGACTTGCCGTCCTTCCTACACTACTTACACAGCTTCCTATACTTCTTACGCAGCTGAACGATATAGCTGAAGTTGGAAGGCTGCTGAGAACAAGATTTAAAAAGGGAATTGGATTTCTTCAGTACCTCAGCTCATACATGGAAGTTAATTCATGACTCAAAATGTGCCAGAGGGTGGGGAACTCTGGAGGTAAACATCAGTAAGAAATCAAATAAGCAACTGTGGGTTTGGGGTTTTTGCTGAAGTCATAATTGCACATTTCCAAAGGGGACTGTGCAGTTTCCAGCACCTAGGGTGAAACATCCTTATTTCCTCAGAAACTTTCAGGAGTTTTTTTAAGCTTTGCCAGGTGTAGTTGATCAAAGCATAGACAGTCTAAGTAGTTGGGAAAAGGGCACATAAAAAGCTTCAGCTGCTTGGCTCTTTAGTAACACAAAGCTTATTAGAAATCATAGTTTATTCAAAGTTTTATGAGTTTTATTTAAATAATATCAGCTTTCTTTAAATGATACCAGCAGACTAGCCACAAAATGATGAAAATTCTCTTCTAGATGGAAGGAGGCAGGGATGTGCAATATGTATTTAGAGGTATATCATGTGTGGTTGGGCTCAGTAGTATTAACACACATACATTTACGAAGAAAGCACTCTTTCCTAATCTAACTTCTAAGAAGAGAGGGTAATATGGTCAGTCTCATAAGACCTCAGTGTTGCATTAGCCATTTTCCCACTCCAATACAGAGACATGGCTCCCTGAAGGTGGCAGAATACTGCACAGCACAGTACTTCCGGCAGCTTCACCCTGTACTTCTCTCACTGTTATTTTCAAAAGCTGGAGTTTAAATAAATGCTCTTCCCACACACTGAACCTACTCTCAATTGAACCTTCAACCCACTAAAGCAAATCCTTTCAGACACTGGCAGGAGCATGAGGCTGGACTCACAGTGACATAGATAGAAGTGGTAGCCTGTAGACGAATTCTCTCATCATTTCTTCTTCTCACAAAGTATTTATAAAATTCATTTATATGGTTTAAACTAATTATAAAAGTATTAAGTCATCCCAGCCATCCATTGTGTCAATTTTAAAGTTCAAATACCTCAAAATCCCTCACTGACTGCCCAGCTGTCCTTAGAGGCACAGAATAATTTCATCCTTTTCCAGTGCTTTCCCTCACTTCAGCATGCTGGCATGACCCACAATGCTGAACTCTTGATATTTACATTATTCTGCCTACCTTTTTAAAGTGAACTTTTAAAAAATAATGCCAATTAGGAATCAAAGGACTAGTTAGACTTAAGATCACTGCACAAGGGTGTAGACCACTGTATTTGGCTTTCAGAGGGGCAGACATCAATACTGGGTTTGCCTGCATTGCCCTGTTTTAGGAAAATCTAATCTCTGGAGGGGCCACAGAGGCAGTGCCCAAAGCAGGCCTGTCACGTGGAGCCTGAGCCTTCTACAGACAACTTCTGTCTCACTTTTCCCTGTGAAAGCTGCATCTTTACCATCCCTTCCCTGCTGCGTGACCCCACACAGCAGACATGGCAGTCCCACCTGTCAGCTGTCAATTATCTATACTGACTTAGACATAGGCCATGGAGGCAGAAGCAGCAACAGTGGCAACAGTGGGATTACTTAGCAAAACCCAACTCCTACACAATATAATCCCGTAGATGGGATCATACACACACAATGGGAAGTATCACAAGAAAGGAAACCTTTATGGAGATGGAAGGCATAGAAATTCTGTCCTTAGGAGGCTGGCTTGAAGTTTGGCACCATCCTCTTTCAAGTTTTGTCATGAATCTGGATCTTGGCAACTTACTTCTTTGGACTTCCACTACTACATTTGTAAAAGGAGAAGCACTGCACATCTTTCTTCTGTGGAGAACCTTGAACTCTCTGGAATTAAAAATGCTATTATTAAATATTGTGTTCTGATGTTTGTTGGGAGAAATTAAACATGCAGTGTCAAGAGTACATTGGCAAAGGTACAATCAGGAAGAAGGCAAAGGTCCCTTTTTCCACAACAGTAACATCTGTACTCTAAACAGGATACTAGGGCTTCTTATGAGAGACTTCTTAATGTGCCCTCCAAGCCTTTTTCCAAAAGCGTGTAGCAACCAGCCCCCAGGGAAAAGGTCTACGTGATGACAGACTGTCAGTGCCATTTCTAAGCTGGATGGCAAATGGAACAGTGCAGAATGACGTCTGTCTTGCAGTTATCCGTAAGCACACTGTCACAGTTCTCAGTGTATCTGCCAAAGCACGAGCCTTTCACACCCACAGGAAGGGAGACACTCTGCTGGTCTGTCCTCAGCACAAGCTACCAAGGGATCACATTGAGACTTACGGATTGCATTGCCAAGCTGGGACGTTCATTCAGGTGTTGATAAAAATTCAGATATCAAACAAAAACTTTAAATTGATTCCTCGCCTCCCCTGTCCTGTCCTCATTAGGAAATGTTTTATGTGCTTTCAGGATATAAGAGACATGGACACTCTGTGAGTACCCATTTTCTACACAGGAAAAAAACTTCAAACCCAGGCCTGTCATTATATATTAGTGAGATGCATTGATAGGGGTGAAGGGTAGAGAAGCAAGTGAAAAATTCCAGTTGAGCTAACAGAAGTTCTCCCTTTTCTTTCCCTTCCCTGCCTACTATCCCAAGTCCCTTGCTGTGTGATGAGAGGCAATTTCAAGCCTTTTCCTTGTTCTTGTACAGCCTAGGAAATTTCTGCTACATAATTCCTCTTTGCTGCTTCTGAGTGACAGCAATAGTGCAGACATCCTACAGGATGGTGGCAGTGCTTTGCATTTTGAATGCTGTCAGTAAGAGCCACTTTTTTAGCAGACTTGAATGACAGCTATTCTGCATACCCAGGAACTTGCCTGGAGCCCAGCTATTTACATTAAAGATGACCCATGTGACAGAGGCCAGTTCAGAATTCTCCCTTAGGCAATGTGAATGGTTGCTGCTCATCAGCTTACAAATTTTCTTGTGCCTCATAGTATGTGATTTGGGGCCCTTCTGGGAATAAGTGTATCCAGCCTGTCTGTCCTGAATCAGTCACTTTGATATTGCCATGAGGTATGCAGGACCAACAGCTGCAGCCTGTTGGCACAAAATGGTTTACCCCACTCCAAAACATGCAAACTGTAGCCACAAGATAGCCTGAATCTCCTGTTATCGCATATCCTGGTGGTTACCTCAGTGAGACCTTTTATTCCAAATTAAAACAAACAAGCCAAAACCTCAAACTAGATACAGCCCATGAGCACAAGAACTTCTCTTAGGATATGCCACCTCTACCCACTGTTCAGAGAAGTGCACACAGTCCCCCTGAAGTGACAGGTAGCTGAGTAGCTGACATCTGAGCTCCTAAATAAAGGCTCTGTAAGTGAACACACCACAGCTTTTCACCCTACAGCTTTATGGCCGTAGCTTCACAGACGTCCCATCTCAGTTTGTGACTGACAGTTGCACATAGATTGTGCTGGATAGAAACCTGTCAATTTTATTTGTCTATGAAGTGCATTGCATGGCTGTGGTTCTGTATAAGTTATGTCATGCTAGATGTATGACATCAGTTCTTTCCATATCAAGAGACAAGGTCAAATGCAGGATTAGGACTTCTTTGCCAGTCAACCAGAAAACATTGATGGTTTATGAGAGGACAGAAAAATTAATGATTATACAAGTAAGCCTACACTTCTCCCTGGTGAATGTTGCTATAGCATAGCCCTTTGAGTTTCACTACAGTGGCTTTCTATCTACAGAGATGCAAGTTACAGGGGCATATTTGTGCTCAAGTTCCCTCACCACTGTCAAAGTCGACCACCTACAACTCATCTAACTGTGGTTCTTCTAAATCTAATTCAATGGAATATGAATCTCCTTTAAACCACATGAACAGGGAACTGTGTTAAGTCGGTTAGCTGGTGGGTTTACTGGGCATTAATAAAAGCCATTAGATAAATACGGTTAAGAGCCTTTTGAAAATGAGTGTAATAAAACCAGAAAGCTCCCAGTTTCCTTTACAATCTGCCAGACCTAAACATAGAACATTCAGCTCTGATTTGGGTGATGGGAACTTGAAAGATTAACATCATCTAAGCAGAAAAGCCCAAATGCCACTCATGTTTAATTGGCATAAATTTTCCAAGTGCCTGATTTTCACAACAAATATTTTAAAGGCAGCAAACTACAAACAAAAAAACCACAACATAGCACAGACATTTGCAGAAGTAAATCTGTATCAACCATACTGTATAAGTATCGAGCAACACGGTCCCTTTATTCATCTAAATATAGTCATTTATCTAGGTTATTACTAGGTATTACTATACAATTCTACAGGATAGTTTTCACTGAATAAAGTGTTTGCTTCTTGGTTGCATTGCTAACAGGTATTAGGTTGGTCTGACCTGGAAGGCTGGCAAGTGATTGCCTCTGCTTGAGCTCTCTGCTTCTTTTTTGTAACCACCTCAGGCCAGCAATTTTAGAGATGTCAGACAGATTTTTCAAGTATAAAGGCATGATACTATCAACAAGAACCTCACAGGCACATGCTTACAAATTAATACAGAGAAAAAAACTGTAATAACTATAGGGTTACTAGTGAAACTGTTCTTTTACAATATTGCCTTAAATTTATTTGGTTTTGTGTGTATCTCACACACATACACAGCCTTATAAACAATTTTATTTAAAGTATTATAGGGAGAGAAATTGAATGCTCCAGCTTTCCTATTCTGCTAATAAAGATTAATTATTACATGTAGGCTTTGAAACACTTGTAATTAGGAGTCTCAGTAGAAAGAACTGGAGCAATATATAAACGCTAATAGCAACATAAAAACTCTAATACCAACACGGTATATATCATAAGTAATTAACAGTTCTAGTGACTAGGTACATAAAAGTTATGACAAAGTAACACAGCCGAGGAGAAGTATTACATAAATGAAAACAAACCCTTCAGAAGCAAGTAGCATTGCAAAGACATAGAACACGAAGGGAAGTGTCTACCTTGCAACTTACTCTGGTGCTCATCAATTCTCGTGATTTTCAGCATCTCAAACACATAGGTCTGAACAAAACAATGGAGCATATTCTTCCTTTACACTCACCAAAACCTTGCATTTCTTTCAATGAAATGTCTTGTTTCTCAACGATACATTTTCTCATGTTTTCTATCTTTTAAAACAACATATCACAAACCTTTCACTGTTTAAGGGAAAACTTCACAGGAAAAACCTCTTGAGAGAGTTTTATTTTCATTTTCATTTTTCATTTCACTTATTTTTCATTTCTGCCTCAAGTTTTCATGAAAACAACCTACCATTTCCTAGAAGTTCTATTTTGTGCTGTTGAAACTCTAGACATGGTTTGAGGATTTGCTTAGGCTGGAAGGCACAGTTCTGCCCTGGCTGGTAAGCATAGTTGCTCTGGACACACACCTGTAGCTCTCTGTAACTGCACAGAGAGCAATAGCAAGCAGCTACAAAAGGGCATGCTCTTTATACGTCCCTGTTGCGTAGATAAAGAATGATCCCAGCTACAGGTGGGGCCTCCTGATAGCACAGTCACCGGCTGACATCAGCAGCCTTAAAACTCTGGGCACAGGAAGGTATCAGAAACCCTAGGGCCATAAACAGAAACAGCCAGTCACTGATACCAACCTGGAAGTCACCCATGCGAGCTGCTCACAGGCAGTAACATAGGCAGAGGAGCATGTATACTATGTACTTAAGCTGCAACAAAAAACACTGCTCGGATGCCACTGCTTCAGCATTAGTATGCAGAACTATAACTGGTAGCGTGTAATGCTACATGTGTATGTATTACTGTGTTCAGTTTTGGGCCCCTCACTACAAGAAGGACATTGAGGGGCTGGAGCATATCCAAAGAAGGGCAGCAAAGCTGGTGAAGGGTGTGGAGCACAAGTCGTATGAGGAATGGCTGAGGGAACTGAGGGTGTTCAGTCTGGAGAAGAGGAGGCTGAGGGGAAGCCTCATCACTCTCTACAACTACCTGAAAGGAAGCTGTACCAAGGCAGGGGTCAGTCTCTTCTCCCAAGTAACAAGTAATAGGACAAGAAGAAATGGCCAAAAGTTGTGCCAAGGGAGGTTTAGATTATATATTAGGAAAAATTTCTTCACTGAAAGGGTTGTCAGGCATTGGAACAGGCTGCCCAGGGAAGTGGCTGAGTCACCATCCCTGGAGGTATTTAGAAGACATGTAGATGTGCTGAGGGACATGGTTTAGTGGTGGATTTGGCAGTGCTAGGTTAACGGTTGGACTTGATGATCTTGAATGTCTTTTCCAAGCAAAACAATTCTATGATTCTACTCTATGAATCTATGATTATCAGGGCAGAGAGATGTACCTTTAATGCCTGTGTTTGGTCTAGTATCTTATCCTTGAGGCTGGGTTGTAATTTGGATGCAACAATGGTGAGCTGGTCAGAGAGCTAATCCAGGTGAAAACTACCTCTGTCAAAACAAAATAAATTATTATATTGCAAAAATACATACATATTAGTTTTATAAGCTTCCTCATCTGACTAGCTGCACAGCTCCTCTAGCCCTGGTGTTGACTCAGGAAACAGGGCAGGGAATCATGCCTGAAGGCAGAAGTCAGAATCAAGCAGAAGTCAGAAGTAATGACTAAAGTTGATCATGCAATCACATTCTTAGTTTTCCAGGGTTTATTTGTGTCATAGCATGTTGGGTACATTTGTATCCAAAGACTCTTAACGTCAATATACTGTGGATCTTCATAAAGGCTAATTATCCTTGTAAAAGATACGGAGTAAGGATACAGTCAAATGTAAGCCATCTAACATTAATGGAAATCTGTAAAAGCACGGGCACCTCAAAATTAAACCTTTAAAATGAACTGATTTCTCATTTTCTATCAGAACTTCAAAAATAGTATGTTTCATTCATGTGAATCTTCTGGTGAGGTTGTGATCAGCAATTATATGAATGTCATAATACCAGCTGCTGAAATTATGATGAGGGAAAGATGAAAACTAACAGGACTGCCTGAAGGACCACAAATAATGCAAATGTGGCATTAGAACATCTGTGGAGATAAAGCATCTGAGATATGCAAACTATTGTCTGGTTAACTAGAAAAGGGAAAAATTTTGTACAACTAAAATAAGTGACCCAGTAGGAAAGCTATGCTGTTGACTTCTCTAAGAATGCGTCATTTCCAGGGGATGCTTCACTAAATCTGTATAAACTTTCCACTTGCTATTGATAATGAAATTTCCTTTAGTTATCTGGACTTTGTCTGGTCAGTCCCCAAAACCATAATGTATTTATTTTTCTAAAGGCATCCAATAGTAAGAAATAAGGGCACATCTGCATACAACTCAGCAGGCAAGCTCAACCGAATCAGCAGGGAATTCTTGCATTCCTCTGTAGTGAATAGAGACAAGCAGCAGTTTTAAACATTTAAAAGTTAAATAATGTCCATAAGCGGTTAAATAGCTTAAAGTTAATCTTCTTCTTAAGATGAGAATAAAAACAAACAAGAGTTTAGTAATTGCTCTCAGCAAGACATTTTCAGCCCATCTATCAAAATCATACAGTGATTTAAAACCAGAAGACTAAAAACAGACCCCAAATCAGCAGTTTTTCCCCCTGTAAGGGATGTTTTCTATTTACAGATACATTTTTCTTTCCTCTTTGCATGCACAGAGTTAAGCTCCCTACAACTTGTTTGCATTGCAACAAACCTTTTAACATGATTCCCCCAAAACTTCTTGACATAGCCCTCTTGGTTCCTTTTGTAACTTCTAGCTCTACACACATACAAACATGCATCGGTACTGGTAAACACATGCACATAAGCATTTTCCCCCTCCCCTAGTTTTCCAATATTCCTCAGTAGCTGTGAATGACACTTCCAGCAAACGAATCCCTACTCTTTTCAACATGTCTTTATACTGCCCTGTAATCTCAGAATTAAGTAAAACACTAGACAGAAAACTTTGAGGTTAAAAATATATAGCTCAAGCTACCTTGTCTTTGTGCATTAGGTATTCTACAGACATGTATATGTATGAACACACATTTTTAATTTATGCCTTTCCAGTGCGTACAGCATTTTACAGACAGAGCTAGCAGTTTCCACATGGCCCTGCAGAGTGTGTAGGGGGAACACGCACATTGTACATTCTTGACTTCAGTCTGCCAAAAGCTTGAAGCAGCTGTCGACTGGGTACTATGTTGGATGGAGAGTAAATAGTAAAATAGGCCAGTGGGACGAAAGTTAACAGGGTTGGTTGTGGGGTTTTTTTGAGAAGGGATGAGCCCATCTTGAAGAGGGCATTTTTGTCTCAAGAAAAAAAAAAAAAAAAGTGAACATGTTTGCATATTATGAGTTGGTTGGAGAGGTTTCTGAGCTGTTTATTAGTAATTAATTCTTCCAACAGATTTTTAAAATGTCCTAAATTGGGACAACTTTTTAACTCCTGTGAGCATTACCAATTTTCAACAGCTAAGGACCCTCCCAAATCTATTCTGTTATTGCCATTGGATTTTAGTTCGATAAATTGTGGACAGTCATTACACTAGGGAAAAAAATTAGTCCTGTAATTGGAGTGAGCAAGTTCTTCTCATTGTCCTGCTTCAGCTAGGATGGTTTTAATTTTCCCCAGCAGCTGGGAGGGAGCTACAGCCGGGCTGTTCCATCCCATGCTCAGGTCATGTCCCGGTGCCCAGGCGCGGGCAGTGCAGGAGTGGCTTTTGTCCACGTCCGTGCCTCGTGCTGTGTCCATGCGGTACAGCTCTTGTTCTGTACATCATTATCACTGTTATTGTTGTTGTTCTGGTTGCTGTCATTACACTGTTGTATTAAATCTTCCTTATCTCAGCCCCGGGATTTGCATTTTACTCCCGTCCTCATCCGAGGGTGGGGGAGGGGCAGTGGCAACGTGGTCTCGGGTCCCGGCAGGGTCTAAACCACCGCACTCATGTTCTGCAGAACCACTCAAATAAGATGCAGCATCAGTGTGTGGATTTTACAACAGTCCTGCTGGAGTGTGCAATAAAATCTTGCTTTCAGCCACCAGTAAATTTAAAATTATTTTCGCCTCGAATGCTGTGGCACTTTGATACCTTTGAATGTTGGATAAGGAACCCTCAGTTACACCTACTTGTGTGTGTTTATCTATTTCAAGCTAGAATTTATATACACAAATACATATAGATACATATAAAACAGAGAATATGCAATAGTATAATTTCTGGAATCACAAATATGAGAAGCTATATGAAAACTTGCAGTTTTAATACTGAGCAGCTGCAGTGTTTTCATATTAATAGGTTGGCTGCAAGCTAGCAGGAGCACTTTCACCAGAAGAGTGTCTCAGGAGGAGGGAAGAAATAAATAATTTGTTCTAGCTGGTTCTTCCTCATTCCATTTACTATGATTTAATTAAAAAGGTGCAGAAAAGCTACCTAAGAGCCATATACATGATGCCAGTTTGTTCCCTATAGGAAATTTCTGAAATACGTCTCTAGGTTTCTGCATGTATGTTACCTCTCTGTTTCAAATCTAATGATAGTAATGAAACTGATTTTGATTATCCAGGATTTGCTCAGCGTATAATGCTGCTGTTTAGACACATGAGGATTCCTACACAAGACATCACAGTTTAGTTATAGATCACGCTGTCAGTACTGGTCAGCATCAGCCTGTGGAGTAGCTGTGGCAGAACTTACCACGCAGGTGAGATAGCTGCTGGAATGGATACTCAGGACTAATTCTTTGTACTTTGAATTTCAGGTCGTTTTGCAAATACACAGATGTATTTATGAAAGTACTTTGAAGAATATACTGACCTTGTCAGATCCTGTGGCACCTGAACATGGAAACTATTTTCCAGATTTTAAAAACGTGCACATACAAGTTATTGACTTAATTTATGGCAAATGGCTCTTCTGTAAGGTTATTTCAAAGGCACACTGATATTTTACTGAATTATCCATCACTCAGGGCTACAGTATGTACATCATTTATTAAAACTTAACTTTCCCTGGATAATCTACTTGGTCTTATTACTTCATTTTTAATCCATCTTTCCTTAAAAAGAGATCTGGAGAGTATCAAGGTGACGTGCTAACAAAATAACAGGAAAAAAACCCAGAGGTAACTTTCAGATATGGTCACAGCACTAACACTGCTAAATAGGAAGTCTGAAAGGCCTCCTGCTGCAACCTTTTATTAATATTCAGCCTTGATCTTTCAACCTTGATCTTTCTGCATTCTTTGATTTTGTGGCTTACTTGAAAGACTTGACACATGCGAGCATCTTTGAAATATCAGTCTGAAGGACATTCTATTTTTTTAATATATATATATACCTATAAATTGCTTATAGCAGTTGTCCTCTTATATGACACAAACAAATATATCTAAGTGATACTATTAAACAAATCAGAGACAACATTGTTCCCACAACAGAACCTCTTGAGCTCTCCCTGTGCTGGGCTTCACATCACCATCAGAGGAATCATCATGTGGTTTCCTTAGACAGTTTCCAACCAGTCTCATTTCTGTCAGCCTCTGCAAGATGGAAGACAGCGGATGGATGTGTTAGATGAATTTGAATTAAATCATGAGGAAGATAGATGTTGTTATCCGGGTCTCGTCTTCCGAAGGCTGATGCGTCAGCTGTGTACTGATGGAAAGTCTCATCAACACAGATGGTTTGTTTTGACCATGCTATGTCATTTAAATGTTGTAATAACAGAAATTGAGTTATTTTGTGGCAGCAGCCAGTTTTCAAATGAAGTTAATGCACGTGGGCACTGAGGAAGTTATAACTGATACTATGCATGGCAAGAAGACTCAGCAATCTGCTGTGTAGGTGATGCTGCAAGACATGAAAGGTTGCCTGAAATGATCCACTGCATCTGTTGGCGAGCTGTAATCCAGCAGTACCATGTTTTAGATTTGCCCTGAGGTGAGAGAACTCAGTGTAAGCAATTTGCTTATACTTGTCAACATTCATCTTTAAATGTATATTGATAACTGGAAGGCAAAAAAAAATAAAACCAGTGTGCAGTGCACATGTTTTAGCTGCAGCTCCTTCAAAAATAATGTTTTCTTGTCCCAAGTGGAGGACAGTGAGCACTTTCTTTCAGTCTGACATTGCTTCATTTGCTGTGGAGTTACACATCTGGTCCTCCCTCCAGCAACAGCAGAGGAGGACGAGGAGGCTGGGGTGGCAGATGTCACCTACTTGTCCTTGAGGAGCTGACGTGCAGTCATGCGTCCTGCTCCATCCACTCACAGGGTGGGGGAAACTCTGCCGAGAGATATTGTTGCCTCCATGGATGTGATGTGATAAATTCTTAAGGTACTGTTTTTTGTTAAAATCTGCCTGTGGCATTATTTACTAATGCCAGTTACCCTGGATAAATGCCCAGCAAGGACTAATTTGCACTAGTTCATCTGGGGCGAAAAAGAGGTGGACCATTGGTAGCTCTGTCTCTCTGTTGCTATGTTTTTCAAATATTTTCAGATGTTACACTGCTTGTACAGGACCCCAGGGACCCTCACAGGAAGTTACTGGGGCACATACATTTTTGTTACCCTTCTCCAGGTGCATGTTTACTCATGGAGGCAGGGATGGGGAAAAGGGAGCAGGCTCAGTGGCTGAGGCTTACTTCGAGGCCTCTACACAAGAAGCAGTGATGAATCCTACATAAAAAGTTGACAGACAAACCAGGAGAGCACATGGTACTTGGCACCTGCTCTTCTGCAGTATGGAACAAGAATGGAAGAAGGTACCTAAAATACTTTGACAAAACTGCTTCACGGCCAGCCTCCTGAAAGAAGCTGCTACCTTTGCCTTCATCCTACTGCCCAAGAATCAAAAAAAAAGTGCATTGCCACAGGAAAAGAAATCTGCAGTAACCTTTCAAATCCCCAGGAGCAGGAATATGCATAAACACTTTATCATGCCTTAAAATTTTTATGTAACTTGAAATGCCTGTGTAGCCTGCAAGGGGTCATTTACCTCACAAAAATCTCAAATCCCTTTAAAGCCAAAGACATTAATGAAACTCTGAACCAGAAAACCATTTCTATTGATTTTTGTTTCCCTTGTCTGCTGTCCCTGCAAACATGCTTCTCATTCAAAAGACTTATTTTTAACCCATGCATTGCACCACCACCTGGACATACGGGGAGGAGAAAGCTACAGGACATGGAATAACGCAGGGCAGAAAGCAGCAGAATGGAAAGAGCAAGAGAGGTGACACGGAAAACTCAAGCAGCGGCTCATGCTTGCATTTTGCAGAGCAACAAGCATGTTGGTTTTTTAATACACCATCATCCCCACTTTAAGTTCCTCAGGGAAGACACTAACTACTGAGAGGAGCCAGTGAGACATGGCAGCACCACCTGCACACACAGCGTGGGAGCGCGCAGCAGTGCCAAGCATGATTCCTCGCTGACTTGCAAAATCTCCAGCCTCTGGGGAGATGCAGCGGGCTGTACAAGTCCCACACCAGCCAGTGGAGGGTTAGGGCAGGTTATAGGGTCTGTTAACTGCATACTACCATATTTGGAGGAGGTGCAGGTAGGGAGGTGAGAGCTAAATTGCCGGGTCAGAGGCTGGTGACATGGTAAGAGGCCCAGAGGACTGCACCATCCCTCCTGACACATGTAACATCATCTCCTGATGCTACCCTTTGATAACCTAGAGCAGGACAAAAGACAGATGCTCATCATGGAGAGAGCTGGAGGCTATACTTCCAGGTGTGCTTTTCCTCAACCCTGTGCCCACCATGGCCCAGGACAGACCATCTCTCTGAGGGCTGCTGCAAGACAGGACAACCATGAGTTGGAAAATGGAAGCGTAGCAAACTTGATGAAAGATATCCCCTATGAACCCTGTAGCTTATGTGTAGGATCTGCCCATGTTGTAAAACTGAGAAGGTGCAACGTATCTTTAGAACATTACTGCTGGTCTGTAAACCATTTATCTATATTGCCTAGCACAATTATCATGGGTTGGGTGGCCCCTAGGTTCCTCAGCAAAGTGACCTGTGTTATCAAGTCAAGATTTTAAATTCTCTCACAATCTTTTTAAAACATCATATTAAAAAAAAACACAAACACATAGCACAGATTTGAAACATACACACAAAAAAGTCAGTTCCAACTTGATGTAACACAGTAATACCTTGCCCAGCATTTATACAAGGACAGCAAAGGCAGTATTTTTAAGCCTCTCCCTTTTTTATGATCATTATACAACAGGATAATTAAGGTCAGCTGAGGTTATCAGTCTTTAACTGAAAGACAGACAACAGAAACCTGTCTGATCTTTGCTTCACGGAAAGATTTTTAACCTTGTTTCCACCCACCACTACTGTTATAAAATTCCTCTAAAGTGTGTTCGTTGCTCATTTTTCTTTACCTTTGGAGGCTGTAACGTTCCTTCACAAGGCTGAACTCTAAGACTGCCGAGAAAAGCAGGCATATGGTATGAGGTAGTTCAAATAATTTCAGATCAATAATTAAATACAAGACCTACACACACCAGTTGCAAGCTTAGTCTTAGCTATATTTTTCCTATATTTGACTGCTGAATTCCACTAGCATAAGAGTTTTCTTAAAGGCCTAGATTATTTGAAGCTGCAGAGCAAAAAGATTTGAAAAAAAGAGGGATAAAATATGTCAAGGAGAACAACATGCTAACCTTCTAGGACAACAAGCCTGGTCAGGAAGAGTGAATCACAGAGAAAAGAACACACAGCCATGCTTGAAACCGCCATCACAGACTTTCCTTTACAAGCATCTGGGTAACAATATCAACAGATGTGGAATTTTGGGTTTCGGCTACTGGGATGACTAATGCAAATAAATCGGAACAGCAAAGTAGGTCACAGAGCTACCACCTCAACTCTGCTCCCAGAGCCACAACAGGCTTGCTCTCTTTCACTTTGATTTCACATTAGCTTGGAGATTGCAACTATTTCATTATTTCAAATAACTGATGATTTACATGGAGTTTATTTCTCCAACTTGTTCATTTTAGTCAGTGGATTCAGGTGCACAACAAACGGTCCCTGGTTTTACACCAATAAGCAGAAGAGCCTTAATTAAAATGCCACTTAAGATGGTAGCACAATTACAGGGACAATTTTCTCTGAGCAATGGGTATTCACAGCTGAAGGTAATGATTAAAATTCTGCAAAAAATGTTCTTTACCTTGAATGACTATCAGCCAGCGAAGTACTTGGAATGCATAAATTAGACTCCCCCTGAAAATAATATTCTGGACAAATAGTTACTCTAGTGGTAACTAGAATTTTGAGTTGATATGTCACTTCCCGATTTTGTGGAATTTAATAAAAATGCCACCACAGATAATGGGCCATAAATAGAACTTAGATTTTTCTATTCAGTTAGCATTGCCTCATCTAATGCAAACTATTTGTATCAAAGTAAGATCTTACTTAATTTTTGGTAGGCATTTAAATAACCTACCAAGTAATAATCTTGGAGAAAAAATACTGATATAGACAGTAAATTAAAAACTGTTTATTACTTTGTACCTGTGCAGTTGTTTACAATACTTCTGTAATCCTAGTTGGTCTTTAACCGCTGCAGCAATAAATCCAGTGCATCATAGTGCAATGATTGACTGCATTAGTAACTTCTGACACTTCAGCTGTGCTCCTACTCAACAAGTACATTGTGAAAGGCATTGTGCGGCCCACATGAATGCTGCTCCAAATCTGTCAGACCTGGTGCCAGTCACACCTCCCAGAGTATTTTGTAGCAACCCCAGGTTACAGCAGCCCATGTATAAAATGCCTGAGGTCTATCCTGAGAGTAGCTAAAACCCAGAGTGCACCAGCTCATCAAATACTAACACTGACAGGGTCCCTTGTGCTGCTGCTCATGCTCATGGCACATCATCTCCCTCAGCTGCCCTCAAAGCTGCACAGGTACCATTATGCTCCCCAGATATTGGTTACCCGTTGGCACCACAAGTTCAGCTTGAAAAAGCAACCACAGGCTAGAACTTGGGCCCTTATCTATGCACAGTGTTGTTTTTTTTATTTCAGGTACGCACAACTTTTTATCTTTTGAGTTCACTAACAGAATTCTTTAATTTATGACTATATTATTGTAGCTTCTTATATTGGGTATTAAAATAATGCTAATTATAAAAATGTCACATTTCTGTCAACACTGGCATTAAAAATCTGTGATAGCACTTCCTGGT
This sequence comes from Podargus strigoides, assembly GCA_028020825.1. Taxonomy (NCBI): domain Eukaryota; kingdom Metazoa; phylum Chordata; class Aves; order Caprimulgiformes; family Podargidae; genus Podargus; species Podargus strigoides. The sequence continues at coordinate 121,539,637 of CM051663.1, read as the reverse complement.
TAAAAATATATTACTAAATAGATAAATGTTGAAACAAAATTTCTAAAGTCTTCCACGAATTTGCCTAAATAGAGCTTGTAGCATGGAGAATCTGGCACTTAGATTTGGAGTCAGACATTTGGGACCATATTGCCTTGGCCTTCAGCATCAGTAAAGCAGTTTATTGAATCGGAATTGCAGAAAGCTAACTTGAAAATTAACTTGATGGTAATCTACTAATTAAAAAAACCACAATGGCATGTAGCTACAGCTTCAGTACTATTGCCACCTACAGGTATTCTTCTTTTCCTTCATTACAAAAAATGATGTGGTAAACATACTGTCCTGGCACTCTACTCTAATAAATTCAATTGTTACCATGTAATTCACTGCAGATGTAACATCATCAGCTCTTTGGGTACAAGCTACAACTGAACATCTACTGTAAGATTCAGTAAACTGCTACTCACTTTAATGAGGAAAAATGTTAAAAAATTAAGTGGCAGAAAGGCTAAAAATATAAATTCTGTTTAGTTAGAGAAAAAAAACTTTCTCTAATGATCAGACACTATCTTCGTAGTTAGTTTCTGCAAATAGTAAAACCTGTAGAGGACACGCTTGATAGTACACCCCAGGCAGAGAAGTGCGCCAGCACTCAGGTTCATCTCAGGCAGCAAAAATCCTAAAGCTGAAGCTAGCTCCGGTCTCCGCTGAGTGAGGAATCAGTGGGTTTGGTGACCCCAAGCTCAGCTGAGAACACACAGTGCACAGCAAGGATGTGGTTGTCTGTCTTTGCTGTCTTGTCGAAGAGGGGGCGCAACAGCCTTCGTCTCTTTAAGGTAACACACGCTTGTGCAGTGCAGAGTGCCTTCTCAGCAGCCTCTCTAAATTTGTAACATTTTTCTCTTCATTTGGAAATATATGTATTTTTTAAAAAGAGAGTTTAATGACAATTTATAGTGACAACTATAACACTTGTTGCTCAGACTGATCATCACCTATGAGTAAGTCAATAACAAAGGTTTCCAAATGAATTACTTAAGCTTATTTAAATTCCTATTTGTTTCTGCACTATAATTTCCAAATATGCTCAAGTATCTGCAAATATCACTGGAAAATAAAAGAAGCTGTGAGTGCTAGCCATTTTGGAAAAGCTGAAGAAACCAAAATATTATCATAATAGGATAGTCAGAATAACAAAATAAACCACTTCTGACACATTTGGGGTTTATCATTAAGCACAGCACTGAAAAGTATTGAGAGCACTGAGATACGAGGGCATGTGAGGATGGGTATGGGACCTGGTACACAAGACCTTGGAAAACTAAAGAATAGAACGGTCTTTTTTTGAGAAAGCCATTTTAAAAAATGGCTTTTACTGAAAACAAGGACCTGATTTTAATAATATTTCCCAGTTTTACGCACATGGATGGGTGCAAGTACTGACAAGAGAGATGTGTTGCAGTCTGGAAAGGTGAACACTCAGTACAGCCACAGATTCATCTTCACTACTGCTGTTCCACACTGTATTAATATTGTATATATTCACAACATTACCAGCAGAGCTAAACCACTGTGACTAACACTTCAGCCACAGCTGAGGCTTGTAATTATTTTAGAGTCAGAAAGACATAATATATCCACTCTGAAAACAAAATTATTTAGAGTATGCATGTATACAGAATACAAATGATGTTGATATATCTTGGTCTTTCATATTAATGGATCACTTCGATCCAAATGTAGATATTTCTTTTGGCATACCTTTTGTCGTGTTTATGTGCATAAAAAATTATGAGCTGATAAATGAAACGCAACCGCCACTTAAATACCACGTACCAGATAAACCCAATTTGATGTGAAGCTCCATGCAATGAAGTACAAAATGTGTGTGTATCACTATACTGGACATCTCAAAAACCTTATTCATTCAGGAGAAGCAAGTTCACACTAAAGAGAAATTATAGAAATTTCTTGCTGGAAGTACCTGTTTTTCAGTGTTCTGCTTTTAAGGTAAATGGCCAAGTTTGGACTTTACCAGTTTCAGGCCTCTTTCCTAGATTTCAAAGAGGTAGTGATAAAAGTATTTCCCTTTTTTCATTTTCTCACTTTCATTTGACAGCCTTTTGTGCACAACTGAGTTCTAGCTGTGTCTTCTGTTTGCACGAGGTCTTTCCACAACAAAACAAAAAAACAAGTTGATTTTCAACAGTAGAATTACATGGGGAAAAAAACAACAGGAAAAAAATATACATGCAAGAATCATCCTTGAAACAATTACCTCTGATTCTGTAATTAACTAAATTTCAACCTGATGACATCTAATTAATCACAAATTTCAACTGAGTGGTCAGGAAATGTCTCAGAGCACAGAACATACAGCATTTGAACAGAATAAGCAGCATGAAAATCACTCATCTGAAATCAGAAGACGCTCACAAACCACCGCAAATCCCACAGCTGGGCTGGCACTCCAGCTAAAGTGGCACAGTGTTATAGCCAGAATAGCCATTTAATCCTTAGAAAATAACACTTGTTTGAGAAATGACAGCACATCTTTCTGAGCTGGTCGGAGCCACTGACCAAGAAATCTGCTGTGTGTTAGATGAGACACAACTTGCATCCTCTGCCTGAGGTGAGAGCATTTGAGACTGTGCAGCCTATAGGAGCGAGTGATGGGGAGACTAGGGCTGGGTGCTGAAGGCAACGCTGACAATGCCACTCGGTTAGTAGCTCTGAGAAGACAGCAGAGATTCAGGAAAGGCCTGGTGATTCAAAAACAACTGAAAAAGACCTTTGACGTGCCCTCTTGTAGGCCAAGTAAGTAGCTAGGACTTGTATCCAAGTGACTGGGAGCTTTAAGGTTCTCCTGCACAGGATCTGACAAAGTTTAATTCTGGCTTTGATATTAATACACATACGAGAAACAACCAATGTATCTTCACATGCTGAATAATCCAAGCAAATAAAACCACATTGTTCAAGCAATAATGTCTCCAACGGTATTTAGAGGCTTATGGCGGTACAGAGATGCTTTTTTCTCTTGTACTTAAGAGATTCTAGTGTTTTATTCTAAGGGAAAGAACAAGATTTTTTTTACAAAGAACTAATATATTTTTAAACACACTAGGAACTAATATATTTTTAAACACACTAGGAAAACTCTGATTTCACTAAACCAAGTGAGAGTTTTATCTCTGACTTAACTGACGCTTTCACCCATCTTCTCTGGTACCGTAATAGGGATGTTTCTTATCTTTTATGCAGATAAAATCTTACCAATGTGGCCTGTGTCAACACGAAAGGAAAGTAGAAGTGCTGTTAAAATTTACACTAAAATATAACACAGTTTCACTTCCATGTTTGTCCAAAAATGTAAAGCGTTTAACCTTTCAAATAAACCCTTGTAATTATAAATGTGAACCAGAAATAGCACTTTCACTCAGAGTATGCACTTTTTTTCGACCAAGAAGATTTTTTTTACAGATAGTGTCTGAGTTGTATGAATTTTTAAATGGAATTACAGTATTTAGGTACAACAATGCAAAGTCTAAGTGATTCAGGACCTTCAATCCTACCATCAAAATAACTTAAGAATTTAAAAACACTCAAGTACAAACCTCTCTTGGAGTTGATCTGTTTAATTCATTGGAAATTAAAGCTCTGACTCATTAGTAGATATAGATGAGTTTAGGAAAGCTTATAAGAATTTTCTGTCCTGACAATCTGCCCATTTTAGATGTCTCCCTCCCTCCTTACATAACCAGCTTGGCTTCTGGTGAAGTAGAAGCAGTATCACTCTGGCATATTAATGTAAACTGGCATCAATTTTGGTCTTTCCCAGTGCATCCAGCTATGATTTAAGCAGATCCGCAACTGCTTTATGATTAGCCAAGCAATCCCAGCAGCAGGGGCAGAAATCTTTGAAGAAGAGCAGAGCTAAAAGCTTGGGGCCAGAATCACTGCAGCAGACTTAGCATAAGCTGTCCCTATTTGTGAGCCAAAATCTTTGAGTACTCAAATAGGAACCTCAGTTCAATTGTAATTAACAGACTCTTCTTAGTATCTATGTCTTTTTTTAAAAAATGAGAATTAAGAACAGCTGAAAAGAGTTATCTGTATCTTCTTGACGAACACAGACATGACCTGTACTTTTAATTCACTGTTGTTTGTTTTACAGCAGGTCATTATTCTCATTAATTGCTAAGGTGCTGGCAGATTCCTTGACATTTTGGATAAGAGAGAAATCTGGATTTAATAAAGTGATCAAGAGGAAAGAGGTTATAATTCTTTTGCTTAGAAGTCTGCCAAATCAACAGCATTGTGAAGACTGACATCATGATAGGGAGTAGTTTATCGATACAGCAGCCCATTTTTTAATCAGGGTGACATAATACAGCTATTGTCTGGCATGATATGCAATTACCTCACATGTGCATGGCCAAATTTTACTGCAAATCCAACACAGCTTCTTTTTTCGATTTGTCTTAGTTAGAAGTTCAAGGTGGGCAAGGTAGGCAAGAAGGGATGAGAGGACGTACACAGGTATGTTTTCATCTGTGGACACAAGAAGTTCTTTTGTTGGATTTACATGTACATCTAGCAGGATTAACTACAATATAAAGATACTTAGATTCAGGGGATTCTAGTTTTCCATTTGTCATCATTCAGAAAAACTGACTAGCATCAGATCTGAATATTCAGGTTTTTAACTTTTTGTTTTCCCATAATTGTGAAGTTTTCTTTCTTTTCTCTCTCCCTCTCTGACACACATACACTATTCCCATTTCCACACTAATACAAACTTCACACGGCTAAATAAATTACACATTTAGCTGCAGGCACATCTGATTGATTCCTTTTTATTTTCCTGGCCCATCCCCAATTCAGATGGCACAGCAAGCATGCTCCTTTCTGCAGCTTGGAGCACAAGAGCTCACTTGGATGGGGGTGGTACTGTGTCCTTTACCATTGCTTTGCTGGCCCTGCCAGAGCAGGCACCCATTTCTAGTGGCACTCACTAGGAACAGCCTTTGACATAAGAGCAGAGCAAGGGGCTCAGACACATGCCTCCAGCTCTGAAATGAAACACTCTAATGGGTGCATTTTAGACTGACTAAGTGCAATTAGCTTTTTCAAGCAACAATTATTTATTTTTTTTTACATGTAATTTATCTTGGAGAAATTAAAACAAATCTTGTTTACTCTCAAACATACAACCCATGGTAGAAACATCAGACAGCAGACACTTAGGCTGAACTGAAAAAAACTGGCAGAACGATGAAAGAAATTATGACAACCTGCTCTGTGCCGGGCCTTGGGCAGGGAAAGTTGGGTCAAGGGCTGTGTTGCTTTTGCAATTGACTGGAGAATGCTGTTAACTCTGTATAAAGCCCAACAAGATTAAAGAGAAAGGTTGATCTCAAGGAGATCTAGGTCAAGGCTTTGCTTTCTTGTTTAGAAGGCAAGTTCAACCACTACACCTGAAAGGGTATAAATGAGAATATACCATCCACCTGGAGTAGGAATCAAGCTTGTAGAGACAAAATTTCAGCACAGCATAACAAAAGCAGAAACAACTAAGTATGTGCAAGAAAGAGGAAATGGGAAACTGCCTAAAACTACTTCCAAGGTGATGTGTTCCCACTGCAGCCCCTCAGAAAGTGAACTTTTGCTGAACCACCAGTCTGCAGAAGTATCATCAATCACATGTTGCTGTAAGTAATTGATTATTTCTAGAAAAGGAAATTTGAAAATAAACACAGTAGATGTTTAGATTTTAAAGCCTAATGACATTCACACTGGAGTATATTGAATATTTTAAAATTTGGAAACTCTTTGGATTTTACTCTTCTAAAATTGTACATTTGAAAGTAGCAGCAAGATGCATTAGGAACTAGTAAGGCTTGAAATTGCCTCATAAAGGAAATCACTTTTGTGAAACACAGTAATAAACATCACGGTGAAATTACAGATAATGATCAGCATTTTCGTGCTACTTTCCACAGCCCGCTCTGACACTTATTCCGAGTAAATGAATAAGGAACTTGTCTCCAGACAGTGAAACCAAAAAGAAAGAAAATCCTGTGTTATCCTAGTTAATTTTGTCTTGGTATATGCAGAGATGAAGCACATGCCGTTTTGGGGTATATGTAAACTGACAAAAACAGGTACCTTCTTTGGAGAAAGGCTCTCTGCAGATTTGTGATACCTGCAACAGGTGAGCTACTGCCTGAGCAGTCAATCCATCACCCCCTTTTCTACCAGCCGAAAAAGGTTCCTGATGAGTGTGGCATATACTGATTTTTTTAACCTGTGTCTCTACTTAATGAATAGGGATCTCACCCCTCAACTGCTTGAAATGGGACAATTACTCCATTGAACAAAATGAGAATTTAATCCGTTAATTCTGTGCAAAGGTTTTCAGGGTGAATTCTAGGAACACCTGAGCTACTGAGACAGATGAGATTGAACTCCATTTGCTGTCAAGAGCTAATAAGTGGATCGGATGAGAGCAGATGGCAAGTTACACACAGTTATGGCTGGAAAAATTATTCTCTATGTACAGGTTAGAATAAAAGCTTGTTTTGGCTTCATTTGGGACAATGTTGTTTTAATGGCTGGAAGTACAGTTAAACAATGCTAATTACTCATTAACGAGCACTCTACATCTGCAAAGAGCTCTTCAATAGTTAGATACAGTGAGCTATTCTACACAATATTCTTGTCCTATGCATTAGGCTTATTTTTTAGCAATGGAAATAGAGGTCTTTAGATGAGATGATAACCCAAATTACAGACAATTATCTTATTTGCAGATGGCTTACCAATAGGCATGTGATGAGTCAGTGACAAAATTCAGCTGCAAGTCTTTGAGGCTGTCACTTGGGCTCTTGTCTGGTAAAAAAATCCCTCCCAAGGATTAGGAAAAGCAGAAATGAAGAGACCAATACATTTTAGCTGATTTGCAGAAGGCTGGAGACCCACCAGAAGTCACAGCACACTCATAATGCTCCTCACTCAGGTATCCAAACTCCCACATAAACGAAGGAGTTTCCTGTACTTGAACTGCCACAGAAAAGGCAAATATAGACGTACATCTGTGGGGAGTTGAACTATTATCTCAGCTGGTCCTATCGGATCCACTCTTCAGAAGCAGCCAAATGGCTGCCCCAGGGGGTCCCATAGCACCTAAACTGGCCTTCGGCCTCTTCTAGGTCATTTCTCAAACCCACAGGCCCACACACCGTCTCCAGCTATTTTTGTGCTGTATGCCTGGGGGTTACCAGTACAAGAGGAAGACCTGTCATCTGAGCTGCCCAGCATCACCTGCGAAAGAAGGCTCTGAGGCATATCTAAAGTACCTGTCTGGCTCAGATCACTGTGGCACACTTGGACAGTTATTCTAGCCATAATTGGAATCTGCATTGCCAAAACATCTGTTCTCAGCAGTTTACCAATTGCCTGGCTTCTTTAAATTGGGTGTGAGGACAGAGAGGAACAGTGTCCTTCACCTGAAGACAGTATTCCAGTTATTCTGATGGACTTCATTTAGTGAAGACCATAGATGAGCATCTGTCATGCTAGCAAAATAACCAGCCTCAAGGAGGGCTGGCTTGCACTCCACATGAGCAAATCAAATACACAAGGAGAAATGGCTAATTAATTTCAAGGAGGAGAAAAAAAAAGTTTACACAAATGTCATTGGCTATACCTAATTTTGAGTAAAACTTAAGAGAATATAAATTTTGCTTACTAAAGCTCAGAGAAGTGAAAGAACTGACTTATAACAAGTGCACCAGGGAATGAAGAATGCTAGTTCATTCAAAACAGTTTGATATACCTACAAATAATCCAGTAAAGAATATTCCTGGGATCTTCAATACTTCAACAAAAGTTAGGTCCTATTCTTCTTAACAGCCTTAGTAGTCAGTGACTAAGTTGGACTGAGGTAAGAGAATAGACATAACTTCACCAGCTACTTTCAAAACAATCCATGTGAGTTATAACATCAAAAATAAAGTTACCTGTAGCAGGTTTGGTATGGGCTTCCTGGTTTTACCTAAAGATGCCTCATTTTGTGAGAAAAAGCTGGCTTCCTTCAGTGTGACAGATCACCCATTGTTTTATCCAAGTCTCCCATTTTACCTCTGAATTTCTTTAGTTTTCTGAAATCAGGTTATCTTCTCCAAGGATTCATACTAAGTTCAGTAAGAAGCACAGACAATATACCAGTTAAAAATACCTCTGGGCATATATTAAATATGATAACTACTGCAAATCTCAGCACAGGTCCAGATCTTCTCACTTCCTTGGTAATACTAAATCTCATTGCTCTAACCCTCTAGTATCTTAAAAAAAAAAAAAAAAAAAAAGGCAATTTCTTGTACATCTCAGCAGACACATCTGCCAGAACAGAAGCAAGAGAAGATAATGACCTACCTCTTACTCTCAAGCCCTCTTTGCATGCTGAGTTTGGTTTGTACCTCCTGTCCTTGTCATCCTGCCCTCTAGACAACCCAGTCCCAGAAGCACCACATGGTAGCTGGTTGTTAGCACGCAGAGCGCTGATGGAGAGTCATATGAACAGCACATACATAGTGCATAAGCAAGAGAGCTGATACAAAGCGAAAGTGTCATCGGGGGTGGGGAAATCAAACTTTCTGTGTAGTCAACACATCTTGCTCCAAATCCTCATTTCTCAACTTCCCCCAATTCCAGAACACAGCTTGTGGACTCCATATGCTTGGATGGACCAAAGAGCACGTGTACACCATAACCAAAATGCCTAACTACCAGATACTTTGTTGTTGGGGTTTTGTTTTTCAATACATGTTACCAAGTCTTAGCTTGGCTGATTGAAAAGAGTATATTTGAGTTCTGCATGCAAAGCTGACACTTTTCACTTGTACATATCCAAAAAAAGGAAGCGAGACTGTAATACAAGTACTGAAAGGAAATGGTTTTATCACACACATGCTGTTTTGGCCACTACCTTCACATTTCCCACAGGGTGGGAGCACGCCACACAGCATTAGAGTACAGAGGAGAGATTCAGCAGTGACTCCGACTAACGAACTCATAAGGTAATACTGTCTGGATCCTCAAGGACTGGATCTAGACTGTAGTTTATCACCAAGGGCTGTAGCGGAGTTCTTGCACATAATTACATTGCTGAGTTTCCAACATATGCCATTCCACATCCTTAGTCTAATGATTTTTTAGCAGAGCACAAGCAGGTCCTGAAAGGTGTGTTATTCATGATGCACAGATCTTCCTTGGAAATATTTCCTAGGAAATATCAATTTCAAATGTGATGCAAACATGGAAATTCAGAAAGACAAATTTCTACTTTATTTCTGTGAAATGCAAGAGTAATTCCTTTCTTGACGTTTTCTCCAATCAGTTTCCTATTTGGCCATTGTGTAAGAATTATATAAGGTTAATGGCACGCCTTTTTTTTTAATCCCTTATTGGAGGCAGCTGCAAAGTCTTGAGGCGGTCAGAATGTGCAACTGCAAACCACTATTGTTAATTTTAGGATTTATTCTTGTGTCCCACTAGCTCAGACTGCAGACACATTGACAAGCAGTTGAAAACCAGCTTTGAATGCCATCAGGAGCTCTGTCTTGTAGACACTGTCTTCCTAACATTGCACAGTTCGTTCTGAAGAACAAGTAAATTCCTACGCTCAATACTAGAGAGGAAATTCAGATATTGCTTTCTTCTCTTTTCTTCAAGGACAGATGAACACTGCACCACTGTCACAGGCAAAGGTTAGGTCAGACCATGGCCTTTCCTACACCAAGAGTAGGAGTTCTCATGGCACATAACTCAATGGATGTGAAGACCAGCTGTCTACACAGTACAGCTACACATGGGCCAAGTAATCAGTTTTTGACAGGGATTCAGTACAGTTGAGAAGGAGGTAGTTTCCTCAACTAGCAATACACAGCTAGCCAACATAGAGGATATGGGCAAGCAGTGGCTGGGACCCCACACAACCCTTCCAAGGCAACCACCCTCGTGGTGTGTGTCTCCTTAGTGTCATTTACTTGTCAGTCACTCCTGGCTTGTATCCTCTTGGGTTCTCAGGTCAGGAAGCCTTGATCCCTTGACAAACTTTGATCCCTTGATATTGCTGGGAGAGGCATGCAATCCCTCCTGCAGGATCGCGTGCAGAACCGAGGGAGGGCTCTATTGTCCCGCCACAGCCCTGCAAACTCTCACGATTTTATCCATATTACCTGACATTTTAGAGTTTCTCAAAGCTCTCAGTCCTGGAATAATAAAATTAAGTGAGATTCTCAGCTTTCATATTTTTTAATAGTGTAAATTTGTGATTACAAAGAAAAGCTAACAATCTGTCAAGAGTGTTACCTGACAACTCATAACACAGATGGCAGAGAGAAAAAAGTCACTGTTTTTAATCTCATTACTTTGGAAGGTCTGACTCATGGCTGCTAAGTACAAAAGTTGGCATAATTTGTATTTGTACTGTATTTGTATTTGTACTGCTAAGCACAAAGAACGGACATAATACATCTAAATGCTTTGTCAAAGAAGTTGTACATCCTGCCCCCAAACTTTGATGCAGCTAAAAATTAATGAATATTGTGGAGTGTCTTGGCAGAAAAAACTCATTCAAGTCCCAAAGTTCAACTAAACCAGAAACTGGACTCTATTTGCAGCAGTCCAAAGATACCACTGCCTTGGCACTGGCTGAAAATGAACAAGAGATAATGCTTTTCAAAAGCAAACCTACTTGATTGCTTTCATATTTTCTGACTCTGATTCTGTGAAAAAGAAATCACTGAAGCTGATGAAAACCCAGCAATTGGCAAGGTCAAGCCCTGAGAGGCAATTAGCCCCAGACATTATTGGAACTGCTTGTATGGTTCCCCGGCACTAGCTTGCCTCCAGCAACTGTGTAGTAACAACTTACATAAAAACGCATTTAGAAAATTCATTAGTAACAGTGCAAGTTAATTGTGGCATTAGTCCAGCTCAACGTCAAGCTTCTAATTAAATGATGTCAAATCTAACTAGGTCCTTGAAATAACTTTAAATAACATGCATGTGTTTGGAGTATGTATTAGAGGCATGTTGTTTAGGTTTTACTGCTCTTCAGTCCTTACACAAACTGCCCCATTTAAAGCCATTCAAATGGTAATGGCTTGTTTTAGTAACACCAAAATAGACACCAGAAAACACCTTTATCAAAGATGGAAACGGTTTCTTGCTTATTTAGGAAAAAAGTTATTTAAGATACTGTAAGCCACAGTTCTCTTGTAAAATAATTCTAAAGGGATTCATCCACAAGATGCATCTGTCTGGGAAATAGCATGCATCTCTTCTACTCAGTTAGGGCAGGGGGAGGAGCAGGGGAAGCGGGCAGGGGGAAAGGATAATACATGGTGTGCCCCTGTTCATTTAACCTTGCGGTGAGTATGCCAGAATTTCTAATGAGCATCCAGCATTTCCATTCACAAATCTGCTGTTTTAACTGATGATACTCAACCTTTCCAATCAAACTGAAACTCTAACAGATGCACATACTTCTCATGTTCCCAGAGTACTGCCTCCATGACAGCAATGAGAAATTGATAAAATGTCTCATTTTTTAATAAATTGATAAAATTGATTACAAAAACGTAGGAAATGTGTTTTTCATCAAGGTATAGCTGGTTTCAACTTGCTGTAAACAGGACACTAGGCTAGCATGAAAGACTGGGTCAGTATATTAACAAAACATTTATCTGCAGAAGAAGAGTGCAGTTTCAGTTAACCCAGCAAAAGCTGCAAGTCAGCCAGAAGTCACTGAAAACTTTTGGTTGAAATTAATAAAGTCAGGAATTTGTAAAGCAATTAGTTTAATGTATTTATGTCTGGAAGTGTTCAGTCTTCCAGCTAAATTCAGAAGAAACTCAGATACCTTCCACAAGCCCAAGGAGGGGATGGTGGTATTACATCCCTTTATGGGCCAATAGTTAGTCTCCTAAAAGGATTAAAAGAAAACCCAGGAAATCTAAAATTCACAGAAACCTAAAAAAAATGTGAAGGATCTAAAGAGACACAGAGCTGCCTTGGGGACCAGCTAGCTAAACAATTCTTGACAGATGTTTGTTGACAGAGATGTATGTATTCATCCCTCCTCCCCTCCCAAACTGGGGGAAGGCCAAAGGCCAAAGGAACCTTGAATACTGAAGCTCTGCAGAGAATGGCTTTGGTCAGAAATGTGTGTGTGAGTGACAGCTTAGCATGAGAAGCCTGGAGAGATGGCTTGCATCAGAAGAAACCTCAAGCATACCTGAACAAGCACAGCAGGAGGTCACTGCAGCAGCTTTTAGAGCAAGCCTTGAGGAGTCACCCGCTGTCCCGACTGTTGGGGATGTAAGCGAGGACACTGTCTTGGGTTACTGACTGACTCCCCTGGCATTCAAGGAAGTGGAATTCTGATGCTATTTTGCTTATTTACAAGAACGTACAAAAATACCTGATTCTATTGCATTTGGGGTTTTTGTTTCCTAGCTGGACTAGTTGAAGTGCACAGCCTCTAATGCGCAGCCAGACTCACCTCTTGTAGAGGTGCCTCCTGCATCAGCACATATTTCAACATGTTGCTGTCACCTGTTAATAACACAGACCTGATGGATGGAGGAAATGAAGTTCACAGCCTTTATGTTTAGCTGTTGAATAGTCTGGAAGAGATCAAGCACCTTAAAATCCTGTTAGGTACATTTGGGTGGTGTGAAATGTCAACGCTCTGCTGTGAACATCTGATTCACAGGTAGCCAGTAATGCAGTGAGGAGTGGCAAACATGAGCTGACAAGAAAATGTTCACTAGACTGTAGATTTCCCACAGAATAATAGGCAGCAAAAGTATCTCCACTCAATCTGAGACACATCCCACTGTCATCTGACGGAATTATATTCCAAGAATATAAAACTCTCAAAGAAGTTTCCATCCTGTCCAATTTGATACTGAGTTTCCTTACTATGCAAGGTTAATTCCCAAATCTGTTTATTCCTTGCTTTCCTGCAGAGTTTCTTTCTGTCCTAAAGACAATTCCCCTCCTTTCACAGACAGCTTTCAGACATCCTTCATCTGTTGTGCTTCCCTGGGGATCAGCTGCTGCTGAAACCTGCACAGTCAGGACCTAACCTTCAGGGTTAGGAAATGGCTTCAGACAGGGGAAACAGCAGGATTCATGGACCCAAACAATTCTGTATCAGAACAACCCAGGAACAGCTTACAACAACCAGCACATCTTACAAATAGAAAATTTGAAAGTAATATTAGAAAGTAAATCTTCACAACTGGGAGGGGTAAGAGGAGCAGACAGAAGAGGTTAAGAAGGTTAATTTTGTGGAGACAAGTTATGAGGTATACTCTATGCTGCAGCTTTTTTTACTTTCCTCTGATGCACTTAGCTGTGATCACAACTAGAGCTGGTGAACTACCAGTATGATCCAAATTGGTAACTCCTATGTGCCTTTAACTAGTCTCCTTCCTTCATTAAAGCAATGAAACAGAAAAAAAACCCCAAGCAAACCAAACCCCTGAAATATCTGCAGACAGCAACACTATTTATTGACATGCTGTGCATGCCTCAGACTGTAATTCAATTCTTTTAAAACAGACCAACCAGCCTAACAAATTAGCATCACGTCACCTCTTACAAGAGTGTTGACCTGGCAAAGTTCTAAGACGAAATTCTTCTGCTTGCTAGAATGAACACGTAACCACAAGACAGAGCCACTGCACTGTCAGTGAATTTTATTCTTTGTTTCTGTCATGGTAAGGACTCTGGAAAAATGAAATTAGGGAAGAATTAACCATTTTAAAATATTTCTTCAGAATAACTGAGGATACATTAATGTAAAGAAGTTTCATATCGTTAAGAACAAATAAATACTCAAAGTCCAACATATTGCAAAAACTAGATTCAGTGGCATGGTTCTGCTTCTGCCAAGTTAAGCTAAGATAAAGAATGTTAACTCGCTATTTCTGTACAGAAAGTCCTGTTACTTCCTATCATGTCACTGGGTCCAGTCAAAACAAACCTAGTAACAGTAACAAGTGTTAATAAGGCATTTTTCTAATCTAGCAATCAGCATGTTATTGAAGCCAGCAGATGTAAGGCTTGGCAAGGATGATGATCAGCCTCACTGATAAACACCATATCTGGGCTCCACCACAGACTGTCCTGCTCTGGCTGCTGCAAGCAAACGGTCCAGCAGATCCAGCCGCTTGGCGCTCTTTAAAAACAAATCCAATAGGCTTGAGCACTTTTATGTTTTGTCTGTGGCAATATGGCCTGAGATAGGATTTCTCTCTCACCATGCAGATCCCAGTCCACTTAGGGTTAACATCAGTATTTTAAAAACCTAAAGAAAAGTCAAGAGCCTTCAGTAAGAAAGCAAAAAGTAGTATAATATGATTAAAGCAAGATGCTCTGTTCAACAGTGTTGTACATTTCTCAGTCCTTAGTAGAGCAACTAAGCAGCTACTCAGAATATAATTCATTGCGAACATCTCTAATGTACCAAACGAATACAAATAAAACAAAGTACCATAAATGAACACATACTGATTCTTTGCCATATTTGGGAGTCTGAGGCCCTCAGTGGCCCATGGGTGCAACCACTGCCTCAGGGTAAAAGGGGAAGGCATATTCAGGATATTTTTCCCAAGCCTTTTTTATTAGCACTGAGAATGAGCCAGCTCACTCACTTCTATTTTCCAGTCCTGATATGATACTGAAAAACTTGCTGAACTGCATATTAGCCATAAGCAATAGGAAGAAGATACATGTGACACACCTTTTAATGAAGAAATTAAAAAAAAAATGACAGCCCATTTAGAGGGAACTCATATGCACATATATCACAAAACACCGTACGGGAAGGGAAAAATTTCCCAGTTCCCTCCTCAGGATCTCTTCACAGATTAGTAGAGAGGCTGCTTGCAAGAGTCCCATCCATTTCTCATGTTCCACAGGAACATCAATAACCCCTCAGGAGGGACTGCATGAAAGGCAGATACACGCACTGGAAACAACATATGGGTAATTGATCTTTGTGCATCATTAGGAAAAGAGAGTATGAGTCAATGCAACTAGCAATACAACTGTATCACAACCTGGCAGCTAGACAGATGGGCTCCTAGTGAGGATATCAGAAGCAGCTGGAGATTTCTCCCTACACCATATTAGTCCCCAAGCTGCATTTTGTCATGGAGCAAAGCCATACTCATTGGCATTGCCCAGTATATGGGAGTCAGCAGCCTTCCATTTTCTAGGACACTCTGGCAGATGCTTGCTCTCCCCATGCACAGCACCTTCCTGTGAGTTTCCAATAGCCAAGAAAGCCAAGAACTCAAAATGCAAGACCTGGCATAAAATTACTTTGACTCCTCAAGACAGCCACAGCAGGAACGGGGCAGGAAGGGTGTCTGCCCTATGCACCTTCCAGCAGAAAAGGGAGGTTGGGTGAGTCAAATGCGTGGCAGCCTCCTATGCGTGAAACCCAGGAAGCCAGGAGCTGCCGCAGAAGACATGAGGCAGCGAGAGGAAGGAGAGAATGCACACATGGTCCCCATAAAGTCCTCCTGATCCTCCTGCCCTCCAAAACACACATATACAAGGAGGTGAAGGGGAGGAAAGGCACTAACCAAAGGCCCTAACCAGCTGCAATGTTGGGGATGAGGTAGCATGAGGTACAGGAACGCCCTGATGCCCTCTGGGGTACATGACTTCTAGAAGTTTGGAAAGAAGCTGCTAGATTCAGCTCAGATCAAACAAGCAGGGTGTGCGGTGGGGCAAAATGAGCAGTTATATTAATCACTGAGAAAGCTCACTGAGGCCTCAAAATTACACATGTATGCATTTAGAAACTAAATGCTAAAAAGAGCTGATGATCTTCAGCAGTATTTCCTGACAAGATTAATAAAGATATATTTATTTCCCTAAAGAGAAAAGATATTTCCAAAACTAAAAAAAAAAAAGTTTTAAAAAGTCCCTACACTTCAGTTTAGTTAGTAATCAAGTATTTTAGGAGGGTTTCTCTTCTGCTTTCCTCTGGAGGGCAGATTGCTCAATAATCGGAGAAATATTTCTTAGCTGCAGTCCCTAATTGAAGTGAGGCAGTTTTTCATTCCAGTGACAACCACATTAGCATTTTATGCCTCTGCATGAGTGTCCACAGGACAGTTTTATCAGTGCTGTTAATTTCTTGCATTTACCTACGGAGGAGGCTCATGTTCACAGAGAGATGAGGCCATGATGGCTGTAGCTGGAGGTGCTCAGGCACGCCCTGATTCCATTTTCGCCAGCCTACTTACAACAGAAGGGCTGAAACATCCTCTCACCATCCACCAAACGGAATCACCTTCTATAGGGAAAGCTGCTGGCATCCCTCTAGATGTTGGGGTCACGTGCTTGGTCTCACAGCTTGCCACATGCTGTTCATGGTATGCAGCAGTTTTAGCTGTGGTCAGCCATGTGTATTTTTCTCACCTGAAATGTAAGTAAGGCTTAGAATGTCATTATATAGAAAAGCAGTTTTTGTAACTATCACTAGGTTTCCTTCTGAAGGACAGAGTAAAAGACAACAGTAGTATGTAAATTATTGAAATCTGAAACTGAAAATGTGCACATTTTCATAAATGTACATAGGGACACATGTTAGAGAGATTCATCAACTAACAAACCCCAGAAATAATAAAATGTGAGTGCTTATCATTATTTTCATATTGATGCCATCTTTTAGCACAGAGCATCAAAGCTCTTTAAACACATTAATGAATTAAGCTTCATAACACTCCTGAGATTTAATCAATGATTAGCCAGCCAGTACAGGTAAAACAATGACAGATCCTCTAGAAAAAATTAAATGCTCATTTGTGGTTGATACCTCTGAATGCTTTTGAATTATTACTTGCAGCATCATAACTGATTAACTACATGCTCTCACTCCTGGGATTTTTTCAAAATTAAACCTTTCAAGTATTTCTCTTTCTATGAAAATTTCTCCCCAGATCTAGCTTTATTTTAGGGTGAATGCCATTTTGTTTTCTGACCCCATTTCTGTCTTTGATTGTGATGACATGCATAGTACATACAGCCAGTGAACATCCATGTTGGAGTTAGCCTCTCAATTTCTGTTTTTCTAGTTCTGTGCTCTGGTGCCTTCCTTTCTAATGTAAGTATTTTCCAGGATTCTAAAAATCACAGATGGAAACTGCCTGTTTCTAATTGAGCTTTAATTACCTCTCCTTCAGCCTGAGCCTTTAAGTAGACCGGCCTGCTCTCTGGGATATTAAAGTCTTAAATGCTTCTCCTGCAGAATCAAGGATTGTGTCTTCAAAAGCTGCACAGGATTTTCTTCACCAGGCTCAATGGATTTTTGTGTTTAGCACATCGTGGTCGTGGTTTAGAGGTATAAGAGAAAGCAACTTCTCTTTAATGACAGCATTGAGAAAGGAGAATACAGTTTTCTTTGTGAATAAAACCTAGGGGCGTTCAAAGAAGACCTCAGAAATATGAAGCTGCCACTTCTCTACAGAAGCTGCACAATCTCTGATTAATACTAACTGGGACTGGAGGACACTACAGCCAACGGAGGGCTAACATTTTGCAATTCAAAGAGAAGATGCAAGTTGAGAGAACTCGGACATCAGCTGTAGGGTTCAGACACAGCACATCCTAGTTTTCACCCAAGCTTCCATGAAATCAGGCTTCCTGTTATTAGTCTTCCATAAGGCATAAAGCTGTCTCTTTCTCATTAAGATGTTAGGAGTATTTAGCTTCTTCATAAACAGTTGAGTTTCAGTTATGGTAGATGTTACCTACATGACCTGTGTGCATGCTAAGTATCTGATTTCGCTGCAAGACTAAGTGTAAATTCACTCAACTACCTGGCCCATGGGCAAGGCAGGCACTTAGTATTTCAAGCCACAGTCCCCCTCAGTCTGGGACTGGACTGCAGTCTCCATATAAATATGTGTTTGTACAAATACTGGTTGACTGATATCTACAGAAATCTGCACTTATTGTTGTAAAAACTAGCATTATTTTATACTCGATGGCCTGCTGATTCATGATGAGAGAATAAGCTATGCAACAAAACCCTGAACAATGTCATATCTAAAAATAGCCAGCAGTTCAGACAAGTGCAGTAATACCACTGTAAAATTGGTACTAATTACAGGCCAACAATTGCAGACCTTAGAGCTAAGAGCAGATTTCTGAAACAAGCCAGAACAAGATGTACTCATAAAGACAAATGACCATGGGATGCTATCATGAAGATGGCTGCATAAGATCAGCCTCATACTGAGATACAAGAACCTCTTAAATCATTAGTAAAGCTGCAGCATCTCATTATTTTTAATAGCTCTTGATATGAACACCGGTGCCAAAGTACCTACAAATATCCCTACTCAGTAATCTCCAGGGTTCAACACTGGACTCCACAATGCTAGACCTTCATTTACAGGATCAGGCAGGCTAAAACAAATACACAACTAATAACTCGCAGTACACCACCTTCCCCAGCTTCACCTGCCACATCTGGAATCAGTCTCCCAGAGCTGCTCATTAACCACCACCAGAGCTTCAGCAATAGCAGGTCAGCATGACCCCCTGAAGTGCTGGGGTCTGAACCCCGAGCCCTGAATTAAGGTTGACATATGGGTGGTTCCCCCAGTCCTTCAAAAGGAGGGGATGAGTTTGCCTTTTGGCTTTCCTCCAAGGTGTGGCCAGCCTTGTAAGGAAAGCCCTTGGGTAAACAAGCCCCAGGTGCCCTGCATTGGGTAAATGAGTGCCAGGTGTCCTGCTTTGGGCATAAAAGCTGGGACCACTTGCAGGAAGGGTGGAGTGTCTGTCTGTGAGGTGGATGCACTTTGCAGAGTTTCCCTGTTGGGGAAGGACCTCCTGACTCTCCCTGCAACTGAGCCCCAGTCAGGTTTGGCATTTGCAAACGCAGGCTTCGTGGGGAGACAATATGTGGCTACTTCTATCGTACATGATCAGCCTATTGACTTGGTTGTCTCCCATCTCTTCTATGGGAGACTTTGTTTCTTTGTTTATTCCACCTGTTATTGGTTGTGCTGTGTCATTCCTGGGGTCGCTGGGGTTGATGCCTGTTATGTGTGATCTGTTTGACTTGTTTGTACCCCCAGCAATCCCCCATATACTGACTTTTCTACGTACAATAGAATCTGGTTACTGGTTTGTTTTTCTGCTGGCTGCGTCAATTGCAATAGGCCTAGTGATTGGCAAAACACCCCCGTGATTTCAACGAAGCTGCATCACCGTCCACGGATTCATACTATGGACAAGACACAGCATGCACAGGGGAAAGGTTTAAAAGTGCCTATTTGAACTCTTAGCACAGGAGACGAGGGGAAGAGAGCTGGGAGTATCGTGGGCAGGCAGAGACCTTGCAAGGGAGGAGTCAGAATGAGAAGTGAGGCTCAAGTAGATCAAGGGCAATCAAAGATGGGAGAAAATGTTAAAGCATGTCTGCCAGGATGCTCGGGAAAGAGGGTGCTCCTGAAATGCAAGAGAACTGCCAGCCCTCTCAGAGGAGGAAAATCAAAAGCTGAGTAACAAGGAAGTGAGAAATCATGTCCTGAAACAAGGAAGCTTCTACAGTGCTTGGCTGCTCTCATGCTTTGCTAATTGAGAGACAGTGCAGGACAAACTAGCTAGTCACAATAACCATCTCTGCTGAAGCTGGAGCAACTTCACTGTGCGGAGGGGAGTATACACTGGCTTCCTAGCAAACCCCCAGGAAGATGCACATCTTAGCACACATTTGTTTTCTGCCTGCCCAGATTTCTCACTTCCATCCTTGCTCTCAGAAGCAGCAGGATAAAGCCTGTTTTGGAAAGCCACATGCTTAAGCCCAGGTGAGCAGGACCTGCCATGCTTCCCAAGACTGCAGAACATGTCCTGGACTTCTGCTTGCCCTTGCAGTGAACACAGTCAGAGCATACCACAACAGCAGTACTTTTGACAGACACTAAAGGACATGGGGAAAAGGACCATGATTAAACAAAAGGATTGCAACATTCACCTGAATGAGGAAAACGGCATTTGCCATTGTCATCCATCTAATATTCCAACTGTGCTTTTCTTATTTTATAATGTCATTTCCCAGCCCCTCTACCCTGGATTTCTGCAAGGGCATTACTGTGGGATCAGCAGACTCCCAGGGTTCTCAAACTTTTCTAAAGTTATCTTAAATGCATTAGAAAATTACAGGGTACATTTTTACAGGAGGGAAAATGAGACACAGAAATATCAGTGCCATAATATCCACCAGTTTTTGGTTTCATTTTGCACAGAACTTCGCAATTTTATAGCACTTAATACATCCAAAGTGCATCTCTAATTGATATGGTTTCCAGTTGGATCGCTCAGTTCTTCTATGCAATTTTTGTATGGAGACAAAAAGTTCTCTGAGGAGTAAGAGTAGAATCTAGCTTCCTGAACTCTCGTGCCTTATAGTTGGGAAGCCTTGGTGTTTGTGAGCTCTGACTTAAGCTCTTCCAAGACTTTACCCACTTAAGCTTTTCCCAGAACTAAGGCTTCGACCCATCTGCTTTTTGGGGCCAAATCTGCTGGTCTAGAGCTAACTGCCTGCACCAAAAAAAAAAAAATAAAATGTCCTCATTCTCCCCCTTCCAGGCTAGGCACACCAGCACACCACACTTCGTCCCACATGCCTCTCAGGAGCAAGCAATCTTGTGCCTAGCTGCCCTCAGAGGAATAGAAACTCATCAGCACTACTTGGGGACTTTCTTAACCCATAGGCCATCAAGGGACAAGGGGTGAAATGGGTATTTGTGATTCTGGATTTGCGTTTTGGAGCAGAGGGGAGTCTGAAAGCAAATCTGGGAGCCAAGTCCCTTCCCTAAACTTGTGAGAGAGGAGGAAAAACAGCCCCGCCCTTCATTCCTTGCTGAGAGGGTGGTTAGGCACTGGAACAGGCTGCCCAGGGAGGTGGTGGAGTCACCGTCCGTGGGAGTGTTCAAAAACGGGTTGATGAGGCACTTGAGGCCATGGTCTAGTGGTTTAATGATTAGGAATATGATGGGATAAAGGTTGGACTTGATGACCCTGGAGGTCCCTTTCAACCATAATTATTCTATGATTCCTTGCAAGAATCGAAGCCCTTTTTGTTGTCTATTACAAAAGTATATTGTTCTTTTTCCCCACAAGAGACCGTGTCCTTGCAGCCCGCCAGCCTACTCTCAAAGACCAGCAAAAAGACGAGACCAAACTATTTTCTTTAATCTTGCCCTCAAAATGGATGAACCCTTTTTTTTCCCCCCCTCAAATTCTAGACATAGAATTCATCCCAAGTCAGATATTCAGTGTTATCATCTCTGCTCAGACGCTTTAAGGATCGCAAAAAAAGGACCACATGAATGCAAGCCTTCCAAACATGCCATTCCATCTCTCATAACTTTATAACAAATCCCACAATGATGCTAAAGAACCCAGTGTCCAGATCAGTGTCATCAGATGAACACAACACGTACCAGTAGGAAAAATAACAATGC
Source organism: Podargus strigoides (assembly GCA_028020825.1). Classification (NCBI taxonomy): domain Eukaryota; kingdom Metazoa; phylum Chordata; class Aves; order Caprimulgiformes; family Podargidae; genus Podargus; species Podargus strigoides. The sequence continues at coordinate 121,518,080 of CM051663.1, read as the reverse complement.
CAAAGTTCAAAGATTTTAGCTCTCCTAGAGAAAACATGAAATGGGATCTCAGTACATCTGAAGGCTCAGGAATCATAAGATGAATGGAGAAAGCAATTTTTTTGGTCAGTCTCAGTTTTTAAACACTTGACGTCAGCAATTCTGATATTGGCCCCAAAAATACCCCTTCTACAGAATCGAACTATACTGGCACTCTCAAAAAATAAAAAGGAAATAGAGTAAAATTAGAGCTAGTCATAAATATTAAAAAGTAGATAAATAATAAATAAATGCTAATTTAACCTCCCTTCCTGTGTCCACAGAAATTTGAAATATGCCTAATGGTCCTTTCTGTATTATATTTAATAAGCCTTATTTGACTACATGAATTTAAAACAGCACATTTGAATTCTGCTCATGGAAAATTTCTGTCATATCATCGAGCACAAAGGCATATATTGAAAACAAAACCAGAAGTTGCCAGTGAAAGTCACGCTTCAATTAAAGACAATTTTGGTTATAGATTAGGAGATCTGCACCTTGTAAATGAGGCCAGAGCCATTTTCCTTTTGAGTAATGTCCTGCAAACATTCTCACACCTGTGTGACTCTATTTGCATGAATTTAGTGTGGTAATTCTCGTAAGTAGAAGTTACTTACATGGTTCAGTTTACTTCAGTTCACTTTGAAATCAAAATATATTTGAAAAATACACAGAAATGCCAAAACTTCTGGCAGAACAAGAGGACCATTTGATGCTGAGGACTAAGTGGTACTGAGCTGCTCTCTGCCTGCCAGGGTCAGTCACAAAATTCATAAAAATTTCATTGCGGAGTTTTACAAACTAACAGCTTTTTTTGGCTTTACTTCATTACATTGCTTTACACGTTCACACCACAGATGACAAAATATTGCCCAAACTGCTTCCAGTCTGCCAACTCCACAAAATAAAATAAGCTTGATCTGTGAAAGTCTGGCTCAACTGGAGTTCAAGGGAGAATTTTATGGTGCATGGTAAAACAGCTTTTGGTCTGAAGAAATTTTGGTTCTCCTTGATCATAACAATTGTCTTTGTTTTATCTTAGCATGATTTATTTATTTTTAATTTTTATTTTTTTTTTCAGTGTGGTTTGAGAAGTCTCACTGATGGCACCCAAGCACAGGAAAGCCAGTCGCTAGACATGAACTCTGCCTACCACCAACAGAAGGTGGAAAACATGCAGGAAGGTTCAGTTGCCTTTTGGCTCCCCCATCCTCAGGGTTCATGTGGGTCTTGGCATAAATTATAGCACTAGTTGCCTTCTGGCTGCCTCTGCTCCCAGCAAGCTGCTCCAAGCATATGAGCAGCTCCTCAAGCTCAGCTGACAAGTAGGGATGACCCAAGAGAAAGCAATTCAATCACTTATGGTTTTGAGCTCATATCCCAACACAGACCATCTTCCTACTCTGCCCTCCTCCTAGGCTGAAATTAGAGCTACAACTGTAATGGCGACGTTGCTGAAATGACAGGAAGAAAAGGAATGCCATGATTTTTTTTCTTGTATACCAGAACCAGTGCTGGAAGAGGGCATGTCCCCCTCAGCTGGGGGGACAGTGCTTGGGCCATACCCTGCTTGCATATCACATCCAGGACTGCCTGCAGAAGTCATCTCCCAGGCACACAGGGGGACTCACAGCTGGCAAAGTAAGAAATGCAATTTATGGAACAGTCTTCTCTCACTTCATTCCACTTCATATCCTGTAGTTAAAAAAAAAAATAATAGAGTAACAGCAAAGACTAACCCTTTGAATCAGCACTCACTCATTTCAATTAATAAATGTGAAGAGATACCAATCCGTGACCAGGATGGAAGACAAATGAATTGAAAAACATCATGGAGAAAAGCAGCATTCCTCTGTCAAAGGAGGATTTATTCGTAAAGCAGGAAAACAATTTCCAAGCTGTTCAAAATCATCTGTGCAACAAGAAATTAATATAGCAAGATACACACACAAGCCCAGCAATCCAGGCAGAATTGCTGCCTCTTTTATTCATGATGGAAACCCTTGAGAAGCACATGATTGAAGGGTTGACAGGTCTTTCACACTTAATCCAAACTGATGTCCTCTCATGGAGGTCATTTTGCAGAGGTGAAGCAAACATTTTTTTATCAGTAAGGTGCAGAAATGTTTTGATTTCCCTGAAATAGCATTTGTGGGAGGAAACTGGGCAAGGTGGTGGGAAATTAGTAGTTCCATGGTTCTTTGGAAACTGGGAGAGACACAATTTATCCCAGGCATCACCAGAAGTGTGTGGAACAACCAGGAAGGGAATTTCCATGTTCAGACTAGTATCACACCTCTGTTTAAGTTGCCTCTCTGTGCTCTGGAGCATGACCCTGGCACAAGCAGCCTCAGATGGCCAAGGCAGAGTGGACCAATACACGCCAGGTATGCTCTGGCATGCTGTTGGGAGGGCAGCTGTGAGGCTGCAAGGGCTGGCAAGTCAAAGCCAAGCTCTGATGATCACTGTGACACCCTCCCTTTGTCTTCTGCCTCTCCTGTCACCTAGAAACACAAGCTATGACCAGCATGGGAAATCCCTCATTATCTATTATCACTTGCCTGGAGCAGTGGGGAGAATCCTAAAGCCAGTAAGCACTGTAGTCTCATTTGTCTAATTTCTTCTTTTATTTATTATGATCATTAATGACTTCAAGTTTCCACCTCAGTACAAAGATGCAGAAAAGCCTGGTACAGTCTTCTTAATTGAAATGCAGAGCTCAACAACATGTTTGTCAATTAGCAAATCCCCCACTAAAGGGTTTGTGTCTTAAAGTAATGAAACAATTACTGTCAGATGTTATTATTTATTAGTTATAACACAGTGGCATTTTCAGTCAAGGGCAAGACCTCACTGTGCCTGCCACAATACAAGCATTAAATAGAATACATAATCCAAGTGATTTTGTTTGCAGAGCCATGGCCTTATGCCTGATCCTACTGATGCTTTTTAAAACATGCAAGCAAAAATTATATTTATATTAAAATTAGCAATGGAAACAGCAACAGTTATTCCTCCTGTCAGGAGGAACACTGGTCACTTGATTTAGGAGTGCCATCCCTCCATCCCCCATCAGTGCTGCAAGGATCTCACCCTGCCCTGAAGATGGGAATACAGGAGGACAGCATCACAGCTGGTACACAGGCTTTTGCTTCTGGCAGACAGTGCTGGAAGAGCAAAGCAGGACTTGTCCCCTCTCCTACCTCCAAGCCTTCTTAAAAAGCAAGGGCAGCCCCTGACCAGTGCTAGCCTGAGAGAGGAAAGAGGGTAATGCTTCGAAACAAACTCCACAGACAGCAACAGCCTCATGTCCTCAAAGGCCAGCTCAGGTTTTCCATGTGACATGTTGTCTGATCTGTCAGGATGCGATGTAACCAAGAGTGAGGGTTTCAAGTAGGAGAGGGAGCATGGACACTGAGCCTTGGGGAAGAAAGCTCTACCAAAATGTGGGACGCTTTCCTTAGGTAGCTGATGGAGGCTTCATTGCTGAAGCGATTCACAGTTAGATGTGAAAAGAATCACATAGATACTGAAGGAAAATTCACAGTGATGAAGAATCTGATCCAATAGGCTTTCCCTATCTCTCAGCATGTGTCCCCTGAAGATAAACTCTTACCCTTTTAAAATAATAGTGTGATCCAAAGCCTGCTGAAGTCTCTAGAAAGGCAAAATTCAACTGGGCTTCAAATGAGGCTATAAATTTGAGGGAAGGGCTATAGGTTTTTTAATTTGTTTAAACAATGAAAAACTAACTATAGATTTTGCCAGTAGATCTGCTGCAACCATTTATACATTTTGCCATGAATACCAGCATAATCCTACAAGCCAGGTGCTGGAAAGCTTTTGCTCTTTTTGCCCTGAAGGTTTTGGGGCATATTGATATACAGGCTTGGCAATACCAACTAATGTGTTACCTGTGGAAAGACAAGTGTCCTTATTTTTCCCTCCATAGCAACTGCTTCAAGATATCTAAACGCTATCAATTTGTAAAGGCAAAAGGAAGATGGATTGGAATCTGATCTAGAAACTATGTAAAAAATAAAGTAACCAAAACACTTTAACTAGTGTACCATCAACAATGTAATCATGCTGCAATATCCTAATTTTGGGGAAAAAAAAAAAAAAAAAAGAATTTTTTCTCAGACCATGTACGTTATTATTTTCCATATCAAGTAAATGTGCACAACTTTCAGCTCAGCTGTGCATGAAAGTCAGGGTGTGAGGCAGACGTCTGTTTTCCAAGGTAATGAAATTCAACTCAGCTCACTACACAGAGACACACCTATAAAAGCAACAGTCATAAAACTGAGAAAAAAATGGGAAATAAATTACTTTATATACTTTGGTGTTTTAAAGTAAATGAACTAAGCAAATTTCTTTAAGGTTTTGGGTACCTTCATGGACTACATGGGGAAAAAACCACAACAAACCAACCCACAAACCCAAAATCCAAGAATGTTCTAGAAACAGGAGATTTAGAATGAAGTATGACAGATGCTATGACAGTATTCAGATTGGTAAATTTTAAATGCATAGTTACCACTACTTTCTGGAAAATGTAAATCTAGAAGACACAAAAGGGTCAAAGGACCAAAAGAGAGCCACACATGCAAGTGGGTGTCAGAGGTGGAAACTTCATTTCAGTCATCTCCCTTTTTTCCTGTCCTAATGGAAAAAAAGAAAAAGAGCAAACTTTGACAGTAGTGCCAGATCATCTCATCCAGTTCTCCACCTCAGAAAGACAGACACCACCAGCTCAGACACAGTCACACAGAGGCTCTTCCCTACACACTCTCCAGGCAGCCAACATCAAAGGCAGTAAGAAAAACGGCTGCAGTGAAAGCCCTGCGTAAGGCTTTATGTTTATCTGCTAGTGGGTTACTTTCTTTTTCTTGTATATTTTCTTCCGAGGCTAAAAATACTTTAGTGGTGAAAGCCATTAATAATGGAGATAATTGTGTTTGCAGGATTTGGTGTCAAGTTAACTGTTTGAAGTAGTAACAGCAAAACAAGGGTCTGGTTAACACTGCATCCCCCGTCGAACTCAAAATAGCGCGTAATTAACACAACCGGGGCAAAATAAGGGTTTGCATTTATTACAGTGCTGATGCAGTCTATCAGCTTTTCTGACAAACAACTCTTGCACTTTTTGCTGTTTCCCAGCTCACAGAAGCACAGACATTTTAGGCCAGCAAAGACCACAACATACAGCTCTAATCTCCTGCACCACACAGAACACAGAAGTCACCCAAGAATCCCCACAGTGAAGAGATGTCTTCTTCTGAGCCTCGTGAGCAAACACTGACCTCAGGAGTTTGTAGATTAAAGAAATCCCAGGCCTGGTTATGATTTACACTAAGGCTGGCTGACATCCATTCAAGGCTTTTTTACCCCACTAGGATAGATGAGAGATGCAAGAATAAAGTCCTGTCATTCTTGGGAAGGCATCTCATACTTTGTGTCTCAACCTCTTACTCTTAAATGTAATTCACTCTTCAACACAGATGCTTAGAGGTGCTTAAGTGGGAAGAGAAGGTGAAACTCCCAGCACGCTGCTACTTGTGACTTAAATCATTATGTGAATCTCAACCTGGAGCAATAGAAAGCTAGAGAATAAACCAGCATACCTCAAGCCCCAGGAGTGGTATCAATGCACACATAGTTCTACGGACAAGGCTCCAAAGCCAGAGGGGAGCTGAGCTGCTGCCTTTCAGGTGAATTGACTCATAAAAACTGAACTTAACTGCATGTAAATACTACAGTCTCAGCCTTCTCAAGAGGAACCACGTTAGGTCGGAGGAAGCCAAGAGCAACTGCTCATTGATACTTGCAATGATAATGCTATTACAATGCATTACTTTTACAAAGATCAAAATGCAAGCAGAATTCAGGCTAGTTTCTCTCCAAGGATTTAAGCCTCCCTTTACCGATACATTCTTGACACGCACACACCGCATTATCAGTTATTATGGTTAATTATCCCTTTTTGTGGATTTGAGGTCCTATTTCTTAAATCTCCTCCTACTAAGAAAACTAATGGATGACACAAGAAAGAACTGAGATCTTGCAGTATTCCTTCTTGCAAGGCTGATGTGGGAGAGCCCTAGCACACGTCATCCATACTGCTGGATAAGGACTCCCTGCTACAGGTTCTATGCACTACCTCTACTCTTGTCACAAGAAATCCTGAGGTCCTTACAACAGGCAAGAAACTACATATATGCACACATCAGTAGATGAAACCTTCAGACAGTGAGCCTAACATGGAAGGCAAGCCCAGGTTTCACTGTGTGCTGGCCCACAGGCACACATGCGCACACATATGGAGAAAACCACTAACCTACCCCAAAAGACATCTTCTGGAACAAATGACTTCCTCGGAGTACAGAGAGTAAGAGTGAGAGCTGTGTGAAGAGCATCTGGCTTAAGACCATACATTTAATCCCTGAGTGGCTATCTTTAAAACAAGGGCACGATGATATATCATTTGTGGAACCAGAGCTTTCTGCAGTCTTCTGGCAGGATCACCTGGTCCTGTCAGGACACTGTTCTGTATGGCCCCATAAGAATGCTACAAAGACATAAAAGTGTTGGAATAAGTGCAAAACATCACTATACTATGCTCAACAAACACATCAATCATTAAATACTTCCATTTTGAAAAAGGATAGATGAACCAACAAAAATGAGTTTGTTCGAGCAGCAGTCTTCGGGCCTTCCTATGTGTCATGCTCCTACTAGAGGTGCGTTGCTTCCAAGTACAGCATTGCACTGTACTGCACTGACAGATCCTGCCAGGTGCCAAGCTGTATGGACACTACACAATGACCATACAGCCCCTGGACTGTCAGGAGTAACATCTACTATTTTGCTAGCATATTTACAGACACTAATTACAACAAAATCTAACTAGGAGGAAACCAGGGCTCCCACCAGAGAGCAGAAAAGAGAGGGCACAGCCTTGCTATTGTTGAAGCATTAGCAAGAGGCCTCCTTTCATAGTACCCCTAGGACGCTCGAGGTTTTCACCATCAGGCTGTAGCCTGACACTTAGATACTAAGAAAGAGTTCTTTGCAGTCCCAGGAGAAATTCAGTCATATACATCCCCTTCACCTCATCATTTGAACTATCTTGTCCATGTTTATCTACACAACTTAGAGGCTATAAACCATATTATTTTAAAAAGAGTGTAAATTGTCTTATTTACACCATTTACATGGTGGCTTTTGTATATTTAAAACCCATTTGATTACTCCTTGGGATCAGATGGCTGACCTGGGCTGTGCCTGTCTAAGATTCAGCTGCTTGAAGTTAGGCAAGGAGTACGCCAAGCCAGGCAGGCAGTCCCAAACTACACTGCAACAGAGCAGGAATTCCTGCTGGGCCACCGAACTCCAAACATTTTGCTGCTTTGCATATGAAGAAAAAATACAATATGTTTTTTAAAATTGATTTTGTCTGTTTATTTTCTGCTTCTGGTGTTCTTTCCTAATTCAGTTTTCTCACTTCTTACTCACATCATGTCAGCTCCTTTCTGTCCTCTGTATGCATGTGTTGCTCACATAAACTATTCGTATTCAGGTTTGCTTATACAAAACAGCCTTGCCCTACCCACAAAATGCATTTACGATGGATTACCACGCAGCCAGGGTATAATCTTGTAAAATAACTTGCTCCACTTTCAGTTAGTGTCTTCTGTCCCTCACAAGAACACTTCCACCTCTGAAATCCCAGGTTACTGCATTGTCAACTGCTATCTAACAGAACCTAAAGAGTCATTAAATCCAGAAATATGTTCTTATTCTGAAGAAATTTCATGTTGTCTTCTCTTATAGTCAATACAATAAGAACTCACATATGGTGTAGAGTATCTTGAATATTATATCAGAAAGGAAAACTATATTACATTTAAAGGAGAGGTGGTGACAACTCTCAGTGATTTTAAACCACTTTAAAAATTAGTACTAGATAAAACAGGCTAGGACCTTTGACAGATTTGTTGCTTATTTATACCACTGTGTTCTGCATGTGGACATTCAAGTCAGCATCAGTGAAACTGGTCTCTTGGCCAATTTTTCAAAAACATATGATAATAGATTCATAAACTGACTCAACTGCTAACTTGAGCAATGAATGCTCAAAACTAGCCCTTGCAAAACAAGAGATGAGTGAGGAACATGAAAAATATATTAGGAACATTGTAAATGCAAGTCTCTCTCTGTTTTTCCAAATCAAAGGAAAATTGTGACGTACATGAAGCCAAACGACTGCATTTACCAGTAAGTGCTCCAAACAAGGACTACAGAAATTCTGATTGACCTATTTCCTGATCTTGCATGAACTTGTAAAACAAGTAAAACAACTCCAGTAAATACTAGTATTATCATATAACAGCTTATCTCATCTGATTAATGAGTGGTAGTTATTACTGCCAAACTCTTGATAGTCAGGATACAAACACAAGCCATCCTGTGTTAGCAGTCACCTCTGCAAGCTGAACACTATTTATTTGCTTGCAGTCATGGAGGTAAAGAATAAGGCCCCTGTAAGAGGGCAGAACACAGAGTCAAACTAAAAAGTGTTTGAGCATCTGGAGATCATCTTTACTCCTAGACTGTGACCACAGCAGACCACCTAGTCCTGGCTGGAAGAGATGATGAAAGCAGTTTCTAAATACAGGTAAGTTTTACTCAGGAAGCCAACGGTGTTCCCTAAGCAGTCCAGAGGGATAATGTTCTCCCAGTAAGGTGACAAGGGTTAAGTAGGTACCATTAACTTGGAGAGGTAGATGGTTTCTGCCTGGATGTAGCATCTGTAGGAGTTATCCTCTGGAGAGAGACAAAAGTGCAAGGAGGGGAGATGTTCAGGCTGTCCTCCAGAGAGCAGGGAGAAGCTTCTTTTGTGGTCACACTAAAGGATTAAAAAGCCTGCCCCTCCTCAGGTTACTGTGAGTTTTGCTCCAGATTTTCAGTTTGGATCTCATCCTGTTCAGGAGGGGTCAACTAGCTATTATAGACCACTCCTTTTTCAACACAAAATGCAAACACTGGAGCACACATTAAAAAAAGGCTGGTTTGTTTTTTGTTTGGTTGGGTTTTTTGATAGTCTCTAACATTCAAAATGAATTAGATAACAGCTATAATGGCCCCACCTACTCTGGATCCTTTCTGCTGCCAGAATGTTTTGTGTAATAAATCATGAGAGCACGACATTACTCCGAAGCTAAAAATGGAGAAGTCAAGAGGTGGCACAGAGCTCTGCATACGGAATACACAGAGTCATATTTGATAACATCTGCACTCAGTCTGATTTTAAGGTTCCTCAGGTGGGATAATGAACCCAAATGAGGAGGGAAAGGTTCACAGGGTGATTACAGCATGGACTGGTTTTTAAGCCTTTTTCCTTTGAACTTCACTTTCACCACATTTTGATTCGGTTGGATTAGCTCCTGGAGAGGGTTCTGCTTAACAGAACATTAAAGGCATCGCATTTCCCCAAAGCCCAGACAGCTGTTGAAGGCTGGCAAGAGAGTGCAGCTGAATGGCAGGATACAAAATCATCTTTCCTCAAATCAGAGGGATGAGGTCAAATAGTTTCTTCCAGACCTGGAGAGAGAAAGCTTCTGAAAAACTGGTCCCGCTAGTCGTACAGGGACTAAAATATTGATTTAGAATTTAAAATTAGTTGCAAGCACTAATCACAGTAGTGGACTTGATAAGGCAGCTCATTCCTGCTGGGAGCCCACACATCATCCCAGTTGTGCCCCAAAGACCAGTCCCAGGCACCCTCACTGTAGGTGATGGCTCTCCATGCTGAGCAAGTAACCTGGCTAAACGTGGCTCCCGCCTGCCTTTGCCGTGCTAACCAAATGGGTCAGTTAAGCTGCTAGGCAAGTAGTGGAACAGAACTACCTCAAAGGTTTATTTGTAACAAGAGAAAGAGGTTTAACATCTGCTAGGGACAACTCTGGATAATGCTCACAAACAGAATTTTCAGGCTTTAAGAACAATTTTAGCTACAATAGCTGAATTTTGTAGATGGCTGGAAAATACACCCTGAATATTAGTGCTCTCTTAAATTGGATACAGCAGTATGTTTCAGCTGTTGACACTGAAAAAGCTTTTGGGACGTATTCATATCAAGGAATCAAAAATAATAAATCAAATTCGATTTGTTTTCTTCAAGTAGTCCTACCATCTAGGAACCAAATTTCAGTGAGAGCTGAACTTCACAGGGAGCTAATGAAAGTACAGCTGCAGGCTGCTAGTCCAAGGAGTCTTAACACCCACAGCTGCTGGAAAGCACATGGATTGGCTCTCAGATTTCTGGCAGGCTTTACTGCTGCACATTTACAATGTAAATAAAACCCTGTGTGACACAAAAACATCTGAAGGGTTCTTTCCATGTCCAGATGGTATTGTTCATTCTAGGCCAGTCTGATAGATGTCTGATCTTCTGGCAGCCTGGCAGGCTACTTAGATCTTCCCCTCAGATGTCTCCATGTTTTCTCCTGTGACTGATTTACTGGAACAAGAAAAAATGCAAAGCAAAACCCAGAATAGCAATGTGCACAATGAGCACAGATGTGCATGAACTGCAATTACATGAAGAAATCAAATGGAGCCACCTCATTAGGAACAGATCAAATATGTGAGTACCTCTTCTAAAAAAAGAAGAGGAAAAAGAACAGTTAATGACTGACATAATTTGAATTAATAGATATTAAGGCCAGCAAGACTATTATACTCATCAGCCAGTCTGATCTGCAGAACACCAGCCAAAAAAACCCCTCAGGACTCTTCTGTTTCCACTGAATTATTTTTAAGTCTACACACAGGTGTCCATTAAACACATTCATTTAGTCCTTTCATCATCCTGCACTATTCTGGCTTTATTACTTATTACAGACAGAACAGAGGAAAACTCTTTTCTTGCTCATACCTAGTACTTTTTGTGCCTTTCTCTGCGTGCTGTAAAAACAGCAGACTTACGAATGACCTGATCTGCTTTCTACGGCACTGCTTCTCATTCTGGCCACAAACCAGCACCAAACCATAATCCCTACAGAGGAAAATCTGAGGGACAACTAGAATATACCAGTAGCACTCAGCTCACTAGCACTTTCAGTCTGTTTCCCACTCAATTAAATTTCCCTTTTTAGAAATAATTATATCTCCGTTTCCTGTAAATACATTCTCTGCACTGTCTTCTGTCAGTTATCTTAATCAGATTTTAACTCTACAGTGATATAGTGAGTTAAGTGTAGCACTCACTCTCCAGCTAGGGATCATCACACTACCTACTTCAGTGCCAAGCACATTAACATTACAAAGCACTCTCTCACTTGAACATTTAACACCTAACTGCCAGTTAATACTAAAGCATGGACTATCAGTGATAGCATCAAGGTCTTCTTGGTTGACTTATATAAAGATTATGTCTGCATATCCATCTATTGCCAACAGGCATCCTTAACAAACATAACTCATAAAAAACACATCCAAACTTAGAAACCATTTTTTACTTCTAAAATGCAGTAATTTTCCCGTATCTCTAGCAAACCAGAATCATTAGATTAATTCTCCTCCTTCAGTCACTAAGTATCCCAGGAGTATTTCCTCAATTTTAGTCCCCCTGAGCTTGAAGCCAGAATAAAAACATACTTTGGACCTGGATGGACAGAAAATTCCAGAAACAAGAAAAGTTCTAGTCATGGGCATTGCCTTGGCTGCTAGAGTGGAAATAGGAGATGCAAAACCAAAATGAGACTCCAGAGGGTGATATTCTGTTCCTACCTCGATCCCAGGCTGCTATGCAACCAGATGCTGTGCAACCAAATGCCATTTCTTATGAACATCATGGTCACGAGGACTGCATAAAGGCCCTGGAGGTGCAGCAGCTTTCACTGACAGAGGCCGGAAGGGCTCCACAGCTATCAAACCATGACAAGATGACCCAAGAGAACAAACTCCTTAGCTGACCGCAACATTTGCACACACTTTTCAAGGTAAAAATCAACATAGAAGTGAAACTTCTCGAGCTAGACTTCAAAGATTGTGAAATAGATAAATAAATAAATTATAGTGCTATTCCTCTACAGATGGAGGGGAACAAGAGAGAAAAAAACCAAAAACTGGAGTTGAGGGAGGTAGAGTTCTCTAAGACTGAGGTCTTGCTAGGCATTTAAAAAAAAACCAAAACAAACAAACAAAAAATCACAAACACCGCCCCCCACCCCCCAAAATCATGAATTGAGTTCTGGTGCAGAAAGAACACAGAAAGTCTGCAATAACGATCTCTGCTAGGAGGGAAGGGTTGCTTCTAATTTTATTCCTATGTAGAAGTATTGTTTATTAATTGGGAGAGGGGGTGGGGGGAGGGAGGTAGGGGTGGAGGTGGTGGTGGTACATGTGTGCTTATGATAGGATTTTTTAGCTGCATTGCTTTAATTAAGAGTCAAGCTCTGCAGTGGTAAGGACCCCGTATCATTCATAACCACTGGCTTAAACAGTGTTGAATCACAAACTCAAGCACGGATGTAAAATCCAGAGACAACAGCAAGATTAAACACTATCTCCGTTAAGGCATGTTTTGCAAAGCGTCTTCTACTGAGGATGTATTTTGATAAAATATGACTGTTGTCTCTATTTTATGGCTATCTGGACTGTTACTCTAAAAATAATTGAACTATTTCTCTTCAGGAAGTTTCCTTTTATTAAGTGACTGCAAAGCAATGTGAAATATTCATAAGCAAGTCACAAAGACAGCAAGCTAATACTGGCATGGTCAACTTGCACAATAAAAGGAGAGATTGAGCTTGTTGTCTTAATTGCACTTGTGTAATCAATTTATTTTGGATACTGAAGAACTGAACAAAATAGTGCTTTCATTTAATTTAAACACTAACAAAAATTAACATTTGGACTTCCAGCTAAGCAGCCAGAAATTACTTCCACTGCTCATAGTGCAATGCTTATACTCTTGCGTAATGACATGCAAACAATCTAGTCAGTCAAAACAGGGACACAAAATGAAAAACTATCTTAACATGCCAGAAGCTAATCAGTGGTATTGAGTTTTGAGACCCAAATCGAGGCTGATTTCAACAACCCTAGACAGAATAAGGCTACAGAGCAAGGCTAGTCAAAGCAGCATTTCAGTATTTTACGATACTGAGAGTCCCTGAGATTGAAGACCTTGTTTTAAGAAAACAACCAGATGTTAGATTGTATATTTTTAAAGTTTTTGTCTTCTGGGTTATGGGTCTCAAAATTCTTGTTTTCCCAGGTTTTGACAGAGCTTGAGAAAGTAGAAATAGTACTTAAAGGTGAGAACTGAGTGTAAGTATCCCAAAAAGAAGTCACTCTAAACCCAGCAGAGCATAGTAAGTGTCCCTGTGAGTGCATGCTGCTAGTAATATAAGCAACTTGTTATATTTGGTAGTCTTCAGATATGGAAGAAATATTAAACTGCAAGTTTTGAGGAAAGACAAGAACAACGGTTTTACTAACTCTTGCTCTGCTGTAATCAAGACCAGTCATTTACAGTTTACCATAGGCAGATAATATTTTAAGAAAGAGGCTTGAAACTTTTAAACTAAATATAACTTTTAAAGAGCAAGAAAAGTACTCTGAAATGTCTTATGCTTAGTGGATTATTTTATCTAGTAGAGCTAATTCAGCTCTCATGAGGTCACAGTCCATCCATTAATTTTAGTGCAATTTGGATCACAACCTAAATTAGTTGACTGATCATACTTTTCTTTTTGGTCTCAGCATTTGGGATAGTCACAGTCATGGCCAGAACTGATTACAAAGAGTCCCTCTGGAGCCATTCCACTTTTAGTGAAGTCCCCATGTTTTTTTCAGGAGGTTAAGCAACTGCATCAATTCATGCAGTAAATCACTGACTTCAAAGTGCATTTACTTGCTCCCTGTTGCCTGAGTTCATTCACCTCACCCGAGTTCATCTTTAAGTGTGGCACCTAAATTGCCATCCAAAAAAAATGAGTTGTCATTGAAAAGCTTAAAATTCTTTGGAATGAGTTTGGGCTGATGTATCTAGATCTCCCCATAGTAACGGCTACAAACAGATCAATGCTTTTGCGTCAGAGATAGGACTCTGCTTTCTGACTCCTGCTGTTTTGGAAAGTAGACTACCACAATTTCCACTGCCATAGTCATTCACTAAATAAAGGACACTATTCAGCAGTGATTACTGACAGTAAGCTTGACAGAAGTTTTCCATCAAAAGTATAGCTGGAAAACAGTTTCTGTAAAAATGCAATGAAAATTGAAACAAAATAAATTATAGGTACCTCCACATAACAGAGGGGACTGTGTCTGGGAACTTCTATTTAGTAGAAAATGTGCTGTCTTTCTGGGAGCAACAAATACACTGACTGATCAGTAATTTCCTGGCCCTGTTGAACTTCAGTTCACAGGAAACATGGAAACAGGAGAGGAAATGATCTCTCTTTGCAAGTACCCAGAAGGTTATGGATTGTTAAGGAAAAGCTAATGTGAATTTATCAGAGACAGATATGTCACTCATCCTCCCACGATATGATAAAAGGGCTTTCTGTAAGACAGAAGTAGGAGATGCCTTGTATATTCAGTTAATATACAGCTTTTTAATGCTCTTTCACAGTACAAAACTAGAAAGTGCTTCTCAGTGGTTCGCTGCCAAGCAGGAAGGCCGTACCTCATGATACTCACTTTAGTCTTGAATGGGACCATGAAATGGAGAACATGGATTTTCTATGCACAGTACAGACAGCATCTGGAAGGGGCTGCGAGCACATGGGAGGACAGAATTAGAAGTTAAAAGGATTTGAGAAATCAGCTGGAACAGATGTATGATAAGATGACAATACAGTATGAACAAATGAAGAAGTAGTTATCAGCTGCACAAATGCAACACGGAGAATGGGTGGATGTGGAGATCAGATAGGGTTACAAATATGTCTGTGTCATACTGCTGCAAAAACAAACAAATGATGACCCTAAAACAAACTTCACCTTGGAATCTATAAACATTTGTTTCACCTGTAGATGAAAAAGGAGTTTCAGCAGGAGTACTGCACCCAGCCTAGGCACCATGCTTCTCAGAAAGCATGGACTAGCAAAGAGTGGCCAAAGAAGAACACAGATAGTAAAATGTAGTGAGAACAGTAACTGGGGTTGTTGCATTTAGTCCAGGATTTTTCTGCTTCTGTTCTCTGCTGCCACTCAGGATCCCCAACCATATTACATCTTCCACATGATTCCCATTCTCATTACTCATCCCGCATCATATTGGTCAGGTGAGATTTTCCATATTGCAGCATGGGAAATTTTGTTCTACAGAAATCCCAGTTCCTTTAACAACCACATAGCACTGTTCTTACAGGGAAATGCATTTGCAAGTTATAAATGGGACAGTCAGCATAAGAACTAGAACTGAGGCCCAGGGTTCAGATCACCCCACTAAAAGCACAGCTACTTTTCTTCTTGCCTACACCCTTTATTTCAATGTACAGCCAGAGCAAAGGTCAGGCTGTGACCTTCAAGGTGTTCTCTCTGTCCCAGATGGCTTGATTGATCCAGAAAGGACAGGGAGGCACAGCAGCGGTGCAGTGGCATTGCAGCTTCTACTGTAAAGTGACAGGCAGAAAAAAATACAGATAAGAGAAAAAAGGAGAAGCAAAATTGGCATACTTACAGAGACAGAACAAAAAAAGCCAGCAGCAGGAGAGAATTGCTGCTAATTGAAGAACTCCATCTGACAGTCCTGGAGTGTCCAAATGCACTCATGGCCAACTCTAGCACCAGAAAGAGCTCTAAAAGAAATATAAAAGTATCTCTTTTCTTTTTGTGTTAATTGATATCAACCACGCATACAAAAATCAAAACCAATAGATGTCTTAGAAGCAGCACAGGAATTCACAAGGGCCCATGCTTGTTTATTGTACTTCACTAGTATGTCAAAAACTTAAGAGATTCATTAAACAGCCTTGACATTTTCCTACTGTGTGATGCTGCAGATACCAGTGTTTTCAGCTCACTAAATACTTGGATAACACTGTACCTTTAGAGGAGACAAGAGCATTGTCTCAGGAATATCAGCTCCTCAGGCTGAAGGAATGTTATGGAAATGTCTGGAGAAGATAAGTTTATGCTATCTGGTTAGAGATAAACTGTCACCATTTCAATGCCAGTGCCCATAGGAAGCTAAGGCCACCCTGCACTGCCTGAGAAAGTGTTTGGTGTTGTGGGTTTTTTTAATTTACTGTTTTCCATAAAACATGAAGTTCTTTTGCCATGGGTAAGATCAGGCAGAATGTGCTTTGCGCACACCCTCCCTGGGGCTGGGAGGGGTGCATGCCTCCCTCTTCCTGCTCGGCTGTCGCTTCACTCCCATAAGCAAAGGTAACCCAGAGGCCACAGCAATTTCTGTACAAATACATGTGCAAGCTATCTGCTGCCTCACAGGCCCTTTTTTGTTTGCTTCAGATACTGCTGCCTGACAAGGAAACCAGAACTGCTTTAGCCTTGAGAAACCACAGTGCTTACAAAGGCATCCCCACCACCCAGTCCTTACTGGCCCACGCTTAGGCTGGAGGACAAACACAAGCCATCTCTCCTTCAGTTTGCCACGGGGGGCAAAGGAAATGGTTTCAACCTTCATCGTAGACCAATATATTTAATACACAGTTGTCATCAGTACACTTCTGGTCAACTACATGAAATTAATTCATTACTGATTTTTTTATTTGGAGGATCATTCTAATAACAAATGAGGGATGAATAATGAAATAAAAAAGGTAACACTGGCAAATTTTATCAACAAATCTCTTTCTCACAGTGTTTTGCAGGGTAATTCACAACCATATGAAGTTTTTATGGCTACAGGTTTAATACTTGCTCTGCAGAGCATGGGAGAAAGGGGGAGACCACAAGCTTCTTTGCTCCTTTCTCCCCAGCTCTCCTCCCCACTGATCAAAGCATGGCCACTCCTGCAACATATGTACTAGCTACATGAGCAAAGAGTCTTCCCTCCCTTTGGGATCTTTTATCCATCTGTGAGAGCCATTCTGCAGCTCTCCAACAGCAAGAAAGGAATAGGAGACCAGTTTGCATTGGCACAGGTGATAAGAGGTTTGGGAAGGACTGTTTGAAAGACTACAAAACAGAAAAATAAAAGTGCAAAATCTACAGGTGTCTAGAGAAACCCAGTAATAACCTGCTGGGAGCACACAGATTCACGAATGAGATTATGTGCTGTCATTTTCCATCAGTCCTCCCAACTTATTGCAGCATTTGACATATGCAAGCAAGATTCTCAGGCGATGGCAGACGAACACAAGTCATTTCTTCCATCATTTGAAAGTCATTAGGATTAGAGCACTGCATGTACCAGAAGCATCAAATTAAGCACCCATCACAAGATCAATCCCCATTATCCCCTGGGTTTTTGCAAATTAACACTGCAAATTAAGTATTTTAGTGAAAGAACTTTTAATTTGTTTTCTTGGTTAGCAATGATTTAATTATGCTTACTTTTAAAACACAAGATGATCAAAAGATCTCTTTTTTACACAGCTAAGAAAGCTGTGGCTAACAAAGCAATGTTTTGGTACTCCATGTTACAATTGCAAGATTATGATGTGAATGTAGAAACTAAAATTCAAATTAAAACTCATATCTCACTTGGTTGTTATTAAATCTGTTAATAATACTTACATTACCAAGGATTAGTAGAAACAGTGGGGAAGTACAGTTCACAATCAGAAGTAGCAGAAAAGTGGGAAAATGCAGCAGTACTAACTTTCAAATAATTTTATCCATCTGTACTGTAAATCAAGGCATCCTCTATCTCCAGGCTCCCAGCCTGTCAAGCACTACATACATTGCTAAATCAAAGCATTCAGAAGCACAACATGGGCTAAACAGACTTCTATGGTATTTTAATTTGTTGACCAGAGGACACATAATCTTCGAACACCATGGCAGTGCAAGTACCACCAAGTACAGAACAAACAGGCTCTGTATGTTTTCCAGTTCACTTGATTATCATAACCTTTAACATAAGATGTAATATTCCGTCTTAGGCTTGCTGGATTTATCTACAGAGTAAAACAATTAACACTGGGAGAATAAATCTGAGGAATACATCTATCTCCTCATTCACTATTGCCTCAGAAAGACAGTAAGTCTTTTCAAAGTGTTGCCATGTAAAAGAAAATATACAGAACAATAAACAGAAAGCAGAAAAAAACTCCAGTGTATGGTTTATGTAAATTGAAACTGAAGTCTTTATACAGAAGATGAGAACAAAATGTAACATTTATTGGATTCTGTTCACTTGGAACATAAAGCTGGAATTATAATAGCAGGTGTTCTCAGATACATGTTTGAATACCAAGAAATTACTTCAGTACAATTTTTGTCTGCTACACAGTAAGTGTTAGTAAATTAGCTCAAAATGATCTTAGTATTTCTAGGCCTTCCAAGTCTGCTTTTTTTTCAGTTTATCTTCTGCTACAGTTCCATGTACTGTACACACAGCATCTTTTACACAGTATGCCACAACAAAAAGCTGAAAACTGCTAATAAAAACTGATAAAAGAAAACCTTTTAAAACTGTAATTCTTTCCCCAGACGTTGTTATGGATTAACACCACACTCACCCCCCACAGGTGGAAAAGGAGAGAAGGTAGATAATAAAACATGTGTAATGGTAGACCTATGCATTTTAAAAACGAGGGACTGCCACACAGGATTAAATCATTGTCTACCTGTCCAAAAAGTACCCACTGAAAATAGAACTTTATGTTATTAGCCCCCCTCATTATCCCATTCTATGCAGGCCACTTCAGAGCAACATGTGCCCCCTTTCACAGTTATATATGATCTCCAAAGTAGCCAGTATGCTGATGCACTCAAAACACTACTTGGGAAGTCCTTTCTGAGGCATTATGATATTGTGGAGCAGTTGCAGCTCCAATTCATCAAGATGCTTCAGTCCATAGTCCCAGGAGACCACTGAAACAAGGGAGCCAGTTTATATACTTCATCTTTTAATGAGTTAGAAGTTTAGGAGAAGTTATGATTTCATACAAAAAGTCGCCCTCATGGCTCCTCCACAAGCCACATACACTGCCCTAATTACTTCAAGTAGCCAAATTCAGTTGTGTAATTCTGAGCCAATTATTTTTTTCCCCACGTAGGAAATCAGGACTTTAATGCAGAATGTGCAGACGTGCATATCCAAGTGTATGCATTTGCTTATGTATACGTTCATGTTCATAAACCTTCTGCTAAGGTTAAATTCTCACTGGATCATAAATATCTGAAGAAGATTGAACTCAGAGGATTTTCAGACAGTAAACACTTTAAACCTCAGAGCTGGATTTTATTTTCTGCTGTTATGCAAGCAGTTTAAAGCCGTGAAATATGTTCTGGAACTACCAAACACATGTCCCAGGACTTGTCACATAGTGATTGGTTTCTCCATCTTCCCAACCAGATCGCAGATACTCATTTCAGCCAAGGATTGCATATTCTTATCTACCACAGCCAATTTTTTTTCTAGTCTGTGGGCCAGATACAAATTTGTTCAAACCTGAAATCAGAATTCAAGAGAAACTCTCCGTAGTGAATCAGTATTCACCAACCAAACACCTCTCTTGGGAAAAATTAGGCAATATTTTTGCCATCTTCCCAGAGGATTGAGGACAGCTTTAGTTCTGTTTTGCACTCCTTTAGAGCAAACTGCTGAAAAATTCAGGTAAACATGCCCCACCCTGTTATTCCAGCCTCACCTTTCTCCCAGCTAGGGCTGTCTCCCTCAGGTAGCTCTAGCAGGGGAAATTTTCACCTTTATGGCCAAATACCAAAGCTCTGTGACACAATTTACAACCAGCAGAAGCAGCTGTTAATAATCCTGTGATAAACCTGCAATGAATTTAAACCTGAATCCAATTCTGCAATGATTACCTCTGAAGCCACATAATCACTTGCTAAGGGGAAAGATCTCTGTAAATATCAGGAAAAAACTGTGTGGCTGAGTCACTGGTTTAAGCTTGTTTCACTCCAAAAGTACTTTCAGGAAGTTTGTGTCTGTCCATGTGCTGTCCTCGGCAAGGGGGAAAAAAACAACTCAGAAGCAAAATAACAGAAGAAATACATTCTTGTTTTCATTGCAAAAGAATAGCCAAATTTATCCCAAGGACAAAATCAGTCTGGAAAGTAGTACGAGAATGTCATTCCAGTAGAAAGTAGGTATCTTGACTCTGAGTAGAAGTTTGAAGGTCAAAACACCTTAGATAAGAAACTTGCTTTAATTTAGAGAGTCACTGTTACTTTCCCACACACCTGTAAATCAGGACCCTGTATACACAAGAAAAAGCAAAAAGCTCATATATCAGCTAGCAAAACAAAAAAAAACCAACAAGCTATTCCAAATGAGTAAGAAAATGGTATCACTTCGACAAGCTGATAGGGATATTTGCCCTCCATTTTACACTTCTTAAAATCATGTCTGTTTCTATTCCCCTTGTTATCTTATTTCCAAATTATTATTTTTCCCAGTCTTCTCAAGAGCTACATTTCTGGGGCTATCTGCAGCCAAGCAAATTCAGTCAGACTTAAAAAAACACAAACCAAAGACTTGCTCCTCTGAAACACACAGGTGAAGACATGTCTTCAAGAAGGATGCAAATACTTTTGTACTACTCACCTCTCTAGTGCACACATACCTTGGTGTCAGTCTCAGGCAGCTTTCTAGACTGTCATCTGTCATAATGATGCATACTACAGTGTAATATAGGGCCAGATCTAAGCTTCTTGCTTGCAGTCCACATTGCAAAGTGCAATTCCATGTGAAGGACAGTGGAGCAGATGCCCCAGGCACCAGACTGAAAGCAAATGGTGGAGTTTTCAGGAGCCAGGGAAGACAACCAGAAAGGGGAGCAAAGAAGCTGTGAAAGAAGCACAAAGAAGCTCTTCTGGGGGCTGTGATTAGTGTCCTCTTTTCTTGGGGGTCTAGGGGATATCTCACCCAAGTAGTCTCTGCCCACTGTGAGGCCAAAACAGTCCTTGAGGACTGTCATGCTGCATTCATGGCTGCAGCCTGAGGCAGCAGGGGTGCCAGAGCAACATGTACGTGAGCCAACACATGCTGTTGAGAAACCAACATGAGGATCTCCTCCTCTCCTTTCCCATAGAGTACTGGACACTGCTCATGGGTTGTATGCACCCAGGTACAAACACCTCAGAGAAGGGAATGAGCATCTTTCAAGATGAAGGCAGAGGTCCCCATGCTCAGTGGGTCCTTGCTAGCACATGCAGAACTGCACATAGGACCTCAGTTCAGGATACAGAAAGAGCTCCTCTGTGCACAAATGTGAGTGGGAAAAGTGAGCAATGGTTGGAAGGAACAAATGTAACATGACAATGAGATACTCTGCAGTATAAATGGGCTAAAACATGGAAATCTCATGGAGGCTGTGACCATCAGTAGCTAATAAGAACAGCAGTTTGGACACAAGCTTTGGCTCAGGATGCTCCCCTAACAACACTGATTACCAAAAGTGGGCTATTGCAGCAATGATCCCTTCCATACATACCTATAGCTGTATCTGTATATACACACCCATGCAGCCTGATGCTTAAATTTGTGTTTTAGTATCTAATACTGATTGTCATGGGAGACCTACAGTGTGACCTAGAGTGGCCATTATTCTACCAGAAACAGATAATCAACAACATCTCATCTCATGACTCTTGCATGCCCAAGGGTGCTGCTGCAGCAGTAGGTGCAGGATATACCTAGTGGCGTCTCAGAGACGGGGTAGCTAATGGCCAACCAGCTGCAGACACGTCAGTAATGTCCTGAGGTACGCTGCCATCTTGTTGCAGTTTAGAGAGATGACACTGAGCAGCCTTTACTCCTGCTTCATTCACAGCAAGGTTATCTGGCAGCCAGAGAAGTGTTGCTGTATTTGTTGCTGCAGTGGAGATGAAGGGTGGTGCTTGGCTATTTAACAGTACAGCCTGGGAGTCCTGCGAGACACGCCAGTTCTCTTTGGATGCACTGAGAAAAAAAACTTTCCCCCTTTGAGCCCTGATACTACACACATACTTAAAAGCACATATAATTGGATGGGTTCTGGTTTGTCTAGTGCACTACGTGCTTGTCTAAGAACAGGAGCAATGTTCCATAACAAGCAAGATAATGCATCTAGACTGTTAGTAGGTCTAAGTCAGCCTAAGGACTCTATCTTTCTCAAAACCTGTAGCTGGCAGCACATTTAACTATGATCGAGGTATTTTCTCTCACACCTACATGTTAAGTGTTGCCAGTGACTAAAGTAAATTTCATCCCATTCTGGAATAATGGCTTAGGGAGGGAAAGGGTGAGAAAACAAGCCTTGTTCTCACTCCTAACAGGTAGCACTGGCAGTTTAAACAAAGGAAAAAGTTCAATGGCCTTATACCTTCTGCTTCAGATCCCTCCTGCCTGGGACATCCTGGTCCTTATAACCAACACAGCGTTTACTGCCTGAGCAGTGGTGGCGGAATTAGAAGCAGCGGGATGGTGGAGGGTGGTCTCCCTGCAGAAAAGCAAACTCAGCTTCCTCCCTACCATCCCTCACCAAAGATACTATTTAAACCAGCCTGAAAACCCCATTGGGGATTACAGTCTGGATGGGGAAAATTACATCATAATCGTGTGTGTGTTAGCAATAACAGTCATTTCTTACAAAATGGAGCAAACTAGAGTCATCAAGAGGCTGAAAGATAGAGAAAACAAGGATCTGCAAACTAACCTTCTGTGTAAATCAAGACCGGCTCCATCAAATTCAGACAAGTTACACTGGAAGAAAGACTATAAACAGGATCAGCATCTAGCCCACAGCCCTGCAGTTCATCATATTGGTAATATTACGGAAAAAAAAGTCTGAATGCACACGCTGAAAAAGAAGTGCAGACATTTTAGAAGCTAAAGGTCCAAGGTTGCAGGACTGGAGGCTTCATGGATTTTGTGTTGCTCCAGGTAAATTCAGGATGAAACACTATCACTCATTTCACACCAATGTGAAAAGAAACTTGTAGGATGCAAAGGAATGAGAAATTCAGTTCTTCGGGTGAACTGTGGCCTGTTGACATATCTGTCTGTTCAGGACATCCTCTACATGCTCCTTGGAGCTTGCACACACACACACAAGTTTAATGGGTTCAGCTTAAAATATCCATGTTTAAAAGCTGTAGTTTTACCTACACTGCTCTGTATCATGGTCTTTCACAGTTGTCCTCTTCAAGCTACAGGTTGTGCTTTTCTCATTGTTTCCTGAGGTGCTTGTAGAGGTTATACCAAGAATCTGAGACCAATTACCATGAGACAGCCAAAACAAGAGGGTAAGAACATGAAACTGAAATCAAACAGCCTTGTTTCCATGCCTCAGGATAGCATTTCAGATGTTTAATAAGACAGCGGAAGAAAAGAAGAGACAGTAAGGCCTCAGGAAATACATCTTGGGGCTAATGATTGGAAAGTTCTATTTTCTGGAAACCAGAACAATAGAATTCATAAGTGAGACATTTGAAAAAATTTTAGAAAAAGGCTACAGGTGGACTTATTTTTTTAGGTTAACTCATTTAAAATACAGAACTTGGAGAATTTGTTTAAGTAGATAATATAATCTGTTCAGACCTTCCTGGCTGGCAGCAAGAAGCAAACACTATGTTATGTCATTTGCTGTGAGAGATGGTGATGTTCATCCCATCCTTTCTTTCCTTCCTCCTAATTAGAATTGAAGACCAAAAATTTGCAGCTTTCAACATGCAAGAGATATGTAAACTACAAGGGAAACATAGCTAAGGTCTTGCCTGCATGTGCTGCACACCAGATAAGGCAACACTATTTCCTTCCCCTCTCCTATTACAGCACTTTTACCACAGTGTGTTCAGCAGTACTAAGCTATACAGTACAGCAACAGCTATTTATGAACTCTCACATCTATGCACATGTAGTGGTAATAACACAAGACTGGAGTAACTGGGAGCATTTTGATATGATATTTTTCTAAAGGAAACTTTATTTCCTTGATTTCTGCAGGAAGAAAGAGGAGCATGGTCAGAACTCTCAGCCCTGCATTTAAAGCACTGATGGGAGACCAAAGTAGGCATTCAAAACCCCACTAAGCTTCACCTTTGAAGATGAAATGCCATTTTGGGTGCTCATTTAAAATTAGGTTTAACTGATTAAGATGTCACTTGCATGACAAACGGTAGCTTCTGAGCAAAGCATGCACCAAAAGAAAATGAAACCACAAACACAACGTGAAGAGCTGAAAGTAAACAGCGATGTAGCTAACACACAACTCATGGACACTGCCCATCTTGATTGTCTCAGATGGTCTCTGCTTATGGCCGTCAACCAAAGGCTCTTCAGAAACCTAGAGATGATTCTCAAAATATCCAGCCCTAGGCACTAATCCTGAAGTACTCTAAGAGACTTCACCTCTCACAGAGTCCCCTAAAATTTGTCTGCTGGGTCTCTGAGGATAGAAGCAAGCCCCTGTGTTAGCTTTTGGTGTTAGAGTGAGTTAAAAAAAAGAATTATCAGCATTTGATGGCATTGTAAGTGAAAAACGGAATCATATTGTTCTTCCCCCCCTCCTGGCTCCCAAAGATTATTTGGCTTTATTACAAAGTGAAAACAAGCATTTTCTAAATTCCTAGCAAAATTAAAAAGTCAAAGTATTCTCAAGTTCCACAAAATCATTCATTGTTGTTCAAAACATTTAATTTTACTTTTAAAAAATATGGTGGTTTTCTTGAAAAGCAATGATACCTTGGCTTCTCAGAACAAAAAAAATCTAACTAATATCTCATACATATGGAATGTGATAGTGCCACCGGGGGAAAAAAAAATGGTTTCACTTTTTATCTTTAAATATTTGATTCACTGTTTTTTTTCCCTGAAGGAATTAAACTAAGGTAAAGTGGCACCAGATAACCACAGGCAGCACCAACCCTCAGCAATACTACTTGAACTGACGTGCTCCTGGCCTTATGAGGAAGGATGTCAGTCCACAGTCTCCCTTCCCTTCCCTTTCCCCCATCCTTATGTTTGTATTTGGCCCTGTGATGTGGACTAACAATGTTGCATATCTTCTAAAACTAGTTCCTCCACTTGTAAATACAAATAACATTTCACCTAGTATAAAAAACATGCTGAGGTACACACTGCAACCATATTTTCTTCCTATTTTTCTGTGTTTAATACTGTGCTATATCTTCAAGTTTATCAGAGGACAAGATGCTAACAAACAGCACAGCCTGTCTGGTTTTCAATTTATTTTGTGCCTTTGATGGCAAATTTTATACAATAGCTTTCTGAGCTTCCTCTCTCATTCACCAAATCACTCTTAGAAATACCGCTCCTGTTTTAAAGCCGTGCTAAGAATGTGACTACGTCCTATTCAAAAGGAAGTATTTGCTGTGAATTGTTCTAATGTGTAAGACGAAAAGTAGTTTGAATTGCATTTCATAGGGCTTTCCCAACACTACACCGCGCAGCCTCCCAGGACGACGGCTGTTCCTTCTCCCGTTGCGGAGGAAGTCGCATTATGGGTCACAAAGAAAGTTTGGGGTAAGGCTCAGCTTGTGGCATCCCCAGCTGTCAAATCCACCCCTGAAGCAGACTCAGAAATCGCTTCTCCCTGGGCAGACCAGTCACTGATGCTGGCCAGAGTGAGATCCTTCAGCCAAAATAAAAAATGGATGGGAAGGGAGGAATCTTCCACTGTTTTCTAGCTCTTCACCTTCTCAAGACCTTAAATCCTTGATTATCAATAGTAAACAAGGAGATCGATCAACCCTTCCCCTTTGAGCCAGCTGGTGGTGAACCAGCAGCACACTCCAGGCACTGCCCCATTGCACCAGCCAATTCTACTTGTGACATGCCAATCAATACCACCACACACCAGGAGCAAGAGTCAGCAGGATCCTCCTCTTTCCAGATCATGCAGAAACCTTGCTAGCTATAGAAAATATACTGAAGTGAAAATTACTGCTCATCTGTGACTCAAACAAAAAATCAAAAGGTTCAGATCCTGAGCTGGCACAGCTGTCCTGTGGCACAGGAAAAAACATTTGGCAATATACATATCACCAAGTTGTTTATTACTGAATCACATCACATCCATACATATTCTGAGCAATCTGTTGCTTGGTGCTGATTTATTTGATAACTTAGACTTCAAACATTATTCCAGAAAGGAATGCTGGATCTGAAGGTTTTGTGGTTATTTTGTTCAAGTGAAGCAACAGTAGCTGAAAAAACTCACACATGAGTCCTCAGCAGAGGTAGGGAAAAAATAACTCTGCATTGTGGCAGACCTTGAAATCAGATCAAACAGCAACTGTGACGCAGCCTCTTTGAACTGCAAGAGCAGGTGTAAAGAATTATTTAACCTTATGCTCTTAAAGTGAGATTAGATCCACAACTTGGAAAGACTGGTTCAGAAACATCCCCAATCAACAAATCTTTCACAAGACTATGTGTACTGTTCAACAAAATAAACCTTTGAACTGGGTGATCTTGGGAGGTTTATTCTATCATACTTTCAGTCCTGTAATTTTGCATCAAAGTGAAACTCAAATGACTAGTTCTGGTCTTAGCTAAATGTAAACAGATCTTCCATTTTTGTAGGTTGTTTTACGTGTAAGGATGTCAAAATATGCTGCAGTGTCCATTAAATGGCATTATTTTTTGCAGGGGAGGGGGAGCAAATGATGCACAGAAAACTGCAGCGACCCTCCCTGGAAGTCACAGTAACATTTAGAAAAGACCCACTGCAAGCCCTGGGCCTTCCTTACCAGGCTGCTCTATGGACCAGAGACTGTTGTGAGTCCAGAGCACTGGCCCCTCTTCAGATCTAAAGACAAGACTTGGGGAATGTGTTTCTTTTGATGAAGCATGCTTGTGGCTGGGGAGACTACATGCAAGCTAAGGTTTAAACAAATGCCTCCCGAAGGCTGTCCACACCGACTTTCAGAAGAGGTGAAGCAGAAGGACTCATGCATTGTACCTTGCGTGGAGATCCTGCTGATTTACCTGTTTCAAAACTTCACCTAATCTTTTGGTCCTTTGAAAGGCACCAGTGAAGCTGGGATGTAGGAGTGGCCCCAGAGCACACTGAAATCACTGGGTACCTCATGGCTTTCTGTAAGCTTTGGATTCAGAGTGCAACATCTGTACAAAACCCTCAGAAAACTGAGCATACAAGAACAAACGGGGCTGATTGCATCAGCAGATGCAGAGCTTGTGGCATCTTAAAATCATTTTATATACAAGGAGTTTAGGATACAGGACAATATAGGCTTGGTTTCTGCAAGAAGATGGGGTTAACCTCTCTCTTGCAGGGAGCATAACTCCTAATAGGCTCTCTCTCAGAAACATTTTTTTTCTCTTGCAGCACTGGATGCAACAGAGCAGGAGGCTGAAAGCTCAGCTACCCAAAACTCTCCATCGTAACACACTCCTGCTGAGCACGGCAGGGTCTCAAAGAAAGAGGAAACCAACTGGAGACCATTCAAGTAGTAGCATCTACTGCAGAGCTCAGAAAAACAAACTGGAAGACAAAGCATTATATTGCATTTTAAACCCAAAGCCAGCCACTTCCACCTCACAGGCTGAGCATCTCACGCAGATTCACACTGACATCACACATTGATCCACACAAGCATGAAGTCCTGCATAATATTAATTACCCCATACCCTTTAGCAGCATTACTTTTTCCATCCAGCTTGTAGCATCCATAATAATTTTCCAGAGGATACACCAAGAGGTGAGAAGCAGGTATAGTGCATCATTCTGTGTGTTATATGCTTAATCACATTGCACAAATTCTTGTACATTTGTACATCTTTGAGGTTAAAAGGGTGAGAAAAGCATCCTGATCCTTTTTATGATATGGATAATTTTTTTTAAAAAAATCCTCTGTTAATAACTTGAAAAAAATACAGAGGCTTCAAATGGACTAAAAAGTAACAGCATAAAAATAAGCCATGAGTATTTACTGGTGGTGTAATTAGAGGCAGATCACAGTTTAGGTGTCACAAATCACAATCCTCTGGCAGATGTATAAAACGCTAACAAGATACGGCACGGTTTTCAGTCTCTTCATCTTGCACAAAGCTGTAGAGAAATAAAAACATGCGGCTACACATACAGCAGTGAGATCTTGTATGCAAGTGTAAGCAAACCTTCAAGGCTGATAATCAGAGATGCAATAAACCTGCAGGTACTGTTGGAGGCAAGTAAAGGTCTGCACATCTTTAAATCTGGCCATGAATACCAATGAGAGGGTTGGAAAACTAGTGTATCACCACTTCATACCTGAAACCATAGTCTAGATGCCAGGGAACATTAAAACAAATAACAATGACAAAAGACTACTCTTTCTGAGATAAGAAAAGTAGGGAGAAAGAAGAAAGCTAGAAGAAAATCACCAGGAGACTCTTTGTGGAAGAGCACTCACCAGCTATGCCTTACTGACAATGTGAGCCTCACTACAACTATGAGCCCTCCTGAACTCTGGAGGTCATACAGCCTCAGAAATTACGTTTTCAGAAACAAACTAAAACCCACTTTCTCTCCTCATATAATCCTGAATCCTTTCAAGTGTTTTCTTCCACAAAAGAAAACCTGGCACTAAAGAACCTTGTCTCTCAAATTCAACAACATAATGTTAAGGGTAAGAAATACTTTACAGAAATTACCTTCTGTCTCCATAAAATGAAAGAGTCAAACCAGGTTGTCATAGGCAGCTACACATTGTCACAGGTATGTTTAGATACGTCTGCAAGTCAACTGAATCTGGACTGAAATTACTTACCAGAAACTGCTCGAACACTGCAGTTACTTAAATCCCCATATATATAATTTTGATATCCAATAGTTCATGTGACACCCATAAATCCATTATGCATCTGAATGAGAATCCACTCCATGAACAGATGGTGCTGTTGCAAGATTATGTCAAGGGCACAGAGAAACACAGTACGTTCGCTAACGTTCTCTGAGTTAGGCTAAATTTTTTTAATATAGATACCATCACCATTTGATTAAAAAAAGCTTTATTGTAATGAAAGGGTAATAGCAACCGTGCAGATACAATGTCGAACAACAGAGTAAATCATAGATGGGCCTGCCAAACCAGTACCACATATTAAAGTTGCTATGGATGCCCCAAGGCAGAGCAGGACAGTTCTTTCAAAGCAACACTGAACATAGACAATTTAAGGTACATCACAAAATAGTTCCAAAATGCGCTCACCCTCAGCTGGTGTTCAGCATGGTACTGGCATTGAAACTGCAGTCAGCAAAGCTGTAACACTTTAATCCAAAGAACAACCTGACCCAAGTCTGAGAGTTGAGATAGTCATAAGTAAAGCTTGCAATATTCCTTAAATCATGGAAGGCAGTGATGCCAAGGGTTTCAGATACTCTTACAAAGCAGCTAGAGTAGCATCACCTTCATTTCTGGACTGTTTTCTTGTATCTCCCTACTCTTGTCGTTTTCATTTTTATCTTCCATTGGTTTTAAGTGCCATACTTTAGACTTGGTTTAGTTAACCTGGTTCCCTATGGAAATCACATTTCCAGTTCATGTAGTATGTGTCTGTAGTAACCCTTTAATGTTGATTTTAGACCAATCAGACAGACTGGAGATCTCAAATATGATGAGCTCTCTGTGTGTTTTGTAACTCCAGAGTAAGGGAAGGCCAAAGGTTGATTCTGTTGGCCAAATGAGGCATCCTGCATGTAGCTGTCAATATTTGGCAGAAGGAAGGCTGTATGAGAAAGGATGGGAATTTTACAGGACACAGTGAGAACAGAAAATAGTATGATTTTCAAAAGTCTATGAATGAAAATGCTCAAGGCCATAGGAAACAGTTTCCACAGTGTTCTCCACAGTCACAGGACTTAACATACACAGCTTTGAGAACAAGGGAAATTCATACCAGCAGCTATACTTCAGCTAGTATTGAGTTAATAAGCTTTTCATTAGTAAGCTTTACTGTCTTCCACAACAAATAGGTCCATTGCTGGAATCTGAGGGAATTCAGCAGTCACGCTGGGCTGCCTGTGTCTGTGCAATGCTTGGTAATACTGCTGTGTAGTGTCTGTGTGCCTAAAAGGAAGGAGAAAGGGCTATATATGAATAAACTAATCCAACAGAGTCAAAGCCTAGCTAATGGCTCCTATTTTATTTTACCCTTACTGGAACCAGCTAACACTGAGGACAGAGGTGGTGATGGCTGTGTAAACTGCACTGAGCAGCAGTGCAGTAATGGCTTAACATTTATCTCAGCTGCTCCCATCACATTCCCACTTCTCATTCCAGTCTAAACACCATTTTCCACAAGAAATGTATTTCCTCTGCATTCAGCTGGGTAGTGAGGAATCCAATCTTCCTTAATCCCACTTCTTGGAGTTACACATTGTGGTTGTTGGAAGAAATTGCTACTTTTAAACGTAGGATTTAATAAAGTATTCCTAGGATTTTTCTCCTGTAATTCAGTGCCCCTTCTCCCCCAGGCTAAGCAGAATTATTTGCAAACTGTTACAGCTACTGCAGACAAAATAGGTCCCAAACTGCACAAGTAGCTGTAATTAACACATGAACATACGTCAATATGTAATTGTCTTCTCAGGAAATTCAGTGCAGCCACACAACCAAGCAGCTCTGACAAGCTTTTGGCATCCAGGCAGCAGCTAGTCCTGCCAGAAACTGGAACAAGAGCAGGAAGAGACAGAGAAGACCAGTTTCTTCTTCAAGGATTTTTCTAAGATCATCTTCCCAGGGTGCAGGGTCACATCCAGGCCCATCATACCCATGCTTCTTAGGGATCAGGGATCTACGTGAACAACAGTGCTGCAGAACTTCAAAGCCTTTCCTCCTGCTCTTGGCCAGTCAGCCATTATTTACTATGGTGTGAATGACAGGACTGCAGAGGTAGGTATGACAAATATGGGCTGCAGCTATCAGGATTAGAGATAGTGACACTGGGTTGGAAAGCAATGTCTCCGCAGAAACGGGAGCTCTATAAAGTAATTGCACATGCACCTCTACAAGCAGTCTGGGAGGGAAGGACTCGGGACAGGATTTTTTTGCCCATGTGAGCAATGGGATGGTTAAATGTACAGAGGGAATACCTCTTCTTTGAGAAGCAGGCAAGTAATTGCATTTGTTTCTCTGCAATTAGTCCTGATAGTGATAGATATAGGCCATCACTGACCCCTGTCATCAGAAGCACAGAAGGTGACCATCTAAGAAAGCTGGAGAGCCTAATCAGATCCACACAATGTTTTGCATGGGTAGGAGACCACACGTTCCCATTCTGAAGTGAACCATAAGGTGGCACTGCTTTGAAACATTACCTCCGAATATTTCCCCTGACACTTTCTGCACTCTGCAAGCACAGAGTTCCCATTGAAATCATGTGGACAAAGTTATCCTGCAGAAATCTCAGTGATATAGTGAAGGTTAACATCATTGTCATATATACATTCACATATATTATTTACTTTTGAATTGCTAAGTTTTGTCCTGAAAAACAAAATGTCTCAGATACATTCCGAAACAGGAAGTCCAGTGCTTGAACAAAAGTATGTTTGCATATGTAACACATTCCCACTTTGCATAACTGACTGTCCTCTGGCATGTAATACTGTAAAGATTCTGCTCTTTTTCTGTGACATATTAGCAGCCAACGAAGACTTCTACAAAGTCATTTTCTGTTTCACATCTAATGTGCAGGACAAGAGTGGCAGAGAGTTTGGGAAAACAGGCTTTGTGAGCAGAGTCACAGAGAATGAACGGTGGTTACGGTAAAATGAGCTACAGAGATTCCCTATGGCTAGTGATTTGCTGTTGTAAAAAAAGGTAGGAGAGCAGCCACTATTTTAGATGAATTGCAAAAGGAACCTAGAGCCAGGTATAAGAAGGAAGGAGATAATGACAACCTGGGAGAGAATATTGCAAGACTGATTCTTCACAAATCTCAAATACAAAGATAATGACCCTACTAAACAGCTCATACCTGCCAACTATCCTGTGCATAGATAGAGAATGAGATGCTGGTTGTGTGTCAGTGTACAGTGCAAGTTATTCATAGCACAAGGAAAAGAAATGGGTCGGAAGATAAATGCTCACCAACTGAAGAACCTTCTGCAGGGTTGCCATGTAGGAGCCTAACTGATCTGAAAACAGCAAGGCCATGAGCACAGGTCCCCCTTCATCTTCTGTATCCAGCTGGTCTTCTGCACTGCAAAGAGTTCCTCAGCTTTCAGACATCCCTTTGCTATGAACATGTAAGGTCCTGAACCACTGCTATTTTTGCAGTCTCTTCCACAAAGTATAGCTTGCCCACCTCCAGGTACCACATGCTATGCAGAACAATGTTATAGCAGAACTACCGGAGCCTAGCCTTAGACACTTTCTTACAGGGACTTTTGATCTAGCATTACATCGCAGCAGTGACCACCCGCTACCATCCTGTTTAGCCAGTGGCTTAAAGTGTTCAAAAAAGCCAGTGGGACCACAGACAGACCACAAACCACTTTCCAAACATGCAGCAGCGGAATAATGAAGCAGAGTCAGCTACAGATTGACTTCAGGACATACAATTGCCAGTGAATTGACCCAGGCTGCATCTCAACAGCCAAACAACATCTATTCATTCATGCATCTATCTGTTTGGATATATCTATTCATTCAGCCAGTGGAGCAGAAGACACACACACAGTCTGGCAGAATGCAAGGCAGTCAAGTAAAACAACTGGAGAACCACCAAAACAGTTCACCCATGTAAACACGGGGATGTCCTCATTTACTATTGTCTACGTTTAGCCTGTATCTCAAGCTAAACTGTAGCAGTTATTCTTCCACCCAGTGACCCCTCCCTAGCTGAGAATGAGGGAAAAAATGGGAGAAGCCCCATGGATCGAAATAGAAACAGATTTAATGAAATAAAAAAAACAATACAAACACCAACATAAAGCATACAAGGTTCTACGCAGCCTGGTCCTTAGGATCAGCAGCAGGAAGGGGAGCAGAAGACCAAAAGAGAAAAGGAACTCCTCATCCTTAGTGGACTCCCTCCTCTTATAACAAGCATGATTAAGTGCTATGGGATACACCTGTGAGTCAGCTTGGGGCAGCTGCCCTAACTGAAACTCCCAGCTGACTGGGGGCTACTTATGGGCTGCCTGCCATGGCTGGACTATGGGTCTGTGCCTGGGAAAACAGGACAACTATAAACTTACTGGTATTTCAAACAGGAGAATAGGCTAATTCATACTGAGAATGTAAACATAGACCTTTGCAGTATGTAGCAACTCATAAAATTTTGAATTGATTTCTACCACTTTAGTAAGGTAATGTGAAGCTTACTTCTACTGGAGTTGTCTGAAAAACTCTCCATGCATTTAAAAACCAAAAGGCAACAGTGGGAGGCAGGAGGATGGAGGAACTTGTGAACATCAGCATGCAGAGTTAATAAGATTCTATCAGTAAGACTCATATGATGAGCTTTAGTCTTTTTTTCTTTTTCCTCTTTAGAGCATTCAAAATTGACTTTATTTCAAATATCACCATAGGAGCAGTAATTAATTCACATGAAGCAGGATTTACTCTAAATGAGCAGGAAAAATATTCCAAAACATCTCTTGAGCTCCAAACTTTAACAAAAAGAAGATAATATGTTTTTAAAATACAATTTTCAGAGAAAATTTAGCCCACTAATTTTTTTTGTGTCAGCAAATACACTGTGTAAAAATGACACATTAGCTTTCTTTGAGAAGCAAGCTATCAAATTCACCTTTTCTGTCCCTAGTAATAGCTACCAAAAGACTACCCATGGCAGTGTGAAGCACTTAGACCTACTTGGCTCTTACAGATCCTTTTGAGTTGGATACTAATAACAGTTACTGAACTGGAGCCCAAACATTAAATACTATTACACTCTTCAAATCCAATGCAGAAGCACTTCAATTATCCAAGCCTTGTGTTATCCCAGATGAGGTCATGATTCTTAATGCTTATCATACTGAATATTCCTGCCATTTTCTGAAAGCTTGATTATCAAAGTATGCCCTTGTTCCTTGTGGTGTATGGCTAACTGAGGTTTATACATGTCATGCAAAACAGGTTTTGTACCTCATTAAACAGACCCATCTGTATTTCCACAAGGTAATTCCTGAGCATAATCTGTGCCATTTATGTGCTCATGACTAGCCAACATAATTACGCTAACTCTCAAGTAAAGTGGGCTTTAGGTCTGAAACTGCTAGAAACCCACAAACCAAGTGGCAGGGCGCCAGCTTTGGAAGCAGATTCATTTTCTGCGCTCCGAACAGGCATGCAAAATGGCACCATTTGTTACATTATTCAAGCTGTTGAGCTAACAGCGTTTTACTCATGTCTAACTTCCACTGGCACTGATCATCAGTTGTTTTTAGTAGCAGTGAGAGTCCAGAAGGCAAATCATACACAGCGTGATTAGTTTAAACTAGTACTACAAAAATGTGACATGCAGATACTAATTCTTAAGTCTGTGGTAGCAATGCATGATACTTAAACAGAACGAGCTCAGCATATGAGTTCACACCCCCCTTTTTTATATAGTGGTGACGGACTACACAGAACTCCCCAGAATGAATTCCTATGTGTTTACCTCGAAAAACACTACCGAGGCATCAGACTCCCTAGTCATCATTACTAGTATCTGCCTGGCATTCTTAAAAGGGGAAACAAAACCCACAAGGCACACAAAGCCGAGGGGAAACTGAACGCTAACCAATTAGTCTGTCTTCTCAGGAAGAGCCCGTGGAGGGTGAGCGTAGGGAGATTCACAGCTGCCAAAGCATCACATGAGCCTGGTTCCCGGGCAGCAGCATGTCCCACTGGCTAACAGAAAATTGTCAAAATATGGCATTAGTGAAAACTGGGACATCAGTTTCTGTTCTATTTTCAGGAATACAAGTTTACAGGTGACACATGAATCTAATCCCGGTCTTATATCTTTTCACTCTTTCATACCTCACTACCTGAAAAGCATCCAAAGAGTGTAAGATAGCTGAGAGAGACCTGTACACAAAGTCTTAGTCACAGGGCAACGCTATGCAAAGCCGCTGGCTGAGAGGGCTTTGGGGAGAGGAGTGGGATTCATTGAAAGGAGAGGGGAAGGAAAACGTCTGATAACTCTGTCAGCCCAGTGACTGCAGAAAAGATGGAGCAGCACCAAGAACCAGAGGAGGGGACAACAGAGTAGCCATGAGGGAACTGGGAAGAGGTCTCATAGCAGGAGACAGGGACCAGGGCTGTGGCAAGCCAGAGCTGCAGGGGCAGGACAAGGCAGTC
Source organism: Podargus strigoides (assembly GCA_028020825.1). Taxonomy (NCBI): domain Eukaryota; kingdom Metazoa; phylum Chordata; class Aves; order Caprimulgiformes; family Podargidae; genus Podargus; species Podargus strigoides. The sequence goes on along the minus strand of CM051663.1, from coordinate 121,482,635 downwards.
TGAAAGGACGTGTCTCTGGTGGATGGACCCCAAGACGATAGCAGTGCAATCAAAGGTGGGAGGCAGCATTTGTGAGAGCACCTCCTTCAAAGAAGGAGAACATAAAGGGGTTATCATAGAGCAACCCAAGGTACAGAAAAAAAATGATCTTTATGGTTTCTAAAATGATGTTACTGTGAGCAAATGAAGCCATTCAGCCTTTCTGTGAACAGGTCACCATTTCAGGCTGCAGGGCTCAGAGCACATGGGTCCAATGGGCATTAGAATCAGCAGGGATACAGCTGCTGAGTTCAATGCCATTTAAAATGCCTCAGAAGAGTTGTTTCATGGATATTTCAGTATGCAGAAACTTAATTTGATCAGGAACATAATTATCTGTGTCCTAGTTCTTCACTATATGTAAGTATTTGTCTTTCAAGATATTACTTCCAATGCATCTCTAGATTTATGCTCTCTCTATATATTTTAAAAATCTTGAATTATGTTCGGTGACTAGTGATCAGAAAACATTAGTGCTACCTGTAAAAGAAATACGCTATGGCATTTTAAAATCAATAATACTGAAATAGGGTTTCATTTTTACCTTCCCTTTTTATTCATGAAAGAAGATCCTCACCCACAAATGTGGTTTTATACAGCTAGAATTAGTTTAGAGACTTCACTTGAAAAACTGAATTCATCATACTGATTTCTACTCTATAGTGGTTAATGTACTTCCAAATGTGCAGCTCTTTTAACCATAAATGCACCTGTGGGAGTGCAGTCTCAGCTAAGGGTGCCTAGTTGGAGTTTAGTCTTTGCAGGACTAAGTCCTATAAAGCAGAAGTAGTCTGCAATACAGAGGAGGTCAGAGTAGAGTAATTCTGAGTGAGGCTGCAGATTATATCTTGTGTGGCAGGTTGCCAAGGAGCTGCTAGGCGAAGAGAACAAATACAGATGGGAGGAGGTGGATGCAGCAAGGGTCGAACTACGCTGAAAAGGCTCTGGCTTAAAAGGATGACAACAACAGTCATCAGGAGAAGACAAAGCCCAGGACCTACAGGGCCCAGCCAAGGATGCTCCAGCAGAACAAGCAGAAGAGCCTCTGAAGGTCCCGGCAATGCCTCCTCCCTTAGCTGGAGTTTCACAACCACAGCTCTGTCAGGCATCCTCAGCCCCACACCGCCTCCTTCAGCTGCTATCTCTCCCCCATCCACTGCCCGGGGACCCACTCACCACCACTCCTCACATATTATGGAAGTGCTGTCCCTTTCCCTCTCATCCATCCTCCCTTTCAAACCAAGGTAAGAAGAAATCACATGAGAAAAATCTGAAACTGGTAAACAAGCTCTAATCTTAAACCGTATTAGGATGAAAAACCTTAGTAAACTCAGTAACAAATATAAAAACCTGACAGCTCTTCCCTGCAGAATCATTCAGCTATTTCAAAGCTGCACTGGTTTCCCAAGCACTAGTTGAGGAACATTTCTTCATTCAGGAAAGCACTGATGCATGTGCCTCCACAAGCGTATGCTTTTACAATACAGTGTCTTAGAAAGACAAATTCTAGTTGTCTTAGAAAAGACAGTCATTTAAAATTGTCTTTCTCTTGTTTTCCCCTTGGCTTCTTCGGTGAGCCTTACACAAGAAAATTTTATCTCCTGCCCTCCCATCTAATACAGTGATAATACATATCTCTATCACTTCACAGTACTGTCGTGAGGATTCATTAATGCTTTTAAGCACTGTGAAGATAAGTCCTAAACTATACAAGTACTAAGGTATGTCAAGGCAACGTGTTAATGCACGTTTACCCCCGTGGTAACTATCTCTCCACCACCTCATATTAGTATATCTCCAAAACTGTTTGCCAAAATCTGCCCTGTGGGACAACTGCAGCTGATCACTGTACACACTCAGGGGACTGAATCAAACACTCAAATGATTAAAGCTAACAATGCCACAGCAAAAATTTGAGAACACACACGTACTTTCAAAATCCCTAAGGTGGCAGCGCTACAGAAGAAAATGTGCTTATGAAATCAAAATGGGCTCCAGAAGCGAGGAACAAATAAACTGATTGTTATTTAGCTTGGGGAAAGTATTACTTTTTCCTCATTTGATTCAGTGCCATACGACTCTCTGATTTATTGATTTGTGTCTTTCATTTCTAAATTATATTCTGTCTAAATTTAGTTACCACAGAGAACAGTAAATCCAGCCTGGACACCTGGACACTTGTTACAGGCAGGCTATTCTGAAGGTGGCAGTTCCACACACCAGAACCAGCAATTAAAAACCGCCTCCAGCACACTCAGCTTTGTTGAAACTAATGACAACAGCACTTGGTTCATCAGGCAGCTCCTCTTCCTCTCTCCTTTCCTGCTCTATACATGCAGACCTGGTCCACACACAGTCCCTGGCCCTGAAGTTGGAAATAGTAGCTATCTCATTGACTGTCCATGCTGCTCAGGTACAGATGGTCATGTCCTCCTCTGTCCCCACAATGCTGCAGTCTGACAGTGACCCACATTCTCCTTTAAATTCACCAGGGAACCACAACTAAGAAACCAGAGCAGCAGCGCAGGCTCCAACAGACTCGAGCAACCAGCTCTTGAGGACATATGAGGTGAGGCACAGCTATCCCACCCGGACAGTCAAGATTCAAACTTCACGTTTGTTCCCTGAGCATCAGGATCTTCCCTGGCTCCACCAGCCGCTTACAAAGCAGGCACAAGCACCGTTTGCAAGTGCTAGTAACACATTATACTTACAGTGGCATTGTTACAGGGATGGTTTCTATACCCAGCTTGTCAAAGCACCCTCTCACCCTCTCCTGACAGTAGTTTAAAACTGTACCCTAACCTCTGAGGTTGCAGGACTCCTGCAGGCAGCCGTTCTCCCTCTGGGCAGGGACAGGCAGCAAGTGATAGAGCCTGTATGCTCTCGTCCTTGCGCTACCAGATAATGGGGCCTAGAAATCAAAAAAGGATGTTAGGCATCAACAAGGAATTTCAAAGCTTTAAAGAACTGGTGAAGATGGTGAAGAGAATCTGGCCACTTCTAAGTCTGAATACCAAGTTTGCCACAAAAGACTTTATATGATTTATGTAATTCTGGGAAGGTATCTGCCTTTCTTTAATGAAAACATTCTGGCACCACCTGCCAGGAATAAATTCAGGCAAAGAAAACAAGATAATATTGAACTAGAAGGCAGGATCTTGCAAAATATCACAGCTGATTCATCCCTTCCCATCCCTTCCCCCCCATCCTACTCCAGGCACCATGCTGCAAATATATTAACCTGCCTGAGGATTTACATTAGTTTACTATCAGCTACCAGTGATTCGAAATTCCTTTATTCTCCACCAATGTGATATTTCTGTAAGAGAAGTACTGAATAAAAGTAACTTAATCTTTTTCTTGAATTATTCCCATTTCTGCAGAGTCTGGCAGAAGAGGTGCCAAGTACAAAAGTCTTGGCTACTCACTCCCACCTCTAGAACAGGTACGTCAGGCTACTAAGATATCAATCTATTATTTTTCTCCCAACATGTGTGAATTACCTATGTAGATACACATTCTTGCTTGCTAAAGCTGCACTCCTACCTTTTAGGATCTAAAAACAGTAGTTAAAGGAAGTCACCTGTTGTAAGGCTAAGTTAAAAAAACATCTTGGATAAAAAATTTGTTTGGATCACATATTAAAATGAGAAGCGATAAATAACTGTCAGGAAACTGTGGTTTCTATTATCGCCCAAAGCGGGGGAAATTTTGTTCTGCATACCTCAACGCATTCTGCACACTTTCTGCAATGATGGCACTGGGAGTTAACAGCCTAGAAAGCTCTCTGGTTACACTTCTCTCCAATAAAGATCAAACTTTATTAATGTAATACAACACTTACCACTCTGCAAGAAGACCTTTTTCCCAGTCCCTTCCATCATCAAGGTAGTATCTGTGCTCAACTGTGAAAAGCCTTCCCATGCAGGTGCTCTGCGAGCCACAAAAGCCCAGTTTGCTCGGACCAGTAGGTGACCTGGCAGCAGTGAGAGGTGGTGAAAGCTGCTCTCTTTGAAAAGTTTTCTTTGTGTTGCAAAGGAGTTCAGAAAAACAACTCGGTCTACCTGAGCTTTCCCATGGCCTGAACAAGCATCCTCAGCGACTGGCTGCTTTGGTGGGGAGGGAACAGCAGGGGATGGGAATGGGTTGGTCTGGCATCAGAAGGAAAAAAGCCACTGAGGCTGGACACAGCTTCTCGGCTGCAAGGCTGGACATGGTTACACCTTTTCTGAAAGTGGATGCAAATAGCAAAAAGCTTAGAAAAGTTGTCTTAATTCTTTCTTACTAAAGGTCACAGGGAGTCCCTTTGCTGAGAAGGCATCCCAAGTCTATACAACCAGCCCTGCTTTCTACAACATAAACCAAAATAGAATAGAATAAAATAGAATAGCCCTGCAATCTAACTCTCAGGAAGACCTCAACAGACCAAATCTAAATTGTTAAAAGCAATGGAAAGAGTATCTCTTCAGGATTCCTTTATACATCAAAAAGCAAGAAAAAGGACAAACATTTCCCTTCATTTCTGAGCAAATCAATATGTATCATACATCCATTTGTATGCATTAACTCAAGTAGGCCAGTACCAAAGGACTGCCACTAGGACATACATCCTCCTTAAATGGTTAATGAAGCTTTAATTAATTGTGTTACCTGAAAATATATCTTGACAAAAAGCAAGATAATTGAAATGGATTAAAGAGTGTGTTTGCTCATCTGCCCAGAAATAAGCTGAAAAAGACAAAGAGAACTTGTAATGGAACAGTTTTTAGAGCATTTGAAAAGGATGGATAACTACGAGGAGACTTGCAAATTCAGTTTCTAGTATGAATAATTATAGGCTAGCAAATGTCCTAGATGAACAATAATTTTTTTAAAAAAAGAAAAAACAGATGTAAATACTAACTTATTTACAAAAAAGAAGTAGAATATCGGAATCAAACTAGCAAATATTGATACTATATTCCTGTTTGGGAAAAAAAAAAAAAACACGGTTTCCCTTCTGGAACAGATTTTGCCTTCCCATTGAGAATAAAGAGCTTTAAGCCATTTTTACAACTAGAACCTAGTTTTTCAGGGAAAAATCAGTATTTTCAGCAGAAATATATTTTCTTTTTTAAAATATGTTTTTAATTTATTTTTTTTAAATCAAAACAGTTTTCTATTAAAAACGGCTTTGACAAAAACTGTGAAGTGAAGCATTTCCTTTTGTAATGACTTCTGGAATTCAAGGTCAGGCTCCACTACATTAAATACAAGAGCCTAAGATCAATTGTTCAGAAGCAGAAAACCAGTGACCAAAGAGACAGTGTCCTCATATTATCGGTCCTTAAGCCACATGAGATCTGTCAGGGCACACACAGATGTCATAGTAGGGCAAAAAAGGTGAGCCCTAGACATTTTACATTTTACAACTGGAAACTATCAAAGATTTTTGGAAGTCTTACTTACTCTTCAATAAAAGAAAAGGTTTCTTCACCAACAACATGCTCAAGACAGACCACAGCAGAAAAAGATCAAATGAATTTGCCTAAAAATTCACACATCAGTTCAACAGAGAACCTGTTTAACCAAGCCTAAAGCACAAGCCCTGTCTTGAGGAGGCATCATCATACCAAGGACTATAGGTTGATACCAGTCACCCTCTGAAGTTGGAAATTACTCCCCAGGCAGAAAAAGGAGGAGGTACGCTGGATGTTTGCTGCTTTTTGCAAACCATTGCTGAGGCTTCAGAAAATGGTTCACAGACCAGAAATGTATAACAGTTTCCAACTGAACAACTATTAATATAGTTTTACAGTGATTTGCAGTTCACAATACTCTGCCGGTCTGAAACGTTTGGGATATTTGGCTTAGAAGTCCCACAACTCAGTCAAGATGCTACATCAGTTGGTTGTACATTATAAGTTACGGAGACTTCAAACTACACAGAATCTAATATCAAATGATCTGGTCCATCCAGAAAATGCCCAGGTTTGCTCAGTCTCAGCTGAATTATTTGGAAGAGGGGTGTTACTGCCTGGTGTGCTGGGGAGACATACCGGTCACATCCTCACTCGAGCAGGACTCACTGCTTCTCTCAGAGGAAACAGCTACGAAGACCAAAACACAAACCATTGATACCAATTTCTAAATGTCCCTCTGCTACATGATAAAGCAGCAGATGGAAGAAATCCATTTTTGCACTAATTGCTAACTACTTCAGGAAGGGCTGACAGGAAAAATGAGTTACACGTGGCTTACTTATCAGGAATTTACACCAAGGTGAACCTATTTACTCCATTTATTTGGCCACTCAGTCCAGCACAGCCATACCTCAAACAAAAACAAAAGACCCTTTGGAAACTGCAGTTTTATCACTGGGCAGACTTGGAAACCATTTTTGTTAAAGGAGGCAAAATTTCTGTCCTCTCCTCACAACCAAAAAAGTCAGTCAGCACATCTGTTCCTTTTTCTTTCCCATGTCTGTTTGCAGGTTTTTTTAATATATATTTTTAGAAGTTAAGATTTTATTGTTTTATCACTAGGGCAACGTTCTAGCAGTGGGGAACACATAAAGGAAAAGATAGTAACTCCCTTCTTTCGTGTGTTTTGTGCAAAAATCTGGTTTGTCCCCAGCTCAGAACATGAGGACAGGGGAATGTTGGTCCTGGCGCAGGCAGCCTGTTGAGAAATGTGCAACCAGCCGCTCTAACCTACCGTTGCCCTGAACGGGAGTCACAAACACAAGAAAGGACTTTAAAAAAATCCTTTTTTTTAGTTCAATGAAGCCAACGTGCTGAAGAAATCTTAATCTTCCTCCATTTGTTTTCCCACTGCTTCAGTCTTAAGCTATGCATGCATTCTCTGAGACGAAGTAGACTTATAAAACATTTCTCAGCTGACCTGCTGAAGCAACAGTATGATTCCAACAGGCTCGATATCTCACAAACAACCTCAGGAGAAAACAAAGCTTGATTCTGTGGTGCTGGACTGTAAGAAGCACACCAGCTTGCAGTAAGTCCGTGCCTGTATCTGGGCTGAAACAGTGGCAGATGCCTCGAGAAGACTCTCACAACCAGAATAATCATGTAATGCTGCACCCCAAAATACTTTCCAGCTGCTGGGGCTCTCCAGGCCAAAGGCTCTCTGAGCCAGCAGTGTTAATTTTGTAATCAGGAGCCTCTGAAGTATTCTCCCTGAAATTTGCCCTCTTGATTTTTGAACCCATAGAAACTCATGCCCCGAACTCCCAATGGCAAAAAGCTGCATGACTTAACAAGGAGCACATCCTTCTGTTCTGATCCTGGGGCCTGACGGGTTCATTTGAGTCCCCCAGTTCTTCTCCTGACAGAAACAGTGAATAGTCATCTGTCACTCCCTAACTCTTCCTCCCCATGCCATTTAAGCCTCACTCTCCCCTCTGCTTACCAACAGAGGTGGCAGATAAAAAATATGACCAAACATGTCAGTCATTTCAGTCTCATTTTCCCACAGCAGAAGCAGCGATGGGAAAGATGAACTCTATATCAAATAGGAGTTCTTGAGGTAAAGGTAGGAAATCCTCTTGCCTTTAGTCCTTCAAAACCAATTTCCCACCAAAATCCTCACTCGCACATCATGTAATCTTTTAGGCACTTAAATGCCTCCAGGCACCTAAGTTCACTAAAAATCCACTAAAACCCACATAAACCCCCCCAGTCATAGCTCAAGCTCTAGCAGACATCTCCAACTGCCTGTCTGTCCTGTTTCTCCCAAAGGCCAGAGACCCCTGTTCAAGTTCAAACCCCCACTTTGCTGTGTTTGGAACAAGGATTTATTCGGTGCTTCCTCATGCCAGTGTGGCCGGTGACTTACCCAGTTCAATTGCCTGCACATTAACTCAATAAATCTAATGCTTAAGTAAGTTATCTGTTGTCATGGATTTAACTGATAATACATTTTGTATTCCCCGAGGGTAGCCGAAATAGTAGAGCCTCTAAAATAGCTGAATAAGGAAAATCTCATTATTATTTCAACCCTGAAATGCAGTCTTTGACTGACAGTGCAATATACTATCTGAAGACAATCTCTGAGCAACTAAAAATACCAAAAGGGCACTACTTTTACCCAGCAGAGCTATGGTGCCACCCATTCCCATTACCCCAAATTGTCCCAGTATGTGCAGTTTTGGCCAATAGGTTGTAAAGACCAGACAATGACAACTTGGTCAAAAATAAAGCTTTCATTCTGCTCAAACATCTGGTGAATAAAATCTATAGCAAGAGGTAGCACTGATCTCTACCTGTCAAGGTATATATGTCCCTCCTAACTATCTTGCGAATTAAATAGAGCATTACCAAGCAAGGTTGTTCCCTTTCCCTCCTACAAGAGTAGCTACTGATTGCTGAGTGTCAGAGCCAAAACAACTTAAGAGCATTAAATTATATAATAAAAGCAGAAGTAGCATACGATTTCATCTTCATTACACACTTTATTTAGCCCAGCCTGGATTTTCAGTGTATTCTGCCCATACTAATTTATTCTTTTTGTTGTCCCTGAATACTAATTTCTTGTTGATGTGTTTGATTTCCATTAATTTCCAAGTATGGGTACCTCTTGCCTAAAATACTCCAGCAGTATTTAACATGTGAATTTGTTTTCCTTAGCAAAAATGAACAAGATACACAGAGCTGATATTCAGAAAGATAATAAAAGCAGATACTAATAAGAATTTATATCTAGTAGGTACTTCAGTGATCTGGTGAAAGACTGTTGAGGCTGAATAAATTAGCTCCTTATAGGGTCAATTAAGACAGGTAGGTCATCTGGGGAAGACAAGCTGAGAGAAACAAGTCCAAAGAAATAAGAATGCTGAAGTTTGCAGAACTGACTTTCCATCCGTTGCCTTGAAATGTAGTCTTCCTTCTCTTAACTCTGTTACCATCTTCCTGCAATGTCTAATAGACAGCTTCTCTCTATTAACTGGAATGCCAGTCTATTTTATTTGAATGACCAGGAAGGGGGAGGTATGTAAAAGCAGGAAAAAAACCTCCTGCTTATATTTGCATTAGTATTTTCTTACTAATAAGAAACTGAGTGAAAAGTGAGGGACATATGGAAGAAAAAGAATCAGGTCTTACACTTAGAGTGAAATCAAGTGGACACACCTCAGCTGACATTAGCTATACATCCAGCTGTAGCACCTAGATACCATGCAACGGTGTTCTCAACAATGCATATGCATTCAAGCAAGAAAGTATTTGTAAATGCCCCTGTCATCTTTAACTATTCTGAACAGCTTGACAAGGGAGGAAAAGCAGAGGTGGCCAGGAAAGCCTGTACACACAGCCCTCCTGTTTCTCAAGCATGAAAATAGTGTATAGACAAGACGGGGGGATGCTCTCTGGAAGGATTAAACTTCTGTAAAGCATCTCAATTAAGGCATTAGGATAATTAGAAAACCTCGACCTCACTAGTACTCAGAGGGTATTTTCCATTCGTGAAGAACATGTTGGACATGTGTAACTGGAGGGGGCAGAAGGAGGGGGGCAGGCAGAGATCTAAACTACTCCCTAGCAGGAGCACTCAGTAAGAGCTACTTAGGTAGGCTTCAGGTTCAGCAGAGAGCCCTGAAAGCAGCAGGCTGGCAGTGTCTCGCTACTGCCTGCCCTTCCCCATAGTGGTCTCCCTTCCTTACCAAACAGCTCTGATGCTCATAGCGCCAGACCTCACTTAGCCCAAGCTGCTCTGCTTTCCTCCACGGACTACAGCAGGGACCTGAGGAACACATGGAGGGTCATCTGCCTAAGATGTGCCTCTGCACTGGTGAGGTGAAGTGCAGAGGGGGATGCACAGAGCATCACTGTGTCACTCGTGAAGTCACAGGACTGCAAGCACCCGGCTTCAGGTCACCACGGCCTAAAGGGCTTCACCTGGTTTCGGTGACTGGCATGCAGGGAGCAGGCAGGCTCCTCGGAGAGATCAGCTCACCTGAGGAGTCAAGTGCTCAGCTTAGGGAAAGCCCACCTCCCTCCAACACACAACTCAACAGCAGCTCCACCAAGACATGAACGTTTCACTGATTCCACCCATCCTCACAGGTCAAGTTACAGTTGAAATTCAGTACACCCCCAAAAGAAAGGATAAGGACATTATTTCATCTGGCTCTGGCAACAAAAACCAGGCTTTGGCTATGCTTCTGAGACATCCAAAACAACTCTGCTACTTTTTGCTCCTTTATGAGCACAGATGGCACTGGAAAACTTGATCCAAATGGAAAGCGTGGATTTAACACTGAGCTGCTGACCTGTACTAAACCCTGTGCAAGTGTTCCAGCTTTCTATCTCAGTGGCCCAGTCCTCTCCAGCTTAACCTATTTTTTAAGCAATCAATGAAACATCATTCTGCATCCAGGGACAGCAAAGTCAGAGAGGTCCCAAATGTGAGGCTTCCTCTTGTTGACCACAGAATCACGCAACAGGCGGAACAATAGAAAACCAGGGGTTTCTCCCTATTTTATCTTCCCTTCCTGACAGATGTAAAAGCAAAAAGGGGATGCTAAGCCACAAATGGTAGAAACTCCTCTGGAATAGCAGAGAATAAAGAGGAGACAAAGCAATCAATACTGAGGTTTCATACTCCAGGCTCCAGCCATGGCATGAAATTAACTGTTGGCTGCCCACATGACTACTGTTTTTCCAAGACACGCTAAGGGCCTGATCCATGAACTCAGGGAGGAAGGTTCTCCAATGGGATGCCTGAAGTAGGATCTGGGCACTCACAATTCAAAGTGAGGGCTGCAGTTATGTTTCTTTTTATTTCTTGCTCCTTTTGCCTAAAGGGAGATTCCCTTTCTCAGATGGTTCTTCACACAGCCTTCACTAGCGCTAAGGTGTTGCCTAAGAATTAGGGATTACAAATTTTATCATTTTTAAGCTAAAATCAGCTTAGTTTAACTTCTCTCGGCACCACTCTAGTTCTCATGTACAGCAGATGAATTTCGCAGGGGTGGCCCATAATTCATACGGAGGTCAGTCTGTGATGGACAGCTCATGAATGTGTAGCACAGAACAGGCTGCCAGCACAGAGCAACCCTCAAACTCCGATTCAGCCCTTGGGCAGCCACAGAATTAGGTATGAAAAAGAAAGAAGGCTCAGATACCTTGTATCCACAATCCCAAGGTCATTTTGACCTTTAGTAAACCCTTAATTTCAAATCTTGACCATCCCTGCACTCCTGCTCCTTGTAAGCAAAGGAGTATGATGGGTAGTGGAAGAAGGTAAAATCTTAATGAAACATTTGTTCCACATTATCCACAATGCAAGGGTTAGGGTTTCGCTTACCCAGCCTGTCCAAACTGTATAATAACCACACAATAATTAACACTAACAGTATAAAATACTGCTCTGGGAATATTTTTTAAAAATGGATTAGCAATGCCAGGCTTTAGGAGCCTGGCTAAGTGGAGAGTTCCTCCCCAGAGCAAAGGGAAATCCTAAATCACCTTGTTTGTTCTTCATCGCTTGGGCTCTGCCTAAGCAAGCGCAGCCATCGGAGCCCAGATCAGCAGCTCAGAAGCGCTGAAGAGGACCTCAGCCTCCAACCACTCACTCACCACGCAGCAAGGCTAGAGACTTGCCATGCCTTTTATCATGAGTTTTGAGGGATGTCTTGCTGCTCCAGTTGTCTGAGCTACTGTGCACTTAGGCTAGCGGGCCTAAAGCTGTGACAACAAAACTGAGGAAGGTAACACAAAATGAGAGCAAGACAGGAACAACAGCAGGACAAGAGTGGTTACGTGATTCATTCTTTTGATAATGCTCCTTCTGAACTTGCGCTTTCCTGTCACTGCCAGTTTCCAGCGACAAGGGGAAGCAGCCCAGGTGCACCTAGAAGGAGAGCCTGCCCGTCGGAAGCAGTACCTGTGACAGGAGCCGGCAGCACTGTGTGCACACCCTCTGATGCCAGGGAAAGCATTCCTACTGACTTTCATAGCTTTTGACTGCGGCTCCAAAGTGGGGTCTTGCGCTCCTGTGCAGCCGCCCTTCCCTCGGCTCAGACCTTCAGGTTATTTCCCTAAAGCTTTTCGCAGCTCCTTCACCAGTCCTGGGAGCCCTGCGTTCGCCTGCACGCTGCCGAGCGCGGCAATGAAGAGCTGTTCCACCCGCCGAAGTCTCTCACCGCCCGCGATTTTACAGCCGAGGGACCGGCTGCCGCCGCGAGAGGAACAACAGCGGCGGGAGGGGAGCCGCCGGTCCCCCCGCACGGCTGGTGCACGGAGCGGCGCCCCGCTCCCGCCAGCGGCACCGGCGGCTCCGGGCGCCCGGCGCTCACCCCACGCCGGCCGGCCGAGCCTCCCCCGCCGCAGCCGGGTCCGCAGCCAGCGGCGGCGGCCCGCGGGGAGACCCCGCACCCCCGCTCGGAGAACCCCAGCCGCGGACCGCAAAGTTTGCCCGGCCTCGCCCGGCCGCTGCGCCGCCGCCGCACCATGGACAGCGTCCGGTGTCCCCTCCGCCCCCGGCCCCGGGCCGCCCTGCCGGGCACGGCCGCCCCCCACTCCCGGCGCCGCGGCGCCCCCTGGCGGGGCCCCGGCACACACGCCGCGGCTCCCGCTCCCCGCCTCGACTCTCGGTGACAGCGCCCGGGGCTCGGTGGCGGCCCCGCGCTCCCGGTCCCCGCTCCGGTGTGCACGGCCCGCGGCCGGCGGGGCAGCGGCGGGGCCCTTACCTTCCGCAGCATGCTGGACAGGCAGTGCCGGGGGCTCCCCGCACGGCGCGGCCAGGCAGGGGCAGCGCGGCTGCGGCGGCCGCCCCGGGGCGCACACCCGGCGCTGTACGGGCACGGCACGGCACGGCACGGCACGGCACGGCACGGCACGGCACGGCAAGGCACGGCGGCGCAGTGCCCAGAGCCCGCGGGCGCGGCGGCCCTCTGTGCGCGCCGCCCGCCTGCCCACACTGAGCGCGGCGCCACGGCTGCCGCCCGCCACGAGGCAGCGAGGGGGGCCGGGCCCACCCGCGCCCGCCTCCCAGCCCCTTCCCCCGGCCTCGGGTATGGCCGCGGCCGCAGCCGCCCTCCCTGCACCGCCCGGCCCAGGAGCCCGCGGCCCGGGGCTGGGGCAGCCCTGGCTGAAGCGGTGGCCTCTCCCCGGACGGTCCGGGGACCCAGCCAGGCGCCTGGCTCTGCCGGCTCTCAGTCACGCGGCGTAGGTGCCCATAGCGGCGCCCCACGGAAAGAGGGGTGCGGGACTCCCTCCCCGTGGCTGCCGCTTGCTCCCAGCCCTGCGGGGCGAGCTGCTCCGGGCCAGAGCAGGGCCGGGCCACGGGTGCTTCCCCTCCCGGGGCGAGGAGCGGTGCCAGCCCGGGTGGCTTCACCGCCCGGCCAGGTGCGGGCCGCGGCAGCCGCTTGGACCGCGCCGGGCGGGTGCTCTTACGTGGCCGTAGTGCTCCGGTTTCCTACAGTGGAGCAAGGCTCACCCAAAGCAAATTACACCTGTTCCAGGAGCAATTTCCTTTTCCCGCGAGCTGTAGTACACTGTCAGAGCGACAAGCTGTTCCCAAGTTAAAATAGAATCCCACCTCAAAAGGTACTCAGCGCTAATTATAGCGTACTTTCTGCATAAACGCAGGAACGCGGGGCTGCTGGTGCCCGTGGTGTGGCGGTGAGTCGTTGCTTTCCGTGTCACACCTGCACACACCACCCCCGGCTCAGGCTGTGCCCAGCCGCCGAACCCCTGCGACGGAGCAGAACGCTGTGCCATGTCTCAGGAGGACAGGGCTGCACGTTTCAGATTCTAAAGGATGTGCCTTATCTCAGGGCAACCTGTTAGTTTTCCCTTTAAATTAACTTTTCATGAAAATTCAGTCTTGTGAGTGTGTAACAACCCATGGTAAACGTCTCCAGCAGGTTGGTGAGTAAAATGCGGACAAAGAAGTTAAAGCAAACCGTCATCACATTTCCACTTGGAATTAGTTTGACAGGAGCAGTTTAGCTGAAACGACAGGTTAATACCGAGTTCATAACCTTATGCCACGGAGAGCGGGGAGCCACACCACAGTACTCAGCCATCAAATCTCAGCCGTCAGTTCGCAATGCTGTGGAGAGTCAGGTGCTGCTGCCTCTCCTCGTGTGGTGTAAGGTGTCACCCAGCACAACGTGGCATTAAGGTGGTTAAACTGAAAGGAGGGGTCACTGGGGTGGAACCTGTGTGACTAGTGGGGTTTTTATGTTGGTTATGGTTAACCAAGGGTCGTTACGTTGGGCTCCTATTAGCATGTGAATTTGTGTTTCATGGTGCTGGTTGTTAGTTACTTCTCTCTCGGGTGTGATTATACAAGCTTCAACCACGTGTCTGTTCACTTGCTCAGGTAGCCTCTTCCCTTTCTCTTTTCTTCTGAAAATTAAGAATTCCTCATTTTGTCAGTATTTCTGTATTACAGTTATGATATGATGTTTTCAAGACACTGTAAGTGACTATTCACAGAAATCTCAGTGGCATTTCCAAGAATACTACCTGCTAAAGCCATGGACTCTTCTTGTCCACTGTCCAGTGTAAAATGCTGCAGGACACATCCCTCTGAATGTATCTGCTGTCACTCCTGACCATGACGGACTCTCAATCTGCTTTTCTTTATTCCAGATATTTCTCACTGAAATGCATGTGTCCTTCTAGCAGGAAGGTTGATTGTGTAAGCTTGATAAAAACACTGGTTTACCTATAAGTGACATGGGATAATCAAGAGGAATAAGAACATCAGCAATAATCCTGGACCACAGGCATTTGGGATTCCGCTTTGGATACTTGGTTTTTTTTCTCTGTAGTTACACTTATGAAAAGACTTGGGCTCTGGAATCACTTCTTTTCTGAAGAAGATCTCTGAGTACAATTGGAACCCTACAACTGAAGTGTTGTAATGCTTAACGTCGTGGTATGGGGTTTGTAGAGTACCCCAAACCTCAGTGCTTGGTACTGTGGCTTTTTGTGCATTAGGAGACTTCAAGACCTTGGAACAGGTCTCATAGCAATCTTCCCTTCCTGATGAGCCAGGAACTATCGAAAGTCAGCAACTGAATGTGGTTTTTGATAGAGCAGCCTCCTTGGGATCTCTAATGACAGGGTGTTAGAAATCTGGCCCCCCACCTCAAAGGTAGAGCTATTCTCTTCTCAGAATGCAGGGCTGAGCTGTTTGCCCTGGAGACAGACCCTGATGTCCTTATCTTTCAAAAGCTGTATCAGATAACTCACCTCAGCGCATGTGTTTGTTTTCTCACAACAGCAGGAATACTGCTGCCTCCTTGCACTGTGGACCTCTGCTTTTCTTTCTCGGGCTGCAAAAGTTTGAGTCCATCCCTTTATTTTGAAAACATAAGCATTTTAAGGTAGATGAAAAGTTTGGAATCCAGACCTATAGAGAAATGTGGTGGGCAGGAATTTTTCATACAGCTCCAGGGCCATCTGGCCAACCAGCAGCAAATAATTAACTTTGCTGACTTGTCTTGTCTTGTCTGAGATAAGCAGTTCTGATGCCCTGAAATGATGTTTCCACTCTTTCATTCCATTACTATGTATTTTTTTTGTGATTGTTATCAGTTGTTGTGACTCTGCATGGCTCTTGGCAGCCACCCTTTCTCCCAGCCTTCTGGTGCCACAAGCTCTCTCTGTGTTCCTCCTCCGTACACTCACTCTTACATCACCCTGTGTGCCCCTTTTCTTCTGCAGTTTTAGCCCACTTATCATGCTTATGCAATACTATTTTGCCAATCACTAGGCCTAGCACAAAGGACGCAGCCAGCAGCAAAACAAACCAGTAACCAGATTCTATTGTACATAGAACAGTCAGTATATGGGTGATCTCTGGGGGTACAAACAAGTCAAACAGATCACACATAACAGACATCAGCCCCAGCGACCCCAGGAATGACACGGCACAACCAATAATAGGTGGAAAAAACAAAGAAACAAAATCTCCCATAGAAGAGATAGGAGACAACCAAGTCAATAGGCTGATCATGTACAATAGAAGCAGCCACATATTGTCTCCCCACAAAGCCCGCATTTGCAAATGCCAGACCTGACTGGGGCCCAGTTGCATGGAGAGTCAGAAGGTCCTTCCCCAACAGGAAACTCTGCAAAGTGCATCCACCTCACAGACAGACACTCCACCCTTCCTGCAAGTGGTCCCAGCTTTTATGCCCAAAGCAGGACACCTGGCACTCATTTACCCAATGCAGGGCACCTGGGGCTTGTTTACCCAAGGGCTTTCCTTACAAGGCCGGCTGCCAAAAGGAAAACCATTGGAGGAAAGCCAAAAGGCAAACTCATCCCCTCCTTTTGAAGGACCATGGGGACCACCCATATGTCAACCTTAATTCAGGGCTTGGGGTTCAGACTCCAGCACTTCAAATACCAGGCATCCTCAGAGGAAGTCTGGGCATGAAGCAATGCATAATTTGGTGGGATTGATCCACGCTATCCAGGAACAGACCCTTGATCAGTTTCCCTGTATACAAACTTAACTTCCTCCTCCAAAAAACCTCTGAATGACAAGTGTTGTACAATTATTTTCAAGCTTGCTTTGACAAAGCCATGTGAGTTTTCTGGTCTTCAGAGACCTTTACTCACATGCAATAATGCCACTTAATCAAAATATGACAGGTGGGAACTCCAGCCCATGCTGGTCAGCTCAGATGAAGCTTGGATTAAGTGGAGAGCAACTGGCATTTAGCATGACCACGCCTGCTTCACATTTCCTCTGACTTTCACTCATATTTTTTGCTGTGAGGCATCTTCCTTCCACAAAACTTCTGAAATCAATCTGCCTGTATTTCCTTCCACCAAAAAAGCATTAGATAACTATTTATGGACTTCTCATACTGGGGCCATTTCACAGTTTTATCTTACCAACTGAATGGTGCCATGCTACAACAGCACTCTCTGAACTTGTTCCCACTAAGATACTTACCAATAACACCACCTTTTTTGTTATTCTTAACGTCATTACTTTGCTTATCAGAGCCCAAAGGTAAACACAGACAGAAGGTGATGCAATTTCCCATTAAAGTATCATTGTATATTAACAATATAATTCTTAAAATACCATAACATTGACCCTACATGCACATTTTGTTTGCAGTTCTGTGCTCCTGGGTGACTTGCTGTCATTTTTTTCTTGGACCAAAGCACTGTGCTTCCAGCAGGTGTGTACTGTGCCACAGAGCTGGGTACTTCCCAAAGTGAAATCTCAGATAAATATGTGGAACCTTCCAATTCTGCCTGAACAAGATTTTTGCTGAGTGAGAGGGTATGTCAGGAGAAACACTGACAGATGGCAGAGGAAAGACTAGTTTATATTATCTCCCTTAAAGACTACTACGAATTTCTTCTACTCTGTCCTTCCTTCCCGGTATTTCACAAATGAACCAAAAGTCCTGAAGGGAAGTATGTTCCTTGTTTTGTCCCTCTGTCATCATTGAAGTCTAATTCCCTCTTCTTCAGCCACAAAAATTACCCCTGTTACCACATGATCAAACTTTACCGTGTGAAATACAAAAAAAATAGAACCTAAATTGTTTTTACCATTCATTCTTTCTCCATTAGTGTCTTCCTTCAGCACCTCCTTCTAGTGGGAAAGACTTTTTTTGCCTTGCCCTACCTGCACTTCTGCAAGAATTCAACAGCCTGTCCCCTACTGCTGCCCCATGTCCCTGAGATGCAACCTCCTGCATGTGTTTTACTCTTCCTCAGCCTACCAGCCAGTTCCCTCCATATAACCATGATCAGCAGTATTGTCTCGGCAGAAGGTAGAAGAACTCACTCTTGCAGAAGTGACATCTGAGCTTTAGATTGACTTTTACTTGAAGTTGTGGTGTCTGTTCAAACAACTGACAGTAACGCTGTCAGGTTGCTTCACCGTGCACATTTTACAAGAGCAGTTCAAGCGGTGCTCTGTAGCGTACCTAGTATTTTCAAGCTATGGGAATACAGAGATTTTTCTTTTTGTTTCTCTGGTGTTTCCTAAATCATTGTGTCAGATGCAAAAATGAAAACACATTGTAGAGAACAATCTGCTATTTAAATACAGCATGTTTGAAATGCCTCTAGCCAGCCTCGTTTTTGCAGGCTCGTATGCAAAGTGTTGCTATGGGAACAAAACCCTCTCTCCACCCAATCAGCTGAAGAAAGAGGTGGGTTTTTTTTTAAAATAACAGGATTGTCTAGATCTGCACTTCACCTAATCAGTCAACATGAGACAGAGAATGATCATTTTTACTGCCAAACAGTGGAAAAATGTGACTTGTTCACTGCTGAAAAAAAAGCCTATAAGCATTTGAGGGATGGGATATTGCCATCTTGTTGTAGAACATGAACAGCCAATAAGGCAAACTGACAAATCAGTTCCATTTGGCGATGGAATCAAAGAAAGAAATGGGTGTGAAACTGCTGAAATCTAACTAAATCTTTTTTTGGGAGGGAAAGCTTGAGGAGGTCCTCAAAGAATTTGGAAGAGGAATAGTTGTAACAGAGGACAAGACTTAACATGATTGTGCGATTGCCTCCTTTACCCTGTATGCGTGTTGAGACTGGGTTTATGTGGTGACTTTCTTTTCCATGAGCTAGTACCATGTGTCCTGAGACAGCGGCTCTGCTGCCCATCCCCCCACAGGGGTATCCAGCCTGCTTTCATGCAAGTTACAGCCTCGTTGCTTGCAGAAGCCAAGGTCAACATTGGCTTTCCTCAGTGACCGGTGTGTACTGCTGTTCCACAGGAGCATGAACCAGCCCATCATGGAGCACCAGGTCCTCCAGGATAAGGGGTTGTGGACAGAGTTGCTCTGTGAGACAAAGCTTGTACCCTGCTCTGCCATGTCCTTCAATGTGGACACTGTCATTAATGTTTTAATTCAGTCAATGTGAGCCGGAGACCTCTGTCCACAGCAAATTGAAGTAACATAGCCTAGCTTGATCCTCTCTCATCTGGAATAGTGTATTATTAGTCCATTGGCTCCGCTGATGTTTAGCCACCTGTTAAACTATAGTAAGCATATATTTAAGTCCTGCGTCTTGTCAGTCTGTAAGCAAAAAAGATATTTCCTAAAATTAAAAAAAAAGGGAAAAAGATCAGTAATTTTGGGATGGTTTCCAGACTAATTAAAATTCTGTTTATTCATAGAGATTTTTCTACACTGTCATATAAGGCGAAAGTATTACATCAAACTTTAATAATAATAATATCCTTTAAAAAATGTTTTAGAATTTGACTAACACTTTCATGAATGGGAAGAGAGTAAGATTTTTTAATGAATGATTGAACTGTCAATCTTCACTCCTTCTTAGTCACTATAGTGAATGCAAGCATACCCCTATCAATCTTGGATTCTGTACACATGTCTCTCTCCTCCAGGAGCTGTCAATTTAAAGCTATGAGACAGTCCATAGAAGAAAGGAAGTAGCTGTCTGCTCATAAGGCCCATAATAAAAATAAAATCATGCTACATTCACAAATACAAAATAAAATTTGATTATCATCCTATCTATTGTCTTCCTATCAAATGTGCTTTGCAGTTCTTACAGGTACACAGGAAGTTACAGTGACATAAATGATACCATTTCAGATCAGTCTACATTCAGGTCTAATACAAGCCTTAAATAAACCTGATTCAATACCAAGATTTAAAGCAGGAAAGTTGTGACAGTCTACATTGTGGTAAGACCTCAGTGTTTCTCATACAAGTCAGGGTGTTGTCAGCTGTGGTCCTAACTCCTAACGAGAGGGCAGGTTCTAGGCTCAGTCCATTCTGCAGAGATATTAAGATCTTCTGTCACTGTGGGAAGTTCAAATCCTAGGGTGGGCAACACAGGAGAGACGCACAGCTTTGATCATGTGTACAAGACAAATAGTCAGAGAAACAGAAGTTTCCTGAGCAGATTTCAGCCCAAAGCATTTGGATGTCACCAAGTTTGAGTGAGTGGATATTCAGAGACCTGGCTTCAGGAGGGCTTTGAACACTGGAGTGCCCAGCATGTAGAGGACCAAACATGACTGCTGTCTCATCTGTGTTCCACGTTGGTCTGAGGACATGCCCAGTACTGTGGTGTGTGAATCATAACATGTGAGAAAGGAGAAGGGAGACATTTCAAAATCAGCATGGGAAAAGGTCCTGAGGCCTTTTCTACATGTCACAGTTTAATTAGCTCAGTTATTCAATTGGGAGTATGAGCACTTGCCGTTGCAGTTATCCTAGTTTAAATAATATGGGTACAGTAAGGCAGCTATTTGGTATAAAACAATTACACCAGAACAGTGAATATTGATTTTAAGGACAAGTATTTTGAAAGCAAACACTTCCATTACCAGCATAACAGGCTGTTACCATTGTGTCTAACCTTGGAGTGTTTTGTCAGTTCAGCTCTTACGCTGAATTTGTTGAATTGCTGTAATCCCTGCAGCCTAACTGAAGAAAGCATGTGGGGTGCAGGAGAGCTGGGAAGGAAGTGGAAGCACATCTTTAAAGCAGTTTTACTATTGAGATGCCCATGTGGTGGACACTCAGCCTCAGTTTCTGCTGATGCATGCTGCTTGTCCAGTCTCACTTGCAGAGATGCCTTGATGACAATGGCAAATGGTGCACAGATTTGAATTTATTAAGGGCTTTTGTTTTATCATTTGCAATATTGCATCTTACTGTAATATTTTCAGCTTTCTTGCTAGTTACATTTTTCAAGCTGCACTAAGCAACCTGAGTTAATCCTCTGTTCAGAACTGTCCTTGTTACTGTTTCCTGGAAGCCATCATTCAGAAAAAAGAGATACAGTCACAGATTACATGTTTATTTACCGTGTCCTTTGTTCCTAGAAATCTGGAAGGTACATGATGTTGATCAAGTAACTCTTCCTATTCCTGCCTGTATGAATGCTTCCATATGTCTTTACACCAGGAATTTGATTATAACTGTAAAAATTTAGTGTTATTCCTTATTCACAAAGCAAAATAATTAGCTCGTCCTTGCTAAACAGTATGCTAAATTGTGGTATAGCTTTTAACTCACTGTGAATTTAACTGTCATGTTCAGGATCATTAAGGAGCACTTTGTGTTCTTGCTTTTCAGACAGCTACTTGGTTGGCTTTGCTGCTCCTACTGATTTGCCTAATAATTTTACACATACAAAGTGAAATCCTGCTATTATTTATGTACACATGTGTTCCCACTGAAGGCAATTCCAAAGATTCATAATACCAAGGCAGTATGCTGATGGCATTGGTTGTGGCAGACACAAAGCTTCTCACGTTGAAGTCAACTTAGGACCCTGTTAGACACAGAGCATCTCAAGTTAGAATAAAATTGCCACATTTTAAACAGAAATTTAATATGACTGTGTCTTTCCTCTGCCTGCAGAAGAGGGAAATACTACAATATATTCTTCCCAGCTTCTGTACTGAAGGACATGGCAACTTCTAACAGCTCCCTAACAGATGCCTCGTGTGCTCCTTAGTCATCATAAGGCACATCATCTATCTTAAAACATATGTTTGTGTTCACTCACTTATGAACTCAGAACAAATGGCCATCAGCAAGAAAAGGAGAAAGCAGAGAAGTTCCAGGAGCACTAGTCAGACTGACTTAGCTAATGAAGTGTGCATAAACAGCAAACATCCATCATCATAAATTATCCTCAAACTCCCCTTCCACATGCAGTCATCTCCTTGCATCTAATGCTTCTCAGTCAACCTGTGACATCCATGACCTGAATCCTGCAAATGACTAGACTGAGTAGGAAATGTGCTCTGTAAACATGCTGTTCATTATAGCTATTGTACCTACTGCCAGATGGATTGATTTGAGATGGTTTATTGCTTACTCACCCTTTTGCATATTTGAATGAGTTAGCAAACTGCCTAGTAGTCAGGAATCAAGTGCTTCAGCCCAGCAGAGATTTTGAAACTGCCTTTTCTGCCTCCATATGCAGTTGCAGAGGAGTCGAAAATTTTACAGGGGAATATTTTCCTTTGAGCTAATGCAAGATAAAAGAGATCAGCTTCATTAAATAAGCATCACAATTAAAATAGAACTTATACTTCAAACCTATTCATAGGAGAAGCATGTATGAAAAGACTGTAGCTCAATTACTGGTTATGGTACTTCTATTTTTATATATTTTGAACACAGACAGTCAGAGCAATCTAGATAGATAGATCTTAGTTGAAAAACTCAACTGGAACGTAAGAGTTTATACAAAAAAGATAACTTCTCCCAAAAAATAAAAGACAAGGGAGTAGTAACAAACATATACTCATTCAGTATCACTATTTCAACATCATTATACAGGCATGAGATCAAAATTATTACAGTGATGGCATTAGTAGCAGTATCCAGCAGTTATTATTAAAGCAAATATGGACCAAGCAAACCACACATTTTGAAGCATATGAGTAAACTCAAGGACTAAAAACCTATGGAAAAGAACAAAGTATTCCAGTCAGGTAGAACAGACCAGAATTAATGGAAATACATTATCCTGTGGTTAAAGAAACAAGTTCAGCCAGAATTTATGCTCCCCTCCAGTGCTTTCATGGTGCAAAGGCAGGCAGCTGTCCCACTACTTACAAGATTATCTAAATGCAACTTTGCTGAACTTAGAACACAACACTGAATGCTGAACACTGCATTTGTAGCAATTTCAGTAACTGCTATTCTAGTTTGAGCCTGTAGATTTTCTAAAAGATACAAAAATATGATTGCATTTGGCTTTACCTTCTCTATAGATAAAGTAATTCTCCCCCCAGCTGCTGTAAAAATGAGCCCAGCCTTTCCGAGGGTTGGCTAACTCAGATATGGTGCTGGTGCGTCCAGGAAGTATTTTGCATCTCTGCACTGCGCTGACATTTGAGAGTGCCTGCCTTCTGAAAGGCTGCCTGAGCTGTAGATCTTTGATCAAACTGGGTTTGACTTCAGCTTTGCATTCTAGCTAAGCTTACAGAATTCTTAATTTGATGTAAATGATTACATATTTGTCCTCACTCAGGAAAGCATTTAATAATATCTTTGAGTCCCTTAAGGACTTCCTTGAAGTACTTAAGAGTTTGTTACGTGTTGAAATGATTTCCTGCACTTACACCATACAGTGTTAGACTGTCCTGAAATGACTTGCTGTCTTTCTTAGCATTGCTCTCCACTGCCTCTGTAGAAGAAATGCAGTTTAGAAATGTTCCTTTGCTGTCTTCTTTCAGAATCTACTACCAATATCTTCTCCACATGAAGGGTATTCCAAGGAGCAGATCCTGTCTTGGTACAAATTACCACACAGGGCGTAGCACTGAACAGTCCCACCAGGTGTGTACATCCACACAAAACTATAAACATGGCATAACTTGGGGCATGTAAAGCACGACACTCCACTTCAAAATTGTAACCATGACCTACTTTTGATAGCAGCAAGGTCTTGGGTACATGACAAGTCAGAACGAATAGAGAAGTATTGCTCTGCTTTTCCCAGTTTGTGTACCTCTCGGTCGGTATTCACACGTCACATGCTCAGTGCTCAATGCTCAGGTGCTGGCACGTTGTTTACCTCTACCTTGCCTATAAGGGGGCTCCTTATATAACAAATGAGGTAAATATATTTAAATTAGGTAGTGTGAATATCCCCTCCACGCAACACCCCACCCCCCCAAGCCAATAATTGGAGCCAGTTCCCTTCCTACAGAACAGACAAAAGACTATTTTAAACAACAGAAGGAAAAAGAGTATAAAGAAAAAAACTGGAAAAGAAAATATAACATTTTCCAGAGCCATTTGGATATCAAATCAGGTCCCTTAATTACCAAGTACAAATAAAGCTGTCAGGCATCTACTGACAGTTTTTTAAAGTGATCTTTAACACACAGCATGGAAAAAATATAACTTCAATGTACGGTTTCAGATGAAATGATTTGTCTGCTGTTGATTAGAGTGAAAGAATATATTAAATCTCAGGATGACAGCTGGTATTTCCATACAAAATTGGAATCTCTCAGACTTAAAAAGGCTTTCATCAAGATAATCTCCATTTAAAGTTCAGCAATGTAGCCTGTGACCAGATCGAAGACTGCAAGCCCTAGCGCACTCAAAAGTGAGACACTGAAAAGACGGCTTGTATTTCCTTGGCATTTTCCTGTCTTTTAACTCAACACAGTACACTAGGAGTGGTATATGGGCTGTGCAGAGCAAAATAAAAAGCCATGGGTGGCTGTGTTGAATTAGCCAAGTACCTTAATGTTTACTACTTCATAAAACCCATCATATGAAAATCAATTCCTACCACAGAGGTCGTCGTGATGTATTTTGGCTGTTGAATGGTAAATCAAATGCTAGAACCATAAGTTCAATATATCATGTGTCTTGACACAGGAGTTTTTTCTTTTTGTTTTTAGCAGTTACTGTACACAACAGACTATGACTTCTTGTTTTGAACAAATGTAAATAAATCATCTGTGGCAGCATGTATTTAACTGATTCAACTCTTGTAGGCTGGCAGGAGAAGGGAAAGGCAAGGCTTTGTGCCTGCCGTAGTGGAATTCAGTTGAGTCACAGAAGGCCATTGCTTTCTGATTTAAAAAAAAAAAAAAAAAGTGGGATCTTGGACAGCAGAGAATTGGTAATGATGAGGCAGCCTTTTGCCTCGTGGTTTGGTTTATTATTTTCAATAGGTCAGCTGTTAAATGTAGGTAAATACAAACAGTGTTGCACAAGTGCGGGAGCTAGGGAAATCCCCATGATCCTGCCTAAATAGCTTTGGCTTTTTGCTCCCCATCACATGTCCTGTTTCCTCTGAACGCCCTAAATTCCTCTCTGCTATCAGTGCTTCGTGCCTGCCGTCACACTGGTTCCCACCCCGTGCTTGCTGGGACGTGAGGGCTGGGGCACAGGGGCAGGCCAGGCAGCACCCGTGACTGTGAAGCTCAGCAAGCAGCCTGTCTACTGGTGAGGTACTAAGTAATCCTTTCTCCTTTACCCAGGTGTCAGTATTTACAAAACTTGTAGGAACTTGATATCCCTGGTACCTGTACCTCTCACTTTCTGCTTGGCACCACACCCTTGCTCTCTGTTAAATGCTCAGCATGAGACAGCCTGTCTTCAAAGCAAAAAATGGCATTATGGTGGTGCCAGATTCTTCATGGGGCTCACACATTAGGAAGCCAATGATTCAGGAAGAACTGGCATTGATAAAAAATCCCAGTGTATAGCAGTTATCACACACAGAAACAGGGGCAGTGTAATTCATTTCCTTTAGAAATTTCTGAATGATAGGGTGAATCAAGAATCAAAACAAAACTTGTGCCACTGAAGAAGTAAGGCCTAACATGTCACATAAGATGTATAGAACATGATATTTTAATGTAGTTGGGGATTTTGACAAGCAACTACACAGCACTATGTTTTTAGAGCCACCAAATGCTAAATTAAGAGTGCAGCTACAGCTGGTGCAAAGCCATCCTGTCAGTTTTATGGTGGCACCATGTTATGGCTTGCTCAGCAGCTGCCCGGAGCAGCCTTCCTGGAGTTTTCAGCCCTGGTGTGGTCTGTGAAATGAGTGCATACGCTCCCCTATCAGCCAGTAAAGTCCTCTACAGGGTAATTTTAGCACTAGCTACTTCCCACATTCTGGCTTTGTTACAACCTTGCAACACAGAAAAAAAAAGACCCGCAATCCTCTGAAGTTTCTTCGATGCTAGTCAGAAGTAAATACATTAATTATCACAAAACATATGCAAGAGGAAAATCTTCCTCTTTTTAAATGAATCTTAACATCACAGGAAAAGTCACAGGAAGCAGAATCTAATGAGATTCCTGGCTTTGATTTTTTCTTGTTTCAATTTAATTCTAATTTCCCATTTGCCTGTATGATTTTAAACTGACGGTGATCAGGGTGATGGTGAGCATCCCTGACAATCAGGCAACACAATCCCAGCATAGCTCTTGAGTCTGTAGAAATAGGGAACACCGGTAGCAGTAGGAGACTAAAAGCAGAGTAGTTTTTATTTTTCCTTAATAGCCCCTGCCCTGACTATATCTATCCCAAAAGAAAGCACTTATCCTTATCAGATAGAGCGATGTGAGTCATCGATCATTTTAAAACCTGTGTTAGCTTGTGAGCAGGTTATCATCAGCTGAAATGATTGACGGTCATCAGAGAGGGGTGGTGAACAAATGATGCTCTGTGGCCTGTTCTTTCCCACAGCTGTCATCAGCCTTCTTGCACCTCTGAGAGAGCAGATTCTCCAACCCTTGAGTTCCTCTGAGTAGAAAAATGAGGTACACAAGCACTTCTCACCCTTGCCCCTAAAGGTCAGGCAGTTCCTACTGAGGAGGCTTGCATGCCAGCTGTGACGCTAAGGTTAATACAGAAGTACACGAAGAGCCAAACATCTAAGGAGAGTAGACTGTTCAGAATTGGATGGTGAAAGTGCTAATAATACAGAACAGCTTAATATTTTTATTTTGTATCTGGAAAAAAATAGGATTACTATCTGTCATATAAATTAGAGACAATTTGTTCTTTGATCATCAGGAACTGAGGAGGATGTGTAGGATGAATGTTACTAACCTAGCATGTTTAGATGCCAGTGAACCCCAGGAGTGATAGAAAAGTTGGCTGAGAATCCTTCTTTTTCACTGACCTTGATTTTGCAAGTACTGGGGAAATTCCAGGTATCTGGAAGAATACTTATGCTATGCTAGTGTATAAAATGTTGAAGTGACTTAAGATAAATATACCCTAGCAGTGACTGGGAGTATGGAAAAAACACACTGGTAGAGACAACAGGGGGTGACAGCACTCCAAGAACTAATGGTAGGCACAGCACATCAATTGTGATTTTTCTGATACTTGCCAAAGAAATCTTATTTCATCATTTCAGATCACAGGTTTGCACAGGTAAACGTGGAGATGTAACACACCTAGATGATTGCAGTGGGGTTAATTTTGTACTGTGTAAAACTCGATGAAAAGTTAGCAATACACCATGTCAGAAAAGCACTTGCTAAATGGTTTAAGAACAGGCTAATTCAGCAGCTCCCATGAATATATTTTTTTATTTATCTCTTCTCCCTATATATCAAGTATATGTCCCATCCTGTCCTCCCTCTCAGTGTTTGCTAACATATAATTCAGCAGCTGTTAAAGTATAGGGATGTGTCTGAGAGCGGAGCTGGAGCTGCACCCAGCAGGACATGAGTGACATGGGAACAGCTGGGTAAAAGGTAGGTTTGGAGCACAGGGTGAGCAGTACTCAGCACTGGAGGAGCTCAGGGTTGCTGCAAAGTACCAAACCATAGCCAAGCTTCTTGATGGGACCTGCTCACCCACTGCCTCCAGGGCAACCCAAAGTGAGCTCCCTGTGCAGTCCTGCAGCAAACAGCCTAGTGCGTCCTTGACTACTTGCTGCATGAGAGGAATAAAGTAAGTAAGAGGAGAAAAACAATTTTTTACACTTTGTATGCAGGATTGGTATGGTAGGTAATCCTCATTCTGAAAAGGCTAATGAAAAATCAGGCAGGGTAGAGAAAAAAAGTGGAGAGATGGAGGTTTTCATCTGTTTAGTTTGTCAACAAGGAAAATGAGAGGTGGCTTGATTACAGTGTACACGTGCTTTCTCAGGCAGAAAATACTGGGTAGTCGTCACTTCTCTCAGCTTGCAGAGAAAGACAACACGATACAGTGGCTGAAAGCTGGAGGCAGTCAAATTCAATTAGAAATCAGGCCCAGCTTTATAATGGTGGAGGCAACTGCTTATTGCAACATATGACCAAGGAGAGACCGTTCCACGGAGCAAGACAGGATGCTTTGCAAGAAGATGTGCTTTAGACAAAACTGAGATGTTTCACTCAACTCTGAGAAATATAAATGCAAATTAGTAATTTCTAAGAGGAGAGATTAAATGGTCAAAGACTTTTTTTTTTTAAAAAAAAAAAGACTCTGTAGTCTATTTTGCTCAGTTCATGGGTGTCTCAGATTAGGAGAACAAGGGGAGATCTTTCCAGTCTCTGTGGGCTAATAAAAGAAAGAAAATTGGCCAAAAATGATATGCTAACAGGACAAAATGGAAATCTTGCATCGTTTGCTCAGTTCCTTCATACTGCTAAGTAAATATGCAACCTTCCTGTTAGTTAGGATGTCTGGGGGAAGAAAATAAGAGACCAATATTAATTAGATTGGAGATTGGATTGATGCAGTGGCATTAAGCACTCAGCTCCATCGCTGATGAGCACAGTATTAACACCCAGAAGGGCAACCTTGTGGGATTAGACAGGGAAGGGGAGAGGCAGGCAGCTACTGGCACAAGAAAGGAGAGCAGAGTCTGATGCAGGAAGTCAGGGATGGCACAAAGCCCCTTGGATTCTATGAGGGTAGATGGACAGGAGGCAGCACGCAGACCTGCAGTGCCAGTCCCTGCAATAAGGCAGCACAGCAGGGGAATTGCCTTTAACAGGAGGGAAGGTAACCAATAGCGTCAGGAAACCACAGCGAAGCTGGAAAGATGTACAGATACACCTCAGAGCAATAACACGTGAGCCCATCGATTGGTTCAAGAGAAGCAAAACTGCAGAGAGTTTCCCTCTGCTTTCCTCTCAGAAGAGATCACACATACAAAATCTGTTTGCGCTACCAGCCTCCCACTGCCTGCTACAGTCATCGCTGCAAAAGCAGTGTATCCTGTCCTGCCAAGCTGCAGGGAAGAGGTTTCTCCTGCATCTCACTGGCTGCTGCCGCAGTGCTCTTGACAGCAC
The DNA here is from genome assembly GCA_028020825.1 of Podargus strigoides. Taxonomy (NCBI): domain Eukaryota; kingdom Metazoa; phylum Chordata; class Aves; order Caprimulgiformes; family Podargidae; genus Podargus; species Podargus strigoides. Next base: position 121,453,870 of record CM051663.1, on the reverse strand, counting down.
GGGGCTCCCCAGCAAAAACTGAACAATCCAGCACAGCGAGTGAAAAGCTTTTCAGTGCTCTTAAAGGCTTCACTAAAACATCAAGACAAAACATTTATGCACCCCACAGGCTTGGGCTTTCTTGACATACTGTGGCATGGCTTTTGGGGAAAAAATGAAGAGAAGTGGGAATTCCAGGCAGTCCTGCAGGTAAGAGTAAGTCCCCTATAGACTAAATATATACCAAAGCTAAATAGCTACCAAAAGACAATTAAAGAATCAAGCAACTCAAGTGATAAGCACAACTATTCCCTGTATAACATGCATATGTATAAAGATATGTGTGTCTATTAACCCTGTTTAGGAGGTTAGTGGCTTGCTTAGGAGAGTTTGTTATTTCAATTGATAATTCTTATTTTAATGCTATTTTAATTGAGGCACAGGGGAAGGACAGAAAGGGAACAACTGAAAAGGACAAGACAGTCCTACAAATTCACTCACAGCTCCTTGTTAACACTGGCAAGCTGCTCAGGAAAAGTATTGTCTAGATGCCTGTGAAATGTCTTCTCTGAAAGACCTGTATGAATTACAATGCACAATTGCTAGTCTGCAGCAGCTTTTAAACACTTGATTAGGCAGCATATAGTGGGTGATAAAAGTTGTTTGTTTCCTTGATATCTTTCTGTATGGAGATGCTATTTTGATAATTGCAGAGCATAAAGTCAATTATACTGTAGAGCTATGCGTTGTGACATAAGGGCATTCATTTTGCCCAGTGTGGTGTTAGACAAACAGGCAAAAGATTTGCTGCCACAGTCAGGCCTGGATGGTCATTTATGGCTTGTGTTTTCCTATTGCCGAGTAACAACAGCAATTACAACCCCGACTAATAGGAGCTACAAGTACAGGTAAGAACCCACTTGGGCTTTAGAAGAAACAAAAGTTTACTCAATGTAATTTGACAAGTGTTATAGCACAGATTAATTGCTGCTCACCGCTTTTCTTTTAGAGGTATGTAATTATGCTCACAGGTTGTGTTCGGAGCATCCAGTCTGTGCCTGGCCACGATGGAGACATTTGCTGTTTTGGTGTTTGCTTTTCGGAAACCAGTTTGTGCTTTTCTTCAGCTGCCAGAAGCAGGCCTGCAGCAGTGGCATGAGTAGGTGATAGGGTCACCACCAGCCCCCTGTAGCTGTGGTAAGCTTGTAGCTGTAAGGTGGCCGTTATGGTGTGGGTTATGCAGCAGTTACTTACTGTCCTTTCTTTTGTAAGCTCTGGTGGTAAGTAGCAAGCAGCAGAGATGATTGTGCTTCAGAGAAGTTTTCCAGCTCTGGGGATGAAGGCTGTTGTTAGCACAGAGTCAATAGATGCTCTAATAATTGTTTGGGTCCAAGTAAGCTGCTGGCACGTTGCCAGGAAGACAGATTTGTGGGGGGAGAGAAGGGTAAATGAAGCCAGGTACCCTCCTCCCAAAGATGTGTGTACTGCAGGGGAGCTGTTGCTGTGGATTTGTGTGAGCACAGCAGGGAGAGCGGACACAGACCCAAGTCCAATGGGTAACGTGGTTCCCCAGTCACCAGGCAAAGATGGATGGTACATTTGGGAGTAATCTCTGTGCCCCAGTTTTGTTAGTTACAGATGTAAAAAGTAATTACTTGCAGGAGAGCAGAGCACTCAGACAGAGTGCTGAGCAGAGGCCAGTGCTGAAGTCTCCTGAGCAGCCCCTTCCCAGTGCATGCACACAGCTGCCTGGAGCCAGCTCTGGGTCCCCAGACCTGTGCTGCCAGGTACCTACCACAAGTTTTGCAACCCACTTTGAGTGCAAAAGAGAAGCCATGCTTAATTTAATTCTTCATTCAGCTCTGATAATTGGTTACAGCAAGTAATAATGGGGTGCTGAATTAATTTTTGCCCTCTGAAGCTCTGTGCTTTCAAATGTGCCACAAGACACATTGCTATTTACTGCACAGTTTGAAGTGATTCTGCCAGGACACGCTGGCTTCTGTTGCTGCTTTTTAAAACCTAAACTTTAATGGCCAAAGCAAGCTTCAAAAGCCTAAGGACAAACAGATGTGTAAGGAATTTTTTTTGAAGAAAAAAAAAATCCATCAGAAAGAAATCCATCAGAAATTATTTGAAGTCCATCTTTTGAAGTCCATCAGAAATCATTTGAAGTTGATAAAACACAAATTAACATTTCCTGTTAGTATTTACAGCAACAACGCTGCAGGACAGAGCCCCCCAAACTGAAAAAGCTTATTTATAAAAATGAAACCTGATCCTACTGGAGGGGAATGCAAATCAAATAGCAGAAGTTAAAGGAAGACAGGTAGATTTTAATCTGATAGCTAAAAAACAATTAAAAAATAATTTTAGAAGCAGGAATACCTTCAGACTGAGCTCTTTCACACAGTGTAAGATTGTGTCGTGACCTGCAGCCCATGGCTTTTATCTCAACCCTGTATCTGAGTCAGTGTCAGACCATATGAGTCTCCTATGGGCTTTAACTCTCACAGCTGATACTCAGTGAAGCAAGCTTTTCCTAAGGCAGAAGAAATAAAGCCAGATATTCCTCTCACTCTTCCTTTTTCAAATAAGTTTGAATTTTTGCACTTTAATAAAAGAAATTGAAATCTTGCTTCAGTCTTTGTGATATGATTTCTTGCTCATTAAACATATGAATGTGAGCTGATCACTCAAAGTATATGCTCCCTCTCTGTGATCTGTAACAGGCTCATTTTAGTGTCAGGGTTTTTTTCCCTCCTTTTAACGGTTATTCACAGAAAATTGCAAATTCTGGAATAGAGAAACGTGTTTTCTGACTGCCTGGCAAAACTGCAGCTGGAGAGACCTCTGAAGTCACCACGACTTCCAGGTGCCAGGAAGAGCTCTTGGTGTCACCTGCATCTCTTCTCATCCGTGAAACAGAAGTTAGCCCAACTCCCTTGTCAGATTCTGTTTCTATTGTCAGACTCGCTTTTCTGCATAGATTCATGATTAATGGGCTCTCTGGGGCACAGACAACCAGAAATTAAGCTTTGATATACCCAGAAGGCCAAGAGTGCTGCCGGAAGTTGGCACCTGATTTAGACCCATGGTGAGGAGGCTCAGTTTGAGATTTGTAGGTGATCTCCCCTGCCAGAAGCGGAGAGGTCTCTGTCTCAGGGCAGCTTTGTGCTGAGTGGCCCAAACCACCCTTAGGCTGGGTCTCAGGGAGATGAGAAGGTCAGACTGGAGATGTTCAAGGTCAAGTTGAGATGTGCCAAATAACAAACCGTCTCACTTGTGCCGACAATGGTCTTGCTGCTGCATTGTGGGCAAGAAAGGTGTACCTAAGGCTCATGCTGTAAAAACGCTGCAGTTAGCTATTTTCCTTTGGAAAGTAAAGCAGCTCCATGGACTCCCCAACAGCCAGGGTAAATAAATAATTTTCTTTCTTAACACGGCTGCCTCAAATTAAAACATGCTAGAGTTTTCTTGTTTCCTCCGGCCAGTGTTTTGCTGCATGACATGAGGGAAGCACCACATGGACAGATATTGCTGAATTTGGTTTTGCCTCATTGAATTTTTATGGATGGTTACCCTCAAAAAAACCCCTACTAATAGGCCTGTGTGTGAGTGCTTGACCACATGAAACTTCATCTGTTACATTCAGGCTGTGTTTTGATGGATTGCTGTTCCATCAACTAAAAACCCTTTGGGCTATGAAGGATATAAAATAGTCCTACAACCACTTTCCATAAAACTAGCATTTAAAATACATCTCACAGGGATAAAATTGAGCAGTCCATTAGAGGAGTAGGAAAGAAATTACACCATAGACAAAGAGAAAGAAATAGATACAATATTCTAGCAACATAAATCAATGTAAAACAGAAGTCTCTTGAGTTGCAATTTGCTTAAGTGATGCTAGCAGTAGTACAGATTATTTAAATAGATTTTATAACCACTGTAGTTAATACAGAGATTAAATTACACTAAGCTATTAATGTAGTTTTTGGTGCATGATTTAAATAAAGAAAAAGATAGGCTTCCAAAATTTTAGTTTGATGCATATCCTTCTTACTGGGAACAAATACCAAAACAATTTAGATTTTAAAAGCAATTTGTGAAGCTGTCCTGTAATCATTGCTCCTGCTCAAAATATCCACTTGAAAATTAGCCAGTAACTCTTATTTTCACTCCTGTGCATACAAACAACAATTTTTGGTTGCAACATCAAAATCAATCTCTTCTGCCTTATCAGGTTTGTAGTGCAGGACAAACTGATCTAAGTGAAGTGATTAATGATTTTAATTAACAAGCAAGAAACTTTGATTTGAATATCAGTTTTTAACTGGTATTACATTTCTTCATAATTTGACAAAGTTTAGCATCGTTTGTCAGAAACTTTGTAATGCAAGTTTCCAACTAAATATAGTCTTTATGCTAAATTTGGTATTTCTTTTTCCTACTACAAGTGTATCTATCTATGTACATTTGTGTAAACACATATTGCTTAGCACATATGTATTCATGTTCTAGTGGGTTTTCACTCTGTTGATATTTAATAGGAGAAAAATCGTGACTTAAAACCTCCAAGCAAAATCCACAGAGGAAATTATATATATGTAAGTCTTAAAGTGCTTTTTCAAAAAAACCAAACCATCTAATAGATGATCATTACATATATAAATTTTGAAAACACCACTGTTTTTCTCAAAATTCTCATTTGATTCTGCCTTTTGTGTTTGCTGCATGTGAACAAAGCTAAGGGCACTTGCAAAATTCATCAGTCTGGGAATTACGTGGGTTCAAGTGACTCGAAAAGTAAGTAAAGGAAATGGCCCAGGCCTGGTTTGGCTCTTCAGCAAAGGGAATTCCCCAGTGACTCCGAGATTCTCTGCAGGCTGAGTGTGGTTGTGATCCTGCTGGCAGCTGGGAATGGCACACACAGGAAAGCGCTGCCCTTCCTGGACTCCACACTGAAATTTGACTGGAAGCAAGAGCTTCCAGAGTTAGCTCTGATGTGTGGGCTCTGTTCTGCTTGGAAACCAGAGGGTGGTGTTCAAAGCTCAGCAGGTCTCCAGGAGGAAATCCCTGCTAGGCATTTACCTGCTGACACGCGCTGCTCTGATCTCTTCCACTGAAATCATCTTCCCCCTGGCATAATGCCGCATCAACTGTAGGACTTGTATGAGCAACCTGCAGTGCCATTCAAAGGCTGCCACTTTCCCCACCACCTTGCAGTACCCACTTTTGTACACCCCTTGCATACACCACGTGGAGAGCCTTTAGACTTGCCATTGTTTTAAACTCCCAGCAAAGCAAGGATCTGTTTCTTCTCTTCCTCTCAGTTGCCAGAAGAATAATAAGCTCCACAGAATTAGTAACTCAAAGGGTTCACTCTGAATGCATCGCAGCTGTGGAAAATAGATACTCCAGCTTGCTGGGCTGGTGACTTCCAGCTGTATCCAAAACAATCAATCGTCCCTGTAATTCCCCTCCAGACTACTTCCTAGCGCCTACCTTAGCAGGAAACACCCCAAAATTTGAAGCCTGAGCTTATATGACCTAGAAATGCGAGGTGGTCAGCACCCAAATGTTCTTGGTGTGTCCTCAAGGGCAGGCACAGCATGCAGGAGTCAGCAGTACAGCACAGGTTGGGCAGAAAAGGACAAGGCCTCCTCCTCCTCGTTCCAGCTTTCTTAAATGGCTCCAGATGGCCTCACCTGTCAAAGATTTCTTCTTTTGTTGTAGCCAGAAATGGTTCTGAAATGTTAGCTCTTTTCTGCAAGCTCTTCAGTGCTACGCTGGTGCTGCCTCACCCCTCCATCTTTCTCATCTGGTGAAGTAACGTTTTATCAAACAGAGCTACAGCAGATTCATTAGCTGCTTTCAACATCACAGCCAGTACCAAGTCTCGAGAACATTGAACAGTGTTGTTTGTACTCACCTACAGCACAGGTCCTTTCTCTGAAAGGCAACCTCCACCTGCTCCACACCTGTGCAGCCAGGGCAATTTTTGGGTCTTAAGGTAAAAATCTAGAGGCTTAGTGAGCAGCGTGCCACTGATGGATCCTGCTGATGGAACCCACTCTTGTTATTTTGATGCTGAGCTGTGTTGAACTGGGCTGTTGGACTACCAGGGTCTTGGTAAACTGTCTGCTAGCAAAGAGTCACCCCAGTGATGGGGACGGGGCAGCATGTCCTGCCGTGCAACACTAGCCCACTTGGCAGGGGGTTGAACACAGCACAGAGGAGGCACGCGTAGCAGCGCTGCAGCTGCTGTAGGGTCTGTGCTGCAGAGTCGTGTTGCACACCCCAGTACTGACCTACTGTTACTGGAATCTTCACACAGGGAGATGGTTTCCTGAAGCTCCTTCCTCCGTCATTCTCCACCCTCATGCCTCATGGCCAGTTTTGTCTGTATTGGGCAGAGGGGTGCAGCCCCAGGCAGCCCGGAGGGAGGACGCAGTGCCTCGCTGAGGGAACGGCTCCATGCCAACGCACAGGGCTGAGCCGAGTGTGCTGCCAGCACAGTGACAGTCCAGAGGCACTGCCCGGGACTGTGGGGATGTCAAAAGCTACTAGTAAAGACATAATTTTAAAATAAAAGTGAGTTTCAGCACTCTGCTGCTTCTGGAACAGGTACTTGTCTTCCTAATGAGACGGTTCCCATTCCAGAAAGTTGCCTCTTTTAAAACTTCCATTTAATGCACAGGGAATATTCTTGTCAGTGCTTCAGATGCACTTGGTTGAAGACACCATCTGCTGCAACATTAGGCCAGCTTGGCATTTAAAATGTCATTTAGACCAGAAAGCAACTGAGGTTGGATACTGAGGCAGATGTCATCAGCAAAGGTGAACTTCCATAAGTGAATTAAGCTGCTGATAAAAACACTGAATCGCAGAAGTGTTTACAAAGAGCCCTGTGGAAGACTGCTGATTTTTCTGCATATGCTTTATTTCCTGTATTTGGCTTGCTTCGGGCCAGCGGGGCAGGAGGATGAGCCCATTTTCTTGCCTTTCTGTGGACTATTGCTGCAAACAAAGCTGTTCAAAACTGCTCCCTCAAGGTTTCTGTTCCAGCTGACAACAAAAGGACAAACCAGCTCTGAGGCCTATTTCTTCAACACAGGAGGTGTAGGAAGAGTTACTGTGTCCATCCCTGTCTGTCCCCTGCACTCAGAGGCTCATCCCCAGCTGTACTTCCTGACGTGTTTAGGCTGCAGTCCAAAAAATCCACAGGACAAAGAAGGAAGAGGAATGAAATAGGTAGAAAATGCATTAAGAAGTAGAGGTTAAAATAATAGTTAATTGCTCTGCCCAGGTCTGTGACCGTAGGGCATGTGCATATGAGTGTAATGTATAATGAAGCTCTTCAGCAGCGCTGGGGGAAACTTGGTTCTTAAGGTCAAATGATCTATCAAGATGAAAATGTTGAAAGAGCCCTTTCTAGGTATGCTGCTCGGTATGGCTCAAATTGCTTTTCAGCTGTGTGCAGTGCTTTTGTTGACTTAAAGCAAATTAAACATCCTTTTCTAATTAGATAGGTTAGGAGATCTCAGTAAGTGCTACTTCCTACTAATTTAAAAGACTAGAATTAGTTTAATGCAATTAACACTAAAAAACACACCTTTAAATAATGAATTAATAAGGAAATTGCTTTAATAAGGAAGCAACTGGGGTTTAAGTGACCCAGTCAGGTGGGGATGGGAGGGAAAAGCAGCCAGCAGAGAGCCAGCAGTGCAGCTGCTGGGGCGGCTGTCGGAGCAAAGTAGGTTTTTTCTTCTTTGCAAACAATTGCAAGCACATAATACATTCAAAGCCCTTCTTAGTTGTCTTTAACAATGTTTTTTTGTAAGTCAGTGCATTGGGTGCAGGTGCCCAGGCACTGTCAGTGGGGGCTGCAGGGGACTCTGTGAGGAGCAGCTGGGGCTGCCTCGTGCTGGACATGGCTTGTTCCAACCTACCCCGGCAGTTAGCTGCACCTCAGGGAGACTGGTAAGCAGACTCTCCATCTTTATCTCAACTTGTGTGGTGGGCTGACCTCAGCTGGATGCCAGGTGCCCACCAAAGCTGCTCTATCACTCCCCTCCTCAGATGGACAGGGGAGAGAAAATACAATGAAAGGCTCATGGGTTGAGGTAAGGACAGGGAGATCACTCACCCATTACCATCATGGGCCAAACAGACTCAATTTGGGGAAATTAATTTAATTTACTGTCAAGCAAATCAGAGCAGGGGACAGCCTGCCTGACCATGGTCTTTACCACAGGCTGCAGGGGAACCTCTGCTCTGGCACCTGGAACACCTCCTCCCCCTTTTTCTTCACTGACCGTAGGGTCTGCAGAGTTGTTACTCTCACACATTCTCACTCCTCTCTCCAGATGCAATTGCTGTTGCACAGCAACTTTTTCCACTCCTTAAATATGTTATCACAATGGCACTACCACCATCGCTGATGGGCTCAGCCTTGGCCAGTGACAGGTCTGTCTTGGAGCTGGCTGGCATTGTTGGACAAAGGGGGAGCTTCTAGCAGCTTCTCACAGAAGCCACTCCTGTAGCACCCCCCACTACCAAAACCTTGCCACACAAACCACACCCTATAAATATTTAAAGAAATAGCTTCCTAAACCAGTACAGGAATACTACATTATTTGCCACGCAGACACTATAACAGCATAAAGATGAGAATCCTGTATTTCAAATTAATATTTGTATTCTGTTGAGTGGTACAAATGTGAGAAGTGACTGTCACAGGAATGGGTATCATGCTAAAAAAGAGTTTAAGAGCTGCTTATATGAAGACAAAAGCCACTGACAACATGACAAAAAGCCCAGTATCTTGATGAGATTAAGACTTGTCACACATTCTGTCCTCTACCTCTTCCCAACATTTCCTCACTTGTTTTCCCCCAATTCAATAAACTAAATGACAGCTGTTACAGGAGGCTTTTATTTTGAACAAAACCAGTGAAAGTACAACTTACACTGAAAGCCAAAGCTGTGGCAAGTCACATTTTTTGTTGTTACTTGCTAGCTGTTGTAGGTGGGATCCACTCTTCTATCTTCTTGCGAGTAGTAGAGTAAGGTACGTACTGCCCAGGAGTGCCACTCAGATTGAGTTTATGGTTCTCCCAGATAAATTTACGAGCAACTGGTGGGTGAGTAGTTGGAGGGTCATCAGTCATTGCGTGAAGCCAGCGATGCCTTAAGAGGGAAAAGACACATTGTTATTAAGAAACATTACATGATCTGTAAAAAGTCTTCCTCCTGACTCCCAGGGTTTCTCCTCTGAAGAGACACTATCTATTTTGAGGGGTGGGGAACCTCATTTTAATCTAGTATGAGTGAAAGAGACTACAAGATACTGCTTTAAAAAAATTACACAAACATAACTGATAAATAACAGTTCTGCTCCGAGCAGCTGAAAGCGCACCCGAGTTTGAATTTCCTGTTCCTTTGCACACTTAGTATTTAGGCATGGAGTATTTAATTGGTAGGTCTTTGTACAGCCTTAACCAGCCAGCCAGGTCAAGGCAAGCACTGCAAATGATAAAACCACAAAGTTTTGTTTTGTTGTCTGGGGTTTTGGTGGTGGTGGATTTATTTTTTTTTTTTTTTAATTTACCAGAAGACTACTCTGTACAGCAATTTCAATACCATCTCCAAGGCATTCATGGGGTTACCACTTGTGACAGGGATTAATGATGCAGGTTCACCTAAAACAATCACGTAAATGTTTACTGACTGCACAATAAAATGATACCAATCAGTAACGAGGTAATTACTAAGTGATTATAGTGATTATCTTTTACCTGTGAACTAATGTCAACCCTCCCCTATGCAAACAACATTAATGATCAAGTGAAGTATTTTCCAAAACAATTTACTGAAACACTACAGCAGGGATCAATTGCACTGATTTCATTCCATTTCTATTTCAGTGCCCAAAGCAACTTTCAAACCTGAATAGCATTTTTATTAGCTACCAGTTTACATGTCCTTCATACTGTATGCACGCAGTTATGACAGAAGTGAGGTTATGACTTTTTTTTGCAAGCTTATGTATTTTTTACTGAGGTGGAATTAAAGAGGCTTCTGCTAATCAGCTTTTGCCAAAAACTTGATCTAAAAATATGTCGTCTATTCCAGTGGTTATTAGAAAGCCTAAAAATTGCATCTTCAGCCTTTAGCAACAAATCTGGCACACTTCATTGATGCACCAAAACAAAACCACGATAAAAGTAATGGGAAATAGATACGTGTGTTTGACAAGTATATTCTAAATCTGAAGAGCTCTACAGAAGGTTGAATATCTTTTCAGTCAAATAGCTTCTAGACATTTATTTCAGAAAAACTCACAACTTTGGATATAACTTTAGTACAAAATCTCACTTTAAAAAAAAAGCCAGCCATATGTTCATTTTCTGTAAGGGAAAAACAAACAAAAAGCCCAAACAAGAGCCACAGGACTTGTATGACTAAGGACTGCCACTACTACCAAACCAGATGGAACCATAAGGAGCCCTTAAACATAAGAAGAAAAATATTGTTTAGAGGTAAAGAATGGCCTCCTACAGGAAAAATCATCCACTTACAATTTTGAAAGTTATGTACACGTTCAGACCAAGTGACCTAGGATAGGAGGGGGATCCCTCTCTTCCTCCCCCCATTCTCCTTCGTACATCTGGTATCATTTGAAGTATACATTTCCCACTACTTCTATTAAAAAAGAAGAATTTCTGTCTGGAAGAAGGCAGCCCCATAGCATTACCAATCATGCTGTAATCTCAGGATACAGGATCAGGCCTTGCTTGACTTTCAACCTGGTATTACCAGCCTCTGAAATGCCTTGGCCACATTACACAAAGCTCTGAGCTTACGTGAACTCACTCTCCCAGTTCACATCCGTTAGAATTCTGTGTACTACTAGTAGGCTTTACACTACCCAAGATACAGAATCATAGAATAGCCTTGGTTGGAAGAGACCTCTAAGATCATGAAGTTCAACCCACATGTCCTATGATGGCTAGCATCAAAGTTGGCAAAAACACTGTAAAATAGCTAACTTGACAGAGGTGGGATTGTATGCTTATAGCCAACAAGCCAGCTCTGCATTGCTAACACAAAGAAACACACACTTTGTGGTGGGGAGGAAGTGGAAAAGAACAGTCCATGTCCACATACATTCTGCTAAAACTGACTTAAGTACTGCATTTCAAAATGCTTTGCAGTATCACTCCAGAGGTCCCTCAGCTTTTCAAACCCACTTACCATACGTACAGAGGCAACAAACTCACACACATCCACCTAGTGATGCTTCTGGTAATAGCGGATAGGGATCCTGCAACAAACCCCAATTTAGGCACCTGTCACCATGTCTTCCCGTCCTCCCGCTCCTCTGAGACTTGTGCACATCAGCAGGACAAACAAAGAATTGTTTTCTCAGACAGAAATGCAGTTACAGTGGCCCTGAAAGACAGGCTGGAGCACGTACAGCACAAGAACTCTACTCAAGCTCAATTAAAGTCAACTAGATTTCAAGCTTGCATGATGTCTAGCACCTCTTTCGTTACAAATGTACTTATGTTATATAATCACTCCTTGATACATCAGAAAAATTATCACAATATTGACTTACTCCTTTAACTCAGAAGACAGAGAAAACAGAATAGTTTTATTCTGTCATTTAAACTATTGTTTTGCAGCTTTTCTAAGAGTAAATCCCTGAAGTTTGTTTAAAATACAGTGTTTTGGAGTAATTAATGTATTTTCTTTCAGGATTTTCTGAAGTTCTGTAACCTCAAGATGAAATTTGGCTCAAATTTAAATAGATCAGCAAAACCAATCCTTAAATCTCATTTTCTCACTGGTAAGTAGAAATAAAATTGCTGACCTATGAGACATGTCAATACAGTCACAGATACTGAAATACCTGAAGAGATTTCAAAACTTTGTTTAGAACTCCATCCACTATTAAGTGCCCTGACATTGAAGAGTTTCAGGGCTTAAGCCTGGTTATAACAGATTCCCCTTAGAAGAAGAACATGTGACTTACAAAAGCATTTTGGTTTGCAAAGAGTCTGTTCTCACAAACAAAAGCTCCCACTCTCCACTTACACAAAATAAAAATAAAATCTGAAAACTTTATTTTGGGAAGACTTTCCCCTTGACACCCTCCCTCAAAGAGTCCTTTGAAGCCCTGATATCTCACAGACTCTGCTTCCAGGTGCTCAAGAAAAGCTTTTCATGCACTAGATTGAACAGCGTGAATAAAGAGATTTGACATCTTACAGATGGCCAGATTTCTATACAAACTCTGCCTATAAATCCAGGCATGGAAAAATGGGATTAATTGCTGTTGAATGATTTAAAACCTACAAAGAAGAAGACAACTTCCACAGAGCAAAGAAAATCAGGAGGATAGCAGCAGCTCTGAAGAGGCTGAAGCAGCTTCCTCAATCACAGAGCAGAGTAGTCACTACCCAGCAGACTGAGGCTAGTGAAGCCTCTGGACTTTTCCTTGGGTAAACAGATGAAAGACATGTCAAAGCATCTTCAAATGCTCTCAGGAGTACGCAGAATTTTCACCCAAGTCTTAGCCAAATATTTAAAAGCAAGAAGATTTCAAACTGAAGCTACGAGGGACTGGAGCCAATTATATGACGTACAAGCTGTCAAACAAGAACCAATGCTACACACACTCCGTAACCACTACCATATGTGCACCTGCAAGGTTCAGGCACCATCTATGTAAGTTCAGGACGTTTGCCAACTTGCTAGCACACATTTTTTTTACCAAGTTAAGCATGTTGCAATAAGACAAAAAAGAACTGAAGATGTGTGTATGGTCAAAGGGCAAAATGTATTTAAGTGCCTTCCCAAGTACTTTAAGTGAATGAGAAATTAGGGATTTAACTTGGACCAGCATAAAAATAAGCTTTTTAAATTTTAAAGATAGTCTTCACTTATTATTCCAGGTCTATGTATGGGAAAAGAAGGAAAAAGGGACAAGAAACATGTTTTTATTTGTGTATACACGGGAGTTAACTTTGATTTCTCATGCAGGCTACTGTAAGATACCATTGTATAGTAATGAGACAGAGTCCAATTCACCTGAAAACACCGCACCAGCATTTAGTCTAGTTATAAAACTCACAAATTTACTGTGAAGCTACTGAAAGGACAAACTTTACTCCCCTAATCCTTTTCGGTTCAATCTTTTTTTTGTTTGTTTGTTTTTTGTTTTTTTTTTTTTCCTGTCACAGGCAGACTTGAGAAGCAGCAGTTTTACAGGAGAATAGCACGTTTCTTTAAGTTTCTGGCAGTTTAAGTTAGAGATGCTACATTTCTCTCTCCTTCGGCTGTCAAATCAACTAACAAAGAGGATATAGACTATTAAACTGAAGTTAAATTTGAAATATTTCATTGTATGAAGTTAACAATCCTGAAGCTCCTTTCAAAGATGTCAGATTTACACCAAAAGCAAATAAACATCAAAGTATGGGACAAACATTGTGTATACATAAGACAAAAGAAACTGTCCCTGCAAAAGAAGAAAACTATTCTTAAATTACAGTTCTTCTTTCCCCACAGGACATAACATACTGAAAGAACAAATTATTTTTAGTTTGTATACATTAACCAGCTGTCAATTTGTTTGTGCAAAGTATCTGGCCAAAACACAAACCAAATTACATTAAATCAGACAAATGGCAAATGAACGGTGTGCGGACAGCCACGAAAGGCTTTGAACGTGATACAAGAGAAGCACACCTCTAGCATTCAGCAGGATAACAGGCCTTGACTTGCATGGACTTCATACACTCTCAAAAGGAAACTTTACTACACAGCATAACTCAGGTGAAAGTGGAAAACTGGTTTCCAAGTTGTCCCCCTCACTGGGCTCAAGCTGAACCTCTCAGAATCCTTCAAAAGCAAACCTGAGCTCTTCCAAATTTCATCCTGATTGCTGAACAGCAAATAGGAGCCCATGGCAGGAATATGCAGGCACATAGGGAACACTTGCATGAGATGTGAAGATATCCTGAAAATCAAGAATGATATATGAAATTTTTTTTGGAAAAAAAAATGCTACTCTTTCCTCCGATCCCAAACAGATTAAGGACAGTGAGATGCTCAGTCTTCACCCCTCACCTTGTTTCAGTGGAAATAACCAACAAAAAATAATCCTGAAAAGTGAGGATCAAAGAATCAAGAAATACCAGTCTGGTAGGGATTTAGACACTCTGCATGTGCCTCAGACCCAAGGAAGTATAAGCTACATCCACATCACTCCCAGCAAATGTCTGCTTAAGTTGTTAGGGAGCTGCTGTAATACTGGCTTCCTCATCTTCCCAAACCAAGTTATACCAGTGAAGATGAGTAGAATTTTTTACCGGTAAGGACAGTAATGCCCAATCTGTGTCACTTCCTCTGTAATTTAAACCTCCCACTTCCTATTCTACTCATCTATCTGTGCAAGATGGACTATGCCTTTCCCTTCCACAAGAGATTAAATGCTTCAAGATTAGATCCATGGTTATTTCTGCTCCTTTTTAAGCAACCCCAATTTTTTCCAACTGTCCTCAGAGGTCTGATTGTTTCTGCTGCTCTTCCCTAGACTTCTTTCACTGGTCTACATGTGTGTCTTTTTTTTTTTTTTTTTTTAACAGCACAGTACTCAGAGTTGAGCACTATGCTCCATATAAATCTTCCTGGTAACACGCAGAAAGGAAGAGTCACTTTGCATGAGCGCAGGCAGTAATTCTTTCTCCTTCTCTGGAAGGCACACTTCTTTCCCAGCAGTACGATAATATGGACTTACTCAACATGCCACCCCATAAAACCCAGATCATCCTCCAGCACCATCAAGTAAGAGGCTGCTGGTGCCAGAAGAGCAGGGTCCTGCCCTCAGTCTTTACACCCAGCCATATGATTTCACTCTTCCTTTTCCTCTTGTGACCACAAAGTGAGATAATGCAACTTGCCATGTTGCCAAATTTAGGATAATCTGCAGTTGATAATAACATTCATGAAAAAAGCAGCACTGAGCAATTTGATTCATCTGCTACACCTATTACGTCTACTACACATTTTACACTCCTCTGTGCAGCCTTTCATCAAGGGAAAAAAAAAGCTAGCACTCCTTTAGACATACTTTCTTACTCACAAACCTGCCCAGAACATTTCGCCAAGACCTCATCTTGCCTGTGATCCAAACCTGTTTCTACCGGGGCAGGTGGAAAGGATATAAGCCCTATAGCACTTGCCCTAGGAAAGGAGGAAACTGCATTATTATCAAGAAGTACACATTTGAGATAGCCAGTTTCTACTATGAAAGCTCTTTGCCTGGGAAAATACTTTTGGTACCCTGAACAGTTCTTACAAGCTGCTCAGAGATTCCAAAGGAGTCACATGTTCCTCTTCAGATTAACACTAACATTTTCTTCATGGAAACCTTTCAGAAGCTTTTCTACAGAGACAAAGATATAAAATATTAAACCTGAGAGTCAATTTATCCGTACCATCTTCCTACTTGGTTTTTGATTATTTTTGAGCAAGCAGAAAAAATTTATGCTTGTAATGAGTGTGTATCTGTACCTAAGTTGTGACTGTGTCAATGTGAGCACATGCATGAAGCAGCATATGCCAGTTGTACAAAATAGTGTCACCTGGTACTCCTGAAGACCATTTTCTACCTGTAGTATTTTTAGGTTGTGAGAGAATTGGATGAGAAACAAAAGGTCATACTAGGCCTTCTAATGTAACAGTAAAACGGAAATAAGCTCAATACACAGTGCAAGGATTAGGGCAATTCTGTAACGGAGACATCAGTGAAAGCATTTAATGGAGTGCATACAGGCACTGGTATAAACAGATTTCACTTCTGTCATTTCTATGATAACAGAGCATACTCGACCAGTATGTTCCAAAACGGAAACAAAGTTCCTGCAAACAACACGGTCTGAACAGTAGCAGACAAATCAAGTATTTTGGCTTTCGTAACTGTCTAACAGTGTAAAAGATATCTTTGTGTAAGGAAAAAAAAAAGTGCCCAATATCTTGCACAGCATTACAAGAAGATTAATAATGATCATTCCCAAAGCAACTATAGAGGGAATTTTGAAAAAAAAAATCTAATTAACTTGTCACCAACAAAGCAGATACCAATATCTTGATTCTGGAGATAAGAAAAGAAAGCCCAGAGTAACGAAGAGGTTAAATAACACAACTAAATCAGAATAAACCACAAGCCTACATATTCTGGTATGGCAACATTTTAAAAAAGCAACAGTCTCAATTCCCTGTATAACAGACATATGTCAAAACAACTGTTTTGATTCCCTTCAGACTGTGATTCCAGTACATCCACTGTCAAAAGACATTACACCAATTATTTCAGAATACTGAAAATATTCAGTAGTTCCTAAAAATGGTACTATGGTATGTTATTATATATGAGATGTTTTTTCTTGCTGCTTTTTCCTTTTCTCCAGTATCTGACAGAAGGTAAAGGGGAGCTAAATGTCCTCCCATGTTATTTTTTCCAGACAGTTGTTTTCAGAACTTTTCAATATACCAAAATGCTGTTTTCCAATTTATCACATATGAAATGTAAGGTCTACTTGATTGTATTTTAACAGTCATTCACATTCCACAATCCTGAAGGCACACGACTGAACACAAAATTATACTTTAAGATGCACAGTGTATTCAACAACCAGAAACATGGGGAAAACCAACCTGTAGTATGTGTTTTTCTGCACATCTGTAATTCCCAAGAAATCAGTAGGATAATCAGTAGTGAGCCCCACATACAGTAGGATTTTAGAAGAGTACTACAAAATCATTACAAACTAATTAGCTTTACTATTTTTGAAAAAGGAAAATCTGAAATCTCTAGATTAGCCCTGGTCTTAAAACTTGATTTTGTTAGAAGTGTCATCTTCAGGCATGACAGTTGCAAAATATTTTCAGAAAGTAACAACAGCATTAACAACATAGTAAAACCTGCTTCCACCTGCAGAGCGTGGAACAACAACATACCCACAAAATGCTCTACTGAGCTAACTAAAGCCTAGAGTCAAAAATGAGTGTTTGGAAGAAATATTCACCTCACAACCCAGCTGTTACAATGGTACTTTATAGACCTCCCAGTTGACCCAGGGATGACAAACTTGTCTCAACTTTCCACCAGCTGAAGGGGGGCTTGGGGGTGGGGGCTAGTGCTCGTTTTCTGCTTAGTTACACAACTCCAGTGTTACATCAACAGCAACTTCTACAATATACTGTCTCAATTCATAAGTCTATGCTATGTTAAAAATTTAAGACAATACCATCAGATGAAAAAAATCTAACAAACCAGTCTTAAAAGACAGCATTTATTCTCATACAAAATACATATATTTTTAAAGATGTAGCTAAACAATATATAATTACAGATCAGTGATTTAGCTGTGCCACAAAGACAGGATTCCTACATACAAATAAACATCTCAGGTTTATCAGCAAGTTTATCAGCAATAAAAAGAAAACTTAAAAAATTGAACAATACCACACAACTAAGTTTCCTGAATACTTTAGAATACAGAACTGTTTACCCTTTCATGGCCCATTGCACTGAGCAGTCATGAAAATAATGAAACGTTTACTGTTTCTTATAGGGCAACTTTTTCCACATTGATAGAAAAACCACATTTTTCTACCTCACTAATTTATGTGATCTAAACAAGCTACTTAATCCTAGAAACATCACTTTGATATTCAGGAAGAAACCCTTTAATGAGGTTTGTAAGGACACAATAAACAACACATAAGCACTAGTGAAAAAAAAACCCCAACAAAAATCGTGCCTCAAAATAAGGAAAATCTTGAAAACTGGCACAGTGTATATGAAAGGATAAAAACTAGAACCAAACAACAGTTATAACACAGATAACAAGGAACAGTTTCTGGAAATTCTAACATCACTTCTGAAAAACAATGCCATTAATTTCTCACTGGAGAAGACAGAAAAAAACCTCATTAACTACATTAAGAATAATTTCCAGGCTGGCAGAATTTGAAACAAAATTGACTGTTTAGACAGTCAACCCACAAATTTCTCAAGTGTTCTTATGAGATCCACAATTTAGGTGTTTAGATAATCAATCTCGGCCTTGATACAGAACATCTATCACAGGAATAATAAAAGACAACATTCACCACTGCTCAGTCTACCCAAGCACCACTTACTTCACATCACCTTTCATTGCTTTGTGTCTGAAGTGCTATCCATATTCCTCAAGAATCAGGTAGATTGCTTTTGCTAGCATACACTGTTAATTTTATTTGGTGTGTGTTTTTCATGCATTATTTAAGAAGACAAAAAACCCCATCAACAGCTGTGTGGCTGTACAGAATTACTACTGAAATGCGTGAACAGAAAACAAAACCTTGAGAAAATGTACACTAGCGGTCAACACAGAGCATCCCAGCCCTCTGCTGTTCATCATCTTGTAGAGTATCAATGCATTTCAAGAGAAACAACTGAGCTGTTAATGGCTGTGAATTAAGGAATGTTGTTGCATCATTGCCTTACATTCTTTAGGTTCTTGTCTAGAATGAATAATAAAAATATCTTTCTACCTCTGGCTGCTCAATGCTACTGTAGGCTTTGCCAAACCATTAAGATGAAATCACAACTAATACGGAAAATTGGAAGACTGGCTTGACCTGTTCAATTTGGCTGGCAAAACACTTCTCTCGTTCCAAGAAGCAGTAAGTGCTACTGTCAGGACAGTGAGAAATATAACATTACAAGTGCAGTTCAAAATTAAAAGTAACCAGTCTGAAATCTTCTGGTCATTTATAAGACAGCTGTATCCAAGTAAACTTTATTACCGTAAAATTCATGGGGTTTTTTTGTTTGTTTTGGTTTTTTTTTGTTGTTTTGTTTTTTTTAAATCTTCTGCTTTGTAATACAAGAAAACATACAAGCAATGACACAACTGATACCTGTCCACATTAGTAAGTTAAAAGGTTTACCATTCAGGGGGCACCATACTTCCATCAACTTCCCAAAATGTATTTTTGCCATTCATTTCATAAGTATAGACGACCCATCTGTGTCGGCCTTAAACAGAAACACTGTATTAGTTCAAGAAAAGCATGATTTTCATATAAAGGAGAGAATTCATGAAAACACACAGAAAAGTATTTTGACTAAAAGTATCCATCATTAAGGGCACTAATTTCAAAGTAAGTACAGCTTTTATTTTTCTAAGTCTTCTGTATTTGCACTGGTACAGTATTTTTATATGGCTGAATCTCCCACTTTCATGAGGCAGCAAGTACTGACTAAATTTTCAGGCAGAGAAGCCGTTTTGGTCATGTGTCCCTTTACCCAATTAGAAGTTGTCTTTTCCAAAAGGACACTGCCATTAATAACCTAAGATTAAACTAAGTTTCGGCTATGTAAAACTACCAAGCAATGTTTACCAGCAGCTCTGCTTTCCCCAGGTACCTTCCAAGCCAGCCCACAGCAGGCAGAGCTTGGCCTAACCAGCATGTCAATTGCTTATGTATCACCTTCACTGTTTTAGGTGCTACCTTCTTAAGTACTTTACAAACGTTTTTTAAAAACCCATTACTTAAAGTTTTAGGAAGTTTAAGCTAACCTGTTTTTCCTTGCCCTGAAGTGATCCTATAATAAAGTACAGCTGTGAGGCAGTTTTAAAGGCAGTTCCTTCTTCCCCCCCACACACCTGTTAAGCTACCAGCTTTTAGGTCAAGAACCAAACTTGGTTCAGTCACATTACCATATAGACATAGCTACATGGAGAGCACCTGACTGGCTTAGATTTATCCTATAATGTCAGATTAACTATGTATTCAAATGAAGCAGTAGAGAGAGGATGTCAAAGCATTTCTGTGAGCCCCCTCTCTAAGATTCACACAAGTCAACTGCGAGGAAGTCAGGCAGGCAACAAGTTCAGTTTCACTAGCAGAAACTACACAATCTACACAAAGTTGGAGAGTCAGTTAGGAGGTGTTCACAGTAGCACACATACCAAAGAAGTTTCTTTTGTCTTCGTAGTACTTGTTTCCATATTTGTCAGTTCCTACCAGCGTACCAGTCTTCAAATCATTGACCCTGTGAATTCCCAAAACAACAGTTTCAACTGACATCATCTTAGAATGAACTTGTGATAGAGGTTTCTTAGAGATCAGTAAAAACGTGTAATGAAGACTCTTAAACACATATATGTAAAGCTATTTAAAAAAAAAAACACCTACTCAAGCTTAAGGACTGCAAAACATAATCACCAATTCCTAGAACTAGTGTCAGCATGCCTTTACTGTGTACCCCACTGACAGGATAATAAAAGTCATACAAAAAGGCTTTGGGGGGGGGGTATTATTTAAGTAGAAGATAAAGCAATTTTGCAACATAGCACAATTTAACACCCACAAAACCTTAAATAGTGTGGAATGGAGTCCCAGAGACACAGGTTAATTCACTTAGTTGAAGATGTTGCCATAATTCTCAACTATTCGTTACTACCATTTCTGCTTGAACTGCCACGAAGAGTGGTCAGCACTGAAGCAGCTTAAGGGATCTCACACATCTGTGTGGGCAGCACTAACCTCCAGGAGAGGAACAGTAAATTTTAAGCCATTGTAGTCCCTTGCCAAGAAAACCCATGCCAAACCCTAAATTACAACTGTTACTTTCTAGGTATTGTGCAACTGTGAAAGACACAAGTATTTACCCTGTCCCTCTGGGAGACTCACACTGACCCAGATAGGGCGTATACCAGTTTCAACTCTTGATACAGAATGTATTTTAACATTACTGTACATATCAATAATTAAACTAAACCCATGATTTACATTCTATTGACAAAACCTTAAAATTACTGACGTGCTCTTTTCCCCCTGGATCTGAACTTTTACTCTCCTTTTTACTGACATTTAACCCAGGCAGAATTACATCAGGAAGTTTACTCTCAAAGGTTTTAGTTGTTTGTAGTACTATATACACTCTCAACTCAGTCCCAAGTGACAGAAGGGATGTGCACATGCATGCTTCCTTAGTTTGGAACCCGCAGATAATTTTTTTTCCTTGAGTTGGAATGAAAGATTCAATGGGTTGAAAGGTGAAGGGGGGACAGCAGCTCTGTTTGTGGTTGGCACAGTTATGAGGATCTGGTGTGATTCTCCACCTCGCACACCCCTCTTCTAACTCTGGTCTTCCAAAAGACAAAGAGCACTGCCTTCAGCCTTGCCTGCTCCCTTTTCCCGCATAGTAGAAAGATGTCAACATGGCCTGCGATCTTTGATTCACAAAAGATCCCTGACAAAGTATTAATTAAAATGTGCTTAGGAAGGGGCACTCAGGTGAAACCTCAACTCAGATGAAAACTAACACTAAACTCAAACGCTTCTATGCTTTTATTTCCCCAGCTCCATTTGTTCTTGAGAACTGCCAGTGTAATAGCTACAGCCTCAGAAGGCACACAAAGTGGAGAAAACAACTTGAGGGGAATGACAGAAAATAATAGTAAAATACTAGCTGCGGAAATGATATATTGTCTTAATTTATACTGCTTAACAGCTTGAAATTTCCCTCTAAAAAGTTTTGCAAGAAGAAGGTCTATCTGAGCTGCTCTTCACAGTAGAGACTGGAAAGCCAGAAGCTGCCCATCACCACAGCCAGTAGGAATACAATGCCAAAGTTGAGACCTTTCAAACAGCAACCTGACTTCAGTAAAGCACATGATATTGTGCAACAAAACAAGTGAGAAAATAATTTAAAATGGTATCATAAGCGTAAAGGGAGCAATACACTGACTGACAGGAAGGAGACAACATGATCAGCTGAAAGAATAAACACAAAGCTGACTGAAGGTTACTAGCAAAGTTCCACAAAGAATGTTGATGTCAGCAGCCTTATTTAACACTTTGCAAGGTTACTGACCAAAACTAAATCAGAGTAGAAACCTCACCCCCGAAAAGCACAGGGGCCTGACAGATTGTGATACTACTACACAGAGGAAGGTCACGTTATTGTACTGCAAGTTCTGTACTATCTTCAGGGCTGGAGCAATACCACCAGAGTGAAATTCAGTGGTATGAAAGTCATAGCACAAGGTGACGCACCTGGAGACTAATAAGGTCTGAAACACTGTGTGTAATCACAAGGAAAATACCTGGATGTCACAAGGAAATAATGAGCTGCCAATTAAGTGACACATGTGGAAAAAAGACAAGCTGATCCTAGGATGTCCCAGGTGAACCTAGCTGTCTTCAGTGAACAAAGCAAGTACTAAAGCCACTGTATGAAAATACTGATGAGGCTCGATCAGCAGCTGTGTAAAATGTTACGTTTAACTGTTCAAAATGGATCAATTCAAACTACAAGAAATAACAGAAAAGGCGCTATTATGGTGACTTGGAAAAAAAGAAGCTTCAAGAAGGCTCAGAAAACTCAGCTTGCTTATTCTAGCATAAGACAGCCTTTCATATATAGCGTGGAACTTCACTTTTGCCAGTCCTCCCTATCCCATACTCGGTTCTGTGCTTGGGGAACAAATGACACAGACACAGCTGGAACCAAAGGCTGCAGCTAACACTGCACAGGATGCCACTGCGGCGGGAGGGCACCCAGAGGCGGGCACAGGCCAGCGGTGACGGCCGCGCCGCAGAGCAGCAGATGCAGTGCGAAGCGATAAGGAATTACAGACAGCGAGGCAGGTGAACCGACTCTGGTGCAGACCGCAGGATTTCAGCAGAAGCACGGCTTTGGGGTCTGCGCCCCGGACAGCTCCACACAGCCACCGCCAGCCTGAGGCGGCCCCGAGCCAAGGGCCGGCCGGCAGCGCATGGCGGCCTGCACCACGGCGGGCACCACGGCGGCGGGAACGGCCGTGGCAGCGGGGCTGAGGCTGGACGCCAGGGACACCTGCCTGGGCAGCACTGCCTGCTCGGCACCGCGGGACCCACCGAGGGGTCTGGCGATGAGGGGAACAACCGCCAGAGCCCGCCTGGGAACGCTCTGACCACGGGCCGCGCCGCGGGGGAGAGCACGGAGGGCTGCACGGAGCGGCCTCCTCCCGCGGCCCGGCCTGGCCCGGCACCGCACACCGCCCGGCGAGAGGCAGCGCCCGCCGACTACCCCGGCGCTGCGGGCAGCGGCCGCCGCCTCGCGTCGTCCTCCCCCCCGCCGCCCTTGACCCGCCAAGGTGACCCCGCGGGGCAAGGCGAGAGCGCGAAGCCCCCCGCCGTCTGCTCTGGGCAGCCCGGCCGCCCCGTTACCTCAGCAGCTGCCACAGGGCGCCGCGGACACCCCCGTGGCCGCTAAGGTGCTTCCACGCCCGCTTCACCAACTGTACGTACTCCGCCATGTTGGGGCGGCACCGCCCGCTCCCGGCGCCGCCGCCGTTCCGGCCCGGGGCCGCCCCGCCTCCCGCCCCTCGCCGGGTCAGCACCGCCTCCTCCGCCCCGCGCCCGAGCGGCGGCAGGGGCTGTCTCGCCGTCGGCCCTTTGCGTGCTCGCTGCCCAAACCGGCAGGGCCAGACGTGGCTGCCCCGCCGCTGGGGCCATGCGGTCCGGCGTGGAGCAGGCCTGCCGCGGCTCCCCCTGGCTGCTCCTGCGGACGGGGCCGGCACGGGGACTGACTGCCGTGTTGGGCCGCCCGGCGCGGCCTTGCCCAGCTGCCGGAACGTTCCTCCTGGTCCCGCCCAGCCTCTTCAGCCATCCCACCTGCTCTGTGAGCCACTCCGATCGGGAAGGTGGCTCCATCCTCCTTGCTAACTCTCCTGCAAACAGTTATAGGCTGCAATTCGACGCCCCCGACCAGCTCTCCACCAGGCTGTAGTTGTACAACTCCCTCAAAACCCACCTTCACAAAGACGCATGGCCCTGGTGGCCATTGCAACAACCTTCTGCTGGAGCAGGGTCCCAGCATCCTGCTGGAACAGGGTGTTTTCTATCAGCAATGTCTACTGCCTATTCCTTATTCCACACAGGTCACAAGATCTGTGATAAGAAAAGAGGTTACCAAGACAGCAGTGAGGAGTCCAGGATTGCCTGCATCAAAAATCAGAAGAGCGGGGAAGTGGCCTCCCCATGCAGACCGTGGGTGATGGTCAGAGAAGAGCTTAACAGTCTTGCCTCTCCCTGGCTTTCCCCAACGCTGGCACACCATTAAGAAGTGTGTCTCTCTTACCTCATTCACCTCTCCACCCCACCATCTCCATCTTGTCCCACTGCCTTCTCCTGGTTCTGCACCAGCAGGAAGAAATGGTTTTGATCATGTTGCTCTGGATATTGGGAGTGCTTTACTGCTGTTGATGCAAGGCTGCTCTGGCAATGTGCAGAAACTACTTCACTGACCTTCACAAGCTAGGGCTACACAGGTCAGCCAAAACTAGATCCACGGTACCTTGGCAGAGCAAGAAAAAGCACACAGTAAACGCATCATCACTACTGCAACTGCCACTGGCAGATACGTGGAGCCTGGCTGTCAATCAGCATGGAGAGGCCAAGCTGCTAGGCACTGGCACCATCAGAACTGGGGATTTGTGAAGGGACAAAGTAGTGGAAGTAAAAAATGAAATAGGTGAAGTTAAACCTATGAATGAGAATGAGACTGGGAAAAAGATTTGTCAGCCAAGATCACAGCATGGAAATACTATGGCACCTGTTTCATGGTAAATCTCAGGCTTCAGGACACTTGTGACAGGTTTTTTTCATTTTCACAATCAAAACCCCTAGAAAATTTATTAAATATATTAAAATACACTCAGATAATTGTACATGAGCAGGCAGAAAACCAGGGAGGAACACCCACAGTCAGAATTCACTCATTTTGTTGTTTAACTTCATACACAGAAACCATTATTTTTATATAAACTACTGACAATGGAGTGTAAAATATGAAAGAAATGTAGTTTAAATTAGGTCAGCCAACTTTTGAAGCATTGGATAGGTTCAACTCTTGAACCAATTTCTAAGCCTATTCCCGATTCATGTAACTGGGATAATTTTCATTGACTGAGAGTATAATGCCATGAGCATTTTATCTGCTGGAAGTGAAATAACATTGTTTTGGTTTGGTTTTTTTTTCCCCCAGGGGTTAAAATGGTCTGGATCACTTCAATGATCCACGTGGCACCAAGGTTCTTAGACTGAGACCACTGTGGAAGATAGGACATTGCGACTCAAAGCTGTAAGAAGGGATCAACTTCTTAATATGACTTTGATCCTACAGAAGGTTTTGTGGAAATACATTCTTAGTAGCAGGAACATTTTACAGCATCTTCAAATTACATTTTGATTTTTCTTTGTACTATTTTTCTCAATTGGATTAAGTGTAATCTCCATGGAGAATTTCAGTAGCTCATAACTGCTCAAGTCCCATCACATCTACTTAAACTGCTTTTGTTAATATGTTTGGCCCCTGAGTGTGAAAAAAGAATCTTACTGCTGTCTTCAAAATTCCCCCTGAACTCTCTGCAAATGTCATGGTTGAATACAGTGGTGCAAATGCAAGCATAGTGTCTTCCAAAGAATTTATTGGGGCATCTTTGGGAGACAGCGTTGAAATGCTGTCTCATCAGTCAACTTATAAAACTCATACACTGATAAGAATTTTTAATTCCTAGTTTTTAAAATTTAAGACTCTTAGATGTTGCTTTTGTTCCCCAAAAGTTCGTACGCTGAACCTCACTGCCTCAAAAACTCTTGCTAAACACATTTAATGCCGCTTTGTTTTTCTCCTATGGTCCAAGTGGCACAGAATTACTGATGTAACTCCTTTTTCAGGCCTAAAAAAACCCCTCTCAAGTCTGAACACATGAGATAGTTGCTTCTTTTCTAATACAGATTCAGAGTGTAACAAGACTAGATGATCTTTTGAGGTCCCTTCCAATCGCTAACATTCTGTGATTCTTCAAAGATAAACAAATCAATTTCTGTTCCAAAGGATGACATGCAACTTCCCTTGATTTTGATAGCACACAACAGTCTCACTGAATCCTATGTAGCTTTTAGTTTTTATTTAAATACTTTTATTTAGTGGTACGATTGATCTTGAAAAACTTAAGTTCATATAGTCTCAGAAAGTGCAAAAATCAACTGATCTACAGACTAATTTAGCATTTACATTTTACCTTAGAAGAATTATTTTTATTATGTTTGTCTATTCCACTGACATTCCCTCTATTCTTAGCATGGAAAGTTACATAAATTTATTCTGCAATGATTCACAACTGTGGAACACACATTTGCAACATTAATTGAAATTCCTTTTCTTAATTAAACTAAGAAACAAATACAACAGAAGAAAGACTAACAAAGAAGATCAAACTATGCAGATTTTGAAAGTGTTATCACTTCCTGCCCCATCCTTCTAAATTGCAAAGTTCCAGAAGCAAAGTCCAATCCACAAGTCTCCACAATTCAGTGGCCCACCCATCTCTAACCATAGTTTCTCTTTAGTCTGAACAATGCGATCTCTAATGCTTTCACTAATGGATCTTTTAGCCACTCCTATATCCATATTATTTCCCAAAAGAAGAATGAAAAAGTTTTTGTCACTTGGGTTAAATTGCCTGAAAAGGTTAAAAGGTTAAATCATAGCCTGGAACTAAAGTGTAATGTTACTAAAAAAGTACGTATTTTATAATTTAAAAAAAAAAACATTCACAAATGTATGTACCTCTGTCACAACAGTAAAACACTCAAAACCCCCAGAATAATAAATTTACTAACACTTTTAGAAAACACCTGCCACGCTGCAGGAGCTGTTTGGGTTATGTCTCAAGCAGTAGCTCTACCTTCATCTTCCATTTCCCACTGGCAAAATTCCACTGGTTACAGGGTGAAAGAAAAATTCATTTTACAGTTGTTCCTCAGCTAGCCTTCATTAGCCAAAGTATGTGGCTATTCAGTTTGCTCCCTAGTAAAACTCCAAGATGAAGCAGAATTGAAGTCGTCGTAAAGGAGTTTAGACACCTCCTGAACAGCTTCTTGGAATGGGATTAGACTGCAGGTCTGCAGAGCACCAGAAAACTGCAGCACCAAAGCCACAGGGTCATCTGCTCACAAGTCTCTTGCCAACCAACTTTCTTGTTTAGGAACTTAGTGTTACCAGGAGGTTCAGAGCATGGCAGTTTGGTCCTCTGGATGCCCAGTGGACAGTTCTGCCAAGTGAAATGCACTATACTCAGAAGAATCTGTGATGGAGCAGCTCCATCTAGTTTCTCTGCTCTTGCAGGCAACTCCACCACAGTTTAGTTAAAAGCATCCTCAGAACATGACTTGTGTGCTACCCCCCTTTCCCCCTACCACTCCACACAAGCCACAGATAGTCTTCTCTCCTTATCAGCACCCCACCGATCTTCCCCTGATCCACGCAGTTAACTTGGAAATACATTTAAGCAAGCATTACTACAAGATCCCATTACTAAAAAATAATCAGGAAATGCATTAGTTCAGCCAGTATCAACAGCCACAAAAACCTTAAACGTACATATGTTGATACTTGAAGACAGTGATACTCTAGTGGTTCAAATCTCTAATGCAGCAACTCAGAGGACACAGTCATTTCCTACACTCAAGCAAAATGCACAAGCCTGAATGACAATATTCATGTAGGAGAAAATGGTCTTCTCTGTTAGTCATTATATATCAGAACAAGGGTAGGGCTTAACACTAGAGAGCTCAGAGGGTAAAGGAAGACTGAGGTGGCTAAGCAGGGCTGTTCATAGGTATGTGTTAACACAAGACTTTGTACACATATGAAGAAAACTAGAGGAGCTCATGAGATAGATTCATATGATGAAATACAAATGGTCTTTGGGGTTATTTGATAAAGGCAAGACTGGGTGCTAGGGGATGTTTGTTGAGTAGAGGGCAAAAGGGAGATGCCACAGGGAAACAAAGTTGGAGAGTTCCCAGACAAGTTTTTTCTATTCACCAGAAGAGCACTGTTTTCTAGAGAGCTTTTCCTCTTCCCTTCAGAGATGACAAAAAATGCTGTGGGAAGTTACTGGTGTAAGAGGGAGTAATTGATTAGCAGTCTGATTGGGGAACAGGGCTCTGCAGAAGTTAGAGGGGGTCCAGAGGAGGGCCACAAAAATGGCTAGAACACCTCTCCTATGAGGAAAGGCTGAGAGTTGGGGTTGTTCAGTCTGGAGAAGAGGCGGCTACGGGGAGACCTTATTGCGGCCTTTCAATACTTAAAGGGGGCTTATAAGAAAGATGGAGAAAGACTTCTTACCAGGGCCTGTAGTGACAGGATGAGGGGTGATGGTTTTAAACTGCAAGAGAGTAGATTTAGATTGGACATAAGGAAGAAATTCTATATGATGAGGGTGGTGAGACACTGGAACAGGTTGCCCAGGGAAGTTGTGGATGCCCCATCCCTAGATATGTTCAAGGCTATGTT
Organism: Podargus strigoides; assembly: GCA_028020825.1. Lineage (NCBI taxonomy): Eukaryota > Metazoa > Chordata > Aves > Caprimulgiformes > Podargidae > Podargus > Podargus strigoides. The sequence continues at coordinate 121,425,465 of CM051663.1, read as the reverse complement.
GGATGGGGCTTTGAGCAACCTGATCTAGTGGGAGGTGTCCCTGCCCATGGCAGGGGGTTGGACTAGATGATAGAGTATTCTATGATACTCTGATTTTAAGTACTGAGAAAGGTATATTTTTAAAACAGAGGCAAGAGAGAGCCTGGACTAAGTTTCGATGGGGAAGAGACTCTAAAGTGATTATTTTCAGCTCTCAGTAAACTCACTGCATCATCCAAACTTTATCTTTTACCAGTACACCTTACAAACATTTTCTCTGCAGTCTGTCAGTGGGTAATTAATTTACTTCATGATAAAAACACTTCCGAACTTAAACATAGAAAGAATGGTAGCTCATTTCTCATTTGGGATGCTGTCCTCTGTTATCTGCACATCATGCAAATGCCACATTTAGACAAAGCCTAAAAAAAATTACACTTTCTTAATTATCATTGAGAAATCAATTCTGGAATAGACCAAAACTTGCGATAATTTCACATGAATAAATTCATTATTTATCCAGTAATATTTAAAACTGAGATAATTAAGCCTGAACATCTGAAGTCTGTATTTCTTTCAAAAGAAAAACACTGTGTTCAACCATACTCTAACTTCCAACCTAAAACTGATCCATCATGAATCAAATAATAATTTCCAAATATACATTACTGCATTGTATGACATCAAGATCTGTGATCAGGGTTCATTACAATACATATTTCCATGTAGTGTTTTAAAAAGAAAAAAAATGGTAAATTAAATTTTACAATAAATTATTATATTTTCTAATTCATAGGCCAGAAAGTAGTAAGCATGGAAACAAATGGTTAAAAACAACAAAGATTAGAAAACAGAAAGATACTGCAGCTATCACAAATCCCAGACTGAATATAGTTGACAGTACTACACTGTGTGATACAGGTGTGAAATGTCCACAACTCTTTGTAATCATACACGTTATGTTAGGTCTGTTAAGTCAATCCATATAAAACACTAACAAAGCAATAGGTTATTAAAATTGTTTTCTATAATAGAAAGTTACAATTTATTTTAAAAAATACAGTCAAAATAGAATTTACCAATCTAGGTTTCAAGACATTTACAGTAATTTTTTTTAATACGACAACTACAGCGACATTGTAATGCTTACACTGAAACTGATGTAGTACTAGCAAGCTGTGAAGGCTGAACAGAAAGAACAGGCTGGTTTCAAAACAAACAGACTAACTTTCACTGACACTGAGGATCACACAAAAAGAATAAGTGTACCTGCAGAAGGTACTGCAATGAATGTACTTTTGAAAAAAAGTTTAAAATATAATAATTATTTGCACCAGGAACTTTACAAGTGTGAAACAAGCAACCTAAACTCACATATATATGTACAACATAGACTTTAATGAAAAATGTTTGAACTAGCAAGCTTATTATGTGTAACATTGCACCCATCTTTAAATGACAGGATTCTAAAATGTATAAATTTGTTTTTCCTTTCATGTGATTTATATTGAAATGATTTTTCTTGCTCTTAACGTTGAAAACTTTAAAGCTGTTGAAACTAAACTTCTCCTTTCATTGGCAAAGACACTTCTTATTTTTTGGCTAGTAAATGCCACAGCTTGGTTAAATCATGACTAGATATGAAAAGACTGCTGAAGATCAAAAAGTTGAGAAATAAACTAAAGATGAAAGGAAGAGTTCATGAAAATAATGAGATATTTTAACATCCACAGTGGAGACAGCTTCCATATTTGCATTTCTGTTAGCTGATCAATGTTACTGAACAGCATGAAAAAAACCCAGTAATATTAGCCAGCCTTTCATTCAGTAGCAATGAAAATTTATTCACAAGACTGTAAGTGACAATAAATCTCACAGGTTGTAATGTGAGATCACATCATCATAAAAAACAGCTGTTAGAAACACTAGGGGTCTGAGCTGAAGGTAACATAATATGTTCGTTTTACCTGAGAAGCAGTTACCTTAAACAAAAAAAAACAAAACAACAAAACCAGAACTTCACTGTTTAGCCTTTCCATGAGATGTTGCACTCAAAGATGACTGCAATGGTTAACAGCCAGAAATAAGAAAAAAACATGTTCATCCTTGTATTAATTTACCTGTTTTAAAGCTCCCAGGACTGAGAAAACCCACTTATGCCTCAATCCTTATCAAAAGCATGATTTTATAGTTTAAGAATGATTAATGACACGATCTTTAAATTATTCATGAAATATCTTGATGAGCAAAGTGAGTGACGCTGAAGTAACAACCTGCAGTATGGGATCCAGCTTCTAGATCATCATGAAGACAAGAGAGATTATTTGCCAGGCTGCATAGAGCAGCTGCACCCTACCTTTAAGCCAATACTGAACTGATGATGAAAATTTATTATTATAAAAATAATAAATTTTGGAGAGAAAAAGGTTACTTACCAGTAGCTGGAGCTTTTTGCAGTGCATTGTGTGTGTGCACATTTCCTCTATACAGGTCCAAACATCAGAGGTATGCAAGATCACAAAATGGGTTTTTTTTTGGCCTTTGCAATACTGTGGGTGTGTATTCATATTTCTCCCTTTTCCTTGACTTGACCGCAAGCAGAGAGTTATAACAGTCTGTCAGCCACACATAGCAAGGAAGAAGGGTATATGTATATATAGCTAGAATCATTTTGACATAATCAACTTTTCTTTACGCGCGTATTCATATACATGGCCATACCACAAGTAATTAAGCATCCCAATGCTCTCAGAAAAAGGTGGCTGACAAAGACTTCTTGGTTCTACAGAACTCACCCAAGCCTCATCTAGTAGTCTCTCGGTGTTTGGGTTGCCTTGGAGCTACTAGTGCAGAGTGGGCAAAGGCCCCCATTTAAGCTGATCCTTTGGCTAAGCAATTTCTGGTGCAGCCACGTTTCTTGATTGGGTGTTGCCAGAGAAAGAGAAGGTTCATGGTAAATAGTTGGCCTTGATCCAAGATTTAGATAATCCGAAATGCTATTGTCAGAGGGAGACCACCACTTTTGCTAAGATACTTATTTTAAGCAACAGGCATTAAATGTGATAGAGATGTATAACTTCCTGTTGCAAAAGGAAGCAAGAAGCAACCATATGTCAGTGTTACTTGTCAGTGAGATCCATGTCTCGAGATAGAAAATCATTTAAATCCATCCTCAGATGGAGCTATGGAGTATGATTCAGGCAACAAATATATGAAGTATCTAGACCTATTTCTCATTGGGAAAGGAAAAGGAGCAGAGACCATGCTCCCATAGGGAGGGGCACTGGATGTGACAAACTCAAATTTGAAAAATAATCATACGAGATTGTTTGGAAAAGAGAGCTACATAGCCAAAGGCAAACAATAATTAAAAAATAAAGACATGAACACAAGTTAAGAAGCATCTAGAACACCTCCATCACTGTGCACCGAGAATGAAAGAGGGAGGGGCAGTGTAAAAAAGCTTTAACTTCTGAGACAAGAAAAAAAGCAGAGGATGCTGTCTTTGAATAGAATCACAGAATAGCCTTGATTGGAAAAGGCCTCAAAGTCTTAAAGTCCAACCATTAACCTAGCACTGCCAATTCCCCATTAAACCATGTCCCTCAGCACCATATCTACATGTCTTTTAAATACCTCCAAGCAATGATGACTTGGCCACTGCCTTGGGCAGCCTGTTCCAATGCCTGATAATCCTCTCAGTGAAGAAATTTTTCCTAATATCCAATCTAAACCTCCCCTGGCACAACTTGAGGCCATTACCCCTCGTCCTATCACTAGTTACCAGGGAGAAGTGACTGACCCCTGCCTCACTACAACCTCCTGTCAGGCAGTTGTAGAGAGCGATGAGGTCTCCCCTCAGCCTCCTCTTCTCCAGACTGAACAACTCCAGTTCCCTCAGCTGCTCCTCATAAGACTTGTGCTCCAGAACCTTCACCAGCTTCGTTGCTCTTCTTTGGACACACTCCAGCAGCTCAGTGTCCTTCATGTAGTGAGGGGCCCAAAATTGAACTGAACCATATTCAAGGTGCGGCCTCACCACAGCTGAGTACAGGGGAACAATCACGTCCCTACTTCTGCTGGTCACACCGTTTCTGATACAGGCCAGGATGCCATTGGCCCTTTTGGCCACCTGGGCACATTGCTGGCTCATGTTCTGTTGGCTGTCAACCAACACCCCCAGGTCCTTTTCCACCAGGCAGCTTTCCAGCCACTCTTCCCCAAGCCTGTAGCGTTGTATGGGGTTGTTGTGATGGAAGGCCAGGATCTGGCACTTGGCCCTGCTGAACCTCACACAATTGGCCTCGGCCCATTGTTCCAGCCTGTCCAGGTCCCTCTGCAGAGCCTTCCTACCCTTGGGCAGATCGACACTCCCACCCAGCTTGGCGTCATCTGCAAACTTACTGAGGGTGCACTCAATACCCTCATCCAGATAAGACATTAAACGAGACATTAGACATTAAACAAGACATAAGACATTAAACAAGACCAGCCCCAGCACTGAGCCCTGGGGAACACACTCCTGACTGGCCTCCAACTGGATTTAACTGCATTCACCACAACTCTCTGGGCCCAGCCAGCCAGTTTTTAACCCAGCGAAGAATAAACCTGACTAAGCCATGAGCCGCCAGCTTCTCTAGGAGAATGGTGTGGGAAACGGAGTTGAAGGCTTTAATAAAGTTCAGGTAAACAACATCCACAGCCTTCCCCTCATCCACCAAGTGGGTCACCCTGTCATAGAAGGAGATCAGGTTAGTCAAGCAGAATGCCTGCAGTACACACTTCTCTGTTAGTTATTCATAGTATGAAACAGCTGATCTCTACCAAGATGTAATACCACAGCACAGTATTCCATTGCATCCACAAAACAGTCAGTACCCTTTGCGGCTTCATTCTTGATCAACTGCATCATCAGAATATTTTAAAATGTGAACTTCCTCTACTTTCCCTGCACTTGAAATGATGCCCAGGGTTTCATTCAACAATAAACAAATCTCTTCAAAGCAACAGGAAAAACTACATTTGGTTATAAAGGTATTGTTTCCATGGAAACACTGGCCTTTTCAGGATGTTTGATCATGTATGTTCCATTTGATCAGTGAGAAAGAACTAGTAGCAAAACACTGAAAACACAACTCAGAGAGGAAAGTTAATTTATTTGTCTAAAACATCAAACTAAGTTGAGATACCTTAGTTCAGTCAAAGCTTCTTCAGTTTCTTCACAAGCCTGGACTTCATAAACAAATATTCCAAGTTCATCTATCTACAAAAATAGGATGGACAATTCTTGACTTTCTTCAGATATCAAGTTCATTTACAAGTCCTTGAAGATCAGGTGAAAAATAGGAAGCAATCCTATATTCCTTAATACACTCCACCACATTTCCCAAGTGTACTAGAAAGGAGGAATATTAGCCTTCTTTGGAAAGGTGCGTGGGAAGGCTTATTGCCATCTCTTGGAGACAGGGTATGCATTTACATCACCATGACTGCCATGGTACAGAATCCTTGACTGCTACTTTTATACAGCATGACCAATGATCTGAGAGTTGTAATCTGCTGTCTCCATGCGCAGAATGTATGGGATGATGCTATCAATCTGAACATTTCCAATTAGTCCTGCAAAGAATAGCTCTTCAGTGATGGCAGCACTCATCAGCCTGAGAGCAGGCAATCGGAGAAGAAGTCGAGACAGTCTGGAAAGTAAGTTTGATAAAAAATGTTACTTGTGGTCACAGATTTTGGTGTTACTCACTATCATGTTATAGGGGAAGGGAGGAGTGGGCAGAGAAAAAAATAACAAAGAACAATACTGGTCAAAATTTGCTGTATCTGGTTCACAAAAGGCTTAAACATTTAAATCAGCAGAGTATTAAGTTTAGGTTTTGTCATGTCTTCAACAGTACAAAAAAGTGAATATGCCAGTCAATCACATGGACTGTATAATGTTGGGACTTAGACTAAATGAGGAAACATTTCAAGAAAGTGCAATTCAAAATGAAAACATTAAAAACACTTATTTTATTTCCAAGATTTCTTTTTGGAAATGAATAATGAATGAGTAGATAAATATTATTCATAACATGCATGAGTACATGCATAATATTTGAAGTGCTCTAAACGTAATTTCTTACCTTTAAGGAGGTAAGAAGAACATTTACATATTTATTACAAGAAATAATGTATAAATCAGTATCACCAATACTCTGAAAAGAGCATCAATCAAGTAAGCATATAAATTTACAAACCTGTAAGTATCATCTGGATATGCTTTTGTTACATAGTCTTGGAACTCCATGTAAGCCTTTTCTTGAAATTTCTCAATCTGTACCACATTTTCTAGACCTGGGTGATCTGTAAAGAACACAACATTATTATACCTGTGCTAAACAAGATGCACTAAAATCCATACAGATTATCTAATTGTAAGCATACTGAAAATATTTGCTAGCTCTAGCAACTTCACAGTTTTAGCAGAGGACACTTACCTTCTTATATTTCTTTTCCTCTATGTTTATGTTTTACTTAGTTTTTTATAAATACAACCAGACATTTTGAAGAGTTCAAGCAAACACAATGCTTGCAATGTTTACATCAATCTTGATGGTATAGCTCTGTGCTCTGTGTAGCAGTAGAACAGCATTGTTTCAATATACTGACATTTATTGGAATACTGTCTGCACAAATAGCATTTGGATGGGAAGTGAAGGAAGTGTTTGGTGCAAAATTTTCAAATGTGCTAAACAATTTTTAGCAGTGATTTTAACACTTGAAATCTCAATCTTGCTTAAATGGAAGGATATTAACCTCACTGCCATGTCACATTTGGAAATTATTACCTGGTAATTCTGAACATTTTACATAGCCTGTAATTTTTATTATCCATCATAATGTAAATATTTTACTGTCATAGTAGCATGACAAATCATGTGGATCTTATTTTTCAGAAATGGGATCATAAATGAGCTGCCAAATTATATCAGATAAAATACTATTTCTAACAGTCATTCCTCCTCCCCAAATATATGGCCTTCTGTCAACAAAATCAGAAGGCTCTGGTCTAGCTCTGCAGATATAGAAGCTTTCAGAACAATTCAGCAGTTATGTGATACGTTGGACTCCCTGAACACATCAATTCGCAGAGGAGCATGCTGTCCTATATAGTAATTCAGGCATTCTGAAAGCATGAATTCACATTTATGCAGAGGGCAAGAAGTTAACAAGGTCATAAAGAAGCAACACATTTTGAAGAGCTGTCATTGACAGGCAATACGCATTGCTTCATGATGCTGCTTTTAAAGCAATGTCAGAAACACAGCTAGAAGTCAACTTCCACAAACACTAGCTTGAAGACCACTGCTACTACAATAGTAGCCATTTATAAAGATGCAAAGTCTTCTAGGCACTCCCTTTGCGCTTGTCTCTGCCCAAGGCTGTCTTGTGACTGCCAAACAGCTGTCTTGGCACACAAGATTTTCAGTAATATTCGTCTCCAGCTATGAAAGACAGCAAATCAGCATGACCTACTAAAGCAGATGTTCTTACCTTAGGACACTCCTGCATGTGCAGCCCAGCCCCATCCCATAGCAGAGCAGTAAAGTCCCTCAAATTGTAATTTCTGGCCTGTGAATCACTGCCAGAACACCCCTTCAGTTCAAGGTACTGAATGTGACTTTCAGGTATATGAAGATTTGTTATATGGCTCATAGGACAACTCATTGCCATTAAAGCAGCTACGCATTATTAGGAATGTGATCCTGGAAGCATGTGAGCTAAAGCAAATGAATCTCATCATGTGACCAGATACAGACTTTTCCCAAGATATTTTCTCTTTTACCTTTTCTGTTGTCAAATGTAATCGGATAGAGACAAATGAAGTGCTGGGGTCTGAACCCCAAGCCCTGAATTAAGGTTGACATATGGGTGGTTCTGACAGTCCTTCAAAAGGAGGGGATGAGTTTGCCTTTTGGCTTTCCTCCAAGGTGCAGCCCGCCTTGTAAGGAAAGCCCTTGGGTAAACAAGCCCCAGGTGCCCTGCATTGGGTAAATGAGTGCCAGGTGTCCTGCTTTGGGCATAAAAGCTGGGACCACTTGGCAGAAAGAGTTGGAGAGTCTGTCTGTGAAGTGGATGCACTTTGCAGAGTTTCCTGTTGGGGAAGGATCTCCTGGCTCCTCATGCAACTGGGCCCCAGTCAGGTCTGGCACCTGCAAACGCGGGCTTTGTGGGGAGGCAACATGGGGTTACTTCTATCATATGTAACCACCTTGTTCTCCTGGTTGTCTCCCATTTTCTCTGTGGGTTACCTTGTGTCTCTGTTTGTTTCATCTACTGCAGGTCATGCTGTGTCGTTTCTGGGGTCGCTGGGGATGATATCTATTATTTGTGATCTGACTTATTTGTACCCCCAGCAATCCCCTATATACTGACCCCTTTACGTGAAATAGAATCCATTTACGGGATTGTTTTTCTGCTGCTGGCTGTGTCCTTTGTACTGGGCCTACTAATTAGCAAAACAGACAAATTAACTTCAGACTAAACAAATAAGTAAATACTGGCTTGCAAGTGCAAGCTTTCTATAGAAATATTTTCTGGTCTCTAACAGGACAGATTTCTTCAGATTCTGCCGCAGGTCCTAGCAGACACAGTGCTTGAAAAATGGGCTTTTCACCTGAACTAATTTCTCTGTGAAGGGTGAGCTGCAACTAGATGGAAAAAGACAGTTCAGATCTAATAAATCTACAGAACTGGCAAGAACCAAATACCCAGTTCTCCTCCATACCCTACACTACTGACAGGGTCACTAAGATTCAGACAGCTTTTAAGAATTTTCTCTGATTTTTTCTCTGGGAACTTCAGCATCTAAAACAGGCAGAGCAGTGAGGATTAAGGAAGCTGCTGATGCTTTTAAAACTTTCTAATACAAAATGGAGTAACCGAAGATTCATTTTCTAAATGTGACAGTGAAAAATTCCTGGTGATGCAAAATTACTTGAGGTTTATACGTTTTTCTTTCATCAAAAGATTTGGGTTTGGTTTTATTTTAAATCCCTAAATTCTGAATGATGAATCTAAGACCTGCAGTATACTGATAGAATATCTGAATGCCATTAGTGAAAAGTAAATTCTACAATTTTCAAATAAGAAACTTTTTGTAATTTTTTACAGTTCAAGCATATATGCTACATAATCTAACAACTCAGACACTGTCTGTTACAACCAGGACTCTTCTTCCTCAATACTGTAGACTAATCTCCCAGAAGGAAATATAATAATTTTATTTTATCTTCACTGTCTAATGTACGTCCATTAATGTTACTTGGGAGTACATTAGGCAAATACTGTTGAGAAGACAGAAAAAGTAATATATGAGAATGTTTGTGGTGTTCATTCACCAGAAATTCTTTATGTAATATTTATTTTCAAACTACCCATGTGATGTGGGGTGATATGTTTCTGTAGTTTTACATGTGAGAATTGATGCTCAGAGAGATAGTCTTTCATAGATTAAAAACACAACTTCAGTCCATCTCAGCTGGATGTACAAGAGTAACACTTCTGAAAATTAATCTGCATGTCCTCAGAAAAAGTATCCCAGAAAGGAGGCACAGAAATAAAAGCAATAAATAAATAAATACATATTTAAAAAGAAATAAAACGAAAAAAAAAATCAGTGGCAGAGGCAAGAGTAAAACTTAAATCTCCAAAGCAGCATTCAACTATTTACATTAAAAGATTAACCCTCCTCATTGTACACCTTTCCATATTCCTCAACAATATAGGCAGTAATTCTACAGGTGATAGCAACTACATATAATGAATTGGGCAGAAGTTATATGGTAAAAAACAGCATATATTTAAGTTTTACATTTGGAATAATTACATACCAGGACTGAAGAGGACGATTGCTTTCAAATATGCATATTCGTATCCATCTAGGCAAAGCTTAACCATGCTGTTACAGAACTCTTGTAATTTGAAGATATGCTCCATTACTAATTTTCCTCTGTCTGTTGGCAGCTTATCTATGACAACACACACACACACAAAACTTCCCAAGTCAACACATATGCAAAACAAGTGGTCACACTGCGTTTTTAAAAATAATGATTTGTATTAGATTCTAACAGTGGGAAATCTATGCCACCTAAAAACTCACATACTAGGTCTGAATAATCGTGGCACAAAAAGTTATGGACTGTAACAATAATACTTTTCTATTTTTTTTCCCCTTACGTTGTATAATTTACTGTACTAAAGCTTCCACTAATCAGAGGCAGACTAGAGCTTGAAATGATCAAGGAAGGGAAAGAGTACTTGTAAATAAAGAATACACTGCTACCGCAGATCTATGCTCTACATCTAAGAGTCAGGTGCCACGAGGCAGGTTAGTGTACAGTTTCATGGGTTATTTTAGTCAGTCAAAGACCATGCCACTGCTGAAAAAGAAGGTGCGCTATACACCTTTCCCGATTCGCATCTAGGGGAATATGGTTGGTGCAGAGCTGTTCCCCTTGGGTCAGCAATAGCCAAGCAGCCTGAAAATCCTGTTCTCTCCACAATCTATCAAACTAGGGTCCGTCAGTCACGCAAACTTGTTATTTATTGGAGATGCTGCAGCTGGCATACTACACAGCCAGAAGACACTGGATATAAATTTCTAATTTCTGCATTCAAACTGAATTCTCAAATTACGTGTCAGAAATATAGGTCTGTAGTAATGATAAAACTATGATTAATTACTACAATATGCTTTTTGGTGAACACGCTTAAAAATTATGTAAAGTAGAGTAAGTTCCCAAAATCTATTTGTATTCCTCCTAAAGACATTCACAGATTTGCTAGTATCTTTAGCTGATCCATTACATTTAGTGCTTTAATCAATTTGTTTTAATTATAAACTATTATTATTTATAGGAGGATCTTGTGGATATTTTTAAAACGTGAAGACCTCTCAGAAATAATTCCTTAATTCCCTCGTTATAAAAGGAGAGGAAAAATCTATAGTCTAGTGGGCTGTTTTCGTACAGCTTACCGATCTGTTTCTGCATAGCATTAATGGCAGTGAATTTTCATCCACATAACAGCAAATAATCCTAAAATCTAGTTATACCTGAACATGCCAAGATTTTTGTATTTCCATCTACCTTATTAAAAATATGTTAAGAACTATGAAGACTACTATTTTTGGTTAGCTTTTAGTGCTGACAACCTTGTGAGCATTCACAAGCACACGAAGAAGATTAGCTAAAAGACTCCCTGATCACTCAGAAGAACATTTCCTTCATTGTAGATGAAAGAGGCATCCAACTCACATCTCTTTCATTTGAATGAAAAACATGCAAAAGATGCAGGACGTAGGATTAATAAGAAAGGAAGTATACTTAGTGAAGATCTGTTGAAGACTTGCATGTAGTCTAAAACTAGTATACAGAAGTCAACAGGCCAAGTTATGAAAATGAAGTATATCACCAAGCTGGCATTTGGCCGCTTTGTTTCACAGCTATGAACAGCAAGGACAGGTGGGTCATTCTTTACTTTATACCCTTGATACAGAGGAATCATATTCACAGTACAGTTGTGTTCTTAACAGTGATGCTGCCTGAAATATTCCTAATTTGAGCTGATGTATATTAACGGAACAGCAGAACACTATTAGACATTACATAGACACACAGTAAAACCAACCACAGTAAATGCTAACCTGTATTAGATAGATGGGTAATTTTATGTTGTTTGTTTGGTTTTTTTTTCAATTTTGAGTGTATTAGCACAGCTGACTTTTGCAAAATTGCTAAAAAATTCTATCTTGTGAACTGTATTTTCTAGTAATATTTTGTTTCTATTCTAACAACAAAACTCTATAAACAGTAGATTTTCATTAACAAGTAAAAAGCTTCTGCACCATTCAAAACTTAAAAACCAAAGTAATTCCCCAAGTCTGGCAAAGCACACAGTAGCCACCTTACCTTGCTGTAAACTGCCATGAAGGTGATTAACAAATGCAGTTAATATAGTTGCCACATTCATAACTTGAGAACACTGTGCCAGACCAAGCGTAAAAAGTTCGTTCCAGCAGGCTTTTACTAATGATATGCTGTTATCCTGTCTGTTAAAAAATACAATAATTTCACTTAATAAAACCAGCCATTTGCATTCACATTTTTTTTAATTTATAGAACACTTCATAAAATATTAATCTAATTCAACCACTACCAAAATTAAGCCCTGCATTAGAAGTAATTTTATTTGCATGCTAGGATTAAAATACCTGGTTTAGAATGACAAGGTATTTTTGTTTTAATGATCTAAAAGGAAATAGATCTTTATCACAAAAGCAAGCTGAAGTTACAGTAAGTGACAACAACAGTTACAGTAAGTGATAACAACTGTCTAGGTGTATTCCATCATGCTAGTTTTCTTAGGATTTACACTAGTTTTTGGGTAACATTTACATGCATGGACAAAAAAGTTTGCATTGCTCCTGTATTGTGCATGTAGAATAGACTCAAAGGACTTTTTTTTTTAACTTGAAATCTGGCAGGTTGGTATAATTTCTTATTAAAAATAGATGTGAAATGGAACATGTGAGATCAAGTTCCTGAGTTTCCTGACTGCTATTCTCTTTATCCGCTTCATGTTTGGAATCAGAATTCAAATACAGACTTTGAAGTATAAATAGAAGTAATGAGGAATTGTTTGCTGGAAGAATTAGTCCGTAAATTAAGTTTCATGTGCAGTCAATATTTTTTTTTTCAAATGCTGAAGCTTAAATTTAGGTGTATCAATCTATATTCAGGCACTTCCACATTAGTAACCTAACTTTCAGTATTGCCAAGCATCTCTAACTTGTAGATCTTAACAAGAGCTCAGTACCTTAAAAAGGAAATCCTACCAGTGAGGAGTCAAATGTTTTAGTTTTAGCCAGTAAATATAAATAATGGAAAGTTAAAAGAAGCACAAGGTCTATCAAAGAAGAGAAGCATATTAAAGCTAGGATTTCAACTACAAAAATACAATGGAATGTATTTTTGCAAGAACACTGAAGAAATCTTCAAGAACATTTCTGATGATTTACTGCAATACTAATATGCCAAATGACAGATTAATGTAGATTTGTCCTGTCCTGGATTACAGAAATCTTACCTAGGGCAGTATTTTTTACTACGACCCAGTTGTTATTATGGTAGACATGATACTGTACATGCAGCTTCTGCACCTATTTGCCACAACCCCAATTCTCTCCTATCAAAGGGATTATGTTGAGGAATTGTGAAACTAGGATGTGCTGGCTACTAAGCTGGTATGCGTGTCGATAAAGGTATCATTGAGAGCAACTTTATGGTTGGTCAAACTTAAGCAGACTCAAAAACCTAAGAGGCTGTACCCAGCTTGATGAACGTTTCAGCAGAAATGTCTCTTGCCTACAAAGATCCTCATGCAGTATGATGGACTAAGCAATAACCTAGTATCATTAAATAAATCAGCATGCCAAAGCCACTATCTTGCCAAGACTAAGGAAAACACTGCCTGAGGAGTGAATCACCTAGATACAATTATCTGTCTTCCCTACAGGACCATTACTATGCTTTTATTTTGGCTCCTCAACTCCTCTCAATTACTAGATACCATGAATTTATCTTCATTTTAAAAGTGAAATGAGTCACCTTCCTGAAAGTTAAAATTACAGTATGTAATGTGCTCAAACTAAAAAAGCTGCATCAATTTCAAATAAATCTCCACTTGAAAAAAGACAGTACTTTAAGCTCTTCAAAAGGAAAGCTGTATATTTTTGTTAAATGGTGTTTAAATATACTGTTGCCACTGATCTTGACTGGTTCTGTAGATGCTAGCACAGGTGAATATTAACACTGTCAAGACAGCCTACTCCTCCATTTTTATATTCAAAAAGAAAAATATATTGGAAAGTAACATAATAAAAAAAATGCAGATTTTCTATAAGCATTTCTTGTTAAATCTTTTCGGAGAGACAGGTCTTCTGTACAACATTTTGTTTTTAAAAAGCAATTCCTAATTGTTGTTATAACACTAATTTGCAGCGTCTCTGTTACAAAAACCTTTTAAAAATGTCTAATGATCTAATGTTCAATGTTAATTCACTATGTATTTTTAATTTCCGCAGGGCAACAACTTCTACTAAATTAAAACAACATATTTGGCTGATTTTTTACCCTTGCTATTGTTTAACTTCCTTCTCCCAAACACAGGCTTCCATTACACACAATATAGTATCTTTCCTTAAACAATGTAGAATCATTTGGTTTAAACATCTGAGTAAACACCAACTGTAATCACAGATCATCCTGCTTTTGACAGCATTCCTGGAAAAGGGGACAATCCCTCACTTCAAAAAGGAATTCTCTTTGCTGCCACAGTCGCACACTATTTTGATATTGAAATAAAGAAACACTGTAGGTGAGAACAAGCAAACATGATTTATACTCCATTTGTGTCAGAGCTGATACAGTATCTTTATTTGTTTGATGTGTCTTCATAAAACTACTTCTGAAAATAACATAAATCACTTTTCCCCATACTGTTTTGAGATGTTTTCTCACGATGATTGGCAATGTACTACTACATTTAGCTTAAGAATTTCAAGTGATACACTGAATTCTGCAGGAAAAGCCAAATGTTATACAAACTGTAAAAAGAATAGTAAGAATTACTTTCTGGTTACAACAACCATTTTTTTTTGGAAAATCCCCTGAAATTAAACAACTTAATCCTGAATGCTTGCTGAATCTAGCTAACAGTTTTCTTCATATAGGTTATTAAAGGCAAAATTATTAGTAATAATTCACCTATAGAGATAACAATATTTGGGGAGAAGTTTTGATTCAGAAAATTTACCTCCATGTTGAAGATCTATAAACAGTTTTAATAAATTATTCATATTTTAAAATGTATCTGAAGATGACAGTGAAAATAAAAAAAATTAAAAGTGAGTATTCACAATGTGACTGAAAAGAGTAACTGAACACTTACCCTAAAGCTTGGAAAGATGGAATGGAACGTGCCCAGTGCATGGACAAGAAAAGCAATCTAGAGGCAGACTCGCAGATATAGTGAACATTAAGATATTCAGGCATTGGAGAAGGCATGGTAAGCTGGCAACGAAAAAAAAAGTGCAAATCAGTTATTTTCTTCATAAAAAAACATGATAAGAAAAAATTAGTCTTAGAGTTTAAGTGAAAAAGTAAAATAGTTTTTTAAATAAACCTGAGATACTCCTGAAATAAAATTGCATTATTGCCTTTTTCATCATTAGCCACACTGTTATACCCTATAGTAACTATAAAGCAACAAAAAAAGGCAAAAATTTTGATGCTTTATCTTTGCTAAGTATTCATGTCTCGGACACCTCAAGATGGAAAATCCCAAATAAAACTCAACTTTTGAGACGCTCTCAAAGAATAAAAGTTTCAGAAGAATCACTGTAATTAGAATGAAATTGCTTACATTTATATGCAGATAAATACATTAAAAATACAAAGGCACAGAGGCATCATTACTTTCTGAAGCTTCCCTCAGAGGAGTGAAATAAGTGGCCTGAAAAATTAGAGGAGTTACCACAATTCTTGGGGAAAGTGTGTATGTGGGAATTCTATTTCACAAAATATCTTCTTTTTGAACTTTTAATTGGTATTTTACTAATAAATAAATCAAAAATCTTTTGATGTGTAAAATACCTAATATACAGCTGCTCCCGAGTCCTAAAACTGTAACCAATATACATCAGAAAGGATCAACTCTACCCTTCTCAACATACATAGAGTAAAATCAGTGGTATTACCTGCACATGTGAAGAAAGTGGGATTTGTCCCAAACCTGCTAAATAGAGTCTTGTAGTTTTATCTTTAGAAATTAATACTTCTTAATGTAATGTTTCGGCTAACATGATTAAAAAAAAATATCCCTGACATTTGCATTAGAGAGATGTTTATTTGAGTGATCAAAACATGTGCTAATGAGAGTTTTGTGGTTTAACCCCAGCTGGCAACTAAGTACCACAAGGCCTCTTGTTCACTCCCCTCCAGTGGGATGCGGGGAGGTGGGAGTCACAAGGGTAAAAGTGAGATAAGCTGGGTTGAGATATAAGTTGAATAAGTGAAATAAAGTAATACTAAAAAATTTTAATGAAAAGGAAAAGACTGAAAAATAACGAAAAATTAGAAATAACAAAGAGAGAGAAGTAAAACCCAAGAAAGACAAGTGGTGCAAATGAAAACAACTGCTGACCAACTGATGCCCAGCCAGTTCCTGAGCAGTGCCCCCCCGCCCCTGCTAACCTCCCCTCTAGTTTTATTGCTGAGCGTGATGTCATACAGTGTGGGATATCCCTGTGGTCAGTTGGGGTCAGCTGTCCCCTCCCAACTCCCTGTGCAGACTCAGCCCACTCCCTTGGGAGAAAAGGCCTTGGCTCTGCGTGAGCACTGCGCAGCAGAGTAAGGAAAACATCCCTGTGTTATCAACACTGTTTCCAGCACAAATCCAAAACACAACCCCAGACTAGCTACTATGGAAAACATTAACTCTGTCCCAGACAAAACCAGCACGGAGGGGCAAAATTTAATAAAATGCCTGGTACTGAACAAGTTTTCATCTGAGCAAGCTTTTTTATTTGCCCATGTAATAAGATGAAAAGAAACTCATAGAAGAATTTCTGAAAACTTATAAAATGAGAAATAAAGCCAGAAAATATATGGCTCACTAAAAAAGAAACCGTATTTTCCCTTAATGATTAAAGCCAACTAATACCATACTAAAATAAGGTATATACACGTAGGAGAAACTGTCAAATACAGTTCAGAGTCTCAAAATCCAGTTGCAGATTGCATCAGATCCACCTGTTAACAACTGAGAACATGGATGCTGACTCTCACCTTCGTGACTCTTGCCTATGTTAATTCTTTTGCATGGATTAAATAGTGAAGCTAAACCATGGAAGAGAGCTCTACATTTTCCCAAACAGTTAACCAGTGAACAAAAGCTGTGCATTCATCAGAAATGAATGCCAATACTTGAACAAATAGTTACTCTTCTAAAAATTCAAAGTAAGATTTGATCAGATCATTATTTTATATTCCTATGTTAAAATGGTTATAAATAATCAACAGTAGAAAAGTACTAGGTACCCTGAATGCTACGTGTGCATCACTGAGTAGTGGCCCCTCTATTTCAACGATATTCATGCTTGTTTCTCCACCAAGCAGCTGTACACTGGCTTCCATACTTCCGGAGTTCTGGCACGCTGCACTCTCTCCTGGATTTAATGCTTTTGCAAGAGTATCAAACGCCCTGTAAGATCACAACAAACAAACAATAAAATGAAACAAAGTTTTAGAGACTTCTTCAATTTAGGAGGTATATCCATCTGCCTGAAACCTGTATTTAGATGCCTGTTTCAAAGAACCAGATTTGGAAAACAGAAGTCAGTAGCATGCTTTTTCTGCCACTCCATGAAACAAAATCCCTAAAAACTCCAACTGACAGTGGCTCCAAACCAAAAATTAGCAGTGGATTCTGTTCACACTAGTTGCCAACAAATTCACAGTTTTGACATATTGATTGTGCTGCTGAATCACAGTTTGCCTTTCCAGATCTCTTTAGTGAGGTCTACTGAGAACTGGCATGAATGTTTTGAGCACATGATCATCAGACTGCTGTTACAGCAACTTAATGCACGTGTAAATTTTAGAGACTTTTCTTTTGCTGCAACGAAGCACAAAAGAAACAAGCTTTAAGTAATGAGTTGTGGTTATATTATTCAATGTAATCTGAAAAGACTGTTTCAAAATATATAAGAGAAAGCAGTCTCATGCTTTCAGTACCATCCTTAGTACCCTTTGACGTGGAGCAGTGACTCCTATGAAGACCAAGTCGCATGCACAAATGTTATGGGGGAGATGCCAGGAAGAACACAGATACATCATTCATTATTTTGCTGCTTGATAACAGGTCCATTGGTTTTATGTGTGTGAGTACACACGACAACCAAAACTGATATATCTTCAACCAAAAATATACAGATTTCATCACTGCCTACAGAGAGATGACACATCTAGTGGTGAATTGGCAGTGTTAGGTTAATGGTTGGACTTGATGATCTTAGAGGTCTCTTCCAACCAAGGCTATTCTGCGATCCTGAGAGCAGTATCACTTGTACACAACACTGTGTGAAAAACTTATGCACAGAGGTCTGCAAACTTAATTAAAGCTGATTAACAGCTTGTATGTAGAACTGAGTCTCAATTTATAGAGATATGTTTATTACCACAGAATCTAAACTCGCTGATTTAATGCCTAACTCTGGAGTAGAATTTTGCCACCTTCTCTTCCCCTACATTCCCTAAATTCATTGACACACTAAAAAAATCTGAATGTTTACTATGTTTGACATAACCAAACAACCAAAGGAAATGTTACGATAAAAGAGGTCTCCTGTATAGAAAGATAATGTTTTTCAAGCTTTTAAGGCAATTAATAATTACAGGCATTAAACTATTTACACAGGTGAGATCTCTAAGAAAGTTTTCTAGGATGATACAAAGTACTTAGACTACAGTACAAGATCTAAGACATGTTAAGGACAATGAAAAGGTAAGAAAAATCAGCTGTGAGATTTACACTGAAATTCATTTCAAGTACAAACAACTGAAAGTATTTATTTCTCGAATGGTATTTCCTTATGATTTCACTTGGAAGAATCTTAGAAGATTTATCTTCTACATGAGCTCAGGCTGTTACTTTTAATGCAATTAAATTACCTATATTTTCAAGTGTAATATGCCTTACCTTGTAACATCACTACTAGCTTGCTCTTCTTGCTGGAGTTCAGATAATGATGCATCTCCATTACTTAAGCTCTCAATCATAGATAGCTCTGTACTGCTTTGTGACATGTCTTTGCATTTACTGAGATTTGCTAATGAAGTCACCACGTTTGCCAGTGTACTTAAATCTCCCTGACATGCTTCAACCTAAGGGAAAAGTAGAGTTTTTAGTTCTCTCATATTGGCAGCAGTTAACTTGCAGTAGAAGAATTTTAATTTTTACATAAATGAAGACTTGAACACGTGAATAGACCTGTAAGAAAATTATTATTTTCAGTAACTGGATAATCATCATGCACTAATTAGGCACTACACTGCTGCTAAAATATGAAATATTTAGACATTTACTTTTACAGGTAATAGCTATCTATTTATTTCAGAAAGAATGCAACAGATTGTCAGCAAGTGCAGGAAGAGAATTCATCATCTCTACACTCTAGTCCATCACCAGGACTGTAAGACTGCACTAGATTATATTTTTAGCATCTTCCTTCCTTCCTCACCTAAATGAGTCACTAGTAATAGGGCAGGAGAATGTTTGGAAAGAAGGAATGGATAAAAAGTCACCTTTAAAAGCAAGCAGAGAGAGAATTCTCCTGCAGCCTTTTTGGTTTTTATGTCTTTCCTTAACTGCAAGGGAACAAGGTGATTCAGTAGTGACCAGCAACTCAAAGAGAGGCAGTAAGACATGTTTCCCACCCTGCCCCACAAAAAAAAAATAAAATAAGGAAAATGTGTGATTATAGACAGGTATGCTGTTGCTAATACTGGCATGCTACATATCATTTAGCTTGCATTATCATACTCTACAGACAGAGCCAGAAAAGTGAAATGGAATAAGTAACTTTTGATGAGGCCCTTTGCAGACAGAGCAAGCAAGGCAAAATGCATGAAAACAGTATGAGGTAATTTAATAACAGCTAGAAAAATACAAAAGCTTCCTACTATGCATGTGTAGGGAAGTTATCACATGGCTTTAGTGGATCAGTAAGTGTAACAAAATGGAAACAAAGGAAAACCAACTCAGAAATAAGATAGCTGCCGAGATAGCTCTTACTAGCTTTGCAAAAAAATTAATGATTCAGGGGAAAAAACCCTAATAGTATTTATGAAATGCGCTGTGATAATGCCATGTGAGGTTTTGCAAACACCTCACTCTATTGGTACAAAATAAATATTCAAGTGTCAGGATTGCTCAATACAAAGAAAAATAATGCAGAAAAAAAAGGTGGAGGAAGGCATTTACTTTAAAGAGTTTTTAGCATTTTTACTATGCAAGGCTAAAAGCATTCTTGAAGACAAGGCATTTGCAACACTGGCTGATGTTGTAAAGGAGTGTTTTAAAAAGGGATTTAACAAACCAGAAGTACAACAAAACAGCACCCTTCCCTACTACATACACAGTTACAGCAATCAACTCCACTTAATATATAAGTCACATGATCATATACCTTATCTGGAGTCATCAGAACAGTAGGCTCAGTTTTTATTGCAGACTGATGAATGTTAACAAACATTCCTGATTCCAGCAGACCTGTTGATCTGACACAAAACAGCATACATATTAATTTTGATTAATTTTTAAATTAATTTTTCCTGTTTCAGGAAACAGAGACAGCTGCTTCTGAGTAGAGTTTACATACCTTGCTGTTTCATTGTCTGTTACGAAAGTTGGAGTTGCAGCTAATGGACTACGCAGATCTTTCCGAATGTAGATCTTTTCTGTCGAAGCTGCACAGTTTGAAGATTTTTCTCTTGACACTTCAATAGGTTTCCTCTCACACTGCACAGCTAACAACACAATATGCAGCTAGTAAGTCACAGTCCAAACTGCAGACCAAGAAATAATCCTTTTTTTCCCTCTCTTTATTTCATCTGCAATTTTAACAATGATTCTGAATATAACAAAACAATCCCATAACCAATAAACTAATAACTTGGGTAAAAATCAACACACCAATTTGATTTGTTTTTAATGAAATGATGTAGTAGTCAGCATGTGAGACAGAACATACAGACACTTAATTTTTCAAGTTACAATTAAGGGAGAAATCCCCTTATAACTTGTTTTTAATTTGGATCTTGAAGTGAAGGCTTACAGTGGAGGCTCCTTCTCTCAATGTCACTATCCCACACTCTCAGTTCATTTGTAAAGGACTTATGGTACCTGTTTCCATGGATTGTGGGTCTGGGTTAAACCCACATAACTTTATGCACTTGAAGAAGCTTCCCAAGTTAGGAGCTTAGACAATACAGAGGGAAAGGGACATTCACAAAGTTCAGTTCAGACCATTTAAGATCTGGGTGACATCCTGACCCACAATTGCTGACTTCAGAGAAGCAGCAAGTTTTGATTTGAACAGCTCAGTGAAACTAGACGGAATTAATCTGGGTTTTAGCCTACACATACATTACCTTGCTTTGGACGGATTAGGGAACACTAAAAGTAAACTTACAGTATTATACACTATGAGGAACTCTCTAGCTCTATGGAATAAAACCAAAAGAAACCAGTTTGTAGCTTGATTTTAGAAGCTTAAAAGGAAAATTTAATTTCTGGAGAAATAATGTAACAGTAACATAATATTGTTACTGTAAAACTTAATTGATAAAAGGTATTTACAAAGTACAAATCTTTTAAAAATATGCAGTAAGTTGTTCTTCCACGCTCTGGAAGCGGTGCAAGTCAATATGCGTAACTACAGAAAAATAGGCTTTCAAGTTAGTAGCAGACTGTGATGCTATTCAAATTTTTACATTGATAAGTATCATAAAACCAAACGTCATAATATCATCAAGTACCGACAATGCCATTAAAGACAGCTCATAACCCACAAATGGTGCTTTGAAAGGGTGGGAGATGGAGGCAAAAGTCTTTGGTCTTCCTTTGCTAACCCTGTGGTCACTAGCTGGATCTACATTTGCTGAGAAAGGGCCAAGACTTTTTTAAGGGACAAATAACCCCACTGAGGGTGCTACAGTACAAGACAGTGCTGAGTTTTCTTTCCTCTCTCCACTCCACTGAGGAACGAGACTTCTTATCCCGAAACAATGCTCTCCTCTGCTCAGTATTCCCCCAAGACCCAGAGACCCTTTTCCTGCCTTCTGAGCCCCATCCCCAGCAATTCTGTTCTGCTTGAGAAGTCTTCTGTGGAGGGGGCAAAGTACTGCCAGCTGAACTAGATGGTAAAGGGGTAAAGATGCACTTTCCTCCCAGCTTTTTCTCCCTTTCTGAATTCATTTCCTCTGTGCTAGAAAAGTGTTACTGGCTTCTCCTGACAGAAGCAGGGCTGTAAGGCAGGGAATATTCAGAGATTCAAGAGGATAAGCAAAGCAGAGCTGGATGGCAGAGAGTAGAGCACAAGACTAATCCGGTGAGTACAGCAACAGTGTGGCAGTACCAGGGTTGAAGAATTCATCTATTGCTTGATTTTTTGCATTTGTATTCTGATAATGCTGTGGTATTGCAATACACTACAATTGTTGTATAGAAATCTAAAAAGGAACTTGAAATCTGCAGGAATCAGCAGGAACTGAACTCTAGATCACTATGGATCTCTGCCTTGAGAATAAGTGTCTTTGACCAAGAGTGAACAGCAATTGCCAGCAACCTCAGCTGTGGAGAAAATGACAAGGTAGAAAGATTCAAAATGTTCGGTAGCTTAACTTACACATAGAAAAATGTAACAATTTGTGTTAATACAAAGCATATATTTTGTAGCACAAACTTTAACGTAGTTGCCAGCTAAATTAATTTACACTTATTGAGACTTACAATCTTGTTTCATCCCAAATGCGATGCATCTCTGCAGTCTACAGTACTGACACCGATTTCGGTGGTGTTTGTTAATGACGCAGTCTTTTGTTCCTCGGCAAGAATAAACTAAATTCTTCCGTATACTCCTTTTAAAGAATCCTTTGCATCCCTCACAAGTTACTGCTCCATAGTGACGCCCTAGTTACAGAACAACATAAATCACAACATTAATTTTACACAGCAGTATTACTATTTTAGAGTTTATAGTTATTAAAGTATTTGCTATTTTACCCAGAAAAATATCACTTTTTTCCCCCCACTGGTTACAGATCTTAAAGTATTATCATGGCTATAAAACATGAAAAAGCAAGTGGATCATTTTTCTAGTTCACAGCACTTGAACAGGACAAATTTTACAAATAAGCAGGTTGCTTATTAAATTCTTGCTGAATCTGTTGACAGCAGCGTTAAAAAAAAAAAGCTAAGAAAACAGGTTAGCAAGAATATAGAAGAAACTATCTTTTTAAACCTATATATTCATTAGCAATTTTTTGAAAATGACCCTACAGTCAAGCCCTGTTATTGCTCATTACAAATGCAGTTGTCGAAATTGTATTAAATCTAATGAAACCATGGAAAGCACAACCATGGCATTTGACAGCAGTAGGTAATCACTTCAAAGTTTTACTTTCACCTTTCATTTTCCTGACAGGGTAATGGTACATCTTTAAGTTCTTTCAGTAAAACTTCAATGACAAAATAATCTAAATTAACTATTTATTTTTTTTAAAAAAAATTCAGTTCTGTGAATTTTCTAATATATAATACTACATAAAAATTTCTAGGATGTACTACAGAAAAAAATCAAATTTAAAAATTATTTTTCTGAAGTAAATTGTTTTGATTCTACTATTATACAAAATACAAATATTACCAAAAAATACTGGTTTTGATTAAGGCATGCTTGGCAATTCCAACAATTTTAATTCTATGAACTTGAAGAAATAAAATAATCCTAAACCCAAAGATCACTGACAAACACTCAAAATACAGACTGCAGAGGCACTGCAGCTGTTCTTTGAACTGAGGAGGGCATAATACAGAAATATATTTTAAATATGAAGTAATGTAAGGCAAAAAAATATGTTTAGATTCTTTCCTCACTCCTCACAAACTTTAAGATACATTAATCTTGCCTGCCTGAAGTTTCTAGAAATTCTGAGAGGTTTTCTAGATTCCTTTATCACACTTGTATTACAACACTCTTAAAATGTGAAATTTATGAAAATTCTATATTAAAAAATATTAAATATTTATTACATATTTATTAAATATATTTTAAAAATATTTAAAAACTAACATTTTAGCCACAGATGAGTTGTGAATACTTCATTTCTATCCTGCAAAGTGCCTGGGCTGCTCCTTCACCTGCTCTTTGCTGTAATTTTTTGGACTTCAGCTTGGAGGTGACTGCAAAGCATGTTTGCATGACACTGCTTGTCACATGGGAGCCACAAAACCTGCAGCTGCTTAGGGCCATGTGGCCCTCTCCCCAAATTCACTACCAGTGCTTGACAACCCTGGGCCAGGACAGAAGGAATAGCTCCTGAGATCTCCAGGCTCTCAAGGAATACTCCACAGCCCTCCACAGGGGAGCCAGAGGAGTCTTGCCAATTGGAACAGACCAACTAGATCTTAGACTTGTTTGGCAGAAATACCCTTTGAGATGGGTGAAATCTGACATGTACTTATGAGCTCTAGGAACTACACTTTTAATGCTAAACTTTGATGCAGTAGAAAATTTTTAATTGGTTTTATTTTCTAGGCAGTTTGCTTTATATCCTACTAATTCTCATGATGATATCCTAACATTAACTACTTCTTCCCTTGGCCCCCCACTTTATTTCTATTGCTTCTCAAAATGAGCATTTAACTGCAGCTGTCGTATTTATTACTGGAAGTCCATCACACAGACTTCACTGACAAACCACAAGAATTTTCTGATGGAGCAACCATTTCCTTATGTAGTCTAATTTTAACTTTGCTCTTACTTAGTTAGCTAAATGTCTCATCTCTTTTACACCTCATTATCTTCTTTAACAAAGAAAGTACAAAGAAAAAGGAGCTTTCAGCTAAACCATGTTGAGGAACAGTCCTTATAATTCTCTCTCTCTAAAATAAAAAGACAAGACACTTTCTCAGTAATTCCCCCTCTGACAGATCTGAAACACCTGATGGCAGATGCACATGCGCCATGCACATGTGGGAGACAGTTCTCCAACACACTGCTCTAACTATAATTCCTTCCAGTCTCTTAATATCATTACACAAAATTTAGTGCATGAAACGTTTTTCTTTTCTTACCTTAGCACTCTACTTTGGTGGCAATATACAAATATACCATTCTTTAGCTTATTTTTTATTGGAATTATAATGCATTTTTACAATTTTAATAATGGTTCTTCAAATAACTGTCCTGCATAAATCTCACATTAGCATTATTTTCATATACTTGCAGAGTCTTCTCTATCTACTTTTTTCATATTTAAAATAATGAACATGTTTCTCATATTTTAAGAGAACCTGTAAATAACAAAGTTCACTGCACAACATTGTTTTAAGGAAGAAAAAAACTCTCAGTGGTGTTGCTTAAGTAATTTTATCAGCCAAATTTTTATAATAGAAAATTAAATGTATCAGCCTAAGAAAAAAAGGCAAAAATTATCTGGTAGAAAACACTGAAATATCCTATTCTATTTATGATGTAAATCAAAAATAATAAGTCCCACCCATGGACACTAGAGTAACATTTAGTGTAATTCTCCACTGAAAGAGTAGTGTATACTTTCTGTTTGTACATGTGTGTATATATATATAGATGTATACACATGCAAATGAAATGTGTAGATGATGTGCTAAGGGACATGGTTTAGTGGTGAACTGGCAGTGTTAGGTTAATGGCTGGACTTGATGATCTTCAAGGTCTCTTCCAACCAAGGCTATTCTGTGATTCTGTGATACAGCTTCAGAAGTATATTAAACTGCTTTTATAAAATTATACTACCTTAGAAAAAGAAAATAAAGAAAAAAGTACATACCCGATGCCTTATCTCCACATACAACACACAGATCAAACACTTTATTTAGGTTCTGTTCACTGGAAGAGTTGTCTGTTAAAATCTGAAAAAAAGTGTGACAATTTCATTTTCTTTTTCTTACCATCAAAAAAGATTACAATTTCATGCTTGTAGTTTTTCTCTAAGATAAGGGACTAAATCTACAAAGTATGAAGTTTTCTTTACTACATTCTACAGTCTTCACAGACACAAAGGAGCTACCTGCCATGCCACTGCGCTCCTTTTCAGGATGGAACAAAACTTTTACTTTTAATACTTGAAAAGTATTTTACTTTTAAATCTTGAAAATATTTCAAGATTTCATTTATTTAAATACTACCTCTGCAGAATGGACTGACATTTTGAAAAACATTTATCATCTGCATACTTATCTTACCTTTTGTTCAATTCTGCATTAGTATCCCAATGACTTGTTCATAGTACAAAAAACCCCGAAGCATTAAATAGATGGAACAAAAAACCCCTTGTAATGGCTACTATAGCTACAGTCAGATTTGTTAATTCCTTTTTTTATAATACACAGAAATGGTGGACCAATAAAAAATGTATTCTGGACACTATCATTATCAAACAAGTGGTATATAGTTTGTCTTTAAGTAACAGTTTGACATCATTACAGTATTCTTGTCTGGTCTCATTCATTTATCTCTGGTATCTATAAAGCTACATTAAGCACATAATATTAGAAAACCAGTGCTACAGGGCAAGTGCTATAGCCTTCCATTTAATCTTTAAAAACTCTATCCCACTGCGACATAAATAAAAGCACAGCAAAAAAATCAAGTTAAAAAAGGAACACACATATCACAGGTAACAATCAAACAATTATGTAAAGCAGAAAAGAAAAAATGATTCTTCCCATTAAAAAGAGGTTATAGTTTAGAAGCTTTAAGAATTTCTAACTTCTACTGTGTCTTAATGGGAAGTCACTCTCTCATTCTTGCCTTGCAGATTCAAAACAGGACCTCTCATAAGAAGAAAGATAACTTACCAAAAGAGAAAGTACCTTATCTTCTATAAAGAAATTAACAAATCACTTTTTTTTGGCAAAGTTTGGAAGATAGCTTAGATGATACATATGGGAATGTTTAACAGGCATACTTCTTTCTAGTTAGCCTTTGTTAAGAATACTGTCTCAGAGATTCACCTATTAAGTTTTCCTTTAATATAAAACATTTTAAAGAAAAATAATATTGGTGAGTTAAAAGAATATGAACCTTTCATTCTTTCCTAATTTCCATTATTAACATGAGGTATTTTCATGATGTTATATAAAATATATATAAACAAATTCTAAGTCCTTCTATAAATGAAACCTGCACTGAAATACAAAGTTCCACATAAGGAAGGACTATAGAATTTGACCCATGAGGAGATAAAAATCTCAGACTCTGAGAACTCATCAATTGACCTTGATCATAAAAAAAATAAAAATAGATTATTAAGATGAAGAAGAATCACTGAAGGTGAAACAGATGATGAAAAAAAGGGCCTTGCTGAATGAGTCAATGTAAAAATAAGATGCAATAAAGGAGAGGTAAAAGATCATTTAGGGGAGAAATATGAAAGATCCCAAAAAGGATGCAGTTGAATAACAAATGAATGATACTCTGTATTTCACCAACTTTAAGTGGGGAAAAAAAATCTCTACCCATACATATTAAATGACAACAGAAAAATCTAAAGTCACAGAATACTCGGTTATCTTGAACTAAACTATTTTGCTCAAACTGCACAACCAGAACTGGAGCTTCTAATTTTTTGTCCAGACTTTCCCTATACCTGAATTTTGCTCTTTAAACCAGCATGGCACACTTCTCATCTGATTCATACTTTTGTTGAGGTTTACTTAAAATACAAAATGTATGATGCCACTAAACATGCTTAAATGCCTCGCAATAGGATTGACTTTTGTTCCTGCTCCCCTACTCATAGCAATCAAATTATTTGGAGCAAGGACCCTGGATGTCCACTTGCAAAGATTTGTGAGTTTCAAAAAAAATATGTAATATATAATACAGAGGTAGGTTTCAACCTTGCATAACATGTGTGTAGTGAATTAGAATAGTGGAGTGGCTCCCAGAGGAGCACAAAATAAAAAGACCAAGGGTCTTCAGTTGAAAAGAGATTACTTGAAAGAATAATTTATAAAATAGTGATTTACAAAAACAACAGAATCCTTTATAGCTGTTTCTTACAGTGCAAGAGACACCAAATGAAATAGTTCTTTCAGAAGACTAAGCCAACTAAATTATTTTTCGCACAACAAAATTATACTATAGGATATTATACAGACCAAAGTATATATGGTCTATATAAATAGCAAAAAAGGTTGTTAAACTTTAGCAGCAGCTATCAAATACGATGGTCTTGCTGCAATCTCCAGATCAGGAGGTTGCTCTAAATCATCAACTAATGGAAGTTAAAGGATATGTTCAGAAGGAACACTATTTACTTGTGCTGTTTCTAAACTTTTTCCTTAAGCAACTGTTTATGGCCATCATTTAAGTGTAAGATCCTGGACTAAATGGACTGTAGCTATCCAAATGTGGCCTAGCTTACCACACTGATGTACTTTAACAGCAGCATAAATCTATATCGGTAAACAATATGCAGTAACTACACTTCAGTGTAGTAATCTCCTACTTCATGCTGAAAGACCTCACACCTCCCAGGTCTTCTGTGCATGTTCTTCAGGCTATTCAGACCAGTGCCATCCCATCCTCGCAAAGTGAGGACATGAGGCAGAAAGCTTGGAAGTTGGAGGGTGAGGACTAAGGAAGTGGCACATACAGCGTGCACTGGGGACCAGTTTAGGGAGTTAAAACTCTGAATAGTTACAAGCTCACATTAGTAAACCCAAAACCTTCAGTGTTATTTTCCCACCGCTCCTGAGTAATACACTTCCTTACTAAATAGTCTCTCAGAGAAACCACCATGGAGAACAATTCACATAGCTGAATGGTAGTTACAACAGCGTACAAAAAGGAAAAGAAAGAAAAGAAAATGTTAAGTGATAAAGGCAGGGGAGAAGAGAGTATGTTTTCAACAATATATGAAAACAGATGGATAGTCAATGAAGCACAAATAAAAGGACTGTTGGTATGGCAGGAGCTGGAAATGACAATAAAAATAACAGTATTCTTTCTAATCTCATGAGCCAGGGTATAAATTTTCAAAGCAATAAATTTACCAAAAAACCCTGTTTTCTTCATAATTTCTAAGTATCCATACTGAGTCCTAATGCAAGGAAAAGTACACTGTTAAAAAAAAAAAAAAAAAATCAAAAAAGGAGAACCCAGACAAACATATTTGGAAATAAAACATCTCTTCTTATCCCATTTGAACCAAAATTATGAAATAAAGTGGATTATCTACCTGGATGTGTTGTGCAGATATATCAGGGGATGCAAAAAACAGTTGGTTGACACCTGCAGCATCTGGAGTTGCTAGGATAACTTTTCCTGGAGTGGCATCTTGTCTGGCAAGTATCACCTTGCTTGGGGTAGAGCCATCATGATTTGTTAAGATGAACTGCTTGCCTGCTGAGCTCTGATCAAGTGCTGTAACAATCTGAATCTTCTGGCCCGTCTGCTGATCTGTGACAATCTAATAATACATTTATCTCAAATTGTTATGGTAATTGTTATGGTTCACCTTTGGGCACTCGAATAAAAAGGGAATTTTGCCTGTGGGTCAACTTCCCCTCTATCACACAAGAGTGAAGTAAACTCAGCCAAACCCCTGGATTTCCACTGTATTTGAAACACATGTCAGTCAAGGGTGTTTGAAGTCAAAACATGAATTCATACCCAAGTTTTACAATTGGCCCACGCTTTCACACGACTACTAATGGCCTTGACAATTCTAGCACCCAGAATTTGAGGAACGTCTGTAGCTCAGCCCTAGGACCTGTCAGGTTATGAGAAATCTTAACTCTTGAACTCACTATATACCATGTGAAGTGTTCAGCGCCTCCCAGATTTGGCTGCTTAACAAGCAGCTTCCTAAAACTACAAATGTAGACTTCCAAATGAAAAAAGTAAGCATCTAATGGCAAGAAAAGCAATGATCTTCTTGCACATTTTAGGCTTCATTTTTGGGGGGCCTTTTAAAAAAAAAAAAAAGTCCTAAACAAAATAAGTAAAATAGAATCCCTCTCCTTGCCACTTTTTTCTTTCTTTTTTTTTTTTTAATGGAAAAACTAATTTTCATGTTTCATAATCAAGAACAGACCTACAGATTGGTTTTTTTCCATTTTATCCCCATTTTCAAGCACAAATACAGCACAACTTGATTAAATAATCCTCCACTAAACACCATTTTTTTTGCCAACTTTGTCAGGAGATTATAATCCTCAGCAAAAATAATCAAGATTCCATATATCGTCCATTATAAATCTTGCTTTCAGTCACTTCCTGCCTTCCTCCACCAAAATGCCTACATGGAAATTTGCCTGGTTTATTCTTGAAGATTAAGGAGAATCATCCTGCAAAGACTATTTCCAGCAAACTATTTTTGAATTGCAGATCAATAAAATAGCTCCAATAAATTTTTTTTTTTACCTATAACCAAGCATGTATGTCCATCTATCTATCCCTAACATTTATATGGTCCTCATGACTGATAAAATTATTTATTTCATGACCCAACACTTATCATAATTAGTTTTATGAAATTAGGACAGCAATATTAATTGTATTTTCTAGGTGGAGAAAGGGCACAAAGAAAATGAATGAGGCCTAATTTCACACAAGTCTATCAACTTGCCATTGCACCTTCACAAGCAGCTTATTACTTTCTCTAAATGGTCAATATATTTGTTTTAAAAACCTGTGTACAGCATATGTTTTAAAAAGATAAGCAGTGAAAGGCATAACTTCTTGAGTACCTCATTTCAGCAGATAAAAATCAATATTGCCACTTTCAAATACTCAGAAATTATGAGTTTCAAAATATACAAAAGTAATCTGTTTCCTTCTAGTGGCTTTTTGCTATTAACATTTTTATGGATAAAATTTCAATTTTTTTTCTCTGCAAAACACAATTAAAAGTTTATTTAAGAGAAAAGTCCAGGTAGGATGATAAAATTCCAGACGCTAAAGATGTAACAAAAGAACAGAAATTGTCATGAGATTTGGGGTGTAGGGTGGGAAGACAATGCAAAAACCCCACAATAGGTATCCACATGATTAATACAGGGATTTCCATTTAGGTTTCTCAGATATCCACATGTCCGGGACCACAAATGACTACCCCAGTCCCTTATTTCTCCTTTCAATTCCCTTATGTTGGCTCTTTATTCTTTAGAAGGCAAACTTCCTTGCCCTTTTAATACCCTTCTTTGCTTAATTTTATCCTTCCATTGCATTTTTCTGGATTTTACAGTCTTTATTTCTCCCGTGTCATTTTTGGCTATTTTCAAAGTACCTGATGTTCCCTTGCCCTTTTCTCCAAACATCTACTTTATTGGGATTAGGTGAAATGCAACGCATATTATCCAAAACAGGGTGCATGGATGTACAAAAGTTAAACACAGAGCATTGTGCTGTTTCTTGAATTTCCAGACCTGCTCTTTAAAAGATATTCTTATCTAAAATCTGTCTTGCTATCAAAACTTAGAAGTGTAACTGTATGTACATCAGAAAAGGCATATACTTTAGTTAGGCTTATACAAAGTATAGTATAAAATTAACTCAAAATACATCACGTCCCAAATAGTGAAGATACAAATTTTCATAATTCAGCTAAAGTTGAAATTATTTTTTTGATATATATGCTAAATTATCTGCTTTCATATTATCACCCAGCTCTGCATTTTTAACAGGTCTATACCCATAGAAAAATATAGCAGGACAGTAGGCAGAAGAATCATTGCTACTTCACACAATTCACTTCACCTCCTATTTAACAAATAGTGTCCCAATTCTTAGATTGGCTTCCTGCAATTCTAGGGGAATGCCCATGTGGTTTTCACTGCATGATATAGCAGGCATAGGGTTCTGCTAATATCCACACAAAACTATTTGATCTGCACAAACGGTTTCTGCAGCCGTCAAGCACTTGACAGAGGTATAAGAGAAAGCAGTTTAAACAATTAAGCACAGTCTATCTGCAGCTGACCTCTTACGGTCATATACCTGCAAAAACTTCACCTAAATCACAATGGGACTCTGAAAGTGGAGCAGTCCACCAACATGTAGCAACATATAGTAGCTAAATGTTGAGATAAGAGAAAAAAATCATCAAAAAGAAAACCACATATCTTCTCAAGGGAATCCGTCAGGGCTCAGTGACAACACATAATGTTTCTTAATAATATGAAGCTCAGTATCACTAAAGGGAAAATGTTATAAAACAGGAATATAGTAATTCAGGATTATCTGCTTAAAAAATACACTTCCCCCATGTATTTCATTTAAGCACCCTGATGATAATGGAGGATAGTATTTTCCTTTATTGCTTTTAAGCCTTGTCTCCATTTGAACATCACTTCAATAAATCAAACACCTCAGTAATTCTGTTCCTATTTTAGAAAAAAAAAAAAAGTGTATAAACACAGAGGACCAATCCACCAGTTTATAACAGGGCCAGATTTGAACAGAAAAGTCTGTTAAACAACTGTGATGTTTAATTTTTATCCTAGAGAAATGTTAGCTTTCCATAAAAAGGGTGACTACTGAAACATGTTTTAAAGAACATTTTACTGAGGATTTTGTATTTCAAGATTTCAGATAATTACTTATGTGCATTTAACAATAATAAAATAATTTTTAAAAACTGATGAACTCAATTTGAATCAATTTAACATTTATTTTGAATGCTTCATTGAGACGAATTTGTTCCTACAAACTATTTTACTCTTCACATAAATTCTGCTTTAAGGAAGATTTTCATTCCTAAATTCTATCTCATATCTAATTTATTATTATTTATATCGGTGATATGTTTGTAGATGCCTGTTGCAGGAAGGATGTCATTCAATTTAAGTGGTGCTCCACACATCAAGAGGCAACCAATGCCCCAAAGTGCTTACCATCCACTTTGAAGCAATAATCAATGAGCATGGTGAAAAAAAGACAAGGGACAAGGTAGCTACATTAGAAACAAGTCATCTTCCAGCTCCACGAGACAATGAAAAATTATATAAAGGTCCTTGTCCCTGGAAACACTATTCCATGTCCACAATATTTGTAGTAATTACAGTGCCTAACCAAAAGTAGTTCCCCTCTCACAAAAAAAAAAGCTGATGCAGAAGAGTTAGAAGTCTGTGCCACTGGCTTTGAACTAACAGAACTGTCCTGCTGCTCAACAATAAAGGTACGTGGGTTTGTATGTCGTTGTCCCACATTCAGCCCGATACTGAAATTACATTAGATGGCTTCACACTACAGGGATGTTACAGCATACAGGTATTGACAAGGAAAACAGAGGATAAAGAGATGGTGGTTAATTGATTAACATATATTAGTTAATAAAAAGGTACAGCTGTATACAAAGCATAGAAAAGCAGTGGAGGGTAGCTAAAAGAATAAAGATCTACTGGATAGATAAGACTGGTACTATGCCTAAGGCACAGGCAGGGGTTGATAAAACAAAACAAAAGATCATGTATGGGGGACAGTTGTTGGGGGGCAGTTGTGAAGAGTCTTGGAAGGTTGAAAGCTTGAATGCAATGTGCCAAACCAGGAAAAAACAGTGGAAAAGGTTGAAGAGTGAAGCCAGCAAAAGAAAAAGCAGC
This sequence comes from Podargus strigoides, assembly GCA_028020825.1. Classification (NCBI taxonomy): domain Eukaryota; kingdom Metazoa; phylum Chordata; class Aves; order Caprimulgiformes; family Podargidae; genus Podargus; species Podargus strigoides. The sequence continues at coordinate 121,391,997 of CM051663.1, read as the reverse complement.
CAAGATTTTACTAGCAGCTGGCTCACTTAAATGAGTGTTTTTGTATGCAACAACATGTATCTGAGAATATTTTCAAAATTTATTCTGTTGATATTTTTCTCTAGGACAAAATTTAAAAGTAAAATCTTTGCAAGGAGTTAAATTTACTTTTAAGGGATAAAATACAAAATTTCACTCCCCAAACCCTCCTGATCTCCATATACACATATCTATGTTGATATAACTACCTACATGCCAAAAACTTCACACCTTCACTTGAATCGGATATTATTACCTGGATAGGCTATGAATTAGCATACTGGGACATAAAACATCGGTTAAGACAACTAAAAGCTAGTATCCTTCTCACACATTAAGTTGCCTTGCACTTATGACCTGTCTCAACGATGAAATGCAGTATTTCATAGAATAGCCTTGGTTGGAAAACACTTCTAAGGTCATCAAGTCCAACCATCAACCTAGCATGGCCAATTCCCCACTAAACCATGTCCCTCAGCACCTCATTTACACGTCTTTTAAATACCTCCAGGGATGGGGAGTCCACCACTGCCCTGGGCAGCCTGTTCCAGTGCCTGATAACCCTCCCAGTGAAGAAATTTTTCCTAATATCCAATCTAAACCTTCCCTGGTGCAACTCATCCTATCACTGTTATCTGGGAGAAGAGACCAACCCCCACCTCACTACAACCTCCTGTCAGGTAGTTGTAGAGACAAATGAGGCCTCCCCTCAGCCTCCTCTTCTCCAGACTGAACAACCCCAGTTTCCTCAGCTGCTCCTCAACAGACTTGTGCTCCAGACCCTCCACCAGCTTTGTTGCCCTTCCTGCTCCAAAATGTAAACATGTTCCAACGACTCAGCTGAACTACTAAATCTAAAAATTATTCAGCTTTTAAAGAGCAGTACCCTCACAGTATTGGGAAAAGTATTTTTCTGTTCAGTGGTTTTAATTTTTTGTAATCTTAAAATTCTTAGGAGAAATATAGAGAAATATATACATATTTCTATATATAGAAATGGTCTCTCCCACTCAGGGTTGAATATTTACATTTAAGCAAATAATATGATACAAATAAAAAAGAACCATATGTGAAAACTGGCAGAAATAAAGTTCATTTCTGCTTTTAAAACATATCAGATGAAACATACCTGTATACGTTGCGGTAAAGAGAGGCCTGAATCTGCAGGGACAATCTGTATTCGTTGTGGTGTCCCATCCATTTGTGTTTGTGTAACAGCTTCCTGGGAATGGGTAATCTAGAAAGAAGAAACATGTAAAGGACTGACAACAGATATACTACCTTAAGGATAGAAACATTACCTTAATGGATGAAACCTTAAGGTTTCACCAGCTTCTGATGCATCTGCACCAGGGTATGGAAAGTTTGACGCTGCATAAAGAATGTAAATGCTTGTAATCTAACTTAGTAGCTTAATTTTGCTACTTAGAAGTTCATTTCACTGTCTTAAACCCATTTTGAAGTACCTTCCAATTTGAAATTTAGAAACACATCAAGTAAAACACTTCATTGTTGACAAGTCCATGTAAGTCACTCAGACTGAATATTTATTACTGTTGATGTTCATGACACACATACTAAACACAACACCTTTCATCATAGATGTGCTACATTTACACTAAAATACTTTTACCTTAGTGGCTTAAAGTGACAAAAGAATTTTTGGTGTGGAAACACAGCAGTTGGCCTTTTCTGTTTTTCTGCAAAACCAGAACAACTAAATTCTACACTGGGGAACTATCAAGAAAGTTACAGAAAATTAATGAAATGCATGAAGTTGGCAAGCAGTTTATCTTAAAACAAATTTAAATCTGTGTGAATGATCTCAGACACAATTTCTGGAAGTGTTTTAACAATTACCAATATTTCAAAAATCCTTCACATGCTATAGCCAAAGGTATATTGGGGGAGTGTATTATTCATTACATTATTTGTCAACAAAAATTAAGAAGTACAGCTACTTGCAGAGGCTTGATCAGAAAGGCCGGACTGTTTGTAGTACACAGGAAGTTTGTCTTCACAGAGTTAACAGATATCTTCAAACTAACATTTTTGTCTTAAGTTCCCAATTAACTCCTCAAACTTTTTGCAGTTCAAAAACTCTGAAAATTCTGCAATTCTCTGTTAATAACAATTCCCAATATTTACACTGTCATAAAAGCACTCCTCTTCAACTGTCATGTGTCCCCTCCCCCACAAAGAATTAATATAGAAAATACGCATCTATATCGCAGTAAATGTACTGTTCCGTAACAGGTTGAGAGTTTTTTTGTTCCTCCTGGATCAGCTTCCTCATTTTGCAACCACACCACCACATAAAATGTTACTACCAGCAGAAAAAAGGAGGCAAATACACCCAGCTGGAGGTGCATCTGAGATGGGGAAGAAGCAGTGGGCAAGACTTCTCCTTACAGGAGAAATACAGGCTCTCACCAGCCTAAAAGCTGATTTTGAAATTTTACCCCAAAACGCATTACTTTTGGTACCAGTCTCAACTTGCTCCTGTCCTTTCAGCTCGGTAGGTGAAACTGGTTGGTTAGTCACTTGGTGATCTGGAATAGGACACTGATGCAGCCCAGCAAACACAGAGACAAACAAAGGCTATTCTTAGCACAGATCAAACCTTCAATCCAGATCTCCAGAGTGCTCAGAAGCAGACGCATCAGAGCAAATGAGAGAGTGGGATTAAGCTGCTGGGGGGGATTTCTTAAACTGCCAGCAGCATCAAAAGAAATGCTTGACAAACTACTTGCCCAAGCCATTTTCGAACACTGCTTTCTAAAAATACCAGTTTTTTTAATGAGTATGAGTACTTTCCGTATTCAAACAATCCATCCACTTCTTTGCTTAAGAACAAAGAACAGCTCATTATACAGCAACATTTAGAGTTTCAAAGAGACACTTCCAAGCACTAAAGTGCTGCATCAGCCTTTCAAATTACATGTACACATCAAGATTTACAGGCAATCGGAGTTTCATGTGAATTTATCTTTGCTTTACAAAATAAGATACATTTTTCAGGACTTTTACACTTGCTCCCTCAAAATGTCACGATCTACATGTTGTGCAATGTAAAACTGCTCTTCAACCCCACAAAATGTCACCTTGATAGTTTTACTTCTATACAGAACACAGGGAGGTTTATTGCAGTTAAAAAAATACTGATAAGAATAACCACAGTATTTGTTAAAAAGTGTATTTTGTATGTGTGACAGACACTGTTTTGACAAAGCCATAGCTCTCCTCTGTCACTGTTACCTGACAGGACTGTGGAAACAAACAACCATAAACAACCAACCACAGATTAAAGAAGGGAGATTGCTGCTGGCTCTTGACAGACAACTTCCCTACATGAATCAAGGAATGTCACCTTGATGGAGAAGTATGAATTATCTCACACTCAGCAAAAGATGATTAGCAGTTGGCAGAATTTGAGAAAAGATAAACATTGTGCAATGCTCCATATAGGCAAGGCTATAAATTCTTCTTTTTAATGAGTTTTGCTTTTATGTAAAAAAGCCTTAAATTAATAAACATGTTTGTGAACATCATCATAGAATTGTTTGTGCTAATTTTGTGTTTTAAAATGCTTCATAAACAAGATTATAAAGAAATCAAAACCTATGTCACAACACTCCAGACCATTAATTCAGTGACACATAGTTGCACATTCCATTCTCCTCAGAATGAGAACACCTGTCTTTTTCCTTTCATGTTCCACTCATGGAAATTTTTCTTGTAAATTCAATTTAAACTATTTCAGCATTCAAGAGAATTACAAATGCTGGCAAAAATACTGCTTAAACTATGGTTTTCAATGCTTACATTGAATAGGAACACCACCAAGCAATTACAGCTGGTAGTTCACAGGTAGGTAGGAATGCAAGATGGTTGGACTTGATGATCTTCGAGGTCTGTTCCAACCAAGGCTATTCTATGATATTACATGAAGGCCCCTGTAAGACCACTTTCCTTGCTGATTCCACCTTTCAAGCAGTGCACTCATGCACGGCATGCACCTTTGACAGTAATTTTGGCTTAGAGAGTCCCACCTTGCGCTGCCCTGGGTGATGCTTTTCAGTCCTTCTAACCATGTGCCAGGTTGGGCTGCACCTTGTAGCAGATAAGGAAACTGAACCCAGCACTGGGAGGGAGAAGATCTTCCTCCACCATCCCGTAATTTTTTTTTCCCCAGTTTTGCCCACCGCACAATGACACAGAATGCTTACATGAGCAAGACTTCCATAGCATGAGAATACGTGGCTACATGAGGACTGGGGAATGCCTAAGTCACGCTCCTGCCAAATAAGATGTGACAGTCTCGGGCAGAGTAAAACCTTGCTAAAGGACAAATCCTAACCTACACTGCTGACAATGATATTCATGAAAACTGTAAGGCTGCAGTTTCACCATGAACAGAAGTGGCTAATAGCTCTCTGCAGTGTTGTACCTCCACTCCCTCCAACTTCTCTTTGCCTTCCCTCCTTTGGCTACCAGTGACCTCCTTTATGCTGGCTTTAGTACTCATTACAGCCTTCTCAGAGCCTACTCAATGCACTAACCCAGCAGAAAACCTTCCACCTGTTTTGGCTAGGTTAGCTTGCTTCTAGTGTGGAAATTAAATAAGGTAAGAAACAGAAAAAGGACCTACCCTCTCCCATTGCACTGAGATACTAAGTCAGCTCAGCATCTCATAGAATCACATTATGAGACTGAGAAACCTTCACAGAGGCTAAACACCATCCTCACACCATCCTCTTTTCTGAGTGGAATGTACACTACAGCTAGCTTTGACTAGCATGTACTTTCAAAAAAATAAAAAGAAAAAATCAAACAGGAAATATAGCCCTATTTAGACCTCCACAAGGAATTACCAAAAGAAAACTACACTAGACACCATTCTCACCTATAAAGAGGACAAGTGACAGAAAGAAAACACCATACATCACATAAATCACTTCTGTCCTTAGTAACACTCAGATGCTACAACAATAAAAGCTACAAGAATTTACACAAAATAGAATTAACCATCCCACCTCACCAAACTTTCTATTTGAAATCAAGACTGAGAGGAACTAAAGTTACTTGAAAAGTACATCTATGTCTAAACAAGAAACCAAGATGGGTATTTCAAGCTAAAAACCACCATTTAAGATAAATAAGATGGTGCTTCTACCTAATTTAAATTCGTGCTAATTTTAAATAGAATATACTACGATGAAACCTTCAAGGTAAGTATGTATGCTCTTATCCACGCTCCCAAACTATCTGTGCATCTCTGGGAGTCCTGTGGCTGCAGTACATGGATTCTGCACACCAGTTACAGAAAACGAAAACCAGAAGTTAGCAGAAACAAAGAATTAAGTCTTCCTTTTGACGTATACCAAACACCAACACATATTTTATAGTGAAGAGCACGGCAAACCTTTACTTGCGAAAACAAAAATGACAACTGAAGCAATTGTTTAATTGGAAAGTAAAAGCTATGTACTGACAATTCTCTTCATTGTAAATTTTGTAACTGTAATTAAGCAAAGCAATTCTATAACCAGAGGGCTCTCTGAAGACCACTACAGGCCCAAAAAGCAGAGCTGAAAAGCTAGTCACTTACTGGAAACACTGCTAGATTTTCCTTAGCTTCACTTCTGTGGGGCAAACTTTGGCAAAGACTTTGCAGCATAACTTTAAAACAGACATAGTGAGTTCTCCTACTCTTCCATGGGAGAGTCTCCGGAACCTTTAGATGTACTAAAAATTATTTTCTCTTGTGATTTTGGTTTTTATATATCAGTCTGTGCATTTTATTATTCACTTTCTCTTAAATAGGACTCAAAACGTATGTACCTCTCCCATTTGCTGTTCAATAATTTGATGGGCCAGTTCCTCTACGCTTGTCATGATCTTTAATCACCAGAATTTCCTGTCAAAGAAAGGAAAGAAGACGCTTAGCATCTGTAGCCTTGATAGTAAAAATATTCTGGGGCAAGCATAGTTCACATAAGTATGTTCATAGCTGTCTAAAAGCAACATCTGTGCAGAATTTGAAGTTTGATAATAATGAAGTAAGAATTTATTTTCTATTTGTAAACTTCCCTATCTTTTAACTCAAATAACTCACATAGAGACATCCTATTTTGACCCTTCTTCTTTCCCGAAGAACAACAATATAATAAACGCCCTTTGAGAAAAGAAGTGTATTACTGTCCACGACATCAGCAGGGACATAATTAACATCTTAAAAACTGGAACGGAGTCAATTTTGTGGATGCAAATCAAGGGCGGAAAAAACCCTAACTTCTTCTGAACTCATACTGATTTTTAACAAGAATGCTTGAAGGTCAATTTTGTAATTAATACGAAGCAGTACTTGGGAGGCAGAAAATACACGTTTAAGAAAAGCTGCTGTTTTCCCATTGATAATGTAGTTACAGCGTTAGAAGTCCAAATCTTCATAGAGAGAATTTTGTAGGATTTAACAGACACTACTACATTAATACAGTATGAACTATTCAGATACATGCCTTGTTTGTTTGGGTATCAATTTACAAAAATTCACTAGGCAGTACTTAAAAGGAACATACACAAATTATGAAGCACCATAAACAATTTTCCTGACAAAAGCTGTATTAAAACCACTGTAGTATCTACTACTTCTACGAACCAAGACAGTACTCTTAGACTAAAGGACATGTCTATATACTAAATTTGCTTTGTTTCAACTACACAAGGTTCTCAGGTTATACAGCCTTCTCATTGCAGGCAAAGTTATAAAGATGATTAATAGCAGCACAAGTTTTCCCATATGAACATATGAATAAATGATGTCAGTATGAATAGCTTTCTGTATAGTATAAAAGATTTATTTATTTCACAAACAGGAATGGTGCTGTGTAACCATACAAAAAGTCAGAATGCTAATGAAAGTGGTTACATATGTAACAAAGCTGTATATATAGCTAGTTGGTTTTCACTCTAACTTTGCTAGAACTCCTAGGAACTATCCTACCCCAGTGACCACTGAAGTTTCCCAGTCAACTCTGCAAATACAAATGTAACTCATTCTGCTCTCATAATTAGGAAGAGAGATCTCTCTTGACTAGGGCCAGAACTGCACGACTTGGAAGTGTGCGTAGTGGTATACTAAACCCTGATCCATGTAGGGAAGGGAAGACTATTTGGGCACTGTAGACCATTCTTTGTCACCCACCAGCAGGCTGCATTGTTAGTTAAATTAAGACAAAAGATGAGATGCATACACATAAAACATATGACACTGAAGCTTATGTTGAAAAGCATTATCTCCTTGGAAGATCTAATAAATGTCAGCACCCTTGCAGGAGCACTCTATTAACCTACTTATGCATGCAGTGAGCTGCAGCACAACCACTATTCAAAGAGCACTTTCAAGTTAGCCAACATATTCTATCAGATGCTTTCTTCTTTTAAATAAAATGCTTACTGGCAACAAAATATTGCATTATTTACACATGCAGTGCCAGAAATTACTACTGTGTCATTTAAAAAAAAAAAAAAAAAAAAAAAAAAAAAAAAAAAAAAAGAAGCTAAAAAGAAAACCTTAACATCTTAAAAGCAAATTAGAGAACGATTTAGTAAGACACTTTTGGGTAAGAGAGATGTACTTTTTGCAAAGAGTTATTACAGAAGTACACCTTACTGCTTCATGACAATTTGATGTACCAGAAATATTGTGCATATGATAATACTCTGCAGAAAACTAAGAGTAAACTGAGTAAAATGCTGAAATTCTATTCTGACCTCAGAGCTGATCATGCTTTGAGTGGGCTTTTGGACTAGAGACCTCCTGACATCTCTTCCCACCTGCAATATTGTGCAACTCAATATAACTACCTATTGAATGTTCCTATTTTCTTAGCTATGGGAACATTAAGAGTTGCTTGCAATTACAAAAAATCCCCAGTATTTTGAAAGCAGTTTGATTTGCAAAATCTTTTGACTGCCTCCATATAGGTCTATGTGGAGATATTTTCAAGGATACAATAAATGATGATCTAAAGTTTTACTTCACTGTCTACTTTAAAGAGCTATGCACCAGAAAGCTTATTTTGAGCAGCTTAAACCCATTTTATGGAGAATACATGTTCCCCTATCTCTGCCTTTTGAGAGATCAGTAACATCTTCCATTCTGCAATCACTGTCTCTAACATTTTTTGTATTATTTTCCTGAAAGAAACTAGATTAAATCAATATCATTTTTCCATCAAAAAAGCAAGGTCTATAATCCTTCCCATAGCAAAGTATGATTATTACTGTCTCAATATTAGTTATATTTACCAACACAGCCTGTAATTAAATTTATTTTATACTTTTCTAAAACTCCTAGAGTTTCAGCCTGCAGAATTAGCATGTTCCAACAAGAATACTGAATACTAATTACTACTGCTATAGCTGTCTTGCACCAACTCAGCAGCACATGCAAATGAACAATACAGTACAGTGAAAAGAAAAGCTTAATTTATTGTTCATCTAGTGAAAGCTAGCAGTCAAATACTGAACTTGCATAGGAGGCAAAATCTGGAAAATAACTTTTACAGAAATTCACTCAGATATGAAGAATAAAAAAAATTCTAACCTATCATACCTCAGGCACTGCAAAACTACAAATAAAGATTCCCTTTAATGTTCTCTGTCATACAGTTACTTTAAATGAACATATCAACACATTTATATTTTTGTCACAAACTCAGTAAATGAAAGATGTTCTCCATGTCTTCACAAGTACTTTGTCTACAGTCTTAAAAAGGGAGAAAGTTATTTTCTTTTTAATGCTGCAGACTCATTACTACCTTATTCAAAACAATTCTGTCACCAAAAGGGCCAGCCCTAATCTGTCTCTTGGCCTGAGTTTCCAGCCTCTCTCCCTGCTGCCAGCACTGGTACATCTGTGACTTCACAGCCAGCAGCACAGTTTTATTTTTATGTCAGTTCTCAGCCCAAGGAATGACCTGCAGTTGCTCTATTACCATGCAAATGCTACTGCTTGTACCAGTGGTGGAGGGGAACTGTAGATCACGCCGTTCCACAGCAGCAGAAATTTACATCATCTTAAGACATCTGAAGTCTCCCACACTTTCCCACAGCTCTATAAATTGTTGTGAGATGAGCCTTGGAGCTTAGACACACTTAAGTTGGGATCTTACAGACGAACCTGGTGAAGAAACAAGAAACAGACAATGAAAAAAAGCAACATACAGCCACAAGACAAAACAAGTAACGCTTATGATGGCGAAGAGACTTCTGGTCCATAAGCTAAAGTACTCTACAATTAAAAGACTGACAGGGATCTATCTTTGTGCCACACCCCGTATTTCTAGGAAGGGTATTATTTTCTAATTGTGCAAATCCTAATAGTCAAAGCTACTTTTAAAAACTGAAACAGTTAAACAAGAATCTGATGTAGAGTAGTTAAGCAAGAATCCCTGGAGCTATCAACTGTTAATAGAGATGGTGGATAGGGTGATAATTGCCCTGGGGTGTGTGTATCAGCACATTGCGGACTTTTGGGAGGAGCCCATCTTGGGAGCGGGATGACCCGGTGCCATCGGGGTGGGGAGCTGCTGGGGGCATCAGAACTGGGAACGGAAGTGTTGTACAGGGAGTGTTTTACCTATTATGGGAATTTACTCTAAAAATGCGTCGGATAGACTGTGGGCCTGGAGTGTCCAGCCAACGGAGAGGCAGGACGGAGAAGCACACGTCAGGAAAATATTATATAACGGTTTGCATTCTATTAATTTTGGCGTGCACATTTTGGAGGAGCGATCTCCCTGTGCGCCCAGCGCTGTAACAAAGAATACCTGCTTAATAGTCACCCCGACTATTGAGTTCTGACTTCCGTTTTCACCGCATCAAAACAATGCAAGGAAAGCAGTGCAGGTATAATCACAACCTCAAAGATGGACTCAGTCTAAATACCCTCCCCCCCCCCCCAAAAAAAAGAAAACCCAAAGGGCAGTGGTAAGCAAATCCTTTGACAAACTGTTTAGAATCAAACTGCTTTAAAGGTGATGATTGTTAAATAAAAACCTAATGAAATTACAATGGACTTTGAGAGCCTGACCAGATTACTGCTCCCTAAAAAAGCCATGCTCTTATCCTTCTCCAATCACAAGAATTTTACTGGTCAAAAAGCTTTTACTTGAAATGTGATTCTCAGACCAAGAAAAATCTCTGTTCACAAGAGTTTTCAGACTCAGCTATTCCTGAACTTGAAGAATGTCACCCCTCCGTTCAAAGTACCTTCAAGGAGGATTTTCTTAACAACTATAATCTTCAGAGAACGACTTGTAAATGGCACAGCTCTCAGAAAAAAAACAAACAAACCCAAACCAACCAGACACACGCCAAAACCCCCACAAACAAATGCTCAAAAAAGCATAACAAACACTCAAGGGTCCACCATTGAGGGTCTCAACCACCACAGGACAGCTTTTAAGAATGCTGGTTTTAACATTAATGCTTCGTTGTACACCTGACAGTGCATCTCAGAAAAAAAAAAAGAAATAATTCTCTTTTACCTACAAGTAGCTAACCAAAAAAAAAATTGAAAAAATAAGAAGGCAATTCATCTAGGAATTGCATAAATTCTTGATTGTGGTCATGAATTCACCACCAGTGACCTTGAAGTATGTATCCCATGCATCCCAATCCTATTGAGACACAGAAACCTCAAACCATAACAAAAGCTTTTCAATTGCTCATCCAATCATTCTGCTAAAAAGATCATCCCACAGCCCAGAGGCACACTTCTGCAGTGTTGTCTCAGTAGGAAACAAAAAGACCAACCTTCAGAATCTAGAGGTGTGTGCTTTAAGAATTTACTTTTCACTAGCTAGTTAGTTCTCCTAAACCAGACTGAACTGCCCTCACAGCTAAGATTTATTAGTAGAACAAGTTAGCTTAAAAACTGGAAGTGATTTAAACTAACATGCTTTCCCTTGCAGTAAAGCAGTGAAAGAATATGCATGTATTTAACTATCATGCTCCAATCACAGGGAAACTAACTCTCAAAGAGGCATAAACCATTAAAAGTGAACTGGGCAGGGGAGCGAGGAGCTGAGGCGCTAACAACTGATTGTTGCAGAGATCAGCTCCTGGGGGCAGTTAGCACTGCAAGAACAATGGTCTCCACCAGGCAGAGGAAGACCAAACTGGATGTGGGAACCCAGACAGAGCTCCCAGGAAAGGATGCAGTTGTGCAGGCAGCAGGGAATGCCACAGCATCCCCCTGGGAACAGGGGCTGTGTGTGCTGTGATCTGGTGAATGATCTGCTCAGCCTGGTGATGGAGCTAAAGGAGGAGGTGGAAAGGCTGAGGACAATAAGGGAGTGTGAGAGGGAGACAGACTGGTGGAGTCAGGCCCTACCATCCTTGAGGACAGAGCAGTGGGCAGAGGCTCCCCTAGAGAGAGAGGATCCCCTCCTCCCTTGCCATGGGGTACAGGAAGAGGACCTAAGAGACGAGGGGGAATAGAAAGAGGTCCCTGCCCAGAGAGGCAGGTGAAACCCCCCTCGGCCTCCGTCCCCTTCCCAGCTACCCTTGAAGAACAGGTATGGGGCTCTCGAAATGGAGGGGCAAATAGAGGGGCAAACAGACCAAAATGGAGACGAGGGTCCATCAGAGGAGTCACCCAAGGTAAGTCGGTCTCCCCCACGAGTTAGGACCAGCTCTAACAAAGGGAAAAGAAGGGTAATTGTAGTTGGTGACTCCCTTCTGAGAGGAACAGAAGCCCCCATATGCCGGCCGGATCTGCTCCACAGGGAAGTCTGCTGCCTCCCTGGGGCCAGGGTCAGGGATATCACTAAGAAACTCCCTAGTCTCGTCCGGCCTACGGACTACTACCCACTATTAGTTATCCAAGTCGGTAGTGATGAGGTTTCTGAGAGGAACCTGAAGACAATTAAAAAAGACTTCAGGGCCATGGGGAGATCACTTGAGGGATCGGGAGCCCAGGTGGTGTTCTCCTCAATTCCTTTGGTGGAAAAGAGGAATACTGATAGAGGGAGGCAGACCCACCTGATAAACAAGTGGCTGAGACTGGTGCCACAGACACAATTTTGGGTTTTTCTCACATGGGGAGCTTTATACTACGTGGGGTCTGCGAGTGGCAGATGGAGCTAATCTGTCTCAGAGGGGAAAAAGAATCCTAGCAAATGAGCTGGCTGGCCTCACTGAAAGGGCTTTAAACTAGCTTTGAAGGGGGAAGGGGATAAAACTGGGCCAGCTAGAGTTGAACCCAAAGGTGGCAGACCACAGCTGGTAAGGAAGTCGTGAGCCTGGCTCAAGTGCTTCTGCACTAATGCACGCAGCATGGGCAACAAACAGGAGGAGCTGGAAGCCATTGTTCAGCACGACAATTATGATGTAGTTGCCATCATGGAAACATGGTCGGATGACTCTCATGAGTGGAGTGCTGCAATGGATGGCTACAAGCTGTACAGGAGGAATAGGCAAGGCAGAAAGGGTGGTGGGGTGGCACTCTATATTAGGGAGTGTTTTGACTGTATGGAGATCGATAAGCGTGATGAGCCAGTCGAATGTTTATGGATAAAGTGGAGGAAGGTGAACGAAGCAGATATCCTGCTGGGAGTCTATTACAGGCCACCTGACCAAGACGAAGAGGTTGATGAACTGTTCCTTAGGCAACTGGCTGAAGCTGCAAAGTCGCAGGCCCTTGTTCTTGTGGGGGACTTCAACTTACCAGGCATCTGCTGGAAATATAACACAGCAGAGAGAGAACAATCCAAGAAGTTCCTAGAGTGCGTGGAAGATAACTTCTTGACTCAGCTGATAAGTGAGCCCACCAGAGAAGGTGCCTTGTTAGACCTGTTATCCACAAACAGGGAAGGACTGGTAGGCGATGTGGTGGTCGGAGGCCGTCTTGGGCTGAGCGATCATGAAGTGATACAGTTCTCAATCCTTAGCCCAGTTAGGAGGGGGGGCAGCAAAACTCTCACCATGGACTTCCAAAGGGCAGACTTCAACCTGTTTAAAACACTGGTTGAGAAAGTCCCTTGGGGAACAGTCCTAGAGGGCAAAGGGGTTCAGGAAGGATGGACTCTTTTAAAGGAAAAACTGTTAGAGATGCAGGAGCAGGCTGTCCCCAGGTGTCGTAAGACAAACTGGTGGGGAAAGCGACTGGCATGGTTGAACAGGGAGCTCCTGATGGGACTTAAGAGAAAGAAGAGAGTCTACCACCTTTGGAAGAAGGGGCAGGCTACTTGGGAAGAGTATAAGGATTTAGTTAGGCTGTGTAGGAAGAATATTAGGGAGGCAAAAGCTCAGCTAGAATTCAGCCTTGCCACTGCTGCAAGAGATAATAAGAAGAGTTTTTATAAATATATTAACAATAAAAAAAGATGCAGAGAGAATCTCCATCCCTTATTGGATGTGAAAGGGAACACTGTTACCAAGGATGAAGAAAGGGCTGAGGTACTTAATGTCTTCTTTGCTTCGGTCTTTAACGGCCAGACCAGTTCTCCTCATGGTATTCAATTCCCTGAGCTGGAAGATTGGGATGGAGATCAGAATAAACCCCTCGTAATCCAGGAAATAGTAGTAAAGGACCTGCTGAGTCAATTAGACACCCATAAGTCTATGGGACCTGATGAGATCCACCCGAGAGTGCTGAGGGAGCTGGCGGAGGAACTTGCCGAGCTGCTCTCCATCATCTATCAGCAGTCCTGGTTATCGGGTGACGTCCCAGACGACTGGAAACTTGCCAACATGACGCCCATCTACAAGAAGGGCAGGAAGGAGGATCCGGGGGACTACAGGCCTGTCAGCCTGACCTCGGTGCCAGGGAAGGTTATGGAACGGTTCGTCTTGGGGGAGATCACGCGGCAAGTGCAGGACAACGGGGGGGGATCAGGTCTACCCAACATGGGTTCACGAAGGGCAAATCCTGTTTAACCAATCTGATCTCCTTCTATGATCAGGTGACCCGCCTAGTGGATGAGGGAAAAGTGGTGGATGTTGTCTTCCTGGATTTCAGTAAGGCATTTGACATGGTTTCCCACAGCATTCTGCTGCAGAAGCTGGTGGCTCATGGTCTAGACAAGTGGACTCTTCACTGGGTTAAAAACTGGCTGGATGGCCGAGCCCAGAGAGTTGTGGTGAATGGAGTTAAATCCAGATGGAGACCGGTCACAAGTGGTGTCCCTCAGGGCTCGGTCTTGGGGCCAGTCTTGTTTAATGTCTTTATTGACGACCTGGATGAGGGGATCAAATGCACCCTCAGTAAATTTGCAGATGACACAAAATTAAGTGGGAGTGTCAATCTGCTTGAGGGTAGGGAGGCTCTGCAGTGGGATTTGGACAGACTGGAGCGATGGGCTGAGGCCAGTTGTATGAGGTTTAACAAGTGTAAGTGCCAGGTCATGCACTTTGGCCACAACAACCCCATGCAGCGCTCCAGGCTTGGGGAAGAGTGGCTGGAAAGCTGCCTGGCGGAAAAGGACCTGGGGGTGTTGGTTGACAGCCAACTGAACACGAGCCAGCAGTGTGCCCAGGTGGCCAAGAAGGCCAACGGCATCCTGGCCTGTATCAGAAAAGGTGTGACCAGCAGGAGTAGGGAGGTGATCGTGCCCCTGTACTCGGCACTCATGAGACCTCACCTTGAGTACTGTGTCCAGTTCTGGGCACCACAGTATAAGAAGGACATTGAGGTGCTGGAGTGAGTCCAGAGAAGGGCAACAAGGCTGGTGAGAGGTCTGGAAAACAGGCCTTATGGAGACCGGCTGAGGGAACTGGGGTTGTTTAGTCTGGAGAAGAGGAGACTGAGAGGAGACCTTATTGCCCTCTACAGCTACCTAAAAGGAGGCTGTAGTGAGGCTGGTGTTGGTCTCTTCTCCCAAATTGCTAATGACAGGACGAGAGGAAATGGCCTCAAGTTGTGTCAGGGGAAGATTAGGTTGGATATTAGGAAGAAGTTCTTTACTGAGAGGGTGGTTAGGCACTGGAACAGGCTGCCCAGGGAGGTGGTGGAGTCACTGTCCCTGGGGGTGTTCAAAAAATGGGTTGATGAGGCACCTGAGGCCATGGTCTAATGGTTAGGAATATGATGGGATAAAGGTTGGACTTGATGACCCTGGAAGTCCCTTCCAACCATAATGATTCTGTGATTCTGTGAATAAACCACGTAACTTTGCTGTGAAGAGCATTATACTGGTGAAAAAACTCACCAACTTCAATGTTTAAATGATAAACTTTCAGGCAGTATTTTAGATCAGAGCTCAACTGCTGAAATGGCTAACTGGAACAGGCATTTCTACCCCATTCCCCATTTTTGCTTTATTATTTCATCTCCTCTTGTGCAGGCATTGGTAAACACTTGATGCCCTGAGGAGTCAGTTCAAGGAACTAAACTGCCAGAAACCTCTTTCATATTTGTAGGGTCAGGGCATTGTTTCAAAGGCAGTTTGAAAAGAATTACAGCTCACCCCTGGGGAGGAGGTCTTGCTGTCCCTGACCAATGTAGTGGTGTTGACCACACACTAGGACAATTTTAAACTAAATCCGTTTAGACTAAAAAGACAGAAAACTAACCTAGCAGAAACGCACCAAATATCTACTAGGCAAGCACACTGAACTAACTTACTTTGCAGTCAGATTCATTCCACTGCAGACAAAAGGGACAACATGTTGTTAGAACTCAAGGGAGGGAGGATGAAAAGGAAGGAGGACAAGGCAAACCTCCCTTTCCATCATTGTTGGTGGGGAGCTGACAATTCAGTTCAAGTGCACCGTGAAACTGTACTCTCTGTGTTTGGCCCATACAGCTGCCTGACACAGCTCACTGTGGAGTCAAACAAGCATCAGTTCCGGTTGTGCATAGCAGCAAGGCTGCCCCTTCAAGCAGTAGCTACCTGTTAGGCTGTGCAGTTCAACACTGGAGACCAGGGGGCAGGACAGGTCAAGGAGAACTGACGATCAACGAATTCTAATCTAACTTTGGGATAGATGTAAAAAGTTTCATAGTTCACCTTCTGCTTACCTAAGCTATCTGTTTTAGACTTCACATCAGGTATGCTTAATCGCTCTTTAGAGATCCCTGCAAAGAATTAAGTAGAAAAAAAATGCTTTAGCTGTTTTTTTTTTCTTTCATTATGTAAACTTACAAAATTTAGCACACTTTTCATGTATTTAAAAACTTATTTTCCCAAGTTACTTCAGCCAACATTCCCAAAAGCTGAATTGATTCACGTGAAATTATACTCTAAACACAGAACTATCTGAAATTGGGAAATATTCCTTAAACACTTCACAACAAACCTTCATTTCCCAATAAAGAAAGAGACTTAAATAACTCTCACCACAGTATGAGTTT
Source organism: Podargus strigoides (assembly GCA_028020825.1). Classification (NCBI taxonomy): domain Eukaryota; kingdom Metazoa; phylum Chordata; class Aves; order Caprimulgiformes; family Podargidae; genus Podargus; species Podargus strigoides. Next base: position 121,375,613 of record CM051663.1, on the reverse strand, counting down.
TGATCTTCAATAACACTTCAAGGTGTACTCATCTAATGTGAATCTTCCCATGACAATTTAGCTAATGACACTGTTGACTGCTTAAGCTCTTACTTCCTTCTACAAATTCTTAAAATCTGCCATTAAGACTGGAAACACTTTGTAAAACTCTACAAAACAAATACATAACCTTCCTTCGATTTCCCTTAAAGGAATGTGTTGCTAACAATGTCAGCACTGACATTTAGACTGTCAACATGATTAGATCACTTCTCCAACTGTCCAGTATATTCTACTTTTCCACTCTCCCATTCCCTCAGACTGTAATGACCCTTTTGTGTATTTTCTCATTAGTGGCAAATTTCTGGGGCCAGAAAAATTCACTTTCATAGATGACACCAAACACGGTAAGGCTTCTCTCATGTTGCTCTAAGTACAGAGTAACACAAATATTAGCATCCATATTTATACTGATTAGGCCTGTTTTACAAGTGTAGTCACTGCATTTGTTTTCAAAGGTGTTTCTTGAGTGCTTGACAGTATTGCTTCCCACATAATTAAATAAAAAATGAAGCTCTTTCAAAACCTTTGAAAAAAACCCTAACTCACAGAGACAGAATTATATATCCATCTCTTCTGTTCAAAACCTCAATAACCCAACCCCAATTATTACAAGAAGCATCTAGAAGCAGGCATTTTGACAAAAGACAGGCATAGGACTTCCTCTGTATTACTTACAAGGCATTTACTGCATCTCTCCAATCCTGAGACCCAAAGGAAATGCAACTAGAATCTCTTTCTGTATGAAAATACTATGTAAATATTGTTAGTCTATGCCTCTAGTAAATGAGCTAGTGAGCCTGCTTGGCAGGAGGAGATGGAATTATTTTTAAATGCACCACTATCACCAGCATTAGCCGAAACTTGTTGGTGTTGAACATGACATCATTGCCAATGGTTTTCTATCACTACTTTAGGTAAGCACTCCATGAGCCACTGTGTCAGTAGAAAAGTTTCATTAGCTTGCTCTAATTCAACCACTCTTCTTTACTTCCTCAGTTTTTATGTACCAGAGTTTTTCCAATGTTTCAGTCAAAATAACTTAGGAAAGACTTACTTTTTAAATTGGTTTTGGCTTTCTTCAACTGAAATGGGTTAAGAAACATTCCCACGAGAACAGCCAGCAGATTTGAGGGTTGGCACTGAAAAGCACTAAGCTCTCCACTAGTACAGTTATACCCAGAAGACTGTTTAACTTACATGCTTCTCCAGGGACAAGTTACACAACTTTAATTGTCCTAGTAAGGAGTCCCTACTAACAGTATTTCAAAATATATCAGTGTAGACTAAGGACTTAAAAGCAGTAGCAGGAAGAATATTTCTTTATGTTTGGACTCTCCATTTGATATAAATGGTAACACCTCCTGTTCTACTACATTGCATTGTCAGTATAGCTGCCCCACTATCAAGTACCTTGATTCTGATTCAACAACCTTTAAATGAGTAAGAACAAACCCCACTGGTACGGAGGTACAACATGAGAAAATTCTGTCCACCTCAGTGATCTGCAGTTTACTTTTTTAAAAAAAAAAAAAAAGTCATAATCCGGGCCAGTGTAGTTTTACTGGTGCAAAACCAATGCTTATAAAATCTGAGTAGTTCAACTCACCCTGCTGGCACTGTCAAACCAGTTTGACTCCGTGTGTATGGAAAGCTAACGATTCTGGTAATGACTACGTATATGTATAGAATATGTGTTAATACAGGGGTCTTTCCTAGATTAAATCCAGCCACAGAAGATGAGATGCACATTTAAACTAATGAAGTTACGTAAGAACTTTCTAGATATTTTTGAGGTACAGGCATGTTAACTAGTTATAACTGCAGAAGTTACTGTGAACTTTACTTTCTGTTCCTATACCACAGTGAAGAGAAATATAGAAAGATTGAGATGATTTTTTAGGAAAGCTCAAAAGGTTAACATAAAGGAAAGCTAACTAGAGAAGTACTCCCTCTTAGAAGAAACTGTCTTAATCTTTCTCTATAGTCATACTGCTTCACTAGTAAATTATTTCAGCGTATCTCAGAAAGTGAGCTAAAATATGCTATTTTAGCTCAGGTCATCACACTGGGCTTACAGCTGCTCTGTACCTTAAAATGGAAACTAGTCCTCATTTCCATTCTCAAACTCCTCTTGTACTAATTAAGAATTCAGCATAACCTGTGCCAAACTTGTTTAATAAATACCTACACATAAAATAGAAAGATCTCAACAATCCCTCTGCGAAAGTGGAATTAGAGTGCCAAAATTCGGAACTTCTGTTACTTGTCTTAAGCACTGAGATTTCTTTATTCTTCCGAACAGTGTTCTACAATGCTTTATCGATAAACTAAGCCAATGAATCCAAACACATTTGTTAAACAAATTACACTACTCTGCTCAATGCTCCATACAAGAAAAGCTGAATGAACACAGGAAGATAAGTGAGCTATTCTTGGATTTTCATTCCATAAGCCATATTGCTCAAGATGGTAGAACAGTTGGCAGACTTAAAGGAGTAACATCTTCTTTATCAATGAACTAAGGAATATTTATGTGACTCTTGACACCCAGATAGACACTGTTTATTAAATTTGCATGACATCAAGATTTAAAGGGTACATATGTAAGAGACAGATAACCACACGAAACAAACAGCTAAACCTGCAGGCAAGCAAGGAAAGATGAGATACTTGTAAATGTATAAGGGAATAATTAAAAGGCACATAGCAGTACAGAAAGATGCACCTGCAGGCACATCTGTACAATTAATTTAGAACCACTGCTCTCACTGCTTTTTCATGTAAGCAAGTGCTACATTGAGAGGAACGACGAGAAAACAGAATTGCTAGGATAAATTTTGAGGAGACTGATGAGTCGTTCTTACAGTTTGGGCCACCAAAGGGACAGTCTCACTTTTAGCCCCCGGCTCCGGTTGTTTCTATCATGCCATCTCTAGAACCTGCCTGAACAGCTACAGAGCTGACTCAGCTGGCCAGCCCCACAAACAACGGGGGAAAGGAAGGAGTAGAAAAGGCAAGGGGGCTGTCTGCTAGCTGAGTCCACTTGCATGAGCACTGGCTGCAGACCAGAGCTAGGTAAGGAGACAGCCAACTAATTGGGTCAAGCTGCCTTTTGTAATGTCAGCCATAGCCTGCATCACCACCCGAAGCTTGCAAAATCCTGCACTGATACAGGAAGAAAAAAAACCAAAACTGATTCCCTGCACCAGAACTGAAGCTGCACAACGAACCAACCAGGAAGTTCATCTGACTGAAGACTTCCCCCTCCGCCGGATTAGGTTCAGCCAGAACTGTTCTACCTGGCATGCAAAGATCACACTAAAATAGCATAGCGAGGTAAACCACTCTTTCCAAACACACTGAGGAACTGCATACACTACGGTATAATTACAGCATTTCACAAAGAGGGTAGTCCCACTCCGGACTCTGCACTTGACCTTGTGGTTGTACAGCTGTAAGGTAAGCTCATCTGAATTTATTCACTCTGCAGCTAACAATCGGTATACGTAACACAAGAAAGGCAGGCAGAAGCAGAAAGAAGACAATTTCTTTTGGAAGAAGACCACATTGTTACACTAGCTTATGTATAACACCAAACTGCCCATACAGGTGTGGTGTGACATGACTGCTTGGAGTATTCACAGAACTACAGCCACAGATGAGGTAGTTGATACATGAAGATATACTATGGAAACGGCTTTCAAACCTATTCAACAGTCATACTAGTAACTCTCCCCTTACTACCTGCACGTGTTCATATCCACAGAAACTTCCTTCAGAAAAACAACCCTGAGTTGCACGCACATCCTTCCAGTAAATCAGTAGTAACTTTGTTTCAGATAAAAATATCTCTATAAATATCATCACCCACCTCTTCCCTGCTTTTTTCTTTTTTTTCCTTTATCAACTACACAGGATTAGATTTCGTTAAAGGATGCGTGGTTTTGGCTTTGGCTTTTTTTTTTAAATTCCTATAAATATGTATGTAAAGCACTTTGGAAAAAATATTCAGATTAAGCCAGCCAAGAGTGAAAGCATTAGTCATGTTGACACACTGTCCTTCAAAGGAAACACATTACCAAAACAAATGGGGCAGTTTTCACACCACAAAGTTACTGCTAAACTGTAAACAGCAACCTCAACTTATTTGGAATGAAATAACCATTAATTATAGCTAATATGACAATAGCAGAGTTTGGCTTTCAGCTTTGGTGGTTTATGTTTTTCAAGTTTCTAGTTTAACTTCCTACAAAGGCAGCCAAATACATAGCTTAGTCCAGCCTGTGTTACTATCAAGTTGACAAAATTAACTCAAGTTAATTTGAACAGCCTTTCAGAAGGCCTGGCCAAACCATCAAAATTAATCTAAATATTGACACAGAAAGGCAGTTCTTAGACCATGGTTTTCAGGACAGAACATACTCCCCCACAAAATCTTTAGCACTGCATGATAAGATACATGGGACTTGCTCAGAAAGCACGAGCAACCTTCCCATCTCAGAGAACTGGAAACTAGGAGTTTGATTCTTCACAAGAGAAATCCCTTATTGCTTTAAAGGTCTGGTGAGTGCCATCTAACACATTAATCTCTGGAATCAAAAGCTGCTGACTGAAGGGTAAAAATACGGACAGGTCTGCATGCACAAGGGTAAGAATTTGATTAACTGCACCTGTGCAGTTTTATCCATCATTCTCACACTGATGAAATTCTCTTTTGCAGCAGCTTATGTTATGCCAATATTGTACAGGCACATGTTTAAAGTGCTAAAAGCTGCCTGAAACAGCACCGAGGAAAAAATCGAAGATGTTTATAAGAAAGTGACTTGGGTATTGTTTAATTTTCCCTGATGGTCACTGTTGGTTTGCATGCTGCAGCCTATGTATGACAAAAAAGCATACGTAGACAGCTGTGCCAGCCAGAGCCTGTGGCCCCTGCACCCCCCCCACAGCTACTTACCGCTTCCTCTCTGTGGATGTTAACACCCTCTAAGGTCTGGGAAAGCAGACACTCGCAGGAGACCTCCCTGGCCTGTATCAAAACTCAGGTTAGCAAAGCCTCTGCCAGCCGCAGCACTGTCAGCTGAGATTCACACTTTGTCTACCAGCTGAACAAACGAGTACAAGCTAAAGATCTGACACCGCTCTATTCCTTACACACAGTTAACCTCCCTGTTTTAAGCAAGGGTGCTGGGGGTTTTTCCAGGGGTTTTTTACCCAGACATTAGGCACAAGTTACTTTCTTTAAACTGCTTTCCTTCTCAAACTTTTAAGGAAAGTCCAGCAACTTCACTCACTGAACAAATTTTAATTGCATAATACAGTGAGTACACAATAAATCAAAAAGAAAATTGAGTATCAGCATAGGAACACCTTACCAGTGTAAATATTTATATTTAACATTATAGATGAAAGCTGGTTTTCACTGGACTAGCACATTAACTTTAAGCATTCTGTAACTGTATTTTGCATGTAAACTATTTAGCTGCATACTACAGTATTGCTGGGGGTTTGTTTGGTTTTGGTTCCCCATGCCCCTCTCCCCAAACTTTAGTAACAGAATACAACTGTGAAATAATTCATGTTAAAGTGTGCTTCATTTGGTCCAACCCCTTTTGATCCAAAGCAGTGTCAGCTTCAGAGTTACACACACTGCTGAGAGCTTTGTCTTCACAGGCTGAGAAACTTAACCAGAAAAATCAAGGTAAGCTTTAAAATAAAAACCAAAACAAAACCCGATCTCCACTCCTATCCCACAGCCTAGCCTGGGCTATGGCTATTCTTAAAGATATCGGAACTCCCACCAAATTTGTTCCCTTCAAGACAACATTTCACAAGAAAATACCACCAGCAAGAAAAATGGAAATATTAGTAAGTGCCCCAAGAATTGAGAGGAAAAGTTAAAGCTAGTTAGTTTATCTACTGTGAGCTCTTTTCAGCAACAACCTTAACAAGCGGTGTCCAACCATCCAGAGAGAGCAGTTTGCATGGAACAGTTAAGGACTGCACACCCCACCAGGTGATGTCAGTTACGTTCCTCACTTTACCATGCATGTGCACACGTACAGCCGACCACCATCACATGAACATACTTAGTTCTGTGACAAGAAGATCTGCCGCTTCTCTGGAGAAGGCGCTACGGACAGGAGCTGAACATTCCACAGACCTTCAGACTGCCCTCAAACAAGTATCCCCGAGGAAAACTGCACAACAAGGGGAACACTGTGGGCTAAATGACCAGCTGGACAAGGATATCTCATGTCACAACTGGCTACACCACGGAGCACCAAGGGAAAAAAAGTAGGTAGAGAGTTATTTTCAGGTAGAAATGCTGTTTTACAAGAATCACGTCCACACACTCATCTTACAGTAAAACCAGCATCAAAATGCGCTTGTGTTTTTGTTTTTTTTCCTTTCTGTTGCGTAAGTTTATTTGCACAACACATGCCATCTCCTGTCTTCCCTCTCCAAACGTAAGTTCACGCTGTGGTACAAGGCTGTGCTTTGTACACTTACGACAGCATGCTGCAGCCCTGAGAAGAGAAAGAACCCACAAACCCCGCAATTTAAAAGGAAAACCCCACCCAACGAGATAAAACAAGAAACAGCAAGCGCAGGATAATCTGCCCCAACAAAATAATGCGGGGTGCTACAGAGAACACATGACTTTAACCCAAACCACCCGGGCAGCCGCCACAGATACCCGAGGAGAGGGAGTGACGACGCCCGCAGCACAGAGCGGCCGGGGGCCACGGGGAGCACGGTCACCCCGGGACGGCCGAGGCGGCGCACGGCAGGCGGGAGGGAAGCAGCCACGGGGTCCGGGCCGTCCTCGCCCCCAGCCAACCCCTCTGCAGGCGGCCCCCGCCTCGCCTCCACCCCCTCCCCCGCTCCCCGGAGGCTTCGCGGGACTGCGGCCAGACAGCGCCCGGGCTCGCCCTCCGCCGCGGCCAGCGAGGCCGCGGATCGGCGCCCCGCACAAAATGGCTGCGCGGGACCGGAGCCGGGGGGGCCGGAGCCCAGCACTGGAGTGGCATCGGCCGCCGCATCCCCCCGCGGCTCCCTCTCCCCCGCAAGAGGGGCCGCGGCCCGCGGCGGCGGCGGGAAGCGGCAGGCGGCGCCGCCCGGATGCGGGGCGGCGGGAGGCGCAAGCGGTTCCTGTAGGTGAAAGGTCGGGGGGCGCGAGGCCGCCCGCGGGACGCGCGAGGCCTGAGGCGGGACGGGCTGGGACGGGCGGCGCCCCGCTCCGCGGAGGCGGCGGGCCAGCAGCCGCGCGGGCCCGCACCGTTAGCGCGCAGCCGCCTCCGCAGGCCGCGTCCGCTGCCGGAGAAGTCTCTCACCTGACGGGCCCGGCGCCCAGCGGCCTCTCCAGCGGGTTTATTTCTCAGCGGCGGCTGCGGCTCCCGGAGGTCAGAGTTCGCGACCCCGCCCCCTCCGCTCAGCCCCGCCCCGCCGCCGCGGTTGCGCCTGCGCTCGCGCTCGCTCCCGGTGCCTTAAGGGGGGGTGTGTGTATGTGTGTGCTCCGGGGAGAGGCACGCACGGGGCGGGGCCGGGCCCGGGGCGCCGGTGTCGTGCTCGCGTCGCCTCGCCTCGCCTGGCCTGGCCTGCCCCACCCTTCCGCCGGCCGGTAACGGCGCCCGCGGCGGGTCTGGGCGGCCCTTTGTCCGCGCTGGCGGGCGCTGCCGGCAGCGGGCACGGCCCGCGGTGCAGGTGGTGCCGGGGGCAGCACCGGGAGCTGGCAGGCGGCAGTGGCCGGGCCCGAGCCAAGCGCTCTGAGGGAGGGGGTGGCTGATGTGAAGCTCCCTCACAGGTCAGGAACCACGGCCCTGCCCCGAGTGGCTCTTACAGCCGTGCGAGCACGGTGCCGGTCCAGGAGAACTCGGGTCTCCAAATCCCCGCTGCAGCTCTGCAAGGGAATGTGTCGGCCTTCGGCATCACGGGAGTAAAGCAGCTCGGTGCGGCCTTCCCGCTGAGGCAGCCGAACACCTGAGACCTGCACACGGGGCTTGAATAGGAGAGGTGGTGGAGTCTCCGTCTCGTTCAGAACCCACCCGCACGTGGTGCTGTGTGCCTTGCCCTCCTTTGGCAGGGGTTGGACTAGATGATCTCCAGAAGTCCCTTCCAGCCCCCAACATTCTGTGATCCTGTGTGACTCTGTTAAACGTGCGGTACGACGGGGACAAACGGGGCTGCATGGTGCCGCGAGTTGCCCCGCAGTTACTACAGCAGTTCAAGCAGCGGTGTTTGAAAGAGTTGTCTTTGTCCACCAGCATGGCAACAGCAAATCACTTTATTAAATGCCAAGGCAATGGGGAGCCTGGCTGCTAATGAGTGCACTCCTGGCTGGAGTAGGATTTCCAAACAAGTGCCAAAGGAACAACTCACTGCTGATCTGGCTATGTCTTGACATTCGTTTGGAGCAAAGTTGTGTTAGCCAGTTACTGAATTTGTGCTAATTATTTCAGTGACCTTGATTTTAAGTAAGAATTTTATATTTTATATACGTCCCTTTTTACCCCCTCCTCTTCCATCTGTTCAACAAAAACTGTATAGCCGTGGTTAGAGATCAGCAGGATCATTTAGGCCATCAGGGCTGAATGCACAACTTCATTATCTGAAATCCATTTAGACCATTTAATGCAATTTCTACTGAATCTGATGACTTAAGCATCAACATCTGAGAAGGAGAGATATGAAAAAACCCCAAAGAATACAAGCAATTTATGTGTTAACATTAATAAAACCATTCATGCTCTTATCTTGCCAACTCCTTTACTGCTTTGCTTTCCACCCCCAGTCCCACAGCTGCACTTTGCATCTCACTGCCTCCAGATCCAGATCACTAGTTCAGTTAGTACTTGCAAGTGTCATCTTTTACTTTTTGATCAAACGTGTTCCCAAAAGCCAAATGCAAATGAACCTCATGAAAAATTTTTAAATTGGAGCAATTAACTTGCTAAGCATTTCCTGAAAGCGTCAAATGTTACGGCACTCTCAATTTACAGTACTTGTCACTTTCCTGACTTGCCTGAGCTGCACATCCACTTTCTAAATGAAGAAGCTTATTGCAGTGTAATTTAACAAATACCAAGGAATTTGCACCAAAGCTTATTTCAGACAAATACTTTGGTATCTTCAATAGAGCAGAAATGTCACTGTAACCAATAAAACATGTTTTTATTTTTTTTTCTTAGCAAGTGACCCAATTCATACTTTATTACAAAGGCAGGTCCATGTAGCTGTGTCAGCCAGGATTACGAGACACATCCTTATCAAAAATACGCAAGAGAAGCAAAACCTTTTATGCTGCTACTGCAAGTTATCAAAAAACTGCTTTCAAACATCAGTCAGAGAAGTACAAGGAGGCAGCTTAACTAACCTGAATGACAAATCTCTCCCATTTAGGCCCTGCTGAAATACTTAGGCCAACAGAAACCATGTGATTCAGGCATACTTTAATAAATACAGCAGAAGTGGCTTTTGCAAAAGGATTTATTAATGTAACACCCCTTGACCTTGACATAGATGTAGCTCCTTAGTTCTACAGAATGACTGTTTCTTAGGATGCTTTCCTTGCCAGGGGTATGTCTATCCATAACCATGTGCTAAAGAATTTATTTTAAAAAAATTAGCTTGACTATCACATGCAGTAACGGCTAAGAAGAGTAGGATGATGGGATTACCTTCTTTTCAAAAGACCAACAGGACCACAGCACTGGGATAGGTAAATTCACATATTTGTGGCTGAAGAGCGGGAGGTGGGTAAAAACCCTACGTCCTCACAAAAATAAGACACTGGCAGAGGGAGCCTCTATTATTCCTGAGCTGATGAAGCTTGGTCGGGCCATCATGCCCCAGGGCTGGGAGGTGGCTTCAGGAGATAAAACCCCACTGTGTGGTGTCCTACAGGTGACACTTGCTCAGGACTAATTTTTATCTGCAAGCCATGTTCCAGCACAGGCTTTGCACTCAGCCGTGGAAGGGCTTTACAGAAAACAAATGTCAGGAAGTCGTGAGGGCATGAGCTTTTAGTTTGGGGGGCTGGGGAAGAAGGAACAGAAAGTGAAGAACTAAACAGCATGAGTCAGCTCAGGAAAGATGGGAGTGCAGGAAGATGGAAATTATTTTTGTAGCAAAACCAGCAGTTTTGGTAGTGCGTGTGTAGTGTCTCAGCTGACATAAGCAAGGTAATTCACTTAAAAATAATGTTTCAGGTGGTCAGATTGAGCAGCAGTGTCAGCCTGTGCACACAACCTACCTTTTTAGGCCGTTTTATGCGCATAACGGAAAAACATAGCAGGAATTTTAAAGCAAGAAAGACTGGTGTGCAGGATAATGACAACAAATTCTGTTGTTTGAAAAATCAGTTAATATATGAATTACATAATACACAAGAACCTGAAAATATTTTTTAAAATTATGCAGACTCAACTAATGTGAATTTATTTATACAAAAATGATACATATCCCCAGGAACATTTAAAATATGCAGACTCAACTAATGTGAATTTATTTATACAAAAATGATACATATCCCCAGGAACATTTAAAATAACTTTAAACTGTTTTCATTTACAAAATATTCTACTTTTTCATTCAGAAAGTAAAGTTCAGGACTGCTCCAAATAAAAGCTTATTTGGATGGTAAATACAAGAGACAGCAGTTATGGCAAACAAATGCATTGAATGTGTCTTTCCAAACATCTCTTTATGTTACGATGTAATATACATAATCGAGTAATCAAGTTTCCACACACACAAAATATTTAGTAAAATGTGTTCCGTAGCTGCTCAGCTATCCATTTCTTTTAAGTCCTTTGGGCACAAAAAGTAGTTGTAAGATAGAGAATTCAGGATCCTAGAACCTTTAATTTATCCAAGAATAAAGATGCTAGAACTAATATTAAATGCTAATGTTTGTCTCATACTCTAGTAACCAATCTTAAATTATTAACTATAGATTCTTAGACGAAGAGGTAGCCAGGTGTTTAAAAACTTCTAATCTTGTTTTAGTGTTTAGTCAAATCAAGAAGTGAATAGGCAAGCTGGAGAAATAGGGTACATCTGAAAAGCAACCATCTGAAAATGTAATGAAAATGCCTATATAGTGGGTTCTTCCTATGACACAAAGCACTAGTGCTGGAGAAAGAGGAAAAGAAATATTCAAATGTGTTTCTAAAGACAATTTCTTCCACACAGAATTAGACTGCAATATGTGTACTATTGTTTTTAAGGATTTGTTCTAATCTGTTTCTGTCACAGAAAGATTTTTTGATTGATCAGCTGCTTCTGGAAGAAGTCCTCTGATTTTTACAGAACACTTTAAACTATTTTCTCACTTTGCATCAAATCTTTGAGAGGTAGTTTGACACCACACAAGGCAGAACTTGGGCACCTTTTTCAGTATGTGTTTTGACTATTATTGCTCTGTTTTGCAGCAGGGAGAGCAATATCAAACCATAAACTGAAATTAAATTGGCTTGCTTTTAGCCAAATTTCTGATTCATTTGCCAGTTCATGGCTTTCCATCTTAGTTGGTGTGCAGTCCCTATAAAAATATTAAGAAGCTCTTCCCTTTGACATTTGATAGCATCAACGGGAAGAGCCACATCACATCTATGTTACATTGGTATCAGTTTTATTTTGGATACAGTAAAAACCATGTCAGAAATCACCCTGAAGAGACATGCTAATAGCTTACGTGGCTTCAGTCAGCAGCTGGTTTTGAAAATTAAGTAAAAGCCCCTTATATATAACAAGAGAAAAAATATACATTTATCATGTTTGTATTAAAATAAAAGAAAATAAAGGCTTTGATCAGACACCCACTGAATTTCAAACACTACCTGGTCAAATCTCTAGCGCTCATGATGGAAGCCAGATCTACAGCCTTAAGTCCCTGATTCAGAAAGGTACTCTACTGAAATGCAGAGTCAATAAAATTACTTGTATATGTAATATTAAGCATTAGGTTTCCAAGCCTGCTACTAACTTAACAGAAGCTCTGGAAAAATCAAGCTTCTTCAGAGCTATGTCCTTAGACCTGATCTTGAGATATTTGAGGGAGTAAGAGAATTTTGGTTTGAATTTTCATTCCTGGCCTGTGATGACTACTAACTATTCTACCATCTAGTTTCTTTCCTTTGTGAGGCCACAGAATAGCTATTAACATGGATTCAAACTATTAATTGAAAGTGAATTGCTCTTAATTCTGTTACCACAAGTAGCTTGATTCAGGGGACTACCAAGAAGTGTTTCATACAGTAAAATTAACTGGCTACATATGCATCGCATTTGAGATAAAAATGGCTTCCTTTCATGTGTTTTTCATAGTTCTAGTTCCATTTATGCTATTACAGTGTTAAAAAGTTTTCAAAAGTTAAATAGAATAAATGCACCAGAATCATCAGTATTTCCTATTAAGGTATACTGAAAATTTTTTTAAAGAAAAAAAACAACCCAAACACCTAAAACTGAATTGTGTTTTAAAGTGTTGAACAGAAAAACTCATAGTGTAAACAAAATGTATCTCAAAGAATAGTATACATTTCACTGCCATCTGCACTAAAAGAGCTGGGTTTTCTTGGTATGGCAATTCCAGTTTAAACGTAATATCGAAATATACAATAGTTTAAAATTTTGGGAGGGGGTGGCTGTATATTTGTTTAATGTTCTTCGAACAATAGTTTATAGTGTTTCATACTGCATACAGAACTCATTTGACACAAAGTTTGGAAACAAAGAATATATTTTATCTTTTCCCTGTGTATTAAAAAAATGTATTTTTTACTCTGCTTTAAATTAAAATATATCTGGCAATTGTTTGAAGATAAGTCATTTAGTCTCTTTGGCATGTGTAGTACTGTAAAAACTCTAGTGCCTTGTTTCTGTAATTGCAGTCTGCTTTAAAATATTTTTCCCTTTTCTCTTTTTTAATAATTGAACTGTATTTTGCAATTGCTTCTGTGATACAGAATTCTTGCACTGTTTTAATGTACTGGTATGCAAGATTTCCACTGCCATTTAAGGAATGGAGCAGCAATATTATACAACTTCTCATAAGGGAGTCTACATAGCCAACAAAGATACCAAACCTTTGAAAAGAATATTCTGATCTGTTGTTGCTAAATTGCAAAGTAAGCATCAGCACTGAAGACCTATACACACTAGGAACTGTACAATTGCAACATACTTGGTTGGGGTTTTTGTTTGTTTGTTTTTAAAAAAAGAAACAGAAACTTGAGGACTATGCTGACCAACCACCTGCCATTCTGAAGACATGAGCATTTTGGAACTCACTGCAGACCTCACAAATAATTCTGACCGTTAAAGTAAACATTGGAATTTAATAAATAACAAATAACACATTTTGCATCAACACAGAAATACACACAATTCTTTAAAAAAATATTACCTTACACTAAAAATGCAACAACTCCTAATCCTGACAACTATACAATTTTGTGTAGGTTGAGACGGCAGGATTCTGTTTCTTTGAACAGCTGCTGTACTCTGTTTTACCACCATCCTTGGACATTTTCCTTTAAACTTGCAGACGTGATGCTGACACTGCTATAATATGGTGCCTTCTTGAAAAGCTTCTATCCACCTATTAGGAAATTAAACCATTAGGAAGTTGCTGGAAGAAGCTACTGATTCACACAGTAAGTAACATGACACTTCCCTTACCAGTTGGTCTGTTAGTGCAAATGCCAGAAGTCTATCTAGTGAGTACAAACATACAAAGCTTGCTAGGCTGAGGGAGGAAGCCACAGGGCGTGTGTGCTGGGGTCGAGGAATGGTGCCTTTGCATGATGACAGAACTTCCCTATATTCATACCCACAATACGTGCTTCTACTGAACCACATATTATCAGATACCCTGCGTGTTAGGGGGGGGAGTCCCAAACAGCTAATGCAAGGTGCGTCAAACTGGAAATTCAAAGTTAATATTCAGATATTGTTACCCCCTATAGCTGTGGTTTCTGCTTCTACTTGATTATGAGGGTGATAAACGTCCTCATCTTCTCAAAGATGCTGCAAAAATCAATATTTCTGAAGCACTCCAATGCTACACTGGCAAATACACTAAAAAATGGAATAATTTTGCTTTCCAAGTGAGACTGAACTCTGTGCATTTAAAGTTGAGGGGTACGTATCCTGTTGTGTTTTTTTTTTTCCTGAGTGAAAATCTGGAAAGAACTGAATGGGACAAAGACTGTAAAATTATCTTTATCATTGAAATTCAAACCTGTCTCACAGGGTATCTGAACATTAGTCACAGTTGGTGCTTCCCAGTCCTTAGCGTTTAATTTGGTAACTGTGTGCATGTTCTTTTGAACTTAAGCTTTTGGTATGAACATAATCAGCATGTGTAAGTACTTGTACCTGTCTGCACACACAACTCAAACTTCTGTCCCTGAATTTTTAGAGCTCACTATTTTCCACTGCCATATGGTCATTAATAATACAGCAAATTCACAAACAGTTTAAGCACTGAACATAGTCCTGGACTGACAAATTTCAAAGCTCATAAAAAAGTAAACATCTGTTAAAATTTACAGCTGTACTTACACAAATACATTAGATGTGTACCTGGCCCAAACAGGAAAAAAATAGCGTCCACTGATGAAAACAGGCAAAGAGCCATATTCATTTTTTTCTTTTAATGTTATCATAGCAGCATAAATCTCCTAAGGATATTAAATACTTGGAGAAAGCTCGCAATTTAGGGTACTTAATGTTATTCCTAGCCTCAGTAAAATAGAGTATGTCCAATTTCAAGTTTTCCTACTGGTTACAAAAGCCATTGTCTGAATAGGGAAACAAAGCTATTGAGTGGCTTGGATTTTTTTTTTTACTTTTGCTTTATATAGTACAAATGAGGACACAGTGGAAACAAGAGACTACTACCTTAATTAACAAAGAAACATTTGTGTGCATCTACAAGACAAAATACCCCCAAAAAAACCAAATAAATACTTCCAGATTTTGGAGAAGTGTCATTAAACGTGTTCTTAGCTCTTCAAAATTTTCAGTTGTCCTGGGTACTTTGTTTTTTTAGAATATCCCTATTTGCAGAAAACTCCACCTGCAGCTCAAGTATTAATAAGGGACTAGTTAGTGCATGAAATCTATTTTATTAATGTAAAATTCACTTGGCAAAATTGCAGTGAAACCAGTCAAATAAGCTAGGCATATAGGCAAGATAAATATATTGCTTCATGCTCACTTCTGGTTCACTTCATGGTTCACATAGCAAATGTTTTCTACTGATTAATGACCAAGCTTCTAGGTTATTTTATATAAAACACGCACAGTACATAAATATGACTCCAAACTCAGACACATCAGCAGGACTTGAAATGAAATGGCTTGTGTGAGTGTTCTTTGTATTCAAGCTTTTGGTCTGAACATACTCAGTGTGCTTAGGTTCTCAGGCACATCTGCACACGCACTTCTGTCCCTTACTTTTTAGCATTTGCTTTATTTTTCAATGCCATATATACATTAAAAATAACTAAAAGTTACAGCTGGAAATAAAAAAGGGACACATCAGTTAATTCTTAAAACACAATGTCTGGGTTTCTCCAAAGGTAACATTCAATTTTCACTTCAGCAGACCAGGGAGAGAGGAATGGAATGGGCTAGGAGAAGAAAGATTTCTTGTTTTATCTTCCATTCTCATACATTCATGCTTTTTGAGACGACAGTCTGCTGCTTTATTTAAAGCATTTCAGAAGTCCTAATGAAAGCAGGATCTTGTGTTTAAGTAATTTAAAAGTTTTACTTACATATTATATAATATCAATCTTTTGTACATGTGCTTAATCTGAGAATATTAACATTCATGACTGCTGAAACATCTAGAAACAAGTAATAGAAATGAATTCAAATAGTTTCTTACTTTTGAGCTGAATGGGGATCATCTGCTTTGAATATGTAAAATAAAGTGTTTTTGTGCAGTAAATGAAACACTCTAGATTCTGAGTTTTCATCTTTCACTTCACTGACTGTGAATCCCAGTAAAGGCTGGCTTTCTAATGCTGCCACATCCTATTTTATGGGGGAAAAAGCAAACAAGACAAAATTAGAGCTTGTAAGACGTACTAAGGAATGTATTTAGACTTTACTCATGCACCATACCATTGCAACAGATTATACAACAAACAAGTTGTTACAAATAGTCATGCACAAAATGCTTTTTATAGCCTCCACGCATGAATCGGGGAACAGAAAATAACAAAACCTCATAGACTTCAACATTGCTGTTCCTCTTTTTATTTCCCTGATAACATCTGCCTTGTCTTTCACTGTATAGTCTCATCATTATGCCTGGTAAGGACTTCTTATATCAAAAGATCAGCTACCACCTGGCAGCAGACTAAAGGTCCATCTGGCCTAGTGCTCTCTCCAGCAACATTAGTAGTAAGTTTCCATGTCTTGAAAGTGATATGGGATGCTATTAGCTGCACTGAGTATGCTAGAAGGAGGAGCTGTGGACATAACCTATGTTCTCAAGCACTGAAGTCGCACTCCAAATGCTTCTGATGGCCAAACTTATTTTGCTTTCTCTTTCTGAAAGTTAACAGGATGGGGGAAAAAGTCGCCGAGTGTTCACTAGCAGATGGCTAGGAAAGAATAGCAAGAGGAGTTAGACCTTTTTACTTTCTGTTAATTTAATTTCAAAACCTGGCTAAAAAGGCAACTTTTCCCCTTCTTCATTCATCTCAATTACTTCCTTTTTAAATGCTCTTTTCTTTTAATTCATAAATACAATGCACAGCATTTTTGGAAGGAAAAAAAAGGAAAGTATTTTTTCATTCTCTGCACATTCCAAAATAGTGTTTTATAACTAGGCAGGGTCCTGCAATGCTTCTTGATAGAGAAAATAAACACAGAATGTACATAAAAACTGACACATCAAGTGAAGACTTTGGTAATTGCCTCTACACTGAAACAAGAGTATGATGTGAAAGCAGCATTTCTTGGTATTGGAAAATAGTCAAGTAAGGCTTAGCAATCTGTTTTACTATCTTAGATCTTTGATTATTAATAAATGGTCTTTTTACCACTTATCTTTATGTCACTTGGAATAAACAGAAGTAGCTTATGTGGGGTTTCCTGGCTAAGGCCACACTGTACTAGCCATCATAACCGTCCCTTGAGACTCTCCAAACAATATCTCCTGCAATGGCTCATCAAGATGAAAAATAAGGACAGGTGTTCCTTAGTTTAAAGAAAATGGGAGAGAGTTAATTTTGTGATTGCAAGCTGCAAACTGCAGCTATTCTGGGAGGCTAATATCTCTGGGGAAGCCAAGCAAACGAAAGTGACTGTCACAGACTAATATGCCTTTCTTTACAGTTGCCAAAGACTCCTTTGCAATTGTCAGAAGAGACACAATGCTCTAAACTATTTTTCAGATCTTTGCAAAAGTAATTGTTTTGTACATAATTATTTAAGATCTTTTTAAAACTACTTGTATTTTTACTATTGTCAATGCTGTGGTGGAAATAATATCACATGTTCTGGACATAATTCAGAAGTGCTAAAATAAAGGTTGGCACTACAGCAGAAGCAACCCAGAAACAAATCTGAGCACAAACCAGGAAATAACCAGAGTTGGGGTGGCATGGGGTTGAAGAAGGGTAACTCTTTACATGGTCAGGATAGGTTGGGCCTTACATTTTGAAAGAGAGTGAGGGATAGCAATACCTTTAAACAGATCTTTGGATATTTTGCTTTTGAAAGCTATTAGCAAACTGTAACATGTAATGCACAAAAGCAAAAATCAAGTTCTTTCAGTGCTACAATACACCCATATATGTTGCAAAACATTATACAGTGCAATACAACTACATCCTTGGCACACGCTGGGATGTGCAGAGCTTACATATATTGGTTAGGAGATTATTCCACACTGCAATAGGACTACACATTCTAAATAAAAAAGCAAATACCATTAGACAAGACGCATTTCTTATTTTCTGCTGCAGCACTGTATATTAAATAATAACTCCAGGCTGAAGAAGACAATTTGAGCAGAAGTCAAGAGATTTAGTATGCTCATTTTCCAAGCATTCAAAATACCTTACAGAACCGCAGAATAAAGCACTTCAAGATACTTTTATAATGTTGGCTTTGCCACTAGTCTGGTGCATCTAAAGAGACCCCAATGTAGTCAACTGACTCAGGACATACCTACAACTGTGCAATGGTGTGCAGTGCAGAGATACTCAAAGCTAGATCTGGAATCAGAGACAGCATAGCTGTATCAGCACATTATGGTACCAAGCTCACTGGGCCTTTTCAAAATACTACATCACAATCAGATCCATTACTGTAAGGTGATCTAATTTTATAGCTTGTTTCTAGATCATAAAAATAAACAATTTTATTACAAATACCGTATTATCATTGGATATTTGATTTCTAATATGTAGGCTCTTACCTCACTGGCAGCATATGTGTATAGCACCTTATTTTTTATAACAAACCATAGGTGTTTCCATGGTTTCTTACTGCCCTTAGATCTGTGTAGGTAGCCACTCATTGTGGAGTCTTCTGTATTTGCTGAAACCTGAAGTGAAAAAAAAACGAACAACCAAAAGTTGTGCATCTGTCCAGGTTTTTACAGTACAGCTTTTTGAAAACAGATTTCCAGAAACCTGTCCTGTCAAAGACTCAAATTCTTATCTGATCTCAAGTTAGTGTTGCTAATTAACTCAGATGGCTGAAACAAAAATGATTTTGTCTGCCACCATCTATCTATTCTGGAAGAGAAATTTCTGCAGTCACTAAGGGTGGGAAATTAAATTGGATGCAACAGGACAAGAGAGGGCTGAAATACTGAAGACCACATACAGCTGGAGAACACATATTCCTACATAAGTTGAAAAATTACTTCCTCTCATTCCCAAGACCTCCAGTGTAGGTAGGCAGAGTTTAGCTCTACCTTTCCTAATCACGAGCCAAAGGCTGAGTTGGTGTAGGAGTCTTCTCATAGATGGTGCAGAGGTAAATCACAATTCCTTGAAACACAGGGAAGTAAGAACGAAATTACAATTCCAACTACCTCTCTGAATCACACTCTCACAGGTGTTTATACAGTTTATATACTGCTTCATAGTTCAGGTCCCTGTCTATATAAAACTAAGGCACATACCACGGTTACAGCTGAATTTTGACTTTTGATTCTCGATAAGATGGCTAAAATATGGAATTATTTTTTTCATTGTTAATATTGATGATATAATACCAACAAGGCATTACTTCTGGCCAATACATCACTTACTTCCTTGAGGGCTGCAGGAATTTTTTTCTGCTTTCTTCCAGAGGGAATACTATGTAATACTGTAGACAAGGCACTTGACGGAGATTTATGGTTGACTGGTGATCCGCTCTTAGGTGTGCACTGGTTATCTAAAATGTATGGGATGAATATATTGCTTTCATGTCACAGACGACTAAACACAGGCTTTCTTGGACTTCATTTTGGAAAGCAGCTGGTATTTTTATTCTGATTACAGTACTTCAGATTAACATCTAGTCACATTAAATTCAGTGTTGTTAGTATTATAATCAACACCATGAGTTAGAATCTCCCAAATCACAATCAGGCTAAAAAACCCAATACATTTACGACTAAACAGATTGGTCGATATTGTTTTCAAAGTCTGCTTTTTGATGTTAAACTACCTTTGCCCATACACAGGGTGAAAATTCAACTCTTAAAAACCATGCCAAATTTTTAGAGATGTACTCTGCAGTCCAGTCTGTGTTTTACCTCTGTTCCCAACTCTGTCATTCAATTCTCTACATCAGTTACCTTCTCGTCTTTTTTCAGTACAGGATGCTGTAGGGCTCCTCTTCAGCATCATACCATCACACACACACTTCTGGAGATTCCCATCTCCAGAGAACGTGCTGTCTTTCTCCACTGCTGCAGGCAGTTCCTTCATCTCTCTCAGAAGACTTCTGCAACACTTTGTTCCTTTAAAACCCCCTCTTCTAGCAACACCCACCACTATCTTACAGCCTAGCCTGGAAAGAGTAGCTTCATTAAGTCTACTTCTAGAGTTGTCCCTGAACATAGTGAGGCTCTGAAATAATGAGCAGAGCAGGAGAGTAATTGGATTGCCAGCTGTACTGTACCTGCTCTTCATCTCTTTTCCCAGCTAAGGCACCTGCAATTGCCTGCAGCAGAGCAGCCTCTAGTGCTCAACGTGGAGACCTGCAGGTGGTCCAGACAAACCGCCTTCCCCATCATTGCAGGCTCACACCACTACTTCAAGGGTTGTCGATCCTGCTTTCCACATCCTCATGAGAAATGTCACCCCCAGCATGCTGGAAGCCACAGCTTGATTTCTGCACTGTGGCATCACAGATTTCCTGATAACCTAGAGAGCTTGTGTCAAACTGGAGCCTTTGCCAAAGGGAAGGGCAGCAAACCGTTTAGTCCCTGCTTATGGTTTGTTTGTGTATTTTACACTAGAGTCTTTGGACAGAATTCAGAGAGTCTTGTGAGGTAGAACCAGATTCCCACCTCACTGGGAGGTGCCTCCATTGATTTCACATTTGTTCCTGCATTATGATATGAAGGTCCTTCAAAGAGACAGATCTGAGTTCTCTCTTAGGTTGAGAAGGAAACTGACCCTGGACCTCCCCTCTAAGTGAATTTTATTACCACCAGGCTATCTAACCCTTGCTTTACAGCAGATATCAGTAGTACCACATTCTCTGAAGGTGCTTCAATGAAAATAGTTCTAGCTGTGGTGTTTTACATTGAAATGCATGATGTCAGTGTGCAGTAGGCAATGGTGAGGAGTTTGCCCTCAGAACTGAGGTGCAGATATGCCAACTTCTTGAATTCCAGATGAGCCAAGGCTTGAGGCTGAAGAGACTCAGCTTCAGTAAGATGAAGGCCTGTGTCTTTACAGAGCCCCAGAACTTCAGCTATCTCAGCAGCTTAGCTGGCAAAACCAAAGTTTACAGGCATACAAGTTACAGAGAGTGTAAGTACACATGAACCCACTGGGAGGTCATGATAAGCTGCAAGGACTTTAATGTACACTTGTACCCTGCAATTAATGAAAAGCAATGTAGCACTAGTTATCTCAAAAAGAAAGCAGCATAAGCTACATGTCATTACTGCAGGGTAAATGCATGCATGTTTCTGGAAGGAAGAGCCAATGTATTGCAAATTCACTTCCTAGCTTACTCTACAGAAACTTGTTTGGGCTCTTAGAACCTCAGATGCCTATTGCTTTTCAGGTGCTATCAGAATTAAACACTTGAACCCAGCAGTAAAGATGAGGCACAAATATATTGTGATCATGAGGGCCACAAAAATAAGTCAGAGGGTTTGTGAATATTGTCTTTACCTTGTTTCTGTAGCTCCCTGAAGCAATGATCACATACTCTTGCTGGCTGGTTTTTCATATAGTCTAAACCATGTTTATTTGATGAACAGGCTTGACAGACAATCTGGGAACAGATAAAAGCATTATAGTACATGATGTGCATCTGTAAATCACCAGAGCCTCAAAGACGTTCACTTCAGTACTGTTAAGCCTGTAACGGAACCTGAAATAGGCACTGTTTTAACTGAAAATGGTTTAAAGTCTTGGCGTTCCCCTGTGTCCTATGTTCAAAATGCTGCTCTTTCCTCCTCTATGTGATAAAAATTTAAATAAAAATAATTACACAGGTCAATAAGCCAACGTTAACAATCTATGAAAAACAGAATAAGTCTACTGTGTTACTGAACTGTTTAAATCATAAGCTTTTCAAGAAATAACTAAAAAATAGTCATTGCTCTCTGGATAATTTCTCCACAACACATGTCTCAACTGCATTGAATTCAGTATTCTCCCTTGATTAAAACAAGAAAAATAAAGGCTTATTAGATACATCTTTCATAAGTGTTAAATATAAAATAAGCTTGGTAACTAGCTTCAAAAATAAATCATTATTTATCTTATGAAAATTAGTGAAGAAGATATTTTTCTTGTTTCAGCTAACATTCTTCATTTATACTATGTAATTGTAGAAGCAGAAGAAAACCATAAATAGTACTCCAAAATGCAAAATAATGAACATGTAACAGGTTAAAAGGTTGAACACTGGTCTGTCATAAGACAATTGTGTGATGCAATCAGGCTCCATCACAAGGAACCTGAACGACTAATGGAAAAGGCAATCACAGAATCACCCAACCTTTCCACATGCCCTGCAGTGATGCCTTCTCCACGTCAACGTGAATTCACTTGTACAGATCATACACATAGTGGCTCGAGTATCAGGGATCCAGATCGGAGCCTTTGATCCCAGTGGACTATCTTCTTCTTGTTTCTCTGGGTCGGCCTGAGAGAACACAGGCAAAATACCATTGCATTCAGTGATGAGAAATAAGATTAATATTAATCAGTGATTATAGGTTAACTCTAATTATGTGGGAAAGCCTTCTCTGATAACATTTAAGACCATGACAATTTATCTACTGTTTCATCAGTGACCATTGTAATGCAAGCCTGAAGGCAGAGCTGCATTTAATTAGTTCAAAAAGGCTGTGTGACTTTCAAGCTTTACCAGCCTATTTATATCAATAGATACTATATTTGAAAATATTTTCATTTCATCTCTCTGTTTGCAATATTACTGAGAGAACTGAGAAATCTGGTTTAGCTTTTTTGAAGAAAATAATTTTAAATTTATGAAATAGATAACATTATGAAATATCATTCTGTTCTATCATCTGCTCACTTACTTACCATCCTATTTTATCATTCATCATGGAATGCCTCTTGTTTCTCTAAACACCTGCAAGGAAACTTTATATTCAAAAAGGGAACAAACCAACAGTAACAGTGTGGTATACCTCTTCAAGACTTTTGCTAGGATTAAATGTGATTCTCTTTTTTGTATATTCTTCAATTGACTTGGAGATAGCTTCTAACCACTCATCTCTTTCTGTAGCAGAACTGTTGGAATTAAAAAAAAAATCAATTTATTATTATTAACATTTAAAATTAAGAAGCAAGTTTTGATTAGAATTTCATTAGCTTTATTACACATTGACCTGACTCTCTTGCAACTTCAGTTTTATAAACCATCTCCAGTTCCTACTGAAACTGGTGTTATTTTTTTAACTGTCCACATGGTGTCAGTTGTGTTGATTAATACTAAAAAAAATATTTGTGTCTGTTGTTATAATGTGAAATCTCTCCCTCCCTTTCCTCCTTCCAAAATACCCTGTGATTGTTTCAGGGCTCGTATGTCATTGCTTCCCTGTTCTCCCTGGACCCTTGAATAGCTTTAGTAACACTGGTGTAAACGGTGCTCCCAGAACAAAGACATGGGCCCTCTCTCTTGAGAGTGACTCTCAAATTTTAGCAAGCCTTTTGTTCCCCCTCTTCTTTCTGCCTCAGGGTGCTGTTTCTTTATACCCAACCTCGTGAAACCCTGAGCTTCTGCCAGAAAAAACATGCTGCCTCTTCCCCAGCCTTGTGCTCCTGACTGTTTGATCCTACCAGGTCATGGTGCTTTGAAATAATTTCTATTTTCCAAATTTTTCCATTGGATTAGCTAACCCAATGAGATAAACAGTTGTGCTAACTGTATCTCTTTATCCCACAGCTGGTGGATCACTAATCAAGTGCAAGGAAAGCATTAGGCTGAAGTGGCATGGCACGGGGAGCAGGGAGAACAAGGAGTGCCTGGCACCACCGTGCTGCTGGACTGGGTTACGTGCAATGTCAAAGCACATCCTCTGGCTGTGGGCACACCACTGCTTTCATACAATACAAATCCATGCTGCTGCTGTCACCAAGGGCAGTCTGCCTCTCAGCTAGTACATCTTACTTTCACCTTTGTGCCAGATCACACACGGCTACACAGTGGCCTATAAGTGCACTGGGTTGGACTGGGAAACAAATCAGTATTAAAGCAAGCCATGGACCTGCCCTTTCTCTCTCAATTTACTGACCGGGTTCATCATGCAGCTGAACAACAACCGTGAACAACAACTTGTACCAGCACCATGGAGGAAGGAAGGAGCAATTTTGTGGCAGAGGAACAGCTAGATCGCTTGTTTAAGATGTCAATGCCAGCTTAAAAAGGGTTTCTAAAATTTAAACCAGTATCTACTACCAACATTTATTTTTATTCCTCACTTCTTAAATAGTATCAAATAAATTAATTTGTTTAAACCAAGGAATTGAACATGATGAATACATAAAAAGGAAAGTTAGGGAAGAAGAAACCAATGATTTAGACAAATTAGGTGTACAGCACCAATTAATGGCATTTGTAGGTGAATTTGGAAGCTTTGATCATCTTTGAACCTTCAAGGAAAACAATTTGAGCCCCAGTTTTGAACTGGATGAAACTGAGTGCTACATAGAATCAGAGAGGACAAATCTGGTAAGGTAAACATGGGGGAAGCCTGTGAGTCACGAGGGAAATAAACCCCCACTATCTAGCACAGACAGCAACAAAGTCAGAACAAAAGGAGAGGAAATAAGATACAAGCAAGGGCAAAGCAATGTATCATTTTCTGTCCCGGTATCTCACAGTCCGAGTGTACCATTTTGTTCAGTTTATTTACCTTTGCTTCCTCATCTGCTAAGAACAACTTGTCTGCATCAGCTACGTAACATTCATAACTCTAATCAGCTCCTTTGGCTTTTTAAAAATCTGGTTACATTTAATAAGGTTCCTAAAACTGTATTAAATAATCAAATTTAAGGTTGGCCCAGTTTTTGGAGATTAAGCATCCCCTGATCACATAGGAATTGCTATATATGGGGCTGCTCATGCAATGAGCTACATGGCTCATGGACTGTAGGGGAGCCCTAGCAATTGTTATTAGCAGCAAACTGTGTGTGCTAGGACCACACGTCGCAGCTGACCAATGAAGCAAGCAGCTTGGTGGTCCCAAGAGGGCTGACAGAAATGTACCCCTCTTGTTTCCAGGATGAGAGCCTCAGGGCACCTCTCCCAGCTGACCTAGTCTTGCAGAAGCTCTCCTTACATTAGGGGAGGTGATGCAGCTATGTCTGGCTGGAGTAGCTCTTTGTTAGCATTACTGAGGGGGATGGGGCCAGCTGGCCTCAGATCACATCAGGCTGGCATAACTGTTGATTTCAGGACCCAAGCTTTACTTCTGTACAGCGCTGTATCATGCAGATGTGCTAACTTGTTTCTCTGACCAAGAGATCTCTAGTACAATACTGCATTGTACCATGTAAACCAATACACATTCCTACAGATATCCTAGGGAAACTGAAACCTTGACTTGCACTAGATAAAGCAGAATACAAATACAGGCAGTAAAACTAAACCTGAAGTCACAAAGACTCTTGTCAAGGCATTAATCTATCCTTCTGTTATTAACTGGCTTACGTTTTATTACTAGCATTTTTTCACCAGTTAAATTGCTCCCCTCCCTGTCTCTGCCTCCAGGATCATTTTAGAATCTCTTCTTCTTTGGTGTACAACGCACATAATGCTTATTATCTGAAAAAACACAGAAGTGAAATTTGTCTCTAATGTCTGTAAGATTAATTTTAACAGTTTTGTAATTGATAATTTTACCACAATGGAGCCAAGAAGCTGTTAGAATGAGGTGTCATCAAAAGGAAGATGTAGTCTGTATTGACAAGATAATGATTCTTTTCACATCCAGGATATTTATCAATAGGAACTATATATTAATTGGGAAAAAAATATATAAAAGCATCTGTTGGTGGTAGTTTTTCACTTGTTTCCCTCCTACACCACAACAGACCTAGGTCTCACTTACAGACAAATAACAATCTGCAAATTCTCATTTACACCTGGGGCCCCCAGCACATCCTTCATCCCAAGCAAATGCAACGTCTCTGTGTCACTGTTGTGTAACTTAGGGCTCTTGCACATAAAATAGCTTCCAGCAAATATGAAAATAGCAGAGCTGAATACTCTCCAAACATGCAGCAATACGAAAAAAGAAAGAGCAAATCAGAGCAGCTTTGGTTGGTAACATGAGGGTAATTCCAGTAATTTCAATGTCAAGACAAAAGCATGTTACAAACTCTGCCCAGTTTGATGAGAACATTATATATAGAGGTTTTCCCCTATGGACCAGCATGTACTTCACAGGAGCTGCTTTTAATCTACCACTTAATCAGTTCCTCAAAAAGACAAGTCTGTCCTGTTTTGTGGAAAATAGGTAGGTTGTATTTCAAGATGATAATATTTTCACAAGTTCCAATGATTTTTTTAAAACAACTGAACTAAAAGTGAAATGCTGTTTCAAGTCAAGCTGAGATAAAACCACATTGCCTGCTGCAATCCCATAAAAGTCTTCATGTATCTCTGCGACACCCTGTCACCCAGGCACCTAAGCAGCACAGACCTGCTCATGTTATACTGCAGCAGAATCATACGCTAAACTGTAAAAGGCATTCTTTTTTCCTCAATGTGCAAAAGAACCGTAAGAAACATTTGAATTTGTTGAAAAAATACAAAAGTACTCCTTTCAAGTCTGCTGTTATAAATAACTACTGCTCAGACAATTGAGTTACTTCCTTTGGCTACTTTGACAAGGTTAACCTTGGTCTACCCCTCAGCAAGAGATACTGCTGTCTTTGTGCAGGCATCCTCATGTCGGTATTTACAAGGTCACACAAAAAGAAGCAGTCTGCCCTTGCTCAGCTTTGCTAAACAAAAGAGAAAACATGTCTGTCTTCATTGGTATCAGCACTGTCACAAATGTCAGAACATGTAAAACTCCAAACACAGTAAAAACAATCTACAAAACCAGGTCTTTGCTAAAGGCATCTTGGAGAAGGCAGAGCAGAGCTGCTCTGGTTTAGTGGCTATGTATCCTTTTGCTGCTGCACGGAAAATTTGGTTTTCTGGTAAAGATCAGCACCATTCCAGTAATTTCTGCCATTTCCATAATTTCAGGTTCACTGAGATCCATTTCTTGTTCCAATTACACTGTTATGTTAGCTAGAAGACCAGGATGACCTCTTCCAATTTACATCAGTTACCAATAATAATATCAAAATGTATTGTCATGCTTTATATCCTGTCCTGTTAATGCCCTTCCAGTAACTCCAGAAGAACAAAAAAATACTGAAAAGTGAAGCCTAAAGTTAATTGAAGTGAAACAATTTTAATTTTTGTTCCTCTCAAGGAAAGGCAGAGAGAGGATAATATTTCAATTTACTTAAGTTTCTGAAAGTGTAGGTAAGCTGAAAAGGAGGAACCAAGCAAGAGTTTTAGTCACTCTGATTAACAGTTAAGTGTCTTAAGAACAGCAGAATCCTTACCAGCTGCCACCTTAAGCCCTAACTGCTCAAATACCAGCCACGTTTACTATAGCTTCTATGCTTCTATCCATCACTTCACAATAGGCAGTCTTCCTTACAAGTCAGAGTAAATTGTATGAGAGACTACATATTCATATGGTATCTGTAAAAGTTACTGCATTATTCTTTCTGCTGGCCCATTTAAAAATAAACTTAAATTTCCCAAATCAGGTTTTAAATGTGAACAAAAGTAAATTAGGACAAAGCCTACCTTATATCCAGAAACCCATCTGTCACTGTCTCTATTCTGTAATTACTCTAGGAAAGGTTTACATAAGTGCAAAATAAGCTATAAAAAGCTTAAGTGGTCTGTTTAAAATCACATGCGTGAGAGTTAACCCCTTGCGAAAACACAAGTTGTGAGAATCAAGTTTTTGCAGAGTTGTGTGCAGCACTACAGAACCAAAAACCAAGGCCTTGTACAGAGATACCAAATTAGGAAGGAGCCTTGTATAAAGAACATCTTGCTCAGTGCATCCTGGTACCAGATAGTGCAGATGGACAAGAACTACACATAACAACTTGTTATTGAGAATGTTGTGTCTTACATACACATGGGTTTAGAATCATTATTCATTGGTAAGACTTACCTTGCTGAAAGAATGAAGGATCTCTCTACGCTTTCAATGTTTAGTTCATTCTGATATGCTTCCTGGGTTGGCTTTTTAACCTTCAGTCGAGAGAGAAAACTTGATATTCAAACTGAAATGGTACTTTTATAGTTGCTTTAATTTTCCTTACTGTAAAATCTCTTACATTTTTCTTGCAGGAGGGGTACACTGGGAAGAAAAATCTCAAATGCAGATCATACACCAGTCCAGAGAGCCCAGCTACATGAAGATTACATAGAGCCCACCATTTTATTTCACTGTGACCCATGCAAACACTGGAGATGTACAGGGGAATGAAGCTCAAGAGCTGTCACATATCTCCCACTGTGCTTCTGCATGCCCAGGCCTATTGTCCTCTAAGCACCTCCGGCAACTGGGCAAAAAAACGCACTGCTGCTGCAGCAGAACAAGATGTAGCCTACTGATGTACCCCAGAGTGGGCATCTGCCCCATAGCCCAAGGTCTGGATCACCCTGCTGATCCTTCTGAGCTACCAAGTTTCAAACATAAGGAGGTTTAAAAACTTAAGAGTGGCTTTGAGCCACCACGAGACATTGGCTGGCAGAAGAGATTTTGCAGGTCTGCCTGTGAAAGCTTGGACCAGGGCACCAGATGTGCAGTGCGATGGACGTGGTGCTTTTCTCTGACAGGACCAGAGACAAGTTACTTGATTCCCAAGGCAATGGTTTGTTGTTCCTGCTGTCACGTCAGACCATGTCAATATATGGCATGCGTGTCCCTTATTACTGCCCAGAGGGGTTCAGGGTGTAACTTTGATACTTTCCACACAAGCTCAGAAACAAAAGCCGTATCTTCCCTCATAGTTAGCAGATCACTATGAACCATGGAGATTTGATCCACCAGAAGCTTATCAGGCAGACATGTCCAGTCTCTGGGTGTGGGCAATAAAACGAAGTTACAAGGCAAAAGTGAGGAAGTCTAAACAAAACCCAATACAAAAAATAAGTAGACAGGCTATTTCAGAGTAGGACAATACTGGATGAAATGCAGGTGAGATGATCCTGTGGCAACACAGGTTTTTAGGGGAACTTAGATAGCAATCCCACAGGCCTTATTATGCAAGAAATGTTAAGCCTGTAGGATTCCTCTTTAACATAAGAATCTTGAATATCTCTTTCTAACAATAAACATAGATACAATAAACATAGACGTGTTTTGAAAATTTGAGAGCCTGAGTTTAAACAGATTTGGAGAAAGGCTCATCTTAAGTGACTTACCTTCATCCCAGCCAATGACAGCATGTTGTTGAGTTTATACATCCCTGACTGAACTGGAGTAGTATACAACAGGGCGTCATTGAACTGTAATATAGAAGTAATGCTTTTTAATGACTAGAGACTCTTTAGAGACAGATAATTTCACATGCACTCTACTCAATGTACAGAACTCATACAGCACTGAGATCAACTGTCCAGAAGAGCATCTTCTGCTTTCATTATTCCACTTAGAACCCAAGAAACATTTTCATGTATGAATTTAGATAACAGTAGGTATCTATTTATATCCTCCTCATGTAAATATACAATTGGCACATGAGTAAACAGTGCATGGATATCAAAGAACAGGCTGTCAAAAAGGACAAAAATGTTTCTTGTGTACACAGCTATATTGTATAACAAACTACTTTAAAAGGACATTAGAATTTACCATTCAAATGAAGCAAAACATTCCAGAAATTCAGAGATAGCAGAATTAAGATTAGCAATTTATAAGGACAAACTTATTTATATGTACCATGTGAATTTTACCAGTTTAAATGTGCATCTACTGTTTATTTCCTGTTCTACAAGACTTGGCATCACTCAGTGCACTTAGTGAACAGCTATTAAGATTTTTATTTTATTTTCTGTTTTGTTCAACACAGGGACCCAAACTTCATTTACTGCACATAAACACAGACCAGAAAAGTGAACTGTCTCTTAAGTTTTTGCTATGAGGTTCTTTGCAAAATAATCAAGTGTTTTACGAGCCTTACTAAATCTTCACAACATGATCAATGGAAAAAATATTACTTAAGTGTCTAAAGGTGCAAACACTATCCTGCACCTTTTTTGTACCTAAAAAACCCCCCAAGCTCCACCACCCCAAAAAAACAAACCAAAGAAAACCTGAGCTAGAGCCACATAAATTAGCAACATCTGATTTGGGAAGTCCACCTCAAGACAGCAACAGATTTTTGAGAGTATTACTGATATTACTTTAACTGATACCATTTGCAGTTATCTCAGTACTTTATATGCTGCAAATTCACCTCCAGAGCATAACACAGGCACTTGCAAGCTTAGAATACATACTTCATGGCTGCTTAGGGAAATACTTATTTGTACTACAGTAACTACAGTACAGATTTCAGCCAGGACTGAGAATGACATAAATTACACACAGCAACAGTTGCTTTACTGTCTAAATAGGAGAGAGAAACAAAAGGTTCAAATGGAAACAGAAACTTCAGAGGTGCACAGAAGTTTCAAAACAAAATAGTAGCAGAGACAGGAAGAGAACTTGGCACTTCCAACCCAGCACTCTGCTCAGGACACAAGTGGGCTCGTGCAGGGGAAGGAGAGAGGAGGAGGGAAAGAAGGATGCAACAGCAGCAGCAGAGTTGTAGGTTTCAGATCTGAGACAACTAAGTGGGATGGAGTAACTATTAGTTTTCTCACTACCACAGATAACATCTTCTGATAAAAGCTCTCAAATTTTAAATGAGCATTGTTCAAAACAGTACATTTTAGTGAGAAATTGTTTTCTATTAAAATTAGTGCATATGCAACAGATAATCTCTCTAAATTAGAACTGAGCAAGTAGAACAGCAAAAATTGGTCATTTTTTCCACTACCTGAAGTTATTAGTTACTTATATTTGCAGTGTAATG
Source organism: Podargus strigoides (assembly GCA_028020825.1). Classification (NCBI taxonomy): domain Eukaryota; kingdom Metazoa; phylum Chordata; class Aves; order Caprimulgiformes; family Podargidae; genus Podargus; species Podargus strigoides. The sequence goes on along the minus strand of CM051663.1, from coordinate 121,344,708 downwards.
TTTCAGCCACTCAAAATTACACAAGTGTGTGGCACACAGCAACATACACAGCATCTCACCAGAAAAAACATCCGTGGCTGCATGACCTTCCGGGACAGCTTCATCAGTGTTCCCTCTTTCAGAAAGACCTAGCAAATTAAAACAAGTAATTCAAAACTTATCTCACACAAGCTGTACAAATGAGCTTTTTTTATCATCACCATTATAATGATGATTATTATCATTACTACTACTATACTAGAAGTGCTGCAGAAGTTTTGGGATTCAGGGTTCCCTTTCTGAGAAAGGCTGTTCATCCTTAGGTTTCTCTAAAAGTGAGCATGAATGGCCATATCACAGTTTTCCGTGCTGCACTTGAAAACATGACAAATACAAGGTTAAGCTTAAGGAAAAAAATCTGCCTGCAAGATCTGGCAAGGAATCATTCTAAAAATCTTTGTTTTCATCAGTTAAGTGTTTAAAAAAAACCCCAAATCATTCATATGGTGAGGCAGTATTCATGTGACTGTCAGAACCAAATAATTAAGCAATGGATCATTTTTCTTCTTGGTATATGCCAGCCTCAGTACTTTGCTTGCATATTATCTCTGCTGCACTTGTACTGCAATCTGCTGAATGCCATCTGGAGGACCTACCCTTCCTGGCTGTACAATCTCATGGTGTCCATTTAAACTGTACTGAATCTGCATGAGTTTCTGGAAGTTATCCTACAGGGAGAAAAAGCAAAAGGTGAGCAGTTGCCCTTGCATACATTACTTTTTTTTTTTTTAAAAAAAAAAAAAAAAAGAAAGAGAAAAAGCTTTAATCAATCAGCTTCATAAATCAAAATACTTACTCCCTGCTTCATGATGTCATTGGCATGGTTTGCAACTTCTATAACAACAGCTAGAGCATCTGAAGGATGAAGAAATGATGCTTTGGTTACACAGGCTAGTTATCATTGGTATTATGTAAAGCACAAATACAATATTGTCCTTCCACATCATGCCAAGATTCTAGAATCTGACTGCAGAGTCACTGCATTCAGAAGCACTCCCCATAGATCCCAGAGTCTTTGGATCATGGTTCAATAAGTGTGGCCTAGCAAGCAACTGCTTCAACCAACAGCGTCAGTCATTTCTTACAGCTAATCATAACAGTCCAAAAGCAAAATTAAATTCTAGTTTCTCACACAAAGAATTACTTTAATTTCAGTGTCTCTTCTTACAGCAGAAAAGTTAGCAACACTTTAACTAAGACTATGTAGAAATTAAGTTTTTCCATTTTACATAACTGCCTCCAGTGCAGGTCATGGACGACTACCTAGAAAAAATCATCCAAATCTTTGTGATTTCTTTCTTCTGCCTGCAGTTTTGCTGCACCTCAAGATAACAGTATGAAGTTCAAATTTCTAAATTTCAAACTTTTAATACCAAAAAAACCCCCCCAAAAAATCTCTGAAAGAGCAGAGTTACCAAAGATGAGAGATTCTATTAAGTACTGATACTTAATAACTAGCAACTCGACTGTAATATATGCTAAGGTGTAACTGCAAAAAGAGGTTACATAACAGGGTTATGTAAATTGTGAGTGTATATGAGACAGAAACCATCCAAGGATCTTACCCAAAAAAATGTAATTTACTTAAGTAGAAAAAAAAGACTAATTTAATTGAAAGCTAGAACAACCACTCTAATAAAATATAGTCTCTGAAGCATTTAGCACTTTCTGAGTAATTGAAGTGCAGTGAGACTCTTCAAATAAAGGAACTATGTTTGCTAAAAAGTCCACAGAGAAGCCTACCAAATCAGGTAAAACCAAAGCCTTGGATTTTTTTCCAGTTAATCATTAGAGTATTAGTACTGTAGAATGTACATACTTCCCTTATTGTGAGTCCATATCCAGAAAGAAAGCATGTAAAAAGATACAGCCTTCTGAACTGAGAGGTTCAGAAGGTCATGAAGCCATGTAAGAAACTAAACTGAGGTGCAAACAAAAAGCTCCTCCTAAGTCAATCTAAGGAGAATTTTACTTCAAGGTTTTGGTGAACCAAGGCAATGCAAGCACATGAGTCAAACAGTTAAAAGGCACAGCACATATCAACCATTTGATTAAAATTTAAGTTTAGATATAGATGTCATGATGTCCACTGAGCCTTGCTGAAGAATAGCTTGTGGTCTCCTACTAGGAAATGTTGGAGCTGCTCCAGCCAAAACACTCCCCAGCTCCCATACACTTGAAAGAAAATGAAGAGAAACGTAGCTAAATCCATGGAGAAGGAATGAGTGCCTGATTTTTTTGTTATATTTTCCTTCATCTATGAGCTATTATATCTATTAAAAACTTAAAATTTTACTCCTTGACTTCAAGAAAGACTGAAGAATGTTAAGAGAAAATTTGCTGGTTATTGAAGGGAAAGTTCCAGGATCTCACAGCTACCTATAGAGCCAAGAATAAACAAATCTAAGCAACAACATAAAATAATCTATAGGGTCAAGAACAAAGTGGGTTTTGGCCAGGAAGAGCATTCCAACTCTTATACCACTTGGCTGGAGTAATGTATTCAAATGAAGGTCATCAGGAAGAACTGTGGTGTGTGTTTGTTTTTTTCCCAAGAATACTAAGCATAACAAAAACTAGTTATGTCATCCCCCCTCCAATGGAATTTAACAACTAAGCAAAGTGAGAACTAAGTTAAGCTTAATTATCACAAGAAAGATCCTGAGTAAAGATTAGATTTTCTTTTCTTATCCAGCTTCAAAGACAGACTACCAAACATGCCAAATGCATAAAATTAACACTGTTATTGTTACAGCTAAGCTTCTGCCTTTGTCTTTGATGTATGAAGAGAGAGAAAAATACTGTGGAAGGTACAACTACAAAAAACACAGAAGCTGGAGAAATCACAAGAAAATGTAAAGTAAAATAGATATTTAAGTTGCTCATTTTTCAAGTGGTCAAATGTTTAATGTGCAGTGCAAGCATTAGTTTGTTCAGAGCCGTAAGAAGTGCAAGACAAACTTTTCTGTCTCTTAAAGAGTCAAATTTAAAATATTTTTGGCTTATATTTTCAATGTACTGGAAAAAATATGCCCAAATGCCCTAAAAAATATATTTACTCATAAATTTTATGGTACTGTATCAGCAGACAAAGCTGTAAGAAAACAAACTTGGCTTAGTGCATTGAAGGCACTCATTTATTGCAGTCCAATCAACTACATCTGCATAACCCTCCTAATGATAACAGGCTTGCACAAATGTCACCAAAGAGACTTTTATCAGTCACAGAGGCTAATGCAAATGAAATGGAAACATCGACTGCATTTTTAATACTACTGAGGCACACACACGGAAGAAGAAAACAGTCTGAATGCACATTGCATTGCTACACTCAAGTGAAACCAGATTAATCCCAGACTAGCATGAAACACGTAGTCCTGTCCTCTTCTATGACCAACTATTCCTTCTCATTTCCTCTTATCTCCTTTCCCCTTACATGCAGGCAAACTTGGGGAAGTCACCCGTGTTTGTGCGACTTGTGACAAGTCAAACTGGAGAACCACTCAGGTTAAATACAACCCAGAGCTGCTCCTTGATCTTGTTAACTCCTGCCATATGAACACTTGTCCTGGCACAAAGAGAGAGGAGGAGGCCAGAAAGGCTCACAGCTGGGGGAGAGCAACCAAGAGACCAGACTGCCTATCATGAAAGGTCTACAAATGCAAGCACTGTTTCAATAGCAGTGCCCAAAATATCTGCTTAAGCCGACCGTGGAACTTCACTCTTATCTCTTGGTTTCAGCTCAAGTGTGAGCTGATACCACTGTCAGCTCCAAAGTTTTCTGAAATGCAAGTTTGCAACCTTTCAGTGTCTCTGCTGAGAAACTCAGAACTAAATAGAAAATGTTTCTATTACTGGCTTAGCATTTTGCATGCATTTAAAATTTAGAAATACTATCATAGGTACATAAGCTGTTATTTCTTTAAAGAGATATTTACCTTGAGTATCCCTATAGTCTGCAGATTCTTCTAAAAGATTCTTTAAATAATCTGTATAAAGAAAAAAAAATATAAATAGTTTTGTTAAAGAAATAAGTAGCACCAGAAAGTACTAAACCCCACCTTTTTTTCCTGGAAACCTGCTTTTTAGGCAGACCTATGCCACAAATATCTACTACTTAATCTTTTAAATCTGTCAAAGTAATAACAAAAGGAAAACTAGCATTTCCATAATGAAAGTATATGAACATATTTTGCTCAGGAAAGAGAAGGTTATTGAAGTAGTGGCCTTCTCCAAAGACAAATGATAGGTTGTATATAGCATTCCAGAACTAAAGAAGCAAGTGAAAGATAAGTACATACTTACAATCATTTACATTTAAGCTGATGCAAAAAATTTTGAAGATTACAGATACTTGCCTAAGCACTTAACTTGTCTATAAGAGCTAAGAAAAAGAGTAGTCCATTACAGAAGATCTGATTATGATTAATATTTTTCAATAATAAAAGTATTATACCCCCCTCACTGTTCAAATAGGCATTTTTGGTTTTCAATTATAAATTTAGTTCCTTAACCACGAGATGGCACCCTCAATCCACTGAAGTCTTGGTAGTTTTCAAATCTATTTTACTTAGCTAAAATTAACTCCAAATGTATGACTAGACAAGAAAACATCCCCCTCTAGTTTCCACTCCCTGGTCGAGTGTCTTGTTCACCAAAATTACAATATCCTGTCAAAGATTAATATATATCCTCAGTAAAAAGTCAGCCATCTATTCTCTACAAGCTACAGCTTTGAACTGCTCAAAATAGAAAGAAAACAAATCAGAAACTTTCAAATAAATATACATATTCAATTGGCAATATCAACAAACACTGATTTATAATTACCTTTTAAATGAAGTATTAAGATTTTGGCAGATCTACTGAAAACAAATTATACGTGATCCAGCAAGATTTTCAATTTTAGTTTTGCAGTTGTACAAGTTCCTTGTAGGAGTGGAATAATTCAACTCCCATATGCTCGCCCTACCCAAATTCATGCTTTTACTCAAGAAGGATCAGGAGCCAATTGTTCCTGCCTTCATAAGATGTCTTGCTTCATGCATGCCCCTCAGAGACCGCTCAGTGTATTGTAATCTTTTCCTTATGCAAAAAAAAACCAACAAAAGGGAATTATGAAACATGTTTCTGCAGTAGAGATGCTACGAAGAGTGAGAAATCTTGTCGAAGTTAATGAAAGCTTTGAGAAAAATAGAACTATGGGAAGAAAAATAGCGGGCACTGAAATTTTATTTTTTGGCAAAGACCTAAGGGAGGATTCAAAAGAGAAGCACAAAGAGCAGGTCACAGGGTGAAGGAATAGGAACTGGCTGGGGTCTCCTGCAGGGAAGCAGGAAAGGAAAACTGGGAGGTCTGGCTGGCTGGGCCACAGGAACACCCACAGCTTTCTGCTCTCCTCCATGTTTTGTCTGATCATCATCAGGCGCTGGTCAACACGTGATCTTTTAAGACAAGTCTGACATGGCACCAAAACCTCTGCAGCTACACTCCATAAACATTGCATCCTTCACATCCCTCAAGATCTTGTCTCGTGGTAGCTACCAGATATTCCAGTGCAATATTTAGGTGGGCATATATTCAATTAAAAACAAAGTTTGTGTTGTCTCACCTCACGTTATGCTAGTAGGAAGCTGGTATAAGAGGAAAAAAATTAGCAGAAAGTATTTTGAAAGGAACTGAGAAGAGTTCACATTGTTTTTAATGTGATTTAACCTAGAGGAAGCTATGTCATACATATGACACCAGCTGCCCCCTCCTGTCCTGCCTGCTGATGGGTGCTCTCTCCAGTTGGAGCTATGCCATATCGCCCAGGCAGAGCACTCTTGGGACTCCACCATACCGCAAACAAGCTAAAGCTTTACAATTGCAGCTTAATCTTCATGGGGGCCAGCACAAAGGCCTCCAGTAGAAACCTCCCAGTATAAAGAAAGAGTGCTTACAGGTTATACAGAAACACCAGCTTCATAAAGCTGCCAGCCACACATTCACCTCTATGGGCTGGGAACAAGAGGTGAGGTGGGTATAATTTACTCATCTGCAAATGTACTGCTGGCACTCTAAGAAACTGTCCCTAGTACACAGAGAGACCCAATTTAATATCCAGAGTAACTGCACTGGAAGCTTAAAACCAGAGACCTAACACGGGAACTAACTGTTTCTTGGCATATTCATGCTTTATGACACATTCCCAGAAACAACAACACTTCACACCACATTTTAAATCATATAATCAGTGAATACAAGAGGGAAAATTAGAGATTTTAACATAACTGCATTCATTTAAAATTGCATTTAAAAAGGAAGGCAGCTTTTGTGTTACAAGACTAAAGTAGCCAATAAAACTCACAACTGTAAAATCCTGAAAGTGATAAATACATAATTCATCTTAAAACTCTCTATCTGGTAAGTGGACCTCTGTTCATAGCTAAAACTCAGCTTCAGAGAAACATCAGAACAGATGTTTTTAGTCTCTTCTGTGAATACACATTGGAAATTCTGTGCTTGCAACTGCTTTCTGGAGGTACTGGCTTAAACTATACAGACAAGTAGATTTCACAGACATTAATAATGTTACAGTAAAAATTTAGCAAAACAATTCCTAGATAAAATAAACACAGAAGTCAAATATTAAGGTGGAACGGTATCTACTGTCTTTGCAAACAAACTTTTCCCCTCTGGAACGTGTTTTAGTTGTTCAGACTAGGAAGATCTTAAGCATACCTTCAGAAAGGCAGACTTAGAAATTAAAATTCGTAACTCTCCTGGATACCCCAAAACACAATAAAAATCAACACAGAAGCACCCAAGTACTGTTTCTGTGATGAACAACATTTCCTCATGCTGTGCTTCTACCTGACAGCAGCCAGCAATTCTCTCTTCCTTCTTGCTGGGGGGCAGCGACTATCACTACTTCTCCTGCTAAAAATGCTCTTCTGCTTCATTCATTACTTTTTGTCTCAGGTTGTCTAATTTAATTAAGTCAAACTCAAAGCAGTCTTTCCCAAAGACGTAATTGGCCTCAAGTCTGACAACTCCATTTCTGACCTGCAAAGGAGCAGCATGCTCAAAGGCTTATTCTGCATCCCTCTCAGCCTTCCCTTGCTATATCCTAGTTAAGGATAATGAAGACTCTCTGCCAACCTTACGTTGAGAAAAACAGAGGAGGCTTATCCTATGACATTGAAGAGCCTGTTCATATTGTACAGTCTCCAGTCATCTACTCAAGTCACTGGTTTTTGGGAAAAGGGAATCACCTCCCCTTCATTTCTGTAAGAAATCAGAGGCCTCTAATTAACCTCCCCAAAAACCAATGGAATATTAGAGCTCAGGGCCAGTACATGGACAAGTGGAAGTTCACTTGCTGGACTGGAGAAGCCGTATAATTAAACAGAAACACAGCTGAGCTGTGCCTCTCCTTGGCTGATTTATGAGTCCACCTGCTCCTGCTTTTGTTAGCACAAAGTAACTCCACTTCAAAGCACAGCCACAATCTTGTGATGTGACCATGTAGCAGCAGGTTACCAGTACAAAGCTGTCCCACTGACACAGAACATCTAAATAGGAAGAAATCCCTGCTGACTCAGGCCTAGCAGCTTCGTTTCCTGGATTATTTTCGCTCCCCTGCTCTTACTTACGGTTCCTTTCTCCCTTGCCCACAGATCCCCCCTGTCTTTGGCCGGGGCGGCTGCTGCATTGCTGCATCTCACCCACTGCAACAAGAGATCCAAATATTTTGTGTGTCCTCCAAAGGTTTTGCAGCACAAGTTTATATAGAAATTGCTCAATATTAAAAAGAGCTGCTGGAAGGTAACAGAGCAGATGGGTCATCCACAGAGACATGGAAGAGTGAGAATCTCAAGGAAAACAGGAATGCACGATACATTGAATCTGTTTCATTTTCAGTCTGCTCAAAATAACACCCCCCAGCCCCAGCATAGTTAAATTCTTAGTCTGACCTCTTTTATTTCTCCTGTAGAACAAGAGAAAATTACTTTTTTAAATCAGCAGCCACCATTACAATCCCATTCCTGTCAACAGCATTTGGATTTGCAGATGTATTTAAATCTGGACAGCCACAGTACGGTCTGCAGACTGGGGACACGCACAGCCACAGAAGGAGTTTTGTCAGCTCTAAAACAGCCTGTCCCAGCCACAATGACAGTTAATAGTCATGAGGAATTCCCCTTCAACACCTGAGTTTTGTTTCACTGCCATTCACCCCTGACATCTGTCTTTGTGATATATGTTGACAAAGGCATTTACGCCATCCTGATCCTCTGTTCAACCTTTTTAATTAGAACCTTTGAACTTACCCAAAGCTCTGCTGATTTTGGACTGTATAACAAGCCTATACTATTCCCTAAGTCAGCATCCTTTTAAAATAAAGCAACTCCCCAAACACTGTTTTATGGTTTGATTTAATCAATTAAGAGTGACTAAGATTTTTCCCCTACAAAACAGTCCATTTAATAAGGGTTTTTCACACTTTTTTCAACACCCATGACTTTAATGAGAGAGATGATTAAAATGAAAACAGTCAACATTAATAAATTGGTAAACTGCTGTGTGACAGTTAAGTCTGTATCTCCCACAGCATCGCTAGTACTTGCTGGGGAAATACCAACAAGCTGCTACAGAGCCAAAAAAAAAGGTCACAGCATTTTATTGTGCAGTTACTGCATAAACAGAGACTATTTTTAAATTGCTCATCAAGAAGTAGTGGCTTTCAAAAACAATGCCTTAAGTATTTCCAAATCCTTACAGAAGCCATCCCCCTCTTACAACAAACACATCTCAAAACACTTCAAAAAGGAGGCATCTATCATTGCTCTCCTTTTACAGAAAAGAAAGTACTGCATTATGGAGATGACTTGCTCAAGGTCACTCAAATCACGCCAGTGCCAACGCAGGGTACAAGGAACAGATTTCCTAGTCCCACGCCAGCTCTTTAGCCTACAACACCCCTTTAGCAAGTCTTAAGCACTTACTGGTAACATACAGTAAAAACATGTGTTTTGCTTTTAAAAGAGAATGGATGTTACAGACAGAACATCTGGGTGGGGAAGAAATGGAGAAGCTACTTGCAGAAGTTCACAGTTGCATACCCATTATTCACTTCCTTCTCCTACCTCCAATTTTCCACAGTACCTTTTTCCTTCATTAAAAAAAAAAACACCAAAAAACCCCAAACAAACAAAAAGTACTCAAAGCCCAAAGCAAAACAGGAGCATTCCAACCCTCTAAGAAAATTACAGGCTTCTATTACCACAGAAACAAACAAAAACCACCACAGGCTTCATGTTTTCCAAGTACTGCGGAATGTACCATCAGAGAACACACCACAGCATTGGGAATATAAGCACCTTGCTTGTGTATCTTATTGCAATCAATATGAACAAAGAAAGCCTCTAAACCCATGCCATGTTTTAAAAAAAGTTTCACGTATCTGAAGTCAGATAAATTCGCTTTACAGATGAATATAACCACCTGAAAACAAGTTTCCTGGGACGTGTGAAGACTGGCTTCTTAAGCCTGTGAAAGAGCTTGACTGTACCTGTTAACAGAAGCCTGTATTGTGGAATCCTCTGAACTGGCTTGAGCAGATAGTGCTTGAGGGCCAGACTAGCACAGCGGGGGCTCATCTGAAAGAAACACCCAAAATAAGTTACGATTCTGTGGTAGTCAAGGGTTCCAGTAAAAGAAAACATAAACTACTGATTACATCGGATAAGCTTAATCTTAAAAAGGTGAGACTGCTGAAGTGTTACACAGCACCACAGAGCAAGCGTTTACCTGTTCGAAAGACTGCATGCAAAATTAATCATGAGTTAAAAGACAGCAGCAGGCACTTATATTGTCCATGGATCCAAAACAGGTGCTTTTGCTTATGAGGATGAGCAGTGAAGCTTCCCAGAAAGAAACACCAATAGCAAGGGCAACATGCTCCTTCATAACCACTGTCAACGTCCATTAGGCAGAAAGGCAAAAAATACAGCAGCACTCACTGCAGAAGTTTTAATTAATCCACACCTCTAAAGACAATGCAGAATTAAAAGATCCATGCTTTAAAAATGCTAATTAGCTTGAGTTTGCATTCAAAATAACATGCATCTGAAACGTTGAGTCCTTAAGAAGGCCTCTTCTTCCTGTCTTTGCTGACTCTAGCTCAAGCTCTTCCTTTGCCCACTGTAAGTAGTCTTTCTAACCACTGGTAAGCCAAGAGAGAAAGGATTACCCAAGGGGAAGCCCATGTAATAGCAGGTAGATTCACAGTATGTGTGGATCATGTGCTTAGGGAGCTTGCACCTCTTCTCTGATTTAAGGGAGTTGTGTAAAAATCTGGCAGTGATCTCAGGAACATGAATCAGCTTTCAACTGATTGCTGCATGTGCTGGGTTTGAAACTTCCAGGAATATGCAGACAAGAAAATTGACTTTTTTTTTTTGTATTTCCAACTGAAATGAAACACTATTCCCAACTACAGCCCTATGATGTGGTAGGGAAACCAACACGGTTAAAATAGGATAGTTAATCGGTGAATAGTACAATCAGGAGACAAAACTAAAATTAAGCAGCTAGAGATTTTGTTTGTGTCTGATATAGTTTGTACCGAGTGCTGCATTTCCTCAAAACAGAGGTCATTTATCATATCTCACAGCAGTAGCCAAAATCACAGAATCACCGAATGGTCGGAGTTGGAAGGGACCTCTGGAAATCATCCAGTCCAACCCCCTGCCAGAGCAGGTTCACCTAGAGCAGGTCGCACAGGATTGTGTCCAGATGGGTTCTGGATGTCTCCAGTGAAGGACACTCCACCACCTCTCTCTCTGGGCAGCCTGTTCCAGTGCTCTGCCACCCTGACAGGAAAGAAGTTCCTCCTCATGTTTAGACGGAACTTCTTGCGCTCCAGTCTGTGCCCAGATATTTATATAACTAGTGAAATCACCAGTTACTTCATAAAATCTGCATTTAGTTCTTTCCACTTCTACCCTACTAAGCCTCAAGGCAAGACTGCACAAAAAAAAAACCTTAACCAAACAAATTGGAGTATAGTCTCTAAAGCCTTATGAAGGATCACAACTGCTGAAAAGCCACAAAATAGGTTATATTTTACAAAAGGCTACCATACCTCAAAGTCTTTGACTACAGAAGCAAAACCTGCATTCTTCTTACACTGTTCATCTAATAGTGCAACATTTTTATCAAATTCTTTGATGTAAGTGGAATACATCTTTAAGTAGGGACCCTTTTTAACAAATATATCAGCAATTCTTTGATGTTCAAGCCTAGAAACAAAAAATAGAGCAGTTAAAAAGAGCTAAAGAGAATGTACATCTTAACTCTCCAGCAAAACATTGAACTTTCACATTAAGATGTGCTAGTTTATATTCTGAACAAAAAGCTTACAGTTCAGCAGATAGGCATCCATCTCAGTAGCTACTCTGAAAAACCTTACCAGGCACACCTTGACACACTAATTTAGTGTTAGATGATAACACACAGTCTGTTTAAAATGGTCTCAAACCATTTGAACACTTTAGTACAATCTGGATTTCTGAGGAGACAGATCTTCAAACTTCAAGATGCAGTCTCCATCCCTTAATAGCAATCACAGGATTACAGTCTTTACCCACTTCAGTGCCTTTGTCAGTATAGCTGCCTTAGATCCACCCACCAGTGTAACTAAGAAGGGATTTCAATGGGATTGTGGCTGTCAGTCAGTGCTGCGCCTAGTTAGTAGATCTCAACTACCTTTAAAATGCAAATTGGTCTTCAGGACAGGCTCCTTTTCCTCTAATGAAATTAGTCCACTTATCATGCCCATGCAGGGATCAGAACTTTAAACTAAAAACTTTTTCAATTAAAAAAAGTATGATTGCTAAAAACATTTATCAACATGCCTTCTAGACTTTTCTAGATACATTTAAATGGCAAAAAGTACATCTATACAGAAAATTATCTCCTGTACTTTCAAAGTCAATTCTGTCATTTAAGAAGGCATGTGAAACACAAACAAGAGTCCAGCTGTGGCCACATGGAGCCACATAAGCCCTGCAGATAACTTGCAACAACATCAAAGGAGTGGTATATCCCTTTATTGATAGTCACCAGTGAGATAATCGCTCTTCCAGTTCCCTCAGGAGGTCCCGATTGAGTTCGTACAGCTGAGGTAGGTAGTACAGGATCTGATTCAGGATTCTGTCCTCAATCACTGGCTTTCCAAGCTGCCTAGAGGCATGTGCCACAGCATCCCGGAAATCCTGCCGGAGTACAAAGACGACAGAAACCCCCCTTCCCATGAGTGAACAGCCTTCAAAGCACCAACACAGACAACGGCGTTTTCTCTGCAGACATTCCAGGCGCTGCTCCCTATTACCGAAGGCAAGGCGGGTACCATCTGGGTTATGCTTCTCTGCAGCTTCAATTTACTCCTCTGGGACTGCCTTAATCCCTTTGGTTTGATGCTGGAGCTTTACTTTCTTGCTCCTGTATGCATACTATAGAAGTTGTTCATTATTTTTATAACGTGCCCTTAAGAAATATGCTGGTACTACATACAAGGAAACTACGGGGGGGGGAAAAAGCTTCTATCTGTAAAGGTACTAGTAGCATTGAGTATCTTATGCTAAGATTTGGGTAAAAAGCAAAAATATTATATCAGCTAACACAATCATAATATCTTATTTTAAAATCATAATAGTTTTCATAAGTCATCTACAAAAGCCCTTTTGGAAGATGTGCCTCAGATTAAAATGTAGTGCCACAAAAAGTTACTATACCTAGCAGCTCTTCTATATACCAGAAAATTACAATGTCTAAACTAACAAAAAAATTTCAAATTAGGTGGTGTGCTGTATTATTTGCTCTCATTTGAATTTGGACAACAGTGGGAAAAAGACAATTCGTAACAGCTCTTTTTGAGTTTGTGGTCTGCTGAAACCTGATAATGCGCGCACAATCTATAGGTGGCGTGGAAAAGGTGATCAGACGTGTTCCTAAGTACAATGATGAGCTACATTTTAAATGTGTATGGTGTCCACACCTGTGTTTGAAAATCTGTAGGTTCTCAGTTTGGGGAAAAAAAAAAAAAGCAACCTCTTTGCCTCTCCACAGGTCTACTACTACAGATCTTACTAGCTATCTCATCAGTCCAGCATCTGGCACTGTTTAGAGGCTCTCAAACTTAAGTCTCAACTTTCCCCTGCCCTCTCTCCTCATTACATCAGCTCTAGGCAGCATAAGCTCCAGACACACTTTCTTGCTTTGTGACCCTCCGGGTCACCATGTCTGTGACTGGGCAGAGTTATGACAAGAAACTGAAAAGAGATACAGGGTGATGGCTGTGATGGAGGAAGGCTGAGAACTAAATGCAAGGGAGTTAAAAAACAGATGGCGTTATTCATATGGAAATGTTCTGTTTTACATCCTCTATGCAGACTAGTGACACATAGGTTAACTACCAGCTGCATCTTACGGGTTTTCCTGACCCTAGGGCATTGCTTAACACTGAAATGATACATAGAATTACAATGGCAAAAGCTCAAATGAGACATTCTGAAGAGCTTCATGCAAAATGCACCATCATATTATGATAATATTCTCCCCACTCCCCTCAAAAAAAAATAAATCGCATGCACACACAATATACTGTATGCACTTTGTTATGGGATGAAACAAGAATTTTTGCCCGAATGTTATAAGGCTCCTTGCACGATGAAAAGAAAAGCAGTTTTGTCTGTAGTGTAATCAACAACTCACGCTTTTCCCTGACCAAACAATAAAAGGAAAGAAGGGAGCCAGGTTTAAGCACCAGTAGATAAGACAGGAATGTCATTTGTAGTTAAGAGCATTTATTTAACTTCTAGATATAGCATTCAAAGAGTCTGCAGGATGTTTTCCAAATACAGAAGATTTGGTTTTTCAGCTGGCTTGATCCAAAGTCTATCTGCTTCATCAGGCTTTGGATCATGCTATGAAAGTCTCCATCATTAAAACAGCCAACCAAAACTGTTTCATCACCCCCTTGGTCCCCCTCCACAACTGAGTAAATGGAGGAAGCCCTGCAGAGAGGAAATGAAGGGAAGGAAAATGAAGCTTTCAAATGATGCAAACCAGCCTGCTAAACAACAAAGAGATAAACTTCAACACTTCTTTTTCTTTTTTTGGGGGGGAGATTTTCAAGTCTTCACCACAGAAGCAGTACAATGCATTTGCCACTGTAATCATATTGAGATTTATTTTTAACCTGGCAGTGGGTGTGAAGTAACTGTCATGCCAAGTTCATCTTGAGATAAACTTAAGAGTTAAAGGCAGAAAGCACATGCCTGAGGAGTGGGGGTAGGAAAAGTCAAACAAAACAAGGTTAGACTTCACAGTGTTTACACTTGAAGGTACTGGACTTCTGAGAAAGTAATTTCTCATCCAAAAGGGCAAAACATAGGTCTGTTTTAATTACCAAATATGTTAACTTAAAAAGTAAACCCTGAACTTTCACTCCAAACAGTGGAAAGTATTCAGACAAGGACAACTTTTTATACAAGTAGGTGAATGACTTAGAAATTAGAAACTATGGTAATTTCATGCACCGGAACCTAATTCCTTCTATAACTAAATCTGTTCCCTGCTAAACAAAAACAGAACTGCTGTTGCAAGTCACATACACACTGCTCTGATATCTATATATACACCTGCAAGAAGTGATTCATATTTACAATATAGTACTATATAACACTGCTTTCATCAGTCTGTTCAAAGACAATCACCTCAGTGGTCCTAGAAATGATTCTGTTTGAAGCAATGCAGCAATCCATTACAGTGAATTTTAAAGACAGATATTTATAATTTAAAATGAGCCTTTCAAATATTACAATCTTACTCATCAAAAAAACCAAACCCAAACAACTTGTCAGGCTTTGGAATTAATGTGCTTATTTCACTGAAAAACACCATTTGCAACTCTAGACAAAAGTTTCATACACTGCGCAACAAAAAACAAAACATTACGCTAATTATACTGAATCATCCCAGCTTCTTACCAGGATAATTTTTCCTTTCAGAAGGGAGGAAGGCTATTGTACACTTTCTGAAGTGCTGGTTTACAGTTTGTAGTTCTACATTATATTTGGGTCCAATAATAATCTTCTGATACCACTTTTTACTGCTTATGCAAAAGCAGTTGTCTTCATACAACTACTTTAAGAGGACACCATTCATCATTGTCCCTGGAAAGCACATTCATTCCAAGCCAGAAACAGTCTCAGTTTATTCTAGACCAAGACAGCATCCCACTGGGTACTTGTCCATATGAAAATCTAGTTTAGGCAGTTTTAAAGGCTTCTGAGTACATATTGTTGCTGAATTACTGTCTTCCAAGACATTCCCAACTTGAAAATGTTTAGGGAATTTTATTTATTCTATTAGTATACACTCCCCCCTAGAGCTGTTCATCTTTTAAGCAATACTTGAGGAGGATACCACCATTACTGTTTTTCTTTCCTCCCACCTCTCCTTCAATGCAGCTTCCTTAAATAAGCAAAGGGTTGTGATATCTGAAATAATTCTGACCCTGTTGTGAATCATCTACCATCAGCCCACGCACTTCCCCTCTGCAAAAGGCCCTGACTCACAATCTCTCTCAGTTCTTTCCACCGGAGGATCCCCAGTGCACAGCAAAGTGACCTGCCCATGTCAGTCTAGGGAGCAAAGGGACAAGTTTAGTTGTAAAACAAAATAGGTACTGACCAGACTAAACCCTCCCTCAGCTGCTGACTGGGTTAAGTGCACCTTCAGGTGTCTAATAACTGAAGGAAGAGAATTTCAACGGGTAAAATTAAAACTTCTTGTAAATGTAACTGAAAGAGAAAGAACTACATGATCTAAATGTGGTCACGTATTTTACCCTTAAGGCTTCAACCAATATTCATCTTGGATCTGTTCTCCTAGAACATACCATCAGCAAAGCAAAATTAAGCCATAATCCCTTCCGCTGAAGTACAACTCCCAGCTAAATACACCTGCAGATAGCTCAAATATCAGCTTAATTTAAGGGAAAAAATATGTTTGCACTTGGACGCTTTTCAAGGAACACACACACATCCTACGGGGGGAGGAGGGAAGGGGAGGAAGTTTCACGCTCTGGGGAACAGCCAGGCTGCTATATGTGACAAACTGTAAACACGACTTCTATGAATACAGCTACAGAAGATTTCACAAATCCATTATTTAAAATATAAATAGGCAGTCTTAACTATAGGTAGACTATTAGCCATAGACTGTTAAACTATAGTAATGATAATTAACAAAGACCATAAGTAAGTGTGGACTGTGACATTTTCAAACATATGAGATTGCTTCTGGAAAGCTGCCAAATAGTTCCACAGCTTTTTCTCAGGTAGTAAAATCATTTATAAGTCTTGAACAATATAATATAGTTATTTTTTTACAATAATCAATGATTTGACTGTGGCATATATTCCCAGAATGTTATTTCAAGGGATAGGCTGGGTAGTAGACCAATGTTTCCTTCTAAACCGAAACTATTTCAATTAGCCTTTTTAATAAGATGACTACAGCTGCAAGCCATTATCAAATGCCTCAATCAGCAATTCTGAGCACTTCATAGACTAAAAATTTATCAACCTATTCACCACAGACTGGTCAAGTATTAAAGTTTAACAGTCGGAGAACAAGGAGTTGGAGGCTGAGAGAATTTTTCACATCCAAACAGTAGGTCAGTTGTAAGCCAGGACCAGAGGTCAAGCACTTCCTTTGCTCCAAAACCCATAGCTATTTTATTGCTCAACATGCCCACTACATTCTTTTCCCAAATCTACTATGAATTGTTTTTCATAACATTTGGCCACAATATACACAAAGTCTAAGTTTACTATATATATAGTTTTAATATATATATAATGTTGCAAAAGTCTTCTGAAATGGAAACAAACTAAAACAGACTTTCCTCCCCAAAAAAGATGTTTGACAACTTATCTGCCTTCTCCAATAAAAGACTGATCTCATGGCTGCAGAAAAGTGATGAGTGCCTCCTGACAACCTCCTACTTGCTCTCAGAGTCGTAATAAGAACTGGGGTGTAAGTCAGAAACACAGATCTAAAGGCTCAGGCAAAAGCCTGCAAACACAAAGTTTTCTTTACTCACACAGCACAAACTCCCACACTAAGCCCTGCAGTGGAAGGAGCCATCCTAAAATCACCGGACCAGAAGCCTCACTGCCCATACTGTAACAGGAGGGGAAAAATGAAATCAAAAAGGACGGAAGAACAAAACGAGTGGTGGGTTTTGGCAAAAGAACACAATTAGGAACAAAAAAGGACAAAAGAAATGACAGCGAATAAGCCAGGCAGCTTGTCCTTACTGCAATAGGGTGCTGCTCAGGAGGTCCTCCGACTTGTGCAAATCAAACCATTTCCAAAGAATCCCACAACAAAGTAGTACAAATGGCATAATCCTGCCTTACTCCTTTTCCAGGAGCACCAGGTGGTTTTTTGGACAGTGAGGATCTCAAACAAGGGAGACAAGCTGGCTAGTTTCCTTTACAGTCACTGCTGTTTTACATCCAGTTCATGGTTGCTTTTTTCCCTGCAGCTGCCCTTCAGGAAGAAACAGCACTTCTTACATCTTCTCAACCCTTGTTTACCCTCTGGAAGCCATACATGAACCATCTCACAAAGATACACACAGATGATCTGGTTTGAATTAAGCCTCTTTGTTTTCAGGAGTTTCTAACAATTTTACTGGAATCTTGTCCTCTACAAGAGCATTACAATGTAGTTGACAGAAACACAGAGAATTCAAGATTACATCTAATCTTTGATTCCTCCCTCAAGCAACCCCATTCATCGAGTACATTTGAGAGAGCACCATTGTACAGAGCCAGTTAAGTCCCCTCTCTCTGTTATGACCAGCTTATTTTGTATTATAGAAGTGCCCCCACGTGTTTATCATTTTCTAGATAATTTCTGTAGTCTGTCTTCACAACAGAAGCAGACACATGTACTTAAAAAGTGTGACAGTGTATAAATAGGCAGGCATCCTGATATCTTGGAAGAGCTGCTCTACCTAACTTGACTTTGTCAATACAAAAGAAAAAAATGCTAAAAAAAATAATTCAGTGGCACTTGTAATCAGTTTGCAACCACATTCCCACCTTCTCAACTGATTTAGACTCTACTTCAAATGCTCTAAGCAGCAGCAACTCAAAAACCTTTTCCTTACATCAACAGTCCAGTTCCCTGGCTGTACTAAGAGCCATGAGCTGCATCAGATTATCACTAATGGAATTAGTCACTAAATTTCAGGTATTTACTCTTTGGAAAGCCACCAATAGAAAGTTCAGAAGGTGTAATGAAGCCTCACCTGACCAGTCAATTCTTTACTATGGGTAAAACAGCCCATCCTGGGAAAAACCTAAGTTTTAATTCCAGAAATCTGACAGAGGTTGCTTTGCTGGCAGTTAGTAACCCTGACACTGAAGGTAGTAAGCCGAAGTGGCTCAGTGCATCTGAAATCAAAAGGATAGTTTTATCAGCGTTTAAGTATTATCTGTAAGAAACACATAATTAAATCAACAGACTTAATGTCTGTGACAAACATACACAAATCCTCAGGAATATCACTCTCTGGAAATAAAATATGTGTTTCTGCAACCATTATCAGATATAACGATTTTTATTTAATGAAGAATGCACACACACACAGAACCTGAAAACCAGTGCCCACTCTGACAAGGACACTCAGCAAGGTTCACACTGCAGGCACACAGACAAGCTGAGGACAAAGTATTTCCTCAGCTCCTAGTCTAGCATCTTCTCTGTTAGACCAGGCTGAATGCACATCAATTGTTATCAGTAGCCAACAAAAACATTTCTAATGGTTTGTATTTGGCAGCTAGAAACTAGCATACTGTCATGAATAGAGCTGTGAGTTATTCATTAAAAGAAAGCAAAACACATCCTATAGCACTGCACATTCACACTGTGCGGACAACCTTAAGTTTATCCCAGAGACTTCCTAAACTCCCTGCTGTTTTCCCTCTCCCACATTCTTCCTCCTTGTGCCTGCATCCTCCTCACCAATGGCCTTTCCTTCCAGTACTGCGCATGTTACCTGAAAAACTGGTACACAGAAAAGCAAAAACACCTTTAAGACTTAAGTTATATGCCTGGAAAATAGGATAATTAAAAATCATGTAGCTTAAAACTTGTCTATGGTCATTAGTTCTCTTCCTTTAACCAGTATTGAAACTTGAGTTCTGTACTAGAAACCATGATGAATATAAATTATACATTGGCTGCAACTGCCTGACCCAGCTTTTAAAAAAATAAGCTTGAATAGAATAGGAAAATCAATTACTAAAATGAAAGGCAAAAGGGGAATCAGCAAGTGGTGCGGTAAGTTTTTCGCTTCCTGAAAGATCTCCATATTACAGAACTATATACATTCATCTGTAAGAAACTTTGTTCCTGGTTTCACAGAATGAGCTTCTCAAGAGACTGAGATAGACCAACACATTTGTTTGCTATATAACCACTTCTGTTGCCCAAGGAAAAAAAATCACTACGCTTGCACTTAGAGTGACAAAATGGTACAAACCTGTATGACTCAGAAGTCAACAGAAAATACATTAAACAGAGATAGAGAAAGCTAAATTCTTCATTAATCTACTATAATCATCTTCAACACAGCATGTTTAACAGATGACTGGTCTGCATAAGCATGGATTAAATACTTAACCCTTTTATGTCTTTTATGGACAACACATTGCATGTACAACAACCACAGCTGTTAACAGAAAGCAAGCACCTGTCAAAGAATTGCAGCCCAAAAAAAATATGCTGCCATGGTGATGGATGCACCATCAGAACCAATTAGTTAGATTACCTAACCAATGTGTATGTTTATGTAACATTTCTAAAGGTAAATTGTTCCTGCCTCCCCCCACTACTTTAAAAGTTATTCTAACCAAAGATTTTGTTTTGGTTGCTATGGTACAAGCTGTCTTATAAATATGACGCTGATTAACATAAATGGATATACATTCCATTTTCAATGTTCAAGCAATACCCCCACTCAGCTGGAACACTGCATACATTAATTAAGGAGGTGCAGAAGAAACCACCAAAATATTAATCCATTACATAAAATCTGAAACTTGAAAGTTCTGCTTAATTAGATGAATTTTTATATTTTGAATATGTAGACCCAGCAGAAAAAAAAGTCACATTCACTACAACAAAGCCTAAACATAGAACTTCAACAGAGTAAACAGAAGAGGAAACTTTTTTCGTGTGGGTACTTACAATGTGTAAGAGCTTTAGCACATCCACAAACCTATCAGAAAAGCAAGAAAAAGCAAATAGTTACATTTTAATTGCCCAGTTAAAATAAATTGAGTAGATGTTAAGTTTAGCATTAACACTTACACTTTCTCTGAGCTCATGATCTCCTTGGCAATATGGTAAACCTTTGTTTTCTTTCCAGCTGCCTTACTCTGCAAATAAAATTATATGTTATACTATGCACCTACTAAAACTGTTATAAAGATCATTTCCAGCTAGCAAGTTCCTCAAATCCAATGTAATTATTCAATAGTTATTTCTAATAAAAATGTTTTATACTGCTTTGAAATCTCTTGGCTTTGAAATCTTGTGGCTTTTCAGGATCTGTGAGAAATTCAATTTAGCTTCTAGCTGGCAGCAACATTATAAGCTAAGAGTAGTTCTTATAACACTATCAGCCATTCTATTTAATTATTACACGAAGCACTGAAGCCCACAGTGAATGAAGCCCTAGCAAGTGACAATTATTGTTCAGCAAAAGTAGTAAAGTACAGATCATATTTACGTATTATTTGGTTAATTTTTTTCTGATTAATACAGCAACAGTAATATTTGCAGTAAACTCAAATGGATTTCAGGAACTTCTTAAAAGAAATACATGTTTTCTTTACTGAAAAAGAAGATGAAAAGAAAAATACCACACTGAAAAGTCAGCTTCTGACCATCTACAAAAGGAGCTGCTGAAGAACATAGCATCTGTACTGCAAAGCTGTAGAAGTATGAGCCTTGTCATCTACCTGAAACACTGTGGAGATGATGACATTTTTTATGTGTACACATTTGGCTTCCGAAAAAAATCTATGCTACTTTTCCCTATCGGACATAAGGAACAGGTATAGTAAAGCAAAAGGGGTAGGTGCCAGGATGCAAATATGTTTTCTACACAGTGTAACTCCTGTGTACAATTTCCTTCAGATAAAAACACCTTTCTCCATAACAGCTCTCATGGTTTGCCATATGCTTCCCGTCTGCTAGCTGTCACCACATGTATTAGATATTCAGGCTTTCATTTCAACGGGCTGCAAACAAAGAGCATGGATGAGGAGCACTAAAACATCACAGGATATACAACACAAGTACAATGGAAGTCCAGGGGAGACTGTATTGAGTATGGTAGTATAATATATGCATTGAACAGTTTATCTAGAAAAGCAGATATCGGTGGCATTGCATATATGAACCTTTGGTTCATAAGCAGTAATGTCGCTAGACTCATCTGGAGTTTTAGGTCTTCTCCAAACCTATAAACAAGTCGCAAGTGCTACAAATGAAACCATGGAACCGATTGATATTCATAGGTTGGTTTTAACGATATTGTTATATTCAAAATAAAAAACAAATCTAGGTTATTTTTTCACTTTAATTTCATTCTCACAGTGCTGAATTACTAAATTACAATTAATTTCTAAATTTAATAACTTGGTGTTGCATTACATATATGCAAAATACATTATTTATTTTATATACTACGTAGACGTCTTCCCACAGAGCTTCAATTTTACTTCTAAAATTAAACTTATTTCCAAAAAACAGTTAGATCTAACCAGTAAGGGTCAATTAGATTCAGGCATGATTGTTACAGCCACCCTCAGGCCTGCATGCCCTTTTAGAAAGCACAGCTGACAGGCTCCCTACAAGACCGAATTCACAAGTAACTCAATTATGCAGAGCAAGGTATCTGCCATCACTGTAGATGTGACAGTTGCAAATGAGATGAAAATTAGTATTTTGAGAACAAGATGCTACCGTTAAACAATTACAAAACAAAATCACACAGACTGTTTTCAACACCATTTGAAAGACTTTTTCACATACCAGCTGGCACTGAAATGGCCACTTTGCATTTGTTCAGCCAAAGATACTCTGGGTTTAAGGGAGTCTCTAATGGGAGACTGAAGGGACACAAACTGAGCTCTCAGGCACAGCATTGGGAAGGAACCTCGTAACTCCTCTAAAGGATTAAAAGCAACAGAATAACCAGATGCTTGTGGTAAGGAAAAATAAAAACAAGGCCAGCTGATGACCAATGCTTCATTCTCCTCTACAGCTGCTCTGCGTGTTAGGAAGTTCGTTGTTAATCCCCAGCAGCCGGCTGCACGTGCTGCAGGCAGCTAAAGCGAGCCGATGAGCAGATGCTGCACAGCAAGCACTGAATTACTCTGTGAAACCTGCCCGAGAACCCTTGTAATAGGGACGGTTTCCTGCAAAGCTCCATCATGAAAGGTTGAGGGTGTTTCTATAGGCACACAAGGTAGGTTAGCTTCTATACAGGTGCAGCCCTGCTTAGTTTCACAGGAACAAGCTTTTCCCTTGACTCTCTTTACCACCCCCAATTTATTGCTCTCAGAAAATCTGGTTAAATGACATTCAGGCCTGACATATCATCAAGTCTTCTCTTCCAGCACTAAAAAGTCTCATTGACTTTTTTTTTTTATTATTATTATTCATTTTTAAGGAAAGGAAGCAAATATAACTACTATCAAAGGAAACAGTGCTCCCAGGACTAGTGCTGAGGAGAGGCAGTGGTCTATGGGCAGGCTGGTGTCACGGCATCCAGGTCTGGACTGGTTGCTCAGAGAAGCTGTGGCTTCCCCCTCCCTGGAAGTGTTCAAGTCCAGGTTGGATGGGGCTTTGAGCTTCAGAAGACAAAAAGATACCTGTTTATCTTCTTGAGGATCAGGCTCCCCTTTGCTGGAATCAGAATTTGTGTCATCATCTTCATCAGAACTGTTCATGATATCTTCTTCATCTGACTGAAGATCTCCCATTACCACATTAGGATGATCATGGTGGTCTTCTAAGGACCTAAAATTAAAATACGTATAGTTGATAAACATACCATACTTTGTGTATGTAAAAAGCTTTGTTTTACCCCACAATAAATGGTCGACTTGGTATCAGAAACACTGCAAACAGTAGTGGGTAATCTGAAGATGACGATGACAGTGGTAGCATTTTCCACAGTGGACTCAACTCTACAATGTTTTACCTATGCTGGTACTGATACAATGCTCCCTGACAGCAAGCAAAAGCCACAGAACCTTTGGAGTATTTATGTTATTCTTGTCCATCAGAGTTTGCCCAACAGTAAAGTTTGATAAAACCGTTCCATTATTGCTATGTGCAGGTATAGTGCAACATTTGTACTATGTGCCAGAAGAATAAAGAAAGATCATAGCTGTTTTGCTCTTCCACTACCTCATAGCATCAGGACTTGTTCCTGGTATGGTAATCAGACTGGAGCTTTCTGTCTGAAATTTTAGTTGCATGTATATATACGGGGTTGTTTCTCAATGCATACACTAAACAACTGAATCAGGGATGGCAGTATTATAACTGTTCTGTCCAATAATTCTTCTTAATAACATGAAAGCAGAACCTTTTGCGATTAAAAGCTCCCATCCCCCAGAGACACACACCTTCCAGGTAGCTGTCAAGCCCATAAAATATAACCTTGTTCTGCTGCTGTACAATGATTACAGAGATCTCTTTTCATTAGTTTCAGACGTATTTGCAATACAGAAATTGCATGAGACAGGCACACAACCTCCTTTTTCTAACTAGCCTTGACAACTTCAGTAGAAATTCAAGAGATGCAATTCTAGAAGAACATAAAAGAGCGTAGGGAAAGATAAAGAAGAAAACAGAGACTAGAGGAAACTGAGCCTGAAGTTTTAGTAAAATTACACAGAAACACAGCAAATCCCTGGGCTCCTACTTTTAATCCTTAAAAACATCTGATAATTGCCAATGACACTAAAGCTGGGTCTAAATTCACATAATCTGTGTTCAGGGCCTGAAAAAAAGATGCTGGGATGCCACAGGCTTACTGTTATAGAAGCCAAAAGTGATTAGCCACCCTACAAAACAAAAAGCAAATCCGGAAACCCTTGTCCCCAAGCTGTTGCAGCCAGCAGAGATCTCGCTGTGCTGATCAACACCTAATTTTGTGCAGCCAGCATCTGTCAGGGCTACACACTTCTCCGTATAGCTGCCCTCTGCCCCCCTACACAAGGGATGGTTACGACTGATCTTTTATTTTCCTAACTTTGAAAGCAGAGCTGAAGGGCAACTCTTCAGACTCACCACCTATCAGAAAGAACACCTGTCAGCGTGCATCCCATGAGAGATGGCTGCTGGCAACATGAACAGCAGAAATGAGGAAAACCAGCTGTGTGAGGATGCCCTGGCAGCCACAGCAAGGTGTTGATTTTTCAATTCTCAGGGCAGAACTTAAAAAAACCCACAAAACCAAAACAAACCAACACAACAAAACAACACACGCTTGCTGATCACAAATAGAACTATATTTAGAGATGACGACAAGATAAGTTGGCCTGCGGACAGTCTTTGGTCAGCCATGAAGACGCAGCAAAGATTAAAATATCTTGGTTCTATTAAGAGAACACAGGAAAGACTCAGGAAACACCCAAGCAGTTACTGTCTCCCAGAACTGAATGGGGTGGGGGGAGGAAAAGCGACTGCAAGCTCATCATCGAGTTCAAACGAGATCCTGAGCCAAGACTGCAGGACCCAGGGTGCAGAAAGACACCCAGTTATTTCAGCTTGGAAATTATCAGCTTCATGCAGAAAGACTGGTCACAAGCAAGATGAGTGCTGATGACAACAGTGCATGGAATACAGCAGGGACAGTTTCTGTGGAGCCTCCGCAAGCTTCAGGAAGTCAAAAAAGTGGCTTTTCACTGGAGCTTCCCCTGGAACTGCACTAGCAGGACACTAGTCAAATGACCTGTTGGCCTGAGAATGTTTATTTTAGCAAATGCCATCTCATATCCTTTTATTTCATAGATGACAAACATCTTTATTACCTTTGCAGCATCACATGAGGCAGATATATACCCCTGTTTTAGTCAAAACCTGCAACTGAAATAACTACTGCTGTTCCCTTTACTATATTACTCACAGTTTTACTATCCTTATCTGTCACTGAATCTGCATCTGATCTGGGATATTTTTTGTCCTACTGCTAAATTTATCACATGCTTTATCTGTAACCACACTGGAATTCATTTTTAGTTCATTAAATTTTACTTTTTTTAATAGACATTTTATTGCTCTTTTTCCTATCCTTAATATTTGTTTTAATTGCTGCTTTTATTTCCTTCAACTAAGATTCCTTCCCACCAAGAAAACATTATTTTCACACTTGTGAAATCACAGTTCTTTTGCCTAAGCATATTCTACAGGATGCCCTTTCCCAGATTTTGCTATCATTTTTGATTTAAAGATTTCAGGGCAACTGTGCTAACACTTAAAATTTTGGAAAACCTGACTTTTTTTTGAAGTTGGAAACAAGCATATTTCTAAGCGAGGCTGTATTCTCCTTGTGCAAACATAACCCTGTCACCACTGAATGATGAAGACCAAACTAGCTGGCCTATGTTAGGTGAGGAATTTTCTAAATGAACTATTAATTGGTTTATCTAATAGGAAATTTCAGTAAAAAAACTACTGAAAATTTTTAATAATAAACTACTGATAATTCAGTAAAAGTCCACAGATAACAGCTGCTCACCATATACAATTTTTTTTTCTTCCTGTGAATCACAACAACGTTTAAGCAGTAAACTCCTTATCTTGCCTTTGTGGTGCTTATGCACCTACTATTTCTGTAAAGAAAACTGTGAGAACGTAGAGAACCATCTACCAAATCTTGCCTACAGTATCTGCCCCACCAGTCAAAGCACCTCAGAGTAATCCCTATATGTCTTTATCCTGTATTTGTTCAGCTCACAGCCTTAGCACAGCCCACAGGCTCTTCCACCCAATATGTTTTGTTGAGGTTTTGTGGGTTTCTTCAAAATTCTTTTTTCTTCTTTCTTTGTTTTTTAAAGAAAAAACACTGGATAATTAGATGATTAATGATCAAAAGTCAATTCACGCCCAGCCATTTTCCTGAATCAAACCACCAGGTCAGGGATAGGGTGTGATACTGTAGCCTTGGGTAGATGCACTCCTGGTGCTATCTGCAGTTGTGTCCTGTTCTTCAGAGAAGATGGTAACAAAGTCACTCTGTTGATCTGCCTTCATCAGCCATGTGCTGGAAAACATGTGACTCTCCTTGTACCTTATGCCTGAACCTTTCATCCTAAATACTATGGCTTTTCTGTGGAAACAGAAAGCAGGTTTGTATTTACTGATTACTCTTTTTGTACTTTTACCTCTGAACTCATCTATAATGTAACTATATAACTGTAACTATGTAACTGTATCTATAACTATATATACATATAGTTCTTTTATAGTTACCTCTGGATGAAATGAAATCCCTTGTAGCCTTTACATGAGTTTGGAAATAGTAGTAAATCTTTAAATAAAGAGAATTTTTTCTACCACACTTCAGTTCCCCTTTTCTAATGTACCACAGGTGTTCAGTAGCAGTTATTTTTAAGCAGCCTTTCTGATCGGTATTTTGGGGATACTGTGAACTATCTCTATCTTGTTCCCTCTTCATCACAATTCTTTGTCCTACCCACAGCACTGCTAAGAGAAACTTCTGCATTATCAGTCATGTGAAACACCATCACTGCCAACTCACCATGCTGCCCACTGAGTAAGACTATCTTGCCGTATCTTGTGAGCCAGTTACCTAAATATAGATGTGGGGCTTTTTTATTTGACACGTAAAATGAAGGGATCATTAGTTTGCCTCAGAATGAGCAGTTTATGGGATGAAGCATATACATTGTGCCATATTTTCCTAATGCGATAGTAAAATATTAATGAAACAGAACATGCTGGTCCTAGTCAGGCGTACAGCAAGATAAACTGGCAAAACTTAAGAACTGCCATCAAGCTATTACAGCCAGAAAAACAAATCCTAATCAGCATAAAACCATCTTATTGTCTTCAAAAGATGACCAAGACTAGTTCAAACTAGCTTATTTGTATTATTGTAGAAGCTTCAAATAAGCCTGAGGCTTCTCTTTCAGGCACTGTTGATTTAGACACTGCATAGGACACTACAGCCTGAAGTCACAATTAACATTCCAGTCTCAGTTCCCAATTCATTTGGAAGGCAATTAGTATTTTAAGCTTGACTGAGATGACTCAGGGAGATTCTCTGCCATGGAATGCCCCAACATTAAGTATTTTATAGTATATTGGAATTACTTCAAGTTTTAACATCACCGTAACTACTAAAAAGCAAGTTTCCACAGCTCCAAAGTATTTGTTAAACTAGATTCATCCACACTGCTGCTTTGCACACATTTCTTTGTGATCTTCACTATTTTTAGAAGTTTTTTCTACTTCCACTAAGTAACCAAAGATATATAGGAATGCTGAATGAACAGAACGCGGCATACAGAACCTCCACTAAATTCTTTTGTCATCCTTTCATTATTTTAAAAGGGGTGTCCATTCTATTCTCCTTCTTGTAGGAATGTCCCAGCATCTTTATTGTCCTTCTGTCTCTTCCTCCAGTATTTCATTGTGGGTGTTTTTGTTTGTTTATTTTTTA
The DNA here is from genome assembly GCA_028020825.1 of Podargus strigoides. Taxonomy (NCBI): domain Eukaryota; kingdom Metazoa; phylum Chordata; class Aves; order Caprimulgiformes; family Podargidae; genus Podargus; species Podargus strigoides. The sequence continues at coordinate 121,316,825 of CM051663.1, read as the reverse complement.
AGAAAGCCTTTAATATACAGGCAAAATTACACAAACTGAAGTTCCTACTCAACTGAAATTACACACCAAAACATCAGAGAGCCAAGAAGCATACTATTTTCTCTCAAATCCTGTTTGCATTGCTACAGCATTTCACAGTCTTTTCACAGCTGCTTGCAGTGTAATTCCAACATACTATAAAATACTCTACTTTCCTCTGGAGAGGTAACAATTACTATTGCTGGTTCACCCATTCTCAGTTTTTAGTATCACCGGTTCCTGCAGTCAATTTCAATAATAATAGATTCTATGATTCAGCTGTAGGTAAGGCAGCAAGCCTCACTGACCAATTCCCTCAATGCATTCTCAGTGACATCCAATGATAGGACAAGGGGCAATGGGTACAAGCTGGAACACAGGAGGTTCCACATAAATATGAGGAAGAACTTCTTCACAGTAAGGGTAACAGAGCACTGGAACAGGCTGCCCAGAGAGGTTGTGGAGTCTCCTTCTCTGGAGACATTCAAAACCCACCTGGACATGTTCCTGTGTGACCTGACCTAGGTATTCCTGCTCTGGCAGGGGGATTGGACTAGATGATCTTTTGAGGTCCCTTCCAATCCCTAACATTCTGTGATTCTGTGTGATTCTGTGATTCTAGCTGTACACTTCTCAGAAATCCCAAGGATAAAAGACTTCAAAGGCTAAAGGGAAAAAAAAGAAAAAATAGTTCTATGACATCTTTTCTGTTAGGTCCAATCTAAATTCAGAATCTCTCTTTTGAGGTATAAAGGGCTGTAAATATAGAAATCAGGTTAAGATCCTGAAGTAATTTAAGAAGCAATTATCTGATTTGGGTGCTCAAGACAATAGAAGATGCTCTTGGAAAGCCAAAGTAAAAGTGAAATTATTGCTTGGTTAATAATTGCTTGATTTTGTTTAGCGAAATTCCTTTTGCTTTGACTTAATACCTTTTATTTAAGGCAGTTTGATGTCTTTAATACTTACTGCAGGTTTTTGGAAAAAAGGAAATCAGTTCTAGAAAGCAAGCATACTTGGCAAAACACAAAGATGATAATGAGTACGAACTAAGATCACTAGTGAGCTCCTATGGAAGTTATAAGAAAATATATGATGGGATTAGTGATCAGCAAGATTAATAAAGGCATCAATTAATGTACATTTTGGATGCATTACACTTTGCTGCAATACCTCAGCTCCACAACCACCCTGAAGAAGCCAACACCAGTACATTTCTTTTCGCAAAGCAATCTGGAAAGCATAAAGATGAACTTCCTATCACTCCAGATGCACCTGGCCCCTAACCCATCATATTCACCTCATCATTTAGACTTCAGATTTTTTGAACAACGGTGACTGTCTACCATTATAGCTAAAAAATTCCCTCCCTCAACATTCTCTTCATGTCCCCCTGCTTTTCATTTCCCCTTCAGGCATACCGGACCATTACACAGCAAACGAGGATGAAATGCAGCCTGGACCAGGTGGCACGTCCGAGTTATTCCTACAGCATCAGTCACCTCTCTGGTTTAACAACAGAAGCACACATGGAAAAGCTGAAGCTGAGATCACATCTCCCCTCTCTAGGTGTAGTGGACAGTGTGAGGAAGCCTGGTAGACACCACTGTGGCTCTTACAGTGCTGGCTTGGCTGCCAGCACTGGAGAGTGGTTGCCTTCTGGCAGCCAAGCTGCTTGGGCTTCAAATTCTCGGTCAAAAATGGTGCTTTTTCACATCAAGAGAGCAAGACAGCAAAGTGTCCTCTGAAATAGGATTTCACGTGACAGCATTAAAGTTATGCCATTTGTTCTTCTGCAGTGACAACTCAATGATTTTAGAAGTTCTTCATATTATTAGCACTAATAACAACAAAAAAGGCAACAGTCCACAAGTTTTTATTGGTCTGATGCTAAGAAACATGACAGACAGTTAAATCTCAATTTCCCTTTTATTTATAGTTTTTAAGACTACCTGAACAGCTATTCATTAGTTCCTTTTGCGAGCTGTCCTCCCGTAGGTGACGTGGCTGAGGAATGACACAGACCTCTATAACAGCCTTTAAAAAAAGCACCACAAATCAAGAAGCAAACGAATTAGACCAATGAATCCACGATTCTTTGCATCACTTATAAGTGTTGTGCTATATTCTCTCTGGGCTGGTTAGGGAACTATAAGGATACAATTGCAAACATAAACACTCCTCAAGAATCACAGCTAGGAAACAGAAACAACCCACATTCAGCTGAGCAACTCCAACTGAAAACTATTTGTGCACACCAGGTTACTTTTTCAAATTGCAATTTAAAGACTTCAAGAATTCAAACATAATTATTTTAAGCAATATCATATGTAGTATATGCATGCATAAGCATCTATGTATTTTATAGGAAGTCAGGACCCTTGATGATCGTGATACACTGTCAAAAGAGAAGCTCAAGACAATCTATTTTAAATGAATTTTGGTTCAGAGCTGTTTGTACTTTGAAAGCCGTCTGCTGCCTCCCAGGCAAGGTTTGCTGCAGAGAGAGGCCTGGTAGGAACGCTGGGAGTTTGCTCCTGCCAAGAGAAATGCCAACAACTACCCTCTTTGTCCTGGTCTTTACCTCTGGCGATCCCTGCTCACACCTGGGTTTTCTGGGCAAGGAGGATATCACAAACACTGCTGAGAGCTGCCATTGCATTTAGCCTGTCAGATCATGCCACTGGCAGCTCCTTCTATACTTGGCTGAGCAAGTTGCAAACTGCAACAACACCTGACTTGCTGAAACCAAGTTATCCCAGCATTTGCAGCCAGCAGCGTTTAGTTTAGCATTTGCTATCCTCAGGCCAAGACAACACTTATTACTTTCTTCAACAAGAAGAAAAAAATAGATCTGAGTCGCATTCTAAGCAAAAAATAAGCAAGGCATTTGTCATGCATGTTTTGCACTTAATCAATCTTGTACCTTTTATTTTTCTTTAAGCAATCTATTCTGTCAGTCACCCTACTTCAGGCATACTATGATCAGTGCAGTTGTGTGCATACTTCACTGCATGATTTTAAAAAGCAACATTTAAAAAAAAAGGTGCAAACAGCTCTCAGATCATCTCCATATTTAGCTGCAATTTGAAAGCACAAGCTCCTGAGGCCAGAGGCGCCCAAGGACCGCTCTCGCCCCAGGCAGCCTCCTGCACTCACAGGAGCAATCTTCAGCAAGACCATTTGTTGACAATTCCTCAATGCCTTTGAAAGTTCAACATAAACACACACGCATGCTTCAGATGTTTCCACACTCACCACAGGAAAGCCACATTTAGCAAAAAAAAGAAAGTAAAAAAGAGAAAAGAAAGAAGACACAGTTTTAAAAGTCTTCAAGAAAATGGGTGCCCACAGTGAGCCAGTTCAGCTCCCCAGCAGCACGGCACCGCTGCCATCATGACAAGCAGAAGAGACTGTCACATTGCCCTGCCTCTCCTGAGGCAGCCCCAGAAAAAGTGCCAAAAGGAGGTTATGCCAATTGTGCTGGTTTTGGCTGGGACAGAGTTAACGATCTCCATAATAGCTAGTCTGGGGTTGTGTTTGGATTTGTGCTGGAAACAGTGTTGACAATCGAGGGATGTTTTCATTACCCCTGAGCAGTGCTCACACAGAGCCAAGGCCTTTTCTCCCAAGGGAGTGGGCTGGGGCTCTACAAGGAGTTGGGAGGGGACACAGCCGGGACAGCTGACCCAAACTGAGCACAGGGATATCCCACACCATATGACATCATGCTCAGCACATAAATCTGAGGGAAGAAGGAGGAACGGGGGGATGATCAGAGTGATGATGTTTGTCTTCCCACATAACCATTAGGCATGATGGAGCCCTGCTGTCCTGGAGATGGCTGAACACCTGCCTGCCAATGGGAAGTACAAATAAATTCCTTGTTTTGCTTTACTTGTGTGTGTGGCATTTGCTTTACCTATTAAACTGTCTTTATCTCAACCCACGAGCTTTCTCACTTTCACTCTTCCCATTCTCTTCCCCATTCTACTGGAGGAGAATGAGCGAGTGGCTGCATGGTGCTTAGTTGCCAGCGGGCGTTAAACCACACCACCAATGCAGCAGAATATAATTCAAGAGGATACAAGGGGACAGTGTCCAGCATTGGTACTGGAATGTGAAACACCACAGCAAAACGACGTTTAAACCCTTGCCTGGCACCTCACAGAGGAAGGAGTCACTGCATCAGTTCTTCCCATCTCCACCCAAAGCTGTGAGGGTTTACCTGCCTCCCAGGATAGGCAAAGGGGGAGGTCTTTGCAGAATTTACAGCTTTTTGCCTTTCCTTATCATTAATTCTCATGTCATAGAGAGAGCTGCACCTCAACAATGCTCACAGCCAAGAATTTTGGAAAAAACTGCTGGCATGGAAGTGAAAACAAACAATATAAAACAGGACGACCAAAATACAGTGTTCATTTACAATCAGGACCTGCTATTCTAACTACCCTCAATTCACAAAACAGACCCTAGAGGAAAAGGTTTATTGAAAAAGGACAGCAGGATCAGAAGAAAAATAACACTTCATTTTCCAGTCATATAAAAAAAGAAAAAAACTACCAATATAACTCCAGCACACACTGAACAGACTTGTAGAAAACTATAATAAAAATGTGACAAAAATCTCAAACCAAATGCATCAAATAGGAAAGGGGAAACTTAGACCAAGTGAGAACCAAATCTCCTATTAATTCCCTGTTCAGACAAAATTGACTTTACCTTACCAGAGCTATCATGACATTCAAACATACACCTATTTCAGCTCCACTAAAATCAGAATTAATGCAAGGCCCTAAACATCCTCAGTATTGACTGATGATTATTTTTATGCCTTTTTTTTGGTGACTTCATCCCTGAAATCAGGGCTACAGTACCTCTCTTCAAGAAGTTGCTTGTTCAATTTAGAAATAACACACAACCTAATGCACTCTGCATTTCGTATGTCAGATACCTAGAAAATGACAAAAGAAAGCTAAGTAGTAGCGTACTGAAAAGGCAGCCACTCAGATTTAAAATAAACTCTTGAACAGAACTATCTGCATGCAGGGAGCTAAGGCAGCTTGCTGGTTACTCTGCCAAAAAAGAGGCTGAAATAGGTTGGTTGAAACCAACAGTCACTAGCTGTAAAGAATAATTGAGCTGTTTGCAAGACTAGACTTGTGCTCTCTCTTCCTCTGATCTTTTGCACAGGTTAGAAGAATGGGATTTAGACACTTTTCCTAAACTTCTCAGGTCATCTCAAAATCAATACTAGAACATCCAGCCAGCAGGAACATCACTGCAGGAAGAAAAAAATAACAAAACACAAAACAGAAAAATCAACTGAACTCTGCACAGTTGAAATAACTGAGCCACAAGGCTCAGGTTGTAGCTATCAAAATGGCAGTTTGGATAAAAACTGCTTTTATTTATTTACATGCATCTTAGAGATTTCTTTTTAGTCCACTTCTTGAGTAGTTTTCCATAAGCACAAAGATATTTTAAGGGAAAATTAAAACTTGTGTAAACTTAATATTTTTAAAAGAAACTTCTTGGATTCTAGCATCTAAAATAAAACCTGTGTTCCTTAACCTAAATTTTGTCTAGTGCATTGACACAACATAGCTGCATAGTTTTGTAAGTCTATTCATTAAAACATCTTTAACTGGATCAAAAATAAATGTTGGGTAAATTAGGCATATTAATGTCACTGTTGGCATTTAAATAAAAGCTGAAGTTACTATTTCGATTGCTTTATTTCCCAACAATTTATGCCCCAAAAAAACTTACTGTTTTACATATACAATTACATTAGACCTTGCTGCAGTTAAAGCATCACAATATAAACCAGAGTACTACGGAGCTTCCCAAGCACATTTCCTGAGCCAACACTGAAAATAACCCACAGGAAAAGGCTGTTGTTGAGCATATAAATGGGTCTTTAATCAATTCACATGTCCCATTTCACTCTCTGTCCTGCATCTGAGATACTCTCTGGAGCTACATTTTGGTAACCTGCAATCTGTACCATGGTTGGCAGTCAGAGACAGAGCATACGGTGGCAGGGAGGGGACAAAGGTCAACATCCAGTGACAAATACGCAACATTGACTTAGCTTCCCCCCTCTTACGGAAAAGGAAATACTAAGAGTAATGCCAAAATTAGGAAAAAAACAAACATGGAATAAAAGAGGAAAGAAAAAGATAAAGCGTTGGAGATTAATTTATGAAAGGGCGTGATACCCAAGTTCCTGTCACCCATAAACAGGGGGTTAGGATGCAGGCTAAAGGACACAGGGTTTTTATGTGCTGCTTTGCTTACTTCAGGCTCCCCCACATCATGCTAAGCCGCTCTTCAGCTGAAGGCGAGAGCTGACACGCCAAGCAGAGGTGACATCACCGGGAGGAAGGATGAGGACATCCTTGTATTGTACCAGAGGGGTTGATAGGAACAGCACAGTTAGGACCTTTTTGCTACCTGCGGCGAGCACTTCTTCAATAGGAAATAAATGATAGCACAGTTTACCCTCAAAATGGCTCTTTTAATCCATATGAATGGCACATGCTCCAAGGTTAATGTGCCATAGCTTTCTAGACTGCACAAGACTGACAGAAGTAACCACCAAACCTTTTGCAGAGTGGCAGAGGAATTCTCCCAGCAGCTGGGCAGCGCACCCCAGCAGTGCCAGCCTCGTGGCTGCTGCTGTTATTGTCAGCTTGCTGCCTCTCATACTCAAACACACCCAGACCTAACTACACTCTTTAAAAAGATAACACCAAGAACTTAAACCACATCTATTTTTATGTAGCTCTTGTAATACCATCCGATAAATAAAAAATATTTCATTATTGCACTTCCAACTCTGTCAAAAGCTTCCTTATGTGCTGTGTTCACATCAACCTGCTTCACCCATCTCTTTCTTTTACCAAAATCAACAGGGAGCCCTTGAAAAGAGGGATGAAAGGAATATCAAAGACAAAAATCCTCTTTCAGTACAATCTTCACCATTGTTTTCATTTCATAAGACCTTTCAAACCTTATCGAGACTAGATTTTATACCAGAATAACAGACTTGGAATTGGAAAAATGCAGTTCTCTAACTCCTTTCTCTCCCTCATTGGAGAGGGAGTGCATTGGACCTCAGAATCTTTCCCAATGCCAAAATAGATGAAATCAGCACATCTCAAACACATTTGCACATCTGTGTGTCAAGATTCTTCTAAAGCAAGAAAGTTCCTATTTATCCTGATTTTTTTATTAAAAAAAGGGGAGGAGGAGGTTGGCATACTTCTCCCAGATCACTTGAGAAGATTTAAATATTTTCCTAGAGTGCATATCTTCTTATAATATATGCATCATATCTCAGGTTGTATAGCAGACTAAATTGGAAAGCTGTATGACTGAAAACCACGCCAATACGAAAGAAAACTCCTTCTCTTATTCAAAAAGCAGACCATGGAGGCACTGACTTGCATAAGGATTCATGCAAGGAAAGAAAAAAAAAAACCACAAACAGAACACCCCATACGTTTTCCTGAGCAAAAAAAGTCACTGCAAGTCTTTCATGTAGTTTCACATGCTATCCTAGTAGAGTAAAATAATTAACCTGACACTATAAAATGGAGTAATTCCAGATCCAAGATCAGTGATTTGACTAACCCTCAGGAAAGAGAAGTAGCTCCAGGAGTGGCATACAGCCCCAGGATGAGGGTCCCACCATCTGCATGCACTCAATTCCTTCCTGAAGTCCTGGTGTCAGAACATCAATATTCCCAAGCAACAGTACTACCAATTCTCACTGATTTGGACTCTGATTAGACCCCCCTTCATTACAGAATTTGCTGCTTCTTAGTCTGTGAAAGCAAAACACGAGGAGACAGCAGGATGGCATATTCCTTATGTCCAGTGGCCAGGAATTGCTTTGTCCATTCCCTGCTCCCAAGCAGCAGAGCTGGGATGGCCAGACAGGCTTTGTATCCAGCCTTGTGGGGGACGGGAAGCAGAGATCTGAGCCTTCTGACTCACTCTTTACTGACAAGCCCTCAAAAGCTGGCAGAAGCCTACCAGCTGCGTAACACATACATGAGAAAGTGAGGCAGGGAGGGGAAAAGAAAAAGCCAGGCTCAAGGAAGCAGAATACATAAAGAAAGCCAGTGATGACACATGACCAAAGATAACAAAGCCTGACAGGAAACCTAAATAGCATATTATCAAAGCTATTCCATTAAAACCTGAGGTACAATCGCAGAGAAAGAATTTAACATACAACTAAGGGTGGCAGAAGCCCACTAGAAGCGTAGGGGTAGATCTGAAGATAGGACAAGACTGCAGAGCTGATGGAGGAAAAAGAACCTGCGTTCTTCAGATCAGAAACAAATCTATTATATCTTTAAGAAGCAGGCAAATTCTAAAAAAAACCCTACATACCTGGCCTCTACTTATCAGGAAATTATATGCTTCAGTAAAATGTGTTTTTTAATGTACAAGTAACATCTTCAACACCCAAAATGTATTTCATGCATTCAAATCCTAGCACAGATGTTTGAAAACTGTTTCACATCATATTTAGACTGCAGTACTTTATGAATTTAGTGTTTCTCCTGAAATGTTTTTGAATGGGAATTTTGCAATTGCAAAAAAAAAAACCCCACCCTTCCCTAATGTAGCCAATCCCTAAACAACACACTTATCTGATGCAATACTGCTCATCAGAAGCACATTTCAACCCTAACAAAGTTCAGTACATCAAAGAAGAATATGTATCAAAGCAAAGTGCTTAACCACACAGATTTCAATACTAAATTCAATATTCCAGGAAGGCTTACATGGACACTTAATTGACCTCTGGGGACCCAGTCACCAAAGCAGAATTTAGTCCGGAAACCTAAACTTACATTTTGCATTGCGATGTTAATTTCTGGAAAACCAATGGATTACTCTAAATCAGCAGGGGTGGGAAAAATAGGAAGCAGTACTTAATTAAACCAACATTAAGATCTCAAAGGATTGTTGTCACATGGCACTCCCCCCCCCCAAAGGATTATCCTAGGCAGAAACACAATGCCACAGCTATAAATTTCTTCAAAACCAATTAGCAATCAGGTACATTTGCAACATCTTGAAGGAACACCGTCAAAAGTAGCCAGTAAATACAGTATGCTATCCCCTGAAGGGTGAAAGAGCAGATTCACTCAACTGAAGTACAATTCTCTTTCCTAAAACAATGTAACAAACACCAAAAGGAAGCCCACAACATCCAGAAAAGTTTCTGTTTTCTGCAGTATGACAGATGTTCCAAGGCACATTCACTATTCCTTTGCATCTTTAGATTACTGGACAAATGTACACTCAATTTTACTTTTGGTTTTAAGGAAGATTTTGGTGTCTTCCTCAGAATAAAGGTTTGTTGTTTAAAAGAGCATTGGCAATGCATAAATATTTGTCCTTCATTAGGAGGTTTTAAGAAAATGGTGTTACTTCAAAACAGTACCGTTTCAACCACTGGTCTCTGACAGCATTAAAATGAACTGTGGCAATACCAGCAGCGCCGACTTTTCAGGACTGAAACATTCATTTCTTAAAAAAAACAAACCCAAAGAGCTGCTTTCCCTGTTGTTATCTACATCTGAATAATGATATTTAAAACTTCTTTCACATTTAACAGTACATTTTCTATCCCACAGCATCTGTTCTTCACTTGCGTTGTTTACAGAGTTCTCATAATAACTCATTCACCTTCATTATCCATTTTAAATTGGTAGTCAAACAGGTAGACTAGGACAAAATAAACAATTCTTAGAAACCATTTCAAGAGACTTGAAACAAAACATGGACTATCTGCCCACAAGGTATTATCATTACTCACTTTATTGAGAATGTTCCCCCTGAACTACTTAACACAAGCAGAACCCATCAGTCTCCCACCAGCAACGCCTGTTCCACCTCAGTGGTTCACACATCACATCAGGGCCCTGGCTCTCTTACTTTCAAAGCCAAGTCCACTTTCAGTGGAACGGAGGCTGATGTCAAATAACTCAAAAATCAAGTGGTAATCGACAACAAATACCCACCATTAATTACCCAGGCCTGCCATTTTCATTTAAATCCCTGTGGGAAGGCCCAAGAAAACAAAATCTATCTCAATTTAGTAAGATATGTCAAGTTAGGATGAGTGTCAGATGCTATTACCATCCTCCATTAAAGCATACTGGTTTCACCAGATGGGACTGGGAGGAAATTCCTCAGTAACCACTGAAGCACTGGGTACATTATGAAAATTTTATTTCTTCCGACAGAAAGAAATGCAAGATGGGGTAAAGACACCACCAAACTCTCCTGGTAATGGCAAGTCTGGCATTCGGACTTAATACACTGCAATCAGTCTATGAATTTCTCAGAAGAACAATCTCATTTGTACGCTGGCTTTAATCATAAGATAATTTGCTTTGAGATCCCCATTAGCAGTGCATTACAGGAGTTTCATGTGCCGTGATCTATGAAAAAGAGCTAAGTGCGTGTTCTGACAGGCTGGGGAAAATGCGAGCAGCAATTATTTCAATAACATCAGCACTGTTTCTCTAACCAGTTTTATAATACCACCTGGCCCAGCAAGTGATAAAAGGCTCTTAAAGAACTATGCAGAAAAGGTAAGACCACATTGATAAAGAAGCTTCAAAGGATTTGAGATAACAACGGATGGGAAAACTGGAGCAGCTGCCTGCCTGGCTCTGTCCAGGTGAGGACCCTTACACCTCCCAAACCAAAATGAGTGCCTGTACCTGCTCTTCCAGCAGCAGCTGATCTGGGTCAGGAGGCGACTACCCCATTGTGTCCCTTTTCTCCTAGGGATTGCTTGTTCCCTGAGATCTACTGAAGTAACTGCACGCATTAATTGTTTCCTAAGGTAGTTTCCAACTATGTAATCTAGTTTAAAATAAAACACTTACATAAAGGGTTCTGGATACGGTTTTCTATGGTGTGCTTGTAAAAGAAAAACACGACACAAACCCAGTCATGTTGAGAACATCCAGCTTAGGGAGCAGCTACAGTTACAGATGTGCCAGGCTGCAAGATATCATTCAAACCCCTAAACCACCATTAGTACTGGGGAAGGTTTGTGGGGAGAGGGAATAAGTATAAACCTCTCACACTCAGCCAGGTATGAAAACTACAGAATTTCACTCAAGGAGCAACTGCAGTCTCATGCCTACCATACTTCATAGAGCAAAACAGTCCTTTTATTTTCCTAAAGCAAATATATACATTCATCTGACCCAGAACCACAATGCAAAACAAAATAGATTGCATAAATACATAAAATATATCCTTATTTAAGTTTGGTCTCACTCTTCTTAGGTAAATCAATTCAAGGGAATACTAAGAGAGTGTGGTCAAAACCCCCAAAGGATACCCAAAGATTAGATTTAAACAAAGACTGTACACTCAGTCAGGAACTTAAACTGTACCAAGACAAAACCTACAAACACCCTACTGTAAATAAGATAAATACTCAACAACCACATGAGTAAATATACCAATACCGAGTCCACAACCCAAAATCCTAGTTCCAATTATAAGGCTTCATGCTTTCCATCAAACAGTCCAATGTGGAGAATACCAACTCTACAAACAATTACTAACACAGGATGCCACTTCAAATGTTTGTCTCCTATATAAGACATACGCCCCCAAAGAATGGCCAGCTCTCATGTTCTTTGGAGCGTGCATTTGCTATACATACATCCAAAATGAAACGAAGCTTAGTAACTCACAGTGAAAAATGAAATTAAATGTGACTATCTATAAGCCAGTTAATTTATTCTTGTCAATATGCATATACTCTCAACAGTGTAAAGAAGTTTTCTGGGGACTATGAAGTATACAGGCTGCGTATTTCATTCAAACCCTTACTGGCTGGTTTGAGATAAATCCTGAGGAACTGTAAGACCAACTGATTAGTTGAAGTTAAGAAGTTAAATAATACCATACTGGGTCAAAACAATGCTTCTAAGCGTGCTATTTAGGGAAAACAAACAAGCCTGGCCACTCCCTGTGGCCCATTCCTCTCCCCAGCATCCACAATCACAGTATTACAAATATTAAAAGACTTGTTCCTGCCCATTCCATTATGCATCTCTTTTGGACATATCTGTGAATCAATCCAATCCCTTTTTGAATCTGCTGCTATTATGGAATCACAGAATAGTTTTGGCTGGAAGAGACCTTCAAGATCATCAAGTCCAACATTATTCCTAGCTCTATCAACACCACTAAACCATGTCCGTAAGCACAACATCTACCCATCTCTTAAACACTTCCAGGGATGGTGACTCCACCACCTCCCTGGGCAGCCTGTTCCAATGCCTGACTACCCTTTCAGTAAAGAAATTCTTCCTAATATCCAGCCTGAACCTCCCCTGGTTCGACTTCAGGCCATTTCCTCTTGTTCTATCGCTTGTCACTAGGGAAAACAGACCAACTCCTGCCTTGTTACAACTTCCCTTCAGGTAGTTGTAGAAAGCAATAAGGTCTCCCCTCAGCCTTCAGCATCTAGGTAAATTAGCTTACAATTCCAATCTAATCATTCCTAAACATGAACTTTCTGAATGTGGAGAATTGAATGGAATTTTCATTGTAACCTTGCATGAGTTTTCTTTTTTAAATACAAATACCACAACTTCCAAGGTTGCTATGTAACCCTGACATCTTTTTTTTTTACCTTTTTTTCCCAGAGTCCTAACATGTTCTAGCTATATTAACATTTAGTATTTAAATAAAATTTAAAAAGCAGTTAGGTTGCAAGCGTGAGTATATAAATTGTGCAGAAATTAAAAAAATGCTACTCATACAGTGTTCACCTACCTAAGCAAAAGCACCTCTCAAGGCAACAAAACACAGCAGCAACCTGCAGTCTCACCAAACTCCGTCTTTCAGTAATATTCTGTGATTCACACAGAACTCGTGCACTGCTACTACTACCTTTGCTGGGAGCACAGGGAGGTACAGAAGACTCATTATATTCAGGGAGAGGCACTATCTTCTGTTACATGCAAAAAGCTTTCAAGACCTGATGAAGAATTTGCATACCCAAAAGCTTGTGTACTTTTCCCAGATCTATTAGCTGATCTGAAAATATATTAATAACTCTTACAAAACTAGCAACTACAAACTCTATGGCCCCTTATTCAAGTTCATCCTGAGACTGTGGTAAGGTTCATTCCTCCCTATTTAAGTATTTTTGGATACAAATACATGACAACGTAATTTGCTTTAAATCTGGAAAAGTACATACGTTTGTTTCCCAAATTTTTACCATATATGAGGAAAAACTAGCTTATTTTTCCTATTCACTCTTTACCAAGTGCAAACAGTTTTCAAAACAGCAAAAGCTTGTAAAGATACTGAGTGTCCTGCTGACATTGAATGAAAGGGGTAGAGCCTCTCAAGACCATTTAACATGTGTACAACCAACAGAGCTGCATTGGAGCTGTTTAACTTCCCTTTTCTCTTTATTTTACCTGCCAAGTCTCAAACGCCTGCTTGTAGCTTCACAAGGCTCCTCAGCCTCATAGAAGTCAGAGCTCTGGTCTTCCACACTGCTGGAATTCTGACTTTCAAAACCAAGATTTCTCCTAGCACCCATAGCAAAAGGCAAGTTCTCATATTCAGGTATTTCCTCATAGTGACGCACGTTCTCATACTCTGGAGTAAAAGTGCTGGTTACAGAATTCAAATGCATTTGTGACAAATTCTCTCCCACCAGTACATGCCCATCTAAAGACTCCAGCCTTTGGTTGCTTCGCATCTCAGGCTGACTTCTGTTTCTCTGCCTCTTCTTCTGTAATGCCGGGCTACTTATTTCTACAGAGTGCACCTTGGCAGATTTAGCTTTCCTTTCACTGCCTAGAGATGCTACATTCCGGTTGCTACCACTTCCATACCCGTCCCTGGTGGAAAGGTTGGCAATAGCACTATCCATTGACTGGCTGCCTTTAGACAGAAATTTTTGGAAGTCGCTTTTCATTAAGCAAACCGACAGTTTCATGTTGAGAAACTTTTTCAAGCTATTTTTCTTCTGATGGTCTTTGCAAGGCTTGTCTGTCCTTTCCATGTCCACAGAAGAGAGAGATTTGGCCCTCGGCTTTGTCACAACAGTCAAGTGGTTGACGCTGGTGGCAATGTTAGCAGTTTTTAATGATTCACAATTTCCTGAAAATGGAAGAATAGGATGAGGTAACTTCCAGACGGGTTTCTCAGAAGAACGTTTGGGTATGTCACAGGACAACAGCGTGCCTTGCTCCTTGGCTGGTGGATGCGTGAAGTGGGATCCTTCCAGAACACCATTCAATTTGTTCTCGCTGGAGGTGTAGGAACTTTTCTCCACAAGCTCTGTTGATGCAGCTTTTTTCAGCAGGCCAGCAGCTGGTAGGCTGTGCCTCTGCGGTTTCTTAGGAATGATTCTTGGAGAACTTTCATCCTTTATTTTAACTTCTTTATCTTCCAATTTTGGTGGGGAAACATGAAGGCTATTGGAAGCAGATGAGTGCTGACTTCCAGTTAATTTGAGTTGCTTAGGCAGACTCATGGACAAAGTATCGCATCTGACAAAGTTAGTCCTTTTGTCCACAGCATCTAGCATACTGGTATCATCTGTCATCTCATCCATGGAGTTAACTAAGTTATGGTCTGCACCTAAAGAACATTCAACACTTTCCACCAAATCAGACGTTTTGTGCAACAACTGAGGCAAAAGATTTTGTGAAGCTGACTCTTCCACAGCAGGTTCTTTCACCTTTTTGTCTGCATTGCTTTGAGTTCTCCCACATTTTTCAGGATGAAGAATTTCTGTATTGTTGTTATAACAAACACTTTGACCAAGGATATTAATTTTGGCTGGCTTTTTAAAGCTTTGTTCCGCAAGCTCAAAGGAATCTTTCTCTGAATTAGATGATTCCTTTGTTCCTTCTCCTGTACTGTCTATACCATCCTGGCGGACTAGACACGCAGCACGTGGCTTTCTTGGCTTAGGGATAGGAAGCACTTTTGAGCTCAGGACTGAAGATATGTCACAGGAGGTTTTATCAGCACCTTCTTTCATATGAATTTCACTTGAAAATGTACTATTGCTACTTAAATTTTCATTTTCCAGGATTTCCTGGTCCACTGGGCAAGAGCAACTGTGGTTGTTTTCAGTCAAGCTATGACAGATTTCAGACATTTGAAACTCATCAGCAGTGAGCTTACCATCAGTATTTTGTTGCTTCCCTTTAGCTACCTCAGAAGACGACGAAGCCTGTACAAGTTCCGTAAACTCTATTTTAACATTGTTCTTGGAACCGCTGCCATCTCTTCCGTCAAGTTTGTCAGCATGCCTGTGCCTCACAGGACCGCTGTTAGGAAATACGCTATGAGTGAGAACGTCCTTAAGTTTCTCTTCCAAAATGCTAGCTTTCAAAACCACCTGATTTCTATTTGCCAGTTTTTCATTGTGGCTATTCCCCAGAGCTAGTGCAGTTTTTTCACTGACTTTGATGTTCTCCAAGTTTTCAAAGTGCTCAAAAATTATCTGAGTTTTACAGGTGTTATCCCCATTTCCAAGCTTATGGAGGCATTCAAATTTGCAAGATGACATTGGTAGAATATATGCTGTGTTATCAGTACTCCCTTCTGAGACTTCATTTTCACAGTTCAAGTGATCTAGCATTTCAGAAGAATCTCCTCTGTGCTCCTCAAAGCTTTTTGTACTTTTTTGTGTAGATGATGGAGGTTTAACTTCCGGAACGGATGAGCTCTTGAGAACTTTTGGTTTTGGTGCAATCGCTGGCTTGGTTTTCCTTGCTGCTTGTATAACACCAGAAAGTACAACATCAGGCTTCGGTGCAACCGGTGGAGGCGTCGCCTTGTGTCCTACCACAAATTTTGGTTTGGGGGCCACCGGTGGCTTCTTAATTTCTAGGAAGGATGGAAAACAAATACTTTAGTCACCATCAGACCACAGAACAACTTCACCTGCACCACAGTATTATTAGAAGCTTTGTAACATTTAAATCACATGACCTACAGGTTCTTAATGTGTATATGCACATATTTGTCTCCTAAAAGCATGCCTCCCTTCCCTACCACAGCTTTTTTACTAGTTGCCTTTCTTCATCCCAACAAGCACAATCAAGGAGTGGTGGGAAAAATCTTCAAGTGTAACTTGTTCACTAAAAAATAGTTTAACTTCGTGGAAGTGCATGTCCTTGCTTGGATATTAATATGACGTATAATACTACTATTAGTATGAAGCTAATAATAATTTGAAAAAAAAGCAGATTAGCCTGGTTTTTCAGTTTGAACTATTAAAAAAATGGTGCAAATATGTTAAATGCCTTGTGTATAATAAGCTATGGAAATAACAGAACAGCTAGAGTAACTACCAGGACAGTTGAAGTCCCTTCCCCTACCATCTTTGGAAACGTGTAACCTAAAATTTCCCTTTTGCTTCCCTTTCTCTTCATTTCAAACAATATTGAGATGGATCACCATACCAGCTGTAAAACTGGCATGTCACTGCCATCAGTTCAGTGAAATGAGGCTGTGGTGTGAAGTTAATGCAATAATTTGTAGCAAGTCAGTACCTTCCTACTGTAAAAGTAAAATACTACTTCTGTGCATCGTACAAAATTACTCTTCCCAACATGTTACCATCTGACCTAGAAACAGTCACCACTGCTATGACTTATGACCCACTTGACAGCAGAAGATGACAAACCCGGGGGAGAGCAGACAACAGGAAAAGGAGCACATGAGGAACTTAGAGATTATGGAGTTTCGATCATGTTGTTGCGTTTGGGTGGTTTTGGGGTTTTTTGTTTGCTTGGTGGGCTTTTTTGGTACTTATTTTTAAGATATGCCTGAAACATTCTAATAGTGCAGGAGATCACTTATGACTATTTTATTTCCATATGCTGAAATAATTTCAGATTTCTAAGTGCTTTAAGTGACTTTTGACATATGAAAACTGATTTATAAAGAAAACAAGTTTCTCACTTTTTTTTTTTTTTTTTTTTTTTTTTTAACGTACTATCTCTGTGTTTATTACCTGTGTTTTGAATAATATTTTGGTATACTTTCAGCAAGTCATACACTTGTTAAATAAAACTCTCAAGAAAACATGCTAATTAATGTTTCACGTGTAAAGAGACTGGCTAAGACATTGATTTATTATTTCCTTTGAACTGTGGGTTTGGTGTTTGGTTGTTTATTACCATTATTATTATAGATGTACAACTATATCCTAATCTCTAGCCTAGAGATACAAGAATAAAGTTTCAGGCTTGGTTTTTTTTTTTTCTGTTTGGGATTTTTTGTTTGTTTTATGAAAGAAATCTAGATCAGGGAAAAAGGAAAAAAAAAAAAAAGCAGATGCCCTCAGTTGCAAGCATTTCCCAAACACTAAGCCGCTGCTCTAAGCAGACAGCCAGAAACAATGTCTCTACTATAGAAACAGGAAAACCGTGTTTTTCTAGGGCATGAATCATTAAATGGTATCCCGACTGACTCCATTTACACTTAGAATAGCTGCCCTTACTGCAATTACATTAACAAAGAGGTAAACCAGATGGCAGAGACAATTTTTGAGACATTTTGCTAGAGGGAATGCAGAATTTCTTTCCAAAGGTACAGCTCCCTACAGCCACCGCTGACAGCCAAGAGTGACCCAACTACCAGCTACTGCAAAGGACATGCCACCTTCTGCTTCCTGTCCAAAGACAGAGGGTTTCCCACACACTGAAGAGTCAATAGTTTGCTAGGAAAAAAAAAAATTTACCCTTTGGATGGGCAACCACTGATCCTTAAGAGCCAAAGAGGGTTGTACACTCACTTTCCGAAAAGGCAGTGGCCTATTCAGTTGGAGAATGAAGTGATGGCAATAAAGGAGTTTGTTTCCTACAGCAGAAAACGAGGAAAGGATGCCCAGCTTGTCACAGAACACAATGCAGTAGCAAACGTGGGCCACGTTCAGTAACGCTTATTAAGATATTAAAGCTCCCTGAAAACAGGAGAGAGACAATCTGCTTGGGAATCCTTTCTGATGCTCAAATGAGAGAAACAGATTGCAGCAGAGACAGGAGATTGAACACTGGCTAGGAGAGTGATATCCTGTGGATTATTTGTCCCACTCCACCAACTGAAGTCTATAAACCTTGGAAGTTTCTCTCTCTCTAGTGAGACTGCCTAACCTTCTGGATAGCAAACAAACTAGATTACTGTGCAGGGCTTTCAACTAGTGTTCATTAGAGAGGGCACTCAGAAGGTATGATATGACAACATTACCTGAATACAAGTTTCAAAACTAAAACATGAATATTTAAAAGGATGCAAAGAAAACAAACCAGTTGTTTATACGCCAGTACTGGAAACCTGGATAATGAACAGAGCCAGAAAAAACAACTTCTGATAATAAGTGTGATTCCATACGATTTCTGAAGCCTACTAGAATTTTTCAAATTACTTCAACATTAAAAAGCACTGGGATAGACAGAAAAGCCCAGTAAGTTGTGTAGTGTAATAAAGACACCACTATCCGTTTGAAAGTGATTGCTCATTTCATCTAGAGTAGATAAGGGTCAGTGTATTAACAGGCACATTACAGTCTCGGTATCAACACAGATCTGCAGCAGACTGCTCAATCAGAAAGGAATGTGATGAGGAGCCCTTTCAAACACAAGTATGACGTGAGAGAAAAGACTTCAGGAAGGGAATGCATACCAATAGTTTTCCTCAACAAAATATCTTTAAGTTTCTGAAAAACAGAAGCAATGAGTTCTTAGAAGGAAAAAAAAAAAAAAAATCACAGCAGCTAGGCAAGGGAAAAAGTATATTAGATTTTGATTAGAAATAGAGAATTGAAGTTCAGTTGATTATAAACTAATTTAATTCATCATGTGTGGATAAAAAACATTTTCTACAAAACACAGTGCTTTAAGAGGGACAATTTCCCATCCTGAATAGAAAGAAAACTAAGTAGGAGGCAACTGTTATATATAAAGGTGTAAGGAATGACTGGAAGTCATATGAGAATGACTTTTTGTTAAACAACAAGCATAAGCAAGCCTCCTTGGTGAAAAGCAATAAGTATAATTGAGGAAACATTATACAACAAATGCATGGAGTGGCGAGTTGTTTGGACAATGGGCTTTTTCCTGGTGCCATACAGAACTGTTCTCCTAAGAAGAGAGATAGTTGGTAATGTTTAGGAGAATAAAAACTGCAGAGAATTTGAAATAACTGTAGATAGTTATTTTAGCTGCAGACCTGCATGGAGCTGATAAGTGGGAAGTCATCCTCCAAATTACAAGGAGATAAGTATAAAAATATGAAAGGAGCTGAAAATATTTCTGTACACAGCACCTGCCAGACTGTTAATAACATCCTATGTCATCTTCTGGCATTCTTAGATGAAAACATGGGACAAATGCAAGAATTACAGAAGTATCCAAGGTCTAAAAATCATGCCTCGAATCCCAAGAAAGCTCATCCTGCTTAATTTGACCAAGAATTTAAGAAGTGAGATGGTAATAGTATATATACTTACGCACATGTGAAAGTGTTTTGATAACAGATAGCTCTTTAATCAGGAAAAAAAAAAAAGAGAGAGACACAATGAGATGCCATAGCTGGTCACTGAAGTTTGACAAGTTCAAACTAGAAACAAAGGTTTAAAATTATTATTAAACCCAAAGGATAATTAACTACAGGAAGATCTCGCCTAGGGTTGTGGTGGAGCCACGAGCACTTACAGTCAACCTAAACTCAATTTCTGAGCTGCGTAAAAGTTTCAGAGGAAATTTTGAACTGGACATTCAATTCTCTGGCTTATTTTACTCCAGAGATTAGAACAGATAATCACTATGATTTCCCCTGCTCCCCCCTCCAATCTTACCCCATTTCTCAAAGAGGATCCCTACATCCAGACTAGCATCACAGGTTACCAGTAATAAACCCAAATGTAAGAGCAAGAAACAAAGTCTTATTTGCATAAACAGATTAGGAGCCAGAGAGGCAGCCAGAGGTATCCTCTGACTTGCTTGACTAGGCAAAGGAAGAAATCCATAAATAAAGTGACTAACAAAGCTACCATCACTAACAGGAAATCTGCTGCTCATCTAGGAACAGCCAACACCATGTTCAGTGCTGAAGTAAAAAAAAAAAAGATGCTTAAAAATATACCCAACACACTTAAAAAAAAAGCAGATTAAAAAGTACATTATTTTTCTAACAATAAATAGTCATTAGCATCACCTAGGCAAGTCAATGCATATGCTCTTTGTCTGACTTCAGGTCACAACACAGAAAACAGACATTTGTCCCTCTAGTGAATTATCCCCTCCATTGTGCTGAGGAAAAAGCAACATCCATTCTCCTCCTGCTGAGCTCCTCTGTGACCAACACCTGTTACTGCTCAACTAGCTCGTGTTCCTGTCCTATCTTCAAGTTGTTTTAGAGGAGGATGAGAACACCCTGGAGCAACTTCTATTCTCAATATTTTAGCCTTAAAGTGTCCATTTCTGTTCTTCAGATGATAGGATTTGGCAACTGAGGACCTCACTTAAAAATGCTCATATGTCTTCTCCTATGCAATATCATGAATGAGCAGGAAAGACAATAAGGCAGTGGAGTGTTAAGCACTATTATTTACACAGCCTTAAATCTCCTCCTCAAATTTTTACCTCTTGTCATCTTGCCTGCCCAGCACAGGAATAAGGAAAAAAGAAGATATATGAAGTTGAACTGAGGTAAAAAAAATCAAATAGCAACATGCCTTCTGCAATAAACCCTACAAGCGCTAAAGGAATATTTTTCCAGGTTATCTTAATATAATCTCAAAAGTATGGGTGTAAACAACTTCTACACTCAGGAACAGCAAAAGAACAAGTTCTGTTCACCTATATCTGTTCAAGAAACAGGGACAAATGGTTCCAGACACTGTCGTGCAAACATAACTTGATATTCCTTTACTTGCAATGCTCCATGTGAACAGAGGCCTCTCTCCAGGTATTCACCCTCCCTATGGGGACTGTCCCTATGGCACTATCGCTAGCCACCCAAGAGGTATCCTGACAGAAGATCCTGCAACCCACCCTAAAGCAATATCCTTTTTGAACCAAAAAACAGTAGGAAGGCAGTAAAACAATTAATCAGTGCGACATAAGATTTTGACAGCAGCTGGACCTAAATTTAAGGTACAGGTACACAATCAAGTTACTATGGGGTAAGCCAAGGTATGAATTTAACAAATCAGCTATAGAAGTTGGCCATATATATATATACTCTTACCTTAACGCACAGTATACGAGGTAGTTTATTCCTACAGGAGGTGAAAGCTACTTCACATGTCTATTTTATATGTACTGGGAAAAGTAAAGGGCTTGAAACAGTTACTGCTTAGCAGCTGGCCTACTGTAAATGTACATATTAGCTTTCTCATGGCACCTTGTTTACATATGCATACTGTATTCTCAGAGTTAAGAAATCACATCTGTAGGCTATATATGAAAATAACATGATGCCCTGAAGGGATCTACCAGGGGATCAACGTGCTGTTCTTTCTTACATGAAGAAGGAGCTAGCTCCAACAGGCCATTTACTCTTCCTGGGACTACTTTTAGCATAAAACACTACAACTCACAGATGCAAAACAAAAAGCCAATCCAGCATGTAGGGAGGGAGGTAACTATTGCTATATGCTTGGGATACATTCAGATATTATTGCCGTGGCAGTTAATACATCGCACAGAGAAACAGGTCAAGTATTTTAAAACTCCCATTCTCCAGCACCTTAAGTTTTAATGACTCAAAACAAAGCTTTTTAGTTCAATGACTTTGCTTTTAGTTACAGAAAGAAAGTTTCATTAGGTAAACACCTCAAAAAGGTATTCAGAGATCAATAATGTATTTCCTGCAAATGTGTATTTATTTTCTCATTATGCAGAGGCTCTGATTTTCTCAGGTGCCACAGTGCTCAAAAGAAAACAAAAAAGGAATGAGTCATGACATCCTGGAAGATAACACATGTAGTTTTTAAAATACAAGGGGAAACCGATGGTTTCCAAGCCACTACAGTTTTAGAAAACATCCTAAATAAACTGCAAAAGGAAAACATTAATTTCAAAATCTCAGGTTGTTCAATGATTTGTTGAAATAAAACAGGAAAATTTGGAATAACTTTAAGGACAAGAGGTGAATAAATAACCTTTTAAGATCACGTGCGGAGACAGAGCTGAGTAACTCTAACAAGACTTGACATATTAGAGGGTTAAAGGGACATTAAACCCTGTAGGTCTCCTTTTTTTAGTCCTTGAAAGCAATGAAGTTTGACTGGAAAAGTCATGTTGATCTTGTTTATTCTGTTCCTGCTATGTTTTTTTCCCTTCGAATTACATTTTTGACATTAAAATATACCGCATATTTCTCATTGCTGTTGTCAAATCAGATTTCAAATCTGACCTATATACATTCTGCCCACATTAAATAAGCTGTATAGATTCACATATAAGGACTGTTTCTTCAGCAAGAAATAATAAATGTCAAACTCATAACTCTGAGCTTTTGTTTTTCCCTTTTAAAGGCAAAGCGCATACTTGAAGACAGCACAATGGTTCCAGGCAGAAAATGAATAAAGACGTATTCATCAGCATCTTATATAAAGAATATGCAGTACATGAGAAAACAATGAGAGAATAGCTATAAATGAAGGCTGAAACCAACTCACACATTGATCACTACAATAAGATAATTTTTCAATTATCTACAAGTATTTTAAATAAGTGCTATAGTTCCTTAATTGTAACAAGTCTAGATTTACATATACATTTTAATATATGTAAGCAACAGCTATAGCAGAACTCCTTCACTTACCACTGAATTACATCTAGCTCTGGACTGAGATGTAACTGAAACAATTTAGTAGAGGAGCTAGAAAAGATATATAGGAACAAACCGAATATGCAGGGCATTATTGAGAAAGGCAGAAGGCAAGCTGGAGTGGAGCTAAGGCTGGGTTATCAACGTCGGACCTTTCGCAACTTCTGTCCACGGACAGAAGCTGTGTTCCGTATTTCTCTCCATACCACAGCCCCCTCAAGTAGCACAGTATCTCTTACAGAGTCCTACGTATCAAGCTGAAGTCACTCATATCTGCAAATCCTACTTTAAAATATTAAATCAATATTGATAATGTTGTACTAGGTTGCTTTTTTTTTTCTAAAGGCACGTTAAAAGAAAACACAAGAGCGAGACATTGAAGCCCTTGAAATTAAACTGAAGGATTTCAAGGCATTTCAAGTTCCACCGGAGGCCTTTACACATGATGACATTTTTACTGAAACTCTGTATTACCAATCAGTTGTCAGAAAGGTAGCCTACGTAGCATAGAGTACTATAACTGAATTCACAATCTAAATAATTTCAAACTAGGAAATAGATCCTATAGATCACAGGGTTAAAATTAAAATACAGGAGCTGGTAAGTTTTTACTTGAGCAATAGCTTTAAAAAGCATGCCTATATATTTCAGGAGCTAAATTCTGCAGCAATACAGAGAGATGGACATTTAACCTTCAGAACTGTCTTCTGGCAGTCCTCAGTCTCTTCATACCTTGCCTACAAGCTCCTTCACTGAAGTATCAAAAGTTGTCACGATGTTGTCAGCAGCAGAGTGAATCTCTGATCCCGTTTCACCTATTCCTCATATATTTCTTTATCCTCACATAATCCATCACACAAAATACTCTTCATCCCCTCTTCAATAGCCTTCACATACCCCTCAGTTTCCCTCTTCCTGCCCACCAGGACTCTCTACTCCTTCCCCTTCAAATCCCTCACTAAAATTCACATTTTCCACAAAACTGTCCCACTTTCTTCTCACTGATACTCCTCAGCATCCCTTTCTCTTTTGCCTTCTAAGTGACTTGGCTCACTAGAACCCCTTCCTTCTCACCTTCCCCACAAACACCACCACAACATAAACTAAAACAGGGAGACTCAGTTACAGAACCTCAGCTCCAGAAGTCCCGAAACCACTGTTTAGTGCTGAAAATCTACCCAAGTTTCTGAAACTTAGTACCATATCGAATTATATTTTAACAACCCAGCTCTAAGCTCTTGAGCACCCCCTAACACATATCTTTTATTTGCACAGCTGTTTAACTCTTAGAAGAGCAGGGGTGAATTGCACTACCAGTGGCACCACTGAACAACCTGAACATACAATGCAGCTGTTAAGCAGAGATGATATCCTGCTTTATTAGATGTTTTTCAAGACCTAAACCAAAACAGTTCTATCATATATATTAAAAATAGGAATATATTAAATGAAGCAGAATAATTCATTAAATAGCTTTTTAGTTTCCAGTAAATTCTGATTAACTAAGAGAGCCCAGATAACTTCATTAATACTTGACTTGGTAACAATTTGACATATTTCAGAGGAAAACAGTGAGAATTAGCTTGATGTTTTTGCTTGATGTCTGCATATTGCTTTTCCTTTGGAACTCCTCCCACCCCAATCCTTACAGGAAGCACTCCGCTGCTTCAGGTTTACACTGCGATTAGTTGTGTTTCCACCCAACACATCGTAACCTACACATGACACCTTTTAAACGCAGGAACGGCTCCTGACTACGACAGGAATCCGCTGTCCTAACAGAGTGGTGGGCAGAAGTGCCAGCAGCACACCGCCCTGCACCGAACAACCGAAAAAGAGCAGCAGCTCCCTCAAACACGGGGAACTCCTGTTTGAAACCAAGAATTTGCCTTGCAGCTCTTTTAGCCGTAAAATTGGCAGCGGTGAAGGAAAGGGGGAGGAAAGCTGAGGGAGCACTGAAGGAACTCAGTCCAAACCCGCAGCTGGAGACGCCAGGAGTGACCGCTTCCCAACACCCTGCCCCTGCGCGGGGGCTGCGGCCGGGGCGAGCTCCACCGGGGCAGGTACGTCCCGGGCGCGCAGCCCCCGCCCGGCCGCTGGCAAACTCGCCCACAGAACTCGGGCGGAGCCATAACCTGACCCCGGTGTCGGCTGCCCTGCTAGCAAACCCGGCGCCGGCGGAGGCTCCCGGCAGGTCTCGCCCGCCGTCCGCTCAGTCCCACGCCAACGGGACCCGCTCCGCCGTCGGGCGCGGAGCCCCCCCGCCGGACAGGCCAGGGCGGCCGGAGCCGCACGCCGGGCGGGGAGCGCAGAGCCCGTCTCAGCCCCGCGCAGCGCCGGCCGCTGGAGCGGGGACGTGCCGGGGGGAAAGCGGGGCGCCTATGGCGGACCCGGGGGAAGGGCTGGTCCTCCAGGGACTGCGGGCGGGAAGGGACCCACCGCTCCCCGAACTTTCCCTGGGCACTCACCGACGGAGCTCATGGTGCTCCCCACGCGCCGCGCCGTCCTCCCCTCGTCCCTTACGCCACGGCCCCTCTCAGGGCTGAGGAGAAGGGGCCCATTGTTCCCCCACGCCGCCACCCAGCAGCAGCAGCACCCCCCGCCTGCCACCACATAACGCCCCGCGGCTGGCGGCAGAGTGAGCGCCGGCAGCGCCCGCCGCCCGCCACCGTCGCTCCGCGGCGCCCCCTGCCGGGCCCGCGCCCCGCTGGCCCCGCCCCCGCCCTCCCACCCACCAATCAGCACCGCCCACAGCTCCCGGAAGCGGGCGCTCGCAGTGCCTTCTGGGAGCTGTAGTTCCCCCCGCCGCGAGGTAGTGCCGGGCCGGCCGGGGAGGGGCCGCCGGCGGCGCGGCGGACTCCGTTTCCCAGAGTGCCCGCAGGGGGTGGCATGGCGGAGAAGGATGACACCGGAGTTTGACGAAGAAGTGGTGTTTGAGGTGGGCGCGGGGGCGACCCGGGGCGGGTTGGGCCCGTGTCTCTCCGCCCCTCGCCGGGGCGTTGCGCTGCGGCCCCCGGGGGCGGCGTGCGCCGGGCGGCCGGAGGTGACCGTCGGGCGTGAGGCGGCAGCGGGGCCCGGCCGGGGGCAGCGCCTGCCGCGGGCAGTCTGCGGCGGACGGGGGAGCGGGGCAGGGCGGGAGCCGGCGGGTCTGGCAGAGCAGGGTGGGGCGGCGCTCGCCGGGGCGGCGTGGGGTGTTCCGCGCTCCAGGGCAGCTGGGGACCGGGCTGAGTTGCGCCCCTCCGTGCAGGCCGGGGGCGGGACCGCTGGCGGGAGAGGGAGCCGGGCCGGGGAGGCTCAGCCGGGAGAGGGGGCCATCCTTTGTGCTGCGGCCCGGCTGGACCAGGCGGGTCGGCGGCTGCCAGGTCGCTTGTCCCCGCGTTTCGGGCTGCCGGCGTTGCGATGCGGGTGAGAAGGAAGGGCGGCGGGGCGGGAGGCCCGTGTGGGCGGGTGTTCCCTCAGAGCCTCCTGCGCCGGCCTCCGGGAGCCGTTCGGGGCCGAGGAGGGGCCGGCGGTGTCGGCGCGGTGTGTGCCGGCGGCACGTTCTGGGCACCGGCAGCGCTGGAGGCGCAGTGCTGCGTGAGGCTTCGCAGCGCCCCGCACTGACCCCGGGCTGGGGTAGCGGGCCCGGGGCAGCAGACCCGCTGTGCAGCTAATAAATCCTCCTTCTAAATCAGTGTGATTCGCGTAAAAGGTGCATCTCAGCACGCAGTCATCTATGTAGTAAGTACTGAAACTACCTCCTCTCTAGTGTTTGTGTCATTTACAGGATCTGCGTAAAACCTGTACAATTGCATGTCTTCTTAAGTAACAGGGCTATGGTATTGTGTTGGCCTTGTTAAAACAATGGTTATACACATATCTGCTCGTGCAGTTCAGTGACAGAATCAGATTGGTTTGCAGTGGGTGAATGTCATTGTGTCTTCGTGTACGGTTTTTGCAGGTGTACAGAGAAAGTGGTTATAGAGAAATACTGTCTTTAAAATGATTAATTATTATAACAGCAATAAGGCTTCTGGTTTTACCAGGATGCAAAAAAGCTCCTTACATAAACAATGATTTTTTTCTCAGCTGTGTAAGTACTACCTGTTCATGGGTTTGGTCTGTACCACAAAGTTTTGTGTCTATCCACAACCAACTTTGAATCCTAACAATAAAAATCTGTTATATGTATTGCTGCTGTGTCAAATCACTTCCTTTAATGACATAAGTCCAGGGTGAGAATTTATTTCACAGGTATAAGACCTGCCCTCTGCATTTCCTTCTTCAATAAAAATGATATTCATTTTACAGTTCCACGGTTCTACAGGTCATACAGCAGTTACTATTTCGATTGGAAAAGTTCTGCTGCATGGGGAATAAAAGATCTCCCTGCATATGCATGCACACTTCACTTTTTCATTGCATTTTGGGAATGGATTTCCATTACTAGTAAAGGCTCTTTGATACATTACTGTATAAAGTGTGTGTGTGTATATATATACAGGTATACTGAGTGACATAGTAATGTATCTTTTATATATTAGGGTACAACTATAACATCAGATAAGCAACAGTAGGAAAAATACAGACTTTATTTGGTAGGTTGGTTGGGGTGCAGAGCTGGGTGAGATACCTGTTGATACTAATGAGTACTTTGAAGTACCTGCAAAAATTATCCTCAGAAGTGCTC
Source organism: Podargus strigoides (assembly GCA_028020825.1). Classification (NCBI taxonomy): domain Eukaryota; kingdom Metazoa; phylum Chordata; class Aves; order Caprimulgiformes; family Podargidae; genus Podargus; species Podargus strigoides. The sequence goes on along the minus strand of CM051663.1, from coordinate 121,289,248 downwards.
AGCAGAGTTCATGCTATTATAAACTGAAGGCTCCAGAGAGAATTATGTACGTCTTCCACACAGGTGAGCCAGAGATGGGAATTAGCAAGGAGCCGAAAAATATTTGGGTAGTGAATGCTACAGTGTATTTATTATTAATTACTGTGTTGGGTTGGTTTTTTCTTGACCCCCAAACTCTCTCCTTAAGGGAGAGTGGGTTTTGGTAAGCAACTGCATTTTTTTCTGCACCTCACTGAGTCACTTCCCATGCCGTTCTTCAGCGGTCACTGCTGCCAGGAGGGCCTTCAGCATTTAACCCTAGGGTACTCTCAACACCTGTTTCCTTTGTGCTTTGGGAGCTCTTGTGAACAAGTTATTGGTCTATTGACCAATTATAAGCAGTAGTGGTGTGGTAACAAACACACAATCAGGAGAGGTCCTTCGTGTTTTTCATGCCCAACAGAACAGGTAGGAGAGGGAAGAGAAGCAGAATGGGGTACACTTCACCTATTCCACATCCCAGTTATGCCCAGTGTTATTTTCTGCATGTTTTTCAGGTCATAGCTCTGTCTAGCAGGCCCTGAATACATCGATGACAGCCATCTGCATCACAAGTTTTGCAGAAAAAAACAGATAATGGCGTGCTGAGAGAGAGTTATGAGCTTCCGAGGACCATTTTTCCCACTGTCAAAGTATCTTTTACATCAATGTATCTCTGAAGGAAGGGAAGCACGAACGTGGCATTACTGCCCTGGGAAAGCAGTGTTTTCCACCCAGTTCAAAAGCCATTGCAGATCACTGATTGAACAATAGTGAATGATGGTCATTTTACTCTGTTTTACTCTAAGTGCTGCCATACTCTATTGGGTTGATAAATGAATTCCTACAGCAGCCAGCGATTTTCATTCACTGACTGCATAGGCCTCAATGCTTGCATTTGTTACAACCACTTGCTCTTGTGATTAAAATGCTACAAATATTGAGGGGAGGGGACAGAACCCAAGAAATACAGTGGTGCCCCTGATGTGCTTGGCCTGGGCTTTTCTGCTAGCGATGTGTCAAATAAAAAATTCTTACAGTGGAGAGCAGATTGTACTAAAAAATGGAGAAACAACGAATGACATTATTAATGTCTGGCTTAATTTATTAAGGGAGATAATGAGACAGGAAATTTGATGTTAAGTTTCTTGAGTTTTTTACGGAATGGGCTAGAAGAGAGAATGCTGCAGTTACATTGCAGTGTGTACCCTAGAGTCCTCTGGAAAATTGGAGTGGTTTTTGTATTTTGATATGAAACTGGAGTTGTGTTTTCGTTGTTGTTTGGACAATGACATCTCCTCCTTGTTTTCTTTTTCTTTTTTTTAACGTATAAATTAAAGAAGCTTCTTGTTGAACTAAGTTTCTGCATCATTATTCCAGTGGGAGGACTGTGTCAGAACTTCATTGCTTTGATCGTTAATAACTGCCATCTATTTTCTGACTAGAAATTTATTCATGGCCACTTCATACCTGTTTGCACTTCTGCTGATATTGTCCATTAGTGTATATATTTCTGATATTTCTCTAGGATTTGCCTCTCCTAATGTGTTCATAGAAAGTGATCTTATCCTGGCTAAGGATTTTGCTAAACTGAATAATCCAATATATTTTAGCTTCCTTTCACAAAACAGATTTTCCTGTTCTTCATTTTGGATTTGTTCGGTTGGTTTTTGAGGGTTTTTTCATATACTTCAGCTTGAGTTAATCTATCTTTACCTGAGCTTGCAGCATGGTACTCGGCATTCTTGCTGGGGTCTCCTACAACTATTTTCACTTGCTTCTGGTGGGAATACTTTGTTTCTTGCATCCTAGGCCTACAAACAACTTTTTCAAGTCTTCATACTGTTTGACTCTTGTAATGTGATAGGGTAACCACTCATACTTTTATCAACAGCTTTCACATTATTGGAGAGTTTGTTTTTATTAGTCCCTCTGTATGAGGTCTTGCTGTGGTCTACTGTTAAATTGCATGCCATTATCAGTACCCACTCAAGGTCATCCAGTTCTTTTGTATGATGTTTCAATCCTTTTCTGCATATATGATGTAATGTGGTGGTGGAAAATTTCATAAGCATGCTTTTTTTGGTATGAGGTTAATTAAGCAAAATTCAAAAGCTTTAACCAAAGACTCATGCTTCAGGAACTCTATTAGTAACGTTCTGATCTGACAGCTTTCTGCTCAGCATAACCCACTGTTATCTCCGCCATCTACATATTAGAGTTTTTTCCCATCTTTTTTGTCTTAACTGATATGGCACATTACCAAAAGTCCATACCCCATATGGCACAGTATAAAAACTCTATATAAACTTCCTGCATTTTCTTTATACAGAAAAACTAGCTGTCTTGTCAAAGAAAGATGTCGAGTGAGTTTGGCACAATCTACCTCTGGTGGACCCATGTGATATCTTCTTTGATGATCATCTGTTTTCTTCTTTGTCTTTGAATTTTGCAAGAAAAAATAATTATTCTCAGTAGCATGCTGGCTTTTTACCAGATTCACAGGCCTGGCATATTCCTGATTGGTCCCCCGCCCCCCCTTCCCTCATAAATATGGGCAGTATGTTTACTTTTTTCCACTTTTGAGTTTATAGACTTATTAAAAATCCTTTCTCCCAGATCTTTGATCTTCTGTGCCCATTCTTTCAGAACACTGGGATGAAAATGATCCAAACACTGCTCCTGGAGTGTATTTTCAGCTCTTGCTTTCTGCTTCCAGCTAAGTCATTTGTCCTGTATTTTAATGAGCTTGTGCATGTTTGGTTTTTACATCTGGATGGATATTAAAGCTATGCTCACAGCATCACAGAATGGTTGAGGTTGGAAGGGATGTGTAGAGGTCATCTGGTCCAGCCCTTCTGCTCAAGCAGGGACGCGTAGCTCTCTCAGCCTTAGCTCTCTCAGCCTTTCCTCATGTGCAAGATTCTCTTTCCTTCAGGTTCACCCAGACCATTGTTGGAACCTAATCCCAGAAAGTCTTCCTGACTTTCTCAGCTATATGGTTCTGGTGGAAGGATCGGAGCTGACTTTTTTGTTTCCCATTTTAATGCTGTGTTTGCAGAAAAAAGTTAATCCATGCAAGATTTTTCACCAGATAGCACATAAAAAAGGTTTGGACACCCACAATGTCAAACTGCCACCACCTTAGACTTTTAAGGGCTTTTTCATACACAATGTTTGAAATACAAAGCTTTGCATGTAAAAATGGGTAAAATATAGTACTGAATTAATTTCAATGCCATAAACATCTCTCTCCTTTTTTAAAAAACTTTGATTAGGAAAGAAGGCTTTCCTCACTTGAGAAATTGTTTTAATTAATTTGTGAGTCTTGTGCCATTCCTACAACCAGTTCTGTCCATATTATTTACTTATTGTTGCTGTTCACTAGCTATTTCAGTACTAATGGAAATACATGTTAAAGAATAGCCCCCACTAGGGGCTGGCTGAGTGACATGATGGTAGTATCACTTTTGAATCTAATATTTGTTTTAGATCTAGAGGATCTGATCATTAGCATGACTCCAGACTTTTAAATTTGGTATTTATTGCTTGTCCTGTTAGAAATCCCAGACTGAAAAATTCAATATAAATTGTATGTGTGATCTTCCCCAACTTCAAATTTTATTTTGTGCAAATGGGAGAATAATACCAAATTAACAAAAGACAACTTTCTTTGGCTCACCTATCTGCATCAAGTTTCAGAATCCATACTAATCTGCATTTAAAAAGAAAACAAGCTGGGAATGAATGCAAAGAGAGCCAAAAATCTCATATCCAAAAGTTTATATCTATGTAAAATATTGAACACGGCTCTACTGAACCTAGAATCAGAACCCACAAACTTAGAGCAAAGATTTTGAACATATAACAGGTGCTCTCAGTTCACAGCCAGCCCTTGCTCAAGCAGTCATCTTCCCATCATTAGGGGAAAATATCCACAGAAATGGAATTACCCTTTCCAGAGTTTGGAGAGACAGGGTCTGCATTCTTTGTATTCTTGCTGTAGAAGCTAATGTGAAAAATGAGTCCTGAAAACGGTGGTGAAGTGCTTTACAAGCAGCATGGCATCCCAAGAGGCAAAGGAAGCACCCAGGGCTCAGCAGAGCTGGCAAATACATGGTACTGGGTCTGGCCTGTGTGGAGAGGGAGGTAGGAATGGTGGAGTCTGTTTAGGAGGGAGGTGGGACAAAGGTGCTTGGGAAATATTGGGCAACAGCATAATGCATTCAAATGTCAAGTTCAGAAAGACAGCTCTCGCTGCTTATTTAGACAACAAGCCAGGATGCTGCTTGGTGCTGAGGGGCATGGAGGATGCCTACATTTAGTCTTCTGATATACAGATTTCTATAAGATTTAAGATGGATTCCAGCAAGAGGCACCACCATTTCCCAGCATAATGCAACTATATTCAGAACAGCCTTTAGCTGACGTGTTCTCTGCATGCCTACAATAGTAAAACATTTCCAAAATACTGTATTTTTTTGCTTAGAATACAGGTGCATCACTAAATTGAGATATTCAAATCCTCATCTGAACCTTTTTGAACCGAGTGTAACTTTTATCAAAACACTCAGTGATGTTTGTTTTCACAGATGCTTTCTCCACCCAAACTGAACAGTTCTAATAAAATTATTTTGTTTAAAAAAATTAAACAAAACCAAATGAAAACCCCAGGAAACCTAACCTCAGAAACTTTTTGTTGTGATGAAAATTTTAAGTCACATTCATTCAAAAGTCTGAAAACTGTAGGACTTGTAAAGTAATCTGACTTTTGTGAAGCATCAGGCTCATAAATGTTGTATCGTAAAAAATAATGTCTCAAACATTATAAATTTGGAAAGAATCTGAAAAAGAGCATTCACACCGATTCAATGGTAGTGTCAGTAATGTTCCTTCAAGAGGATTTTTCTCACCAAATATTGGATGGACAAAAGATGTAGTGCTCTCATCTTAGACATATGCCAGTTTTAAATATATCAATTCTGTCAAAACCTGAGACTGTGCTTTGTCTGCCTGAAGTTTGGGCTGTTGCCAGAAGAGGTGTTCAGGCTTCACTTCTCTTTTCTGGGTTATTCCAATCCTTCTCTTTATGCTGGCATCTGGATTTGTGGATGATGCTGTAAACTGGCTCAGGAGACCGATTAGACTATAAAGTAACCTGGCTAAGAAAGAAAGAAAACATGGATTTTATTTTTTTTTCAATCACATCAGTTCCTTGTTCCATCTCACCATTTGGCTGTATAAATATTACCATTAGTGTTCTAAAACAGTACTGCAGCTTTCATCTGTGCCCACTGGTAATGGCAGATTAAATTGACCGTGTAAATGCAGCCTGGGGAGATATCTCTGCTGCAAATTGCAGTGTACTGTAGAGGCACCTGGACTAGTGACGGATGGACTATTTCAGATATTTTGTTTCTCAGCAGTCCGCTAAGAGAATAGAGAGGACAGGCTGTGCTCCTTTTCATCACGTGACTGGGAGGCAGGTGATACTGGCAAGAAAATAAAAGAAACTGCAATCTTACAACTATGTAAAGAACAGTCTGGTTGTTGCAGAGGCCAAGTAAACTCATCAGGCATTTTTAGGTAACACTAATATCATATCTGAATGGATAGAGAAATTATTATATGAGCTGTATGGTGTGTGAACCCATATTGCCTTTATTATTTTTAATAGAAAATTTGAAGACAAAAGTACATGATGATGAATTTTGCGATCTGTTGATCCAAAAATTTTTTTTGTTCTCCTCTCTATTAATTATTCTGGGGTCGTGTTTACAGGCTGGTTAATACTGCAGTACTGCTGTCGTAACTTCAAGTCATGAATCAACTTCCTTGAAACACTTGAATTAAAAAAATGATTCACTATGTTTACTTTTAGTCTTCATGATTTGACTGTCTCTCTTGTTTCTTGGATGCTTTTCACTTCAGTAAAGATGTTCACTTACAGTACGTTGTCATTAGGAGTCAGAATTCACGTGATTTATAATGGATAAACAAGTTAATTCTTTGGAGCTGATGTTTTACAGAGCTTTCAAAAGTGTTTCAGAAATACGCCACTAGTTTACCAGTCAGATGCATTAATTTCATCAATTTAGTTTTGAATGTAAGTGAAGGGTAAAATCTGTGAGTTGTTAGTAGCTGGTATAAAACAAACCAGTTTTCCTGTATCAGCCTAGGCCAATGACCTGCATGATAAGTGACTTCCCCGCAAAGCTCCAGGTACAAAGTCTTGCTGGCCTGTTACCTTGTCTTCCATTGAAAGTAACGTTTACTTCACTTTTAGAAGACAACGTCTACTTTCAGTTTTTCAGGTACTTTTCATCTCTGTCCTTGTCAGAAATGCCTTGCTCAGCTTTTCACCTGTATTTGCAGGTCCACTTTTGAATGGGTAAATAATCCAGAGCTCTCAGTGAGTTTCAGGACTTTGTCTAATACATAGTATTTCTTTCTAAGACTTTTCCGTGGTGACAGAAATATGCAACCACCTGCTGGAAATGCAAAGGAAAGAGCTTTCCCATGTCACAGATCCAGTGAACTATATACACAGGCTATAAAACCTTACGAATTCTTCAGGACACATGGGTGCATGCAGAATTAGATGCATATTGTGCATCAGAAAATATCCAGGAACAGTAGCAGATGAATGGCTTCAAAGTAGTTCTCGGAGCCTGCATCTAAATCAGATGATAGAGTAGTGCTGGAGAAACCAAAGTCTACGCTCCTGTGGCAGTGAAAGCAGAATAGGAAATTTAACTGACTCTTTCGCTGCCTTGAAGTCATTGTCTAATATTAGCCCTGTCGGCGCCTGGCTCTTTGTCAGTCAGGGCACAGGAGGAGGTGGTTGCTAGCCAGGAGAATATGACCAAGGCTTTTAAATACTGTTGCTTGGAAAGTCTTATTAATGCTGCATGCACGATCAATGTGCAATAATTCTTTCAAGCAGTATCTTTTTAAAAGCCTTTAGCAATCTGCCATCCTCATCTCCCTCCCCCCACTTAGAAAGCCACATTAGTCAGGAGAAATCCACGGTTCTGGGAAGTTTCAAACTGCATCCGCTGATGCTGTCAGGAAAATGCTACTGTGCAGGGGCACAGGTGCAATTACAGTGACAGCTGCTTCTCATCCTCGCCTCGGGTCATCCTGGAGGGACAAGCAGAAAGAAACAGGGAGGTGGGCGAGATTCTGTCAGGTGCATGGGAGCAGTACCAAAAAGAAAAATGGAATGCCCTCTTCCAGGAGACAAAGATCGCGTTGTCTGTGAGTGTTAGCTCAACTTCTTCAGATCTGTGTTTTGAGAGAGGGTGGGAGATTGCAATACTGTTTAAATTGTTCTGAGTTTAGCCACCTGTTCAGCATGTCTTAGCCTTTGCTGTCACTGCGGTAGAAATGTTTAATCCTTCTTTTTTTAATTGATAATTCAAAACTTATTGTTATTTTGGAGGTGGCTTATCCTCCCACAGTGTTTTTGGCATATTGGAAACCTCAGATGTGGAAAAACATATCCATAATTTAAGAAGAGATCTTTAAACCTCTTATTTTGTGCATTGGCATTAAATATCACTTTCAAGAATAATCTGCTCCATTAGCTGTGGTTGGGAACTAGAGCAGGGGTTTACTAGGTAGTAAATTTTCTCACAGTAAAGAACATTGAGTGTGGGAAGCCCCTGTCTCTAATGGAGAAATCCTGAGTCATTTACTTCATGACGCATCAGCAAAAATAATTTGGGTGTGGCTTTGATTTTCAGCTGCTATTGTAACAAGACTATGAAAACGAACAGTGTCTTAATCTGATTTGTGATTGCAAAGGTTTTTCTCAGAACATGCACAAAATGCCTCACGTATTAAAGTGCAGTATCTGTGCTTGTGAGGCTGCAATAGATGTAAGTATTTGAGTAGATATCTATCAAAAGTAAGCTCTCTTCCAAAGCTAGGGAGTTCTCTAATGTAACACCCTTTCTATCGTGTAGCAGTAGGCAATGTTATATATGCTTTATTATCTTTCAATGTTCGGCTTGATTTTGATTTTTTTGCTATTTATTGTTACTGTAGGCGTAGAGTTGCAAACATTATATTTAGCCTTCAGTTTAGGTAATTTTTTTCCTAACCAAGTCTGTGCTGTATGGCAAGTGGCATTAAAATAAGCATTGGGAAAGGGTTAAAGAACAGACTTAATTTAGTGGACTGTTCTTTAATCCTACATAATACATCTTGGGTTTGGATGAGACTCAACCACTTTCAACAACGAAAAAATGAGAGTTGTAATTAAGCATATGTGTATGAGTGAAATAATTTTTAGTAGTATGGGTCTAAAATAAATACAGTCAGTGAGTTATGAATGAGGAGGAAGGGATTTTCATTCTTGATTCTGGAAACGGGAGCTTATATAAACCTACACTATATTATAAATGCCTAGTTACAATTGAATGGCTTTGTAGCACAATTGACTGTAGTGAATTAGAAAAGTCATAGAAAGATAAGTGGTTTTTTTGTTGTCAGTCTCTGCTGAGTCCCCAGAAAACCCTAATTCTTAAAATTTTCAGAAAGTGTATTCCTGCTCAGTTTCTGACTACCTTGCTTCACTTATTAACAAGATTTTCCATGTATAATCTGTACAAAGTACACCGAAGAATAATGGCATTTTGTCTCCTGTGTGTCCTGGAACTGTTTTCCATTTCCAATACACATTTTTGACAAGTAGCATAATAAAAAAATGCCCTGGCTGTAGATGTAGTGCCTGTCTCTTGTATCTAGGTGGTCTCAGAAAGTGACTTACAGGAAGAAGAAACTCAGAAAAAATTTCAGAAATAACTACAGCATATTGCTGAAAAACCCTGTCTTTGTATCCTCACGTACTTTAGATAATATTTCCCATCAGTAACTGGTAGTATGATGATAGCATAACAATAAGCTGAATTATTAACATTTTTTTTCTTTTCTACTCTGTAAATGATTCATTACTATGTCATTCTGCCAGAGACAGCTAGAAATAAATAAACCTGTCTGCCAAACATGAGTAAAACTGTTCTAGTTACTGTCTAAGTTATGAGTAGCTGAAAGTAAAGATTCAAAAAGACATGGAAATAGATTCCTCTAGAATCATATGATCTTGTATTAGTAGGAAGATGAGATTTTATGTGTTAAATTTTCTTTTCATGCTATCCACTGAAACAACTTTGCTGTCCCTTTACCTCACATTTTAACATAAAAGCTTTCTTTCAAGTCTAATTTTTTTTTTTTTTTTTTAATTACAACCTATTACTGCTTGCAAGGAGAAATTTTCTGATACGTTCTGAATTTCTTAAACTAAAAGTGTAGTGTCTATAATATATGCAGAAATGTAAAATCAGTTGCTTTTTTTTTTTTTTTAATGTTGGACTGTTGAAAAAAGGAGTGCATGAGTTCTGGGCAAAGATAATTAGGAGGAAAAAAAGGCAGATCCCTCCTATTTTCCCCAATCAAGAAACAGGATTTTTTAATATTATCATGCTATTTGCAGGTGAAAACAGCTGAGCCTGACAATGCTGATGAATGACAGCATTAATTGAAACCGAGGAACTTTTGTCACAGTTAGAAGTGTATGTGTGGAGGAATATGTGCATATCTGTGTTCTTTTTTTATGAGAAAGAAGGCATTTAGAAGTGAGAGGTTTGGGTAAGCCATTTTCTAGCCATTACTTACATCTGTCATGGGAGAAATATGCTATAGGCTGTTGGAGACATCTTCAGTGAGTTATATAGACCACAGCTTTACAAGAGACAGCCTTGTCAGTGTCATTTAAAGCTGGGCAGTATCTAGGACATGAAATATAATAAATAAATAAATAGCTTGTGTTTTTATCTTAGCATAGGCTAATGTATGTATACTGTTAGTGCTATTTCTAATAGAAGAGTGTAATCTTCAAATTTTCTGAGCAAAATGTAAAGCTGAGTGTGCTACACAAGACACCTCACTCTTAATGAAAGAATTTTATGATCAGTTCATTAAGGTTGTTAGTAATCTAATTTCACAAGGGCTTCAAACCTTGGAGGAAGGGTACTCAACCATGGAGGAAGGGTACTTGGAAAAAGATAGGATTGAGTTACCACACAGGAAAAATTGCCACAAGGAAATGAGTCATTAACCTATCCTAGCATTTTGCACCATCATCATCATTGTGGGTGAGTGGGATTGTGAGTTGATATGAATGTTTGAGTTTCAGGTAATGACTGGACACTGAATCTGTTGTGAGTAACTCAAGCAGAGTAAGCAAAAGTATGAATATGCATGCTTTAAATGGGTAAGAATGATCAAAATAGCACTTTGGTGATGGGGTTAAAAAAAATACCTAGAGATAACAAGTTATTTTGTTCAGCTAGTATGAATGATTGCTTCCAAGTTTTATTGTATGGCAAGCAGTCACTTGAGGTTTGGGGATGTTGGTTTATGGTCTCAGCAGGTGGGCCACCTTCACAACTTGCACCAGCAAGTTAATGATAGTTAATGTAAAAATTTGTAGTAGTTGTTCTGTTGGTGGCTGTTTCTGCAGACATCCACAACTATGCTTTATCTACTGCAAAGTTTTTACTTTTTATTTACAGTATTTTTGTTATTTTGTTAATTTTTTGTTATAATTCTTGAAATCGTTTATGTTCTTCCTATGCAGTTTGCTAGTGTTGGCATACTAGTATGAGATGTTGATAAATTTTTTCAGAGGTCAAAATGAATCCCTAACTAACTAGGCTATTTAAGACTGATTGCTGAGAGATTTTCTTAAAAATGAAGTCTCTTTACATGTCCTGAGTAGAACTGGAGTTAGCATAAATATCCTTTCCAGCAAATCTGTCCCTGCTACTGCCATGTATGTGGTTGTTAACAGAAAAATAAGTGTTAAGTAAATCTAGATATCTGATGCAGATGACAAGAAGAAATTTCAGAAGTCTAAAACCCTACTCTCCGGCAATCAGAATTCCATACTTTCTCTTAGAAGTTTTATTAAGGACTTTTTGTATACTTAAGTTTTGCCAGCAGCTTAAAAAAGTTGGGTTTTTTTGTTTAAATAACTGTGATATTCCTTTGCCAGAAGTGCTAGTACCATCCTTGGAGAGAGAAGCCTGTTTGTATTTTTTTTTCCATTTCTGTAAAACACTCTGTAGGTACCTCATCAGGTTACACTGAGGCTTCATTTACTGGAGTGTGCTCTAGTTTTAAAGTTTGTTTCTTTAGAAGTGGTTCGAAGTATAATCTTTTCAATTTTTATAAAGTTTAGGAAAACAGTGTCACTAAATGTTCCAGAGTCACACAATAATATTTTAAAATGTCTTACCAAATACATAATTTATTTATTGAAAACATGTAATAAAGAACCCTATCAGGTAACCTAGAAAAAATATTGCTCTGGGAAAAGTTCCAGTGTCTCACCACCCTCACTGTAAAAAAAAATTCTTCCTTATATTTAATCTAAATCTACCTTTTTTTAGTTTAAAGCTGTTACCCCTTGTCCTCTCACTACAGGCCATGGTAAAAAGTCTGTCTGCAGCTTTCTTGTAAGCCTCCTTTAATTATTGAAAGGCTGCAATAAGGTCTTCCTGGAGCTTCCTCTTCTCCAGGCTGAACAACCCCAACTCTCTCAGCCAGTCTTCATAGCGGAGATGCTCCAACCCTTTGATTATCTTTGTGGCCCTCCTCTGGATCCGCTCCAACAGGTCCATGTCCTTCTTATCTTGGGGGCCCCAGAGCTGAACACAGTACTCCAGGTGGGGTCTTGCGAGTGCGGAGTAGAGGGGGAGAATCACCTCCCTTGACCTGCTGGCCATGCTTCTTTTGATGCAGCCCAAGATATGGCTGGCTTTCTGCACTGCTAGCCCGCATTGCCGGCTCCTGCACTATTTTTCATCCACCACTATCCCAAAGTCCTTCTCTGCAGGGCTGCTCTCAGTCCATTCATTGCTGGTTGTGTGGTTACTCTATTCACAGTTGTGTTTTGTGGGAAATGGGGAATTGTTTTTAACTTTTTTTTTTTTTTTTCTTCGTTTTTCTTTTTTAACTCTCTTTCAGAATTCCCCACTCTACCAATATCTGCAGGATTTGGGACACACAGATTTTGAAGTATGTTCATCTGTGTCGCAGAAGGCAGAGCAATGTGCAGCAGCAGAAAGCCAGAGAGAGCGGACTGTGCATGCTGCCCAGAAAGTGAGCACTCTCCTCTTCCTGAGTATTTATCTTCTTGAAAGAGAACCACATTACTTCACAAACAGGAAAAATCAGAGGGGATAGAGATAAATCTCTTACTGTATTTAAAAAAAAACCCTCAAACAAACAAAAAGCCATGAACCATTTGTCCTATCTTGTCTGCAAATGTGTTTGGAAACACATGGTTTGCCAGTATAGTTTGGAGTGTTTCTTTGCACTTACGTAAGCTAGAGAAAAAAGACACTTTGATACTGAATTTTTTGAGTGTTGTAAATTATCTTATTTACTGGACATTATTATGTTAGCTTAGCCTCACATTCTGGGAATAAAACCTGTCATTTTCTGGAACACAATATTTATAGTTCCCAGCCCTTCTCAGGCATTCAGTTGCTAAGTATTACTTAGTCTCTGACAAAACATACTGAGAAAAAGAATTTCTGGGAAGTATAGATACAATAACCCATCTGAATGAGATAGTAGAACTGTGTTTAGGTTATGGTAATTTTCTAACAGTAACAGCTGACAAGGATCATCAACTTTTTAGGTCAGACTTACTTCTCTATCATTTTAAATAAAGGCTTATGGATTTTTTTTTAAGCTTTTCAGAAAATTTGGCAATCATGTAGAAAAAAATTATGGAGGGGCATCATACAGAGCTCCAGTCTCATGTGCTGAGGATTTGTGGGTCCAAGAAACAGATTAACTGAGGGGAGAAGTGATTCTTGCAGTGTCTCCATGCTTCCTTGACTGGTTTCTCTAATGTGAAAGTATTTTAAATTTAATGAATAAATTGATTTCTAGTTACTGTTGATGTGGATAGCTACTGCATTTGTAATAATAATTGCTTCTATCAGTGGTCACAAGGCAAAGCTGAATTTAATTCAGGGTTTAACTCACAATTTTTTATACTTTAATTTCAACTACCGTTAAAAATATTCATGGAAATATTAGGTCCACTACCCATACTTTTCAGAATTGTCAGCTGGCACTCACCATAACCCTGAAGAAGCCACCCTTTAAAGCTGTTGCCAGTTTTGTGTTCCATTTACATTGAAGATACCTATTCTGGCTTAGTGCTGGAAGACTTCAATTAAACTACTGTTAATTGAAAATTAGGGTGACGTATTTCATTGGCTGATTATCTGTTCATTACTATGAAGTAATGTGTAGTCTAATACTTGTTAGCTGCATTACTTTATTTTCATAATTATTTTTGTGGAAGTCAGTAAAGCAGCATGATGCTGCATTCATATATATGATTTCCACCGAATTTAATACAGAAGTGCTGTGGGGTTAAGAACCTCAAAAGTACTAAGATACACTGCTTTTAAAAGCCTCAAGTATTCTGTTTTTCCCTTCCTTTCCCCTCTGGCATTTTACACTTAATTTTATTGTGTTGGGACCAAGTCCTCCAGTATTGTGTCAGATGTAGAAGTAATTTGTCATGGTTTGCCTTGCAAGTTGAAGGGAGTGGGTGTGTGAAAATGGGCTGTCCTTTCTTACAAATACTAGGATGACATTCACATTGTCTCATCTCTGTCTAGACAAGGATGTTTAGTGGAAATATGGAAGAAACCTGTGTGTAATTTCTGGTGATAAAATGTCATGAGTTCTTCCTGCTGCTGTTCTAGTACCAGTTTGGGAACATTAATGCTTTTCTTTTGTAATCTGATGTCAGAAAGTGTGCTTTTGTTGTTTGATTTCTGTGTCCATTTTGGTAGGGTGTCTCAAAAAGAAAGAGAATGGAGTAGAGGCGGCCACACATTTAAAGAAGTAGACTGGATTTAGGAGGATCTGAGGCTTTATTGCAACTTTTATGACGTACAGGCAAATAATTTACATTCCCATCCAATCATTTCCTCATTTTTGCATGAGAGTTATCACTTCCCTTCTCTCAGCCTTCACTGACCTAATTACTGAAATTACAAAATGTCTGGGAAACAAATGGTTTCTGAGTTCTGTATACGTACCTACCCACAGTCTTAATATAAAATGATCTTAGTTTGAGGCTCAGTGTAATGTGGAATATAATCACAGGGAGTAGATGACATTCGATGTTGAGTGGTGCCTAATATTACAAGTGCCTTAAACACTTTATTAAAACAAAAATAGAAAAGCTGCTGTATTGCTTTGTCTGTGAGTTGAGATTATGTACTCCTCTTGTATTCAGTCAAGTAGGAACCCAGTGCAGATACAGTCTGGTGACATATTGCAAGATTTTGGCAAGGGAAAGATTGAGTTGGGGATCTTAAGCGATTGAAAAAAAAAAAAAAAAAATCTGGAAAAGAAAGAGGTTCCTAGTGACTGATACAAGTGTTGCTGCTGTGTCTTGCTGTCCTGCCAAGCAGAGCGTATGGTTCAGACTTAGTGAAAGGTAGAGACATCAGCTGAATTTGAAGCACAACTTAAATAGTTCTCTGTGTGTGTGATTTTGGTGTGTTGTTTTTTTTTAATATGCACATGGTCTTAATGAACATTGAGATAAAAAGCTGTAAAGGTGCTTCATGGTTGTGTTGTAAGGGCTGATGAAATGCCAAGCTCCTATCTGAGGGAGTATAGAGATGTGATTTAACACAGTAATTATAGGTGCAGTGTTCCTAGCTGTACCAGTCTCTGGAGAAAGTTACAGCTAAAGCTCTGCTCTCGTCATTACTTGATACTCAAAAGCACTGTTTGCAAGAGTTCCTAGACCTGTTTTCTGGAATTAAAACCTATTTGGGTAATTCTGCTTGATCTTTAAAGAATGTATTCCCATTTACATTTTTCCTTTCTTATTTTCCTAGACTGCTGTGCATATCTGAATGTTTAAATTGATTATACTGCCACACCTTATGCCATCTTAGATAAAATAGTATTTCATCACTAGAACAGGGCTGGTGCTGGAGGCAGCTAGTGAGGATTGTTTTGGGGCTAGCCCTCAGTAGCTGTGCAGGTGACCTGATGTGGAAAGGCAGAGGGATCAGTCCTTTGCCTTTGTCTAGGGCTCCCACCCACTTAATGCTAGCTCTGGGTAGCTGGAAGGTATTTAATATGTAGCATTATCTTCTTTCTGAAGTGCACGGAATTGAAAGGTGCCAATGTGAATGACAGTATTTTAGATACCTGCTAGTTTGCCATTTCAAGTTCATCCTGTACAAAAGAGAAATAGTCCTTAGAATTTTATTTTAGATTCAAATGAATGTACCTAAAGTGTGCATGTCCTATGCTATTTTTTTTTTGAAATGTTAGTTGCTGCATATCTTTGTTACGCAATTTTCAGACAGTTTGACTAAGTGGTGTTCTAAAGTTGTAAGAAGAATACTCCAGAAACCTTGACAACATGACCTGACTTGTGTGTTGATGAAAGTTGTTTTACTTGTCAGTAACACTCCCAATGGGAATGCAAACTGTGAGACACTATTCCAAGGATCTGAATAATTTAATGTGTTACTGTACTCTGCTGGGTCACAGCCCAAGAGAGTGAGTTGTCTTGTTTTATGTTTTCAAGCACTGACATGCCTGTTGTGTGTTTATGCAAGCTCAGATTTTTATTTTTAAACTAAACCACAGAAAATAAACCGGAAGATTACTTGCATAGCACACCAGTATGGTTTTTTTTCAGTAATTCCACAGTCTAGTTTAGTCAGCTGGTAGCAGTTTAAAATTATCCTTGGTGTATGTTTAGATGTTCATAATAAAAACCCAAAGACTTACGAAGGCTAAGCAGTTGAAAGTGGTAGGCTCCAAGAGGCATAATTTTAAATAGTAAACGGACAATTCTTTCTGTACTCTGAAGTATCTGTCTGCAAGTCAGTTGCAGAGCAAGGACCTTTGTTTGTTTATTCTCAGTTTCCTACAAATCGTAATCGGAAAATTTTGTTTTATTTTGCACCACTTCACAAGAAACTTGGAGGATAATCTAGTGCTGCAGTTTGTGTCACTCTTCTCCTCTTCCAACTTAATCAGTGCCCTTGAGCAACAGCAAAATACAATCATTTGGATTTATTCCATAGTCTAAGAAGTGTGAATTGCTGGGATAGCTCCTCCTAATAAGCCACGATGATGTCTGTGTATCGAGAAGAGCTATCATTATGAAACCTCTATTATTGGTTTCTCTCTCCACTGACCTAAACCCACTTCCTTTTGGCATGAGTCTGCAATTCTAACTGTACACAGAAAGATGAGACCTGTGTAAAGAAACACTTGAGTTAGATTACCTAAAAGGACGCCAAAGTAAAATAATTAAAAAATTGTTGAAGCATAAGGACTTTAGGGTGACAGCATCTGATGTTACTCAGAGCCTTTCTGCCCTGGGTTGCTGCTTCAGACGTGTGTCATGCCGCCTTTCAGAAGGCTGTCAGGCTGATCACAGCACTAACTGCAAGGCCCCAAGCTCCTGTTGCTTGGTTTTGCACTTCTATTTCCCACCTGGTAGTTGAGGGGGCAAAAAAGAAAAAAAACAAAACAAAACAAGAGGAGGGGTGGAAGAAAAAAAAAAACAGGGAGAAATGAAAGAAGCTGATTTAATGCAGACACCTTTACACATTAAGCTTTTTTTTTTTTTAATTTTGAAACATTATGCCACAAAATGTAAGTGCTTCACAGTTAAACTTTTTTTACATACATTTTGTTTGATTTTATTACAAGTCAGCAGTCTGAAGATTAAGAGGTAGGGCCTCAGAATTCATGAAATATATGTAAGTAAATATTTTGAAAAATGTTTCCTGTCAGCTCAGTCTGAGGAAAGTAGATCTACAGTGTGTGTCAAAAACTCTTTTTTTTTTTTTTCCCATTGAATGACTGCAGAATGAAGCAAAATCATGCATCTATTTAATTATACTATCTCATGCATCATCTTTTAGGAAGATACATGAGTAAAATGTGTGATGACCAAGAGGGAATCCCTCTAATTAGTGGTGTTCAAGGTTATGTTTACAGCTCAGATGAAAGTGTGGATTTAGGTTGCATGGGAAGCAGCATGGAGACAAAGTACGTGATAACGTGCACTGGTTGGGACAGTTCATCTTCTTAAAGTCACTTTTCGCTGTCTCTGTTCACAGAATCACAGAATCACAGAATGTTAGGGATTGGAAGGGACCTTAAAAGATCATCTAGTCCAACCCCCCTGCCAGAGCAGGAATACCTAGATCAGGTCACACAGGAACATGTCCAGGCGGGTTTTGAATGTCTCCAGAGAAGGAGACTCCACAACCTCCCTGGGCAGCCTGTTCCAGTGTTCTGTTACCCTCACTGTGAAGAAATTCTTCCTCACATTTATGTGGAACCTCCTATGTTCCAGCTTACACCCATTGCCCCTTGTCCTATCATTGGATGTCACTGAGAAGAGCCTGGCTCCATCCTCATGACACTCACCCTTGACATATTTATAAACATTAATGAGGTCCCCCCTCAGTCTCCTCTTCTCCAAGCTAAAGAGACCCAGCTCCCTCAGCCTTTCCTCATAAGGGAGATGTTCCACTCCCTTAATCATCTTTGTGGCTCTACGCTGGACTCTCTCGAGCAGTTCCCTGTCCTTCTTGAACTGGGGGGCCCAGAACTGGACACAATACTCCAGGTGTGGCCTCACCAAGGCAGAATAGAGGGGAAGGAGAACCTCTCTCGACCTACTAACCACTCCCTTTCTAATACACCCCAGGATGCCATTGGCCTTCTTGGCCACAAGGGCACATTGCTGGCTCATGGTCATCCTGCTGTCCACCAGGACCCCCAGGTCCCTTTCCCCTACACTGCTCTCCAGCAGGTCAGCTCCCAACCTGTACTGGTACATGGGGTTGTTCTTCCCCAGATGCAAAACTCTACACTTGCCCTTGTTGAAATTCATTAAGTTTCTCCCCGCCCAACTCTCCAGCCTATCAAGGTCTCGTTGAATGGCAGCACAACCCTCTGGTGTGTCAGCCATTCCTCCTAGTTTGGTGTCATCAGCAAACTTGCTGAGGATACATTCTGTACCCTCATCCAAGTCGTTGATGAAGATATTAAACAACACCGGTCCCAGTACCGACCCCTGAGGGACTCCACTAGTCACAGGCCTCCAACTAGACTCCGTCCCATTAACCACAACTCTCTGGCTTCTTCCCTTCAGCCAGTTCATAATCCACCTCACTACCTGATCACTAAACCCATACTTTATCAGCTCACAACTCCTCCAAAGCCTTGTCCTCAAGCTGCAGTGGTTTACCATGGAGAGGTTGTTCCTCTCCTGGTCTTCTACTTTCCTTCGGTCCCTGCCAGCCATTTAACTTCACTGCTTTTTTTATCCTCAAGGAGAGAGAAAGTCTTTCATATTGATGCAGTAGCTGCCAACTTAAGATCAAACTAATTCTAGCTGTAGTTATTTTTAACAGTACAGCATAACAATCCATTATGCTCCAAATAGGTGGGGTTACTGAAAGCTTTGTTTCATGCTCTTGTGACGGGAAGCAGATGTTCCCGTAGCCTACTCTGAAGTTAGGCCAGACACAGTAAGCGAGACTTCCTTACAGGTACTTGGATCTGAGCTAACAAGAAAAGCAAATGCAGAAACAAAGGAATTATCTGTTGTTATTTATCTATATTTGGCTTTATTTTTATTTTTTTTTTAATTGGAGTAATTTCTCTTCCCTTCAGCAAGGCATCCTGTCAAAACTAGTTGAGTTCTTTAGAAGTTGGTTTCCTTTTCCACAGTATAAGAAAAACGATGACATACTTCACCGACTGGTAAGTGATCTTTTTGTGGTTCTTTTTTTTCATTTCCTGTCCTAATCCACAGGTGTTCCTCTCCTCTGTACGTCATCCTCTGGGCACCACCTTTGGTCTGTATTGTTGGTTTTGGCTCTAAAAGTTTTACTTATTCTTCAGATAATACTGATTATAGTTTTCAGAGTTACTGTGCCACACAAATTGGGCAAACAAGAACAGGAAAAATATTGGTAGCCAGGCTGAAGATGTTCAAAATGTGGAAGAGAAATTAAAATAAAATGTGTGATGAATTAAAGAAATTCTTGAAAGCTGAGAGGAGTTAACTTACACTGTAGCTACCCTATTTAGTGGAAGGCAGCGTTGAGGTGCTGACTGAGAAAGTCCTTATGTTGCAGCCTAACACCTTGCACACATAGCTCAAGACAGAATGCTCTAGAACTTCATCTGAGTATTGCTTCACCCTCTGTTTCAGATGGTTAGCTCAGGCATAGCACCACTACTACCCCTGGTCCCATCCTGGCCTATTTGTTTCTGCACTGCTGTCCACAGTGCTTCTGAATTAGAGAAAAGCAAAGCAAACTAAGGCACCTCTGTTTTAATGCTTCAGAACAGTGTTACACATTAAGAGCAGATGACATCTGTGTAGCAGTCTGGCTGTAGGGAGAGGCAACAACAGTCCTCTGTACTTCCTATGTGCTCTCATCTCAGCAGTTCAGAAGCAGATTGGATGTCTGTCTGCCTCACCAGATGTTGTACTGCCCTGCTCCTGGAGCCTACAGGAACTTTTAGGGCCTGTCAGCTTGTGTGGGGTAGACCTGAAGGGCCATAGTTCTAACCCAGATAGTTTAATAGTTTTATGCTGCCTTTACACCTGTTCTCTGCAGTGCCACTTTCTAGCCAGTTCAGTCTCTAGCCTGGGCTTGTCTGAGATCTGCTTTAACTTGCACTCAGCTGCTTCAGGTTCCTCGTCTGGCTTGCAAATGTCACATTAGTCAGATTGTTCCAGAATCTAAAATTTAAAATTTTGATTGATTTTTTTCTAGTGCGATGTAGGGATGATATCTTTAAATGTAGCTTCAAAAATAAAATGTTAAGCAACATGAGAAGTTAGAGGTTTCCATTTCTCAGAGAATTCTGCCGAGTCCAATTGCTGTCTCTTCTCCCTTATCTCAAGAGAACAAAATTTCCTCTGAAACCTCTCATTAGTGATCTTTGGTTGTCTTTTTTTCTTCCTCCCCCTTCCCTTATGAATCAAAGGTATTATCTTAACAACTTTTTTTAGCCTTACTTTCTTGAGATGGAGCCACAACCAAAGAACATGGAAAACATGTTGCTCCCACTGCATGCTACAGCAGGGTACTGAAATGGCACAGGATGTGTCAGAGAAGGGCAGAGTTTCCTCTTGCACACAGTCCTGGAACAAACGTTCTCCATTAAAAGTAGAATGCTAGTTATCTCAAGTGACATCAATGTATGGAATGAAACTTTTGACTAGATATCTTATGGTTTCATAAAGAATCTCATTCTGTCAATCACAGAACTAAACAGGTTTTGTACTGTGAATATCATACTTCTGTTTGCAGCTTCTATTGGAGGGTTTTCAGAAATATTCTCCTTTCCATCCCATAATCTAGCTAGATGCAAAGATGCATGTGTTCAGTGTTTGTTGGGTTTTGTTACAACATTCTTAACTTGAAGTATTTTGAATTATAGTTTGGTGCAGTATGCAGATTAAAATTTCAGGGGGCTTCTCTGATGAATATATTTGTCTTCAAGGGCTGTGTATTTGTCTTGAAGAGCTTTAGTTTTAGGGAAGAAAATAGCAAATGCTTATCATGGCATCAAATCCACAAGTAAGTATCTCCCTGAAGTTTACCTGGGGTTGAGCAAATGTGACGTCTTTAGAGTCCCATGCTGCTTGGATCGAGTTCCCGTGGGGAAGGCACAGAGTCCTGCAGAAGAGGGCTTTGCTGCCTTGGCTCGGGCCTTGAGAACAGTGCATTGACCCTACTGTTATTTAGTATCCACAGGTGACTTTTGGTTGACTAATTTGGAATATTTCTCTTTCTAATTTCTGTTTGTTTGTTAATGATGTAAATTATGTCATGGCATAAAAAAAAAAAAAAAAAAAAAAAAAAAAAAAAAAAAAAAAAAGTGTTTGCTGTTTTGTTAATGATCTTCTAATAGATATAATACCTCTCCAATTTTCACAGTCAGTGTGATGCATCCTGCAAGTCTGAACTGTTAGGTGGTATATGAGTTTTTAAAGTTGAGCAAGTTTAATAAAAATGAAGTAGCTACTTGTGATATATCTGAAACATTCCTGTAGTCTTTGGGAAGAGATTGCTGCCAATAAATTGTAGAGTGTCTGGTTGTTTTCCTTGTTCTGCTAGCTTAATTTTAAGAATTTGCATATTCTTAACTAATACCTGTTTTTTTTCCTCCTGCCCGTTTATGTTAAGGATGTTGGATTTCGATTTGACACGCTCCGTACCATCCTGCAACAGGAAGTTCTGCTGCAGGAGGATGTGGAACTGATTGAGTTCCTTGACCCCAGTATCCTGTCTGCAGGGCAGTATAAGCAACAGGAAAACAGACAACTTCCAACGCTACGCTCCCTAGCAACTCCTAATATTTGGTATTGTACAGAGAATATCTACCACTATATTCACTGAGAAACAAGCAAAAAATATATTGTGTGTTCTTTTAAATAAAATGCAGCAATAAAGTATCTACTTTTTTCCTCAGGTCTTCGTGTTTTTGGTCTGCCAGTCCCCAAATTTTTGTATAAGCATGTTTTTTTTCCTCGGGTGTTTTATTGAAAGGGTGAGTTTTAATCTGAGATAGCTACATGGACATGAATGGATACTTCCAAACCCTCATATGTCTATAAGGAAGAACTAACATGGTTGATCTTATTTTTTTTAATGTACCAAGGAAGTTACAGACTTTGTGTCTGCCCTTTTTAAAGTTAATTACATGTCTGGAATATATTAACCCTATTTAATATTTTAACCTTTACCGAAACCTATCAGTAGCTTTGAGCTTGTAAAGCTTCTTGAAATATGACCACAAACTATCCAGAAAATAGAAACCCAGGGATCACATCTTATTTTAGAAATTGGAAAATATTCCTTGTGAATACTTCCAGAACTAAATACAGGATATGCAGCACTAAGGGGTGAAGAAAGTGAGTATTGTTCTTTCAAAAAATTCTGAAAAATCAAAGTTGTTATGCCTGTTGAAGCCCATAGCCCATCTGTCTCTGTGAAGACTCTCATAATTTTATAAAACAGAGATTATAGTACTATATATATATCAAACACAGTGTGTTTTCTAGCAGTTACTTATTTTTGTTGATCTTTTTCTAGATTAAAATAATAGCTTTATGAAGTTTTTTAAATGTCCTTGAGATGAACTTTAGGGTGCCAGAGCACCGGCACAGGCTGCCCAGAGAGGCTGTGGGGTCTCCTCTGGAGATTTTCAAGACTCGCCTGGATGCAGTCCTGAGTGATGTGTTCTAGGGGATCCTGCTTTTAAGCAGGGGAGTTGGACTAGATGATCTCTGGAGGTCCCTTCCAACTCTGAATATTCCGTGATTCCATGAGATACTAGTAGCTCTGTTCTTTAAGGATTTTCTAAAGCTGCCAAATTATTTAAAATGATTCTTCAAGCCATCTTTATAAAAATGTGTTAAAAGCTAGTGGCATGTTGGCTTCCAAGTTAAGTGAGTCAGAAATCTGGAAAAAATAAAGTTGGCATTACTTGAGTGTTTTGTTACCAAAAGAAACATGCCCTTCCCTACTGTACTCTTGAACCTGGAAGTACAGATGTTCCAGTTCCTACCCACCCGGGCTTATAATGCTGAGTAGTCAGGTTTTTTTCTTTTTGTCTATTTTTTTTTCTTTTTCTTTTTTTTTTTCCCTTAAAGTCATATGTGTAAGAGAAACTGACCTTTCAGAGTCCTGTATTATTCTTTTACTCGTGCCATAAAGAAGCCAGATGAACGTTTCCTTAGAGTATACTGGCCAAGTAATATTATGTACGTATACATCTAAATTTGC
Source organism: Podargus strigoides (assembly GCA_028020825.1). Lineage (NCBI taxonomy): Eukaryota > Metazoa > Chordata > Aves > Caprimulgiformes > Podargidae > Podargus > Podargus strigoides. The sequence goes on along the minus strand of CM051663.1, from coordinate 121,266,317 downwards.
CACTGCGAGTAGTTTTCAGTGCTTACAGCTCTCTTCACGACCTATATAAAGCCCCATAATAGATGTCATAATCTCAAATGTAACTAAAAGCTTCATGATTTTCCCACTTGTTCGACCTCAGGAATCTGTGGTTGATGACACTCTCTCTGTTTGCAGGGATGTCTCGCTGTTGCTTGCTTTCGTAAGTGCACTGCTTCTGCTTCCTTCATGGTGGAAGGAATCATCGTGGCTGCTGTGGGGACTAGTTCTGCTTGTCTATGCAGTCTGTCGAGTGTGGGGCACATGGAGGACAGCCAAGCTCCAAATGTCCCTGCGAAAATACTGTATCCAGCTGGAAGAAACAGTGGCAAATAGCCGGGCTTTTACTAATCTTGTGAGGAAAGCTCTACGACTCATTCAGGAGACTGAAGTAATTTCCAGAGGATTTACCCTGTGAGTCTATATTTCACTTTATTTAATGCGTAGATCCATTCAAGCTAGATGTCTTCTAAAATTGTCTTGTTACACTGTTTCCCTTAACAAGTGAAATTGCTGAAAAACATAATACTTAAAGCTTTTCATTTACATAAAATAATATTACCATTCATACTAAAAGTATGAATTCTAACAACTCAGTGTTAAAACCCTGCAACCTAAAGGAGAATAAAGTCTCACAAAACTTGTATGCCTTTGAAATCTGCTTTGCAATCCATTGAATACATGAGGAAATGGATTTTGAACCAATTTAGTTAACTGTTTTGGAGTCATGTAAAGAGTTGTTTCTTTGAGGGATTTTTGTATCTTTTATTACCAAATCTATGTAAATAAACTGACCTGCAAGTAATCATTCATATTTTAGAAAACAAGACTACATGAAAACCATTCTATTTTTAAGTTTACAATACTTTTTTTTCATGCATACAATTGTTGAGATGTTTAGAATCTTAAATTATTTACTACTGAATTTGCCTCTCTTCCACTTAAGGGATGTGAAAATGTTCCTTGTTATTTAGCTCGTGTAGCTATTTGGTAATTCTGATAAGAACATGTTCAATGTGTGCAGTGATCCCAAAGCTAAAAGGCCCACTCCTGTGCACTCTCATTGTCATGTATGCTTTTTCCTTGTAACAGCCTGTGGTTAGGTATGTACCTGTGCCACTTAAACTTCAGGTTAAAGGAGGTGGGAAACGCCAACAACAAAAATGCTGACTACTTCTTTCTAAAAGCAATAAAAAATCGCCATGTGCACCAAGAAATTGTTTGTTCATGCCAGAACCAACTACTCTGTGCTCAGGCATGTGTTTTCACATGCAAGCTCAAAACTGAGACTTAACGTTTTGAATTCATTTTCTAGCTTGAGATATCTTCAGTATGCTTCGTTGAAGAAATGTTTCATTCTCCCTTTGGAATGCATAAGCATGTCTTCAGCCTGCCTAGCTATGTGTTTTGTTTTGTTTTGTTTTTTGCTGAAGAAGCATATAGTTAAGCAATAGGCAGTCTTATCTTTGCAAATGGGTTCTTAAAAGAAATTATTATCAGGGCTTGTCCAAATTACAGATGAGAAGAACGTTTGGATTTTTTCCTAAGTTTAAGCAAACGAACTTGTGGTCAATGTCTAAATTGCTGGTGCCTTGTTCTTTTACTACATATCTTAGATAAAAGATTAACAAAATCCAGACTGGTCTTTAAGCCGATGCTTGATCTAATAGCTTCTTTACTTAAAACTCTGGCAAGCTTTTCAAAAAACTTCGGAATATGGATGGAGTGGGAGAAGTCTGACTGTGCCAGCACACTCATTGGAACAATTATCCAGTATGAAGAAGTCAGTACTGTACAGATTTTGGTTTGATTTGGTTTAGCCTGGAGGAAGTTGTAACTCCACAGTGTCCTTTTCTGCATCCACATATGCAAGAGATGCTGCTGCACCGTGCAATTCTTTGCTTGAGGTAGCACTTCATGTATGGTCCAAAGAACTAGCTACCCCTTTTTTCCTCCAGAAATTTGCTACAATAAACCTTAGCAGAGCAAGGTTTAGTATGTTCTCATGTAGTAACCTTGTGAAAGGCTTAATGCCTGTTCAAAAGGAGGCACATGGCAGTAGAAATGGTTGCATCTGAAAAGTTAATGAGTATATTCTTGTGTCCTTTTACATCCTTGAAGGAATAGGATTTCAACCAGGTAGCACAGCATCCTGTTCAATGATATGTATACTGCTGTTTTAATACACTGCTAGCTCAGCATAGTTCAGACTGTGCATTAACCATGTTGTGAGTGGAAAGATACTGAAGCTGACATTTAAATAGTACTGAGTTCAGATTTTGGTTTTTTACAATTTTTTGTAATTGTGACATACGGTAAGCCCAGGTCTGCAGCTTTGGCCTGAAGTTCCTTGCATTCCACCGCTGTTTTTCCTCCCCATTTCACCATCTGATGCTATGTTCTTGTAGGCTAATTTATATATGCTTTGAAATACGTATGGCTTTGCTTTATCCTACCCTATTTGCCTCTTTTTAATTGATATTTGACTGTCGCTGTAAATGTTAAATTATTCTTAATGAAGTTTTGGTCAGTTGTCCAGTGGTTCACTGGTTTACTGCTGTGTGGTAGTGACTGCTATACGCTTAAGCAATTGAAGAATTGTTTTGCCTTCATTTCCCTCCCACCCAAAAAACTCCACAGCAGCCACTTAGGAAGGGAACTAAGAACGCTGTCAGTCCTCTCTTATATTAGCTGCTCTCAAAGGCAACTGGATATCATGATTTCAGAATAGCCTTCAGAAGTGTTTAATGCTGCTGTTGGCATTTCAGGTATGTTTGCATGGTACAAGCTCTGCAATGCAGAGATGGCTGAGACCTCAGCAGGGTAGTTTGGATTACAGAAATTGTGTAGCCAAGGTAGGGCAGTGCTCTACTCAGGCAAAATGGCAGTATTTCTGTCTAATTGCTTCATTTGCAATTAGTCAAATGAAGCCTGACCATGGTTTGTAGCCTGGAATTTCCACTGGGTAACGAAAGTATGCCCATTGTCTTGTACATTATAAAATGAAAACTGTAGGAATATGTAATGAAAGGCTGCAACAATTAGCAGCAAGTAGTTATTTCCTAGTCCGTCACTGAAATAATTAGCTTTTCTCACAATGCTCACATTCTACTATATTTTAAACTAGAATAAGCACATATTGGTGTACATAGCATCTTTATAGAACTGCTTTCATGTTGGGGTGCAGAAATAAGTTTTTATTAATAGGTCTATATAAGTTTGTTAAAAATTGAGAGCCTATTTAAAATTTGACTTTTGAGATTAATGGAGAAATAAGTCACTGTACTTTACAAATAAAATGAGTTTGGAGCAGTAGGAAGGAGGAAATTCACCCTTAACCTTTTTTTCTTCTTGTTATTTGTGGCTGATACGCAAAGCTGATAACATTTTGTAAGTCCAATTAAAACAGAGGATAAATGGAACATTAGGAAGTTAGGGATATGGTATGTCTGGCACATAGGCATTTATAGCACATTATACTAATTTAAGATTACTGGAATAAAGAAGAATTATTTAATAAAAAACACTGAAAAAAGCCTCCCCAGAAGGAAAGCAAATTGTTTTGCTGAATACTGGCAGTACATGCTGTACATGAGTTTTGCTATATTTGTGTTGTATAGGAGCTGGAAACCCTTACATCGCTGTAGCAGAACATAGGTCTCTCTCTCTTTTTTTACCGTAGAAGAATTTTGCTTCTTTTCTTTGAGCCTGATTCTGACAATTCACCCAGCACCTGAGTCTACAAACTGGTGTGAGAGTTCATCCACGAGCACTTCCAGTTGTTACCTTCAAAACCTAGGGAAACAGTAGAGATTGGCTTGTGCTACATTACATGCTGTGTTCCCTGGTGAAACTTATGGCAATGCTAGCATTTTAAATTTACATTTAGAAATTGAAATTAACAATGTTTGGTTTTATTTTATTCCGATTTTAAAGTACTTTATGAGATGTTGTATCAGCCATTTTACTATCGCTCACATAATTTAATATGGTACGTGGATATTTTAATATGGTATTTTTGCTAGCGTATTCAATATACTGTAGTGTATGGCATGAATCTCCTTGTGTTAATTGTGTTAATTGTAACATACTGATGTGGGGCCAGCCTTGCTCACTGGGTGGGCTGCACTGCTGTTCATATTTGACAGTGGAGGTGATAAGCTAGTTCCCCTGCTGGTCATTGTGCATGGTCCAGCTACGCACATGAAGTAGGACTGGCATTTTTCCAGCAGGGTCAGGCTTGCTGGTTTAGTCAGCTCTTCAGTCAGATGGGCTACAGAAAGAGTTACCAGTGCAGCAACCAACCCCAATCATACCAGGTACCCTTTATGCTTTTCCCTTTTAAGTGACTGCTGATATGAAATCACTTTCTCAGCGTGCCCAGGGAAAGGTGAGAGCAGAAGAAGGCTCCCAGTATCCAAACAATCCATCGCAATTCATCATCCATTTGTCTGCACTACGTCCATTCCTGAGTTGATTATAATAATAACAGTCCCAGCAAGTAGAATGGATGAACTGTTCAACTAGGGTATTTTCAGTATCCCAATCATAGGTATGGCATCAGACTGTATATTAATAGATATAACTGGATATTAATCTTTTTGGTTTTTTCTTTTTCTACAGCTTAATGTTACACAGACATGTTTAACATTCACCCAGTTCACAATTCAGCTTATTTCCAGATGAGGCAATTTCTTACAGTTCTAAAGCCATACTGAAGTATATTCTAATAGGCAAATGGCACAGTTTCTTTTAAATGATCTATTCAACTGAATATGTGGATACCAAAATACATTTTCAAATGTATAGTTGCATACATTTTGTATGTTTACCTGTCAGACTCCCACAAACACAGCTGTCATTCATTGCATAATTGACAAAATCTAAGTTGCCACTCATTTAATATTTCTGTTGACCTAGAGAAGATTCTGCACGGAGAAGGTTGAAAGAATGTAGTGTTTTGCATGAAAAGCAATATGTAGTAGCACATTTTTTCTGCAAAAATTATTTTAAAAACAAATTTGCATCTAAAGACGTGTATGTTAAATTCTGTGTGTTAAAACTTCCAAAGCTTACAGTGGGCTTTTGATAATTTTATATCAGAAAGAATGTTATGGCCTGTCTACCCTTACTGTATCATTTTGGAAAACTTTGGAGGAAACAAATGTGCTCAGGAGTGTTGATGTGGCTCAGATTAGAATAGAATCCGTCTGTTTACTGAGGAATTCTGGCTGCTTATCTAAAATTTTGATTAAATATATCACTGATATGATGGATTTTTTTTGTTTGCTTGGATAAGTTTTCTAAGTAATTGGATAAGAAATCTGATGTACTGTCTTTTAAAAATACTTTAGGACATCTGTACAGTTGTATCACATTTTACTTTTCAAGTTTGCTTGACAGGGTCAGTGCCGCTTGCCCATTTAATAAAGCTGGACAGCATCCTAGTCAGCATCTTATTGGTCTCCGAAAAGCCGTTTATCGATCTGTCAGAGCCAACTTTCGAGCTTCAAGACTGGCTACTCTATACATGCTGAAAAAATATCCTTTTTATAAAACCCCATGAGTTCAGGTATTCCATGTTACCTGCCTGTAATTGTGCCAATGTTTAGAGTTAGCATGCCTAGAACCATGCAATATCTAATTAAATATCTAAATAAGATAAAGAAAAGGTGGCATAGTAAATTGAGGCTTATGCTTGGTTTGGAATATTCTTAAATTTTTTGCCTTTTTGTATAGTTGCAGTATGAGAGAAGATTCTGTGCACTGAAAACATTGTTCCAGTTACTGACACCCACACCTTTGGTGCAAGTGCTGATAATGTGTTTCAGAGTCCTTCAGGATTTTGTTTAATAATTCCTCTTAGCCATCTTTTTCCCTTACACCAAAATACCCTCTCCTTTGAACAATATAGCCTTTCACTTGTCACCCCTGTGTTCAAAGGTAAGTTTCAGACAAGCTGGGTGAAACTCTGGTAGCATTAATTAGACAAAAGGCACATTTAAGAGCGATAAGTTTCTACTCTGAATTAAAGCAGAACACTTTGTCCAGATTCCATTTTGTGAACTGTCATCTGTATTTCTTTGGTGAATTGTGTACTTTCTTTAATGGCATTAGCATTTCAAGGGTTTTTTTTTCTACTTTTATTGTACTTATTGTACTATATAGGAAATAACAATGTCTTTACCCTGTATTATAGCAAAAAAATAAAACAGATGTTCTAGATCTGAAAAAAACACATGCAGGGAAAAAAAAGCTGGTGGTAACTCTTAGCTCTGAGGAATAAGGTGTATCTGCTATGTAAAGGAAGAAAATAATACTCTCACTGGTTCAGACATGTTGATAAGAGCAACTGATGTCTTGCTTGGAAATAATCAAGAATCAGTTCTAAGAACATGAGAAGAGACCTGGAAATAGGATCCTGATTAACATGGCCTTCCCAAATATCCCCCACCATGAAGAAAGTCCAGCAGTGGTTAGGACAGATGTGTAGATTGTTGCTGTGCCTGGGGAGGTTAGAGGTTCAAAGAATATTGGTGTATATTAGACTGTCCACTAGTTTTGCAACTGCCAAACTTAAGGAATGGCTTTTAAACTAAGGAACAGGAGAGAAGTAAGTCTTTTGTTTACTTGGGATAATTTGACATTTAGATCTGTCTTTGGAAAATATTTAGGATGGAAGTTCCATTATACCAAGTTATCATGCACATATCACAGTAGTAAGGGTCAGCAGAAATAAATGGCCAAAAATTTATTGAAGTTGTGTGTATATAGGTTCTTGGCAAATGGCAAGTGTTATATTTGTGCAGAGCATAGTGGCAAAAACAGTGGCAGCATGTGAACTGAGACGTAGGCTGGGCCAGCTCTGTGGTGCATAAAAACTGAAAGCAAGGAATTTAAATGTAAGGAAGGTGAGCAAAGGATTCCTTCTCACCACTAAGATAATTAAGAGCGGCTTTAAGGTAGTTCCAAGTTGCCTTAGTTTGAATTTTTCCCCACATATCGTGAATGTCTGAAAATGTTACATGTATTATGTGGGCATTGATGGCAAGGAGCATCTTTCAAATAGATTCCACTGCCTTGTACAATTAAATAGTACTGTTATGCTGGAGGGGCCAAAGATTCCTTCATGTCAAAAGCACTCACAGCTGCTGCTTGTGACAACTTCAATGCCCTTGTCTGTCATCAGACTGTTAGCACAAATCTGGCCTACAGCAAGGAGAAAGAGGAACTAGAGAGATTAAATAAAGGAGAGGTGATCAATTGAAGGAAAGGAATGTTGATAAGTTAAAGGAAAGGAACTTCCCTCCAAAGTCTGGAAATGAGATCCCAATTCTGACTTGTACAGTTCTTTTTTGTAAGCTCTGCTTTGCACAAAATCAGATGATATTCTCAACTTTAATTTGACTAGGTATTCAGAGTGTGAACTAATGAATTGCTATTTGAAATTTGCTTTTTCTGAGTATTGTGAGAGACATGAATCCAGTAGCACTATTAGTGATTTACACTGGTAACAGGAATACAACATATTTTTTTAGAGAAAAAGAAAATTAAAGAAACATTCCAAATATTCAACATTTGTATTAGTATTACAAAGTGACATTAAAAAAAAAAAAACCACCCTATTTTTCCTGGTTAGTCATAATACTGCTTAAATAAACATTTTTTGTTTTACTGGGTATTGCTTTGTAGCTTTGTAGCAGAGCAGACTTATCTCTGTATTTAGGCAAGTGGAAAACTGAATAATTTTTGCTTGGAACAATTTTCAGTAGGAATTTAATATGCAAAACACTTCCTAGACTCAAGGACAACAAAGTTTTAATCTTCCCAGCTAATACACTAAGGATCAAAGCCTAGTTCCATTTTAACTGATGGCTGACGATTCCGTAAGGCCTTTTTTCTCTTTAAAGAATAAGGAAATAGTAATTCCTTAAGAGTGTGAGCAAACATAAAGGACAGACACTGCTTTGAACCATGGAGTGTGCATTTCATGCAAACATTTATGTGTATAAACAGGAAATAAACTTCCCTATTACAGTTTGCTTTCTGTGGTTGATGGTATTCAGGTGATAGTGCCACATGGCCATGATACTTGTCATTCAACAACAGTGGTAAGCCTTTGACTCCAGACATCCTTTCTGTGTGATGTCCAGTTATCAAAAGTAAGGTCCTAGTCTGTTACTGGGCTTTCTGACTGGTATACTGAGTACAAAAGGATGACAATGTGAAGTATGCCCTATTTTCCCTCATCCTCATGTTTCTTATAATGAACCTGGAAGTTTGAGATTGAAATGTGTAATGCAGTGAACATAATTGTTGCCTTAAGGGTATGGTAAATAAGCCTGGAACTGAGACATGTCTATAATTAAATATAATGGTTAAAGTAATATAGAAAACTGTATTGAATTTACTAATGTAGTAAAAGGTATACTTTGATTTAAGTTAAGCTTTCATTTAAAAATTTCTTATGTATTCAGAACTTACTAGAAATATCTGTAGCCGCCTTATTTTTCAAGCTTACTATGTCAGAATATCCCTTTCAAAAATTATTTGCAACAAGGTCAATTTACTCATTTACAGCTTAATAAGGGCTGATAATTTACTTTGAAAATATGCATTTATATGTGCTTAACAAAATCAGCTGAACAGCCTCTTATAGGAACTGTCTTTTAAGACAGGTTGCTTGTATGTAATATTAAGTCAAAAAAGTGTTCTGAAAGAAGCAAAATCTATTTCAGTGGGGCAATTTTTTTCCCAGAAAAAGTCATTTCAGTGAACAATGTCGTACAGACATGTGTTTGAGCTAAGTTCTACTGTGAATTTTCATACATAAATGTTTGATCTTAAAAACATTTATAGATCTGTATCTCATTTTATCAACAAATGCAAACTGCAAAGCTTTTTGTTGCTTTATTTTACACTGCTTGGAGAGAATTTTGGTTAATCTTAAGTATGTTGCTAAACATATGCTTAAATATATTTGATTATTTCTGAGATAAGCATGAAGTCATACTTTGAATCAGTAAGACTAATCCTGCTGGAAGCCAAATGAAAACTGCCTTGAACTTAAGCTACTTGCTGTATGTATAACTTCAAGAGAGACAAGGAAGAAGATATAGTTGAGGGGCTGAGCTGGTGACTGTTGGGCTGAGTCTTAAAAATTGGCTACCCTAAGTATTAATCTTTATTGTAGACATAAATGAGTGACTAAGTAAAAATTAATTAGTAAATACATCTTAAATATTAAGGGATATATTGATCTATGCTAATCCATTAAGAGTAGATTTTATAGCCATCAGTATTATTTCTCCTACCAAAATATCTGCAGCAAATTAGGCTTTTAAGGTAATGTATATCTCAAATGTGTTAGAGGGAAATCTGGCTGATGAACCTGTTACAGATAATTAAAAATCTGAATTCACAGCTTTATTCATGGCAATTCAAACTGCATAAACCTGACATGTTGTCATTACTCACTTCAGGAAGACTGGTGTGCCCCCCTTTAGCTAGACAGCTGCCTTTGGTAAGTAGAATAAATTGATACCTTCCTAATTAAGATTTTTCCTATGTAAAATAGAAAAAATATACTATTGTACTTGAGCCTTATACCAGATGGTTGTGTCAAACTTGATGGAACAGTAATATTTCATGAGATGGAAAGTCATATTCCTTACATTTTATGTGACATGACAGTTGGGTGCTTCCAGAAACAATTCAGCATTTTTTCATGCTGTTCTTATTCTGATTTGTTCGTATCAGGAAGAGTCCATTGCTCAAAATCATAGAAGAAAAAGTCAGAAGAGAGAAAAGAAAGAATATTTCTCTTTTAATCTGGAAGGTAAAGGTATAGCAGGATGCAACAGCTGAAATCTTAAGCTAGAAATTAGAAATTTGGGGTTAAATATTTACAGGATGTTGCACAGACCAGTCACTACAAGCTCAACAAATCTCTGCACTATACTCCGTTAAATTGTGTAATAACTCAGACAGTACTTCAGTCGACATGCTAGTTGCTTAATATTTTTATATTTAAGAGCCCTGTGGGTTCTGTGTTATGAGAATCTAAGGTTTATTCACTGGTTTAATTACATCCAGGCTGGATGGAGGAAATTTTGTAGCTTATGTTACTGGATGATGTTAACAGTCTCTTCCTCAGCTGGTGCAAGATGGTGCAATACTCCGTTTCCATTGAACTATATTGATAGGTAGGACCTAGGGGTTAGACCATATAAACTGAAGCAAGTTTAATTTTGTTGTAAGTGTAAGGTGGTGTTCTCTGATGGGAAGGCATAAGTAGTATTATAAAAACAGACATGGGATAGCAGTATTTTAAACTGAATGATGTCTTACCCTGCTACGGTAGAATGGATATAAAATGCATTCTATGTCTTTGAGATGCACTGAGCGCAGGGAAGTTTGCAAATTTCCTCTACTAAACCTACTAAAAATTTGTTCCTTGTCCTCTGTAAAACTTTAGTTATTGCATCATAACATGTTAGAAAAACACATACTTTTTAACTTGGGAAAGAGAAAGCTCACACAAGAAAACGTAAGCTAAACAAAAAATAGTACCTTCTTTTGGTCATAAAAGCCTAAATCAGAAATCCGTTGCTGGAAGGTCTGAGTAAAGATGCTTGGAAACTTTCCAGTGTGATTTTTCTTCACTGACCAGCCAGTTCATTTCATGGTTTGCTCATCCCTTCCTGCCTGGTGAGCAGGTGAGAATTTTATAGAAGAGCAGCTCAGATTTCTCAGGGTTATTATGAGGCCCTCCTGTTAGGTCTTTAGATTGGAATGTGCTTTTGAAAAGCAAGCTACTAATGCTATATTGTTACATACAGGGGTACATCAGTGTTCTTGCTTTTTTATAGGTAAATAAGATCAGCCTCCTGGCAGAGGTTATATATTCACTGTACAGATATTTTATTCTGCATGTGACAGTTTATTATTAAGTAGCTTTGCCTTTTCTTCCAAGCTAATAAGGAATATAAGTTAAACAGACGACTAAAGTATTTTCACAAAGGCATAGAAAAATTTTAACTACTGTAAGCCTACTTACTGTATATTGGCTTTAATAGAAAACATTAGCTCTAAAAATATTTGTGTTTTAGAGCAAAGCACATGAGGAAATGTGTTTGCATATATGGTGTATGTGTTGAAACTTTCTAAAACTTTAGTCCTTTGGAAGCTAATAGGGGCATGGGATCAGTTCTCTGCTTTCATCTAACATGCAAAAAATGGGAGTGGGAGGACAGCAATAGAGTAGGGCAAGACAGGAGGTGCAGGAGTCCACTGGGAATCCCTAGCTGAGATGTAATATCAGTAAGTGGCTCCTTTGGTCAAACCACACTTTTGAGAATCACAGAATGTTAGGGATTGGAAGGGACCTCAAAAGACCATCTAGTCCAATCCCAAGAGAAGTTCCCTAGAAAATTTTTTTAGCATGACTTAGAAGTTCACCTGTGTCCAGACTACTTTTTATGGTGTTCCTGCTGTTGGAAATGTCTTGTTGTAGGAAAAAATTAACAAGGAATAGTCTCTGAGATAAATGGTCCTGAAGGGTTTTGACCTGACTTTTCAATCTCTGATGGAGTTACCATCCTCATCCCATGTGCTCCATCTGCTGGGCATGCTGTCAGGTTAATTTAGAAGAGACACCATGTTTGTGTGAGGCAGCAGCTAGGAGCAACAATATATTGTGTTTCTGAGTGATTTGCCTTGCAGGTTTTTCTCTGCATTCATGCTTCTGGAGAACACCTAATAGGCTGCTTTGTTCCTGGACTTAGGGGAGAAATTAGGGAGAAATGTTGTTGTTTGTTTAGAGCCTGGACGCTTAGTATTGCTGTTTCCTAGGCCACACAGTTTATTTTATGCAAAGTTCTTCTACTTAAGTGGTAAAAATGTTCTTGAGCAAATCATTATTACAAGTTTAATCCTTTGAGGATTTATCAGGTGGAAAATTTGGGAGTGAAAGCTGGTGGAACTTGTAGCTTCTCCAGAAAACACATAGTTGGACAGCTGACAAGTGCTTCTAATTGGCTTTATGTGCCTCAAGAGATGAGAGTGTTCAGTTTGTAAATCAAAATATAAATGAAAAAACCCATAGTTTAAATTAAGGCTTTTTTTTCATGAATGCTTCACAAATTTTTTGTAATGTATTTCTCTGGAACAAATACACTTATGGCCCTAAGCTGTAAGTTTCTGGTTTAAAGCGAATTTTACTGTTTTGTGACTGGGTAGCTACCCAAAATGTGCAGAAATCTTGAACTGTTCCTCCCCCCCCTTCCCCAACATGAGGTTAGCCTAAAATTAGTGCTATTTTAAAATAAGTACTGCCTAGTCTATGGATTATTTGTATCTGTCTTCTGGTATCAGAGTATCTGCAATAAATTCAGTTAAACAGGATTCAGGTGGATTTGGGTGGAATGTATGTGCTTAAATGTCGATTGCCAGAAATAAGAAACCTTACTGGGTGTTTTTTCCTTTTCTGTATGTTTAATGCAAAAGTTGCTTTGTTAACCCCCTTAACTCCAGCTAAACCTACCCTCTGAACTCGGAGAGTGACAACGTGACCAGCTACATCTGTGTAGTCCCCTTTAAGGAGCTGGGTCTGGGACTGAGTGAAGAACAGGTCTCTGAAGAGGAGGCACACAATCTCACTGATGGCTTCAGCTTGCCTGCGCTCAAGGTAACCTCTCCTAGAAGGCCATACACGTCATGAAAATCTCTTTTCAGTTGTCATGAAGCCTCGTGGCTTTTCCATAATAAGCCTGTAGTAACATGATCAACTGAGACATGTAATCAGTCTCATATCATGTGTTTCTACATTTTTTGGCATTTAGGTGATTTCTTTTTACATGTAGTTGAAGAGAAGTTGCACAATACAACTTTAGGATTTTTTCCTACAAATCGTGTAAATTCAAGTCCATGTTTTATAATCGGCTTGATCAATCTCCTTCTCAAACCTAATTTTTTCTGATTTCACTTGATCCCAGCTGAATAAAATAATTTCCAGATTTGTACTTACATCGTTTTTAGCTAATCTCTTGACTTGAATAAAAAGAGAGACATCAGAAGATATAAATTAGTTGTAATTGCCAAAGGGAATAGCTGCGTTTAGTTACACTGAGGAGTAGAAATCATAAGCGTGGCCCCCTGCTGCCGTGAGCCAGTGTGGTTCTTTGATCTTTGAAAAACATTTAACTGAACAGAATGACAACCACATAATGGCCTTTTTATCTATTTTGTTTCAAGATGTTAGGTATTTCTAATTTGCATGAGTCAATGTTTGCAATTGGAAAGAAGATCTCATTTGAATGCAAGCCTTCTACACTCTAGTGGTTCTTTGATGAGGCAGTTCCCTTTTAACATTATTTTTTTAATGGAAAATTCCATTATTATGTGACTCCTGTGTTTTTATGGGGTTGGCTCTTGTTGCATTTTATTTACTTAATTCCTAGACCTTGACTTCTTTTGTTCTGACAGAAAATGTTGCCAGTAATAGTGATTGCTAAGCTTTGAGGCTTTGTCTAATTAGTTGTAAGCTCAGCGCTATATCAGATGTAAACTTTGGGGATTTTTTTTCCTTGCTTTTTCATTAGCTGAAGTTCTAACGACAAACATGCAAACCCACTTATTTACCCACTTCTTTTTAAGCACAAGAAGCCAGTCACAGTTGCCAAACTTATAAGCTAAGTCTTTGTTTACCTGCAATTTGCAGTAATTTAACTGAAATCTGTTTTAGTTAAACTGGTTGGGATGCTTTCTGGGTAGAGCTAAGCTCACAACTAGTAAATCTCAGTTTACCTTAACTAGTAACAGACAGTGATGTAGGCTGGGTGTGGTGTAGTTGAACCAAGCTAAATGAACACAAATCAATCCTAAGCAGATTCCTGTGTAAATAATAAATAAATATACTTGGATAACCTTGGCATATATGTGTGTTGCGAGCCCCATATTTGTGTGGAGTGTTTTTTTAATTTGAGAGCACGTCTTTGTATTAAAATGCAGGTGGAATACAGACATATATCCAGATTCGGTTAATGTCTTAATTTTCATTCAAGCCCATGCCTAGGCCCTATGACAAATGTAGCCTGTGTCTTTGGGCTGCCTTGTCCTTGAACTAAACCTCTTCAAAGAATGAAAATTTTTGGCTTAAGAAAAAATACTGATTCAAGCTGAGGGGAGCCAGTTGGGTGTTTTGGGTGAAGTTTAAATGTCAGTAAAAATCATCAGAAGTCATTTGCAGAGCAAACTATTTGCAACCCTAAATATATCTGGAATTTCCTTTTCTCTCGTCATTCTGCCTTTTTTCAGGTAGGTTTTGCATTATTATTTTCAGTTCCTGAAGTTCACTACTTTTGTGTGCTACTTCTTCACTGCTTCTGGCTTATGTCTGGAGGAAGGGATTGGTGGTCTTCTTTTGTGCTTATTATAGCATGAGCTCTTGACTTTCTATCCAGGGCACCACACCTTCAGGGACACTTGAGTGATTGCTGCCCATTTGCTTGCATCCAGCCAAATCACAATCTTGCATGTGTGCCCCAAATCCATTTCATATCATTCTGTGTTCTTTCGTCTCATAACCATCTTTTATAAATTGAGGAAATTTTTTTCTTTTGAAATATTTTATCAATTTGCATCCAAGTATTTTTGATATACCCATGCACCTGTCTGAAGGCATTTAATTTTTTGTGTTACTATTCTGAATGTTTTGCTCTTGATTATTTGCACACTGGAAAAAAACTGCTATTTGTCCACAGTAGTTTGAGTACAAAGAGGTAAATATATTATTACAAATCCTAGAGATCCAAAATCTCAGAACAAGTAAGTTGTTAGTCCTGTTCTGTAGCTGAAGAAAGTGGAAAAAAGCATGATGAGTCTGTCTGTCAGACAGATGTCTCTGTCTTCCTCAGTCTGCAATGCTTGAAAACAGATTTCAGACTGCACCTCATACTCACCTACAGTTGATCCCTTTTACTAAGGACCAGTATTGCAGACAAAAGTGTCATAACCTGTCCTTTTCAATTTAGGGGTATAAGATACTGTTGTTCTGTCATGGTCTACTGAGCTAATAGTCTTCTCTAAACTAAGAAAACAGTTCATTTCATTGGAAGTGGAAGTTCTTGAGAAATTGAAATTGTGCGTGTCCTTGGTCCCAGATTGACTAGCCTCTTTTGTACCATTTATAACATTGTGAATCAATTAATTTCTTACAAGCCTTTCCCTCCTTAGTGGCATTGGAGAAATTTCTCACTTTGGCTGAACAAAAAAAAAATTGTTAGCAGCTCAACTTTCTTCAGATGTAGAATGTTTTTTTGTTGAAGTACAGTACAATTAGACTCACATTTCAAGGTTGAGTGTGGGGCAGTGCAGTAGTCAGTAGATCACAGAAATGATAGCTTGGCATTATAAAAGAAAAAATGTCTTTGCTACCACTGGAATTTTGGCAGCCCTTTGTGAGCTGTGGGGTGTGTGGAGATTAGAGCAAATAATGAGACTGCCTGATGACAGTGTGAGATTTTAAGCCTTTGACAACCTTTTGAACATAATTGCATGTAATATCATCCTTCATCAAAAAATTAACAGTCACCTAAGGTTCACAAGATCTGAACCTCACATGGTCTGGGATACCCTTCAGAAACATTCAGCGGATTTTTGCAGTTTTTCGGAGTTCCTGTGACTGGCCAAGGAATGTTTTCCAATGATGTATCTGTACATTCACTTTGGAGGCTGGCTGTCCTCGCAGGTGCACACAGCTAACGCTACCCTGTTTTGCAGGTCCTCTTTCAGCTCTGGGTAGGGCAAAGTTCAGAATTCTTCAGGAGGCTGGTGCTGCTCCTCTCCCCGGCCAACGCGTCCCCCAGGCCCTTGATCTGCCCCGAACGGCTGCCTCATCATATCTTGTCTGATGTGACTCAAGGCCTACCTCATACACATGCTGCCTGCTTAGAGGAGCTTAAGCGAAGCTATGAGTTTTATCGGTACTTTGAAACTCAGCATCAGTCGGGTTTTGAACGGCCAACCAGAACAAAGCAGAGCTCCAGAGAGCTGAACAGTCTTCAGACAGCAGTACGCAGCTTGCAGCTTCATCTCAAGGCACTGCTCAATGAGTAAGTTTATGCATGAATTAAGAGAATACCCCTGTAGGAGGAAGGTTTCAGACTTGAGTTCTTTGGGTTTTCAGCTTGTATCCCAGATTAAAACCTAAAAAAGCAGATGCATATAGTCATTGCAGTCATATGCATATTTTCACATAGTACAGGGTCAAAGATCTTTTGTTCAGTATGGAATCTGATACTGTTCCCTGGTTATCCTTATCTGTTGAAAATTCAAAGCTAAGCAGTGCATTAAGATCTTGCCTCACTTTTGTCACTCCCTTGAAAAAAATCTGAACACATGCTTATCTTTCATTGATTTTGCAATATAACAAATGCCTCATGAGAAAGTTCAGCTCATAGTAACTACCTAGTAAATATTTTTAAAGCTTTGTCACTGCTTTGGTGAAATAATTGAAAAACTGTCCTACTCCTTTACATATAAGAATGACTATAACGAATGCAGGTGAGCAATGTATCTTGATGTGGAGAAAAGGATCTTATTTTTAGAATTTTGGGGCATCTTTGAGGAGTTTGCTGAGTTAGATTCTTAAAATTTGAAGAAAATAACAGGATATTAAATGAACTACTTGAAGGAATGGTGAAGTCAAATGTTTGCCATTACTTATTTCTGTTCATCTCCTCATCACTTAGGGTAATAATTCTTGAGGATGAACTTGAAAAACTTGTTAATACTAAGGAGACACTTGAGTTGACAACAGAAGCCCATCAGGTTCTGGAACAAAAACTGAAATTTATTCAGCCTCATATCCAGGCAAGCAACACCTGCTGGGAAGAAGCTATTTCTCAGGTGGAAAAAATGAGTGGAAGAAACCCAAATAAAAAAGGTAAATGTGGGAGATTAATTTGGCAACTAATGGGATACACTTTAGAGATGGAATGGTCAAATGGATCAAAGACAGCACTCAGCCTGTATATCAGAATTTTAGCTGAAGAAGGTCTTAAAATTGTACACTTTGAAAAACTATAAACATACGTCAAACTTTCATTGTGAGGACCTCGAAGCTTTTGTTCTGGCTAAAAATGTAAACATGTTAATGCAGTCTTTTAGACCTGTAGGTTCAGGTTGTTACATTTTCAAATGTAAACTGATAGTGGCTTTTTGCCTTTGCTTGGTGAGTATCATGTGAAGGGGTAGAATTTTGATGAATAGTCTCAGAGTTTTTCATTTATTTACTGCATAAAAATTACATAGTTAATTGAAATTACAGTGGTGTTGTCATGAAACTTTCTTGACAATGACATTTCCTGGAACATTTTAAATTGTAGAGGATGTATTGAGTATATAATACCCATTTACCTGCTCTCTCAGAGAGAGTGAGCTAATCTTCTGTGTGCTTAAAAGTCATACTAAGCAGCGTATCCCAACGTTTTGCCTTGTGTCCCTCTCCTTAGTGACCTGTACTGCCCATGCTGTTATCCGTATGAATCACAAGCTTAAATAATGGAAGTGAATTTAGGCTCTCCTGACACTTTCTTTTTTCCAGAAGCTTTTTTAGTGTGTTAGGAAGGCACCTCAGCATCTGAAAAATGCTGGTAATGGAGACTACACTAGGAAAATTATGACTTGGGGTATCAGCAAGTTACCTACAGAAATCCAAGTTTGTAGCTCTTAATGGTATATGGGTGGGATGTCCAGTAGATGGATGAATGTTGCTGTGGGCCTAGAGGCAAGTGAGCTGACCTTGTTCATGCTTACATCAGAACTGGTAGCACTGGGAGGCTCCCTGCAGGTCCAGACACGGTATAACCAAATCTGTGTTTACTTTGCCTGATAGTCTAGTCTTACAACTTCCTTCTCAGTGCTGCATGAAACAACCTATGAGGATATTAGATGTAGTCCAATACATTTGCATGTGCTAGCCTGTTGTGTTTTGTTGAGGCAGTGCACAACCAGCAGTTCCACTGATCTTTTTTTTTCCCCTTCCCTTGAATGTTCTTTCTAGACTGCGCACCATAGTATTTTAGCAGTATCTCATTAGTATTAGTATTAGTGCTTAGTATTTAAACAAAATAAGTATTTTTTGCTTCTTCATATATAAATACAAGTAGAAGTCAGCTCAGCAGTCGCAGCAGCAAAGGGCCCATTTTGCTCCACGGAGAGGAAGAAACTGGGAACTCATTGCTCCATCCAGCATCAGTGCTGTTGTTGAACCAGGAGCTGAAAGTTTCCATCCACTAAGGAGCTGTTTTGAACTGTGGGCTATCCTAATTGTGGCATCCTACATAGCTGCCTATCACTTATTTTCAGAGCAGTTTTGCATATCTTTAATGGTTTTCTGTATAAACAGATGAGTCTTCTTCAGCAAGCACTGCATGCTTCTTGCCCTAAATCATTCTGTGTCAAAGCAAGTTTCTTACAGCTACATTAAATTGTTCATTGTGTCAAACTCTGTCAAAGCAAAGCCTTTAACTGACAGAACACTTACATGCTCCCATCAGCCTTTCATGGGTGGTGATATAGCATATGTTATAGTATATGGTTCCTTTAGTGAATGCTGTTTGGCTTCTTTGTTTACAGGACTTGGTGTATTTCTAGAACCAGTGCCGTTAGTCACTGATCCTGTCAGGTCCAGAACAGAGCCTGAGAGCAAGTGGGACTTCAGCACCTTGAGGGGAATTCACCTCTAAATACATTAGGCGATGTTAGACTCACCTATCATTGATCTACATGTAGATCTCTGCTTATTTCCAACATGAGTTGATTCTAGATTTTCAGCCATCTTCTCTTTATTCTTTCACCTTTTTTCATCACTGATAAAACTGATTTACCACTTAAGGCCTCCACAGTTTAAGCATGTAGCAATCTCCTGCTAATTTTACAGAATAAAATACCTTTTATAGCTAGTTACAGTGTTGTTTTAATGATCTTTGAAATAATGTCCCTTAAACTGTTTCAGCTCCATCCTTTTCCCTTTTAAACTGTCTATCTTTGCAAATGTGTACAACTTTTTAGATATTCATAAGAGCAAGACCATAGTACTTGACTGCAAGCTCCTGGATCTTGCAGTCCTTTGATGCACTGGAGAGGAATTAAAGCAGCAGCAGTTTTAGTTAAACACTGTGAATTCATGATCTTGAAGCATATTCTTAACAATGGCAGCATCCCATATAGGTGACAAACAGAGCAGTCTGTACATATTAGAGTAACTGTTTTACTCCTCTGATTTGTGAAGGCAAGTTTTTAGTTGGTCACTTCCATATACTCTTCCAAATTTGTCTTCATACCTTTAGGAGCATATTTCTATTGTTACTGTAATTATTATTATTTAAATGTTTTTATTCCAAAGCAGAGTTATGCAATGGACATAGGCAATGGCTTCCTATTTATAAAATAAATAGCTCATGTCAATTTTCCACTTCAAATCTCACTACATGCTTCACTTTTCTTTTAAATTTTGCATGTAGATACCTCTGGAATGTCAAATCCTTAGCTCAGCCCAGGCAAGCAGGAAATTATGTACTTTCCTTGTTTGCAAAAGCAGGCAACTGAGCACCATTAAAATTATCAGTAAGGTGAACAGCCTGCTTTCAGAGCACCATCCCTAAGTATTCAATGCATAGATTAGAAATTGAAAACAGGGTTAGGTGGAGCTTGGCAAGGTCATCTAGCCCATTCCCCTTCTCAAAGGTAAATTAGGGTTTATGAGTAAATGTTTACCTGTTCCTAAAACCCAATCTTTACAGACATTTTACAGTATTCCAGGCATCTATTCCAGCACTTAACTACATTACCGGTAGAAAGTTATTACCAAATATGTCTTGCTGCAATTTAAAAGCAGTACTTTTGATCCACCCACAATGGAAATTCATTTCCTCTTTATAGCTCTTACCTTTTTGAAGACAGCTAATATGTTTCTTTCTGCATTCTCTGCATGACACACTATCCTTCAGCTCTTCCCTGATGGCTATAGTTTATTTAGTCCTCCGATTTTTTTTTAGTCCACCATTTTTCTCCAGCCTCCCTCCAGCTGATCCACAATATTATTGAATGAAGGAGCCTGAGACTGGGCACTATGTTCCATCCACAGCCTGGTCAGTGCCAGAATAGAAATATAATTTTGTGTGTCTAACAGTCAGTACTGTTGTTCATATGTACTAGTACGTACTTTGGCTTTTTGCTTGCCACAGATATAGTGACAACTAGGTTCTTCACATCTTTTTCTCAGACAGCTGCGCAGTCAGTTGTCATATATTTGTGCATTTGACTATTCCAAAGCACAAAAATTTGCAGCCACTGTCACCAAACTGCTGTATCTGAAATCCAGTTCTTCCTGGGCTGTATCTGATTTTCTGGTATTATTTTCAGTTCTAATTGTGCCCTTCAGTTTCTGCACAGATTATCCCAATGTCAGCAGATTTAATGAGCTTAAACACTTCTTTCACCTGTTGGGAATATTAAAGAGTATTAGACTTCAGACAAATTCTCAGTCAGTATATTGTTCCCATCTGAAAGTTATAACTCTACTCTGATTATGCAAGAGACTGTTATGTGAACCTAATAGCAACTGCTCCTGGCCTATGCATTTTGCTTATGAGTATGTCATGACAACATGTCAAAAGCCATACTGAAAAAAAAATGCAGGATGTCTTTGGCTTCTTTCTATTCATAAAACCTGTTACTGCATTGGAAAATGAAATTGGAGTCATGTGACATCTATTCTCAAGAAACTTACACTGGCTGTCACTTACCTCCTTACTACCTTCCATGTAGCTTCCTGTAAATTTTGCTTATTTCTTCCAGTATTTTCCAATGATTTGAAGCTGATTTGCTAGTAATTTTACTATTTTTCTTCTCTTTTTAAACTTGGGCACCGAGTTTCTTTTCTGGTTTTACTGATTTTTCTTGCCATCTGCAGGTTTTCAAAGTTTATAAAAATGTTCAGATTTATTAGTTAAAGCATTTCAAGATGAGTTTCATCAGACCCAGCTAATATCAAAATAGCGAAGGTATTTAAGTGCTCTCTAACACAGTGTTTCAATGTTGTCTAACCAACCTTTTCACCATTTTTTCCATGTGTGCCAGTCCTGCCTAATGAAAATGCCTGGATCCTGCCTGAGTGAGTCAAAAACATCATTCAACACTCCAGATTTTTCTTTTTTTTAATCCTTTTTCTTCTTTCCCCCTAAAGGCAAACTTGATGTTTCCTGTGATAACCTACAGCATACAGTACCTTTAACACAGCCTGCCATATACATAGAAAACAAAGATCCAATTCCTGAAGAGCAGGTAAAAATAATAGGACCATTTAAAATAATAATTGAGGCTTGTTTGCTGTATCCATTCCTTTTTCAGTTGCTTGTGTAGTGACCTTGTCTTGCCAAGACAGATCAAGTAGGTAGCCAGCGCCATTTCGTAATTGGACTTAAAGAAAAAAAATATGAATGTTCCTTTTGCTGTTCGATGGGAAGGTATTCCCCATCCTGGAAAAAAGAGCACTAGTATTCACGTCTTCTCATGTATATCATTAGAAATAAGTGACAAAAAAGAGAGCAGTAACAGAAGTCAGAGTAATATAGAAAAAACATGAACTGCTAAAAGGTGATACATAAAATAGAGTCCTGCTTGCATGTTGTTAGATGAACTGACACAGCTGCAAAACGGACAAGCTTCAGAACAAACCAGCCTGTCTTCAGTTTGACTTTAACTCTGCATTTTTGGATACCTAAACCAAATTGTGACACTGAACAGTTTTGTGTTGTTTGGGAAACTTGTGTGTTGGGCTATCTTGAAGAGAGGCTGGCCTCCTCCGTCACAGAACTGAGTGCCAGATGCATTCTGAAAGCAAATTGAACACCCATGCTGTGCTCTGTCCCTCCCTTGCCTTCTCCCAAGCCTACCCTACATGTGTTCTCTCTAGATTTTTTTCCATGTGCAAGAGCTGGGACTAATAACTTTACTGGCTGGCTGTTACAACATAAATGATGCTCTGTTTTTTTCATGCTTGTAAGACAATATAGTTAAAATTGGAGGAGGAGTTTGCTATTCTCAACATAGTCTTAATAAGGATTTACATAAATTAAATTAGCAAGAAGCCTGGCTGAGGAAAGATTGCTTAAAGTGTAATTAAAAAAAAATAAAAAAGAAACCCACATTAGCATTTCTTATTTCCATCTGTAATTATGGGGAAATGGACTCCCATTTTCAACGTGTATCATTTGATCATACTTGTGTATGAAAGTAAATCTTAAGTGACTGCAGTAATGTTAACTTTAACTGAGTGGACTTGCTCCAAAATCAAACAAATATAACTGAGAGCAGTGTCAGATCCACTGGCTCTACTCAAACAGGGCTCCATCCTATTACTGTAGTTGGCTTGTGTTGAGATCACTTGATTGTGCATCAGATTGTAGGACAGGGTCTACACTGACAGGGAAGGTCAAAATGTTTTTTTCTCTTTCTTTAGGAATTGGAAGCATATGTTGATTATTCAGATACGGAGAACGAATACAAAAGGGAAGATTTTTACTGCTTTTCCCAGGAAGAAAGAGAGAGACAAGAACGAGAGAGACAGGAGTCTAAGAGGGTGTTACAAGAATTGAAATCTGTACTGGGATGTAAAGCTTCAGAAATAGAAAGACAGAAATGGAAACAGCTGCTATTCAGCGACCATGGTAAGCATTGCTTTTGAAAATTAATTCCTTTCTAGGAAGGGTAGGTGTCTGTTTGCCATCAACTTCTGACTATGTTAGAATTCGGACAGTGCTTAGCTATAGTATTGTCTTTGATAGAGCTGTGTGGCCTTAGTTTATTATTCCATCTCTTTATATTACTTATAACAATCATTTTACTAGATACTGAAATTAACTAAGAGAAATGGGAATTTGGCTCTGAACAAAACATTGAGATAAAATATTAAGTGCTACACAAAATATTAAGACAGCATAAAGAGAGCTGTCATGCTATAAACCATGCAAACTGAACTGACTTTCTCTCATGGCTTTCCGGTAAATATGAATTTAAATCAGAGTGCATAAATAAGTGACTTTTCAAAATTTAAAGAAGCCATCAGAAATTATCCCAGACTTACAAAAC
The DNA here is from genome assembly GCA_028020825.1 of Podargus strigoides. Taxonomy (NCBI): domain Eukaryota; kingdom Metazoa; phylum Chordata; class Aves; order Caprimulgiformes; family Podargidae; genus Podargus; species Podargus strigoides. Next base: position 121,243,145 of record CM051663.1, on the reverse strand, counting down.
TATATAGGTCAAAGTAAAGAGCTAGACTTTGAAATATTAAAAGCTCGTAAAAGAGTAAGACTGGCTTTTGTTTCCATGAGAGAGTGAGTATACAGAACATGTTTTTTCAAAAAAAAATAACAAGAAGAGTTCTTCCAAACTAGCCTTCACTACCTGAAGACTGCTGGGTAGCTCCATCCACTTGCGTTTGAAGGCAGGAATATGAAAATTTCTCTTGCCTCAACAAGAGAGTCTGTTTCTGTTCCAGCAATAAGACTGGATACAACTTGATTCCCTTCACTGCTTGAGCTGTTTGATTTATTATCTTTAAAAATGACAGTAGTTTGTCTTTTCCTTTTTCTTATTTTCATTCCTTCCTCTTAAAGATAGTTTAGGAAGAGACCTCTAAAAAATTACGTGTTCTGTTTTAAAAAAAAAAGCCCTCAATTCTGGCAACATGTCCAAGGATTCTGCCTCTGCCAGTGTCTTCCAGAAAAAAAGACCATAGACTGCATCTTTCTATAATTTAGTGGGGAACACACAGCAACAGACCATGCCTTTTTCTGAGACTTTTGTGTTTCTTTTGACATCAAACCCACAAAAGTTCTTCTCAACTTTCTTCTTTATGTCCATTTAGCTACAACTATGGTAAAAGAAATCACTTGGCCATTGGTATTGACTTCTCTTCTAGTTGAGTTAAAAAAACTAAGACATCAGATTGCATCAGAGTCTGCTCAAGAGTAGGATTTCTGTATTAACCATCTGGTGTTAGATGCAACACCACACAACTCTTCACATAAATCTCTTGAAGTCTTTCTTTCCTCCCTGTTGAAGGGAGAAGGAAAGAATCCTACCACCAGTTCAAGTCTTGACAGATCTAGTGACTGCTGCAGAGTGTTCTTGTAAGGAGAGCTTGCATAGGATATTTCCTTATCTAGGTTAGCACCTGCTAATCTAGAAGTTATTTATATTATATCCTCAGTATATCCTCAGCCCATTTGTGGCCATAGCTGGAAAGAGTCAGCTGACTCCTGTTGTCTTCAGTAACTTTTCACCTGAAAGCCTTTGTGGCTCATGTTGGTTCCTTTCCATGTATAGATATTACATTGGTTTAGGGTTAGAGATTCAGTGGTGAGGAGGGAGAAAATTGTGATTTTCTCCAGCTGACTAGGACTAATCATTGACTGGAAGACCTGAGGGTGGGTCATTAAAGTAATTAATAATTAATGTTGTCTCCTTTTGGCTCAGAGATTGTGGGTGTCTAATCTGAAAGACTGATATGGACAGCAAACATGACATCTACTGTTTTTAAAAGAAATTTTTCATTATTTCTTTGAAAGAAACACAAGTCAGTTAAATATGACATATTGGACCCTGACATATTACTGCTGCAGACTTTAATTTATCCATATGCACAAATCATTCCTTAAACATTTTTGTGAGCTGTGCTTTCCGCATTTGTGGCTTGCTTATCTTGAAGATTTAAACCCAGAAAGGTTCATATTCTTGTCTCCATTGGCCCAAGTCAATGGACGGTTGTGATAGGACACTTACTGAGAGCCCTCTTAAATTTTGCTTTTGCAGGATGATCGTATTCCAGAAATCCTGTGTTCTCCTAATTTGTGATTATTGTGAAAAAAAGATCCTGAAATATTCAAAGGCTTTAATCTGTTAGTCGGGGCACCCAGCAAGCCATTCTGATTTGTTAGGGCTTTTTGTTTGTCGATGGAGGGGCTGCTGAGAGTTTCCACATAAAAGAGGTCAGCTGCAGACAAGCTGATATGACTAAAATACACAATATGAAGTCACCTGGAGATGTTAGTTGGATTCCAGAAGAAAAGCCATCATCTTAGCAGAGCATCAGACAAAGGAAATTTGCCCAGGCCCAGCACCATAGTAATACTGCGTACAGTCTGGGCAATAGGTAATATATGGGAGTGTAGGTGAGCTTTTCCTTTTGGTCCTTTGGCATTCTGTTGAGCCAGTAAAATGGTAGTGGTTTTGAAGAAGTCTGTGAAGTTGTTAGTGGCTTGGTTTTCATTTGTGAAACATTGTAAAACAACTTTCTTCTGGTGCAAAATCACTCCTAGCCTTTCCTTTCCCTTCTCCCTCGAAGAAAAGTTTGTTCTGTCAGTGGCTGCATTATACTCGTCTGTTTCTCCTTCTCCCACTTTGTTCATACAACAGTTCTTATACAGCTGTTTCTCAGATTTGGAAAGCTACACTCTGAGAATTGATGAATTGAACCTTGCTTATTAACTAACCAACTCAGCAAACTGGCCAACTACCAGTCTGAAGTATCTGTTTTTCGAGAAATTTTGGCTTTAGAAGTATTCTTGGAGGAAGTAGGCAACAAGTTTGCTCCCAAATGATAAGATTACTGTGCATATTCCTGCCCCTTCAAGCAAATGGACAGAAATAAGCAGCAGTATGTTTTTTACAAGATGGGGAAAGAACCCCATTAACAATTGAGATGAGCCTAGTGCAGTGTTCCTTTGGTATACAAGGTTTTAAAACAAGCAATACAATACAAATTTGAAGCCACAGTCTTTCAGTGTGCTAATGACATTAGTTATCAATGTGACAGCTGTAATGATGCATCTGCCTTCAGCTAGCTAAAGTAAATATTACTGAAATGGGATGCAATGGAAAAATCCTAATACCGTACATTTTGTTTCCCGTGAAAAGTTTGTGTATTTCCCAGAGTTATTTTCATCTCTGCTTACAGGGGTAAAGTCAGAATGGAATTAGAAAGGGAAATGCTACTTGGGAATCTGCTGTTGCCGCTCTCATTTATGTTCGTGCTGCTACTCTAATGGAGCTACTGCAGTTTAGGGAATCTGTTACTTGGAAGTGGACATTATATCGTTTTCTTAAAAAGAAAGACGTCTGTTCTTCAAGAAGTGATTGTACCGAGTTATACTAACCCTTAACACTGGGAGGAGAGACTTCCTGGCAAGCATCCCGTTGCTGGCAATGGGACTCGCTGCTGCTACTACAAGAAAGGCTAAATTATACCACACTTTATTTGTGAGGACACCTTACGTGACTGTATGAATACGTGTTGTATTTATATGTTGTGGTGTATGAGATCAGATATTGCCTAGAAGGACTTTTTAATGTACCAGCTGTCTCTATTGGGTTAGGTAAACTGTTGTTTAAAACAAAGACAGTTCAAATCTGTATACAGTGCAGTAATTTTACTTGTTTTTTCACTTTAACATTGAATATATCAGTTGTGTTTGATGCTGGTTTTCAACATCATAAATTTTGTGCGGTCTCTTTACGTCACAGATTTTAAGGAGTAATTACAACAAGTATCTATCTCATTTCACTTCAGCTTTGTGATTAGAAAACCCTGTTTTATTTTTAGTTTTGTTTGATTGTGGTTTTGGTTTCTGTTGCTTTGTGGGGGGTTTTTAAGCCATTTTAACCCTTACAATCTTGCATATTTTCAGACACAAATAAATTGTTTATATATAGCAGCTTGCTTTTAGTTATCATTTAACTTTTTTCCCCCTTTTTAAGCTGCAGTGAAACCCTTGTGTCCTGTAGAACCACTGAAGCTACTAAATAATTTGGAATCACATATGAATTCAGATACAGAAAAGCAGGACTGCAGCCAAAGTTGTGATAAATCTGAAGAAAAAGACTCTAATCCAAAAGCGAATGCTGCTGATAAAAGCAGGACAGAATATTTGTATGAAGATCCTGGGATGGAGGAAAACAAAGACAGTGCTACTGATGAAGATATTTCTACAGGGGCCGAAGAAATAATGTGTTATCAGCATGAAGGGAAAATTGAAGAACTCAAGCCAAGCATTATGGATGGAGTAGAGGTCTCACAGTCTCCCTCTACGGATGCATTACATTCAAAAATCAAACATAGACTGTCCCGGCTCCACATGTCAACAGATTTAAATTTCACGTCTGGTCTGGCTGCACAAGTTGCTGCCAGGTCTTTTGCTTTTACTACAATGCAAGAAGAGACTTTTGGAGATGAGGAGGAGGAGGAGGAGGAGGAGGAGGAAGAGAAAACACAGGAGAGTGAAGACCTTGTGGAGAACTGTGAGAATGAAGATAGAGGCTCTGAAAGTGAAGGAAAAGTATAAGTCTGAGCTGAACTTTGTTAAGCCAACAGCAGGCAATTTGATGGAAAAAACTAAGGTGGGGGTTTAAAGACGAAAATACTGGATGGAAAAAAAAGGAGACCTAAATATAATACATCTGGTTCCCTAAGTCTGATACCCTAAATAGGATTTCTAAGTATATTGAAAATTTGCAGGTAAGAGAAGTTTAGGCTGTATCCAAGAAACAGGTGGCTGTTGCCTTCTTAAGATTTTAGTGGTGGGTTTTGAAACTTACCTTTGTGTTTTCTGTTTTATTTATTTGTATTATAATGCACTGTGGGTTTTTTTTCCTAGAAAGGAAAATCAATGTGTTGAAGTACAACAGACTCCAGTTTTTGCTTTTTGATTCTGTTGTCATGGTATCAATGTTAGTTCCAACAGAAAAGCCAGGACATTTCTTCTGGAAGAACGTGAACTGTTCCCTGTGATCTTCCCCCACCACTTCCCCCACCACTTCCATTTCACTTCCTGTGTCTGCAGTGTGTTGGCTAAGCCACCATAGGCGTTTGTGATTCTGTGGCTAGTGATGTGGCTCCCAACTAAAATGTAGAATTTTAAATAAAAACTTGAAAGAGCTAGTATTTGATGTGTCCTGGGGTATGGGACTGGGATAGTATAAAGTTAGTCATGCTTCATACTAAGGTTTATTTAGAATTTTATGAAGGGTTAATAAATGATTTCTAGATGTTGTAGTTCATGTTAGAGAAATGTGTAGTATGTGTTAGGGAGGGTTGTAAGCACGTTGGTAGAAAGTACTGTAGACAGCTACAAGCTACCTGTTGCATTGATAATAGATGAGAAGTAAATACCTATTTATTAAAGCAGCTATTAATTATTTGTTAACCTTTTGTAAACTTAATGTAATTATTTTATTTGATACAATGATTGTACATTTTTGTTTATGTCCTGAAGTAATCTTCTTAAAGCGAGTGCTTATCAACATACAGTATTTTGTTTAAACTCTAATGTTCTTTCATTATTGCTTAGATCACAACTACAACCTGTGTGATTAAGAATCCATAAGAGAACAAGAATTGTGTATTTTCTAAGGTGAATCGTGTAACTTAGTTGACACCGAAGTCTGGATGTTCGGTATGAGGTCATGTAGGTTGTTTTTTTTCTCCGTGGTGGTGTTCTGAGGAGCAGCAAACTGATGCTCACCTCAGAGAGGAGCCAGTTAATGGTTTCACTGCCTTCTCTTCCTTACACCCTCTGTCACAAAATGAAGCGAAGGTCTCATGTCCCTGATGTTGAGAGAGCTGGCTCTATGGAATACTCTACTTGGACCTGGATACGTTTCCAGTCACAAAACACCTCAGGAGTTACTTAGGATATTTATTGCCTCTTGCTGATTTTATAGAATAAAGGGTTTCTTAGATGCAAGTGGTTTGGAGCAGTATCTTTCCTAGGATGCTGTGGTGAGAAGTAGAGAAGCTAACAAAGGTTAGCAGGTTAGGGAGCTCCAGACCATATGTCAGAAAACAAGTGCTTGTTTTCAACCTCCCTCTCTTCTATCAGTGATTTTGTATGAATGCTGCTAAATATGGGGATTTTTTCACAGACCATAAAGAGGTAAATACCAATTGGTAGAGAATATGTGACTTACACTGTTCTTTCACAGTATAATGCCTGTCCTCTCCCTCACACACAGATTTTAGGAAGAGAATGTTTTGCCATTCTTCATTAACCAGTAACACTGTGTTCTGTGCCCTTAATTTTGTGTAAGTGACTGGAAGCTGAATGGATGATGTCTTGGGGATCTTGTAAAAGAAAAAAAAAAATACACTTCTCATAGTGTATTCAGAAGCTAAGCCTCCTTTTAGTGGTAGAGTCTGTTCCTCTGTAAGGTTAGGCTAAGATGATGAAACAAACACTTATATTTTCTCTGTGGTAAGCAATTTTTTTAATCTAGTCTAGAGAAACTGCTTTGGATAAATTGTGTTTGAAGCATTATTCATGCTTCTGAAAAAGAAGTCTTCCTCATCCTTGACTTGAGATCCTTGAGTTCACAAAGTGCCCAGATATTTTTCATTCCTAGCTAATTGTTCTGACTGCCTAAATGTACGTTCCATTAATATTTTTCCATGAACTCTTCCACTAGCATCTCATGTTCCAATGTTGTATATCCCAGAACTGATATTCCTGAACTTTTCCCATGGGATCCAAATCTTAGTTTACAATGTGTATGGCTGTGATACCAACTTGGAAAAATTATCAGATTTAGGATATGAATTATCACTGTCCTCACAGTTCTGGATAAAATCAGTAGCGGCATGAGTGCATTGCATTGCTACTAAAATAAGTTTCAGATCTCACGTTTATGAAAGTTGTTAGCTCTTTATTCCTTTGCTGCAGTCCTTAGCAAAAGACCTGGAGAATCTACTTTGGCAGCTCAGTTGGGACCTAGTTTTGTAATGCACTGCTCTTGGTGATGAAACTGGCCCAGCAGACTCCATGCATCATTTGTTGTTCATTTTCAGCCATCAGCTGGGTCAACACAGGTTTTTGTTGCCATGTTATAAACCAGCTCACTGAATACACTTGATCAAAAGTCCACCCTTTTCAGGGGTTATTTTTCACCATTCTTATTGCAGTGATGCAGTTCACAGCATTTACCTCCAGACAGCTGTTACCAGCACGTACTGTGTTGCTGGCATGAGACTTGGGATTGCTCACATTTACATTATTGGTAAACATGGTGTACTGTGAAATTACAGCCTTGACATTAGATATGGGTACGTATGACTTTTTGGAGCTAGTTCTGACCCTACTTTGAACAAGTAGAATTTCTACCAGCAATTTAACTGATTTCCATGGTCTTACTTAATGCAGTCTTAGAAGCTGCACATAGGAACACCTGGGCTCACTTACTTTCTCTGCCTCTCATCACATCAATATATAAATGCTATCAGGTCGTTTATTTTGATTTATTTAATATTCTGCCTGCAGAAAAATATGGCTAACAGTGTACAGCACAAATAGCATGGCTTCCCCTGATTTGATAACCAGGTTCCATCTGCATGTAAATACTCTGTTATAATCCAGATTACCTCATGTTTATGTCATTTGAAAGGCCTGTGCATACATGCTGTACATTCCTTCAAGAACCTGACATATTTCTTGGCAATCATAATTCATTGTTGCATTTCAAATATATGAACACACCGAAGTGTGCACTAGCACTAAGGAGTTGTGTTAATATATTGAGCATGTTGAGGTCCAAGTGCTGTCCTGTGTTCTTTGGCTCATTACCCTAGATAGGTATTTTTGTGAAAACAGAACATTTACTTCTTACAGCTTTGTAACTTTTTGAAACATGTTAATCAGGAAATCCACAGTAAATAATGGGTTATGCCAAAGGATATCAGCAGGCAAAATTCTTTGCGAAGCATAGAGCTAACAATAAATGCATTTTCCCTATTCCATTTCCAATTAGCAGCTCTGTGAAGCTGTAAAGAAACAATTATTATAGGGTTAAATAATTTCTTCTCCTCCTCTCCTACCTGGAAGGCACTTCAAAGATAATATTTGCTTCTTAGGTTGCATTGCAGTCTAGCACTACGTGTTTTATGTCACTTAACTTTGCAGCTAAAAATCTAAATAAAGGCTTAAATGGACAGCAAAGATCTGTGACAAAAAAGATTACTTGTCCCTTTTTTAAGTGTATGTCTCCATGACAGAAATGTAACAGTGGTGTAATGGAAGCAAATTTTGAGAATTACAGATAATCGAGACTCTTTCAAGTGGAGTCAAATATGCCTGTGTCACCTATAAGGAAGATTCACAAATGTGAAGGCTTCTTCTATCGGTTGCAGGAATGAGACAGTTTTACTCCTGACAGAGGATTACTAGACATCACTGAATCATGCACTTTGTTATCTAAACACAAGATGAAATCTGGTAGAGTAGCCAGTTTTACTGGGGTTTCAGACTTTGTCCTGAGCACACCTGTCAGTGTGTGACCCAACTGTTTGTTTACAGGATTGGAAATTTTATGTGTATCTGAAGTGCAGAATTTGCAACTGTCTTATTACTTTATTTACTGGTAAAAAACCCATCTAAATAGAGGACTGTGTAAAGTTGTTGGCCCACACTGAACTTTGTAGTCTAGTAGTCTGTCCCTCTTTTTCTTTTTTTCCTTTTTTTTTTTTTTCCCTCTAAATGGAAACAAGTGGTCAAGTATACTAAACTGCCCTTGTTCTTTTAAGTATTTAGTGAAGGGCTGCTGTTGCTGTGCAAATGGCTTGTTCCCAGGGCTAATCATTCTTTAGAATTAACGGGGGTTTGTATGTCTTATCTGTAAAAGCAGGCAGTGTGAGAAAGGCAGTTGGTCAGTGTAAAGGTTCAGGCTACTCTGGGATCTTCTCTGTGATGGGGACTAATAGATGCTGAGGGAAGAATATGAGAAAAGGGGTATCGTGTAGTGATGTTTCCCCAAGCTGCTTCCCAACAATTTGTGGCTCAAGGACTTCCTGAGTGGTGGTGGCTGTTGCCTGAACAAGTCTTGATGGAATCCTCTTCCCTAAATTTGTTTAGTCAATTCTTACTAGTCCCAGTGCCAGTATGCACTCATCTTTATTTCAGTCTTTTACAAACTAGAAGATTTGTCAATAATGTTTTTTAATTTTCTTTTTTTAAACTGAGCAAGCCTACTTCTCTCAGTCCTTCCTCAGAGGTCACCTCTTCCACCTTGTGGTTGCTTTCCTTAGAAATCTGTCTAGTTTTTGAAGCATAATGACTGAAGTGTGGTGCAGTACTCCAGACGTAACCTCAGCAGTGCTGACTATGGAGTAATAATCACCTTCCATGAAACACTGAACCATTCAAATATATTTGAGTCCATGTAGGAAAATAAATCTTTTCAGATCTTTTACCCCTAGCTATTAGGATGACAAATGAAAATATTTGGTCTAACAGAGGAGAAATATTTATTCACTATCAGCAAGATTTGGCTGGACAATGTTTTTCTTTGCTAACAAAACAAAAAGTTGTTAAACCAAAGTGATCTTCCAACAGCTGCCACCTGGTCTAACACAAACTAAAGATGCCATACAACACTTGTTTAAATTTCAGCTTGACTTTTCAGAGCTGTTCTGATCGCCGATGAATAAGCATGTATCACAAAATGTATTATCACTCAAGAGTATGGATATATGGATATCAGAGATCAAACTGAAGGCTTCTATGGGTAGTTTTTAAAATGCTTGGAGGTGTGCTTTATTCATAGTCTCATGACATTTAATTCCCTCACATATATGTTTTTCTTTTACCACCTTGAATTTTAAATGCCAAAAAATGCACTTTGATTTATTTGACTTGGAAATTTGTGCCGTAATCAGATAAGTGGTAATGGTACAGTAGCTGTGATAATAAGACATGGTCATAGGTAGGAGTAAAATCTCCCTACCATGAACTTTGCTTTGTAGACAGATACGGCAATATTGTTTGAGCTACAGATCAGTATGTAACTGTTCTCTATACTCTGCCTCACCTTTCACACTGCCATCTCTGAAGTTATTGACAAGTTTGTCAATATAAAATTTGACCCAACAACTTGAATGCTCTGTTAGCCCATTTTACACTCTCTGAATTGGCCATAGGATTCTGAAGAAGGGACTATAATTCAGTAGATGAGGAAAAAAGGCTTTGTTTCTCTGTTACAAAGTGGCTTATTTTAAAAAGGTTGACTGGGACCAAAACTTGAACACTTTCACATGATCAGCGTATTTTTGAACTTTGTACCTTCTCAGCTTTAAATCTTAAAGGCCTCATGGGCAGTCTTCTCTAGGGGATGCAATCCAGGAACCAATCCAGGTCTAGGCTGCCATGGCCCTGCTATGGCCATGCAACTTCAGTCCCTCCTTAGGCTGGCTTCTGTAACCACTCAGTGGTTTAGAACATGGATCTGGCTGAAAATGCACCACTGCCTTAACTTTCAGCTGGCTCCTTCAACTTCATTTGGTTGAATTTCAATTCAACCAATTCATCATGTGGTTGAAAGAGCACTAGTACATCTCAGGGGAGCAGGAGGGAAAACATGCCTGGGTGATGAGAAGGAATGCCATAGCTCAAATTTAAATCACTTTGAATTAAGGTTGACATACTGTGAGTTGACATCATTAGTGTCTATACTGAAGTGAGATAAGTTGAACTCCATATGTTGATCCTTTCAACTCTTCATATTTTCTGTTGATTGAGGATGATGCCACTTATTGTTTTCCGCATTCATGTTGACTACTCCATTTTTTTCTGTTCTTCAGGCCTAGACTGCCCAAGACCTGTTGTGTCTTACTCCATAGAGTCTCTAAGAGCTGTTTATTACACTGCCTGTAAAACCGAAATTATCATGCATGTCTTTTTCTCTTTTTGCTTACTGTTTTCAGCTTTCTGGTCCCTGTGACACTCATAGTCCTCTTCCTTTACCACCACTCTTAAAAGTTTCAGATTTTAAAATGATACACAAATTCTTTTTGTGTGAATTTGTAACATAGCATGATTCTTCTTTATCTTCAATATCTGAATTACTAGATCTGGAAATGTATACTGACTCTCCCAGTCGATTTGAGAACTGAAACAGAAGGCGAACACCATAACAGGGAGTACTACAGTCAAAACAGAAATAATAACGTACGGCAGCTCAAATTAATACCACCCTTTTGGTGTATACTGGCTTTTATAAGTAATTCTGGCTTACTGAAAAATACCAGTTGTGTTTTAGAAATAACTGCAATTCTAGTTCAAGGTCCAAAAATAAAGATCATTAGTTGGCTTCATTTGTGCTCCAATCTCAGTATTTAAGGACTGCTTCCTGACCTTCTCCAGCTACATGGATAAGAACTGAAAATAATCTCCGAAGGTCCACATAGAGAGTGACCAATGCTTTCCATTACTTTGTGCTGTTAAAAAGAGGTCCATTCCTATATAAACAAAAAGAGAAAAGTCAGTGCTTAATATCTTCAGTAGTCATTGCTAACAGAGAATCATGCATTCAATCTCAAGAGAAGCGCCATAAATGAGGGCTGTTTATAATGATTTTCTTTCCAGGAAGTTTTGACCTATGTTTCAGCCTGGCTCTCCTATTTCTTCCTGGACTTCAGAACATCCACTTCCATAAATCTACCTCCTTAATGATCACAGGATGCTAATGTCTCCCCCCTCATTACATGAGCTTTACCTGTTCTTTCCAACAGGAAAGTGGCACAGTTATGGCTGAATCCACGTTCCCCTAAATGAGCTTGCTTCTTCCTGCAGTAAGGGCTGAAAACATGCTCTCCATCTGCTATGCCAATGTGCTTTGGCTCCACAGCCACCTACCCTTGAGCTCTGTAAGCTCTGGAAGCTAGCAGTTGTGCATAAACCTTTCCCAGTGTCAAAGAACATGTGTTTTCAGAGCAGAATTACTACTAAATCTCCCCTAAATTGAGCCATTTTGAAGTTTTATTGAGCAGCATTAATGGATTTTTTCTTAACTTAATTTGAGGGGTTTGGAGGTTTTTTATGTGTGTAGATATACACACACAGACACTCTTAATACACATTCTACGTGTATTGCCAGGTATCACATTGAAACCCTTGTCTAACAAGGAGCTTGTATTTTTCTCATATCAAACTTTCCAGTTACTTACTCAGAAGGTAAACAAAAACTTAATTCTTGCTCTCTAATGGCAAAAGAACTGAATTCTGTTCTATCAAGCAGGCTGTGTGGAAGTATGTAAAATGCATGCTGATTTTACCCCCTTAATTAGAAAAGCTATTTAACCTTGTTTTATCAAGGCTTTGCACCTGACCTTCCTGTGAGTGCCTGTATGCCCATCTACCCTGCCTTAAACACGTAAACCAGTACACATTCCTCAACATTTCCTCCCTGCTAAGTCTTAGCATTCCCAAAACAAGGCCTAAGGGCAGAGCAGATTGCCAAGGAAACCACAGGGAAAGAAAAGAACCTTGATAAGCTGCTGTTTAATTGGTTAGTAAATGCGACCTAAAATATAAGAGGAAATGTTTAAAAGAACGAAACTGCAGTAAGAGACTTCTGGCAGGGCTACTGAGGGAAATCACATGTGATACACTGAAGTTCGGAGGCATTGGGAAGGATCCACAGCTTCTCTTCAGTGTGGAGACAGGAAGCATTCACCAGACTAGTAGTCTTCAGCAGCTCTTAAAAAGCTTCTCTTTTATCTACGTTTTATTCCACAGCAAGATTCAGTCCTGTGTATCCTGGTGTATCAAGCTGTACGTAAATCAATCTCCGTATCTCTTTCTTTAAGCTCTGTATGATGTCACTCTTCTTAAACTGCACTGAAAACCCATGTGGTTTGGCTCCACAGAGCCTCTTCTGCGCTCACCCTGCCAGTTGGTGACACTGCTTTAAGCACAGTTGATGAGATCGGCCTCAAGCCAGGTTTAGATCAGCAGGTCTTTAAAGCAAGTATGAATCCTGGTGGCTGGTGTGTCACAGCTCCAAGATCTAAAGTTTTGAGTTTGATGTAGGCAGCAGCAGGAACACATTCCTGCGTTTTTCCCTTTCTTTCTGATAGGGTTTCTTGCTAGTGACATTTTCCTAAACCCTTTTGTTTCTCTTTTTCTTACTTTCCCACGTTACCTCCTTCCTTTTTCCCCATAGATATGAGTCAGGACCTAAAGTCTTTTTTACATGTTTGGTGACATGCATCACCAGGATTATTTTTAAGCCTTTTTTAAAAAAAAAAATCTGGCTGGGTTTCTCCAGTTTCAGAATTAGTTTTCTCAACTGTAATGCTAATCACTTCCAAAGTATTTTTGCTTGCTGTTATTTTTTCAGCATCTCTAATAAAATTCTGCCTCACTACTGCATGTATCGCTTTTTCTCTTATCCTGTATCCCTGACAGCTGCATAGGTGGCGTGGATGTGGCTTATCCATCCTTCAATTAGTAATGATTGAATGGAATAGGGAATGCTTTTAACAAGGACACATTAATGCTGTATCAGCACTTTGTTGGATCTTTTATACAGAAGTTTATTTGTAATTCCTCTTTCATCCTGAAGATGGAATTAATTTTAAGCAATCCTGGCAATAGTTAGTTTCTGTAGTATATTTTGCTGGCTCTTTCGTACAAGCACTTTAATAATGAACACTGGTTTCTCTTGTCTAAATAAGTGATGACTGAAGAAAGAATGTTTTTCAGTGTGTAATATGCTTCCAGTTGCACCTTCCCATCATCTTTCAGAGACCTGTATGCTGTGCAACTATCAGCAAAATCCCTTACAGCATCACATAAATGTCTGGGGAGGTGGGGCTTCAGGAAGAGAATAATGTGTCAGCTGAGGAGACTGGTAGCAGGTAGATCTTTAACCTAGGAACAAGGCTTAGGTGCTCTGCAGGAAATGTATTATTCTTGTCTAGCTGTATGACTCCTTACAAACAGACTTTCTCTGTATGCTTTCAAAGTGCCAAAATAGTGGCAATAGTACATACTGTCCCCTTTTATCTGAAGCTCTGTGGCTCCCTTATAATGCTTAGACTCTGTTATCAGAACAAAGGCTGTGTTCTCCTGATATTTGAAGCTGTGGCTGATGCACACCTCTTTCTGTAATCTTTCCCTGTACTGGTTTTAAGGTTAACAGCTGTTGACCGCTCTTCTCACTTAGGTATGACTCACTCTCACCTAATTCATATCCCCAGTAAGGAAAGCTTAGAGATGACCTGGGAAGAAGCAAAATCATTTGATTGTGAAAGACAAGGGGAAACTTGGTGAGGCAGGAGTATTTATTCTTACATATTAAATCTTGCTGCCTAATTGATGCATAATTTGTTGTGCAGAACAAAAAGTCTTGCTTATGCTTTGCTGTTTCTAGCTTTGTTTGTTTTCATATGGAATACTGAACAGATCCAATTGCTGCTGTTAAAAGGAGAAGCCTGTCTACCAAGAGGGATCTGTAATGTTTTCCTTTACTTGGGGATTTCTTGAATTCTAAATTGCCTGTGTGTGTTCTTCATAATGTACCATATGAAAATATTCTTCAGGAATTGATACTACCACTTCAGTCAATATTTTCTATGTAAGAACTGTACGTTTCCTATACTGCCAAGAATGTATATATCTCTATAAAGACTTAAGATTGTATCTTTTTGAGCAAGCCTCTTTCTTCAACCATCTGAAACTTTCTTCCCATTTCTCAAGTTCTCTGCTAATTTATTAGACACTTGTGTTTTATTGTGTACTTTTTTGTATCAGCTGTACTGCTGTATTTCTCCTTTCTTTCATTAAAACCTGTTCTTCTCATCCTTCTACTGTGCTGCTTCATATTGAAAATACTCGCCCCATATCAGGTAACCTCATCTAGTGTAGTGAGTCTGGCTGAGATGGAACCAGACCAGTCCCTAAAAGCCAGTCATTCAGACTTCTATTATATTGTTCCACTGATGCCAACATGCAATCGGTTTTACTGTATTAAGCTTCCCTAGGGTTATTTTGCACTATATTGCATACTTTTATGAGATAGTGAAGAAGAAAACTAGAATGGGATGCCCATGGTATAAACAAATGGACAAGATACAAAAAATTTACTGGGAGATGAAGTCCGTAAGTCTCATGGATGGCTGTTTCTACTGACATATGCTAAGAAACCTGTGGTCTTCCTGAGTGAAGCAAGTTTTGAGGAGAGATTTGGAAGAGGAATCTATGGGCACTTTTTTCTAGAAATGTCTAGAACTTTAGTCAGTTCTCTATGCTGTCTCCATGCTTAACACATCTTCCAGGTAGATGAAGAGGAAGAAATGAATTCAGGGTAGGACCTGTTTTCTTACTTCCATTAGAGAAACAGATGGTTTACAAACAAGAAAAAGCCACCTCACAAGAAGCAACTCCATGAACAGATAGAGAAATGATAGTGCTGCTTCTGTCCTCCCAGTGAAAAGCAAGATTTTCAATGCTTCACTGATGCTGATACCTTGTTAGCAGTGCGGGATCTTCCTTGACCTACAGTGGTGTCAGGACAAGCTGTACTCTCAACAGAGTCTGGTCCAGGGCATGGTGTGCAGGAGGAAAGAGTTCAAAGGTCCATTACAGTGGAACCAGGGTATGGAAATAAAGTGAAGAGAACATGCACATACAACGATGTGTTGAGTATTTGGCAATTTTTGAGGTTGGGAGATCAGCTGGGAAGAGGGAAAATACCAGGAGCATCCACTCTTGGAGAACCTACTGTTTCATCTGCGATTAGACACTTACTTAATGATGAAATTAATCACATATTTAGCACCACCTATATAATTATAGTAGTGTATGTATGGACATAGCTATGTCACTTAGCTTTGCTTTTCCCTCAGACTTTTCATCACCTTCTCCTTCATTAAGACAGTTTCTGCGCCCCCAGTTGCACCTGCTCATGTGCTCACAGCCTGTGCATGAAAGAACCCTGTGGAATGTCCCAATGGTGGCATCTAAGAATTTCTTGCCATGGTGCTGTAGTAGCAAGGAGCAGAAACACATGTAGAATAACCATGCTTTCTCTGACTGCATGTGACATCAGTTATACTTAGATTTAGGTTTGGCAAATGCCCATCCATGCAACTGCATATGTTTGCTTCTAAAGTTGCATTCAGGGATGATGCCACAGTTGGAAATATTTAGGGAAATTCTAGTGCAGAGAAGAACCAGCACAGGGAATTCCACAGGCCAGTGCAGTCTTTCCAGTCACTCAGAGAAGCATTTGCAAAAACACCCAGCCTCACGTTAATCTGTCCTGACTGCAATCAATAAAGCTTGCCACTGACTTGGAGGGAAAGCACAGCATGCCGGTAATTAATGTGTTTGAAAATGCTGCTGTTAATTACCTGTCATATTTAATCCCTGACTTCTCTACTACTCCAGTAATTGTTTTATGTATACACGAAGCGACAAGCTTCCTTCAGAGAAGAATGGACTACAACTATAATATGTGCTGTTTTCTGCTGCCATTCAATAAAAATGAAATACAAGCTTTCGTTAAGCTGAAAAGAAATACAAGAAAGGAACAGACTTTCTGTGAGCTGTCAAAGCTAGCTAAGAGCAGCTCAGCAAAAGACTGCACACTTCATTTTGGACTGTAGCCTGTGTTCTTCTTTGCTGTCACTGCTGTGAACTGCTTCTCAGCTATTAACAGTAGTTTAAAAGATCATGATTATCATGACACCCTGCAAGATGTATTAGTTAAATCAGCAGCAGAATGCAATGGAACTCTGAAGTTCCAGTTTGATTACTGGTTTGCAGCACCACTAAATTACAAGTAATGATATGGTTCCCAAAAGCTATGTAATAAATACATTGCAAAAGTTGCAATTATTTCCCCTTTCTGCCTGTCTTTGTTTCTGCTTTGGAAACTCCTACAAGAGAGCTAACTGTTGCAGCATATGCTTTAGCTCCTGGGAATGCTCCCTCCACGAGCTGTATGCTCAGTATGCAGCTGTGAAGTGTTTGAACATCTGCTGCTATTTCTCCAGGTTATGCTTCCAAAGCTTTCCTGCAACTATTAATTAAATGAAGAAGCTAGGTGCCAGATGATACCTGACTAAAGTAATTGGTCCTTTAATTGCAATTAAATTTTTATGGATAGTGCCAAAATGTAAGTAAACAGCCCATAAAACAAGTAAGTCTTAGTCAGATATATGCAAAAAAAATGAGGGATGTGCCCAGGACCTTCATTACCGTTTTCTTACGTCCTCATTGCTGGTAACTGGCAGGATTGGCTCAAAATTATTCTGTAGCTCAGCAGTTCAGGTTAGACAGTCCTAACTGCTGAATGGGACAGGAAGGAACATACAAGATGGAGAACTTGTAAGCACACCAAAAAGATGCAAATGCTTTGATATTGAAAGTGCTGTATTTGCTGCTCTGAGTCACAGTACTTTAAGAAACTGAACAAAGAAGCCAAAGGTCTCAGAATGAAGTGATTAAAAACCATGAAGATGGAAAGTAAAATACCTGAACTTGAAATCACTTGGAAGACAGTAACCCATGCGATAATCACTCCTTGTCTTAACTATTTGTTTTTGAAGGTCTTTAGTTGACTTGCTGTACCCATTGAAAATATAGTTGGCAAAGAGTAGCTTTCCTTGCATGTACATCTGCCAAAGAGGAGAACAAAAAAAAAATGCAGAATTGGCAAGAGAAACCTCTTATTCTAAAAGAAGATGATAGTGTGAGAAACAAAGTAATAAGATTGTTAGGTAGCCTGACTTAAAACTTTCATGTCTTTGTTATATGTAATATTTTATTTCATTTAAGAAATTAAAAAATAAAATGCGTATTTTTCTGGTCCCTCAAAGGTTTCAAAACACAGCACACTGGAGTGTATAAAACAACATTTTACGTGCTGCTTCATGGACTACCAAAACCCACCACCATCCTTCCAAATAACATTTCAGTTTAGGTATGGCATAACATGACATGTTTGAAGATGAACACAAATACGTTAGGTATAGGGAAAAAAAAGTTGTTTGTTTGGGTTTTTTGTGTTTTTTTTTTTCTTTTGCATTTATTAACTAAATATTTTTCTTTGATTTTGTTTTGTTTTGTTCTCTTTTTTGCTAAGAAGGAGTAGAAGTAGGGTATTCTACTCTTCAACTTTTATAAGTAGCAATGAACTTTCCTGTTTAAATACTGTACCTCATTGGAAACAGTTTTCTAGAGAAGAGAGGTGACCAAGGTCATCTGACAAGGGATTGTAAACCAACAGGAAATAACTAGGCCTAGTGTTCAAAGCCATAATGATTCAAAATGTGGGCAAAATCTGAAACTGTGAGAATAAAGCTAATTCAGAGCTGTTTAGAAAGATCCAGAAACATTTTCCAATTCTATTTCCACAGTTTCGAACTTGCTTTTGATTCTGAAGTGTATTTCATGGTATCTCAATCATTGTTATGTTTCCCAAAGTTGGCATTTGTAGATTACTATCTTATCATGACATCCTCAACAAAACAGATGAGTTAAAAGACAAATTCTGTTTTGTGCTGCAACTTAGATTTTTTAAACAAGTCAGATTAATGATGCATTTTGTAGTAAGATCTCAACAACTGAAAGGAGGCGGCCTTCTGGATTTTTAGAGTGTTTCTATTGGGTTTGGATCAGTTTTTTGGGTTGGGCCTTTTGGTTTTAATGTCCCCAGGTTCAAAATTACCAAAGCAAGTTCAAGAAAAGATAAATACTTTTTCAACTTGTTGCAGACTGTTCCACAGATATAACATATGGATGATGTCGGAATTAGGGCTTGAAGAAATGCCTGTTGAAACATTAGATATAAAAAGAATGAAGGTGAGAGCATCAGCCTGTTCTCAGTCAGTAAATAAACCATGACATAGTTGGGCCAGATTCTCACTGATATGAAGACTAGTGTCATTGTTCTGGCAGTGTAAAGGAGCCTTTCTTTAAGTGAAAGTTGGCTTCATTAAATTTAAAACTATAAGAATCATTTAAGCTGATGTACTGTTGTCCTGGAACAGACCCATGGGCCAGCCATGCAGGCAGGCCATGAGTAGCCCCGAGTCAGCTGGGAGATCCAATCAAGGCAGCTGACTCACAGGTGTATCCCGTACCACCCAGTCATGCTCATTATAAAAGGTGGGAGCTCAGTGAGGGTAGGGCTTCTCTTCCTGGGGTTCTTCTCTCTTGGCCTTCTGCTCCTGACCACAGAAACCAGGCTGAGTAGAACCTTCTATGCTTTATGTTGGTGTTTATATTAGTTTTGTTATTTCATTAAATCTGTTTCTACTTCAACCCATGGGGCTTCTCACTTTTTTCCCTGATTCCCATTCTCAGCTGGGGAGGGGGCATCAGGTGGTAGAACAACTACTACAGTTTAGCCCTGGGTACAGGCTAAACATAGACAACTATCCAAAGCTGTTTGTGTTGTGGGATGTTCCCAGTGTTACACAATTGGAAGCATTTGGCTTGTTTCATGGACGCTCTCAGCATGCAGGGCTCCAAGTCAAGACTCTCTGAATGCTTCAGGGTAATGCATATTCAAGTAGCAATGGATGTATTCACTAGAAGGAAATCCAGAGGACCACTGAATTGTCTTCATCTTATGCTCACACCAATATGTATTAATCTGTAATATAACTAGTGATATATAACATGATATAGAACACTGCTTTTGCTTGTAGGTAATTGTGAGGGAAAAAAACACTTTATATTCTGCATTTTGCAGTTCTATAGGCAAAAGTTTTCATGATGGCACTGTTTTACTCAACTCTGAAACATTTTTCTTTCGGTCAAGTAGCTTGTCTCATTACTATCTAGAGCTCTATTTACCCCAGTATGAGAGCAGCACTCACAGCAGTGCAGAGTGGGAAGTGATGAACAGTTTAACATGTTACATTATGATGCAGGTCCTCATTTCTCCACTCCCTTGCTTAAATCCAGTGTTGTGAGCAGTGTCAGCATCATAACAAAGGGAATCCTGTAAGCTCTCCTTGGGGTACATTTTTGAGTGTGTGTCAGCAGGTGGAAATGACAGTAACATTTGGCCTCAGCTACTGATTCTCTGACTATATGTACCCATTTATGTCTGTGTGTTTTCCCCTTCAGGCAAACTCTGCATTTGCTTGTTCTCACTTTCCTGACTCTCTCTGGATTTTCCTATTTTTATTTCAGTTTCTTCCTCACACTCGTAGATGTCTTTCTTTCCCTGCTTAGTTTTTTCATAATCAGTGCTTCACCTTGCTTCCCATAACAGGTCTTGCCTCACGTTCCCTATTGTATTTCTCATCACACAGATCCTTCTGATCTGATGTCCAGTCTCTCATACTTCTCTGTATCTCTATAATTGTTCTCCCTCAGTTCTGCATATTCTCTCCTTGCCTGTGGTGGGAGCACAGAGAACAAGAGAAGAAACCTCCAGCTGCCTGCAACTCCAACTGCCTCTGCTCCATGTGCCAAGAATTTGTGCTTTGCTTTATTCACCACTCCCTGGTCTGTTCTAGCCTTTGGGTTCCCCATACAGATAACCTGAATTAGCTGCTTCTTGCCACTGCAAGCCTTTACATGTTATGTTGTCTGATTTAAGTGCCTTTTGCTGCCACATTGATGAGGAAGCAACACACAACGCTCCTCTCATGTTGGCTTTGTTTAACCACTGGCATTGTCTTACTGCCAAAGTGTGGTGGGGTGCATACCAGTTTTGTTACTTTGTTCAGAGCTCTGGCTGTTTCCTTGTGGCTAATGACAAAAACTGTAAAGAGCAGATAGGGAAGGAACCTTTTGCCACTGCAGGATTGCCTACAGGATGCTTTGAAAACAACACTGCTCTTCTCTGATACACATGTTCTGTAATTATACAAAATGAAGAGGCTGGTAGAAGGTATAGATAAATCTATGCCAAAAATGATCTGGTGCATTAATACACACCATTTCTAAGTGAATATAAACGAGACGGCTGCCTCCGGCAATCACCATTGCTGTCAGAGGAATGTAGCCCTTTCTATTACCATTCGCCTGGTTGATTCTATAATGTTACAACACAGAGGAATTTCATTATTCCTTCTACCACAAGCAATCAATTTGTGCCTTCAAGCATAAAATTCAAGTATGCCTGACGTTTTGCTTTGCTTGCATAATACATAAATGTTACCAGTCAAAGTTTTCCAGTGTTTTTCAAAATTCCTGTCACTCCCAGTATGGCCTTTTGTGGCATGTGACTTTCACAGGCTGGCATTTTATGGTATTAGTAAGAACTTTATCTTCTATGGGGCATTTTTCTGGCTTGGTTTACTCCTAAACCACCAGGAATTTATAGAATAAGAAGGATCATTAGCAAGCAGCTTGAAGATCTTACTACTTTTCGTAGTAGGTACAAACTACGATAGCAAAGCTCTTATATCCCTACTGGGGTAAATTTAATGCAGAGTGTTTTAAAACCCAAGTCTTTAATGAAAGTCAAGAAATAAATTTGGATGGCAGCATTTTAGAGTGGGGGGAGGTTCTTTCTCCTCTCAGAGCTAAACATAGTTCTGGCAAATGGCCTCAGACTGAAATTCTTGAGGGAGTCATACTAAGCAAGCCAGGGCAAAGAGGAATGTTTTTTCTCCCTGACTAATTCTTCTACATAAAAACGTGAAAGGTCAAAGATTAACTTCAATACTAATGAAATTCTGAATTTCAGAGCAGTAATATGTCAGAACATTTTAAAAAAATCAAAATAAAACATGTTTTATTATTGGCAACAGTAGCTTGGTTTTATAAGCATATATATCTCTGTCCTGATTCCTTTTAAGCTTTGGGAGAAGGGGAACTTTTATATATTAAACAGAGATTAAGCAATGTGCAGTAGGGGTTTTGAGAGTTCAGCCCATACTTTTCCCCTTATGTGCCCTTCTTCATCTTTCCAGCTGACTGAAGAAGTAAAATGGGGCTGTCTTCAAGTAACCACAAGCTCTCTTTCCCTGGCTTTTTTGACTGCAATGGTCATTCTTGAGGTTAGTTTCCTTCTTCCTTCTGTCTAGGAATATCTCATGAAGACTAGGCAACTTGACATGTTCATATTATAGAAACATTTCTGTTCAATTCAAACTGCCCCTTACAGAAGCAACTTGACAAATTCATGTGTATATCTGCATGTGTATTCAGATGTTCAAGTAAAAAAGATTTGCTCATGCTAAAGTTAATTTAAATGTAATTGCCAGAGTTTAAATACATTTAATGAAAGCTCTGTTATCTGGGTTTTGTAGTACACCCTTCTTGGGCTGGTAATGTACAAACAAGATGGCTGAGCTGTCCTTTTTGTGTTATAGATTACCTGTGCTGCTGATGAAATACTACTTCTAATCATTGTGGGGTGTGCAAGTAGGAATCTAACTGAAATAAAAAGTATAACTTGTAAGCTAAGCAGTACTGGAGTGGCCAAATGTGTATCAGCCAGCGAGAATCTGCAGGAAAGCAAGGGGAATGACCAGAGCTCCGGAAAAGAGGACCTATAAAGAAAGGCTGAATAACCTGTGGTTGTTTAGGATACAGATGTAGACTGAGTGTGGGAGTATAGTTACGGGAGACAGAAGGGACACAACAATATGATCTGCTACAGAAAGAAAGAGAAATGTCTGTTTTCCATGTCTATGATAAACAGAGCAAGAAAAAATAGGCTGTAACTACAGGAGGAAAAATTAAATAGGAAAATCTGTCAAGCAATATGAGTATAAAGCATTCAGATATATTTTTGTAAGGATATTGTGGCTTCTCAGTCACTGTGTCTTTATGAACAGGTTAAGCAGCAGGAGTGAAATTCATACCTCACCTACAGCTGAATCACATGGGAGAAAAACAAGCACTTCCAGCATGTGATTCATTTGACCCAGTTCCATTGTACATTGGAAGGAGATTAATTACCCTGCGGAACTGCCTGTTTCTCTTCAGGGGCTGTGAAAGACTCTAGAAAACTGATTCAGGTCTAAAGGTCTGTTATGTAGATGTCTAAAGCTCTGTCACAACTGTACCATCTCTTGTGTCAGTCATAGCACTGACATAGCTAATTTTGTACTGGCAAAGATGGCGAGGCTAGATGACCTCTTTCTAGACAATGAAGGAAGTGAAGAACTGTCATTGCAGGTCTGCCTAACTAAAGGACTAACTGAAAACAAACATTGCCTGTTCAGTAGGATGACAGTAACAAACATTTATTGTTTAATGGCTGTTGGTGGAATAATTTGGAATGAGATAATGAATAATTTAATTGTTTAATAAGCAAACAAGTACATCATCACTACACAATGAGCAAACCAGTGTTCTTAGTCAAAGAAGTCAAGAGTGGAGGAAGCATTGACACTGATTGTCCTGTAAATTCCTGACTATGGCCTTTCCAGAATAGCTTTTGTGAAACAGAAAATTGTACAAACAGTTGCTGGGTGTATTGTTAGGTTCGGTGTATAAATAGAGGATTCCATATCCTGGATCATTTCATAAGCATTATTTTTACTGGAGAAAAATTACTAAGAACATTGTCATCTTGATTATCTGCAGCAGAAAATGGCAGAATAAATTTTGAATTATATTCCCAAAAGATTCTCATTCAACTCTTGAATCCATGGCCTTATATAGCACTAATTCCTTCCATGCTGTTGATAAACTGCAGAATCAGCTCAAAGTGTTCAGCCTGTATCATAATGAGCCCACTTAAGAAGCTGGCAAAGCTTTAGTCCACTGCAAGGTAAATGCAATTATAGAACACAGCCTTCTCTTAAAATATTTTGGACCTTGAGATCAGCTGGAATGAAACTGCTGTGATTTTTCCCTCGCCTTTTTCAGGGCAGTACTCTATTTTTCAGGGGAGAAGAATCATGAAAACCTCATTTGTGAAGTTTCTCATACTGAGTTTAGCCTGACTTGTACAACCAGTTATAAATGTGTACTGCCCCTTATCACTATGCTGTCTTGATATTTTCAACCTGTAGTCATCTGGGAATGGCAATAAAAAAGTAGTTAGTGGATTTAATGAAATATTTGTGATATTTCCCATCTCAAACCTGCATGCTAGAATGCATGCTGGGGATGGGGAAGTTTGGGACAGGTTACAGTCAGGCTGTGGTTTTACCAGACGTTTTCTGGAAGTCTTGTGCATATTCACATTTGGAGGGGGAAAAAACCCATGAATTCTTCTGCTCTTCATCCTAGGCCTTGTATCTATGCTCGCATGGCTGATTTCTCCACAGACATCTGTTTATAGGTGTATATAGACTTCACCATTACTGGCAAATGCAGCAGGTGTTACTGAAGGCAAGCTTTGTCCCCTTCCTGCTTGGTTTCCTTTTTACTTTGCCTCTCCTAGCTTCCTTGTGCATTTGGGGGTCTTCTGTCTATATTTCACACTTTGCAGAAGGGTACCAACGGCACAAACCAGGCACACTGCTGCTTGCTGGAGAGGCCAGTTACCTTTGTTGTTGCTTGGGATAAACAGAGAATCTGGAGCTATGGACTGAAATCTGAAGCTGCTGCCTTCCATCTGTGACTACGTGGCCACGCTGCAAGTGAAAGCTGAGAGTAAACTCAAGTAACTTTCACAGCTCATGTTGCATTCTTCAAGTGCAGGAACACATTTCCAGACCCCCGGATCTGGTTTTGACCTCAGGTTGCCTTCTCCTCTCCATTGTCTCACACTGTCAGTCTGACATGCTTCGGACACTGAAAAATGCAACCTTTTAGGAGTTGTCCTGCTAGGGCTCAGGTAGTCACATCCAGAGGTAATTATAAATCTAGAAATGTAATCATTTGATGCCAGTTTCCCTTGGCTAGCTTTCAGGATATTTAACCATCATTCCATGTAGTATAGCACTGATGGATGAAAGCAAGTATATTGGCTTAAGTTAATTCTTAAACTGGAATAGCAGTGTGTGTCTGTGTGTGTGTATGTATGTAAGCACCTCATGATTTGTTATTGTTAGGTTCATATATTCGTTATCCTAGTAATTTCTTAACAAGTAATATATGATTATAAATTTGTAAACTACAGAGAAGAGCATCTACTTTGGAAAAAAGAGGAATGAAAATCCTATGGGAAAGAAAACGGCAGGAATGTTTTGGTGTTTAGTGGGTTTTTTTAACTTAACACAAACAATGCTTTTGAAAAGCTACTTCTTGCCAAAAAACCCAACAACTTTGGTTCCCTTCTGCCTCCTGCCCCTCAAACACACAACTCACTAACATTTTGAAGGCAAAAGAATTAAGTCCTGGCTAAAGATCTTTAGTTGGGAGGCAGGGGGTGAGAAGGGGATTGTCCATATGGCAGGAAGTACAAGCCACAATTGGAGAGAAGCAACTGCCCCTGGGAGCAACTGTGTTATTGTAATGCTTCTGTAAAACCATTTCCTTGAGGCATCTAAAAAACTATATAGAAAGCTGTCTAAAAGCAAATGTTTAACATCATGCAACATTTCCTTCTTGCCAAATACATTCATTAAAACTTGAACTTAATTATTTTTCTTTGAAGCCATGAATTACTTCTCTGAAACTCACTTGTACTTATTTAGCTGAACAATAACAATTTTAGTAGGAAATTAAGCATGGACTCTGTCCTTCTAAGTGTAGCCTTTTGATTCATTAAACACAGAGGACAATTGTGTTTCATTTTGAAGTTTTTTCTTGATCATCTGAGGAAATTCCCAAGGACCAGAGGAAATTAGATATCTGCCTGAAGAAGAAAGCATGTGAAATTAAGTAAATTTTAATCCTCCTTTTACACAGTTTGACAGAGACCTTCACTTCCTGGGAATGCCAATTTTGCTTTATTGAAGCTTTACAAATTGGAATATATACAAAAATGTTTGATATATGTAGCTGAGGATGATTTCAGAGACAAAGAATCACCTTCTCATGAACTCTGTCCATTTTCCCCTCTAATCCTTTTATTGAAGTTTTACCCAAATTAAAGCAACAACCTTGCACATACTGGTGTAAAAGCAGCTGTGTAGGATTACACCAAAGGCTCATCTAACCTGTCCAGTATCCTGTCCCCGTGAGCGGCCGGTAGCTGGGGGAGGAGTGGAATAGCCTTTATAAGAAAATCCTATTCTTTGTGACCCATAGCAGCCATAAGCAGTAAAAAATTCAGGGATTTCCTCAACCAAAAGCTTTGTCTGGTACATAATGGTTGATAGCTGCCAGTGGAGCTAACCTTCAGGAATGTATCTAATTTCATTTTGAACACGCTTATGCTTTTGGCCTCCACAACATCCTGTGGCAAAAAGTTCCACAATGTAATGATGTGCTATGAGAAAATGAACTTCCTTTTGTTTTAAATCTGCTGCTTATATCTTCATTGGTGCCTGATCATTCCTATGTTTTAAGAAACAACAAATAATTATTTCTTACTCATTTGCCATACCATTTTTGCTTTATAAAGCTTTCCCGTATCTCACCATAGTCTCTTCTGTAAGCTACCCTATTTAGTCCTTCCTTATATGAACAGCCATTCCACATTATATCCCTTTTTGAGACGTGGTGAAGACAGTCACGTGCTGTGTACCAGAATCTCAGGAATGTTTTATTTACCCTTTAATTAACATTCTGCTTGCATTGTGACTGTTGCAGAGCACTGATCAGAAGTTTTCAGGGACTGGTCAAGAAACAAGTCTTAGATCTCTTCAGTGTTAAGAGCTATTGTGCCCATCTTCGCATCTGTATAAATAATTATGATCTTTTCCCTCATGTAAATTACTCTGTACTTACTGACAGTGAATTTCATATATCAACTGATAATCAATTACTGAGTATTGCATGATCTTTCTGGAGCTCTCTGTGATCTGCTTTGAACATTCCAGACAATCAAAAGTGACCTGGAATTTCATCATCTCTGACACATGATCGACTTTTCAGAACTACAAAAGCAGAGAGTTGAATTCTACCTGAAATGTAGTGACTTCATTCTTAAAAATTATTACGTCTAACTGCAATCAGGCCAGTCCTAGTTCTTCAGCAGAGGTCACGCTGTTGTCCAGCAACCTACTTTAGGTTCCAGAACTAATGAATATTATTTATTGTTTTGCTTTTGAGCTGCTCTGGAAATGACTACATAAAATACTGTGGCCAATTCCGATTTGTGACTTCTGATAGAGTTGCATTTGACAGGTTATCTTTCTCCTGGTCTTTGCAAGTCAGCACTGTACACAGGTAACATAAGGAGAACTGGAGCTGCTACCTCTCGCAGGTCTCCTTAGTGCCTCCTGGTCCACAGAGAATATTTGTATCTTGCAATACAGCTTTGATCAAGTCTTGCCCTTCAAAGCCAGGCCCGCAAAACTGTTCTGAATTGCTCTGCTCCTGTTGGTAGATTAAACTGCTCTGGCTGAGCATGGTAACAGATGGATGAGTCGGACTGGGAATTACTTGAGGATGGGTTGAATACCTCTCTGGAAACAGCAGAGAAGGCTCCATCTTTAAAGCATGTTCGCTGTATCATTTGAAAGGTCATAGGGGTTCTAACCTGGTGAAATAGGCTCATACCTTTGGGACTTTTTGTTTGCTTGGACTGCCTATTTGCCAGCTGACAGACATTAGGAGTATTGTTAAAGGACTACTAACACATTCCTTCTACAACCATACTTCATTCTTCCTTAAACAATGGTTAGTTTCTTGTTCAAGCACAAGAACTAGCCACCTTGTCTTCACCATTCAGTTTTTAAACTGCTAATTAAGACCATGCTGACAGGCTAATTAGGCTTCAGGTTTTACTCCTCATGCATATTTTGTGTCTATCTGTATCTAGGTACTGGCTGAAATTGAGCTTGTACTGGTGGCTAATCTTTGTAGCAGTGAAATACAGGGAAAGTAAAAAAAACCAACCCAAAATCAAACCAAAAGGCTGCACATATACTATAGAATGCTTTAAAATTATTTTTGAAACAAAAGTAGTTTATGAGTTGTTCAAAGGATTAATCAGTTCATCAGCCATAAAAATATTGCTTGTTATCCTGACTTTTCTTTCAAAAATAATAAATAATTTCCATATGGGGATGCAAAAGGTTAACAAGGAACAAAATCAAACTGCACCTCTGTAGTTGGTTACCTGAGTTCCTCAGAGCTGTTAACAATCATTTTCATCACCTGTGGTTCATTCATACTAAAGCATGTCATCTTCATCTTTTTCTACAACAGGTCCTCAGTTCATTGTGCACTTTACAGGGTATTTTCCCATTTTGCCTTCTTTAGCTTTGTAAACTACATGTAGTAGGTTTGGGAGGAGTTTTTTATATGCTACATTTTGTTTTTCCTACTTATTAATATCACTTTTCCACCAGAGAGGAAAGAAAATGTCATTAATATTACCGGGGAGGGGGGAAAAAAAAGCTGTGTGTTTAAGAATTTAATACTCCTCAGATGTGTTCTGTGGTACTGTACACAGCTAAGCAACGCCAGATAGGCAGCTGGTGTCACCCAGTGGACAGAGAAGTTGATCACAGATAGGTGTCATGTAGAGACGTTTTTCTTTCTGCAGGAATAGCTTGTTCCTAACTGACAGAAATAGCCTTAATTTTGCAGTAGTTAAGATGAGACCATACTTGAAAGGTCCTCTGTTCTAATGCCATGGGCACTACTAAAAATGTACGGAGCAAACACAGGAAGCAGTACTTGTTCCTCACCGTTATTAGGAAGTAGACAAAGAATAACTAAACAATAATTAGTGTGCGCTCTCTCCTACTGGGAGAAAGTAAAATAATGAAGCAAAACAGTGTTTGTGCTGGTGTTTACGGAAAGATGTGAGGATTATGAAAATCCAATTATAATGCAATTCTGTGCAATGCAAAACAAGATTGCATTTTCTTAGCCTAACAACAGCTTGCAACAGAGGTGAACAGGAGCTGGAGAATCCTTTCTTCACAGTGTTACAACAATAATGTATTTCAAAACATGCAATGTATGCTTTGCATTTAAAACTTAAATAGAATAAATCACCTATGAATTAATCTCTTGCAAGAAATTCTAATGTTTCCAGATCACATATGAAAACTATACAAGTACTTAAAACTCAGTGCATGTTTCATCTTAGACTTTTTCCTAATATGCAAAAAGTACTTCACAGAATGTTGGAAAACAGAAGGTTTTTTTCTCATTTTAAAGACTGAAACATGCTGTTGTGTGATGTGCTTCAAGACTTTTTGCTACAGATGAAGCAGAAATTAGGTTAAGTGTATATAGATGGCTAGATCTAACCTACAAAGTCCAAAGGAAGAAATTGTGTTCCTTTTCTAATGCTGTGGCAACCAGCATGTGCTTCTTACCCTTTGCAGGTGGAATGAGAATGACCTGATGCATTGTAAATCCTGAACTGCTAATAGATGAAGAACAGTTGAAGCTGCTGGGACAACAGTTGGTACTCCTGAAGGAAGATTAGCATTCCGCTCTCCTCATGGCCCAAATACTCATGACATGGCAATCTCAAAGTCACTCATTTGTAACCAGACCATAGCAATAGCATTAAAAATTTAAATAACTGACTGTAATGGTTTTTACATACCAAAAACATGCCAGGAGCTACATTATGTCTCTTTTCCAATAAGGAACCCTTATGATCTGTAAATGCATCTGCAGAATTGATGTTGTATTTGAGGAGGCGAAAAGAATCCAGATAACCCTGAAGCAACAAGGGAAATACAATTACATAATTAAGTAGGTGATACATGTTGCCTGACCAATTAAGCTAGTAACATTTTTTCTAACCAAGTCCTTATGAACTCAACTGAATTATCTTCCTCTTTCAGACCAGATAGCAATGGTTCTTTACACTCTAAGTTTGATGACAGAGGCTCCTAAATTTCTCAGTTTCTTTGTGCGTGTATTTCTCTCTTCCTAAAAGAAACAGCTCCTCTGATTCATAAAACTAGACTTCATAGCTGCGAGAACAGGTGTGCAACCTCCTTATGGATTTGTCATAATTGTTCGGAATACTGGCTTCCAAAAGTTTTGTGCTCCTGCCGTTAGTGGACAGGGGCCAAATACAGGACCACACTGTGAGACAAGGAGGCAATACACAAGCCTTTTTTCCACTGATTTCCCAAACAGGTTTTTGGGTTAGGCTTCCAGGAGGAAAGAACAATATGAAAATTTAGGTCTGAAAACACCCTTACTTTCTTCCTGTTCTTTTTATATAAAATGTAGATATTTAATTCATATTCAGCCTCTGCTTCTTGGACTAAAAATCCTGCTGGTGCTGAAATGCATGGGAGTTTTCCCAAAGACTTCATGAGGGCCAGAATTTGACCCCTTCTATGCTTACTTTTTCAAATGCAAATTAGAAATGATAGTTGCTGTGTGACCAGTTTCTCAAGGAATGGATAAGTAAGACATAGTGAAAGAAGTCATTTTAATTCCTTAATTGGCACTGAAGCTACATTTACGCAGACTCATATCCTCTTAACATTTTAATTTCAGTGCAGCTGCACTAACGCCTAGTAAAAAGCAGAAGATTTTTAATATAGCATTCACTGGTATTTGCTGTTGTGGCCACTATGTCAAGATAACAAAAATGCCTGTTGGCTGTCTACTGCCACTTCCACTGTTAGCTTTACTGAGAAATTTTCAGGTAATTATAAGAATAGACAACATATGGGGGACATTGAAACAAAAAATGTTCCTTGTTTTAAAGGGTTTATCATATCACCTATCTTTTCCTTTTTTTTCCTAAACTTTAACTTATATTTCCAGTCCTTCTGAATACTAACTTACACAAACATACTTTATGCTGTGTATTTCCTTAGTGTTTGGCTATGTGTATGTGAGGACAGAGTCTTGTGTTAAATCACTACTCAGTAAGTTTATACTGTAAGGAAAATGAGCTGGTTTGAAATTTTCTAGCAGAATGCTTCTGTGTGGAATTTTTTTCATTCACCTTTACTAGAAAGTGCTAATTCCTGGAAGCCAAACATTTCAACAAAAAAAGATATTTTGTCACACTGCTACCATATCACAGATCTCTGCTGAACTGATGCAACAGATTGCTGTGGCTACTAATCCTTGGGGCCTGCAATGCCACAGTAGCCACACACACTCACCATGCTTCAGTGTTTCTTGGTACTGTGCCACACAGCTAGAAAGCCCACCAAGACTCTGTTCTAGGGATCTCTAATCAAGGTTTGAGGCCCTTTCTCCATATCAAGGGATTTTTCATAGTTACTCCCTCAGCTGTTCCACAAAAAAAAAGGATGATGTGATTAATTCCTCTAAGTTGGGAATAGTGATTTATTCCATATTCAAAGATAAGGATTCAAATAATATCTAGTTTTCAGAAACAAACCCTTTTGAAATGCCCTTTTCTGTAGGAAACTCTAACACTTGTAGACTTTTTTCCTACTTTGGAAGCATCTTTTTAATATTAAATTTCCTGTAGAATACATATTTGGAGTTGGTGCCAGTTAGAATTTCTGGTGAGACAACTTTTCAGATATTTTAGCAACCCGATAAACAGAAAATTATCCCAAAATGACTCTTTAAAGTTTTCAACAATGTGTTGGAAAAACTATCTACTGTTTGATAAACCCACCTGAGCACAAGGCATACTTCTGTTCTTGTTCTTTCTTTCATACAGCTGCTCTATCTTGTCTTCACTAGGATCCGTGCTTGTTTGTGAAGAAGATGTGACACAGATCACTATAATCTGTTCCTTAAAGGACATCTGATTGTTAATGAGGTGATCATACTCCAGGTCTGACACACAGGGAATCTGATGATTACTACACCTGCACATTTTCCCTTCCTTCCCCATCATAATTGCTCGAAGCACAGCAGGACAAGCAGCCTGGGAAATGACCTGCAGTTTGTCCCTGTCACAAGGAAGAGAAAATATAGGGGAAAATGGTAGCAAGTCATATTGTCAAATAAATCAAGTACAGATTGAAGAATCATTTAAAATCATCTCTATAAATGACAGGCCTAGGCCCAGTCATCCCCTGTTCTCTAAGGCATGCAGTCATTTCAATGTTTTGGGTATTTCTTAAGGTCTGTTGCAACCACGAGGGCTGTGGGGCTCTTGGCTTCTGTCAAAACACAGCCTCTGAAACCAAGCCGACAAGAGAGCAAGGGATGTGCTTTAACCAGATGAGCTAGCCAGGCAGGCTTTGGTATCAGCCAAGAGTAGACTTCAGAGGCTACTCCCTAATTATTTGAAGGTCTCATAGGCACCTCTTATCTCTGACAGTTGATTGTAGTATACTTATTTTATATTCATGTGTACGTGCTATGTGTGTTGGTATTGTTTGTCTTTCACAAGTGTAGTGAAGACTGATTTTTTTTAGAAGTTGTTTGACATTTTTGGGAGGATTCTGTAGGTTGATTGGTTCTGTAAAGCAGGCAGGAGTGCCAACTTCCAGAGCCTTATTTTCACAACTCTATTGAAGACATCATGTCATCAACAACAACCTGCCACACCGTTCTAGGTGATAGTATCTTTGAAACATAACTTCCTCATAGTTGAGAGCAAATCCTACGAAAGGTTTGGACCAGAAAAAAAAACAAACCAAAACAAACCTCTACAGCTCACAGGCCTCCCCTGTGGCCTTCTGAAGCTACTGGAAAGATTGTTGCTGTATTGAGGGTTGTTGGATCAATCCCTAAATGGCTGTGCCAAGAGAAAAGCATTAAAACAGAGAGAGCTATGAGGAGCACTGATCTGAATTAGACTTTTGCTGGGGGGTATATCATGCTGGAAGGAGCAGACAGAAAATAGAAATAAGTCTAAAATAAATGGATCAGACAAAAGAGACCACAAGTGATCTCACATGAGAATGTACAAAATTCTGGTTTTCAGCTTCGCATGCATGTGAAACAAGATTACAATTTCAGTATACTAGGAGCAGTAATAAAATACTTGAGATTTATAGTACTTTTACTTTATTAGTTGAGCTACAGACTAGTCATACGAAATTAAAAGTGCTTTGTTCCAGTAATTTTGCTCATTTTTAGACATCATTTAGCTTGTAAAAAAGCACTGCTGCTATTCACCTGTAGGAAAGGTATCAATAAAAGAAAACTTCCTTCAAGGACATAAGGAAACCTTGAGCCACCAAAAATACGGTGAGAAGTAGTGTCATATTGTTTTCTTACTTAGGTTTGAAAAGTTACTACTGCTTTTGATCCACATGCAATGCATGCTATGCAATGGTATAACAGCTTGGAGGCATAGGTGAACTACTTAACCATATCCAGAAATGATGTGCTAGCAAACTACCACCATCAATGTTTACAGTGGAGCCATCATTGTCCAATCTTAGCTTAGATTTCCTTGCTGTGAATTAATGACATTCAGTATGTTCCTTCTGTTATTTAAATTCAATCAAGTCGTATGCAGCTTCTCTGATTTGGTATTGCTATTTAGTAAAACAGAAGCCCCGTATGAGAAAATAACAGCATATAAGTGAAAGTTTAATGCAAAGCAAGAGACAAGCATCTTGCATTAGCAAGATGTGCCATGGGTAGGTGAAGTCAGGTTGCAGATAATTGCTAAGGATATTGCAAACCTCTTTGTTCTAATGGACTGAATAAAAAGACATTTGTCTGAGACGAGCAGAAGAATTGAAAGCAAATATGGACTGTCTTGTACTTGAAAATGCAAGAACTTGGGAAAGATGCTGAAAACAATATGCCCTCCATTTTTCTGACTTCCCTTACATATTTTTAAGAAGTGAACCAAAGCAGCATGACTACAACGCTTAGAAAGCAAGCCTGAAGCTCAGATTTTCTATGTTATAATTAGCAGATGGTGGCAATTGGAAGAGCAGAGCATCAGTCAAGTGCATGACACACAGGATTTGCATCTTCATAAATGCTGGTATAGGGAGGCAAACAGAGTTTTTTGTATGATATCACAAGTGTGACTGACAATAATAATAATAATTTAATCTTATTGGCTGAAATACTATTTAAAGATCTAGTATGGGCATTTTTTCAAACCTCTCTCAACTGCTGCTTCATTGTTATTGCTGCTTTTACAGCATCATACAGGGATTTATGAAGGCTCTGAGGTACTGACTAACATCTCATGGAAAAAATATGTAAATTCTTACTATGTGGCATAATTAAGTGATCATAAATGAACCATTTAGTGACTTGTGAGAAAAGTAGTTCTTTCATCTCCTCCCCTTGTCTCTGTCATTCACCTGAGAGGACAAGAGTATGGTTCCTGCTGCATGTTGTAAGGGGAAGCCAACTGCATTTGATCTAGGAGAGAAGCTTCTGACTTGGGAGCTTGGCTGTTCCCTTTCCTCTTCCTTTGTGATCTCTGAAAACACGAAGTAACTGGGAGAGCATCTGCAGACTGAATTATGCCCTTCCTGAAGAGTCGCAGAGGAAGGTCAGACATTTTCTGAAGGCGTATGTGGCTGATTCCTGAAATACACCACCACAGCTGAAATCAGTAACAAAGTAGGCCTGGATTTGACAACTGATGGTGTTTTTTGTGTTTATAAATGTAACTCATCTGCTGTGTGATCCAAACTGGAAAAGTAATAGTGACAGTTAATCATAGAATTACAGAGTCACAGAATGGCAGAGGTTGGAAGGAACCTCTGGAGATATCTTGTCCAACCTTCCTGCTCAAGCAGGGCCATCTAGAGCCAATTACCCAGGACCATGTCCAGATGGCTTTTGAATATCTCCAAGGATGGAGACTCCACAACCTCTCTGGGCAATCTATGCCAGTGCTTGATCCCCCTCATAGTGACAAAGTGTTTCCTGATGTTCAGAGGGAACCTCCTGTGTTTGAGTTTGTGGTTTGTGCCCATTGCCTCTAGTCCTGTCGCTGGGCACCACTGACAAGAGCCTGGCTCCATCCTCCATGTAGCCTCCCTTCAGGTATTTGCATACATTGAGGAGATCCCTCCAAGCTTTCTTGTCTCTAGGCTGAACAGTCCCATCTCTCTCAGCCTTTGCTCATAGTCCCTTATTCAACTTCATGGCCCTTCACTGGACTGTCTTTGGTATATCCATGTCTTTGCTGTACTATGGAGTCTGGAACCGGACAGTACTCCAGGTACAGCCTCACTAGTGCTAAGTAGGGGAGAAGGATCACCTCCCTCAACCTGCTAAGGCTGAAGTCTTAACTTAGGTGGTAGATCTTAAATCTGATCCTCACCCCTTTATACCTCCCTCTTCCTGCCCATAACCAGTTATCTACTGTTGGATTAGGTGTAACTAATTGGCAGGTTGGCAGGTTTTTCTGGTGGTTAGATTACAATCCAGAAGAAAAAAATATCAGTGTTGACAACGATGTTGACAAGGTAGAAGAGGGAAAATGAATCCTGCCAAAGGAACATGGTGATGCTCAAGCTGTCTTCCCCATAAGAGGACTCCAATATATAGAATTATATTTTGCTAATTTAAT
The DNA here is from genome assembly GCA_028020825.1 of Podargus strigoides. NCBI lineage: Eukaryota > Metazoa > Chordata > Aves > Caprimulgiformes > Podargidae > Podargus > Podargus strigoides. The sequence goes on along the minus strand of CM051663.1, from coordinate 121,208,225 downwards.
CAGCAAAGACACAGAATTCAGGCAGTGCTAATTTTACTGAACTATGTTCAGTAAACCAGAGCATGTTTGTACAGCTTTTGTTTGTATTATTAAGGAGGCTTTTAGGTATCAAGTGCTCATAGAATGATTCCCATGGCATGTAATGCGCCAGCATGAGCTCTCTAAATCAATTTCATTCCATTCAAGGCTGAAATCAAATTTATATTAGCCTTCTCCCAGGCCTGGCTTTCATGCTGTCAGGATTTACATGAACTCACAGCAGAATACATTATCAGATAGTTCATTGAAATGTTACAGCTAATGCATATAGAGCAACAGTCTTCAAAAAAGGTTAGTAGTTATTACGTACCTTTTTTTCGTCCCCTTTTCCAAACCTTTCTTCCTCCATCTCCACAGCCTCACTCTAACAAAAGCTGCACTACTAGGGAAGTAGGGAATCAGAGAAGTCATTACCTGTCCCACTGTCCCCAGTAGTTCCCTCAGTACAGGACAGGAATCCACTATCGGTTTAGCCCAAATATATCTCAAAGATCTACACAGGGCATGTCTGTACTGTGCAGTGTACTTCACTGCAGCGATCCCTGACTGCAGCTGAGCAAGTCGATGTGCTTGGCTCGATGCAGAACCATGCAGAGGTATTAGCCTGGCCCTGGGAACAGTACAGTGTGTTGACATGCTGCTATGTCTGCACTAAATCCCTGCCCAACCACTGTAGGACTGATCAGTCCGAATGCAGTGGCACTCTGACACAGTTCTAACACTGTCAGTTGTGGAGTGGGCTTCTTCAGCACTTGTCTGGCAATTTTAGTGCCATGCTGTATGGAAACACTCAGCACAGAAATATCTGCTGACCTCAGAGGAACTGTGTATCCCAAGTCCCTGCTTACCACTGTGAGTAACAAGTTACCCATTGGCCTCCTTTCTAGTCCAATGTTCAAGCCAGCAGTTTCTGCAGTCTCTGATGGTCAGTCTGGGGCTGACTTTCAGAGGACTATTTAGTCTACTCTGGTACCTGCTGAAGTAGAAACTAGCTCATAAAATCAAGACCCCAGCTGTTTTCTGACCGTGCCTGACCTAGGGCTGTGCGATAATACCGCAGCCAGTCATCCACAATGCTCCGGATCTTCCTCTGCAAATTCCTCAGTTCTCTGGCTGCACTGATGTCATTCATGTGGCTTACAGTTGCCTGTGGAACTTCATTTTTCATCAACAGCTCTGTCAACTTTGGCTTTAAAAAATAACAATGGAAAAACAAAAGAAAAAAAAAAAGAATGTAATGATTCCATCTGGTGTTTAATAGTACTCACACTGGCACAACACTATTAAATGCCTCAGAGATACAAACACCTTCTGAGTACAAGTTATTGATAGAACAAGGTGTAATTTAAAAAGAAACTATTTTTAGCCAACTCAGCCATCACTGGAGAATAGTTGTACGAGTGAATCCTGCCCTCTTTTAGCCTGGACAGTGGAGACTATGAATAGTGAAGAGCAGAATGGATACTGTTATTATTTGTCTTCTTGCCTCGGCTCATGAAACTCCAGCGGCCAAAGATGATAGCACTTTGCACGATATAAGCACGAAAAAAAGCATGAAGCAGATATAACTGCTAGATTTTTCACTGAATCTAGAACCATTTAAATCTTTGCATTCTAAACAAATGCTCTACCTTTAATTTATTCTGGACATACATAGTAACAGTGTGATACATGTAATAACATTTTACATACAATAAGTTACACATCAGTGTATGTTTGAAAGAGCCCTTGATAACTATGGAAAATGAAAATTAACAACTAAGGCCCCCCTGAAAAATATCGAAGTAATGTCAAATTAATACAAAACTAATTTCACAGAGAAACTCTATTTCATACCTTAAATAGAATACTCTTAAATTAAAAATAAATATTTTTAAAACTGTGCCCCTTGACATTATTTTCCTTTCAGACAGCAGGTAGTTATGGCAGGACTATTGTGGTCTTATTTTTGTTTCCTTAATTCTTTAAGTTAACCCATCCTTCTCCAGAGATGTAGGATTCTCTCCAGTTAAGACTGAAATGTATTTTTCATTCTATGAGGATCTTGGTCATGTCAATTTCTTGCATAAATCAAAATCAGGCTAATACATCCTTCTTTACTTGCAATTTGTCAGCTTACTCACTGAAGTTTAACGTAACTATTTTTTATTTCTTTTAAACAAAATCTTAGTTTGCATGCCAACAATTCTGTATTCTCTAAAAATGTTACAGGTTCTACCATGCCATAGTGTGACTATTAACTTAAATTTACCTGAAAAGACATTTGCCCCTGGAAATTAGATCTTACCTAGCCCTTTCAGAAGAAATAAATACAAAGTCTCTGTAACTAAACATATTTGAGGGCCAGCAAGACAAGAATCAGAAGAATTTCCTCAGAATGAACTCTCCTCTAAATTTCCAACAGTTTGTCCAAATTACCTCAGCTTTGAAGAGAAGAATTTTCAACCGGTGGAAATTATAGATGATAGGGAACTACTAAGTGGTAGGTAGTGGCAATATGTCTGCTTTTAATGATCTCTGATTATGTTATGCTTACTTAGGGCTGAAAGAGTTCAAAGGATTAACTGGTTTCTAAAGGTGTAGCCAGCACCAGGATATGGATTATGTTGCCTACTGTCCAGCTCTTTGTAATGATGACCATGCCTAATGCAGGAGAGTTCTTGTAGTGAAGAACCTTCATAGAGAGCACAGACTGACATGAAAGTAGATGCTAACAAGATTCCACAAAGAATAGTAATAGTCTTAGAATCTACCACTTGAAGAAAGACAAATATCCAGTATGCTTAACTGGCTTTAAAGAAAGTATTCATCACTTCCGCTATGATGATTCACAGTTTTCATTGTGTGGCATTTAAATATCTGTTGGTTTATGAGGTTTTACTGTGCAGTGTCTTTGATTATTTGGATTGCTGACAACTGAAAAAAAAAAACCTGGAGCTATTCTAATTGCTATAAAAGGAGAAAATTTGATTTTTGGACGAGAAAAAGATTAATTGAGAGAGATTTTTGCTGACTATAAGTAATAAGCACTGCTTAAAATTCAGAGGAAAGATCATTTTCATTAATAAGAAACAAAGGGCAAAGTAGGAAGACAAATGCTGATTTACCTCAAAGTTTAGACTATTTCTGGTGTTGTAAGTTAATCTATAATAAAATAACAGGTATGAGTATTTAAAATGCTACTAACTACAGCTGATATTCTGATGTAAGCAAATGCCTCCTTCTCATATCTATTTTCAAAAAGTCTGACCTTTCGAAATAATTGGTTCTGGTGGATCAGCAGTGTTTAAAATAACATAAATCTGCTTGGAGGAGGGAGGACAATAAGACTGCAGAATACCTTACACATCTGGTGTGTGTTGCTGGGGTATTTCTTAATGAGTCAATGTGGAGTCTTAGGGAGCAGAGATCCACAATCAAACAAAATTGACTCAATAAAAGCTTCTGGTCATACCTTCTTCATAGGTTTTTACTGACACACCCTTGTGCCAGCAGAGGAAGTGAAGACACAGGTTCTCTCTGACTCAGACCTTAGCTGTGTGCCATATATTTTCTATCATTTTTTCCCGGTGGAATTTGATATGTCAGCTATTTAAAGTCAAATCCTCTTAAAGTCAATTTCTCCACCTCAGTGCTGTGTCAAGGAAGGCTTTGTGTGTAAAGAAGTAGTTCTGAACTAAGAATTGTATGCATTCCAAACACCTACTCAAGGGTGTGAATGAGCCAAAAGAATTATCGCGGCTATACCAATTCTCTCTATTTTCTTGTAGTCCCTCAGAGCAGTGACCCTTCCAATACCACCAGGGAAAGATATCCAGTGAATTCCTCATGGTGCTTCATCTTCCCTAGTTCTGCTTTGAGAAAGGCTCAAATTCTCCATTCTTCTGTACAGGAAGCCTTGTTCTGGTGGCATTTCATATGGCAGTCTTACAGGGTCTCAGGAGTAGCTTTATTATTGTTATGGCCCAGCCATTCCCAGAATTAGAAGGAATAAAGTATTGGTTATCATCCTAGTGTTAAAGAGGGATTACAGCTTATTAAGGAGGTATTAAGAGCTTCTCAATCTTCTTTAATCAAAGAACTGCCAAACTGTTTAAAAAAACTAAGGTCCAGCTTAGGAAATGTAGATTGAATTGTTGTTTCCAAACAAATAAAAAAATAGGTTAGATTTTGAATAAGTTAATTGTCTACTTTTATCTTCCCTCATTTTGAATGTTTCCTTGCCGCATAAGCAGAAAGGTGTGCAAGTGATAAATTGGGTTGTTTTTTTTTAATAATGATGCTGTTGTTAGTGGTAGTTTCACAGATCACATTCTGATATCTAAGCCTATGAGCTACACATCGTGAAACTCTCTTACAAAATTCCATTTTACTCAAAAAAAAAAAATTTCTCAGAAGTTCGGAAGTTAATCTAAATTTCTCATAAAATCAGTGAGACCTGTATACATGCCTCTTATAGACCTGCAATCTGTGCTTTTACATTCTCTAGGCTAAATCCTTTCATATATAACAGGAAGGAGATAAACTCTGAACAAACAGAATTATTTTTTTTTGTTTTACTTGGGTCATAGATTTCTTCTGCTTTTCCAACAACTGTTTCATAACTATCTTTGTCCTGACTCCCAAATCATATTAAAAAAATCTGTTTTTACAAACAGTATATTTCAACCCAAACATAAGACAGCACTTGCTAAGAAGATGCAGGGTTTTGGCTGGATGATTAACCCAGCTGTACAGCCAGCTCACCGCACAGAAGTGAAGACCAGAAAGATTTGGATCAGGATTTCTTGGGGCTTCACTCAGTACCTGCCACCTACAGTACAATAAATTATACCTACCTCAGAATGGGGTGTCAATGCAATTAGTATTCTACTTGGTAGATCAGAAAATTCTAGATAAATTACAGGTAATATTTAACCATCCTTTCTGACCAAAAATGAAGATTCATCTGTGGTCTGGCTGTGCCTATAGAGTAAACACTGGATGTAGTGTGGTAGGGACTTAATCAACAAAAATTGTGAACAGGGAATACACTAAATAATTAAACAAATCAACCAGAAAGAAAAAGGCAGAAACAGGAACCTAAGTATACAGAAATAACTGTCCCTTTGGGCCAGACCTGTAGTAGGTGAACACTGGCATAATTCCACTGGAGTTTATATTTAATCTCTAGAAGCTCTTACCTGATTACTCTGTTGCATCGCTTAGCACACTTAAAAGGAAACACACTTGAGAAGTGTATTTTATGGGCAAGCTCATCAATTCCATTGTTTGCAGAGCAAATAATATTTTTTAAAGGCCTTCATAAAATGCAGTACCGTAGAAGTTACAACATACCAATTCTTCTAACTGTGGAAGAGCCGCACCCTGCAGCGGTGACAAAGACAAGCACACACTTTCATGTTGCCACTTGTAGACCAAGCTAATTGCAAAGCGCCCTGCAATCCTCACTGTGATGTATTCATTAACCTGAAAGAGTAAAAAAGGAGATTTACTAACTCCACCAAGTTTTCATACGTGTGTTTGGATGGAAGAGGCAGACTGAAGTCTCATAGGGTTATCCCAGACAGTTGCTCATTGGCGAGGGAATGACTAGTTCCTCTATGCTTAAGTCTACAAAAATTTTTAATGCTGTCACTCTCATTTGAATCCTGCAAAGTTGAGCTTGTAGTATAAGACCTATGGACAGCAACAGCTCTCAGTCCTTTGTCTGGATGACTCCTGCCCAAAGCAAACATACTGAGACTGTGAATGTTTTCAAAGGTGATGCTGTATAGCAGGAAGACCTGAGAAACCCTCCTACCTCTCAAACCACTCCGGAAAGCACATTTACTTCTGAGGCAGAGGCTGTGCAGTCAGACGTGGACAGGCTCGGGAAGTTCTAGTCCTTGCTCACTCATTAATTATTGTTGGTGAGAGTGGGCAGGATTTGGACAAAGTTTAGTCCCCAGTAAAGAACTAGAATTTTGATACATACAAAGTACTTTCTTAAAATCATGGTCACTAAAGCCTCTAGCACTGTCTGCGCACACACACCATGAAGAACGCGCTGGTGACACCAAGCAGGGACTTGGAACCACTTCCATTTAATCACAAAAGAATTTGCACCAGCCTTTTCCAGCCTCTGACAGTCCTACCCATTCAAACAAAGTAAATGTTATGTTGCAAAAACTAACCGCTTTACTTAACAAATGTCCATTTTCATGTGGCTCTTGAAGAACATCAGTTTAACTTGATACAGCATATAATTCACATTCTATAATAGGTAACATTCTATAATCTGTATTTGATGACCCGAAGTGTTTCAATAATTATCTGCTTTAATTTTTACAGACTTTGTAAAAACCAAAACTGCAGATACAACATGATATTTTGGAAGTCTCAAACTCTTGCAGATTTTACAGAATAAACAAAAATCAGTTTTCAGACAAAGAATCCAACCCCAAATAAGAATATCTGTCTGTATGAAACAGTCATGGCAGCTGTAAGAATTTTATTGCCATTTGTTTGAAGTTATTCCTTCATGTCAGCTGTCAGCCTGGTATTATGAGTCAAGTAAAGAAAACTTGGTATGGTTTGGCTGCTTGTCATAAGTGTGATGCCAGTAGCTCTATATTAGGTAGCAAGGAATAAAAAAACCCACCTGATCCAACCCCTGTAAATAATGGGTGTGTTTATGAACGCCATGCCTGAAGGCACGCTTACTGACTTGGGTCACAAATGTTTTACCTTTGCTTCTGGTATTTTTGCAGCACGCTAGGCCCAACTCTAGTAACTACAAAGCAGTGGGAGACTTTTCATGTACTTCAGTGGAAATTGCATCAGGCCTGAAGTAAGGCAAACAACAGCCTGCTACTGAACATGCCCAAAAGAAAAATGAGGAATGGCTCGTTTAGATTCCCAAGCTCAGAAAAGACTCTTCCAAGGTGCTTCCAGCAGGGAGGATGTGCCTCTGTTTGACTGAAATTCTGAGTTACAACAGTTCCAGGCAATTTGTTTTTCCTTCTTCTTGCTAAGACGCCACATGAGTAAAACAGAGGTAACGATACCCACTCATGTAGAGGCTGCTGGGAGAACCATTCTTTATAAAGAAAGTGTTAAAGAAGAAAAAATGTAAGCATCATGTTCCTTGCAATCAAGACACCTCAGAGAGACCAGAATACATGAAAATTTAAAAAAAAGAAAAAAAAAAAAAAAGAGGTAAGAACAACAGTAAGAAAAGTAAAGCAATAACTATTACCTGAGCTATAACTGGCTGGGCAAGCTTGCCATACCGGGGCCATTTCCATTCTCTGACCATTTCTTCATCTTTATTAGTCACCAGACCTCCTTCCTGATTAAACATCACTCTTGCCATGTTGCTGTAAACAAACCAAAGTATGAAACCTGTTTTTCCTGGTGTATCTCAGTAAAACCTAAGCAATCCAAGAAGCTCTCTTTGATCTATGAGTCTTTAATTAAAAAGCCACTTTGCATATATGCTCCTTCATCAAGCTTTTCTCATGCTACAGTTATTATCCCTGTGATACAGACAAAAGAGTCAAGTTAGATTCTTGTTTTAATAATTCAAATTAAAAAGAAACTGGTGTCAAATGCTGTGATTTTAATGTCATTTCCACTTACAAGCACATTGCTGGGAGTTCTAAAACACTTCGAATTCTATTGTAAATTTAAAGGGGGAAAAAAAAGAAAGACAAAAGGGCATGTAGATGCCATTCATGTCTGAGCCTTCAGCTTACAGTTTCAGGAAAATTTTCAGTCTCGAGCCTTAATATTTATTAAGAATAATATGTATTCTAATGCTTCTTTTATCTACTGGTAAGCAAATAACACTTGGTGATCTGCAGAAAGACATAAATTTTGAAACACATAGAAAAAGTCCTCAGGTCATTGAAAGTTTTTTAAAGTGGATTCTATGTGTTGATTTTGTTCCCTGGACACAGGGGACTGAAGAATTTGGAGGCTTATTGTTTAAAGTACCAGGGATAGTCCTGGGTTTGCTGTTTTTTTTCTCACAACTTAACTGATTATGGCAACTGAATCTTTAATAAAAGATATGTTTTTCTTGAGTTTCCACTGGGTTTTGAAAAATAAATACATACATATTAACAAAGACGAAGCAAGAAGCATCAGGAATCTTGAGATTTAATGCTTGCATTTTATATTTTCTATGTATTTTTGCTTGCTTTTCCATAATGTAAGGTTGGCCAGTGTAGGTAGATTTGGTTGGTTTGATTTTTTATCCTAATTGAGACTTGTTTAAAAAGGTGAGGTTTTTTAGTATTTTTGGATTCTTAGATTCTTTTTTTATAAACAAGGGCCAGCTCCTTCCACTAGCTATGAGGGCACTGAACTCCTTTTAGAGCCCTTTTACACAAGAGCTGAACAATCATTCTCTGAGCAGCTCCAGTAAAACATATTCCTCCAAACCCAAGAGCTCATTCAGGATGGTAAACCTATGAACCTGACTTCTTTAAAAATGAAGACAGCTGCAAGTTAATGTGTCCCTCATTTTTAGCTACTGTTTCTCTCTGCAGAGCATGAAATGTTGATCCCTGATGTCTTGAGTACCCCAAAGTTATAAAAGGAGCATAAAAGAGGAAAACCAAGGAAAAGACTGTGCGGTAAGTAGGAATCAATTATAATCTTTGCTCACATCATGTAAAGGTGCAGAGAACTACACAGAGAGATATAAACAGACAGTAACATTATCCCAAAGAGAACTGTTGATGTTCAATTTACATGCGCTGGTGGGCCTGAAACTTCAAAGAAAATCACCTATGTTTCTGCTTTCCACAAGTGGGGATCTCCTCTTTACAACTGCATTTGAAATCAACACACAGGATATTGAGAATATCAGTGTTCATCCTGTAGCTTTTGTTAGATAAGTTTTTAACAACAGACAAGTCCATGCCCCTTTATATAGGGCATCCACCCACAAAAGGAAGAAAGCTGTATAGGAGGATAAGTATCCGAGCAAATTCTTGTGATTGTTTTAACAAGATGGTCTAACACAAACCTGGAAGAATAACTGAAGCTAAGTGGAAGAAAGAGAATCAAGATGAAAATATAAAATCATGAGCAATACTTGTTAAAGGACTTTTCTTGAAACATGCACCTAAGATCTAGTGAAGATAATTATAGTCTTAATTTCCATCCTTATTAAGAACAGATTGTAGAAAAAGGAGCTGGAAGGGACTTACAAAAGTCACTCAGATACATTTAAACAGAGGAAGGGACCAAACAACTCTGCAAATACTTGCTGGTGGCCAGGCAGAAACATCTCCAGTCTGTGCTCTGTGTAAATTATTTCAGATTAGGTCAGTAGCTCTAATTTCTCCATAAAGTTATGCCAATTCTTTTTAATACAGAAAACCATAATGATGGTTCAACAATACATAAATATCAATAGCATTTGATCAGCTCTTTTTGCAGCCTTTATTATGCACTGCATTGTAAGTTACTAAGAAGTGGCAGGAGTGGGGGGAGGAAGAGGGTGTGTGCATTTTGTCCGTGTGGAATATCCATCTGCAGCTCATCTCACACATTCAAGGCAGCCAGAAGGTTGGCTCCCAATTGCCTGCTTTCTCCTTTGTGTGTGTGCAAATTTTCTAGTAAGACAAAGTGCATCCTGTCCTCACAGGATTGGTTTCACAAATGGGAAATGCAATTTTCAAAGTGATTTCTGTCTTGCTTAGCAATTTAGATAACATAGTGCTTTGGGATGCTTGAAAAAATGGGGGCATTTGACTCTTAGAGGGGACAAGTTCCTTCACCTCCAAGTTCCTTCACCTCCAGGTGAACTGCAAACAAGATGGAAGTGATGTTTTTCATCTTCCCACATATCTAGATGTCAATCTCCTCCAATGCCAAACTCTCCACAGACCATAAGTCTGAGAAAAAGTTTGATCACCAAAGACTGTGCTTGGCTTTACTTTTTTGAGTGAAAAGGTAGATGAAAAACAACCAACAAAAATAAACCCAACCCATTGTTAGACACTCAACTAAGATATGACACTAAGTGGCAGAAAAAAAATTGTGTTGCACAACATATCACCTTTCTCATGTCCATTATGGTTTTGAACATTGTTCACATCCTGGTATAGCTTCATGCTCTCCACTCTGATTTGCAGTATCAAGCAAGTGCTCATAGCGCATCCACCTACCTGCTAGGAAGACAGATGCTGCCATGACCAAAAGGGGTGAAAGTTCCAACTATAGAGTGATCTGGAGAAGGGCTAAATATATTGGTATAGAAACCCCCACACGGGAGACTGCAGCAGCTTTGGCAAACAGCAAGACACTTGGAAGGATAGCTAAAATGAGAGTCAAGAAGTTAACTTGTTATCATTCACCGGTTTTATGGCTTCTGTTACATGCACCTGCAGAGAACACAGGGACTAACACTATCAGGTCTTTATCTTGGGTATTGGGTCCAGGAGCATGTGGATAAATAAAGCTACTAAACCAGTCACCTCCTTCCCTGAAGGAGATGGGTTGGGAGGAATGGAGGATGGGCAGAGCTCTCACTACAAAATCCACCCACCTGACTAAGCTAACATGGCTGGTACAGGCCAAAAGTGACCTTTGCAGGACCAACATATGAATCAGAAATATGTTTACAAAGCACAATATCTTCAGTGGTTTTCCCTATGACAGAGCAGACTGTTCCTAATCCAGTTAGATGACTGTGACTGATAAAGTGATCTTTGTTCAAGACAAGGTTATACTCTAAATGGATTGCAGTGTGACGCTGTTAACTTGTAATTGCATTTTTCATTCTGGAATATTTCTTTCTGAGGCATGTCCACTCACCTGACACATACTGGGCTTTGTTGTTATAATCTGGCTACCACCTGGCTACAGCTCTGGTACTATATAAATACAGTCTGATAAGAAACAAACAAGAGAGTCATATCTTGTTCTTTTTCATGTAGCCAAGTCTTGGAAGCTCAGACACTTAAAGTCTGAGTCTCCCCCCTGTAGAAGTTCTCCCACTACCTCTCACACTCTTGCTAGGATTCACATGTGCTGTGTAAACAGAAAGGATATTAAATGAAAGAAGAACCATCGTTCAGCCCATAGTGCAGTTTTCTCTGTGCTGTGCCTGCTTTCTTGACCACTGGGATCTGAGGTTTGCCATATGTCAGCTTTGGTGTGACAGTCATGCCAGTCTGAACTTTCCATGTCTTGCAGAAAGTTTCTTTTCTGTGATCACCATAATGCCGGAGAATAATTGGTTTGTCAAACCTCACTTCTTTCAACTTAGATGTTTGCTCTTCCCTGTTTACAGTGAGGGAGGAAAAAAATTACACTCTGATTAGTTCTCACTAAGCAGAATTCTCAGGCAAAACTCCCATTAATTTGGAATGAAGTTTGACCCAAGTAGAAAACATACCTTGATTTGTGAGTTTCTTAGCTGAGACAGAAATGATCAAAGTTACTAATTTAGCTAGGAATTCAGGCAGCCTCACAAACATCAGCAAACAGCCCCATCGTCTGTTGAATTTTTTACAGACATTTCAGTGCTTTGTCGATGGACTCAGCCCATCAGTTGCAGTAGAGTGGGGAGATTCAGACTTCTTGCAGATCAACATGGCCAGCATGAGTGACAGTGACAATTTCTGGTTTAAAGTCTCAGCTATTTTGCACTTAAAATTAACTTAGCAAGTCACTAGGTTTATATCTTCAGCTATATTATGAGTAAAATGTGCCCAAATGTATGTTCTTCTCTTATCACCTCCTTTCTACTTAATGCAGAAGAACCTGCTGATCTCACAATTCTCTCCCCAAGCAGTATCAGCCTGAAGTGGCAGATTTCTGTTTTGTTTCTTCAATAAGCTTTCTTTAGGACCTCTCTTCAGCTTATGATATGGTGTTGCACTCTTCTAAATTGTTTTTCATGTGAGAATCCTGAGGAGCTTTGTAAACATTGATGATAAATATTATTAAACACATTACTTTCAGATAAAAATGGGTCAAGTAAGTTGCCTAAGATCACATAAGTCACCTGTGGTTAAGCTAGTACAAGAACTGACTGCACCAATCCTCTACACATGTACATAGCAGAGATCCTTTGACTGTGACAGGCAGTCAACTTTACCCCTGTTGAAAGTCTGTCCACCTGATTTTTTTACTTCATCTTCACAATCCTGTATTCCATACATCTATTGTACTACTCTTCATTTCTACTGCTTACTTCATCCTTCTGAGAAAGAACAGTACTTAAATGTTTCAAAATTTCTTTAGCTAACAGTCAAATTTATATCTATTTCAGTCTCATGACTGACCATGAGAAAGAAGCAGAGAAAGTTTGAAGCTGGCTAAATTAACCCAAACCAGGAGACAGCTATTTATTCCTGCCTGCCTTTGGCTGACATCCTTTTCAATTAGATGTTCCATGTGTACTGTTCTACATGTATATATGAGTGCATGCATCCATAGTTTTATCTGTTAGTCTTTAAGCAGTTACAAAAACGTGCAGGTCATCACAGTAGTATTAGGTAAACAAAACCATTAAAGGAAAAACATGAACACCAAAGCTGATCAGTTTTGAGGAAAGCTAATTGTGTAAAACATCAGCTGATAGAAATCAAAGGAATATTTTTGTCTTCAAGCCAATATTTCTTGCTGTTTCAATTTTGCATAAAATATTGCTCCCTGTAAACTTTTTGCTGACTAGGCTAAGCATAAATACTCCAGAACACTAAGCCAACTCTCATGGCACTGACCCAAGAATCTGGTGACAGCATCAGCATACTGCAATACGAGGAGCAGCATTTTACTTCCAATCTGATGGGTCAACAGGGTTTGCAAATCCTACAAACATGCTCAGGCCCTGTTAAAGGGAACGCCTTGCTTGCAGGAAGACCCCACGATACTATTTATGGCATAAATGTAGTCTTCAATTAGATGACTAAATCAGCTGGCTGCAGAGCTTTTGAGAACAGTAATATGGTAGACCCCAGAACAGCTGCACCACAGACAATCACATGTGTCCTCAGGATAAGCAGTTCTTAACAATTGCGGGCTGGGGTATATCAAAGCCCAGAATTCAGCGGGATAAATAACAGATACATTTCAGAATATTCTCTAAAACAGGTAATTCTAAGACACGATACGTCTCATGGGTGGGAAGACAACAGCACTCATTTAAATAATCAGAACACATGTTTTTTCCAGTATAAGCCTCAAAAATTAAGCTTTTTCATTGCTTTTCTTTTTCTTGGCTTTGCAAACACATTATATTATATTATATTTATTATATTATATTATATCATATTATATTATATCATATCGTATTATATCATATTATATTACATTATATTACATTATATTATATTATATTTCACCTAAGATACTATGCTGATTTTATTAAATCTGAATATGTTTATAATTTTGCCAGTGTACAGGAACTATCAGTTAAATAGCAGGGTATGTAAGAGCTGAAATTCAGAAACTGTGCTGTACATACAAAATTATACAGGTTAACTTTAATAACTCTCCTAGTAAATAATTAATGCTTATAATTAGTTATCAGCAAAGATTTTTTTCTTTTAAACTTAGCCTGCTTTATAAATTCCAGCACTACTTCTGCAGAGAACTGATCAGGCAGCATAAATCTCAACTGTTTCTGACGTCTCCTCCATCCTTTGATACTATCTTAGCACTACAGCTGGTACTCAAGAAAATGGCTGATGTATTTGGAAACTACCACAGAATTTAAACACAGAACTAGTTCTCTACGGGGAGCCGCCAGGATGTTAAGGCTATCTTGTGCTATGTACAAATAGAAGGCTCAAGTATGAGCAGCATGAAGAAGCCTAAAGGCCCGATTCTGGCTACAATATCATATGGCAATCTTCTTTCAGCTAACAGGCTACAGATCACAGCAAATTATCAAAATGCAAAAGGGTTTTCATGGACCATGGTTTCTTTTGCAAAAGATATTTAATCAGTTTTTCACAACTATTGGAAAGTTTATCTGCAGATTAATCATAACCACAAAATATTGTTTCATCACTAATCCCTGAAAATGTCTCTGTTGAGATCATTCTTATCTTCCATTACCAGTAGCTAAAATTAAGGTATATGTTTCTTTTTCATTAATAGTGAAACTCCAGAAGTTTCCAAAGCAGTAATACTCCTCAGACTAGTGTGTTGGTTTGGTTAAGTGGTCTCCCATAGCCTGTATTCTACATCATGAAAACATTGCCATTTATTCTAACTTTGCTTATGGAAGTAAAAAGCTCAGTTTGTTACATTGGTTTTTGGATTTGTTCTAGCCGCTCTGGTGTCCACACGTAAGGCAGCTTCTGGTGAATATTTTTAGAATTTGAGTCAGAAAGTTGGAAAATCCAACCTAGAGAAACAGAATGAGAGATTAGAATTAGATGCACAGGCAAAGACTCATGTTAACGTCAGCCCTGTTCTATGGCATGTGCCAATAGAAAGTAAGGTTCATTCATATGAAGGGAAATGTGCACGATCTTGAGATCACTGCGACAAAAGAATAAAGAGGCTGCCTGTGAGCACTAGCTAAAGGTGGAATCAATACCATTGCAAACTTAATAGCTCAGAGACACCAAGAGCATGCAGCTCTGCAGCAAAGCATGTCAGAAGTGCTGTTGCTTTGTTACAACCAGAAGAAACTGGACGCCACATTTTCAGAAAAAAAAAAACAGAAGAGGTTGTAATTCCCTTCAGTGCCTATATATTTGTTTATGGAGCTATTCCTCCATACTAGGATGCTGGGTGTCTCCACAGCACTTTTAACCTTCACCAGCCAAGGAGTTTCAGTTCTGCAGTCCTGGTGGCACCTGACCAACTTCATGGCCAGGATTAGGAAGAAAATGCACAAATGCTTTTTTCCCCCCCACCCCCCCAACATCGTGATGTTCTTAAAGAAATCCAAAAAGAGCTGCAGAGTAAACAGTTCTTCCCTTCAGATCATCCAATTTGTCCATGTTTTAGGCAGAACTGGTATAATGCCTTGTGAAGAACTTTTCAGTTAGGGCATTAGTGCTCCCATTCAGAGCAAAAGTTATTAAGTCAAATATATGTGGTCAGATGGTTTCCAGTAGGGAAAGGCTTAAAATAATATTTCAAAGCCGTTATTCACCCTATATTCTGCTAGCAGAGTAGTGAATCTGCATTAGCTATGTAGAAGATCTTCCTGGCAGATGATCAGAGATAATCAGAGAAGGACTGGGTATTTAAAAACTGATTGTAACCAAAAAGGGGGGGAGGATATTGCTTGACAATTACTCCCTTCTCACGCTAATCCATACTTTAGTTAATTCAGGCATTCAGAACAGCTGCCCAAGCATTGTGTAATTCTAACCACCTCTGCTAAGCACCAGCCACCATCCGGCCAAGCTGACTGCTAGTCTTACCTCCTTCCTCACATACGCTGGATGAGAGTGAGAAGCTGATTGTGACAGGTGACTGGCCAGCATAATTTTGCACAACAGGAGCTAGAGAAGAAGAAATCAGAATGCAATGCTTATGATCATACATGCAAGGGTGAGTCAGCTTTCAAAAACAGAAAACCAAAGACTATTATTATTTAAAGAGAGAGAGCTGGAACAGGCCTGACCCCAACTATGGTTCTGCACTGAGGATTACTGACACTTGCTGAATGAAATGCTCTGGATGCAAATGATTTTTACTGGCGCAATATGTTATGACTCTCACCCACCTTGAAAGAGCAGACTAAAAATCCTTTGATAAATGGTTTGAAACATTGCCCAGTTTCACCGACTTTGTTCTTCTAAGTGTTTGTACCTCTTGCTTCAGCTGCAAAGCCATTTCATCATGTCCTAAAACAATGCTTCGCAGAGAACTGCAGTACAACAAGCTATAAAGTGGAGCATGTTGACCTACTAGACAACAGAGAGTACAGTCTTAGCAGAAAGTGCTTTTTGCCCTTTTGCAGCCAAACATTACAACACAGCACATTTATACAGCACGACCCTACCTTTACTTCCTAAGGGCATGTTTGATGCTGTCTCAGGTTTTCTTTTTTCCTTTGTAGTGCAGGCTGGTAGAGCAAAGTTTTTCTTGTATCGTTCTTTTCTGATGGCAGTCATTTCACGCTCTGTACTTTTGGACCCCAGAGTACCACTCTTAACCTCCTCTGAGGCTTGGCTTCTCCTGGATCTCACATTTTTGTACTCTAGTGACTTCTGGTGCCATTTACGGTAATCAGCCCCCTTACTGAGTTCTCTCCAGCTACAGGTTAGCACATTCACAAGTCCCTGAGGGAAACTAGTCTCATACGTAGCAAGGAGCTGCAACTTCTCTCCGAGTTCCTGTAACATGTTGGCAGCCACACACTTATCCAACATATTCAGTGGTGAGTCCTCATCTGCCTGTGGGACCAAAGATGCTTGGGAGACCTTTGGGTTTGAGTCCTCCATAGTGGTTTTACACAGGGATTGACAAGACACTTGTTGCAAAACTGGATATTTTTGTTTTCTTGTTGTATCACCATTTAGGAAACCATCTTCATGCCTTTCTAGATGCTCACCTGTACAGATGGCACCCCTGCCTTCAATCAGGTTGAGGATTAAAAAAAAAAAAAAGTGAAAGCAATAACAGTTAAAGAACACAGAAAAGAGAGCTGTTAACTTTGCTGCCTGAAACATAAGTGGACAAGCTGGCAGTTCTTCCTCTTACAGCTGAGACTGACCCACATTTCTTTCCAAGGAAGACACTCCTAGATCAAGCTCAGAAATACATGCGCAGAGCAGTATGAGATTTAGCACAGCCATTGCCAAACCAAGGAGTCTCTGCCCTGAGAGTGTATGCTTTGGCCTGTGCCCACTGAAGTGCAATGCAGTGTAATGTAACATCCTGATTGATTTCTTCCCTCCTATGTAAAAATATTTTGTTTTGCCTCAGTAAAATGATTATCAAATAAACCTAAAACTTTGCTTTCTTAGATGTGACATGCAAACGATTTTTAGATGCAATGAAACCGAGTCTCTAAAGAAGTCTTCTCCAGTAGCTGCTGATTCTATATATCCTATTTTGTGTTGGGCTTTTTTTTTTCAGTTTGGGAACTCTGATCTTCCATGGTTATGAGAGGACTATCTTTATTTTAAACTAAACCAGCTCAACTAGAGGACTGCCAATGTGGAAAGTTTATTAACAAGTTTTATGAGTTTTCAAATCTAAAATACAAAGAAAGTTTACCCTAAAAGTCTTAATCCGCAAACGTCTAAACACCCCAGAGGAATACTATGAACATCAGCTCCTAGCACATTAGTCAGCAGACATTAACTTCATAAAATCCACAGAGCTCTGCACCTAGCAATGTGCTGCTGTCCAGTCCATGTCAAAACAGTAGAACAAGGCTATTATGTGGCATTCTTTAACTAACTACTCAAGGTTTGTACGTTAAATATATTAATCGCATGAAGTGCTGACAGCAAAAATGAACATTAGGTACTACACCTCAGTTAGTTAGGGTTACGTGTAGGACATTGTCATCTTCCCTCTTGTCTCCCTCTGTTCACATCACATAGCAGGGTGCCAGGTCTGGTCACATGCCTCCCCCATCTCTCACATTCTGCCTTGGCCATGTCTACCTTGGGACTCCTGTCTTCCCTGAAAAGCTAGTTGGCAGAAACTCTCCTGTTTCCACCACTACTGACAACACACTATTACCCGGGAGTAAAACCAGGGGGAAGACTGGCAGTGAAATTTGAGGATAGCTCTTCTAGTATCTTACTGCCCCTCTCTCTTTCGTTCTAGATTTCATCTACAACAAAATGAATGTTTCCAGTTTAAGGTTGGAGGACGTGTGAAGGGGAAGAAGTAAGCAGAAGAATGTCCTGGATATGGAAGAAAATACCTGGTCAAAGAAATATACAGGTCTTGCCTCCACTGCTGCAGCTGGAAACATTGGTTCCATTACTCCCTCGAATGAAGAATGGGTGGAGCATCCCAGAGGAAAATAGTTCTGTCAGTAGGCTGTGAGAAATGAACTGTTTACGCTTTTTGCACTAACAGTGAATCTGAGGAATTACTTTCTGTGTGAGGCCTTGAAAATCTGCTTCAAATAATACAGGAACCACTGCTGTATGAATGGGAGTACATTAATTCATCAGTGGATTAAATCATATTAAGTTGTTTACAAAACTGAAGATTGAAATATCAGGTTTTGGTAATTTAGGTTCATACCATTCTAAACAGGTGTTTTCACGAGATATGACCTACAGTTATTTCTGATGATAGGTAATGTCTCAGCTTGTTATCTGAACAAGAAGAATGCTTGCATCTGCAGTTATGACTCAGTGAGTACATCAATAAATACACTTTTATTTTTAAAAGGGGTTTTAATTACTCTGTCATAAATATTAAACAATTATTTGAAATATACCAGTGTGGATACCCCTCACCCTGTGCAGCCTTCCCCTGCCAAGACTTCAGAGAGGCACAGAGATCTGCTGTCAGGAAGTGCTCACTGTAGCACACCACAGTGCACCTATCTGCATGCATGCCTAATGCAATAGCTCCTTATCACAGAAATATGAGCCTTTTTGAAGCACTCTCCAGACAATGGATTGTTTTGTCCATGTGAATCTTATTGCTTAAAAGCAATTTTTAAAATGAGCTCCAGAGGCAATAAACTGACTTATTTTTATATTTCACCACATGCATCTAATAATTCAAGCTGAAAAGTATTTGCTTTGTCCCGGTTTGAGTACACAAACAGCAGTCTGTGCTTCTCAAAGAGACTTTCAGCAGTAAAAGAGATTAAATTTGTTTCTTTTTAGAAGCACTCCGTGCATCCTTTGAAAATCTGTCCTCCAAAGGACATTGATGTTGTGACACTAGCTGATACAAGCCAGGATGTTTGGGATATGGCTAATAGGCTGTAATCAAACTGGTGTTTGGTAAACAAAAATTAACAAATGGCCAAGGAATGTGGAAAGAAGTCCACAGTGAACAGTGTTATATGTGAATTCTTTGTCTGCTTTTGTAACTTTTAACATTGATTTAGCTACTTCATCTAGGTTTTAGGTAAAATCTTTGAGGAGTGGTTTCAGAATTAAGGAAGCCTTTTATCTTGCCCATGCTAAGGAAGACACTATTTGGTGACAGCTGTCATTTCCATAG
Source organism: Podargus strigoides (assembly GCA_028020825.1). Classification (NCBI taxonomy): domain Eukaryota; kingdom Metazoa; phylum Chordata; class Aves; order Caprimulgiformes; family Podargidae; genus Podargus; species Podargus strigoides. The sequence continues at coordinate 121,189,058 of CM051663.1, read as the reverse complement.
TAAATGTTATGGATGGTGATGGGTGAAGAAATATAAGTGTCCCCTGTCCTCAGCACTTGGCGTCCTGGTTCCGCAGGCACAGACTCATGGGCCAGCCATGCACGCAGGTCATGAGTAGCCCCGAGTCAGCTGAGAGTTCCAATCAAGGCAGCTGACTCACAGGTGTATCCCATACCACCCAGTCATGCTCATTGTAAAAGGAGGGAGCTCAGTGAGGGTGGGGTTCCTTTTCTCCCTGGGGCTCCCTGCTGATGGTCTTTTGTTCCTGCTGTTGGCATCAGGAACTAGGCTGAGTAGAACTCTCTATGGTATTTGTTGATTGTTACTCCAGTTTTGTTATTCTATTATATCTGTCTATATTTCAACTCATGGGCCTTCTCCTTTGTTTCCCAGATTCTCCTTCCGAGCTAGGGAGGGAGACTTGAGTTATAGACTAACTGCTATGGTTTAGCCCTGAGTACTGGCTAACCACAGACACTTGGTAAAGGGGAATATCTTCTAGAGTTCATAAGATATATTTGCTCTCAGGGAAGAAACATTTTCTTTGTCTACATCCAGGCTTTAGGCCTGATATTAAACCTCTAGTCATAAAAATTGTCCCACTGACTTCAGTGGATTTTTTTAGAGTTGAGTAGGGACTATGAGTTTTGGCCCTAAGCTAGGAAAAAGAGTTTTGAAGTGTCATAAACACATAATGGCAACAGTCCCATAAATACAAACAGAAACAACTATAACATCCCTCTGTTCAACTAATCTTGGGACTGATCTAGGCCCTCTTTCCAGGATTAAACTGCAGCTGTCAGAGCCTACTCCCCCACTCCCTCCCCTGCCATTTCTTGACACTTAAATACAGCTTGAAAACACAAAAGAAAACATAACGTACTGTGAAAGAAGTCTTTTCATGAAGATCGTAATTTTTCTTGCTAGGAAAATACTGCAATGGGAGCTGCCTCCTTGGAAGAAAGAGAAGAGCAAGCGGGTATCTGTGTTGTCTTTCAGGGAAGGGTTTTGAGTCCTGCTGCTTAGTTACCACAGGTTTTGGACTGCATTTAGCCCTTCCCTTAACTCCCCAGCCACTGCCTGCCTTTGTCTGGGAGGCTGGTTAAGAAAAAGAAATAGCCACTGTGGGAAAACAAAAAAAAAAAAAGTATCTGTCTCCAGCTAAAGATGGTATTCACATGTCTCTCCTGGCCTATAGCCAGTCTAATACTGTCTTCTTATCATGCTAAGCACAATAAGAAATGTAGCATTCATTAATATAAAGTATATTAAACGTGAGGAACAGCTGACTGGCAATTACAGAAGAAAAGCAAAAAAAAAACCACCTGAGCTGGCAAGGGCATACTACAAGACATCTAGAGATGTCTAAGTCTAGTCTAATAGACCAGGTCCTCTTAACAGCAGCCAGGTGGGGAAGGTGGAGTCCAGTTGCCAGTCTGTCCATGTTAATGTTCGCTTTGTTAACACTGTCAGTCCAGCTTCTTACTTCCACCTTATAATTTTTTTCATTCAGCATTCCTATTTTTGCATGTTGGTTGTCATGCTATTATCCTGTTGGTTATCTGTACTCTTACGTACAATATAGCACTAACCCTACGGCTGGAAGCAGCATAACCTCCTTCCAACACGCACTCTTCTCTGCAAGCCTAATGCAGGGCATGCACCTGAGTCCAGTAACAGCACTTACAATGTAGCATCACCTTAAACTGTAGAGACACCATTGATCCTGCGTCCATATTCTTTGTCAAGTAAAGTGTGACTGCCCTCTATGATTATTTTTAGCCTACTTTTTTAAGGAAAGGAGGTTTATGCAAATGTCCAGTTTCAGCCAGATTTGGCAGAATACATACCCAAAGAAAATAACACCTGGACATTGTGAAATTCAGTATTAGATGACAGAGGCCCAGGGAAGTGTCCCCACCTAAAGAGAGGCAGGCCAGACTCTGCTGAACTGGCCAACCACACATGTATTACTACAGCACAAGTCATTTCTCTCTGTTAGGGTGCCACAATGATTATGAATGGTGCTGGAGTCATTCTAGGGAGGAAAGAAACAACAGTCTGAGAAAACTGGCTTCTTTAATTCAGCTGATATAGGGTTATAGCAAGGGGTAGCAACAGGCTGGTACATGAGAGACTAACCGATTAAAATAAAATACAAGAGTAGAAACACTGCTATAGGATCTCTTGAGACCATTACAGTGCCCAGCTACAACAAATGTACAACAGGAAGATCTAAGATGACTCAAGAAGCAGAATTCAGGGAATTTGACCCCTGGTTTCCCCTCCCCCCGCCACCAACCACCAAAAAATCTAGCTCTGTAGATTCCTCTTCTACCTAATTAGAAAACTAGAACAGAAAGCAATAAACAAAAAGGGTTCTTGGCAACATTAGCACTTTTTTTTTTTCATCCATTCTCAGTACGAGAAAGATCTATTCCTCCTGGCTGTCTTCATCAGCCTCACACAACATCAATTTTGACTGGAGTAGGGACAACAAAACAGCAGGAAAACAGCAGCAGAGCATTAAATGGCTCACCTGCTCTATTGTGCAAAGTTTATTCTGCTATAACCACAGTAATAGGACCCTCCTGGAGGTGGTCTGGTTATATTAATTGACATGGACATATAACAACATAGTTTAAATGGGGAACAAGTGGTACCACAGAGGTTCCCAACTGGTGCGGCATGTCTCACTGCTCTGAACATGCCTTAAGCGCAGGGAAGTCAGCTTCCTGGCGCCCAGCGCAGTACCATGAAAGGCCCAGTTGGATACTTCCATGTTTAAGTGCTCTTACAAGCAAAAGCACTGGAGAACATGCTGCTGTGACACCTGCACAGACCAGGATGAAGTTTGTTTGATCAGTACTAGACATTAGCTTAGCCTTTCGAAGCCTTGTACTTGATGAGAATTGCAGCAGTCCAGGAGTGAGGGGAAGAAATGCAAGCAAGCAGCCAGCCTCAGCAGAGCCAAGGGGGCAGAATTTGTGCCTCAGTGAGGTACAAGGTATTACCAGTTTTCCCAAGCAAAAACCTGGCTGCAGAAGCATTTTAAAACACAGTTATGCAGGACCAGAGCCATTTATAACAAGAGCTGTTAAAATATACCAGTAAGGAAGCAAAATAAAAGTATTTTTAGCCAGCATGGTTATACTAGTAGAAAGCCTGTGAGAAGTGTAAGCTCAATACCGAAATGTTAACAATTAGGGTGATTTAATGAACCACTAGTGGATGCTGAAAATACGGGTATTTCTTCTTGCGTTTCTAGGCAGTGGTGGAAACAGGACAACGCAGTGCTCTTTACCAGGTATTAGTATCTTCCATTTTGTGCTCCATGGGACTTGGGACATTTTTTCTTACATTATTTTCCTTCTGTACAAGTTCTCTCTCTTTATTTGTTCAGCATTCTGAAGCTGTAAAATCTTAACCACCTTAAATGCTATAAAACATTTCATGGCAGCTGTTCCTACTGGGAAAGGACTGCTTTATTTTAGCAAGATTTTCTCTTTTTTAAAATTCTGTTTCCCCAAGAAGACACTTGCTGATGAAGTCTCTGCTGCTGGCCCCAGCCTGCATTTTTGAGACCTTCCTTAGTGATGGCTACCGGTTTGTCAGCTTATTCCACTGACCCCCTCCAACCTGAAACCCACTTTGTGAAGGTGTTTTGTGTCACTCAAGCAGTCCGAACTGGGCTCCTCCAATTCCAGCCTGAGAGCAAAAAGAGCCTTTTGGATTCAAGGGCACACACTCCCCCTGAAAACCACTTACACACATAAAATGTCATCTGGTCACAGCTCAGCATGTCAGCGCGGACTGCAAACAGGAAGCACGAGATGACCGGGCACAGGCACATCGTTGTCAATTTCTGACAAGGATGGCAGGCTGCGGGGGACTGCGGGGCTGCCGGCCCGCGGGGCTTCGAGAGCACGGCCACGCCAGCAGCCGGCCGACAGCCTCCGGACATGGCCCTCACACCCGCCGGCGCCCCATAGGCCTCCGGCGCTCGCGGAAGGCGGGGCGCGGAGAGGCTGCTTCCGCCTCCCCATTCCGGCGGAGTCCTCCAGCCTTCCCGGCGTGCCCCGCGCTCGCCATAGAGCGCAGGGCCGGCCGTGCTGCTCGCTTTCGCTCGCTCGCGCGGCGTGTGGGAGGCGGCGCGGCCGCGGCGACATGGCGGGCTTGGGGCAGGCGGGCAGCGCTATCGCCGAGGCGGAGAAACACCTCAACGGCGACCTACTGCCGGAGCCTGAGGACAAGGAGGGCGCGGAGGGCGGCGCGGCGGGTCTCGGAGCGGAGGATGGCGCCAAGAAGAAGCGCAAGAAGAAGAAGAAGGGCAAAGCGGGCCCCGCGGGTAGGGGCCGGACCGGACCGGACCGGGCCGCGCCGCGCCGGGACCCTCCTCTGACCGGCCGGCGGGGCGGGCTGAGGGGCCGTGGCCCAGCGGAGCGGGCCTCGTACGCGGTAGCGGGCGGCTACGGGTGGCGAAAGGGTTCTGGCGTGCGGGGCACGGGTCGGGCGATGGGCGCCGGCGAGGCCGCTGTCCCGGCCCGTGGCGGCTGTGCGGGCTGAGGGGGATCCCCTTGGCGAGGGGCGGCTGGCGCATGCCGGGAGGGTGCCGCTGCAGGTCCGCACCGGGAAAGCCGGGCGGAGGGAAGCCCTCACTGCCCCGGTGCGCGCAGGGGAAGCCATCCCTTCATCATCCCCTCCTATGCCCTGAGGGGAAAGGCGTAAGACTGCTGCTGTAAAAATTTTCAAGCATGGTGGAGTCTCTGTACCCCTCCCAAGTTCACTGAGAGAGCCGGAGCAAGTCCGGGCAAATAGTGTAAGGGAGCTACGGTTTGGATTCTTTTTAGCAGGCTAGCAGTTACTGATAATTATAAACGCACTGCATGATCGTCTACTTCACGCCTATATTATCGCACAAGTGCAGGCTGCTGCAAGAAAAATTAGTTACCCTGGCAGAAAAAAAAAGCAGTCGGAAGTGTCTGGATAATGCTACCTTTATGCGCAAATTGCAGTAAGAGTACCTGTCACTGTAGTGCCCTACAATCCCTCACATTGGGTTTGCTTTAAAAAAAAAAAAGAAAAGCAGCAGCACGTGCTCTGGTGTCTGTAGAATGAGTACCGCATAATATTTCTATAAAGTTTTGGGGACTATTGCTTACTGCTGTGGAGCTGTCCTTTTACTGTAAGTCATACTTTTAATTTTGCAAACAGGACAAGAAACAGATAAAGAAATGGAAGGTGCTCTTGATGATGTAGCAAAACAATTGGATAAACAAGCACTGGAGGAGAAAGAAAAAGACGATGATGATGAAGGCAAGTGTAACTTACCTTTTCTCAACATTTGCGGTTTCAGCTTCTTCCTAGACCCTATTTTAACAAACCTTTACAGATGCCTTTTGGGTTTGTTTATTTCTGGGGTTTTTTATATTTGTTTCTGCTTGGGAGAACTGCGATGCAACTATATATGCTTTTTACTTTCTTGACAACAACTTAGCTGTCACGCATGCATATATAAAAAAATACTGGAGATAACAGCTTTGTTAAAGCTTGTTTTCAAAGATCTTATTACTGCAGGGAAATGTTTAATTTTAAAATAACGTAAGCTATAAATCGTTCTCACTTGTATTACCATGGTCAGTATAAATTTATTTTCCAATTTATGTTGCTTATTCTTAGCTTACAACAAAAGTACAGAGAAAAATTTAAGGGAGCATTTTAATTAATAAAAGGTCTTAGAGTCTTTACCAGTGACTTGAAACCTGTTCGTCTGTATTCCTGATTTTTTCATTAAAAGTGAACTGGGAAGAGATTAATACACAAGCAAGGGACACCTTGTGTCTTGCTTGTGCTATGCCGCTGATGTTCTAAGCAAGTGCCTTGGAAGTGTCTGGTTAGTAATTTAGTTTCCTTCTTGTGAATTAGAATTTAAGTTGGCTCAGCACCCTAAAATGGTTCTTATTGTTCTGCTTAGGAATTGTCCTAGTTGACTGCTGCTGGAATTCATCGTTCCAGAGTTCAGTTTAATAAATTAGATATAGAAGTTTAAAAAAACGAAGTGTGCTGAGCTATATAAAATTACAAATAAGTTGATCTTTGAACATTATTAATCTATGTATAGCATCTAGTTCTATGCAGTTACTTTCTGCAGAAGTATATTCTGATGGATTATTTCTTTTAGGGTATATTTCAAATAATTAAGACTGTGTGCTTTGCCATCATTGCAACTATAGAAGTATTGAGGAGGATAGTGAAAACTATACAATTAAAATTATTTGAAAATTATTATGATAGTTGTAGTTCCATCTCGGGAGAAATAACATTGTTGGTCACAGATCGAGTGCTATGTTCTTTATACTTTTTACAGTAGTAGTAATTAGTATTACAGTATTAGCAAGTATAAAAAACCATGAAGTGGTGCTATCACCGAAATAATAATCTTCCTGTTTTCCACATATTAGACTTAGATGTATTTTTTAGAAAAACAGTGATATTTTTGCAGAAAAATAAAAATTGCTGTAAGTTTTTTGAAGACGACTGTGTGTTCTTGCTTTTACTGGTTCTCATCACTTGCCATCTTAACTGTGTAGTTTCTGAGGTGTTGCTTAGGACATGGTGATGCATTAGATTAAAACCAATAAAATATGTATACCCTCCACACACACCCCTTTTTAAAAAAAAAGTGATAAGCCCATAACTGAGTGACTTCAGGAATGAGACTGTATTCCTTTTGAAATCTGGGAGAGATTAGGAAGTGTTCTTCAGATTTCTATTGCAGTGTAAAAACATATTGATAACATTTTTGCATGATATTAGGCTAAGTTATTAAACGGCTATACCATAATGACATATGGTTGGGCTTCAGTTTTGCAAAGATCTTAAATTGCTTTTCCAGTGGAAAATATTTTTCATTACCAGGTGAATAACCTGAAGACACACAGGGTATTGGTCAGATGCAGTAGTTATGTTTCTGGCAGCAGAGTCTGCAGCGGTCTACAAGGCCGTGTAAGCATAGGCCTGGCTAGTTTGGCTTGCACTTGGCAGATTGACGTGCAGTAATGTATGGAAAAGCCACAATAAACAGATAGCAACAGTGACAACGTTTAAGAAATGCTGTGCTTTTTTGCAGTTTAGGCCTTGTGTTTTAAAAAAAAAATAACTCCAGAAATCACTTGGTGAATGAACTGGTGTCATGTCTAATTTATTCCTTGATGAATGGTTTGAGCACAGCTCAAGGTCAAGAGAAATGTGTGAAGTTACCGCGCTTTAAAGAAATTTATAATTTATATTTAAAGAAATGTGTATGTGAAGGATTTTCAGCTGCCTGTGAAATACAGATTGATGGGAACCCTGGTAGGCTGGATTGCATGGTATTTACAAAGTATATTTATACTTGAAAGTTTTAAAAAAAATTTAAAGTAAGATACTTAATGCCAGTGTGAGCTGGGGAGGGGCAGGGATGACACATTACTAAAATCTGTCCTGACTGCAAGATTACAGCAGTCACTACAGCATAAAAATGCAGATGACACTGACCACATGAGAGGCTTGATTTCTAGTGACTGGAACAACTGGTCAGTATTTTGGTTTTGTTTTGTTTTTAAATAAATAAGCAAATACAAGTTTCTGTATAAACACATTTGAAATGGCAGTGCTTTGACTTGGTTCTGAAAGTTCTTTTGATTTTACTTTTCACTTTAGATAAAAATAAATGTTCTAAATGTAGATGACTAGTACTTACCCATTTTGAAATGAACTTGTGGTTAGGTCCAGAAGATTTAGTTAGATGGTATCACATTAGATAAATACTTCATTGTGTATGTAGTAACTAAGCGTTAGATGTAGCCAAATGTGAAGTCCATGCGTGTGGCAGATTCTTAGTGCTTACATGCTGTGCTCTCTGAAAGCCTCCCCATTGGTGCAACCCGGACACAGTGGTTTTTGCTCAGTGCTGATTGTGACTTTCCCTATTATCTTCAGATTAAACTCATCCTGATCTAAATGCTGTCATCTTTACATGTTTGGGTTTTTTATCTTTCCAGATACATTCAGTTCCTCTAGCTGAAACATCAGAAGATGGGTTTGAAGGAGTAATTCCTAGCATTTGTTAGCTGTTACATCTAATATAGTTCTCTTTCACATCCTCCCCCAGCCACAGGCATCTTTTTGGGTGAATTGAGAATAGAGGAATTTGAAGTAGGAATTTCTGTTTCTGAAAACTCTTTCCCTGAGCTGCTTTTTTTATCTGGTGATAGGTGTAAGCCACCAACTTCAGAAAGTATTTTCTTAGGTCTGTGTTTGGTGTAGGGACTGAAAATGCTAATGGTTTGGTGGAAGCTTCTAGCTGTCTTTAAATCCATTAAATTCTACTGTGAAATAAGTGTTTCCAGATAGTCCAGGTGGGTTTGTGTCTCATTCAGAGTTCTTTGGTTCTTTAAGGTTATTTTATGTTCACCTGAGCGCTTTCTTTCCCATAGACGGAGAGGGTGAAGGAGATGGAGCAACAGGGAAAAAGAAGAAGAAGAAGAAAAAGAAGAAAGGACGTAGGTATCAAACACAAAAATAAAGATAGTCTGCATGAATATTGGGTTAAGCATATGTAAGTGCTGTACTTTGCAGTTGAAAGACATTTTGCAGTGCAGTTTGGGTTTGTAGGCTAAGTCTGGCTGAGTTATCTTCTTTCTGATATTCCTGAATGCCACCTTGAGCATTGCTCAAATAAAGTCGTGTGAGGGCATTGTGATACGATGTTTTCGTGGTCAAAGCCCAAATTCTATTAAGGAGATCTTAAATAATTTGTGCTGTTTAACTTTCATCATTGAAGTAAGCTACTTAGTATTTCCAGCATACCATATGTAAAACTTCCTTAAATTGTACTCGACAGCTAAGGTCCAGACAGACCCACCTTCTATTCCAATATGTGATCTGTTTCCCAGCAACATATTCCCAAAGGGAGAAGAATGTGAATACCCTCCAACACAAGATGGGTGAGTGTTTCAAGCTTAAAAAATAAATGCTATCATCTGGATGTGCTGAATTGCAAAACTGTTAATGTACAACTAAATAGACAAAGTGAGTTGTGATGTGCTTTTTTACCTTCTTTTTTTTTTTTTTCCCCCCAATCTGGATCATCTAAGAACTTAATGAATAGAAGTCTTCAGACCAGAAATGTCCCTCATTCCATACCCTTTTAATTAAGGCTGTATGAGAAGAATTGCCATGAGTGAGGGGACCAAAAGGATTTCAATAGGCATCTTGTAAGAAAAATAAGGTCTGAATTAGAACTAGTGAAGGTTTAAAATTTAGGGGGATGAGACACTTATACAGCAGTTTTGGGGGCACCTAGATGTCAACTTCTTGGGTTTTTTGGGGGGTTTTTTTTGGTGCATGCGTGTCAGTCTCGGAGTATGAGACAGTGTAATTTAAAAGCCTAAATTGTATATCCTGCACTTTGCTTCTCTGTTTGTATGATTATATAGTTATTATAACCTAAACTGTTTTTTTTATAATTCATAGTGAGGTGGGAATAATGTGGAATTTTACTAAACATGCAACAGCTTCTAGGGGTTTACTGGAACAGAGATCTGCATCCTTACCTCTTCATAGGGTACTGCTATTTCCTTATAGAATCATTTTGATTGGAAAAGACCTTTAAGATCATCAAGTCCAACCATTAACCTAGCAATGCCAAGCCCACCACTAAACCATGTTCCTCAGCACCACATCTACATGTCTTCTAAATACCTCTAGGGTTTCCTGTTTTTTCCTACACTAAATGTTGTGGAAGGTCATGTTTTACTCATGGAGGGGATAGAATCAGCTTGAATTGCGTAAAAATCGTAATGAAAAGACGAAGTATTACTGAAAACTTCCTAGGAAATTTTGAATCAGAACTCAGAAGAAACAGGTTAATCCTAAGGGGACAGGGAGTAGATAAACATTTATATTTCTGAAAGCATTGTTTATTTTTCAACTACTTTTTTTCAGAATCAAGTTACTTTTAAATCATTTATTGGTTGTTTAAAGTCAATACCTGTTTCTCATAGAGTGTAAGCAACATAGTTAAGAGTTTAGCGTATCCGATAAATTGTGTTCAGATATTCACAGATAATATTGTTTCATTTTTATGATACTAAAATTTGCTTTTGAGGAAGCCTTTTCTTCTTTTTAATGACTTCATTTTGATTACAAGGTGTGCTCATCTTTATTTATGAATGACTGCCTTGTTTGTATGCACAATATTAGCATGCCAGCGAAGGACTTTAGAAGGGTAGTCCTGACAGGCTGATCCAGGAGTGATTCTTTCATGCTTAAGTGTTTGTCTATATATGTGTATGCCAAATTCAGAAGGACATGATTTAAGCAATCCAGGAAATTAGATTATAAACATCATAAGCATATTCATAGTTTATTAATGAATGGCACGCTGTTTTACTCTGTTACATATCCTATAGCTATTGAAGATTAAATGTTTTCCTCTGGGTTCACTACTGTTCATTTGTAAGGAAAAAATACCGCCACAAAAACAACAAAAACAAACCACTTTATCTAACAAGATTTAAGTGGAGCATGTTTTCTGTACCAAAAATGTTCTGCTATAGAAGAATATACTCTTCTAAGGAACTTGAAATAGTTTCTTTATATAATTTGCTTAAGCAAATATATGCTTAGTTATGTACCTAATTTAAATATTTCACTCTTATGATGCTACTTTAGCATTTCCTTATATAAGCAGCTACTTAAATTAGTAGCTGACATGAATGCTAGGATATTTCCTATTCTGAATAATAGTTCAATTTTATATATTGGTGAAGCATTTTTGTACCACTTCTTTTATTCATGCTGAGGTCAGTAGGGTTTTGTCTCTGATTTTTTCTTAAAGAGTTGCACTTCTAATCTTAACTCTTGATGTTGCATGCTTTAAGTTACCTCTCATCAACACAGAATTGTGTATATTATGTGGGAAGTTGAACTAAAAGTGAGTATCACCCAATTTTTAGGGGAACCAATAGCAGAGAATCAATTCTTACTTGAATAACAGACTAACAGCTTTGATATTTTTATATCTCGGGCATTTAGTTCTGATTGAAGGCTTGCGTTTTTTGTTGAGGACACCTGAATTTGCAATGATGCAACAGGGAAAGTATAAAAGTTATAAGCAGTATTTCGTGGTACACTGGTTTTATTAAAGTGAGATCAAGAAGTTTTTGTCTCTGCCTGCTTGATTCTGCCCCTGTGCTGCTATCTGGGTTAAAATAATATGAGGTAATTATTTTCTGGAATTCTTATCTTTTGACCACTAAAATCTAGTTTACAGCACAATCCTATAAAGATTTGTACTAGTGAAAACTGGGAGCTGTGAACTAGAGTGAAAAGATGGAAACAAACAGTTTGGAGCAAGAGGTGAATTTCTTGAGCTGAGCTACGTAGTAGCCAGCACTTCAGGAATCTCCTCAGAGGAGCTTTTTAGCTCGTGCACCTGTAAGAGGACTTGATGTTTGATGCAAGACCTTTATCTGATCAACTGATTTTTCAGGTATCCTGAAGTGCTTAGTCCCAAGCAGAATTTCTTGTTGCTTCTTTTCCTGAGCTCCCAGGTGGCACTGTTGCAGCATTGGCAGCAAATTACTTTGGGGCCTGATAACAGTATTTTTAAATGTAGAGGCTATTTTGTCCCCCAGTTGTCTTGCACGAAGTGACTATATGCTGAAATACATTAGGACAGAGTAAGAGAGAGGACAGCTTCGTGCCAGTTTGCTGGAGTTTGACTGATGGCAGAGCAGCTGCTCAGACTGTTTCAGCAGCTCTTGCTGCCAGAGGGTGTTCCCTGCTGGAATCCAGAGCAGCCTGAAAGGATCCTCAAGTCCAGTACACATCATCTTGTGCCATGACTACTGTGCTGGCTGTACTCCAGTTTCCAAGTGCAGTAAGGGGATTCAGATGTTGCAGCTTGTTGCTTGTTTGGTTGGGGTTTTTTTGGTGGAATTTGCCAGTGTTAAGACAAATTCTAAGAGTAGTATGCGTGATGCTTGCTATTGAAGCAAGAAAACTGCTCAGAAAAGGAAACATGGGATTTCTTCTTTGTACTCTGTTTTGCCAATCACTAGGCCTAGCACAAAGGACACAGCCAACAGAAAAACAAACCAGTAACCAGATTCTATTGTACGTAGAACAGTCAGTATATGGGGGATTGCTGGGGGTACAAACAAGTCAAACAGATCACACATAACAGACATCAACCCCAGGAATGACACAGCACAACCAATAATAGGTGGAATAAACAAGGAAACAAAGTCTCCCATAGAAGAGATGGGAGACAACCAAGTCAATAGGCTGATCATATAGGATAGAAGTAGCCACATATTGTCCCCCCATGAAGCCCACATTTGCAAATGCCAGACCTGACTGGGGCCCAGTTGCAGGGAAGAGTCAGGAGGTCCTTCCCCAACAGGAAACTCTGCAAAGTGCATCCACTTCACAGACAGACACTCCACCCTTCCTGCAAGTGGTCCCAGCTTTTATCCCCAAAGCAGGACACCTGGCACTCATTTACCCAATGCAGGGCACCTGGGGCTTGTTTACCCAAGGGCTTTCCTTACAAGGCCGGCCACACCTTGGAGGAAAGCCAAAAGGCAAACACATCCCCTCCTTTTAAGGGACCATGGGAACCACCCATGTGTCAACCTTAATTCAGGGCTCAGGGTTCAGACCCCAGCACTTCATATGGCCCTTTGACATATGGGTGGACCACAGCCTCCATACCAATCCGTAGGTGTACAGGCATCTTTATCTTGAATTAACCTCAGTCCATTAACTACAGATGCTGCCACAGTCATCTTGGTCATTGCTTTGTGTTCTTCACTGTCATAGTCTTTCTCATTGGAAGATCAGGTTCAGCCATATTTCCAGGATGCCACGATAGACCAGGTTGACTGTAGTCTGGAGCTGATTTCATCTACTCGGCACAGTTCAGCATTAAGTGGCATTGCAATCCACGAGATCAGATTCAGTATACATTTTCTTCACGTAGATGTTCTCACACCCCTGGCAGTGCCACACAAGATCTACAGGAACAAAACTCTATACCGTCTAGTTATTCCTGCAAATAACATTTATTTGCAGGGACATGTTCCCATTTTTCCTGTCCAGGTCACATGATTAGGATGATGTTATCTTTTCCTACAGCTATCACTTCAGCTGGCTCAGGGGGCCCACTCGGCCCTTGGACCCATACCTTTGCCCCATTGCTAAAGTTGGTGGATCCAAATCCTTTGTCTCCACGAACAGCAGTAACTTGGGGTGGGTCCCCCCTCCTTACTGTTGTTTTCAAAATTGGTAGTATTAATAGTTGTGCTACTCTATCGTTGGGTCGAATAACCAAATCTTCTTCACCATTATTTAACAGGATTACTTTAATCTCTCCTTGATAGTTGGCATCAATCACCCCTCCCATGATGTGTGCACCTTTCAGTGCTAAGTTTGAGTGAGCAGTTATGAGACCAAAGTGTCCTGGAGGAATTTGGACTCCTATCCCAGTGTTAATAACCCTTGTCTGGCTTCGATTTATCTTTACCAGTTCTAATGCATAGAGATCTAGCCCAGCAGCCTCTGGAGTGGCCCGGTAGGGGGCCATTGCACCCGGGACAATTTCCCAGTAGATCAACGTTTCAGTTACCATTAAAGGCTGTATCTGGAGATTGGGCATAGTCATGCGCATCAAGGGCGTCTCCATCTCCCCGATGGGCCTGTTGTTGAGGGTATGGAGCACATCTGTGAGGTTAGTTCTCCATCGGGATAGCTTTCCATTTCCCAGCTTTTTTAACTGCTCCTTCAATAGCCCATTCATCTGTTCAATTAATCCTGCAGCCTGTGGATGGTATGGTATATGGAAGACCCACTGAATATTATGCTGCTCTGCATATTGGTGTACCAGTTTGTTTCAGAAATGAGACAGTTTGGATTTGTAAAGGGATCCCATAGTACAGAATCATTATATCTATGGTAGAAGTAGGACTATGGTGTGTGTCTTTCTTGCAGGAGTAAGCAATCAAATATTCTGAGTATGCATCTACAGCGGTGCAGATGTATTTGCACCCTCAGTCCTGGGGTAAAGGTCTGACGTAGTCCATTTGCCAGATTTGTCCTGGCAATTTCCCTCTTCCCAGTTCTCCTTTTACGATATTTGGTACCGGGCGTTTATGAGTGTGTTGGCACACAGGGCATTGGACAGTTATTGTTTTGATCATGTCCAGTGACATAACTATGCCACGCTCTTGGACCCACTTGTAAGTGGCCTTCTCCCCAAGATGCCCACATTTTTGATGTGCCCATTTTGCCAAGCCTTCCTGGTCCCCCTCCTGAGGGAACTCCAGTCCGGCTTGGGAAATCTTTGCCCGGTTATCAGTGACAGAATTGTAAAGTCGCTCAAGTGAATTTATCTTGCTATGAGCATCAACACAAAACACTGTCACCTTTGTTCTTTGAACCAGTTCCCAAATATCCTTCCATATTTCCTTTCCCCAGACCATTTTAGAATAAATTTTCCAGTCCTTGGCTACCCATGTTGGCAACCAAGTAGCCAATCCATTAGTCACTGACCAAGAATCAGTATACAGGTGACACTCCCCTAAATCCTCTTATTTTAAAGCCATATATGCTACATATAACTCAGCATATTGGTTACTTTCCCCTTCTCCTGTGGTCTCCAAAAATTTTCCCGAGTGAGGGTGATAAGCCACTGCCTTCTAAACCCTTTTCCCTCCTATATGTTTAGCTGACCCATCCGTAAACCATGCGTGTTCCCTTTCAAGAGGTAGCAATTGATCCAGGGTCCTTCCCCATTGCACAGGGGATTCCTGTTCAACTATAGGATCAGGCTTTACCTCTTGATCCTGCATGGGGGCAGCCACTATTTGTTCATGAAGGGCAGCAACACCACCAGGTCCCACCTTTGCTCTGTCCTGGATGTACCATTTCCATTTGATAATGCTGGATTCCTGAGCATGCCCTATTTGGTGGGTCTTTGGGGAGCTTTTAACCCAGTGCATAATAGGGATTTCAGGGCGCAGAGCCACTTTGTGGCCTATTGTAAGCTGTTCGGTTTCTACCAAGGCCCAATAGCAGGCTAACAGTTGCTTTTCAAAGGGCGTGTAGTTGTTCCCTGCCTCTGGTAAGTTTCTTCCCCAAAATCCCAAGGGGACTTTCCCCTTGTTTTTGCCAGAGGCTCCAATTAGCATATGACCCATTTACAGATACCTTCAGTTCTACTTTGCCTTCCTGCATGGGCCATAAGTCTAAAGCCCTTTGAATATCCTCTTTAGCCAACTCAAAGGCAGCCTGCTGCTCATTTCCCCATTCAAATTCATATTTCTTCCTAGTCACCTTGCATAATGGGGCCAAAATCTGTCCCAAATGGGGAATGTGTTGTCTTCAGAAACTGAACAGCCCAATAAATCTCTGCGCCTCTTTCTTATTCTGTGGTATTGCAAAGTCAAGGATCTGCCAAGCCTTAGAGAAATACTACCTATGACCACAGTGCCAATGGATTCCCAAAAATTTAACTGTCCGAGATGGCCCTTGGATTTTAGCTGGATTAATCTCCCAGCCTTTCTGCCTCATATGCACTAGGACCACTTCAAGCATTTGTTGTAACTCAGTCTCATTGCTCCCCTGAATTATAATGTCATCAATATAGTGGACAATCTGCATATGAGGGGGAAGCTGTACCTCATCCAGGTGCTCGGCCACTATTCTATGACAAATAGTTGGACTATGCACCCATCCTTGAGGCAGCCTGGTAAAGGTGTACTGCTGCCCTTGCCATGTAAATGCAAATTGATCCCAATGCTCTTCTGCAATTGGGATCGTAAAAAAAATGCATTGGCCAAATCCATGATGGCATACCACGTGCCAGGATGCCTCTGAACTCTTTCTATTAAAGTGATCGTATCAAGTACAGCTGCCGCAAGAGTCAGGGTGCTCTTGTTCAGGTCCCTATAATCCACAGTCATTCTCCAGGATCCATTGGCCTTCCTAACTGGCCAGACTGGACTATTCCACATGGTGGTAGTCGGTTTTAAAACTCCTGCAGCCAGTAAATCTTTGATTGTTTGGGAAATTTCTTCGTGACTGCCTGGAATCCTGTACTGTTTCATGGTTACTACCTTGGTCGCAGTTGGAATTTTAACAGGAGGCATCTTTATCTTTCCTACTAGAATTGCCTGGTTAGTCATTTAATTCCTTACCCCAAATTGATACTGACCATCAGGGAGATTCAAAGTAAGTCCCTTCAGAATATCTATTCTGATTATATACTCTGGGATTGGACCAATCATGACTGTATATTGTCGTTTTGGAAGGTTTCCAATTTTCATTTCAGATGGGTTTGTACTGCCTCAATTTCCTTTCCACCCAACCCTGTAATAATCACAGATTGCCCTTTAAATTTGTTAGGGTTCCCATAGATTAAGGAGGCCTCTGCTCTGGTATCCACTAAGGCTTTTAATATTTGAGAGGACCATTTTTTCCAGAATATCTGTAGCTCCACATGAGGTCGCCGGTCCTCCCGCGCCCAATGTACCGGAGCTTGGCCAACATTTCAGAAGGAGTTATAATGCCTAGGTTCTTGTGAGGGATATAGGTCAGAGTACTGCTGCCACTTGTGGTTCCTCTCTGGAGCAACAGAGGGCCCACCGTGAGCAGAGGCAGGGTCCTGCTGAGGTTCCAGAGGAAGTGCTGTAGGCTGAATGGCTCCCAAATCATGTGCCTGACAATTTTGCACCTTCCTACGGCGTTTCTGTTACCCTCTCTGTTTATACATCCTCCATAGTTCATTGGTATCAAGACCATCAATCCTAGTGAGAGGTACACCATCTTTTAGCAAACTTTTAAACATTTGCCCTCGAGACATCCTATATTTGGTATTTCTATGGCATCAGTTGTCTCGATTCCCTGTACTCTCCCAGGGGCCCCGTTGATGTCAGAATTCTTGATACCCCTGATGCTCCGGGGGACCCCATTCTCCAAGGTCACCCAACTGCTGCATCTTCTCAATTACATCTCTAATGGGATTCCCTGTTTCACTAAGTAGGAGAGTCACGAGAACATTCTTATACGCCGGTGGAGCAGTTTTAATGATTGCATTTCTTATGGGCACAGACAATCTAAGCTGCATTAATACCTCAGCATGTCCTACATGAATGGCCAGTTTCATTCCTTTTTCCTTTACCTGCTGTATACCATCCCACAGAGTATACCACGGTCGCTCAGATCCTGGCCAGGTGTTCTCTAGGGGTTATTTCACCTTGCACCCTGCAGCAGCTACAGCCAATAGATTGGTACTCTGATCGTTATTTCGAAATGCATCCTGCACAAGAGGGTCTGAATTCAATGTGACAAACTTTTTACAATCCAAGTTATCCAGGCTAACCCCTGATGCTCCCTGATCACACAAATGTACCATCCAAGCAACCAGGGGCTCTCCTGGTCTCTGACTAAATCATGCAAGGATATCATTTACTTCTTGCTGTGTAAAATCCTCCGTTATGGGTCTGTTGACTGGCGGCTGGTTTTTGGAAAATTCTGTCTTTCTCCTGATGACTGGTCTCGCATCTGCAGAGTCATCTGAGGCACCAGCCCCATTAGACTCCACAGGGTACCAAATATCATCATCCGAGTCATCAGGGTTACAGTGCACGTCCACCTGTACAACTTCTGAGTGGACCTTCTTATGATTAGATTGCCCCCTTCTCTTCCCACGTTTACACTGGGCAACTTGCACTGTAGCCTTCTCAGGCACAGCTTGGCAAGTGTCCAGCTTGTCAGTAAGGAGCTTGTTTAAAGATTCTAAAGTCACAATTTGATCCCACATGCGGGAACATTCTACCAGTAATTGTTCTTTCTGCTGGTGCTGTTTCTTACATGCTGTCAATAAAATCCATCCCTGTCTCCCGAAGGTTACAGCATCCCATGCCTTATTGAAGAACTTTTGAATAGTTTCCAATACATCCTGTGGTTCAGCCTCTGCCAACCGCTTCTCCCACTGTTCACATGGCCCTCCCAAATTTAACCCATTCAAGAGCCAGCAAACTGTACACGGGATCTTCCCAACTGGGAACATCAGACAGGGCCATCCTCGTCGCCAATTTTGTTTTGGCAATCACTAGGCCTAGTACAAAGGACACAGCCAGCAGCAAAACAAACCAGTAACCAGATTCTATTGTACGTAGAACAGTCAGTATATGGGGGATTGCTGGGGGTACAAACAAGTCAAACAGATCACACATAACAGACATCAACCCCAGGAATGACACAGCACAACCAATAATAGGTGGAATAAACGAGGAAACAAAGTCTCCCATAGAAGAGATGGGAGACAACCAAGTCAATAGGCTGATCATATAGGATAGAAGTAGCCACATCTTGTCCCCCCACGAAGCCCACATTTGCAAATGCCAGACCTGACTGGGGCCCAGTTGCAGGGAGAGTCAGGAGGTCCTTCCCCAACAGGAAACTTTGCAAAGTGCATCCACTTCACAGACAGACACTCCACCCTTCCTGCAAGTGGTCCCAGCTTTTATGCCCAAAGCAGGACACCTGGCACTCATTTACCCAATGCAGGGCACCTGGGGCTTGTTTACCCAAGGGCTTTCCTTACAAGGCCGGCTGCCAAAAGGAAAACCATTGGAGGAAAGCCAAAAGGCAAACTCATCCCCTCCTTTTGAAGGACCATGGGGACCACCCATGTGTCAACTTTAATTCAGGGCTCGGGGTTCAGACCCCAGCGCTTCATACTCTTGTTGCTTTATCTCAAAACCAGCAGGAAGTTCAAGGGAAATAAGCAAAAGGGTCTCAAAGTATTTGAATTGTCTTTGGTTTCTTGCATA
Source organism: Podargus strigoides (assembly GCA_028020825.1). NCBI lineage: Eukaryota > Metazoa > Chordata > Aves > Caprimulgiformes > Podargidae > Podargus > Podargus strigoides. The sequence continues at coordinate 121,170,174 of CM051663.1, read as the reverse complement.
ATTAAAAAATATATTCAAAACTAAACTTATATTTAGTCATGTATTGAAAATTATTCTTGCATTTGTTCTATGAACCTACCAAATAGCCAAAATGAGTGTTATTCTCCTGGAACAAATGTTAATTCACCATCCAGCAAATTTCAGAAGTAACTTCCTGGCATGTGTCATAGTTAGTGTGTACTGTTAGGTGTTACTACCTAAATATTCTGAGGATGAGCAAAAGTAATACAGGAACTGCAAACTCTTAAGTTTTGAAGGGGCTTATTGTCTGCGTCTGCAACAGTTTCTGGGCCAAGTAGTGACACTGCAATGCTGAGATTCTTCTCCATCCAGGAAGAGCACTGTCTGAGTAAGACTGTGCAAAAAAATAAACTTTCTCATGAGTAGAGCATGTTGCAGTGATTTGCCTGCTAAACCCAAGGTAGAACTGCAGGCAGTGATACGAATTTTATACACCTGTTCTGCCTTTTTTAAAAGTATTATGCATCCTTCAAGCATGCTGCTTCTCTGGGCTTTTGGGAGGGATGGACCGTAAGACCTTTGAAAATGTAAAGGGAATAATATGGTTCATGGTCTGACTGAGTTAAATTTCTATGTACATACAATATTTTTTTGCTGCAATGTCACTGCCTTTCACACGTGCCAGTCTGTAGGGCTGATAGATTTTTATAGGCTTCTTTTGTTCTGAAAATTTTATAAATCAGGATCTTTTCTGTTGCACAGCGGAACATAGGCCTGACTGGTTAATAAACACTTTGCAGACTTGAGATGGAAGTTGTAATGACTACTGTGATTATGGTAACTTTTCGTGACACACTTTATTTATTTTGAAGGCGAACTGCTGCTTGGAGAACAACTAGTGAAGAAAAGAAAGCACTAGACCAAGCCAGTGAGGAAATCTGGAATGATTTTCGGGAGGCTGCAGAGGCACACAGACAAGTGAGGAAATATGTTATGAGCTGGATAAAGCCTGGAATGACAATGATAGAAATCTGGTGAGGACACAGATTTCAAAGACCTCTGCTGTAGATTTTTCTTCTTTCTCCAGAGGGGGAGGGATGTAGTCTCAATTTTGTGTGCTTAATTGACTGTCTCACGAGTGTTGGGGGGTTTTCTGTTTGAAGTATGCAACCAGTATTCCAAATGATTTCCTGTGTTTCCTCTTAGAACATATTCTTAGCTTATGCAGCTTTACAGGGCATAGGATTGTACTGAATTTCAAACTAAGCTTTCAATTATATTCACTTATTTTGAAGACATGCCTGATTTTAATGTGCCCTGGCTACTCTTGCACGTAAGTTCTGCAGTCAGTGCTGAGAGAAGCAGCAGTAGCAGTAAACATCCTGGCTTTTGCCAGAATTGTCAGTTAAATGCTGTGTGGTTGAGCAGTGCAGGTGCAGTCTGAGGCTGGGAGTGGGCAAACAGGCATAAAACCAGCATAGCTGTGTACTCAGTCCAGGGCAGGAAGATTTTGTCTGTATTCAGTCTTCACTGACTGATGTTTCTGGAGAAACACAATATTGCTTTGTGGCGTTCTCAGTTGGTAATCCATTTGCTTGGTTATTTCTTAAGATAAACATGAGTGTGAGGTAAAGTTTAAAGAAATAATTAGCCTGGACTGATTCTCTTGACTCTTCCAACTATTCCTTTTTCTGTCCTTCAGTTTATCTAGAGTGAATGTCTGCTATCCAAATACTGCACTAATCCAGGACAGTTTAGCTTTGAAAATCAGGTGCTTTCAGCCTGGTATGACTGAGGACTGTGCTGACAAGAGTAGGATAGTAAGAAAGCTAATCAGAGCTGATCCCCAAGGTAACTGCGAGGGTAATGGAAAGGAATAATATACCATCAGGTAACGTGGAAGTAAGACAGCTGCCTTAACAGTCGCTAGTCTGGCTGAAACAAATCTGTCATATTGATTTGCACGGTTTGACTGTTAAAAGCAATAATTTTCTCAAAACATGACTTTCCTTACGTATCTCAGGCTATGGGGACTTGCCTATTAAAATAAGCTCCCTTCTTTTTCCAGATTGCTCTGAGTGAATAACTTTTTAAAATAAAATCAGACTATGGTGCACTGATGTGAGCTGCAGTTTACATCATTCACTGCCACTATAGAAGTGTGCGCTGGTGGACATGTATCTGTAGCTTTTCAGTAGCTAATAGCTTGAGAGTATGCAAAACACAAGAACAAAAGCTAGTCTCATAAGGTTTTATTTTATCACAGTTATCGGTTGAATTTTAAAATATTATTATCCTCCTTTAATTAGATTTTCTTTTTTTTTAAATGAGGACTATACTTTTGCCTTTCCCTGCCCCCCCCTCCTTTTAAACCCCAGTAATTGAAAAAATGTATTTAATTTGCCTAAACTTTAGTTGTGTAACCTCTGATGCTCAGGAAGAATGGGTTAAATGTAGCTTGTAAAGGATAGATGTTTTAAATTTAGAGTAAAAACACTAGTGAATTACTCAATTTTGCACAAGAAAGGGTAGAAGAGGCAACACCAAGAACCGAAGATTGTTGTATTGTACTTAAGTTTTCCATTCTAGAGTCTCCTTCTTGTTAGCATACAAGTAGTTTAAGTTTTCAAATTAAAACATTTGTTTGAGTATTTTTCTAAGGTTTTGTTCTTGCATTGATTTGTTTGAAGTCATCGTAAGAAATTAATGGCAACTGTTAAGTTCTTTTTTTTTTTATTCTCCCTCCCCTTTGCCTTTTAGTGAAAAACTAGAAGACTGCTCGCGTAAGCTGATAAAGGAAAATGGTTTAAATGCAGGCCTTGCATTTCCTACTGGGTGCTCTCTGAATAATTGTGCTGCCCACTACACTCCCAATGCTGGAGATCCAACAGTCCTGCAGTACGATGACATTTGCAAAATAGATTTTGGGACACATATTAGTGGTTAGTTTTCATTTATGAATTAAAACCTTGAGAACATTCTTCAGTGCAAAGACTATGAAGCTAATTAACTTCTGCTGATTTCAGGTCGTATTATTGACTGTGCTTTTACAGTCACATTCAATCCAAAATATGACAGACTATTACAAGCTGTAAAGGATGCCACAAATACTGGAATAAAGGTATGATCATTACGTAAGTAATTTACCAAGTCTTTTACAGTAAACTTTGCCATTATTTTCCATTTATATTTGTATTTTATTTTCAGTGTGCTGGGATCGATGTACGTCTCTGTGATGTGGGGGAGGCCATACAGGAAGTTATGGAGTCTTACGAGGTTGAAATTGATGGCAAAACATACCAAGGCAAGTTCTTTTATTTATATAGGGATAGTTGCTCTTAGAGTATATATATATATTTGTACAAATATTGATTTATTTGTATCATACTGAAAAGACTTTTGTACTAGAAGCATGGTATGAGTGGCTTGCATAAATACATGTTTCTGGTTGGCTTGGCATTCCTCTGGAGGAGTGTTCTTGGCTTATCCTTCCAAATATTGTATCTTTAACAGGTAAGATGAAGGTTAAACAACTGTTTCAAAATGTACAAATTATTTGATACCTGCTGTTTGGCTTTACTAATAAAATTTTGTTACTGTTGGAGAGTTGCTGCTCTTTAATAACGAAGTTTTGACATAGCATATAAAACTAACTTGTAACTTGACTGGAATTGGTACAAGATGGGTGGATAGTTCTGTGTTCCTCCACACTGTGATACATCACTATTGTACTTTCAGTGTGGGCTAACGAACCAAATTGCTTTGAAGGGTTTAACATGTTAGGAAATTGCCTGTAATATTAATGTTTTCTTCAAAAGTGAAACCAATTCGCAATTTGAATGGACACTCGATTGGGCCCTATAGGATACATGCTGGAAAAACGGTGCCCATTGTGAAAGGAGGAGAAGCCACAAGAATGGAGGTAAATGGAGTTCTTAGGTCTTTCTGTTAAGTTTCCCCAGCTGTCACTGCAAGTCCCAATGTATAGTATTTGTGATCTTGGTGGATAACAGCAGGAGAGGAAAAACTTTGCTGTACTTTGTAGTGTTCCTGTAAAGGAGAGATCACTCTCGTTTCATCTCAGTGTCTTCTTCATTTAGCCCTGGAGTGTTCTGCTATCTAACACTTTCTGGAATTGAAGACTTTGAACTTTGCTTTTTTTGGGGGGTGGGGTGGGGGTGGGGGTAAGCCAAACAACAACAAAAAGGTCCTTGAAATCTGAATGGCCTTAGTGATGTTTCTGGAAACTTGCATATTTATTTCTCAATGCGTATACCTTACTTAAATGCAATGTTGAAATGTTGCAGGGCAAAGTACAGGAATTCAGATTTTTAGTGTGAACTTGAGAGACTAGAGTCTTCCTGAAAGGTGTTTGGACTTGCCAGTCACTCGTACTTTCCTTGATTGTTCACTCTGTAATTAAAAAGACAAAACAACAATCTTCTCTTGCTCAGGTAATTCTTGAAGAATATTTCTGTAGTGTTGTAGCTTTTTGGATGATGTTTTGCAAGTTAGATATGATATCTTTCTTGAAAAGCTTCCAGTGCAGTTTTTCTTTGCAGATACAAAATAATTAAGCATATTTCTAGTTAATGTGAGAGGCCAGATGAAAGTTGTTATTTGAATAGTGTTTTGGAGCAGGGAAAGAGAAATTGCTACACATCATGTGACAAACTACTAATCAGAAAGGCAGTAATAAAATATGTAACCTGAGATTTTGTCAACATTTTGATGTATGATGTAAGAGGATAAGAAGGTTTATTGGTAATGAGATAAGAGGCTTTTAATTTCATTCTAAGGCTGATCACAGAATGGCAATGATCACTAGAAAGCCTGTCAGAGTAAATAGGACTTGTAAGAGCAGAATAGGGACTGGTATGTTCTGGACAGGATTGGTTTTTGGGGTAGGTTTACTCTCATCGTCCAAAACTTGCATCATAATTGTTGATCACCTTGCTAATGATGTGAATGAAAAGACAAAGTTTTAACTATCTTCTATAGGAGAGTGCGAAAGGATTAGAGACTATTGGAAAAGGAAGGTAGAAAAACCTTGCATGCCCTTCTTGTTTTAGCTTAGTGAATGGCTAGGTCTTGTATATCATCCATCATCAGTGTATTTCTAGTATAAAACTTAAGTGTTCTTTAAACAAATCTTACTTAAAGATTTTGAGATTAATTGAATACCCAGACACTGGGGAGAAGACATTTTTTAATTTCTTCAGCTTCTGTAGGTTACTTAGAACACGATCCTGCATCGTTAAAGACAGTGAGTTTTGCCAGTGAAGGATGTGGAGCATAGCCAAGCTCTTACTGTACTCTGCTAATTATAGCATCAAACTGCAGTCCGATGAGTTTTTTGTGCTGGAGAGAAATATAGCCTCTTACAATCCTTATTCTGAAAAAGTGGATGTAAAGTGAATTTTTTTGTGGCACTGTGGGTTTTTGTGGGTTTGTGTTTTCTTATTTTAGTGTTGTGTGTTCTTGTTTGTTTTTTTTTTTCTTTAAATGACATTAGTTGAATATTCAGGGTGTCTTTAAGAGTTTGTCTTGAATTTGAAGCCTATGATACTACATTTCATATGGCTTCTTATTTTTGGGTTGTGACTTTCAAAGTAGATCAATAAACTGAAAAACCCAGCTCTGGCTGTCTGTTCGTGTTTGATGCCCTATCTTAAGTCCTTTTCACAGTCCTACTGGTAAGGATATGTGAATGCACTTGGCATAAATGAGTTTATATAATTTCAGGATCTTCTTGGCTAGAATTTTGATAATGCCCTTGCAGATATATATCACCTTCATTTCTTGAAGAAATTCAACTTGTGGAGTGGAAATTAGCAGGTTAAGGGTTTATACTAGCAGCTGTTACCAGAAAATTCTTGCAGAAATTGGGCAGAAAGTTCTTCAGTGCAGTAAGTCTCTGAAATCAACATCTATTTGCTATGTCTAAACTGTACATTTCCTAGGACTTCTATCTGAGTAGCAAAGGAGAATTACTTCCAGTTAGCAAATGTTTTGCAGCAAAATGTGCTATGCTAGATGTATGCTTTGACGACATTTTAACTGCAATGACTTTGAGAAACTGTGACTAGAAACATGCTGATATTTATGGCTTGAAACAAATCAAATGGTGCTAACATAAATAGCTGATGATTTGGAGATGTCAGTAATTTTACTGTGTGAAATCTCCGGGTTGAATTTTTCTCTATATTGATTTGCTGATTGAATCTATTCACATGTAATTACTTGTATTCAGAAGTTGTTATACTGAGATCATTATATCAGAATGGCCCAATGTCACTTATTTTCATATTGCAACATTTTTCCCTTTTTTTCTCTCCTTAGGAAGGTGAAGTATATGCTATAGAAACCTTCGGTAGCACAGGAAAAGGTGTTGTACATGATGATATGGAGTGTTCTCATTATATGAAGAACTTTGATGTTGGGCATGTGCCAATAAGGTTGGATTTTGTTGTTGGTTTTTGTTGGTATATTGTGCTAGGGCTACCACCCTCTTAGGGTTCAAATTGTATATAATGCAGGTTCTTCACTAATTAATAAGGCTGTCAGAGGACTCCAAGGGGAGTGGTGGTAGCAATGTTCTTGTTATGAAATATGCTCTGATTGTAAATCTGGAACAATACGGAATTATTCCAAAGAATCTAGAAATGGAGAAAATACATTATTATGTCTTCAGAAATCTAGATTGCTTTTTAAAATCTTCCTACCATTAGTAATATTTCATAATTAATAATATAGAGGTATGTTTGTATATTAGTCTATGTATTAAATATATAGATTTTTAAAATCAACATCTGTGTTACAGTTGTGTCCCACAATCGTTGTCTTAGTGCTGTTCCCAGAATATATCACGTTATTCTTGTAATCTGTTTTGTTTGTATGGATATTTTGTAGGTTTTAAGTACTTGTTTCAGTGAATTGCTATGAAACAAAATAGATTATTAACCTACAGTTTTCACTGGGATTGCGTTTTGGCATTTCTAGGAGTGCAGCATATTTTCTGAAGTGAAGGCTGTTATGGTTCAAAACATGGCAGGCAGACATGCTTTTCCAGATAATTCTATTTTGTTTCCATAGAACAATCTAGTAATATGAAGAAGGTGGAGGGTGGGGAGAAGTAGCTGAAGGGTTAGAAAGGAACTGCTTATGTTTCAAAATAAGTTTATTTCTTAGCAGATCTATAAATCTCTAATTTTTATGCTCGTATATTGTAAGAGGTATGAATAAAAAGCTTATTGGGTATTTGACTTACAGAAGTAAAGCTCCAGTGTTTTAAACCACTAAGCTGATGCTTAGAGGTTTGGATTATCAGCTGCTTTGGATCAGGGAGAATTCTGTTTTTCTTTATAAAAGGAATCATCCTTTTGTTATTTAAGAGAATGATTCCTGTCACTGTGACTAGTTTTGCTTGCGTAGTTAGATGCAGATACGTTCACAGTCTAACTTCCCCTACTCAAAATAGCTGCCCAGGGTGTTTGGCAGCGTTCAGATTTGTTTTAAAGGATATCTTTTTGCTGGAGGAAAATGCACTTTCTTTTGTGAACAGAGCACCTGATTGAAGCAGAAAGACATTCCCAAGTCTGAGCAGTCTTAAAAGACATTGAAATCTAACCCTTTACTTAATGTGTTTTAATTCTAATTAATCACCAGAATGCCTGCTGGTGATACCTCTTTCTTCTCAAGTGCTCTTTTTTTTTTTTTTTCTTCAGGCTTCCAAGAGCAAAACACTTGCTAAACGTTATCAATGAAAACTTTGGTACTCTTGCCTTCTGCCGCAGATGGCTGGATCGCCTGGGAGAGAGTAAATACCTAATGGCACTGAAGAACCTGTGCGACTTGGGTATAGTGGATCCATATCCTCCCTTATGCGACATTAAAGGCTCATACACGGCACAGTTTGAGCACACTATACTGTTGCGCCCGACGTGCAAGGAGGTTGTCAGCAGAGGAGATGACTACTAAACTCAGAGCCACCTCAGCACCTTTATACTCTAGGCTTTGTTGGAACATACTATACCAGAATTAATTTGCAACATGTTGTCTAACAGTGGACTGATGTAGTACTTTCCGTATTTGGAAAGGAAGGATTTTAATCAAAGGCAAGTCTTCTAATGTAACTAACCAAGAAAAAAGCTTTCAGGCCTTTAGAAATATTTCAAGAAGTCACTTATTTTTTCTGTTCAGGGAAATATGTGCTATAAAGCTCAAATTTTAGTTTGGAATGAGTTATACATTTTGTTTTGAACATTTATGATAAAAGATGCTTTTCAAATATTTATATTACCATATTCCTACTTGAATGCTTTGAATGACTACACCTGATTTCAGCACCCAAGTTCTCTATGATATTGCCTTCTAAACTTTCTGGAATCCATTTTGTAAAAAATAAAGACAAATTTTCGGATCTAAAATTATATATACTTTTTAGAAGTCTGGTTATGATTCTGGTCAGGAGTCTGCTGGGAAACCACTCTATTAAATATTTGATGAACTTGATTTGCCATTTCTTTTCTTGAAGCTGGATCTGTCTTACCCTTAATATGAAACTTGGCCTTTCAATGTTTATTTAAATAGTCTTCTCAGTGCTGGGATGCAGGGCAAGAATCCATCAGCTCTTTGCAGGACAGAATGTGACAACTTCTGTAAAGATGCGTGGTGTGGTTTGGTTTTGAGTGTGCCAGTCTTCAGTTTAGACTTCAGCTGTATTTGGAACATGTCAAACGCATTTGATGGTATCTGCTGCTGCTATCAGCAACATGCAACTTCTGGATGAGGTCAACTGTGAATATTAGTATATATCCCTATGTATTCTTTGTCACTGGCATACGCCCTCTTCACATTTGTTTGGACAAGTTATGGGGACAAAAAAAACATTAATTTGTTCTTGAGTGTTCAAAGTTCTTCCATACAGGCAAACTAATCTGGAGTATTTGATATTTTCTTGATATAAAAGGTCATTGTCTGTCTTCCTGCTGCAGTGAATCAGACTGTTGAATCTCATTTGTAAAGGCAGATTAAATCCTATGGCTCTTCTGGCCTAGATGCAGTATGTCTTCCAGTGCTGTATATTTACCTCATGACTTGCATATTGAAATGATACATAGTTACTTGTAACAAAAATGACAGCTGCTTTAATAGGTGAATAACAGTGCCTTAAACATAACTGCTTAGGAAACAAGACACTTCACCTGCTCTTTTTATAGTGACATCTTGTGTTCATATTAATTTAGAAATATCACTTCCTTCCCCTTCTGTGTTAGGGTAAAAGCTGCATTTTTTGTCCTTCAAAACTCGAGCATGTGAGCTGCAGTTTAGAGGGCTGCAGTGTCACATACTGCCTGCAGTTTAGAAATAATAGACACTGGTGAGGTTTTCCCCCCATTTGTAAGTACTGTTTAAACTTAGTACTTGTTAAACTTGTAGAACTGGATGAAATAGGATAATGAAATGTGTATTTCTGTTGTTGCTGTTTGGGAGTTCTGGCATCCCAGCAATGAATTTTAGATTTTATGCAGCTGTGTGGGCATGTGTGTCTCAGCTTCCAAACAAACAGTAGGTAGTGTACACAATTCCGCATTGTGAAGTAAAAACTGGCACTTGAAGAATCTGTGATCATGTTGCGGGGTACATGAGCTGCTGCTATATTTATTTATGCTAACAGGACCATACTGCTGATGCACTTTGTGACTCGATAGGAGCAGGTTCTGGTAGAATGGATGGTTTCCGGCTCACCCTGTTTTGGTAACAAGCCTGGTTAATAGAAATTCTCCTTGAAACAAGTAAGATAAATCTGCTTCAGTTCTTAGCATCTTATCTGCTAATTCCAGACCTTTCTTTCTAGAAAGATGTATTTTCACTGATTGTTATTTCAAGAACACTTATTACACATCAGTGATTTGTTTTCCTCCCTTTGTCTTTTTACCTGAACATAATGGGAAGATCCAGACGAGCAGAGCTCCTCTGGACCATGGCCTGTTCTTCATGTCTTAACTTACTGGCTGTTTGCTAATTCACACCTGGAAGCTGATAATCATGCGGAACAAGTTGTAGAGGAAATGCCTCAGAAAAATACTTGCAGATCATTATGATTATTTGTTGCAATCATATTTAATTGTGTTTCTCTGGATACATGCTTCCTGTGCTGCTGACCATCTTGCATTTACACCTGTCAGTATAGAAGGCAAACACTGTTCCTACCTCCTTCTTGCATTTAAAAAAGTAAAATGAATTCCTCTACTGCTTTCATTTCTCTTTAGGATGCCTTTTCCTTTTGCTGGAAGTGTAGTTGTGAAGTCCTGGCCATGCTGTCTGATAAGTGGACTGTACTGTCTTGTCACTTGATAAAAATCAAAATATCAGGATTTTGCCTCTTTATTGGCAGATTTTGTTAAAAATCGAAATAAACTTGGTGCTAAGTAGCAACTGTACGGTATATCCCCAGGGATTTGCTCTTGTACGGCGGTCTCTGGCTTGTGAAATTACAAAGTGATTCTAGCACTAGCTTTGTGCAAGCTGCAGTGTAGCAGCCTGGTTTGCAAGGAAGCAGATGTGTTACAGACGAGCATAACTGTAACTATTCAAAGAGCGAGGCCAAAACAGGGCATCCAGGGAGGGAGATAATGTTGCTGTTATAGTGTGACAACGGCTGTTGCATCTTCTAGCTTCGTTGTGCCATGTTTTTAACTTCAGTAAACCAAAATAACATTGCATAAAAGTACAAAACCAGAGTGAGATGGTGTCGTGGAAACTTGTGATGTGTAAACATGACTGGAATTTGTTAATTTGATTTTTACAGGTGATGTTTGGAGAGAGAGAGGAACTTTGACAAATCCTACTTGTTTCAAGTATTTTTCTTACAGGAAGGGTTAGGCTTTTTATAGTGAATCATTTGCCAGGATTTTGCATTTCCAGCTTGTTGGTACTGGGTATTCTGTGGAACATCAATCAGCTGCCCATAAATAAAGGCAGGCCATGTACTTTCTCAAGTCCATTCATAAAATAACGTTTCTGCCAAATGGTTTTATGAAGGTGTGTTCAGAGATAAAGACCATGTAACTTGAGAACAGCACAGCGTGCGGTGAAACATGATGTTATTTTTACATGAGGCTATTTTAATAGTGTGGGGTTTTTTTTCTACATGGATTCAGGAGGCAGTTCTGTTATTACAAACTGAATTGTTTGAGTACTTCTAAAGTAAATGAAAAAGTACTTGGACAATGGTGCCGTGACTCTCAGGATTTTTGATTTGTGTTTTTCGTCATGGCAGCCACCCAACTCTTGTAACTACGGTTAAAAGTCATAGGTTTCTAGCTTTGCTTTTATACTGATGCTGACTTCCCTCTTGTTTTGCAAAGCTACAGTGCTTTAAAAGAAAAAAGCTACGTAGACTAGTCAGCAGTAAAGATGAAGAGTAAGCCTTTCGCAGAGATGTTTTTGAGCTTGAGATGTCTGCTGCCCCAGTTTTTGAAGTTACTGTTTCTTCTCAACAAGGACAAATATCTGAATCCTTTAAATTGGAGAGAGCTGTACAGAGCCTTAGTTAGCACTAGACAAAAGTGAAGACCCACAGTCTGACTGCAGGCTGTCTGGATGCATATATCCATTACCACCTGGGACTGGAAAAATGGTAATATTTTTCAGTTTAAGAATGGGCTGCTTTGACCTGATTTGTCAGCGTGCTCTTGGCAAGTTCACAGATGATGCAGAGCAGGGAGGGGAGGCTGACAGACCAGCTGGGGGCACCACCACCCAGAGGGACCTGCACAGGCTGGGGACACGGCCAACAGGAACCTCATGCAGTTCAACAAAGGGAAATGCGAAGTCCTGTGCCTGGGCAGGAATAACCCCAGGCACTGGTACAGGCTGGGAAGCAGCTCCCCAGAGAAGGAGCTGGGGGACAAGCTGACCAGGAGCCAGCAGCGTGCCCTTTCAGCAAAGCACGCCAACAGCCTCCAGGGCTGCAACACGCAGAGCATCGGCAGCAGGTCAAGGGAGGTGATCCTTCCCCTCTGCTCAGCCCTGCTGAGACACAGCTGGAGGGGGCTGGGTCCAGTGCTGCACTTCCCAGTACAAGGCATGGACTTAGAGGAGTGAGGCCAGCAAAGGGCCAGGAAGATGAGGAAAGGGTTTGGAGCATCTGATGTGTGAAGAGAGGCTGAGGGAGCTGGGAGTGTTCAGCCTGGAGAAGGGATGCTCAGGAGGATCCTATCCTTGTCTAGAAACACCTGAGGGGGGACAGTGAAGGAGATGCTCTTCTCAGGCTCTTCTCAGTGGTGCCCAGTGACAGGACAAGAGGAAACGGGCACAAACTGAAAGAGAGGAGGGTCCATTGAGACAGAAGAAGAAACGTTTTACTGTGAGGATGGTCCAGCACTGACACAGGCTGCCCAGGGAGGTTGCGGTGCTACTGAAAACCCAGCTGCACACAGCCCGGAGCAACCTGTTTTAGTTGAGCCTGTTTTGAGCTGAGTTGAACTCTACAATCTCCAGAGGCCCCTTCCACTATATAAAATTTTGTGGACTCTCCTCAAACGTACTTGGTAGGCGATCAAGGCACAGTGCCACTTTCCTTGTGTGTCTGGGGGAAAAAATCCAGCCTCTTCCCCTGAAGGGAGTCACCAAGCTGTGCTCTTTGACAAGTGCATGTAAAACTGTAATTACTGAAAACATGTCTTGAGCGATGATAGTCTGTGTACGCACTGTGTTTGGCTGCCATGTTACTACTATTGCAGATCCAGGCTGGGCAATGAGTGGACTGAGAACAGTCCTGGGGAGAAGGACTTGGGCGTGGTGGTGGATGATAAGATCAATATGAGCCAACAGTGTGCACTTGCAGCCCAGAAAGCCAACTGTGCCCTGGGATGCATCAAAAGCGCTATGTAGGCTTCTGCACTGGCTATGGTATTTCTGCTGATTTTGTCACTGGTCCTGAACCTTGCCACTTCCTTGGCTCTAGTTAGAGCTCTATTTTAAATACTTAAATGAAGCAAGGCAGAACATAAGCAGCTAGAGTCACACTGTGCTTAAGCCTTACTCTAGGTAAAGGGTGCAGAGCTAGCTACGTAAAGCAGCAAGTATTAAGAACCAAAGTAGAAACTGGAGAAGCGCATCTGAATTAGCTCATCCTTATGCTGGACTGCAGTAGTCATCTCTAGGCTCCTCACTGCTTGGATTAGGATTAGAACTCTACGTCTGACCATGTCCTTTTTTCTTCCCTTCTCTTTTTCTACCCAGGAGAGCACCAATGGAAAGAAAGCAGAATTTGCTCTTGCTAAGCTAATGATGTAGTTTAGAGAAAGCCTTGAGACTTAGCAACGCTTGCTGCAACAAGAGCAAATGCAGGGGAACAACCCTAAACATATCCTAGGCAATCCTAGAAAAGATGGCAGGGTAAGATTCTTTCTAAGGGACCTGAGCATGTGCTTAATACTGATGACAGAGGCTAATGAATTCCCCCGTCCCCCAAATTGCTCTCTGCAAGTCCCAAGAGAGACTCTTCTGTTAATGCATGAGTCTCTTAGGACCCCTGCATAGCTGGTTGAGATCCTCTTGGGGGAAGAAAGTGTATTGCAAGTCTGACAGCCAATTAGCACAACTCTTTCCCCTTCCTTTCTATTCCTCTGAACAACCTGTAAGTAGAAATAAGTGTTTAAACTACATTCATTTCCTCACTGGGAAGAACAGCAGAGTAGGAAAGTATTTGAAAGACTGCACAGGCATAACAAGTAGGTTTGTCAGGTCATCTCTTCAGCAGGTGGCCCTTGGCTTAAGGAAAAAAAAAACAAAGGACCCAACTACTTTTTCACAATTAGGATGAGCACAAGGCAAAGAAAGTTTGAGACCTGAGGCTGCTCTGTGCTCACTATAATACAGCACCTTTCAGAAACATAGGTAGGAAAAGTCATGAATAAAAGCAGCTGTTAAGTCAGTGGCAGATGGCCAAAGCAGTCTTGTAGTTAATGCCTTAACTCATGTGAGACAAAGTTTAAACATATTTAATAGTGATAATGTAGGAACTAATCTCAGTACACACATCATTTTCTGTCCACATCAAGGCATTTTATTGAGGTATAAACTTCGCAGAAGATGAGGTAACAATTTGCATAGGGCTTATGCAAAATAACATCACAATTGAAGTTTACTTGGCATTAACCACTGTATGTGGAGAAAGACTGGTAATTCCTGCTTTTTATATTCTCCTCAATGCACAGTTCCGTTAATGCTAGTGGTAGGACCATGGAGAAGGTACAGCAGTTGTAGCTAATGAAACCACTCAGAATGAAAATGCTTCCATACAGGTTTGACAGCTTCTTTTCAGCGGTTTGTGTTAGGGATTACCAAAACAGACAACACTTGCTACAATTTAAAGCTAGCTTGTCCAGTGCAAGAAAGAGGGTGCTAACATTTGTGTGGCAATGACAGTGGGGTGGGTATGGGGTTTATTGGGTTTTTTAAAGAAAACTTTTTAAGTTACTGGAATAAAAAGCCCCTGGTTGTCAATATTGATACTCTGAATTTGGCACTTGAGTTGTCAGGCTTGTTAAGGCTAAAACATGAAGTCTTGGTAAAGGTACATTCCTGTGCTATTAAATGCTCCTCCTGTATACTTACATGAAAATAAGTACATGCTGTATTTCCTCAATTTCAGATTTTAAGAAATTCTATCAACATATCTTTAGTGTAAATTCCCTTGAAGCTTGTAAAATAATTTCACTTTAGTTATTAAGAATATACAGAACAAAAAAGTTGAGTTACTGTTTGATATGTAGAACATTCCTTGCTGGTGAATGCTAATATACAAAGACCTAGTAGTAATTCCTCCAGACAGTAAGAATCATGATATCATTAGAACTATACTATAAAATGTACACAAGCGTATATAGAAAATTAACCAGAGAAACATCAGTTGCCCATTGAAAGTAATTTTTTCTAAACAAATTCAAAAATAATATCAAAATACAAAACCAGCTTAAAAAAACAGCCTGAGGTAAGAGTTAAATGCAAATAGCAATCTTTTTCTTAAAAAAATAGCTGTATTGAAATTCTAGGTACTTAGAAAGTTACTTACTGTCAATAAAAACTTTTTACTATCAATTGTAAAGAGTACTTCAACTAATACAAAAGTATATAAACATTGTACACTGATTCAAAGTAAAAAAAGTACAATACTGTACTTGCATTTCATTTAAAAATATATAGTTATGACAATTCAATCTTTAACCAAACACACAGTTAACTGGCTTTGGATTAGCTGCTACTGTTGTCCATGGAACAGTCAGCTAATTCTGTGTCCTGCTGACTTTCAGCTGTGCTAGGACATGGTATTTTACCACGTCCATTTGCCTGAGTAAGTCGTTGGCTGTAAAACAAAATGTAAGCTTGAGCCTTGCATACTTCTTCCATAGTGCACATGTTGAGTTTCGAATCATTGCAGTGTACCCAAAATCCTGCAGTGAAGAAATAGAACAAAAAGAGTCATCGGAACACTGATCTGAAATAGTTGTATTTCATAATTAATTAGTAAGTCCCATTTAACAAATTGTGTAGAAATAGTAAACTGTTTCAGTTGATCTAGTATATTTGCCTCTACATTTTAAAAGCCCAGATTTATGAGAGTTTAGAGCCAGAACACGTTTAACAAGCCAAAATGAAAATCGGCTGTTTTGGACTACAGAACTGCAGTTCTCATTCCACGCAGTTCAGCTACAAGTGACTCCCTTTGTGTTTGAGAAAAGACAGTAACCTTACCAGTTTAGAATTACAAGCACCCCTTTCTCACACACTCATTTCACAGCTGGCCCTTACCTCCTTCTGAATTGTAGCAGTAGGCAGTGTAGTGCCCTGAGCCAAAGCCTTTCCCGTGATGCATTACCACAGCAGACAAGTCATAGATAAAGCAGTCAGGTAGGAGGGACTTGAGGGATTCTCTGCAGCAGTAAGGCTCCATGTTCAGCATTTGATCAAAATTAACATGGACACCAATCTTCTCACGATGATTGCGTCCTGACCACCTGCAAAGTCAAATGAAAACTTACATTTTTTTCAAAGAAAGAACACAGCATTCTGAATTATGTTTTAACATAACAAGTGTTACCTTCACTATTGTCTTTGTGCACCAAATAAATACTAAGTTACACACTTTCTTTTTCTAGGCTTCCTCTTTCACTTCTGTTTTATTTCAAGGCCTTTTAAAATGCATCTATGGAACCTACTGTTCTCATCTTCTGAAATATCCATCTTAAGATCTGTGTAATGGTGAGTGGCAAGTACTTTCCATGTATTATATCTCATTGGTATTTCTCACTTATTCTATCTCATTTTCAGTTTCCTTTGTATTCAGGACAGACTCTGTACTATTGCATGGACTAAGAGTTCACAGAGATACATTCTCCACTTCCTTACTCTGAGGCTAATACATTAATGTATTTGGTTACATGAAAGTCATGAGAGACTTCCACTGTATACAATCTAGGTTTGTACATTAGTGAACAGGAGCATTTACTCTACCTGAAGCTAACACAAGATTAGTCTTTACCAACAGAGTTCACAGCAAGGTTAGTAGGTTTTGACTGAAAAGTATGATGAAATAATTTTGGTATTAAAGTAGAAAGTAGTTAGAATCCAAAAAGTCAATTCTCTACTTATACTGTAACTGATTGATGTTTAAAACTAAACAAGAAAAAGACGTTTCTAATAACCATTTCTCATTATATTAGTAAAGGGAAATTAAACCGATGCTGAAAAACATTGATCCCAAACAATGGAAGAGCAAGACCTAATTGGTCAGTTTGCAAAACTGTTTATTGTGGTACTACTTACCTAAACCGTTTAAGGTGTAATCTGAGAACCTGAGGTAGTCGACACACCATAAGCTGCTTCTGAGCTTCTGTGAGTATAACTGGTTTAGAAGAAAACTTCCTTCGTTTTGCTGAGGCCAAACACACAGTTACACAATACAAATCTCGATAACAGCCTTGTATTTCAGTCTAAGATTTATCCACCAAATTTGTGTGGACCTAAATAGCTACCGTATGTGCCTCCTTAAAAAAGGATACACTCTGAGAGCCATTTTGCAATGATTAATTTATGATGCAAATATAAAATACTTGTGGTCACATAGGTTAGTCACTTTAATTTTAAAAGCTGATGCCTTCTTCAGCTGGGAATATCAGAATCCCCATTAGTGTGTGATCAGACTTTATCTCAGAGAAGCATCACACTTTAAAACATCCTTTGAACAACTGCATCTTCTAGATGGTAACGGCTGTCAAGCAACCACATCAGGACTTTGTCTGCAACATACTTTTAAGACTTTTTAGTATTTTCCTTCCATGCCTTCAGTCAGTTTACTTTGTATTTTACACAGAGAATGTATGCATGAGTACATACTGCCTTTACTCACTGTTGCACTGATCACATGCATATATCTTTCCTTCCAAAGCTTCGGTTTCTGTAAACTTGGCCAGCATTTCTGTCAGCAGACATGGATACTGAGATGACATCTCCTTGCCGTTGCAGTGATACCTCTCAGGAAACTCCAGGGACAGGTCCCAGAAAGGTTCTATGGTA
Source organism: Podargus strigoides (assembly GCA_028020825.1). Classification (NCBI taxonomy): domain Eukaryota; kingdom Metazoa; phylum Chordata; class Aves; order Caprimulgiformes; family Podargidae; genus Podargus; species Podargus strigoides. Next base: position 121,152,627 of record CM051663.1, on the reverse strand, counting down.
TTTGATTTATTGTCACAGGCAAGACATGTAACCTGTAAAACAATATTTCACCAGTTGCTTACGCTCAAAAACTTACCTTTGCTAGAAGTGTACCATAACATAGCTCTAAAAAACAAAAAAAGTGGTGGGTTTTTTTTCCCCTTGAGATAACTGACACAACCAAAGACAAGCCACAGTCATTTAACAAAAAAAAATATGCACCTAATTTCTTTTCTCTGAAGCAGCATGTCGAATACTGTTGTCACAAATAGCTAAGTGTTCTTACGTTTTAGTGAGAAACAAAAGCAGTGCCAAAATGGTCTGTCTGGGACTATCCAAGAGAAAGCAGCTGGTAGAGTCTCAGGAGCCTTTTTTCCAAAAAGAAACACTCCAAAAGGAGAATTTATATAAAAATGAGAAACTATAGTTTAGGTTAATGTAGAAAGAAAACAAAAAATAAAACCCAAAAAATCAAACAGCTGGGGATTTTAAAGTCATATCCTTCTTACTTTGTAAGTCTTCCAGGGAAGCCTGGATTAGGAAGCACACTTCTTCAAATTAAAATTAACAGGTAAAAATAATTATTTCTTCTTTCAGTAAGTGGATCCATCGTCACACTAGGGAAAGGACAAGCAGTAAGACAACATAAATAAAATGTCAAAAAGTGAAGTGAGCCAACCTGGAAAATGCAGCTAATACAGCAGGGGACAATTAATTTATGCTAACATTCAATATTTTGGAAAGTAAGTGAAAAGCAGTAGCTCTTCTACTGCTAGAATGGCAACACATTAGGGATTGATTTGCAATGCAGGCTTCTAAAAGCCAGCTCAAGCTGTCTGTAGAATAGTGTTATATCATTTGAGTCTTCCTCCAAAGGACCTCCACCCTTCCATGATCCGTGTGGATGAATAACTTCTTTTAGCAGTTGAACCTATGCAGTAGTAAAACTCTATTTAGACAGTACAAGCGTAGTTCATACAGGCTATAAAGAAATACCAGTAAATATCGTGTGTGTGTGAGCCTAAAGGTATGTTCACCTTTGTATGTTCAATGCAACAAAGTACAATACAATTGCGAAGAGTAGTTACCTGAGTTTTCTACCATTATGTATTTATTGGCTTGCAAGTTGCAGCTGACCACTCATTCAAGCAGCTCTAACCTCGCTGCTCCAGAAAAGACATGTTCTGAAAACAAGCTGATTTTTAATTGGGCTCAGATAGATAGATCTGACAGAACTTCCATAAGCATCCAACATGTCCCCACCCCGTTCCCCAGCAATTAAACTTTCCCACCAAAAAGATTAAAGGAACTAAAAAATCTACGTATTGGACTGGCTGTCAAGATACTTGTTATCAGCTCAGACTAACAGCCAGCTGTGATGAGACACTACCATTCATGTTTTACAGGAAACAGAGTATCAAATATCTCCTTAAATTTGCACCACAAGGATAAATAATTGCTAAATTAAATCTCTATAAGCATGCTTCCTATTTAGGAAAATACCACAAGCTGCTTGGACCAACTGATACAAAGACGTAGTAATAAAGGAATGAAAATCCATGAGGGATCCAAATATTATTTCACAGGCATGCCTTTGTGTTGCTATTCTACGTAAATTCAGTGCAGTTCTCTTCAGTTAGGTTAGTAAGCCTACACAAGTGTAAAAATACACTCAGTTTTGTTCAAGAGCTCCTTTATTTTCCTCTGAAGTTTTGCTGTAATAATTATTCACCCTGCTTTGTCTTGTTATTTCATGATCACTCATATAAGGACAGATCTGTCACCTTATGGTGCCTTCCTCCTAGATGCTCTTGTGAGTAATTATTTAATGTATTAATTAGCTACAACAGCTTATCCATGATCTATGCATCAGCTACCTAACGTGCATGTGTATTTGTCTACCAACACGTGTTTAGCAGTGGAGTTAGGAAAGCTGTAGCTGCTTTAAATATTAAGAAGAAGAAAACGCCATTGCCTTGTTCTTAGAAAACAAAACTTCGAACTTACATGACAGAAAAGTGGAGAATCTTCTGCTGTAATTTACACTGACAGGAGCTTCTTTTGTAAGTGCTAACATCTGGCAACGTTTCAAAACCACAAGCTATTAGTAATTCAGAGCTGGAATCTAGACTTGGAGACAAAATGATATGTTTGGCCACAGTTCAAGCTAACTCCAACATAAACACAGAATGACTAATAGATTTCTGCTGTACAAATGGGTGATTTTGTTGGGCCAGAAGTTTATTTAATTGACGAGTTACTTAAGAATTTGTTGCACGTGAATGCACACTGAAGATTAATGGGCTCAGGATGAAGTACACACATGAACTCAGTACAGATAATTTTAACAAGTTCCAAGGTTTCAAATTTAGTGTGTAATGTTAACAATCTAGGTTATTTTATGATCCTCTTTTCCAACTAGTTAATAAGTATTTCCCTAAAGAAAAAAAATAATCCAGCTTCCAATTTTTGCCTCTCAAAAAACCAGCAAAGATAAACTGATGCAACAGTGCTGCTTCTCATCTCATCATGCAATTGTGAGCAAAGGTGATTTGTGCCGACAAATTCCTGTGCTGATACAGAGCTGCACTTCCTTCCTCAAATGCAATACACTCCTCCTCACCATGAGGCTGCAGCAGAGTTACACTCTTAAGAGTTTTCTGGGATTTGTGTACTTGCCGACAGCCAAGTAACCTGATGTATTCGGATAAGCATACACCCAGCCATATCAGCCACAGTGCACTAACTGCTCCTGTGCACACTCCTTCTCAATGGTAAGTGGGAGGTAAATGAGGACCAGAACAAAAGGTTAGAAGTATTTTTCTTAGCTAGGCCTGAGCTTACAGATTGGGTTACCCAACAAGTTTCTCTTTTCCTGAGGCTTTTATTACAAAATCACAAAACAAAACAAACCCCAAACATTAACTCAAAGGGTTGACAAAAACTTTTATGTATCTGTCCAATGTAACTTTCTATGGTACGAGTACGCACAACAGTAATAGGGAAGTAAGTCTGCTCTAGCAATCTGGTTAGTATGTGGGGCTTTCGTATTACTCTATCTTCCAAATTTAGAGTTTGATTTCCCCTTCCCAAGATATTCCATAATTGCTATTTCAGGATGCCTTCATGCTGTCATTTATAACAAAATCACACCAGAAGGTTACATTAGAGCAAAGAAAGTAAGTTACTGTTTTTAGCTTGTCTGAAATCCCTACCTTATGTTCTGCCCTGACCACCCTCTCATGCCTTGAAACACCGGTACTATATACAATTGTTTGGTTACAGCTCAGTATTCCATCATGGGCCAAAGGCCAGACTGAAAAGAGCTGGATCAAATTGCTTGGTTCAAGCTATGCATGAAGGCCACTCAGACAAGCATCATTGTGCCCACAATAATTTGACGGACAGCCACTGCCCCGGATGGCATTCAGCCTAAACACAGCCAAAGAAAATAGTTAACATATTGCTGCAGAAAAAGCCAGCTCCATCATCAACTGTTTTGCCTATGTTTTCTGCACTCGCATGGAAGAAAGACAACTGTTAACATCTCTGCTCCAATTCTTTTTTGTTTGTTTGTTTTTAAGAACAGTAAGATAGCCAGCCCCATTTTTGTGCTTTTACTACTACTTAAGTTTTCACTATATGAGACACATATAGAAAGAGCAGTAATTAAATTTTTCCACGGCAAAGTAATCAAAGTAGGGGGGGGATTTCTAGGATGCTGCTATAATACAGAATTCCACATGACAGTCCATACCATATTTTTTCAGTTATAAAAATAACTAAACTTTGTAGTGATAACCAAATGATCTGTATCCATTTAACAGAATAACATAAGCCTAACCACAGCAAACTGTGGTCTGTGATTCAATGGCCTCCTACAGATTTAATTTAAAATGTCACCTTCATCTATTTGGAAAGCAATTTGACAACCATTTTGTGATTCAAGCAACACATAAAAGCACAGAGACTAACAGCAAAATATAGAAATCGGCACACAGGTCATGGATGGTCCAAGTGCAAATCCTCTTATTACCTACCCGAAGTTCTCAAAGTTTTTAAGTCTATTCAGTGGGAAACTTAACACACACGACTGCACAACAGTCACCATCAGCATTCTCCCTCAATTCACAGCCTGTTACCCAAAACTGATTGCACGTTTCCAATTCTCTCAGCCAATCTGTCCTGAAATTCACCAGTTGAGCAAGTAAATGGAGTAAGACTTGTGATGAAAGGCACTGCCTTTTAAAACTTCGCACATAATTTACATTCTGCTTTGGTTAGAATGGAGTTCAGTTTCTGGGTCTCTGGCATATTCATTTCTCTGAGTACTGCAGACTGATATTCTGCCATGTTGAGCAGGGCCAGAGGGAGGTATTTGATCAGATTCCATTATAAACATGATCAGTAAGTAATCAAATCATGGTTTGGTTGTTTTTTTTTTTAAGTATGCCTAAAGACAGGCATACTTAAATGCCTAGTTCTTACTAGGCATTGCTGTAATAAATTGTGAATTGTTGAGAAAAAACCTCACAGCCCAAGACAGGTTTGTCCTAAGAAAAAACGGTAACTAATCACAACTTTGCTGTAGAGGAAACTTGTTACTAAATCGGCACAGCCACTGCTCTTCACTTTCAATGTTGTTAGCTGTTGCTGTAATAGAAATTTAGGCGAAGAGCTTTATGTAAGGCACCAGATTCAAACACACAGTGAAATCCTCACAAGAGACTTTCAAAACCCACCCTAAACAGAACAGTTTCTGAAGAGCTCCTTACCACTCCAAAAAGATGTTTAAATTACATTGGCTAGGTGTTTCTTTGGTCATTTACATTAAATTTGAATTTAATTGGCACCATTCTATAAGGAAATAATCAGCAACTACTTACTGCTTTGCAACATGCACTAGCTCAGTAAAACACTGCACTTATAATTCAACATTATTTTTTTTTCATTATTTTTGTAGCCAAGCAGCTTTCATATAAATCAGCACAAACCTTGTTTTTTCTCTTCCCTTACTAGGCCTCTTTTAGCCATGGAAAATAACCACTGTCCTTCTGCGTGCATTACAAACTATCCATGATTAAACTGCAAGAACAGGAGGAGCTGGCTGATGGCACTGCAAGACCATCCTCCATCTTTGAAAGCTCCTGGCAAGGTCATGGGAATCAGGGGAGGTTCTTGAGGACAGGAAGAAAGCAAGAGTCACTCCTGTCTTCAAGGACGATCTGGGGAAGTAAAAGCCAATCAGCATCACCTTGATCTGTGGGAAGGGTGATAAACCAAGTAACCCCGGAAACCATTTCCAAAGATATTAAGGATAAGATGATGATTGGAAGCAGGCACCATGGATTTATGATGGGAAAATCATGCTTGACCAATCTGATAGCCTTCTTCCTACAATGAGACAACTGGTACAGACAACCAGTGGGTGAGTGGCAAACACTGGATGTTGTTTACCTTTACTTCAGCAAGGCTTTCAACACTGTGTCCCATAACACGCCCACAGAAAAAAAATGATAAAGTGCAGGCTAGATAAACAGACAGTGAGGTGGTCTGAAAACAGAATGAACTGCCAGGCTCAATGCATTGTGGTCAGTTGCATGAAATGCAGCTGGAGCCCAGCCACTAGTGGTATACCCCATGGGTTGATACTGGGGCCAGTTCTGGTAAACTCTTGGCAAGTTTGCAGATGACACAAATCTGGGGGGAGTCATGCTGTCTTCTAGAGGGACGTAGACAGGCTGGGGACACAAGCCAACAGGAACCTCATGCAGTTCAACAGAGGTGTCTGTGTTTAGCTGGTAGGTACCAGTACTGGGGCTACACTGTAGCAGTTGCTCTGTCACGTGATGCCCCATCCCCAGCTGAGAAGGGGAATCAGGAAAAAAGGGAGAAGCCCTGTGAGTTGCAGTTTAAATGGATTTAATGAAATATGAATACAACCAAAGTGCAAAAGTTTATACTCAGCCTGGTCCTTGGGGGGCAGTGGGTGTGTGTGTGTGTGTGCGGGGGGCAGAAAGAACAGGAGGCCAAGGAAGAAGAACCTCAGGAAAAGGACCTCCCTACCCTCAGTAAACTCTCCTTTTATAATGAGCTTGATGTCAGTGGTGTGGGATACATCTGTGAGTCAGCTTGGGGCAGCTGCCCCGACTGAAACTCCCAGCTGACTTGGGGCTACTCATGGCCTGCCTGCCATGGCTGGCCCATGGGTCTGTGCCTGGGAAACCAGAACAGGAGGGAAATGCGAAGTCCTGTGTCTGGGCAGGAATAACCCCAGGCACCGGTACAGGCTGGGAAGCAGCTCCCCAGAGAAGGAGCTGGGGGACAAGCTGACCAGGAGCCAGCAGTGTGCCCTTTCAGCAAAGCACGCCAACAGCCTCCAGGGCTGCAACACGCAGAGCATCAGCAGCAGGTCGAGGGAGGTGATCCTTCCCCTCTGCTCAGCCCTGCTGAGACACAGCTGGAGGGGGCTGGGTCCAGTGCTGCACTTCCCAGTACAAGACATGGACTTAGAGGAGTGAGGCCAGCAAAGGGCCAGGAAGATGAGGAAAGGGCTTGGAGCATCTGATGTATGAAGAGAGGCTGAGGGAGCTGGGAGTGTTCAGCCTGGAGAAGGGATGCTCAGGAAGATCCTATCCTTGTCTAGAAACACCTGAGGGGGGACAGTGAAGGAGATGCTCTTCTCAGGCTCTTCTCAGTGGTGCCCAGTGACAGGACAAGAGGAAACGGGCACAAACTGAAAGAGAGGAGGGTCCACTGAGACAGAAGAAGAAACGTTTTACTGTGAGGATGGTCCAGCACTGACACAGGCTGCCCAGGGAGGTTGCGGTGCTACTGAAAACCCGACTGCACACAGCCCTGAGCAACCTGTTCTAGTTGAGCCTGTTTTGAGCTGAGTTAGACTAGATGATTTCCACAGGTCCAACCTCAACAATTCTGTGTGTGCATGCGTGTACGTGCATGTGCACAGTGCACGGGAACGTAACTGTCAGGAAGTTATCATAAAAATGAAGAACACGAGCAACTGAAGGAAGACAAACAATCTTTGGTAACAAAACCATTTTCTACAATAATTGTTTCATCTTCAGTGACTATTTTGTCTAGTTATTTTGTTATTATTAGACTCAAATATACCTTTAGATCTCTTCACACACAAAATTAAGGGTTCTAAGAGATTAATTACTTTGAATTATTATTTTGGCATTATTTAAGAGTAGGTAAAAATATTTAGAATCCCCTTGTCTGGCTTACAGAAGACTCAGAAAACTTTCTTTTTTCTGAGTAACTCTCATGACAAAAGGCTTATTTTGAACTTTAAGAAATTTTTATGGTTTTACCAACACAGTGGTCAAAATTTACAAGATATAAGAAACATCCAGTATCTGCTTTCCTTATTAACTACCACTTCTTAGTTCCAGAAAGACTCATACTATATGGGTTCAACTAGGGGACAGTTATTCTGGGCAATTCATCTGGGACATATGTGTGCTATACTCTAATGTCAGAGTACTTCCAGATCAGCTGTATCAGAAACACATTTCTATTCTTTCACCACTTTTGATGTCTTGATAGTCTTGACTCAGACTTTTTATCTGAGCCAACATTAAATATTAACTGAATATAAAAATAATCAAAAATGCAGTCTAAAATAGCCCTTTAACTTTCAAGCAATCAAAACTTGCGTACTTATCATTGTAAGGGTAAACCAATGTAGTTAAACAGGTAAAAGCTACATCTACAGGTAAGATTTTGCCAGCATAAATATCTGTATATTTCCTAGATCTGGCAGGCTAGTGTCCTAGGTCAGCTAGCTTGTCTAGATAATCTTTCACAAATATTTCATACTAGTTTTCCTGTCTCCATCCTCCCAGTATTAATCATCCTGATAAAAAACCAATAATACTGGTATAACTATACACACCAAAGTTTCTGCTAGTACAATTTCTGTGGATATGTGTGACACAATTTTCCCAATGCAGTGCTGAAAATATACATTTACTTTGAAAGCTAAAATCTTCTATTTCAATCCAGTGGGGTTTTTTAAATACACCTCCCGCTTCCTTGCTTACTATAGGCAAAACTTGAAATACAGATAATTTTACAATTGTTGCATACTGTGCTATTTAGTTGGGAACATTTAAAAACACAAGCCAAAACACTCCTGAGGGAGATGGTGGCTAACCTGCCTGAGCTCCTGAAGTGTACTTCAAAGATCTGTGGGTCAGTATGGGTCAGTTTACAACTGGCACATAACTTCATAGTGCAGTATTTTCCTCCTTTCCCAGCAAGGAAGGATGAAGGACAGGAGACTGTGGGTATCTCCCACAGGAGTATAAGCACTGAGGCACTGAAAACTGGGATTCTATAGACATACTGGCATCTGTTTACAGTCCTTGTGGAGTTGAGGGATGAGCCACTGCTCCAGCAGATCTGCCCCCAAAAGCACAGGTTTACAAGATACAGACTCCTTTGCCCAGTAAGTGGCACAGCACAACTTTCTCCAGACAATCAGTGGAGGAAGACTAGCATGTAAAAAAGGAAAGACTAGAGGGGAAGGGTTTTATAGCTATATATCCTATCTTTACTTCCCTTAGATGTACTGGGTATTGAAGTTAACCTGTACCGCAGAGTAAAAAGCTCTAATCCTAAAAAGGATATTGGAATAATAATTTTTAAAAAGTTAAGAGGCAATCCACCCACGCTGTTCTTTGGTTTACTCATTACCTAATTTTGTATTCCATAGAACAGTAAAAGATTTCAAGTAGTAGCTGAGGAAGACTTCTTATCAGCTGAGAACCTAACAAAACAAACCCAACTCACTCATATACAAGGTGCACTTGTTCTGACATCACCTTTTTTTAGTTATCAAAAAGTAATCTGATTAAGATTCTCACACACCTCTCCTTTCTTAATTTTATATCCTAAATTCAGTTATAGTGCTGAACCAAGCAGCCATTTCGATAGCAACAGAACAATGGCAAACTCAGGATTATGACATTCCTTCAAGTTAAATCAGAACAGCTAGAAGAAGAGGGAAAATGTTTCATTGTACATACAAAAGTGATGTGAAATCTAAGTAAACATACATCTTATCTGCATTGTAAGTGGTCCCCTGTGTACTGTATCAAGAGTAGTTCATAGTATTCCTGAGGTCTGAAGGTCAAGAAGATTGACCTCACTGCATTGAGTATCTCACAGAAACAAGTATCTTTAACATTTTCAATCTGAAGTGATAGTAAGTATAATAACTTTTCTAGTGATCCTAAAATGAAAGGCAGCTGCTGCGCAGAAACAAGCTTTTTAATTCTCCTTATTCACTGAATTAAGATGTATCTTATTAAATACTCTACACTAAAATCCCATCCTATTTTTAATAAATGCAGCAGGCCACAGCTCCAATCTATCTTCTGGAGAGAAACTGTAATATTGCTACATCTTGCAGGTAGATGAAGTTAAGTCTACAAGGAGAAAGCACACTCTCCTTGCTTTTAAGAGCTAACACTGTCAAAGATATGATGACACAGCAAGAAGTCTTTCATATTTTTCTTCAGTGCCGCACTGGTTATCTTGTTAACTTCATTATAGCATTTTGTGCCAGTTCTGACAAAAGTCTAGTGAAATCATGATATGTGAATCTTATTAAGAAGATGAAAGTAATTGTATAATAGTTTTTAAAGCTGGTCCTTCCATGTGCAAACATCAGGTTCTGAATCATTAAGATGACCTGAATAAATTTTATTGAGGAGGCAATGTAAATCTTCAGGGGTTACCTTTTATTTTAGTATTTATCATGTTCAAAAGTGCTAGTGAAGACTAAACTGGAACAAAGGAGTGGCAGAAGACAAAGGGAACATTAAGGAAGTAAAATGTTGCGCACTGTTTGTAGGAACTGCCTTACTAGCCAGGGAGAAATTACTACAGATAACAGCCTCAGTGCTCTTTTCCTTTTTCCTCTCACTCTAGGCATTCTGACGTTCATCAAGGCTGTATTTTGCACAGAGACACTGACCAGCTGCAGTAAAAGAGCTCTGTGTTGTAGTGACGGAAGTCACAGGATAGCTGAAAACTGTTTAATTCCCTTTCAGTCTTACTCGATGACACTTCAGTGAATTCTCACTGTTCCCCTCCCTGGCTTCAGGAAGGTGGGAGGGTTTCTAATCACAATCCTCTTTGCATAACAAAGCTGAAAACATGTGAAAGAAGTGGTACTACTGAAACAATACTTGTGTCTTTAAAGCCTTGAAAATTCTTCCAAAACATGAGTCCTGTAAGCAGGCCTGGAATGCAACCAAGCCTTGTCAGTACTCTTAAGCAATTACTTTGTTTTACTAACAAAGCCACTATTTTGGAGAGGAATGTGGTTTACAAATAGAAATCTTTAATGACATAATATACTAGATGCTTATATTAGCACGACCCTGATATAAGATATGTTAACTACCCTGAGGTAAGGAAGTATGCCAACAGAAATGGTCTTACACTGGGCCAAATGGAAGGTAGAGGATGATCTGGTTTTATTAGCAGATGGAACAGTTCCTAGCAGTTACACTTAAAACCTAACATCACCTAAAAGCTAACATATGCTGCAAACAACCCCAACTTTAAAAGTCCTCTTATCTTATTAAAAATGTTATAGGTATCATAGCAGTAAACAATCCTACTTTAGTCAAAACCCCCTTGGATTTCTAGCTTCACATACCAAAATATTACACCATCAATCAAATACTCAGAATAATGGGAGTGCCGACATTTTTGTTAATTTGTGTTAAACCTTGACTCCTTTGCACAACGTATCCTTTAAATGTTTCTGAACTCCCTCAGCAATGTGTGCACGCATACTAAAGACCAATTCCAGGGGGGCAAGACTTTCTCAAGCTCTGTTCCTGCTGCAATGCAGTTAGTTTTTAGAGTAACTCAACATAAACCAGCACTTGTTTCTTCAGTCAGTTCTCAGACGTTGCTACACGCACACAGTTGGGATATGCATAATAGTAAGTGGACAAATTGAAGTACTTAACAGGAAGTCAGAGAAGAAGAAAAAAGGAGAGTAGTCAGGCAGAAAAAAAAGAAAGCAGCCGCTGCCTCCACCCCACAAATTTGGTTCCTGGGTTATACAGACCCTTCTGTATCTTTGTGTTGTAGCAGAAGTATTAGTATTCTCATATATAGCATCATGACATGCAATTACTCTGTAGTAATGAATCTCAAATTCAAGCTATTTACTGAAATAATACCCTGCTTAGTTAGTGTCCACTATCTATTCAGTTTCCACTTTGACAAGATTAACACCTTCCTTAACATCTTTTACCTAGCGTCACTATAGCGATAAGCTAGATGCTTAAAACTGTAAATTCTTTATTCCTGCAAATTAGTTGGTGCTTAACAGCAAAACCAGGTATTTCTCAGTAGTTGCAAAGGTGTGCTTTAACATACCAAATTTCACACCTTTACGTTTATCAGGTGACTCTTCCACTGCAAAATTTTAGGAGTACCCAAATGACCTTTCTTCTAAAATTGTGTGCACTATATCCTTCCCATCCCTGCTCAGTAGTTATAAATGTATTAACCTTTGAAGCACGCCCATCACTGACCAGTACAAATCCATAACTACAAATCATTACACATCTTAAAAAAAATAATAATCATAAACCATACCTGACTTAATAGCTGTCCATGAAAAATGTTGTTAACCACATTCAAAACCTGTTTTATAAGTTTTCTTTGAGAAGCAGGGATGAGAGCTGGGTATCTGGTCCCTGTAGTCTCCAGTTCCTGCTGCACTTTATCCAAAAGTTCACAGAGAAATTCCTGAGCATCTTGTTGAGCATATCCCCTAAAGGCTGGAATTAGTCTCCAGACAGAATGAAGCATGGCAAAAGGAGACACCAGCGCCCATTTGCCAGACCACATAACTTGGAACAGAGTATGCAGCTCATGACAGAGAGAAATGTGCTTTGAACTGGGCTCCCTGGGCTGAATAAGTTCCATATTTCTGCTTTTTGATGCTCCTCCACTTAATCCAGAGGATAAACTAGGCCGCCTCACAGAAGATGATCCCCTTACTTTCTCTTGGTTCTCATTCACATGTAATGTTGAGGCAGCTATTGACAGGTGTTTAGATGAAGATCTGGTTTTACCATTGGTTGCTGTTGCCAGAAGTTCCTGAGTTTGGTTGAGATCAAGCTTTAAAAAGCATTCTCGAAAAATAAGTAAGTGACTTAATACCTGCAGGACAGAATTCATATAGCATGTATTTCCCAGGTTTCTCAGTCCTGTCACCCCAGGAGTCACTGTGGGCCTTCGTTTAATTGGAGAGTCACTCATTTTTTTCAATCTTACTTCATCTGAGGTATATGTTTCTTTCAACTCTGCCACAGATTCCACGTTCTGTGATGTTTTTTGCAGGTGGGGTGCTGGTTTTGAGGACATTCTAATCTGATTTTGTAAACGGCTGCTCTTTCTTGGAGGCACCTTTTCCATCTCCGCTTTCAACTCACGCTTTCGTTCTTGTCTTCTTTTCCTAGCTTTGTCCCTTCTTTCCTCTGCTTCTTCCCGACGCCTTTCTTCCTCCAAAATCTTTTTTCCAGTAGGTGTCAAGTCAAGCCATGATCTGAATATTTTGCCCAGGAATGCACGCCGTCGGTGCCAGAGAGCTGTGAACATACGATCTTCATTCCGAAGCAAGGCTTGGGCACCACCATGTGAAAGGTAAGAATCATCACTTGTACCCATAGAACGCAAAGTCCTCCCACTTCGAGTAGTGCACTCATAGTTTTGACTCTTGATTGCACTCAATGTACTTCGCAACAGTTTTAAATCACCAGTTGCATTATCATTAAGGACATAATCATCACAGAGATAACAAAAAACATACAGCTCATTTACTTCCAATGCCACTGGGTGACCGCTCTCCTGAAAGTGCTTTAGTGCATGTTCTTCAATATATCTTCCACACGCCACATGTGAGCAGCTGAGGCACGCCCACACAGATTCGGTAGTATTACAGTCCACGCAGTGCCATTTCTGAGGATTCAGAATGGAGTGATCTTGGGCCAGTCGCAGACGTCCTACGTGCTTACACTTATCCATTGCTAAAACTGAAATTGCAGAGATATGCTGGCAAAATACATCATCCAAACTATCTTCTGTCCGTGATATGTCAATCTGCAACTAAAAAAAAAAAACGAAATTGTAAATTAAGGTTCATAAACAGCCAACAGTATTGCTTTTACAGGTGTCAGTATACCAAACTCATACTTGAGGTTAAGATAATGATCACCATCCAAAGTGTAAATGCAGTCAGCCAGTTATGTGGAGCAACAATCAACATCAGTAACAGCAGTTTGACACGATGCTCAGACTAAATGGTCTGAATACCACTCTTCATATTCCCAGTACCTTCTGGCTCAGGACTGAAGAGAACTAGCTACACTTTAGATTAGGCCTTGTTTTTTTCAAAGGAGCACCGATCTAGTTAAAAGACATTGCTGTACAGTTTGGACACAAACACAACTTAAAATGGGACAGGTTGCCCAAATAAGTTGTGGATGCCCCCTCCCTGGATGTGTCCCCTCCCTGAACGTGTCCAAGGTCAAGCTGGATGGGGCTTTGAGCAACCCGATCTAGTGGAAAATGTTCCCGCTTCCAACCCAAACCATTCTGTGATTCTATGATTCTAAAATGCTCCTATTAATTCTATTCTTAAGCATACAGGTGCAGAAGTGCAAAGTTCACTTAAATTTATTATGTTTACACAGTGCCAACAGTTCAGACAAATGAGGCTTTATACAACTCAAACCCTTAATTAAACCACACCTTTAATTAAATCACTGCACCTTTGTGCTCAGGCCAACACATTGTACCAGTGCTTTCTACAATAATGTATCTTCAATAAGTACATTTTAACATGTCACCCTAACACCTATGAAAGAAAAAGAGTGACCTGGAAAAGCAGAACTTGATGTCTTCAGAAGATGGAAATACCATTAGATATCTGCCTCAGTTGCTGCAAACTAGGTAAAAGATGTTAAGGAAGGTGTTAATATTTCCATTTAAAAATTTGGTTAGCACCAGCTTACATCCTTTAATAACTTTATGTGGTAGCATTTATTTGGTCAAAGCTCCTGTATTTGCTTTCTCCTGTGTAAGGTGCATTTACCTAAAACAAACAGGCAGGCTCTGACTAACAAAATTTAAAGAGACAGTGATTCATTTTTTCTTTATGTTTTTACCATCTTTCTATCAACTACCTCTAGTTAAGATATCATCTAGAGGCAAATGATGTGTCAGGAAGTGACTAGGTTTGATCTGGGGTATTTGTGTGTGTCTACAATGTCACTGACTAGAAGGCCTAAATAGCACACACACAGAACCAGTATCCTTACACACAGTACTTGCCAGATAAAAGGGTTAATTCACCTGAGGAGTTACTAAGGGTTTGTCAAATATCCAGGCTATGCCCAGTGAGACAAGTTACCCATTACAAATGCATGCATATTGTGGAACTGGCCTAGGCCATACAACATCAGGGTCCGTGATTCTAAGATTCTAAATTTTACAGATAAATAAAATGTGCTACAAAAATACTGAATGATGTACACAACTCTGGATAGAACCCAAAGGATTATATTGCAACTATTATCCTTGAGTATGCTAATATTTATCCAGTTTTACAGTTCTGAAATACACAAGAATAGGTTACTCAATTTAGAACAGATGTCTAGGTTAGATTAAGTATTAGATTGAGGGAACCCTAACATACAATGACAAGACAACCACTAGGGAAGGGAAACAGGTAAAAAGTTGCAGCTGGATAGGAAAGCAGCTTTAATTTTCATCTCGGATAAAAACTGTAGTTAAAAGATTTTCAAAAAACGGCTTTGTTTGGTTAATTGGTCCGCAGCTAGTGCCTTTTAAAATGTTACGACACAGACACCAGCATAAAAGCTATAATAACTCTCTAAGCACACAGCCAGCATCCAGCGTTGCATGTGTTGTGTAGGTCTTATTCTAAAACACAGAAAAGGTTGAGCCAGCTGTACTGAAACTAGTAAGTGTACACAGTTTTACATGCCCATATTAATCATTCTCGTTCAATTTATTTAAGAATTGTCTCCAGTTCATACTAACCGCACCGAAGAATTTCAGGCACCATGACCTCTGGGTACCCATTCAGTAATTCCCAGATTAAGCATCAGCCATAGTGTATTGCGGGAGGTCGAGATCCCTTGTGGGCTATGGTCAACAGATCACAAAAATAATGGCTTGCTGAACTTTTTCAGCTTGCTAGCATCCATAACATTCATTCCTTCTAAAAGGCAGTCTATTCATAAGCTGCTAATGAGATTCTTTTACAAATAGTCATGCATACTAAGTTTGCTTTTTATACTTTCTTTATAAATAAGACCACTAATATTATCCCATGTCTGACAACCTCTCTTCCCCAGCAAAGCTGAGCTTTTCTAACACTGATAAGATTCACATAAATTTCAGTTGAACTTTGTACATTAATTCTTTCTGGAATATTAAAATAATACCTATGTAAAGTATGCTGCAAGAATTAAATACGGTAGCCAAGATTTTAAAAGATAAGACTCATCTTTGTGGTTCTGGGCTAATAGGAACAGATTCTCCCGCATAACATATTAGTAACGGTCCTTTCCAACAGGCCAGAAAAGATCACTAAACCCTCCCTTCCCACAGGGCTGTCACATACAGCAATGCTGTCAGTCAGAGAAGCCTGACAGGTCCACCCTTTCTGGTTTTGTTAAAAGTCACTGTGTAAACACGATGCCTTATTTTTCCTTCTTTTTAATATTATATGGTCAGAAAATTAGTTTTTTCTCCATTTAAAAAATATTACCAAGAGTGAAACTACTTACACACCTCAATATGAGCAGGTATTAGATGGAGGACAAAAGCAGCCCACCCGATTGCCGGACGACCACTGTGTAAAACAGGGTTGCACAATCAAGCTCTTCATGCAAAAGCAACACGATTCTAAGAAAGCGCAAGATCAGCGCCTTGAAGAGTAAAACCTCAAGCCCCAGCTCCCCCCCCAGCAACCAAGCCAGCATGACATTTTCCCACCTACGTCGATGTGTGGAAAAAGGAGATGGGGTGGAAAGGGGGAGGGGGAGGAAACATCTTGGCATGGGAGAAGTCTTTCTTTGAAGAAAATGTGAAGAAATCAAAATGCAGTTTGGGCAAAAAAACAGAAATATACGAAAAGACGTGAAAAACCTAAAAGTACAAAACTGAGCTGAAGAAAACTCAGCTGAATGTCAAGCAGCACACTGAGAGCATGAATATTTCAACACTGAAGTACTGAGACTGCCACAAAATTTTAAAACTTTTACCTTAGAACCAAGACTTGGAAAGACAGAATAGCCCAGGTAAAAAAAAGGAATGAAGTGACAGATAATGGTGGATGAAACCTAAAAAATACAGTATAGTCATTCCCACGCCCACTAGAAAGCTGCAGCTGCAATAAAAAACAACAAGCAAATGCTTCAACGGTAAAATTCCCTGAAGAAAGTTATTCAGGGCTAGTTTCTGCATTCTTCTCTCCCGAGGTTCACTTCTGTGCACACACACAAAGAAACTGTGAATTAGTTGACCAGCACTTCAGAGATCAAGCCCCCCCTGTGTTTTTAGCACAGACCTGAGTTGAAGTAGTAAGCAAAATAACAAGCACTAACATACAGAACAGCACTACTGAAAGCACTGACCAGAAAACAGAGATATGCAAGTCTCTTCCCTCTCTTTCACAAGTAAGAAATAAAGATATACGGAACAGGATTCTTTTTTTTCAATTGACCCATATTTTAACCTTATTGACGCGTTCGTTTCTTTAGTTTCACAAAAAAATGGCCCGCAAAATGCACATTTTGGGGTAACTCATGAGCTGAAAAATACTTGATGTCAAAAAAACACTTAGAAGTCGAGAAAATATGTGGGTTTCTTCCATTTGTGTTCCATGTAAACCAGAAATTAAGATTCATCTTCGCAGGTAATAAATTTTTAAATTGTAACTCTCGATTTTAACAAAAGGAAATATTTTTCCCTCAGTCACTACTTTCATAATTAATCGCTTGGAACGTAAATGAAAATAATCAGTCTACCTCAAGCATTAGACTAGAAATGCAGCACACAGTTTTACTAATATATATACACACTGTGTGCTCGTGTGTGCCATTAATATTATGGCTTTTAAATCAGATGAGAGTTTACCAACTGCTTAATATCTGAAAAAAACCCGAGAATCACGGGTAGTTTAACACCTGGAAGTTTTAGATAACAAGCATGGTCACTAGAAGGCAGATATACTGTGTTACTGCTTTTCTTACTTTTTTTTTTTTTTAAGAAAGCAACTTATCAGAACATTGGCGTGCATAACTTCAAGCTGCAGTACTAACAGTGAGACTTAAAAATCAGAGCAGCACTTCAAAATGACATTTTATAAATTATTACCGATTTTTAACAGTAGCTATTGACACACACACACGCCGCCTCCTTTCTTTGGAGCGATACAGATCGTCATTCAGCTTTTTAGATCTTAGTTTTTCGCCAGCTAGGGAATGTCCCTGGAGCACGGTGCCCAGCAGCGGCCGTGTCCCGCGGGACACCAGACCCGCTCGCAGCGTGACGTTGGTTCTGTGTCTCCAGCGCCAAGAACCCCGCATTTCCTGCGGCCGAGAGTTCAAGGTAAACAAACAGCCCAGGCTGAAGCGCTTCCACAGAAGCATGCAACACACAGCGTTCCTTACCAGTCGGGACTAACGCGTGACAGCTCTCCCCTTTCAGAACAGCAGTCCCCTCCGCGGGCGCTGACAGCCCCTCGGACAGCGCCCGGCTCCCCCTCTGACAGCCCCTGCACGCCGACCCACCCCAGACCAGTGCCCCCGGCTCCATGCCGCTACGAGCGTGCCCATGGCTGGCCCGGCGGGAAAGCCCAGCGCCCCCGCGACATGGCGCGACTCTTCCCCTCTCGCCGACAGTAAGCGGCACGCGGGAGACCCGAGCGGCTGGCCCGGCAGCCCTGCTGCCCACCGCCACCCTCTCCCCCTTCTCCTCTTCCCCCCGGGCTCCCTCACCTCGAAGCCCTTCTGACCCCGCCGGGACGGGCGAGGGCGCAGGGCCTGACGGGCTCTCCGCCACACACCGAGCCGGCGGCCGGCGGCGGAGGATGGTCCCGGCGGTCCCGCTCCCTCGCCAGAGCGGCTGGCACGGCCGCAGCCCCCTCGCTCCCGCGCCCCCACGCCGTGCCCGGCTCGCCCCCCGCAGCCACAAGCGCCCCCTCCTCGGCTGCCCATCCGCGGGCACCACGCCGCCGCTGCCGCCACTCCCGAGGGAAAGCCTGCCGCCGCCCCGCGCCCTCCGCCGGGCACCTGCCCCCCGCGGGGGTCCCGCCGGCCGCCCCCAGGCGGTGGGGTCGCAGAGCCGTCGTCCCGCTCCCACCGCCCGCCCCCGCACGCACCCGTCACCCGCTGCTGCCGCCATCTTGAGCGCCCCAAGCCGCAGCCTCCTCGGAGCGGCCCCTCGGCGACGTCAGCGCCGCGCGGAGGCCGCCCCCCCCACACCCTCGCCCGGTGTGGGGATCCTCGCGCCCGCCTCGCCTCAGCCGCCCGCCCACCGGCGGGAAGCGGGGAAACGAGCAGCGGCGAGCCGGCGGGGGAGCGCCGCCAGGCACCCCCTCGCCCCGCCACCCCGCACCCACCTGCCGAGCGCGGGGCGGGAAGGGCCGATCGCCATGTGCCGGTGGCGGGTCTGTCACCAGATTTGTAGTGGCAACCGAAGTCCTTCCCACGTCTCCTCCCACCTCCCCCGGCCTCTCCCGCCTGCCGCCGCCGCCGGGCCGGTCCCGCGGGGCCGGGCGCAGGAAGGCGGGCAGGGAGCGGCGGGGCCGCTGCCCTGGCACGGGCGCTGGGGCGGGCGCCAGTCGCTGGGAGCCGGTTCCCGGCGCACCGGGCCGCTGCTTCTGCCCCGGCCGGGGCCCGCAGGGTACCTGTTTTCCCCGAGGCGGGAAATCTCTGCCCTACCGGGGACGAGAGCAGCCTCGGGCTTCCCCGCAGCCTTTCCTTATTTTCCTGCCTACATTTCACTCGTGTTTTCTCTTGGGTGGCATCGTCCTTGTTCGGCCAGGTAACCCCTGTGTGCATTTCGCTGGTGCTTCTGCAGCCTCTCTGCCCTCCCCACTGCCCGGGATGGGGTGCCGCGGCAGCACCCCCAAACACTACGTGCCCCGGACCTCAGCTGGTGACACTCCTGCACATCTCTCTGTGGAAACTTCTGCCAGGCAGCTCACATGAAAAAACAAAAAAGCTCTGAGCAGAGCCCTGTAACCCATCTATCGAGTACTTTTTCAGTCTTGGGTTTCATTACAGAAATTTAGATTGGCAAAAACTTGTAAACTCACATCCCGCAGGTGTCCTGCTTTGTCAACTTGAAGCTTCTTTGCACCAGTCCTTTTCAAACTAAAGTTTCTGAAATGCAGCCAGAGCCGCTGCTTTCCAGTTCTGCTTGTCCTGAATTAACTTACACTTGTGCCTGTCTTCTGCCCTGCCCTGCATGTGCTGGGCAGCTGTGCACGGCCTGCCTGTGCCTGGGACAAGAGGTACCTGGTGAGAACCCTCCCCTAGCTGGGCCGGTACCGTTTCTTTGCGTTCATGCTCAAGCAGGTTGGCTTTTGGGTTATAGGAACCTGCCCAGAAAGGCGGCGCACGGTGCTGCAAGCGATTGCAGAGCGTGATTGGGGGGTGTGTGGGGGGGGGTGTGTGTGTGTGTGTGTGTGTGTGTGCTGCTTCTTAGCCACAACACATGATGGTTTGACGCAGTGGGAACACTTCAGATCCCCCTCTCATTTTGGGTCCGTTATGTGTCAGGATGTTTTCATGACGGCATAAAAACCTTTCACATCTGTTTCTGTGTTTCTAATTGTGTCATTGCAGAAAATGTGTTTCGGTTTAAAGCTTGAAGTCTGTAGGCCCCGGTTGTCTCAGTTCTCCTCCAGTAGTGCTCTCCAGTTCTTGCTGTTTCTAACGAGACTGCTGAGACGGCACTAGCAGGATGTGGCCAAGAGACAATGCCAGTTTTCTGCAGGGTCACATTGTCATGGTGCTTTCAGAAGCTCATAAAAAGAGTACAGGGATAAAGTCATCTCACCAGACTTCTCTCATGATTCCAACACATTTGTAAATTGTAACTTCAAAGTGAGGAATACTGTTGCCTTATCAAAATATCTATGAAAACTTTTCATGTGCAGTGATTCCACGTATTTGCACGTCCCTCTTAGATGTTTTTAAGACAACTTTCACGGTTTTCAAATAACTATATTTTTGTCAAGTTATTACCTCCATCTTTAACAGTAGCAGTTTCTCCTTTGGTCAGAGCTGGCAAACTGACCCTGCTATGGTGAGATGTCTCTGGAATCCTCTTACAATGTTCTCACACTCAATATCTAACCCCAGTTCTGTGTGCATGTCTGTCTGGGGGTTAAATGGATGTTGGGTGGGCTCTCGAGACCAGCCTGACTCACCAGCACTACTGTAACCTCTTCAGCTGCCAGACTTGGCATATCTCTTGGTGCCCTGCATGGTAACACCCTGAGCCTCACCTACACTTCATCCATCCTGGTTTTCCTGAGCATCCAGGGGAGGCTTTGATCTTGGGCTGCTCACAGGAAGTCTGAGGCCAGCAATGTGAATGGGAAATGGTGGCTCTCAGCCATGCATATGCTTAATCCCTCTCCACAGCCCATTATTCAGGCACAGCCCGAGGCCTTGTCACCAACCCCCTTTACACCCCAAATGGCCACTTTTAGCAGCCATTCTCAAAGTGATTATGATCCCTAGAAATTTTTATTTATTTAATGCTATTTTTTATATCTTGGTAGCCTATCATGTCTCTAATGCACAGTGCTATCCCTTTCTCTGCCACCAATCAGTGCCTATCTTTCAAAACCCTGTTCTAGTGATAAGATTTCTGCAGTATCCGATTTAACACAGAGTAGATAAAGTTCCTTTTTTTTTTGGGGGGGGGGAGGTGTGAGGGGGTGGGGAGGTGGGCTTTGCCTGGGTAAATGTGCAACATTACAGCTGATTTTCATGCAGCACACTTCACTAAGCACCCTTATTGGGTTAAGGCAGCCTTCAGTCTCTGTTCCCACCACATTGGCTAGTCCATTGCAAAGTATTGATTTGGAATTGGGATTTGGCTCCAGCACAACAGCACAATCAATTAATTGCTATGTGCTGCTCTTACCTTATCTATTCTGCTTCATGTGTGCCTTTAGTGAATCCTGCTTGAATTTTTTCACCTTCCTTCAACCTTTCTCACAGTCATGTATTTATTCTTCCTGAACAGTGGCCACATTAAAAACATTCGAGGCTGGTAAGAGAATTCCTGAGCCTCAGGAACACATATAAGACCCAGCTTCCTTCCACCATCCAGACAGTACAGCTAGAATGTTTGTGATTTATTGAGACAGCCAGAAATTGATTTCCCAAATGTATCTTATTTTTAAATTCATTGGGCATTTATGAAAATGGATGCCAGATATATATTGTCAAGAAGCAAGCAAATGTAATAAATCCCTAAAAGTAATGTAACCTCATATCTTCCTATTATGTGTAAAAACATTCTCTGGAGGGGAAAACCCCACCTCTGAGTCAATGTTAAAACTTTTCCAATACAGCAAATAGTTTTATTGTATTTTTTAAATGGTCCCTAGCATTATATTCACTATGTGCAATAATAAAACTGAAAAAATATTTACTTAGTCCGTTTGACTGGTGGAGGCATCATAAACTTTTACAAATGTCTGAAATTTTGAATTCCTGTCAAATGTAAATGTAATTATAAAATATTAATAGGTTTTACACGCAAGAACAACAAAGGGGTAGGTTAACCAAATCTTCTGAGTCTCTCTGAAAAGAAATGTGATGTGATACAGCATATCAATAAAGGCTGGATGCAGAAGCATCTTTGCCTCTACTAGGTTTGGGTCTGGTTCTGTGGTTGGAGTGTTCAGAACTGGTGAAAAAGAAGAATCAAAGAGAAAGCCTTATGTAAGCTAGAGAAATGAAAAGCAAGCTCTAAACAAATCGGAGCCACCTTTTGCTCTGGCTGATATGAACGCTGTTACTTGTTTACAGCACCCCAGTTAAGCGCTGTGCCCCCATGTGCCCACGGCACTTGCAGGGTATGATGTCACCCTGGCAGCCACACTGCTTGGATGTGAGGTCACATTTGTCACCACTCTAGTCTCACGCTGCCTACATCCGCACTGCTTACACCAGGAACTGTTTTGAGTTCAAGCTGCTCCAATACAGAATTTCTTCTCCTGGAGAGCCAGTCATCTTCCGCAAAGTGTGAGGCAGTATTGGTGATCAGGAAATTTGTTCTTTTGCTTTTGTGCCAGTACAGACGTGTCCTGTGTAGACATAAGCAGATGGGGCTGACTGGAGTTAATTGCACATCTGAGGCACAGAAAATAGATGGGATGAGGGGAGCGATAATAAATCACAAAGTTGCATGTATTAATATGAGCAGCTTGATGGTTTCCAGTTCAGCCCTAGATAATAAATAGAAAACTTTTTTTTTTCCTAAAACAGTGGGAGCATTTTAAAACAGCGCATAAGAAGGGGAATCTTGGAAAGCTCATCTAAAAGCTTGATATGCATATGCACCAGTAATTGCATGTTTTGGGAATGTTCGCATGCTTACCTTCATGCAACATTTGCACTGGGTATTTGTAGTGTTGCCATGTTTTTCAATGCGACCAAAATACTTCAATTTATCTGTAAACAGATTCAGGAGTCAAAGAGAAATTCTCTGTGTGTGTGACCCTGAAAATAACACAGGATTTTCTTGAGTGCCTGTGAAACTTTTGGGCTGCAGTTCGGTTCAAGACGAAAACGTACATGTTTGTGCTACATATGAGCCTGGTGGTTTAATTCCCAGTAGAGCTGGGAGGGTGGGGGGGAACACTTCCGTCAGTTACATCTGGGGTACTTCTGGTGTGTGAGACATTCAGACAGGTCTGGCCAACCTGGTACATAACCTACAGGACTGTGGTGCCCTTCTGGAGCAGCAGCTGGAGACAAGACGGGGTAGCCTACAGCCTTTCAAATGGTATGGGGTGCCAACACAGCTGAACTGAGCACTGGAGAAATGCAGACACAGTTAGTTGCCTAAATATAGGCCCTAGAGATGACCATGGACACGAAACGCATCCTCAGAGGCTGACTGGCATGATGGAGGGTCTGTAGAAAAAACAAACCTTCCTGGAGCTGCCTCTGCAGCAGCTGCACCTCTGCCCAGTCCAGGTTCCTCAGTGGTGACAGATGCCTTATCCTTAGGCAATTGCATCCTGGACTTAACCTATGTGCATATACTTAGGTTTGGATGTCTGCGTAGTGCACTGGATCCCACCCTGACTTGCTTTGTTGAACTTCATCTGGGTCCGAACATAGAGTATATGTTTTGCAAATACGTATTTTTCAGAAGTGAGATGAATGTTTGGGAGGATTCCTGAGTATTTAAGTGATCTGCACGTTTAAAAACAAAGCAAAAAATGTGAAGTATACATATGACATTATGAATCACTGGATATTTTCCCAAGAATTTCCCTGCTTTTCTGCATAAGAATAAAGGAAACAGAAAATACTAATTTTAATGCTGATTTGAGGGAAAATTGTCAAGGTTAATGCCATACTTATTCCACTCTTCTTCTTCCCACTCTACTTCCCTTCCCTTCTTCACATTCGCTTTGCCAGGGAAAAGCAAACAAACCCAACCCTGTGTCAAATGCTTTAACAGCAAGGAAGTATTTGGGCCCAGGGCTTTGAAGGCCTGTTGACAATATTAAATACACCAATATGCTTAATGACACTTTGGGGTTTTCTGCTTATTATTTCTCATTTTTAAATAGCTTGAAATAGAAGTGAAAATTTAACAAACAGTGGTTTAGGCAGGTTCTATGGATTTTAACTGAAAGGTCTGAGGCTCTAAGGTTCTTTTTTGTTATTAGGCATTTGGCTTGCTCTCCTTGTGCTGCTGGTGAGCTGCTGAGTCCCAACTCTAACACAAATATTGTTACTAAAAACGCTCAGACAGGTCCTCTTCCTGCCAGTCTTTCATGGAAACCTACTAAACATGCATTGTAAGTGTAAAGAGACAAAATTTAAGGCAACAAAAATGTATTAATCAAATCTTGCTACTCCTCCTTGTAAGGACAAGTGTACAGTGAAAAATTATTTTTGTTTTCAAACTCAGGAGTCACAGAAACACACAACAACCTTGGCTGGAAGAGACCTCTAGGATCAAGTCCAACCATTAACCTAACACTGCCGGTTCACCACTACCCCATGTCCCTCAGCACCTCATCTACACAGCTCTTAAATACCTCCAGGGATGGGGACTGCACCACCGCCCTGGGCAGCCTGTTCCAATGCCTGACAACCCTTTCAGTAAAAAATTTTTTCCTGATACCTAATCTAAACCTCCCCTGGCACAACTTGAGTCACCCCCTACGACTCTGATTCCAAAGTATCCTGGTGAAAACACACTTGTATTTACTTCATCAGCTCTGCTGGGACCTGCTCCACTACTATAAACACAGGGTGCTGCGAAGGAGCATGCGACATGATGGACATCTGATTTTATTATACTTCCATTAGATCTGACTTTGAGTCTAGACACCAGAAGATTTCTTAGTGATGTTGGAGTTAACAAACACAAAGGAATGTTGTTCTGATTAACTCTTAGTTCGAGGGCAATGCTCCTATTCTATCAACTAGAAGGAAAGGTAAGTGTTCTCCTCTGCAGGCATCTTCATATTCTGAATCTGGCTGCCAGATGAGAGAATGCTCAGAATCTCTCATATTTTCCCTTTCCCTAAACCCTATATTAATTTTCTCTTTCCCTAAGCTATATATTGCTCTACCTTTGGTTTGCATGAGCCTGGAGAGCCATCGTCCCACGTCCTCCTCAGAATACAAAGCACCCTCAGTGCATGACCCCACTCCTTGGCCAAATGCTGAGTCCTTTTCTTCTGCTCTAAGAGCTTGTTCTGCATGACAGTGCTTGTGTCTTTAACACATCTTTTGTGCGGCAAGTTCTGCCCTAGGATTTGCTATGAATCTCCCATCGAGGTCAATGGATGTGGTAAGTATGTCTGCATAGCTCAAGCCTGCTTTACTGTAATTGCAAAGAAAGGCAAAGTGCTCAGATGTGATAAATGTGTCATTCGTCACTGTGGATGCTGGGTACCACAGCTACTGTAGCTCACTGGCTCCTCAGAGGGAAGAATGAGGGCACAGCTTGCTTTGCTCGCCGCCTTTGTCCTCCTCTCATCCTCCCAAGCCGCCGTTGGAGCATCCATACAGACATAAAGAGTATGACTCTGTCACAGATGTCCTTATTTCTCCTTCCTTATCACAAGGGACCAGATCAAACCAGATACGCGGATGGGTTTGGAAATAAACGATTTTAGTCACATTTTACTTCAGCCAAGCTGAAGATTCAGCTTCAGCCTATTTCACCTGTAAGCGCCCATGTCCATGGGCTTCGGTGGGAGCTGTGTCTGCGGATAGACCTGAACCTGCCACTGTTCCAGCTGGCAACAGAGACTGGATTTGATTCGGCCTCGAACACAATTTATAATTCCATTAAAGAGGCAGAAGGAGGACGTGTTTGTCCCGTTTGTTTTGCTACTACGTACTTTTTTACACGTTTGATAGAGTTATTCCCCTTGATTTTACCTGGCGCCTGTCTACAGTGCCCTGAGTTCGGACTGGATCCTTTCATTTTTTATTTTTATATTTTTTTGAAAAGCTTTAATCTTATTAAATACACTTTTTGTTACTGAATATCTCAGACTTCGCTTGGTACCTCAGTTGAGAATCAGCTCATTGAAATAGCTCTGCAATTGGAAAAAATAATACCTGCGAAAAGATGATTTGGATTTTGGGGAATTACTGCCTCCATTGCAGCACCCTGTACAATGCCAGGAGTGCTGCCTTCAGATGTAAATGCCTGTGCAAATGCTGCTTTTCAGTTAAACTGTAGTACAATCCGTTGAATTTTAGCCAAAGAAAGCCTGTGAATGGAAACACTTAAACGATACATTAGGATTTAGTTAGGAGTTTGCATTTGTTTTCTCAAGCAAATGTAAAACAATTGTGTAGCGGCCCATAGGAGGGGAGATTGGACGCGGGTTTTGTTTGAGCGTCAGTGTTAACGATCAGTGCTCAAGCGTTTTAGATTTCAATCTTAAATTAGCAATTTAAAGACAACAAAGAATGATTTTCATGCTTGTCAGTTCTGATTAATGTAACATTAACCCCTAGGGAACGGTATATTGCTCCAGTACTTTATTTCAAGTCGCAAGAGACCAGCCCTGGGAAACAATGAAAGTTTGGTTGGAGCTTGCTTTCGTGACTTTTTTTTTCGTGGTGTTTTTGTTTGTTTGTTTGTTTGTGTTTTTTTTTTGTTTTGTTTTTGTTTGGGTTTTTTTTTTCCTTTTTTTTTTTTTGAACTTGAGTTGTAAAGATACTACTATCTACCACTGCTATCACTCTTACCTATTGCGGGTCTTGTGGCTGATAGTTTCCAAGGTATGTGACGAGAGATTTCCTAAATTACACCCTCACCTAGTTAATGCCATTTCATTGCTTCCTACAGATCCCGGCGCTGATGTTGCTGCTCCCGTGCTGTTCCCGAGGAGTTCCAGCTCTGAGCTTTCAAGGGCAGAAACTGCTGGGAGCATGCACAGGAAATTTATCTGCTTCTCCCCTGCTGAGTAAATTACAGAGAGGAAACAAAACCAGAATGTGAAAGTGGCACATAAAATAAGTGTATTTTTTCTGTAAAAGCGGTTGCTTTTTGCTAAATCCCTGTAAAAACAATTTTTCCTGTAATTTCCCTGGCTGTAGAATAGCGGTTTAAATGGTTGCTGTTCATTATCCCCAGTTTGGAGATGACGAGATAGACATATAAGGAGGATATTAGAGATAAGGCGATGCCATGCAGTAGTGCATTTGCCATGTGGGGTGGATTAGGATGTGGATGGGGGCCCTCTGCTTCCCTTGGTCCCTTCACAGAGTAGGTTCAGACTGAAAGTCTGTCCATAGGAGACAGCAAGAGATCTGCCACTGACATAGATACTGTCCCCTAGAATGAACTGTTGGAAATCTGGTCTTATGTCTGCAGTGTGCTCAGTCAACTCTGCAGAAAATGCTCCTCATGGATGTTTAAATGAGGGAAATCAATTCAAATTTAAATTCAAGTCAGGAAAAAGAAGTTGCTTAAAAAAAAAAAAAAAAAAAAAAAAAAAAGGCCTTGGAAACTTTCAGCTTTCAATATTGCAGCAATTAGACGAACAGTTTTGTATACAAACTTCACAAGACTTCCAAATAATTCAAATATATCCTCTGGTGGCTGCAATCTCTCTCACCCAGCAATCCCTCTGTGGGAGAAACAAAGACCATAAAACTTCAGCAGGAGCACAGAAAGAAAGAGTTTCTTTCATCCAGCTATTTATATCTATTTGTGTGTTTCCAGGGGTTTAGGCCACACTTTGTTTTGCTTCCCTTCTGTTACTGCCTAAACACTGGGAGTGGAGAGCCAACAGCTGTCTCACATGAGCCCATCATGCAACAGTGAAGGCAAAGAAATAAATATCTGCTGAACAAAGTGCACTTTTTGTGCTCGCTGAACTTCCCGTGGCTCCAGTGGGAGCTTGAGGATCTGCAAGAATCACAGACCTATCTTGAAGGATGATTAATGCTTCATATATCTATTTTTTCCATGGTATTTGTGTATTTGGAAACATTTACAGATCTGAATGGAAGATCAGTGTGTGCCCACATACATGTGCATGTATACATATGAAAATAAGATGGTATGTAACCCATGAAACAGATAATCACGACTTTTCACTTTTACTAGAACAGTGTAACAGCCCATTTGTACCAGACCCTCTGACACTGATCATGACATGACCTGGTGCCCGAGTCTCTGCATGAGCTGTATGCCAGGAGTTGGCAGCTCCCAGCAGATCACAGAGGGGGGTGCTCAAAGGTGGGGGCTGGGGGTGTCCCTCTGCGTGTGCCTCTCATTCAGGCTCCTCCAAAGCCACTCATAAGTCCCGCAAGGAGATGCACACTCAGGTGCTCTTGCCACTGCCTCTTGGATCTCCCCTACCAGGTTCCAGATGTTGGGATATCAATGCTATGGCTGGACAGCAGGGCTCACAGGTGGGTGCATGAGGTAGGTGGGGAGCTGAAGCAGAGCCCTGCAAGAACATGAGGGGCAGCTCCACCATGGCAGAAGAGTGTCAGGAAGCAGCCATTTAAGTTCACGTCCCACAAGATATGACAGATTGATGGCAGCATCCTGCTCCTTTAGGCGTGGTACAAATGTGTAGCAAGAGGAAGTTCCTACAGCGAAGAGGCTGTGTTTTAAGTTTATGATGTAGATACAGGGGATAGGAGAGGAAGTGTATGGTATTAATTTATTGTATTTTTCATGCTTCTTGGGTTGCTTCACCTGCACGGGGCTAAGTACCAGCAATTTCTTCTGGGTGACAGCTTGTTTCCCAAAACTTGAGGTGCCTTTCAGAGAACCCTGACATAAGAAAGAAAAAAGAAAAAAAATGAACATCTGGAAACATGTTGGAAAGCTCACGACGTTTTCTCCAAAGGGTTGAAGTTCTCTCCCCAGAAGACGGGGAAGGGCTGAGGGAGCGGAGTGAAGGCTGAACTCCCCAGTGGAAGAAGCTCAGGAGTCAGTCTCTGCTCATCCAAGCCTTGCCTGTGGAACAAGAGGGGAGAAGACCCAGAAGCAGGGGTGCTCCCTCAGCCCCCAAAGGCAGTCGCTGGAGGAGGGGAATGTTGTGCCTGCTCCCACTGTTTTAAACATGCATGAAGACACACCCCTTCCTGCCTGTAACCACTTTCTTTTTTAAATCTATGCTATTTTAATAACATTGACACTAGAATACTTTACATTTATGTTTCACTTTTTGTAAACTTTTTTGAGGCTTCTCTTTTGTCCACCATTTGTTGCTCACAAGGGAAAACAAAAATCAAGTGCTGACTTTCGAGTCTAACCTACGATTTCGACAACTTCTATTTATCCAACACTGACATTTAGCACAGTTTACTGCAGTCACTCAGTGCTATTGTGTCAAAGTTTCATGAAATCTGCAATTACAAAACAGATGAGATGCTCTGGTTTACGTAGAGGAGGTGGTGGCATAATTTTTGTGGTTCTACTGCCAAGACACTCATGAACAACGGTTCCTTGCAGACTCTGATGTGCACTTTGTAGGCAGTGAGAGGTTCGAGATGTCTGAAAATATATGTTCAAGATTTTTCTGAAAATATTTCAGCTAATATGGGCAAAATTACCTCCTTGGTGTACTAGAACATGAAGCAATTCAACTGTCCACAACATTGTGGGGTTAATGAGGTTCACTGCTTGTCTCCTTCCTCTAGCTGTTTATTTTTTTTTTGGTGCTCCACCACACAGGTGAGTCTTTCATGCAATAAAGGTGAGAAAACACTGCAATAAAATGAGAGGACAAGACTGAAACCATTGATGGTGGCAAAGGGCATTTTGCAGGTATGACCTTTGAAATCACTTTGATTTTTTTAATTGGCTAGATTTCAAAGCAATGATATCTTTCTGATGTCCCAGACTTTTCACCAAAATTAATCTTTTTGGTAGGCCTCTCATTGAAGTGCACACTGACCTGGGAATACAGTACTGAACCAGGTCCTCCTATACACCTCATGACCTCTGTTTCAAACATCTTTCTGCTTTAGGTTTAAATGTATATTCTCTATGGGGAGTGGTTCATACAGCATATTTACCTATACAGTATATTTTCAAGGGCATTTAATGATAGTAATGGTTTCAAACTGAAAGAGGGTAGATTTAGATTAGGTGTTAGGAATAAATTCTTTACTGTGAGGGTGGTAAGACACTGGAACAGGTTGCCCAGGGAAGTTGTGGGTGCCCCCTCCCTGGAAGTGTTCAAGGCCAGGTTGGATAAGGCTTTGAGCAACCTGGTCTGGTGGGAGGTGTCCCTGCCTGTGACAGGGGATTGGAACTAGATGATCCTTAAAGTCCCTTCCAAACCAAACCATTCTATGATTCTATGATTCTAATGTATCTGATTTTGTCATCTGTGAGATTATAGGATCACAGAACCACAGGATACTTCATGTCGGAAGGAATGTGAGGAGGTCACCAGTCCAACCTCCTGCTCAAAGCAGGAGCGACTGTGAGATCAGACCAGGTTTCTCAGTATTTCATCTAGTTGGGTCTTGAAATCCTCCAGAGATGGAGACTGTGCAGCCTCTCTGGGCAGCCCATCCCACTATTTGAATGTCCTCATGGGGAAAGAGTATGTCCTTATATTCTATCTGAAACTCATGTGTCACCTTATGCCCATTGCCTCTCATCTTCCCAGAAGGCTGCGAGCAGCCTAGCTCCCTCTTCTCCATAACCCTCTACTTAGGGGCTGCTGTTAGATCCCCCTAAAGCTATCGTAGCTCCAGGCTGAGCCAGCCCCCATCCCTCAGCCTCTCCTCATGGGGCAGATACACGAGACCTGTGCCTCCCTCCAGGCTGGCCTGACCAGCAGGAACTGAGGAGGTGAGATGTGGTCCGTGTTCCATGCTCCCTGCTGCCAGCAAGGGCCTTGCCTGGCCACTGCATCTGGCTGTGGGCACTTCCATCTAAGAAACATGGTGGGCAGGTGAAGAGAGCAACCAAAAGGAAGAAAACTGATCTGTTAGGAAAGGCTGAAGGAAATGGATTTACTTAAGCTGGAAATGAACGGAGTGTGTGTAGAGCAGGACTGAGGGGAAACAGTAACAAAAGTCTTCTGATGGGTAGAGGTTTGTTACATTGCAAGTGGTGGTCACTTGTCCCTGATAGCCATTGGGAGTAAGAAAATATAAATCATGAAATTATGCACAATTTTCAACACATGATGTAGATTATAGAGAGAGAAAAACATTCAAGTGAAGCAAAAGAACAAGACAGTGCTACTCGCACACTGCAGAGCCTTAATCTTTATGAAAAGGGCATATTTTGAGATAGGGGAAATAGAGGGATAACCCTTTCACTACAAGATTGTGCTCCTGTATAACCTATTCCTTCCATACCATTGCAATCCACCCAGGGCCCATCAACATGCACTGGAGAAATCTATAGAAGCCAGTTTTAATCTGAGTTACTGGCAGAGCAGATTTGCCGTGCTGTGCTGGATGGTTAGTGCTTGCTCTTCAGCCTCACAGGCAGGATGCACGTTGCTAACACAGAACCATCAGGGAGTCCATCAGGAACAGCATTGCGTCCGTCAGGGGTTGGGGCCTCATGGTCATGGATGCTGTAACCATAGGATGAAAAGATGGTCCCTCCACTGAGACATTTAAGCTAAATGAAAAGAGAGGAAAAAAACATCAGTACACGCAGCGAAGTAGGAAGAAAGATGGAGAAAATAACACTGCTCTCATAACTCAACTAGGCTCATGATTCCTTGGGTATGTCAGCAGCAACCTCTTGCATGCAGCAGCAGAAAGGAAATTGTTGGTAGTGTTCACCACAATGCCACAGGCATTTCCTGCTCTAATTATAGATGTTGTGGTATCTTGGGCATGACACGAGGGGTATCCCATGGACTTACCGGCCTGCTGCCATACAGCAAATATCAGTGTACAGGCCTTAAATGGTGTGGTCACTGGCGATAAGTGCTGGGGCTTTCCAGTGGTGACCACTGTAGGTATTTTGTGGTTGGAAGGATGGCAGCCACAGAGAAGAGCTTTCAAATTATCATTTAAAGTGAAAGGTAAACCATCAGGAGTCTGTGGGCATTTACAAAGACATTCAGGCTGTTGTATGTGAAATAAAGCAGTCACTGTGGCTGCAGAAAGTGCCCAGTTTTTGCAAGAGTCCTCAGTTAACAGAACTGTTTTTAAAACTAAAAGTACTTGTGGTTGGTTGGGGTTTTTTTTCATGCAATTTTGTTAAACACTGACCAACATTCTTCGTGAAATCCCCACTTTGCTTTTTTTTGGGTATAAACTGACCCCTATGGGTCCTCCACAGCTGTAGCTACCACTGCTGCTGCCCCAAGGCCAGATCCATGCAGGCTCCCTCCTGAACAGTTCAGGCAGAGATGTTACTTCTACCTCGTGGGGAAAGGATGCTGTCTTTCTGACAGGGCAGGCCAGTTCAGTGTAGTGCAATTGCCACTCACAGTGAGGATGAGGCGCTGCCTTCACTCCAGGTGAACCTCTCATTTGGAGCAGCTAGGTCCAAAACTCGTTTTGCCGAGCTGGGAAAACTCAAAATGCAGAGCCTGCACCTCTGCCTGCAGGATCCCCAGGGCAGCTGTGGCCTGGGAGGGACACCTGGTTCAGGGACTGGGGCAAAACTGTGGGTGCCGTGTGCGAACCATCAGGGTTTGCTGGATGTCAGGGCATCTGAGGACAAGAGCCAGGAAACAAACTTTGCTCCCAGTGGCTCCAGAGGAAACAGCTGGAAGGGGAAATGCAGGGGACCGAATGCAGGCTCCTTCGGCACCAGCACAGCTGTGCTTTAACATCTCATATTCAAAACTGCTCCTGTTTGCGGGGTGTGTGGTGGGGGCTGGAGTTTGGGCTTCGTGTGCTGAAGCTGTCAGCATGGAAAGTAGAAGCTCAAATATTATATTCCCCACACAAGTGGAACAGAGCTTATAAAAGTCCTCATGCTCATGCAATCCATCATCCAAGATGAATAAGGCAGTAAAAGCAATGATGATCATCTTCACTTTATACACAGGAAAGCAGCTCACTGAAGGAGATAAATGACTTGTTCTAAGTCCCCGCAGGGTGTGCAGCCCCATCTTCCAAGCTGAGGAGTTAACAGGTAAGTGGGCATCCCCCAGGGGTGAGAGTTTTCACAGCAGGGGCACCTGTTCATTACTTAGCTGTTCATCGGACCTTTTTTTATTTTGCTTCCTCACTGATTTTATGCTTTGAATTTTGGTCTTCTGGCAACTCAATGCTTTCTTGTTTACATCCTTCTAATTTCAAAGGAAGGTGTTCTGCTGGCATTTATACAATATAACTGTTTCTTATGCTAAATCCTTAGAACAGTTTTAAAGTTGCTGTTTGAGGGGTATAAATGAGCTCCTTCCTTACTCTGTGCAGGACTGTAATGCATAAACCAGGTGTGACTCCTGGTTTAGAAATAGAAAGCCTAGGGTATTGCTTTTCCAGACTGAATATCTAAATAAAAGAGGTCATGTCGAGACTTCATAACTCTGGCAAGGTAACATACACTAAGAGCTAGGAGCCAAATGGGATTGAAAAAAATATTGATGAGTCAAGTATGTGTTCACCTTCTCCACCTATCTCCCTATCTATAAAGCAGCTCTAAGAGGAAATAACTCTTTCCAGAGAGTTGTCCTGTCATGCAGGCAATGCACGTCCCTTCACCAGCCTGTGAGTTGTTGTAGTCAGGAGAGGGCTGTACCTCAGACAAGCTGATGCTGGTGGGGAGGATGTAAATATATCTGTGGATTAAATAATCTCTTGCTCTGCATGACTGGAAATGAAAGACAGAGTTTTTCTCCAGGTCACTGCTAGTACAAGTAATGCTGCCACCATAGTTTCCTCTCTTTGCCTGGGCATTTGAGCAATTTGCGAGGGTCTATATGTGGCAGCTCACATCCTTGGCCTTTTTCCTGGTCACACACCTACAGAAGACCCAGGGCACTGTCCTAGAAGATATCAGTGATGGCTTGAGCTGACACCACTTTGGAGCAGAGGCTTTTTTTTGGATTCCTTCCTGAGCCGGACCTTACTACCAAAATGTCACTCCAATGACCAGTTCCTTGCAGTTGTGTATGCAAACTACTTTCTGCTGGTTTTGATGCATTTATACACATGTGAATGCATTTGCCATGCCCGTGTAGCAGTGATAAACATCTGGCTGTGTGACACCCTCCTGCTGTCCTCTAGTGGATGGATTCAGAAGAGCTCAGGGGCACTGCAAGGCTCCATCTCTGGTGGAAACGCTTTTGAGTCAAGAGTAACAGCTCTGGGAGATGAAGCACATGAGGTGTCAGCACCACTGCTGCAAGGCCCCAGACGTCCAGGCAGCCACTGCAGAGCAGACGGTGAAGGCTTAGGTGACACATGCTCTCTATTCCTCTCTTTACCATTTGTGTAGACTGTATGTCTGCGGTAAGCAACTGCTGTTTTTTTTTTAAAGCATTTGCACATTGAATGGACATTGCAAAGCCATGGATTAGATCAATTCCTAGTCACCCCTGCTCTGAAATGGTGAGAAACTCCTTCACATGTGACTCTCTTCACTCATAGCCCTACGCTGATCACTGTGTGGGGCAAGATGAGTTCCCTGGGGAGGACCAGCCAGGAACAAAGTGGACAGAGCAGCTTTGAAGGGCTGGGGAAGAGGCTGCAGATTGCCCTGTCTATGGGCATCCTCCCTGCTTAGTCATTTCCACCCACAGTTGGGGTTGCTGACCCATGCTGAGCCCTCCCACATATGCACATCAGAGCCAGCTAAGATGGCCTCTAGGATCATTTTGGTGGCCAGCAATTTTGCTGCCCTGGTTTTCTGGAGCTTTCTGCAGGAGGGGAAAGCTCACCTGAGGCTTCAACAAAGCCTTGTTTGTGGCTGGCCCCTGAGCCTGAGGAATGTCCTCCAGTTTGCCAGGATTTGGAGGCTATTGATAGCCTTCGTCCTACATGAAAGACACATGAAGTGTGAAGTCTTTGCTTTCATGAAGCTGGGCCTTCTCTAACATGAAGAGGAGTCCATATGCGTGTGTACACGCACGAGCATATTAGAAAACTTCTCAAACACATACATCCAACTGGGCACACTTCTGGAGGAGGGACAGGTGAGCACAAGGGTACCAGGTGGTGACCAAGCTGCTGACCAGGGGGTACCTGGTACCTATATAGGGCTGAAATTAATCAGGTAACCATGACTTCTGTCTTCTTGTTCAGAAATTTTTAAGACTAGAATTTTCAGTAACTGAACTTGCAAAACCTTTGAAAAGCCGAAGAAAACCTACAGTTTAAAGTTTTGCCATAAGAGGGCAGTCTGAGACAACCACCTAAGTAAGTTATCTTGCAAGGACCTCAGTTTTTCTCATCAAAAAAAAGACGACTGATAGGAATGAATGACTTGTTTCAAACCAAGGTCTTATATTTAACTTTAGAAGGGATTTTTGCAATTGGTGACATAAAATGAGTGTAAAAGGGGAGCATTTGAATGCAATTAAATTCCTGCTTTCCTGGAAGAGACATAAAATGACTCCTGAGTCCAGTCAGAGGGATGATATTCAACTTTGTACAGCTGTATTCTCCTACTAGGAATGTGGGTATTGAATTTTCCTTTCAGAGGAAAAACTGTGTGGTCTAACGTGGGAAGCAGACCATGGCAGCACATGCTTATGGGGAAAAAGCAGAGCTACCACAAGTCGGGGACAAGGCACTGAGTCATCTTCAGAGAAACATTTATAAGGAGCTCTCAGGTCTTTCTCCCTGTTGAAGAGGCTGAGTCTTGCCAAAAGGGGACTGGCAACCATCACCCCCGTAGTTCCCCCTGTGTTTTTCCCAGTCCATGTAACCTCTAATGTTGAAAAAGTCAGCCTGGTGCAGGGCTTTGAAAGGTTACCTGCTGCTGGTCTGTTTGCTGGGGCCTGGAAGAGAAATTCTAATCCTCTTTAAGCCCAAACTTGTCTTCCTGTGGTGCTGGCCAAGGCACTTGTGTCCTCTAAGCATAAGCCACTGATGAATGGATGCAGGATACTTCCCATGGTGTCATTCACTGGCTACTTCTTTGCGGAGTGCCTTAAAACGCTGCTGCTGCTCTTCCACGTCAGATATGTAATGCACTACTGCTCCAGCCCCTGCTTGCTGTTCTTGGCCATATCCTGGCACAAAAGGTAGGCCCAGGGGAAAAGGGGATTAGAGCTGTGAAAGCTGCTGGTTCCCAAATTACTGATGAGGGACTGGTGGGGTGGTTGGGGAGAGGACAACCCCAAAACTGTCCACAAGCTTCAGCTCCAGAGCTGGGAGAGCTGATGGTATGCCACCTCTTCTTCCCTCCTTTGCTTGTGCATCACGGTGGCGCAAAGCGAGCCCAAAACATCTTTTTGCAAAAACATCCTTTTTCTATGCTCTTTATCCAATACAGAGTGCATTTCACACTTTCATCATCTTAGACGAATACATTTGTTTCATGATGCAGCTCAAGGGCAGCTGTTCAGTCAATAAAAACTGAAGAGAGAGGAAATGTTGTTTGTGTCCTAGTATCACCCTGGGGGGCAAATATAGTCAATCTCAGCCTCTCCTGGAAAAAGGACTGCAGAAGAAGACAAACACCAGAGCTGGCTGGTGACAGTGTGACACCAGAGCACAGGAGCAGGCTCACGTTCAAACCAGAGCAGCACGATTTGAACCACACCAGCATTCAAACCCTTGGCCTCCGGCCATAGGTGTGAATTGCTCTCTTTTGCAAATCTAAGAGCTGCATTCTCTGGGCTGTGCTGTAACAGACCATCAGATTGAGAAAGCTTTGAAAGCTCTTTCTGATGTTATTGAAGCTACCAAGCAAAGAGGTCTGAGTGGGCTCTAGGAAGATTTGTCCCCTGGTGTTAGAGAAAAATATCTGTGCACTTAATGTACTGCAGGATCTCTTCAGGTATAGTTTAGGTTTTGAGGAAATAAAGTTCTTGTGAACCTTTTGCAATCACTACAGCCTTAGGGGTTTGCTAGATAAATGCCTTTGCATAAATTAGATGTGCTTTAGCCAGGGCAGCACAATCTGGCTTCACTCATCCTGAAAATTAGAAGGGAACTTTGAGTCAGGGCTGATTCCAGTTTAAGTTGCTGGCTGTGAGTTTGTCCTCTTTTACCAATATTTGGTGATGAATCTGTGGACTGCGTGAGTCCCTCCCTGCTCCAGCATGGGCAGAGCATGAAGCCCCATCGTGTTGCCCACACAGGGCATGTATGCTTGGGCGAGCACCCTGCTCCCTATGCTCACTGACCCTGTGCTCTGGCATCCTCAGCAGAGCCCTGCTGTCCCTCTCCTGCAGCGACGAGGTGACAACACTTGTCTTCTAGTAATATGCCCTTAGCTGCTCCTTGTCTTGAGCTCATTGTCTCCAGGACAGGTCAACCTAGAGCTAATTTTGTATGAGATGAGGTATTGATTTGTATGAGAATGGGCAGGGTTATAGCAGGCTAAAACTGGACTTTGCCATAGCTTTCAGATGCAAAATTAGCTCTGATTTGATTTTAATAGTTCCAGTTAAAGTTTGTTTGCTGTACCTTTTTTGATGTTGTTTTTCAAGACTGGAACTCAAAAATACATAAGATATTTGCTATTCCCTTCTCAAGTCTGCTCTTACTATCACATATAATGCAATAACATAAATTGTTGAAGATAAAACACCAGATACTCAGAAATAACAGCCTGTGGGAGGAAGGACTTGAAAACTTCCCAACCTGTTTGAACCCTAATAATCTGAAAAAACCCCACACCAATTTCAAAGCTTTTTTTTGGGGGGCGGAGGGAGGAGTTAGAAGGAATGGGATGCTTGACCCCCATGCTATCAGCATGGATTTATTGTCTGTCATGGCAAAAAATGAGCTTGAGTTCACAACATACAATAGTTAATAAAATTGTTCTTGGTAAAATCTGAGGTAAATCAAACACACACTCAATCTTACTGTAGTTATTGTGTTGAATACAATTAAATGTTTAACCAGTAGTTGGGAATAGAGATGATCTTGCTTTTAATGAGCAAGAGATGATCTTTAATGCCTAGTGATTCTTTGCCATCTCTGTCTGCCATTTTACCTTTAAAACTGAGAGAACAGGCAAATAGCTTCACAGCCCAAAGGGAATTTGCAGTTTGCTATAAATGCACACAGAGGCTTCATAAGAGCAAACTGAATTCCTCAGCTGCATACGGGCAGGTTCTTTAAATCAGTGAAGTCATGCTCACAGAAGTAAAAAATGGACCTGTCATCTCTGAGGAGAGGTTAGTCCACTGCTACGCTCCCATGGGAAAGGGAAGGGCAAATTTCCCAACTGAAGGAATTGCTCCATAATGTGAGAGATCACTGAAATGCAAGTAACAAACCAAAACAGAGGAAATATGCGCAAAGAAATAGATCAAAGACATTGAGATAATTAATTACTGGTGGTCCAGTTCTCAGAGAAAGACCATTCATTCACAAAGAAGCCACTGTACCCGACACTTCCCAGTATTGGTGTCTACAGCATGGATTTGCTGATGTTTGTTAATGAGTAAAGGCAGAATTATTATGCCAGTTAACTGGCAGTCCTAAAAGTTTATGCTCTGTTATGATAATGCCTTGGCCAACAAATAAACTGCATTACATTCATAACATTTTAGGCTAAGAAAAAGTGCCAAGTCCATTTTTGTACTGACTAATGTGGAAGTTTTTATCTCTATCTGCTAATCATTTGTGTGTTTACATAGCCATTTCAAAAGAAAACTCAACGGCATTTTGAAACCAAGTTCTCTTAATTTTTAGTGCTTGGATACCTGTCTTTTTAATCCCATTAGCACAGTGGGAATATTTCTGCTGTAAAGACAGTGAGCATGGAAAGGATGAAGCCCTGCATTAGTGCTGGCTCTTTGTCTGCCTGCACACTGAGATGGACTCATCCCCTAAGGAATTACTGGAATGATATAAAAAATGGACTGAACTTATTTTGTGCTGTATGCTCCAGTCTGATGGGGAGCTGAGCACCTTGAAAGAACAGTAAGGCTTGTGGCAGGTGATAGCAATTTGGGACTTTCGACATCCTTGGGGGGAATGGAAATGCATGTGAGGGGCAAGTCTGAGCTGTGCAGCACATGGGATGGGAACCGGCGGCTTTGGGGCAAGAAGGATGCAGGATTCAGAAGGAAGAAGGCATTGTTGGGGTGGAGTAGCCTTTCCTCCCCCTCTCCTCTCTTTTTTAATTCACACAGCAGCCTTTTTATTAACACAGCAGCCTTCCTCTGGATGGATGGATGGATGAATGGATGGATAGATAGAGGGATGGGTGGATGGATGGATGGATGGATGGACGGATGGATGGATGGATGGATGGATGGATGGATGGATGGATGGATGGATGGATGGAAAGGGTTGACTGGTTTGTTGTCTTACAGGATTACCCCTCAAACAATTATATCCCAACTGACCATGTTCAAACCAGATGGACTTCCAGGTGTTTTCCCAAGAAAATTTGTCACAGGTTCTCTCTCCCTTTTAACAGCATCTCAGCAACTATACAAAAACCCTGGATAAAGCTCTCTCTGCCTATTTATACAATCAAGGGGGCTGCAGTGTATCAGCTGTGAGACTCTGGGCTTCATATCTGGCAAAGACCTTGCCATTGTCAGTACGTAACCGCATCTCTAGCTTTAACACTCTCCCAGAATAGTGTTCTCCCACCAGCTTACAGAGCCTAAGACAAGGGATTTAAGGAGCAGCAAGTGATAGGGAACAAGTCTGAAGGCTTAGTTTACTTGGTTTAGCACAGACCTTTAATTTTACCCCCTGCAAATATAATAAGGCCTTTTCTTTATTTATCTATGCAGCTGTGGGGCAGAAAGGGCAGAGGAGCTTAAAAGACTTATTCATGCAAGCAGGGCTGCTGTGCTAAGACCACTCTTTACACACTGCAAATGTATTTCATTCACATTAATGCAGTGTGGAGGAAAATGGATGCAAATCGTGTGTCTCCATGTCCACAGCAGTACAGTTGCTGAAAGTGCAAGCAATCCCTGTATTTTCCCTTCTGCACAATGGAAAGCTCACCCGTGCACAAGGGCTGAAAGGGTTTTCTAAGCCACTCCAAAACAGAACAAAATTTGCTCATGTCCCATGGCTCAGGGACTGCTAAAAAACTTGTCTATCATCTTTCTGCCTGTTCTATTTCAAGAAGAATGATTTCCCAGCTAAGGGAAAAATAGTTCAAGTTTGAGATATTATTAGCATTTTTCAAGAATTCCTGCTTCCAGTCTCTTGTTTGTGCCAGGCAAATTGGTTTTGCTGAACTTCGGCACAATTCATGCAGAATATTTCTTGGTGTTACAGGCAGATCTTTGTGCTGTAGGTTGGTGAAACCTTGGTACAAGCGCAGAAAAAAGGCAAAATTTTAAGTGATTTTTGCAAGTAGCATTCCTGAAGTGGTTTAACTGTGCCCATGAACCTTTCTCCTATTGATACTTGTAAGTCAGAAACAAACTGGGATTTTAAGATAAGAAGAATTGAAAAATCAAGACCAAAATAAATCTTTTGCTTATAGAAGCCTGTGGCAGTGCTGTGGAAGGAGAGGAGTGCTGCGTGACAGGATGCCACCTATTCTTAGGGGGCTCCAGCAGCTGAAAGGGATATGGGCACCCTGCCTATGGGTCATACATGGCTGTTACCAGTCCACCCCAGCACCTGGGGACACACAGAAA
This sequence comes from Podargus strigoides, assembly GCA_028020825.1. Classification (NCBI taxonomy): domain Eukaryota; kingdom Metazoa; phylum Chordata; class Aves; order Caprimulgiformes; family Podargidae; genus Podargus; species Podargus strigoides. The sequence continues at coordinate 121,112,111 of CM051663.1, read as the reverse complement.
ATGCTGCTGAAGCTGTGACAGTCGTTCAACTGCTCTTGCAAGTGCATTTGGTGCTTCATGCAGCCAGTGCCAGTCCATGCGGAGGCCCAGAGCAAGGTGTCGTGGCCCTGCTTGGCCACTAGTGCTGGGGACACTCGAGCCAAGACTCTGCAGAGCATGTTGGATGCCCCCATGGAAGGGCAAAACAGTAAGGGACCATCACCTTTCCCACTCCTGCAGCCTGTCTGACACCAGCAACCCTTTCCTTCCAGCTCTGTCACAGCCAAAAATATGTTAATTAACAGCCTGCCTGCCCTACTGGATGAAAATTCCTGAAATAACACCTTTTCCCACCCCTCCCTGCCTGGAGCAGTGTTATTTGCCAGCTCTACTCAACACAAGGACTAACCTGTACCATGGGAACACCTATTTAAAGAGGTATTTTTTAGCTACTCCTTTTCATAGCTGAAGTACCTGGAGAGAAGCCAAGAGAAGCCTGGAGAGAAGCTCAGGTATCTCTGAACCTCTGTGTAATTCATCTGTAGCAGAAGCACTGGAGTGTGGGGGTCAGGGTGGCAGGGGACTGGGTTTATCTGGCTCATACATTTACAGTCACTCTTTCCAGGGATATGTTCAGAACTACTCTGGTTCAAAATATGCATTTCTTTACTCATCCATCCTTGTTTTCCAGCTGACTTTCTGATTTCTGTCCTGGCTTGAACGTTTCAAAAAAGGATTGCACACCGGGAAGCCACTGATGGAAAGGTGCAGCCTTCCTTCTTGTCTCTTACAGGTTATCAAGGCTGCCGAGACCAGAACATGTGTCTTTCCTACTGCATTAAATGTTTTGAATGTATGCTAGAAATGTTAATATGTTATTGAAGGGACTGGAATTTTTCCTTCAGGTGTGATGCCCTTAGGCCATTTGTGCTTCACACACGATTGCAGGTAAGGTCTTGTTGCACTGGTAGAAACATGCACTTAATGAATTGTTATTCTCGGTCTTATTACAGTCAATAAGAGGTATCAGCAGTCACTCAGCTTTAACGTATCCTCCTTTTTCCTCAAAAGCTTTGCCCTGGAGTCAGAGCTGCAGTGAGGCTGGGGCAAGAGGGACATCTGTCTTCCAAGGAAGACCCTACATGGGTGCAAACATGCCAGGACCCTGCCAGCTGCTCTGAGCACCTGCAAAAGGATGAGCAGCAAGTAGGAGGTGACAGCAGCAATGGGAAAGAGCCCAAGAAGGAGGAGGAGAGGGCACTGAAGTGTGTCAGTAATAAGATCTCTGGAAATAAACAGGGATGGTGGGGGAAAGATGCCAGATTTTGCCCTCTCTCTGGCAGTGTACTAGTGTGATTTTGTTGATGGCCTGGTCCTCTCTAAAGCTGCACGGCCCTGGCACCACAGCCCAAAGCAGCAATGGGTCTTCTTGGGAGGTTGAGGGTGTCTCTGGGAGAAGTCTAGCAGCAAAACACGCACAAGAGGGCAGATGGCCCGGGGTGCCAGTGCCATGCATAGCACCTCTCACCCAGGGGTCTGGCAGCCCAGCAGACAGGCTTGCCTCACAGATACAGCCCTGGAGGGATCCAGACAATCCCTGTGGCCCAGGGGAATCATGGGCCTGCTGCACACTGGAAAAGGTTAGCGGCACAAGTTCTTGCATGTGAAGAAGCCTCTTACTCCTCTCGACAACTTTGCAGAAGTTTGCTACAAGCTGGCTGCTCTGCTCTGCTCAGGTAATGCCCTGACAGGGTGTTCCCAGGGATCCTAGAGCCCTTTTGGAGACTTTGGTTTTCCTTTCTGGATAGCTTTATCAATGGGTGTGGTTATTTAATTCTCATTGTATATTATTGGTTAAAATAGTCCCATACTGGATTATCTTTATCTTGAAGCCTTGGAGATCCACCAGGATGAGTTTCCCTAAAGTTATTGAACAATACCCATGGAGAAGGGCTGGGGTTTTGCAGTATAACTTGATCCAGCACGAGGTTTCATTTGGGTTTCTCAATTCAGCTTTAACTTTAGGCAATTTGAAGACATTAAGGTACCAAAGGGCACATTCCCAGCCAGCTGTGCTCAACACGTAGGAACGGATTTTCTTGCTGGATGTTGGCAGGGTCTTATTGCATATCCACAGGCAGTGTCTTGGGGGACAGAACATGTTCAGGGCATCAGAGCTGCTGAAAAAAATTCCACATGCAAAGAGATGGATCCATATGACTTTGCAGAAGGGAAGGATTCTGGAGGGGGATCACTGGGCTGAGCTGATTTTTGCCAAACTATACTGTGTGCCATGGAGCTCATTGACTTGCCTGGGAGCTGAGTGTGCTTCCTTCCCACTGCTGTCCTCCCCACCTCGCAGAACTGTGCCCGTATTTTGACTCCTAAACATGTGGCCTCAGCATGGCCAAGTGCTGGTCCCAGCCTCTCCAGCAAGCGGAGCGTGTTGTTCTGCCTGTCTGCTCACAGCTTTTGCCTTTCTTCTGTCCTCCTGCTATTCTATCGCTACCATAAAATGCAGTTCTGACCTTTTTGTCCTCACCAAGCTATTCATTTAAAATACAAATGCTGTCCTCAAACAGCAGTCATTAATATGAGGCAGCAAATTCTTTTCTTTGTCCTTTATTGTTGATTTCCCTCCATTGGGAAACTGGGTGGCAGGAGAGCTGCATAGCTGCAGGAGCAGCTTGCTAATTGCATACTTTCAAATACTAATTTCTATTGGTTTGTTTGGTTATAAAAGGAAAAAGAAACAAGCCAGAGGGTGATAAAAAAATGTCAAGGTTATAAACCCCACAGAAGGTCTCTGGCCTGGAATTTTTATTAATTCTTTAAATGCAAATTGTGAGCCCATGGCTGCACATCCATGCCTCCTGCTGAGTGCCAGGTAGTGCGTGCAATTTGCCCTGGAGACCTTCAGCGTTGCACTCAGTCTGAGGAGCTGAGCTCTGCCCTCGGCTGCCTGGGAGCAAGGCCGGTGAGATGCCAGCCAGGCCATCGTTCCCATTGCAGGCATCACTCCCAGCTGGCACTCAGCTGGCTGCAGGCAGGAGCCAGCCCCTGACCCAAGCGGGGTCAGATCATGGGGTGGGGGCAAAACTGCTTCTGCCTTTGGGGAGCTGTGGTTTGAAGTTCTGTCTTGGTAATGTGTCTGTGATGGTCTAAGGAAAGAAGTGAAAAAAGGTACACATCAAGGGGTGACAATTTTTACTAGATCAGGAGGGGTAGCTGAAAAAAAAATACAAGTCTTTGGGCACCTATGCTGAGACCACTGTTCAGTTTCCCCTGCACGTGTGTACCCTTCAGCTCCACCAAGTAAAGTGCTTACTAGACATGAATGCAAGCTTTCACCGTTTTGTAACATGGCTGGGACATTTGGAATGGAAAGCAAAACAAGGCTTTTGAGTATTCAGCTCTTTTAAGTGTTCAAGCCCTTGGGTAGCAGCTCCTGCTGGGCTATTAAAGGTGGGTTTTTTGCCCACTTCCAATTTTTTTCCATACTTGATGTCTTCCTGTAGGTTCTTCCTTGCCACCAACCAATGTCTGTCACTTTTCTTCTCTTTTCAAAAGGGTACTTTTAGGTGCTCTCTTCTGAGAAGCTCACAATGCTTGTGCATGGTGCTCATGCATAGTGGGGGCATTTCTGCCTACAGCAATCAGTTCTGTCCCATTTGCACATTATCACTTCATCTCCTTCCCAGACTCTGTTTCTTGCAGTCACAGGTTTAGAGGAGCTTTCCAGCAGCCTGAAACCCAGCAAAAGCAGAGCATCCCATGCTCACTCTCAGCACTAGCACTGCCCTTGCACCCAAGGGCTGTGGCTGCCAGCAGCCACTTCTACCTGCAGGGATGTCCTACAGCAAGGCTGCTGCCTGAGCCAGATGCAGATGTGGCAGGTAACCAGCTCTGAAGACCTGCTGTGGTGCTACTGCACGAAGGATGTGACAGCAGCCAGTGCCAGGAGGGACCTTCCCAAGGCAGCAAGCGTCGAAGGGACAGGCATGGCACGGGGACCCACAATTCACCATCATCCCTGTCAGAGCTGCCACCATATCAGCAGTTAAAGATACCAAAGGGCTCCAAGGTTGTGAATGTGAGGCAGGCAAAGTCAAGGAAAAAATTTATTACCGTGTTATTTTGTGTCTGTTTGCATGGGAAGGTAGCTATCTCTTTTTTCACTCTCTTGTTGACACATTATGTGATACAGAGTCAAAATGGATTTTATTGTTTACCACTCACATTAAAAAATAAAATTATTTCCCAGTATATACTACAATAGGCCACTGATTTTTTTTTTTTCCCTTCTGCTTAATAAAGTAATCATGGTTGCATGACAGCACTAAGGGGAAAAAAGCATGCAGAGGCACCAGCTCTCTTAAAAGTAGCTTATATTATATTTAATTGATGAGAAAGGGTCAGAGCCATTGGCCAAGTCACGCAGTCGAGTGGGTTTACAGTGGAAAGCACCGTAACCGCAGGTGCAGCAACAAAACCAGTATCTGATTATAACACATACAAATGCTGTGTTGGATGGGAACTGATATCTGAAGGTTGTTTCTGAGTTTATAAGGGGTGACACAGTGGATCCCTTGACAAGACTGGTTTTTTAAGTTAGGTGATGGTTAAGATAACTAACCCAATCATTTCCTTAACTGGAAGAGAAAGGATGAGTCAGTAACATTTATGGCTCATTATTGTTAAAATAGTGTTTATTCAAGGAGCTTCAAAGAGATAATTGGAGTGGAGGTCAGTGCTTAGCAGCCATTAGGATAAATCCACTTGGCCGCAGTGAGTAAGACCTGTAGCATCTCTGGTTTGCAATAGGTGACCCTGGCTGGCTCTCAAACCTCTGCGCTCTCTCAGTGAGGGATCCCCCTGCCCCAAGCCTACGAGAAGTGGTCTGTGGTGGGCCCCAAATTCACACTTTACATTTTGTCATGGCTTTTATGTGCTCTGGAAAACAGAAGGTGAGTGAATTTAAAAACCGTAGAGTTTGAAGTGGCTTACTACCATAAATTACTGTTTCTTAGCAGGCTTGTTTCATGGCAGCTAAGCCATCACCAGCAGGCTGGGTGTTAGCACGTGTGCTCCCCTGGACCTGGGTTTCTGCAGCCACATGGTGGGCTCTGCCTCTCCTCCTATGGTGTCTGCTGCTTGATGGTGGCCTGCCAGTGAAGGGCAGAAGACTGTCCGGCCTTCTGCAAAATCTGCGTTGGGACTGCAGTGAGAGCTGTGGTGGTCTCATCATGAGTGTGCTGCTGGTCATGAAAGCCCAGCCCTGCTCTGCTCCTGAGTACTGCCAGGGAAGGAAAACAAAATCCTCCCAGCAAGACAAGGGAGATAACCCTTCTCCTCCCAGTCCTGGTCTTCCTGGAGCCCTCAGATCCTGCGGTCTTCAGGGGAAAACCTCTATGGGCAGCACCTAGAATAACCCAGCACCAGCCTTCACTAACAAGCTGGGTGCAATTACTAAGCCAGCTGGGGAGGGGGAATTGAGAAGACTATAGCCCTGTTACTCCCCAGCCTTTTTTGCACACATGTATCTCCGTGGACTATAGATAATTAAAACAAAAATATTTCTTCAGTATAATGAATTCAGAAGATTTCAGAAACTGTACTAAAATCATGATAACTCTCATAGTCCTTTACCAGCAGAGCAACAAGCTTTCTTCATTGCAATTCACTCAGAAAAAAACATCATTAATATGATATGAAAGGAAAATCCTTGCTTCCCCAGGTGAGGAAAACTCAGGGAACAGCTATGTAGGTTTTATTTTTCAGGATGCCTTCAGATAAGCTGTCCCTCAGAATACGCCATGCTGCTAACTCACACTACAGGAAAACTAATAGTGCAGAAATTGTAGCATGAAACAAGAAGTTATCTCAGTTGTGGATTCAAGCTTGAAAATGGCATCCAGCTGGCAGAGACTGAATGGCTATTAAATATGTCAACAGTCCCAGATAAAGGCCAGGATAGCCTTGTGAACAGGAACTCCTGATGGTATTTTCTCTTATACTGTTGCTATTTCAGTTCTATTTGTTTTCTCTTTATTTTGGACATTCTAAAAAAAAAAACCAAACCAAAAACAGACTGCACAGCTAGAGAAAATGCAATCCTGAAAGGAGAAGAATGAGGATGCCAGCTGGTCACTCCTCCTTTGCTCCTGGCTAACATATCTGCTGCATGTTTGATTTTTTCCAAATCACAGAGGGTTTAAATGACAGGTATGGTATGTCCTCAGTGTATGTCATCATCTGCCGGGTATTTAAAGATTTCTAAGGATTTAAGCTTGCCTACTGTTTGAATACAGGGTGAGCAGCAGTTCCTGTTCTCTGGCATGTGTAGGGCTTCCCTGAGGGTGGAAAGGGAGACTGGAATTGAAAATGATTCTCATTTATTTAGTATTTCCCTGTACAAAAGCCGACAAAAGTCAGTTTTCCAAAGCTGACTGGAGTGCAGTCATTTGTGGAGAACCCATGGCTGCTACCTAGGTTATGTCAGCTTGTAACAATACCTGTCTGCCTCATGAATGTCAGACAAAGCTGTCATAAATCTTCAAGCCCAGCAGTAAAATTAATGGGAATTGCAGAGAGCAGGACCTTGTCAGCTTCATAATAGGTCTGTGGGTGGAAAAGAAATTCTCATGCTTTCCTTCAGGCATTAGGCAACCCAGCTACTGATGCTCAGTGGCCATTATCCAATTATAAGTGCTTTTTTGCTCAGAAGAGTTTCTTTATTATCGTTTTTAATGTGTCAAAGTTAAATAGTCATCAGTGTGGAGCATGGGTGAGGGAGCTGATCCTGCTGCAGTCTGCAGCAGAAGTCCCCCTGGCCATCTCCTCCTCTCACCCTTTGGTCTCACAGAATCCTTTTGGTTGGAAAAGATGTTCAAGATCATCAAGTCCAACCATTAACCTAGCACTGCCAAGCCCACCACTAAACCATGTGCCTAGACTCCACATCTACATGTCTTTTAAATACCTGCAGGGATGGTGACTCCACCACTGCCCTGGGCAGCCTGTTCCAATGCCTGATAACCCTTTTGGAAAAGAAATTTTTCCTAATATTCAATCTAAAACTCCCCTGGTACAACTTGAGACCATTTCCTCTTGTCCTATCGCTTGCTACTTGAGAGAAGAAATCAACACCCACCCCACTGCAACCTCCTTTCAGGTAGTTGTAAGAGAATGATAAGGTCTCCCCTCAGCCTCGTCCACACTAAATAACCCCAGTTCCCTCAGCTGCTCCACATAAGACTTGTGCTCCAGACCCTTCACCAGCTTTGCTGCCCTTCTTTGGACACACTCCAGCAGCTCAGTGTCCCTGTAGTGAGGGGCCCAAAACTGAACACAGCATTCAAGGTGCGGCCTCACCACAGCTGAGTACAGGGGCACAATCACCTCCCTAGTCCTGCTGGTCACACCATTTCTGATACAAGCCAGGATGCTGTTGGCCTTCTTGGCCACCTGGGCACACTGCTGGCTCATATTCAGCTGGCTGTTGACCAGCACCCCCAAGTCCTTTTCCACCAGGCAGCTTTCCAGCCACTCTTCCCCAAGCCTGTAGCGCTGCATGGTGTTGTGACCCAAATGCAGGACCCGGCACTCAGCCTTGTGGAACCTCACACAGTTGGCCTCAGGCCATTGTTCCAGCCTGTCCAGGTCCCTCTGCAGAGCCTTCCTACCCCCAGACAGATCAACACGCCCACCCAACTTGGTGTCATCTGCAAACTTACTGAGGGTGCACTCAATCCCCTCATCCAGATCATTGATCAAGACATTAAAGAGAACTGGCTCAAATACTGAGCCCTGGGGAACACCACTCGTGACTGGCCGCCAACTGGATTTAACTCCATTCACCACAATTCTTTGCGCCTAGCCAGCCAGCCAGTTTTTAACCCAGCAAAACATCTCACCATCCAAGCCATGCGCAGCCAGTTTCTCCAGGAGAATGCTGTGGGAAACAGTGTCAAAGGCTTTACTGAAGTCCAGGTAGATGACATCCACAGCCTTTCCCTCATCCACTACGCAGGTCTCCTTGTCATAGGAAGAGATCAGGTTAGTCAGGCAGGACCTGCCTTTCGTAAGCCTCAAAGCTCTTTGCAATATGATTTGTATTTTGTCATTTGCAATATTGCTTTGTCATTTCAGAGGTGACCGGGTCGCAGTGAGGGCCTGGCCTCTTCCCTCTTCTGCCCTTTCCAGCTGATCAGTATCAGCCTGGGGTGGGGTGTCCTGTTTACATCCCCAAGCAGGACTTGGAGTGCTGGCCCGTCCCACTGGCACCACCACCGTCCCAGGTCCCCAGAGCACTGCTGCGGGGTGTCAGGCTCCTCGGAGCACCAAGGCTGGGCTGTTTATCTGTGCTGCATTGAATTGTATTTACAGCAGCTTTCAGGGCTTCTGTCGGTCACCTGCTGTGACCAGAGAAATATTTTTTTCCTCCTCTACTGCATAACGTGGCTTCTGTTTTCTTCTTGTTTTTTTCCTCCTGCCTTTGTAGCTGTTGGCTGTGGCTGGGGCCAAGTCATGGGGCAGGATGTGCTGCCTCTCCAGAGGTACAGACATGCGAATAAATTACACAGTTTTCAGGAACTTTTCCAGGCGCTGGAAGGTGATCATCTGTACCACCAAGTTGTTAGCAGGGCTCCTGGCACAGCTCTGGCCTGCATCACTTTGTCTCCTCCTGATCCCCTGACCCAGGGGCTGCCGAGGGCCAAGATCCCTCCCAAAAGATCTGTCTGGGAGGTGTGTGGTGGCACAGATGGGGGTTGTTTGCACTGCAGAGTGACTCAGGGCATGTTTGGTTTGCATGTGCATCTTTGTGTGAACATTTTCAGACTCCTTAGATGGCTGCCAGCTGTGTGTGTTGCAGTGACCAGACTCAGGCTCCCTGTTCCTGTCACCCTAGTGGCTCTGGGAGCCTTTTTGAGGACCTGCTTTGCAGGTGAAGAAATGACCCCACCATTGCAACTCGCTGGGGGAAGGGGCTGATCAGTTCTGGGCAGCCATGTTGAGCAAGGGGCAATGGCAGCGATGGCTGAGGCTTTCTCTTCTTCCACCACTGGGGTTCCTTGTCTCTGTGTTTGCCTGCAGCTGCAGAGGCAGCAAAGGATGCTGCTGATGTCCCGGTTGGGCCTCTGCTCTCTTTAACTTCCCTGACACTACAGAGGGTGGGTTTAATCTCCTGCTCTTCAGCCAAGAGCATCTTGGTGATGCTCTTTGAGCTACAAAGGTAGCTGTGCATCTTCCTGCCCCCTGACCTGCCCCTGTGGGGCAGTTGGGCAGCTGTAATGGCCCCCTCGGGGTGCTCCTGAGTCTCTTCTGCAACCCTAGGAGGATCAGGGAAACCTTGCACAACTGCCACCTGCCACCAACACCTCATGTTAGGTGGAGCAAATCTCCAGTCCTTGTTTGTGTACCTGAAATAATGTTTCCTTATCTCCTACAGGTGGTACTCAGATAAAGCTCAAGTAGAGATGACACAGCAGATTTCGTCACCTGGAGGCTGCACAAATGCTCAAGGTCCAGATGTGAGTTACACCTAATGCAAGCAAAGGAGAGGAGAAGAGCAGAGACAGAGATCAGCTGTGTTTTTTTTACAGCGATACATTTTAAGATTATAATGTTAGATATATCTGCTACTGAACCAGGTAGGGATGATGTGTGTGAGTCATGTGTGGGAAATACAGTGGTGTATGTTGTTTACTCCAGGTTAATGCCAGTCTAATGGATGGTTGCTTGGGTTTGATCTGCTTTTCCTGTATTTCTGTACCTCAGCATGTGTCCTGAGCCTGGAGATGGACTGATTTTTACACCTGCTGAAAGGGGTACATGTCCATCTCCACAGCTAGTCAGTCCAGGGAAACTTCACTAATGTTGGGTTTAGGAAGAATTTTATTCTTCTCAGTAATTTTCATACAGATCCGAGTGCCTTTTGGCAGCCTTGTTTTCCAGATGACTTAAAATCCAGATCCTGTGCTCACTAAGTGCTCAATGAAGCAGTGAGCAGTCCTGTGGGGTTGCACATGCACACACCTGCACCCACATATACACCCCCAGACCTCTCAGCAGCCTGATAAATTTCTTTTACGCCTCTTCTGCTGCTGAGAAAGTGTCCAGGTAGAGCTTGGAGATACCTTGAACTGTAGATCACATTGGAGGGAACAAGACTTGGGCATGACAAAATTTTCCCTGGCCTACGTGCATCGCTTAGGCTTAAGCATATCCATGAGTGCAACACCTCTGTGAGTACATCACACCTGTGAGCATATCACGTCTGTGAGCAGCCTAGCATTATTTCTGCTCCAAAGAAGTCAGCAGAGAGATGGAGAAGTGAGGAGACAAAGTGATCTGAAGCTGGGCTAGGCACACAGAGCAGCTCTCCCAACGCCTGCCATGGCATAGTGGCCTGTTAGCCAATGTTTTCAACATGCCAACGAGTTTCCCATATATAGTATATTTCCCAGCCTATGAGCCTTGCCGAGACCTCACTGCCTTCCCTTGGAGCAATAAAAGGCATCTGTGATGTTTCTGTGCTCAACTGTGGGAAAAGAGTGGAAAGAAGCTGTGACCCCTGGGCAAGGGCATGCTTTGGAAACACCGTCATCGAAAAATCAACACATCAGCCCAGAAGACCCACAGGCAGCCAATCTCCTTCTGCCTTATCAGAGAGAGGGCTCCTCTGGATGCTGGAGCAGCAGCCACCGGACATTTTTGAGATGTTTATTCTATCCAGTGTTGATACTGAAGTCAATACGATAACTAAAAATAAAGATTAAAAAAAATTAATACACTGCAGTTATTTGTTCCCTAGTTGTTATGTTTACCCATACCAGCCCAGCTTTCCTTCTAGGCGGGCCGGTAGTACCAGATGTTCAGTCATTTTCAGCAATCCCAGAAGATTCAGCCCACTGGAGCAACTATATTAAACAAGGCTGTAATTTTCCACTGTGACTGGAAGATCGCATTCCTCTGGGGCGAGCGACGGCTGACTGGACAGGCCCCATGCACATGCAGCTGGCACAGCCTTGAGCTCTCTCCTGGCTCTTGCAGTGGCAGGAGGGAACACCACTTCTGCAGCCCACCAGGGCGTGGTCTTGGGAGGTGCTGAGGATGGAGAAGGCCCCCATGAGCAGCAGCTCCTGGGAAGTGATGGGACATGCTCTTGGGGTCCATGGGCTGTCCAGTCTCCCTACAGCCAGCAAATTACCCAGCCTGCAGGCACTGCAGCACTGGGGAGCGTTCACTCCATTTGCAGATGTTTACTGGCAAGCAACGGGGTGTGTATGGTGACCTCCCTGAGAGAGGGTGTGGGACACCTCTGAGTACAGCTTCCTCCAAGCACCTGGCTTCAGGTTAGTGAAAACTAATGGGCAGATCTGGGTGGCTCATCCTACTTTGTTCCACAAGTAGCAGTGGTGGCAGAGGACAGTGGAGAAAGCTTCACTCGCAGAGCAGCATACGGATTTAGCTTAGTGCCAGATTCTGACAACATTCATGGTATAGGATTTGGGCTCAGAGAGATGCATGGTGGAAGGAGGGAGGGAAAACCTGTTGTTGCGGCTTTGTGTCCCCCTCCTCTGTGTTGTGGCATCTGCTACAGGTTTGGATCATATGCAGACACACTGAAGGGGCTGTACATGCCATGTCTACTTAGGCTCTGTGCTGTGGTGGCAGCTGGCTCTAACACACCTGCTTTACCTCCTCCAACCCAAGTGTGTGGAGCTGACGCACAACCAGGAGCATGGGGCCTCTGGCAGCCAGCCCTAGCTCCTATCACTGACCACTGGCCACTGCTTACATCTAGCCTCCTGCAATGGAAATGGGGATGCTCGAAGACTCCACCATGCTTCCTTCAGTGGCAGGTAGGTGCTTGCTTTTTAGGTGCAGTTTAGGAATGAGGATAGCATGGGGATGTTCTGAGAAGAGTTGTTGCATCTCGTGGTGTTGCTGCCGCCACCACTTTGGTCCCCAAAACCCTGGCACTCACCTCTGCTTTCCTCTCACCAGGAGCAGCACGGTCCAGAGAGGGGCAGTTTGGCCTCCTGTGAAGTTGCCAGCTTTGCCTCCATCAGCAACTCTTGTCTGTAAGGCCAGAGGGGTATTTCTGGAAAAAAGACCTTTTTGTGGATGCCGCTACCAACTCTGATTATGACTGGGTTTGTTTTCCTGCCACTGATTTTTGTCACACAGCAGAACTGGTCAAGGCATTGCTACTCTTAAAGTTGTCAAGCAATAAAATTACTCTTCAGGTGGGCAGGGAATGCTATCTTATTCTTACACATGTAACAGGTGGGATTAAACAGATAAACCAGTCAGGCTGCTTCCATGAACTCATTTGGCTGCAAAGATTTGCTGCCTGAACAAGCTTTTCTCACTGAGAAGGGCTTGGCTGGACATTTTGTTGCTGTGAGGTGATCTCATACAGATGGAGGGATATCCAGCTTGCCTGCTCATGGTAAAGGGACATTTCTCCTTCCAGCCAAAATCCCCTCACAGAAATCTCTCATGGGCAGATTTGCCCTACAGAAGCTAATCCCTTTCCTTCATAAAACCATCAGTGCTCAGACCCAAGGCTAGGACTGGGGTCAGGCAAGGTGCCATAAGCAGCATCCACTGCTGGAGCCATCCCAGTTCCCTGCAGTGCTTGAACCAGCTGGGACTGTGGGCCTCTCCACTCACACCCTCCAGCTTTCATGATGTCACATAAACCAACTAGCCATTGCAAACGTAGTTTTAATGCCATTTTAATGGCATTAAAATATAATCAAGCTAAAAATATGTCAAGAAGGTAAAACTGCAAAGTTTTAAATCAAAACAGAGATACTGGAGGCTCTTAATCTCCAAGTGTTGCCAGAGGAGGAGCCTTTCCCTGCCCTCTCCTCCAGCCGACAGGGAGATAGGTGCTGGCCTGGCAGTCACTGATTAACTGCCTGCCCAGGGAGCTGCTGTCCATGCTGTGGATTATGCCTGGACCCCCCAGCTGCTCATTTCTGATGCTTGACTTAACTCTGGTGTTTTTATAGACCTTTTACCACAGTGCTTGTTTCCCACAGACTTTTTATTTTCCCTTTACAGTTGCAAATGTAGGGAGTGAGCCTGATTTCTGCCATCGCTGGCTTGCTTTTAATGGGTATCTCCTCTACAGCTCAGTCATCAGGCCTGTGCGGATGCAAGTATCCGACCAGCTTTGAAAATATTTAGGTACAATTCCCCTTCCTATGAGAAGAGCTTATAAGCCTCCCAAAACAGAGGTGAAATGGGATTTCTGTGAGCCATCCATGCATCCTACTTGGCTTTTTACCATATGGTGACTAGGCTAGGTTGGATGGGGCTTTGAGAAACCTGGTCTAGTGGAAGGTGTCCCTGCCTAAGGCAGGGGGGTTGAAATTAGAAGATCTTTAAGGTCCCTTCCAACCCAAACCATCCTATGGTTCGATGAATATTGTCCCCCAGGGAGGAAAACATCCCTTATGGCAGCTTCTCCCTATCCAGCTCTATCTTCACTGTGCTCTCTAGTGCAGGCACAAAGATTCCATTGCCAGTGGCACAAGTAGTAACAGGAGATGAAGATGCTGAAATCATATTATATTTATTACATACATGAGATATAAAAACAAATTACCAAAATAGTATCATTTTTTTTTGTGAGTCCACAGGACCTTGAAAGAAAAATACACACGTAAAGCGGATTGGTAGACTTGTGACTTTTCTGGTGTTGTATGTCTTCCTTTTCTTTCCCCTCACGCTCATGAACAAAATACACTCTATGCAATGTGGTTTAAAGATGCTTTACAGAAAAGATACATTTTAGTGCTGAAAATGGCAGTAAACTGTGCTATATTCCATACTGGTGTTAATGAGGAAACATAATGGCTGTATATATTGCAAACAATAACAGAGAAGAAAACAAATAAAATGTTCAGTTTTAAATACTAACAGAAAAATAAAATAAACTCCAGGCCCACCATGAATCACTGGGTTGTGATTTGCGAATGCGAGTCCTTTCTGTTCTCCGCATCCACTCCTTTTCCTGCAGGCAGAGTTTTTATCCCCTGGCAATTGCATTTTTTTGTCTCAAAGTCTCTTCTTCTCACGCTGCTTGCAAAGTCTCGCTGGAGTCCTGCCCACGGGGTCCAAGTGCTGGTCTGAAGCTGGGACTTCAGTGCAAATACTTTATCTTTCAGATTGTATCCTCAGATACTCTGAGTGGCCAGTGCCTGGCTGGCCGTTCCCTTTATACCATTAACGCTGTCCAACTGGGAGGGGGTCTTCAGGAGTGCTTCTGTTTCAGGGAGGTTTTTTCATGTGCCACCTTCAACTACTTCTTTCCCCAACACAATTAGACTTCCCGCACTGTGAAGTGGCAGGCAGTAAAGTGCTTTATACAAGGAAATATTTACACTAGGGCTAGCTTTGTTTTTTCACACTTCAAGGACAAAAGCTCAGAGGTGCTGCACTCTCCAGAGTCAGCTCGTCTCTGCACTGTGTGGTGGGTGGAGAGCCGGCCTCTGCCCTGTGCTGCGCTTGTGCCAAGGCAGAGGGATTCGATTCACTCTGGCAGCTCCATCCTCACCAGCACTGGTAAGAGAATGTAGCTTCTGAAACCTTCAGCAGGGTGACCAGGTTAAAAGCATGCAGTGCCTGGTTGTCTTTGATGGGTGCCATGTCCTAACCCAAGGGGGTGTTTTAAAAGAGTGGTCATCACTGACACACTGCTGTCTGCACCTGCCCTCTGCTGCAGCCATTGCCTGCCCCACAGCATCTTCCAGGAGCCTCTGGAAGCCACTCAGGACCCATGATGGCAGCACTGGCTGCAGTGTTTTGCTTCTCAGCTGTAGCTTGTGGGCATGATTTCCCTCTCTAGGGTGGCAATTTAGTCTAGGGCAATCAGTGGCTTCATAGGAGTTGCTCCAACATTGCACTGGAGTGAGACAAGTGTCTGCCCTTCCTTTTGTTTCCCTCAATGTAATGATGAGCTGGGCTCAGGTGAGCACCTGGCAAGGAAGCTACAGGCATGTGAATGAACATTGGCCAGGAAGGGTTAAATTAGACAGCGCCTACAACTCTGAACACCTTGCTACACGTTTTGGCACTATTTTCTTACATTCCAGTTTTCATCCTAGACGTCTTCTCTCTGTGAAGGCTGTTGCATTTTGTGCATAAAGAAATGCCCTTAGGCGGTCGTGCACCTCTAGTTGCAGTCTCTTTTCAAAATCTCCAGGACCCTTCTTCCGAGAGCCGACTTCCACTGATGGACAAAACTTTTCATGTTGACAATGAGTCTGCCCGTTCGGACGTCCTCGTGTCCTGCCACAAGGTACTCCAAGCCTGCAAATCAGCAAAGCAGTCAGGGACTGCACAGCACTATGCTCAAGAGGCCAACTGACGCTGCAAAGTCAGCCTGGATATTTAGTCGCATGTGAAAAAGCACTTTTATGATGAAATGTTTATACATATTGATTATCTCATGTATCTGTATATCTGTACCTCTATATCTATAGAAAAATGACCTCTGTGGCATGTCTGCCAGAGCCATCCAACATACAACCTTGTCTGCACTCGGCTTTCAGGGCACAACTCAAAGAGCGCTTGGAGCCAGGCAATAACTGCTAACTGGGGGGATGAAGTGAAGCCTTTGGCTTGAATTAGCCAAAGAAACACTGCCACAGATCCCAACAGCCTAAATAGGCCATGAACGTGCCATAACTGGGGATAACAAGGAGGATAATCCTTCCTGTGGCATTAGGAGCTCCCTCCTGGGGCAAGCATCCTGCTGCAGTGCACTTAAGATGCAGCATGCATGACATCCCCTCCTGTACCCCCTCCTCCTTGCACTGGTCCGTGGAGCACCACGTGGTGGTGCAAACTAGCCTGAAGGAGATGGGTCTCCCCCAGTACTCTCAGACACCCTGCTCCATCCTGGTCACAGCTGGAGTCTGCTCATGTTTTCTTGGGTTTTCATTTTGTAGTTCAGCATAAAGTGAGAGTGTCCCCTAGTTAAAGGTCAAGCGTGTTTTTCCTTAATTCAATACAATTTGTTATCTACTTCATCTGAGTTTTCGGGCACACACATCCTCTCTTCTGCCAAGTAAACACAGGATATGTGCATGGCAGTATCACCCTTTGCAAGACATTCATTTTGGCCATGTCAATCCTACTGTTATAAACATCACTTTTCAAGGGCTCCTAAATCTGTCTCCCTTGAAAGAGAAATGGGGCACGCACCCTCAGAGAGCAGGCAAATATTGCCAGGGTTGCTGATTCGGTAGAGCCTTCTAGAGTTTCAACCTGATGTTACAGAAATGTAAAATGAAAATGAATCAGATGACTGAGATGCTGCAAGCCAGGACTTGAGGCTGTGTTTTGCCCTGTGCTGCTGGCAGGCAGCTCTCTCCTGATTTGTGTCTGTGCTTGGCAGAGCCAAGGAGGGGAGGGGGCTCCTGTTCCCTTGCAGATGGCTGAGACCTTTAAACCTTTCAGCTCAGCGTCCCCCCAGAAGTCCAGCCTGCCTCTATGGGGGTGTGTAGAGGGAAAGGTGTGCAAGGGTAGTAAATATCCCCTCGTAGGAACTTAAGCATATTTATCATCTGAAAATAGCCCATGGAAATTTGATAAATGCTTCGAGTTTTTATTTCTTGCCACAGCCTTTAGGAGCCTACCCTCCTTTTAGTATCCCTTTTAGCACTGTGAAACAGAATAAAAATATGTCTGTCTTATTTTTATCTTTGATGTCCTCTTTGTTTTTGGGAGATGTGATTTCCATTATAGCTATATGTCAAAAAATTGTTTTATGTTGGCTTGGTTTTTTATCTGGCTGTTGTAGGTTTATTCATCTGGAGGTCACAAGCTTTTACTCTGAGAGAGGGTTAAATCTGCTAATACAGTATTGCAAATGATTCAGACATGAATGTGGTAACTAAAGAAAATAATGAGATTTAAAAAAGATTTCTAGGATCCCTTTTTTTCCACTTTTGAAATGATTGAATCTTAAGGATGCACTCAGTTGATTTTTTCACGTTTCCCATTAGGACCAAAGTTTACAACTTCTTTCCAACATGAAAGCTGAGATTAATTTATGCTCGTAAGACTCCAGCAGCTGCACTTCAAGACAATATGAAACTTTGCAATGTAAATCATGAAAGCTGGCAAGGGAGTAACACCTGATGTGCCAGACACCTGTATTCTCCCCAAAGACAACTGCACCTTCACCCTTCCACTGATGTTCAAGTGATGTTCATCTATTCTGTGATTACTGCTGTCTTTTCCTCTGCTGGGGAAAATTAGTGAAGCTCCTCTGAAGTTAATGGAGTCACAAAGATGGGTGTCAGGTGTGGGGCTGCCCTGCACACTCAGTGCCTGACAGCTTTTGCAGTATTTCTCCAGGTTCATATTAAGGCAGCTGCATCTGGGCTTTCTTGCTTGCGTTTGCATTGCATATGCAAAAATAAAACAGCTGTATCTATTTAATTATATATTTATAGTGTCTTACCAATATCCAAAGTCTTACTGCACTTAAATAGTAATGTCCTGCCTAACGCTGCTGATTCATCCAACTCTTGCACCTGACAAGACTTCCTGACTACAGCCGTGCTATCACAGCAGCTTGCCTTCAGACCCAAAGATGGTCACTCTGGTGGAGATGAAAGAAGACTGCAAACATCTCATCAAGGAATAACCTTTCTGTGTGATTCAGCCTCACAGACAGCCCTTGCCTCCCAAAGGAAGTTCCTAATGCTGCATACCTAAAGGATGTCTCAGCACTGAAGTTGACGTTTCAATCAGTGGTTTCCAAGTGATGCTTGTGCCTCACAGAAAGAAAACCCTTTATCTGAATTCGTTGGTAACTGTTGGTTTATCTCAGAGTTGTAAAGAAAGGTGTGTCAGCTGGAGCTCAGCTTTGCTGCACTGAAGAAAACCCTGAGTCTGCATCTCCTTGTTGGTGCTGGAGACTGCATGCACTGTTTAGCCACCACTGGTTATACTAATTTTCAGTGAAAGAAGAGAAAAAACAGTGAAGCCAAAGCTGCCTTCTCACTGCATAAGAGAATCTCTTCCAAATCTTGTAGATGCAAATTAGCGTTACTTTCAAAGAAACATCTTCCCTTGAGTTTAGATTAGAACTTCAGTACAGTATCATGACTCAGATTTAAACGCATTTTTATGGATTCAAATTAGCATTAGTTTTGAAAAGATATGTCATGTAGTTGTGTGATAGGCACCTCCCTCCCTCTGGGAACAGATTGAGTCTGGTAAAGCTGTAAAACTGTTATTATACTTCATAAAGTAAATGATATGTTTGAAAGTCTACAGAATGAACCACATTTTTCCCTACAAAAGTCAAATTTAATGGAGATTGCTTTTGGAATCCAAATGATGTAACAGCCAATAATTTAATTAACACTGGGCCGCAATCTCAGCTCAATGTCATGATGGGATGGAAGGGTGGGAGTGAAATCTGTGTAAGTGTGGTGAGGATGTAGTGCTCAGAGAGTCAAACCTACCGGGATTGAGGATGGGACAAGTGCAGCCTCTGTTAGTCCAGGATTCAGGGTAGAGTGTCCTCTTGCCCCGGAGGATCTTCAGCTTTGTAGATTTCAAAACTTTCTTGATCTTCACGTTGACTTCTGCATGGGAACCTTTGTCATGAGCTGACAAGATCTTCGTCTTGATCACTGGGAAGACATGAATTCAAACCCAGGAATATGTAAACTATTTACAATAGTCTTTGTTGTTGTTTTGTTTTGTTTTGTTTTCTAACACAGGTGTCTGGGTGAAGCAGTGAGGACAACTGCTTCATTACAGTGGAGATAGATAGCCCAGTGCTCCTTGCTGGGGAGCCCAAGGGCCAGTGCAGCAGCCTGGGGAGCACATATATTCCCATATCTGTGGGCAGAAATACTGCCAGTTTGTTCAGCCACGGCCCCCGAACCTGTCATGCAGGCAGTGGGAGAGGTTCAGTGACCTGATCTTCAAAACCTGTAGGGGACCCATTTTTCCCTGAAGCTCAGAAAATACTTTGGATTCCTTAGCACTTTTGGAAATTAAGCAGAAAGCCTTTCTTTTAGGGATGGACCTGGAGGCTTTGCTGGCTTCAGCCTGAGCTGGCCAGGCAGCAGGTAGGGTGTGAGGGGCTGCCCCCATCCCACTCTGGTGAGCACTCCTGATGTCGGTGCTCCTGCTTTGCAGAACCACCAAATCCAAATGCAGTGGTGGGGACTGAGATGTTGGTCGGGACTGAGGCAAATTTTGGAGTATTTTGAGCTCACAGGTACTCACAGGCACAGTCCCATCGCCTGGTATCTCACCTGCTGAGCCTCTGCACAGTGGAGACTCAGGGCTTAGGTCTCACGTGTGAACCTCCCCCTGACTGTGCTGATGCCTACATTGGTAGGCATCACCGTATGGTGATGCTTTATTCAGCACTGCACGTTAGGAAGCTCAGGGAAACCTCTCCTCCTACTGTATGGCCTCCTGAAGCTCATGATGAGCCCCATAATTCAACTGTCTCTCCAGTTCAGCTGACACCTTTGCACATTGAGTGATGAAAGGGTGTGAAGCCTGAGGGCACTTCAGATAAGATTTATGAACGTGGGGGTTTTGTGACTTTGTGTTTTTTTGTAATTTCTTATCTTTTGCAAGATTAAACACGGTCACTATCACAGCCAGGGAGCAAAGCAAAGCAGAATCAGATATTTTCCTAATATCGCTAAGCCAGGGCTGTATTTCAGCAGCTGGCGGCCCCTTGAACTTCCCTTTGTAGGTTGCTCCACAGCCTGCAGAGGAGGGGGTTATCTCTCTGTGCATTTTCAACTTCAGTGCAAGATGAAACAGGTGCAAGAGACCCCTGGATGACTGTGAATGAAGGGAGTACTACACAGAGCATTCCTTGCTCTGCTGTGGTATGAAGGAGGTGACTTACTGGCACACACCGGAGAGGTCTTGGGAAACAAAGGGCCTCCTCTCGTTCATTTCAATCCAACAGACACATCGACAATATGCATAACCCCATTGCAACAGCTGAACTTTATTAACAGGGGGAAGCTCCCAGTAGCTGCTGGAGCCATTTTCTCCACGTAGAGGTTTGTGTGGTGATCACTGTCCCTCTTTACATTCAGTGTAATTCAGATTTAGTGATTTCTAGACTGTTCTTGGGGCATCTGGTCTACAGACAGAGTTTTAGTAACCTGTTTTTGGTAACAGTGCTTTCCAGTCTGTCTTGGACAATCTCTTAGGAACTCTTAGGAACTCTTCCAGCTCTTGTCCTCCCATGATTTTGGCACAAGAGTATTTTGGTAGCAAGAGAGGTGTGTAACAGAGCAAGACACTTCACCCACCTTGACCTGACACCACGATATCTATACATTTTGGAAAGGTTGAAGATCTGCCCCCAGACTAAGTAGCCCGTGGGTTTGCAGGGACGGAGCGGTGCACACAGCAGCATCTCTCAAGCTTTACACTCTTGTACTGCCTCACAGCACTTCCTTTTATGCCTCTGCCACCTCACCCCAAACTCACCGTAGGTGTACTTCATCCCACAGAAGACCTCAGGATTCCCTAAAACTTGCTCCTTACATTCACATTTACCTGGGGAAAGAGAAAGAAGCAAATGGCTGTGGATTGTACTTAAAAGACAGGAGCCTTTGTGGGCAGAGCGTGGAACCTGCCAGAGGTTTTCATGTGGTCAAAAGCTTTGTGCAAAAAAAGCCCTGTTTTCAGATCCAGTCTCCATATACAGTCTTAGTCCAAGGGCAATTATTCCTTGTTTACAATTTGAAGAGAAGGGAAACAAAGGCCTTATTATTTTGCCTGAGATGCAAATAACATGCATGTCTTTCCCCGTGGTATTTTCCACACCGTAATGTACCAGACAAAATTTTAAAAGGAAATGTTGCAGAGGTTAACGCAGATTAATGACTTCCGTGATCTTAGAACAAAGAATAACATGATATACTTATTTACATTTAAAATGAAGTTGCCCCGACAAACGATGGAGCTTTCCCCTCAATTAACTCAATTATTGTATCTTTGAGATTTTATCATGCCACTTTCTGAAAATGCAGGAAATGACGCTTGCCTGCTTGCGTGCAGCGATTGCAGGGGAGGATGGCTTGACACTGCGCAGCGGGGACAAACTGCCTCACAGCAACCTCATGCAGCACCCACCTCCTCCACACTGGGGGGAAATGATTTCCCCAGCTGAAACCATAGCTGAAATGCTTGGCAGTCTTGAATTGCATCGTAAGCTGCAATTGATGCCAAAATTGTTGTGGGCATCAGGGAAATAAATTTTTATTTAGGAATTTCCAATTCTCTGCCTGTGAAGTGGCAACACCCGTCCTCTAAATAATGGTACTGGTTTGTCCAACGTGTAGTAGTTCTAGTGAATACAAAGACACATTTAAAACATGATGGACAAAATAAAGAGTGCTCAGCCTTGAAACTCAGAGCTAGGGCTGCAAATTCAGGCAGGCAACTGTTGCCGTATGGACAGATAAGTGCTGGGTGCAGGCTTTCAGCATGGAGCATCTGCCTAAAGGGTAGCATCTGCACGTCCTCACATTGATGCAATGACCCATAAGGCTCCTCTAGCTCATGGAGGGGAAGGAGGTGGTTGCACAGGACATTAACAAGGGAATGTCTATCCCCTCCTACAACTGCCAGGGCACTAATTACAAGCCAGAGCAGAAGACTGTATCCATGCTGGCTGCTGGCAGGAGGGATGGGGCAGGGAAACATGCACGAAGCTGCCATCTTACCAGAGTGCCGGAGCGCTGAGAAGCCCTGCTCATCCTCCCAGCCCCAGGTGGGCTCGCTGTCATTGAGCACTGCCTGGAAAGGAGGTGCTTCATGGTGCCAGGTCACATCTGAGCTGTTGGTGGGAAAGGGGGATGGTCAGCCTTCCTTCTGAGCCAGCAGAAAGTAGGTCCACTGCCAACCCATCCTCTGGGTACAACATCACTGCACGTCTTAGTGGTGTTAAATGCAAAGGGCAGTTTTGGAAAGTGAAGATGCTGAGTGCTGTCAGAGTGGGTAATGAATCTGTTCTGGGGTTTAAAATGCGTTATAGGGATTTAGATGCTATAAATATCCCCAGTGTGGTAAAAAGAAAGCAACATATGAGATCTGGAGAGTGGGGTATTATTAAAATGTGCTGTCTTTTAAAAGTCAGAGTCTGACTCTAAGTCCAGTGCAGCCAATGCAAGCTGAGTTGCAACAGCAACAATATTAACCCTTTGGTCTCCTCTTGCTCAGATCTCCCAGAGGTACACATTTAGCTCATGGAGAGGAAGCAATGGTGAAGGATATGGAAAACATCCCATACATTAACACCAGCACTGAGAGCCAATAATCCAAGCTCTCTGGTGCCCTGCCACAGTATGCCAGGCACTCAGGGGAACTGCAGCCCCAGCTCCCACTCCATCCCCAATTCCTGACCATATCAAACCCCAAATATTTTATATAATGGATGCTTCTCAGACTGCGTGCTATGCATAAATCAGGCTGGAACAATGCCTTCCGTGGGATGGAGATCACAGGGTGATTCCTGAGGCTAGGGGGGGTGGGGGTGCCTGGCACCTCCCAACTCACCTGCTGCTGCGGCAGTCACCAGTGCGGGGGTCGCAGCTGCGGGCGCAGTCGCAGGGGCGGCAGCCGTAGGCACCGAAGCCCCAGTAGCCAGGGAGGCAGTGGTCGCAGCGGGGCCCCGCCACGCCAGGCTTGCAGGGGCAGTCACCGGTGCTGGGGTCGCAGAAGGTACGAGGGCCCAGAGGGAGGGCAGCTGATCCCAGGGGGTGGCAGGAGCAGGCTGTGGGGGACACCGTGGGGAAAGAGAGCATCTGTGAGTGCAAAAGCTCTGCAGGACAAAGATGCAGGCAGGAGATGCCTGTGAAACTGATGCTCTGCCTAAGGACAATCATGTTTCTGGGCTTTTTTTCCCCTCACACCCATATAAATCTGACCAGAACCTCCCTTTAGAAACCATATAACTTTTGTGAGGTATCTTAATTAGTCAGCCTACCCTAGTTTTGCATTATGTTTTGCCAAACAAGCCTCTATTACTCTCCTTAAAGAATCTGGACTCCAGTCCAGCCAAGTACCCAGGGATGTGCTTGGCTCACAACGATGTTTAAGCAGCTGTGGGTGCTTCATCAAAAAGATGAATCAGAGTATAATTGCTTTCTAAATTAACAACTGTCTTGCATCCAGGAGGTTATAAAACCCCCTCAGAACTGTCATTTTAATTAAACTGGAGGCTGAGCAAAAAGTATCCTTCTGTCTCTGCCTGATTTTCTTTTAAAGACATCATTTCAAATCATTTAAAAAATTAGAATGAGGACATCAATGGCTCAGAACTGTGCTTTTGCATACACTCCAGGACACAGGTTTGAAGAGTGCATGTCGGAAACACTGGCTGCTCTTTCCCTAAAATAGGTGGTTTTCCTTGCCTACTTCTTAGGTTTTTAATTTTGCAGAAATGTAAATTGTGTCTGTTGCAAGACTACAGTCCTTTTTTCCCCTTAAAGATGTTAATATTTTCAAAGATCAGAAATACAGTTATCAAAAGTGTGAGCCAAACCTCTGAGCATCTGGCGTGGCCAGCAGGCAACACGGTGCCCTGCAGGATCAGCAGCCAGGTGATTTGTGCTCTCCTTCCCTCAGGGCTTGGTTCTCTGACCAGGACGTGTTACACTTGGTTCTCTGACCAGGACGTGTTACAATCAGTCTTGTTGTGCATTATGGCAAAATATTCCCTGATGAAAGACTTTTTTCTAAAATTCCATTTACATAAAAATTTCCTGAGAAAATTTTGATTGGAGGTATAATTTTCACCAAATTCTAATATGAGTATTTTTATTTGGCAATGGCAAAGGCAATAAAGCAGAAAAGCCACTGTATGCAACACAACCCTTCTTTCTCTTAAAATACTTATTACTGCGCACATATACGTAATTTTGCTCTGACAACATTTTTGTAGTTTCGGGGATTTGACATACCTGAAGTGTCACTTCAAAATATTAAAAGATAGATTAATATTGGCAGCTAACTTAGAGACTACGATTCCAAAATCTTTGCCAAAGTAATCCCCAAATTTTCCCCACCCTTTCCATTCCCAAACAAATATAATTATATAAAATTATAAGATTAGAAAGCCTCTCCACAAACTGCATAGCTAGCTGCAGGCAGTGAACTCCGGTACCTTTAATAACATAGTTTTCAACAGCGCTCACCGAGACTCGCATACCTTTCTCCTGAAGTCTGTGAAGTGTTTTACACCTGACACATGTAGCCAAATGCTCTCTTTTCCTACTAGATGTGGTGGGTATTTCTGGCATTCCTCAGCCCCTTCAGGGGAAATATCAAGCACTTAAAGCTCTTCTGTTCTCCTGCAGTCGGTGAGATAAACCCACTGCTCAGAGAGAGATTTGGTCCTGTTTCGGTTGGGTTTCAGCTGAATTTTACACTCGACCCTATTGGGGTTGAAGCTTCTTAGGTTTCAGACAATGCTTTCGCACAATTTTTTTCCTAATGGAAAATTTAAGGGCAGTGACAACACCATGGTGAGGCAAGAATATTAAATTTGCAAAGGCTGTTATGAAAATAACAGCAGCAAGCTCATAGTCAATAAAATGGCAATTAAAAATGAGAAAGTAGTTGGCTATCCTTTTTAATAAAAGCTGCAGAGGTGTATTGTAAAGGCTGGTCATTTCTACAAGGGCTGCACACCCACCTCCATGGACCCCATCCTTCCTGGCTGCAGTTACCAAGGTGCTGATGTGCTTTCCATTGGTAGCTGGCGAGTTGAAGCTTTTTGGTCTTGCATCTTGGGTGGAGGCCCAAGATGACACTAAGTGGTGTTAATCTAGATGCTTTGGGTGGGAAATTTACAACACAGTAAACGTTTGTTACGTGCTGCAGCGGGAACATGCTGAGCAATGCCGAGACATAAACTGCAGCCCATCACCACACACTGAGCACAGAAATGAGACTCTAGTGCTCAAATGCGAGTGCGTTGTACCAGTTCTGAAAGAAATGAATGAAAATAGGACCAAGTGCTTCCATACTATGGCAATGGCAGGAAGAAAAGGACTGCAGGACTGATTAAACAACATTTGGCAGCTGCAGCTACTGCTCCCTCGTGGGCTGCTGCACGGAGGGTTGTTTTTAGACTCTGTTTTCCTCATTCCACCAAAGCTGCACCTCACCATGCAGATAGTAGGCGACTCGCCTCCAGAAAGGTGAGAGGAGCAGCAAACAAAGCAGCTACAGACAGTGCTGGATGGCACTTGGTAGTGGATATACAAGCAAAGAGTGCAAGACTCTAAGTGTGAGGCCTAAGGACAGTGCCTTTCTTATGTGACGAGGCCACCCCGCCAGGGAGGCTGGGGGTTTCCACGGCCAAGCGAGCTCCAGTGAGAGAAGGGCTGGCTGTGCACCATGAGCCTGGGGCCAGGAGAAACCGTACACAAATAGAGCTGGACTTCCCTGCCCTGGATTGGTGATACTGTCATACTTTCTTCAGCTGCCAGCTAACCTTTGGAAATGACAAATATTTACCCTCAAAAACCTACAGTTGAAAAGCAAAAATAAACTTGGCAATTATAAAACCCAATTTATTGTCTGCAATTACACTGTAGCTGAGGCTTAAAAATTCACAAGGGATGTAAAGAAAAGGACCGATAGGTATGGCGGGGGGAAAGAGTCATCAGATTGCTGTTTTAAATGGCAGAACGTCTTGTTTTATCAAGCACACACCTACTCCTGAGCAAATATTATATACACTCTTCGCCTACAAGAATCTTTAAAGTATCCTTAAAGATTATGGCTTAACAACTCTTGTATTTATTTGACCTTGGTATTTTTTAAATTTTCAATGCTACCTGCAGTTGAGCAATAGCAGTGCCTTGAGCCAGAAGAAAGCAGACAATGCTGTGGCCTTCCCAGAAAGAATAACAGGGCACCACCACGCACGTCCCTTGTTATTGCAGACCATGGCATGGTCCTTGGAAATGTGCCAGGCATAGGCTGTAATCGTTCTTATATAATTTAATTTAACAGTTATTAGTCATTTGCTACAGCCCTGCAAGCTGCCGGGCTCCTCTGTGAGACGCTGAGTCCCCGGGTGCAGGCAGTAGCCCCAGGAGCAGGAGAACGGAGGGGAAACAAATGGTGAAGGGGTGTTATGGAGGACAGCATCTGTGAGGGTTTGAAAAGCCCAGAGAGAAATAACCTGTGTGTTTGTAGAAATAGGGTCTCTGAAAGGAAAGCATTCAGATAACCCCTACATTTTTGTGGAACCCAGTGTATGCTGGGGAAAGTTGTGTCCCTGAGATACTTGAGTACTTTATGCTCTTCAGAAATACAAAAAGAAAAAAAAAAAAAAGACCAACAAAATAGATGCACTTAATGCAGAAGGTAAATAAAGGTAGACTTTTTCTCACTGTACTCAAGGCTATCTTACAGTTCTTGTCAAATATACGTTACCTTTGGCCCTTAAATACCAGAGTTCTTGAATACACGGTAGTCCATAAAGAGGCTGGACTGCTGCATTAATGAGTAACGGAAACAAATTTATAGTCTTTACGTCAAGAACATTTTTTTTTAAGGGGAAAAAATGTGGAAAGTGGAATGCCACAGGTCGGTGATTTAGAGATGAATGCAGAAAGCCAAGAGGACTGAGCACTGGCATACATCTACAAAAATACCCATTCATCATCTCATCTCCACAGCTTCCTCCTGCCCAGAAGGGCTGGGAGAAACCTTTTAATCGAGTCTCCTGGGATTTGGATAACATATAGCTAATGACATGACATAATGCCTGACTTCATTAGCGCTGTCTAACTTGCTCACAGGCACACGCACACTGTTGGCAGCCTTCCCTTTGAGCCATGGCTGTTTTGCAGTGATAAAACCCGAGACCTCTGCTTCCATCTGGTTTTGCACGGAAGGAGGCTCTGTGCTGGCCACCCTGAGATGCCATTTGACTTCCTCTTGGACTCTCCAAACAACCACAGGATTTGGACTGAGTGCTTTGGCACCAGAAAAACCCTGTGATATGACCCTTGTGAATCTCCAACTCCTTGATGGGCTGCATGAGCCGTCACAGGAGATGGTGGCCACTCCTACCACCTCCAAGGTGAAGGGTGTTATTTTCAGTTGTCCGGAAGACTGCACTCAAATTGGTGCCCAAGCTTGCTTGGCTTCAATGGCCTCAGAAAAATGCGTGCTCTTCCCTGATGGGAGCTGGCATGTAAAGAGCATCAGGAATTACAATCCTAGTGAAGGGAGCACAACTCCAGTAAAATCACATTTTGGAGCTTGAGGGTCTCATACAGAATTTATTTTGTCTTCTGTCCTGCATTATCTACCAGGAGTTAATTAATAGTTTGCTGTTTTTTGGGTTTTTTTTATCAGCCAGGCTGAATCCTGAATTTTTTAGAAAAAAACCCTCAAGCCCCTGCCTTGGGTCTAAGTGCAAGTTTTAAACCTGTTTTTTTAAACTAATGAGACTCCAAAACAAAAGTTTGTTGCCTAAGTTCTGGCAATAATTATGGAGGGAAAGTATCTGATGTTTTAGAGAAGGAGACTTGGAACTTCGATGTAAACAAGTAGGTAAAAGAACTTTAAAAGTCATTAAATTCACTGTTTAAAAAGCAAATTTGTGTACATGCTACAGCAGTGAAATAATTATTTACACAAGTAATGGAGAACTGTGGTCATTTCTGTTTTCATAAAGAGAATTAGGGTTGTAAAACAGGCAGTTCAGTCGTTGCTGCTCCTCCTTGCAACGAGTGAAAGGTGGAGAGGAGGAGGACTTCTGCGGCAGACTGGCGGGGCTGACGGGAGTCTCACGAGGATGATGCACAGCGAGGGAGCAGGACGAAAGCAGTTGTTTCCCACCCAACCCTGCACATGAAAGTAAACCCGCACACACCCTCCCAGCCTGGGGTGCAGCTCCCTACCCCAGAAGGGTTTATCTTCCTTTACATGCAGGTACTTCTCCTTTGGGGGAGAGAGATGTGCTCAGTGTCCCCTCAAATGACACAAGCAGGGTGTCAGTTGGATTTTTTTCTGCTACCCATGAAGGTCCTCCTCCAGATTTGGGTCAGTGACGAGAAATCTGGTGAAACTGGTGGGTGGCTGTAGGCGCAGAGCGGAGATCATACCTGCACCCTATATTTAGCTGACCAGTGTAACGTGCTCAGTGCGGCTTGGGGATCCGGAGTCCCCCATAGTGAGTCACCATCCTCACAGCAGTCCCTGAGGAGCATGACTTTTGGCCTGCTGCTTTTGCTTGGGAAATATTTAATTTCACATGTGGCCAAGTCATTGCCTCTGGCCTGGCCTCATCAGTGTCATGCCTTCTGGAATATCACTTAACTTGTGTTCCCGTCTCTTCCTCCGTACCCACCTGCTACTGCCGCGGACACACACTGGTGGGCAACGCTATTTATCAGCTGCATCCCTGTTGGCTGAGGCACCCTGCTTCTGAGGTTGCAGCAATCACCAAACAAGGAGAACATGCAAACATGATGTAGCTTTTGCTCTCCAAAAATAGCAGGAGAAACTCAATGAATCATCTCTGTCTCCCCACCCCAAGCTACAGGGATCCTTGGTACAGCTTTGTCAACAGCATCTGCTGGCTTTCGCCCAGCAAACCGCACCGCTGCTTTTTGCAAACAGCATCAAAATGGGAATTCAAAGAGCTCCCTGTCGTTCACTGAAGCAAGAAGATTGCTCCAAGGAAGGGCAGGAAAAGCTCACCTTCCCTTTGACACCCTCCCACTTGAGAAGCATTTTACTAGCAGGAGGTCATTGACTTACGTTTGCAGGCGTCCGGGGCAGAAAAGGGCTTCCTGAGGTCCCGGTAGAAGCCCGTCTTGCAGCGCTGGCAGTGCTGCCCTTCCGTGTTGTGCTGACAGTTGTCACAGACACCGCCGCTGCGATTGCCTGATGCTAGCCACGCATCCATGTCAAAATGACAGGTGTCAGCATGCCCGTTACACTTGCATGCTGAGATGAAGCCAAAGGGAATAGAAAGACTCATAAAGGCAGTGAAAGATCTTGATTTATAGAAAAGAGACACAAACCCCATGTTTTGGAATGGAAGACCTGACCTATGAACCCTTTATTCCCTCTTTCCCTCTGCTGGCAGTGGAGGAAGACTGGATGTCCACATGCCTGAAGTCAGGGGCTAAGTGAGACCTGTTCCAACCCCTGCTCATCAAATGTTGCTGGTGGAAACAGGTATTTACTATCATTCCCTTGGGGAACATCCATACTGCTGTGTGACCGCAGCCCGCATAGGCAGGCTGATGCTAGTTTAAGTGTTGACAGCATCAAAGTCATGGCAGGATGGCACTCAGCATGCCTGCAAACCTTCCTGTGGTGGTGTGGTTAATCCTCAGCACTCTGCTGTTACTGAAGCAGATCACCCCATGACCTCTGTGGTCCCCTGCAGCCTGCACTCACCCCAAGAATCCCTCCCTGGCACCACAGAAGTAATCCTCAAACTTCCACAGAGCCCAGAGCTCTTCCTGGCCCCAGTGCCTGGGGGTGAGCAGAGCCGACATCCATCAGCAGGAGGCCATACCTCCTGCAAATGTGTTTGTCAGCAGTGCCCATGAAGGGGACAATGCTGGCTCCCCGTTGCCTGCAAGGCACCCTGGTAGGCTGCAGTCTGCCTGCAGCAAAGACCATATCTCAAGATGTGCTTGGCTCCCGCAGAAAGGCCAAACCAACAGACAACACAGACTTGTGAGGATTTCCAAGCAAGAGGTTTGCAAACAGGGCCATCCCCACCATACAAACACACGGTGGGACAAACATGGGCAGGAGTGTGGCATTGGCTCTCCACACGCTGAGCTGCTTTGCAAGCACCCACCCACCACCCTAGTATCTGCTGCCTCTTGGAAACACAGGAGAAAGGCACACAAGGAGGAAGCTTTTCACTCTAGCAGAGGCTCTGGAGACACTGTTCCCAGCTGGCTACTTACACTGACACTCTTTGGGGGCTCCAGTTTTGCCATCAGCAGCCTGCCAAGGCTGGTCATTGTAGAGCGGGGCGCAGTGCTGGCAGTGGGACCCTGCTGTGTTGTGCTTGCACATGCATTTCCCATGGACCTAGTAGGGCAAAGAGAGGAAGAATCACAGCAAAGGCCAAAGAGTCTCCAGAGCACAAGCAATGCCATGTACAGAAGATACCATGCTAGCTAGATGCTATTATATAGACTAGAAAGAGGGCTATCATGATGTCTGCCTTGATGTCCAGTCCAGTCAAAGGCAAATATTCTGCAGTTACACTTTCAATTAGATTAGTATTTGTGGATCTTCATGTAATAGTATTGTATAATCACACCCTTTTAATTTTTTTTTTTAAATCTAAAAGGATCTTTAGCAGACAGTTTTCAGCTGCAGCATGAATTTTCAGGAGAGATTAAAAAAAGCCAAGATTCAAAGCATCTTTGGGAAACACTGTAAAATCTTTCTTTCTTTCATCCTCCCAAACACGAATACACCTTTGCGGCACTGCAGGAATAGCACCCACAATCACAGCACTCAGCTCCGTGTGCCCAGCCATCACCAACATAAGTAAGTACGAGAAAAAAGAAATTCAAACCCCCAAAACAGATATCTACCCACTCTAGGCAGAATTTTTGCCCCACAAAGGAAGAACCAAGGATAGCACAAGGACTGTGAGTGACTATACTCAGATATCTTCATCACAGACAGATGATTTAACAGCTAGACAACCTAGTGTGTGGGGATAATTAGAGATGAAAAGCCAGCGTAGCATGCTTGGTGCCAGCTGCCCAGTCAGCCGCTGGCATTACTCATGCTGTTGGCAAATGCAAAGAAAACAGGACATAGCCAGAGGACAAGAGCAGCTTGGCAGCCACTAGGTTCAATGAAATCAAACTCTGAAGCAACACGGCTCCTCCAGCAAGGCTGAAGGCCCTACCTTCAGCGTGGTGGACAGCTACCTACCATAGCTATTTTTGTCACTGCCTGTGCTTGCAGCTTTACTCTGCTCGACATTTTGCTTTTAATTTTAAGTACAGTTTTCCTAAGAGCATTTCAGCTGCAAGTCTCTCCAGATGTCTGATGCACGGCCAGGCTCAAGGCACGACCGGCATCCTGTGTTTTCTGAAACATGAGCTGAGTGGTGCCTCACCACCCTGGTGCCCCTTCCTCTGCCAGTCGTGGGGAAAGTGATAGAAGAAGGAAGGAAGGAAATAAACTGACTGTGGTTCGGCTTCTCCTGCTGCTCAGTAACAAGCCAGAGACCTCGGCCTGTCCTGCCACTATGGCCCCATGCTCATGCCATGCGTTGGCCATAAAACCAATAGAGCTGGGGAGCTGCAAAAGCCACTGGTTGCTGTCGGCACTGGGAGTGACACAGGGTGGTTGGGGCAGCTGGTGATCCGTCCTGGAGCCGGGGCACAGCTTTAACTGCTGGTTGAAAATGCTGCCTTCCTCTCTGTTTAACTTGTGGTTTTACAAGTGTGCTGTTCCTAACTGCATGACTTGCTGCCGAGACCTGCCACAGAAAAGGTTCCTGTGAAAAACCCAACCAGTAAACAAAACAGAAGAGGACCTTGAGCACATTGTAAACAGCTCCTGCTGGTTACGTAGGTGCACACATACACACCACACACACTCCTGGCTAGTGATGACTTTCTGATTTTTTTCTTTTTAATGAATAGATTTCAGCTGCTATTCCACAGGGGTCGGATGTAACCGGTACAGATAAAACTTCAAAATTGACTTTGAAGGTCCTTAAAAGACTTTTCAGCAGCAATGCAAATAGCAAAATCTTTCAAAAACTTTTCAAGTGATCCTTTCCTGCCTAATTTGATGGACCATCTGTCTGGATCATCACAGCAGGAATAAGCAAAATATAGTACAGCAACTGGACTGCGTAAGCAATGGACAGATACAGATGGAGTCAGACAGAATGCGCAAGCATCCAAGCTAAAGCACAAATACTAAGATAAGATCGCTTTCTGTGCTATTTTGGCCTCATCGCAGATATCAGTTGGTCTCACTGCAGATACTAGTTGGTCTGTCTGGCTTATCGTATTGATATATGCTTAAATGTGTGCTAATGTTTGAAGAGAATGAGAAGCAAATATAGAAGAGAAACAAAACAAATTTTCAGAGGGAATATTTAGTTCTCAGAGTGTGTCTGATGTTTCCATATTTTCATTTTTCCTACCACTTACAAAACGTTCTTCAAACTCTCAGATGCCTCACTTTCCTAAATCAACACTGCAATAAAATTCCTCACTCTCTCTTCTATATTTTTTAGGCAAAGTCCACACACAAATCAATGTTACACAGCTACTTTAATAGCATCCACCTGCATGGAAAAAGAAATTGGTTAAACTTGTATTACTTATGTGGTCATCTTCTGGTGGTTTTGATGGAGCCCTAACTCTCTGATGCCATTTTTGGCATGAGTTTCTTGTAAGTCCTTTGGCCATTGAGTGGTTAGCACTAAACAGGCTCTAGTAGCCTGAACCATGTCTCTGGCCAGAGAAATTCTTCAGCCTGTCCTCACCAGACTGTCCCAGTTCTTAGGGCAGAGGAACGCACCAGACCTGGGATGTGCAAGATCAGGAGAGGAAGACGACCTGAGGGAGCCAGAGGGTACCATGATCAAAACTAGGTGGTCCCTTTGTGCTTTGGCGATCATGATGACAAACTAAGAAGGACATGAGAGAAGACTTACAAACAGGGATAAGTCTCAAGGGATTCTTGGGATTACTGCGGGGATGCATGCTCGCCTGGCCTGTGCTCACATCCTGCAGCCTCACCCCTCAAATTCAGCTCCCCTCTTGCCAAAAAGTTGCACAAAGAATCAGTAGGGACTCAATCAATCAGCCAGCAGCTGCTCAGCATTAATCATATACGACTCTGAAACTCAGCAGCACCTAAGAAACCCTCAAAGGATTACATACCCCAAGACACCCGCAGAGAGCGAGGCAAAATTCCCTGCTGAGGAGCATTCATGGTCCCAAGGCGTAAGAGCCTGCATTTTCTGAAAGCCCAAGTACTGTATAATAGAGCATGCCATGTTGCCAGAATAGGGGGAGGTGGGTGAAAATGAAACAGAAGAGGACGGATATCCCAAGAGCCTAATGTGCAGCCATTAGTTTGGCATGCAGAGCTAATAAGTAAACCACTGAATAGCTGTGTGCCAACTTCTTAATCTGTATGTGAATGCTAAAGAAAGAGGTTTTTTCAACTTAAAAAATAATAATTAAAAAGAAGTCCTGATTTCATCCTGATGCACCAATGGCTCTTGGTGAGCAGCACTGCAAAAAAGCCAGATTTTGATATGGTGCAGATCAAGCCAGCAGGTGTTTAGAAAGCTACGGAGGGAGAGCAGGGCATGACGCTCCTCGTATTGATCATCTGTAAAGGTATGATGCATCTGTGGGAAGGAAACAAACAGTTTGGCTGAAAAGCTTAAAAAATAACAGAATGGTGCAATTCTGACTTCTGTATAATGGCAAGTGCAGGACCAGCAGAGAGGTGTGTGGGCTCCCAGCTGACCCAGCAGGGCTGGAAACCTGCTCCTGAGGGCAGTGCTAGGCAGGGGCTGTTGCAGCCTGGGTCAGGAGGAGCCATACATTCCCAGTCTTTATTGTAAGGGTGCTGCTCCACAGTCTCCTTTCCCCCAGGGTTTATCACAACCAGATGTGTCATCATCTTCATCAGACGCTCCCTCCCAAGCCCAGATCCCACAGGGTCCTGCACCCCCTCCGCTCAACTCAGTGTGGGCAGGGACAGCTGTTCAGTAGCAGAGCCTGCCATGCACGCTCTGCAAACCTGTGCACTCCTGCTTGCTGTGGGGCTGGGGACTCATAATCTCAGGAGGATTTGCGGCTGGGTGAGCACCCATGGGGATGCAGGAAATGACAGCCTGGCTGGCCCCGCTTCTACATTAGAGCAGCCACCCAGACTCCAGTCTTTGGGAGCAAGCTTTGGAAAAAGCCGCTGGGTTCGCAATTCCCACAGTGCTGAGCCTTCACAGTGATGCTACTCAAACAGGCTGGACTCTGAGAAAACTCTGCCTCTGTGAGGTCCCCCTGGATCCTGTGGTGGCCCCGACGCCTCTCAGCCAGGCAGAGCGGGGCACAGTCCTGCAAATGAACAAGCTAAACATCTAAATGGCCAGTCACAACTGAGCGAGGGGCAAGAAACAGACTAATAACTTGATTATCAGTGCAACTATTTAGTTAATACCTTTTTTGACCTATTCCTTTTTTCCTAGAAATTTAATGAAAGTCAGACCTAAGTGACTGCCTCAGGCTGATGTATTTATTCTCTTTCAATGGCATTATAATGATTACTGCCCAAAACAGCTCTGCTTTAAACATCTCTTCATCCTAGCTTTATCCCATTGAAGAAAATATCTTTTTTCTTCTACATAATTCCAGCATGACAGAAAAGATTTTGATGCATCAGAAACAACAAAAGAAGTGAATATTAGCAAGCCCTTTCTTGCAGCCCACAGGCAGACAGGTATTTCTTTAGTTATAAAGAAATAGTGTGACAGTTGAAAATAGGAGAAAGACAGGAGAGGAAGAAGGGGTAATAGAAGGAAAGGAGAAGTGGTGGCAGGTGAAAAACAGTCAACAGACTCTACACAATGGGTGAAAATCACGCCTGTAAGAGCTGTAGGAGGGCCAGACGCAAGACTGCAATGCTCCGTAAATTCCCCATCGTGCCGGAGAGCAGCCAGGAGCTCAAGCTGAGAAACCAGACCAGCTGCTCTGCTGGGACCTGAGGCAGAGTGGGGAAATGATGTACCGGGCCTCAGGGATTTCTTTGGCATCTTGGCACCTTTCTGAAGGCAGAATGTGACCCCCCATGCATCGACAAAGGAAAGAGTACATTTTTTCCTCCCTTTTCATTTACCTCAATTTACATTTAACTATAAGGCATGCTCACTCAGGTCATTCTGGAGCATCTCTAAGTACACAAACACAATTCCCTGTATGTCTCACTTTAAGCATTCACATGACTCTTAACTCATTTAAGCAGCAAATCCTTCTCATGCCATTTTTCATTTTGTCATGGGGTCTTTACATCTCAGTTCACTTTCACAGTGTTTCCCTTCTTAGCTCGACAGCCCCGTCGCAATGTCAGTCATTAGAGGGCACAGTGCAAACAGTGTTACAAAAGTTGACTTCTGTAAGATAAACGAGCGACTGATTTCTCTATACAAAGACAGTTGCTTCCTTCCAGAGCCTTTTGTTGCTGAATTATAACCTTCCAGTGCTTCCTTTCAGACTGCAAATACATGGGTTTTTTTCTTTAGTTGAATACTATAAAATACTTTCCTCCTTATTTATCATGTTCCAAAATGTTGGGCAGTGAGAAAGAAATACTGTGTTGAGGGACAAATGCTTTCAGTCACCTCTTATGAATTGATTTATACTGCAAGAACTTCACCCACTTTATAGAGTCCAACACAAATGTACACTAAATGAAAATCAATGTCCCAAAGATCTGATAGCATAAATAGGCTAAGTAGCAGGGAGGGTGACTGCTTTTCATAGAGTTAGAGTTTCTTTCTTGGAACTGTTAAAACTGTATTTTTTCTTTTTTTTTTTTTTTTTTTTTTTTACTGTCATGGAAAATGGGCATGATATCAGCCTAAAGGAAAATCACAGCATTCACACTGAATCTCCAGTGATAGCTTTTAAACTGTGTGGTGCTTGAGCCACCATGTCAATTTTAGAACCAATGCCTACTTACTGCTGTCAGCATGCAGGGAGGTATTCTTTCCCAAAACACCAGACAACTAAATTTATGCATGAGAAAATTCTCATATCCTATCTCGTTCTTGTGAAAGAATACAAAGCTTGTTGTCCAGGGTGCTGGGGCTCTCTGGTGTTTCTTTTTTTTTTTTAATTCCTTGTACAATAGGCTTCTGTCAGTGGCACTGGAGAAGACCTTCAGCATCTTTTGATGTCAGTAGCTCAGTAACAATTTGTAACAGCCACTGGGTTGGCTACATGGGAAGGGGGAGGAATATTCACCCTGCCCAACTATACAGAAGTGCTGTAGCGTGGTAGCTCAGTCTACTCAGGATCCCAAACATAGTGTATCCCCCCACTCCTTTTATAACTATGGAAGGATCCCAGGGAGATTAGCTGGTGAACTTGGGTACATCAATCACATGTGTCAAATTAGGTGAGGTGTATTTGGGGTTTGGTGCGTAACAGTCAGGCAGCTGCCAGAAATCAAGCTCCGATGCATTCACTGATCAAGTTCCTGAACTGGTTTGTCTGTTCAGCCTAGAAAACAAAGCACAGTTCCTGGAAAAGTCCTTGACTTACACTGACACAGCACCTTGGACTATTAAAGAGGCACATAGCTAATTGCAGCAGTACCATTTCAGTATGGCAGCAGCACCACACCAAACTGCTTTGGGCATGTGTTGTTAGTCCATTCAAGCTTCTTCACACCTAGGCTCTAGTTTCATGTTTTCTTTCTTCAGAGTACGGGAAAAAGAGAACAAGAAGAAGTGAGGGAATAGCTGGCAAGCTTTGCTCTGTGGCACCCACATGGTGACCACCACAGAGAGGAGTATCATGGAGAGTTTTGCAGCTGGATGGCAGGGAGAGCACAGGAATAAACCTCTTCTCTCATCAAGCACTGGCTGTTGCTTTTTGCTGTTGGGGCCAATGTGAAATATTTTTTTCTCACAGTAAACGTTCAGACTCTGTGATGTCCACCTTTGCACTGACCTGACTCAGAGGGATCACAAATTAGGTTATTCCACCTCAGTGAACGGAGCTAGAGCTGCTTCTGCTGAGGTAGAAGGAGGCCCTCATTGTCCATGGAGCAAGCCTGTTCACATCCCACCCCCATACCCTGAGGATGTTTCCCAGTCAGTATTACCTCCTGGCCAAGCTGGACTTCTAGCCTCTCTTCAGCCACTCAAGACTATTTTCCTTCACAACTGTCAGATTCCCAGCACATGATAACCCTGCCCTTGAGAAAAAATGCATCTGATGGGAGGAAGCCCATGGCAGCAAGCTGGGCCAATGTCCCAAGCTGGGTGGAGCATCCTGGCCCCCCAGGTCAGGTCCCAGCACCAAAGCTGGCCAAGCAGCAGCCACTAGCATCCCTGCATTCCCAGATGGCTTTTTCAGATCCTTTCTGGGTCTGATGGCTGAAGTACTGCTGGTCACTTTGCAAGATTTGCCTGAGACCCAGCAGCTGTGCCCAGTGCTGCCAGGACATCCCGGCTTATTGCCCAGAACAGTCCAGGAGAAAAACAAATATACCACATCTGGGTTCTCCACTGGCCAAGCAGGGACTTGAAACTAAACCTGCAGTTAGGATTTTGTGGGCAAGTAGGAGGCTAAAGAAACTTGCACGTACTTTTTTTAGAAAAGTTTTGGGTTTGTTTTTTAAAGGATCTGAAACTTGCTTAGCTTTTGATGTTAACTCTCTAACTTAGGGGATATTCTTCAGGAGTGCTCTGGTCTAAACAAGCATAAAAACAGAGCCAGATTTGATAATCATATTGTGAAATGATAATGTGCTTCCCAGCTTTTGCTGTCCTTGGTTTTACAGTGAAGATTCTGCTAAAACCCCATGTAGATACAGCTACATAAAGACAAGACTGAAGTCCCCATCTCACGCTTGAATGACTGAACATAATTCTTTGGAATTATCTCTCATGTGACTTTTTCAGGTGAAATGTACAAAAATGCTCCCTCTCTGAAATCCTACTCAGAATCCTTTAGAAGTTTCTCTGACTTCTCCCAGCTAAGCAGCAGCACACCCCACAATATTTCATCCCTTTTCTGCTCACTCACACACGTGCATCTTGCTGTCACCTTGGAAATAATCCTCTCTTCCCATCTTGGGCAAACCCCAGCCTGGTACGCACAGTGGGGTGCCACCGCAGTCCCGGAATTGCAGCAGCCTCGTGACAGGCAGGAGCCTGGCACGGACCAAGCTCAGCCCCAGTCGCCCCAGTCCTATGATGGAAAAAGTGGTACTGGGAGAGGAAACATCCTACTGCTTTCTGACCCTCCCTGCCAACCATGGGGCTATGTCCCCCCTACACCGACACATCCCTTATGGGACATGTGGAATAAGCTGTAAGGCACAGTAAAATGAGTCAGCCTCACTGCAGAAACATCACCTTTGGGATTCCTGCCACATACATATTTATAAGTGGAGTTGAATTTCCAGTCCCCTCAGGGCTGACGCAAGGACTTGTTACTATTTCTTGGTTTTCATTGCGATTTTGGCACTTGGTTTGTTCCCACAGCACCACCTGTTACCTGCACACTATGGTTTCCATAGGCTATAGTCCTACCGGAAGCATATTTGGCTGCAGGCTCTGTTACAGTTCTCAGCGGTGCTCTGGGGCATGCTCCCATGCAATTGTATCCCACTAAAATAATCCTGAGCAAACAGCTCCTTTCAAAGACTTTGGCTCAGGGAACATCTGTGGAAAGCAGAGCAATGCTACTTGAAACAGCCTTATCACTCACAGGGCAGCACGCTTTCAAATCGGTATATTTTCAAGATGTTGCAAGACTAGCTCTATTAGAAAGGAAACATGCTGTCTGCTTCATGTCTGAGA
Source organism: Podargus strigoides (assembly GCA_028020825.1). NCBI lineage: Eukaryota > Metazoa > Chordata > Aves > Caprimulgiformes > Podargidae > Podargus > Podargus strigoides. The sequence goes on along the minus strand of CM051663.1, from coordinate 121,073,503 downwards.
CCATAATTTAAGCGAAATGTGAGTTCCCCAAAGAGCTGGACAGATGCCAGACCTCCTTACCTCAAGTAACTGCCTTACGTTTTTTTTTATGATTCACTTTCTAACATTATTCATTGCAATATGTCTGGCTGCCCTAGCTTTCCTGACCGCTGTTCTGCGAGGACTTTCAGAGCCAGCCAAGATGGGCAGAAAGGACAAGATGTATTGGGTGCAATGAGTGTCCCTGGACTGGCAGGGTGCAGGTATGCCATGCCACAGGCAACCAACATTTTGGCCTCTGCTGTGCCCATCACCTCCCCAGTGGGTGAGTGGGTCTTGTTTCTTCGCGACATGGGACGACTGGTTTTTAGGTCTTGGTGGATCCCAAGGGATTTCAGCTCAGAGCTCTCATGATGGGAGTCCCCTTGAAACCAGAGCACAGGGATTTTATCTAGAGAAAGGTATTGCGAAGTGCAATGGAAAGCCCGGGAGTGAGAGCCAAAACCCTGCTCTCTGGTCCCTCGGTTCAGGTCCCAACCCAATATCTGAGGATCTTCCAGGAGCAATGACAACCACAAGATGCCTAGTACCTTTGGAGAAGCTCTCCTCCTTCTTTGTCATCAAAATGCCCTCATTTATTATCCTTTAGATACTTTGTTATTGCAAGTTAGCATTTGGGGAAAGAAGGGAGTCAGCAATTTTAATTTTTATAAGGATCCACCTAAAATATATAAATTACCGTGGAACAACCTTGAATGATGAGAGTCCTGGTGGACCTCATACCAAGGCACAATGGAAGCCCAGTGCTTCAGCCTAACATGGAGACCACTTCCTTTGTAAAGACTGCTTTTGCTCACTGTGCTTGGAATTCAGGGCACCACATGTCAAATACCACATACATGGACCTATACCATACTCTATACCATCCTTACTATTTTTAAAACTCTGCGTTCCTGCAGTGCAGGTGTTGCTGGGCGTATGTACATACCACGTGGAAAATGCCAGACGCCTTGATGGGTTTGAATCCAGTGACAGGGACGCAGTGGTCAGCGTGGCCATTGCAGAAGCAGCTGCCCTTCACGATGAAGTCGTAGACAGCGTAGTGCAGGGGTGGTGGGGGCTGCGGAGGCTGGGGAGCTGGGCTGGCTGGGAGGCAGGGGCAGCCCTGCCGCTCCAGTAGCCTCACCCGCAGGTTGGTGATCTTCAGCTGAGCCTGGGCTTCTGCGCTGTATGGGTCCTCCACGGCGTAAGGCGGCGACAGGGCTCGGTATATCACCTGGGCAGAGAAATGCAACAGGGAAAGCAGAAAGGAGTATGCCAGCCAGCCCTGTGGTGGCTAGGATGTGGGAGCAGTGGGAGCATCCCCTGGGAGCAAGCACCAGGCTCTCAGGATGCTCTTCCCCCTCCACAAGTGTCGGAAACAGCAAATCCACCTCCACTCCAGTGTGTGCAAAGTGACCCCCCCATGATCCCCTACATCCCTTTCTACACGAAGTCCAGACCCTGTGGTGTCTTAACTTAACTTAAAGCAGAGGTCAGTGCTGCTAGTACGCCACATGGCCTTGGCTGCAGTGGGCAGCCCAGCGCAGGGACCCGCAGTCCTGCAGACGATGCTTAGGTGGGGGATCCTTCATTAACCTTCCCTCCCCTAGAATGGGTGTACTTTTTAACAAATAAAGCTCAGATTTCCAAATATTTGTCTCCTATCAGTCCCAGGCTGCTTCCTAGTGGAAAAGTGATTAGGTGTGGCAAATAGTGACAGCAAGCTGATAGCTGAGAAAATCAAGATAAGTAAGAAAGAAAAGTGGAGGCCTTCTGAAGTTTAAACAAATACATATCAGTCAGTTTTTATTTTAACTTGGGTTTGATTGAATAGGTAAATATTGGCTCAAGCTGAAAACTGAGAGCACTAGATGAAAATAACCAATTTTCTTGAAGAGGTTTATTTTAAAGTTGTTGGTCTAGCTGCCTAGAATGAGACATCAGAAACAGCCTATACTTCATGTAACTACCATTGGCATAAAATTACACATTTATGACACATGTATTAGTTACCGGTACATTTAACTTACACAGTGACACTTTCTAAATAGTTAAATAGCTCTTCACTGAATAGCTGCTGAAGGCTTGATGAACTACAATATTTATAAGCAACATTCAATCACTCACTTGACGAGTGTTTGAGGGTGTGATGCAGCCCAATGGCTTGATGCACTGCTCCCAGCAGGGGCTTAAAACCTCCTCAAACCGCCCTGCTGCCCTGCTGATAACCACCCACGCCACCCGAAACGCCAGCCAGCCTCCTATGGACAGAAAGGAGGTGTGTAGCAGCAAAGGGCGACCATCATCTCTTGCCAGAAGGTGCTGCGGGGAGCCTGGCGAGAGGCAGCATGTGAGCCTGTCAGCTTTGTTACGGTGATCACAGCCTCCTCTCCCTAAATCTGCTCCTCTGAAGGATGCGGCTGATACACTTCAGCTGATCAAGGCTTCTCTTTTATTTCACCAGGATTCATATATCCTGGAAATAACGACCTGGTTGCTGCCAGCTTGACTGCCCGCAGGCTTTGCCTGCTGACTGCTGCCTCCGCCAGCCCCGCCACTGCTGGCACCACTCCCAGCTGGGACCTGGCTTTTCTCCAGAGCTGCCAGAATCCAGCCAGAGGAAGCTTTGTTCTGGCCTGGAAGGAGATTTAGAGCTTGTTTTAGAGCTGAATGGTGGCAGTGTGCTTTTATGAAGCCCATCAGCTTGCCAAGCATGGTCGCTACCAGCAGCCAGTGACAGCGAGGCTTGGGTGTGATGGTGCCAGATGCCGTGCACTGGCAAATACATCATGGCTGCAGCCCCATGCCATCATCCTGCAAATGCTCCCTCCCAAAGGTATTCCAGCATCTTCTGCCAGAAAGATGTCGAAAAGGGAGAAGGTTAACCGGGAGACGTAGTCAGAGGGCAAGGTGGTGAGTGGTACACCCCTTGTGCAGAAGTGTTGAGTCTAATAATGGATAGCAATAAATAGTAACACATTTCAAAAGTTTTAAAAGTGGGTTTTTTTTCCCCCCCTCTCTTTCAGAAACATATAGTTTTTTTCTGCTTTCCTAAAATAAAAATATTGAGCAGATATGAATAGAAACTCAAGCAAACCCAACTATCTTGTCCTGCACCTCTCCCCAAGACTTGTTTTTTACCCATATGTAAATCAATGTAATTCTGATCACATTTACTTGTCAGTGGCTTTGTGAACACAAGATGCTTTCAGATATGGAAAGAAAATTCTTTGGGTAACATCCAAACTAGAGACATTGATTTCCTTTTAGTAGAGATGATAGAAAAAGCTGGGCTGAGAATTTTCAGCAAAAACTAGCATTTTGGGTTCCTTGAGACTACATAAATCATATCTCAGAGAAGTCTTTGCCCTGATTCAGATGCGAGTGTGAAGGAAATATACATAGAATCATAGAATCATAGAATCACTATGGTTGGAAAGGACCTCCAGGATCATCAGGTCCAACCTTTATCCCAACGTCTCCCTAACCACTAGACTATAGCCTCAAGTGCTTCATCTACTCATTTTTTAAACACATAAATGGGAACAATTTATGCTAGATGCATCTGCAGACTCTAACCTCATCATTTTCAGTTTTTCTCATTTATCTATGCTTGTTTAATGCACGTGACTGAACCTTGTAGTTCTAGCAAAGACAATTGCATCAAGGAAATCAACAACCTTGAGTGCCTTCATGCTGAGAGAGTTAAACCTTGTCTGTGTGGAATTCAGGGGGAGTTATGCTGCTGACTTCAATGGAGCCAGTATTCCTGCTCAGGCCCTAAAACATTACAAACATTTCTTTTTATGGCTACTTGAAAACAGTGATGCTCAACATGAGCCCTATCTGTAATTCCCAGGGGCTGCAGGCTCTCAGCTGCTGCCCTTGGCTGCCCTGTATTGCTCTGGCTGTGCCCAGCTTCAGAGCCGTGCTGCACGATGCAGCAGTGCAATGTCATGGGGTGAGCCTGGTCTCAGCACTGCCAAAACAGTAAACACCCTCATTCCTCCATCCCAGATGCTAGTAGCTCTGCTTTAATAAAGTACAAACCAGTCATTGTAACATGTAGGATACCATACAAATAGCAAATCTCTGCTCGGCTCCAACAGATTGAGCTGGAGTCCTCAGAGGCTGCATAATAAGGTCGACAATGTGTTTCCCAGCAGGATTTCCCTGTTCAGTTGTTAACCTCACCAATTTATCCCAACCCATCTCAGGAAATCAGCATGTCTCTGGGACCACACTGCCCTCATACACCTGTTGTGGGTCTGCACCCCTGTGTTGCCCAGCACCCCAGTCCCACTTACACATGTGAGGGTGCCAGCTTTCCTGCTTTTACCTCTCCTTGGGCTTTTCCATGCATTTCTCTCACTGACAGGACAGGCCCAGGGCTGTAGCATCCTGTCTACGAATCAACCATGGTTTGCACAGCAAACCTGATCAGGTTTTCACACCTATGGTTCTGCCGGCAGCCCCTGGCCACTGCATTCAGAGGCCTCCTCAACCAAAATGTTGTGTAGTTATAATGGTGCAGGGGAAGCATGTAGTCAAGATTTGAGAAGAACACGTTGCTGACATGCATGTGCATCTGACAACGAGGCTTTACAAGCCCATCATCTCTCCAGTGCCACTGGACAGGACTTCAGTCCCACTGCCTGGTCAGGGGCAGCTGGCTCCTCTGATTGACTCTGTTGGGCCAGTGCTCCCCAGTCACCCTGGGATGCCCATGGTGACACGATCAATCCACAGCCAACATTTCCTCTTCCCAACAGCTCCCTGAAGCCCTCTGCTAAAGCCACACAGAAAATGCATGCCTGGCTCAACCCACAGGGACAGAAACTCTCCCCAAGGGCTCTGCCAGCGCGGTTGCAGTCTTGGCTGATGCAGGCACATGTCGTGTCAGCTTTTTAGCTGTTGGGGTAGTCCCTCTGCAAGATGTGATGGAGGGGACAGCAGTTCCCTCCTGCTCCCTGGAGAAGTCGCTGCCTCCAGAGCTATCAAGTCCTAATGCAAAAGCGCTGGAAGAAGCCATGCCTAAGGGTCCTGTCAAAGAGCCACACTGTGATTACACAAGGGAGATAAATAGCTCGATGTAGTAAAGAAGAACATCCTTTTTGATAGGTGATGCCATTCCTGTTTTCACAGAGCGAGGCCTCTGCCAGGAGAAAGCTCCACCACGAGCAGAGGAACGCACCCCCTTGATGATGGAGCAATGGCAGCAGAATCTGGCCACCTGCATGCAGTAAGCCTCACCAGAAAGCACCCCACGGTGACCAGACCTCCAGCTTTCCCACTCAAGTCTGTCTTTGTGTATGTGTCTTACCAACAACATGTCAAAACCCAGTATTTACAACATTAGGTAGATGATATGACTTCCTCTGGTAGGCAGCATCACGTATGATAGCAAAGGGTAAGTGGCCTGGATGTTTACATCAGCAGCTCTTTAGCGCATGCACTAATTCAAATTTTCTATTTTGCAGAAAAAGTAGGAAGTAATAAATTGAAAACCCACAGCACTTCTATGCTAGATGCACCATAATATATCCTATCAGAAAGATATTTTCATTCCCAGTGTTTCTAGCTCACTATAAATCTTCCGATATTTGGCATTATTCTTAACACAGTCCCAGGATCTGAATTTTAACATCTCAGCTTGCATTCCAAACTAAGTATCTAGCAATATCTCATATCTGAGCAGCAAATGTCACAAACCAGCAGGCAAATATAAAGAATCTCTGTCTTTAAAACAAAATATCTTGTATTTGGGGGAATGTTCCTTCCACATCACATGGAAGGAACTGTTGGATCTCATGTCCCATAAATGCAACCTTTGCATGAAGTAACATGAATAGAGGAGTGATTTAAAACTTGTACGAGGATTTTTTGGTGGAGGAGAAGTCTCTCCAAACAGCAAAACAGGAACTGCAGACTGCAGTCCCTGAGAGAGGAAAAGTTGCTGCAATGCCCTGTCACAGCCGGATATCTCCAGGATGCTGGCATGCCCAGCGGTGGCAGGAGGGAGCCCACTCCGCTCCCAGGGGAGTGGGAGCAGAGAAGTTGCCCCACAGCTTCTTGCACATGCCATGGAGTGAAAATATTCTGCTCTTCAGCCAGACCGCTCCAGCTGTGGTTTGGGCACATCATTACATAAGGCACCCTCTAATAAATTTCCACAGCGTTTCAATTTCCTCACGGGCTGTCATGAGCAACTCTTGCTCTGTTGATTACTTCACTTTATTTTGTCTCAGTGGTGCAAGAAACCTTAGCTACTTGCCATTCTGCAGATGCAATAATGTAGCCCTGTATATAAATAAAACAGTGGCCATGAACATGGTGCACTCAAGTAACCGCTTGAGCCACAATGACCTCGATTTATAAATACATAAAAGTTCCTTTGCAAGAAGTACCCTAGTATGTTTACACTCAAGAGGCAATGAAAGGACATCTTTTTATATATATCCACAGCGGGAAGGAAAATGCTAATGATTGATGCTGAGAGCAACAAAATAGGCTCTGAAATCAAAGTTGCCTAAGGAAGTCAACAAAATCAATGAAAGATTTGCCACCAGCAAAGCCTTCTCGATGAGTCATGAGTGCATCTCAGGCAACTGGAGCCTCCACTCACCACAACCCACCACAGCTATGGGGGCTCAGACCTTTGTCAAGATACAAGTGGCCACAGTGATGAAATGGGGCCCTTTGGGTTGCAAATGCCCATAACATCGAAGAGACACGTGATCCACAAGAAGCTTCTTCCTCACAGACCTTCAGAAACAGGCACAGCCACAGAGTCTGTGGAGAGCGACCTGCAGCCCCTCCCCACATGCCCCTTCCCCAGGTTCTGGCACCCAGCTAGAGATGCCATGCTCCAACCTTCAACTGGGAGACCAGCCTCAGCCAGAGTTTCTCCTGCTGAGCCTGGAAGTCATCAGGAGGTGGTTCACAAAATGACAACACAAATAAATTACAGAGGGAACAAACGCATGGGAGGCTCAAGAAGCATATACACATGGGAACAAGCTAACAAAGGGGAATACAGCAGAAATAAAAACAACAAACAAATACTAAAAACATAACCACATTTTTATTTGGTTGTAAATGAAAACGGTGGTGGTAACACTTCATGAAGTCGCCTTGGGTTTCTTTCCAAAAGAGATTGATGGACTCTACCCTGTATCATCTGGCCTGGATGCATGAAAAAACATCTATAAGCACTCTATAAAAATGACCTATCCATACTAGTGATTCACCTATTTGGGGCCCAGGGATTTGATAAATTCAGTACTGGTTTATTTGATTTTTGCTGGTGGCTTTATACCTTTCGATGTATTTTACAAGAACATAAGAAAAAATAATAAGAATAAAAGGAATGCAAGGTTTGCTATCTTATCTAATTAGAGAGACAGCAAAAGCAATGGAGGATGTGCACCACCTCACAAAAGGGCATGTGATGTTTAGGTAAGTGTTTAACAGAAAAGTTAAGGTTTGCATTAGGAGTCTGCAGTGTCTCTCGGTATGCTGGCACTAAATAAATGTGGTAAATTGGCCTGTACTATGGGGCCCTGCTGAATTTCCATGTCACTGGAAGCTATTTGGTTTATTTAGTGCCTGGACAACGCTCTGAAAATGTAGGCAGAAAAGGTGGTGGAGCTCTGCCAGCGCATCCAGGACCTCATCCTTTTGCCTCCTGAAAAATCTCCCTTGAGCCTGCATATGGCCAAGGTTAAGCACTGCCTGCCAGGTACTGGGGTAAGGTGGAGGGGAGACCTCATCCCCCACCTCCCTCCATGGGATTTACAGCCACGTGCTCAGCATTGCCTCACGTCTGCTGGTGCCCACAGGCCCTGGCTGTTGGTCACAGCCACACACAACCACAGATGAAGCTGAGATGCTCCATGCTGTACCCACTGCTTGGTGCACCTCTGCCACCCCCAGCTGCTGTGTGCTGCACCCACAGCCTGTCCCCCTGTGCCTCTCTCCACAGCCAGCCCAGCCTCTCAAAGAGCCCAGGCTCTCTCCCATAGGGACTACTCAAAAGTGGCAACTGCTTTCAGCCTTGGCTAGTCTTGTCTGGAGAAGTTTAGCTGGGAAATTTAATCAGGCCAATTAAGATTTCCTTCTCAACAGATGTAAAAGTTAAAAGTAATAATTTCTTCTGGTACATGTTACAGAAAGCTCACAGGAGGCAAACAGGCTGACTTGTAGAAATGAGTAATTTAAAAAATAATAACAATGATGATACACGTCTGTGCCCACTGGGGATTTCTGTAACATCAACCTGCCATAGTGTCTGATTTCAACTTCCACCCAAGAAGCTGCATCATGACCACAAAAGCCTGATTACTTTTCTTTTTTTCACTTGTGGAGGGAGTTGGATGTAAATTTAGCTGCGGAAACTTAGCAGGAGTGCCAGCCAGATGCTCCTGCTTCAAAGAGGGTGCCCCCACACCTCCTTTGCTCACCCCTGCTTGGTTACCTCTTAGAGACGCAGAGGAGCCTTGGGGCTGAGACTGCCCTGTGCTCATCCCCCTGCACCTTCCCAGGACAATGTAATTAAGCCTAATTAAGCCTAACACCCAACGGCACAAAAAAGCCTGAGGTGAGACTGTCTTACCACACATGTGAGGATGACTTGATTTTCAAGGTTTGCTGTGCCAAGCGTTGCAATTCACACTGTACTCATTTGGTACCTACAGGGAGCAGCAACAGTCCTGCCTGCCCTGACACCTTTGGGGACCCCCTTTTTCTATCAGGAAGCCTCAGGCTCAGGAGTTGCCTGGTGTAACAGCGCTCTCCGCCCTGACAGTTCACGAGCAGCTCAGGCACACCGTCTGCCAGATGCATGGTCTAACCACCAGACCTAGTGCCTACAAGACCCAATATATTCCCTGCCCACATACATCCTCTGAGAGAGAAAGATACACCACAGATAGATTTTTCCAGTCTCTCAGTTTCAGTATAAAGGCTCAATGCCTACTAGCATTTACCCTCCTGGTCAGTATTTTAGTTTCCAGGGATTTTCTGCATCAGTGTGGTCAACTTCTGCCAGGCTACCTCCTTGGGTCTTCCTGGAGGGGAGAGCTGTGTTCTGCTTGCAAAGCCTTCCTATATCCTTTATGTTAGCTCCCTACTGAAATAAGCCTTATGCCATTGCACTGCATGGGTATCTATGTGTCTGTCCACCAGTGCATCCTAAAAGCTTTTGAAACTGCTGACTAACTTCAACCACATTTGGGAGATATATCTTAAAGGCATTAAGATCCTAGAAGTTTTATGAAAACAACCACAAAATCAAGTCTGGTGGCCTCCTCCCACTGTGAAGAAGGCTGCTAGAGCCACTGCACTGGTATGCTCTATTGACAAAACAGACTTCTTTGATATATTATCACACCAAGCAAAGACTTTTTAAGAGAGAAACCCATGAACATCTCTGTTCTATGCTCATTATAATGACCCTAGGCTTAAAAACCACTTTTTGGCAGATGCTGTAAATAATTCAAATGGTGTGGGAAATTAATCAGCCTCAAGTGGGCAGGTATCACCCACCAGCTCCTCTAACATGCTTTGTTTTTTTGCCTGTCAGACCAAGTGGACTGCAGGGAAGAAGAGCCTCTCTTTTTCTCACAGAGAGGTCTGACCATCCCTTGCATATGCATATTCATGGTGGGCACTTCAGCATCACCCAGGTGAGAAGAGACAGCAAGACAAATTGGGAAGCCTTCCCTGCCACTGCAGAGAGGTGACCATGAGAGACACTAAGATCACACTGAGCAGTGGAGCCTGCCTTCCGGGCCACAGCACAAAGTGCCCTGCCCACGTTCCCAAGCAAGGGTGACAGAAACCACTGTGAACCACCAACAGCAGCCCCTGAGCTTCCTGAGATGCTGGAGGAATGGCACTCCTGCAGCTGTTATGGCTGCTTCATATATTTTGACAAAGGGCAGCATTTGGCCCATGCCTACAGCCCTTCTGCAATCTTTTACAGTCATAAACCAAGGTAAATCATCCCCTGTCTCACCACCCAAAATTGGGCAATTTTGCCAAGAGTTCAGGAGGAAAATCCAACTATTTCAAATAACTGGCTCTTGTGGGGGCCTTGGCAAGTAAATATATATCAAAGCAACTTTTATCTTTTGGGAAACTCAAGGTATTTTTAAGCCATTCTCAAAAGCAAGAAGCTGTACGGGATGAGCTCCTAGTGATGTGCAGTGGCTGGCTGGTGGAAGGCTGGAAAAGGCATGAGGAGAGCCAGGCAAGAGCTTGGGGATTTCTCCAGGATCCTTGACATCTCTGGCAATAATCAATCAGATGAGAGCCATCTTCTCAGCTTCCCTTAAACATCCGACTGCACAATTTCATTAGATGAAAATGAAATACTGCTAGGTCATGCCTGTCTTCATGCAGACAATGATCACAGAAGTAATATTCTTACAAGAAAAATCTCTCTCAAAACATCTGGATTTCTCCACTTCCAGTTAACAGTGTTTCTCCAAGAACCGACAGTTTATTCCACAATGGCTTTATGTTGCCCAGTCACTACTTTCACTCATCAAACAGAGAAACACTCAGTTTCTTGGCTCACAAAACCCTCCAGATACATGACATCATCGAATATGCACTACCAAGGAAAATAATTATTGCTTTTTTCTCATCTTCAGAATCACCGTTTCCAAGGCTGCACTATCCTGCACAGAAAAATGAACCAGCACATTTCAGCCAATGATACGAAGAAGTCCTTTGACCCATCAGCAAGAAAGATGGTATTTAAATACTCTTCCCTCCAGCAATTCCCCTTCTTTCCCTATCCCCACAAAGATTTATGTTCTCAGCCTTGGCCTGCTGGCAGTACCTGTTGTGCATATGGAAGACCAAGAAAACCTGGAGCTGCTTCCAAAGAGCCAGGTAGAGAACTGGACTTGCTTGTCTGTAGGCAGGACTGTAAGAAAACCTGGCTCACTCCTGAGAGCTGCAGAATAACCCCTTTAATAGCTTCTGAGACCAACACACCACTGCAAATCCTGCAAGGCAGCAGGTTAGCGTTTCCGTAACTGCATCAGTACTACGGATCAAGGGGATTTCTTTCAGCCTGAGAGTAGCCTGATTTCATGAATATTTTTCAATTGCTCTTGTCTATAATGAAAAAGCTTTGTGTCTATATTGTGTCTATATTGTAGTTTGTGGCTGCTTAAACCATCCGGTTACCATGAGCTACACTTAACTTTAGGAAAAAGAACACCTGTCTGAATTATATGCAAACATGCATCATCAAAAAGGTCATGAGAAACAGCACTCCCCTTTCAACTTGTGGCTACAGATTTTGACCACAGCAATGAGGGATGCTGTGGAGAGACTAGTGATAGAGAGCCATGGTATATGTGTCTAATAAGTTTGGTTTTGGATATTAACTTTTTTTCTTCCTGGAAATGTTGCCCAGGGAGAATTTGAGGACTTCACCATTTGCGTAGGATTTTGAATGTTAGTAGACTGGGTATCTCACGCTGACACTCATTGTGCGTGGTGATTAATCTCAGATTAAGTCCCCATGAGCTTTTGATCCAAAACTTCTGAGATCTGTCGGTTCACTGCTTTAGGTTCCACACTTCCCATGTAACTGGTTTTATCCAGGAACCCCAAAAGGAAACATGGCAGCCCTACTTTCCAGACAGTGAAATGGGAGCTGAATAAGTGAGCCAGTCATCCCTTCATGCCAAAAAATGAACTGTGAAATGAAGCAGTGGGGTGCAGTGCCTGAAGAGAGGCTCTGGCTGCACCGTTAAAATCCCGCAGCACTTTTCTCAAGAGAAGCAATAGTCCTGCTAGCAAGGCTAGATGCCAATTTAGAGAATTAAATTCTGCCTACCCAAATTCCTCTTGTTTCATGTGAGTACAGTGCTCTTCACTTCCTACAGAAGAAGTTTGGAAAGGGTCTTCTGGAGCCTTGCGACCCATTCCCTCCTGCTGTTGGCAGCCTACAATATAACCCCTTTCACAGACTGGTCAAGCTCCCTCCAAAGGATAATTTGTTTTATCCATAATTGGAGGCTGATCCAGAAGCCCTGATCTGCAGTTGTTAGAAATTTGCTGTTCTAAATGGGGGACTGATGATATGCACTGTTAAACACTGGCTGTGCTCCATCCCAGGGGCGGCTGCATTTCAAGAGCTGGCCAAGCGGAGGCCCAACCTCCAAGTAACAAAAGCACTGGGACAGCCAGGGAGATAAGATGATGAGACCTTCCTGTGGGCTAGCTGCAACAGGGGGAATCACACCAAGCATCACCGGGTGGGATGGAGAAGTGTCTTGCTCCTTGCATGGTCTGGTCCTTCAGAGATGCTGAGCACCTGGGAGGCCTGGCAAAGGGACACGTCACTCCTCCGGGACTGCCCACGGGAGAGGGGGAGGGATTTGTCACAACCTGGACCAGAGATCTGGCAGCATCATCCCTGGTACTCCCCATACAGAAAACTTAAAAAGCGGGGGACAGTGCCCAGAAAAGAGCAGTTATGTCGCTCAGCCCTGATAGTGACCAAACTCTAGAGGGAAAGTATCTTTCATGGTAAAATTCCCTGGAGACCAAAGTTCCGTCTCCACATGTGCCCAGAACTGCCCTTGTCTTGTGTCCTCCCAGGCACAGATTAAAAATTAAGCTCAGGTTTCCCTTTTTTTCCTAAATCCCCTTTTTGCTGCCCCATTATTTCATGGGAGAAGCTCCCCCCAGTCCTGCTATTATAAAGCCAGTGGAAACCCTGCAAGGGCTTGGGAAGATGGGCTTTGATGCCGGGGAGTGGACAGTTGGGTGCCAGAGGGCTGAGCCGAGAGATGTGGTCTGGGAGGCTGGTAGGAGGACAGCATCCTGCCCAGCAGGCACGCAACCCGCTTCGCTCTCACAAATCCTCTCCAACCACCCCACACTGAATGGCCAGATGCCGCAGCCCCATGACTTCTAGGTTCCTACATAATTTCATTGACTCTGGCCTGACTCCATTTATTTAATCTCATTAACTATTCCCCTAGAAATCACTATTCTTGTGCTTATGAAATAACAGCTCCCATGTCTTGCTAAATTCACTGATATAACACAAAGAGCTGGGCTGGGTTTGGCCATCACCCCTGGCCCCTAGCTGAACAGACTCTCCTTTGCATGTGGCATTTCTGTACAGAGCCCAAAAATTCATGTTTTCCCAAAGAGAGAATGATCAGGAAGATGCTGTTAAAGGGGTTTGGTTTTCCTACAAAATGCACTTCTGCAAAGTGTAGAGCTAGGACTTGAAAACACACCTCCCTAGCTGTGTCCTCATGTGTCCTGAACATTGCTGAACACCAGCCAGGATCCCTCTTTCCTTCTTGTCAGTTTGGGCCTTTGTTTTCCCTCTGTGCAGACACTAGTGGCACAGGATAATAAAAGATGTTTTCAGCCCTCTGATGGGCTGACATCCCGGACTGTTTTGAGGTGATTCTTGCACATTTGCCTAGGTTCTTTGTTGGGTCCCAAGTCCTGCAAGTGACTGAACTCAAATCTCCCAAGACTCACGAGATCCTTGGAGGATCTCAGATAAGTAGAGATGTCGCTTCAGTTAAGGACAGCAATGATAAGCTTAAACCCAAGCTTATTCAGGCCTAAAAGACAGAGGAAAAAATAATGGGAAAAGGCTTCTAGGCTGTAACAGAGCGTTTCTACAACCCAAAATTAGGTCTGCAAAAGAAAAAATCACTGAGTATCTTTAACTCCTGTTTCTGTCAGAGAGTGTTACAGTTCTTCACTGTCTATTAGGGCCAAGCTTGCAAGTAGCATGACACAATTTACTTCTCCTCTACACAGCTAATTTCAGGTAGAACCAGTAGGACTGGTGCCCAAATCCTTCAGGAACAGAGGCAGGCTGCATGCAGTAACAGTGCAAGGCAAAATATTTGAAGGTTTTTCTGTTACAGAGGCACATGAGATCAATAAAATGCTCAGCAAGACACACACTCCACAGTAAAACAGTGGTATGTGATGTTTCAAAAGTTAAAAGCACGTTAGAATTTGTTGCTGGAATATAGTCAAGCTGCAAATACGCCTCTCCTATTAATAGCAAAGAGCAACAATAGCTGAGGTCTCCAAGTGATTCATTAGCAGTATTCTGAATAGATGAACACTCAAATAAGTTACTAATTTACTAAAATCTTGTCAAGGAGACTCTGCTTCAGTAAGTCCTTTTATCCTGGAGTTTGTCTAAATGGGGACACTCAGGCGAGCTAATCTGAATTGATCACAGATGGGAACATAAAGTGAATGAGATAATTGCATTGCAGAGTGGACAGTCACTCTTGCTCACAGTTGAAGAATTAACATCTGCTAAGGGCCCCTTGTCGATAAGCCCTTAACAGTGATCAGATTCAGCTGTAAAGGAAGAAATATTAGTACGATCTGCACTATGGGAGGGAAGACAGCCTTTTGTGCATAGTAATAAAATTGGCAATCCTGTCTGAGCATGACACTGAAAGAGTTTATTTCTGTATGTTATTTACTCAGATTATGTTTGGCTGGTGAATCCAGTTCTGATTTCCCTTGCAATAATGTGGCCGAAGGGCTACACCCTGGAAAAGAGTGGAAATATTCTGGCTTTGTAGCACATTCGTATGATCCAGGCTAAAACTTGGCCCTAGCCTTTCTCTTAAAACACTGATAATATAAGGCCAGCATTTAGAGGTTTCTGCCTATGCTAAATGAACCACTGCTGTGAAACAATTAATTGACTAAATTAAGCATGAGGAGAGTCTGTAGTGACCCCTCTGCATGCAGGAGATCCAGAATTATTCCCTGATAGGGGAGGAGTTTCTCCTCCCCTTCATGGTATTACAAGCCTGACCCTTCAAACTGGCAGATGCTTGAAGCTTGCTGGAAACCCAAGTTGGTTGTACCGTTTCCTCCTCCTTCCCATTTCTTCACCTGCACAGTGGGGGACAGCCTGGCCCTAGGTGCTGAATGATGAGAGCTCCCAAAAGCAGTGCCAGTCTGCAGGTGGGTTTCTGAGCAGGACGCACCAAGTGCTGGGGATACCAGGGCAGGAGGTGGGCACCCACCATCTGCCTCCTTTCCTCTGTTCCCTAAGAAGAAGGGGCTCAGGTGTTTTGTTCAGCTCCTGGACCCTTGTAGAGAAGTCACTGCTTTCCTGGCTGCTGAAAGGGTGGTTGGTTCTTCTTTGCATGAGGCCAGACTACAGCCAGGCCGCTCCAGCACGAGGGGCTCAGCAAAGTCTCTGAGCATGTGCTGACCTGTGAACTCATGCTTACTTCCACTGAGAAAGCCTTTAAGACCAAACCCAGGGCATCAGTGCAGCGTTCCTGACATTACCACTGTGCCATGCCTTCAACCCCTTTCCTCCCTGCCCTTTCCTTCCTAATCCCACCATTGGGTTGGTGATTTTCCAGCTCATGCATGCTTCAGAGTGGAGGACTCAGATGCATCCAAAGCAGAGGATAACCATGCCTGGTGGTTTTGCAGCATCAGGGACAGGCAAAGAGCAGAGACCTGCCAAGTTCCTGCTGAGATGACTCTACCCATCAGCAGACCTGCCAAGTGCCACACATGGCATGTGACATCATCTCTTCTGGCTCCCACTGCTGTAGTGGCACCCAGCCTGGGTGACCGCAGCACGGTGCCACCCTCTGAGCACAGACCACTCTCCCAATGCTCTCCACCACCCCTGTCCCACCACTGCAAATGGAAGCCCAGAGCTGGTCTGCTCTAGAATAAAGATGCAAGGCGTCTCCCAGAGCCATTTCAGGATCTCTCATTTCTCCACCAGCTCTGAGCTCTGGAACCTTGACATGAACCCAGAGGCTTGGCAGCTTGCTTTCTGCACTATCATAAATCTCCTCAAGATCAATATCATGGCACGTTGTGATGAGGGAGGATTTTTGTCATAAGAGTTGAACTAGACATCTAAGGAATGACTCATGGTGAAGAGGACAGAAGAAATGCAAGAAGCCTGATATTTCTTTTCAATAAAAACTGAAGCGGATACACCTTTGTGCCAAATTAACACAGGTTATTTATTAAAAAGAGGCCGTAAGCCTCTGAGTAATATGAGCTTCTGCTCGCTGCTGCCTTGACACAGGGCTCGCAGGTACTGTAACGACCGGCAGAAATGCAGGGGGATCAGCACTGCCTGCTCTTTGCAGGGAGCTAAAGCCAGTAATCAGCATCCCAAAGAGCCATAGCTCTGTGCCAGGCTCTAGAGCCATTAGGGGTGAGCTGCCACCCCCAGAGGCCTCCCCTGAGCTTTGCAAATTGCTCGGGGATGGGCGGCAGTGACCGAGCTGCCAGCAGCGTGCAGAGACCTCACCGTCCCGCAAAACCCCGCAAGCCCTGACTCTGTGCCTGGAAACGCACATCTGGCATTGAAATGTTTGAAGTGGCAGAAAGTGGTATATATGTGGATACACAGTCTGGATCACAGGTTACGGTCGCTACGTCCAAGTTAAAAAAAACTCTGAAAATTTAACAAAGAAATCCAGTAGCGTTTGGAGAGTTTACGCTTGTGCTTTAAAGAAAACTGTGCCAACTGAGCTGCAATTAAACGATACCCTTCAGACACGGATATCTCTGAGGACTGCATATTTGAAACCCCTGTTTCCATATGCCTGAAGTTAGGTGCTACCAGAAGTGGGAGTAAAGCACAACGTAACTCTGAACAGAACACAAAACTCTGATGTTTCTTTAGGTGAGATACATGTTGCTATTGGCAGTTACAAGTAATTGCTGGAATGTGGCACATTGTAATAAATTAAATGTGATACCTGCCAAGCACGCAGGCTTGCCATCTGGTCACCAGAAAGCTGCTGTTATTACTTTGCAGGTAAAAAGTGGTGTTTAAGTGTAAGGAACTGAAGTGTGCCATATAAATAAAATCTTATAAGCTCCAGACCCCTGGACTCAACATTTGTTTAAAACCTGGAATAATTAAATGATCCTGACTTTTATAGCTTCTTTGCAATATCACAGACTAAACTGATGGCAAAAGAAGAGATCCTGCAGGAAAAAGCTCAGTAAATAGCCTCTTTTTGCAGCATGTTACCGCAGATACATCAAACACCACCAAATTCCTTTCCTTCTTGAGACGGGCATTGGTTTCTACGCCAAACCTATTGTCCCCATGCACTGCACTGACCTGTGGAGGAGTTGGCCCGAGGTCGGGGTTTGCACAGGTTCTCACCAGGCAGAGACCCTGTCCAAGCATCCAAGTGTGCAGGTACATCAACGGGATGACCACAGTGAAAACCACACTGTCCCATCCAACCTGACCTTGACCACTCCCAGGGAGGGGGCAGCCACAGATTCTCTGGTCAGCCTGTGCCGTTGTCTCACAGTAAAGAATTTCTTCCCTAAACCCAATCTAAATCAACTTCAGTTTAAAATCATTGCCCCTTGTCCTGTCAGAACAGGCCCTAGTGGAACCTCTTTATCCATCTTTCTTATAAGTCCCTTCATATATTTCACTGTGAAAGGAAGTTCAGGCAGCTTTTTGGGGACGAGTAAAGGGAGGCAGGAGAAGAGAGGAACGCAGCAGTTTCTCCCACCATCTGATTTAAACCCTTTGCTAGGCTAATTAAACCACCATCCTGGGTCTGCCTGGCGGGTGTGAAGATCCTTGTTTCTGAGCTGATGAGAGCACAGAGCAGCTTCTCCTAGAGCAGGACACTGGCTGTCTCCCAAGACACAGGTAAGAGATGTACTTTGGTGAACAAACAGCTCTCGGTATTTCTGCAGAGAGGTGCTTCCTAGCCAGAGCATGGCTAGAGGTGACCCTGAATGACTGCAAAGGGGTCTGAACAGGTGATTTTTCTCAGATATGAATGCTGGTCTCCCAGAACCAGGCTTTCACCTCAAAACATGCTATCAGCAGAATCTAAAATGATACAACCTGAACCACTAAACCTTCAGACAAGCTCATTAAATTAGGCCACTAGAGGGAGCAGCCTTTAAAGTCCAGAGCTGATCACTGGGGACGCATCCCCAGAGGTGGGGACCCAGGAGGGCCCCATGGCTGTGGCTCCCAGGGGAGGCTCTCCAGCACCACATGACATGCTTAGGCACCAAAGGGAAGAGTATTATTGGTAGCACCACAAAATGTATGATCTATTATCTGGTGTTTCTTATACTTAATCTGATTTTTTCACATACATTTTTCCTCTTAGAAAATGTGATGTTTTTCTTCATTTTTTCAAGCTCTTTTCACATGAGAATAAGAGTGCACAATAAAAAAAAAATAGACGCAGTATAAGTTTCTTAATTACCTAGCTAATCTGGTTTATGGGAACCATAGTGTGGTCAGTGGCTATTTTGACTGGTCACACGCTTACTTCTCAGTGAAGGTGGCCACTATTAAAAGTGAATCTGGTGACCATGAATTTTAACACAGTTGCATTTTAGTCAAAATCAGACTGATCTGACTCACCCCAAAACCACATCACTAGAAGATCTGGAGAAGACCACCAAGAACAACATTCCCTTTGGCTTTCCCAAGGAATTGGCAGCATCTGCCTCGTTTTCAGTTGTGTAGGGGGAGGAAAGGTGGTGTCACCAGGTGAGAGGAGGGGAGTTTTTGGAAAAAAGGGGGATTATGAGCTCAGCAAAGTGACCGACAAGGCAGTGCCTACATCACTTTGGAATCAATTGTGTTGATTCACCTTGTGAAATAAACTGAATGATAAGTGAAGCTGGCACAGCAAACTAAGAAGCGTGAATGCAGGAGTAGAGATTGCAGAGGGAAAGGGGGATGGAGGGAGGGCTTTCCCTTCTTGACCCAGGAAGACCTACCTCTCCTCCGGTGCAGGGGAAGGGACTCGAATATCTGGAAGTGCAAATGGCTCCTCTCTGCTTCACGTCATCCTCCAGCCCAAAGGTGGCCGAGCAGTTAGCAGCAAAGTATTTGTAAGGCTTCCATGTCTCACCGAAGTCCTGGGAGCGCTCCAGCACCATGGCAGCTGGCCTGGGTGACTTGAAGACCAAAATCAAGTGAGTGAAGTAGAAGGTGGCTTCCAGGTCGAGGCGGATGGTCTCGCGGGGGGCATCCTGGGCCGCCTGCCACCAGGTGCGGGGCATGCGGAAGGGTGAGTCGGCCATGGCGGCAGGCGGGTGGGCCAGCCCCGCGTGAGCCCCGCTGCACCGGCTGCAGGTGGGGCGCTTGCAGCGGTGCTCGGCGTCCTCGGTGTAGGCACAGAAGGGTTCGGCGGCATAGCGCCCACAGGCTGTCTCTGTCTGCAGTGCCCGCCCATGCGCCAGGTTGCCCATTCGAGGGTTGCAGGCCTTTTCGCAGGGGCTGCCTGCTCCTGCCACGCCGCCCAGACCTGCAAGGCAGAGAGTGAGGGGCAGAAGTCAGCTCCCGAGCTGGAAACAGCCCACCCCATCAGAAGCAGATATGCCCCATAGGGCACCTTTTGGAGATGCTGCCCCTGCCAAGACCATGTGCTGTGGGTACCCACTGAGCCTTGGAGGGGCCAAGGGAGAGTGTGGCACTGCTGGCCCACTCTCCCTTCCGTGGAGCAAAGTGTGCAACAGCAAAACAAACCAAAAAACACTCAGGGCTTCCCTTCACTTGGCAAAATTCCTACCAAGAGTTGCAGAGCAGAGCAGGCAGCAGGGGAGGAGGGATGCCTCCACCTCGCCCTCCCACCCCAAGGGACCCACAGCAGGGCTGAGACTTTGGGGACAGTGATTGTGGCCATGTGACTCCTGCCCCGAGACCTCCAAGGGGATCCAGGTGGTCCTGGGGAGGCGGGGAAAAGTACAAGACAGATGGGCTGCTGGTGACACGGGCGGCCAAGGTGGCGTGCCAGCAGGAGGTCAGGATGTGGCCGCAGGGGACAGCACTGCTGTCCCTCAGGTCACCGTGCAGTAGATTGGGTATTGGGGGTGCGAGAGCTGGTAGGAATATCCCCCGCCACCAGTGACCTCAAATTTTCACCCTCTTTCCCACCCCTCCATCCCTGCCTCAAACCTCCCCACAGTCCCAAACTGCCGCTGAGGCCAGGGTTGAGTTGAAACACCATTTAAGTTTGGGAAGGCTGTCACTGATATGTGTAAAGGAGAAAAAAAAAATTAAAAATCCTTGGTTGAAATGATGCTGGCAAGCTGCCTCGCAGCTGAGGCTCTGTGGTTTTTGTTCAAGTTTCTCTGGAAGCCTCGTCGATTTAAAAATCCACAGTTAAAGTGTCAAAGAAAAATAAAATCACCACGGGGTTTGGCGAGAAACCATCTGCAATACAACCCTCCTGGTGCAGGAATTTTTGATTAGGGGCTCTCCACCTCTTTATTAATAAATGTAACAGTAGGTCAAGGCTGTATTTGATGTACCGTAAGTGTTCAACACTAAAAACCCCAACTCTGATGACTTGGATGTGGGCAGGTCAAACCATCTGAAGTGCATAATGTCTTCTTTATCGCTGGGCCAGTCATACATAGTCAGGTTTGTGCACCAATTACTATGGCTTCTTCTTGGCATTTGTTATATCCGAAGGCTGTTTCACTTTAACATCCAATAAATCCTTTATTTGGGGTTTATTCAGTTTGTCTACAGAGTCATACTTGCAATTAAGCTATATTACACACTAGCAGAGGCTAAGCCTTCAGAGCCTGACAGCATTCCCCACTCCTCCTGCTCCTCAAGAAACACCCTGGAAAGAAAACATTTCTACCACCAAACATCTGTGCACGTTTTCTATACCGATTATTCAGAACAGATGTGGACTGCTGCTTGTTACGCACCCATTAAAAAGCACTTCTGAATCCAGTTCTGGATTTCCCCGGGTAAGCAGTCTTGGGAAATTTTTAGTGAACAAGAAATGTTCAGTCAAGCTGGCTTCCTACAGGGACCTGGTAAAACTCTGTCTGAGATGATGTGTATTAGCTGTGCAGAATACATTTACTCAGAAAAAGTAAACAAATATAACTGTAAAATTCAGGTAGTATCACATCTCCTGAACATCCTTTTCAAAGTGTTGTATAAACTTTAACTAAGCTATGCAGCTCTCCAGAGGGGTAGGTAAGTAAGTGCTTTTATCATATTAAAAGCTAGGCTTGCCACAAGTTGGCCTAATTTATGTCTTTGGCTGCTTTCCTGGGTTCTCTGGCTATACGTAGCAGCTAGCACAGTTAGCTGCTAAACAAACAGATGAACGTTTACCGCAGTTCCCTCAGCTGCGAGACTGCAAAGCAGATTTGGGAAGACGTAAGAAGAGCAGGGCTCTGTCAGCACCTTGAGACAGGTCGAAATTATTGTTTGTGTTCAAGTCCTTTGGTTTTTTGCACATCACCAATTACTGTTCCTGGGGACACAGTGGAGGAGGATGTGGTCAGTAAGAGGTGTCCCAGTGGCTATGGTGGTGGCAGGGCTCTGTGTAGCTGACCCCAGGGTGGGGGCAAGGCTTTGCCTGAGCCTGGCCAGGAGAAGTTATCTATCAAATTCCCGTGTGAGACTCTGGGAGCTGAGAATATTCAATTGCTCGCAGCTCCTGGCATGCTCCAGCCCCAATCATGCAGAGTCACTGACTGTAGTAGTCTTCAGGCCAGGCATAAAGGGTCCCTTCCCCACCTGGGGCCAGATTTGGGGCCAGGGACCTTGGCTTCACTAGGATTTGACAAACCCTGCTGGCACGCAGACCCCACTTCCCGTCCCATGGGTGGGATGGGGGGGAGAGGAAACCCCCTTTGAAAGGGTGTTTGTTTTCACTTGAATTGGAAAGAGCTGCATGACGGATGCAGAGCACCGCATGTTATGAAAAGTGACAGCTTTCTAGTGTAATGCTGCCTGCCACAGGAATTCAGTTAAAGGACAAACAAGAGCATAAAGATTTCCACGCCGTCAGCCACAAGCTCACGACTGCTCTAACACAGCCCTGGGAAAGGTGCTTTTCCTTACTTGCACTTAATAATTCTGCCCAACTAAATACTCCTACTCTGTATACTGTACATGCCACCAGACTGGGATCTTCAGTAATGAGTAAGAGCACGCAGCAAATACCATGACTCACCTGTAAAACATCCATGGAAAATCATATGCTTCCTGCTTAAGCATTTTAGCAACACTTGCCTTGTGATGTTTCATTTATCTCTTGTGCGTGATTAAATGTTTGTTTCCCATCTGGTTTTTTTCTTCTTTTTAAAGAAGAAAACTGGCACTCGGCTTGCGACCGGCCGAGGAAGCGTTATGCAAACTGTTTATGCCCGACCGTCTCTGTCGCGGCGCGGCAGGACCCCGCTGCCCGCAGGTCTGAGCCCCAAGTGTTTACGCTGCGGGAAGGAGCTCTGAAAACCGTGCCCGTCCCCTCCGCACCCGGAGGCTCGGGGCACCGCCGCCCCGAAGCGCCTGCGGAGCCCGCAGCGCCTCTCCCCCGCGTCCCGCCGCTGTCCCCCGCCCGGGAGGATGCAACCGGGCTCCGCTCCCGTGGCATCCCCCGGCTCCCCTGCGCTCATCCCCCAACCCGAGCTCTCCCGGCCCCGCCGCCCCTGCCGCCCCCGACTCCCCCCGCCGCCCCGGGCAGCGCGGCGCGCCCGGAGCCCTCTTTGTCTGCGGCGAGGGAGCGGGGCTAGGAGCGCAGCCCCGGCCCCCACTAGTGCTCCTGCCCTTACACACACGCACACGCACACCTACATACGCAGGATGTGCGGACATACGCACACACGCCGCGGACGTACATATATGCGTACGTGCATGCATGTGTCCGCGTATACAGATACGTGCGTACACAGACACGCGCGTGTGTATATGGTGCGCACACGCGCGTGGGATACTCTATGCATGCGCGCGCCTACGGACGCACACACACACGTGTGAGTATACACACGCACACAGACACACGCGCGTAAGTACACACGCGCGGCTTCGCGTACGCGCGGCCCCGCATCTACCTCCCCCGCCCGCCGAGGACGGCGGACACCGAGTGTCGGACGGTCGCGACCCACCTGCAGCGGCGGTGGCGGCGCTCAGCAGCAGCGCCAGCCACATCCCGCGCCCCATGGCCCAGCGCCCCGCGCCCGCCCTGCGCGCCCCGCCGCCCCGCGGCGCGACCAGCCCCGCGCGGCATCAGCGCCCTGCGCGCCACCGGCCGGCGGGCGCGCGCCACCCTGCCGCCCGCCGCTCGCCGCACCGCCCCGCCGCCCCGCCGCCCGCCGCGCAGCGCCCCGCCGCCGCCCGCCCCCGCGCCCCGCCCCGCCTCTCCCCTCCCTCCCGCCGGGGCGGCCCCGCCGCGGGGGACGGTTGCCGGTGCGCGGCGAGGCGAGGTACTGCAGCAGAGGGCACCCCCCGCTCCCCCCCAGCCCCGCCGCCGCAACCCGGTGCCCGGGACAGAGTCCCACGGGCCGGGCGGGGACCTGCCCCGCAGCAGCCCCCGGGAGGCGCCGCTGGGGCGCGCTGGGGGGGGGCGCAGAGGGTGGGAGCTTCCAGCGCAGCATTCCTCCGGGCCGGCTCCGGTTTAAAACCCGGCGTGATGGTACCTCGAGGCCACCACCTCAAGGCACATTCGGGGCTGCTCAGGGGTGTATGGTCACCAGAATGCTCCCCGAGAGGGATTTAGTCTGTAACCTACTGACAGCCGTCGAACGGCGGACTCACGGGGCGGTGTTATCTCTATATCTATACCTTAACAGGTACAGGTAGGCTGATCTTTGTCATCTTTCTAATTTTTCAGTGCTGACTTGCATACCTCAGAAAAGCACTTTGCTTGCGTTGCCACTGCCGTTTTCTTTGCCCTCCAGATGAGCACGTCTAGAAGTGGACTTCCAGCCCCCGGGCACCCATCAAGCTCCCACGGCCGCTTGTCCTGCAGCTGCCCCTCACAGCAAGGGCTGCATCCACACTTCTGAGCCTCCTCATGGCAGTGGCCGTGGAGGAAAAGGATGTTCTGGAGGGTTGCTGCCTCATGTCTGGTGAAAGGGTGATGTGTTGCTGAGGAATCACACGGGGGTTTGTGTGGCAGCCTGGTTGCATCAGTCACATCGCACGGGGCTAGGAAAAGGAAAGTGCAAGCCACAGGCACGGAATTTTTCTCCATTGTAACTCATCACTCACGGTTCCTCCTGTGTCAAAATTGCCAGGTGATAAATCTGCTGTAGGGTGGTAAGTCTGGACAGAGTGGAGTGAGAGCTCACTACAGTGCCAACCTGTTTGGCACCAGGAGCATAGGGCAGGTTGAGATTCATGAGCAGGAGGTGTAATTGTCTGGAAAGGAGAACAAAGGGCTGGCTGAGGCTGAGGATGGAATAATCCCTGGGGCAGCAGGGAAGGAGATGATCCGGACCGAAAAACTGCGGAACAAAATCCCGAGGGAGGAGATGGATGGTGGTGAGAGTGGCTGGAGAGGAAGAGAGCAACCAGGCTTGGGCTTGAGTTAGAAACGAGAGGGAAGAGCAGTGGCCAGCAAGGGAAGATGGGAGGAGAGAGGCTACATGGTGGGTAGGGAATCACTGGCACAGGAGAGAGAAAGAGCGTGTGGTAAGGACATGCTTGCAGCAGTGGCAGGGGCAGGAGGTCTGACATTGCTGAAATGGATACATTGCATAGAAAACTGGAGAGAGTCATAGAATCATAGAACACCAGGTTGGAAGGGACCTTAAGGATCATCTGGTCCAACCTTTCTTGGCAAAAGCAAGAGCAAGGTCTAGATAAGATGGCCCAGCACCCTGTCCAGCTGAGTCTTAAAAGTGTCCAACGTCGGGGAGTCCACCACTTCCCTGGGGAGATTGTTCCCATGGTTGAACTCACCATGAAAAATTTTCCTCGTGTCCAACCAGAATCTCCCCAGCAGTAGCTTGTACCCACTACCCCTTGTCCTTTCCATGTGACTCCTTGTAAAAAGGGAGTCTCCATCTGTTTTGTAGCCACCCTTTAAATACTGGAACATGGTGAGGTCTCCCCTAAGCCTTCTTTTCTCCAGACTGAACAAACCCAGTTCTCTCAGCCTTTCCACATACGTCAGGCTTCCCAGTCTTTCGGTCATCAATCAGAATAAAGGACAATTTCTAGATAAACCCAGGTAGGACATGCAAAGGTCAGCTGGAGTATGCAAAAATCAAGAGCTGTTGAACTGCCCTCACCTGTAGCATAAGCCTGCTCCTTTGAGATGCTGCTGGCTCACGTGCCTTGGTCCTCATAAGCCAAAGAACTGGGCTGCACTTTCTTTCCTGCCTAGCAGCTCTGCAACCTAATAAAACCTGTTTGCTCTCCCTAGATTGTTTTGTTTTACTTGCTGGAGGTCACACAGTCTGCGACTCTGGCCACAGGCAGCTCAGATCCTCCCAACAGCCCCTTGTGGACCTTGGTTGTCCCGTGGGACCTGCACAAACATACACCCATAACTGCACCCAAACTGGTGGCTCAGTGAATAGCCCCTGCAGAGCTCTTCATGGCCACAAGCTGTGAGCATCTTCCCAGGGCAGGTGTGGCTGCCTGCTGCTTTGCAGGGCTGGCAGGAGTTCAGCAGAGGGTAGGAAGTGCAGAGAGATGTTTCAGCAGAGTTTTATTTTCTTTGTCTGTCAGTGTTGCCTCTTGACATGCTGGAAGAGAAAATCACATAGTTACAAGGAGGAGAATGTTCACATCTCCCTAAACTTTCTTCAAGATCATAGGCTTTTGGGTTCTTACTGTGCTGCTGGTTAAGGAAGAGCAAGAGAGATTTCCAGCTGTCATTCCTGCCATGTGCTTGTAGCTGGCCAGGTAGAGAGAAAGGCCCAGAAATGTGAAGATCACCTGTCTTTGTCTGGTGCTTGTATTTTTTGATTACACTTCAGAAGTCTTTAAAGAGTGACGATATTCCCTGAATACATGTGTCTCAGTAAATTAGAGGGGAATAAGCAGGGATGACAGGCTCGGGGGATGGTCTCTGCCTCCTCCGAAATGCTGAGGAGGTAAATTGGAGGAAGGAGCAGAGCCTGCTGCTTTCGCAGAGGCTCCCAAGGGTGTGATGCTGTCCCTGGGGAAAGACAGCAGAAGCCCTTTGGCCTTTTCTGTCAGGGTGAAATCCTGGCCCCTGAACTGGGTGATGAGAGAGGATCCTCTGTGACTCCCTTCCCACAAGACCCTGCCAAGGGTAGGGATGAGCCGGGACTAACATTTTCAAGTCAGTGTGTGAAGCTAATTTTAGAAGCAAACCATGGAGAGAATACCTCACTTACCCCCAGTCAGAGCTGTCTGGCTTAGACTTTTGTCATAAAAATCTTAAAAATTCAAAAGATCAGATTTACTTTTTAACTAGAAGCTTGTTCAAAGATCATCATTTTCTCTATTGGCGTCCGTGCAAGTATGCAGAACTCTGTTACAGTTTAACAGGAGGCCCTTGGGGCCGACGCAGTCCTTCAGGCACGCCTTACTATTTTAAGTGGTGTCGCATGTACCATCTTGCACCCGCCTGTGCACTCACTGCTCCTCCATGGGCTGGGTATGGCCCACTTGGTTCTGTGCAGGGACTGGAGGTGATACCCGAACAGAGCATCATCGCCCTTTGATGGGAAGATGAGGAGCTGGATTGGAGTGCTCTCTGCCAAGGAGCGTAACTGCAGGGCAGCAATTCCAGCTGAACAATTACCTATATGCTTCAGCTCTAGAGATGCTTCTTTGTAGTTTGTTAGTTATTTTTCTTTGAGGTGCCCTTTCAGGTGTCCTCTGGGCAGGGCTGGATGTATCTCACACACAGCTCAGCAGTAGGTTGCTGGTGGGAGAGACGGGGACAAAAGGATCCACTGCTCACACTGGTGCAAAGTGTGTTGTGTTGTGCAAGAACAGCCTTGTTCCGTATTGTTTTCCTGTTTTGTTTGACCTGTCTTGCCCTTTCCCAATGTTTTGGGTGACCAAAATAATATATGACAAGATATGGTACCGGCCCTTTGCTCTAAGGGAGATGGTGATGCTGCTGTCTCTACAAGGGACCTACTGGATTAGTAGTCCTTTTGACTTCAGAGAAAATTTGGCTCATCCAGATCTGGTGGCTGTTGCTGTTTTCAAGGAATGATCCACTCCTCCAGCCATGAACAGAGGTCAATGTACCACATACACATTTAAACATGTTAAAAGAGCGTTGCTGAAAGGAATAGATATTTGTTTGTCTCAAGAACATATATAGTCTTGATGTGAAGCCCACTGAGGTCAATGAAAGTTGACATCTGATCAGTGGATTTTGGACAGGGTCTGAAGTCCTCTCTCTCTTGTCTGTTTTGGTATCACACCTTTAATCCTTTCCATTCAAACCCCTTGTTAAGTAAGTCTTGCACTTTTCCATTTTTTTTTTGTAAATCACTGAAAATCTTCCAACCGTCATCAAATGAGCAATGAAAACATTTCACTGACTCATCGTATTTTGAAACAGCTTGATTCCTAAGTTTTCTGTGTGAAAATAAACCGAAGGATAATCCAGACCAATAATTACTGATTTAAGCTTTTTATTTCCTTGTTTAAGTTCCTGTTGAGCTGAGTTCTGATATAAGGCATCACCCTACAGACAAATGGAGAAAATGAGGGAACCAAAGTGCCCGTACTTTTCCCTGTAGCCAGTGATCGACTTTTTGGAGCCAAGTATTTTGCATGCCGGACTACTGTGTGTACAAGAATGAGAGCATTTCATGGGATTTAGTAATTGGAAGTCAAGCCACAGAAGCATTACGGCAATGATAGTATTGCTCTTCAGAAGTCTGTAATGAGGATGGAAAGGATCCTATTTCTGTCCACTATGGGGAAAAAGTGCAAAAGGTCAGTGGGGAACCTGAAAAAGAGAGGAAGAAGAAATTCTGGAGTTACTTACTATGGTTCCTCTTATATGGAGGCAAAGCTGAGACCATCGCAGTCTTTGGGTAGAGTTCTGCACATTGCACATAACGATAAAACCCTTTATTGAGCACAGACAAACCCATTTACTATGTAGTCTGGTAAAGATTTGAATCCTTTTCCCTCTGGTTATAGCATTGGTCCTTTTAGTGCACAAAAATGGTCTCCCCACACCACTCAAAGGGATCCCTGTGCTTCAGCAAGGGTTCATCACCTGGCTATGAAGTCAGATATCGCTTCCACTTACAGTACTGTCTTGGGACTCATGGGAGGGATGAGAGGGTTAAGGCTTGTTCTGGTGTCCTGGAGGTCTGATAGCTGCTACACTTCTCTGACTAACAGCACCAAAATGCCTTCTGACAGGGATTTGTTTTAGGAAGGAAGGTCAGCCCCCAGGCCCAGCGCCGCAGGGCTGGCAGCACACAGCCTCGGATCCAGATGCATTAGATTCTGTTCATCCACTGCTAAAAAACACCAACTCCAAATCCAAATCCTAAAACAATACTTTTTAAAGGTTCTTCTGCCTTTCTGGAAGCTACTCCAAACTGTAGTAGCTTGAAAACCACATCAACTGTTATTCATGAGCAACTGGTTTTTATCCACGAGCCATAGCTCCAGGCATTTTGAGGGTATTTTTTCTCTCTCTCCTCTTCTTACCATCCATTTTGGATAAGCAGGAATGAAGGGGAACCAGCTAATCTGCCCATGTTCCATTTACAGGGGATTTTTTTGGGGAAAAAAAGCAAAGCAAATGAGAGAAAGAGATGGGGAGGACTTGCTAAAGAAAGTAAAGTGTTGGTAGGCAATCAGTGTAATTTTTTGCAATAGGACCTGTGCTTGCTGGATTATTGCTGTCACTGTTTTCTTAGCTCCGTGTAACCTCTGCCCCTCCTCCTTCCCTCTTTTTCTGGGTAATTGATATGCAGATATCAAGACAATGATGAAATTTAAATGCCATGGAAACCCACAGCACTGACGTTCTCCACACCATCCTGCATGCTGCAAATTATTAGGAGGATTAACCTGCCGGCTGCTTCCCGAATGCCACCTCTGCCAACTTCAGCATCTAGTCGGCAGAAAGCCTCTGAAACACTCCTGGCAGCCTGGCAGAGCAGTCGGGGCAGCAAGGCAGCCGTCTGTGGCCAGCAGCACTGGGGCTGGCAGTGGGATGAGGCCATTCACAGCCCTCCCTGACTCTCGTTGGCTCTTGTTTCAGCCCTGGCACCTGTCCCAAAAGCTGGGAGCTGGGTGCCGGAGGGCAGCCCAGCAGCCAGCAGCAGCTGCAGCGGTGGGATGTGGGGCTGGGTGAAGTGAGCTGGGGGGCAGAGGGAGAGGGGTTAGGTGAGGACGCCTGCTGTAAACTCTCTACTGCCCTCCAAGATGTACAGTGAGCTGGTCCAGACGCTGCCTTGTGCTGAAAAGCCACCAAGTGCAGCAGGGTCAGCACATCTTTCATCTCTTGAGAAATGCCTGTCTGGCCATGGTGTTGTGCAGCCTGTTTCTCAGTGCCTGACAATGGAACAACTCTCAGCATTGCTCTGTCTCACCGCTGGTGAGCCAAATCCTCAGAGCTGTGGCTCAGGGCAACTGAGGGAGGTGTCCTCTGCCAGATGGTGTTAATATGCGTGTGGAGACAGAAACTGCCATGCCATGCTCCCCTCCAGCAGAAAAAGAGGGCAAGGCAGCTGTATTTGCTCCCATCTCTCAACTAGGGCATCTGCCAGCAGGACCTATTTGCAGGACCTTGGGTGTATGGCAGTACAGATGTTAGTGGGGCCTTCTCTTTGCCTTTTGGTTCAGTCCCTGAGTGTCATCCTCCTGTGATCCTCCTCACCCCTGGGCTGATGAGCAGGCCAAGTGCCCTGGGGCCTGTCACAGCATCCAGCTCTTCCATAGTGACCCAATCAATGGGAATTTGGTGCTGAGGCGCATGCGCAAGCCTATTGCAGTGCGCCTTACAGAAAGGTAATTAAGCAGAGACAGGCGCAGGGACTCTCAGATGCAAATGAGAATGAATTACAAAAATGTGCTTAAAATGTAACTTTGTAAGTCAGGAGTAGGCACTGGATGGTCAGGGATTCCTCCAGGACAGTGACTTACTGCTGAACCTGACTCCCCAGGGGGACCGTTTGAGAACCACATTACGTTTGAATTAAATGAGGTTTAGTAGCCTTCAGTTACAATCACTACTCATGCGGAGGAAAGATGGTCTTAGTAGAAAGCAAGACTGCAAAAATGTGCCTCTGTCTGCCTGATGAACAGGATGAGCAATGAAAATCTGACAAACTGAGTTTAGAAATGCTCAAAGAAGCATTTGGCAGTGGTTTCATGGCAAACTTGGGGAGAGTTAGATGGCTGTAAATCATGCCCTTTGGGCATTACAACTCAATTTAAATAATGACATAGCAATAAAGGCAGCATTTAGAGAAAGCAGGTTATTGTTTTGTGATCTCATTGGACTCCATTGAAAAAGAAACAGAAATGACTGTCAGACAACATGTGGAAAAACATTGACTAAATGATTGCACTTTGAATGAGCTGTTGGATTAGAAAGCTCCTCCCTGTGACTTAGAGGAAGCATGAGCATTGGTCCCCTCTTGAGCCTGCATCCTTTTGGAAAGCAATGCAAGGACTCCCTCCCTGCAGGCCCAGCAGACCTGCTGCAGGTGATGCAGCCTCCAAAGGTGGGCAGAGCCCTACACAGAAGCAATGGGGAGTTTGTGCTGGTGAACCAGCAGCAAAGATGGAAGGAGCCACAGTCCTCAGGATGACAGCATGGCCTGGCTGGGCAGGGACATGATGGGCTGCCCTCCTCCTTTCCCTTTGCATAGCAGAGACTCCATGAAAGTACAACAAAAATGATGTCTGTCCTGTGCTGGTGGTAAAGCTCTCCTGACAGAGAATTGTGTTGCAGGTGGTCTGTTTTCCCTCCTTTCTTGCGAAAACAAAGTATCTGCAGCTAGGACATCAGGAAGAACCCAAAGGAACCAGAGCCTGAAGAGGATACCAGCTCTGTCACACAAAGGTCCTTTCTTCTAACGATTGTACCATTGCTGGCATGAAAGTTTGGCTTCTAAGCAGCCATAAGCATGATGGACTTTGCATCCTGCCACTGTCTTTGCCAATGGCTCTTTTACAGAGGGATGCTCTGGGAATGCAGCTGGTGGCTGCCTGGGAGATGCAGAGCATCCCCAGGTAAGTGGGGTCCCACAGGTGTCCTGCTCTGTTTCTCAGGCTGTATTTGCAGGCTCACAACATGGATTTCAGGTGAATCTGGATCAGAAGAAGCCTCCAGGTCATCCTTCACAGTGTCAACCCAACCAGTGTGCATCACTCATGTCTCCCAGTATCAGTGAGGAACAGGCATGTGCTGGATGCAACATAGAGCAGCCTAAAAACTGCTCATTTGAACAAGACCCTGGCATGACAGTTAAAGCAGTTATTTCACATGAATTGCTGATCTCAGCATGCCAGAAAAAGCAGAAAGGTTTGATGGTGGTTGATGAGGGCACCTTGCCACCAGGGCTTCCTGTCACAACTGCAATGTCCCTGTTTTCAGGCACCTAAAACGAGCACACGCAGTGTGAATACTTGTCATTGCTGGGGTATTCAAAAACCAGGCACTGTAAGTCAAGCTGAGCTGGAAAACCTTGCCCTTTGTTGTTGTGCATTCCTTGCCTGCTTTGCTTCTTTACTGGTGAGAATTGTGTGATGATTTCTTCACTTTTGAAACTCTCTTTGGGGCATCAGCTTGGTCACACAGTCAGTTCTACCAGTCCCAGACTTGTTACCCATGCAGTCTGATGAGCCCCATCATGGTGGAAGGTGCCCATTGCTAGAGGCCCTCCTGCTAATGCTGCTCCTCTCCATGAGACTCAAGAAAAAGTCCTGCATGATCCCCAGACACACAAAGTTGTAATTCGGTGTTGTGTAGCTTGATCCTTTTGTCCACTTGTGAATGAAGGTATCACATAGCATTGCAAAAAGAAGGGAAATGTGGCAGCACACATATGGAAGAACATCAGGCACTGGATCTCATGGTGGGCTCAGGCTATGCCTTTTGTGCTGGTGGAAGATGCATAAAGGTATAATTTGTCCTGCTGGGTCAACATCTTCTTCTCTGTTAGCTCAAGGTCCAAAAAGCTGCTTTTACAGCCACCATTTAATTATGGATTTTCAAGGCAGAGTGAACCAGAAAAATTCAGCCTTGAGATGTATTGGAACTTCTTGGGCACAGAGGAGGATACCCATGCAGGCACATAGGCACAGATAAATCCTGGTATGCTGGTCATGCCTCTTTTTGGGCTCAGATAAGTCATGCTATTTATCTGAGAGCTACAGCCCTTATGGCACAGACTGGGACAAAATTTGGCTACACTTCTATTTCTCCCTATACAAAATTATTTACCTTTGTGCAGGTAAACTGAAAAACGTAATGCATGTGATGCAGTAGTATCATCAGTGCTTCCTATGGTCTTTACATCTGAGGGGACTTGAGCATCCCCACCAGAAAATTAAACATCTGAGATAGATAGTTTGTACATACTAAGGAGAGTTTGAATGATATACAGGGTAAAGAAATTACATTCTTGATCAAACCACAAGGCCGTTTTTAAAATCTGGAGCTCCAGCATGTTAGAGAAGTCTGTCTACCCCCATACCCCTTTCCTTATTATCAAAATATCAGCTCAGATGTTGCTATGGGCTCTTGGCAGCCCTTCCACCCATTCTAGACATTGTTTTGCTTTCCGCTGGATGTACACACAGGGTGACGTCATGGCTATTTCTGATCTCTGACAATAAACTTCTCTCTTTTGATAGGCAGAGGACAAAGCCATTTCACATTTACAATTCCTTGACCCGTATGAGACTCATGTACAGGAAAATATGTACAGTAAGACTCAGCACATTGGGATGCAATAAAAAGACTCAGTGCCAGAAAGATCTTGTGCTAGTCTAGGTGCACTCATTACAGTCAGACTTCATGCTGCAAGTTACTGACTGTGAGCATCACCAAGTGCTGGCATGTAGTGGAAAATATACCTTAAAAAGGGAGTTTCTTCTTCTGTACATATAACATGCATCTAGCAAATTATCTGGAGTATATCACATAGTCAAATGAATTAGCTTCTTGTAAATGGAAAGTGGAAATGGAAGACCACTGAGCTCTTAAAACTCAAAATGCTCCATAAATGTGGAACATGCTGTATCTGTTCTGTTGTGGCAGCGTAATATAGCAAAGCTATGGATTCATGTAGCCCGTGGATGTGAGTCTGCATTTAGTCTTGTCACCCTTTGGCTGCTTTCAAGCTGGGATCACTAGAGAGCTTTTAAACATCATTTTTTTACAGGTAGTTAAATATGACAGCCCTGGTTGTTCAGTGTGTTCGTGGATGTAGGACACGTACAGGGTGGGAAGACAGCCAGGGAACCAGCCTAAGTAACACTGTTCTCAGCTGCCTTATGTTAAAGATGTCAGGGGCCTCATAACTTCTGCTCTGGTTGAAAATTGAGCAATTAAGATAAATTAGCCTTTATTAAGCTCTTGCTTACAGATAGTTTTGGGACCTCTAAACCATGCTGCAAGCAGCAGTGAAGACATGAAATAGCATGGCCAGAAAGAAGCCCATTCTCCTCTGAGGCAGTCCTCTGTGGGTTCTCCATCTTCCTCAAAGCAGCTCAGATCTCCAGACACTGGTGTGTGTGCCTCTGATTCCACAACATCCAGCAGGAACATGGGCATCTGGAGACATTTTGCTATACATACCAGTAAAACGACAGATTGTTACCAGAGGACACTCTGGCCATGTGCGTTTACCCAAGAGGTTTAGGAGAACCTCTTAGAGCAGAAAGAGAAATTGAGCCAGCTTCACTCTGCACAGCCTCTTCTCACCCAGCATAGACTCAGGCTGATCTGGGACAGGAGGAAAAGAGAAAATAGCAGCTATAGGGCTGGGAGGCCTTAAATGCCCAAGTCACTTCTGCAAACGGGCTTTGGGCACTACTGAGAAGTCACCCATTTTGCCTGGGTCCTGCATAAGCACAGAAGGGACTGCTGCAGCCAGGTCCATCTAGGCCCTTCAGCAAAGACCTGTGGACTCCCACAGAGAAATTTCAATAGGCAAGCCTTCTTTAAGTGATTGCTTTAAACTCTGCCTGAAATCTGCAGGGTAATTTTGACAGCTGGTGGCTGAAGACCACTGTTGCTGGGCAACTGGCACCTCCTTCAATTACCACTACTTGACACTGTGACTATGCTTGGAAGGGGAGGAAAAAGCACACAAAAAGGGATGGATACCAGCCAGTCAGACACTACTTGGTTTGTACGAATGAGAATATTCTATAAACAGCCCTGACACTCTTCCTCACAAGATTATATTAATTCACTGTGGAACTATGACATTTTTACAGTATTTTTGAAGAAGGAGCTCCAGTTGCTATGTATGCTAATTCTGGGATGTACCAAAAATGGGTGCGCTTGCTCTCTTCTTGCTGTTGCTCCTGACTCGGTTCCCTGCCAGGTTTGCTGTTACGCCTTAGGTGGGATCTCTGCTTGGAGTCAGCTGGCACAGCTGCCCTTTAAGGGCAGCTTAGGTGGGGAGATTCAACTTGTTCATTTACTAAGACTGCTGAAGGTGGACATTCACTGTCAATCCTCATGGACTCCCAAGCTGTCTCAGTGGCAGGCCCCTGAAATCACTGAGAGCCAGGATGCTTCCATAGCACTTCAAGGCCATAGAAGCATCATTTTCAAGAAAATCAAAACCACTACCCAGGACTGAGTCAGTAGGTGTTTTTTTCAGTTCATTATCTGATCAGAAATGTGGTTGTTTTCTTCTTGGACAACCTCACATTAAACAAAAGGACTGCTAGTTTTACCAGTTTCTTATTCCTGAAATGAAAATCTGAACATCATTGACTTTTGGAGCAACTTTCTTTGTACCCTTAGATGTTACTGGTTATGGTCCCTGAAAGTTTTGCTATTTGCCATTTTCAGCATAATGAAATGCCAAGCTCCCAAAGCAGGTGAAGGAGTGAAAGATGCCCTCATCCATGAACAGTAAAATATTGGTTTGAGTTCTGGGCAGAATTAAATCTCCTTCTCAGGAAAGTATCTGAACCAACCAGCTATGGCAAGCAGAATTGTTCTCAGTGTTTTTTCTTGCTCATTTAGATTTCCTTAGCAAATTTTACAGCCTGCTGCAGCAGAAAGATTGTGCATGAGAAGATGGCTTTATTGCTTGGTGCTTTGAGCACCACTCTAGGAAGAACAGCTCATCTCTACAACGATATATGTCCAAGGGCAAAGTAAATGTATATGCAAAGATGCACAGTGTCAGCAGAAGCAAGCAAAAGCAGCAGACCTCAAAACACCCACCAAAACCCAGTGCAGTGTGGTAGGAGATGCAGGTGCAAACGTCTGCAGGTAGAGAAAGGGCTTGAGCCAAGGTCTCCTGCATCCTGAAGGATGCATCCTGGATGCATTGCTGTTTCAACTGGGATGACATCAGTAGCAATCATCTGTGTTGATACTGTTACTGTTTGAATTTAAACTTTAGCCTTTATCACAACTGAGTAATAAAAGTTGCTGTAGATATTATGAAAAGGCTTACTTCAGCATTTCCCAATCATTATTTCTTCGTATAGCCAAATCTATATGCTTAATCCACAAATATTTTCAGCTACTTTAAACTGCATTTTTCAGTGAATGAAAGCTTTGTCAGGGATTTTTTTTTTCCCCCGTGTCCTGAACTGATCAGCTGGAACACATACCATATACTTTATGGAGAAAAAATTTGGTCTGTTTGGGCTGGAAAATAAAAATAAATGAGCTGTCATTTCTATTGTGCCTTTTCTTGATCTCATCTTCTTGTTTTCTTCCTTACTATTAGTTCTTCTTGAGTGTCGAACTTTCTCTGCTTTTCCATGTTGCAGATGTATCCTTTACTTCCTGCAATCACAGTCTTTAATTCCCTCCGGTTCACAAAACCAGTCCTACCCCTGTAGCCTGCATCTGATATCTGTCTTCTCATCCCTAATCTGTCATTCATACCCACCCTCTGCATCCCCATCTCTTTTTCTTTCCTCATTCCCCTACTACTGGTACCTTTTTTTTACCAAATTAGTATAAGATTGTGTGTAAGAAATTACCCGTAAAGAATATTAGACAATCAAATAATAAAGGAAATGCTCAAGCATGACAGACCGTGCTTTTCTGGGTCATTATAGCATTACTGACCTGATGCTATAAAGCATGAGTCCAAAAGCCAAGCGATCTGCAGAACTAAAACATGTGAGACAATCACTCTTGGTGCTTTCTGTCTTTATAAAATGAGTCTAGACCTCTCAGAAAGTGTCTGTCAATAGCCTTGAAACCTCTCCTTCACAGGACAGGCACAGTAACACAGTGACAAAGTAACGGTTGTGCCTAGCATCTGAAAACAAGCCCAGCAATGCAGTGGCATGTTTCCACTGTTATGCCCATAAAATCTCTAAAAGACAAACATGGGAGTAGTCTTGGCACTGCAGTAGTAGTAGTGCAGTTTATAAACAAATTCCCTTATAATTTCCACTTACTGTTCACAGGTTGGATTTGCAGAGTGGTTCTGGCACATCAGAATGAGATTTCCTTTGAAGGCTGCTAAACCAGAGGCTCTGCTCCAGGTGAGCATCAGCAGCACTCCAGCACATACGGGATCATACAAACAACTGGTCCTTTGCGCAGCTGTAAGCCACATGCATGATAGGGACATGACAGCCCAAAGGAAAACCCTTGGACGTACATATGGTAGATGCTACTTTGATCTACTGATCCATCTAGCATGATGAATTACCTGCTGATGTCCTGGGTCTCTAATGCCCTGACCCCTGCAGTCCCATTCCCGGGCACCTAGAGCTCTCCATCCCCTTACAGGAAGCCCAGATAGTTCAGTCAAGGCAATATGGACAAGAAGGTGGCAAGATGCCCACGATGAAGATGACAGGACACTCAGATTTGCAACACTTCTGTTTATTTGTGGCCCCAGTAGCAGTGGAAATCACATTCCTACTCACTGAAGCACCACTAACCCTTTCAACCCTAGTCCTTTAGCTTGAGTTTTATGATGCCAGGAGGGTTGAGTTCACTGCCCACTGACAACAGAGGCAATTAATTAATGTTCCTTATGCCCTAAGACATCTTCTGTAATAGAAAACCTCCTTAGACAAGACCTAGAGGGCTGTTCATCACCTTAGGAATCCCACTGTTGGAAAGATGCCGACACACTGAATGGAATCTGTATGAAAGCAGAAGGAATGCAAGGGGGAGGACACAGCTCTGCTAGACGGACAGAGATCTAAGTCTGGTCTGGCTGACCAACAACTGAAGAGAAATACTGATGCTATACTGACATATATATGAGTCATGGTATGGTTCTTTGAGGCAGTACAGTGTGCAGCACAGCTAAGCAGAATAAAATTATCACTAATGCTGTGAAAAAATAAATGAAAGAAGAAATGGAAGAAGTTTAGGGGATTTCCAGATCCAATAAAAAACATCATAATGGATAACATAGGAATATTATAACATTGAGAGAGTGAGACAGATCACAGAATCACAGAATCACAGAATGTTAGGGATTGGAAGGGACCTTAAAAGATCATCTAGTCCAACCCCCCTGCCAGAGCAGGAATACCTAGATCAGGTCACACAGGAACATGTCCAGGCGGGCTTTGAATGTCTCC
This sequence comes from Podargus strigoides, assembly GCA_028020825.1. Lineage (NCBI taxonomy): Eukaryota > Metazoa > Chordata > Aves > Caprimulgiformes > Podargidae > Podargus > Podargus strigoides. The sequence goes on along the minus strand of CM051663.1, from coordinate 121,035,966 downwards.
AGAGAAGGAGACTCCACAACCTCTCTGGGCAGCCTGTTCCAGTGTTCTGTCACCCTGAGAGACTCCTGTTTCCATTTCCAGTTTCTTTCTCTTTACAGACCATAAACCAGAATGTGCTGACCTGCAGAGCTAAGATTTTTAAGGGAAGCAAATAAGCACATACATAGTTGCATATGAATGACCAGTCTGCAGCAATAGGCAGGATCAAAAACTTTTTAAAGACACAGAGCAGACACTAAACTCTGGGGAATATCTCTAACTATGGTCAAATATTTCATAGTTTTCCATTCTGGGCTCATTTGGCTCTTCACCAGCTCTTGGCCACTTGCAGAGATGGGACACTGAATGACTGAGGTAATGTTCTTCCTTGGTTTAAAAACAGAAAGCACTGGAAAAGCATGAAGAGAGATAAGCAGTGCTTAAGAGGAAAATTCAGAATAATCCAGGAGTTAGTAAGGCTGGGAATATTTTTTATAGCTTTTCAGTTTTGGCATCGGACAAAATTCTAAATACATTCCTGACTGATGAGATCCCCAAACATCTGGAGAGATATGAGCCGATAAGAATCCACTTATTCAAATTTCATAAAGGATAAATTTAGACATTTCTAACAGCTGGAGTGACTGTGAGACTTCAGCAGAGCCATGGACACAAGCTGTCAGAAGTTCAGCAGGGAAGCAGCTTAGCAGCCAGGCTGGAGGCCAATGGGAGGATTTCCCAAGCGCAAGGGTGTCGATGGTTAGCCAGTACTCAGGGCTAAACCATAGCAGTTAGTCTATCACCCAAGGCTCCCTCCCCAGCTAGGTAGGAGAATTGGGGAAAAAAAGCAGAAGGCCCTTGAGTTGAAGTAAAAACAGATTTAATAGAATAACAAAACTGGAATAACAATCAACATAGACCATAGAGGGTCTCAGCCTGGTTCTAGATGCCAACAGCAGGAACAGAGCACCACCAACAAGGAGCCTCACGGAGAGGAGGAGGAGGAACCCCACCCTCACTGAGCTCCCTCCTTTTACAATGAGCATGACTGGGTGGTGTGGGATACACCTGTGAGTGAGCTGACCTGATTGGAACTCTCAGCTGACTCGGGGCTACTCATGGCCTGCCTGCATGGCTGGCCCATTGGTCTGTGCCTGGGGAACCAGGACACCATTCCACCCCTTATCCCTTGCCATCTACATCATGCCCAAGCGTCTGCTCTTCCCGTTTCTCAATATTTACAGAAGTATAGGTTCATTGAATGATAGTCCTTTAGGATGGGTCAAAGCAATGCAATGTTCATCTGGGGCTCCAATCTGGGATGCTTTGTGCTGTCCAATTCGTGGGGAGAATGCTGGTACTGGGAAAATATTAACAGGCAACATCATATAACAGTTAACATCCCACAGTTCCAATTACTGCCTGTTCTCACCCAGAATCAGATCTCCTTGTGGAATGCACCTTACTTGTCCATCCTCTTACATTATCCACCACATACACCCGGGTCCCTGAGACGACCCCACGTGTGGGTTTGCCGTGGCTTAAGGCAGGAGTAACCCAGACTGTTTTCCCCAACATATTCCACACATGCACCACTGGGACTTTGTCTCCTTCCACAGTATGGAGGAGCCACAACTGAGCGGGGCCAGCTCGATTGACAGACTCCCTAGTATTAACTACCCAGGTAGCTTTTGCTAGATGTTCGCCCCAGTTTTTAAATGTGCCGTCACCCATTGCTTTGAGTGTGGTCTTCAGCAGCCCATTGCATCGCTCGACTTTGCCAGGAGCTGGTGGATGGTAAGGGATGTGATATATCCATTCTATCCCATGCTCCTTAGCCCAGGTGTCTATCAGGCTATTTCAGAAATGGGTTCTGTTGTCTGACTCGATCCTTTCTGGGGTTCCATGGCACCACAATATTTGCTTTTCAAGACCCAGAATAGTGTTACAAGCAGTGGGCATGGGGCACAGCATATGTTTCTAGCCATCCAGTCGTGGCTGCCACCATTGTGAGCACACAGCGCTTGGCTTGGCGTGTTCGTGGCAGTGAGATGTAGTCAATCTGCCAGGCCTCACCATATTTATATTTCAGCCAGCGCCCTCCATACCACTGGGGGCTTATCCACTTGGCTTGTTTAATTGTGGCACATGTCTTGCACTCATGGATTACTTGTGCAATAGTGTCCATGGTTAAGTCCACCCCTTGGTCACGAGCCCATTTATACGTCGCACCCCTACCTTGATGGCCTGATGTATCATGGGCCCATCGAGCTAAGAATAATTCACACTTGCGTTGCCAGTCCAGTTCTATTATGATATTTTTACCTTCGCAGCCCGATCCACCTGCTGGTTGTTCTGATGTTCTTCATTGGCCCAACTCTGGGGTACGTGGGCATCTACATGGCGTACCTTTACAACCAGCTTGTCTAATCTGGCAGCAATATCTCGCCCATCTCGCTTTCAGTAGAGCTTGAATTACTCTCCTCCCTTTCTCGAAAACCTCGTCTGCGGTGTTACCCCATACAATGATGTCATCAATATACTGCAGATGTTCAGGCACTCCACCCTTTTCTAGTGCAGAGTGGATCAGTCCATGGCAAATCGTGGGACTGTGCTTCCACCCCTGGGGCAGTCGATTCCAGGTGTACTGGACACCCCTCCAGGTGAAAGCAAACTGGGGCCTGCACTCCATCACCAATGGGATTGAGAAGAATGCATTGGTGATATCAATCGTGGCGTACCACTTGGCCGCTTTGGACTCCAGTTCATACTGGAGCTCTAGTATGTCTGGCACGACAGCACTCAGTGGTGGCGTGACTTCATTCAGGCCACTTCAGTCCACAGTCAGTCTCCACTCTCCATTGGACTTCTGCACTGGCCAAATAGGACTGTTAAAGGGTGAATGTGTCTTGCTGATCACTCGTTGGCTCTCTAGTTGGCCAATCAGCTTCTGTCTGGGGTTCAGGGAGTCTCGATTTGTCCGATACTGTTGCCGGTGCACTGGTCTAGTAGCAATAGGCACCTTCTGGTCCTCAACCTTCAGCAGTCCCACAATAGAAGGGTCCTCCGATAAGCCAGGCAGGGTAGACAGCAGTTCAATTTCATCCATCTCAACTGCTGCTATACCAAATGCCCAGCAGTACTCCCTCAGGTCTTTGAAATATCCCCTTCTAAGATAATCCACACGAAGGATGCATGGGGCATCAGGGCCAGTCACAATATGGTGCTTCTGCCACTCACATCCAGTCAGGCTGAGGTCAGCTTCAACTACAGTCAATTCCTGGAATCCTCCTGTCACTCCAGCAATTGAAATAGATTCTGTCCCGATGTAATCGGATGGCATTATGGTTCATTGCGCACCAGTGTCCACCAGAGCCTTGTATTTTTGTGGGACAGATACGCCAGGCCATCGTATCCACACAGTCCAATAGACAATGTTGTCCCTCTCCTCCACCTGGCTGGAGGCAGGGCCTCTCTAATCCTGAACAAAGCAGCTGTCATTGGCATATGGGTCCAAGCTACTCACATGGGCTACACTTGTATCCTCATTGGGCACACATCATAAGTTAGGATCTGAAGCCCATCTACGTTGTCTAGGGGGCTGCCTTCTGGAGACTGCAGCAGCACTTCTCCTGTCAGGTCCTCCTCTTGCAATATTTCTGGTTTTCAGTTCATGGACATGCGATGGCAAGCCTACATCAGCTCTACAGACACATTTCCTCATGTTCTCTCCATGGTCTCTCAAGATGAACCACAGAGCATCCCATGGTGTACACTGTCTGTCACTCACAGGCCTGTCGGGATCGCTTTCTCTCCACGGCAGAAACCTGTGTCGGTATTGACAGAGAGTGTAACTTGTCCTCCACCTGGGACAGCCTGTCAAGAACTTTAGTGAGCAGTGCTGTGGAGTTATCCGATGGTGCTTCCACAGCAGAGATGCCAGCCCGTGGGGACAAAGAAAGATTATCTGCTTATTGCCTCAGTCGAGCCTCCAGGTCACCTACTATTGGTGCCTCATCATCTTTTCATCTAAATAATGCTAATACATTGGCAAAAGCTGGCGGCGCGCTCAACACCCACATGGGTCCAGTAACTTTAAGTGCATCTGGATCCACTGGCATCTGAGGGTTGTCCACAGTAGTGAAAATCAGCTCCTGCATGGCTATTTCTCTTAGATACTGGACACCTCTGTCAATCACCATCCACCTACTCGGCCTTACACAGCATCATCTCGATAGGGATACCTATTTTTCACACTCAGTAGGAGTCATCTCCAAAAACTGGGCTGTGCTTCTCTTGATAGATATTTATCAATGCTTACATCCCTTGATATCTGACCCAGCTGCTTAGCTTCATTGCCATCCAGTTCGACACCCTCAGTTCCATTATCCCAGCACCCTCCAGCCAAGAAACCAGGGGCTCGCTTTCATACCAACCATAATCTTTGCGGATGTCTCGCAACTCACCAAGTGATAAAGACTGAGCAGTGATTTCTTCCTGACCTGCCCTTCTGGTGTACTGCTTCTTATACACAGGGGCAGTTGGCACTGGCCGAGTACGCCGGGCAGCTGCACCATACACCAGCGGGGTCAGACTGTCTGCACGGCCTCCTGCAGGGGCCGAGCTGACTGTAGGGCCCATGGCAGACGATGTAGCAGTCACAGAGCACCCAACTCTATGCCATGGTTGCATTCGCAGCGGGACAAGAAGCTGGAAAATATTCAAAATACCTGATAACACAAGTAGAACTGTTGAGGCATCCCAAGATTGTTCCAGAGTCATGGTGCCCATCACCAGGTCCCAGAGGTGAGAAATGGGTGTAACTACAAGTGAATTCATCACACCGTAGCCTAACACCAAAACACATACTAGAGCAACACCTCTAAGCCTATGGCCGAAAGCAATAAACCACACCAATCCGAACAGCAACAGCAGTAAGACTGAGCCATACGCCAACTGTGATTCCAAGACCAGATACCCGAGGAGTCCCCCGAGGGACTATGCACCCCACATCAGCAGAGTGAGAGGGTGAGTTACCCAGAGAAGTCTATTTAAACTTCAGCTCCAGGTTTCAAAACACATGTTGGGCACCAAATAAACTGCCTATGGTTAGCCAGTGCTCAGGGCTAAACCGTTGCACTTAGTCTATCACCCAAAACTCCCTCCACAGCTGGGAAGGAGAATTGGGGAAAAAAAGGAAAAGGCCCATGAGCTGAAGTATAGACAGATTTAATAGAATGACAAAACAGAACAACAATCAACACAAAACATCAAGAGTTCTAGTCAGCCTGGTTCAATGCTGATGGCAGGAACAGAGCACCACCAACAAGGAGCCTCAGGGAGAGGAGGAGGAACCCCACCCTCACTGAGCTCCCTCCTTTTACAATGAGCATGACTGGGTGGTACGGGATACACCTGTGAGTCAGCTGACCTGATTGGAACTCTCAGCTGACTCGGGGCTACTCATGGCCTGCCTGCATGGCTGGCCCATGGGTCTGTGCCTGGGGAACCAGGACAAAGGGAGTAACAAAATTCTCCCCATGTTCTGAGCAGACCACTGCAGATCTGGATGGTGGGAGTGAGTTCCTGTAGCTCCTGGCACAGTAATTTCTACAGGATTCTACAGACTGAAACAACAGCCCCAAACCCCATCAGCCCCTGATGACCCCTGGAAACTTGCTGCTTTGGGAAGGGTGTTTCTAACAGCCCCAGCAGGGACAAGAGGTGCCCCCAGGTCCCTTTTTTGCACCAGGGTCCAGCCACGGGCTCCAGCAGCCTTGTGTAACCGCAGCACTTGCAGCACTGCACCCTGCAAGGGAGGGGACAGCCAGGACAAACCTCAGACCACAAACTGGGAGATATTTTGGCACCTTACTGCCCTTGCCTAAGTATGTCTGAGCTTCTGGAAACCAGGCAGGAGTGGGAACACCACAGGACAAACAGCTCAGATTTTTAATAGGTTTAAAATAGGTTTGAAATCAAAGAAGATGAGATCCAGTGATCCAATGTCGACTGACGTTCCTGAGAGGCAGCCAAGAAAAACAAGCTGCTGTTCAGAAACCCGCCAGAGAACAAAGGAGAGAAGAAGGAGATGAAAGGGAGAATGGAAAAAAAGCATGAAGCCACCAGCGTAATACATGTGTCTAGCAGAGGACTGCCATGTCAGCACTAGTGTCTCATGAGGTCAGATGAAAAAGGTTTTTTTGTTCAATAAAAACATGTTGATGTATTTGAAATGTCTCTGATTTTAATAAGAATCATAGAATCACAGAATGGTTCGCTTTGGGTTGGAAATAATTTCTAATTTCTATATACATTTCAAGCCAAGAATTCCCTTTCCAGATTGGCTGGAAGCAGAACAAGTTTGGGGGTTTGACATGGTTTAAAAGGAATGAAGGGGGTCATTTTTCTTTCTCTTCCCATCCTCCAATGTATAAAGCGATATTGCCTTCATGTTTGCTGATCTAAACTGAAGTATCACCCTTACTCTGTAGTCTTTATTTCTCCTTTCCTGTGTAGAAAGGCCAGAGAAAAGGAAGAAGCAAAAATGAAAGTCACTATTTTTCTATACGGGCTTAAATAAAAAGTTTTGTACTTGTCTGAAACCATTTTTTTAATGTCATTTCACTAAACATTCTGTTCTGAAGTGTTCCAACAGAAAGTAATACTCATTTTGATCTGTTGCTTTATTTAACATACAGTGTGTTCCTTGTTGCTGCAGCATCACTGAAACTGAGCAAACTTCACTATTCTTTGAAAGACAAGGAGATGTGTAATGGTTTATTTTTAATACCTTTTATGAGCAGGAATGCAGACACAATGAAAGCAATCAAATGATCCCAGCCTGCAAAGGAAGGCAGAGGCAGAACCAAGTGCACAGGTTCAGAAGAGAGCCTGGAGAAAAGTCATCAGTGACTCATTGGATTGCAGCTGTGAAGAGTTAGGCCCCAGTCTTCATCTTCAGTGACTTATATTTTCTATCTTGAGATTGGGGGGGGGGTTTGGTGAATAATTATGTGGTTTTGTCTGTGGCCTCCTATGCACAGAAGCTCTGTATTTTGTGAAAAGCAGTATCTGGTGGGATTGCTGCTGAACTGTCTGACAGCAGATTTTAGTGCTCAGTGAGCAGCAATGATTGCTTGTGTTTTTGAAAGTAAGAATGGATATGAAACACAGTTTGGGTTTCTTTTCCCTAGTTAATTTTCAAGATTATTCTAAAAAAGAAGACTAAAGCACAGCCCCCAAACCTCAGCAACCAGTTTGCGTATGTCCATGTAACAACTGTAACATTCATGATGTTGCTGGGTCACGTGCTGTCTTTATGGGCTCTTGGTGAAAGAATTTTAATTTATCTTAAGTTAAAAGTTTAAAGCTTGTGCTAGCTTGTTCCAAAGACCTTTTGTAATATTAACTGAATTATGTCAAGTATTTTCTGTCAGCTATAAGATTTGTCATAAATCACAAGAAATCTTGTAATAATGTCGTTTTGAGCATTATGTCTCCAAAAAGCCCCTTTCATAATGGCAAATACTGTCTTAAGTTTTTTAATGTCTTTCTTTCCTCCCTTCCCTTGGGCCATGCTTTTTTCTTTCTTTTGTCCTTTCTAGGGAAATTAAAACTTTCCTTTTGACTGACTTGAGAAAATCAACCACTTAGTTAAATTCTATGTTTTTATCTTCTTTATCTCCCTGTAATAGAGGCAATTTCCTTTCATCTGCACAAATATTTAATACACTGGACTCCACATTTACCATTTAGCTTCTCCTCAGTAATTTCCGACTTGAGATCTTTAGCAAATATGGGCATGAGCACGCTTATGGAAGACATCTACACACTGGAAATGTTTGGTTCAGAGCCAAAACCACCTCCTGTGAATGACCAACATCTATAAACATCCAACTCAAAATACCAGAACCAGCTGATGCTGCCTGTTGGAGCAGATCCTCCTAACATAAAGAGATCTAGAAGTCACCTGAGGAGAAGGACTTGGGGGTGTTGGTTGATGAAAAGCTCAACATGAGCCAGCAATGTGCACTTGCAGCCCAGGAAGTCAACCGTATCCTGGGCTGCATCAAAAGAAGTGTGGCCAGCAGGTCAAGGGAGGTGATTCTCCCTCTCTACTCCGCTCTTGTGAAACCCCACCTGGAGTACTGTGTTAAGCTCCGGGGCCCCCAACACAAGAAGAACATGGACCCGTTGGAGTGAGTCCAGAGGAGGGCCACAAAGATGATCAGAGGGCTGGAGCACCTCCACTATGGGGACAGGCTGAGAGAGTTGGGGTTTTTCAGTCTGGAGAAGAGAAGGCTCTGGGGAGGCCTTATAGCATCTTCCACTACCTGAAAGAGGCCTACAAGAAAGCTGGGGAGGGACTTTTTACAAGGGCATGTAGTGACAGGACAAGGAGTAATGGTTTTAAACTGAAAGAGTGTAGATTTAGATTATATATTAAGAAGAAATTCTTTACTGTGAGGGTGGTGAGACACTGGAACAGGTTGCCCAGAGAAGTTGCGGATGCCCCATCCCTGGAAGTGTTCAAGGCCAGGTTGGATAACGCTTTGAGCAACCTGGTCTAGCGGGCGGTGTCCCTGCCCATGGCAGGAGGGTTGGAACTAGATGATCTTTAAGGTCCCTTGCAACCCAAACCATTCTGTGATTCTATGTTGTATGTGCTTCATCAAGGAGGGACAAGTAAACTTGGGTGAGGCTGTCAGGTCACCTCATGAGACAGAGCCAGATGCAGCAATGCAATGAAGCAGGAGCTGATTCTGGGGCTCTGCTCCAGAGCCTTGTTCAACGTGGACTTTTGGCTCTGAAGTACCTCTGAAATGCCATGTAGACACTCAAAAAGGCTTTGAGCAGCAATTAAGTGACAGGCATGAGCCTAATACCAGCCCTTTGCAGGGCCCCTGGTGAGAGCCACTCAGGGCAGTCACGCAGCAGGGAGCGTGTTGTTTTTGAAATGTGTCTGAAGCATTTGTTTTTTTTTTTAAATATTAGCTGACTATCTGGGCACATTATTTTCCAGCTATGGGTGTCCTACAAAATGTTGGCTACCATATTCCACTAATGAACCTTTGTGACTGGGGTACCTGGTGGGTGAGCCAGTGTGGTTTCTGATTCCCTAATCAAACACCGACGTTTCCAAGCATGAGCAAGTTGAGTGGTGAGCAGTGACTAATGAACAGCTGGTATGAATTCTTGACACTCCTGAAATCCAGAAATATGTTGATGAATTCTGGCAGAAGTCCAAATATTTGCAAAGTAATGACTAAGTTGGTAATGAACTACAGCTGACTGGCTTATTCATGTTTAGAGGCTCAGCATTTTATTCTAGCATTACATCCAGCATCTCTGGTCCACTCCTGGGTCACCTCTTCATGTCTGGAAGGTGGTGGGTACCTGGGGATGTGCACCACTGCAGGACGCACATGCCCCATCTCAAGGCAGCTAGGACTTCCGGTGTGTAAGGCACATGCTCTGCATTTAAATTGATGACCTGCACTTGATGACCTGATTTCAATAGAGTGCCTCTTGACATGCACAAAGACAAATACGACCAGACCATTCCTCGGATAATCTTCCTGCAATACCTGGGCACATATCTGGCCTGTCTCCCAGCCCTCCTGTGCAAGCAGATACATCCGATATCAGCAAAGAGAGGCACATTTCCCAGCATGGGCTGGGAATGCTGCTCACAAATTTCCTTTGGTAGATACAGGCATGCATCTCAAATTAAACTAAACTCAACCCAACAAATTGTCTCACTTTCCCTTTAATTGAAAGGCATTTATTCTAAGGATAAATGAATTTAACTGGCAGACAAAACCACAGATGGGCGAACATGACAGATTGATGTAGCCAGATGGAATCATGTTTGTTTTAATCCACAATGAGTGGGCACAGCAGCGACAGCCTTTTCACGCCGCTTTACAGGAATCAAGCGCTCTGAAACTTGATTGGAATTATGTCATGAGAAATAAATAGCCCAGATTGAGCCAGAGATAACAGAGGCTGCAAGGCAATGGCACTGCAATATCGCTTCAGGGGGAAAAACGTGTCTAGAAGTTGTTAAATGTAACAAGCCCAAGGACTGAGAGGAATAAGCTGACATGGGGAGATGTTTTGTCTGTTGCTGACCCCTTGTCAGCCAGAAGCGAAGGTCTCCACAGCATTAGGGAACGGTGAGAAATGCAGCCCTGAAATAGAAGAAGATATTTACTGGTAAGTGCTATTTTCCTGCTGCTACAACTGCTGACTTCCTCCTCCTGCCTCACCATCAGTGCCAGACACAGACGCTGCTGGTGCCACAGGGACCTGAACTCCACCGTCCATGGGCCATCTCCACCGCACAGACCCACTGGGTGTGGGCTTTCCACTGACATGCAGGTCCTATGCATCAGCCCTTTTTTGGTTTGCTCACCACTGCATTTGGAAAGAGGAATCTGGACTGCTGATGAAGTTCTCCCTTCTCTCCCCGTTGAAGCCCCTGATGCTTTTGTCACAAACAAGCCATAGTTGTTAGCGCTTTCCAAGAAAAGCAGCAGTGTTTTGCTAAAAGTGCCGGCTGGCAGCAGGTTGACATTAGGTTTCTTTGTTAAAAGATGACAGAGCTTACGTTTTCTGGGAGAAAGAGAAGTCCTATTGATATAATAATGTCATGCCAGGCAGACAGCCCCGCTTGTGTAATCCGTTTTGAGCACAATGCTGTGTTGTTGCTTGAGCATTGTTTCCAGCTGAAAAGTGGCTGTGATTTGCCTGGTCAAGGACGTTATCCTGACTGACAGGTCTACAAAAGGAGACAGCATGTGTGGCAGACTGAGAGGCCCAGGGAGTCCACCTGAGTGGCAAGGGGATGGAGCAGTGACCAGGGTATGGGAGCCCTCCCACACACGCACTTTCCTCCTGAAGGCTTAAAAGGTGCTGGGGCATCCCATGGTGCCAGTGGCATCCCACAGTGCTGGTGGCATCCCACGGTGATGGGCTCCTGCTCCCCCAGTGCAGGAGAGGGATTCACAGCAAGGCTCGACAATTAAGCAGTTTCTACTGAAAGGTGCATGGCCAGAGCAGAGAAGGAGGAATCCACACTGAAAAAGTTGCCCCCAGGCCCAACCCTCTTCAAGTGTGATAGTTTGATACCTTATCAGAAACATGATGATGCCTCTGTCTGGAAAGACTGAAGATGGACGGTACCTGCCCCAGTTAAGATTTTCTTCCCCTGCAGCAGTCAAGACATTTCCATACATGCTTTGTATGGAGTTATTGCTGAAATCCTGGTATGCCAGGGAAATAACAAAGCTAGTTTACAACTGCAGTGGCAAACTCCTAATACTGCTAAGACCTCTTTCTTCCTTTTCTTTCTTTCCCACCAGGGCTATAGAAGTACTCACCTTAGACACTGAAATGGCCCTTTGCTCTCAGAGATATGATCCCTGGGAAAGATTGGGCATTTAAAGTGTTAATTCTTATTTGGTCATTAGACAGTTGCAAAGGCAGTCAGGTTTTGGATGAGTACTTTCTTACTGGGGAGAACTAGAAATGGAAATAACGGATAAATACTAGACTACCGCATAGCAGGTGACTCTCTGTCATTAGCCTCCACCGCTAGCACGCCATCTTGTTCAGTCAGGTGTCCTAGAAATCACAGTAAACAATGGAAAACATGAGAAAAGATACAGTGTTTACACTGATAACAAAGAAGAGAGAGCTTTTTTATGTTCAAATTAAAACGTATTGATAGTTTCTGCCTACCTAGAATTAGCAACTAGCTGTAAAGGAAACACTGATATTTCTAAATCCAACATCATTATATAAAAACAATTAGACACTGTTTGAAAAAAAAAATAAATTATTTTTACCTTGTATTTTTTTAAAAAAATTACTTCTGCTGTTTACTGGCTATTGAAAAGCCAAACTGGCTGACAAGCTCAAAAGGTGTTTCTTAACAGAGTTAAAAGATAGTACCATGTTGTAGGCAGGAATCTCCTTTGGTTTAGATCTGTAAATTGTCCCTTTACCTTCTCTCTCTTTGACTTTGGTACAATTCAGGTGAAATCAGAAGCACGTTGTGACTTCAAGATGTTGGTCCTGGCTTGCTTTGGACCAGACATCAATTCTGTGGCAAAGATGATGAACCTTGTTGGCATTTCTGTCACCTGACAGGCTGAGGCTTGTGTTTGCAACACAGCTAGGGAGTTACTGAGTTGTTAAAACTTTGTAGCAGAAAGTCTAACCTTTCTCCAATTGTAGAACATTTGTCATTGGCAAAATAGTGTCTTCTACATAACGTGGTTTATTACAACCACTTGTGTTGCAATAACCATCCCTAAGCTGTTTGCAAAACCTCCTTTAGGGCTAAACTCAGCTACCAGCTGTGAAGTGATAAATCTAGTTCATACTGAAGTCTTGTACAGGTCGTTTGTGGGTCTCATGCTAGCTCTTTAAACAGAGGTTGTTTCGCTCAAACGTGAGAAGCGTATGACAGCAGCATGGCCAGATGAATGTAGGGATCAGATGGATAAGCAAGACAAAGACTACAGGAAAGAAGAGAATCATTCTCCTCTTTGGAGCTTGAGATCTCAATCAACATCCTTCCTCTGGCAAAAAAAATATTTCAGTACTTCACTGATGATAAATGAGCATCTGCACCAGCCCAGCCTGAACCATCAGCATTTCCATTATGTATTCAGGGGATGACACTAGGAGATGGTGTTGTACAGATGGCCAGCACACATGTTGTGCAGCATCAAAGTCCTTCTCTGTCCTCCAGATAGGAATTTTGGAATTTAAATGCCAAGTAGCCCTGTGCTGCTCTTCAAAATCAGGCTGGCTTTCCCTTTCCACGTGGAAAAATGCGTGTGAAGTACTATGCACACCAGTAAACCAAACTCTGATACAGACGTTCAAAACTGCCGACTGGAGTCCCTCGATGGGCGTCAGCACTTGCAGGTGGGATGACGTGCCTGGGAGGGCAGTGGCACTCAGCAGCATCAGGGAGGGAGTCTGCCTATGGCCCCCACCGAGCACAGGCCTGGCCATCCCCTTCAGAAATACGTGCCCATGGGACGGCATTGCACATTTGCAGTGACTGGAGCAGCCAGTGCTACGGAGCAGCCTGGGAAGGTGCAGCATGGTCCAACCTCCCCACTGATAGGGAGGTCAGGAAATCTAGGGCCCTTATAGGGAGATGGCAAAAGCCACCTGAGGAAAACTTCCAGGTGGAAAACAAAAGAAGCATCCAGGAGAAAAACCTCATCAGGTTTTATTCCATGGCTGCGACACAGCACTCTGGCTGCTCCCTGGATCCAGACCTTCTATTGCTGGATCTCAGAGATCATGGACCAGACAACCACAGGGCTCGGAGCAGCACTGCCTCCAACTGGGGTACAGACACAAAGAGGGGAGCACTGGAGGAAACAAAGTACTGGAGCCTTCCACTCAGTGGTGTGGTGCAGGCATTTATCCAGGGATTTGCTGTCTCAGCAGGAGTGCACAAAGAATACATGGACCTTGATATGCTTGAAAATATGTCAGACAGCACTCAAACCCACCCACTGATGGATGTACACAGCTCAGTATGTTCCATACATCTCAAGTGTAGTTTCATGAGAAATTCAAGCTTTCAGGAGGAGAGTAGCTTTCCAAGAGAGTGTCTTCATATGTGTAAATTCAGACTAGCTCATGAAAATCCAGACTCTGATCTCATCTCTTGGTATTTCCCTATATAAGTACTAAATGATAATTCATTATGTCTTCACAATATTATCACAGATGCCTCCCAGTTTTGCAGCTCTGGATGGCACACATACTCTTAGAAATGTGTGTTCATATTGTTCCTGTCTAGTCTCCAGCGTCAATCTCTCTGAGCAGAGATCTCCCAGGCTAGCCAGAATCCCTCATTTGCATTTCTGCTTAGGAGAGAGTTAAATCCCCTTTACGTGGTATTTTGCCTTCTTTTCTTTTTCTCATTTATCTGCAGGACTGGAGTAGAGTGCTTAGAAGAAATCTCCCAGCTGATGAACAAAAGACGGTATTTAATTTAGTTACTTTCAAGTAATCCAGTCAAGCCATTCAGACATTTGATGCCAAACAAGATCATTGAGGCTAAGAGGCTTGTATATATTATTCCCATTGTTCTGGTGAGTTATTTGCCTTGTACTTAGCGCAGTCTGTAAACTATTTCTCTCTATATAATGAGAAGGAATTTTACACATGTAAGGAATTTTCCATGCTTCGGTTTACGGATATGATTTAATAGTTCTTGCCTGGCGAGAGCTTGATGGAGAAATATCTGAGGTATCTAAAATATTATAACAGAGATCAGAAATGGCACCAATAACTTGGGGCTGGCCACTTTTCTGGACTCATTCAGCCTGCTGTAGTGAAGAAAGTGCTTTGACTTTGGGAGTGTTTAAAGGGCTTGAAAGGAAGTGTACAAAAGCAAAATCATCTCCTGGAGAGTTTGAAAAACATCCCCTTTTTTTCTTTATGTGTTTGTTTTACCATTGAAAAGTAGTTTCAGTGGAACATATCGAAATGACTCCCTGTGAAGACTTTCCAAACATTATTAAAGCACATTTTATATACAGCCTCTATATCATAAAGTGGGAAGACCCTTCTCCTGAAGCCATTTTCCCTTTGTCTTATACACTTCCATATGAACACACACCCAGAAACTGGAGCTCCACCCTTTGCTCCAAGGAGTATCAGATGAGTTGTGGTTTGTTGCATTCACAAAAGTGGTGACCTTTAGCATCAGTATCCTCTCAAGGATCCTCCTCCTCTGGGGATTCCTGCTGAGTCACTTCCCTCCAAACTCCTGCATTTCACCAGACACTTTTGGCTTCAAACACCAGACTCCACCTCACCTGCAAATCTGTGGTCTGGATCACAGTGAGGAGAATATTGGTGCAGATATTTTATTTGAGATTTTAAGATGCGTGAGTCACTGGGGGGTGCTGCAAGCAACACAATTCTTTTAGTAGCTCTGAGATGCACCACTGAAATCTTTGTTTCTTTGGACTATGTCTCTTTTGGCCCAGTCAAGTTTTGTATTTTCTTTTTCCTCGGTATTTTTGAGCCCATTGCACATTCAGTGCTGAAAATGAACTCAAAGCCAAGCATCTTTTTCCTAGTTACGGCTGTTCTGTCAGAAGACATGGCACCATCAGCTGGGGTCCATCCATGTGCAAATGAAGCAATCACTTCAAACGGCCTTTAGTGCAAGAGTGCAACCACTTTCAAAGTTGAAGGCAATTCAAAAATACAGTCATCTCCAGGAAGATGGAGTATTTTCCATCCTATGAGAAATTTTCACACCCAAGAAGTTATTTGCAAAACACTTAAAGACAAATAAATCCATCAGAACGTGCATTTTCACAGTCACACTTTTTTTCCCCCCTGCATGAGCAAGATTTTAGTACTTGAAGAAAGCTTCCTTGATATTAGTTCGGTAAGTTATAGTTCCTTGGAAATAGATAATAAAGCTTGCTCTATGCTTTGTACTGTGTACTTAAAGGCAACTCAGGAATATGAACCTCCTCCAGAAAACTGGACACTGGTGTCATTGGTGAATCCCCTGCAGGAATGCTTCCAGAGGAAAGCTGTACATGGCTGCCTCCCTCCCAAGACCGTTTTACTGAGTGTAAAAACCCAGCTGCACTCCTGCCTGCACCACTGACCATAAATTTCTTCTTCAAAAGTTACAGTTTCTTCCTCTAGCAACTGGGAAGGACAAGATACTTCTGGGGTTTATCCCAAGAGCAGCCTCTGACTTTCCCTGCGTTTAAGAAAGCACACTTCCACATCTACAGCCATTTCTTTGCTCTCCTGTTTGAGTCTCTCATGAAGGACAGCACATAAGGGGTGTTTTTATGTCTTTCTCAAGATTGTCTGGGAACAGCACATGCCTTGTTTACTTAGCAGTATCTCAGACAGTCTTTTCATTTGGATTAATTTCTTTTTTCTCTTTTCACCATTTTCCATCAATAGCTATGTTCTAGGCCAGTGGGACAGTACCAGCTGTCATTTGTCAGCAGGTACCTTGAAGTCCATCTGCTGGGCCTCTACTTTTACAAGAGGTCAGTTCCTTCAGCTTTCTGGACAGACTGCACGTGTTGTGAGGAGGAAAACCTAGATGTACATATTTGGCTTCCTTTTCAGCAGTGATAGTTCCCAAAACTGACTTCATATCAGTTCTGCCTGATCATTTTAATCTCCGCATTTGTTTTTGAGCAATTTTTCTGCCTGCAGCACATCCAAATGTAATGGTTTTTAGAAATGTCATTGACATATTCCTCCCTTTCCAGTTCATTAATAAAGTTGTTAAAAACCTTTTGTTCACCTTCAATATTATTTACTACATGTTGTTGCTTCCATGACTAAGGGGGACTATTAGTGGGTCTGGAACGTCTCCAGTGTGCCTGGAATATCTCTGTATCTCCATAGCTTAAGTCCTGCGTACATGACAGGCTGCTTAGAAGGCAGAAACAATAAAATAACACAGTTTTAGACT
This sequence comes from Podargus strigoides, assembly GCA_028020825.1. Lineage (NCBI taxonomy): Eukaryota > Metazoa > Chordata > Aves > Caprimulgiformes > Podargidae > Podargus > Podargus strigoides. The sequence continues at coordinate 121,019,477 of CM051663.1, read as the reverse complement.
ACTGCATGTGGATTCATTTCCCTTGCTTCTAAAATAAAATTTGTTTCTTTGTGATTTTACATCCCCTCAAAACTTTAGCAATAGCCGTGAGCCTTCCCCGACCACAATGCTCAAATACTTTGAGAGCTGTGGCTCAGAAAGTCTTCATTCTTCATTCCAAAGCATCTGAGCTATGGGAACAGCACACTGTGATGATTCTTTTAATTTATTTACTTATTTATGTCCCACATTGGTTTTCACTTTCTTTGTTGCCACATTGGGTCTTACTGGCATTTGCTTTAGAGCGACTGCCTCCACTCCTGGGAGACATAAGAGTGTTGAAAATTACTTCTCTTAATGAAGCTGCTTCTTGTTTCTGCACTAGAATTTGTAGAAAACTCATTAAATTTTCATTGTCTGCTAGTATGTAGCCAGACAAAGACCTTATAAATCAATCGTTTTGCCTTTCCTGAGTCTAACGATTAAACCTGAAAACATCAGTTAGAGGACATGCAGGCCAGGGTTTCAGTTTGCATAGAAAATCATCTCTGATATCACACAACACATACATAGCAAAGGCGAAATATGTAACCTCCTTTAAGAATCCCCATGTCTTGCTTCCATCCCATTAGAAGGGATGAAGGTCTCTCCTTTGCAAGCATCAGTCTCTAAGCTGCAGGTAAGGTAACAACAACCAAAGACAACCAGAAAAACAGCTCTTTGTGGATGGCCCTCCACATCCCCTCCTACTGAACCAGCCTGAAGAACTTCTAGTTGGTGGTTTCCATAGACCAGGTACACCCAAAGAGCAGCCAAGAGCAGGGTGAGGGGTGTGCTCTAGCCTAGAAGTCAGAGGCATCGTGTCAGATCCAGAAGTGCCTTGTCTGTCATTCCAGTGATGCAGGGGAGTGGGCAGTATCTCAGGTGTAGTTCTTGACCGGGCCAAAAAATTACAGGGTAGTTCAATGCACATGGATTTTAAGAGAAACTGCAGAGAACAGTGAAAAGCAATATTTAATAGAGTCTTCCCAGTTCTTTTCTTGATTTCTTTTTCCAGACTGATACCTTGATCCAGACTGATACCTTCATCTTGTCCTGGCAAAGCCAAAAGCAATACCAAAATCGGACCCAGGACCTCAGAACTGAACTGCTGCCTTGAGGGTGGATGATTCCTCTGTGCATGCCTGAGCCAAGGGCAGCCTCCCACCCCTCTGAGCAGCTGTGGTTTCACTGTAGTATCATACAACCCCCTGCTGGCCTCATTTTTTTCCTCAACACTTCTTAGCTGCCAATTTTTCTGTTTTTTTCCCCCTCTGGTTTCTTTACAGAGCCACCCTCCACAGGTGCTCCTTTCTGAAGCTGAAAGCAACTTTTCTGGGAAATGATGGCACCAAGAGGGTCCAACCGGTGTTGCCTGGCATTGTCCCGCTGCCTTTGTGGCGCTGGTGGTGATCCCTGGCAGGAACCGACCATATCTCAGGCTAATGAGTTGTCAGAAACCCGTCCCCTCCCGGGCAGGTTATTATTATGAGGGCTGTCAGTGGCGGGTGAGGATGGGGCAAGCAATCCATTTCTGCAGCCAGCGGGGAGCTGTGAATCTGTTCACAGGGGATCAGCGGGGTGCTGTGGGAACCGGCCTGCCCTGCAAGCGTCCACCAAGGGCTACCATTCAAGAGCACACTGTGGGTTCATGGCGAGCACAGCGAGTTTGCCTTTAATGTATGCCCTAATGAGTCGGTGGAGGATGTTCTGCCTGCCTGAATGTCTTTAGTGTGGCAAAGCAGAGTGGACATTCCCATACAATAGTGGGCTTAAATTCAGTTCTCACCAACGCCTAATTCATGGGCGGAACGGCTTTTGTAATACCTATAGAAGAGAAGTACAGTAGGTCATTTCTCCAACTAATTGGAGTTGACAATCCCATATCTATCCATACCTAAGAGCCATTTGCATGCATTTGGAAAGGGAGGCATTTGATCTTCCCTCATGTGGTCAGCCGCCGAAAAGTAAAAAATACAAATATGGATTTGCATTTTAGACAGTCACAGCTTTGCAGCAAAAACTATGTCCTGGCAATGCATTTTTCACTCCCTGAATGGCAGGTAGAGCATTAAGGGTTATCTTTCTTACTTCTATTCTCCACCTTTTAAATGATGCTTCCTTTTCCCTACCCATGGTTTGATATCTCTGCACGGCACCCTCTTCATGTTTGTCAAGGGCCCCACAAAGCAGAGCCTCAATCCAGCGTAAGTCTTCTAGGTGCCATCATAACATCAATAAAATAAAGTGATGGTGGCCAGAATAATAAAAATTGCCCCTCCCTTGCAAACAGGAGTTTAACAACTTGCTGAAGGCCACCTGCTGGACCAGCAGTAGAAGTAAGACCGGTCCCCGACCCCACACCTATAATGACAGAGTGCACCAAAGCTGCCACATGTTTTAGTCTTTTGGAGCATACCATGAACTCCTGCTATTATCAACACTTTACCCAGTAGGCAATTCAGACACAGTAGTTGCTTTGTAGTACATACATAGGCAGTATTAATTCTTCCATTTTAATTAGGCACATAACACCTGAGAAAGAAAACTTCCCCAATTCTCTGTGGAAGCCAAATGGGCACTTTGGAGTGCTGTTACAGTTAGAACTGGACATTCCCCTTCCTTTGACAGACCATTTTGTCCTCAAAAACTAAGTCCTTTCCCCACCTATGGCAGTCTTTCGGAAGAATTAACTATGGTTTGGGCTAACTTGCGGGATTATTTTTATTTTTTTTTAAATAGAAGTTTGTATTTGTCCATTTGTCATGTTAAAACCTCCAGGCTTTCTCAGTGCAACTCTCAGCTCCATTAACAGACTCTGATGAAACTATATAACTAAACTAATGGCTTCTTCCATTCACTAAATATTTATTCCACACGGGACTGGAAATGTAGAACATGGTAAAATTGTGTGGTTGGTATTTGATGCTGGGACTGAAGGAGACTGTAAGCCACTTGGATGGAGACAAATAAACTTTATGCATCAATGATATTGACCCAGAGGTGATTTAGTTGTTCCTGATTTGACATGGAAGTTTTCTAAGATGCTCTAGAGCTAGGAAGCAGTATACGGCTGCACAACAAATAGAACAAAGATGAGATAAATTGCCACGATTTTTTTTCTAAATATGTTCCTTAAGGATATAATTTTGCTTAGGATGAAAAAATGTACTGTTTTTGCTCTTAAAAAACAATGATCTGCTGAAAGTGTGGGAAATGTGTTTTAAAAAAACAGTAAATAGAGCCCATGTTGGTAAAGACAGCTCAATTTTGTTACGGTGGTGTGATCAAAAAAACATTTTGTACCATGCAACTTTTAATTAGTCTCGCAAAAAATTATTCTGCTTCACTTATACAGAGTACAGTAAATGGCTACATAAATGCATAAGGAATGAAATAAATACGCTTTGTTCAAATGTGGTGACCTTTGGGAGACAAAGATGATAAGAGAATGAAGTTTCTTTCTGTTTCCCCTTGTATTTATCATGTGGCAAGTCAATGTTCTCTCATGAAATACAGTAATTATGACAAAAAATAAACTGAAGTGAACTTCTTCACTTCACACTTCAACAGTCTTCCAGCCATACAGACGCATTCATGCATGTATGGCTGTCATTTCCAATCCAGACAATTTTTGATAAGCTTTAGCTATTCTGAGGTGCTGCCAGTTTGAGTGACAACCTTGATACCTGCAACTAAATGGTTAATCTGTTCACCATTGTGAATGTAATCAGTGCTCTCAGACACAGCGGAATTCCACATTTTTCTGTCTGAAATAAAACGGTTGTTAGTAAATAATATAGAGTATACATATATATATATATATATATATATATACATAGCACAGAAATATATATTAATATGCACAGTATTGTCTGTACTGTTTTGTGGTATCACATATACATAAAATACACACATGAATATTAAACTAGAAAAAATATTGAAAGTAAAACATTCTAAAATTAGATAAAATTGATTTTCCTTTGCTATAAATAAAAAAAGATAATTAAGCAATGCTTTTCATTACAACAACACTTCAGATGTACAATTCAAGGATGAGTCATGTGTGCTCTATGAATTTTTAGTATAACTCAGCATCCAGTTCCCATGGAACTTGGGAGCATTCTGCCCTTGAAAGCACAGTCATTACTTCCATCCCGCTGCTATTTAAACATACTTGGAGATGATGTGTACTTCCAAATGTGAATAAAGCAAAACCAGTGCAGGCAAAGGTTATGTCAGCAAAGGGTATTCAATTTCCCCAATATGCTAAAGACATTACAGCTCTGATCAATGTGCTTAGCTTGCACCTTTTAGCCCATTATCTGAGGCTCGAGACAACTTGGCAACATCAAAAAGATTGCATTTTTCATTTGTATAAGCTATTATATACTCTTATATTTGCTCAACATCAGAAACACTGATGCAGTCTGCAGTATTTTCCATCTATACTTAAATTACTGATGTTGGATATTCAGGGTAAAACAAATTAAATTTCATGCTGATGAACTTTTTATTTTCAGAATAAACTCCCTGAAATTCTGCCAAGTTTAGCACTGCAAGTAATGGACCCATAAAGAAATCCTATTGTATGACTAGTGTATTAGAGAAATGGAGATCAGTTATATATAACCTCAAAGATACCCCATAAAATACAGGTTCTTAAGTCAGGTAAGTGTTCTTTCCCAAACAACACAAAAAGTAGAGCTGTATCATAATGGCCATTGTCAACATGGCCTGTGGGAAAGTCCCTCTGCAGACCTAAATTCATCTAATTATTAAATAGTGAAAAAATATCACGGCAGTCAGGTTTCCAGCCACTCATATCTTCTGGATGGGTAAAGTATCTGTCTTCTGGTGGGAGCTGGTATCCTAACACTGGGACAGAAGCACTGTCACCTGCTGCTGCAACCGTGCTTCTCAGACAGCCCAGTTCACAGTGGCACAGGAATTGCCATCCACTTGACTCTACTGTGAATTATCTTATCAACTACTTAATCTAAAGTCATACCTCCCTTAAAATACTTGGGGTCTCAACATGATAATACTGCTAATTAAACTTAAACAAGACTGTTTAGCCATGCATTTGATGTCTGTTCTTAAATAAATCTTTAATTGTATTATTTAATCTTCTAGATCTCCTTTCCCAGAGATAAAAAATAATAAGAGCTTCTTCTTGAGCATTTAAAGCAAGAACCCACAAAACCACAGATGAGCTACAGTGTTTTATGTTCAATTCACAGAAGCATGTAAATCCATAAAGTGTCACAAGTATGAACTAGCCCTTTTCCCATTATAATTACATATCTTTTACAGTCTGTCAAAACAAGTAGTCACTTGCCTTATGTGAAGCACCATACGAAAGGAACATCAATGTCAGTCCATTGCAACCTACAACTGATCAAACAACCTTAATGATAATTTTAGAAATACAAACTTGCCAGAGAATACTCAACATTGTGCACGGATATGCTAAAACTTTGTTTATCGTGTAGCAAAAAAAAATTGGTACAATAGTTTCAAGCTAATGTTTATTATATAAAACCCATATTAGATGCATCTGTTTATTAAGTGAAGTTGGCAATGCTATTGTTAAGGTTTCACTGTTTTCCATTCTAAGCTCCTCTTTCTTAGCAGCTTACAACTTTGGCAGCCTTTAACCATTTGTATAAACATTTACAGGAGGCAGATCTCTAGAAAAGCTTTCCTGGAAGCAGGAAATATCTGCACCAAGCTGATATTTTTCAAGAAAAATTCAGCCAAGAAGGTCATTTCCAAGAATGGTGCTTGGGAAAAAAAATAGGTTCCTTTCCCTTCATTTAAAAAAATCCCAAACAAACATGTTTCTTTGGAAAAATATATAATAAGCTTTGGAGCAAAGACTTGAGTATCACAATAAATTGTCTTTGTTAAGGATACACCTCTTCCTACGGTTGTGAAAATTTGATGAAATGTGGCCGCAGTCTAACCCTTGAACATAACCTAATCCTCCAAATTATCGTAGTTGCACGTGCTGGTCAGAGCGAACTGGCTCAGACACCAGAAAATGTTTGTTGGCAGAGAAGCAGGCTTTTTTCAATTGTTTTTATTACCCAAACTAACTTAAGTATCTCTATCCTGCATTGCAGTAAACAATATGGTCAGGGCCTGATCTTCTCTTCACTTGCCTGGTCAGTACCTACCCTTGCAAGTGTGTTATCACTGCATTCCTGGGTAGAAGAGTGGATCCTCTATTGACCATCTCCGGGTCCTATTACAAGAACACCCTCTGCTTACCTACTTGGCCCCTCCCATTACATGTGGGGTAAATTGCCACAGAGAAGACATTGTTCTGGAGAAGGAAGGCACCAAATGGAGGCAAATGTCCATGTTACTCTGCTGAGCCCACTCATGCCTCAGGACAGACAGGTGATAGTGGCTGCCATAAGACTCTAAAGCACAGAAAACAACCTGAAGGGAGTGGTGTCACCTAGAACATGCAAGGAGCATCTTAAATTGTCAGTGCACCATTGGGAGCACTGAAACTGCTCGTTGTGGCTCTCCAGGTTCTTGACACCAAAGCAGGGAAGACCATGGTACCTCAGCTGCCTCCTCAGAAACACCCAATGGGCAAAGAGAGAGGCCAGCCCCCATCCTCTGTGCACTTTGGAAAAAAGAGTAACAGTTGTATAAGTGATCTAACAGAGTGCTCAACAAAATGAAGGCAGAAATGGCAAACTAAATGGCAATCTAAAGTGTTACAGAAATTGGTTGTGACAAGGGAACACCAGCACACCAATGGCCTCCTGGCTAGAAATGAAGCAGGTAGAACTGCTCTCAGCGAGCACTGTTGCCTTTGACGCAATGCAGTGGAAACTTGGCTGGCTGAAACTCCAACTTACTGAACTCTTAAAGCGTTTGGAAGAAAGGCATTTCTGTGGTGACAAGCTGCACTCAGCTCATACAGCTGGGCACTGCCCCAAGAAGTTTGAAAGTCTGGGCACTGGTAATTTGGGAACAGTTGGCATAAACCCAGCATAAACAGCTACAGCCATGCTCTCTCTCCTGGATTTGTATCAGACAATGCATGTTCAACCATGGGATTTCAAGTTACTTTTGTCTTGTGCACACTACAGTCTTTTGTTCTGTCTGCCTTGTGCATCCTAATTCACTGGTCCTAATTCACTGACCATCCCTGCAGGTAACTCCTGCTCCCTGTAACCCTTCCTATCTCAGGTAGGTTACAACTATGGGGTCTGAGAAAAGCTTGCCCACCTAAGCAAGCTTGGACTGTTCCTGTTTCAGGCAGGCAATAAGTTGCTCAGAGGTTCTGGTAGCTGACCAGAAACTGGCTGCATGAAAGCATCTCCCTCAGTCTGCTCCAGGGGAAAGGTTTGTACACATACATTTGACTTTGCAGCAGACCTCTGCCACCCCCTGGCCCTAGAGATGCCCTCACAAAAGGACCACCATTTTAACAGAGAGGCAAAAGTCAGTGGTCTCAGATGCAGGGCAGTGATCACTAGCCCCCAGCTGAGATTTAGGCGCTGGGCTCAGGTTCAAGTCAAACATGAAACGCAGATGTCACCTCTGGAACGTTTTCAGAGTACAAGGGGTTGGCAATTTTTTCTGCCTGCAGCCCATTCCTGGAAACGAGACTTGCTGGCCCAGCTGCCCCAGGATCAGCTCTGGCTCCCCTGGGAGAGGTGTAAACAGCAAATAGCCCAGCAGACTTTGCAGAGGCTCCAACCCCAAATCACTCTTCCCTTTGGCTATCACAAAAATAGATATATCTGGCCAAATTAATAAAAATACAGCACATTCAGAACCTCACAGTGTAATGGAGGGAGTTCAGGACATATTTGTCCCTACAGCTGCCAGTCAGCCTTGATGACTCACTGGTTTCTTTGCGGCCTGGGCTCTTATTTCTGTTCCTCATCTCTCCAGAATATTTCTTGAGCTCAGACAGAGTTTTCTAAAAAGTTCAGGAATCCGGGATTTAGCTCCTTCTTTTAACCCACAGCTTACCTCTCTCTTACTTTCTCCTCTACAGGCACTTTCCTTCTGCTTTCTCTTAAACGGTGAGGGAACCTCTTGCACAATGTCTGGTCTCTCTTGACCAGTGATTCCCTGGTGACATATGTACCCATCCATCTGCTCTGTTGTCTAAACACTCCTTCTCCTCTCCCTCCACAAGTTTCACTGTTAAAAATTACTTTCCTTTATTTGTCAGGCTGTTTGTCCAAGAGGGCTTCAGCATGAATAAAGGACTATTAAGATTTAGAAACTGTTGTTAGATTTGTACCACCACCACCAGAATTTCAGCCATGGCTGGAAGCACAAGGACAAGAGAAGAAGAAGACAAGTTCCTCTGTTAAAAATACAGCTTGCCACCTAACACAGAGGGTCTCCAACACTGGCCAGACTTCTGAGCTCTGCTCAGGCAGATTTCTCAAAACACCAACTCTTGAACCACTTCTGTGATTTGGAGCCAGCTATTAGTTTCCATTAAGATGTTTGTGTGAAAGCAGAGCTTCCAAATTCCTTTTGCACAATGCTTGATCCCCCCTTTTTGACGCACACAAGAATGCCATTATTTATACAGATCACTTTGTTTTCCTCAGCACATAATTTCAATTCCAATTCATTAATGTCAAAGCATAAAAGAAACAGCAGCACATAGAGCAACAAGTTTGCCAAAATGAGAAGATAACAGCTGATAATTAAGGAAGTCCCATTATTTCTTGGCAAACGAGCCTGTGTTTTCAAAGACACATTCTTAAAGGGCCTCCTATTAGTGTAGCTGCATAATTTGCATGAATACTATTTGCACAAACAAATAAAGGTTTTCAATATGCATAAAAGAAGGCTTTAATGTTCCCATAATTTCTGTACAATACCCACCCCATGCCCCTTCTTGCTGGCACAGTCCAGCCTGGTGACAGATTCACAGCAGAGCCACTCCAGCAAACCCTGGAGTTGGGAAAAGATTTCTTTGATTCCATCAAGACCTGGGCTTTTGCTAGCCTATAGTCACCACCCCCCAAATCTCATTTCATACTGACATCACTCTGTGGGCAAAAAGCATTGTGTTGATCTGAAACTGCACATAAATCCTGCAATCAAGAAGAAATACTGCATTCCCTTCTTCCCAGGCTCACCCTTGCCTCCTCCACTGGGAGTGCTTCTGCTCACTGGGCAAGTTCACCCCAGACTTCTGCATCCTGCTTGTGTTTCCTCACATGGGTACACCAGCCAGCGCCAGGCACACTGGGCTGACAGCAAGTCTCTCTTGGATGTTATGGTTCGTTCGCCTATGCCCATCCTTTCAGCTGGCTCTAAGGGTTTGTTCAGCAAGACCAAACATCTATTCTAGGCTACAGTCTTGCATCAAAATATGAATGTGGCAGCATGTGGAAAGAGGCATGTCAGCTGGATCAATCCTGGAACAGGGTGACCAGTTTTGTGGCTCCTGGCACTTGGATTCTGTAGAGCCATCTCTGCAGCACAGCTTGGCTTTGGTTCAGTTGGTGATCCTAGGACGTCAGAGAGAAATTGAAGACCTCTCTTCTTCTGTAGTCTGATGTCACTACGTACTGGATCATCAAATCAGAATCATTTAGGTTGGAAAAGACTCTTAAGATTATAGAGTCCAACCATTAACCTAACACTACCAAGTCCACCACTAAACTATGTTCCTAAGCATGACATCTACACATCCTAAACACCTCCAGGGATCCCAGTCCTCATCCATGGTGAAGGTTGGTGGTGGAAGGTTTCTGCCTCATTCATGGAGATTTGGTCAAAGATGGTGTTATTAAAATGACAAATCGTCAACAGGGAGAGGATGCTTTACTGGTATAGATCTCTGTGAAAATATTGTTTGAAGAGAAACTATTTTATTCTGGCAAAGCCCCAGAACGTCAGGATTATACTTCATGTGAGAGCTGTTGACAATACACACATACTGCCACAGCAGTTCCTAAGTCACCAAGAGCTGATAACTGATACAGATTTTTTGCACACACACAAACCCTGTATTTACCATTGAAAAAAGATTTTTAGAAAAAATTTTATCAGATATTTTCCACAGAAAATTTTTAGGCAAGAGCAAATTTTCCATTACAGTATGGCAAATTTTCCATTATGCCTAATGCTGAAGGAAAAATAAATTTCATTGCAAGATTTGGCCCAAGTCCTAGAATCTCTTCACATTTTCGCAGTATTGCTACAGCAGAAAGACTCTCCAAGGGTGCACACAGCCTCAAAATCCTTCTAGGTCCGTGAGAGTCATAACCACTACATGCACAAGTAGTTAGAATAGAGAACTTGCCAGAACTGAACTCGTGGTCTGCACAATGCTACTTAACAACTGTCTAGCTTAGACCAAGGCATAATATTGCCTAATATTTTCAAGAACCAGACACTACAGTCAGGAAGTCTGGCAAGGGGGAGGAAGGAGGGTGGTACCTTTTCACCTGGGACAGGCTTGTATGGGGAGAGCAGCAAGTTCTTACATGGCTTTGTCAATTATGAATCCAATAGAACCAGAAGCTGAGGTTCATCAGGTGTGTAGCAGGGCTAACTCTGTGCTGCTACACTGGATTTATTTTGATGCAAAGCTATCCTTTGAAGGTATTGTCTCCTGGTAGAGCTTGACTTTTGTTAACTCAGGTCTGCCCACTCTTAATTCAGGGCTGTGCCTTCACAGCTGCTTTTAAGTTCTCTGATTGCAGCTGGTGCCCATCTCATGGTGGTTTTGGTGTGATGGCAAAGTTGTTGCTGCTACTGCTCTGGTGGAGATGAACTGTGTAGCATCAGAAGTGACTCACTTGATGTGGCAGAAGAGTGCAGCAGAGCAAAACTCCATTAACACTGGCATACTGCTAGTAAAAGGCACTCTGAAAGTTTCCTTGAGAAATGTGTTTACAGCAGGCAGAAGGGGGTTGTTGCAGGGAGTTCCTGTCTCAGCAAACTTGGCTCAATCGGGAAGTATTTCTGAGCACCTCAGCTTTTTCTCAGTGATGTGAGGGTACAGGGGCTAGCCCTCTCTGCCTGGCATTACGGTGACATGGCTTGTTAATGATGTCAGTGAGCATTTGCACTGACACAGATAATACCAGTCCCTCCACCAGAAATGCTGCTGCTGTCAAATGTCCAGCTGCTTAATGTGTTTCCTTAGGAACAGTGTAAGCAGCCATTCCCACCCTTGAGCTGTAAGAGAAAATTCTACCCATCCACCCAAGATCTAAGGTTTGGATTAATCTATGACAAAAACTCTTTCCTGTTCATTTCCTCTTGAGCAGCAGCCTAAACACCCTGACCCAAAGGCAGAAAAGAATGCAAATGATTACTTCCCTTATTACATGTGGAAATACGAAGAGGACAAAAGGTGAACTTCACCCCTGTGCTGAAGGTCAGGAGAAGACCCGTGTAAGCAAACTACTTCTGAGTCAGAATGATTCAGTCAACAAGGTAAACAGCAAATTCCTCACAGGGGAAAAAAAAAGCAAAAGCTATTTCGTTTCCTGATTAACCATGTTACCCAGTTAACGACATCAGATATAGTCACGCATTCTGTGCCTTCAGTACTCCTTCCTACCCTACCACCACACAAAACTGCTGCAGACTCAGTCTACAGCTGATGAGATTACTGACGCGTGAATTCATGTGCCGATTATGAAACCAGAAGTCAAGCACTCCTTCTCTCTGACTACTACGCTGATATCTATAACCATGGGAAATTCTTCTGGTTTTTGAGAACTTTATAACAACATGGCTGAAATATTTACCCATCTGTCAGAGGGATAGAGTGTATTAAAAGCTGAATGTAATTGTTTCCCCAATATGAGTAGGTCATATCGTGATCAAAATTGGTTCAGTATGTAAAAATGAGAAGCGCTGTTTACAGATTACATAGCAAACCTGTTACATTGTCATTCACAGATATACAAGTTTATCCTTGGCAATTGTCACAAAAATGCAAAAATTACTCCCACATACGATTTTATCCAAGATGCTCACTCTAAACTCATTGCGTTCTGCCACATTATATGTGTTATCACTTGAAACCAGCTACTCCTTACTGAAGTGGTATGAAAAATCTTGCTACATATGCCATTTCCCATTGTGTTCATGCTTTTCCTATATAGTCTCAACACAGACTTCCTTACAGAAATCACAGCTGTAGTGAGTCTTGCTACCAGAAAGATGTATAATTTTGATGTTGTCTCTGTTGCCCATCCAATATACCCTAAAAGAAAATCTCACTTATTTCATGGAAACAAGTATCTGAGTACACTTTTCATAGAATCATAGAATCACTATGGTTGGAAAGGACCTCCAGGATCATCAGGTCCAACCTTTATCCCATCATCTCCCTAACCACTAGATCATGGCCTCAAGTGCTTCATCCACTCATATTTTGAACACCTCCAGGGACGGCGACTCCACCACCTCCCTGGGCAGCCTGTTCCAATGCTAGTTAAAAAGAACCACAGTTCCAACTCTTATCACTCCTACCCATCCATAAAGATATCACAACCATTTGTGTGAGGACAATCTGGATCTGGAGAAGATAGGTTCTTGAGTCAACAGCATTAAACACTCAGATTTAAGAAGGTGATGATGGATTTGGTTTCAACACTAGAGCACTAGACTGCCCCTTAGAAGGTGAAGTGTACAAAAAAATGTCATAGTTCTGTTTCAGAAAGGTTAGTTCCTGAATGTATGTTTTCCACATTCAGCATCCAATACATTAAAGATGAAGGGAATACACTGTACGCAGGAACATAAATACACATTGTGGCATCTGATGACTTTAGACATCGAGTAGCGAAAGACATTAGTGTAGATGTGACAAATTAATAAAAGGTACAAGCGTTGGCTCAACATATCTGCCTGTCAAAGAGTCACAAATTGCAGCTAGAGCAGGACTGACATTTCACGACTGTGAACAGGCTTATGCTCTCTGCAGCCAAAAGCTCTGGCAGCATCTTCTCCTGAGAGTCAAATGAGACCGAGCAGAGCACTGGCACATTGGCAAGGATGTTGGTTACACCTTACAAACTTTGAGCTTTCCTATCTGTGCGTGTGGAGTAGCGAAAATGTACTGGTCCGTAACCTTAAACACGAATCGATGTCGCCACGCTTTCACCACCAGCAGGGCTCGCAGGTAACATCAGGAGAGCTCGACAGAAGCCCCCGTTATGTGCCACAGCCACCGTACAGGTGACGCACTGCCGCCCCGTGGTGACCGACCTGTACAGAGAGAGGCGGAAACGCGAACTGCTGCCGAGCTGGACACTGCCCTCAGGGCTGGTGAATCCCGAGGTGAAAAGCAAGCAGCTCCTTGCTGGGCAGCGGACACACCCGCACACACCCGCTTGCTCAGAAGCGGCGTGCTCATCTCCGGCCGAGCGGACAACTGCGCCTAGGGCCCGCCGGCCTGAGAGGGAACAAACCGGCCCCTTGGGGCCTGCGGGGCTGTGAGGTGGCGAGGAGATCACAAGCCGGCAGGGTGGGAAAGGCCTACGGGCTTGTGGCACACATGAACATACAGCCCACCGCCGGCTCCCCGGGCACGGCGGCCCAAGGCGCCCGGCGGCGGCAGCGCGGCGCAGCGTTACGCCCGCCCCGGAGAGCACGGAACGCCTCGCGGTGCCAACGATTGGTGGAGAACGGTGGTGGACAGCCAGTTCGGCCAATGAGAGAGGCCGACGGCGCCGCCGAGCCAATGGGCAGCTCCGCTTTTCGCTTCGCGCCTGAGGGCGTCCCAGCCTATTGCAAGCGCGGCGCGGCGGGGGTGAGGGGTCAGAGGTGAGAGCAGCACCCCCGGAAGTGGAAGCCGGAGCGGCGCTGCCTCCCATTCTTTCTCAGCCCGCGGCGCGCGCGAGGGGTTTCCGCGTGGGCCTGTGTTTCTCCGGCCGCTGCCGCGCGCCGCGTCGCCATGGTGAGGGCGGTGGTCGCACCGCGCGCGGGAAGGGGGTGGGGGGCACGCGGGCAGCGTCCCGGGAGGACGGGGCGGGGAGGGGCGGAGGCGGGCGGCGCTGACCGGCTGCTCTCCCGGCAGAGCCTGCCCCTCAACCCCAAGCCCTTCCTGAACGGGCTGACAGGGAAGCCGGTGATGGTGAAGCTGAAGTGGGGGATGGAGTACAAGGGGTATCTCGTCTCCGTCGACGGCTACATGAACATGCAGGTGAGGGCCGGGGTCGGCGGCGGAAGGGCAGGAACCGTCAGGTGCCTGGGGCGGGGGTGTCGCCGGGCCTCGGCTCTGGCGGGGCAGAGTGCGGCGGTGCCTGCCTCACCCGTGGGCGCGGAGTCGCTCGGCCTCCCCCGGTCGCTGTAGCCGGACGGTGGGCTGCGGGGCGAGCTCGCGGTGTGCCTGGCGAAGCTGCTTCTGTTACCTTCCTTCTGAGTTTTGCTGGTTTTCTTCTCAAGCTTGCGAACACAGAGGAGTATATAGACGGTGCGCTGTCCGGACACCTGGGTGAAGTTTTGATAAGGTAATTGGGACATTTATGGCAGGGACAGGGTTTCTTTAAATCTGCTTAGCATTTCTATTGAAAGTTCTATTGCTAGATGCTGTGTTTCTTCTCTAACTAAAATGCTAAGGGTTAATGTAACTTATGTGAAGGCTGTGAGATCCTTTCTGAGGCGAGGAAGAATGAATTTTGAAATATTTGTAAAAAAAGTATTAATGATCTCTTTTTCAGCTAACTAAATACCTTAGTTTTTCAGATTACTCATCTATTAATCTCTTGGCATTAGTAGAGTCTGTTAGTGTTTTGGTACTCAAAGCATTTTGCATGCTTGGAAATAAAACTTGACCATAACTGTTAACTCAGGAGTAAAAATTTCTTGTGCAGCACTGGCAACCAGTTACTGCTTTTATAAAATCGGAGTGTTTGCGGTGATTCTGAACTTTGTGGAAAGCTGCGTGTCAACAGCAATGATTTGTTATGTGGAATTTGCCTGTTTCCAGTCTACACTGAAGCAGAAAAATGCTTGAAGTAGTGTATATAAGGAGTGGAAAATTAGAACGCTTACAGTTAAGGAAATTATGTGTTTCTCTTTACAGGTGCAATAATGTTTTGTACATTCGAGGTGTGGAAGAAGAGGAAGAAGATGGAGAAATGAGAGAATAGGTGTTTTGTATATCTGGAAATAAACTTTTTTTTCCTTTTTTTTTCATAATTTTGTAAGAATGTGTTTACTTTTTTTCCCATTGTATTTTAATATGGGGGAAATTAACTCCTGAAAAGGTCTCTAATATTTTATTGGTGTCCAAAAAAACTATTGTGGGAAGAATAGGCAATTATTTCAATTTAAAACTGAAAATATGAGAATGAAAAGTGAATATTTAAAAACAAACAACCCTTCCCCCCAACTTTTAAGTATTACCAATGTCAACAAATGCTATTTCTGTCAAGGGAAATATCTGAATTTAAGTGATTCATGGAATAAATTAAATCTTCAAAGTTGTGTACTCCGAAAGAAAATAGATGGTTTATTCATGTATCAGATCAGTTTAGCATCACTGTCAGTACTCTGCTGTCAGGCAGTCACACTGAATGCAAACTAGTGTATGATAGAAGGTGAAGAATGTTTCGTCGTGTGTATGTGACTTTCTTGTGTCATTCTGAGCTGCATGGCTGAGTAGACTGACGGAACCACAGGAACAGCCTGTTCTTTCTGTAGTGGTGATAATACTACAGAATGAGCAACTCTTAAAAAAAGTATCCAGATGTTCCTGCTGCAGACTGCTGGTGTTATGGTAATGATTCCTTCAGCTCTGAATTGCTTGATTAAGAGGATGCAGCTATAACACTTCATAGCCTTATTTCAGTAGAAACTAAGTTTCACCTCTACGTGGAAAAACTGTAAGTCACCTGCAGTATTTGCAGGAACCTCACTCTTATCTGTACTCTGCTTTAATGGCTGAAGGCTGTGAACAAAATACCAGTTATCTTCCCATCTGAAACACAGGAAAGTATGGCACTCTAAATAATAGTTACTTTTAAAATACACTTAGTCTTTAAATCTGTTTATAAACTATTTGGAAATAGCTGTGAAGACTTCACTGCAGGTGAGATGTGGAGATCCGTTATACCCCAGTATATTCTGATGCTTTGAGTCATGAAGCGTGGCTGTACAGTCATTATTAAAGACAAATCTGTACTGACTCTGTAGCCAATATCCACACAAACAAAAGCCTCCTGGCTGCTATAAAAGTCCATAAACTTCAATGGCATTAATAGGACAACACGCTGCCAAATGTGAGTGTGCTTTCCCAGCCTGTCATAAAAAGAAAGTCTCTCTCTGTTACCAAGCACTGGAATGTTAAAGTTTTGGCAGGAACAACATAACCATGTTTCAAGTGTTTCCTGTTACGCATTGTAGTTAACTGAATGTCCCTTACCTATGAACGGTTCTTAATGAAAAGATGTGTTTTTTCTGAATAGGAAAAAGAAAATGCAGAATTACTTCATTATTACTTTTGCAAAGCTACGCAAAAAACATTTGTAAATCTTGACTTAAACCTCAATCTGATATGAGGGGAGCCAGGAGCACATGTCATATTTGCAGTTTAGTCTGTGTCAGTTCCACATCTGAAAGTCAGTTTCATCCATTTGATGCAATTTCTGTGTTTGATGCTGAGGGTCCAGTAACCTCTGCTGCTTTTCTAAACAGGGAAATAGCATTCAGTAAATTCCACTAGCAGTTAATTCTTAAGACGTGCACACTCTCTCCTTTCAGGACACTTGATTGTGCTAGGTGTAGTATTGTAAAGGACTAAGCAGAAGAAAAAACGTAATGTGCACATTTAAGGAAAATGTAGCCAATATTTGGATTAAGACTTGTAGCCAACCTTGGGCCTTCTGTATTTAATTACATGTTTACAGGAATAAACATTTTAAAGTAACCCTGACAAAGTATTTGAAAAGATGGTCCTTGAGGAGTAAGTGTAGCACATGCTTACACAATCACCAACAAGAAGAGATGAAATCTCTTAAAAGTCAATTGAATATCAGGTTATTAACTTATCCCTACTTTTACTATTTTTTTCCTTCTCTATTCTTTCTGCTACCTTTGTTTAAATTTTTTGGTGAAATTTTTCCAACCCAAACTGGCAAACTTGAGGAACTTAAAATGACCAATAATAATAAGTGAAATGAGCATAGGATGTTATCCCTCAGCACCTTTTCAGCAGGTAAGACCCACCAGCTCTGTAAAGAACTGTCTTTCCATCTTTTACTGTGAGTCAGAATGAAATACACTCCTACTTTACTGTGCATAAAATCTTCACCTATTCTAAGGTTTTAAATGAGAATCTGCTCTTGGTTCTTGGAAAAGCCTAGTGCACGGAACTGAATTTTATCATAATGGAGTGCAACAACACCCTTCTCACACGTACAAAGCTTTACACAAAATTTATCTCACCTTTAGGAGGAAGGTGAAGATTATGTGGTGTTGCAGTACTGACAAGCGGTATCCCAAGATAACACCTGATGCTATCACAGTCTTACTCATATTTCAGGTTTGTTATTAAATGCAAAATGCTGCATTTTAGCTGCATACCCCGCTTTATTTGCAACCAAGACTTCACCAGAAAGAGCAACATACCTGTTTCTGCTCTACAGGAATGTGTATATGCACATAGGGGTGTTACAAGCATTTAAAATCGATCCTCTTTTTAAAAGAAAAGGCATCTGAGGATCACCACCCCCAGAAAACTGCTTGAGGGACCACTTATTTAGAAAAACACTCCATTTTCCAGCTGGGAATTACTGGAGCCCTGTTCTCATTACGAATGTTTGAAGAGAGAAGAAAACCAAAATTCCACGCTGAGAGTATTTGCTCGCCGACTCTCCCACCCCTAATTCTGTAGGGGGCAGCACAATCGCACAAACCTTTCGATCATGGAAATGGATAAATTAGTGTCTGCCTTGGTAAATTAATGTCTGGCTGAATATCAGGTGCGGTGAGAGGTGTACAGTCCCTCAGGGGCTGGTGCTGGATGCTGGCGAGGTGATGGACCCCAGGGAGGTGATGGACGCTGGGGAGGGGGGACATGGACAGACCACTGCTCCCAATTCAGAAGCTCCTGTTTTCTTGGCAAAGGGAAATCTGCAGGTGGTGCAGTGTGTCCAGAGGACTCCAGGAATCCCCAACTGGCAACACCAGTGCCTTGAGCTTATCATAAACCAGCACGATGCGTGAATGTTGTCATGTCGCCCCGGAGCGCAGGAAGAACAGCATCCCTTGGCTGGCACAGCGGGCTTCTGCCAAATGCACTCTTAAAGCCCAGTAGCTTTTTCAGCCCGAATTTCTACGCGCAGAAGGTGGCACGGGTGAGGATGGGCACCCCCACCCGCCTGACCCGTACCCGGAGGAATCGCCCGGCCTGCCCCCGCTTGGCTTTCCACCTCGTGTCCTCACCCTCTGCTGGGAGCTTGGTCAGCAAAGACCAGCCAGGGCAGGGTCAGGGTCAGTGTGAGGCACAGGCCCGGCCCGAGGCGGGGCTGGCCGGTGGGGCAGGAGGCGCCCGCTTCTGCGCCGCCCCGGGGGACTTTGAGCCGAGCGGCGGCCGCCCGCGGCCATTACCCGCGCTGCCCGCTGCCATGGCGGGCCGGCACCGGCTGCTGCTGGAGAACGCCCAGCAGCTGGTGCTGGTCTGCGACCGGGGCCAGGAGTACCTGCGGCGGGAGGGGGCCGCCAGCCTGGCCGTGCTGCGGGACGCCAGCCTGGTGGTGGGGCTGTGAGTGCGGGGGGAGGGGGCAGGAGTGCAGCCACGTGCCTTCGTAATTCTGATCATTTCGGTCTGTATCCTGGTTGCTTCCCTTAGCGTGCTGTGTTCGCACTTCCAGCCTCGTAAAGAGAGCTTCGAGCCTGGTGCTGACCATAACTGCTACCCTCTTCTGCCTCTGCTTTGTTTCCAGGCGAGCTGACATGAACTAATACTAGTCATATAAATAATTCGTGTCATTAATGGAATTATACGTAATGATTAATGTAAATAATTTATTTGCTTCTCTCCCATTTCTAAATGCTCTGACTGCTATCTGCTTCTTAAAAATTCAGCTGTGTAGCGTAGGGGTACCTTCAATGAGGTACCATATCCACGATGACTCTCAGTTGCTATTCCAGTGGCTTGAAAAGAGCTGGAGAATGGCACGGCTGAATGAGCAGAGGTGCTGCATTCGCCCCGGGAAGCTGCTCTCACGTGGGTGAGGTGGAGCTCCATGCGTGGCTGGAGAGGATCCCTCAAGTGCAGTGTAGAACTCCCAGTACCATCCGCAAGCTCCATCTGGAGAAAATTGGTGTTGAACTGAAGGTCATCCCTGAAGAGATTTATCCTTATGGCTTCCAAGGGCACCAGAGTGTGATTCAGGTCCAGGCAGTGGAGGCTGGTGTTGACAGTTTGACTTCTGTGAGGAGAAGAGTGGCCTGCAGATACTTGGAGAGGAATGCTGTGTATCTGATGATCCACAAGAAAAAAAATGTTGTCTAGGAGAAATTAGAACAAAAGAGTACCAAGGTATCATCCTGAGGGATCTAAGCAGAGGGCAAGACAAGTGTTACGGCAAACAACTTGAAATGCATGGCATTATCCTATCGTTTTCTGTGCATCTGTAAGATAGCAAACTGCCTCCTGTGTGCATCTTCAGTCCTGCTGAAGGTCCCTACTCCTGCTTTCAGAGAGCTGTTGCTCCAGGAGCTCTGTCAACAAGCATTTGACTTCTAAACAGGCTCATGCTTCTTTTGTTCGCTGTCTGTTGTTTGCAGAGATGGTTGTATCAAAGCTGTGGGCCAGGCAGATGTTATCTGCAATCAGTTTTCAGGAGCAACGTTTGAAAGAGTAATTGACTGCTCCGGGAAGTGTGTGTTACCAGGTAGGTTTATTTTTTCATAACGACACAATGCCAAGTGATTAGAGGCAAGGCATATGTGTATGAAACATCCCTCTGACCTTTTTCCTCTGTATTTAGTACTGGTCTGATAATATCTTGTGTTGAGAGGCAGAGAATTGTAGCTTCCTCATCAGGAGTGCTGCAAGGAGAAAATTGCAGCATTTGAGGTGGAGATTTTTTTGCCTTCATTGTAGAGCTCTGTCTCCTTTTGTTTAGTATTTCATCTCTTCCTCTGTATCATGGATCACAACAGTAATGCATCTGACCCACCAAGTGACTTTTCAGCGTTTTTCTACCCTTTCTGCCCATCAGCTGTTCAGCCATGGAGCTCAGTCTCTCCGTCCTGCCTGCAGCTGGTTAGAGGCAAAAGGGCAGCACAGGATTTTAGGTCACATACTCTGCAACTTTACCTGATAAAAAAATAAACCTGGGCAAATCTGTTGAATGTTAAACTTTGCAAATGGTGTTAGCACATGAGCAGCTGTTAGACTGCTGATTTGTTTCCAATGGCCTTGGGCATTCAGTAGTTGGTTTCACAGCTGTTAGAAAAAGCTCCCGCTGGAGCAAGTGGACTATTGCTAGCGTGCTAGCATACTCAGCCCAGTTTAAGCACTTTCCTTTTTTTAAAAAACACAGACTTAAAGTCTAGTGAACTCTTTCAAAGTTTATCATTTATCATTTCTTCCACAGTTTGAAAGTGTCATTGAAACAACATGAAAATCTCAGCAGCTGGTGCACTTACCTACAGACATTTTGCATAAGGTGTCACACCTAAAAAAATGGAAAGAAAATTAATAGCTTTTGAGGAAAATCGTGGATTATCTGGACTGGATTTTTCTTGGTTGGATTTTTCTTTTTCTCTAACCTATAGAGGTGTTATAGGGGAGCTTCTGCTGTCCATTTCATTTGCTTGCATGTTCATAAGCTTTTCTTTTATACAGTGAAATAACCTAAGCATACATTTATTTTGTTTTCTTTAGGCCTGGTAGATGCACATACACATCCAGTATGGGCTGGTGATAGGGTTCATGAGTTTGCAATGAAGGTAATGGCATAAAATTACACAGCTAGATTTTTCTTCCCTTTTTTTTTTTTTTAATGCGTAGCTATTTCTGCTCTCTAGTGACTTCCATTTTTCCTCTGTAGAAAAATACATGATTTCTGTCATATAATCTAACTGAGGGAGGAGGGATGATTTTTGAATACCAGTAGGCTGAGAGAGGAGTCTAACTGCAGCCTTTGCAGCCAGCCTTGATATATTTTTGCAGTAATTGAAGCAATACAGGAGTACTGCCTTCTATTACCATATAAATCTTGATTTTTTTCCCTGTTTTTCCACATAAATTAATTTTTGAGCTAGAGATAGGTTTTCCCCTTGGGTTCAGGGGGAAACAGATCTTCTGAGTAATTCTCTTTATGTCATTTCTTACATAATTTCTTCACTTAAGTGGAGGGGAGAGAGAAGAGAAGGGGGATGGAGAATTAATTGGGATTTCTTTCCTCCCTCTTTTTCTCTCTCACTGCAGAGACCTCAATGCACTTTCTAGAATCCATTGGATAGAAAATGCACATTTAATAGCTAGTTGTATGAGGAGGTTGAGTTTTGTTTTCTTTTTTTTTCCCCAAGCTGACAGGTGCATCCTACATGGAGATCCACCAGGCTGGGGGAGGAATACATTTTACTGTGGAACACACTCGGAAGGCTACAGAAGAAGAGCTGTTCAATACTTTCAAACACCGACTCGAATGCATGTGCAGAGCAGGATCTACGTTGATTGAGTGCAAGAGTGGATATGGCCTAAACTTAGAAACAGAGCTTAAAATGCTCAGGGTGATCGAACGTGCTAAGCAATCCATGGATATTGGCATTTCATCAACGTACTGTGGAGCTCATTCTGTGCCAAAGTAATACGACTCGATATTTCTTGCTCTTGTTAAGTATTATTGCTTTGCGTTGAAAATTGGCTGTTACTTTCAGAAAGGTTTATTCTGCCCAGACCTCCTAAAATATATCATATTTGAAACAACAACCAGTATTTACAGAAGGTTCTCCTAAGTTTTAATTTGAAGGAAGATGGAGAAGCATTATTTAATGGCTTCTGAAAGCCAGCATAAGTTTAGGACAGAATCCCTGCCTCCAGCTGATGCTCACACTGAACATAATGCAGATGACAGGGTTTCCTGCACAGAAACTTCTTCTGCTTGGGTTTGCTGCTACCCTTCAAGCTTAGTCTCTGCCATGAGCTTTTATTTTGACCAGCTAACAGAAAAAAATACTGTATTTAATTCTTAAATGCCTTAGTAAACAAAGCTTAATTATGCTTCCATGCAATGAAGATTTGCATGCATCTTAAAGGTATGAGAGGAGTAGAAGATTAAAATAAATGTGCTTAATCACAACTATTTTGGTGGCTCAGGTAGACATACCATAAGAAGCCTTTCTTGCTTTGACTTTTTTTTCCCTATGATGAAAACAACATCTTCAAGTTACCAGATTTCATTGTGTGAATGAATTAATGAGTTTTACTTACGTATGTGTATGTGAAAATTATATTTTGACAGACTAAGCAGTAGGCTGCTGCAAAACAAGGCATATAAAATGGAAGCAGGCCTAGCATCACAGGGATACAGTGGCAAAATTTAAGAGATGGTAATTTAAAAAAAAGAAGCATACTCCCAAAAAAGTACCTCTTCTGACATTCAAGAAAACATGACCTAAAAAAAATTATTTGCAATCTAATTATTGTATATTTGGGGCAGGATGGCAAATTATCTTTTGATAATGTAACTAACTATTCAAAAGGAATCCTGTATCATCTTCAGTCACTGGAAGATGGTTAAGAATAAAGTAACTAAAATCTGCTGAAAATACCAAATATTTCTTTGAAGAAGTTCAAATAAAATTTGGAGGACCTACTGGTAAAATCAAGTTTAAGTTTTACCTCAAAGTATATATATTTCTTATCCCTTCCTTTCCTCCTCCCCTAAAAAGCCTTGGGAGAATTTCAGTCAAAATCCTCATAAATAGTCTTTCCCACCAAAATATTTCAAGCATTTCTATAAACTGAGGAAATAAATCCCAGTGTTTTTACTAATGCATCAAATTTTATGTGCTTCAAAGACAGGTGTACCGTTTCACTCTCTGCACGGTTCTGTCCCAAGAACAGCAGTATAGGATCACAAGGAGAACATGTTGCCCACAGACTTGGGGCTGGGAATTGCCCTTTGGTATTATTTATGCAAATGAGATGATGATCTTGTGGATTCTAGAAACTGTTAAACAGACATCTTCCAAGTCACTTATGCTCATGCCAGTTTTCTTTCATCGTTATATTCCATACAACTGCCCTGTAGTTCAGTTATGCATAAATCATACAAACAAAAGAGTAAGACTGATTTAACTATTTTTATTTAAACCTTCTTGATTTATATAGGTCTTAAAATGTAATGCTCTTTTATTGTACTTTATGGCAACTCCTGACTAGATAGGCATTAGAAGTCTAATAATCTTCTGATGGTCTTGGAATGATCATAGTGGTGCAAATTTGTTACCGCCAGTTGGCTAACACTGAATCAATTCTATGTAGTGTGAAACAAGAGAGCAATGTTATGCTTGCTCATGGAAAATGCTGCTTAGACGCCCCACAGGACTGCTGCTGAGGAGCTTTGTCAGGTTCTTGTGAAGCCATTTGCTTGCTTCTTAAACTTGGCTTTATTTACTTTTCCAAGCCTGGGCTCTTACAGCAGAAGCACCACCAGAGAGTTCATTCAATTGATACAGGTGTCAACTCTTCCACGTTTCCAAGTCTTGCAATATGTGGCAAGTCTCATAAAGCTTCAATACCTGGAGTTTTAAGAACCTACCTTCAGACTTGCCAGCACTGATTATTCTTTTTTGTCCCACCTGGAAATTAGCTTTGGGCAGATATTGAGGATTCAGTCCAATTTTCTGCTTCTAGAAGGCACTATTGATACATGATTCAAATGGACCCTGCACTTCACTGGAGGTTGGATCAGATGAGCTCCAGAGGTCCTTACAGACACAATTATTCTGTGGGACTGTGATACAGTGCATTGGTAATAGGCAGTACTTACTGAAGTATGTGCCAAATGGTGCAGGCTACTGTAGTCTGAGCCATCCTAGAGAAAAATAAGGCTGCTCTTTTTATAGTGATCCTTGTTCTCATCCATTGCTTTGAAAAAATGTTTCCAGTCTTGGAACTTCCAGACTCGGAGTATCTTTAGTTCTTTAGGAAACAAACCTAAAAAGCTCACAGCAGGAGGCAAAGAAATAATTGATCTGTCATCCCTTTAGTCATAATTTTGGATCAAATTATGATTCTGGGGATGTCTGATTCTAATTTTTTTTTTTTTTTTTGATTGGCAAGGGTTCACTAGGCCCTTTTCATCTTTAGGAAGACATTTTCAAAGTGATTTCCTGAACAGAAGTCTCTTGCATGAAAAAAACAGCAGTTTTGTGATTCTTGGGCATTATGGTCCCCAAAAAGTGAAACAAAGACATTTCCCTCTGTTTTGTCTTGGCTTTGATCCTAATCTTTCAGACCAAATTCCTCCAAAGGCTGCTAAGTAAAAGAAGAAAAGAGAGAAGGCTTGGCATGGTAAAAGCCCAAGCAACCCCAACAACTGTTTCAGTAAGAGGTGAACAAAACAAGTGCCATAAGACAGGTTCTGTTCTGCTTTATATAACGGTACAACCTAATTTGTAAATCTGAGCAGAATTTGACTTCTTGAATTTACTGCCACTGTAAAACTCCCAGCTTGCCCACATGTGGCACTCATGTAATGCTGGTCTATGCATGCGCTACAGTGCCTGAAATGAGGATTGAGGTGTCACAGATATTTAGCTGCAGTACATCACTTACCTTAAGATCTTAAAATTGCAAAATACTAACTCAGCTGCAGGTTTGGGGATTGTTTGCCCTTTCAAAGGCATTTACTGATCTCTCCTGGGTTGTCTTTGTGTAATATAGGGTGATATAAAAGGAGGAGAGGTCAATTTAAAATAATCGTTTGTGCTGCACATCCCCTTTGAGCTTTGATACTTGCATAGAAATATTGCATGAATGTGGTTTAAAATATTTAAATAATCATTTACATATTTTAAATGTGTTTTAGAATACAGTATAAGTAGGTCAGAATATATGAATAGGAAAGGAGAAGAATTCATGTTGAAATTCTCATGTCTTGGTTAGCATCCAAGAAAGTAACTTTATAAAATATATCTAGTAATGCAATATAATATTCTTTGAATGGAAAGTAATTTGTGTTTGAGAGTATATGAATTACAGTAATTTTAAATTGTTTAATCTGAAGGTTTTTTGAATCATTTGTATTTGCATCATTTTCTAAATAATCTGGTAATTGCATGTGCAATTTGAATGGTTCCCAGACTTCAAGGATGTTATTCTTATGGGTCTCTAACTTTTTCTTTTCATTAGAGGGAAAACTGCTCCTGAAGCCACAGATGACATTATCAATAACCATCTCCCTAAACTGAAAGAACTCAAACTAAGTGGTGAAATACACGTTAACAATATAGATGTATTTTGTGAGAAGGGAGTCTTTGATCTGGAGTCTACTAGGAGAATTCTTCAAGCTGGAAAAGATATAGGGTTACAGATTAACTTCCATGGTGATGAACTCCATCCAATGAAATCTGCTGAGGTACATTTTTCCTAACATTCACTTAAGCCATTTTTGCTTTTGTGTGAGCTGAATCTTTGAAAGAATTGCACTTTTAAAAACCAAGGTTTTCTTTTCTAAGACATTATAAAATAGACCATTCGTAGACATTTATTTCTATCAGACTACAGAAAGTGCAGCTCTTGTGCAGCTTTGGAGTTAAGGACATGGGAGGAAGCCTTGACCTCTGGGCCTAACATGCACTGAGTAATCAAATATTGACTTTGCTTATCTTCCACATGGGGTACAGATGGGGAAGGTGTATATCACAGAATCACAGAATCACAGAATGTTAGGGATTGGAAGGGACCTCAAAAGATCATCTAGTCCAACCCCCCTGCCAGAGCAGGAATACCTAGATCAGGTCACACAGGAACACGTCCAGGCGGGTTTTGAATGTCTCCAGAGAAGGAGACTCCACAACCTCTCTGGGCAGCCTGTTCCAGTGTTCTGTTACCCTCACTGTGAAGAAATTCTTCCTCACATTTATGTGGAACCTCCTATGTTCCAGCTTACACCCATTGCCCCTTGTCCTATCATTGGATGTGAACCAAAAATGACAAAACCATGGGTTTTGTGCAACTTGAAAACTCTTTTTTTCCTTGAATGTCCTGTTAGCAACAAGTCAGATGTGAATGCAGTGAGCACACTCAGAGGGATGGTTTAGTCAAGAGTAGGCTCCCAAATATCTCGATAAAGAAAGTCACTCTGAGACCATATTTCACCATCGTTTAAACATTGCTTCCTTCCTGTGAGGTCTGCTCAAGTTATTCTCTGCTGTATTTAAAAAATAAAACCAAACCAAAACAAAAACTTGATTGATCATAAAAGCCTTTTGGTGGTTCACCATTGAAGGCAGAAGCTGCACTACTAGTTCTGCAACCAGTGTCAGTTTTGTCAACCCTTTTCTTCTGGATACTTTGTGAACAGGAATTGATAATGATTTTATCTATAGCTGTCTCATAGTTTGCATGTTAGTCTGTTAAAAACACCACTGAAGATATGCTTCCATTTGTGGATAGTTAATGCCTTTTTGTGATCAACTTTTCTTGCAGTAAATCAGCAAATATTTTGTCTCTGTATTCCATTTGTTCTTTCAAGCATTCTTTATGATTTTTCGTTTAGTAGATTTTATATTAATAGTGAATAGTCTCCTCCAGTCATTTAAAAACAACATTGCTTTACTGAATTAATTGAGAAAGGTGAGTAATTGTCTTGAAAATTTGCTTAGCTGGGAGCTGAACTAGGAGCCCGGGCTATCAGCCACCTGGAAGAAGTTAGTGATGAAGGTATCACGGCGATGGCAAGAGCTAAGTGTGCCGCTGTCCTTTTACCAACAACTGCCTACATGCTAAGGTAAGGCCACTAGATTGGAGGAAAGCTTTTTTAACAGCAAAACCATGTTTGTGGTTTTAGGGTCTTTTAATGTCAAAGTGTAAGATTGTATCTATGCCTTAAGGATCAAGCTGGATTAGTGAAGACAATCACAAATAGAAAGAGTGGAATGAGCCTCCCCACATCTTGTTCCTGGTGGAGATCCTCAAATATGAGGCAACACCCTACTTCTGAGAAGTCTTGCAGTAGATTTGGAGTGGTTCAGTCAACACTGGAATTTAACCCTTATGATTTGGAGTGGTTCAGTCAACACTGGAATTTAACCCTTATGACAGGCTGAGGTGGTAATCAGGCATTCATTTAAGAAGAAACTGGTTTTCTTTAATACATTTAGACTTTGAAAGCCAAATTGGCTTCTTTTCAGGCAAATTATATCTACTATATATGTATTTGCTCTCTTGCAGAAGTTTTTGCTGGGAAATGAATCCTTTGATTGTCTAAAGAGCTGAAAGAGTGTGTGTAGCATTTTAAAAATCTCATCTGGTTTTACTCAGGCAACACAACTGAGCAATATCACCTTAAGAGCATTACTGTCCTTATGCAGATATTCCAGATAAGCATGGGTGGATCACCTGATTACCCCTAATGCCAAAAATAAGCCAACTAGATGATGAGGACCACAACCCAATAATACCTTCTCTCCTGTGAAGATGCTTGAGCAGGTTTTGGTTTATTTTCAGCAGCCTGCTGTCTGAGGGATTGAGACTCGTGCAGTTGCCCCCTGTGCTCCCTTCTAGGTCTGCACTTGTGTTTCTATTTGCAGTCTGTGTCCTGCACCAGTGCTTTTGAACCACTGACTGACTGCAACTATATGCATGGCCAAAATACAGATTTCGGGGAGGGCATGTGGTCCTGCAGACTGACCCCAGGCAGGGAGGTAAAGGAGACAATAGAGGCACAGCCACCTGGGGAAAAGGCTGTGGCTGTAACTTGTGTGTTACTCCAGAGACTCCATGCGGTGAAAAGTTTATAACGTCAGGATAAGCCTCAGGTGGAGATAATAATGAGCCATGGGAAATGAGGCCTTGTTTGTCCAGTGTCTTGTGCACTGTTTATTGAACACTGGCCTCCCAGTCTAAAGCACTCTAAAAATGAAGAAGAGGTATGACAGATAATTGGTTAAAAAAGTATTAGAGGGTCGAAAGCTGTGCAATGTACGAGAAGTTGCTGTGAGGCAGTGTGGTACATCCTTTGCTGGCCTCCCTCAGCTCCTTCAGCACCAATGGTGAGAGCTCAGACTTTGAGAGGTCCTGCTCCTTATACTGTCCCTTGCTTTTAAGAAAAGCAATAGCAGCCAGGGCTTCACCTGATGGGTAGGAGTGGGCCAAAGAGTGCAGCTGGAGAGTTGCTTAACGGTAAGCACGCTGTCATTTTAGCCTTTGCTAACTGTTGCTTGCAGTACTCTTATGTAGTCCAGCAGCAGAGCACATCAGGGGATGCAGAGGCTGGAAGGACACATGAGGACAGGGAATAGCTCTTCAGCAAATCTTTTTAAATGTGGTTAACTCCCAGAGCATTGTGTTGTGCAGGAGCAGGTGGCATTTTCTTAATAAATGTGCTGAGGCTTCTGTAGGGAGAGGATTGTCTTATACCAAATATAAGCACTTCATTGAGATCTCATTTATTGTTATTTTCTGTTAACTGCAGAGCTTTTAATACTACTTTTTGAGCAGCAGATGCTCTACTGTTTCATTTTTATTGTTACAGTGGGGTGCCATCCAGAGGGACCTGGACAGCTCTAGAAGTGGGCACAGATGAACCTCATGAGGTTCAACAAGGCCAAGTGCAAAGTCCTGCACCTGGGTTGAGGCAACCCTCGGTATCAATACAGGCTGGGGGATGAAGGGATTGAGAGCAGTCCTATGGAGAAGGACTTGGGGGTCCTAGGAGATGAAAAGCTGGATGTGAGCTGGAAATATGTACTTGCAGCCCAGGTAGCCAACCAGATCCTGGGCTGCATCAAAAGAAGTGTGGCCAGCAGGTCAAGGGAGGTGTTTCTCCCCCTCTACTCCACTGTGGTACTGCATCCAGGTCTGGCATCCCCTGCACAGGGAAAACGAGAAAAGGCCAGGAGAGTTGGGGCTGTTCAGCCTGGAGAAGAGAAGGCTCTGAGGAGACCTTAGTGTGGCCTTTCAATAATTAAAGGGAGCTTATAAGAAAGATGGGGACAAAATTTATAGTAGGGCCTGCTGTGACAGGATGAGGGGTAGAGGTTTTGAATCAAAAGAGGGTAGATTTAGACTAGATATAAGGAAGTATTTTTTTTACAATGAGAGTGGTGAGACACTGGAACAGGTTGCCCAGAGAGGTGGTAGATGCCTCATCCATGGAAACCTCCAAGGCCAGGCTGGATGGGGCTCTCAGTGACCTGATCTAGTTGAAGATGTCCCTGCTCGTTGCAGGGCGTTGGAATAGATGATCTTTAAAGGTCCCTTCCAACCCAAACTATTCTATGATTCCATGATCTTATTATTCTGTTTTCAGCCACAATGTTTGTTGCCATTGTCTTTACAGCAACTATGGCTAAAACTTCTTAGAGAGTGGCTCTTCCAGATATTGAAGTTACTGAAGATATCTTTTGAATTAAAATTGCTAAGTGAGAAAGTCTTCTAATGTATACAAATTCAATTCACAGCCTCAGCTTACTATTTTGAATCGCCAGCAGAATCGGGGAAAGAGTATTGCATTGCTTATGCCACTGCTAATGTTTGTGAGCCTGTCTGTGAAGGTGTAAGGACTAGAAAATTACTTTTTTGAGAAATGAAGATTTTCACCTTGTAGATCTTTAAGTGGTTGAGATCTGGATAAATACCAGAATTTCAGTGGCCTGGAACCTGATGCTCAATATACTGCTGCTGCTATGTGCTTTTAGTGCAAAAGCATTGGTTTACACTTCCCATTTATCCTGTCCATAGAGTGATAGGTAGGGAGCCAAGAGGAGAATTTGACTTCGTCTCCGAATGGATTAGTGTAACTGAAGGCATGACTGTAGCCAAACCAAGTGACGACTTTTGCTCTTGTGAATTATCATGTAATAACTAAGCTAATTGTACTGACAAGTGTCTTTTTCCCACTAGACTGAAGCAACCTCAAGCTAGAAAAATGTTAGAAGAAGGAGTTATAGTTGCTCTTGGCAGTGATTTTAATCCTAATGCATACTGTTTTTCAATGGTAAGCTATTGCTAATACTTATGACCCCACAAAATTATGAAATCTTTTACCAGTACAACTTGTTTATAGATCTCGTGCAGTTATAACAGTCTTTGTATCTGCAAAGAGAGCTCTATGCCCAGCTTAGACAATTGCTCATGCTTGTTTATGTGGTTTGGTACCTTTTGCCAGAAATTCTTGAAACCAGAAGGGGTTCTATTCTTTATATGCACTGAGAGATCTATAAAAAAGGCTCTCAAAGTTCATGATTTTAGTTCTCATTTTGGAGCTGGCAAGATTTGCATCATGCAGGACTATTCCTTCTGTGGCACAAGGAGGGAGAAGAGTGCTTAGGGATTTGAGGCATTAACGGCTTCATTTGTGTTACTGGTAACTTCCATTTTCCACTTAATTTGCCTCCTAGCCTATGGTGATGCATCTGGCCTGTGTAAACATGAAGATGTCAATGAATGAAGCACTAGCAGCTGCCACCATTAATGCAGCTTATGCTCTGGGAAAATCGGACATGCATGGCTCCATAGAGACTGGCAAGCAAGGGGATATTGTTATCATAAATGCATCAAGGTACGTTCTTCTGTTGTCATTTAAAATATGATTTAAAATAAGGGACTTTGATTTTCACCATATTGTGGATAGTACAGAGGTTAGTGAATTCCTTGTGCTTTAGAAGTTATTTTCATCTGGTAAAAGGGACACTGCTAGCATTTTAGACCCACTTTCATTCACCTTAATCACTCCAGTGGAAAATAAAGCGTAAAACTTTTGGGGCTAGTGTTACAAATAATCCATGCTTAATTACAAATGATCGAAAGATAATACCTGTTTATTTTGTGGAAGGAATTCTCTACTGATTTGCACATTAATTCACTGTATTCATGCAGCAGGAGATCAACATGTAAACACAGAATAGTGTTTTCTGATGATTCGAACAAATCTTTTGTAATTGCCAGGTATACTATGTATGTAACCTGGTTTTGTGCAAGTCTGGGTATGCTTAAATATCTTGTCTTTTTAGGTGGGAGCACTTGATTTACCAGTTTGGGGGACATGACGCATTGATCGACTATGTTATAGTTAAAGGAAAAGTCGTCTATCAAAATGAGAGGTGTGGGACAATGAGCAGTCACTGAGAGAAGACAGTAATTTAGGAAGCTACTATAATCAAATTAGTATGGAATATTTCAAAGCAACAGACAAATCAGATTTGTATTTACTGGTAAGTTGCTTGCCTGCTCACCTTACCAGCCCTAATATTCGAATAAACATTACTAAGCAGTACTCATCTGGTGCATCGCCATGTCCGTTGTCTTTCTCTCCACTCAAAATAATTTTGAATTGTATCTATTTGAAATAAGACAGTTTCAAAAAATGTTTTCCTATACAATTTTAATCTATAAAATTATTACACTTGAAAAAAACCCAGCAAAAAACCCCCACCAATGAATGAAGAATTTTGCATTCAGGTAAGATTTGTTGGGAAGAGTGATGTTAAGTAACCTGTGATGGAGGGCCAGGGGTCAGGCATGCACATTTGGAATGGCACTTGGTGGTGCTGGGAGGCCACAGCATCCTTGAGGAAATGTTCATAGCTCCCAGGTCTGCTCAGTGTCAAACTCAGCAGATACCAGGAACCACAGTCGTGGTAGGAGGCACAGTATTTTACCTTTCTGAAGTACCAGCAGAAAACAGTCTGGTTTCTGCAGACTTGAAACTCAGTAGGAGCCAGCAGCGAGCCCAGCAAGGTGCTGCTTATCAGCTGATCTGCAACATCTTCCCTTGCTGAGGATCTCACAGCTCCTTCGGGGCTGTAGGGGCACAAGGTAAAGCAGGCAAGGAAAATGCAATCAGGTACACCACTCACTGAGCTGCTGAAAGTGGGAGTGTGTTGTAGGTTAGGGGTAGAATTAAGCCTGCTATTGGGAATTAGCAATGCCAAAATCTTACGGTTTACCCCTAGCGGCAGTTAGCCCAGGGAGGTTGTGGTCTGATGAGTACAGCCAACCACTCAAAATTTCTGTCACCTTGAAACTTGAAAGAAGAGCACCTGCAGTCTCATACAGATGTTCCAAAAAGACCTGATCTCATTTATTCTAGGCTGAATCTGAAATAACATGAGACATGTTTGTTCAACTAAGTTTGTGCTTCTGATGACAAGTTGAGTATGAATGTGACGACTCCTACTCAGAGCAATTTCAAAACTTAAGATCCCATTCTTTTTTAAAGCTGTCTCTCAGCTACTATTTTATTCTGGGGGTTGAACCATCGTCTGAGGATGTGGTACATAGAAAAAAGGATGATAGAGCTCTGGAGATGAAGCTGCTGCAGTGTTTAAGCAGAGTCTGTGGTAGGGAGGGTCTCTGAATGCACCGTGGCTTTCTTCAGCTTTTCAAACGGATGGTGGCTGCAGAAACAAATTTCTGAAGGTGAAGTCATAAAACTACACCTGACAAGCATGAAGAACTCTCTGAAGTGCCTAAGACATTTGAGAGCTCAAGATTGCACAAGGAAAACCTCCAGTTTTCTCTTGCTGGACAGGAATAGGCATTCATGGCCTGAAACTGCTGACATGAGGGGATTCTGCTCTCGGGCACAAGCTCTGACAGGAACCTCAAACCGCATACTTGCCCAGCCAGCTCAGCCAAATTCAGTAGCCATTTGGGAGTATGCCCCAGGACTATAATTAGTGGCAAGTTTGCAGTTAGAGGATGTGGTTATACTTCAGTGGCACAGCTGGCTTAAGCAGTTCCTGGCATCCAGCTACATGGTCCAGCCATTGTGCAGTTTGCAGTGCTGTTACCACTGCAGCTGTGCAGCTGCCAGGGAAGGCACATCCCACTGAAACACAGGAAGGTTTTTGTTTACTTGTTTTTAATGTGGCTCACTTCAGCGATGAAGTTCACTGTGCTGGCTCCTGCAGCAGCTAGGGGCAAGACGTAAGTAACAATGCAGCAGACAGGAACTTCTGCTGGCTCTGCTGCTGAAGCAGCCATATTATTTAGCCATAACATGAGGCTGAAGGCAAATGGTTGACCCTACAAAATATAAGCCTGGCTATTTGTGCTCACACTTGAATTTAATTAATACCTGATTTTATAGAAAATTAAACAGCTTCAGGGGGAGATTGAGCTATGCCTGCTACAGAGACCCTCAAGCTGAAATGGTAAGGACTTACTTGGCACATGAGGGAGAGACAGAGGATGGAGATGCTGTGAATCAGGTGCAGAAGGAAGGAGCTGAAATGGGACGTCATGCACCATGAGTGGGTACCCTAGTTCCCAGGTCTTCTGGCCAGGTTAGGTGTCTCCCTACTAGTTTGCCAACAGGCATGAGTCCTCTCTTCAGGGCACATTTAACATGGCAGGTCTCAGACACTTGAGGATAGCCCCACACCAGCACTTTGGCTGCCCCTTGCAGCAGAGTCGATAGCCTGGGAAGATTTCCAGCTCATGGGTATCAGGCCAGTAGTGCCAAGTCTTCACATGTTGTCCCTACACCATGATGTGAAGTCTAAGTCCTGACTCTTCCCTTGCAAAATAAAGCCTGTGCCAGAGGTCAGTGTTACAACACGGAGCACACTATGACATGAGCCTCTGTGCGGGGACACGACCCTCGGCAGCCAGACAGGTACCCAGTGAGCCATGGGAGTGTAGGTCTCGGTGCTATTGCTTCAGCAGCAGTTCACATCCACCACTCCTACACCTCCTCCTCCTCGCCCCCCTTTTCTGGCCCCTGTTCCATCTGACCTCCTTATTTCCAAATTAAGCTTTTGCTTTACATTTTCATCATCAGACATGACAGGAAAATAAGTTGCTACAGCCATATGTGAAGCCTCAGTTTATTTATTGCAGATGTGAGCCCATAGCTCTTGGAAAGCTACATTAAATTTAGTCCATCACCACAATACATTTTTGCTGGAACAATGATCTCCATAGCACATCTTTATGCACACAGCTTTTCTGATTTGTGAAGCAGTTGCTCTAAATACGCTCTTGTTATACAAGAACCTGTACCTCACATATGATCTGCAAAAGAGAAGAGAATTAAGTGTAAAGAAAATTTTGCTTGTGGCAGAATGAAGGGGACCACAGCAGTTACCTAAAGGAGAAAGAAAAAAAATAATGGTGGCAACATGAAACCTAGGCTGTTTGGTATTGTTGGCACAGACGAAGAGAGAATAAGCAAAGAGCTGACAAAACAAATAGAGGAGGCCCTGTATAAAACATCCACTGGTTTCAACAGGAGTCTGTTTTGTGTTCAGAAGCTCAGGAAATTTAGTCACAGCCACATATCATGACAAAGCTGTCTTCCACATGTGGGGAAACTAGCAAACCATTTCTCTACTATCTGTATGTGCTCCTGAGCTAGACAGTCAGGTCCTTTGGGTCACCTGGAGAAACCACATTGAGTTTGAGTAGAACGGCCACCCTCATGAAAGGTCCTGGAGAGGTTCTGCTCTTTACCAGAGGACTGCAACTCTTACAGTTCATTCTGATGGCTGTGGTCATGACCAAGACCTGTATTCATTTCCAGCAATCCCAGGGAGAAAGCTGTTGGTGAAATGGGTCTCGATTCAGGGATGTGTTCCCTCCTGTACTTTTCAATGTAAGGTTTAGCCACTTCCCACACCTATGAAACAAGAAAATGAAACAGCAGAGTCAGAGGCAAAAGAAATGGTCAGGTAAGACATCAATGCACGAGTTCAGGAAACCCTGTAGAAAGGTTACTGGGATGGAGGTGAGAATTACAGACCTATATAGATATGCTGTATGCCATCATCAGAACCAGAGAGGCAGCCAGAGTGAGGTTTAGGGAAGAGCGTATGGATGGAGTTGACAGGGGACAGAAAAAGTTACAGTGCCAGAGGGACGAGATGAAAGGAGTCAAGGCAAAAGCATTGTGTCTTGGCTTGTTACCAGGTTAATGCTCTGTGTGCAATAGTTAGGAGAGGATCGCTGTTACTTGCTACAAAACCACTTGGTCATGAAGAGGATGGCGATGAAAAATGGCAGCTGGCATGGACAAAGAAAAAGGGAGAGGATGGCAGCTGGGGTTTAAGGCAGAAAAGGAAAATGTTCTACAGTATCCTTTGTCTCTCTCTGCAAGGGAAAAAAAAAAAAAAAAGGATTTTCCTCTCCCATTTTCTTACTCTCCTCAATTCTTCTGTTACTTATATTTTACAAAGAAAATAGATAGATCCCATAGCGGTACAAACACTTGGCCCAGGTTAACACATTTCACCACTGCTCTTCCATCATCCACATCCCCTTATTGCTTCCAGACCATGCCCTAGGGCCTCCAGGCTGGGGAACACTCCCTGCCCCAGGAATGAGGATCGCATCTGGAGAGACTGCAGATTTCTCTGGACATCTGTGGGGTTATAGGACCCTGCCCTCAAATGATTCAAAGTTGGACCTATGGCTGGACCCTGCCATATTTAATAATGTAAGCGATTTATTACACAGGGCAAATTTAGGAGCTGATTTCTAAATCTATCCCACTAAAACTAAGTAAAAAGAAAATCTCAGGAAATCTGGTGGGTTCACCCCAGGCAGAGGAATGCTTTTAACAAGGCCATCCAGTGAATGCATGAAGGGGCAATTTCCAGAGCAGAGCTGCAGCATGCTCCTCAGGACAGCCCTACCGCCTGTGCCAAAAGTCACCACTCACCTTCTGCTCCACGAGCAGCCTGTGAGCTGCTTCGATGTCCGGGGCCATGAAGCGATCCTTCAACCAAGGCCTGTAACGAGACACATTGTGAACATTGACCAAACATTAACCACCACCACTGGCAGCTGGCCTCCAGATGGGTAACCTCTGGGGGAGGCATTTATCTGATCTTACCTCACAACGGAGCGCACAAGGTCATAGACCTTCTCCAATGGGGTCGTCGTTCTCAGAGGGCGTAGGAATTCAATGCCCTGGCAGGCTGCGAGCAGCTCAATAGCCAGAACTAGGAAATCAGAACAGTGAAAGGGACTTTTGGGAGGTACAGCTCAAGGCAAAGGTTTCCCTTATAAAGCTCTCCCTGGCGTTTGTTCTAGCCAATATGACATGTTTTCAGGCAATGTGAAAGAACAGGTGGATCCACACACCCCAGAGAGGCAGCCCAGCTGCAGGATAATTTTATGGACAGTGCTGGGGGTAGCATTCAGCATTTTAGCAAGCAGATTTTGGGTACTCTGCCGTACAGAACTTTCAGTGCGCCAGGAACTCCTGGCCACAGTTTTAAATCCATAGGAATCTCTTCCAGGGTGTCTTGAATACTTGAATTAATGGCAATCATAAGTTAGACAACCTCTTTAGGACTGAGAAGAAAGGGGCTGGGGTTATAAAATAAAGTTCTGCCTATGAAGCTTGCAAGAGCCCACATGAAAGCACCAGTAAAATTACAGAGCTTTGGAAGAGAGTCTTCTGTCTGGAGTGGTCTGCACCATATCTGCCCACTTCACTCCTGGTCATTATTGGCATTAGTTCCTCATTTTCATGAGCCAATTCACCCAAGGAACTGAGTAAACCAACCCGGCCCAGGACACACATTGTTGAAACACAAGGTTTCTCAAATGCATTTCTTTGCACACATAAAACGTATTTCTATAGAACTAAGTCTTCAGGGCACTCCAATGCATAAACCTAATGGGCAAGTGAGCTCAGTATTTGTGTGCCTTGTATTACTCTGCTCTTCTACTAACAGCTGACATGTGTATCTAAGCTTACCATCTGCCAAATAAATAAATAAATGAAAACCAAGAGAGCAATCTGACCTTGTGAGCAAGAGAGGAAAGTTTTGCTGAGTGTCCTGCACTAAGCAGTTCTGTTTCACAAGAAACGCTTAACACTTAACACTTAACACAAGATTTACCTCATTTTTGTTAGAAAGATCCAAATGCTTGTAAAAGTAAGTACATAATATTTTTAAGGTAGTTCTTTCAGATGCATTAACTCCTTTTTTTTTCTTAAAATATATCTAAAAACAATGGCAGTAATATCTTCATCTAGTTACATACATAAGGTCTGTCTGGAAATCAGCATTTTAATTTTACCTTGTTCCACATGTTCAATAACTCTCAAAGCTTTTCTTGCAGCCCATCCTCCCATGGACACGTGATCTTCTGTAGCAGCACTGGTTGAGAGCGAATCCACAGAAGAGGGGTGGCACAAGGCTTTGTTCTCAGAAACTGCAAAAATCCAGCACAATGAATGTAGGACAGAATGGGCATGAGACAGCAGAAGCAATGGCCAACCTGGAGCACAGAGCCTGTCCATCACCTCAGGTCCAACTGTTGCTCCTCCTTTGAGAACACGTCGATGTTTTATCTGGACTGAGTAATTTGTAATAAACACCTTGAAAACTATCACTGCCTCTGAAAACAGTAACCAATATCAGTCTTTAGATGCAAATACTAACCAAATATAGAAAGACTGCTCCCTCCTCCCCCACCTCTGGGGTTGGGCTGCTTTGGCTCAAAGGCCTGGTGGAAACTGAAGAAAAAGAGCAGACAGCATGACTGAAATACAAGCCTGGTCTTGCCTGTTACTTCGAATCAACTATTTGTAAAGAGCATTGGTTCCGTCTGGTTTTGGTCACAGATACTGCTCCCTACCCCGGTTTCAAGAAGAGAGCTGGAGATCTGATCAGAGCATCTGATCTCTCCTCATGAATGCTGACGAGGAGAGAACTTGCTCTCCCACTCTCCTCACTTCTCTGCCAGGCTGCCCACAACCCTCCTTGAGGCACACACACCCCTGAAGGTGGGAGCACTTCAGCTTTGAAAGCTGGGTGCAAGACTTAGAGCAAGTCTCTCAAAGTGCACCCAAAAGCCAGGGAATTTGGCTGCAGGAAGGGCTGTAGGCACCATCCGGCAACAATTTGAGGTCGACAATTGCTCTTTAGAAGAGAAGAAATGAAGTTTTCATTCACAGTGCTCTGGCTGCATGCAGACCTTTTCTTTCCAAAGCCCAGCAGGATGCTGCATAACACCCTCACCAAATTAGGGGCTTCAGAAAATCAACAAGAGCAACAAAGAGGTGGTGACACCAATTGCAAATAGGTCAGAGTGACACAGTCCAGGGCCAGGTCCCAGCTGGCACATTCAGGCAGGCAACATCAAGTCTCAGAGAGGCTGTATGTGTCTACTGCAAACAGCTTATTCTGGCAGTCACAGGGCTACCAGCGAGGACAGGAGAGATGCATCCAACAGCACTGCCAAACACCGACAAATTTTTTGCAGCTTTATCTATTAACCCAGGGAGCAAACAGCATTAGCTAGTACACAAGCACCTTAGAAACTGGCAGAATGACTTTAAAAATATTAGTAATACCCTGTTTAAAAAAAAAAAAAATAGTTCAAACTTCACTTTTAGAAAAAATCCTGGCTTTTTTGACCAGGGAAAGATAGTTTTAACCCACAGACTCCTGGTGTCAGTGCAGCGATGAGTTAGGAGGCAGGGCTGTCATTTTCATTCCCCACAGCAGAGAGCACAAACACCCCAGAATCTCTCGATCCAGATTGCAGAAGTGAGCTGCGAAACCTGAAGCCAAGTAACAGCTGAGGCCTGGAGCCGTCCTAAGCTCTGCCCAGCCAAAAGGAAAGGTTTCCAGCCTTCGAACAAAGGGATGAGCACTTCAGCCTCTTTTCCAGCCCTGCTTCCCAAAACAGCCTCTAGGCAGGGTTCCTTTATTACATTGATTTAGTTCATTGACATTTTTTTTCTGCAGGATGTTTATCTACACATTTATCCTTTGTTTGTATCTGTTATAATTTACCCTCTAGTCATAGTGTGTTTATCTTTATGTTGGCTCATCCTTTCCTGAACCTATGAACTGTAATATCCCAGCGGCTAGCAGGCTTCTCGTTGCCTTAGTCATGAGTATTAGAGGAAAAATGTACTAATGCTTATTTTTAGTGTGCTCCTCTGATAAGCAGCCGTGGGAGCTCCAGTCCCCTGAGGACTGTGGAGTCTGATATTGATGTACAGAGCTGGCTGTCAGATGAAGACACTGAGTACTAAGGGTATCAGGCCCAGCTTTTGGGACAAGTGGTGTCCCTTTGCTAGTGAGAAGTGAGGAACAGAGGTATCTCCTGCTTACAGACCATAACTATTTAAGCAGAAGTTCTAGATTTAGCAGAGTAGCTGAGACAAATGTATATTTGTTGCCCGCAGTGTTTGCCCTACCTGAGCTGATTTGCAGGCTCCTGGGTATACAGCTGTCACTAATCTCAACCAGAGCTCTTATGTTGGTGACTGGAAATCAGAGCACTCCCTGTGAGTCCCACGAAGATGCAAGCAGACAAGCCCTCCCACCAAAGTCCACCTAAGGGTCTGAATGCTCAGAACACTAAACATGCCCATGAGTCAGTGCAAAATAAAGAATCCAGAGCTGAAATCATTGCAGCTGCACTGAACGTTCAAACTTTGCACACAGACAGCACAAAGCACATGGAGAAGAGATGAGAAACAGGAGTGAGATGCCTTTGTATCTACTATCAGATTACAACTGCTTTGATATAAATTGGTCTTTCTAGCTTACTCTCTTGTTGATATTCCTCAAGCACTCACCCAGGGCAGCTGCTGTGCAGTGTGCAATCATGAAGCCAGAGTTCAAACCTCCTTCAGTGACTAAAAATGCAGGCAGTTCGCTGAGTGAGGGGTTGCAGAGCCTCTCAATTCTTCTTTCGCTAATTGCAGCAAGTTCGTGCACACCAATTGCCAAATAGTCCAGAGCCTGTAAAAGAAGATCTCATTAAATCAGATGACAGAAAAAATGATCAAACAAAAATCCCAAAGAGAAACTAAACTGGTTTATTTTTCTTACTCCAAATGCTTAATTACCTTTGCAGGATATTCACCATGAAAATTTCCTCCAGAAATGGTCTCTGCTCTTTCAGCAAACACCATCTTTAAGGAGAAGTTAAGGCACAAACATGAGTGAAATACAGTTTACATGACAGATATCTGTCAGTAATCAGAATATCTTAACTGAATGAATGTTTGTGCTAATAGGCTTTTATTTGCAAGCACATTATGTGACATCTGCATGTTCACTTTTCAGAAAATGAAGACCCAATCTCAGCTCTCCAAACTTGTAGATACAGTTTTGACATGTAGTTTTCCAAATAGACTACATAAAATGAGGTCTTTGATTGGAGGTGGGGAGAGGTGCAAAGAAACCCACATGTTTGGATCCTAGCATAGTTTCTCAGTTCCTCTCAGTAGATTCTCTCCATGGCAGATACAATTTTAGACAGTTCACAAGCAATAATGCTTATCAGCTATTGATATGATGTTATGTGTAGCATTGTTATACTACTGAGGGGAATTCAGCCTTGTTCGGTGCCAGTGCAAGAAGTGTGCACAGCTTACCAGGCTGAGCCACGATGAGGCTTACCAATCAGGCATCTTTTGTCTGTCTTCCCTGACAGAGTGTAAATATTACTCTATAATGCAGGTTTCACTCATGCTGCAACAGATGTTTCATATGACAAGTCACCATCCATCTATGTCTGTTTGGTTGCCAAGTCCCATCTATCTACATATTCAATATAAGTGTATAGAGAATCTCAGCTAGGAAACATTTAACATGCACTAAACCATATACACATGTGGTTTCCTTGCCCCGACACACACTCATATACACCAATGCAGACATGGGGAAAGGAAGAGAGGTTGCTGTTGCGACCAATCGTAGTTATTGATTAAAGCCAGTTATGACTTTTTTACCCCCTATGCAAATAATTACATAGAAGAAAAGGGTAAAAAAGGCCAAGTAAAATTTCCCACAGAAATAAACTCATCAAAAAGGTACAGGGTTGTCCGTGGCACTATTGATTT
Organism: Podargus strigoides; assembly: GCA_028020825.1. NCBI lineage: Eukaryota > Metazoa > Chordata > Aves > Caprimulgiformes > Podargidae > Podargus > Podargus strigoides. The sequence goes on along the minus strand of CM051663.1, from coordinate 120,978,468 downwards.
CAGTCATCATGATGTCCTTCACAAAAGCAATTGTATCATTTACAACTCCGTGGACCTACAACAAAAGACATTAGCATTTGAGCTTAGTATCCAGACTTAGTTCATCTTCAGGATGCTGACTGAGCTGCAGGCACTTTCTTTCCCACCATCCCAGTCTCTACATCTACACAGGAAGATGGTTTTGGACTTGTTCTTAAAATCAGAAGCATCTCTGCAGGACACTGCCCATCCTAGACACTAAAAAGACTGTATTTACTATTATTATGGCAGTATTACTAAAAGGGCAATCCAAATATGTCATTTTCTCTCTCTTGTTTGGGTTCGTTTACCCTAAATGGAAGATAAGATACTTATTCAGTGGCAGAAGTGTTATGAGGGGAGAAACTGCCTTACAAAGCTCCCACAGAAAACAAGACTTCACATTAACTAATTAACTTCCATTAATTGCACTGATTTAATAGCTTTGCTCATGTTAAAACGCATGGGATTGAGTTCTTCCAGTATGTTTGAGATAGTACACTTTGGCTGCTTCTGGAAACACCTTTCCCCAGTTCATGGTCTTAGCATCAATACAGAAGAAATGCCCTACAAAGTCTGCAAGCACAGAAAGCAGCACCTTCCTCCTGCTTCCAACTCCTGGCCTCTCCCAGATCTGAACACAGCTTTGTCAGACACTGCCTGATGGGTGAGTGCATGGGATCAATGAATTACATGTCTACACTAATACTAACTTTGAAGTGAGGGAGAAGCAAAATAAAACTGCTTCCTCTAGTGGAGCAGACAGCGCATAATTGACAGTATTTCTGAGGTGGGAAATTCGCCATCATTTGTCTAAAGCTATGAAAGGAAATAAAAGTCAGTGTTTACCTGAGGGCAGCAGCGCATAGTGTACGCGTCCTGAACTCGGTCACAGAATCTGTGGCTCTCTAAAAGGAACAAGGGAGGAAGAAACCAAATATTCCTCACACAAAAGCGTAGGGGCTACTGTTGAAGGACCCAGCCTCTCCTGGTAACCTGAGAGGGTGAAGATCAAGATTGTTCACCTGCTATTTCTGACGGATGATGGTCAGAATCTAGAAGGGACCTGAATCGAAACGCCACTTCAGCCTGCCCTCGATGTGGGCGCACAGCGTGGATATCTAGTAAAACAAGTTAAGCTGTTAGGTTTTGCCTCTCTTGCTGTTAAGCAAAGAGACGGGAAAGGCCCAGTACCCACCAGTGTCAAAGGCCCTTGTTGTACCCTTCAAGACCTCAAGTGTAAGGGCAGCAATTATGTCAGCTTGTCTAGCTATAGCACTGGCTCTTTCAACTGCTTCACATCCCAGTGAGGTGATCATTTGTGTCCCATTGATGAGAGCCAGACCCTTTGAAGAGAGAGCAGACGTTAAGCAAATTCATTGCAGCTATTCCACACACTGTGATAATTCCCCGTCTCTCCTTCTCATATGGATGAGCTAAAGATCTTTGCTCAGCTTCCTGAATCATCCTGAAATCACAAAATGCACAGCTAGACTGGGCATCTTTGCTATATAAATTGTCGTTGCTCATGACCCTACTAAGTCACTATAGACACCCTTGGAGCTACAGTAGCTCCGAAGAAGAGGTTTATTTCATGTTATTTCAAGCTTAAGCAAGAAGAGTACAGGAAACATTTATTCTTTTCCAGTCCTTTGGAAGTGGCACGCTGTTTTTATTAATTTCTTCTTAAGTTATTACTTAAACAAAAGAAGTTATGAGGATGGGGGTGCAAAACCCAATCATGATGAGGAAGTGGAGAATTAAAACATCAAAAGTTATAACTGCTTTGAAAGATTTGTTGAGTTCAGTCAAAACTAGTTTCAGGTTTGTTCTACCAAACATGAGGCCCATGGGAGCCTTCCATTTGCCTTTAGGAGGCAGTGGATTTGGCTTCTTGCTCCTGGTGCTGTTTTACAGCTACTGAGGCCCCTTATCAGAGAGCTTCACAGCCCTCAAATCTGTTGTGTTCCCATGGAAACTTTAGTACTTAGAGTGAGATTCATCTTACCTAGTTTTAATGATCTAGAAGTCAGATACCTGGTTCAAGACAGTCATCTGAGCTCCTGTTATTGTCAAAGGGCAGATGGGTACCTTGAGAGGGCTTCTTAGGCTGCCATTTCAGGATGACATAAAGTGTTTTCTGAAGATGCCTGTCTCTCTCCACCAACCACAGAGCCAATCTAAACATCAAGTTTGGGTCTGACATTTCAAGTAAGGTGACACTAGAAGAGGTGAATCCCACTCCTGATAATTATTAATATCCTCCTGGAGCTTGATTTAAAATTACTATTAATTCATTTCATGTTTAACTTGTAAGTATAAAGCAACTAGTGATTGACTATGCTCATTTTCCATCAGCTGGCATCATTACACTTTATTACCTCTTTTGGTTTCAAGGTAATTGGTCTCAGACCATGGGCTTCCAGGACCTGTGAAAGAGTTAAATGACAAGGTAATCAATTAAAAATGTTTTTCAGTAATTCAGTCACCAAAAGTTTTAAGTCTTAAATGTTTTCATAAATAAAAGTATTAACAAAATCCTTAAGTGACAGGAGAAAAAGAGCTTTATATCACAAACCTTTAAGGTATATTTTTTCTCATGGGCTAAATAAAAGATGGCATTCTTTGGCTTCCAAACTAGCACCTCATTTTCCAGTGAAAGATGGTAGTAGGAGCACCAAAGTGAGATACTGTCACAGCCCATTAACATCTACTGTGTATTAGCTGATAGGGGAGAGTAATAGGAGAAAAGCCTGGAAACACTTTGAGAAGGTAGTTCTGCCTACACCTTGCCTCATAGTGGGTTTGGCTTGGCATGAACTATTTCTTTACGGATAATTCCTTAACCCTTTCTATAGAAAATCTCCAGTGACAGGAGGAGTCCTACTCAGTTTATTCTATACATGTCTATTCCACAGGGCAATTGCTCCTGTGGGAAATGGAGGAATGGTATAACCTTGGTTCCTATTATAGTCCTCTCAACCTTTCCAACTGAAGAGGTAACACATCTCAGAGGTGTACAACTGTAACTTCTGGTCCCGAAGGTCCAGGACACACTGGCCTGCTTCCTCCCTATTCCTCTCCCTTTGTGGTTCTCAGTACTTCTCCAGCTTACAGTGGTGGTACAGCTATTGATCCATGATTAGATCTGGTGTTCAAATATTCATGAATAGGAGTGATAGGTGTAGCAGAACAACCTACCATGAAAAACTTTGGAGGGGCCAGACTTGGAGATACTCAACACTAGATCAATCTGCTGATATATCAGTGGCAGAATAACAATTAATTAAAAAATAATTCCATTGTACAGCTTTCATCTTGTAAAGGAGGATGCTATAAAGGTTCATTGTAACCCTGGTTACTTTTTCAAAACTGAAATGTCCAAACCTGTGTATTCACTTAAAGCCATTATAAAATCAGTAGAAATTTTACTCATAAGTTCCTGCCTCCAATAAATCACCAGTTACTCCCAGCATTCAAAGTTTTGAATTTGGGAGGTGATTTGGGGTTTTGTTGGAATAGTATTGATGTTCATGGGGCTGAAGCATGTATTAATAGTTCTTTCATAGCTAGTATCATATCCTGTCCCTCTCTCCAGGTCCTAAATTATGTCACTGTGGTATCTTATATTGCAATACTATGGCATAATACTTCTTTAGGACTTAGTAACATGCTGTGTATTCATATCTGCTCCAGTGACATGTGGATTAATTATTCCATTTGTGGATCTACTTTCCTCAAGGTAGAGGATGAGTTGCTAAATGCAACCTAGTCCCAATTCAAACTCGTATTAAAAAAATATGAAGACTTTTATATGTTATTAATCTGAGTGAAATCTCACTTTCTCTCAAGTCTACGTGCAATTCGGCAAATGAGCCAGCAAGCAGAAAAAAATCAGTATCAGCTGCACAAATCTTACATATTTAGCATCAGCCCAGCCACTCTTTGGGGACCACATCTTTCCCTCTCCAATTAATCCCAGAGCAAGATGAGAGAGGGGGGCCAAGTCTCCACTGGCTCCAACTGTCCCTTTCTCTGGGATGTAAGGAAGGCAGGATGCTAGAAAGAAAACAAAAGCAACTCCTGTTAGAGCTTCCCCTTGATACACTCCTTGGAAAACAGAGAAGCCAGCACATGAGTGTGGTCACAGTAACATCCTGCAATCATGGTCAATGACACCTACTCTCGTTGTAGACTGGGATTTGCCCCTGCTTGCAGGCTAGCTGCAGTTCATAAAGAAATAAGTCCCCTTCTGCATTTAGTTTTGGAGTTGGGGGACCAGAGCACCAGGTGATTGCATCTACAGCCGCACAGCCAGGCAAGTAAAACATCACTCCTCTCAGCTCTCAATCGAAGGGTGATCACCTGGCGTGGACGAAACTACCTCTTCATTTTCACACCACTAAACACTGCATTACTCTTAGAAACCATCTTCAAACCCTCTTCCTCCCATCCTAGTCTTCTGAGCACTGAGTGGGTGGAAATGAAGGAAGAGAGCCCAGGAAACTGCAGAAAAAAAAGGGAAAGGATCAGTTTGTTTCTATTCTTTTGCAAAACTAAACACTGAATTGCAGCTCCTTCACCTGCTGCAGGAGGATGAGGAGGAGGGTGTAATGAGGGCAGCATAAAGCCCATGTTCTTTGGGCCTTGCATGTGTGCATATGGCTCTTCTCTCACACTCATGATTGATAGTCTCAGAACAATCTTCCAATCTATGGTTTAGGGAAAAAAAGGAGAAGGAAAGTTGAACCTAACACTTTAACGTAGAGAGAAGGTGATCTTTGCTTGTCACCACCACACTGGCATGCCTCATGAGAGGGACCATCAATAAACATCAGCTATTGACCAGCACAGCCACCCCTTTGGTTTCCCTGCCACAGTGTCTGGCAAGACCACTCAGCTTTGACTGTCTTGACAGCCATGACCACATGAGCTGCTGACTAGCCACGCACTTCTGTGTGGTTGCCTTGTACCTTGCTTACAAACACTTGTGCAGGTTTCAGAGGGTCTGTTCACAAAACCAGGTGCTGCTCAAGCGGATCTGTCTGACAAACACCAACACATACAGTTTTCTACATGGTAATAGCCCTCCCCTCCAAATCCTGACATCCCTAAAGGTGGTGGCACACACATCATCACGCACCCGATGGGACAAAAGTTAGAGACTTGAGCCTTTGTAGAAGAGCCTGCCCAGAGTCAGAGTCATGCTCTTATTCAAGCTTAGTATTGAACTAATTAGCTGACCTGTCAGAGGCTCATTTCCCAAACTTCTGCCTATTGTATACCTTTCTCTCAGCCTTTCCTGCCAGTTCTTTTTGTACCCCAAGTTCTTCAACAGAGGAACAGTCTCCAGCTGTGAGCTTGTACAGCCAGGCTCTGGTCCTGATCTCTCACAACTACCAAGTTGAAAAACAACACCCATAGCTTGACCCACTGAGCAACACCCTTTAACAAAACAGTTAGATGAAAGGGGGATTTTCTTTAAACATCTTTTTTACCATTAAATGCTTCAATAACTTGTTGGAGCGTTTCTAGGGATATTCCACTGTATCCTTTTGCTAGGACATTGATTCTCAGCGCCAACAGCATGCGAGATCTCTCCGGGCTCAAAGGTTTCCCCACACCTGAAACAGTAAACCCTCTCAGTTACTAACCCACTACCAATAGCAGCAGAAAAGGGAAACATCAAGCAATTTCTTATTACCTGCAGAATGTGAACGAACCAAGTTCACTTGAAGCTCCCTATGGAAAAAAAATAAATGTAAAAACCCAAGTAAGTCTGGTCAGGTTTTATTTTGCACAAAACAGAGGGAAACACTGAAGCAGCTTTCTCATCTAACCAGAGAGTATAAATGTATGGGGTCTCTCTGCTCCCTCTTCTTCCTTTCCTGAAAAGAAAGTATGGAGAAAGCCATGCACACAACTTACCTGAGCTTACTGTTTGGGATGACAGTCCTGGCAAACTTCCCAAACCCCGTGGTGATTCCATAAACAACTGCAAGAAACATACACTGCTGCTTAAGGAGGGAACTCGATGAAATTTTCTAAACAATTAATAGTTAGAGATAAAAATATGTACCTGTCTGTTCCTTTACGATCCTTTCAATCACTTCTCGTGATTGATTGACTTTAGCTTCGGCTTCAGGTGTGAGCTAAAACATGAGCAATTTAAATATTAGTGTATCTGTCATTATTTAATTTTGATTTTAGAAAGATAAACATGTAATTTTTAGCCACATTTGTTCAGAATCTTTACCTTTATCTTGTAGAGCCCCTTTCCTAAATTGACCAAGTCCTCCGTTGTTAAGCTGTTGCCATCTAAAGAAATATACTACACCAAAGAACGACCTTTTAGTTTGGGATACATATATGTATAAAGTTGCTTAATAATGCTTAATAAATAACTCCCAACAAACAGTCAAAACTCAGCAATGACAGGAAGCTCACTCACACTCATTACTAAGACAGGAACTCACTAACAAAACCCATAATAAACACATTATATGAGATTCCTAGATCCAGCCAATCTCACAGTCCCTGCTCTCATGAATGCTGCAGTGGCTCAACTCTCAGCACATTCTGGTGAACAGCAGGATTTGATATTGAGTTATAAAATGCTGGCAATTCCTACCTGCTCTGGTTCGCGGTATTTGCTGTATCTGAAAATTCTGTAAAGGAAAGGGCAAACAGGATTTCACAGGTAGTAACCATTCGATTATAGCTAGCAATGTCTTCTAAGAAAGAAAAGGGAAATCGAGAAAATTATAAATCTGGAATTATAAAAAAGTTCACAAAATGCTCAAAAAAGGATACAAATGAACTCCTTCTGGCTGAGATGGTATGAAATCTGGAGACATGATATCTCCTTCTATAACTAGAAGAAATATGCAAATAAACATGAACAGGATTAAATTGTATTCTACGTATAAATGAATTAGTTATTCATTGCAATACCCACCAGTGTGAATTCTAATTTGCAGTTATCAGCCTCAAATATATTTGTATGCTTTTAGGAAAATAACAAGGGACTATGTAACTTATTTAAAGTATTCTAAAGGCAAAAGAGCTACCCAGCCCTTGGACACATGCTCTATATCCCATACAATCATATCACATATATGGTATCATATATAAATGATGTGTAAAGATTCCTGTAGCTTCTATACTTTATATAGTTCTATACTTAAAAACTAAAGGTGCATTTCGGTGTTTTTCCATAAAAACCATAGATGCTATCTCAGATGACATTTTAGATACTAAAGGACAGTTTGCTGACTCAGATGCCAACACAGTCACTCTGCGATGCATTGCTTAAGGTCTTGCTTACCAACTTCAACAAATTCGTTGTCCTCTAGAGCCTCCTCCACTGTATCATCAAGATCCAGCAAGCCAAGTCCCTTGCACCTTCGAATGTAAAATTTTACTTCTTCCACTGAGGCAAATCCCCCGTTGTCAGGTTTGTTTTTCATGTAGCGCCTTACAGCTTCCTTCCCCAGCCACCTGATCGTGTTCGTGCAGTTTAGGCATGGCACTGCCAGCCATTCTCCTCGGACGTGCACCGTGTATCTCGGCATGCTTTCTCTCCAAAATCGTCCCTTTACCGAGAAGGGCTGCAGCGTGCCTTACATTTATCACACGTCAGCCTGATGAGCAGTGTCTAGCTGGAGTCCAGTGTGGCTATTGGATAGAGGCAAAAATCCACCCCCAAAATCCCCACCTTTGTAAATAAGTGAGATCAATGTATCTGGCTGACTTCACCCAATCAAACCAAACCCAGGGAGCACACCCTTTTCATGGAAAGGAAAAAAAACCCAACACCCTATTCCCACAGGATTTTTTTTTCTAAAGATCACATCAGGAATATAGAAATAGAAATGAAAATCTAGAAGCTGGAGTTTATATAGCAAGAATACAATAAATAAATAAGAATAAACTGGAATGCAACTGTTCTAAGGGTTTGACAGAAGTTAACAGAATTGTCACCTGGCTGTAGATCACACTAATGAAAAGCTCCATGAGGGACAGGGCTGGAAGAGAGTCACCCTGCTATGGATTGGTCGTGGCTGCTAGAACTGAAAGGAGACTGGATTATACCCATGCATCTCTCTCTAGAGCAGGATGGGAGCAGGCAGTGGAGGAAGCAAGCCTGTTTTGCTCTGTCCCATGCTGGACAACATAATTTTGTATTGTAGGTGAGGAAATGACTCATGGATTTCTCTCAACCACTGTCTGCAAGATGTTGGTAGAACAGAGAGCACAAATATTTGGCCACACCTGCACGCTGCCAGACTAGTGCTGCTGTACCACGCTGCTTTTGCAGGCTGATACAAAGAGGGGACGTGGAGAAACACCTGTTAAGATGGTGCCAAAATAAAGTTTAGCGATGACCATGTTGACACAGAAGCTGAAAATACCTTTGTCTTAAAAGACAAAACAAAACCCACACTCTTAAGTCCATGTTACCCAGAGCAGTGTTCACAGACAAAGGTTCTACTATAAAGTGAACCTGTTAACAACAGATACCACCCCCCTACCAGAGCCTCACCCGAGAGAATCCCCATTCATGCAGGTGATGCTGTAGCAGAAGTCTAATTAGATTAATTCTGAGTGAATGAAAAGAACTGCGTGAATTTCTAATCTGAAATACAGAAACATTCTTTCCACTGAGTTTTCCACCAGAAATTATTGCTTACTTAGAGGAGTAGCAAGAAGAGAAGGAACAGCTCATTAGGTCCTTAACACAAGAAAGCTGTAAGTTCTTTACATGCAAGGAAATTGCACTATTTTCGTTCCCAAAAAGCAGTTATTGTGTTTATTAAAAGCTGAGGGGCAAAATATCAATAGAAAGCATTTAAACTAATTTTTGAGCCTCAGTCACCTAGGAGTTAACTTTTCTATCATTTTTATTTAAACTATTTAGACATATGTAGGTTAAAGTTGAATGGAAGAACTCAGGCTGCCTTGAACCAATAAAATCCAACAGGCCATGGTGATGCTTTCATTTATATCAGAGCTGCCAGCATGAAAACATGAATCACCTGGTGAAGTATCTAACTTCGCCTACTTGAAAGCTTATACTGATCGAAGTTCAGATCTGAAATAAATTGATTGATAGGCTCTCCACTCCCACTATGTGCTATTATTATATCCAAACCTTTTGCCGTGACTTGTATTTGGTACCTTCCTCCTCTATAACAACACTCTTTTTTTCTTCGTTACTCCTCCCTTGGGGTTACCTCTATGTCAACATCTGTTTATGCTAACAGATATTAATTTATGCTAACAGATCACCTCCAGGAAAAGCAGTTCTTCTCAAACTCACTCAAAAAAACACCTGTAGATGGCAGTAGTCACAACACTTTCACCTACACCATCAACGAAATGAGGTGCTGCAGCAACTACAGGAAACCGCCCTCTGATCGTGCATTATCTTATCTGAAAGTTGTTACATTAGTGTAAGTGGTAGTGCCCAGAAGTGGTTAACAAATGGAAATATTAAAAAACTTAAACGGAGTAAAGAAAGGTGTCTGCTGTGCAATAATTAAAAGGTTTGAAAATACATAGTGGGTTGAAATAATTGAAATAAGTTACTAAAAACATAGCAAGATATTAAATCTAAAATTTGGTAAAAATATCAGATTTTCTAAAAAAAAAAATAAAAAATATATCAAGTAAGTATTTAAGAGGACACTAAGGGCATAGCATAGAATTCAACAGGAATAACTAAGTAAAACCATCATATTGCGATTCAGGCAAGGAATTATGTAACAAAGCTGTGACAAATAGAACTAGAGGGAAATTCTGCTGTAACACGAGAGTGCTGTGATCCGTTTAGGTCTCCGTAATCCTCTTGGACCCATAATAAAAATTTCTCCCACAACAAAGAGGAGTAAATAAAACAAAACTATTATTTCAAAACTTTTCATACAGATCAATACACAGACAAGTTGACGACAAAAGGATTTATTTTTTAGTTTTCATATACCAGAAGTTTCGACCATGATGCTATGAAAAAGAAAGCTGTGCACAGAGACCCATACCATCCACCACTTCATTTGCCATGTTTTTAAATTCTATGACTGACAAATGACTACATCTCAGAACAGGGTTTTTTGTCTGTTCTAAAAATTGCTTGTAACAAAACCATTCTCCTAATTCCAGAGATTTAGTAATTTTGCTGGTTTATTTGGAGGTGCAAAACAGAAAGTACTGAACTTGATTTGGAAAGTTCATTTTAAGCTAAATTAGTACCAAAGCAACAGAGCATTTTATGGCATAATCAAGCATGCATATCAGCAGTTTGTGGAACTCTTCTTTCAGCAACAAGAAAATTTCAAAGAAATCAGTAAATTTTTGTCACTGATCCTGTTTCAAGTCTTTGCCCACAAGCGCTGAAGTGACTGGGTGCATAGAGGCTCTATGCGCCAGAAATGCCTTGACAGCCAGATCTTGACTTTTGTCAAAAGTGTAAAGGTCCCTGTAAAAGAAAAACAAAAAGCATCATTACAAAAATCTTAAAAAATAGTACAATGGGGATTTTCTCAAGGTTTTACTTTTTCCTTGAAAGCCTCACACTAAGTCTCATACTGGGACACTAAGCTTTCTTCCATTAAAACAAGTCAGCAAGTCAAAAGCAACTCTGAAGATGAGCTCATTCACAGTACACAGAAAACTCTGTATTCTACCTTTGAAGCATAACATAAATACATGTACAGTGTCAAGTATTATACATTCCATTATACTAAAAATGCCAAAAGCATGAGCAATTCGGAGTTTACTTTTACCTGAACAATGGTCGAGTAAACTTCATCCTGCCCTGATCTGTTGCCATTTTTAGAGCCAGAGGAATAGCTTCTTCCCACTTGGATTTGATGCAGAGGCTCAGCCACCTGAAAAAGGAAAAAAAAGAACTTACATGTCTATTTTCATTTGCTGCGGTTAGTCATCTTATGATTCCGTTCCCATAATCAATCTGGGAAGTTCTGTGTCATCATGGGAATGAGATTCTAGCTAATTTCAACACAAAATATTTAATGTCTGACTAGCACATTACAGAAGTGGACTTTTCTATAAAAATAGGAAAATTTTTTTTCAAAGCTTCTCCAAAATGGTCTGATTATTTTCTGCAGCTATGGATTTTTTTTATATTACAGGAGCGTCCAGTTGCATCACTCAGAATTAGAGGTAAATTATATAGCACTTGTCACATTTGACCAAGTGATTAAAAAAAAACAACAACAAAACCCCCAAACAAAACATCACCAGCAACTGGCATGTGCTTGTTTTGTTTTAAAAATAAGAAGAAATTTATCTTCTTATGAGAAGTAGGAACTATACTGTATGTTTAAAATAGTTAGTTTTGTTAATAAGAAAGAAAGAATGATAAGTGAATTAAGTCAGAATAACCATCACTATTACAAATGTATCCAAGTACTTAACAGCAGCAAAATACACAATACTTAAAGGTATTTGTAAAGATTACTTGTGTCCTCAAAAATGCCTTTTTCTAACAAATGACATATGTAAACCCAATGTGTAAATCCCAGAAGAAATTAGGATGGCACTAGAATCAAGCCATTTAGCTAGAAGCATTTCCTACTCGTTTCGAAACTTCCTTTGATATTTACTTTTTTTTGATGAGACAAAAGCTTTGTGATAGCGAACATTAAAATGTGACAAAAAGGTTTCCAAGTGCTGTTGAAAAACCACTGGCACATCAGAAGAACTGATTGGGTAAGTCCAGAAGCCCTGCTCCTGATGAAATTTTTTGAAAGATTTTTCAAGCATGTCTGAGTCGCGGAGAGGCTCACTATTGTAATGTCCAATACCACTGCCAAAATACAAGTTATCGGGTCATCAGGTTCCTTTCCTAGTGTGACAGATGAAAATAAAATACAGCTAATCCACTGCTCATTTCCAGTCCTTCTACTAGACTATACTTACCTGACTCGTACATAACAGAATACCATTCTGGTAAGCGTGCTTGCACATACACTCACAAAAAAACCCACAACAACAGACCCCAAAAAACCCCACACCAGTTCTGTACAACAGTATGTCTCAGACCACTTATGAAACAGGATAGTTTATGAAAGCATTTAAGATTAGAAAAATGACCATACTAGAACAAACCTGAATCTTATTTCAGAATTGTTTATAGCATTGAAGTCATATACTTGCTGCATTCGTTGGACATGTGACACTGGAAGAGGAGCCTGAGAAAGGAAATTGCATAGTCAGAATAAGCCAGAGGCACACTTACAGCCACATACTTCAAAAATAAAACAGTTTCATTCAAAAAGATTGATGCTACAAAGGAATTAAAAGCATATCACGACAAATATTTGTATTTGTACCTTGCACCTTCTCCTAGTTTTAGGGAAGGGGCAAGGAATAACTGTTAGCAAATTCCCACATTCATTACTACCAGAACATTGAAAACAAAGTTACTTTCATTCTGCTTTATTTATAGCTTATTTGTTAGAACATCAAATACAGACAAATTGAAGCACCTTAGAGCTTTGTTTTCACTTTTCAATCCAAAACACTCTAGGTGTTGCTCACTAGCTGCAGAGCCAGACCTAATCAGGGAGGCACAGCTGAAGGATATAGTAACTATGTATGGTGGGAGTGGATTATTTTAGCAAAACTTAAAAGAAAATGGACAATTTAATTCCAAAGCACACTTGGGCTTCAGTGACTGCTTTTGTAATACCAGAATCAAGTTACCCCAGGTGTGCATTTACCTCCAGAAGCAACAGTGCCAGGAACTCAATCAACTGATGAGATGACATTTCCTTCAGGTCTTCTGAGTTGAATGAGCACAAATCACTCTCTTTTGCCTAAAAGAAACGGTATTTAATAGGTATTTCAAAGCACAGTCCGGTGTAATTTTTTGTTTGGACATCTGCATTTATTATTGAGCCATCCCACATAAAAAAAGATACTGATTTGTATTTGTGCAGGATGTTACAAGAAGTGGAAGGGAGGGACTTAAGCTACTGTCTGATGTTTGGTATTCTTCAATTTTCACTTTCATTTCTCTCCACTGATCTTTTTATCTCCACTGTCTTTCTGTTCAAGTTAAGTGAAAAATCAAATACTTTCTATAAAAAGCAACATTGATAAGAAGAAAGTTAAAGATAACATACAAATACAGTGAAAAGCCACGGAGCTAACAAAAGGAAGGCATTCTAAATTCTCTATTAGCTGTATGAGTTTTACAGTTAAAATTATAAGAGAATTGTATGGTACTAGTTACTTACTGTTTCAGGTTTTGATAAGAAATGCATAATAGCCTCAGTATAATGTATAGGAATTACCGATAATACAATATAATCAGTAATGTTGAGGTACCTTGGGATTTGTTCTTAAATCAAGCCAGAATATTCAAAAATAATTTTCTCAGTTTGGTTACTACAAACATACAACATAAAACTGGCTGTGTGAATGCCTCGCTAGAATATGTACTACACTTCATGTACAGAAGTCATGGCAAATCCACAGACTTTATGACAAAAGGCTGGTCTATGAAATGCAAAATCCCTGCAGCCATGCTATCACCATTATACATTCTCTCTCAGCAAAAGGTAGAGTTCAGAAGAGAAGGGTTCACTCTGTAGAAAGAAAACAGGCTTTTCAAGATACAGAGACCTTGGCGTTCTTTAACCACTTACTTTGATCCATCTCTGGCTCAAGGCAACACAAGCATTTGATAGTGTCATATCATACCTGTCAAATATTAAAAACAAAGGATCACACTTTGGAAACACAAAAAGCTCCCGTAGTATTTTTACAAGAATGCTTACAAATTATTTTCAAATGGCTCCACATTTGTTTGCTGTAGGCTCCAACTCAATATTGCAACACAATTTACAGAAGATCTATTATAATGAAATATATTTCAGTTTGAGTTAGAAGCACTTAGAGCATAGGTGACACTATTCCTTGATCCCATACACTCCTAAAATGATCAATACTTGTGGGCATCTATGCTTGTACATAAATTATAGCTTATTTAAAAGAGAATATTGTAACAAACTGTCAGAAAAAAAAAAAGAAATCTTTCCTGGCAACTTTCAAAGCAAAATGAATTTCCACCAGAATAAAAAATTGAAAACATCAGTATTTACAAACTGCTTCATGACTGTTTGGAAAAAATCATGCACAATCTGAAGAAGGAAAAGATGAACTGTGAAAGAATGCAGCTTACACAGGCTTCACTGGTGGCATTCCTGGAGCATAAAACCACGAGTTCCAATCAACTGTATCAAGAACATCCACCTACGGAGCAAAACAAATTCTTATCAAATTTTAAATGCTATTTTTAGAGAAAAGCATACCCTACAAAAACTAGTTTCAATCTTTTGGTGGGGTCTTTTTTGTTTGTTTTGTTTGTTGCTTTTTTTTTTTTTAAACATCCCTCCAATTAACCTGGAGAATCCTATACGGATTACTTCAAAACAAAATATTCCCTTCTAGAAAAAAAACAAACAACAAAAAGCATCATAATGCAATCATCTTCATAAGATGCCAGACAACCTCACATTGAGGTAAAGATCTTGAGATAAAGAAGAGAAAGACAAAGAACTGGTCCTTAAAGAAGGTTAACTCCTGAGCTATGTCACAGTTTCACATAATTAAAGTGTTTCAAGCAATTAAATACTACCCAACCTTATCCTTGAAGTAGGAGTACAAGAAGTTCTTCCAGTCCTCAGTTGCTACACTCTTATAAGCGAACTGCTGAATGTAAGCCTTCAAGAAGCCAATGAAGACATCTAACAGTGAAAAAAACAATGTCAGTGTCTGAAATTAAAATGGGAAACAATAATATATAAAGTCTGACTAACACTTACCTGGTCCACCAAGAAGTTGTTCAAGGTAAAAAAGCAAAGCAAAGCCTTTCTCATATGGAACAGATGAATAGGCAACATCAAGATCTACTCCATTCAGATTGGGGACGAGGTTAGTTAGAGGATTTTTATCTCCAAGAGTATTTATCTGTGACAAAGACACAAGGAAATACATTCATCTAGGAAAATTAGCACTCTTGCAAATCACTACTAATCCTATTTATAAAGGTATAACCCATCCAAAACTAAGATGGCCTCATTTCAAAGCATTCTTTCTCATTCGTTTTCCTGAAGTTCTGAATCTGCCCAGAACATAGTTTACTGATATTTTTTCTCATTTTGTTTTATCAGTGTCTGATCGCATATCAAATGGAAAGACGTTAGGATCAAAAAGTAAACAAACCTCCTAGACAGTAACAAACTAGTAATATACTCAATTATAATGCAAGTACACATGAAAAAAAAAGAAATCAGTTACTTCCACGAGCCATTGGAAGTTGTGGTGGTTGTGCTTGCAGATAATTTTGACAAGCTTTCAGCTGCTTACCAGTATGCTAACCAGTAATGCAATTTAGCCATACCCAGAACAACCAAAGATGTAAAGATGTTCATCCTTACACAACAGCTTAAAACAGTTCAAAAAGCTTTAACTAATCTTAGTCTATTAAGCTATTACCTTGGGAAGAGATCTTTACCTTAGAATCAGAGTTGTTCATCCTCTAATAAAAGTAAAACAGACTAGAAAAGTCTTATATGTGGGAAACACATGAAATTAGCTTTGTTTTATCTAGATACATGCCCAAACATAAATTTATCATAACTTTATAAATATTTACCGTATTCTGCAGTTCCCTCCAACCTCCTAGGGCTTTAAAGTGCCTGAACTGCTCACCAAACAACCGACCACCAATCCTGCGTTCCAGGTATACAGTATGTCCCTCATTCAGCCTGGAAATACATTGATAAAATCAGCAGTGGTAGGATGGAAAAATGAGTTTGTTTGGTCTCTTTACTGATTAATTTTAAAACATGATTTGCATTACACTGCGCATCACACCTACCAAAAATGTTCCCATGTTTTGTTTGTTACCAAGTTTCCTGTCCAGCTGTGAGAAATTTCATGAGCAATAACCTGAAACGCAGAAAACAATGACAGTTCTACTATTTAGACTCCTCTGGAAAACGAACATCAAATTCCAAGAGAAAGAAAAAAATCCTAATGGGATTTCATTTACTGCACTACATTCCCAAAGCCAGTAGCCATTCACAGCTCTGTAAACTTATCCATACAAATTTTATTTAGAGAACTAACACTATCCTACCCAACCTTCTCCAGAAATAATTTGGAATGTCCAGCCTGCAAGTCATAGAGCAAAAATAATTCCTCTGGTAGCATGGTGCAGTTATTTGTTTATGAAATCAGAATACTGGATCCATGTCAAATAATGGACTAGTACTACGTTCTCACCTAAGCAACTGCTGCAGTGCTGGAATGTTCTAAAAAAATCAGACATGAAACAAACAGTCACCTCTAGGATAATGAGGTGATTCATGATATATTAAAAAGTATCCATGTCAAATATTTCAGTATTCTTGGGATAAGACAATCATATTATTTTTTTAGCTGTGTATCAGCCTAGTAGAAAGACATATGAAATATAAAAGCATCTAGAGTAATCAACTTCCCAGAAAAAATAGAATTTACTCAAATTGTACTCATGATTTCCACTTTAAAAGAAAATCATATGCAATGTGAGTTCTAGTGCACAGACAGACATATAGAGGAAGAAGTTCCTACAAATAATTTCAATGAGATCAATTCAGCTATGTTTTTTAGACATATCTATACACAAGAGAGGAAAACAGCTACCGAGCAGCTAACTTCAGTCAGTCCCCTATGCATACAGGCATCCATGTTATTTTCATCTGTTCATTATACAAAATAGATATGTCTCCAGTTTTCTAGAGTTTACTTAGAATTAAAACTCACTAAGAGTTCTTGAGTTACTGCTTTAACTTTTAATTCCCCTAACAAACAAGAGGCCAAGTTTCCAGGTATCTATTACAAAGGAAGTTAAGGTACAACTTCAAGTTGTGTTCTACTTGAAGACATGAACCTATTTTGCACTTACGTTTGATAGAGATCGATCACCTGCCTAAAAAAAAAAAAAAAAAGAAAAAAGACAAGGCAGTTGTCAGTTCAAGGAAATCTCAAAACACATAATGCAGTTTCATGTATGATCCCCAACTCCAAAGGGGGAAGGAAAATTTACAGTTCTTTCTAGCGGGAAGATTAAACCAATTTGTGGATTAATATCCATCACTTGATGGATAAGCAAGCCCTAAGGAAAAGCTGACTTTTAACAGTGTTGAACTTACCAATAGTGTTGGAGTTACAAAGGTAAGACAAGGATTCTCCATACCACCGTAAGGAAAAGAAGGTGGCAAGACTAACAAATCATACTGTCCCCATACATAGGGTCCTGCTAAATCTTCTGCTGTTTTCAGCATAGCTTCAGTCTGAAACAAGAATTCATATTAGTTTCTAACACGACCTCTGACTACAAACACTGAACAAGTAATAAGCTATTGATCCCACACTTCATTCTCTCTCACCTTGGCATGTCCCACATGCAAAATGAGTACAAGACTGTATCAATATTTATGTTCAGTAGTAGTTTTGTGTTGTGATAAGAGAACAGCATTTTTTTAGGTACGAGGTAGAGAAAGGTGGGCTACAGATGAACAAAACACATTCCTTTTCCAATACCATGTGAAACAGTTTACAAAACATTTTTTGTTAATTACCCACCTCAGCAAATTCATAGGCCGATTTATCCACTAGCTCCTTTTCAGCCCACACCAGTGTCCTTGGGCCAATCTTTCTGTTGAAAGTAAAAATGCCATCAAAACATTATGAGCTGGAAATAATTCTGTGGGAAACTAATTCAGAAAGCAGGTGTTTAACTGCATGCATGAGTAATCCGTGTTGCTGAAGAAACTTATTAGTCTTCCTCTCTTTTTCCTCTCCACTGCTAAAGTAACACTAGAAAAAGCTTTAGAAAACAAAACAAACCACACACATCCACTGTTCAGGACAAATAAATAGGAAATACATTTACAGATTTTAGAATGCTGTACAGCTCTAATATAAAAGCATTATTATGGGCTAGATTAACACATCCTGACTGGAGCATCCTCTTATGAGGAAAGGCTGAGGGAGCTGGGTCTGTTTAGCCTGGGTAAGAGAAGAGTGAGAGGTGATCTCACTGATGCTTATAAATATCTAAAGGGCAGGTCAAGAGGATGGGGCCAGATTCTTTTCAGTGGTGCCCAGTGACAGGACAAGGGGCAACAGGCACAAACTGGAACACAGGGAAGTTCCATCTGAACATGAGGAAAAACTTCTTTACTTTGAGGGTGGCAGAGCTGCCCAGAGAGGTTGTGGAGTCTCCTTCTCTGGAGACATTCAAAACCTGCCTGGACATGATCCTGTGCGACCTGCTCTAGGTGATCCTGCTCTGGCAGAAAAGTTGAACTAGATGATCTCCAGAGGTCCCTTCCAACCCCCACCATTCTGTGATTCTGTGATCCTTGTGCAGGTAACCAATGAGACTGAAGCTATCATTTTCCAGCTTTTGTACAAGACAATGCTTATCCGTTACTGGAGGAAAAAGATGCTATTCCCTGGGCTAGAAAAACCCCTTAGTGGTTCTAGTCAATTCCAAACTCTTCATGGTATTTCTTTAACTTACAGCAAAAGTATATCTTATAGAAAGAAACGACATGAGTGAATCAAGATACCTGCACTTTGATACAAATAAACAGGTTAATTGAACCTCTATGACCTTTTATAACTAGAACCAAGAAAAAAAAAAAGAGATAACTCTGAACATTTATTGTAATGTAGATTTTGTGTAGATTCACTCACCTGCTTTCTAAAGCTCCAACCACTAAAGCAATCAAGTAGCAAGGTATGGGAACCTAATGGAGAACATAAGAAAAAAAAAAGAAATCTTATCTGTAATGTAAGCTATCAACACCACTGATTCAAAGAACACAAAGGTATGTAAATAGAGCAGCTTGCACAATTCCTCCATAGTTTCCTGCCCTATTGTATAATAAAAGCATTGTTTTTTCTCCCCAAATGATATTCCTTTACCTACAACAAGTACTTGTTTCACAGATTTTCCATGCAAAGACCACCAAATTGTAAGTATCACCTCTGTTTGAAAATAATCTGCATGTATAACAGCATACAAAAATGCCACTGGTTTGGTTACTGTTCAAAAGAAAGTCAGTTTTCCATAAAATTTAATGGAATTGGAATGAATATGAAGGAAGAAGGTAAGAGATACTGCTCAGATAAAGGGCAGTTGTATCACACAAAAAAATGCCAGAAGAGCTTTAATGAATTCAAGTAAACAAGAACAGTTATGGACACAAAAGATTCAGCAAAATAAATAAAAATATATGTATATATTAGATTTCCCTGTTTGCCATTAAAATAAATGTATTAGTTATCTTAAAGGAAAAAAAAAATAAATCCAAAGCTACAGTATCTTTATAGAGAAATGCTTTCTTCTAGTGCTCTGGAAACAAGAGGGGATAATACAGCGATCCCTGCAAAAGTTCCATTTTATCTGACTAAAGAAAGTTAAATAAGTAAGACTTTAAATCATAGTTACTTGGAGACAGTATTTCAAAAAATTTTATTTCACCATTTATTATTCCCAAACCATTTCAACATAGTTTATTAAAGTACCCATAGCATCACGTGTTTTGATTTTACATGTTAACCTACAGAATATATTCTTGAAAAGATTTACATCCATTGACTTGTGTTATAAACAGGTTATAAAATATTGTCAATATATTCCTACATTTTAATGTCCAGTTTACTAATGTGAAATTTTGAAATTACTTCAAATCTCAATGGGTTTTGGGTTATAAATTAATTTTTACAGAGGCTGCTCTCCACTGCACTTCTTACCAGCCTGGCCATGCAGGAACAAAAAAAACCAGTTTTAGGTAAGCCCAGTACACACACACATATGCAAGAGTCTGACACATTTGTCTCTTTCATCTAATGAAACGCATGCCTTTTCTAACAAATCAGTCTCATGGTTTTGTATGTTAGATAATATGTATGTCTTTTTTAAGGCATTTGCCTTTTTTCATGTATATATTTGTATTTAATGCATTTGACTTTTGTTTAATGACACACATGCCTTTTCTAACAAATCTAATGGTTTTCTATACTAGAAAGTGTAGTATAATTTCAACCAGGCTAAACACTATTCCTTGTACAGGTTCACCAAACTTACCAACAGTGTATTTCCAGATAACATACAGCTCTGGATAACATACAACATAGAAGCCTTATGTGCTAGACTGAGAGTGGCAAATGTTTTGGCTCCACAGAGGAGGCAGAACACCGCATATTGAAGATCTCACAGATAAGGTGACAATTTTTTTTCTCTCTCTCAGGTTTCACGTAGCAGCCAAATCAGCCCAACAGCTGCTGCAGTTCAGAGTAGTTTTTCCCCTTTTCGTCCAATCACAATTCTATCCCTCCTTCCACTCACTGAGTCTCTCAGCAGCCCAGATCAGCTTACTAAACCAACTTCTTTTTTAAACTTCTGTTAATTTTTATCTGCTTGTTCAGCAAAACAAACTAGGCTTACCAAGAGATCCCATAAACATCAAAATTTATTTCAATGCTCAGCTTCACTGCTAAGATCTTGGTAAGCTTACAATTTGCAGGATCTGTTTTCCAAAGCTCACTCCAATGTTACCCAACTCCATGCATTATTTCCCAAGAATCAGTGCAGACAGAAAGCGTTTTGACAGTACTAGCTTCGAGTACACTAAACACTTTCAAAACTCAAATTTGGCTTTTCTAGGAATGCCAAAATGACCAGTAAACATCACCATTACCTACTGGCTGACTTTTCAGAGTGGGAGATTCATAATACCTTATATTTCACATGATTTATTGATGACATCAAAACCATATCTGAAGTGACTGCGAACTGCATGAGTTAGGGATAAGACCATAAGCATACATTTTACTAGCCTGGAGCACTTACATTCTGACTGAAACGGTATATCTTCCGACTGCTGTCCTCTGGGTCAGGCATTTCTCCATCACGATTAGCACTCATAAGAGCCACCAACTCTTTAGGAACAGATATCTGAAAGGTTACGTGACTGTGAGGAACTCAGCTGGAACACAGGATTATATAATACACTAGAAGCAGCAACAGCAAAAAGAGTAGCCCAGATTTGTTCTGTTGTTAAGGCCTCTCCGTCAAATAGAATACAAGGCATATAGAAAATTTTGTCTTAAAGGCTGGCGATACTTAATTAACCAAAATGACTAGCTCTGACAGAAGACTATTTATGCCGGGACTGCAAAGATCCCCCAACTATGTACCTGAATATATTACTTAAGGCACGTATGAGAGTAATTTCAAGTATTTTTACTTTACCGCACTCCTTCTTCTCTTACTTTTAGTTTTTACTTTTAGTTTACTTTAGTTTTTACTTTTAGTTCTCTTACTTTTAGCTTTTAGTGATTTAAGAACATATTTCTTTCCCACTCCAGCACTTTTTTTTGTTTGTTTTTCTTTTAGAAATAAAGACACATTTGAATGAAAAAAAGAGATGATTTATATAAAAGAAAATGGTAAAGCTAGAGAAGTGCCACAGGGAGGATAAGCAGGGTTTAGCTCTTACATTAAGCTAAAAGTCAATATTCTGTTTTTATTTTAGGCCCTACGGTGGCAGGTACAAATGAAAAATTCACCCATTGTAGTAGTTGTCATTATTTAGACACTTATGACTTAGTTTCATCTACCTCTGCATAGTATGTTAGCTTCACAGCAGGTGTGTCTTGGCATGGAAGGATGGCTCTGCAGTGGGTAGCCTGGAGAGAAAAAAAAAGTTAAAACATAATAATCTTTTTAACGCATAGGACTAGAAATAAATCAAACTAATATATTATATTGGAAATCTATACAGCTCCTCCAGAGAATTCGTTCTCTACAAACCAATACTTCCTATCACTTACAGCTTATACTAGTTTTCATAGTTAAGGATTTTCTAAAATGGTAGGTAAGACAGATCAACAGCCACATATATTGATTACAAAGGACTGCATGTTCTTCAACAAGAATAGTGGAGAGGTTAAAGCAGCTCTGGAATTATTAAATTGCATATAATAAAATCTCAGCAATGTCCTGACTTAAGTGTTTTCATTTAGGACCTCTGACACACACAATTAGAAGTTACAGGCTACTGTACTTTCGCCTACCTGCCTTCCTCTCCAACTCTTTGGAAACCAGTGGGAATCACAGTGGTAGGTAAACAAGTTAAAAAAAATAAATTAGTCCACTCAACCTGACACTGGCTGAAGAGAAATGGGTGTTTCTTTCCAGAAGTTTGCTCTGGAGTAAACCACTGGAGAGCTGAAGATTTTGGAGAGCTTTCAAAAGAGATTTTGACAACTGCTTCTTGTCCCCTGTGTAATAAAGAACATAGTCAGACTGTTTTGACACAACTCCTCATCACTACTGAAATTCCTCTACAAAGATTTCTGGAAAACGGATCTGCAGCACTGTCTTAAAAGCATTAAAAGTAAGAACAAGTTGCATATTAAAAACAACTTTTCCCTTTCAATTATGATAGTAGAAATTAGCTGGTTTATTTCAATTTTAATGTCCCGAGACACTTCTATTATTGTTTTTACTAACCAGAAACTTTTCTTCTCCTTTCTTCAAGGAGAACATGGATTTTTTTCTTTAAACTATCTGTACCAGCCACATACATATAGTTTTGTCACAACTATCTAACATTGTACACATAAATATAAAAAACCCACTACAATAAGCAAACAAAAAAGTGTATAAAGTCTATATAAGAACATACGTGCCTTAATAACGTAGGATTTGCATACTGTGTAAGTAAAAAAACCTTAGATTTGGCAGCTAATGTTATGTTCTGTAAGTATGATCCCTAAGCAGAAAAAAAAATAATACTGAAAATAGTTACTGGAAAACCCTGTTGACAGTAAGGTTAACAAGAAACATGTTCGAATTTTATTTGGTGTTTCAGAACTGGTGTAAAGTAAAAACTAACAGCTCTGTGCAAGAGAGGTACCAGCTTGCTAACAAAAGAACACACACAAAACTGACACACTCATAAGCTTATTTTTAAAACACATATCAAACCCATCACTGACACCAAAAGCACACAGAAGTCCTTGCTTCTGTTATCTGAAAGTTCCAGGTTATACATGCAACTCTCTGGAATTAACAATCCAACCATAAATCAGAACAAACTTCAGCTAATCAGAGGAGTTGGCCACCAGATAAGCTGACCAGGTATAACATATCTGGTTTATAACCAGTATTCCAAAGTACATATTTGACAAGAAAAAATAATTTGTATTACCATAAGGCACATTGCTTACGGAACAGTCAGACTTTCAGTTGTAAATCCTACCCCATCCTATAACTGTTTTATTGAGATTTACATGGGGGACTGTATTTCACACAAGATTATAAATTCTTACAATCGCAATTTCTAACTCCCTCTTTGTAGCTTTTTTTTGTTTCTTACAAGGAAATCTAGGGGGAAAAAAAAAAAAAAAAGAAGAGCTGAAAGTCAAACAAAAGAAACAGGCTTATGTTTCTGCTGTGGCCTGTTTGTTCAAGTACTTCATTTGTTCAGTTTCATATCAGGTCATATCAGCGTTCCCCCAGAAGGGACAGCTGTTGTATGATGTTCCTTTCTCTTCCAAGTTATGTGTGTTTTCGCCAACTGCACTAATTCAGAGGAAAAAAAAATAAATCTGAAAACAGACATGAGTTTATAAAGGGAGTAACCAGTTTTGAACGCAAAACAGTAAGAAGCAACTTAGTATACAATTTTATTTAAACAAGGGAACCTCCCTCTACAACCACAGCTTTCAGCTTTGGCACATGAGATACCATGGCGTCAGAAGACACAAAGCAAACTGCCAAAAAAGGTATTGTGATTTGGCAACAACCTTTTAATTCTTGCCATTTAAGAGGTAGATTACCTTCATTGTCCATTGTGCTGCCAAAACTCAAGTTCCAGTTTTTAGCAACTTGGGCTTAGCATAGTCAATACAATGAAACTTTTATTATTTGAAAACATGTTTCTGCCTAATTGTAGTGGCAACCTGCAGCTTTACAGAAACGCAGGATCAACCCTTGTACAAAAGAAAGGGAAACAGGGTCTGTAACTCCCTATGTGATGTACTGTAGCAAATCTGAACATGACAAAATTCAGGTAGCTGAAGCAGAAAGAATATTACTGATAAGAAGCACTGGAAAAACTGTGATACATTACACATAATTTTGCTAGTTTCTTTGACAAGTCATTTTGTACATGATATAAGACCTGGAAAGAGATACAAAGTTTTGGCTGCCTAATGAATGCTAAATATTAAATCCATCAACAAGATCACATCCCAAATAAACGCAACACCCTAACTTACAAGTCCCCTTGCAAGCTTTACCCTACAGGCACACAAACAGCTTATGCAGTGCATTTTGGAAACCACCTAAAGGGACAGGCAAAAGTGTGTACCTTCTTAGTTCAAAAGGAAGTGTGATTTCCAGAGGGGTCCCATTGAAACTGTGCTTTTCGCCAAAAACAAATTTCGCATCCTGTCCATCAACAGTCACTTTAAATACCTTTAGGTCTTTTGTATCCAAGACCTGTAAGGAAGCAAAGATTGCGTACTTGTTAAAAAGGGTCATAATTAACATAGCACTCATCAAATGTTAAACACAAGTCTCTGAAGAAATATTTACACTTACTAAGTAAGATCAGAAAAACTGAGTAACTATGTTGAGTACGAGGAACTAGAACTTTTATACAGCAGCACTGAACTTACAAAGTTAGAGGGGAAAGAGGAAGAAAACCAGTTTCTGACCACAAAAGTGGAAACAGGAGTTTAAGTAAACGACAAAGGTGAAAGACTTCACAGGGCTACTAGGAGATAAGGTGGATGACAGGAGAGCCCCTGCCGAGGCTTCCATCCCGTAACCGGCCAGTTTGAGTCAAGACTCACGCAACAGAAGATAAATTAAATAACGCAGCATCCCCGTCTGCAGCATGAGCACAGTTCGGTCTTTATTATGATAACAGGATGGTTTGTTTGGGGTTTTTTCCTAAAAAATAAACGCCGATCACAAAAGGATTTTATGGAGCTAGCAGAAAAAACCCACGAAACCAGAACTTCGCTTGGCATATAGAGTAAAGCTGCGGAGGTTCAGACGTTTCTTTGCACAGGTAACCGGGAAAGTCGCTAGCACAGTAAAACACACGCGTGAAAAAGCCATGAAGCAGCTGTCCAATAGTTTATTCCAATGTTTTCGGCAACGGGCTCTTCGCCGTTCTAAGGGGAAATGAGGCGTTTCTGCGCTCCCCTGGCACAACGCGCCGGCTCCAGGCGCGACAAGCGGGAAACCCGGGCTGCCCAGCGGCAGCAGGGCGCTGCTGGCCCGCGGCCGGAGAGCGCGCTCGGGCCGCAAGGGAGCCCGAGCAGCGCGGAGGCTCCGGCTCCAGCCGAGCAGGCGGCAGGGGCGGACAGTGCCGAGGGAGAAGGAAGGACCGGAACGATGGCCGGGGCGGAGGGCGGGGGAGACAGCCGAGGAGAGCTGGCGCCGAGGCGGGAGGCAGGAGGAGACAGGAGGAGACGGGCCGTCCCCGAGCACGGCCGCCGGCTCCCCGCCGCTGCCCTCAGAGGGGGCTCCGAGGCCGCCCCTCACGCGCCGCGGGCCCGGCCAACCGCCCTCACGCTTCAGGCGGCGCGGGGGTCGCGCCTCCACACCCCCCTCCCCACCCCGCCGTTACCAGGCAACGCAGCGCCTCGCGCTCGGCGCGCGTGGTGAAAGCCGCCGTGCCCCGCAGCGCCTGCGCGACGAAGTCCACGCGGCAGCGCAGGTAGAGGTGCCGCGTGAGGCAGCAGGAGGGAGAGGCGAAAGAGCTCCAGTCCTCCGCCGCCATCGCTCGCGCGCTGTCTGCCCTGTGCCGCGCGGCCGCGGGCAACGCCGCAGCGGCCCCGCCCACCGCGGGGAGGGGGGGGGGCCCGCGCGCCGGCCCCTGGGAGGCGTAGTTCCTCCCCCGGCAGGAAGCGCGAAGGCGGTGCTCGGAGAACTACAACCCCCGTGGTGCATTGCGGCAGGCCGCGGCGTGCCGGGAAGCGTGATTGGCCAGGGCCGGGCTGTGAGCCTGGAGAAAGCGTATCAGAGGTGGCCGGGATCAGCGCCTCATACGGTTCCTCGTTAGTATAGTGGTGAGTATCCCCGCCTGTCACGCGGGAGACCGGGGTTCGATTCCCCGACGGGGAGGCGAGAAGAGTTCTTTTTCCGTGTCCCCCTGCCTGATGTGGCCTCTGTCCTAGGGGCAAAAAGCAATTCTTTGCGAAATCAAAGGTGCTGGAAGAGGGCTGTGACTGTAAAACAGGGAGCACAGAAGATAAACAGAGCCGGGGCCTGGCAGCCTGCCTGCTCCAGGCCTGAGGGAGCCTGGGCGCCAGCGGGACAGCTGCAGGGTCTCACAAGCTCAGCTGCTTAACTGAGAGAACGTGCGGGGAAAGTATTTTCCTACTGAAACAGCTGAACAGGGGGTTAATTAAGCCTTCAAGAAACATTCACCTTTTTCTTATAGCTAAGATGGGAAAAAAAAAAACAGCCTCACCAAAACCTGTCAGGTAGAAACAATGGAAAGAGGGAGCGGTCAAAGGGACGTGGAAAGCTGAAGGCCATCTCCTGGCCTGTGGTAACGCAGCCCCTCATTTATAATCCTCCAAGCGAGAACTTTGGAGACTGGGAAGCCGTGAGGCTGCGCCAGATCCCGGCCCGAGCCCGTGCTTCCAGCCAGAGGGCCCGTGCCATCTGCTGCACTAGAGAAGAGTACGTTGCAAAGCAGCTGTGAGACTCCAGCATCCCTGCTCGCGTTTACTTAGCATCATTGGAAATTCTGTTTAGACACACACACCACCACCCCTTTTTTTTTAATCCCTATGCCAAAAGGATTTATTTATTAACATTTTAGCACAAGAATACTCCTCCTGTCAGAGGATCAGCAGATGCTGAATAGTAAATGCAATCACCTGAATTTCTCTTTCTCCAAGTTAGGAAAGAGCACCACAGCCAATCACACATAAAAGAGGTAAGGAATTAGGACCTGAGACAAGAGGACAAGGCATTAACTGGTGTGGGCTGTGTGTGCCTGGTGTTCAGTGTGGGAGGTGTGGAGGGTCCCGCTCTGGCCCCAGCTTTGTGCACTCAAACAGTTTTGATAAGATGAGTTTGACACGCTGACCTGGGCATTGAAAGCAAATTATTCTGTACCATGGATGACTTTGCATCAACCACACAAGCACAGCAGCAAGCACTCAAGTAAGGACATACACAGGAAAAAATATCTCTGTGTAGTAAGAGCTAAGATCCAATTTGACAGCAAAGTTTGGCAACAAAGGGCAGTTACTCTTGACAAACCACTGCCGGAAGCCACAGACATGTAATGCTGAATGCAAGACCTTTTTCACCCTTAGAAATCAGTTCCTGAAACGGCACGTGTTCAGCCCATGTGCACACAGCCACGGGAGCAGCACAGCAGGAGCTGCAGGGAGCTGCGAGCACAGGAGGGATGTAAGACTTGAGATGCAGTGCAAGACAAAGAGGTGCTTTCTGTGCACTCACCAGCTGGTGGAAAAGCCCATGGGCCTCCTGGGAGCATCCTACTGCCCCAGATGTTCCATCTGGATGTGACCCTGAGAAGGGAATGTAAGAAATACATGAAGAAGAGGAGATGTGACATGGAGCATCATCCACAGTAACACCCTGGAGCTTTGTATAAACCAGCTGGACTAGATCCACATGCAGGCAAGCCCAGATAAACCCAGACAGGAGAGGAAGGGAATTTCAGGAGGTCTCTCGCCTCCTGAAAAAGTAACCCCGACGTTTTTCCTTTTGCAACTTCTGAATTTCCTCCTGTGCCCACTTCCCTTTCTCAAAATCCACTTATATATGTCATCAGAAACACAAGGAAACTGATTTTGTTTAGTAGGCAGTTTCTTTCAAAGCAGAAGATGGGCCATAAAATAAGATGTAAGAACCCTTTAGTAGTTCATATGCATTGGCATCCAGTCCGGCAGTTCAGCTGTCATAAAACAATAAGGGATTAGAAAAGCAATTAATTCAAACCAGAAATATGCTGACATTGCTTTGCAGGCATAAAAAAATAGTCTTGCAAGCAATTCCATACCTGCTTAGTCGGGGTTCCTGTTTTCAGATTAAGCTTTCACAGTGCACAAGCAAATTATTCAAGAGGCAAAGTTTTGCTATAGACATGCAGCTCCTAGAGTCCCAGGAAGTCATTCTCATTTGTGCACAGGCAAAGGTGAAAGGAACAGGAATAAGGTGCTCAGAGTGTTGAGCAGGGTTTTAGAAGTCAGCCTTTCTCCCCCTGCGGGATACTTTATTCTCAACTAAGTCTCCCCCAGGTCAGCTCTACCTCTTTCCCCTCTCCTGCAGTACTGAATCCTTCCCGCACACCCCCAAGGTGCTGTCACACCCCACGGGGAAGTGTGGAGCCAGCACCGCTGGAAGCAATGCCAGCAAGCCCAGCTGCAGCTGTCTGAACTGCCTGGGATTGCCACGAGAATTCCAGTGTGGTCCAGGCAGGCTTCCCTGTAGGCAAAGTCCACAGGAAGCACAAGACAAGGGAGCCCCAGCAGGGAGCCTCCTGCAGTGTTTGCAGAAGGAAAGTCTCAACCAGGGCTGCCGGCACTAATGAAATCTGGAGGAGCAAACACTGCCCTATTGCTAGTAGAAATCTTGCCCTGATTTTTTCTTAAAAAGCCTATTGAATTATTCACATACAGCTTTCATCTGCATCTCTTTTGATGTTTCTAGTCATCCCACTTGGCTTGCCATCATGTGTGTGTTTTATTATCTTCACCTTACCAAAAGTTCGGGGAGAGCCGGTATCAGCCTTACGGCTGGGAGAAAAACCTGTGTCCAAACCAGCAGGACAAAAGTGGGCTGGAAAATAAACTACCACTTGCAGCCTTGCTGATCACACAGCAAAACAGAGCTGAGGGGAGGTTGGAGGTTCAGCCTGAGCATGTTAACAGCATCTTGTTTAAGCATGTTCAAGCTCTGGGTACTGAGTAACTCTTGTGTATTCTGTCCTCTGCGTCTTGTATCCATATGTCTGTTTAACTATGTGTGTTTTATGTATGCTTAACTCTGCCAAACATTTTAATTAACCTTTCTCAAGGAGGCTTTTGGAAGGCAAAAAATTGCTTGCAAACGTTGGAAACTGCTTTATGTCATTAGTAATGAGGAAACACAAACTTATGAACATGGAGAGTCTTGGAAGTTTTATGTTGTTGGTTATTCCAAGGGCAAGGAAGGGAAGACCATCTTTTTAAACTTAATAATTATAGCAGTAAATTCACATTTTAAGTCTAGTTAAAAATAAGTTCTCAGCAGTTGGTCTACCCAGTCCCAATGGGGACACATAAAAAGAATCAGTTACTGAAAATATACTAATTGTGTTCTCACTAATCAATAAATAAGGAGATCAGGTAAAGCAGAGTAAAAAGTGTCGCTGTAAGTACTCAGAAAGGGCTAATAGCAGGAATAGACAATGGAAAATTGTTCACAAGCTTTCTTGCATGTCAGGACATCCAGTGTAAGTGTGATGAGCTAGCAATTTAGGAAGATACAAGCCCTCTACTCAACCTTGATTCTTCTACAGAGACTCCAGGTGCTAAATCTTTTCGCTGGTAAGAGGAGGAGAATGTGGTTGCTGAAGGTGCTGAAACAATTTTTACCAGTAGCTGCTATAGGCTTCTCATTCCTACAGGTGGTGAACCAGCTGATCATATAAATAATAATAAAAAAAAAAGCATTCTGGAAGAATTTAATCTTCATTTGAGAAGTTTTAGCCTGTCGTCATTAGTATCCACTCTCGGCCCCAAGGACGCCAACGAGCTGTGCACTGAGGAGTCTGTCTGCTGGTGACCCTGAGCAACTCTGTGATGGTGCCTTCCCTGAAGCAGCTCCTGGGAAAAGAGCTTCATAAGCATGACAGCTGAGCTTTGGCTGTCCCCGGTTGCTGCCACCATCCCTGTCCTATTTGCCTTGTGTGGCTGCTGCATGGTTGTGCCCTTGTCAGTGGCAGCATGGCCCTGCCTGCCTTGCCAGCCCCTGGCACACCAGCCATCATGCAGCAGGACGCAGGTCTGTGAGCACAGCTTGCCAGCGAGGAGCTGGTGGTGGGGTACTTTCTCTTTACACAGGTCTGGGTCTTCAGGTGCTGCACACTGCTGCAGCCCCACTTGGGTCAGTGGAGCAATGCTAATCTGAACCAGATGGGATGCTGACCTACCTGCCAACTAAAAAATACCAGGCCACCATCAGGCATTCAATCCCAATGCATGTTGTGGTTTTATGACTCCTCCAGACTAGCCTGGCATCTTTCCACTTTAGCTTACAACACGAGTAAATTAGATGTCCACTGTTTCTCCAGTAGCTCTTAACACATTGAGCACTTAATACTTGAGCATAACGATTTACAAGGAACTGCTCAGTTTTGTACACGAATGACCAGTAATGGATCCAGTTTCCTGGGACAGATAGGGTGGAAAACATTTAAAAGCAATCTTATTAATAGTTTATTCTGCATTTATTTTTCAGCCGCTTTGGGGCATCTATTCTATTTCTGTTTTTTCTGAGAGAGTTTCCCAGTCCTATCTTCCTTGCAGAAGCCAACAACCATTTCATACAGCTGTATTTCTACATGTCAGAGGGTCTGTTAAATATAATTTCCATCATCCTTCTTTTCCTTCTTTTTTTGGAGGTAATCTGTTTTGTAATTTTTTCGGTTCCTCCTTTTTTCTGATTTTTAAAATACTTCTGCAAAGGCAGTTGTCTTTTTTTTTTCTTTAACTTCCATGTTGCTAGACATACACACAGCTTTCACCACCAGAACAATTAGCCTCAGCTTTTAGGTACTAGTTTATCACAGAATAGCCTTGGTTGGAAGAGACCTCTAAGGTCATCGGGTCCAACCATTAACCTAACACTGCCAATTCCCCACTAAACCATGTGCCTCAGCACCTCATTTACACGTTTCTTAAATACCTCCAGGGATGGGGACTCCACCACTGCCCTGGGCAGCCTGTTCCAATGCCTGATAACCCTTTCAGTAAAAAATGTTTTCTTAATATCTAATCTAAACCTCCCCTGGCACAACTTGAGACCATTACCTCTCGTCCTATCACTAGTTACCAGGGAGAAGAGACAGACCCCTTCCTCACTACAGCCTCCTGTCAGGTAGTTGTAGAGAGCAATGAGGTCTCCCCTCAGCCTCCTCTTCTCCAGACTGAAGAACCCAAGATCCCTCAGCTGCTCCTCATCAGACTTGTGCTCCAGACCCTTCACCAGCTTTGCTTCCCTTCTTTGGACACACTCCAGCAGCTCAGTGTCCATCTTGTAGTGAGGGGCCCAAAACTGAACACAGCATTAGAGGTGTGGCCTCACCAGAGCTGAGTACAGGGAAACAATCACTTCCCTAGTCACTCATTATGCCCTTTCTGATACAGGCCAGGATGCCGTTGGCCTTCTTGGCCACCTGGGCACACTGCTGGCTCATATTCAGCCGGCTGTCGACCAGGACCCCCAAGTCCTTTTCCGCTGAGACCTGATATTCAGAGTCACTCATATTATTTCAAAACTAAAGCACCCAAAAATCACAATACACATTTGAAAATGTTAACCTACAACTTTGGGATACACTATTAAGTAACTAACTTTAAAATTGCCACTTGAGCTGTCTGTATTTGCATTTCTACACAGTTACGACACAATTAATTTTTACCACTTCAAGGTGTGCAATTTGGTGTGCATCCTCTTCAGAGGATGTTCTTTAGCTGTACACAGAGATCTGGCAGCCTCAAGGTGTCATCATGACAGGCTCAGCTAAGGACAATTCCTGCCTCAAAACCAAAAATCCAGATGATTAATACACAGTTAACTCTTCTGTTAATTTCATGCTAAATGTCTATTACACCACTTAGCCTGCTCAGCATTTTGGTTTTCTCCGATATTTTGTTTGTTAAAACTTTTGAATCCTCCTGGATGGCAACACTTCCTCTTTCTGGTCATATTGTTCACATTTACCAAAAGTGGGCTGCGGCATCCTCCATCTGAGAACCCTAGTGCACAGAGAACTTTATTATACAGACAGAATCGCAGTACATGAAGAAATCACCTGTGTTTTCTATGTATCTATAGCCATTAGTAGCTTCATATTCTTCTCAAATATCAATTTTAAAAACATCTGCTTCTGGGTGATTGGGTCCTTTCTGTTGCATGAGGTACCAAACAACCAAGCTCATACTAAACTTTAAGCATCCAAGAATTGGCATTGAAACAAAAGGGATGGTATATCTGTTTAACCCAAAGCATGTTCATAAGCGCTTTGCTTGGATAGGACACAGATGCTCATCTTCTTGCAGAATAAACTTCATGATTACAAAAGAGATTTTAATCTCTGTTGTTTAATATCTAAAGGTTTCCAAGGTGAAGTTTCATGTTTATTTTCATAGAGTTTAGCTTTAAGTGGTTTTTTTTTGACCTCTCGATAAACTCAGGGTATTGTTTTAGGGGTAGGAGTACTATTGAATTGCACCTGGTGCTGACTTTCATCAACAGATGCACAGAAAAACATCCATCTCCTCCCACTTCCACATGAGGCAATGGTTTCTGGTCAGTGGAACATGCAGTAATTAGCCTGCTTTTGAGCTCATTGTCAGACCTATAGCCTACATCTGTAAGTCACTAGATTGGATTTCCCTTAGCTAGATTTTGTTCTTTTTTTTTTAGTTAGATACGCTTCTTTGAGCCTTTTTTTTTTTGATTCTTCAGGGACATGGTGCAGAACTTTTGTGTGTAATTATCTGGATATTTGTCCCTCAAGTACAAGTTCAGAGCAGGAATGCAAACCAGAGGAAGAGCACAAGTAAAAATAAAATAATTGTGCAGGAAAATACCATATTACTCAAAGGCTTCAGCAAAAAGCAGAAGTCTCATACGTCTCAACTACAGATGTCTTGACTCAAGAATGGGAGCAGAGAATAAATATTTACTAAACAGCAAATGCTGCTATTACAATTTTGCAATAAAAACTCAGTCACATGCTCTCCTCTTTTCAATGTGACAGTATCTCTCTGTATGATTTTTGAGGTTGCAGAGGGCTTATATCTCCTGCCTGGTTTACTACATTCACATCATCTGCAGTGTTCTGCTGTTAACGCAGCACCAACCACTGGAAATTTTCACAGACCATTTGATTTTACATTTCTACCTCCTCTTACGTGTAGACTTGGAGTGTGATCTGAAGACTTGGCATTAGAGCAATGTTTATATTACTACACACATTTATGTGGAGTTGTCAGTCCCTCCAGATTTTGAAGGCTTTGTGTCTGGCTGCCTATGTTTAGCCTGTATCCAGGGCTAAACTGTAGCAGTTGTTCTACCACTTGATAACCCATCCACAGCTGAGAAGGGGAATCAGGGAAAAAAGGGAGAAGCCCCATGGGTTGAAATTTAAATGGATTTAATGGAATAACAACAGTAATACAAACACCTATACAAAGTATCCAAGGTTATACTCAGCCTAATCCTTGGGATCAGCAAAAGGAAGAGGAGACCCAAGAAGAGGAATGCCCCACTATAGTAAACTCCCGCCTTTTATAAAAAAGTGGTGTGGGATACACCTGTGAGTCAGCGGCCCTGACTGAAACTCCCTGCTGACTTGGGGCTACTCATGGCCTGTCTGCCATGACTGTCCCATGGGTCTGTTCCTGGGGAACCAGGACACTGGCACAGAAGAATCTCACATTTTTAAACAGGAATTTGCCTCTGTGACCCTTCACTGTTTGTTGTCCTCTTTATTTCTCAAACCCAGGTGTGCCTTCACTTATCCTCATTTAGGTTACTGGTTATCAAGTCTCACTGTTTACTCTGCAGTAATGAGCTGCTCCCCGCAATGCTCTTCATTAGTCATGTCTGTTTGTTATTCCTTTGCCCCAGAGATCTCAGCTCCTTTGCAGAAATACCCACAAAGCCCACACAGTGTTCTTGCCATAATGGACAGACGGTCTAAATAGATGTACTAGCAGACTTCCCTCTTTTTCTGTAAAGAGGGTGCCTCAAGCCTGAGAACAACTGGAGACAATTACCACAGGCATAGTCAGCTTTTCACAACACAGGCAGTAAATTTCCTATTTCTCTCATGTTTTCTGTCATGGCTATTTCATAAGGCAGAAGTGCCTTCTTGCCTCTTCCCCAACTTATTGCATAACATGCAACATAACATGCAAACTGATTAAGTCTGCTACTCAGGTGGCACTTTTTTTCCCTAAAAATCTACAGACCACCATATCCATCCATCTATCCATCCATCCAGGTTTCTCTGCCTGTGGTGCTCTCAGCAGAGGGACTGATCTTCTTCTCTTACCCTACAATGCATAAGCTCAGCCAAGTGATGTTGCTACACAAGGACGCCTGTAGCCCTGACCTTTTTGTGCAGAGATAGCTCCAAAACTGTGAAGCACGGCCTTCTTCGGAGAGGCCATGCACCTAGAGGAAAGGGCTCCTCTGCAGGCTTGTGTAGAGCTGTTCTGGACCATGAACTGCAGATCTTTCCCCCTCTGCCCCTCAGCTTCCCTGCTGAAGTAGGTGGCACACATTCCCAGCCCAAGGGAAAACCTTGGGCTGCATCCCTACTGCCTGAGTCTGGCTGAGTACAGATGGCCGAGGGCTGACTGAGATGATTTCTCAATGTACTTGTGGCGAATGAAGTATGGGAGGAAAAGGACTCAGAACTCCCTTTCTGAGAAAGGCAAGTTTATTAGCAAGCAAGTAAACAAGTAAGCAAGTAAGTAAGCAGGTAGGCAAGTAAGCAAGCAAGCAGCTAACAAGAAGAAAGGAAAAGCTCTGTCCAATCTCTGCTGCAGCTCTCTCTCTCTGCTGTCTCTCTCTCTGCTCTCTCTCCAGTTAGTCTTATACATTTCTGTTCCCAAAACAATCAAGCTAAACAGGACATAACACATGCTTCTTTGCACACCACACTTGGGACTGTTTTCAGTCACATCTTCACACAGTCCCTCAGGTTGTTTTCAGCCTGACCTTCTCATTCTCTGATCAGCTACTTACTGTCCTGGGAAGCTTGTCTGGGAACATACTGCAAATTCCAGTGTTATCCTTGATCAGTCCCAATCCATCCTCCCTATGTTCGACACAACTTCCATAGTACTCAGCACATGACCTGAAGGAAAGTCTTTGGTGAGTTGTCTGGGACCATCTTCAGCAGAGCAAAAGGTTCAAGAAAGCCCAAGAGACCAGAACTGAAATTCCAGCTGAACAAGAACAGCATTGAGGTAAAAGCAGGCCCTCAGGCATGTTAAGAAATACTGCTTGTAACTGATGGGACTCCTGTGAAGCGGGATCCTCTCATCCTGGGCACTTAGCAGGATGCCTGGGCAGACACAGCACAGCATGCACTGAAGAAATAGCATAGATGGCTCTCTTTAGTAGGAGCTGGTGTCATTTTGGCTCAAATGGTCTCACTAAGGGGAAATAATAAGTTTGAGAGACCTCTTCAGAAGACATGCTCAAATACATTTATTTTGTAAGTAAGTGCTTGGTTTCTGCAGGTCTCTGGCTGAAGTCCCAGGCAACCCATTTAGCTGACTGGAACCTGGTATCAGGCACTCCAGGGTGACCAACGAGGCTGCGTCCCCTCCATAGCTTTGAGAATGGGGATGTGTCAGGACTAGTCGTGAGACCTTCCTTCACTCCTATTCTCTGTGAGCCAGGAGAGCAGTTATACATAAAGGATTTGGGCTTTTGTGAGGAATACAGCACGTACCCCAGGTCCCCAGACTAGCACCTTTCACCCTCCTGCCCCCCATTAGCCAGGGATGGGCTGCAGGGAGCACCATGTAGGGCTGGCAGGGCATGCCTCAGCCACCCTCCAACATGCCCACGACCCCACGAAGTATTGGCCATCTCCACTAAGGTGGGTCTCAGAAGCAGTGCCGAAAGACCATGCGTCGTCTTATGCCAAAACCAGGTATAACCCCTTAAAGCCTCCCCAGTATCCCTCCCCTCTCCACTGGCTTTTTACAAAGCACAGCACAAAGCCTTCTCAGTGTCATTCCACTCCCGGAATATGAAAATGAATATTTCTACTGAGTCAATAAATTTCTCATTTTAGTGGTGATTTTTTTTACCTTTCTCTCTCCTTTTTTTTTTTTTTTTTTTTTTTTTTTTTCCCCCTGGCTGATTCCCCTCATTAGCTTACCAGCACCTCCTGGCAGGGTAAATTTTACACCAGTGTATGGGCTGCCAGATGGAGGCTAAAAGTCTACAAAACACCTCAAAAAAATGAACATGCTGGGCAGCTCCTGTTTCCTCTGGGACAACAACATATGTCTTATCAAAAGGAAATCCTCCATACAACCTTTCAAACTGCACAGCCTCCCTCCCAAAATCTGTTAGAAGTAAGCAGCTACACCCAGTTTTGTCTTCCACTTGCGTTTAATGTACAATTGCACCCCATGCCTATTCACCGCTGGCAGCAAATGTCAAACCACAGGGCGAATCCCCATGCACACAAAGAGGTGCTGGAAGTTCAGTTGCCCTTCTGGGACTCACGCCCACCAGCAGGTGAGATTTTCCACCCATCAAGTCCAGCTCATAGGGCACTGTCCGCCTTGCACTGCCAATATCCAGCAGAATCCTCATTTACCCCCCCGCCACTGATTTTCCTCCAGTTAAGCTCTGAGGTACCCTGAGTGTCTGAGACAGGCAGATGAGGGAAGTATTCATCCACTCTTGCTTCCTACCAAACTCTAAAAAGGAGGAAGCAATATTGCCAGACAAATACATGAAACAATGCAAGAGGCTTGTCTGGACTGATTTACTTTTGTTGCTAAAATATGTAGCTGGACAATAGTTAAGGCAGGCTTTGACCCAAGTAATATGAAACAGGTTGTATGTTTATGTGAAGACATTGATAAAAGCTCAGGGAATGTATTTTTAAACATTTTTTAAAATAGATGTCTATAAAATCACAAGTGATCTGGAGGAGATGTACGGGGAATGGTTATTTATTGTTGCTCATAACAGGACAACTAGGAGGCACCCAATGAAATTTTTGGCAAGCAGGCAAGCAAAAGAAAGCACTTTTTCATGCAGTTAAATAATGCAGCCAAGTAAACTATGAAACTTATTTTCACAGGATGTCATGGACACTGGGAGTATTAACAGGTTCAAAAGAGTTAAACAGTCATGAAGCCTAAATCTAACAGTGCCTTTAAAACATTTTTGTGTGGATGCAGCTTCCAACTCCTCAAATCTATAAAGTGTGGATTTCTATAACCTGGAAGATTATACCAGGGGAAAAAATCGCTCCATACCTTATCTTTCTTATGCTCTTCTCCTTAAACAGAGAGAAGATACTGAGTAAGGTAGGCCCTTGGCTTGGCCTGCTTCTGGAGGTTCTTAATCAATTATGTTCTTAATTAGATACATTGGTTATGTCCCTGGCAGGTCCTACATCCTACAAGGTGCTCGTTGGGGCTCTGAAGTGTAGTGTCTGGCTGGAAGGACACAGGGCTGTTCAGCATGGGTCTTGTTGCGGACACCAACTGGGATTTCAGAGAACATTGTGCATGTTCAGGCTCTGCCAGAAACTCCTTGTGTGGCTCATTTTGAAATTTTTGCTAAATGAGAGTCGTTTCCCCTTTGTATATCTTGTGCTTTTGAATACAAAGGTTTGTGGGGAAGGCGTATGGAATATATGCAGAACCAAGCACTTTGGGGCCTCTATCTTTGGATACAACTTATTTAAGAAGCAAGAGAACATTGAACGGAAAGAAACTACATGTAGCTTCCTCCCCTGATAGGAGGATGGTGGAGGGTAAGAAGATAAGACTATTACCATGGGGCCCTCACACCTTGTTAGGTCAGCGTTGCTTTCCCAAAAGCATGGAAGAGGTTGCCACATCAGAGAAATGAGTCTGCACAGTCTCAGGCCAAAATGAGCTTGTTGGCAGCAGTTAGCGTGACAGAGTGCTTGCCCATCAGCAAAGATTACAAATATTTTTAATTCCATATTGTGACTCACGTTCTGTCTTTCAGTGGCTTGTTTATGTTGCTAAGTAAATATTGGTTACGAGAGGAAATTTTGACCTTGAATTTCCAAAGAATTCTTGGTTTTTTTAAGGTATTGAGTTAATTGGAAAGATGTTGCTGGCTGTAGTCTGGCAATTCATGCCCCTGCCCTGGCCACTGTGTTCAGGGTGCTGGAACTCTCCTAGTCTCCCAGGGAGTGGGGTGAGGCAGCAGCACCAGGAGCCAACTACTTCCTGGGTTTGCTTGAGGTTTTGTTAGAAAGCCAAGCTTGCGCAGATCTAATCTGGTTGATCTAGATGTTTTGGCCACTCTTTCCAGTTTATGATGAAAACTTCCACATAAAGATTTATTTCACTCCATGAAAATTGCAGTGAGGATTATTGGCCATCCCTATAATACTGACCAGTTAACAAATATTGCTGTAATTTCAAAAATCTGTTTTGCCAAGCAGATGACACTTGTCCGAAGAGTAGCTTTGTACTAACAGCGTTTAACTCCCTGTAGTATAGTCTCTTCTCATAGGGAAGCTGTAGAGTATTATGGCACATAAGACAGAGAAAAGAACAGATTTCAAGCTCTCTTTTACTCATGGAACAAAACTAGCCATGTTACCCCATGGTCGCTTTGGACCCTGTGAATCCACAGATAAATGAGTGGTCTGTTGGGCAAGCACAGATGACATGAAGCCAAATTGCACCACGTGCAGGCTGCCTGCCCGTCAGGTGCAGTGGCAAAGGCTCAGTCCCAGCCACAAGTGGAAGATGAGCCAAGGAGCAAGGCAAGCGAGGCACTCTGGAGGCCAGGCTGGAGCCTTCCCTTGCAGTTTTGAGGCTGAATGTATCCAGAACCTCAATACTGAGAACCTTAAACCAAACCATTCCAGCAATGTCAGGGGCTTTCGGGATCTGCTCAGTCTTATCCAGTGCCACTCTTGCTGTCTGCCGCAGTAACTTAGCTTGTTACCCAGGAAAATCCTTTAGTAGGAGTAGCCTGGAAACTCTTAAGAAAGAAAGACTGCATTTGCAACATTAGACCAGATTTTCTAGACTTACCGCCTCAGAAATCTATTGCTGTGGAGCGGTGACACCTAATGGTAGGGACACAATGCAAGACACAGTATAGCAGGGGTGCAAATGAGCTAAAAACTGTCACTCTTTATGAAGTAAATGTCAGCATATCTTATAGGACTTTCACCCCCAACTGTGCAGAACTTTAATGCAATGTCTCCTTTTCAGTCTTCAATATCTCAGTGTAATGTATTATTAAGATCTGCTCATGGAGACTTCATTTCAAGTTCTGACCTTATACTAGCCCTTTCCCCCTCCTGTGTTATCCTCTGTTCTGCTGGCTCTGGCCAACCCATTTTTTTATTAAACCCTGCAATTTGTAGCTTGTCTCAGAGCAGCTTGTTCAGATTAGACTTGCCTAGGGGCTAGTTTAAATTGCTCACATGACTTCTCGTAAGAAACATTACACACATGTTAAATTCATGAGCCAAAATAGACTTGTGTGTGGCGTGCTCTCCATTTCCCTTTGCCCTTTCCAGGTGGCTTTTTCCTCATCTTTCCACACCTTTCCCACATTCCCCCTTGCCTCCCCCCACTGCCCTTCCATGCCTTTGCATAGAAACAAAGAGAATCTCGTCTCTGCACAATGAGATACAGCAATCCAGTTTGACTATTTAAATATACAAGATTGGAATCTGTCCCTATAAAACCCCTTTGTAGATAACTGTAATGCAGTATGCAAACATAGCTGAAATGTGGAAAGAGAGCAGAGGGAGCCATTCACATATCCAGTGCATTAATACTCCCAGGAGGCGTTTTTGCCTCTGGTTCTGGAACACACAAAGCAAGAGTGGTTGTTCCCACTTAAGTCTTGTTTCAGATTGCCCTGTATTGTGCTCAGTGCAGAGAATAGCAGCTTTCTGCAGTCCTACTCTCACTATGGCCCCAACGTGTCTTCCAGAGCTGAAAACAGGGGTACCTTTCCTGCAAAGAGCATCCCTAGAGGGAAAGAAAAACACCCACTTATGGCCCTGTTACTCTGCTATGTCAGGGATACAGCCTTCTGCTAACTTTGGCTTCTAGCTCTTTGCTGGAAGGCTAGCAGGTGGTCTGTATGCTACTGTGGGCAGACAGGTTGGTTTGGCTTGGAGGTGAGGATCTGCAAAACAAAATCACTCTCAGTGTGTCTGACACTAGTCCCAAATAGGGGGGTAACAACCAGCTATGCTTAGTCCAGCTACTGTCACCTAAAGAAATGATGCTCAGTAAAATTAAATGAAAATAAGTAACTGGGAAGGGAAGAAAAATCTTACTAGTGCTTGTACTGAGGAGAAGGCTGTGACATTTCACCCTTTTTAAGAATCATGAAGGACAGCCATTATGAACCATTTCTTCTCAACAAGAGGAAGATCATCTGCTAGAGCTCACACCTCCTTAGATGCTAGATAGTTCAAACATGAGACACTACCAGGCCTTCCTATTCCCATCTCACACAAAACTACTCTTCCTGCTTACAGTTATTTAACAGATCATGGCTACTTCAAGTGTAAGTGGCTATATGGCAATGCAATTAAGCTAGTCGTCTGTTCCAGCTAGCAGAGCATGGGCAGGCTGTTTCCACAGTGGGGAGAGCTGGCTGAAGGAATGACACAGCCACACCATTTTCCCATCTGGATGTAATCTGAGCTGTTAGCGCTATGTAAAACTGGATGGTAAACGGTTTAGAGGCTGGTCCTGAAGGACCGCGCCTCCCTCCATAGACCTCCATGGAAACTCAGATAATCGGCAGCATTTTTCCTGAAAGTCTATAAATGTGTGTCCAGGACATGAGTAATTTTCAGCAGAAGGTCCTCAGCTGTGCAGCACCCTACTGCCAGCATCCTGCAGGCTCTTACTGGTCTGTGGTAATGCTTACCTAGCTTGTATCATGCCTTGATTCACCATCTGAATCAGCTGTCCTAAGGAGGCTGGGAGACTGCTGTTATGCTTTTTGGTCCTTTGGTCTAAAGCTCTTCCAAAGTTAAAATTCAGTTACTGGGAGTTCCTCTCCTGGGAACCTTTCTGCCCCATTCCCAGGGCTGGAAGACCTCTGCCAGCCTCAGACATACACCCCAGACCTGTCAGCCCTCCTGTACCCTGTATTCTCCTGCTCTTCCTGCCTCCTTGCTGACCCAGGATATTTCTCCCACACTTAAAGAAATGTAGTCCAGAAGAAATCCCCATCCTTCCTACAACAGACTGCCGGCTGTGTGGCACAGAACTGCAGGCTGCTTGCCTTCACTCTGCACCTCTTTTCATTTCCCATGGCCTCTTCCTCCACAGACTTCCCTGTAATCTTTTCTGAAATCCCACTGGGGCCAAATGTTTCTCTTTACTGAGCTGTGGAGAAACCCCCAACTGTTCTGAAAACCGTTCCCATAAATGACCATAAC
The DNA here is from genome assembly GCA_028020825.1 of Podargus strigoides. NCBI lineage: Eukaryota > Metazoa > Chordata > Aves > Caprimulgiformes > Podargidae > Podargus > Podargus strigoides. Next base: position 120,936,898 of record CM051663.1, on the reverse strand, counting down.
AAATGACTACTCACTCCCTCAGCACTCCTACTCCCATTGCTTTCCACTGTAACAAGCTTCTCCTTTTAAATTAATTACTGGGAGTTATGGAAAGTTCTTCTTCATACAACCAGAAAAGGACAAACATGTCCCAAACCAACTTACTATCAAAGACCAGGCCCTCTCGATTCAGGGTAGCAAAGGTTCTTCCTAGAAATTTTTCATTGCTTGGTTACACAGATATTTGACTTAAAATACTAAAGTCACAAGTGGCTTTCTTAGATCATATATGACGTCTTCAGATAATGAGCACCCAGATATGCACATAATTCCTGACAGTAAATATCTACTTACTGTTAGTGTGCCTTAAAAATACGTACTTACTTGCTTTGTCTACAAACCCACCAGGGTTCCTGGGATGCTTAACCACAGCAGCGACAGCAGAGCAATGGGCTGGAGAAACTGCACAGCAGGTAGAGACCTACTAATACTAAAGGAGGGTAACTTACCTTCTTTAAGGAAAACAATTTGATTTAAGGCTGTTATAATTTTAATCTAAAACATACAAAACATATTCACCTGGAATGGGACATTGTTTATGAGTGAATAAAAGTAAACAATAACTTAATACAGCTGAGGCAGTAAAGCACATGCTTTCCTGGCATGCTTGGTTGTAAAAGCAATCTGGTGTATTGCATCGCAATGTACTCAGAAATGTCTTGATTATTCATTGTTGTCTTAGTGATTCTTTATTTGGACTACATGAAGCTACTACACAAAACTATACAGAGAAGACCAAATTCTCTACCAATATAAATCGTTTTAGAAGGAGATAATTTCCATCTGCTGACACCCTGCCCAGTCCAGGCGCAACTGAGTCTTCCTGATGATAGCCAAGGGATACCATGTAAGCATGGTACTTTCTGGCTGTATTTAGTATTAGATAGTTGAATACTTCATAGAAAATTGTGATTGCATTTGCAAAGTGGCAGAAAGAATGTTTTAAGAATTTACAAAACAGTGTCATTATTAGATGCCCCTTTAATTCATATTCATGAATGCAGGCAATGCAAGTTATTTTATTTAGATTTTTTATTTACTACATGACTATTGCACAAATTACAGACACCACCCTCCCCCATACTTTTCCTTATGGATGCCTCTCTGGAGAGGCACACTATTGTAATTTCCAATTCAGTACATATTGTTACGTATATCCAAAAGATTTGTATCCTGGTCATGTTTTTATTGGAGGTACTCACTTATTTTACTTTGATGCTGTGTTCTGTATAAAAAAGTATTTCATGTTTTGATGTCCTGATGGTGGCAGTAAGAGATTTTACAACAGAGTTGGCAGAAAACAATGATCCAGCAGTAAATGGCTTCATTATGTCTTCAAGAGGAAAAGCTGCCTAACACATCGTACCATTACTCATTTTGTTCTCTCTATTCAAACACAACCCAAATAACACACTCTCATTTACACACATCAGATAAATAACCACAAATCATGAGCTCTTCAAGAAGCACTGATAGAAGTGAGCAATTGCCTGAAACACAGAAATTTCCCTCTGTAAAGTTTTCTTAAGAGAAAGGAAGAAGCATAAAGCGAGAGGAAAGCTGCAGACAGGGGACTCCTATCCATGCCCTTCACATACCAGAATACACCACGCATCGACCATCTCCACCAACACTTCACCACCCATGTCAGGTATTCATCCTATCTCTCCTTGGGGAATGAAAGGAGTTGATATACATGATGATCAGAGGCTGTCTGTTGGTGACAGCAGGTGAGCTGTCACCACACATGATTTGTGTAGGGAGGCAGAAGCAAACCTGCTGCGCTGCAGACATGCAGCACTGAGCACGTGCTCTCTCAGTGTTCTCACCTGCTTCACAGTTTGCAGTAGCTGCGCTGTGTGAAAACAAGAATTTTTTTCCCTTCTGAATCTTCCTGCTGTGTGCTCTGTGCTCTAATGCCGTGTCTAACTTTGCTCATTTGACCCCTTGTCCATTGGGAACATGAGATGGCTGGGACGTCCGTAGTCTGAACTGGGTCAGCCCCAGTGCTGAGGCTGGGCATGCCCAGCAGCACCAGCCCTGCTTGGAGATGGGAGAGACATCACACTGGGTCCTTCACCGCTCAGAGGAGGCAGCAAGGGTGGCTCTGGTGGTGATGATGGCTGTGTGAGGATCACAGGTAGCAAGAGGCACTACAGCACATGACATGCCACCATGAGAGGCAAAGGCTGTCTTGTTCCTGCAAACCTTACAGTGCTGATGTGTCCATGATGCAATTGGAGAAGGAATAAAAAGACAAAAAAGCAGGGAAGAACAGGTATAAACATGCCACAGAGGGACACGAGTGGGTAGATGTATGGTCCCTGCCTCTGCTGCCCTCTCCATTCAGCTTGTGGCTGACACAGCTGCTGTGTTAGCTAGGAATGATTAACAAGAGACTTAAGCAGCTCAGTAAGTCTGTCAGATTCTTTGACCTTAAAAATTAAATAGTGTTAATTAAAAGTAGTAATAGGGCTTTAACAGAGATTAAAAAGAAAGAAAATCTCTTTCCACTGAACTGCCAGAGATGCCTTAAAATTATGTTACAGGAAAGTAATGCCTGGAAGTGGATCAGAATGGATATATTCACTACCCACATCACAGAGGCAGACTCTGTGGCACAGATCCTTGGGAAGAGAAGGTGTGAATGTCAATAGCCTGATCCTTATCCTGGGGTAAAGGAGGTGTAAAGGTGTAATGGAGGAGCAGCTTCACAAGGAGCTCAGGGCATTAAATCCACTCTAAAACTGATTTGCACAAGACCTGAATCACCTGTCTTGTGCCCAACCCAGTACAGTAAGCTGAGACTGATAAAAATATTGCCGTGGCTCTTCTTAAAAAAATAACCTTGAACAAAAATGAGACACTACTGAAAATTAAACAAAAAAATACAGTAGGACCTTAATAACTGGGAGCATGTACCAGCTATTGTTTCACAGACTGAAACAGTAAACCTGTATTAAGGCTATCAGAATATGAATTTGGAGCATTAAAAATTTATAAAACCTTTTGAGTCCCTAGAAAGATCCTTACTAGGCAACATATTGCTGTAGTTCCCTTCACAAGGCACTGAGATGGTACAGACCCAGCTTTGTATCAGCTGAGCTCCCTCCACCCTCATGGTGCAGAAGAGGAAGCCTACTGAATACTTCAGTTCCATCAAGTGCCTTTGTGCAAGAAGCTCTTTGCCACCGTGAGTAGCAACAAGTCAGCAGGACTCTGCTGTGGCACATGGGGTGGAAGGACTGAGGTGTCCACTTATCAGCATCCCTTGGGTTGAACCACAGACAGCCTGGTTCTTTCCCACATTTGCTAATCCATGTAGCTTTGATCTTTCACTTAATTCCAGTTAGCACTTTCCCTCTCTATTTATTGGGTTGAATTTGATTCAAATGCCCCACTGGAAACACTTCAAATGAACGGGTTTCATAAAAATTCTTTGACGCTAAATGGCGTAGTATTTCATAGGTACTGCTACTGACTTCATTCAGTGTGACTACCCTTTTTATGGTGCATGCAGTTTTCTCATTTACTGCTGGGTGGTTTTGTGGCAAAAGCACTCAAGGGGCTCGCAGTCTCCTCAACACTCTTACTTTCTCTTTCAGCCGTAACACTGAATGTGACACTTTCTTGATGATAGCTTCTGTAGTTTTGAATAGGAAAAATAATACACCACCTCTCAGCTTAAAAAGCTCTGTTCTTCATATTTATGAAGTGCTTTCAGTTTTCAAGAGAAGGTGCAATGTGCTGTAAATACAACTTATTAGTAGTTACTATTCATGTAAATAAAGAGAATTTTTATTTGGCAGGCCTCAGATGGAGTGGAACAGTCACATTGAATATGTGCTGTGTTAGTAATAGGTGGGTGAAAGGAAAACCAAGACCCCAGAGTGCTGGGATTCCTAGTGAATCTACACACAAATGTATTAGCAGAGGTCAGTGTTAAGTCTAAGGCTCTGCTAAAAGTTAGATGGGATTAATTAGGCTGTTGCTCTCTCAAAAAGATTTATCACCAAAAGGCAGTTTTATTTCTTATGTCCTTATATCCATTGCTTTATATTGTGTCGGTTGTTTAAATGTTTGTGTGTGTTCAGGAGCAGCAATTTCATCTCTCTAACAGAAAAATGTTGCAGCTGGCAACGGCTGTGGGCCAATAATACACAGGATGTTAGAGCAGCCCTGTGTGCAGTGTTCCTCTGCCCCAGCAATCTGGGTTATGTTTTTTGTATATTTATTTGATCATGGCACTCATGAAAATTACAAATTAACATCAATAAGTAGGAGCTGACATGATGTATCTCAGGTAATCCTTGCCATAGCTCTTCTGCTCAGCTCAGTCCTAACCTGCCACGCTCCTTCCTTTCTCCAGGTTACGCTCCTCACGACTGACACCAGCAGTGCACCACAGAAGCTATAGATGCTAAGAGAACCAAAGGAGAACAACCAATTTTATGTATTTTGAGACTAGCATGAAACCCAGTCAGATTCCCTATGAGAAGAATATGAAATAATACTTCAGTGCTGTATTAACTGACCAACAACCAGGGTTTTCATTAAAGCCCCGAGTATTTAAGAATATACTTAGGTACATCCCTACTTTGCAATGCATTCTTATATTAGTTTAATCTCCCTCATTCACACAAACCTAATGATTGCCTTTATATATGCTTTAAGTGAATAGTTACTCTTGAATGTGATTGTAAGATTTGGTCCTTAGATGAAGAAAGAGCTAGGGACTGAAGACTGTAGAAGGTGGCAAAATGACACTGCTTAAACCTGCAGTACTAGTTGCACACACACACACACATATCACATCAATCTTTGTTTTTTAACTACTTTAAAAATTTACTCACTTCTGTACTGGGAAAATATTAATCATCGTCATGGATTTTGACAGCACTGAATGAAACGAACAACAAAAATATAGCATCACATAGCAAGCTATCCACATTCTACGTTCTTAAATATGCCCCAAGAGGGAGGCAAGCAAACATGAAGTTGCCTCAGTGAAGCCGTTTACACGAGCAAATCATTACCTCATAGTGTGTAAGCCCAGATGCAGCTCTTGTAACTAACCTGAGGAAAACAATCACTTGTCCACTGAAGAGCTGTTCAGCAGGTTAGAGCAAGAGAGATCAATAGAATCAGGTTTTGTTTCTATTTTCATCACAAGAGTTTACAGGAGACTAAATGGAATTTGATATAACGCCATAACACCATACTGCCATTTAATTGCATGGTAATATATCATATAAAGCATTCCCCAAAGTTTAGCCTATTAGTTCCTTTGGTTAACTGAACATTTAACACTTCCTCCCCTGTCTTCCCTCCTCTCTGAAAGAAAAATCGGTTGATTAATTCATCTCCTGATGAATGGCTCCTGCTGCAGAATAATTCACTCTCCTTTCCAGTGTCAGTATCCAAGTGTCCTTATCTGTTAGGAAAAAAAGTAATAATAAGGGAGTGAAAGAGAGGCTTTTTAAAGGAAATCACAAGCTAAAAACCATAACACTTGCAGAGACCAGTACACTTCAAATTTTAACATTTCTGTGACAAGCTAAACAAATCCATCACATTTGAGCATCCCCACACTCAGAGCTCAGGCTCACCTTGGCTCCTCAATTACTGGTCCGGTGTTTTTAATGGTCAGGACAGTTGGCTTAATGACATCCACCTTTCCAGCAGCCAAGGAGGAAGGCAGCCTGTCAGCATGCTCCCAATGCAGGGCTGTTGCTGCCTTCTCCTGTGCAGATGCAAGCCCACTTGGTGGTGTGCCCGAGCCACCATGTTGGCCTGTGTCCCACCTCCGTGCTCCTGCTGGCACACTTTGAGCCACTTCTACCCATGCTCATGGGTGCCAAGGAGCTGCTTTAGACTCCTTCAACCCACTCTTGAGAAGCCAGCAGATAACTAGGTGCTCTGCTCCAGGACTGGAAACTTGAAAATGAAAATTCTAGCTAAGTTTGTCTCACAATATTTTTTTTTTATTAGAAGAGCAGAAAAGTTAGGAGGAATGAGGATTCATACAGCTGGGTTTCCCCAGACACTTCCCTCTTCTGATGAGAAATTATGCCCAAACAAATTCTGATGCTTATTCATGCTTATTTCTAGATGTTTGATAACTAGAATTCATTGTACAGTACTATCTCAGAGCTGGAACTTGGCCCCCACTATTAGAAGGTTTGACCCTACTGTGGCAAGGTGTAGTCCCACCATCTGCTGATGGGGATGCGACTTGCCGCTTTTCAGCCTGTGGTTCTCTTGGGCTCTGTCCCATCAATGTCACTGCCTGGGAAAAGTCTTATCAGGGAATGCAGAGAACAGGAAAACACTCTGCACTGTTCTGCACTGTACTACACACTGATGTATGAGATCAGAGCTTCACAAATGTCACCTCCTAACCCTTGTGAAGGTGCCCACATGGGAATCAGATGGAACACAGAAAGTATTGCAAAAATTAATGCAATACCATACTATTTTTTGCAAATTGTTAAAAAACATAAGCCCTCTAAACAATGTCCACTACTTTTTGTAACTCAAAGTGCTCAGCTAGTGTAAGCAGCAGACCCTGGCGCTGAAAACAAAATATTTTTAAAACTTCAGCTGGAACTGTGCCTCAAATTTCTGCCTGCATATCTTTAAAAGTCTCATAAAAAGGCAGAAAGTAGAGAACGCCAGACAGAGGAACCATGACCAAAGCTGGAAGAGCACTTATTGCAGGTGGCAAGATGGGACAGTTGTGCAAGTTTCACAGAGCGCAATGTGCAAGCTGTGTGATTTCATGTGAGAGTACTGTTTTTTAGCTTTTGGTTTTAGTTTATTGGTGGCTGCAAAGAAAGAAATTATTTGACTGCCTGTCCTGATGGAGAGGTTGTTCCAAAAGCATTCCTTGTCAAAAATGATACTAAGAATTAATCACAAAGGTTCTTCCATCTGTTGTTTGTTTTTTTAACACAGAAAAGCTCAGGAAGCAATTCTGGACATACTTGCATTTTAAAACTAGAAAATAAGTAGTTTGAGTGTGGAGGACAGCTTGGCATTTTCATCACCAGAAAAATCCACAAGCTTTTTGTACACATAGTCCTACTTGCATTGCATGTAGATTTTGTATTTGAAAGGTTCATAGGAAAATGGAAGAAATAATTCCCAAAATAAGAAGAGAGCACACATGGAGAGCTATAACTAAAATTTGGACTTCAGATAGAGTAAAAGCTCCTGCACTACATTTGTGCAGCATCAGACCTATGAAGAAATGCATACATCTCTTGTATGCATCCCCTTTTCCTGTTGTATCAAGTAGCAGCAAGTGCAACATTGAACAATCTGAACACTCCACACAATAAAGTCCTTTGCCTTCTTGCACTTGGGACACAGCAAGAGTAGCTTCTGATCATCCCATTTAGAAAAGAGAACAGAAATACATAGTCCCAATCTTTCTACACATTGAAATATGTCTTTAAGTAGGGCTGCCTCTTCCTGCTGCAAGCACCAGCAGGCCAGACTGACCACATCACGGACAAACCCAGGTGCCTGGGCTCAGCAGGCTCAGGAAGCCCAGACAATCTGTCTGAATCGGTCGCACTGCCTACAGGCAGGGGCTGTTAAACTTGGCCTTTTGAAAGAGCTGATAGAAATCCTGCCAGGGAAATGAAATGGCCACATGGGTGTAAGCCACATTCAACTCCAGGAGTTTCAGCGTTAAGCTATACTTAAATGTCACGCAGACTGGCATGGGATGTGTATGTGCTGTACTTCAAACTTTTAATAGCAACTTCTAATTGTGCATTTATTGACGGGATAAAAATCAAACAATAAGTGTTTCTAAAACGTTGATAAAGACAATCAAAGCCATTAACCCTTTTCATAACACCATGAAGGCAAATAAGTCTTTTACTCCTTTTTCATTTTTACAGTATTTTCCACCTGAGAACATTTGCATTAAAGACTATTTCTCAGCAAGAAATGGCACCGACAATAAACACCACCCAGTGCATTTACGCAGCGATGGGATAATTCAGCTTCAGCCTGAGCTCTCCTCCGCTAAGGTACTCAAATTAAACTTGTGGGATTTAATCACAAGGCAAAGCCTATACTGCTGAGTAGATATTAAAAGCCTTTTGGGTGGTTTTGGTTATTTTCCTGCGTCCCACGCTCAATAAAACGCACCACGAAGAAAGCAACAAATTCCTATGTAATTAATTCGTTTCAATGTACAGTCAGCTCTTCAGTCCGTGCGCTATTGTGCGGTCCGCTGTCCGAAACAGCGCACGTCCCCCTTCCCTCAAGCGTGATGAGTGAAGAGGGATGCTCAGGGGCTACTGCCCCACCAGCGGCTGACCCACGCGGGAGTGGTCCGGGAGCGGGACCCGGGGGAGGAGGAGGTGTGGGGGAGGAGGAGCGCGGAAAGCTGCGGTGCCTTTGAACTGGCCGCCCGGAGCGCCGGCTCGTCAGAGCTGCTAAATGGTCCCATTCACACGTGCTCGAGGATGTAGGTTTGTCTGTTAATCACAGGCTTTTTCACCTTCCTCTCCCATTCTGCAGCTGCAAAACCGAGATAATGCTAAAGAAATAACTGAGAATCCGTCTGTGCCACTTAGGTAAGACTGCAGGTGTTCACACTCACCTTGTTAAGAAATATATGTTTTCAAAACCAATCCTCCCACTTACCCTAGATTTTGTAAACCACATCTGTGAAGCATCTTCACAAAAGTGTCTGGCTGTACAATATATATTTGAGGCCTTATGGCCCTATGATTATGGAAAAATACTAACTTAAGCAATTGTGTACCTTTGCGATAGGAAATAGCCAGCAGAAAGAGGCTAATATAATAGTTTAGAGTTGCCAAACAGGAATGCTTGGTAGGATAAGGGAAAAACTCAGAGGCTTGCTCTTGGGGGATGGAGCAGGCAGACCTGGGTGATCAGAGTGTTGGCTAACAGGCCCAAGGACAATACTCTGTCAGGAAGGAGGGACTCATAAGAATCACAACGCTAATCAAGGTGTCCCAGGGACCAGAACAGACTGGTCTGGATGTGTAAAGCAAGCAAAGGTGAAAACGACACTGCGAGGAAGACTCGGAGCCTTCCTCCTGAAGACCCCCGAGGACGACCACCAGGATGCACCACGCAGGTGCAACTGGGCAGAGCAATAGGCGTGGAATATTATAATGATTTACCGTAAATCTCCTCCCTGAGACCCTCCCAATGATGTAATCCTCATTCCCACCTGATACAGACTTTTGAATATGTAACACTTGAGGCTGTAAAAAGAGCACACTCCTGACCCCAGGTGGACTTGTTAGGAGGAGCGATATCCCGAGTCCCCGGATCCACAATAAACGAATACCTGCTGCTAAAGATTCTCCTCATCTTTACAGTTATTTCAAGACGCAGATTTTGCACTAATCACTTTCACAGTTTAGACCTCGTGTATTTCTTTTTGAGGCTTTGTTTCCCAGATAGAAGATTTGAAACCAGAGATACAAAATGCCTAAACACATTCCACAACAGGGAAATAAGAGGAATAACTACAAAAATAATAACGAGTACTGTATCTTCTATACTATTCTGTTTGTACTGTTCATATCAGAGCATTAATTTATAAGGGAAATACAGCCAAAATATTGTCCTCTTGAAAGTTTCTTCAGTCTAGAAACTAGAATTTCAATCCTCTCACACAACATGGAGAGGATACACATACTCAGGGGGTTTCACAGGACCCTTCTTCATTTTTGCTACAATCACCAATATACAGATGACAGTTTCATTGTGTGGAAGAAACACAGACAGATGGACTGGAGACTTCCCTCTCCTGTAGGTCAGTAAACTTGTTACCAACTCAGTTTTAGAAAAACTAAACTCAATGAACACAGGTATGCTAGCTCACATCTCTCTTTTCCCTATACTGGAGTGCAGAGATGAGGAAAGCTGTGGTCATGTTGAAAAATGCTCCTATTGCATTTTTTTTATGATCAGTGCCACCAAACTGATCACCATGACAGTGACCACCTCCACAGGGTGCAAAAAAGAACCCCAGGAAAATCAAGCAGCTGGAGGTCTTTGTGGCCAAGAGCCTGTATGAGACTGTGAGGCTAAAAAAGCGACAAGGAGCCCCACTAAAGTCAGAAGGAAACCGAAAGCAACCTGGACAGCACCAAAGAGAAACAACTTTAAGGCAATACTGTGCCCTGCTGGAACAGTCGCAACTCTTTGAAGAAGCGTTCACATTCTCCAAAAAGGAAGTGAGAGCTCAAAGAGCTTCATGAAGAAGTGGGGGCAGATCCAGGCAATAGTGTCAGAAAAACCAAATTAAAAGCAATAGTGCTCATTCCAGTGTAACACAGCAGGCGTCACCGTGGTGGCACACCACATAGGCAGCTCACCAAGAACGATGGTAACTTTGCCCTGCCCGATATCCTTCCTTTGTGCGCAACAGAGTGAATCGCGCCAAGGAACACCAGTGGGACTCTCCCACATAATACCGTTAATATGCAGAGAAAGATGGAAACCATACTTGGGACAAAGCAGGGAACACGCCTCCGATTGCAAAATAATTTGTTCAGGGTCACTGCCGGGACCACAGGATTGTGTGTGTCTGTGCCTAGGTGTTCTCAAAGCATAAGAACACTTCATTAAAAATAAAAGGAAACCGAACAAGTAACTAAATTGAATCTCTCAGTGGAGCAGCACACTGTTTTACAAATGAAACATTTGGTATCTGTACAGAAACTTAGGCAAGCAGGAACAGAAAACAGCACCAATAACTAAGGGAAGCAGTTGAAGAAAAAACAAATGTTTTTGAACGCATTTACCAGAAAAACCGAAACTGCATAGAGCAACTCAGTCCTCCCTTTATGACCATTGTGGGCCACTCTGAAAAGAGCCTTTTTGTCTGTTTTCTGATTAGCCTTTAACACACGTTCACTTGGCTTTCGGTTTGGGGCTGTCAGTCTTCTTGGGCAGTAGCACGGCCTGGATGTTGGGCAGCACCCCGCCCTGCGGGATGGTCACCTTGCCCAGCAGCTTGTTGAGCTCCTCGTCGTTGCGGATGGCCAGCTGCAGGTGGCGGGGGATGATGCGCGTCTTCTTGTTGTCGCGGGCCGCGTCGCCCGCCAGCTCCAGGATCTCGGCCGTCAGGTACTCGAGCACGGCCGCCAGGTACACCGGGGCGCTGGCACCCACCCGCTCCGCGTAGTTGCCCTTGCGCAGCAGCCGGTACACGCGGCCCACGGGGAACTGCAGCCCGGCCCGCGACGAGCGCGACTTAGCCTTAGCCCGCGCCTTCCTGCCCTGCTTCCCGGGGTCCGACATCGCTCCGACTCAGCCAACCCCAACCACGACCGCCTCCGCAAAAAAACCCCACCCAAGCAGGCTGAGAGCTGCATGCGCGCTCGCGACTTTATACAGCTCGGCCTGAGCGGCGGCGCCTTCGCTGATAGGCTGCAAAGAAGGCGCTATTTCTACAGCCAATGGGAACGCGAATCGAGAGTTGTCCAATAGCAAAGCTTAGCTCGGCGTGACGACGTCAAGTAGCGCTTCCAGCCAATGACAATGCGACGCTGCTCAAGTGCCGCTTTGCACCGCGCCCGTATAAAGTGGGCTCCCACAGGCGGCTGTATTATTTTGTTAGTTCTCCAGCGTTGTCTGTTGCTGAGTGAGGCACACGGGTCTGCTGCGATGCCCGAGCCGGCCAAGTCCGCTCCTGCGCCCAAGAAGGCGGTGACCAAGACGCAGAAGAAGGGCGACAAGAAGCGGAAGAAGAGCCGCAAGGAGAGCTACTCGATCTACGTGTACTGTTATAAATTAAGACCAAAGATTTCTCCAATTATAAGGTAATTTTACTGAAGAAGGTAAACAGGCAAAACAGCGCTGGGCGGCTACGGGAGTCTCCGCTCCACCGATGGCGCACACCCCCGTCCCCGCCAGTCCCCTATTTATAGTCCTTGGTTCCCGGGCGCGGCTTTCACAACCCGGTATCTTCTACGGCTGCATGTGTTGTTGTTAGGCGGTCGTTTTCTGCCCTCTGATGGTCGTAGGTGGTCGTGCGATGAAGGCCGTAGTCTTCCTCTGTGCCGTAAGTCATGTGCTGGTTTCTTGAGATATGCGCCTTCATTGCGAAAAGACTCAACATATTTCCTTATCAGACAAACATTTTAGCCGAATACTGTGGTTATAACTTAAGCAAACAGGTCTTGCAGGGCAAGCAGGTTTTGCAAGTCAGCATGATCCAAGCAGGTTTTGCTTGCAAGTCAGCATGATCCAAGCAGGTTTTGCTTGCAAGTCAGCATGATCCAAGCAGGTTTTGCTTGCAAGGCAAGCATGATCCAAGCAGGTTTTGCTTGCAAGTCAGCATGATCCAAGCAGGTTTTGCTTGCAAGGCAAGCATGATCCAAGCAGGTTTTGCAAAAAGTGTGTCTAGGCCAGTTTCAAGGCTTATCGTTTCCCACAGAGCTAAAAGGTATAATGGTTCGGTTTGATCAACAAATTTATTATGCACACTTATTACATGTACAAGGTGCTGAAGCAGGTGCACCCCGACACGGGCATCTCGTCCAAGGCCATGGGCATCATGAACTCCTTCGTCAACGACATCTTCGAGCGCATCGCCGGCGAGGCCTCGCGCCTGGCGCACTACAACAAGCGCTCCACCATCACCTCGCGGGAGATCCAGACGGCCGTACGGCTCCTGCTGCCCGGCGAGCTGGCCAAGCACGCCGTCTCGGAGGGCACCAAGGCTGTCACCAAGTACACCAGCTCCAAGTAAGCTGCTTCTGCCTCTTCTGTGCCAGACCTGCTCGACCCAAAGGCTCTTTTAAGAGCCACCCACCTCACCAGTAAAAGAGCTTTAATTTCACTATTTCCTTTTTTTTGTCTGATACCATGATTTCTGGTTATCTTAATAAATGTTCAGTCCCAACTATCTAAAAACTCGTGTTGTTTAGTACTAAGATCACAACTTCTATTTCTGGTCTCTATTTTTTGTGGCCTGGACACTTGATTCTTAACGGGTTTCTCTGCTGTGGCGAACCCAGCCATTACTAGTAAGTCTGCTGTTGTGTGTGCGTTCTTCTGGGCTGCTTTGATTACCAGCTGTTTGTGGGGCACCTTCCCTATTCTGCCGGATTCCTGCCTGTCGTTGGCATCTGAAATGGAATAAATAAAAGTGGTTACTGTGCTTGCTCTCCCCTGTTCAGGCCAGTTTCAGCTCTGGTCCATCCCTTCTCTCTGTTCTCATACCAGAGATTTATGACAATGTAGATTAGAAAGGCCTTCGAGGATTTAAGTAACTAGTAGGAAACATTTCTTTAAAAATGATTACTGTTTCATTCGTCTTCCCTATCGTAAAATATGTGTTTAAAAGGTATGCCTTAAAGGAGTAATTAAACTGTTTCCTAGTATTGCTTTATTCTAAGTTTCCTAATACAAGATTTTTAATTATTTCAGAAGGGATTAACATGCAAAGATAAGGTATAATCAAGCACCAGTGACTCCGATTTCTTATTTTCTGCTGCCCCCTGATGGGCGTTTCCGGAGTTACTGTTATTTTGAATTTTACAGCATCGGGTTAAGCCCTCAAACTCGGAGACACAGGGGAAACTGCAATAACCGATGAAAAACTGGTCCTGAAGGATACTATGCACGCAAGACTTAGGAGAGTGAGAGAAGTTAAATAACTGTGGGAAAACATCAGTGGCAAAACTCTTCAAATGAAAGAATTGGTGGCTTTTAAAAGAGCCTTTGGGTCGAGTTCAGGCATGGCAGGGAGGGGCAGAGGCAGTTTATTTGGAGCTAGTGTACTTGGTGACAGGCTTAGTGATATCTTTCGGGGAGCACGAAAAGCAAGAGTGATGGCTGTGTCATACACAGGTCGATGTGTGTGCTGCGGGGCGCCGACTGGTTTTGTGTGTCCTGGGAGCGCAGGACGGTGTGTTGTCGTGGGGAGCAGAGCGATGTGTGTTGCCGCACAGCCATGTGTGTCGTGGGAGTAGAGGGATGTGTTTTTCGTGGGGCACAGGACGATTGGTACGTCGTAGGGTGCCGAGTGACATGTAGTCAGCCCGCGCAGAGCGATGGGAGTGTCTTCAGGGAGCGGCACGATGTGTTTGTAAGGGAGGAGCGGAGCGGTGTGTGTCGGGTTTAAGGGTTTAATCCCATTGCGCACACTCCCCACCGCGTCCCAGAGATGCTAATCTCCCTAGCAGCTGCACCCGGAGGTGGGATAAAGTTTCTCTTCTCAGGAATGGGATGAAGTGCCTTCTCTCTTCAAAAGGGTGACAGCCGTCACCGATATAAACAGATATTTTACCAAACCAACTTAATACTTTTGCTTGCATGCGATCTGTGCCCTTTGGGAGAAAAAAAAAAAAAAAAAATCCCAGCCAGTTTAAATCAGTTTTCCTTTGAGAGGTGGTTATCAAACTTTGCTCAGCAGCCACAAGTGTAAGGAAAAAAACCCATGGAAATCAAATATATAAAAACCCTGCTAAAGGTGATGTAACCCAGGATACGCTAGGCGGAGTTATCCCCCATATCCTCCACCCGTCAATAAAGACCTGTCTGCTTATCTAACATCACATTGGTGTTGATAAGTTCTTTGTCCTGTTTGGTGACAGAACCACATCTCTATGTAGGTGGGAAGGTGGGGTTCAGCCAGCAAGTAAAGACAGGCTGGTTTATGAAAAAGACATCGCCATGTTGCTTCAGTGGTGGCTTGAGCTGTGAACAGCAACACTGTTTTTTCTTTTCCTTGAAAGACCACAATGTGTCCCTGTCCTGAAAATGTAAAAGTCTGTTGTAGCTTAATTTTGGCCTCTCTTGGGAGCCTTGAAACAAAATAAATATGACTACTCTGTCCGCACAAGGTGGAGCAAAAACATGCAACTGAAAAGTTGGAAACTGTTCTTTCTGACCTTGGGGAGGAAACTCCATCCTCCTTTTAGCTTTGTGCTGGTTTTCAGTTTTCCCAGTAGGTCATTCACATCACAAAGTCCTCCTGTGGGAACCCCATCCAGCCATGACCCATTCCAGGTGGCTCTGGAGAGGGGAAAGGAAGCAGTCACCAGCATCATTGCAGAGGCTGCTGATGGAAAAGCCCATGACACCAGGTCCAGGAGAGCATCCCCAGAATTAGGCAGGAGGAATAGCAGCCTCAGGAGAAAGACTGTCTGTTTTTCTCCTCTCCTCACCCACATCACTAAACTTTAGAACAGGCAATGAAACAATACTGCTTAAGACTACCTGTATATGTGTGAAGAGCTGCTTAAGAAATGCTGAGTTGAAGAAATGAGATTTGCCTTTGGTTTCCACTCATAAAGCCTGCAGTTGTTCCTGTTTCTTTTGTAAGGGGTATGGTTTAATCCATTCCTGTGGATTTCCCCCTAGTGGTAATAATATTGATGCTCCAAGAGGTTGAAAATGTTAAAGGCTGGTGCTGTCATGGACAGAACGGAATGACCTGTCTCAGGAAGGACCTGGAGGCCTGGAGCTGGACTTTGCATTTGTTGGTGACCAGTGTTAAGATGATCATCAGTGTGATGTGGCTGTGCTGCCTTGCTCAGCAAGCAAAGAACTGAGCAATTGAAATTTGTACTGAAGGGAGCTTTTTCCCTGTACAAATACATGTACACCTACAACAAATTGCAGCTCCTGATGGCAAAGCCCTTTCACCAGCAGTTGTAAACCAGAAGGGAAACAGACTTTAGTTGTCTCTGAAGGAGAGGGCATTTAATGCTCTCATTCTGTCTATATCTTACCTGTGAAAATTGGGGTTTTTTTACCAATTGGGCAGAGATAAAATCTAATCCAAAATAGCCTATTGCTGTCTTTGTTATCCTGACCTCCAGAAGGTAAGAGCCAATAAATGTCACTATATCTTTCACAGGAATGAAGTACTCAGATATGAGAGGAAGCAATACATAGACTAAACCAGAGCTGATGACTGGGAGCAAAGAAATATTAAAAAGATGGAGCATATCAATGTTCAGCTGTGTTGGCTCATTTGTCGGAACCAGTGGCTCTCTGATATGAAAATGCCAGATTGAAGGGTTTCTAAATCATTGTTTAAAGGGTCTGTTTCTTCTGTGTTGTGATGAACAGAACACTGTAAACACCACCTCATGCCAAAAGACTAAAATACTCAGCCACTCGAAGAACTCTATCGTTTATGTGTGTATCAGCATCATAGGAGCAATAAAAGGAACAGATGTAGGAGTACCTGACTTAGATGTGTTAAAAAAACAACTGACAAACCAACAATGGGCAAACACTAAGAAATGATCAGACCAACAGTTGAGGAGACTGAACTGCCTTCCCACTTGAGATGATGACCCAGTTGCAGGGCCGATGGAGATGTTAACTTGGCTTCTACCCTCACCAAATTAGCTTAGTGACTCAAGAAAAAGTTTCAGTTACCTTCTGCTGGCTCACCTGCCAGGACGCTACACTGCCACAGGCACTCACATACCTCCTTATAATGTGTGGAACAGAAAAAAAAAGCTTGTTGAAAAGAACACTTATTGAATTTGACACATTGGATGGGGCAGTTGTTCTGCTACTGTAAGGAGATTAATTCCTTGCATGCTAGGTTATTATTTTTATTCTTCTGCATGAGGTCAATTATTCAGGATTAGGAAACATAAACTACTGAGCAATTTTTCAGGAGTGCCTCTCCACATTTATAATATCCTAATTAGTTTTCAAAATCTACTGTAGGGAGGTTCTCACCCACTGGATGCTGTGTCTAATCTAAAATGGCCCATGCTAATGTTTCCTGCAGTTTGGAAAACAAAAATGAGAAAACAAAACAAAACAAAAAAACACCAAGAGGAGAAACAAGGGAGAAGGAGAAAAACATAGGAGAAATTTGGTTCTATTGTTAATGAACCTTTGAATTGCTACTTTTGATGGCCACTTTTTGAGAAAAAAAAAGTAAAATAAGGAAATGAGAGAGTTTCTCTCATGCCTGTTTCTAATGTGTCTTACTGTCTCAGAAACCTATGCTGAGGATTTAGACATCTGTTCTGCAGGACAGATGTGCTATAAAATACAAATGATGATGTCTTTGTGGCAGAAGAGGTTAAGCCAAAGTCTATTAAAGTCAATAAAAAATTCCTGGTGTTTTCAATGGGCTTTGGATCAGGTGCAGAGTAAGTGATGTGGAACTCTGGGGCCTCTGCTCCCCGCCCAGCACTACCACAGGGTTCCTAAGTGACCCCACCAACTAATTTGTGTTTTATGCCTCAGTTTCCCTACTTTTCTGAGTCTTCAGAAGTGCCTACCCAAAGGCATAATCAGGCTTAATGGCTCATAAGGTTATTGAAAAATCATAGAATGTGCTATAGGACTGCAAGGTATTCCTGGTACCCAGCAAATTTTTTCTTTTATGGCTGGTTAAACACTTAATGTTTAAGATATGAGGGGCTGGTGAACACAAGTGTTAATAACAGGTTCCCATAGATTAGGTTTTCTCCTGTGGGTCTACTTTGAACTTGATTTCCATGTTTATTTAGCTGTGTGTATGTGTGTGCATGGCCCTGCACGCAGTAAAGGGCCAGAAGGACTGAGCCCCTCCCTGAGGAAGCTCTGACAGAGGATCTGTGCAAATGTGCTTCCTCTTCCTTTCACTCCCCAACCTTAAGGTCAGAGGATCTGGAAAATCCTCCTCCACCCTGTGACTTGATCTGACGATTGTAATAGAACCGCGGTTCCCCCCTCGCCTTCCGCTTCCCACCCTTCTCTCTCGCAACCTGGTAACCCTTTAAAGCCTTCTGCAGAGTGATGCCTATCAATCCTGGGCTCTAAGGAGGGATGTGGGGGTGTTGGGTGCTTGTGCTTGTACAGGCTGAGCAACCCTGTGCGTCCCAGGCAGCAGGATGCTTCTGTGACCCTCACGGGCCAAGGCAAAACATGAAAATGGTGTCTCAAAGGGTGTTCAGAGACATTGCTTCCTGCTCCCAGACAGAGAAGAGGCAAGCCTGGAAAATGCATCAATTATTAACTCAGTTGAAAAGAGTTAACTGCTTTTTTAAAAATTTATTTATTTATTTATTTATTATAATCTCAGATACTGGGATGACCCGGGTGGCAATCACAGGAAAAGGGATGGTCAGTCAGAGAAGCATCTCCATGACCCACCCTACCTTTGGAGAAATCATGAATCAGGCTTCTTTGGGATGGAGACTTCTTATGAGAAAAAAAACAAACAAAAGAAAAAAGGTGTTTGGAGTTGGTTTTATTTACTTTCTGACTCCTGAGCCTTCTAAGTCACACTGGGCTTTTCTCTGCCCCCATCAGAGCTAGAAAGTGACTTTTTATTTTCAATGGAAGGCACAATTTCCACAAAGAAGAGTTGGGGCACTGTGACAAACCCACCAGCTGCGGGCAGACCATAAAACCACGAGCTCGAGCTGCACACCAGCCATGGCCTAGGGACCCGCGCTGTGGTTCAAGATGGAGACTGTCTCACCCAAATGGTGGCCTTGGGCTTGCTGAGGAGCGTGAGGCTGACTCACAGCCCCATGTGCCCCTTCCCGCCACTCGAAGCTGAGTGCTCTTGGGTGCCATGGGATTTTCAGATGTCAAATACACCAGCACTTGGCCTTGGTTGCCATTTTTAATGCAGCTCCAGTAAAACAGGGTGCCCAGCTTGCTGGCACAGGGGGGCAGCAGCAGCCACAGCAGCCCTGATCACACCACAGCCCACAGGGCTTCGCCTCCTCGGCCCAGTCCTCTGGAGGAGCGGTCTCACATCCCTCCCCACCGCTGCCTGTCTGCAGGAAGACACGTGATCCCCGGCTGCTGGTTCAGGTCACCGGTTCATCCCCCTCGGCCAGCCAGCTCCTTGCAGGAGCCGGGGCACAGGAAGGGATGCCAGGCCTGGGATGCTGGCAGGCCGTGCAGCTCCCCCCCTCATTTCAGCCAGCGAAGGATTGGTCCCCTCTAGGATGGGATGGTGGCAGTGTCCTACCTGCTGCTCCTGTGGAGTGGACAACTGACCCAGCACTTTCCAGAGTCACTAAATACACTTTCAGACTCTAAAAGTCCACATGCAAACCTGATTATTTCATATAAATTTCAACAGTTTTTAAGGAACTGCCTGGGACTATTAGCATTTGTTGCTTCTGTACAGTCTGACATTGCTGGTGTGGTCTGTAGACTTTGACTCCTTAAAAGCAGCGGAAGGTACTCCCCAAAGAGCAAATTCGATATGTGCCTCCATTTCTCCACTCAATCTAGACTGAGCAAACATCTTAGGTTCTATCAGTGTTTGTGATCTGCAATTAAAAAAGCTGAGACAGATACAGGTTAGTCTAGTTCTTCTCTAGGGTGATTTATTACAGACACACAGGCCAGGGACTACACACTGCAGCAATACATCTGATCCACAGAATAAGTACTTTCTAATATTAGCATTGACCCAGGCGAGTTACACAGAGATGCCTGCATAATTATGCCTCTTTGAAAGGCCTCTCAGTAAACATATATCTGTATAAAGTGTCTTTCAGTAAAATAAGACAAAGTGTATTGGGTCTTACTCCACTCGGTTTACACTAAGGCACTATTACTCTTCTATGGCAGTGAAACTATGCTGGGCTTCAGCCTAGGGGAAACCACAGGTGTTTGTGTCCTGCAACAAACATTTCTGGGTGCCTACACTAGCATTTGTAGAGGTAATCACAAAATGAGTTACCATGGGGCCACAAAACTGTCTATAAATATATGCATAAATTTCACGTTTCCTGAAGCAGGAACTGCTATTTACTGTGTACAGCACCTGACAAAATGAAGTCTTGACCTGGTTAAGGTTCCTGTGCTGTCCTGCAGTGACATGGTAAGTAAAATAGCAATAATGATGTTTTCTCCTTTCCTTCTGCACAGTGTTATTGCTAGGGTGATTTTGTTTAGTGGGTCTAATTAGCAAACTTGTGGAGTTGCTACTGAATGAAAAGGATTTGGAAGAAGGCATGTTTTTGCCATTTGTGAATCCCATCTACTTTAAAACAGGGTATGGGTTTATTGAAATTTTGTAAGAAACAAAACCATAGTTTTTACAATAGTAATGAATTCTGTGCAGTGCAAAAGGTCATATAAAAAGCAGCAGGAGGACAGGATGTTGGGATAAAACACTGAGCAGATTTACTTCCTAAATTAACATTTTTTTTCTCTCTTTTTTTTTTTTTTTTTTTTTTATTCTCCCTGGGACTTTGTGGAATAACGGCATCTTGTACTAGACAAAGGAAATGAAAAAGCATTAAGTACAGGTATACTGCAAACACAGTAGGCAAAATACTGGGACGTTTCTAAAGAAAACCAACATAAAACCCAACAAGGCATGCAGATTTAAGTGGAAACATGCAATTTAGCTTATCAGCAACTTTACATTTTATTCATTGTCAAATGCACTGGGAAGATATTAAGTGGACAAGTGTATGTGAAAGCTGTCAAATATGATCAACAAGAATGAAGTCACTGAATTGATGAGAAACTCATGTGCATCTACCCATGTAAGTATGAAGTAGGGTTATTATACCTAGCTGTATATTTGCTGATTCTGAAGAGACTGGACCAAATTCTTTCCTACCACAATTTTACCACAGTCTTTGGACATTTATTAAGCTGATATTTGTGTGGTGTAAGTGCCTGAAAGCATAAGTTCCAATAACACTGAAATCAGTGTATGAAAGATGTATGAAAGATTGGTTTAATAAATTAAGAGTCACAAATTCAAATATCTGAGATGTTTGGAAGAATCTTTAATTAAAGACAAGTTTACCTCACTGCAGCAGCTAATGATTTGTTTGTACAAGGTACTTGACTCACCAAGAAAAATCTATGGCAAGGCATAAAATGTCACGACAGTCTTTGAAAACATTGCTAAGTTTATGAGAAAGGCCCATACGAATTTATTGCTTTGCTTTACTAGCTGGGCCCTTCTGCCTGCTTCAAGGCTCAGGAGGACTCTGCACTCAGCTGCCCCAGGCCAGGAGGAGCACTGGGACATGGTGGCAGTGAGACTTCCTCCCCAGGTCCTCATTCGCCTGGGAAAATGATGGTGGCAGGTGTGACTTATCTCACCACCCAGCCGTACCTTCTGGCCAATGCAAGAGGAGGTCAGCACCATTCCTTGCCTTTCCCTGTCCTTCCTGTGCCAAGGAGATGTATACAGCACTGTCCTGACATCTCTGCCTATTCTTCTCTTTTATCCTCCTCCTCCACAGGACTGTTTCTAATTTCTTGCCTTGCTGTTGCACTTGCTGGGCACACCCATTCATCCTTGGGTTCCTGTGGGAGAAAAGGAGGATTAAGTTACCTGTTTTCTATTTTGGGCAAGAGTTTCAGAGGCCTTTCCTGTCCCCAGAATCCTGCAGAGCTCTCCAAGGATAAGCTCTTGCAGAAGAGAGGAAGCAGAGGAGACTCCCATAGCAACAGCACTCCTTCCTGCTATCTCTCTGTATCTCTCTGTATGCATCCTCTGGATTTTCATCTGCAGAATGGAAAAAGATAAGCTTTGCCCCATTTTCCTTTCCAACAGGCACTGGAAGATTACCAAGAGGGCTGGGAGGTGTAAAAAAGTTAAATATAAATATTAAGAAAAAAGAGAAAAAGCTGCAAGATAGAGAAGTACGTAAGTAAAGGGAAGAAAATGATAAAATGAGAAAGAGTGAAGAAGAGGAAGGTGCAGAAAAGAAATCACAATCCCAAGTATCTGTGTAGCTGAGGCTTCCACTTACACAGTAATGTGCACTTCCTAGATTGACATAACAGTGCAGGAGCATTTTGTGCTCAGAAACACTAATTTCACACAGAACATGCTGAAAGGATCACAGAAACCCAGTCTTCAATGAAATGTGCTGGCATAGCTATATGCAAATTTCTGTTCCAGGGGACAGGAAGAACAAGTCACTACAGTGTGATGGTCTATGACATGCTTCCACATTCTGTCTGGGATTGCTCCCCAAATACCTCCTACAGGGATAATTTAAAACTTTGAAGATCTGTGACCAGTGCATACAAATCGTATTCTCCTTTGCTTTTTCTTTATCATCTTCCTCCCAACCTTCCTCTTAGTTCTTTGGGTCAAAAGGGCATAACTTCCTGTCTGCCTCCTGAAACTGTAGTCTTTTTTATTCTGAAACAAGAATGAGCTGAAGATGAATTTTATTTTGCAGATAGCTAAACATGAAAACATTTGAAATAAATAGGAACATAATTTGAGTGCTTTAATAAAGGGGAAAAAAAGCAAGCTAAGTGATTCTCTCAGAACACTTGCAAAAAAGAAACAGATGTGAAAAAAATCTAAAGGTGAATGTAAAATAAAATCCAGACCTGTAAAACCTATTTTTTTGGGCAAAGAAATACAGATTTATTGATATATCCTCAATATATGGAAACAACATATTTGAAAAAGTGAAAAATAAGGTGAAAATACAGCATCATAGGCCTGAAAAAATCAATGAAAAGAACAAAGTGAGTGAGGATTTGCAAAAGACAAATAAATGTTGACATGACTTGTAGAGAGCAAATACAGTAACCCCAGCTAGCAAAAGTAGGTGTCTGCATCACAGATGAAAAAAAAAAATTGATAGATGACACTTCGAAAGATAATCTGTTATCCTCATCAAGAATTTCCTTGCTAAATTCTGACCCTAATGAGGCTTTAGTATAACATTTCTGCAGCTGATCATCATGCTACTTATAAGGATGTTTGCTTATTTTTTACAAATTGGAGACTAAAGCTACTTTGAAGTTTCCAGATATTAACATCACATACACTCCACCGCAGTGTGTGGGTTGTTTTCAGGCTGAAAAGTTTAGTAAAATGTACAACTGAACTGCTAAGCATAAAATTCATCCCAACAAGATCTCTAAGTTAATCAATTTAATGTACATAACAAGCTGTTTTCTTCCTCACTATTTTGAGAAAGAACATACTAAAAGCCACAACTGAAAACCCACACAGAAAAATAGTGGGGTTAGAGGCTTCATCCTTATGTGTTGAACACTTAGCACACAGAGCTACAATCCTTATTCCCACTAGCATATTGATCCTCATTCTCAGTGAAATTTAATGTTTAAAATACAGACTCACTCAAAAAAATCCCAAGTATGTATCCAACTAAAACCAGGATTTTGGTTGTTACCTGATTTTCTTCTTCACAATTTTAAGACATGTAAGATGTTACACACACAGGTATGGATTCTAATTCTTCCATGCATTTGCCTTACAATATGCAAGATGTCAACTGCCAAAGTATTGGAAAGAAAATGTGACAACTGTTTTGATTTTTTTGGCGGAGATTTCATTGGTGTCATTAACCAAAAAAAAGTGAGTTCTTTAATGAGGACATCAGTGCAAAGTCTTTCTGAAACTTCTTAAGCAATGGTGACAGCCCAATGCAACCACTTCTAAACTTTCTTCAGTTCACACCTTACAATAATTTTCTGTAACCCCTAACGCTGGACTCAGCAGTGTACTGTAATTTCGTATACAGGCACAATCAATACAGAGCAAGCCTACACATAAGCATTAATGTTAGTGAACACACAGAATTTCTATTGGGGGTTTAAGCCCATAAACAGCAACATTTAATGTTATAACTCTTGATTTAGAATGTTTGTATACACAGTGTAAGCTGTCAGATATAGCTGAACACAGTTGAAATCCTCTTCTCTCCTCTCCTCTGTTATAGAATGTGCTGTTTGCTTTACAGGTCTTCAGAGTAGACTTTTTCATGCTGCATACAAGGAAGCCAGAGATATTAGATTAAATCGTTTTTGTGTCTGTTCCGTCTTTGATATTTTCTCTTCTATACCCTGAAAGAATCCTGTCCTCATCTCCAGACAGAAGACTCAGTGTAAGTCTTGCTTGAAGCCACTCAAATAGCATATACCTGTTAGAGTGACAGGATGAATGATATCTTACTAGCAGTGATTGCCCTCCCCTTTCTAAGCAATTTAATTGAAAAGGCAGCAGATACTGCCAGAAGCCCTAACTTTGACACCTGGGGCTCCACCTCCTCCTCATGTAAGTACAAACACATATTTTCCAGGCAAATGACATCCCTTTTTCTCCAGATCTGAGAAGGCTGACAATACAGTAATTTGCAAATCACTGCAAGATAATATTCCCTTAAAGTTATAAAATATTCTCACAGCTCA
This sequence comes from Podargus strigoides, assembly GCA_028020825.1. Classification (NCBI taxonomy): domain Eukaryota; kingdom Metazoa; phylum Chordata; class Aves; order Caprimulgiformes; family Podargidae; genus Podargus; species Podargus strigoides. The sequence continues at coordinate 120,912,703 of CM051663.1, read as the reverse complement.
GCAAAGACCTTGAAACAGCTAAGTTCATTCTCCATTCCTGAAGCCAAGTACCATTATCAATAACTGCTCATCACTTCCTGTCACCCTTGCCACAAGACCCAGAACATCTCAGTTCCCTGTTTCACCCCACTTAACAGTTACACAGAACTTTGAAGAGAGGTGATGAAACAACATGCATCTTGGAAAAAAAGGTACAGATTGTACTTTGGTCAAGATCCATGGAAATTAAGCAGTTTTGTGAGCAAAAGAATTCATTAAAAAGGACTGAAATGCTACAACTCCAGATTTTCCTTGTGCCTAGAGGTCTCTAACTGGCAGACCTACCTTAAAAAAAGCTGGCAAAGCTGCACTGAGGCAAGACAGAGGTGATTCTTTCTGGGAGAAAGACAGGCATCCTTGAAGTTGCTGTTTCCTCTACTATACCACACATCCTCAAGGGCATCTGTTTCTAGATTATTAAATTAATCTTTAGCCTGTGACTCATTTTTGTTTCTTCACAAACATAAACTCCCTTGACAGCTGTTCTGCTCGACTGAGGAAAATATCATGCCCCAAAGGAAGGTTTTTGCATGTGGGAGAAAAATGGAAGTGGAGACTGTGGAACCTCCAGGGCAGATGCCTCTCTGCTCCAAATATGACTAATGGCCATGATTTAGTGATGTGGCCCTTGAATGCATGGAGGTCTTGCAGACCATGCTAACTGGGGAAGCATGGGGAAGAGGAAGGAAAGCCTTTCAGCATCATGGTAAATGCCCAATGTGGTTACGTCCCACAGGAGACGCAAGTCATGATTCTGGCTTCACTGTTCTCAGAACTGCACAGAACACTCATCTTTTTATGTCTTTACCTCAATAAAATCCGCATAGATACACACACATTGATATTTTTTTAAAATTTAACCAAATTATGAAAGAGTTTTTCTGGAGTCAAGAAATAATTGTTTGGAGTTGTTTGTAATGAGGTTTTATACAAACCTCAACCTGAAAATGCAGGCTCTGAAATAACTGCTAAACTTTCAAGAGGCTGTTCTTCACCTTCAGTAAAAAGCCTTTCACTAGAGCATCCCTTGTTCACTTCCACGGAGCCTAAGTTTCCCTTGTGACACTGCTGAGCAATAACTTAGTGATAAAAATGTGCTAACATAAGCGTCACGTGAAACCAACCACCTATGTGTCTCATAACTCCACTTCTACTAATGCTGGTTTGGGTACATACAGGTTTCCGCTTGTCCTAGAGGAAGCAATGAGTTCACAGCCTTATGTATAAAGGTAATTGGGGAAACCAGTTCAGAAAGCCACTGGTGCTAATCTGTCTGTCTGTCTGTGCAACAGGAGAACCCTCTGGAGACTGAAGCAAACTGTTCACCAAGCTACTTCTTTATATTTCTTTTCCTCTACAAAACTCAGCTGAGACTGTCTTATCTAATATAGCTGATCAGAAGTGCAACTGATAAATTAGGGTAAAATACACACTTCTTTTGTTCTCATTGAGTTTTTACCTTGTTTTTAATAAATGTTGTTAAGATCACTAGCACATGTGTAATTTCACACTGGTGCCCTCAAGGAAAGAAGACTCCTGCAACCTCTGGGGGAAGGTATTGAACAATTTGGACTGCTTTTGAGGTTAATCCAAAGAGCAGAACAGAATTACCTATACCTTCTGAAATGTGGTTTCATGAGGCTCAGGTAGGCAAACCAAGATTATCTATAGAACCAGAAAGACCAAAGAAAAAAGGTATAAAGAAGGAGGAGCAGGTCAAAGACTGTGAAGTGATCTATGTTTAACTGGCATAATACTGGACTCCAAGACAGTCTTTCCTAGTAGCCTTTTGTACATGTTGGACAAGAAGAGAAGAATATATATATCTATGGAGCTGTGCAAAAAAACAAGAAAAGAAGAGGTAATGAAGTCTGGCATCATATAGCGTTACATATTTTGATTGTTTTTTTGGTGCAATAAGTGCAAACTCCAATTGACTCTAATCACATGATTAAGGCATTTATAGCATATCATCATGTGGACTCACTGGCATCCATGACTTGTTAAGTAACACATCCTCCTGATGTAGCATTGACAGAGTCTTCTTCCCAAGAGCTAATTTTCACAGAATTTTCATGGAACTTAATGTTGGTTGGACCTTTGAGACCATTTCTGTCAATTTGGCTGAGATAGGAGAGCTGGGTTACCTCTTATCAGGGAGAACTGGCAGACCCCATGCAAACACATCAAAGTGTGCAAATCTACAGTTGCACAGACATAGGTTCTCTCGCCTGCACTCATATCACATGTGATCACAAAAGATTCATTTCTTAAAAATAATGGACTAAAGTTATTTCTGTCTCTTTGGGATTGGGAAGCCAATGTTTATTTCTGAAACACCAACAAGGGTCCGAACTTGTTCATAATTAGCCCAATGAAAATTCAGAGTAACACCAATGATTTCAGTACAGTTCTGCTAATTTAGGCATGAGGGAGCCTGGGCAAAACAGGAATTGGAGTCTAATTTATTAACCACAAAAGCAGAATGCTCTTAGACAATCATAAATATTTGCCACATGCAAAACTAGGGATCCCACTGCTAACTGTGATTTTGTGATTTGCTTAGAAAAAGCCACTCTCAGCAATTTACAGTGTCATCATATCAGTTTTAAACACAGGAGGATTTTAGGGACCACTTCTTGCCACGTGTTAGCCTTGTGCTAAATTACTTATTATTAAAGAAATACTTTTAATAGAAATAAATAACAGGCAAGAGTATTATAATATAATAAGGTATGATAAATAAAATGTAAATAAAATAAAGGTTAAATTGATATAGACTTCTTAATCAGCAAAGGCACAAATTTTAAATAATGAATTTTGATGGCTACATCCTTATTTTGTTCTTCATACTATTAATTTCCTACAAGACATTTCCCCTTATTCTGTTTGCCTGTTCTATTTAGCACAAAAAGAAAGATAAACATGCGAATAAAATATAGACATTATCAGAAAAGGTGGAGGGGAAAATAAAAGACTGATAACTGTAAGAAACTTTTAACTCAGCAGATCTCATCCATGCAGAGGGAGGAGTTTTGGTCTGTATTACTTTAAAGGTAAGTTTTAAAACATCTACTTCCTATGCTATCAACAAATTGTCTGAAACCTCTGTGTATTTTTTTAAAGTCTCTGCCTTTTTGCATCATTTTAATGTGGTAGCCCTGTGGATCATTTATTATTTTACATACATGAGCTTCATTTCAAATGAATAATCAGTTTGTTTTCTGATCTTCCCTGTCTACCAGACTATAGGATAATTCTCTTCTGTCTTGACCACCATCATGCCTTATCGCTATTGCTAGGGAAGAACTGCTAAATGCTAAATGCTAAATGTATACATTTGCATTTATATGTGTGTAGTGTTATAAAACAAGCTACAACGTACAGAGGAACAGTACAACAGCAAAGGCTGGCACTGACTGCTCAGGAATGTGGTCCATTAACATTAACTGGTCCTTTATTTTATTGTAAGTATTGACTTTTAGAATGAATAAGGAGTGGACCTCAGATCAAAGGCCCTTACTAATTTCCTTATTTATTATCAGGAGTTAAGAAATTCCCATACAATTTCCACAAGCATGCAGACAGAGTCTGGACAGACAGACAAGTGAAAAGTGGGAGCTAATGAATATTGCTCTAGTGTCAGACAGGTAAAGCACTCCCCCCCTTCCTGTTAATTCAATTGAAACAATGAAGAGAAAAACCCAACCCACCCTTGTCTTGTTTGGCTTAGACATGAACCCATGATAAGACTCTGGAAAACAAGACACTTCGTAATAGATTTTAGCTACCTTTGGCTGAGAAACTCATATGTCATAAAAAATGTAAAAATAGTGGTGTACTTCCACAACCAATGTACACTCAGATTGATATGCTATAGATAACAGAAAATGACTGAGATAAAGAATAATATAACATTTTTACTTCAGTATTACACACTTTACATTTCTCTACAAGAGGATATCCCAGCAGGAAGGAGAAAGGTGGAGCACAATCCCTGTAGTATTTCTTGTTCTGCATTGTAGAAAACTTGTAGGGACACAGGAAGAGGATACAGAAGTTTCTACAGGAAAACGGAGAAAAGTTAAAACATAAACAGCATCCAAAAAATTTACCAACGGTTTATAACATTTCCTTTTTCTCTTTAAAAACACTTAAATTACAGCACAGTTTACTATACATTTCTATGGGTATACAGTTTTCTCTCACACTAACATCTCAAGGCAATTTTTAACATGAATTATCCAAGCTATATTACATGGAGTAATTTAAGCAACAATCTATTTGGTACAGCATTCTCCTTTTAACATAATGAGCAAGTGTTGGACTAACAAGTCTATGCTACAATCTGTGTAGGATTTTGAAGAAACTTGGTATTTAACCAAAGCCCTCCTGAAGATCACTTCCACAATAAACCCCTGATTGAAATGCACTGAAGTCAAAAGAAACTTCTTGTGACCTCAACATCTTTTACATAAGGATGTAATGTCTCACTTCAGCAAAGCTTCAGAACGTGCTTAAATCTGGTGTTGCATGCAGCCGAAATGTGGGTGAGGGAGTTATAGCCAAAGACATGTCCTCTCACCTGGAGCAGCCATGCTTCACTGCATGGTGCCAATGGTGGGACACAGCCATGTTAGCCTTTCCCATAGGTTTGTGGTTGCTTGAATTTGTTTTGTGTTAAGCACAACATAAGAGCACATGGTTAACTCTTAAGAGCTTGTTTAGTGAGTATGGACTTTGGCTTGTGTTTATGGTCTTTTGCTAAGTCTGATTATGAAGGAGTCTACAATTTGTATCAAAAAGTCTTTCCATGTAAATGTGGCATCTCTTGATAACACCCAATTGAGAGTGCACAACAACAGCCCAGGCAAGATTCGTATAACTGTAGTTTGGGCTGCACATCAGCAATCTTCTTAGAACTGCAACTATCACTAGTATGTGATAAAAGTTATCAGATGGGCAAATGAGTATTAGATTTTCAACATGTGTACATTTAAGGTACGGGCAGGAGAGCAGTCCTGCTCTAATATAGAGCAAACCAGCATACGAAAGATGTACAAACTGGGAGTTTGCGTTTGCATTGCAGGTCTACATTACTTCAGTTTTTAGAAGGATCAAAATGCTGCCAGTTTTAAATGACTGAACGTGAGTATGTCTACACTCAAAGCTTTTTGTACTAGTAGTTCAAATGTATAGCAAAAAACCTCTAAATAAAATGTCCTTGTAGACAGCTGAAAAGTGTCTATGAATCTAAGGGATATCTGTCTTCTAACTCTAATCACCTAATTTGGGCAGCTGAATTAACTGGGGAGGCTTCCCAGGGTTCCTGCACGGTCAGTGGAGAGAAGCAGGCACCTCTGGACCATTCATATCACAGAATCATAGAATCACAGAATGTTAGGGATTGGAAGGGACCTCAAAAGATCATCTAGTCCAATCCCCCTGCCAGAGCAGGAACACCTAGGTCAGGTCACACAGGAACGTGTCCAGGCGGGTTTTGAATGTCTCCAGAGAAGGAGACTCCACAACCTCTCTGGGCAGCCTGTGCCAGTGCTCTGTTACCCTCACTGTGAAGAAGTTCTTCCTCACATTTATGTGGAACCTCCTATGTTCCAGCTTGCATCTGTTGCCCCTTGTCCTATCATTGGATGTCACAGAGTCCTAACTTACATGTTTTGAACTGTTTTCTGAAGTCTCTCCCTGTTACTGTACATCAAGAAAAATGAGAGCTAATGCACATGTAAGGTAAAGGTATTAAGGCATATTCATTCTTTAACATTTTTTGTGTAATGGGACTTGGAAAAAGGATTTTCTAGCATGCAAAAGGCAGCCATGATTATACTAATAGCAGTCATTTCCCATAAGAAACACATAATGCATATACTTTGTGGTCTGCACCAATGACTAGTTAAAGAGTTAGCTTTTACTTTAAAAACCCAAAGGTATTTTTAAGTTTTATTTGCTTTTCCAAAGTGTCTATGAGTTTATAATTATGGCTATGGAGTATGAGAACAGGGAGAGCTTTAAGAAAACATTGATCATTCTGTTAGAAACTGCACATCACCAAGAACATGCGTGATTCACTTTGTAACTACTAACACAATAATACAATCATTGGACTACCATAATCAAATACACAGTAAATAGAAGAGAAAAAAACATTGTCATTTTCACCTAACTGAAATTTGTAAAGTAGAAATGTCTCTCAAAGTGTGTGTGTGTCGTACTGTGAAACAAAAAAGCTATAAGGTCACTTGCTGAAGATCAAATCTGCATAATTTTATTCGTCACCTAAAATCTTAGAATTAGTGCGGTCTGAAGAGAAGTGGCAGGGAGCTGTGCTCCAATTGACCAAAAGCTTCTGAGAACAGTAAAAAGTTTAATTATATTCAGATACTATGGTGATACTTGGCAGTAGAAATACCTTGGTTAAGTTATATTTAGAGATTAGGTTAAACTGAAATAGACAGATGGGAGACGGGGGGAAAAAAAAAAAAAGGGACCGATAAAATGTAACTAAAATTCTAGCTCAGACCTTTAATTAATTAGCCTGGAAAATAAATTGCAGTAGAACAGATTGGAAGATTTAAAAGAAGCATGGTGACCTTAGAAACAGTTAATCTTTGCAGTTAGATTAGACTTCACAGTTATTCAAAGATTCTGGAATCCTCTTTCCCTGTTTTCACAGGTTGTTCACTTAGGTGCTGTGGGATCCTTTAATACACAGCGACATGACATTCGTGAAATGACAAAAAATCATAGGCAATTACATTGCACACAGGGGATAATTCCTTATAAATCTTTCACTAAGAAGGCAGACCTAATGAAATTGTACACACAAGTGATGCTTTTACTCAAAACATGTTGGGTCATGTGCTTTCTTCCACAACAACATACAGGGAAAGCAAAACATTCAGGAAAGCAAAAATGTGCCAGAGGAAGAGGAGTGTAAAAGCAGTAATTTCCCCCAAACACTCCTTCCTGACCAAGCACCACAGCCTTCCGGGGGTGGGTAGGGGAGAAGAGGAAGACCTTGGGGTCTCCAAAACATGATTCCTTTAAGACTGAAGGAAGATTTCTAGTTTCAACCTAGCAGTAATTCTCATTCACAGCCTCTGTCACAAGGGACTGGAACATGCTCCCCAAGGGGAAAAAAAGTCCCTGGGAGGATGGAAGAGGATCCAGCTTCTTTGCTGAAGTTGTACCATCTGCACAGTGTACTTGTTTCATGTTGTGAAGAAGCACTTAGCCCTTCTCCTGCCTCTGACAGGAATCATTTTAGGTTAAAGCTTGCAGAATTTCTTTGTTCCAGAAAATGTGGCATGAGGTTTTGAACCTTTTGATGATGATATATAATTGTTTTTCCCACTAATCTGATCCAACTTTGAACAAGAGGTTTCTCAGCAGCACACACAGTTCTGTCGATGTCCGTCATCTAAAACCTTTTCTAAAGCTCACAATTTTACTCTAGATAGCTCAGCAAAAAGCCCAGGAAGAAATAATGCTTGCCGGGGGACAATGTGCAGTCCAGTCCCTTGAGCTACCAGGGATTTAGAGTCAGTGTTACACCCTGGGGGTAGCACTGGACAGTATTGCAGACAGTACTTTTCTTGCCGGTGAAGCTGCCTGCGAGATGAGATAAAACTGAGGACCTGGCCACTTTGTGAGCTGTATGGATCCCCCGGGACTTTTTGCAATGATGAAGTTGTTGGCTCTGAAGCCCATGTTTGTTCAGGAAAGTGTGAAAGTGTGAAAGAGAAAAGCCAAACTGCTAGAGCAACATTCATCAATATTGATGCAACATTTGCAATGTATTTAAATAGCATTTTGTGAAGGGCAACCAAGAATTCTACACAAATTAGGCTGTCATTTGAACTCGGGTAATTAGTTTCTATATACCCACTTTCCAAAAGCCCCTGGAAATCCCCCTGTAACCTGGAAGGTGGTTATTCAAGCTAGAATTACTAGAAAATAAGAGAGAAGAATGGTTACGAGTGATTCTCCCATAGAACCTATTGTGTCAGCTGTCATAAAGGCAGACACAAATTTGAAGCCTCTTCACTACAGAGCCTGTAATTTAGAAAGAAATACAAAATGCTTAGAGAGGGTGAAACAATGTATATGTTCATTAAATATATTAGCAGTTAAAATATTAAATTAAGTTACAATTATTTCCAACTGCTTTCATCTTTTTTTCTTGATAATTACACATGATTATAAGCATCTATGTACATTTAAGTAAAATTGTGTACTGCAAAGTGACATTACAATTATTTAATTTAATTTAATGATTTAATTACAGTAGGACTTGAAGCTCAGAGTGAAATTATACTAAAGCCTAGACCAACACAGACATGAGCCTCAGCCTGAAGAGCTTAAACAGAGATCTGGAGCACAGCAAATCTACCTTTATTTTTTTTGTTTCCTTCTTTTAGATTGGTTAATTACAGCAGCACATGAGATTTATGAACAGTTTGAAAACACAACAGAAACAATCTGAAAGGACAGACAAAAGCCTGGTTTCTTAATTGATGTAATCTAATAAAAATGAGGCAGAATTATAGTCACTATACTTAGGAATGCTTTGGGGCATTTTTTTCAGTGGGACAGGTTTATAAATACAGGCTCTTTTACAAACTGCACTATCCCTAGATAAACAGGACACAGAGACATCCTGGGTGCATGTGTTTGTTCAAGGATCGCCTGAACCCATCAGATCAGGGCTTTCAGCAGCAGTAACCTGCCTTGCTGGTCGAAGGGGAGCTGTCTCTAGTTACTCTCAGACTTTACCAGTGCAACAGCTGTTGTCTGGACCAACTCTAGGCAAGGAACAAGAATTTCCAAAGCTAAAACCCCAACTCTTCACAGCCTGAGGATCCCATTCAGGCTTTATAATTAACAGTTGTAATGGTAATATGTGCTCATAAATGGACGTGAATTGAGACACAGAAGTTCACTAGTGATTCTACTAAAAACATAACCAGCATTTTTATGACTACATTAGCAAACAAGTTTTCTGGGTGGAATTGATTTTGCAGAAGAAAAAGGCTCCTACACAATACAAACCTGCAATTTTCCTCATTCATCCTCTTGTATTTTTGCATCAGATAATCCTTAAGGATAACTAGAAGTCTAGATTAATTTAGCCAAGCAGATATCGCAGATGAGAGAGTTTCAGCAACAGTATTTTTATCAAGCACATAGATGCAGTTTCCAAAAATATTTTCCTGATGATATCCATAGTGCTAGAATCAGTAGCCCTGGCCAAAAGCTCACATTTTCTTCCACTTTCAGCAGAGCTTTCTGAATTCCTTGTGTTTTGCAACATATCCTGGTGGCTTTATTTCACTCAACAACCTCTGCACTTTCTTTTCCAGCATCCATAGGGTAATATGAAGTGCCCTCATCCTGTGGCCATCCAACCAGTAGCATAGCAGTTTTATTTCCATTTCTACCGCACTATCTAGACAAAAAAAGGACTGGTGCTGTAAAAAAATTTCTAGTGCTATCAATCGACTTACAGCACAATAAATAAAAGAAACATTTTAATTTTTAAACATTTTTAAAGCCATAGGGGTGTTTACCTTTTGTAAAAGAAAGTAAGTTTTACTGGTTTGGAGAGTTTGTTCTCTCAGCTCTCCACACCGATAATTGGTCAAGGCAACTCTGGAATATCTTTGCTTTGTCTCTTGTTCACAAAATCAGTGAAAGACAAATGTAGAAGATAAATGCTGACACCCCCAGCTGTCAGTCCAACATTGCATATTGGTACCATAAAAGCTGCTCTGGTTTTGCAAACCCGGGTCTTCAGTTGCATTTACAAAGAAAGAGATTCCTGCATCCTAATGACTTAAACGTAACACAGTGAGGACTTCATCCACTGTGCATTTAAATCTAGGAAATATACTATCTCAAGTTAAACGTTTTAATGCTTCTTTATTTGGGAAACACAAACTGAGGATCTAGCAGACCTCACATCTGTATTCTTAATTCAGAATGACTTCTAAAAGGGAATTATTTAAGGAAAATAACAAAGTTACATCATTTGGTGTGTCAGTACTGTGTTATTCTTACTTCCTCATGGCATGTTAGAAGATGAGAAGGAAGAAACCTGACGGATGTCCACAAGAGACTCGCAATTTGCTCACCTCCAGCTGTTCGGATGCTATTGACTAATGCTTAATGGCCAACTGTGACGATCTTTTTAACTCCATCAAAGCATACTTTTGTTCCCAATGACATCGTAAACAACCACCCAATAGAGTGATAGAAAATAATCATAGCTCCTGTGTCATTACACGTCAAGAACGTTCTGAACTGCAGTTATTGTGCCGGTATGATACATCTTGTGACTGTTAAAAGTAATAGTGCGGTATTGATTTTAAAATATTACGCATTGAACATCACTGATGTACTGGGCAGACAGAAGATAATGTCACTCGCTCTGAGAATTTCCAAATAAAGTTAGAAATAGACAGTACAATGCAGATGTATGAGATGCAAAGACAGACACAAAGGATGTAAGCTCCAAATAGTGGAAACATGTCCCTTTTAATGCATCCAAACCAACAGTTCTACAGCTGGAGGGTCAAACCCTGCATCCCAGTCAGCAAAGTCCCAGAGGTCTGTCTCTGGGGTACGAAGTGGAGATGGAAGATCCACCTCACACTTGACAATCCGAGCGCCCCTTGACTTGCAGCATGCCATTTCCCTCAGCTAATGATGTGCCATGCTGCTCCGTTTCCGTACTTTGCTATCAGTGCGAGGCCCCGCTCGGGAAGGCGGCCAGCACACCTAGCGAGCCCCCGCACACCAGCAAACCCTCAGCCTCCGCCGGCCTCAAGCGGAGGCGCCCAACGCTTCGCTCCACCGCCCCCGCAGCCCCCAGTAGGTGGGACACGGACGGCCGTCTCCCCCCGGGCCCCTCGCCATGCTGCTGGAGGACGAAGCGCCGCTCGCAAGCGCTCCATAAGCTCCGCTCCGCTCCTCCCGGGGAGAAGCGGCGCCCTCCGGCAGGGCACCGGGGGCGCCGGCGGCCGAGCGCCGCCGAGGCCGAGCGCGGGGCTGGCGGGAAGCTCCTCCCCGGGGGTGTAGCACAGGAAGAGGTGGAGGTGGGGGCAGCCGGCGGAGCTCTCTGCGAGCCGGCGGAGTTACCGTTACCCGCTTTACTATGTGTGTGTCTTATATTACAGCCATGCTGCACATCAGTGGCCAGAGCGAGGGGCGAGGGGAGGAAAAGCCTGTTTACACAGACTGCAAACCGCCTGGGGAATAATGCAGGAAAGGAAGTGAGCCGGCTCTCTGTCTGACTGCCCTGACTTCCTGCTCACACACACACACACACACAGCCCGGCCGAAACAAAACAGAAAAAAAAACACCAAAAAAAAAAAAAAAAAAAAAAAAAAAAAAAGGGAAAAAAAATCAGGATCTCGTTACAAGAGCAGCAGCGCGTTCGCAGGAGACTGTCAGCATGGAGAAGCAGGGGATTTTACCCAGCTCCCTCTAAACCACCGGGAGAGAGCGGAAAAGTCCCTCAGGCTCCGGGTAGGTACAAGTGCCGCGGCGTCTGCCCCTGCCTCTGCAAAGTTTCGGGGGGCTGCGGGGAGCGGGTGGGGAGGCCGGCGGCTGCGGGGGGACACCGCGGGGTAGACCGCGGGCTGGAGGTGAGGAGCGCGGGGGGGAGTGCGGCTCGGAGCCCCGCACGGGGCTGGGGGGCCCGAGGGTCCCACCTCAGGGTCAGGCCCGGCCAGCGCGGCGGTAGCGGGGGCAGGGGGCGCTGGGGGGGGCTCCCGCCGCCTGAGGGACCCCCCGTCCGGGTCGAGCTGTGGGTGTAGGTGAGGGATGGAGCGTGCTGGGGGTCACGGCGGGCGGGAAGGGGCTGGGGTGTGAGGAGAGCGAGGGCCGGGAGAGGGGCGCTGCCTGACAGGGCGCAGAGGGTCGGGGGGAGCCCCGGGACCCCTCGTCGACCCGCACCCCCTCGGTCGTGTCCTGGCCCCCTCTCCGGCGGTGTCCGGCTGCCGGGGCCGCGCGGGCCTGTCCCGTACGAGCAGCATCGTGATAACGGCGTTTGGGGCGGCAGTGGCCGCCCGGGTGCCTGTCACGGAGGCGGGGGGCGCCGCGGGGTCCGCGGGGGGAAGGGAAGGCAAAGCAAAGCAAGGCTGAAATTGCAGAAGGGGCTTTAAAAAAAAAAGTGTCGGGAGAGTTTCTGGCTTGTCTGGAAACAGCAAGACTAATTGCCATGCGCTTCCGGTTTGAAACTGGCAGCAGACAACATCTTGAAAATGAGTCACTGCAGCTCACAAAGAAACTCTGTGGTTTTCTCCCTCTCAGGTTTATATATTTGCTCCTTTTTACAGTTTCCTTTGTAGTCTTCTGCGTTCTCCCCGGCCCTCCCCCTCCCTGCTTTTCTCAGCCATCCCCTTGGCCGACGTGGAGTTTCCACCACCAACCGAAAAGAACACTAAAAACGTTTGTAAGGCAGTGAGGGGGAAAAAGAAAAAAGAAAAAAAAAAAAAAAAAGAAAAAAAAAGAAGAAGAAAAAAAAAGCAGAGAGAGAGAAAGGGAGAGAAAGTGGAGAGTTGTTTTTGGATCTGGCTTTGCTGAAGGTTAGAGGGACTCTGATGCTGCAGGGGGAAAAAGTTCCCTGAATTTTCCACTGGCTGCAGGAAGAGAGCCCATTTAGTCATGGCTAAGTAATGTCTGCACACACACCAACTAATCTCATTAGGAGTTTCCGTTCCCTAACACAGGAGGGTTTTGTGAAGCCCTGTCAGCCTTTCTAGCATTGCAGTTGAAAGGGAGACGAGTTACATCTTTATTTACTTAGGGGTGTAGCGCTAAGACACGTTTACAGAATGCAGCATCTTTTCAGTCATGAGGACTCACTTCAAAAGTCAATGGCTTCCTTTAATTTCAAGTAGCAAGTCATGCTTCATCTCATATTTTGCTCATATAGACTTTTTGACTATTTCAGATTAAATGTAATTTATGCATAAACAGTTTAATAGGGTGAAGTGCAGAAATGGGGTACGCAGAAGGCTGTGTTACAATAAGCATGTTCTATGCATCTGTGACAACTGTATGTAATTGCATGATGAAAAGACTCTTGTGCCAAGACACCAAGGTGATGGGCATGTTTGAAAAGTATGTTCACTCACATAATCTGGCTGTGGTGATACTTTATATTTATTTTATACATATCACTTGACTTAGTGGTTTGTGTAATTATTTTGTGATGATTTATTTTCATAGCAGCCATGAAAAAAGTCAGTGTTCAGAACTAGAAAGATTTTTGCCATGCACCGCTGATCTTTAATTTAAATTAGAAGTTAACTTTTTGAAAAAAAAATGGAGCAAACAAAGAAAACGGAGTCTTGCTTGCAAGTGCATTTTAACTTAAGGAAATGTCAAAAAATATGAATAAAACTGCATGTAATAGGAAATAACGCTTAGCTATTTACTTAAATTATCATGCAATAGCATTAAACTAGCAAATATATGTATAAAAAAGTAGTACTTGGATGGACAACTAATTGCAGTATACCATGTGTTTACCTTTGAGGGTCTTCAGTGTTTCCTGTACTTCATATGTTCAAGCTGCTCAGAAGAGTTCTTCATTAACATCACTCTACAGAGCACTTTTATTAGTGGATTAGTGACACAATCTCCAGACACAGATGCCTCTTGATTCCCTAGTTGGGCAGAGAAGAATTTTTGGAACAGTATGTGAAACAGAAAATGCCTAATCTCTGTTTCAATCAAACACAGTCATCAGGTAGTGAGAGCTATTTTCTGGTTTGGGAATTTTATTTCTTTTCTAAAATTCTAAATTTCAGAGAGAGAGGTGCATTACTGGGCATAATGTTCAAAATACATTGAATATGTTATGGAACAGTTAATGTGGTGTACAACACCAAAACTTGTACTGAAGCGTGTACCCTAGCTCCTCTTATCTCTCTTTGAAATACAGACTTTGAATTGTCCACTTATTCCGTTAAATATTGCTGGAATTTCAGGGTGCCCAGTGCTGAGTCAATGTACATGAAACACATTCATACATACATGAATATATAGTCTGTCTACACTACATAAATTTCATATATTGTGTTCACTCAGCATAAGTAAAAACATCTTGATGTCCTCGTAGAAAAACAGATGTTGTAGTAGTAGTGTATTGGTTGTGTGTTCTCTGTGTTTGAAAGAGTGAATGTGAAGTAATGCGTAGATGTGTTAAAAATGCAACAGTTCTGTTTGGAACAGAAAAAAAAATCCAAATATCAAATAGTGCATGATGGTTTTCACTCAAATAATAAAAATTTCGTAAAGATGTTTTCACTGTAAATATGATTTTATTCTTTACCTGCTTTAACTTACAAAATATAAAAATGTGTGACAAGTATATAAATTATCTGCTAAGGGATGAGATATTATCATAATTGCTTATATCTCAATTTTCCAGATTGCCTCAGTGAGTTGTTCCTGAAAAGAAAAAACCTACAGGCTTACATAGTTTCTGATATCACCAACTCCACCTAGACAGATGCAACAGCTGAAATAAGTGAAACAGTCTCGGGGGGAGAGACTCAGCTGCAGCCTTCCTTGTAACTGTGTTTATAAACCACTGAGCACATGGGTGCTTTCATATGCAGGAACAAACGTCTGTTTTGTTTTATTCATTAGCAGTTCTCACTGCTTACTGATTCACAGTGGTTCTTTCCTCCTGTTACTTGATGTTATTTTGTTCAGCTTAAATCATAAAAACTAATGAAGTATCTCACTCCAAAGGCTGAAGTATTCCTCTTTGCCGTGCATGAAGTCCAATTACGCGAACTTTACCTTCTGGTTGTAATGCCCTTCTTGGGATGGAGGCCAGCTTCAGGGTATGCTATGATAGAGGTATTCCTATGGGAAGGGACTACAGCTGAAGTGACTTTATATAACTGAAGCTGAAATCTACCCTACTTTAACAATCTGTTATGGAGGACTTGGCATGGAATTAAAGTAATTTTACAGGTTCAACAAGGTGCGTGGAGTTTGTTGCTTACTCTGAGGGTCATATGTTTACATGTAGAAAAATAGGTATGTATACTATTTACAGACACTGAAGTCCATCAGCTGTTACAGAAAACACAAATCTTTGCCGTGGGAAAGCCATCACATGACAACATGTTGCTTCAGAAAATCAAAGAAAATAAATAGATGCTGAAATAAAAAGTTATTTGGCTACTAAAGATAAGGGAGACTGGAGTAAGGCTGGGAGAACCAACATAGTTATTTGTGATGCATTTATTTATGAAAAGTTATTTAAGGTGGTTTATCTTTGTGACATCTATAAAATTCCTATGTTCATGTAGTAATGGTTTTCTCTGTGAGGAGTTCTTTGTCATAGTACTAAATAATCCAAGATAGCAAAGAACTGGTAAATTAGCCAGTACTTCCCACGAGGACAGGGCAAGTTGGACTCACTTGTGCAGTTCAGACTATTTGTCACTCCATGGTCTTATTCTGGTGCTGGTGACTCCAATGTGCAGCACGCCTGGATGCTGCTGCTTGAATCCGTTTTAGAATTGTGACACTGATTATAGGACACTGTTAGCCAGGGCCAGTTTCAAAGAGTACTGTTGGTTTTGGGCTGCTGCATATTCTTTTGTAACCACACCCAATAGTTCATGCAACAGGCTGTCACTTACCGGCCTTTGAAAATCGTGTTGTGCTGTCTATTCCCAGATTAATTCACCATGGCTTTCGCCTCAGTGATTCCCACAATGGGGAATCTCACGGTCTTGAATCATTAGACAGATGTTTACTTCATCTGTGGCTTGTTACATGAATCAACTAATATTCTGGAGGCTGTTGAGAGCTCTTGAATGACTGAATATGTCTGTTCTCATGTTGAAGTATTTTGTTGAATAATGAAGGATTAAAGAATTAGTCACGATGTTGAGGAGAATGTCAAGGTGTAGGCACAGGAAGTCCAGCTCTTTGCACTGCAAGATACAAGGCTGCATGTATGGAAACAAAGCAGATGAAGCACAAAGTACCTCTTATCTGTGCACTTTACAAAAAGAAAATGCATCTTTGTCCTTAAAACTTTAACTCATTGTGGTTTTATATGCCAGTAATTATATCAATTCAAATTCTTCAGTGTTTGCCATGAGGAGTGGATTTTAATTCAAAAGCTCTTTGAAGGACATTTGCTGCTTTTCTAAAAGCAAAACTTAAAGAAAATACCTTCTATAAGCATTGATATGAAAATATCACTAAGTCACTAATTCAATGACAATTAATAACTGTAAAGTCATTCTGCATTTTTAATTTTGTATGAATACTGCAGTACCAAAAAGCACCCTGGAATTGTTGATCTGCTTCATCAGTGTAATTCATGGTCAGTATCTCACAGTGTGCTGAATAACTAAATAGTTAAGTAATTATTTTAAAGTTACGTTACAGTAAAGAACATTGGAGGCCAAATTTTCCCATGCCCTGAGCAGATATAACTCAACTGAAAATTATACTTTTTTACTCCTGTGGCGTTAGTTGCCAACACCATGTCTGATTTTAGCCTGCTTGCTCAGGTAGTGTTACTGTGGCTATCTAGAGCAGTGGGGTTTGTCCTTTTTGTTATCTGTGGATCTGTAATTATTTTTGAGCAGCTGAGCAGATGCCTGTGTTGCGATTGAGCCTACAGTAGTAGTGTTGGGATACTCTTGCCTCTCCTTTGGGAGGAATCCGTTGCCTCCTGCGTGCACAGGCCACGTGTTGAAAACTGCTTACCTGTATGATGACACTTATGAACTTTAAGGATAAATATCAGTCAACTGTGTGAAGAAAAACTTCTAAAGATTATATCATGTGCTCTGTCTCCATCTGAGTGGTTAGATACAGCTCAGGGTCTTCAGGAGAAGAATTCCTGTAGGAAGCCACAAATTTACTTTGTTTTGATCTTTTAAAGCACTTAAACATGTATTTATTTTTGAGTACATCAGCACTTCTGTTAATGCCCTGAGACTGGTTGTATATTGCAAACATTTAAATGCTATCTTAAGCCTTGAATGTAACTAAGGCATTGGAGTAGCTCTTGCTTGCTCTATGCAAGTATCCTCCTAGTCTTCAGTAATTTTGTTTGAAGTTTTGCAGTGTCAGGATGTACTGAGTGTGTGAAGGATACTGCCCATTCTATGGCTTCCCCCAGACCCATTTCAGAGAGTCATTTCAATCACGTCTGTGTCTGTGCTTGCCAATTTACTACTCAGAAGATTCAGTATATAGCTTGGATCATCTTTGCAAATACTGATTACTGCATGTTAATGTGTTTTGGTTTTCATGCAAACAACCCTGGTTTAGTTTCTTCAGCTTTAAAGCATATGATTTTTGTATCTTGTGGATCCTAACTTGAAGATCATTTGAGGTACTAGGAGAGGAAAAATTGTGCCTTACACATTGGCTTTTAGTTGTTGTTAAATTATGTAATGAATCATTTGGTTGTAATTTTTATGATTCTTGCCAATAATTCAGAATTGGTAAAAGCTTTCTAAGCACTAACCTAAGTATTAAGTCCTGTTAATACAGTTTTACAAGATGGGTCTTTCTCTGAAAGTATTAGTGAACAAGCAAAGAAGTTTCTGTAAAGTACGCTTTTGCAGTTGTAAAAAAAGAGTAGACTTGGATTATATACTTCATCTAAAGGATCTAAATGTTTTTAATCAAAGGTCCTCCTAGAAGTTTTCCCATCCTCATTTTGCAAAACAGCTGACAGATCTGGAAAACAGATTTCTATTATGCATCCATTTGCCTCTAACATGGTGACAGCACCTCTTTGCTGTATCTCTGTATATTTATTTATTTATTTATTTATTTTTAAAAATAAAATTGATCAGAGATTTCAGTTTTAGCTTTTTGGGAAGGATGCTAATGAGTGTTACTGTTTTTAAATATTTTTATTGTGGTAATGTTGAGTGGCCTCTGTTGTATCAAGTCACAATACAGCACAAACAAAAGTTTATAGACTCAAGTACCACTTTTATCTCTTCCCATCAATTAACAGTAATTCATGAGAAGAAACAATCTTTAAAAAGCATTTAGGAAGTAAGAACAAATTCCTATTGCAGCTTTGTCAGTGAAATCTGGAGAAAGTTGACTACCTTCAGAGAATTTCTTTCATGCTATACTAATACAGCTGAGATGGGAATGTGGGGCTAGATTCTAGATATAGACCTCTGTGAAGTCTGGTGACTCAGAGCAGACTCAGAGCAACTGGCGTGTGTGGTTAATTTAGCAAACTGTGAGTGTGGAATAGGGCTGGTATAGAAAGTATGACTGCAGCACTCCTTTGGTACTGCTGCCTCAGTACTGAAGCTCTGTGATGCAAATGCTTCCAAAGCAGAGTAGTATCAAGGCTGGATTGATTCCCTGGGAGCAGGGTACAATAAAACTGACTTTGCGGTCTCATCCAAGTTGAGAAGAGGGGATAGAATCTTTAGGTTTTATTTAAACATGGAATCTTATTCAGGATTCAGCGTTCAAATCAAAATAGTGGCTGTTATGTGACGCTAGCAAACCAGTTGGTGTATTGATGTTGCTTCTAAACGTAGGCAATCTAGGGACATCGTGTACAACAAAGTTTGCTGTAATCATTGAAATAGTGTCCCGTTTGTGTTTCCTTCGTAGTTCACAGCAGCCATGGGAATTAGTTTAAGTACACGGGACACAGTACAGGAGAGTAACAGCCAGATCTTCTGCTGGCTGCAGTCTCATGTATTTTATCATCCACTCTGTTGGGTATTCCAGTGTGTAATGAACAATGTTAGGGGAAGTGTGTAGGTGTGACCTTCAGGTTCTTGTTGGTGTAGCAGACAAGTGAATAATGTCAAAAGATAAGAATATTTTAATTAGGTTTCAGTTTAGCTTAGCACATGATAAACAGGAATATCAGAGATTTGATTAGCATTGAGAATGGAGGAGAATAGCGCACTTTTGAGATTTTGACATGTAAGAGTGATTCTTGGTTTAGATTTTTACTACGAGACCATTGTACATGGAAATAATAGCATTTAAAGTGAAAAATACAGACCTTGACTAGTGCTGTGACTAGTTGCTCATTTTTTTTGTGATGAAGGAACCTGCACCCTGGCTCGTGCTCCAAGAACTATTGCAATAGCACTAATGTTTTGGGAAGAAATTGTCTGGCTAAAATGTCTCTGTATGTACATACGTAGGTTTTCATCCACTGAATTGTGTTACATCATTTTCAGTATAATGATGTGACTGACTCCCCTTGCAACATGAGAATATACAAGTAAGCCTGACTCATTTTGCTAATCCAGCAAATTCTGAAAATTCGATGTGTGTAGGAAGGTGGGCTCTGACTGCCAGTGTCAGCTGCAGAAGTCCCTCGGACTGCAGTGTGGTATATTGCTAGCATGCCACAGATGTGCACCACATGAGCAGACAGAAAGCAGTGTGAGGAGTCTCCATTCATTTTGTATCTGTCCCAAGGTGAATGATTGGAGCCATTATGGATCTATGTAGTTTTGTTTAGAGATAGCTTTAGAAATAGTTGAGCAGGTTAATTTTTTAAAGCCTTTAATTGGGAGGCAACTACCTGTATTCTCTCCTGGTAAGGGCTTTTACTCCAGTCGGATTAAAACTGTTTCTTGAACTGCATCCTTATGGAGAATCTGAAAACGCTCGTGTTTTAGAGGCAGTGTCATCACACTTCTGCTTGGCAGGCGACCAGTCCTTTGTTGTATTAATTTGGAGGTTGCAGAACTTCCTTTGGACATCTGCCTCAGCCTTTCTTTGACTTAGTTAAAAAAATTAAAAACTGCGAACGTGGTATTACCAAATGTGCCTACTGGAAGCATTACTGGACAAGTGTGTGAGTGCTTTCTTTTCTGCAGTGGAACTCGATGTTATCATGTAATATTTTGCTACATCTTGCTGCTGTCTCTTTTGTGTTGCTCCTAACCACAGGAGCCTGTTTATTTTTTTAAATGTGCAGGGCCAGAACAGTGGGTATTCTTACTTGAGAAGAATGCCTTGTAAATTATTACTGTAAATAATCTTTTAGATTGAAATATAAAGTTAAGATAAGACTTATTATTCCGGAGTGGCAGAGTAGGCATCCCTCATGTGACTCTGTCAAGTGCATCAGCCAGCAAAACCCTTTGTGCTCTTTTGGCACATCCTTAAACCAGTCTGGGTTTGTGTGGCATTATTACTGTAGTTTTGCATCAAATTGAAACGTGTGTGTTGGGGCACTCTAACTTTTTCTAATGTTTCCACTGGGTGGTGCTGCAGGAATTTTTTTTTTTTTTTTTTTTTTTTCACTTGAATCTGCATTTCCCAGAAAGACGCCTCTAAAATATAATAGGAGGAAGTCCTGATTTAGAAAGTTTTTGCAGTTTCAACACAATGGAAGAACTCGGAGGATGCTCTGGCAGGAAATGTCCTGGTTGCTGGATGTGGAAAAATTACCAGCATTCTGTATCATATACACAGTCAGTTCCCTAAAGTGCCCTGGGCATGGATTGCACCATTAGTTTGATTTATTAACTTTAACAGAGAAAGTTCTGCATGACGTTAAAACAGGTATATTTACACACTTAGTTGCGAGCTTATTTTTTTCAAGGTCTATTAAATTAGCAGTAAGATCTCCTTTGAGTATTTGAAAACGTTCTGAGTAAACAAATTGATATTTGTTTTTCCTCCTTCTGCCAGTGATTCTGGCAGAATCACTAACTTTTCACCAACCACATCCTATTTATCACTCTTGAAGCATCTCTGTTGAGAAATAAAGTGTGAGGACTGAGTCAGACTTTTGCCTTGTTCTTTCAAATGTTTCTGAGCAAACATTTGGGCAGATTTGGCAGTTTCCTTTAACCTCTCATGATATACTCATTGTTATACAGATGAATTTTCAGTGGAAAATGTTATGGCTGACTGATTTTTTGATTATTCTAGAAAAGTGTCTTTTCTTGATCAGCACCCTTTTGCTTCTGTTATCAAATGCAAAACAAGTGTGCTTCAATTTTTTAATAGAAACTAAAATGTAAAAGAGAAAAATCATCCTCTAGGATTTGTAAGCTGTTCAGCTTTCCATATGGACATTCACTTTAGAACTATGTTAAAAATTTATATAGCTGAAACAGCTAGAGACTGCCTTATTCCATGTTTTTTCTCTAAGTATACTCCTTGGTATTTGTCATTACAAAATGGAATTGTTTTGGTGATTTGCAACACAAGTTTTTTTTAAACTTGCATAACTTTATTTTGTAAGTATTCATATACTTTAAAAATGAGTATGGTTTAGCAAAATCTCAATTTCTAGTATTGAGAAACGGTGGTTAAAAAAATAATGACAAAACAGTCAAATTCTTTCATGTGTTATTGCAGCAGTCATCTCAAGGGTTAAAATGAACCTGAGACACTTAGAAAAATAAAACCAGAGCTGCTATTACAAACTGGGACAGATGTAGGAGGCCAGGTTTCCTGTGGCCCATTTTCCAGTTTCCTGGCTGCAACCTGCAGAAATAAAGGAAGCTGAATGCTAACGTGAATGAGAAGCTAACAATGCCCCACGTCACGCTGCTCATAGAAACATGCTGGTAGCCAGAATTAGGATACAAAAGCAGCAAATGGACGTACAAAAAATATACACACGTTTTCCAGAGTAGCTGAAAAGGAAAAAGAAAAAAAAGGCATCTGTTACAGAGAAATGCTGTGTGCTTGCAAATGCACACACTTGCCTGTTGGGGAAATGTCAGTGGAGGTGTGTGCCTGCTGTGGTGGGGCATATGAAAAGGAGATGAATCTTTTGCAGCTGCTTTGGCTACAGAAGGAATCAGCAGTTTCTTCATACAGTAAGGGAAATTGATTTCCCTGCCCTGCCTCTGCCTCTTAATCCTTTTCATGTACATGTCTGATCACCATCTCTCTGTGACTACCTATAGTGCAAAATGATGGCTCACATCTTTTATGTCTTCTGGTTTATTTGGTCTCCAGCTGATGTTTTCAGCCCCTGGGCTCCCCAACCAGTCTCTCCTACTCAGCTTTCCCTCCTCTGCCCCAAGTCCCACGACCTGGTTTACAGCTCAGAGTCCCAGGTGTTCCTCTGCAGACCTTCTAAAGCAATAAGGGGCTGGTTTTGATCCTAATACCTGGAGGGATTCCTAGTTTTAGCCTTCAGAACTTGTTCATATTGGTTGTCCAGGATCAGCAGTATATCTCTTTTATTTGGGGGAGTGGGGGAGCTAACATGGAGTGGGGAGAAAGAATCCAGGGAGGAAACCTGGAGTACGTGGGAGAACGAAAGATAAGAACACAGCTGTAACGTAGTTGTATGGAAACTAAGGACCTCTGCAGAGGTCCTGAATGTTAGTGAGCTGCTTTTCAGCTTTCTGCCTTTTTCTTCTAGCTTTTGCTCTGTAAGTGTCCTTCAAAACTTAATGCCCCAAAGAGTATCCTACTGATCTCATAGTTCATGTTGTAAATATTTCTGATACTGAGGTTTTTATTCAGCTCCCTTTGTCTCTGAGCCTCCTGGTTTCCTACTCCATGGATTTAAGATGGCTTGCTTATTTGTTTTATTTTGCCTAGTACATTAATTAATTGTTTTGGGTTTTTTACCTTAATGACAGTTTACTGACATTGTGACATATGCAATTTGAATGTATTGTCTTGATCAAAAAAAATGGTAATGCAGCTCATCATCACGTGTATTCATGCATCTTAACTGTTTCTAGTGTGACTTGCATAATGTTTTCATAGCGCTGGCAGAAGTCAGTCTCCACAGACTAAGGGGAGAGCCAGTGTTTGGCATTTAGGTCCCTCATCTAAGTGAGGAGTGTGGGCCTACCCTTTACAGGAAAATCAGCTGTAAGATGAATGCTTTGCCCTGTGCTTGTCTCTGTCCTTTTCTATTATCCTCCTCAGGGAGAATTTACAGTGTTGACTTTGCTGCCACTCCAGGTTAGGCACTTACTTTCGTCCCTTATTTTGGTTGAAATGAATGGGGCAATATTATCAGCACAGATGTTCTGTGTACCCTCCTTCCCACATCAGTCCTGAGCTTAAAATTTGATGTGTGGAGACAACATTGTATTATACTCATCAATGCAGTATGGAGGGGCACACATTTGAAAGAAGGTAAATTGGTAAGGTAGAGGCTGTTAGTGTGGTTACCTGTCACAGCTGCCTGAGAAAAGGGCTTTCAGAAATCTGTATCTTGAAATACATCTTTGCTGTCTAACACAGCATTTCAAAGTATAATTCATTCTAGATATGCCAGTGATTATTTGCATCAGCGATAGTGGAACTGATCACAAAGTAAAATTACTAGGGTATTTAGGTCAGGTCAACCTAGAAAATTTTGTTTCATGGCTTAGAAAATATATTTGACTGTCAAATACATTGTATAAATACTTAAAAAATAGTCAGATGGCAAAACCACATGTGTTAAAGTTAATGGATAAAAAAATTATTGACTCTTTGTATGAATTTTGATGAGGCTTTCTGTGACACAGAATGTATGTTTCTTACATAGATTGCCTGTCTCATTCTGTCCCATAGATGGATGTCGCTATCTAAATAAGTGTTTTTTTAAAAACTATTTCTCTTCTAGTCCATGTAATTCAGTATGTGGTTCCATGTATTATTGGTTGCCAGCATTCAAATCCTGTACTGAGCACAGAAGTAACTGGAATATTTATTATTACTATTTAATATTAATAAAGAGTTCAATGAAATGTGAAATATATGTATGCCCTGTAGGAAGTGACCACATCCGAACACTTGTTTCTGTCAAGTTAAGGTAAGACACTGAATTCCCTTTGAGTGATTAAAAATTCAAAATAATTAGAAAATATATAAATGAAATACAATGTTTTCTGTAGATTTCCAGCTCTTCCCAATTATAATTTATAATAACTTTTAATACAGCTAGCACATTTTTGGTTAAATTACATGTCTTGTAATACCTCTGTCACGTGATTCTTTTGCTACACCACTCCAATGAGGCACAAGTTAAGGCTTAGGGGCCACGTTGTCCTCCCAAGAGTATGGTTAATACTTTGTGGAACCCCTAAATGAGAAAGGCAGGTTAATACTTCTGTTGACCTGACTGGAGATGAAATATTTTGCATCAGTTTAAAAATCCTTTCCCTGCAGGATCTTAGATTTTTACTATTCCCCTGCAAAACACATTTTAGAGAATGGAAATGAGATGCAAAGATTAACACCAAAGATTAATACCAAATTCAAGGTAGTTAAGTTTTTACATCACCATATATGCTGAGCACAAAGCTTCTGTTAAAGGTAGTTAGACTTGTGAATATTCAGTGCAACTCAGACCTGAACTCCTCAAGTCAGATGCTTAGAAGAAAATGACCATACAATTAGTGATCAGCTCAAAATGTTATTTGCATGATTTGCCTCATGTGGGAATCATGTGCGTACAGTTCTTATGCAAGCAATATGGGAAGCTTTGTACAGGAACTGAGTGGCAGGTGGAGGGATGGAGTACAGTGCAGCATTGAGCTGTTCTAATATCATTTCTGTATGGGCAGACTTGGGTCATATCCAGTAGAAGGTTTGCGAATGTACCAATTAAGCACATTGATGTTGAATTCTGAGGTGTGCAGGTCCTTTATAAAGCCAGTTCAGAGCTATGACTTGGAGAGTTGATGGTAGGGCAAGGAAGGTGGTGATGAACTGCCTAAATCTGATCCCACTCCAGCCATCTGGCCTGGATCCAGCACTTGAAGTGGCCCACAGACATAACGTGTGTATCTCAGCTGGTTGAAGAAACTGAATCACAAACTGAACCACTTTGAAAAAGGTGACAATAACCTTTTATATAATAACCTGATGGAAGTCACCTTTCCTTAGTCACCAAGACAGATAGTGTGGAATGGGTACTCCTGTAGGATGTTCTTGCCAAGACTTGCACTGTTCATGCTCAGTAGATAAACTGGAATCCAAAACTGTTTATATTTTACAAACAATAAGCACCAGAAAACAGTTTCATCATGGAAAGTGTAGTGCAACGTTAGCTGTGGGTTACCCTGTGAGTGTTCTTGGGCAGAGGTGAATGGGGATGGAGGAGACTGCAGCAAAATGCGCTTCGCTGTGAGTTCAGTTCTACCTAATCTCTCTGAAGAGATGTGTTTGCTGATGACCTGAAGGAAGATGTAGTTTAAGGTCTGGATGAGAGAATTTTCTCTCTGAGGTATTGTACTGTTTGGGCTAATGACATGGTGGTGGAGTTTGTATTTGTGCTTCTGTAACTCTCTTCCATCTTTGATTTCCTCAGCTGAAGTTCTACTGACAGGTCTTTGTAGCGTGGGACACCTGTGTGCATTTTAACATAATTTTGAAGAAAGATATTTGTAAGTTACTTCTAATTTTCCAGAGGAAAAAAAAGTTCTGTTTGTGATTTCTTGTTTGGAAGAGTTGTGTGATACAAGCTGAAATTATGCAGAGTATTGCTCTATAATATGTAATATACAGAAACTAAGATTATTTTGAAGTAATATGGCTGTGTATACCTATGCATGTTTAGTGAAGTTGCAAAATTTATAAAGATTAATTTAAAAGTATGTATGTATGATGCCAGGTTAATATGGATACTTTATTAGATGTGATGTTATAGATAAATAATCAAAGATGTTAATACTTGCACAGATAGTGTACTTTAAAGAAACTTTAAAAGACTGTAAAGTGAGTGTGTAACTTTCATGTATATTCTAGCTATACATTTTTTTATGGAATAGGATTTGTATAAAGTGATTAAAAAATGCAATGAAGCCAATGCAAAGCTTTGAAAGTGCCAGACCATTCTTATAGGCAGTTTTGTGTCAAGGACAGGGAACAGTGCTGGGAACCTCTCAAAGGTGCTGTGGAGCTGCTGTGTTCCACAGCTGGCTGTCAGGGATAGACAGTTCTGTCCTTGTCATTCAGACTGGATTCTCAGTTAGAGAAATGAGGCTTTTGCAGGGATAAGAAAACCATCATTAATTCTGCAAACCCTTGTTTGGCCAGTGTAGTTAGAAATGGTTTGGACCAAAACAGAGCTCCAAATTCTGTTTTCCTGTAAATCTACTGACAACAACCTCTAGTATCTTTAACACTAGTGAAGCTTATGCAATTAATTTTCCTTTATACTAGTGAAGCTTGTGCGGTATATTTTCCTTTTTAACTACCGTGTTGTGACAGGAAGCATATAGCAGCGTCTAGTAAATTAGTAAGGAGGCAGAAACATGATTTCCCTGTTGCTGGGGCGGACTGGCGAAGACAAACCTTCCCTGGCTGCCCGCGGTACTGTTCCGTGCGGTAGATAGGAGCCTTGTGCCCTCTTGCGGTCAACACACCAGGGGAAATGTCAGGCAGGAAGCCTGGCAGTCTGGTCCTGTAATCTGTTAGGACCCAAACAGTAACGTTAGGAAACAAAATGAGCAAGGAAGTGAAAAATCATCAGCTGGTTTAGATAAAGACAAAAATATCCAGTGTTACATGTACAAAAGTCAGGTGATAATTAGCCCCATTAGCAGCATAGTCAGGTAACCCATTAATACCAGCATCTTTAAATCTATGCTAGTTATGACATAATATGTCCAAATTAAGTATCCGAAGAGGCCAAGAAAAAATGATTTGATACAGTTTTAACCTGTTAAGGTTGGCCATGTTGTTGAAAGTGGGGGAAAATCTCATTTTGTAGTTCTGTAGTTTAAATGTCAATTTTAGCTACGTCTTCATTACAATAATAAATTGGTTTCAGTGGTAATGCTCCCAAGTTTTAAGTTGTGTATGTGCCTGTGCTGAGTTACAGCATAGTCATTATTAAGTTTATCCTTCTATTGCAGTGTCTGAAAAAAAGGTTTATTCTTGGGGGGGGCTCAGTAGCACAGGCAGTTAGCAGAGAAAAAGAATATTCAAACAACCTTAGAAGTGAGACTCAGGCACTGTTAAAAATATTCGTAGTTCTCAGTCATACGTAGGATAATGAAAAGAAAGATGCCTGTTAGAGAAAGATTCAGGGTAAACATCACTTACTTTACTGTGCTTAAGTGTACTGCACTTGCAGCATATCTGCAAAATAGATCGTATCTTTTGAGCTATTCGAATTAGCAAACAGGAGCAGCAAGAGCCATTTCAGCCCTGGAGGAAACAAAATATGTAAAGATGGTATGACACTGGGAAGGCAGGTGTGAGTGCTGGGAGGGGGAAAGAGGCAAATGCTCTGGTTGTCCCTTTTCCTCCCCTTCCTCAATGAGTTGTCCATACTTCTCGTGATGGTAAACAGCAGTTTTTTGGTTCATTTCAGTGAATAGTTACATCAAGTCCTTCCCCCTCACCTATATGTTCCTTTGAAGGGTGGTTGCATACACTGAGTTTAAGACACCAACTGGAGTGACCCTGTACCATATGAACTATGCGGGCAGTGCTTTTCTAAATACTTACTCTATTTTATATGTTCCTTCAGAAAATAGCAGTGGAAAAAATACTGAAATGGGAGTGCAAGACCTGTGGGTCGTGTGGATGTTGTGGTTGTAAATGATATAGTAGCTTCCTTTGCTCAGTTACGTAGGATGTCTCCTACACAGAGCTTATTACTGAAATGAGCACTGGGTGGAACACCTGCTCCCAAATGTTTTTCACACTGTTGCTCTCCTTTGTCCCTTCTAGGTATGGAGAGTGCAATCACACTGTGGCAGTTCCTTTTGCAGTTGCTGCTAGACCAGAAACATGAGCACCTGATTTGCTGGACGTCTAATGATGGCGAATTCAAGCTACTCAAGGCAGAAGAAGTGGCTAAGCTGTGGGGACTCAGGAAAAACAAAACTAATATGAATTATGACAAGCTGAGCCGAGCGCTCAGATACTATTATGACAAGGTAAATTTTGTTATTCTCGTGCAGACTAAAAAAAATAGAAACACTACCTTTTAATATTTCACCTCTGTGTGGAAGCTATTCAGAAGTTCCTCTAACTAGTTTTTACAACCGACAACAGCACTGAAGGCAATCACGGTGGAGGTAAGAGAGCAGCTAAAAGGTGCACAGGAAGACACTGTACATCCCATTTCCCGAGAAGGGGAGGTTTTGAGCTAGGTTTGCACTTGCTGATGCTTTCATGTGTTCATGCGTTTGACTACCCAGTATTTTCTGTAGCTTTTGACAACAATAAAATAACTGTTGATAACGGAGAACTGTTTGATTATTACAGCCTGCATAGGATCTTCTGGAATGCAGGGAGGTGGCAGAAAGCAACGATACTGCGATGCAGCAGGCAGAGTGGCAGCTTTACCAGCAGGTGTCACCTGTGTCAGAACAAGGAAAAAACACACCAACAACCCAGCAGCATAGAGGGCAGGGTTGAGTTTTCACGGGACATCTTTTGGAGCGCAGATCGGGTTGGCCACTGTTTTAACTAGTCTTGTCTGAGCTTTCTGGTAAATCTTTTCCACAATTTTATTGGTTTTTAATTTATTAGCTGGAAGTACAATGCTGAAACACATCTACAGTATCTCACTGTAACTATTCCTTTGTTAATGCTTAGTGTTTCTAAGAGTTGGGAAATTTTCCACTGTGTCATTTTAGGACAAAATCTGTGTTAGTTTCAACAGTAGTCTAGTTTATATGTTGCTATCACTTAATGAGCAGGAATATCTATGAGAGAGCACTAATGCGATGTCTTACTGGTTGAAAGTACAGAATAACAGTAGCAAACAGAAGGAAAAGTGGCTGGTCAGATGGTGGATCTCAGAGCAGGGATATGTTTGGGTCGGTTGTCAAGGTAGTAGTCTCATGGCGAGCTCCTTTCAGGTGAAGACTTTATTTGCTGTAGAGTGTTAAATTTGCTCCCAGTTGGGAACTTATCATCTGGGTATCTCAAGCCAAACTAGTGGAACGTGTGCTTTGGTAGGGGTTTCTTCATACAGTTTTTCTGCCCTTGCAAGACCTACTGAATTTTGCCCCTCCTTCATGGATACATCTGTTGAGTTTTGATAGAACTGATGAGACCCAGGAGTCAGCACAGTTCAGGCAGCAGCCTTATAACTGGCAAGCTGTGGTTATTTGGGTGCCCTCAGAAGCTGACTACAGGCAGATAGTGTAGGCATACACTTAGTGCAGAGCTGTTGACTGTTGAGAGCTCCACTTTCAACCTCTTTATTTAAAAATGAAACCTGAAATAATAACCTATTGAACATAGTAATCTGGACTTATTTAGGTCACTCAAATTGCTTCTGATTTTCAGACATCATGAGCATGCCCACAATCTAGAAGAGGTCAGTAGAGGTTACTAGTAGCTAGCGCCTCTGAAAATAAAATTTCTGCTGTATAGTGGGAGTTCATAAGATCACTGTCACTCTTGTGAAACCATCCTTCACTTTGACGTTTAGTCCTTGGTCTTATTCTTCAGCATGGAGCAAGGTGGCAACAGTGCAGCAGAGAATGGAAAAACGAGAACAGGGAGTAATCAGGATATGCGTTAGATTGCTATAACAGAAATATATTTGAAGGGAATCTCACAGATGTATCAAGATACTAGAAGGAAAAAAAATGTAGAACACAAATATGAAGGTGCTAAAATATCTTGCATATTCACCTTTCTCAATTGTAGACTGCAGCAAATTCAAGTAGTTTCCAAATTGTTTCTCCAGCCTCTTTTGGATGAACATTGTATTGTTTTTCTAATTAATATTAAATCTTTTCAGGATTAGATCCCCTTAAATGGATATTTTTTAATAATTTGTCTAAATGAATAGGTTTTACTATTTCTTATATTCTTGAAGATTAAATATTAAAAAGGACTGTTATAAACCTATGTGTTAAAAAGGAAAACTTCATTGCCATGCTTAGTGGCCTGTTCTCATCTGGAATTTCAGAAAAGGCAGTGAGATGAGATTATACAGTGAGTCACACCAGTGTGCGATGCTTGCCGCTTGCACAAGGCAGAGAAAAATAGATGTTGTTGCTGAACTGAGCTCAGAGTACTGTTGTCAGGTATTATTTGTAGTGCACTAATTCTTAAAGGGCACTGTGCAGCCAGTCTAACACAGAAGTCAAAACCCATGTTGACTGCAAATTAACTGTGAACAATTTGATATCGGGCTTTGTATTACTCACACTGGAATTTGGAAGGACTTCTGTAAGAATTTTTTAGTTTCAGATTTAGAGCTGTAAGTTCTGCAATGAAATGTTTTTAGTATTTTGTTCACTAGAAGTCAGATTTTTCCACTTAACGTGTTTCAAAGGTGGCCTGACTGAGAAGGGACAAAAGGATTCAGAGGACAGAGCAGCGGCTGTTCCAAGCAGTTGATGTGATGAATTCCCCTTTGCTAACTGCTGAAAAGGCTTCTGCTCAGTGTGGGGAAGCTTCTTTGTGTGACTGCAACCCCTCTGATTATAAACTTGACTGGGGTGAATGAAGACAGAGTGCCTGCTGGTGGATGCACAGCAGATCCAGGCAGAGCCCAAACACAGTTAGTGACTGAACAGACATTGCTTAAAAACAAGGGATGAGATGTTTGTAGCACTTGTCTTTGAGATCTCTCTGATCTCTTCAAATCGATGGAATATAGTGGCTCCTTACTTGAGGCTTCCTTTCTTCTTTTATCCTTTAACTTTTTTTTTTTTTTTACACCCTTGTACTGTTTTCAGTTGTCCCACCCCCAGCACACACACACCTTGGTCATCTGTTGTGTCTCTGCTCACGCAGCATCTGCTAGAGGAGCAGCTGTACAGTTTCTTCATCAGGGCTCTGTCTGAGGTGATTCCTTGCTGTTCTTACAGCTGCTTTCTTGGGCTGTGTGCTCTTTTCCATCTGCAGATTTTATCTAGGTCTGGCACAAGGATTTTGGCTGTTTTTCCAGTTCTGCAGCCCAAGGGAGGCTGTAGCTCCTAGGTGGAAAGAAGGATAACCTCTTTCTTCCCCATGTATTGTGATCAGGGTTTGAACCTCAAACCAAGACCATGATTTACATTGAAGGAGTAACTCCTTAGCAGAAAACAGAGGGAGCTTCTCACTCTCTGTGAGGGTATGGTGGGTTGTGTCCTGTTGGTTCCCAGGCAGCAGAGAGGCAGATTATTAGGAGAGTGCAGAGGGACAGGGGAATTTGCTGCAGGTTTTGAAGTGTAGAGATACTGGCATAAGATAGCAGATAATGAAACCTAGTAGGCTGTCAGGGAATGCTCAGCAGTGGGTTCAGTCCTAAACACTTCCCCTGCCTTCAGTTCAGTCTATGCTGCACAGCACAGAAAGGGAAGAATTTGAGGAGGGAAGGAAAGGCTCCTTGGCATTCTTCTCTCCCTTCTGCAAAACAAAAGGGGAAGGGCTGGTGATGTTAAAGAGCCTCTCTCAGACTTTTGCACTCCTCTCCCCTGGACTACTTACCAATTTGTGAATTGACTAAGAGCAGTCTAGACCCTGAGGTAGCCTTAAGGAGCCTTCTGAGATCCTTGTCCCCTTACTTGCTGTTGGCATCGATGGGTGTTTTGGCATCTGGATGTGCTGAGGCAAATGGGATGCATACTGAGCAAATGGGTTAAACGTTGTGCTGCAGGCTGGGGAGTGGCAGCAGGAAAGGCAAGATGTAGAACTCTGGACAAGACTTCATTTGGATTGTGGAGTTATCAACAGGGACTTCTCTACCTATAACCCAAATGATCTGGCAGCATGTGAGCGTGAGGCAAAGGACAGTGATTTTTTAGAAATGGTGGTGGCACATGGAATGGACCTTCCTTTCTTTGACTGCCCTCTGCTGCTACTGCGTACAGCTGACTGACTAAGCTAATGCTTCATGTCTTTGAAATTATTCACTGTGCAGAAATAAAAACCTGATCACTGGATAAATGGAGGTTTATGAGCTCTGCCATTTTGCTTGGGGGGAACACTGGCTTGTTAAAATTCATCATCTGATTCATCTGAACTTAAAAGTAAATTAATTCCCGTACTGGAGAAAAATAACACAATTAGGACAAGTTCCTTAGCCTGGCTTTGAAAGCAAGCATGATGTGCTGTTGAGGCTGATGGCTAGATTTATGTTAAATTCACATATAAAGCACCCCAGGAAATGTAGTGTGTGGCATGTCTTGATTGTAATTTGCTACCGTAATTCTGGTTGCTATAGGTTTGTAGATAATCTGAAGACTTTCCATTTCCTGTTTTGTTTGTTACCCGCATTCCCCTCCCTGCTTTTTATTTAATGCATTTCCCTTGTTGCCTCAACAGAGCAGCAGAACAGATGACAGATAGCACTGAGGAAGGGCATCCTGCACTCTACCTACAGCTTGAGCAGCATGTACATCATGTCACACACTTCTGCCAGTCAGAAATCTCTTGTAATGCTTTCAGGCAAGGAAACCCTTCACATCTATTCCCATGCAGAGCACTTTAGCTTGATGTGTAGAACTAAAATACCTTTATAAGTAGGATTAGTAGGTTTCTTTTTGTAGAAGCTGCCTGGTTACTTTGTTTTTCTGATAATGGTAATGACATTAACTTTTGGAATTCTCTGGAGGTTTCAGGATTACTAAAGGTCCCCATGAATATTTCAGGATGACACCACAAGAGGGAAGTTAGTGAGTTTTCCCCATGAGGTTTTTTTTGAGGGAAGGAGGTCGAATGCAGGAAATTACATGCAGATACTGACACTAATTGGATGTAACAGTTGTGGAAGTCAAGCCCTCAGAAGTTAGGAAATACAAGAATCATAGTTCCCTGGGTAACCTTAATGTTTGCATGAGTTATGCTGCATCTTTAATTACACAGTCATATACTGTTGTGATGAGCTGCTATTCAATATTTTTTGCATCCTCTCTGAACAGTATGTGGCCCCAGGCTTTACTCAGTGAGTGCTATTCAGTCTGTCTTCTAAAGATAGAATAAATCATTTTAGTTTGTTAATGGCTGGCTGCTTGTTTAGATGGGTTGGCAGTATGATGTACAGTATATAAATAATACGGGCTTCTTAGTGTTTGTTGCATTGTAGGGAACAGCGTCTCAGGTGCCTTAGGATTCAGAGTTGCCCGTGGCATTTCCTCCACTCCCATGGCAGGTCAGACCCATAGCCTGGTTACTAGTTCCTATTTTTAATGCACAGGTGTGGGTGGCAGCATGCAAGAATTGTTTTGGAAAGAGGGTCCCTTGCTTGGTCTGCCTACAGAAACACTTGAAATAGTATTAGAAAATAGCTTTATAGAGAACTGGAAGGAGCTTCTTTCAAGAGTGAACTGTGGAAGTCAAGAAAGTGCTTGTCTGAAATGACATAAAAGTGGTTATTGAGTGCTGCCCTTATGGAAAGATGGGAGTAAAAAATTTGATACTCGGTAAGAGGTGATGGGTAGAGGAGAAAACCCAAGAACCCCCCTGAAAAGACAGACAAATAATTAATGTTTAATGTGAGAGGAAAGAGGTGCCCAGTGAACTGCAGCAAAGAGAGCAGAGAACCTGGCCAAAGGTGCCCTTCATACAGAGGTGGGTGAGGAAAGACTGAAACTGAGCTAAATGAGACCCTTGCACTTCCAAAGGTCTGTACAGGTGCACGATCTAGTAGCACCTGTGCCTCCACCAAAATTTCACAGAATTTAGCTTCTATGCACACACTGTAATAAGCTTAAGTGCATAAAGTATGATGTTAACAGAATCTGCCTGCCTGCATGTGCTGATGTGGATGCACACCCTGGGTTTTGGAGCAAACCGTACAGCCACAGGTACTGCCTCTGCTGTCTTATGTACTTGAGACAATTGGAGTGTGAGCAGCCCTCTCTCTGGGTAGGGTTCCCAATAGCTGGAAGCAACTTGTCTCTCTCCTCATAGAGTCCTGTGAAGAATTCATAGCCTAAGTGTCCCCACTTGCATCCCTCAGTACTCTTTGAGCTAGAGAACTTGCAGCACATTCAAATAGGATTTAAGTGCAGCAGCTACAGATCTGGTCCTTCTTTACAAAGCAGGAATGTTTGTGTCACGCTGGTAGTATAGTTATACCTTGGCTCTAAACGGCTCGAACAGGGAGTCAGAGTTGATGAAATAAAACATTGCTGAGTTGCAGCAATGCACAGGAAAACTTCTGGGGGGAAAAAAAATGGAAAGAAACCCAGGGGTCATGTGCAGTTGAGATGGGCAAACAGCTCCTGTCTCTTTTGGGAGGGCTTCCAAAAGTAGTAGTGCATACGTATAGTTGACACAAAAAACCTCAACCACATTACAGCCTGGTTTAAGCTGCAGAGGGAACCAGGCCACCAAGCCTTTGGCACCTAGCTCTGCCAGCTGGTCTGTGGAGAAGGACAGGGGAGAGACCCATCCCTCCAGCTGGTGATTCAGAGTGCTTGGGTAAGGCTGGGTTTGGAGGCGAGTGCCTGAATTGACATGGTGTGAATAAGCCTGAGCTCCTTAACAAGGCTGATGCACTAGACCAGGCATCAGGCAGTGCTGTACCCAGTTTGTATCGGCAGCTTTGAAAGCACTTTGCAATGGGGGGTGGTCATGTTTGCTGTAGTCACTGTTTTAGAGATGACAGAGAGAGGAGGGAAGTGCAAAAAGTGATGAAACCAGTCAAGAAGCCAACAGAAGAGGGGCATTCCCAGCTCTCTGCCCTCTTTCTAAATGTCAGAGTATGCTGTTTCTTGATAAGATTTCTTTTTCTTTTTTTTTTTTTTTTTTTAAGCTGTTGGACTGGAGTCCCTGCTCCTGGCCTGGTTGTCCAGTTCTCCTCCCCAGCAGCTGCACTGGCCCAGCAGTTGCCTTCCCTGGCAGCACAGTCCCGGAGCTCCCTGCAGCCCTGGCTGGCAGCCACTAGCACTCATTGCAAGCCTGTTCCTGAGGGAATTTACCTAGAAAATTCAAACAACAAAAGAAAGGGCTAAATGTGCACATATGCTTGCTCTCCTGCTACTAAGCAAGTGATCTAGTCTCCCTGTCAATACAGTCCTTAATATAAGGAAGCCTTCTTTGCCCTTTCAAACTGAGCGTGGAGGACCCCTGCTTGTCATGATGCCTGTCATTGTCTTCTGTGGTTTGAACCGTCATCCACAGCTCAGAATGATTCTGACAGATCACTGAGGTGATGGTAAAAATAATCTGCTTTTTACCTTCACTTCAACTGTTTGTCAAAAAAATTCAGAAAAGGCAGTGGCATTTTGGAGGCATTTAATTAATGTGCGTCCTTATTTTCTCTTACATGCCAATGGGGATTTCCTTAGGCGGCACATTTACGTGAAGCCTGCAAAGTGCTTGAGGGACCTGCCTTTGAATCCTTTTCATCTCCAGCCATTGTTAAGCGGGCCTTTGCTGCAGGCTTACGAGTCAGAGGAGCCACACTGGGAGACTTTTTAAAAATGTAACCATATTTAATAACAACAGAGGAAGCGTAAACTCACCAGCCTGTTCAGTTGCGTTTTATAGCAGTGTTCCCATTTCAAGCTTGCACCAGTGTAAAAGTGCCACCCTTAAACACATTTAATCTTTTTCAGATGCAAGTCACGTTTTCCAAGTGGGATCTCAGTTGCCAGTGCTTGATGTAACAATAACAAAGCTGCCAGGAGCAGAGGGGAGGGATTACTTTAATTTAAAAAAAATATATTAAAGAAAGAAAACAAAATCTAGTTGGGATGTTTCTTTTCATACATGAGTAGTTTTGAGATTTTGACTTTTTCAAGAAGAATGTAATATTGAGAGTGCAGAAGAAGTGCGTGCATCTAATGCTTTACCTAATTAGCACAAAATAAAAACATCTAGGCCAAGGCCAAAGCCATGGGAACTAAAGCTCCTGCAGACTGAGATCCTATGGGCTAACTGTATGTCCTGAACTTTTGGAGGGTAAAAACAGGCATTGCAGGATCCACCAGGTGGGTAGACGTGCATATAGTTCAGCATGGAAGAGGGTAGTTTTGTGCTTTTAGTCTGAGCTTGCTGAACTTAATTTGTCTCCTTGCTACAGATCCCTGTTACCAACTTGGGAAACAACTTTCTCCATTTGTGCCACAGCTCCTGACCTGTGAAGCAAAGCTGCTTTGTAGGATTAATTTTGTATTCAAGAAGGTGCCTGAATGAAATGCCGAGACGTTCAGACAGATGAATTACAGGGTGCAGTAGCTCATCTGAAAGGCAGAAGAGGTTCTGATACCCAAGTGTAGACTCTTGTTTCCCAAAATGAGCCTTTTCTGACAAAAAAAAGGTGTAGTGCAGGCACTGCAAGCACCCAGCACTAGGTACTGTCCATATATGTATAGGGATGATGTTTGCATTCCTTTCTAAAAAAAATTTCAATCAATTTAACAAATGCTTCCTCTGCTGGTCTCAGAATCTGTGGTAGAATGAAAAACAAACGAGATTTGTAGGAATATTGTAAATATTTATCTTCCCATATGTACAGCAAAGGAAATGTCTGTTTGCAGAGTATCAGCTGGAGATGCAGCAGATGTGCTGCACTAAAGGGAAGCTTCTTGGAAAGGGTTTTTCAGTGGTGACTTAATGACAAACTCTCCACTGGGGGCTTCAAGAAGAGAGAAATCACTGTGGAAATCTCAGGAAATATTGCTTCTTGTCTTCTACAGCACTTGGCTTAGGGTTGTAAATGTTCCAGTCCTTTTCCTAGGCCAGGCCAGTACCTGGTGCCGTAAAGGGCCTCTACAGAGGAGCTCACATCATGTCCTTGGGGATACCACACATTGTATTAGAGCAGGCAGCATACCTGTGTTTGCAGTAAGAGAGTTCGGACTGGGAATGGGACCCTCAAGAAAGATTTCAGTTTCAGAGGGATTCAGTTCTTTCCATAAAGGGGATGCTTTTATTATGGCAAATATGGAGAAAAATAGTTCTACAAACCTTTAAGAGGTTTGGGATTTTTTTCAATAATTAATTTCAATAGCTAGTTTAGGCTGATGAAAACCTGCCTGCACCAGGGAGCATCCTGAGCCTAATGCAAGCCTGGAGATAGCACAGGGGATACAGCAGGACACAACCCATGGAAGTTATTGCATTTGTGAGAGATGTAGTTCATGACTGTGGAAGAAGGACAGTCATCATCAGCCTAGGTCAATCCTCCTGCATGTGGTCAGGAGGAGAGGGTACATGACTGGAACAGGGAGGCTGGGGTGGTTTTGTCCCTTGGAGATATTCTGAGAGTGGTAGTTGGTGTCAGTTTTGGGAGGCATAAATAAAGGAGTTTGCCTTTGTTGTGAAACACAAATGGTGGCATGACTCAAGTCTGCAAGGCAGCAGAATTGTTTTTACTGGAAAGAAAGCATCCCCAAGCTGCCTCAGAGGAAGTGGGAGAAAACCAGCCGACCAATAGGCTGATATCACCTAGTAATGGTGATTTTGTTAGGCACCAAGAGGAGGAGTGGGTGGTCTCCCTGGCTTGAGCAGAGGTGTGGGGATGAGCCAAGGATGAGCAGCGTTAGGAGTCCCACTGAAATGATGTGCTCAGCTTGAGGAGGGAACAGTGCTCCCCTACCCTTGTTAACCCCCTTATGTTTGCTGTACTCCATGCCTCTAAAATGCTGATATTTCTAGCATCTGCTTTTGTATTTACAGAACATCATCAAGAAAGTGATCGGACAAAAATTTGTGTACAAGTTCGTTTCCTTTCCTGAGATTTTAAAAATGGATCCACATGCTGTGGAGATCAGCAGAGAGAGCCTTTTGCTGCAGGACAGCGACTGTAAGATGCCTTCCGAGAGCAGGGATCAGCACAAGCACAGCTTGTCAGCACTGAAAAGCACAAGCCGTAATGAATATATCCACTCTGGCCTGTACTCTTCTTTCACTATCAACTCTCTGCAGAACCAGCCAGACCCTTACAAGCCAATCAAAACAGAAAAACTGGAGGAGAAGACAGAAGGAAACACACCAGTCGAAGAAGTTCGGACTGTTATAAGATTTGTGACAAACAAAGCAGACAAACAGGTTA
Organism: Podargus strigoides; assembly: GCA_028020825.1. Taxonomy (NCBI): domain Eukaryota; kingdom Metazoa; phylum Chordata; class Aves; order Caprimulgiformes; family Podargidae; genus Podargus; species Podargus strigoides. Next base: position 120,874,751 of record CM051663.1, on the reverse strand, counting down.
TGAGGCCTATGGTGTCGTTGCCTTCCACCTCTGAAACAGCAGCTGCCTCTGCTTTTCTCAGCTCATCAGTATCAGCTAAAATATCTTCCTTAATGCTACCCAACAGTGCCAGCATTTCATCTCCATCGTCATCTTCCTCCAGGTCACCATCTCTGTCTCCCACCTCACCCCTCCCTGTAGAACACAGGAGCCTCTTCCTTGAGTCCAGTTGCCATGACTCAGATTCCCTTGAGCCTCTGAACCTCTCCTCAGGCTCTAAGGCAAAATCCTCATCTCTTCCCCCAAAAGCTAAAAAACCCAAAGGCTTGGAAATCTCCGCCCCGCCTATGGTTCTCTCCAGCACTGACATCGGTTCCATTGCCCTCAACAGCCCTGCGCTTCCTTCGGGATCCCTGACTCCAGCTTTCTTCACTGCACAGGTAAGACCTCCCTGTCTCCTGCATTCTTGCTTTAGCCAGATATTCCCTTCCTGTGGCCAAGAGTGTGAACTCTATGGGTCTGTCACCAGCTGGGGAAAAAAAAACCTGTGAGGTAGAGGGAAACCTAGCAGAGGTCTGAATAAAGGGTGGAAAGTAGGTTCTTTGTGGTGTTCCTACGCAAGTGTGGGGAAAAGCTGTCACAGTTTACAGTCTGCCTTGAAGGATAAGGAGATGGGCAGCTGTTAGTTAACACGAGTGAATCGCTTACCAGTTCAAACCAGCCTCCAGGGCTACAAAACAAGCAGGAAAAAGCCAGCAAGAGTTTTTGTAGGTCATGACTTGAGCATGTGCATTGTGGGATGCTTGGTTAGACTTCTCTACTAGATCAAACAGTGTGACCTTTTCTTTAGTTCTTGAATATGGAACAAATTATGTGGTTTCTAAGACAAGGCTCTTAAGCCAGTTTCAATTACCAAAGTTTTACAGATCTACAGAGTACTTGCTGGAGCTTCCTTTCAGTACGACATACTGAATAACCAGTAGGTTATTTTGTTCTTTCTAATCACATATGTGTGGTAATGTCAATGGTGAGTTCTCATTTTGAAGTGAGTCTACGAAAAAAATCTAGTGGTTAGAGGAGACAAGAAATATCATGTAGACCTAGTGTGACCTGGTATATAATGACCTGGTGTGTTCACTGGTGGGTTTTGTCTTACTCTACCACTGCAAAATTAGACTAAAAATTCCAAGAGTAGAATTATGTCAATGGGGAACACCCCCTAACGTCCTCCCCCTCTGCCCTGAAATTGATGCAAATATTAGCATTGAATGAAACAAACTGAGCAGTAAATAAACAAATACAAGGGTTTGTGTTACAAGTTGTCATTTACTTCAGGCTGGCTGGAGGTCACATTGTATCCACAATCCTCTTATCTCTTCCCTGCTTCCCTGTTCAAAGAGGTTTTGCACGGATGATGCCTGCAGTGCAGGCAGGTGTTAGAGGTCTTTGAGCTGTCTGTGGGCAGCATTGTGTGCCTGTATGGCAAGAAAGCCTGGCAGAGGCGAGAGCGTCAGCAAGTGCCCTTGGCCAGCACAACACTTGTTCTTATTGAGCTTTTCAGCTGGCTGCAAAGAAAGTTTGTGCAAAGCCATTGCAGTTCAGATACACCTGTAGGCTACTGGGATATGAGAATTTTGTTGGCCATTATCTGTCATTTTTGACACCGTAAAGACTTTCAGTGAAGTTATGTCTGGCAGGAAGAACAGAAGTGTGGCAAACCAAAACTGAGGTGCATTGACAGGCTCTTATAACCTCTAACTGTGGTATAATCACAGTATTTTGCTTGCAGGAAGAAAATCTGGCAAATAAGTCATATCAGACGCCAGTGAGACACAATGATTCTGTGAGTTACTACAAGCTCACTTTAATCTACTGCTGCCCCAAAATTCAGTATGAACAGAGATTTCTTTCCTCATTTTGTAGTTATTTCTTTGAACATTTATTTTTCTCATTCCTTTATAAACCGGTGTATTTCCTACCCCTGAAAGGCGTTGAAGGGAATTAGGAAGATGTTTGTGGCTCTCCTGTAGCAGGATGACTAGCTAAGACTGTGATGGTTGTTATCTGACTTAATGCCATTACAAATATTTTTTTACAGGGTGTCCTATCATAGAAGAGGCAGATGGCACCTGTGTAGAGGAGTCCCTGGGTCCATTTATTTAAACTTTTATACAGCAACATAGATTTTCTCTTTTAGCCTTCTATTTCCAGTGTGGATGAGAAGCACCCTGCATCCTAAATACTTGACCTAGTGAATATAAAATAAAAACTACATAGTAACTGTGTTTAGGTAACTGTAAAACCACAATGCAAAATATCTGAAGCCAAAATTTAGGCTGGAAGTCTGCAGTTTATCCCATTCTTCTAGGAAGAGCATGCATCATATCTCAAATGATCTCTGATTTGTCAGGTCCCAGTGGTAGACACTTATTTCCATGGGGCAGGTGAAGAACAGGATGTCAGACACCAGTTCCTGCTCCAAGAGTGGTGCAGGTTCAGAGAAGGTCCTGCTGCCTAAGAGGATATTTCAGATGGCTCTCCACAGTACCTGCTGGTCACAAGGAATACCCTCAAGTGGAGCCCTCTGAAAGGGCACGTGATATGCACAACCAGTTTCAGAACAGAAAAATGAGTTTGAAGATGTCTGTGCATACCGTATCATACTTTGGTAGAGAAACGTCAGCTTTCCATTTGGTTAGCTTCAAAGAGAGATATTTAGATTTTGTTCAGTACTTGCTTCTTTTACAGATTACTTATGCTTGTTATTTTTGTTGGATCTCCCTTGGCCGATATGGGTGTATAATCTTGACCCACTCTTTTTCTTCGGGCCTCTGCTTAGCATTCGTAGCATTTACAACATGCTGTTTCCTTACAGACAAAGTGTGCTTGTAGCTAGCATGTGCGTGGTGTGTATTGTATCCACGTGCACCATCCAGGCTTCAGCATGTGCTTAACGACCTGGGCAGTAATGTATGTGTGACAGCACTTGTCCATTATCTGACAGCTAGAAGTGATGATAAGAAAGATTGCACTTATACACATTCTCTGTCAGGGAAGTCAGGAGCCATGAGCATCATTGCTTAACTTAATCATCTCTGTGCAATGAATTATTTCAATTTAAACTGTTCCAGTGCTTAGATTATAATGATGTTATTTAAGTAGGAACTTCCCACTGGGCTCCACATCTAATACCAGATGTACAGCTGCATGAGGGCAGAAAATGAAGTGACACATCAATTTCCACATGTAGTTTAAGGATAGCCTCTGCTGTGGTGTTGTTGACACTTACATTTCCTCTGGTGGTTTTGATGCTTGGCTGATGGTGATACTGAGAAGAAGCCTGGGAAGCCCGGTGTTCTTTTTGCATTAAATATTAACAGATTTGGAGGCTGGCTCTTGGCTCTGGCAAAACTTGCAGACATTAGTGCTTTGATCATTAAAGGGTATGAGCTTTTGCTTAGCACTGTTGTTAGGCATGTTAATATGCTTCCAGAGATGAATGGAGGACAGCTCAGTTTCAAATTTCCTCTCTCTTTGAAGACTTACTCTGGCTGTATCCAGGCAGGAATAAACACCTCCAAGTTTTCTTCATTATTTTCAAAAGACCCTCTCAAGAACTGCATTTTCAGTTCTGGATAGCTGCAGTTTCTTAGAGAAAAAATAAAGAACCAAGGCATAGCTTGCTGGAGCTTGTAGTACAGTTGGCACAATACCATGTCCTTAGTTGAATGTTGTTGGGTCTCGCTGCATACATCTTTGGTTTTAAGGTTAGTAGGCTCTTCTGTAAGTAGATCTCTGAGTATTTATCCTGACCTAATTCGGTGTGTTCTGTGTCAGCCTCGTAAATCCCCATCAGTAGCCACCTGCCCGTGGAGCATCAGCATATAATGCGGCACAGGAAAGCTGCTTTCACTGGTACTACCTTTTTCCTGCCCCATGAAAGCACTGTGGTCCTGGGAAGAGGGTCATTGTGAAGGAGCCATTCACAAGTGCCTGCTTGTCAAGTGTTTTTCCTCAGATACCTTGACAAGAGCTGTCACTTGAGATCAAGACAGAAGTTTTCTCCTTGCCAGGCTTCCACCCACTCTTTGCCCCTTTTGTTCTCATCCAAATATATCCAAATCCTGACCTCACTGGTACTCCTGTGACCACCGTAGCTGATGTTTTACTGCATGAACATCTTTTGTTTCCCCAGCAATACCACGTGTTTAGTACTCGTTGGGACATAACTGTGGTTTCTTCTACAGGGTTTGGTGTTTCTGATTCACCTTCTTCAGCACAAGGGAGACGGCAGTGCCCTTTGTCTTCACATTTCTTCATGAACCCCACTTCTTTTGAGATTCCTTAGAGAAACTGTCCCCTTCAAGAGCAGCCAAGCTCTTTGTATTAAACAACCTTTCAGATACCTTGGGACAGAATCACTGGGAGGAACTTAATGTTTGCTGCTCCTTGTCTCTTCCATCTCTTCTGGTGTTAGACTAATTGTTTGACCCTGTTCTGAACTCCAGTGCAAGCACGTCAGAGCAGGTCTGTGTTCCTGTGCATCTGCACAGAGCCTCAAACACCTCAGCCGATCCCTCAGGCACTGCTTTGCAGATAGTATGTCTGTCATCTTCAGAAATCCATATGACGTGTGGTACCTGCCTTTCTGAGCCTGCTCACCGCCGAGTCCTGGCAACGGGACGTGGCAGCCCGTGGTGTAAGCAGTTGTTAAGTGAGACCCCTTGGTCGCAGCTGCCATATGTGGGAGTTTGTATTTCTGGGCTGGTGGGAAGCGAGCAGGTATCAGAATGCATGACGTGCTGGTTACTAGGGGGAGATATTCCTTATCTTCTGTCGCCTTTATACATATTTTAAACTCTGGATAAACTGATGCCCCAGTTCAGCAGAGCACTGAGGCACTTGCCCTACACAGTGAAACGTGTACTTACTTGTTAAGTGTGCACTCAAATTCCATTAAGTGCTTTGCTAAATAGATCTGATTTTGACAATTGGCATCAAGATTACTGGTGAGATAAACTCATTATGCCAAATACTTTGTTCAAAGCTATCACATCACTTTCATGTTCGTTTTTGGAAAGGTAGAAGTTACTCTGGCTACAGAATAATTCATGTGATTCTTCCTTTGAATGGAGGTGGGCATGTGCTTTAATTCCGATGGTGCTTTACAAGTGCTGAGAGCATTCCCAGCAATACTTGTGCACCATGGCACTGGAAAGAGCCACCTCCGAGTTGGGAAAAGCCTTGGATTCTTAGTTCTTGCCATTTTGGTTCTTTTCAGACAATTAGCTGTGCTCTCCACCGTCCCTCTGGGCACCCAACCCGTACACCTGCCTCTCGCTGTGTCAGCCTGCGCGCTGTGAAGTTCTTGAAACTTCTTCCATTTTGAACAGGCGCCATCAGGGGAGCCAACTTCAAAGGCTGGCAGCGGCTCTTTTGGCACCACACGCAATTGCGTTAATGCTTTAAAAGCTGCAGTCAGTTCAAGCAACAGCTGCCCTTCAAAAGGTAAAAAATTATTCTGAAGGAGGCTGTGTTCACAGGCACATGGTATTTTATACAGTTGCATGAGCGTGGTTCAAGTGAACAATAATTGTGCTTTTCTGTAAGCAAATGGCAATAGAAATGAAATCAATTTGCATATGAAGGAGTATTAAATGTGCAGGTATCCACTACTGAGCGCTGTGGAGACAGAATGCAGGGCTGGATGGGCAGTTGCTGCTGGCCAGTGTTCTCGGCATACTGGGAAAAAGAGCCGGTAGGTGAAGTGTAAGACTTCAGGGGTTGTGACTACTGTATGGAGCTGTAACTCCTGAAGCGTGCCTCATGGGATGCTTTTGTGTCTTGCAGACCCCAAATGGATTATTGCTGACCCCAAGCCCGCTGCTGTCTAGCATTCATTTCTGGAGCAGCCTCAGTCCTGTTGCTCCTCTGAGTCCTGCCAGGCTGCAGGGACCAAACACTCTGTTCCAGGTAGGTCTTTTCAATGTCCAGGTTTCATTTCTGAAAGTGCACACGTGGGTGAGACATCAGGGGAGCGTGTCCTCACATTGGTCTGGAGCTTTTCAAATAGTTTAAGAAAATATGGGAGTCAACAGGCACTTTTAAAGAGAGGCCTACTTACTCATACCCTCTTTAAACCCTTGGCAGCACAGTCAGAACCTACAGGGCAGTGTCTACTGCAGCAAGCACACACATGTTCTATGAAGGAAACAGAAATAAATGCTGGACCCCAGTAAGAGTGGGTAACTGAGCTCTCAGAGCTTCAGGAAGAAAGTGCAGACCAGTCAGGGACCAGCCAGTAGAGTGGTGCAACATGGACTCTGGGAAAACCAAGACCAGTTTGGGTATCGCACAGCAAGGTGGATGTAGGTTTATCCTTCTGTCTTAATGAGCTACTTCTCACTCAGAAAGACAGGGCATAGTTGTATTTACAATAAGGGCACTCTGAGCCTGAAGGCTCCATTTGCGGTTCCCCTGCAAATTATCCATGTGTCCTCAACCAAGTTACTTCATACCTCTGAGCACGACCTCTCTGTGTGTAACAGGAAGAAGGCAGCATTGTCCCATCTCTCTCATGGGTACTGGGAGAATAAAAGTCTCAAGGTTTTATAGGGATGTGGTAAATACAAAAGTTAAGTAAACCGCAATGGCCACATCACTCAGCTGCAGAATTTGCTCCAGGCTTAGGAAGAAGATGGTGGGGATGGTATTAGCAGCTGTAGCTGCTGTGAAACAGCTGATTCAGAAAGTCAGAGAAGAAATGATGCTGACGTGCTGATTGGCAAGAAGCACAAGAAACTGATGGCCATCTGAGCAGCTGAAGAATGCAGGGACACTTCCAGAATGAACTCCCCAATGGCTGTGGAGGGCCAACACTAACAGAGGAGGGGACTGCTGCTAGACAGGGACCACGTGTTAAGTCTCTGAACCTTCAGGGAGACTTGACTGCCCAGCTCCTGGGCTAGGCTTTAGCTCCAGTGCTCTGCTCAGGTACAGTCCTCACTGGGGTTGTTTTTGGAGTCAAAATCCTGCCAGCACCTAGAGGCCAGGGCAGACCTGCAGCTGGCTGCCTGCCTCTGCACCCTTGCCTGCTGGTGTGCATGGAGAAGAGATGGGGGTCCTGTGTTTCTTTCAGGTGTGTGCTGCTTTCCACAATAGCACTGTGCCTACAGTTTTTTAGTATAGTTTTTGTATAATACAAGGACCAGGATGGGCCATCCACATCCATGGTCCCACTGAGCCCAGGACAAGCCTATGGGAATGTATGGTCCCTCCCATAATGAACCAGGAGGAGCTTGTTCTGGCACTGCTGGACACAGCTACATGCATACTCCCTCACAGAGCATGCAGATGCTTATTAACTGGTAAAAAACTCTCCTTCAATGCTTATACGGTGAAAGCAACTCCCCCACACCTATGCCTATACATGCTACAGCTTACGTAGAGCGCCACTGAAATCTGCAGTCTCCTTCCACACAATTTACCTTGATATATAGACCTACCTGGAAAGTCTTCCCTTTGAAGCCGTGCTGCTCTGTAATTAAACTTAATTTGATGTTTCATTATTAGTTTGAAATTACCACGTAACTGGAACAGCAAGAGACTTGCACAGAATTGGTTAATTCAAGAAAAATTCAGGCAAACTTAAGAACTATCAACTTAGCTTGAATTAAGCACTAACTAAATTAAGTGTATTTTCATTGTTACTGCTGTGTAGACAGTAACACTGAGAGGGCACAGTCAAGTCCCAGATCCCCACTGCATAGAGTGAATGAATGAATGAATGAAGAGCATCGTCGTGGCCCCAGGGGTTACAGAGACAACAAGAAGAAGAGAGCTGGGTTGGGGTGGAGACCAGGGGAAGGGTGAAATTGTGACTTCAGTATTGTTTGTGTCTTGGGCCATAGTGCCACCATGCCACCCGCCTTGACAGACACCAAAGATCTCACACAACCCTTGGTTTGTTAGCTTTAGAAATCACAGGAAGCACATTGTAATTTACATGTCTCACTTCAGAAACCTAAACTAGGAAAGCAACAGCTTGTAATCAAGTACTGTGCTTTAATGAATCTTGGCAGAAGACACAGAAATGTTTCCTGAGGTTTGGTTTGGTTAAAATAGAGGTATGGGCCAGCCCTGGCCACCACCAGGAACGTGGTGCCTGCCCCCCGCAGCACACTGCTGCGACCGTGCTGTTCAACGGGATTCTCAACTGAATGCTGGAAAACAGGTATCATTGACATCTCAGAGAAAGAGTAATCCTCTTCTAAGCAGATTATATGCACGTGTAGAGGTTGATCATACCACAGCCGGCAGCTGAAGGACTGCTCTGATAAGGGGTAAAAATGCACTTAGACACTTGAAGTCAGGAGCTCTGTTACTCAGCTCTGTCTCTCCCAAGCCAACCCGGCCTGGCCCTGAGGCCAGATCGGCATCTACTGCGGGGATAATTCCTGCCTCGTGCCGTAGCAGGTTTGTCCCACCTACTTGCTGTGCTTTTTCTCAGGTCAGATCTTAAGAACTAGTCAGTACACGTTACTGCAGGCAAGTTACAGTCAGGATGCTGTCACGAACGCGGAATATACGCCTCGTATTGAATTAGTGTTTTCTGCACAGTACTTCAGAAGCAGAAGGTTAATACTAACTTAAATGTGTTCTGCCTCACATACTGAACGATCAGGCGTAGCTATTTTACGGATTCTTAATGACCACAGAGAGAAACTGTAATTACTTGAGAGCAATTTTCCCCAGTTTTGTACTCGCAGTTGTATTTTTTCTGCCCTAAAACTACATCTCAGCTTTCACTTTCGTAGATTGAAAAATGTTTCTTTGGAAGCAGAATGGATGGCAAAACATTTGTCTGTAGTACTCACTTTCCCAGGGTGATGACAGATGTATTGTTATGTGAACTTTTATATCAAATATAGCCAATAATAGATTCACACATCCCCGTACATTTACAGATTATTCAGGTTTCATCCTTCTGTTTTACATTCCTGACGGCTGATGCAGGATTTGGTGTGTATCTTACTGTACAGAAATGACAAGTCTTGAAAACATCTGGAGTCGGTTGCTCATGCTAAACGCACACGCTTCTGGGCGGAATGCCTTGAGATAAAGAGTAATTTTTACCTTTTGGCATCTTACAGTTTCCAACTCTGCTAAATGGCCACATACCAGTGCCACTCCCCAGTCTGGACGGAGCCTCTTCTCCAGTACTGCTCTCCCCAAACGCTCAGAAATCCTGATGACGCCTCATCACGCTAAGGACTTACTGGTGGATTTAACACTTCATTCCTACGGGCTAGTTTTTCCTGTGTCATGAGAAGGACATTGTGAAACCCTCTGTTCCTTTGGTTTGCACTTTTCATTACATGGATAATCTACTTTTTATTACGTTAGCATTTTTAAACAGCATTTATATATGAAAGAATATATAAATCTGTTTTGCATTAAATGAATTATAATTTTTTTATATCATAGCTGTCAAGTGTTGAACACTTCTGTTGTTGATGAAGTACTTAATGGATTGCAACAATGTATCCAATAAGGATGTGAAGCTTCTTTTCAATCCCTTTTTCTGCATATTATGCATTGTGCTTGTGTAAACTATAACCGGCTGTGCCTTCTTTTGCATAATGTCATGTAAATGATTTATATATTTTCTAGTATTAAGATAAAAAGTTGAAAGACAAAACTAGTATTGAACAGCCCAATGGTAGTATCTGAGTATTTTCTCCATGGGTAGGCCATATGATACAGTGTATTCATGTAACTTTGTATTAAGTGCTTTCAAACTGTATAAAAATAGCCTTATAATGTTTCTTTGCTGAAGTGAAAAACGTAATCAACATTACAGTCAGGAGACGCATTTAGGAGTAACAAAGCCACATTTACACACTTATGCCCAAATTCTTCTGTGGCGTTGCAACAGGGAAGAACTGGGCTGTGCATATTCATGAGACATTTCCAGCATTTGAGAGTACTTCTGTAGAAGAGGAAACATTGCTCAGAATTTATTCGGTTTATACTTCTTACGAACTGTCAACATTACAGCTGGAAAGACTGCAGGTAATCTCTGTCCTCCCAGGGAACGAGGATCATTCCTGATAGAGAATTTCCAGGTGCTTTGTTCAGTCGTGCCAAGTGCCTTCTACTCTTTCCCTGGAAAGGTTATTTTAGCTGCTAAAGCTCAGAAGGTTGCATTTCCCCTTCCCCCAAAGCTGGAAAAGTTACAGGACTGTAAATTAATGCCTGGTGCTTGTAAAGAGGCACACTGTACATGTGGGATGTTTATGCATAAACATCTGAATTCTGGATTAAAAAACAGCACTGTGTTACTATATACTTGCAACTTGAACTTAATGGGTATGTCCTTTACCTTGAGGTGATGGTTTAGTCATTTAAATGTCAGGTTAGGATTAGGCTAGACTCCCTGGCACCAGAGATTCTAATCTTGGCAGGGCTGATGCAAATCTTGTTTTCCAAGGTGGCTAAATTGGGTTGAATGCAGCTTTACCGTGTAGATTTTTCAGATGAGGCCTTCAAAAACCAAACCAAAAATCAGAATCCTGTTTGCTATAGGTCATCCGAGCTTTTATTTTGCTTTTGGCCAAGTGGCTGGTCAAAAGTCCGTTCTTTTTGAAATTTATGCAGTGAGTTGTCTGCTGATTTTCTGTTTGGATGCATTTCAGTGGTGTGTGTAGTTAATTGTAAAGTGCTTTTGAATCCTTCAACCTGAAAGGTGCTAAATAAACAGTTTATTAATGCAGTTGTGGTGTTGAAAAGCCATTTTTGGGGCAGAGGTAATCTGACAAAAGACAGCAGGAATTTTCCTGCGGCTTCTGGGTTGCACAACCAAAAATGACTCCTCAGTTTCACTTGCAGTAATTAACAGGATAAAAACCTGCCATATCAGTACCTGATAAAGAGCAATTAGATGCAAGACAAAGAATAAAACACATGGGAAGTCATTCACTTGATTCAGCGTTTTAAGAGCTCCGAGAGATGATAACCCGTGGAGTCAAAACCAGAAGATGAACCTACGTAAAATTTAAGAGTGAAGGAAAATTTTATACAAAGTAAAATCAGAATAGGTGTGAAGAAAAGGCAGCATGAAACTGATGGGATTGACTAGTCTTGTGGAGATGAAATCACAAGGTCTCGCAAGTCAAACATATCTCTTTCAGTGGATTCCTCCCAGGTGCATGGAATATTTTTCAGTAAGTTACAGAGGCAGCTGTTGACAAGAGTCAACTCTTGTCTCAGTTTTAAAAAGGCATGAATGCCAGCTTCAGTATACTGAGTCTCACCTGGTACACGCCAGCATCGCTCATGGGAGAACAAGGCACAGAGATGACAAGTTTTGCACCACAGGTTTAAAAATGATAGATAGATACTCATGAAAATTTGCTCTTTGACTCAATAAAAAGTATTGAATATCACACTGCAAAAAAAAACAGATGAAGAGGAGAGACTGTGTGACACAAGAGATGCTTAAAAAGCATCCAGATTCTAATAATTTTGATTCTTCCAAGGTTTTAACTATTAGTAAGGCAGATTTTCTTCTTGTCAAAAGGGTCAACACACCCCTGCCCCTTGCGTGACTTTGTTCTTTTAAAGATAGCAGAAAATAACAATTCTGGGACAAAAGTCTGTTGCAACAAATTACTATAAAGGATCTGAGAGAATTCAATAAAATTTAAGGGAAGACACCTAGAAATAGGAAAGCAGTGCTGTCTTCCCTTTGAGAGAACAAAAAATAGCAATAGAACACATCTGCTCTTGCTGGTTGACCTTTCAATTTTTTAAAAATAAAAAAAAAGGCCAAATCTGCTTTTCAAACTGGGTCAATTATGTGGAACAAAAATTTTTCCTACTGGGAAGAATTTATAGAAATGAAGTCCAGCCTCTCAAAGTCTAGTACTTACCTGAAACACTCCATTATTACACCTTGTACTTAAAAGAAAATATTCTATTGGTAATTTTCTGTTGAATTTAATTAACATATCTTTTCAAGTGTTGAGAAAAATCAAATAAATGTATATATAAGAAATAATATTTCTGTGGCATGGAGAGCTCCAAGCCAACAATCCTGGGGAAGAAACCTGGAGTTACTCTCTTCAATATTCTTGGTAGTAATTGCAGTTTGACCATACTTGGGGGATTTTTTTGGATAGATTTAAACTTTATGTATTGCTGATGTATGAACAAAGTGAAGTTTTCAATATTCTATAGGCTGGGTGCACGATTAGGCTATTTTTGGCTCACCATTACATTGTGGGGTTTTTTTCCAGAAAAGCAAGTATCCACCAGTAGGGCCCACAGCTACGGGGCAGCTTTGCCAAGAGATCACACATCATCATCTGCCCTGGCACAGGTAAATGGCTTCAGTTCTGCAGACAACTTTCAAGGTGGGGAAAACAGTGATGGATGATAACCAGCTACAGAAAAAGAAAGATTTGACACATGCCCATTATGTCAACAAAGAACAATTTGTTTTGTCTGAAGAAAACTAGTCTCATCAGGCACTTGCCAATCTGGAAATACCTACCAAAGTAGTAATGAATTGTCAACGAGATGATTGTTTAAAGGGGAGATGGTCCTTTAAAACTGACTGTAGCTCTTAACAGAATGAGTCTCTGCATTCAGAGGCTGTGTGATCTTGTGCCTACAGGAAGCATCTTTAGGAGCCACCTTAACCACCAAATTAATTTAGAAAAGGCATAGTAACTACAGGTAGTCTTTTATGTAAGAGCACTGCTGTTCCCTTTTGATCTTGGGACTGTCTCTGTATCCTGTAGGATAAACAAACACAGGTCACTCAGATTTAAGCATACCTCTACAGAGTCGTCAGAAAACCACAACTTCTGAAACCCCTTTTAGCTCCAAACTGTAACTGCTCTTACCAATAAATATGTGAGTGCTCTGCCTACACAGATGGAGTACAAACCTATTCCTTGAAGGCAAAGGGATTGACAGCATTAGTGAGGAGGAGTATAAATTTATTTAAATGAAAAAAGGAGAATGAACCTCAGGCAAGGACTCTGGAGCAATCAGCATCATGGCCTGCCTTGGGTGGGGAGGGTACACTCTGCAAGAAGTGCAAATGAATAAACGTAACCTTAATTATTCCCAACATGGCTCCAGGCCAGCTGCTTCCTCCTGCAAATTAAGGAAAAGGACATGGAAGAGAGGGGGGAAAAAAAAACCTCTTTGAAAAAGTAAGCTCAGGATGTGGAAGAGGAGAAGCAGCAGCACTGACACTGCCATGTGGGGCCTCGGAGGGAGGTGCTCCGTGAGAGCATGTTGGGAGAGGGGAGCGCATTCTCCCCAGTTTGCAATCCACGGCAATGGCATTTCCATCAGCAAGAAGATCCCACTGCACCAAATTAAGGAACCTCACAGCTCTCTGGGGGAAAATGTGTTTCAAGGTGTGGCATCTGATCTGAGTGAGACTCGTATTTCATCAGGAGGACCATAAAAGCCATCTGCTCAGGCAGGCCTGCTGCTGCTCGAGTGATTCTGGGGGATGCAGCCAGGGCAGTAAATTAAGCAGTTATTTACAACAGCAGGTGTGTGTGTGTATGTGTGAATTCACATTTTCAGTTGGCTCAAAAACTTAAAAGAGTTAAGGAGTTTTAGGAAATGTGAAAATAATGGAAAGTTGTAACATACACATTTTTTCCACTGACATAAATATTTTTCTTTCAGTTAACAGAGAGGCACCGTACAGCCCAGTGAAAATCACACACAAAACATTAGAAAAAAATAATCTAGAACAGCTAAACTCTAATCACAGTTCTGACAGCATGAACTTTCACTGCGGCCGAGAACCAGAGTGTGATTTCTGTGCCACTGAACTGCAGAGATGAAAAGGCTGTACGGTATGAATTACAAAGCCCACGTATCTACTTTGGCTTTTCATAATCATCCTACCTGTACAGCCAGAGGTTACTTTACAATGCACCAATTAGCTAAACACGTGTACAGCCATTCCTTTACGCTTTATAATCTATGCTTGTTCTCTTGTCAGTCTCTTAAATTGGTCTGACATGGATGTTGGCAAGACAAAAAGGATGTTGCTCACCCACATCTAGGCTAAAGAGTAGCATTAAATCTCTGACAGCCCAGTCTCTGGGGGGGGGGGGGGGGGGAAAAAAGAAAAAAGAAATCTGTAAAAAGTAAACATTCAAGCTCTTCTCCAAATTAAGAAATTTCACAGAAATGTTGCATTTCTTTTGAAGCCAAATTTTTCTAAGGGGAAAAAGGTACTGAAATGCACTAACAAGGTGTAAGGTTTCTTTCAACTCTGCCCGCTAGTGACCAGATAAAATGACCAAACATCTGTGACCATACATTGTCACACACAAGGTGACTTCTAATTTTTCTTCGGTGTCACTATGTACTATAGCTGTGCACTTCCATACCCGAATTTGTTTGGATTTCTTTCAAGCCTGACCTTAATTCTGGGTTTTTCCTGGGTTTATGATACTTAGCTTGGGGGGGATATTTACAAGATACCTTTCATATATTTTGTTCTCAATAACTGAATGTACTCTTAACCTTAATTCCATCTTAACATTGCAAAACAGAAACAATATACCTTTATTACAGTGAAAAAAACGATGCACAAGCAACAAGCAACCAGCACACAGAATGCTACCTTGCAGTTTTTCAAAAGATTTGCAAATACAAAGTACGTTGATGCTTTAATAATTGTTTATTTTAACTTTTATTGCCCAGTTCAGGGATACACTCTGGCTACTTAATGCTGTGGTAAAGCAGCACAAAAATAACACAGCTGTGTTGAGATGCATGTTCCACTAGAGCATTGCTGAGCCGCTGGTTTGCACCTTCCATCGCCAACTCTGCCCTGTCCTGTCAATCCCTGTCCCCTCCCACCCTCTCTCCCTTTCAGCCTTCACCTGCATGCACACCCATCCTCATCACCACCTGCCTCTTCCCCATCCTCAAGCCCACCTTATTCCTACACACACACCTTGGCATTCCTACCTCCAGGCAGATGGGATAAACCGCCTATCTTCTAAAAATAATTGCTTAATCAGCAACAACTTGCAGGCCATTTCTCATTAACTGAGCACTGTCTTCAAGCAAAGGCTGCCATACCGAATATTGGAAGTTATCCATTTTTAACGACTATCTGCTTGGGTTTTTTTGTCATGGTTGAGATCATTTCCCAAAAAGGCCAAGAGTCCCTACAGTTCCCAGGGACAGTGAGAGCCAGTCCGTAGCGCCTGATGATGTCAGACAGGAGGCAGAATGCTGAACTGCATGAAAAGGATGTCAGAGAAATGCCCAGCGACTTCAGACTCACTGACTACCGCCTCAAACTGGCAGCTGCCACAGAACCGTCTCTGCTGATGCAGGAATTTCAATTACAGACAATTAAAAAAAAAAGGAAAAACAACAAACTGGTTTGCCCACAGATGCCAAGCTTCTTCAGAAATACAATCTTTAAAGCTATCTCCTATTGAAGCAAACAGATTCACTTGCAGGTCCTTAGAAAAATCTCTTTACAGACAGAGTGCTTTCCTTTCATGGAAGATCTTTACATCTGTAATCAAAAAGCTGAATTCCTACTTAAAACGGAAACCTCTTTTTGTTGGCCGCAGCTGATCCTTTTCTAAATTTGTTAATGCACTTCATTTTTATCAGTTAAACCTTTAAGTCCTTTACTCATTAGTGTCACATTATTACTTGTTCTTTTATGACCTATAAAATGTTACTGTTCTAAAAATGCTAAATCCCACATTTATCCACAGCGAACATTTACTCTCTGTCTTCACTACTTTGGTAAAAAAAGGAGATGTTTTTCTAATACTTCTTTCTTTGACACCATCACGTCTACAACGTATTTCCTACAAAGTTAATCAGTATAAAATCTAGATCAGATCCATAGCAACTATAAAAAAATATATTAACAGCTATTTCAGGACAAAGGTTTTTTTTCATCAGTGCCAAACCTGCCTCTGAGACACGCACGTAATGCTCCTGCTGGTACCAGTGGGAGAACCACGCCTGTGTCCGAGACACCCATTACGCTCCCAGACCTAGGCAAGACTTCCGATACCATGTGACACGCAGGACTCGTTTGCTAACAGTGAGACTATGGACCATGTTCATGGTAAGATCCTGAACGGCCTCAGTTGCGGATGAGTCACGTTACTTTTCACTGCCACTCCTGCGCTGCACAAATTAATAAGTGGCCAAAGTTAAAACTGATGACTCCCACAACACACAGATCTAGCTAAAAGTTTCCAACAATGCCCCAAGAACCGCAAGCTCACTTAGTCTGTATTTTTAACAATGCAGGGCCTTTGTTATTATAAATTTCAAAACAAAACCAAAGAATTCCACATAATATTTATACTTTCAAAAGTACAATATTAATACAGGTCGGTCAGTTAGAAATAACAGCAGTTTGTTAGGTCTACAAGATTTAACGTAAAACTGGTTTACAAATGCTGAAAAGCAGTAGTGGTCCAATAGTCACCATTACACATGAATTTTTCTCTTCCAGAAAATAATAATAATAAAAAAAAATAAAATCAAATTTACCAGTATCAATGAAATATTAATATAACACCCCCAAACATGCCACAATCACTATTCACAAATAAAGTTAAAATGAAATATACAAAAATTCACTTAATACTGTTAAATAACAATAAACTACAAGTTTTCCTGAACAGAAATGGTAGGACCCCTGAATGTTTTACAGTGAATGTCAGGAAAAATTAAGTTACTTATGACTATTTTTATGATATACCAGCCAAAGATTTACATGACCATTTCAAAATATACCAATAAAGATTTACAGTCTCTTTTAAGATGCACTAAACAAATAGGTTCATAAAGGTGAACACAAATGCTTAAAAATACTGTAACCATCACCAAGGGTGTACTTATGATACTCACTGAGATGCATAAACATAGTAGTAACATGTTTACTATCTCTGGTAAACAGATAACATCTAAGATCTGAAAAACTCTCCAAGTTCCCATTGTAAAAGCGCTGTAGTATAGGGAGTACTTATCAGGTACAAACTTGCATCTTTCCAGTTGATTTCAAGTGAATAATGCACAAATGGGAGAGCAACGAGGTGAGAAACGTGTCACATTATTCCCACGTTCTTGTAATTAGTTGTCCTGTTCCTCTGTAATGAAAAGATTCTAAATTTCAAAAGTAAGCCAGGGTCCAACATATATGAATCATCGTTTTACTGTTTGTATGTCTAAGTGAAAAACAAGGTAAAAAAGTCATTGCTTCTGCAGGCCCCACATGCACAACAATGTGCAAATATCTTATGGTAGAGTAAGCCTGACAAAATTTATCATCCAGTCTCCATGCTCTAACTTATCAATAAAGTAGGATCTGACGGCAAATAATAGTTACTGTTCACTTGTTTGAATCAACTTTCACACCATGTGCTTCTCAAAAACATAATATGCAGTATAATTTCTCAACTATTTCAACACATACTTCCAATGTTAAATAAGGAATTAAGTGCCATGAACTTAGAGCATTAAAGATGGTTCACCTACAGCCAAGCAAAGCTATGTTTACATTCCAGGAAACACTGCAGTTTAAGAAATACAAAAAAACCCCGCAGCAGTAGAACATTTTATGAAGAGAAACAGATGCATTCACATATTATAAAGCCATTGCAACTTCTTCAGGCATGGAACTGTTGTGTTAACTATACAGACAGTAGTAATTTAGCAGCAATGATTCCGCAATAAATAATGCACTGTGTTTCTCAGTCCTGCACAAAAATTGCAGCTACAGTTACATCAACAGCTGTAACCTACTGGCTCTAGTGGCAGAGGAGACCTTAAAACCAACTGTACAAAAAATTGTCACACTGTGACAACAAATATAAAAACATAATCTGCAGGTTGGAAATAAAAAGACTCCACTGTGAAGAGGACAGTGTAGACAAACTGCGATTCCAAGTCCACCAACAGAGAGCACTGCTTTCAGATCCGAGTCCTTGACTGACAGGATAAGCTTGGGCTTGACTCTGCATTGCCCACTTTAAAAAAGCATGCTCTGCCTTCTGTTCTTCCCATGTCCTGCAACAGAACATGGACCATGGTAAGAAACCTAAGCATTCGCACAACGGTGTTCAGTTATTACCTACATCTTCTATCTTTCTATTTCAAGAGAATATCCTTTCTTTGTGCTTAAACCAGTATCAGCATCTTTCTTTTAACTGCATTTGCTGCTTTTTTTTTTTTTTACTTTGCCACCATTCGACACCCACACGGTAACGGTCTGAAACTCCCAGACGTTCTCATCTCATGTTAACAGTCCCCCTGTAAAGTCCTCGTAAAGCTCACCTCCTTCTGTGCATTTATCTTATGTGTCTCTACAGAAACCTGAGCAAATAATTCCTGATATCTGTGCGAGTACATTCACACAGACCAATTTATCAAAGTATTTTTCAGTTCCAAATGTCTCTGGCACAGCATTTAGTTTGAAGATATGAGAAAATCTTAAGCTTTCCATACCTGTCTCTGGGTAAGTGGAATTTCGAAAGCCAGGGTCTTTTTGCAACTGAATCTCTTTTAGACTGAATATTGAAACACCTGGAACATAACAAAGAAATTAATTCACATCCAAACATAACTATGCTTCACTGAACAAATTTCTATCCTTAGTTATGCAGTTTAGACAAAAAATATTTTCTATTCCCAAGTATTTAAGTCAATACATACCAGACTTCTTTAATAGATTAGACCCGAGAGTTTTTCCTTAAGCAATGTACTTAGCTTTAATGCACTATCTTAACAGTACTCTGCTACTTTACTCCATCTCTTACTTTCAGGCAAGGTATGTACTCTTGTTCCAAGACTTCTGAAATATGCATGCTTCATGGCCTCTTCTGCTGAAATTCTCTTCTTTGATTCATACTATTAACATAAAAAAATACAAATTGGTTTTCATTAAAAAAACCTGTTTGCATCAAGTGATTCCATCAAAGTGAGAAACAGAGTTCTACTTGATCAGTTTTTCCCGCTAACTCACTAGCACAAATTTGTTTACATTACTTTTATTTCATACATGAAAATCTAACATATTATCTAAATCAATATCAACATATAACAAAATTGCTAAAGTAGTCAAAATAACTGCTGTAAATGGATTCAAGTAAAAAATACACTTCATCTTTATTTATAGATGCAACAATGATTAGATGACAGACTTCTGTCTACATTATATTCTAATATTAAACTGCAATGAAATGTTATTAACATGAGATCACACAAGTTTTCTAATTCAACGATCTATGCTGCAGTGTTTTGCATAAAATGGAACTTGAGACAACACGGTCTTCAATCTGCACTCAAATGTCTTCTGCTTGGCATACGTGGACATTTGGACAAAGATAAAGACACTTAAAGAGCTGTTTACAAACAAGAACAAAGTCTAAACAAGGACTGGAAGTACTGTTCTGACATAGTGTGTAAACAGATGAAGACCTGATGCAGAACTTAAATCACAGGCTGCAAAGCTCAGTAACTCCACCTTATGTACCAAGAATTTTTAACACTGTGAAGGTACAGTGCCTTCTGCATCTACTCAAAAATTTAAGAGTTGGCCTTCCATCTTACTTCCCCCCTTCTTGCTTCCGGCTCATTTTTTAATACAGATTAAAAGATTAAACCCACATACTACTTCACCTTTTGAATACAGTTTGCAAGATCCAAGAGTAATACTACACCTTAGTAACTGCTTCTCTAGTAGTAAGCCAAGTTAATCGTTACAGAAATTTAGTATTTGTATTTAAAAGCTCTGTTTTAATACCATATTTCACAAGAGATTCATTTTTTTTTCAGGGAATGGCTAACAGAGTCAATTATATTTCTGCACAAAGTAGCAAAAGAAGAAATGATTGTCAGAAAAAATAAAAAAATTAAACATCAGGTTTTAAATTCTTACAGTACATAGGCTTCCCAAAACCATTTATCTTCCCAAATCTGTCATCCTCTGTAGACTCAGCTGCTTATTTCACTTTGAGATAGATCTAACAGATACTATAGCTTCTAATACATTTTGTAAATAATATTAAAACTCTAAACTTGCACTATTATAAAGTAAAGCCACAAAACACATCTTACTTGAAGGAACTTCGCTATCAATTCAATTCCTTCCGTGTCTAGCCTAAAAATAAAAATATTTTTAAAAATTAAAACAGTTATTGAACTATATTTACAAAAGAAAAACTGCAAAGGAACTGACTTCATTAAATGATATCAAACCTGCAAATTTAATTTAAATACAGAAATGCTTTCACCTGAACAACTATGCTGCATGTTAATGTGTATACATAAAAGTACCAGTATCAGAATAAAACTATTTGAAAAACACTGGAGACAGGCAAATCCTGAGCTTTGGATTGTGATTTACTAGGTTGACCTGCACCGTTTATTTTACCAAAAAAAGCATTATTTTTGGGGTTTTTTTGTAAAAGCCTAACACTACTCATTTACTAGGACACACGTTAGATCTTATTCTTCAGTCAATAAAAAATGTGGTAGTCTTTGCTATAAAGTTTATTTATAATAACTTTGCAGACCCTTCAAATTCCCCATAATGATTTTAGAATGATCTCAAGAGCTCGCTCTAGGAAACCTTGCCATTTTAACAGTGGGCCTATTATGGAACAGAAGAGAATTTGGGTTATTTAGGAAGTGCTGTGTGAATACTCCTACTATGCAGGCATTATTAATGGGAATTTATAGTTCTATAGGTCACTATGCAGCTGTGGTATCTTGAATGATATTAGATAAAGTAATTGCAGGATTATGCTTTGCGTTACTAGCTGCCCGCAATAACATGAGTGATGTGTAGTTTTTCCAGCACTCAGTAGCAGACTGTACTTGGAAACATGCTCGCACTTACAAGCAGACAAAGCCACAGGGGTGCATATTTTCTATTAATAAAACACAAAGTACCTTGGCGCATGGTTGATGAGGGGTTGTGGTTTATATTTGGGAAAGTTGTAGTTTCTAAATTCATCACTGGAAGAAATGCCTGGCCATGTTTCCTGACACGGGGTTCCTACATTTTAAAAAAGCAACAAATTCAACTTAAAGAAATGTAATGAAACAACTTTGACATAAATAGGCATTTAATCCTGTAACTTAAACAGGAAAGAGGAAAAGAAACTGTGAGTCTCTGCTGTACAAACTCAGCTGTGCACTCAGCTCAATCATTTTTGATCAAGAGTACACTCATTCACTTTAATTACAATGCAATATAAAATATCAGTTTACAGATAAAGATCTACAGTCCTCATGGAAAAAGTGTTTACAAGAACAAACGTCCAGCATTAACATTACTGCTAAAAATATCCATTTACCCAGAAGTCTGAAAATTAAGTGCAGTTCATCTTCAACAGTCGAACCAGGAAAAAGAGGCCTTCCTGACGCCATTTCAAAAAATATGCATCCGACACCCCTTTATTGAAAGAGAAAAAAATAAATCAGAAACAATACAATTTAAGCTTTCAGCTCTTAAAGACTTCTGTGATTTATCATCAATTAAAACAAATTATTAAATTAGTTGTTAGCCACATGCTGTTACAAAATATTGTTTTGAAAGGTATGCAGCAACAAAAGAAGTGTTGAAGACTAAAGAAAACCTATGTCATAGCTATATTATATCCTCTTCCTTCAGATGTCAAGTTTATCAACCAAAGTTCATCATGAAATACCACATTATTATGTCATTAGGAGAACATGTTCGTTTTTTTTCCCCTAACACTGTGGGCCTAATGCCTGCTTTACTCTAAGCAATATAAAAGCACTCTGTATTTTCAGAGAATAATAGCTTCTTCCCCGTCTGCCATTCCTTTCTCTAAAAATCTAGCTCAGCTGTAGCCTTCAAAAATTCAAAGGGTTCGTATTTGAATGCTACTACATAATACTAGTTGACATTTTTTTTAACTAGACTGAGAACAAAAATTTAAATTAGACAAAGCTATACAAACCACATGTCAATTTGAGTTGAATACTCTGACGATCCGAGGAGAACATCAGGTGGTCTGTACCATAACGTGACAACTTCATTGGAATAGGTCTTTGTAGGAACAGACTTTGCTCTAGCCAATCCTTCATAAAAAGGGAAATAAAGAGTCATGTGCAGCTTGCTCAAATATTTTTTTCCATGGAATTAACAAAGAATTTTTAAGAGCTAAATCAACCTTATTATACTTGATAAAACCCTTCCCAATTATGTTCATTAAAAAGCCCTAATAAATACATTTCTACTTGTGATTTGCCTCTTAATATTTACAGCAATCTTATGATCAGCATTTTAACCACAGAAGGCAGGTAAATAGATCAAATCCTGGAGTAATACAATAAATTTCATTAAAACAACAAAGCGTTAGATCAGTAAGATACCTCCCCCTGTGAAAACCCTTCTGCATTATTTCAATTTGAGAATTACGTTGCAAGAGGCAGAAGGCAAGAAACGAATACTGAAATGGTGGAAAAAGAACAAACCAGTGTTGGATAAGCAGGGGTTTTCCACCCTAACATTGCCAGTTTGTCAGTAAACTTCAATAAAATTTAGGTCTATTGTGTTAGATGCAATCTTCTGAGCAACTTTTATTCAGACACAAGGGGAAAAAACCAGTTATAGCACAACTTTCAAAGGACCTTCCTGACACAGAAGATAACAGGGAACTGCGAATGCCCCCACTCTCCTGGAAATCCCAAAGTGCATCAGTGATGGAGTAACACCTGACAACACGTGGACAGACCCCTTCCCTCTCCCATCATGGTTACTCTGCTTTGGAGTGACTGTGGAGTATACGGAAAAGCAACTTGAGCTCCACCTTAAGGGTCTGATTAAGTATCAGTTTCAAAGGAAGCTGTAAGACTACTTGCAAACCGCAAGTCAAGTGACAGTATTACCTATACACCTATTAATTTACTTACTAATATCCTGTAAAAGGCTGACTTTCATTTTCCATCTGAGAAGGCACAAGTTCACTACAGACCCGATGTTCTCATCTTTCCTTTATAAGGGAAGATGCCTTTCTTTTGCTGAGTGAAGAAAATACTTGTTACAGAATAATTTCAGGCCATACCAAAGTCTGCAAGCTTCAGCTCTCCTTTCTCGTTAATTAGTAGATTCTGTGGCTTCAGATCTCGATGTAGTACCTTTCTTCTATGACAGTATGCCAAACCGCGAAGAATCTGGTACAAAAATAGCTACAAAAGAGAACATTTTTATAAATTAGAGGAAAATGTAAAATCTACAGATTATGAGACTAAAACAGTCTATTTGGGCACTGTAGAGTTAAGTCTCTCAGAGTTAAGTTTACAAGCAGGACAAAACTAGTTTTCAGAAAGTAAGGTACTTTTCTGTATGAACACATTCTGAACACTGTCATTATTGTTTACAGATGTAAAATCCCTTTATGCTAATGCACTGTTTTAACACAGTACCTTACAATAAACATTTTAAGAGCAATTTGTTCTGATTAACTCAACAGAACCACAGGGCTGTTTATTTTTAAGTAAGCATTTATCAATGCTTTTGCCCACACTAATGTCTATAGAGGCAGCTGTCTCTGACTTTACTCCAGTTCCCTTCTGCCACAGAATCCCTTCTGAAAATGCAGCTCAGCATCCTTTCTATCCAATTGTGCTAAACTGTGTAAAAAAATTTTGTCATGCTATTGGAAAAATATACTTGGATTCACCAGCTCACGAAACATGGAGAACTGGGAAATGAGGATTACTAAAACAGCCCAACTGCCTCTGGCATTTATATTCATCCTCTCACCTTGACACACACAGGTTTATTTTAGTGCTTTGGAACAGCAAGTGAAGCAAGCAACTTCAGTCATGCATATTAATGCTGCACATATATAGACAAAGAAGTAGTATGGGATGAAGAAAGGTTTAGCGGAGGGCAGCCAACCAAGTTTACTACATCCCTGCGTAAAGAAGTACTGTTCTGCAGTTTCTGTAAGTACAAAGGCTCTGATCTTAAACATGGGACTTCTAGGTAGCCGTTGCTGGCATTTACCACAGAACAGTTCTCAGGCAGTACAGATGATCAAATGTACAATGAAAAATGACAGAAGGCAATGTTTACCAATGTGATAAAGTCAGAATGTAATATGAGGAGAAACACTAAAATGTTTTTATATGACCATTTTCTAACACATCAGTTTATTTTTATACCAGGTGACACCACCAAATTCTTTTTCCTAAACTGGACAAATACACAGCAGGTGTAAGTTACATCCATCTGTTCTCAGTCTGCTTATGTGGAATTTATCTGTACTAGAAAAAAAGGAATTGGGATAGATTTTTTTTTTTCTTTCTTTTCTTATTCCAAGGGCAGAATGAGAAGCAAAAAAACTTGTTCCATCTGCTAGTGTCCATATCGTTGTAGGGGTACTCAAGTAATATTAACAGGACTGCTGTGGAGATCAATAGCCATCCTCAGAGTACGTTGGGACTGCACGGATTAGTCAAGAAGGTTGTGGTGGTTTGACCTTGGCTAAAGGCCAGGTACCCACCAAGCCTCTCTATCACTTCCCCGCCCCGCTTCTCTCAGCAGGGCAATAAGGGGGAAGAAAATAAGTCAGAAAAAAACAACCCTTGTGGGTAAAACAAAAGCAGTTTTAATGTAATCAAAGCAAAGCAAGGTCTGTGCACGGAAACAAAAAACAGAAAACAGATTTATTCTCTACTTCCTATTAGCAGGTGATGTTGGGCCTTCTCAGGAAGCAGGGCTGTGATACACACAGCGGTTGCCTCAGAGCACCAAGGGTGACCCCACCCCCCTGCCTCCTTTTTCCCAGCTTTATACTCGAGCAGTCGTGATGTGATATGGTATGAAATGTCCCTCTGGTCAGTTCGGGTCAGCTGTCCTGGTTGTGTCCCCTCCCAAGATCCTGCCCACCCCATCCCACTGGGGGGAAATGTTGGAAAGAGCCTTGGTGCTGTGTAAGCACAACTCAGCAGTAGCCACACCACCAGTGTGTTATCAACACCCTTCTAGCTCCCAACATAAAACACAGCACCATGAGGGCTGCTATAGGGGAAAATCAATTCCGGCTCAGCCAGACCCAGTACAAAGGTAAAGCAGATTGTTCCACAGAAATTATGGATCGTCACCACAGTTGGCACAGATCATTTTGGAAATGCACAGGACGACCTGTATTAGCTCAAAATTTTGTTTGAAACAGTAATACTTGCAGAGATCACACACATCTTTACATTATACACCTTCATTTTGTTAAAACTCAAAAAACTAGAATTAGCTGAGGAATGCAAGTGGAATGATGACAGGGAGGTCTCTCAATGTTAATAATGACCCAACCCCCCACAGTTACTGTAAGGTAAGCACCTACAGCTACTACAGTTAGGCAGCTGTTCTGGTTTCCCAGTGCCAAAGGTGCTGACTGTATAAATCTGCTCTTACAGCACAGCTCAAACCATAGGCAAACAAGGAAAAACAGTTCCTCTGCTTATCTCAGACTACCACAAGAGATTCTGCTTGTTCTCTAACTGCACTTATTACAGGAGCCAGTTTCCCACTTTTCCCACTACAGCTTTTATTTTTTAAGCTTAAAGCACTTATTAACTTGTAAATTAAAAACAAAAGGGCAATTATGTTTTTTGTTGTGTCTCTGAAGTAGATACAAATTAAAGAATTTCCCTTTGCAGATTCTCAAAGGAAGCAAAAGAAGAGGTTAAAGGCAGATGTCTTTCCCTAGAGATACTGCAGTGTGACAACAGAATAAAAGAAAAAGCTATCCAAACAGTAACCAATATCTAGACTGAATCCCATATGTAATTCAACTAAGAACAGATTTCTAAACACACAACTAAGCCACAAACATGGATGACAACTCTACTGGAATGCACACAAACCCCATCACTTCACAGTATTTAGTACATTGTGTTGTCAACCACATTTGTCGCATGTGTCACTGTACAAGAATAAGGCTGCAACACAGCAGGGTGATACTGGTAACCCAGCCTCCTCAGACAACTTCACTCATTTCAAGATAGTATGGTCTTCTCTTTGGAACCTTGTTTATAAAGCCATAAGTATTAAAGAACATAAACAGTTATTCCAGTTCTCCAAGTCAAAACTTGTACAAGAGAGGTAACACTTGAACTTGAGTTAGTTCAAGCAGGCCAGATTGGAAACTGAGTCACTTAACTATGGCTGTGGCCAGGGCAAAAGCAACAGACAATTAAACCTTAAATGAAAATAATTTCCATTTTATTACTAATGGGAAGATAGGCATTGCTCATCCTTAAATACATATATTATTAATTTCTTACTTGTGTAGCAGACAGTGGCATCCAAACCCACATTCATGATTGAGACTACATTTTCCTCAATGTGCATATATAAATTTTATTTGAGGATATAACAAACTACAGACTTAATAAATTAGTGTAAAATAACAGAAGGACAAGAAGAGGCCAACAGTTATGAATGTATTATTTTTTAGAAAGTATTTAATGTAAACATATAACTTCAAAGAGAATGAAAAATTTTAAGTTATATAATCCCTTAGGTTTAGTGTTTTAACCACTTAAAAGCCATCAAAAAAAAAAAAGACTCCATCTGTTGTCGACTGTAGTTAAGCCAGGCCCAAAGGTCAAACCCCAAGTTTTTTAGTTTTAATTCAATTTTATCTCTTTTAAAAAGCTCTTAAGCCATAGCTCCCGATTATTAAGTTCTCTGAAATTCTTAGAACAGAGAAAGCTGGAAGACAGTCACTGTCACTGAAAACACTCACCTTTACATTGTGCATACTCATGATGTTACCACAGTCATCCATGTACTGCTTCAGATCCTTGTCCTGTCAAAACACCATCATCATCGTTCAGTAAAATTGTGGACAAGAGATCACCTGAATATTATTTATTGTTAGAACTGAAAAGGTTAATCAGAAAAATGAATTTTCTGCAAAAAATGTTCCATGATAAAAAGCCACAAGCCTGAACATACAGAAAACTGGAGGATTTCCAAAGGATTTAAATACCCACGTTTTCCAGGAAGCTGCATCATCTCAGGCAACTTTACATGTTATTGTCTTCTCCTCTAATGGAGTGGCACAGGATTTTATGAAATTGCTATATTCTCCAATTATATTGGAAATAAAGAGTTTTTCTTCATCCCTCTTTATGCTTATATACTCCAGCATATTATACAAAAAGATCGTTAGGTAAAGCTTTAGTGAGAAAGTTAAAAGTCCACAATGCAAGAGGCAAGCAACATATGTAACTGTGGACACTTGCTTGAAAAGATTGTTACAAAAAGATGGAAAGTGTTGTTCACTTCCAAGTACGCTTTTTTCCTTAGCTAACTTGTGAGAGTTGCATCACAACAGAAAAGTATTGTTTGAGTAATAGCATGATTATCTTTTTTCACAGTTAACAATTTTGGTACAAGTAGACAGTTTGCCCAGGCATATCACCACTAACTCCTGTTAATGAAACTGAAATGATCAGAACAGTATTTACTAGTTTACAGCAATTTAAGAACTGAATATGGTTGTCTCATTTTCCGCTGAATGATCCTAGATGCAGGAGAACACTGTAACAGTCTCAGTATTTTTAAAAAGAGTATAGAATTTTGTTAAGTCTGTGTTACTTAGGAACAATAAATTGAATGTAAAGCTCACTAGTTGTTTAAGCACTTACCAGATATTCAAAAACAAGAGTCAAAGACTTGTCTGTGTGCACAATGTCATGTAATGTAACAATATTTGCATGCTTCAGATCTTTTAATAACGACACTGCAAAAGAGAATTGTAAGTATACAATAAACACGAAACACACGAGCAGTAAATGCATTTCTAGCACTTTCATGCATATAAGCTATTTATTTTTTTAAATTAAGAAGCTATTTTTAAGAACATAATACTCATATAAAGTTAATAAGAAAAGTGTTTAATCAAAACACCAGACATTTGAGTAACAAACTGTAAATATTTCCTAAATTACACATTTTAGGCAGAAGTCATTTGGCAACATGTGTTCTGAATCCCTGAAAGTTACTCACTAATAATAGTCTAATTCAGTACAAAATCATCCATTTATAACGCTGCATTTGAGAACACAACCACTCCCCATAAAGTAAATACATCCGAAACACTAACACTAACACTAACACTAGACTTAAATTTTCCTCAACAAAACTAATACCAATTTAATTGATCTCCCATGTAGCCTATGTGTTTCCAAGTACCAACTGTACTTTGGTCAAAAAGAAATCCAGAAGTATCAGAAACTCTAAGTAGTAAAAAAAAAAAATTACCACCTTCTCTTATGGCTGTGCATGGTGCTCCCTCTTCATGTTCCAGGCGGATTTCTTTTAGAGCTACCAGGTTCTCTGTCAATTTACTTCTCCCCTTATAAACTGTTGCGTAAGTACCCTAACAAAATGCAAAAAGAACGAAACCTTTACAAGTTGTTCCTTCATTGAAAGATCAGTTAAAAAGGAAAATATACACTTCTGTCTGAGGTTCTAATAGGTTTCATTTTGGATATGAATAGTTTTTACATTGTCTTCTTTTGATATATGTAAAACTACAAAAATATTTTGTAAGCACAGGCCTGAAGATACAGAAGACACATGGGATGTGTATGCTTGACAGCTCTGGAAATTACATGGAAAGCCATACACCATAATGCTACTACAGAAGTCAGATCAGGTAGTGTTAAGTTCACTAAGTTCCCTGCTTGGATCATTTACCCTCTTGAAAGCCTCTATTTCATTAAAACTAGCTCAGGTATCTCTACACTACACTGCACTGCAGTTACGTTACTGAAGGCTGCAGACATACACTTCCCTTACTTTTATGAAAACACAGAACTCCTTTTGATAGCTTCTTGTCTTAGTTACATATTTTATGTGAGAATTATTTTTTGGGGGGTGGGGGAGGGAGTTGTCAAGGTTTCATTTTGGTTGACATAATGAACAGTAAATATTACGAAGCTTGTCTTTCTCAATTTTTTTTCTTTTCTTAGACAAGAAGAGATTCAAAACTCTCAAGGCATGTTACATAAGGACAAGAAATTCTGACAGAACAGGATGTAAGTACAACTAATCCCAGCAATTGCAAAAAGGAAGCAACAAAGCTACAGAAACTGCCTGAGGTTACATTACATACCTGGTGTTGTCCACTATACTTTGTAAGCAAATAAGATGATGTACACCCATAACTATGACTTGATAGCGACTAGATCAACATTCCTCCAAAGATACACAATGTTATGTCATGTCTAGTGACCCATCTAACAGGTACTAGAAGCAAAATAAAAACCCAATGCATTTGGAAATGAAAACGTTGCAAACTGAGGACTAGCTGCAATATTCACAGCAGAGATGCTGCAGCTTCTGCAATGTTCAGCCTGTCCCATTCCAGTGCTCCTTGTCCATTTTTGATCCCATCTGCCAACCTCAATCAAATTGGACAGGACTGACACCTGGGCACTCCTGAACTCTACCGTTTTTCTGGAAGTCAGAGGCTGGGTGGAAGTAAAAAGCCATATTGGTGCCCTTCCAGAATGAAAGACAAATTCACGTATTTCGCACAGCGGCACCCAGCTGGCTGCCTAGCTCAGGCTTCCCTACCTGAAGTGCTGGGGTCTGAACCCCGAGCCCTGAATTAAGGTTGACATATGGGTGGTCCCCATGGTCCTTTAAAAGGAGGGGATGAGTTTGCCTTTTGGCTTTCCTCCAAGGTGCTGCCAGCCTTGTAAGGAGAGCCCTTGGGTAAACAAGCCCCAGGTGCCCTGCATTGGGTAAACGAGTGCCAGGTGTTCTGCTTTGGGGATAAAAGCTGGGACCACTTGCAGGAAGGGTGGAGTGTCTGTCTGTGAGGTGGATGCACTTTGTAGAGTTTCCCTGTTGGGGAAGGACCTCCTGACTCTCCATGCAACTGGGCCCCAGTCAGGTTTGGTGCTGGTGAACGCGGGCTTCGTGGGGAGACAATATGTGGCTACTTCTATTCTATATGATCAGCTTATTGACTTGGTTGTCTCCCATCTCTTCTATGGGAGACTTTGTTTCTCTGTTTATTCCACCTGTTATTGGTCGTGCTGTGTCATTCCTGGGGTCACTAGGGTTGATGTCTGTTATGTGTGATCTGTTTGACTTGTTTGTACCCCCAGCGACCACCCATATACTGGCTGTTCTATGTACAATAGAATTTGGTTACTGGATTGTTTTTCTGCTGGCTGTGTCCTTTGTGCTAGGCCTAGTGATTGGCAAAACACTACCAGAACATGCATAGCTACTGCCTGCCCCCTGCAAATGCTGGCTTCTTGTCCAGCATGAGAACTCCCTAACACCTAACTCATGGCAGGAGGGTACCAGACAAATAGTTTTATTACTGACAGAACAATTTTGCCTATCTGTGTACAAATCCAGCCTACGTAAGAAGGTCACGGATCATCCGCTACTGGAGTTTTGGCTCTTACTCAGCTCAGTGATGGCTTTCCTGCCTTTTTTTTTTTTTAATCTTATTATATATGCATAGAACATTTATGTGGCTGTGACAGTTACATATGTTGAATATATCTGGTTTACTGAAAAGGTAAATTCAATGGGTATTTTGAGGGACATGGAGATTTTCAGTTAACAATTATGTAAAATTTTACCCATGACATCATCATCAGAGCAGTAATCATTTCAAAAGAAAGCTATACGTACCTCTCCAAGCTTTTCTAACTTGATATAGGTTTCCATTTTTCCAAATCCAATTTCTGACTGCAATGAAAAGAAATCAAAAAAATCGATCACTAAAACTGTTTCCTCCCTAGTATCACCTCCTCATTCCAGTTCCAAACATAGCTCTCCATTTCCTATTTCTTTCTAAGGAATGATACCTTGACCCCAGACTTGCTTCAGCACCTATGCCTACAAGTCTGAATAAGTTGATTTGCTTCTAAAATCTGATGGATACAAGTTGCATATTATTTCATGGTAACACAATGTAACATAAATACTACTGACTGTATTAAGATTTGACAACAATATAATATGAAGGTATACTAAGAAAAACTGGACTAATACTTAATTTTCAGAACACATGCATGAATATACATCTGAAGTAAGTGTAAGATCTCATCTGCAAAATATTTGACATATCTAAGAGAAAAAAATGGGCACATACTATGTTTTAATAACTAAGTACTTCTGCTTTATTAAATTAGTGTTAGAATTGAAATGCTTTAAAACTGCATAAGGATACTTTAGCATAAAGCATATTTAGGAGCTTGTTGAAGCCAAGCTGTTTATCTCAAAATACAAGCAAAGTTAATATTTGACAACCCTTGTAACTCCACCGAGATTTCAAACATACCACTGACAGACCTACAATGTTAATAAAACAAATATGTTTCCAAAGTGCATTTTGACCTATTTAAACAAACATATCTTGAAGTGAGTATTAGGCAGTATTAGAATTAAAAAGACAGGCTGCTTAGTTTACAGGAGTAACCAGAGCAGAACTCTCAGCTGTTGGCCTTGTTACTGCCAGACAGTCTGGAACACAACTTAGAAGTCTGATTTCTAGGAAACCTCGATGTTGTCCATCAAGACTAACAAACTTAAAATAATCTTTAGACAACAAAGTGATACACTATTTCCTATGTCCATGTTCTTCAAGACCTGCCTTTCAATGTATTTAATCTTTTCACATTTCGGTTGCCCACTTCTCATAAGAGAAACTTATTTTTAGATTCCTCAAATTAAGATCCATTTCCTTTTCCCTTCAAAATAATTTCTGAATTATTTTTTTCCTGCAATACATATCTGTCTATCTTGACTTATGCAGAAACACTGATGCATTGTATTTATGGTCTCTTACTTCTAATGGCTGTTGCATAAGTTACACCTATGCTACTGCGCATGCATGTACATGTAAACACAAAATACAATTACCATAAAAGCTATTTTTTGGTTATATTTCAAAGAAATATGAAAGACCTAAAATGTAACAAGTCCTCACTTGATATTTTTTACAGCTTTTTCCCTTTGATTTCTACTAAGCCTTGACAAGAGACATGCCTTTGAAGCAGAGCACAATATTCATATATTGTAATTAACAGCCTGCTAGCAAGCTTTCAATGACAGTCTCAAAATAATAAGACCTTGGATTTCCTTTTTTTAAAGGTTAGTTTGAAACCATGAAAGGACACTGCAGCAAATGCATGCCTGTTTACCACAGCACTGCTGGCAGGTTTCATTTTGGACTTTTAAGCCCTGAAAGTGTTTTTAAAAGGCAAAACAAAACCATCTTGAGACAGGAAGCCAATTCCATACACACACCTTATTCATTAGAGGGCACTGTTTTTCTGTCTGTCTTCTAGAACATAAGGAGGAGAGAACTTCAACTGCTCTCAGGGCTCAACGTTGAAGAGCAAGTGAACTTTAGATATACAGGAAACTCCCTGCAGCCCCAAATACTACACTCCACTGAAAAGATTCTACTTGAAAAAGTATGTCACCAGTATCTGAAGAGAGAAGTTTTGGGGAAGTCTATTTCTCAGTTCAGCGCTAAGTCAGTAACTAAGTGGTTAATGAGCTACAAAATTCTGGCACAAATATTTAAGCTTGCTACATTATTGTTACTTCCATTGCATTGATCCAATCTTTTCTTCTTTTAATATGGTTCTTGTAAATGCAGTACGCAGATCAGAGCTTCAGTGTAGCTCACTAAATTGTATTTTTTCAGGGGAAAAATACATGATAAAACTCAACCATTACTTTGTTACAGACATTATTAATTTACAAAGAAATATTCACAAAATATATTTCACAGTTAATAAAACTAATTCACTAATGTGAATTTACTCATATTCTTAGAAATTCACATATGATTTTATAAAAAAAAAAAGAAAAAATCTATCATCTCAACAGCAATTTTCAGAAAGCAGATTTTTTTATCAAACACAAAAAGAACAATGAAAAGGACCTGCCTTCACATAATATGCTGCTTTAGGGCCTCCCTACTATATCACATGAGAGCCCCAGCCTTGACCTATTTGCTGAAACAGATCATCCCTGCTCTAAAACGCAAAAGGAATTAAGTATGCACTTTGTGAGTTGAGTTTAGCCACTGACTTCAATGGGTCAAGTCCTTCACTGAGAAATGACAGGGACAAGTTCACAGAGGAGAAATGAAAGAAAGGGTGAAATTCTTCCATGGATTTTGACAGGTACACGAAGTGCCCTATATCTCAGGACATAAAAAGCAAGGTGTAAATGAAGCTGAATCATACTTATGGTATACAGCCATCTGCATTAAAAAGAATCTGAAGACCTGAGAGGCTGGTTTAGACACATTACACTTACTAGTGATGCTCTACGAGAACGTCGACTCATTGGCTGATCAAACGGTGGGCTGTTTATCTGCAACTTTTCAAGATAGCCATCGGGTATCCTGATGTCAGCAGGCAGGGATAAACGCTTGTTCAAATCCTGCAGTAAATAATGTTACAAAGAGAAGGGTCAAGTATAATTCAAAATTTCCTAAAACATCTTTTAACACCTGTAGTGTTACTGTTTGACAGTGTTAGTATTTAAAACTGAAATATTTATATGAATGAAAAATAAGTAATCTCACTGAAATTGTTTTAAAAACATTGTCTTCTAATAATACTTCAATTTGCTTAGATAACATGTTAAAAAAAAAAAAGTGCTTTACAAACTCATTATTCTAGCAAGAGGAGTTAAATATTGAAATGCAACTAATTACATGGTGGATAAACGTATTGAGTTTATTTGAATACTTATACATACTTTGAACACCAGAAACTGAGAATTCAGAGGCTGGTAAATATCTTTCTCTTTTCATATAGCAATTACATCAACGAGCTATCTCCAGATTCAAAATATATCACCCTCTCTTTCTCTGACTACTACAAGTTATAAATTTATTTCAATTTCCATTTTTCCAGTGTTGCAAAACAGAATCACTTCATCATTAGTGCCAAACTACTACAAATGTTAATACATTTTTCTCTTTCAAACATTTTCTGATACGATCATTAGAAAACTGAACTGCCATTATGTAAATGTAGTTTTCCTTACGTCAGATTCTGATTTTCACCAGTACATTTTTTCAACAACATGTGTAATTTCTAAGACAAGAGGGAAACAACATTACTTCAACTTTCAGCAAACAAAAAAAAGAGAGTGGCTGCACATTCTCATCAATTTTTTACTTTTAGTTTGGCTTTAATCTCAAACACGTAAAATAACAAAATACCAAATATTCTCTTAAAGCAGCCAATGACCACCACAGAGATACAAGGGAAACATATCCAGACTCCCCCAAAATGGGAATTTCCAGAACAGCAGGAATTTCAAGGGTAGTTTATCCAAGTAAAGAAAATCATGCTTAGCATCAAACTGTACAATCCACCCCCACAGATTCTACCCTGAAGTTAAGAGGACATCCCTGGAACCACTACTTTTCACACTTTTCTTCATCAGAAGAGGGAAACTCCAGATTTCTACTGGTGGACCTCAAATTTAATCAATACTGACCTAAGGGCAGTAAGCCTTTCATGTTACCCTCTTCTATCTTACCTATCACCTCTGGCTTTGAATTCTGGGCATCTCAAGCTAACCTAATTGCTGGCAGCGACATCCCCATTCGGTTCTTCTCAGGCTTGGCCACATGTTTCTACTTGTGTCTTTCCAGCAGCTTTGAACTATTTCGGCATGCTAAATCATCGAGAAACCATCTCAGGCGAAGTGCATAGCTTCCTGCCAGCTTTGTACTCCAAACAGGTTCAGTGTAAGGTCAGACAAGCTCAAAGCCTGCACACAGGGCAAGAGAGGCAGCAGGGCAAGCCTGGGAAGCCAGCAGCTAAATTAGCTTAGGCTGCCAAAGATCTGGACCATCAGACTTTTCAGGACTTGATATCTTGGTGGACAACTTGCTAAGCTTTCAGTGTTGGTAATGTATTTGAACCATGTACACGCATGATCTCTACATGTACCTGGAGCAACAGCTGAGCAAAAAATAAAATTTAAAAAAATATATTTAAAAAATGAATGTAATTTGGCAATAAGTTGAATTTCAGTTAGGACTGAAGTGCTAATATACTTCCCGTAGATGATTGATCTACATATGCTATTCACTATGGCCACCAGATACAGGCAGAAATTTTTTAGGGAGATGCCAGCAAAGCTTTAACTTCTGGCAGCTGACCCTCCTTGCTTCCCTTCTGTTCCTCAAACTTCCTTAGGTACACAGCACAAAGTCTGTTAGCTTCTACTTTGCTGCCATCAGCTTCTTTGCATAACTGGAAAAATCAGTGCCAGTATTTCTTATCTTGTACAGAATTTTTAAATCGTCTTTAAACAAAAGAAGAATTGTTCACAAAATGGCAGTTTTGACCAACATTTTGAAGTTAAATTAAAAGAAAACAAAAGATGACTCAGTTTTGGCAGCTTCCAATTTCTTTCTTTATTTTCAACTTTGGTATTTTAAAGTTTTCAAAACATGGGCAATTTTAAAACTGTGTGGTTTTCAGGAGAGTGGAGGAACTAATTAATTATAATGGGAGCCAGCAGTAAAACAGTATTTTCCACTAAAGAATTTTCCTTCTTTTTGACAGGCTCTGCTAATGCCATTTTGGTAATAGGCAATTAAAATCCAGTGAAGCTAGAGTAATCTAAAAAGAGAAATGGCTCTCCCCTATTGAAGAGGGCTTCAGATTATTATAAATAAATAAATAAATTCACCCTATATTTTATTGCATTCTTCAGAAAATTCAGGTAGCTCATCAAAACAGATGAGCACAAAGGAAAGAGCTCCACATTGCCTTACAGGAAGCAGCCTTGTCTGCAGCAGGAAACCATGGAACTGCTGCAACAAGACAGGGATGGCAGGAGAAGGACCAGCATCAGTCGCTATTGTAATCCCAGATCAACAATGGAGCAATATCCTGATTTTCTTTCTCCCATTGCTCAAGAACATAAAATAAAGCAGAAATTTGATAAATTCCAAGCTAGCAGAAGAAACGAACACTGAGCTGAGTTTTTCAATGTAACTTCCTGAACACAGTAGATATCATCGTTATGCTATATACCACATTGCAAAATAGTTTTCTTCTATCTATTAACTCTATGGCATAGAAACCTGCTGTAGTGCTTTTTTCTCACTGTCCCATAGCGCTTGCTTGACAGTAAGTATTTTAACAGAGTCTGTTTATAGGGATACTGAAATCACAGACCACAGCTCAAAGGCCTCATGAAACAACTCAGTCGACTGTACTCCAGAGTTCTCCATCCCACAGGACTCATCCTCGGGGCAGCCAAAGTGGTGCTTCACACCTAGCTCCACAGCCTTGAAGAAGCATCGCCAAGTGTACAAAGTTGATGGGTATGTAGGAAGAAGGAAGCAAAGGCAGCCTTTATGGTAATTTAAAAGCAGCTGTGATAGTAATTTGAAAACTATGCCACTAAGTGTGCACAGCGCCTGCCATCGATAAACACATACCTTTTCAAATGGAGAGGACAGGAAACAAAACAAGAGTAAGATGCTTTAGAGCTACTAAGAATTCATTACTTTGGAGTCCAGCTACCATAAAAACTGGGAGATAAAACTTTCAGTACCAGAAAATATAGTGGAAGCTAGTTGTAATTCTGTTACAGAATTCTCAAAAGCTCTGCCTGTGCCATTTTTGATATAGGCAATTGCAAAAAACCCCATGACTTACTTCAGAGATCCATGTGACAACCTCAGTTCTAAACTGAGCTTTAGCTGTAAACTTACATTTGGTGCTCCACAGTGCGTAACACAAATACTGTTTGAATGTAACTACTTACTGATGCAAAGGCCAAAAACCTATTCCAGTTTGGGGAAAAAACCCACAAACAATAGTCTACTTCAAGCACACAACAGCCCTCACGCCCCCCCCGCCCCAATGTCTGTCTTTAAAAAAAAAAAAAAAAAAAAAAAAGAAAACCACAACACAACTTGAGGGAAAAAGAAGAAGGGAGAACATTTTTTTCAGGATTGTAATATCTGTTTTTAATATAATTTTTCTACTTACATCTGTAATATAATGGACAATACATGACTAATAATTCTTTTTTTCCTCTCAAAAAATGAGTATTTAGTGTTGGAAGCTTGAATTTTTGTCGTGCTGTAAATAAATTCAAAACACTATCCATTCTCCTTAACTTCTTGCAGCTGAAGTAATTTTCTTTTCTGAGAGGAAAACAATGATTTCACAGAAACCGCAGCATTTTTTTTTTCCTCCTAATGATCTACACTGCTACTCTAGCAATACTCAGGCACATTTGCTGTGTTGAAATGTCAACCAAGCTACGACTTCTTTTTTAAAACCATATATGAAAATTGTCCTCATCCAGTCAGAAGCCTTTTATGACACCAATATTTGAAACATCATATATAAAGTCACATACATAAAGTCTTCTTTGTATTACAATTACCTTTTACCTAACTGCCTAAAATAGGCAAAATTAAAGAAAGTCATTTAGACTGCAAACCCAAATACCCAGAAGAAAGCAATTATTACGTTTTGTTTGACTGCACCACCTTAATTCCTCTCAGTTTTTGCAATAATTGAAGCAACCACCTCTTGGGAAAAGAAAGCAATCATAATTAAATGCTACACAGCAACATGAAACGGGATTCATTAGATGTGCATGAGAGAAATAAGCACGATGTTTCCTGGTGGCTAAACAGAAAAACTGGAAACTAAAATTACATGAGTTTGATACAGTTGAAAAACTCAGTTAATTTAACTGAGATTACGTGAAAAAGAAAAGCAAGAACCCTGCCACACACCAATCGATTTTCAGCCTGGATCGTTCAAGACCAGGCAGTTTGCTGAGGCTCAGTGAACCTGTCCAGTTGACCGCAGCCAGAGACATTCCCTGACCACGGCGAATTCAGCTGAGTACTTGTTCCCTGCTCCCGTGGGATGCAAAGAAGACCGAAGGACAGTGAAGAGACTTGTGGGTGGAGGTAATGACTGTTTAACACAAAAAGCAAAAGTCGCATGCCCAAGCAGTGTGGAAAAAGGAACTAACTTACTGCTTTCCCATCGGCAGGCAGGTGCCCAGCCGCTTCCCAGAAAGCTGGGCCTCAGCATGCCCGGCGGTGGCTTGGGAAGTGGAAGACAAATGCCATAGCCACAAATGTCCCCCCTTCCTCCTCCTCCCCTTCAGTTTTTCTTGCTGAGCACCACATCAGATGGTACAGAACACTCCTTTGGCCACTTTGGGTCAGCTGTAGAGCCTGGGGGAAACAACCCATTTCCCCACTGGTGCTGAACAGCCTTTATGGAGAGGATGTCCAGGCTCAGAGCTGGCCTTGACATGTGAAGCTCAGAGTTGCATGTTAGACACAATCACCATCTCTGCTCCCTCATGCTGCTAGTGCAGCCAGCCCAATGCAATCTTGCTATTGCTGCTTCAGTAGCAGCACAACCTGCTCTTCTGAACCCCAGGGCTTGCTGCTATTTTGGCACAACAACAAGCTGGAGTGCAAGCAACAGTAGGAAAGAGTGATTTTTAAGAATTTCTAATTCCTAAGAATTTTTAAGAATTTCTAACTTCTAAATTCTGTGAAACAATGAAAAAGACACTTTCTGGACAGAAGACTTTGTCCACACTAGTTTCAACGGCCCACTGAATATAACGAAGTGTTAGCACTTCCCAGAAGAAAAAAACACAACTTAAACCAAGGAAAATAACTAAACCCAAGAAACTTTTTATCATGGAAATTATAAGCAGGCTGTTAAAAATGCAGGCTGTTACAAGATCCTGCTACAATACCGTTTAAAGAAGTAATAGGGAAGCATGTAAAATTAATGGCAGGACTGATAATTTTCCCTATGCTCTTTAATTTTTCATACTTAAGATTTTGAGCTTGTCAACACTACAGAGTTACATGTCCATTTTTAACACCAATTAATTTTGCATCCCTTCATGAATCTTCTAATTTTTTTTTTTTCATTTTTTAAAGGCAGTAAATTAGAGTAACTCCCTATGTTATCTTATATACCCTTTTTTAGACATAACAGGTGTGTAAGTGGTGTACACAGACACTCAACTATGCAGAGGGAATCTGGGTGCATTCCTTTGTAACTCTTAACAAGCAAAGGTTTACTGGAATGCAAAACCTTAGCTTTCAGGGACAAGAAAGTACTTCAGGTAAAATAAACTACCTTTTAGAAAATTAAAATGATAGTATTTTCTTGTATGTCACTTAAGATTTACTTTTCCAAATGAGGTCTAATTTATGAAAAAGCTCTTGTCAGTTCATAACATTTTCTAGTTTGATTTTTTTAATGTTATCTTTACAGTCAACTCGCAACAAAATATATCAGTGTTCAGTAAATGTGTTACTGTTAAATGCTCAAATGCCTACAGTTGACCTTATGTTGCTTAATGAGCTATTTTTTGATCTAGTTCCAGAATATATTCCGGAGAACATATTCAGGCACCATTTGCTTTGCTAGGGTAACCAGAATGCTCGCAGCATTTTCCTCCTCCTTCTACAACTTAAAACCACACTTTCTACCCTCATATGCAATGCTTATTCTCAATCCTGCTTTATTACTGATATTACTGGCAGAGAAATGCATAGTATTTGTATAATTTGCCCGAAATGAGGATCACATTTGTCCTACTCTGCTTGATGGCGGATAAACATGTAAGCACTTGTGACACTAATATCACTTCAGCCTTTTCTTTCGTTTTCTTTCGTCTAGTTATGGCTAGCATCCAACCATGCTGCTGTAACTTGATGTGGATGTTCTGTCTACCACCAAATACTTACATTTGGGCATGAGAAGTGGAGGCAGGTGTTTCAATTTAAATCCTGCAGATCCTATGAGATGAGTAATTTAACATTATAAGTAAACACGTATATCTTCCAAATAATAAAAAAGAAGTCCACAAAAACCACACCTCCTTTTTTTCACACATACTTGGAAGGCAAAACCAAAAAACCCAATATTTTTTATTTCTTTACTTCTGGTCCCCTTTTGGATAGCCCAAAATTCTGCTCCAAATATCAGCTTCTTGGCTTGCCACCCATAGTAAACCATTCACAGGAGCTGAATACTAGAATCTTCTTACCACATTCTGGTTTTCACATCTGACTTTCAGACAACTCTATTCCTTTGCTACCTATCCTTTTCTCATCTCCTGTTCTCCATAACATAAATCTACCAGCTATTCCTCTTTCTAATTGCATTATTTGGCCCATATCATATTCTCCAGTGCCACAGGGTGACACTTGTCTGAAAGCCTCATTTCTGGTCAACAGATCAGCTTTCACTTCTCTTAAACCCTGTCCAAAAAGTACATTTTTCCAGAGATCAAACCTATTCTTTCTTACTTGGAAAGCAACACTGTTAACTTTTAGCTCTTTACATCAGATATTAAACCAACAACTTCTGTTTTCCTTAACTCACCATTTATTTTTGCAAAAATGCACTACAGACTTCAGTAAACTTCACTGAAGTGAAATAAAGGTGATTCTAACCTGGGATATAGAATGTTTGAACTCCACATGTCAAAACTGCTCTAAAAAGAAGCAATTTGTAATATTCACACTTTTTAGTCTGCATTCTGATGACTCAAGTCATTACGTCTTTGACTTGCATAACACATTTTGACAATAAACGCTAATATTTTTCACAAAACAGAGTAACAATAATCAAAAATCAAAAATAAATAATCAGAAAATTGCCCCAGAGAAGGATTTGTTGAGGTCTTAATGAGTCCAATTCTTACTATACTACAAAAAGTGGAAAAACTGAGACTACTTTTATTTTTATTCTTTAACAAATGTAGCAATTTGCAGACTGTCTATTTCTTGCTGCAGCAGCACTAATAAATCTTTTTCAAATCCATTGGGCTACAAATGCCATCAATCTTTCAACTGCTAGGCTCTCTCAGGCTGCAACTGCAGCAAGAGACGATAGATTCAGGCTTCTGCCTGTTAAGCAGTAGGAGGTAAAAAAAACCAAGGGGAATCCTGTAGTACCAAACGACTCGTCAGAAAAACTGGAAATGAAAACCACAATACCATCAGCCTCAGCTCACTATTCTCTGAATGTTTCGTTTAGCTAATCTAACAGCTGACTACCTCCAAACCTGGTATATCATTGCCTGTGGCCAGATGTTCTCATGGCTTTTTGGAGAAGAATGGGCACTAAGCTAATGACGCAGTGATGTGGTATAAGAAAGTCAACTGGCAGAATACTACCCCTTCAAAACAAAGTGAGCAATTATCTCCTGATGCAAGTTTAAGACTCAAGAGGAGAAGGAAGCTGGCTCTGTCAGGAGCAGGTAGTCAGCGGTAACACAAACTATATTGCCAAGTTGCATCATTATGTACCAACCCTTACTGCTTTGGTTCTTCAGTTTATTGAGAAATTACATTTCCAGACCAACCATTAACATATGTACTTACTACACGGCAGCAGACAATAAGCTCTCCACCTCTCCCTGAAATTTTTGCTTATCTTTTAAGAGTTAATATTGTTAACTTCCATCAATAAAATTTTGTTACAACCTCAGAAAGAAAAAGAATTGTTCTATGTCTACAGACATTGGTCTGACAGCCCAAACAATCCACCACAGATAAATGAAAATGCTCTGCTGTCTTGTGTAAGCATCGGTCTGAATTAGTCTTCTCACCAGTTTTAGCAAGCACCAGTGGGACATGTCAGCTGCAACCACAAGCTGTTCACTAATAAGTCACAGTGCTTTAGTTCACTGAAGAATGCTTAATAAGATCGAAAATGCTACATCATATAACCCTCTATGCGACACAGTTCAACTTCATGACATGTTTACTGTAAAAAAAAAAACCAAACCAGCACTTTTTACAGTATTCTTTCCTTGCTTATTTCAAATAAAAATGTGTATTATATGCTACTACATGATACACAAAGCAAACAAATTAATTGAAAAACATTTGCTTATGCCAATGACAATTTAAACATTCTAATATACAACCTTATATGCATTTACTTACTGTACTGTTCTAGTACCAAATATCATGTGGAGTTTTTTCTGACGGTTGCCTTACCAAATTTCAGTACATTTTTGTCAAATGACAGAGTTAGCACAGTTGAAGCCAACTGGATTCTCTACAGAATTATGACATGCAACAAGACTGCTAGAGGCACAAGCAAACAGAGAAAAATCAACCCCAAATCAGAGAATATATTTATAGAGAATTTTGTTGTTTGGTTCAGCACCGTTGACCTCCAAGGTCTTGAAGCAAAACATCAGCATACACATCCATCAAAAGAAACCGATAGCATCCTTACAGCATGCTATTTTTATAAATAAGCCTCAACTACTGCAACCAAAAAGACTATTTTAACAGGTGAGATGAGTTATCTACACAAATTTCCTTATAGGTATGTAAAACTGTCATCATTCCCGCAACTCAACTGACAGGTATAACTAGAATTTTACTGTGATGCAGCAAGTGCATTTTTTTCTGCCTTCTGCAAAATGGCGTACACCCAAATACTTCATAATAATGTAATTTTAAGACCCATCCACAAAAGATCACTGCTAATTCTCACTCCATAAATCCAAGCTGTTTTTCAGCCAGTCTAATGAAATGCAACACAATTTAAGAAAGCATCTATTGAACAGTGAATCAGGTGGCTTTTTATATTTGGGACAGAAATGACTTGAAGTATGGAATTCATTCATCACTTAAATCAAGAGTTTTTTCCAACATGCTAATCAAATCAAGTACTGTCCTGGGTTACAATGTATTCTATTACCATGAGCTGTTGAAACCAGGCACCGATGTTCCTTGCCTCCTCCCTCGGGACTAGCTTCTGTTAATAGGCCCAACAATGCCTTGCCCCATGACCCATAGGTGGCCTGCACCTGGACTATTCTTCTGTTAATGGGCCCATCAGTGCCTTGCCCCATGACTCACCATCCCTGTGTGAGATGCTCCGGCCAGGGGGAGGGAGCCAAGCATTCCCACCGGGGATAAAGTCTGGGGTTTGGAACAGCATGAGCAGCCTTACCTGCTGAACCAGTTCTTTGGGTCTACTCCAGATCTGACCTTCCTGGACAGAACAGTGAGGCTGGAGTGCAGGGTATGAAACTGCACACAAGTACTCCTCATCTGCTGCATTCTTGTGATTACTAGAGATGTGTTTCGTAAATGGCTGAACATATCCATCGCGATAGCAGATGACTACTAAATGGAACTTAAACCTGGAAAAACCAGGTTATGAAAAATCAAAACCAAAAAAGCAGATATCCTGTCCTTACAGAAAGGGTACTGACTAGTACAGTAACTTTTCTAAGGGAAGTAGCACTTCCAAGTGGAATGCAAGAACATTAACATCAGGATTACAAAGGTTCCTAAGAGAAGGGCAAAAAAGCATCAATTGCTGACAACACTAGCTCTACAAAATCTAGTAAGTGGCAGGTTAAGGAAGTCTGTTATCCAAGCAGAAATTATTTTTCTTGTTGTAGTGTCAGTTTTCTTCTGTAGAAAAAATGAAAGTCTGCTAAGCAAACAGATTAAAAGGAGGTCCATCAGTTTTATTACAACCATACTAGTAATTTACAACATGCACTTGTGTTTTTAGAAGAGGGATTTTGAAAAGATCGGGCTTCATGTGAACTTGAAAGCAGAAGTTTACAAAAATAATACCGTATTTTCTAGTGTAACTTTGCAAACGGCTGAGACAGCTGTTAAGCATGCCTGAATGGTGATATTATAGTGATCACTGACAAAAAAAAAAAAAAGTC
This sequence comes from Podargus strigoides, assembly GCA_028020825.1. Classification (NCBI taxonomy): domain Eukaryota; kingdom Metazoa; phylum Chordata; class Aves; order Caprimulgiformes; family Podargidae; genus Podargus; species Podargus strigoides. The sequence continues at coordinate 120,830,935 of CM051663.1, read as the reverse complement.
CTGATTGTATTCAGCTTCTACTTTTTTCTGTCTAGTACTGAAATCTTCTGTTAGGTGACCACATGCTTAGATTCACAGAAGAGACGATCAGAAGAAAAGCTATGCATTCTCAGAAGGCACAGAGAAGGAAATTGCACAAAATCCAGTAAATAAGGCAGAAAGAGTTATATGGCTGCCAAACACAGAAGGAAGGGGGAAGGAAGAACCTTTGCTCAGAAGAAGGCACCATGTAGTAACACCTCCTAAGGATCCAAGGGAGCGCCTCTTGAGTGGCAGACACTTAGGGCTGAACGCTCAGGCTGTCTGATACAGTGCTTCCTGCTTCCACAACTACTGACAGGAGAAATACTGTACTGCCCCTGACCAAAAACCTGGGTCAGTACTGCCATCCAGTCTGCTGCTCAAGAATTTAAACAACTGTAAGGAGCCAAGAGTGCCCTGTTTCCACATGCGAATGGGGACCTACGAACCACATTCTAATCTGAAGTCTACAAACAGAAAATCTTAACGCTATGTCAGTTGAAGCATCAAATTCATTTTGTGGGTTTTTGTCTGGAGAAGATACACTTGCCCAGCTGGACCAACAGCAGACCTAGTTACTCAGGCTGTGTCAAGACCCCCGAAGCAGTCACACCCCTGGGAAAGGGTGGAGCTCACCAAAAACTTAATTCTCATTCACATTTTTTCTTTCAGGAGGTGACCAGTACAATGCACATATGACTACAAGATCACTTCATCACCTTTGTATTTCTCTCTGTTCAGCCAGCAGCACTAACCCTGCAGCTAATCCTCCCAGGGGAGAATTATGCCCTGTAGCAGTGTGGTAGGAGCAGCCTGATCTGGAACACGCTCCTGTCACTAATGTGACAGTCAGACAGATAAGAACTGTTTCTCAGGATAAAATATCTGGGAAACAGGCTGGTGAACAGTGGGTTATGGCCCTCTGCCAGTTCACATGTGAAGATAGCTTATGACTTTGGACTTCTGGGAAAGGGAAACAGATGTTTCAATTTGCACAGGCTATCTCCCTAATTTTTATCCACCACAGTTCTTAATGAAGCGTTCACTATCCAGTGCAGGAGCACAGGGCCCCCAGTGAACACTTACAGCTTGAATAATGAATTTATATTAATGCATTACTGCCCATGTCTTCTTTTCCAGCAAATTAAAGTGAAAATGCTTTAAGCTGTAACTCTATGATCTGGAGAAGTGTTTCTCATTACATGATGAAAGCATCTACACTTAAAATACAGACACACATGTATTCATTCTTAGGCAGTATTGCTTCCAGTGTTTGAAAAAAATATTCCATACATCTGTTTCAATATAGAGTCTTACTGATTTACTAAGTAATCATTAATATTAGCATGAAATTAGTAGACATTTTAATTAAAACCTAACAGCTGTTTGAAGACAAATTCCTCACACAATAGATGCTTGCAACTACTGTCAGCATGGTTCATGAATGAAGGGAAGGAAGGAGGGGGAAAAAAAAAAAAAAGCAACTGCTTTATAGACCATTTGTAGCCCGTGCACTACAGGCAAAATAAACTTTATCTAGGCAACACAAAATTCTAGTTTGTTCTCTTTGTTTTTCTAAGCACACAATAACAATGAACAATCATTTAAAAAAAAAAAAATAAAAAAATTAGTCCCACAACTGCAGTGTTGAATTCAGAAGCAAACGCATATCAGCTCTCTGACTGTAACAGTCATGCTGGCTTAAATTTTATGTCATCTATGGGGGACGACAGATTGAAAACTGCCATCTCCATGGCTGCTACTGTGGATGGAAAGTTTTCACCCCAACTGATTTTTAACTGTGGAGCAGGATTCTTTCTCATTGCGGTATCACCACTTCATAAATGCTTCCTATATTTAGGTTACATTGCAGTATGATGATTTCCTATCTAAACCAGGTCAACTTAAGCTTATGAAATATCAGCTTTTTATTGCTATGGAGATTCTACTGCAAACAAACAAATTTTCTAGTTGCATCTCTATCGTTTATTTTGCACTTTATCTTCCAGGGTATTTCCACACAAAAATTTTAGAAATATCCAGTTTTCTTTCCACAAAATATCTTTCATAAACTCTGGACAAGAGAATGTCTGCTATTTGACAACATTACAATTTTATTTGTAGGTCTGAAATATTTAACAATTACAGAGAAAGCAGCTTTATTGTATGATTTACTGCATTGGAGATGGACACACAGAATCAAAATGTGTATTCTAATGTACAAAACATCCCAGGAATACTAATACTGAGTATTGGCAAATTAGCAAGCTTTTTTTAAGAAATGGTTGTATTTTTCTGATGGGCTGCTAATTTTCAGAATTCTAGAAGAAGTTCCAGCTGAGCATGAAAAGTTTGGTTACATATACAAAGGTCTTACAAGTAAAAAGGACTGTTCCAAGGTTTCAAGCTCTACCCAGTTAGTTACCTTCAAAACAAATCGGGACTTCTGTCAATTAAGCAGAGAGATACAAAAATATATATCCAAGAAATTATGTACAAAAGTATCACAAATACAGTGAATATTGGCAAAACCAAACACAAAAAAGAAAGTTCCTTCACAACAAAGATGGTTTCTTTATCTTTATATAATAAAGTTACTACTATTGAACCAGCCAGCTTCATGGCATAAATTTCCAAAGGCATGCAGGCAAGATCTGATATGAGAAGAAACCTTTATTCAGTTCCCTCCAAGTCCAATGAAGTAAGTGATCCCATTCCACAAACAGCAAAACCAGTAAAACCTGGTTTTCTATGGATGTACATCTTACGACTCAACTCATGGATACTGCGGTGTTTAATAATGGCTGCATCTTTCCTAGCAGTGGATGCATTAGCAATCTCTCCCAATGTAGAGCCTTTTTTTTTTTTTTTTACAGAAATTAATAGAAAATTTGCATCTGAGATTTCTATCCATCTGCCAAAACTGACAGAAAATAACCCATGGGAAAAATAGGAGGTGGGAAAGGCAGGCAGATGATGTAATTACTTAAGGCCTTTTCACTTAGGAAATGAGAAAGTCAACTGAAAAGATTATGATTAAAAAGGTATTTTAACCAAAGCTACAAAGATTGTTACAGTTTTTTCCTCTGGAACGTACAAGTAAAGCCCCCACATACTCTGCTACAAAGCATTTCTAAGAAGAAAACTTAAGGCAAGCAAAAATACCTCTCAATGACAGCATTCTTAAAATTCAGAAGTGAGAATTTTTGCAGACATTAGCTTATTGGAAAAGTCACCATGTGGATACTGAAGTGATTTGGGGGCAACATTACAACTCTCTCAGAATATGCATGAATAGCTGTCAAAAAATTAGTGCTCTCATTGACTGAGCCAGTCAATGAAGAAATAACGTTAATTTCAACAATTGGAAACAAACATTTGGGGAAAAATGAGAAAATGAGCATTGGATAAAAAAAACTTAAATAAAAGCTTTCCAAAGCCTCTTAAAACAGTAATATTAAAATTGTTTCAGAAGAGGTCAGTGAAAAGATGCTTTTATTTGATTCGTTAATTCACTTATGATTTCTTTTAGAGTTTCTTGAACCCTCATCTAAAAGAGAATCCTTCAATGATTCTTAGCCCTCTCTGAAGGACTTGACACATTTCTATTTCCGTTTGTTAATTTCATTGCGTATCATAAATTTCCTTATTTCTTTCCTATTTTAAATACGCATTTCAAAACGCAGAGGAAACAGACAATGAATAAAAAGTAAATAATCCTTTTGTATTATTTCCTTGATCTTTAGTTTCTCCAGCATACATACTGATGTCAGAGTTTTCACAATGACTTTTTTTACTTAAGTATCCTGCATAAATCAATAGACCCAAGTAAATGGTTTAACAGACTTGAGATCAAACCTGAGATTAACATATAAATTTAGGAATTTGAAGACAAACTCCCTCCAGCTGCAAGAAATGACATAAATAATTAATAAAGCCAATTCACAAGTTCTTGGAATCATATCAGCATTACATGTTTGGAGTCTTGGAATTCCTAGCATAACGGAACGCCTCACCAATAAAAAATTTTTGGCACGTACAACCTACTGTAAACTTACCCAGATCTGATTCCCCAAGCCTGTATTAGGTATCAGGCTTTGAATGTACATTTGAAATCTTACAATATATGTGTATTGGTATGTATGCTATAAAGCAGCAACTACAAAATTTTACAGGCTTCTGTAACAGTCATCATTGTAACTGTAACTTTTACACGCTCAAGAAACAGGGAAGTGTTCTGTTTTTCTTTGCCAAGGGAAATGACAACAAAGCAAGCACAAGGGTGGCTAGTGTTCATAATGAGACTCATAAATAAAGGAAATTATGTGCACAGTTATTCATAAGGTACTTTTCCTCCTTTTGTTTACCATCCTGTAAAGTTCCGTTCATTAAAAAACAGGAAGAGAGGGAAAGGCTGAAGCAGTCAGGACCATCGCTGCTGTAGCACTAGTTTTAGAAAGATTAGAAAACTGTCTTAAGTAAAAACCATCTAAACAGTGTATCTTCTTGAACATATTCAGTGAATTTCACAAAATGTGACAGAAGATACCCAAATGCTACGCTTAAATTCTTCACAAAAATCCAAGTTGCAAAACATATTTAGATTTTCAAAATGAACAGCTCCTAAACAATTTATGATAACCATCTGATTTCTGTGTGACAAATAATGACAGAAATTTAAGTAATATTAAAATAATGCTCTCTGCATATAATGCTCTCTGAAATATATGTCAGAATGGTTACACCTAATTGAGAAGACAACCAGTAATAACAAACAACTAAAGCAACCCCCATCACTCTGATCAACTTAAATGATCCTTATCTGAAAAGTAAATTACCTCCATTGAGATTCGTCTGTGTATCCGGTTTCTGAGACAAACACCTGTGGGAGACTGAACTTCATCGGATGACGTTCCAGAAGCTTGGTCACTTTCACCATCTGACCCCATTTTCAGATTTTCATGAACAATATCTTAAAAATAATCCAAAGAATTGAAAACAGTTAATCAGTATTCCACCAAGCATCTCTTTTATACAGACAGAAAACACTTTTTATGGCTCAGGAATCACAAGATGAAGAGGATTATTTTACATGACTTCTACACAAGCTTCATCATTATTTTTGTTATTTGGTTTGCAGCAGAACTCAATTTTCCAAAACAAAAGACAGGCAGTCCAATCCCAATTTTAATTCCTATAAACCACCTTCCCCTCATGGCTTCAGTTCCCAAACTCCCTCACTACCTTTTCTCTTTTAGCTGCGCTTGGATATAAAACATTACTGAGAATCAGACTACGTGATGTTAGCAACCTAGATGTATCTTCAGAAAGCTTAAAATAACCTGAGAGGTATAGGCATTATTTTCAGAAATGCTAAATGTGGAAACTTGAGATATAAAAACCACTGGTACGCACGTGTGGAGGAGGAGGATGTATTCTGACTGTCTAAAAAGAGGCCTACTATGTACAAGCAGGTTCAGCAGAGGACCTGATATTCAGGAATTAAATGAAATTTGTGACCCTATGGAAGAATTTAGATAAACAGACTGCCTGAGTTATATGATGTTGCAGGATCTTCATGTCAACTGAAATTGGTACTTTCAATACAATCCTGTAGATTCACCCACACACAAGAGTTTATGTATATTATGTATACACATATACATTACTTTTAAGTACCACAGGATCTTTCAGACTTGGGAAGACAAACACCATAATGAATAAAGAGAAGATCAAGGTGGTGTCATTAATAGCATAAAAAGCCAAATGACTTGCAAAAGGACACATGATGGGAAATTGGTCATACAGGCAATTCACTATGAGTAATGCTCCATCATCACCTCTGAAATATTTGAACTACAAATTACTGTGGAGATTAAATACTTGCATATATAAAGGAGGCGGTTCAAAAGACACCAGCTTCCCTGCGCTCTCCTGATCCTTGGTATTGAGCATGATCTTGTACACGGTGAAAGAGAACCCAAGGAACAACTAAGAATCTCAGAACTCTACCCCTAAAAAATGCTAATATTAGCAAAACACACAGAGCTCAATTCAGCCTTAACACCAACATACCTGAAAATATTTAACATTTGCACAGCAATACAGCAATAAAAAAACCCCCAAAAATAAACCAAGAGAGTGAATGCAAGTTTTATCACTATCAACAAGCAAGAAAGACGGATTTTCTAGAAAAAAAAAGCCTTTAGGCCAATGTTTGGTTATCAGAACATCTGAAATGTTTGTCTAGTTTGGCCCGCATAGAATCATGTAGACTTCAAAGGATCAAATTCTTCCTCAGTACAAAGAATTTCCTTTTACGGAAAACAGAATGGATATAAAAAGATTAACTCATAAAGTATTGGCACCATGTATTTTAACTCAAAGTACTGTAATTAAACACACAAACTAAGTGTGCATCTCATGCACAAAGTAAATTTTCCAGCAGCGGTGTGGATACAAACTGGATTTTGGTTAAAAATCCACACTGCATCAGAATTTTCCCTGCAACTCATGCTCAGATTTAGAATGAATGAGAAAAAAAAAAAAAAAAAGCTGCACTCCTTGTGTAAGAACCAATCTTTTGGTTTCAAACAAGGTAAACACTCATTAGTGCTTCTAAAGGCACGGCAGATTGAACCAGAGGAAAAGATTTTCAGAAAGTGGTCCCCAAAGATCAGCTTTAACCTTAAACTAAGTAGACAAAATGTGACTTCATTCCAAAGTCTCTAAAAAATCTCTTATTCCCTGTAGTGACTTGATAGCTGTCTTTTAAAAATTATCTAACAAACTATAGGAAATTATTTTTAGTAATATAAAAACATTATTGAAAATACTATTTACAGCAAAGTTGTTATGCCTATATTGTTGTATCTGGTAAACAGCACATTCACCATACCAGTTCTTTAATAAAGATCCTCTTTTAAAATACTTTTCTGAGCAGTAATGTAATTCATTTTACCAATTACAGCTCTCAAGATTCTATCTGTAAAATTAAGTACAATAGCTACTGACAATTGTTCCCCAATCTATTTATCCTCATGTTTGTACAAGCCCATTGATTTGGCCCCAAAGTCTATTTTCTTTAGAGAAGCTAGACAAGGGACAGTTATCTGGGCATCCTCACAAAATCAGATTGACAAAATTAAAGTATTGTATTCTAAGCCATGGAGCAATTATATTATTTCTTCCTTAAAAAGACTGACACTTATTCAAGTAATCATGTGATTGATACTGTCATACTTTTAATCTTAAAATATACAATGTTCAATTCACAAAAACGTACGTATTACGAAATGACTGTAAAAGAATGACACTTTGAAATACAACACTCTGAGCTCCAAAGAGCATCCTAGTTGACAAAGATAATTCTACTGAAAAGACTACCTATGCAATAATACACAACTAAGGAATCTTTCAACAACTAGTAATACAAAACTATAAATTTGGGGCAAGTAATGTCACTGCAAGGAGTTTCTGCTCTCTGTACATCAGAAATCAGAAGACAAAGTGGGTCTGTATCACTCAAGTCTAAAAATGTAGTATTTCAATCTTAAGTAAGATGGTCTGTCTAATTTGGAATACTGCTGTGATATGATTAAGTCTGGTAAGTATGGATAAGCCTCAAACCCACAACCAAAAGGGTTTAAACAGGATACTGTCTGTAGCATGCAAAAATCTATCATTACACGCATGCCTGAATTTCTGATGGGCTAAATACTGCTGCTATCTGTAAGGCCTTGCACAGGTTTTAATTATATTCTAAATTGGGCTACTTCTAAGCTTTTTTAAAAATATCTTGACTGTGTTATCTAATATAATGTATCCCTTTATTCAATTAAAAAGGCATTAGTAGAGCCTTATGTTCATTATTTTAATAGCACAAACCCAGGAATAAGGCATTAACCTAGTCATTTTAATCATTTTACACAGGTGCATGATGATAATATTTGATTAAGCAATGATGAAAATCACACATATACTTCCTTAATTTCATTAAGCTTTTCTATAGGCAAGCTTACTTGCACCAAAGCCAGCTTGTATGGTCTTCAGAGATTTTAATGGTTCATAATTTATTGAACTGCTTTCACTGAATACCCAAGCCATTCTCTTACATGGATGTTTATTTTAATGTACTCTAGATACCTAATTAAATATCCAGTATGGCCATATAATAAAAAGCTGTTGATGACTACAATATAACAGGAAAACTATGGAAGTACAGTTAAAAGAAAAGGCTGTCCTCACTTCAGCTATGGGGAATGCAACACAGAAGAAATTTATACAGCGAACCTAGAGTGCAACAAATGAGAACACCTAAATAATATCCTCTGATTAGTCGGTAGTGAGCCATACTGCATGATCTTTCCACCTTATTTCAAATTACTACAAAAATGATCACATGACTTGCATATTGGATTCCTTCCAAGGTGCACGTTTCAAAGCTTACTTTTCTATGAAGTGGCTAAATTTTGTTAGTTTCACTAATAACGATGCAAAATGAGGAAGCTTCCTGTATCAACACAACTGGCAAAGGTAGGGATGAACTCTCCCCTCGCTGCTACTGAGATTCACCAGGAGGGTCAGTTTCAATAGGCTTTGCACATTTCAAGTGCCTCTCCAGTGTTCCCAGTAATATAAACATGGAAGAAGGACAACTAAGTTGGCTAAGCATTCAGTCAGGTCAAGTCCAAACAGGGTTTATTAGCTCTGGCTTCATCATGGACTGCAGCAGTTAAATATTTCTGGAGGTACAAGACTTAAGAAGCTGCATAGATACACATGAGCTAAACCTCAGCTAGACCTTCATCCACATCAGTAGCATGGCTGATACACAATTTGGCCTGGGAGTCATCTACATTATTTAAAATCATCATCATAACTGAATACTAAATTAATAATTATTACAAAATTTTAAACTAAGGCACACTTTTTATAGATCAGTTCAGAATTTCTGTCTTTACAAAACATTTTACAAAACCTACAGTTAACAAACGTGTTTCCAAGTAGAAATTATTTTAAAAACATCTTGGAATTTTACAGGTTATCTCAACAGCAGGAACTCATGTTCAGTGCTCAGAAAACAAACAAAACTCCAAAACCCTCCTGGGCTTCTCAACCAATTTTCATATTGAAAATCTCATTCAAAAGAAAGCAGCATGAAGATACATCTGTGGCAGGTCTTATTTTAATCTGTTTTCTAACCAAATAACCATCCTTTAACTGCCATCATTTTGTGGTATTTCATGGATATCTCTCTGACAGCACTTTTCCACCACTGGAATAGAGGAAAAAGAGGAAAGAAAAGAGGGTGAACGAAGAAAGCAAAGAAAAAAAGGTCTTGTAGCGTGGAATATCTGACTGTTTAATTTCTGATGTTGTTATCCCAATGAAGAAAAACTCAGCATCCTGCTGAGTAAAAACCATTCTCATATGGCAGGAACAAAAGGAGGAAAGATGTCAGAAAGAGCATTAGTAATTATGCTTATACTTGTGTTATCTATCACTAGATATCATGCACATGTATCAAATGAAGACTAAAAAAACCCAGCATCATCAATGGCATCACTGCAACCAAACCAAAAAGGTGTTTAACATATACATGTGTACACCCTACTTCAAAGAAATTATAAATTCCCCAGGAATCTGTAGCTATTTACAAAACATTATTTTAACACTTCCTACAGACTAACATATTAAAATTGTGAATGCTATTTTAATACCTGATCACCTAAAAAGTTTTAAAACTAATGGCATTCTTCTGCAATACATACAAATTAGTATTTTTCAAGTGAAAAATAAAGCTTTGAGAAAACTGGAAAATCACTTAGAAAAAAAACGGTTTATGAATTTTCCTTTTGCTAAGCTGATTTGCAGTTCATAGTGAAATTTTGAAGAGGAGCAAGCTATTGGTATATTTACATTTTAAAATGCTATAAAATGTTTTTAAAGGCAACACACAAGAACAAGAGCATAGAAATACACATCTCTACTGTTCCTGTACACATTTTATATGTATCTGATTTGACAAATAATCCATTAAAGACTAAATATGCCTAACCAGAGATTTCTTCAAGTACACAATAATTTTCTTTTAAACTTTGTCTTCCTCTTAGATTCTTGGCAACTTAAGTAAAGCTTGGCTAGGCAAAAAAGAAAAAAAAAAACCCAAACCTGTGTACAGGACAGTGAAAATCAGGAATTGATATAGTAGTCAAAATGTGCACAGTAAAACCTGTTTTCTTCTGCGATAACAACAGCTGATGAAGTCCATTCAAGTGGACAGAATTTTTTTCAGTTTGAATGGCAGCACAAACAGCAAAAAGGCCAGGTTTTGAACATGACTGATATTACAGCAGAGGAGGATATAAGTGGTTTGATCACTATCTTGAAGACTCACAGCTTAATCTTGAAGGAGATCAGTTTATTACACACTTTTAAAGGAGGGCAGAAGATTGAAAAATTCATAAAATTCTTATTAAACTGTAACTTGCTCTCCTTTTCTAGTATCAATTAATTAAGTGTAATTTAAAATAACATAAAAGAAGGGTAAAACATTAATGGTGACTAGAGGCAGCAAAATGACAAATTACTTGAAGGAGAAGACAAAAAAAATTAGTAACTTATTTGCCCCACAGAACTACTAATACATCTCAAGACTACAACAAAAAGATAATTATGGTTGAGTGGTCATAATTTTTCACCCCCCCCCAAAAAAAGCGCAATTTTTTTCTTATAATAATGAAAAGTCTAAGTAATACACCAGTTCTTTTTAAATTCCACATATAGGATTATTATCCTCTATTTTTATCATATTCAATTTATTGTAGTTCTCACCAACGCTTAACTGATTTGGACCCACGGGTTTCTTGCAAAGTATTAAGAAAGAATATTTTGTAACTTTTGTAACTGCAACTTGTCAAAAATTCTTGGGTGACCTCTGTGTGTTTTTTTAATTGCTTTCTTCCTGAAAATCTTAAGAGACACTCAGTACCTTAAAAAGAATATTCTCTAACAACCTCAGAGAGAGATTACTGCATTCCCAGAGATTTATTAAAGCATTAGAATAACTGTATCTCTTGATAAGAATCAATACAGACATTATTCTTCACAGAAAAATGAATTTAAAGAAACAAAAAAAATTACCTAATCTGCTCCCATTTCTGGGCATTGCCATGAAAGAGCCGAGGCTGCCCCCTATGACGCTATGTGGTCTCCGTAAAGGGGGCTTCTTGAAAGATCCTGTGTATTGGTGGAGAAATGAGTGCATGCTGTGAGACGTTGGAGGCCTGCCATTCTTCACAATAGGCTCTACAATTCACAAGGATCAAAATATTCATTCCCACAAGCAAGTAGGAGTGTCAGGAACATGCCAGAAGGAAAAAAAAAAAAAAAAAAGACAAAAGAAAAAAATCAGTTACTAGACAGGAAATCATCACTCTGGTAAGATTCTCTTTCATACTAACAGTAGACCATGATACTACTGCCATTTCTCTATTAAACATTTAACACAAAACATGGCATTAAATACTACCCAAATTTCATTTTATTAGATTCTATCAATCTGCTGTTGGATCAGTAAATGACCTGAATATACAGTCCAAATATGTGAATAAAATCAGAATGTAGCTTTTAATATCAGTATATTTTTTTTCTTCTGAATTAATGATTGATCTTATTGAACAATATTTAATCTTTACTATAATTTAAACAGAGCAGCTGTTAGGTCAAGTCACATGATAAGCAAATTCAACTGCAAGCCTTTGGAAATATTCTCCCTCTCAAAATTCTTGAGGACCAAGGCCTCACTACTGGAAGTCCTTAGAAGGAAACGTACTTGTCTATACCCACCAGAGCTGTCATGCCATAATTCAGGTTATGAACTTAAAGGATATCAGAATAATTAAGTATTCAATGACTTATTTGGGGTTTTTATTGGATCGTATCTCAAACAGTTCACTGTATTTAGACTCAAAAACAGGATTGTAAACTTTCTTAAAAATTATTGAAAAACACTTTTTGAAAAAGATGAAACATTAGAAATTTTCAAATCTTATATACAAATATGCATAGAAATATGCAAGCCTGCCTCTGCACATGTGAATTATCACTCAAGGATTACCATGGTACTAGAAGCAGCTTGGCTCTAAAAACAAATAAGATTTTTTACCCCAACAAGAAGCAGAACAGATGTCAGCTTGTATTGACTGTCACAAAACTGGGCTTATCCAAACTACTGATGAAGTCATTCATTCAAGAAATTAAAGAAGAAATAATCTCACTACAGAAAAAGGACCCAGAGGTGAGAGTCACCCAGCAGCTACATACAAGCACTGTCCCGTACTAGGAAAAAGACCAGAACATGTGCCCAATTAACTTTAGATTCAAGTAATTTTATTTTTCCATCATTTGATTCCTACTACCATTACAGATATGTGCTGTCTGGTATTATTTGGAAGACAGAAATGGCAACAACCACGCATTAAGCAACGGCTGCACGAGTGCTGCTGGATGGAGTGTCACCTCCCAAGGTATTTCTGGAGCCACTGCTCCCAGGGTGTAACACAGCCGGGATCTGCTAAGAGCTTCACTCATGCCTGCTGGGACAGGGAGCAATCTGGGATGCTATTTCATGACTCCAATTTATACTCTGACATGCAGGAACCCCACAACCTTGCTTTCCCTTCCAAAATAAGAAGAATAATATACCTAGGAGAACTTATTTTATGCAATGCAGAATTTCAGCAGTGAAGGAAAATAACAGCAACAAACACCCGATAACTTAGGGAAAACAGGAGCCCAAAGGGAACCTGCTCCCTCCCCACATACACAAAAGCCTTTTGGATATATTACTATGATTGGTCTAAAGCTAAGAGACAGAAGTACACACACAGAACTACCCAAGGACTGGCCAATGACTTGAAAAATTAATTGTACAAGGAATTTTTGCATACAAACGTGAATAATATAGAAAGACAAAAAAAAATCCCTTTAACTCAGCTGCTGCAGAAAAAAAACAAAAGCCAAAAAAAACCCCCAAACTTCAGGCAGAAAACAGAATGTGAAAGGACACATGAACACTGTTACAAACCCGCCTGCATGCTTCAATTAGCATCCTTCATAAACACAGCTTCAAAGTGGGTGAACATGACGAAACATACACCATACACCCATCTGCATTTTCACCTTCAAAACTCTGCACATCTCTGTCCCAAATCCTTATTTCTGTTTCTAATACATTGAATCATCCCTTTTAAGAGTGGCATCAGCTTCCTTGTTGTGTGCCTTCAACACAGATTTATTCCAGGGCAGCAGGCAGCAAATTCCTCACTAATTTTTGAACAGAATCTATTACTACTGCCACATGACAGGAAACACAGGTTGACATACAGCACAAATACTGCTTTTACTTTTTATATATTAAAATTTACTTTCTGCCTTCCAACTTTCTTACTAATCTTTGGTTTGAATTTGATCTAGTTTCTAGACTAAAAACTTCACACTGAGTTTATATGCAGTGCTGAACAAATGAATGATAATGCTGAAAATCCAAATACCTGGTGAGTACAAAGTTCTGTTGAGAGAGTCATCACTGATTAGAACCATGATGCTTGGTAGGATTTAGTGTCTAGTTTGCATAATTTTAAAGTTATTACTTCATTTGTATTCCTTATAGGAGCAATTAATAATGTATATTAATTTCTGGGAAACTCTGGGCAACTCTGACCAAGCCCTGCTACACAAAGCAAAGCAAAAGCCTCTCATTTGTTGTTTTTTTTCTGTTTTACAGCCCTAATAAATAAACCCAGGAAGAGAGTTTTCAGATTATTTTCTTTGTTAGTAAGGGAATGTATTGCTAAAAATCACTCATATATTTCTTAGCTCTGCCACTAGTGACAATAGTCTTACGCTTTGGAGGGTAACTTAAAGCCTCAGCAAAGTGCTGAGACAGAGTGATGCTTGGTTATTGAAAATGCATCTCCCATGGCAAGATTATTGTCTCTCACACAAAAATGCAAATTCTGCATCAAAGTAAACATTACTTTTCTCATCCTAATGAGAAGCTTAATATGCCAGGATACATTTCAACAAAGGTCAAAGAAGCACCAAAGGCAGCACAGAAGAGGCAGGGCCATACAGCTGGAAGCAAAGCTCTGCCTGTGAGCAGGACAGCACATGGCCTCAGCTGTCCTGGCCACCCATACCCACCTCCATACACACGCAGCCACTGAGGATTCCAGTATCAATAACCACACTGGGGCACATGCACACGTGGACTACAGCTGCACTCACAGAGCACAGAGTTGTTAATTTCCATTGTATGTTATGGCTTTTGTCTACTCATGCTAAAATTAATCTATCTCCATTAACTGTTGCATGTAAAAAAGGCCAGAGTTTATGAATACACTGAATGACTAAGTAGAGATTCAGTTTTATGTTCATTACTAACATGACAGTGTGATGAACAGAGATGATTATTTGAAAAAATTGTTTTCCTCATGACACTGGTAGATTTCCACATATTTTACAGTTTAAAACAAAATTCCTACAATATCCTAACATATGATAAGTTCAGATATAAGGATAAACACAGACAACATGAATAAGCAAATAGAAAATGTATATAAAAATAAGAGAGACAAATAGTTGACATAATACAATCCAACTACAGAGAAATAACTTGTGCCATCATAGGCAACTATTACCTTTCTGCACTGTCATAAGTACTGGTCTAAATTACAGAGCCCATTATAAAATTTAGCAACAATAATTCAGGTCATATAGTAGGACAGACATAACTACCAACATATAATGAAATGAAGGTTACAAAAACTCTCAGATTACTAACATACTTCTGACTAAGAGAAGTATTAACAGTATTTGCTTACAAATGTGGTGGGGTTTTTTGTTTTGGTTTGGTTTGGTTTTTTTTTAAATCCTAGTACACGTTAATTTACAAAAACAAGGGATCATATGGCATTTTGTCATGGTATAACATATAGACTTACGGTCTGGCAAAGTATTTTCCTTATAGACAGTTAAGTTTGCATTGTCATATGCTGGAAACTTTTAAGGAATGAATTCACATGAATACTGCACTGTGTGCTGCCGCCTCCCTGCAAACATGACAATAATAGCTAAGAGCTGGATCAAATACTGAAAATGGTAAAGCAAACTCTTGTTGGAAATGAATTTACAAGACTGCTTATTTTTATTTTTGTGCATTTATAAGATACAAGATTTAACGAAAGTGCTTTTGCAAAAGTATCGAACTCCCTCTGTCTGAAGATCCCCAAGTACTTCTTCCAAAGTTATAATTTTATTTAATTCACCTAAATAATTTTATTTCAGGATTATTAATATGTCAAATCACTACATTTAAAGGGTAATGATGCAGTTTTAAAGGTGTGAATTTAGTGCAACTGCTTGGTCTTGAATAAGATGAGTTAAAACTGTAAAAACTAAATGTCTTTACTACATACATCTATAAACTGCTTCTTACCATTTTATCTCTGTGATTATATGTTTGGTTCGCTTTTAAAAAAATGTTTCCCTATATAAAACTCACAAACATTCCTTCTGTTAGTGCTGTTAGTGTTAGTCCTTCTGGACTTGGTAAATATAACTCAGCAACCAGTAGCAGAGCAGATATTTTCATAGTGCTCTTGGTTTAATATTCAGCCACAGCCAAAATTAATGATAGAAATTAAGATGGGAGTAGAAAAACACCAGAAAATCACTATGCTACTATGCAAGTGTATGGATCTACTGCATTTTGAATATCATGCACAGTTCTTGTCTTCCTCTCTCAGATTAAAACTGCAGAAGTGTGATAGAACCCACAGACATGCAAGGAGGGCTGAGAAGAGCACCTATGAAACCAGCTGCACCCAGCAGCTCCTCCAGCACAAGAGCAAGGGTCACTGAAAAAGCGTCTCTTCACACCGTGCAGTCTGTGGAAACTCCTAACCACAGAATGCTTCGACTCTCAGAAGCTTACAAGACTCAAGGGGAGACTGAACAAGAAATCTGCTCAGGGTTACTAACTGCACAGAGACTTGCCTAGTTCAGGAAGTCTCTGAACTAGAAACCAGTAGAGTCCTCTGGGGAAATGCTTTTATATTTTGGGCTCTAATCTTAGACTTGCCCTTAATTGTCATCCTCAGAGACTGGAGAACAGCCAGGTAGATCTCATGCTCTCCTTATGGCACAAGATTTCTGTGGCACCTGGGCAGTTCGCTTGTGTTGGCTCAGGCTGGCACAACCATTCCAGAAAGGCCTTATTAATTATTGATCTCTAGCTCTCTTTCCTCACTCTGCTCTATAACCTGTAATTCCAAACTGACAAAATTTGTAAACATGGAAAGCAAGCTGAAAGACAGACTTCTTAGTGGTTCTTTTGGTCAGTTGTTGTATCATCTTATTTTGGTTACACAACACTATCTTTCACTCATCTTTCAAGGCGTGTCAGCTAAATTCTTAAATTTCTTGTGAGGCCTACTAAAATATCATGTGAATCTAGTCTTTAAATGTGAAAAAAGTTAAAGGAAACATTCTGAATGAGCTTATTTAGAAATACTACACTGGCGCACAGGATGAACACGTGATTTTCTTTTCAATGCCCCCAAACACTTCTTGAAATATGAATGTGTCCTGCTTTTTAAATTTTTTTTATATATACACATACACACATATATAAACAACACACTTTCTTAATGCCACATCCGTGTTATCTCACTAAGCGTGCACCTTCAGCAAGGTTTAAAATTGGGCAATGCATGGTGACTGCACTGTTGTAGTACTTGATTTTCAAGTTCGTCAAATGCTGAGCTGCTGGTTTATTTCATTTGGATCGTTTTCTTGTATTTCTTGCATCCTGTCATTCAAACTTCTATTATTATTGGCATAATGCAAAATAACTACAACAGCACTTTTTAAAGAAAATACACTTTAAGATACAATCAAAGTTGTCTTACTAATGTTGTAAGAGTTGCTAGACCATGTTGCTGATCTGATGTGGAATATACACATATATTTTAAGAAAATATAGTACCCAGTAAGGTACCTCTGCTTTGCAAAGTTTGAAATAATTCCAACAGCAATGCTCTACAAACATACAAGAACAGAAGACAACTCAAATGAGCTGCTGAAATATTTCAATTGTGAAGTGACAGAAATTTATGCTTGAACATAAGTGGAACTGATTTTTCTAATTTCATAATTATCAGAACTGCCAGAGTTGAGTAGAACAATAGTGTATATGACCAAGAAGCTTGCCTGAGAAATTAGTTAAAACCAACTGTTTTATAAGGTTATAAAGCTGTCTCCTCTTGTTCCTTTAACTGCAATTTAAATTAACCACAAACCCTGACCTGAAATTACTCCCAAGTTAAGCAATTTTTCAATAAATCCCTAATGTTTCTTTTCCTTGTCCACCTATCTTAAAGAGCCACACTACCACTTGCTTTCCTGTGCCGGATTTACTTAACTGGATTTACTTAATCCAGGTTCCAGAGAGCCTGCAGGATTGCCTGGCATTTCTATGCAAGGCCTCAGCAACTGACACACTGTCACACATCAGTCAGCTGCTGGATTAAAGAAAGAAATTATTTTCATTAGGAATGCAAATGCATTTTAAAACACACTTTAAGAATACCTAATACAGCATATTCAAATACTTTTTATTTTTTTATGTCCCACGAGTATCTCTATCATGTGACAAAAAGACCAAGCTGGCTCCCAGATTTCACTGCCTAAATTTTGGAATGATATTTGCTTCAGCTAGCTTTAACAAAGAATCAAAATCACCTGTCATACACAGTGATATTTTCCCTTAAACGGAGCATCTCTGATAGAGCTGAATATGTCTGCAAGAAAATGTATTATTCAGTAACCATTATCCATTCTGGACATGGAAACCATACAAATACATAAATTATTTGTATGAAATTAAAACATATAAGTACACAAGAGGAGTTTTTTCTAATCGAACTAAGACAGGTATCAGAGACCTAGCATTTACAGTTCCTGATTGGCATATGTAATGGGGATTGAACCCAAGCATGCTCCATATTCTAAGGATGAACTTTTATGTGACAGCAAGCCTGCAACAATTCACTGATGCTAACAACAAGGTAGCTCAAGGTCCTCCCCCAGCAAAGAAGAAGTGTAATTTTGATTTAGCTTTTTGAACTAGATCATCACAGGCCACGCAGAGTGCTGGTGTTAACAGAAGGGTGGAGGCAGAATCCCACTCACCACTTCAAGCTGTAGCTTGACTGTGGACCAGCTCAACTGTAACAAATTCTCACTAAATGCCCTGAGAATCAACTAGTGGGGTTTTTTTTCAATAGGACAGGACTCTATGCAGTTTCTTTTCCACCCACCTCGACCTCACCCTTGCTCCAGAAAACTTCCAAGGTTGGTTTGCTTTTTTTTTTCCCCCCTCTCTTTTCCATTTTGAGAATAGGCAAGTGTCAAAACTCTATGCACATGAAACTAAATATTCATTCTCTAATCAGCCCTGCATTCAGGAAGCTTGTCAGAACCTCTTAAAATTATTTATATCAACTGTCTCAAATGCTACTGTGGTATAACTTAATCATATTTTGGCATCATCTACTACACATTCATTTAACTAACCTGAATGTATGTCCTATTAATGATTACTCAATAAGGACTAATTTTCTTTTTGGACTTGCAATACAAAATATTTTGAACAAACTGCTTTCCTGAAGAAGCTGCTGCCAAGAAACCCTTTATTTCTTCAGAAATCCTAGAATGTAAGCAAGTGAATTGCTGAAATTTTAGAGCTGGTATGCTGTACTGTAAAATATTTAATTACACTGCTGTAAGGCTCTCAGACCACACAGTAAAATTAGTTGATTGCAGGTGATGACTCCGATAGAGGAAATATTTAAATAAGCTGAAACAGCTATATATTTGCTATATCTGTACTCTCAGGGAGCTGCAGGAGGAGCACTATATAAAATACTGTATATTTATGGCCTCAAGTTGTGCCAGGGGAGGTTTAGACTGGATATTCGGAAAAATTTATTCACTGAAAGGGTTATCAAGCATTGGAACAGGCTGTCCAAGGCAGTGGTGGAGTCTCCTTCCCTGGAGGTATTTAAGAGACGTGTAGATGAGGTGCTGAGGTAAATGGTTTAGTGGGGAATTGACAGTGTTAGGTAAATAGTTAGACTTGATGATCTTAGAGGTCTTTTCAAACCAAGGCTTTTCTGTGATTATTTTATGGGCTTCTTTCCTTGAATTCCATTATGTGATACCCAGGAAAACATTAAGTCACTCTAAAAATAGAGCAGCCACTCAAACCCACTTAGAACTCTGTTTATTCATTAAATAATAAGATGAAACCTTCAAACTACTGACTATTACAATATTAAATACTTATCAGAACCTCAAGGGACCTGATATGTCCAGAGCAAACGTTCTTCACTTGGAAGACACAAGGCAAAAAATACTGGTATGTTTGAAGAAATGTGCTGACAGAAACCTAAGGAAACACAGACCTCAAGTTTCTCCCAGAAATAAGTACCTTGATAATTAAAATGGCACTGTAATGTCCTGTAAACTTTTTTTTTTTTTTTTTTTGGTAATTTGGGGTGAAAAGGGCAGAAATTTTTCTAAGGAGTTCATTTAAACTACAAAATCAAGAGATAATACACAAGGCAAAAAATGAAATCAAGATATCTAAAAACCACTACAAAAAGCCTTTCAAAGATGACTTCACATACAGTAAGTTTTTTGCCTTCAGTCTAGGCACTGAGACAAAATAGATCACAATCAATGAAAAATATTCAAAGCTGAAAATCTGCCCTTGAGATTTATGTATTTCATACTGTTTAAAAGATAATTCTCAAGACTATCTTTGGTCATCAGAACATGTATTAGAACATAAGCATGGTAGTCCCGTACCTCCTATCATATATGCATGACTTTTCCCCAGTTACTAATCTTCCTTCTAAAAAGTGTAATTCCAGAAGGCATCACACTACATCAAATCCTTCAGAACACTGTTTCAGGTACAACTTAAATCAATGTGAGTTGGTGTTGCAGCCAAGATACAAGTATCCCTGGCTTCTGTCCTTGCATCCCCACACACAACTGCCCTGTAGCTCCCAACACAAACATCTGTGAGGCCACACTGCCAACCAAATCAGGAAACAGAGTCTGGCTGGTTTTTGTTCTGCTTTCAGACATAACTGTGTTGGCTAGTTACATCTATTTTACTTTTCTGTATTTAACAAGTCCATCTGAATGCTATCTGAGTACAAATCTCTGCATATCCATCAGTGAGTCTATGCTACTAGAAATCTGGTGTATTTAGAGAGTCCTCTTCTGCACCTAAGTACCGTGTTCTCCTGACAAACTTGCGTACTGCTTGTGAAGGAAAACACAAGTGGGTAACACGCTCTACTCCCCCAGGATTACAAGTCTCTGCAGCATGCTTTCAGGCACTGAATTTTCATGCTCATTTGACTTTATAAGCACTTCCACCCATGAACAGAGCCTCTAGGTTTTGTGGGAAGAAGCAAATTAAAACAGAAGGTAAGAAAGAACACTATGTTGTACAGCATACTTGGGATGGAAAAACCATACTGAACAGTAATAACAAAAAGTGATGTATGCCACAGCACAGAAGGGTACATACAGACTATAATAAAAACATCACCAGTATGGTATAAGGTTCAGTACAAGATTCAGTACTTAGATGTGACAACTGCCAATTATTTGCAGTAATCTCTAGCTCCTTAATGAGCTCTAGCACTTCTGGGGATTTATCCTCCCTCCCCCCTTATATTTTTATATTGATACTTTCCTCTAGTATTCACAGAGAAATTGTATTGATTTATTACCAGTAAGCATTTCTGTGCTTGTATTTTAAATTTAAGAACATCTTGGAAACACGTTGCAGCAGTGTTTTCCTTTCACACTCAAGGAATCACACATAGCAGATGGAATGGGAGTCTCTCAGCTGTACTGAAGATGAAATGAAATTACTACAACTAGAAAGATATTTGAATGTTCTGAGACAGTACTGCAATGTGTCAATTTTTATAAACATTCATTCCTCTTATCAGAGTAGTAACTAGTCATTAAAGGCCTTAAACCTAAAAAACACTTACGCACTTTACTGTAGCTGATCCTTCCATTATTACTCACACCTGTAAAATTACAAAAAAATTATGCAAGTGTTTGTGAGACTGGATCCTATGATCATATCACTGAGCTAAAACAGATCAAATGGAGATAAATATTATTCTAGAAATTCATGAAGTCATTTATATCAAAACCTCACTTGTTTTGGTTTACTATGTATGTGTGTATATGTCTATATATAAAAATAAAACCTAGCAATATAGAATGGCTTTCCAAGTTACTTATATATTAATGCAAGACCTGTGGATGTTTTTTTTAACATATCTTGTAATTACTCTTAAAAGCATGCTTGGAGCTTGTGATGACGTATTTCGTAATATTAGACAATACAGCCACATTTTTTGCTTTCATTAGAGAGTATATTCTCATGTATTTAAAGTATTTGCATAAATTTTACAGTTAATTAGGCTTTAAATATGCATGATTTGGATGTTACTTCTAGCCAAATTTCATTAGTATGTTGTTGGCAAGGAAAATTTTTTGGAGCAAATTTAGTTGTCAACTGCTACAAATTACCATTTAGTATTTTAAATATTAATCAGAATACATACATTAAGGTAGAACCTAGAACTAAAAAAGCAAAGCCAGCACATGGTTAGTGCAGTTGAATCAAGACAGAATGAAAAATAAGCAACAAATCAAATTAATTGGTTTTATATGTTGAAACAGAGACATGAAAAGCTTCTGTACTTAGATAAGGGCAGCCCAAAGTACACTTCATACAGTGCACAGTTCATAAGGCTTCAGATATATAGTAGGCATTTCACTGGTCCCTCTATTTTTATGGTTTACGCATCTGATTTTGCAATGCTTCCTCACACAGAAGCCAATTACAATGAACATAATTTATAAGGCAGATTTAGGTATATATAAGGTTTCTGATCACTAAATAATTTGATGGTGTTCCAAAAAAAACCCCAACAAACCTAAACCAAAGGCAAAACTGTTGATTATTCTACATTTAGTGCAATAGCTCTGTGCTACTGCATCGAACAATATGGGCTGATCCCTGCTAATCCCATTTTGCTGCTGATGGATGAGTGCTGCATACTGAGACTGTACAGACATCATGCGATGAAGGAGGCTGTGTATGAAATGAGATTGCATACAAAAGGTTAGCTGATTCAGTGGTATCAATGCACTGTGAAGAAATTAAAATTTACTTATCTATTTTTATGCCTGTGAACTGCAAATGGGACAAAATGTTCTGCATTAGAAGTACTGTTCTTTAAAAGTAAATCTTCAAACAATCCACTCAAAGGTGGCGCTAATGACAAGGTGGGTCTGTGGATTGGAGCAGCAGTTATTTGAAATCAGAGGCAATTGTTCTAGGAGAGGAAATGTGTGCTGGAGGGCTGAACAAGACAGGTCATTGCAGAAGGGTGACCCTGAGGAAAGGTCCCTGGTA
This sequence comes from Podargus strigoides, assembly GCA_028020825.1. Lineage (NCBI taxonomy): Eukaryota > Metazoa > Chordata > Aves > Caprimulgiformes > Podargidae > Podargus > Podargus strigoides. The sequence goes on along the minus strand of CM051663.1, from coordinate 120,808,323 downwards.
CTATGGGCATGTGATGTACATCTGGAATTGCGGTGCTGAACCGGAATTTTAAAATAAAGACACTCAGACAAAGATGAGCATGGATCCCAGGTCAACACAGATGTGATTTTCTACGGATGCAGCCTCTACCACCTCTAAGGTCCAGTAACACAGGCACTTTCCAGGAAGGAAAAAGCTAGCTTGTATAAAATTCTATCCTTCAGTGAACACCGCCATCAGAATGGAATGACAGGACACAAGATGGGCAATTTGCTAAGTGAAAAAATAAAACAAAACAACATTGGACAGCAACAATGGAAAAAATAAAATACTGTAAAGGCCTTTAGTGTTCAGGGTCTATCCTTGCCTTCTGTCATGAGAACAGCTGCAATGCCCTTCAGCTCTCACTTCTCACACTCACGATGCAGTAACGGTTGACAATAAACCACATATGAAGAACCACTTTCTGAGGACTCTTTGTATCCCTCACTTTGATTCTCTGTAGATCAAGATATTGGTTTGCCTTTGATTTACTAGACTGTGCTTTTTAAGTTTCTTTAAGAACAAATCCAAAGCCTGCCAACTGGGCACATTTTTGTTTGCTCCATGGGGTAAAGGAGCTGTTTATTCTTCTTAAAAGCAAGAACTAGGGAGGTGGTTACTCCTGCCTTCTGAGATCAGCACCATCACAGTAAAAGATGCATTTTCAAGATCTTAATGCGACTATCACTTTATATTCTTCAAGAGACTACATCCTCTCATGTGTCTGAACCGGGGATTTACAGTTAGTACAGCCTTCTTAGCACTCTGATTTTACAAGATGCTGAGACAAATTGTTCTCATTTAAGCACCCCTCTAAGTAATTTTTTAAAATAATGTCCACTGGAGGATTTTTTCCAGGCTATGTTCTCTACCAAACTTGTCTTTCAGCAAAAGAGAGAACTCATTTCCTGACTGTTTTTTCCAGCAATTGTTGTCGCTCAAACCCTGATTCCTATAGTCTGCCTGAAAACTATCCTTTCCAAAATATTGTGGTCTGTGGAAAGTTAGAGCTTCCTTTAGAAAAGCAGGACTAGCTGGTGTAGCAAGTGTTTTTCCAACCCTACTTTCTAAGAAAAGGAGGGCTGGAAGGGAAAAAAAAAAAAAAAAAAAAAAAAAAAAAGGCAAACAAAAAACCACAAAGTAGCATCCTATTCACCTCTGAGAGATGAAAAATAGGACAGATACTACCATCTATATTCTAGAACTATTAGAAAAAGGAAGCAAATGTCAATAAAACTATTAAAAATTACATAAACCAATGAGTTAAAGATTACATATAGCAACAGTACAGTTCATATTTACTATCCTTCCTCTTTCAAGAGGATCAAAAACACTTCAATGTATCCAAAGGCACCCTACTAAGGCATTAACAACATTTTGCAGTTGTGAGCATAGCGTGTACTGTATCACACAATATTAGCATATAGGCTTCCTTTTGGCCAACGAAATAACATATAAAGCAAAATAAAAGGAGCACTAAAAGCTAAACAATGTACTTGTAATTAGAAGCATTTTCTTCAATTGTATTTCTATCCTTATAAATATCTACCGAGAAATTAAGTTTGGCAAAGTCATGCAAAAGACATCAAGTATTGCTCTTTGACATAACTTTCACATAAGTATTATAAACTGTCAATAGTTTCATGTATGGTTTAAGGATGGCGTAAGTGCATCCTGTAAATAAATTATTTTGTCCTCTGTCCCTTGAACTGACACTCAGAACATGACCCAATTCAAAAATCCATCTTTTTCTTCTTCCTGGATTCAGTTTTCAACTGATTTTATACATTAACTGATGCTGGTGACAATTTTTGATGCTCATTTCCCAGCATGAAGGTAATATTCTTGGCATTAATTTGCATAATGAAATCAATCTGTCAGAAGTATATACAGGTCTGAGTAAAATATGCATCAATAACAAAGACTAATACGAGTGAAAACACGTGGAACAACTGCTCATTATCTCAGAAAGTACTTCACAGATACTAGTGTAAAAATTCTGCCATTGTTGTTTGAGTAGACCTGTTGTATCAACACATAAAAAGTTGTAATAAACATCATTTTCCAAACTATTGGGCATGGCCCATGATGAAGACAGGACAACAGCAATGAATATACCAGGGATTAAGGGTAAAAAAGAAAAATATGAATAGCTTCATTTTGCCAAAGTTAAATTCAGCTTCTAAAAGCTTGATATGCAACTCATCTTGGACGGAGTTTTAAAAGTCTGCAGGGCAAATTCCATTGCCCCTACTTCTACTCTAATTTCCCAGCCCTGTCAGTTTTCAATGGGAAAATTCAGAATCATTTATTGGTGTGAAATAGGAGAAAAAAAAAAATTCAGATCACTTTAATACTTGAGAAAATCTTAGATGCCAACAGAGCAAGAAATAACACTAATCAGCATAGAAGATGAAATATGGTTCAAAAGCTGCAGCCCAGGAAACAGAGCAAAGCAACAAAATATCTTCCAGTTGTTATTACTGCAGTTTGCATTCAAAAGTGGTATCATCATTAATGTGAACTTTAGAGCAGCCAGTACATTTATGGGATCAGCCAAAGACTTGCATAAGAACACACAGACAAGCTTGTTATCCTGAATTTTTTTAGCTGCCTTCATATTGCTGAAAAGAAGGACTATTCAGAGACATGAAGGTGTGACAGAATTCTCAGACTACTGCACTGCATCACCGATAAGGTAAACAGTTTTATCTGTAATACTTAAGCAATTACTATCAATTTTATTACGAAGTAATGATTTTGGGGAAAAAACCTGAAGCCATATGAAGTTGATGTGAGACCCACTAAATTCATATAATAATGGGTTTGCTAACTAAAAGTGCATCTATGATCCTTGCTAAACACCACATAAAAATATCAATTCAGGTAGCTTTTGATAAATAGCTGTATAGCAGTTTAATATCAAAGCAAACCAAACCTTTATGTGACAAAATGTAAGGTAAATCAAAATAACAGGTTAGTGAGGAAGTCCATGCGATCATGTAAACTGAAATAAAACCCAACAACATTCACTTGAGTGGAGCCTATTAAAATTCTTTCATTTTCTGGAAAGCGAAACATATACTTACCATTATCTTTGCTGCTGTTTTCTTCAATTGTCATTTGTTCTGCTAGCTCAGACAGCGATTCATCAATGGTCTGGCTTCCACGCAAGGTTAAGGAAAGTCTCCTCTTAAACTTTTTCATTCTATCAGTATTAAGTCTGGCTAAAGGAAGCCTGGGGGAAAAAAAAAAAAAAAAGTATTAAAAAGCAAAAGTGAGAAAAATTCAATTCACCAGAAAACAAAATTTAATTACCTCACATAAAAACACGGGAATTCTTAAAGATAAGTTTAGTCAATATGCAAGCTACCCTTAAAACAATATCCTTAAAGCAGGCTTACTCTACTGGACTGAAGAAGAACTTCTTAAGAGGTAAGTGCCCATAAATTTTTGCAATTTTAATTCTGTATCAGGAAAAATGAGAATCTTCGTTATTTTACAAAAACAAATCAACTGATTTGATCACTAATTTTATAATCCAATAATAAACTAGTCATCTAAAAACTTATTAAGTGCACACTGTGTTTTTCCTCCACAGCCTCCTTCACCGGACCCACTGAGGAGGAGGAGGCTGGAACCTTCTCTCTCTCAGCCCGTTTGTTTATGGATGAGAAGTTACTGAACTTCTTTATAATTTGCCCTTTTCACAAAAGGAGGAAGGGGACAACACTAAAAGCCTTAAACACAAAAGCAGTTCTCAAACTTGATCCCACCTAGGGAAATAGATAGCCAGCGCCTGATAACTGCTACCACGGACATTTCTGTACAGTCAGGCAATAAGACTAAACTGGGAACAAAGCAGAAGGCACTTTCTCCATGGAAAGCGGTAAGCAAACAAGCAATAATAACAAAGGCCCAGGCTGATAAACATGTTGCCACAAGCCTGAGCTGGTAAGTGAACTTTGCAGTGTGCCATATGCTTGTCCTTACATGACAAGAAGCACAATTCCGTCCTTCATTATTCCATATGGACAATTCACCCTAGATATTATTTCACAATAACCTGCTCATCTGCTCATAGCCTCCAAAAGTAACAGAGGCACTGTTAAACACAAGCACTGAATACTTTTAAGTCTGAGCTGCTCATATACTTTTTTCCCAGCATTTGTCAGCCTCTTTGAACTCCAAAATGCGTAATTCATACACAAAATTAGAAAACCAATTTTTCCTCAATGTCCTACTCCAGGGAAATGCAAGAAGCAGTACTCCAAAGAACTACTTTTAATAAAAAATTGTGAATATGATGACTTTTACATTGATATCATCTGTTAACATATACATGTTTCAACTGTGTATCTTACTCTTTGTTTAGATGCTACATAATAAAAAGGAGAATAAATTGGTGGAACAAGTTGGAAGTATCTGATGGTGGTAGGAGAACACATACATAGATTAAACTACCACAGGACTAGATTGCACAGGACAGTAAGTAACACATAAGGATGGATACAAGCAGACCTTTGGGATATGAGACAAGTCTGAGATGACCAGTACAATCACTGGCAAAGAAGCAACTGCATTCAAGGGATAACATCTTAGACAACCATAGCTACTATAAGCAGAAATAGTCAGGCACTCGGTACAGATATGTAGGAAATAAAAATATAACTGCCAGAGACACAGTCAGCCAGCAGTTTCAAAACTGCCCTTCTAATGCGTTGCTGTATGTGCAATAAAGCCACACCTTAGTATGAATAATTCTGCTCTCTCTCACTCAAAAGCAGGATATTCTTATTGTTAAGAAATTGCATTCAGAGAACATTCCAAGGGGAACATTTACTTTTCCTGTTCAGGACTTGCTTTAAAGATCTGACTTGAAACCGCTGTATTTCTGCATTTAACTTCTCCAAAATGATGGACTATGTTTCTCTTAAAAACTTAGTTTAAAAAAAAAAATATTGGAAGAACACATCCTTTATATGTGGTTTTACTCAATTTTCCTATAGTGTTCTTTGAAACCTGCATCTTCCTACATGTATTATTCTCAAAAAGGATGTGCAATTTTTAGCTATGTAATGCCCTAAAGCTACCTGACAGCACAACAATTTCTTTCCAATTTTCCACTTGGGCAGTAACTGAAAAAACAGATGCAGTCATATGGAAACAAGCTGTTCCTGGCTTTTGGTCTTGCAAATATTTAAGCTTATACAATTTTTTAATCAAAAAAGGTGGTCTACTGCTGAGGAGCATAAATAGACCCGTGGATTAGAAAATCCAAGAGATATTCTAAATCTCAAACTAATATAAAAGCAAATATTTTGTTAACTACAGTTACAAAATTTCTCCTGTTAAAGGAGGGTTTCATGGAGTACTGAAGCACCATTTTTACAAAGATTCTGAATTAAGTTCAGGGCTTGATTTTGAAAGAAATCAACATTAAAAAACAATCAGGAGTGGGAATCCACGTGTGAGTAAATGCTTCCTTCTACTGAAACAGAATTAATTTTTTTAAAGAAAAAGGATGCTCACTGACATGAAACCAAATTTTCCTGCCTTAAAGAATCATTATTATTGTAAATTCAGATGTGTAAAGGATGCATATATTTGATTTTTTATTTTAAAAAAGGAGGAGTGACCAGTATCTAGCACTTGGAAATTTCCTCTAACTTTTTAACTTCTCTATTATCATTTCTGCCAAAGTTGCAGTACCTGCTAAATCTTGGTAGTTTGAGACAAGATCTCACTTAACAGGGCTTTGAAAAACATGATCTATACAATCCAAAGCTAGCATTGGTTCTCTAAATAACAGCAATTTCACAGAAAAGTCAATTTCAATTCAGTTTAACAAAATTAAAGGGAAATTTTCTGATATTAATTTTCAACAATTCAACAAATGCATTCTTATTTTCTCCACTGAACAGGAAATCTAACTTAATTCCAAAATGGAATTACATGATTAGTAATATACATCTAGTGGCTATGATTAGATACAGTAAGACTCCTGATGTTCCCCCAAGTTCTTACCAGTTATGAGAAGAATACACACTGGTATTTTTAAGCCTTAGAACAGAGCCCAGGGTTTGACTATACTATTGAGTAAATTTATCTACTCTGAGTAAGTTGTACCCAAATGAAGTATTTCAGATGTCATGGCAGATGGATGCATACACTTGAATGCAACTAATGCAAATTCTAGGTTTCTGCAGACAGAATGAGGACAAGCAATCTGATACAATACTATCTGATACGATCCAGAAAAGCTGGCAGAGCCATACTTGTTCAGTCTGTATACTGATATGAATGAAGGAAGGGACAATGTGTTAAAGGAACCGCAATTTCTTACAGTCTCCAGTCTAACCCTGAAAAGTTAGTATTTCTGTCTTTAGAAGCAACAGAAGTTCATCCTTGAAAACTATGCTAAAATTTACCTTTCCTACACACTTTTCTCCTTAAAACCTGCAGAAGGAGTATTTTCCAGCATTCATTGTCATTAACGCAGCTTCCTTCAATAGTCTTACACTCACGCTTTGCTACCAATGTCATTTAAAAGCAATCTCTATAATACAGTTCTGAAAACAAACTCCACAGTTTTTTAATCATCCATGTAAGATCAGATTTAAACAAGAGGGCTCTGGCTCCCTTTATCTGTATCAGACCAATCCTTCCCACAGTGCCTGTAGTAAAGCAATTCTCATTTTGGAAATACAGACGTCCACAACACCCTGGCTATACAGCAGACAGACATTAAAGCATTTTGATCTGAAAGTAATAACTCAACTCGATTCTGCATTCATTTATTCACCAAAAATCAGAGGCCTTATAATGCTGATAGCTAAAATTCTCAAAAAACCCCACCACTACCCTCAAACTCCCAGACCCTTGGTACACTGAGAGGGAAAAAAGGAATGCATAGGATCCTCATACACAATTAATATATGCTTTGTGCTTAATCCTTGTAAGTTTAAACAAATTCAGAAAATTTTCAAAAGCAATGAAGTTATTTAATAGCTTAAATTTTAGCCAGTTTATTTCAGGAGGGTCACAAATACCAAAAGCTCAGTAAAATTTGGCTGATTCAAAGCCCTCCAAAGTCAATGGGAACCTGTCCTTCAATAAGCTTTGGATCAGACTAAGATTCTTCTGTTTCCAGATACTGTATTGCATTAAGATGCCTCTACACAGAGATTAAGCATTTTAAAATTACTTTTCCACTTAGATACACACTGAAGTAACTATGTGACTGTCTTTACAAGCTGCTTTACACAGTGGTAGGTGTTTTCCAAACATCTAAAGACAACAACCTATTTTCATAAAATTGCTACAATGAAATGGGTACATTTACACAGCAGTGGGCCACACTGTGTAAATATTGTTTAAAAAATTGCAAAAAAGTATACACTGTTGCAGAGTTTTTAAGTGATCTGAAGAATCTTGACAAGAGACCTGCATTTTTTGGGGTTTAAGACAGAAAAGGTAAGGTATTATTGACTGAAGAATAAAAACAGTCCACACAACTAGAAACAAGAACAACAAGAAGCATGAAATAATCATATGATCCTCAGCATTACAGTTGTTAATGATTCCCAAAATCCATGGTGTCATTCACTGTATCATTCAAATCTGAACAGATAATCATTTAACTTTCCACTAGCATTTTAATTACACGAGTTACAGGTCTGTTAAATATTTTCAAGTATACAACGAACTATGCATCATTTGTTTGGCTGCATTAATAATTTTAGATACATCTAATTCAAAAATAAGTATTTTTGAAGGTGATAATCCAACTTGTGTCACAAAGAGGTCTGAAAAATTTATGAGTACTGCAAAAAATATTAATTAAAAACAGAAACAGGAAACACCTGTCAAGGACATTGTCCCCTTAATCTAAAAAGAAAACCACATTTCCACAGTGTTTATATTTATTAAACTGTCCTCAATTTACCTGAACTAAAAAACAAAAAAAGCTATTGATCACATAAGCATGTTGGCACATCAAATACACAGCAAGCTATTAATTACACTAATGAGAAATATATGGATAATTTATCTAAGATCATAAACCACCAGTTTACACTTGTAAAATTCACATTTAATACAGAGGAACTTCCTTACAATCACAGTTCTACTCTACAAGAATGGATTATAAATATGGCATCTTACTCATTGCATCTGTTCTTTGTATTTGTCTCAACTCTCATGTGTTCACAGTGGTGAAAAAATTTTCTACTGCATTTTTCCATGCTCGGTCTTTAGAAGCAACATGACTCTAGCTAACTAGACTCTCTTGTCAGGAGCAGAACTACTTAAAAATTTATTATCTTTTATGCTGCATTTGGTCAACCAAGTGACACTGCACGATTATAAGCAACATCTGACAAACAAGGCTTTTGTTACCGATGAAAGAAAAATAATTACGAAGTCAGATACCACAGCCCAGTTTGACCTCTCTGTGAAAAAAAGGCAAAAGGACCCTTATGGCCTTCTCCTTACGAATAAAACCACATTTGATATGGAATTAAAGTTTATAAATATGTAAAAAGGGGCTTCACCTCAAAAGTTGGAGCTAAACAGTTACTGAAAACTGGAGGTAGAAAAGTATTCACAAAGGGTAACTTCTTATCCAAAGCTAGTTTTCCTAGTTAAAATAGGCAAAGAGGCTCCTCCCAAAGCGAGTAAGAGCATCTATATTCAGCGCCTGATCTAGATCACCAACTGAACCTCTGCGAACAGAGGAAATATATGGAAATTACCATGTCCTAATTTAATTTAGATTGTGAATACTTTTCCTTATCTTTACTCCCTCAATCCCTTTTCCTCTAAAGAGTAAGAAAGTACAGAAATCAAAAGAAGTTTTTGTTTAAAAATAATATTTTGAGTTTAAAAAGATACTGATCATTACTACAGGCATACTTAGCTATACTACAGGTACAGATATTAAAAGAAAGAAAAACACCAAATCTGCCGGAAGAATCAAATCTCACAGTCCTTTTTTCATATTCTATGCTTATCTTCTTTCTCCTGGATTCAGCAAATTCTACTTAGGTAATCACAGCAAGTTTACATTCTTTAAAATGTACACATGTATCCTCATACACATGGACACAAGCAATATCAAACAGCAAAATCAACAGAGACATTCTATTTGAATGATTTCCCCGGATTGGATTGTACTGATGAATAGCTCCATGTTAATTATCAAAGGTTCTGTTCTCTCAACAGCCAAGTCAAAAAAACACAGTACAAGTCTGGTTAAATTGGCTGACATTTAAGCCAACAAAACAAATGAGCTGACTGGCAAAGCTTCTTGCATTTGCCATCAGACCCATAAACTGAAAGTCTTTTTTCTTGTGAATGGGGAGGCAAAACCCAGAAGGTTACATGAATGCAGCATATATACTACCAACGAGCCATGGAACTTTCCTTCTTGAAAGATATAATGAGCACTGGAAATCAAAAGCAATGTCTGTGATTTTACTAGCTTTGATCAATAAGCATAAAGCCTTAATATGGCTTTCAGAAAAAAAAACAACCTTAAATAAAAATGTGCACACAAAGCTTGCTGCTCCCTAATGATGAGATTATTTTAGTGATAGATTCACAACATTGCAGTCGTCACTTCTGGGACCACCTTCCCCAGTCTTACAAATGAGTCAGCCTTTGGAAGGAAAAAGAGCTGAAAAGCGTCTGGTAGGCTCAAGAAGACAATGCTAGTCCTAAGACTGAAACGCATCTGCAATTTTTTGAGAGCCTGAGTAATTTTGTCAATAAAAGGCATGAATTTTCAAAATCTAAAGGCTTGCTTTCCCCCTCCCACCACAATTCAGGCATCAAATCAAAGAATCTCATACTGAAGAACCACCTCAGCCTCCAGCAGCTCTCAGCCCAGCATGACCTGTCCTGTAAGCATCTGAACTCCCATGACCAGAGTCTTCAATATTTGCTTCTTATTGAGCTCACAAAAAAGCTCTATTTACAATCCAAGACCTGAGGCAATGAAAAGCTTTCAACTTATTTCAACATTCTTCAATCAAACACCAGGAGACACAACAAATACATCATAGCAATATAAACTAAGATAAAAACTAAAGACACTCCTGATTTGGATAAGCAAAGAACAGTGGTAAAAGTTTCTAAACAAAATAAAAAAGGTTTTTTGCATTCTTCTCTTAAAACAGAAATTAATTACACAGGGGAAGTCGTTGAGAAAACCTTATCATGGCCTGCCCGGATATTAACCACGAAGTGAGAGCTGCAACAGAGCTCATCCTAGGAAAAAAAGCTTTGTAATTATAAAAACTACAGACAAAATGAAGACCACCATAAAAAATTAATTTTCTATGGTTAAATAGTACAATCACTGTAAATTTATAGCTCACAATTTTTCCTCCAAATGTCAAATTTTTGGATTCATTACTTGTTGAACCTCAATATACATTCTGTATAGTGTGCATAAGATTTACCAGTCTAATCTCTTTTTTTCTAGAGATTTCTGACAATAATGAGCTGTGGTACTACTACTATTTCTGAAATAACAGAGACACGGAATATCTTGGCTACAACTAAGAATGTAATCACTGACAGAAACAACTGCCTAAACAAGTTTCTCATAGTCAGTCTGAGTACGCGTAATACTTTCACCGAGACATCTTGAAGGTAATTCCAAAGGGGCAGTAAATAAATTAATTCCTGCAATAAACAATCTTTGAACTATGGTTCAAAAATTTGTTCAAATTAATAAACATCTTTCACCTAAACTTATAAAATGCTCCAAATTCAGTGTTCTTTAAAACCTCACAAATTGTCTTTTCTTCCTTTCTCCAATCCTGTAATTGGTACAACTTCAGAGATTCCTCACTAACAGAAAATCTCTGAACAATAAGTCAATTACATATTTTTCTGCTGTATTAATTTTTTACGTAGCAGTCAAGACATCCCAGCATGGGACCAATTTGTTCTGTTACAACATTCACACAAATGTTGCTATGTCTGCCTGAAGTGTTCATGTTGCCATTTAATGGTCAACTGGACATGACCACATGGATCATTTCAGTACGCACTGCCAAGGATACTAAACACACAGGCGAAAGACAGTGCTCCTCATGCAAATGATGATCTAGCTGACAACCTGGGAAAGCAAAAAGAGTTTTGACATATGTTTGCTGAGCAGCTTCACAAATAGTTATGTTGGCAACAAAAAGGTGGTGGCAATATGCCCCTATGAGGCAGAGAAGAAAGCGTAATCCCGCTTAAACCAACATAATACATTCCCAGAAGCAGAGCACTGATCACCAGTGCATATCAAAGGCAAGGTAAGACAGTCCTCACTGCAAGCACTGTGGTATAACTGTTGTGTACCGAAAAGTGGCCTGAAAAACTGCAGAGTTTTGCCTTAAGCTTATTTAGCCTAGCTAAACAAAAACTGAGATCTGAAATACGTGCAATCTGTGAACAAAATAAAGGACAACAGCAAATGTTGTTGAGGCAAGATGACATGGGAAAACAAGAACAAATGGGTATGAAATAAAGCAAAAGCATTCAGAGAAGTAAAAGCATTCAGCACAAGTGCCTTCATTCTCTGCAGTAGTTCAGGCCATTATGATTCCCACCACACAATAACCACATGCATATTCTTCTTTTCTGTCTCTACACTTGTCCCGCAGCAACATCCCACTCCCAAATTAAGTCATCCTGCCCAGCCTCACAAAAGGTATTTTTCAGGGTAATTTCAAGGAGCAAGGGGGGGAAAAAAGTACACCTTAATTTAAACATACAAAATTAGGCAACTGCCATGCATCAAGCTGTCACAACTGTCACTGTTGATTCAAAAACAAGAACCCTACGTGGAGACTAACAGATTTGGAGACTGAAGATCTTTCTGTATTGCTGGATGTTCCTTATTTTTTGCCTGTGGTAATTCTTCCCTGTGTGACTTTTACGCACAATCTTATATATTGCTCTCCCTCCAGGAAACTGAGATTGTCCAGACAAGGGCTTTAAAATTCTGAAGTGAAGCAAAACAACTAAATTACAAATATGTAATTTGAGCGACTCTGGCTAATCAGTTTGGGAGACCACTCCCAGACTGAGCAAACAGTCTAGCACATCAAAGGACACTACTCAAACTTTACATTACCTTCTCTCAGAATAAAACCAGTTCTCTACCTTAAGGTATCCAAGCAAGTTTTCTGGACCTTGAACAGAGACCAGCAGAAGATTAAGAAACAACAACAAAACCCAAGTTATATAGAATTGAGAGTGACAAGATTATCAGCTAGATTCAGTAAAGAGCAGACAAATGGCCACCAGCAAAAGTGGAAAAATACTTACCTGTAAGTAAATGACAGATCAATAAGACATCACTAGTATACAGGAAATCTGGGAAAGTAATGACTATTAATGTCAGTCAGTAACATTAAATCAAACATGAATAATTAGGAAATAAAACCTGAAAGACAAGTAGCCTCTGGAATTTTCTTCTAACAGAATTAAAAAAGGTAAAATAATTGTGACTAATACCAGGTGAGCAACACGGATACTGTCAACAAAAGCAGGTACAAACACCCAGCAAAGCAGAACTTCTCTAGAATCCTGCAAACTACAGCTTAAAGCCAGAGCAAGGACAAGTGGATATTTGATTACGAAACCTCTGTAAAGAAGCAGTGAAAGGATCACACAGTATGTACAGAGCACTGTTCCTGAATACATATTTGTGCTGAGCAGACATATTTGCTCTCTTTCATTTCTCTAGCAAAAAAAAAGAACTGAAATTTTATGTTTGTCTTCAAAATATTTTTTTTCTGAATTACAAACACTATCATTCTTCTGCTGTTAGAGCCTACCACTCAAGCAGTCACGTCCTGCCAAGGACTAACAGTGGGCTAATCCTTTCCACGGGAAACTAATTCCCATTCTGGATCTTAATCACACTGCTGAGGCTGATACTACTACTGCTCTCAGTGACCTGGATACAGCTGCTGAACTCTAAGATTTCTCTCACAAACAGAAAATGTTTTATGAAAAGGTAAATTTACATCACTGCCTCTACAAAGACTCAACACTCCCTAGAGAATCCTACTTTAGCAACATTTAATATCATAGTCTAATACAGATCTGTATTGAAAATAAGTTTTTCACTTAGAGAAATACTGACACACTTTTGCTGTAAAACTCCAGGGGAGAAAAAAAATGAACCCTAATGGTTACTGTAATGTCACTAGATGAGAGAACTCTCAGAACAGTCCAGCAAAGTTAGAATCATAGAATGGTTTGGGTTGGAAGGGTCATCTAGCTCAACTCCCCTGCAGTAAGCAAGGACATCTTCAACTAGACCAGGTTACTCAGAGCCCCATCCAACCTGACCTTGAATGTTTCCAGGAATGGAGCACCTACAGCCTCTCTGGGCAACCTGTTCCAGTGTTTCACCACCCTCATTGTAATTTTAATAAAGGCCTGGTTATAGCAATCATTCAATAGGGAAACAGAAAAGTGATTTATTTCTATCTACTGAATGGTGCATACTTCCTTCAGCTGAACTGTTCATAAGAATTCTCAATTCTGCCTTTTCTGATTTTAATCATACGAAAGACAGTTGGATTGAAGTTGATATCCCACCTAAAGGTATATTATATATTTATACAGCACAATGAACTCACATCTTCTTCTTCCCAGCATGGTACATGTAATAAAGGTGTTCTCTCTAACAGTAATCCTGTAGGTATCACCATTTCACAGAATCACAGAATGTTAGGGATTGGAAGGGACCTCAAATGATCATCTAGTCCAATCCCCCTGCCAGAGCAGGAACACCTAGGTCAGGTCACATAGGAACATGTCCAGGCGGGTTTTGAATGTCTCCAGAGAAGGAGACTCCACAACCTCTCTGGGCAGCCTGTTCCAGTGTTCTGTTACCCTCACTGTGAAGAAATTCTTCCTCACATTTATGTGGAACCTCCTATGTTCCAGCTTGCACCCATTGCCCCTTGTCCTATCATTGGATGTCACTGAGAAGAGCCTGGCTCCATCCTCGTGACACTCACCTTTTACATATTTATAAGGTCACCCCTCAGTCTCCTTCAAGCTAAAGAGACCCAGCTCCCTCAGCCTTTCCTCATAAGGGAGATGTTCCACTCCGTTCATCATCTTTGTGGCTCTGCGCTGGACTCTCTCAAGCAGTTCCCTGTCCTTCTTGAACTGGGGGGACCAGAACTGGACACAATACTCCAGATGTGGCCTCACCAAGGCAGAATAGAGGGGAAGGAGAACCTCTCTTGACCTACTAACCACCCCCTTTCTAATACACCCCAGGATGCCATTGGCCTTCTTGGCCACAAGGGCACATTGCTGGCTCATGGTCATCCTCCTGTCCACCAGGACCCTCAGGTCCCTTTCCCCTACACTGCTCTCCAGCAGGTCAGCCCCCAACCTGTACTGGTACATGGGGTTGTTCTTCCCCAGATGCAAAACTCTACACTTGCCCTTGCTGAATTCCTGTATCAGAATAAGTCACTGGAACACGCTACACCCTTTTGACTAAACTTACTGAAATTGAAAGCAGATTTGAGGATCTATTTCCAGATCCAGTTACATTAAAAATCATAAAATGAAGATTTTTCACTTAAAAAATACTGCAGTCACATACCAGTTGACTGGATTAATCTCATGGACTCTGTTGTTCTTTGGTTTTGGTTTTGTTGTGTTTTGTTTTTTTTTTTAAATGTGATTTCAAACAATTGGGACCATCTCCCTGCTCCAACAGTCTTTTGGGATATTTGTATCTTCTATGACCCACAGCTGGTGAAACTCATGACACCATATCTCCACTGCCCGTCTCTGATCAAGGTATGTGCCTAGTAGAGATAAGGAACACTTTTTGAAATGGATTTTTACCAGGGTATCATGGTGATGGTATTTAAATAAGCACTTCTGACATAATCTGGGGATTTCCCAGATCTTCTAGATGATCTCCGTTGCCTCAGCAGTTCAATAGTTCAGGTTCTTTGTTCACTATAACACTATGGTGACCACAGACTGTAAGATTCCTTGCCAGAAAAGGACTATAGGTCAACACTCTCATCTTTCCTTTATCTGGTCAGGCATTCATAAACTTGCCTTCTGCATAATTAAGAACACCACTGGTTTCTTTAAACAAAAAATATTCCTTCCTTTACTGCAGTCAGTAACTCCTTAGCATAGAAGTTCCTCAGGATGACCCTACCTTAAGTTACTTTCTCTGCTGCTCAAATAACACAAGCCAATTTCAACAGCTCTAAGGAGGTATTACAGATATTCCTACAGTCAGTTCTGTTAATTCTTAAGGCTACTCCAACAACTATACTTTTCCCCCCTCTGCGAGTATATTCTTACTGGAGAGCAGCAGCTCCAACAAAATGTAGATGAAGAGCTCAGGACATCAACTGAATTATGAAAACCTGAAAGTAGAGAATATAATCCACCACAGAACCAAAACAATATCATAATATAGTAGGATGACGAATGTTTACAAAATTGTTTCAGAAATCAAGAGAGCTTTGGTTCTTCACAGCTTGGCTAACTCTGCTGTAGGAAGCATGGTCTAAAATGTAGTTACTGACCATGAAGAAAGAAAAAATAGATACAAATCGTTATGTCATTATGAAATATTTCCCTTCTGAATGCATTAACTTTATTGAGAAAAGAGCTGCAGGAGAAACTTGATGATGGCAGCAAATGTGGTGGGCATGAAGTGCCTTCTGTTTGACTAAAATTGCAGTAGAAGCACATTCACTTTTGCTTTACACAAAACCCATAAAACATACTCAAGCTAATGAAAGCAAAAGTGGTTTCTAAGAATCAAAACTGAATTTGCTAAATTAAAGAGGCGTTGCTAAAAAAAATCCATTTCACTTTTCAGATAAGCAACAAGTAAAAATATATATTAACTTGGTATACTGTTACTGAAACCAAACAGACATAAAAGAAACTGGTATCAAAATCTCATATAGAAATCTCTGAAGATGGCAAGCAACCAAGTAAACATATGAGAACTGCACAGGCTATAAAGATCAAAACACAACCTAACCTTATTTTGATTATTAGTGTTTAACAGCTCAATCTGTACTTTGCTGTCCACATTATAATTTATATAAAGTTACTTCAATTGTCTGTTCAGCTTATCAGTCTTCAATTACATCAAAGCATGACAACTACGGAAGAGAAATTGTGTCCTATCACCATGCAACCCTAAGAAAAAAATAATATCAGCTATTTCCATTACTAGTATGCTACCAATATTTAAGTGTCCGCTAAAAAAGACTTAGCAAATTACATGTCAGAAGCACTACTAGGGAAGCTACTCCAGAATATATAATTTTAAAAGTTACAACAAAAAAATTTTTAAGGCTAAAAATACATTGATGTTTCCATGATAAAGCAACTAGAACCACTGGAGAATGAAGCAGCAGCAAGGAACTGCAACAGGCAATGAAGGACAGACACAAGTTGAAATGACAAGAGAGGAGAAACTGAAGGAGAGAAGAGACAAGGTATTGAAAAGAAGCAAAAGAACGAACTTTAGTAAGCTGCATGCAATAAGTTCTCTCACCAATAAAAAAGGGAAATGATGACAGAGACTCAGATCTACATCTCAAGACAGTAAACCAGGTATTAGGCTGCCTAATTACAAGATCAAAACCCCATACATTCATACAATGCAGAGCACCAGAGCTTTGGCTTCTTTCTATGAATCCATTCAAAACACTTTGTAAGTGTAATCCTGTTCCAAACCTACACTGAACAGAGGATCAGCTGTCCTACCATAGCCACCACAAAGCTGAAAAGCAGCACTGTTGCATGTTCTGATCAAGTCAACAGAAGTGTTATTATTTGCTTATACTTCATCTGGATCGAGTTTGTATTCATGGGTGATCCCACAGTGAAATTAATGAATAAATTCACTCTTGCTAGAGGTGAAGCTGTGATCTGAGGTACAGGAGCCCACATAAAACTAGCTATACAGACAACTTTCCAGGGCAAAACAGTAACCAAAATACCCTACGGCCACCTAAAGAGCCTTATTCCAGGCACCAGAAAGACAAATGCTTTCAAAAAGTCCAGATGCAGGTTAATATTCTTACTCTGTTATTTTGTTTAAAGAAATATTTTTCACCATTACTTGATTTAGTAATTTAATTATTTTTTTTTTAATTCCCACCATTGACCTAATTACTCTCCCACTAACAACATTAAGACTCCAACCAACTTCTAGGAAAACTGCTAAGCTGACATAAGACACCTCAGAAACTAAAAGGCTTGCTTTAAATTTCATTTGTGAAGAGATTATTTCTGAAATTTACATCAGCTCAAGAAGGTTTACCGTAAAATATGAAATTTTCTGTTTTCCAAACCTTCATTTTCCCAGTTCTCATGCTCTTTCAAGAAAGAAAAGTTTAAGACACCTATTATTCCACTGGACCATCTTGAAACTAAGGCTTTGTCCTACATAGGAGCAAAAATTGAAGCACTCAGCAGTCATTGAAGCGTTCTCCTCTTTACTCAATGCCATGATCATTACCTTTTAGTTAACTTTGCAAAATTAATCAGGTATCTGTAAAGTGTCTAGTCTTGAGGGTTTGTTCCTTCAGAAATTACTCGGAAAAAAGGACAGCAAGAAAAAATGACAAAGTCTGGGCTAGTCTGCAGTCATGAATTCTTATAAAAATAATGCAAGAAAGGTTGAAGATGTATCACCACTTTTGTGCTATCACGAAATATACTAATGATTTGCCATATCTAGTTAATGAATCCTTAAGTGCCTACAGCAGGTTTTAATCTTTAAAGGGAATGAGACACAAGATCTCCAGAGCTTCAAAGATCTCTAGTTTTCTTTACTGTACACAGGCAGCCTTAAGTCAATGTAGTGTTACTATCTGAAAATAATTTGAACATTTAGCCAAAGTAATGATGCCTAGTGAGACCACAGGAATTGGTCTAATTCCTCAGAGACATAAATATACTACACAAGCTCTATTCTGGTACTCTGTTCACTTATCCCAACCTCTAAGAAGGTGGAAAGACCACAAGTGTGATGAAACCAGAAGTCCAGCCATGAACAACTGAAGAATAAAGTCCAAGAACAGATTTATTAAAAGCCCTCAAAATCCAAACAGAATTCTTGGTTTGTTCAGAAATAAGGTAATATTCAAAATGGCTCTTGAACAGAATTGATTCTAACTCATCCCCTTCAGGTAAACCAACAACAATTTCTTTTATTTTCAGAAACAGCAAGAGACACACGTCATGATTTATGTGAAGATGCTAGCAGACAAAACAAATGACAACTCTTACACAGACAGAGAAACGGAGCAGAACACAAACTTCTTACTTACAAAGTCTAGCTAACATTTTCAATGTGCACTGCAAAAAAAAAATACTTTTTTATTAAATCAGATCTATCTTAAAGCAAAGGCAAACCACTTGTAAGTTATGAATTCAGTTTTAATATCATGTATTCTACTGCTTTTTAAACAGTCTGCTCTGAAAGATCTTTGATTTGTGCTATTCTACATTTTTAAAGCTGTATTTCCTTGCCCATAAAATTAGGCTAGTCCTTTCAACTATCAAGCAGCTCACTAGCCAGCCATTACTCTGCCATCTGTGTTCAGCCCCTTAGCCTAGATGGCCAATTTAAATTTCATGCAGCTGAAACTATTCAAGTAAAAATACCGAAGTGTGCTATTATTTCTAATTATCTTGTACTCTGCATAGCAGTTTCTTAAATTTGAAATAGCTATAGAAAAAAAAAAGTTGAGAAAAATATGTGACTCAGCCAATTTGACAGGAAGGTTTGATATTTTATATAATTCAGAGCTGTCACAATGCATATTCATATCTGGTTTTGGAGCAATTATAACTAAAATTTTCAATACGATAAACTATTAATCTTTAACTTTTTTTTTTTTTATCCTTAAAATAAGAGAAATGCAGTAACAGCCATATAATAACACAGTGCTTAAGACCAAATATTAATGACAGAACTGATTTCTTGGGAGAAAAAATGATTCTTCCTTACTATGAAAAGGCCAAAAGCTACAGTTAAAGGCTACATGGTGATCCATGGTGATTTTTCTCTACATTTTCTCAATGCTTAACATTTTCTTAAACTGTTTTAATTTCAGTGAACAGCAAGAAACAAACCAAGACAGCTTAGATAATACTTAGGAATAAATGTATTATATTTAAAACACCTGTACTACTTGACTATATATAAAAGCAGATAAGTCTAAACAGTAGCTACCTAATAGAATAAAAAAAATATATAGCAATACAGACACATCAACCAGCTACTTGATGTTTACATCCCTGAGGGCGGATAGTCTCACCATTTTCCCCCAAATGGATAAATTTAACAAGAGAAATATTAATGTGAATGAAAAAAAAAAAAATTCATTGTATTTGCATGTCTACTGTTGAAAGGTACACAACCCAAAGCCAGTACTTCTGGAAATAAAAGAATGTAAACAATACACCTCTACACTAATCTTTGAAGAAGGATTTGCTCTGGACAAATACGTGTAGCAATCTTCCGTTCTCCATAGGGATCATTTAAGTCATGCAGTAGACAAATCTGGATTCTATGCTAGGATGAAAAGCTTGCAAGGAATTGAAACATTAAACACGTTCAGAATAGCGAAACACCAAAATCAAACAACGAACAACATAAAGTGGCCAGGAAGTCAATACTACAGAAGCATACCCATTTTTCCAGACAATTTTTGGGACAGTTTACCTTGCTACAGATTCAACTAAAATCCTGACATCAAAGCATATGAACTTGGTTTCAGAACCCATTTTTCTATCTTCTTCCCCATTATCTAATCTATGATTATTTTATCTTATGTAATAGTGTAATCAAATATTAAAGCCATATTTAGAAATTCACATCTTGCTATTCTAACAATGGAAGGAAGTAAATGCAATTTACAGTTGCTCCTGGTCTGATCCAGATTCCATTATGATGGACACTGCTCAGAAAAGCATTTTCAGAATCTTGAGTATGCCTTAGAGGTAGAGGGATTTTTTGTGTGCGTGTTTATCTTTCTTGCTCTTTTCGCCCCCCCTTCCCCCCTCCCCCTTTCAATAAGAGCTTTAAAAAGGAAAATGTGAAAGCTCTCGCAAACTGCATGCAAGTTGAATTTGGCTCTGAAGTAAAAACAACAACAACAAACTCCATTAAATAACCCCTCAAATCTTTAAAGCAAAATAGGGAAGAGCACTGACAATGGATTTAATCTCTCAACCCTCCATGATCTCTACAGAATCAAAAGTCTTATGCTCAAGATAAGACTGTCTTGGTTTTTAACTCCATGTGTTTATAAGACCATATGAGAGTGCCTTTACAAAATCCACACCACTAAGCCAGCATAGTTTAAAAATATTCTCCTTATATAAGTGTACTTTAATATGCATTTCAGCTCTTTAGTTTACTCTTCTTTGTGTGTCACAGCTTATTCCTGATTGCACTAGATACGCCAGACTAAGTTCTCCTGCTCTGCCCAAAGCAACCTTTCTGCATGTAAATAGATACACACAGTCAAATAAGCAAAGCTACAATGAGGATTTGAAATCTGAAGAATAAAACAGTAATTTGTGACTGAGGCTTGTACTGAAAGCATCAGAAATGACCTACTACGAGGTTGTAATCTTCACATATACTTTTAATACCGTTTTTTACTCCTCCATCATTGGTCTTAAAAATTTCCACCTTCAAGCTTGGCTAAAGTTTGTTTAAACATAGAATACAACTCTTACTATAAATGAAAATAACTAATCTTGCATGTTTACAATGAGAAATTGTAAAAAAATTAAAAATAGATCTGTGAAATTCCTTCAATGTTGAGATATGCCGAGTGAACTACATAGGAAAACCTGTCCCTTTCAGGATATGTAAGAATGACGTAAGAAATCGTATCATTTTTCTGAAGTTTCCAAATTGAGTCAGGTAAGTTATTGTAAAGAAAAGCTGAAGAACTGAACAGAGATAATGGCAAAGATACACACAGTCAAGTCCTTTGAAAAATAAAGATCCCATTTGCTTTAGCTTTTCTGGCTAAACTCTGTAATTTGCACATCAATAGCAAACCTGAAATGTTTTTTCCATTTCTTTATCAAGCATCAAAACATTCACCCAAAGTACTGATCCCCAAGAATCAACACTTACCTATCATGTAGACTGGAGAATCAACACAAATGTATTAATATTACACCTTAAGCTTAAAAATCTTAAGTGCTGTCTGAATCTAAACAAATAAACTTCATACTCTTCACACTTAAAAATGCATTACTTTTTCTTCTGTCTCTATTTTTGATGAGTATTATTTGTCTTTTCCATACAAACTTGTATCTCAATCTTGCCATTAGACTGACGATACAATAGTCAATTAATACTAACTGTCATCACACTTGCGGACACCTGTTGTCTAGGGAATAGGCAAAATAATTGAGCTATTAAAGAAATAAAGAAGAAAAAAAGGCAAAAGTGACTTCCTGAAAACCATCTTCCTGAATTTCCAGATGCAGAAGAAAAAAAAAAGGTTTGGTCTAAAGGCCAGAAGTTGCAAGCAATTTTCTGGTTCAGTAGAGTAAGGTGTCAGTAATGCCACACAACCTGTTGTGTAACATAACTCTTACTGATGATTCAAACAGGGATCATGACTACTTAAGCTCATATGATTCTCTGAACACGTAAGGAAGTTAGAAGCTACCTGTCCCCTCAAGAAAAAAACTGTTGGTATGACAACAGCAGAAGGAAAGGAATATTAAAAGGACTGTCAAATATTATTTCCTAAAAACATTTTGTTATTGCATATTTCTGTACCGACAGTGGAATACTTCTAATTTAGTTTTGAAAACTCGTAACATGACAACATGATAACAATGCAACAAAACACAGTTTCCAAACAAGCTCCTGCTTCACACAACCTCAGCAAACATCTCAACTTCAGCACAACATGGACTGATTTAATTCTGTGTATTTAGGTTGTATTTTCAAATGGTATAGCAAATTCTTGGGGTGAGGGGTAAATAAACATTCACTGATCACTTACAATCACAGACCGAGAAACAGATTTATTGTTGCAAAAACATCTACTTCAGTCGCTGAATGTTAAATGGAATGTGAAAAAGTGAAAGGTTTTTAACACACAGGGAATAAAAAACTTCCAAGTCATGGAGGAAGGTGACTGGAAAATTTCATAGAAAGTTTTATGAAGTTTTTCCCAACTAATTCCAACAAACTGCTGCTGTCAGTAGCAGTATGCATACCAATTACTTTATAGCCAGCTCAGGTACCGCTGCTGCTTTGACTGCAGAGCAGACAGAAGCTGAGATAATGAAAAAGATACGCAAGCCACCACATTACAGTTGTGACAAACTATTTCCTCTCATGCTTTTGTTCGAAGTATTGCAATATGCTGAAGCACAAAGAGAATTATAAGCTTTCACAGTTCAGGTTTTCACTAAGTTTTAGAAGTGCCTTAGCCTCACCTGTAAGGCAACCAAGGCATCAGGTGCAACTGCTTCTAAATTGAAGAAATGCTTTAATCAAATATGTAACATCAATACATGCTTGCTAGTCCAAGTACAAGCAGATGACCTATGTGGAAATATTCTCTGCCCAGCAACATCAGTGTTGTCTGGCCCCCTAAATACACCACTGTCAAGAAAACAATGATTTTTTTTCACCTAAAATCTAAAGAACTGCTGTCTTAGAGAACTAGATATTAGCCTGGCCTATTTCTTCTGAAATTTCTTTTAATTTTAGCCTCTATCACTATCTAATTTTCTCTCTTGTTTCCCTCCCCCCCCCCCCCCCGGGCGTAGGAGGAAATCCTACTCCCCACTGACAAAAGAGATGGTAGGAGGTAGCAATTACTAATGAAGTAGCAAGACAAGCTCTTGATTATAAAGCAAGAATTTAACAGAATCTGAATAAGGAGAGAAACACCCACACTTTCCTTTGGTATCAATAAGGATGAAAATACATTTTGGTCTCCTTAAGAGCTCCAACTACATTCCCAGAACGATGCTTCTGCCGTCACATATCTCACATGCTGAAAATCTGGATAAGAAAGCACAAATGCTTGTACGTGTATTCAGAGCATGTTTTCCAGTCTCATACCAATTAGTTCCTTCCCTTCTGTTTCCTATCACTTGAATAAAAACATTGGGAATGATCCAAATAAAGACATGTTGACAGCAAAAAAGTAAAGACATTCAAACATTACCACAGCAAATCCAAAACAAATCAAGCATGGAGGTACCTCTTTTCCCAACACCTAATTCCCCATGACATGCTTCCATGAACTCTGATCAGCTCCTTAACAAAGATCATATGCTTCCCACACGCAACACAAATTCTGTAGGTACAGATCAACTACCTTCCCAAGAATCAGTCTGTACCTGGAATAAGCTTTTTATGAATAAGAATTTTATGAAGTGTTAGAGACTAGGAAAAAAAATAAAATTGAACATGTAAACATAACTATATGCAGCTTGCATGCCTACACACATACAAGACCTTAGACTCAGGTAGAGAACAGGACTAATGCTGATACATTTATACCGGAACTGATAAAGCAATGCCTGAAGAGCACCTTCTCCCTTCAATAGGGAACAAATTAACACATTTGCACATTTAACTTCTGAGCCAAAGCAACTAAATATGCATCTACCTGACAACCTGCTGGAAAAAAACTCTGAATTTTGAAACGGAAAGATTTTTAATTGGCATGAAATTTACTATTTGTCCCATATTAGACATCAGAGGAAAAAAAATGCAGCATTCATATACTGAATGTCAGAGACTCACACACAGTCAGGATGCCCTACAGATAAGACTGACTGATATATACGAGCTACCCTTTTTCCCATGTCCGTCTTCCACATCTCAAACAAGCTTAACAAGACTGCTGTCCTGGGTTGCAATGTATTCTATTACCGTGAGCCGTTGAAGCCTGGCGCCGGTGTTCCTTGCCTCCTCCCTCGGGACTAGCTTCTGTTAATGCGCCCATCAGTGCCTTGCCCCAGGACTCACCGTCCCTTTGTGAGATGCTCCGGCCAGGGGGGGAGGGGTGGAGCCAAGCATTCCCGCCGGAGATAATTTGGCGGTTTGGAACAGCACGAGGGGCCTTACCCGCTGGGATCCCAGAGGACAAGGACTGCACCGCCGCCGGATTTTCGGAGGAGGACCAGTTTTCTTTTTCTACAAGATCACCGCTTCAACGGGATCATTTAGAAGAGAACTGCAGCTGCCACCGAAATCGGACTGCTCAGACTTTTTTCTACAGACCACCGCTTTAACAGGACCATTTCGGAGAGAGCTGCAGCTGCCACTGGATCGGACTGGTACCAGCACCCTGCCCGGCAGGGGGCCAGGTTGTATCCCTGACTCTGTCAGGCCTGTAACCAGTTTCTCTGTATTATAGTTTTGTTGTATACATTAGTAAAAACTGTTATTCCCATTTTCCTCATATCTTTGCCTGAAAGCCCCTTAATTTCAATTCTATAACAATTCGGAGGGAAGGGGGTTGTATTTTTCTGTTCCAAGGGGGGCTCCTGCCTTCCTTAGCAGACACCTGTCTTTCAAACCAAGACAACTGCACAATAAAAATCTCCATTACCCCATCAAAGAATCTCCTGTCTGCAGGGTTAATAAAATTAACATTGATTTGGTTTTCAACTATATATTTATCATTAAATTTCTACGTTAAACATTCAAATCTGATTTTCAAAGCAAAGAAAGGTTGCTACCAACACTTTTTAAGCCTATTCTTGTGACACATACTCCCTGCATCTTGCACAAATCTATGACAATAAAGTTACATAAAGCAGGTATCCTGCTTCTTTCCAGACTAGGTTTTAGCTCTTGCTTATCATTCAAACATGAGAGCCAAGCAGATGAGACTTCTAGTCGATTAGAAATTTCAACAGAAAGAAAATTAAAGGCTCATGAGTATCCCAGAAAGATGATGCAGAATATCAAAACATAGTAGGTCAGAGTAAACTCTTTTATTTAGTAGAAAGAACACAGCTTTTTTGAGAAAAACCAAACCAGAATCTAAAGACTATTAAAATAAGCTACATACATTTGGCATCCTAATGCAGTTGGTATAAGAAGAGGCCAAGTACATTTTATAGATCAAGCTAAACATCAAATAAGGGGAGGCAACAAATCAAAACATAGATACTGCCTTTCACACTAGCAAGAAGCCTTGCTAAACTTTCCACTCTCAGGCATAGAAAAAAACATACCTGGTTTTAAGTACCATGCTAAACCCCTTGTACTCAAATACTCAGTCCTCACAATAAAATAAAAGCAAGAGTAAGGATGAAAATCTTTCTACTACTATCTAAACACTACT
This sequence comes from Podargus strigoides, assembly GCA_028020825.1. Taxonomy (NCBI): domain Eukaryota; kingdom Metazoa; phylum Chordata; class Aves; order Caprimulgiformes; family Podargidae; genus Podargus; species Podargus strigoides. Next base: position 120,782,902 of record CM051663.1, on the reverse strand, counting down.
ACTCTGCCTACTGCTTAACAAACTTCTTCTGGAACTTCACTTCTACTGCAGTTAACATTTTGCAACTCACCAGCAAAAATTCTTATTAAATGTATTTCCTTAAGACAGCCTAATAAGCTCAAAAAGCAGCTTGTTTTGTTATGACTTACAGGACTGACATCATTTGTTTCACAATTTATTATGATACTTGAGAAATTGTTCATAATGTTTTAATTATGTATTATCTTAACCAACATTAAAAAAAACCACAATAAGGATATGACAGCTAAGTGTAGAATAAATGTTTCTTATTAATTAGGCTTGTAACAAACAGGTTTCTTGTGATCACTTAATTTATGACCAGTGTCAAAGTATCCTCTGTGAGAATTACCTAATTTAGTAACCAAGTCAACCTAACCATCTCCATTACGTAAACACTACATGTACTTTTGCAGAGCATCTTGGAGGACAAATGAAAATGTGCAATTTTTTGGAAGGTACATGTTTGATGAACAGCAGTTCAACGCATTAATGTTTAGGTCAACAAGCATATACAGCAGATAGCTTCACAGCAAATAATTGACATAAGAGAATGAGATGACTTAACATGAACTCCACTAAACGGCATTAAATTAAGCTGCCACCCAGAGAGAAAAGCTCTGCATATTTACCATGCTGTTTGCAGTCTTATTGTAGGAACCCTCCTTTGATGAAACCCGCAGAGCAGGAAAGCTGCTCTGGAGCACCAGGCGATGGAAAGCATCATCTTTCTACTCCAGCCTCACGACCACTACACCACATGAAAAACACAGCGTGGGGACAGGGCTAAAGAAAGTGGAGTTAGTGCTACGCATGGCTATTTCCAGTTTACTTTTTCAAAATTCCACCCTTATTTTCAACCTCATGTATAGTACAACAGAATTTACTCAAGTTGGTTCAGCTTCAGAACAGTCTAGTACCGAATACACACAAATCCATTCTGACTTTACATACAAAGACATTTAGCAGTACCACCAGAGCTGGCTTACAATCAATTTTTCCACTAGATCTGTGTAATAGCAGAGGGTAATGCCAGGCATAAATCAAGAACCTTTTTCAGAACATCAAAGCAAAGTTTTTGTTTGTGCCTCACACCACAAATCTATGAACTAAAAATAAATGCCAGAACACCACACAGATTTAGTAGCTTTTGTAAGGACAGGTAGAGTTAACCAAGGAAAACACCCCACCACAAAAGAATCTCATCCACATTGGTATATAACCTAGTCAGTAATGACTTTTGTAGGTGACAGTAACTAGATATTCACATCAAAGCTTTTTTGTTATAAAACTGCAATTTTTTATCCTTAAAACAGTTACAGCACAAACAGATGAAATATTTACCCTGCAAATGGACGTTCATTCCCCTGTAGCTCACAATATACTCAACCTAATCTCTTCCCTAGAGACAGAAACCTTTATCTTGGTACCAACATTAAGTTTTTATAGAGTGTAAGTCTGCCAACTAGCAAGAACAAATGACCAAACTAGTAAGACTAGACAGGAATGGGAACGTAGCAATTTACCAAATAATGCTCTTAGAAAAAGCATTAATGCAGCAATTTTAAGATGCTTTTCTGAGCTTTGAGTTAGCAAGACATTTTTATCATTAAAGAATGCACCCACTAGAGCCACCAGAAGAGGAGCGATGGTGGCCATGTCATTGTCCCTGGCACAGTCAGACTACAAAGAGCCGCATCCTGCCATACCCTGACCCCTGTCAGCCTTACACCCCCTGAGACAGGAATGCCACTCCCAGCCACCTGTACACCTAGAGAGGCACATCCTCTTGTAAGAAAGGCTCAAACTCTGTTTTTAATTCCAATTATTCATGTTGATCTGGTTGTATAAATAAAACCACCTTGACGTTACTGCTATTTTTACTAAATAATCCTAAATTGCAGTGCATTATTTTGAAAAACAGCACATCACAGGCTACAGAGCAGGTTAATTTCAGCACTGTACACCATTTCATACAAAGAAAGTTCACTTCCCCCTTTATAAGAAACAATTAACATTGAATAATTACAAAGAGCTGTTAAAAAGCAACTCTCTCTTTTAACCCTACTACATGACTGCTATTTTTGAGACAGGATGTCCAAATTTGAAAGACAGTTTCAATATCAAAAAACCAGTATTTTAAACCAATTTAGTGCTTGCACTAAACTTCTACTTTAGCATGACAAAGACTTGAATATTCTTTATTTACAGTGGATTATCTAAAAAAATGGACCATCTACAGCCCACGTAGTCAAGAATTTAAACATGTAAATATTGCTGATGATAGCATTTAGGTCTTAAGAGAATTCATTTACTCGCTTAAGTGCTGCTAGACAATTCTGTGTAATGAGCTGTGAAATACTGAATAAAGTATTTATGATTTACACAGTATAAATCATATTCTGATATGCCAGACATGCATTTATAACATGCCCAACATACATTAATCGTGAAGTGTGCAATACAGGAAACTGTAGAAATTGCTTACAGAACATGGTCTTGCACGTGTGAAGAAAATATGGTTGCATTTCTTTACATCTCATTTCCTATAAACAAGTTTCACTCAGCCATAAAATTGCAATTTTAATCTCTTCCTCTCAATATACGTGAATGTTTCACTTAGGAAATTTCTGAAACTTTTATTGCATCTGTCAAGTAAAATCTGTTCCAAATACACCATAAGCAGGATTTCTAATAGTTCAAAAGACAAACGAAATCTAAAAATAAGTCACACTTATTAAAGTTACTTCCAGTTCTCTCTAACAAAATATACAAAGGCCCGTGGTACAGAAAGCCTGCTAATGCTTAAAATAATCCTAAATACCTTCTGTTTTCTACAAGGACATAATGTCCTTCTATCCATCAGCTGTCTTTCTATTTTCTATGTATTTAATTAACATTTAATAGTGATTACGTTTTCTCTTTTTATTTGTTTGAACTTAAAGTTAAATTGCATACCACTTTTAAAACAAAATCCAGCATTTAAAAAAATTTCAATATAATAGATTGTTTCTAAGTAGTGTCTCAAAATGACACAGAATCAAATCATTCTACTGCTTCTATTGTTTTCAAATATAGCTTCCCCATTCTAGGAAATTACATAAGATGGAAGACAGACATATAATCAATTTTAAACTTGGTTTAAAATACATAATAGTACATTTTCAAATTAAGACTTAGATGCTTGAAGTAACACCAAAAACATCAGTTTTGCCATCTGATGAGAAGATTAAAACTATTCTAAAAAAAAAAAAAAATCTAAAATTCGATTTAAAAAAAAAGTCTAAAATTCAAATATTAATAATTTATAGTAGCATCCAAATCACTAAAAAAATACAAGGACAAAAGCCAGAAAAGCTGCTAAGATTTAAGCTTATAAAAATGTCCAACAACAAAGCATGTCTCTTGTGATATTCCCTACTGACATTTTTTAGAAAACACAACATTTCCCAAAATGTTAATGGACAAAAAAGATAATAATGCTATACTGGAAATTAAGGAGAAAAGTTACTTTTTGCCTTTAGGAAGTGTAAACCTTATTATTGGAATTCCCAGTATTTAACTTTCATACACGTAAAGCTTCAAGGCATTAAAAAAAAAAAAAAAGTGGTACAAGGCATGGCATAATTCTGAGTCCAGCACTCCATTCATGGTGCAGAAGTGAACAGTGTTCTACTCAAGGTCTGATCAACAAAAAATTGTGTCAGAACCATGGATAAAATTAAACTAGTATCACTACAGGTAACGCGTTAGGACATCCAAAACATTTCTTAGCTTCAATTCAGTCTCCTCTGTCATAAAACTTCTGATGCTGCAGAGTGTGTGTTTGAGAGCAATGAACTGCACAACCCAGTAACCACCTCTAGCTTTTCTACATCATTATGTTTTTCAATCTACAGCATTTTATGACTGGAATTCAAAAAATAAATGGATACCTGGATACATCCCTATGGCCTACTAAAGTTCAAAACATTTAATTATCTTCAGAACACATAATCAGCATGTATCATGAATAATACTACATGCAGCATCTCAAAAAAAACCTGCAGTACAGGGATCTAAGAGAAGATTTACATATGCTGAGTTTCACTACATAAACACAGATGTCTGATTTCCTAGATCAAAATGTTGTTGATAGCACAGCCGGCAAAGCCCTAAGACAACCCCTAGGGCTTTACAGAATCACAGAATGTTGGGGGCTGGAAGGGACCTCTAGAGATCATCTAGTCCAACCCCCCTGCCAAAGCACGATCGTCTAGCGTAGGCCACACAGGAACGCGTCCAGGCAGGTTTTGAAAGTCTCTCTCTGGCTTAAAAACAAAACAAAACCCCCACCAGATTCCTAATATTTTCACAAGAACGCACTACAGTAATATCCTACTCTCGATGCAGCATGCCAGACTGCCATGCCCTGCCTGTAAAGCTCTCCTTCAGTTCAGACTTCTTAATCAAAAAGCTTCCTAGACTTCATGATAAAGAGCCATGATAACTCAATCCAATTGGAACAATATTACTACCCAGCAGAAAAAGCAAGGCTTGTGCACACTGTGGAAGGAGCTTTGTCAGCAGTTGAACAAGATGAAAGCACCATCATAAACATCTCCCACTTTTGCCCATAACAGAATATGTTATTTTTCAGAAGCCTCTTACTATCACAGAGACAAATATTTTTAAATTAAAACATAATACAAATAATGTGGCAACTACCACAAATAACTTTGAAAGGATATTAACCCACATAATCTTCTTTATCCCTTTTAAACCTCTGAATACAGGTGAAAAAAATTCTATTATGTCACCAGGATCCACTAACAGTTAAATATATTACCTTTGAGGTGTGGCTGTTCTCATAAAAGTGACTATACAGAAAAGGAATTCTCTCTGTCAACAATTTTGCTTCCTGTGCTTTATCAGAGGTTTGAGGGTTTTTTGCTCCTTAAGTAACAAAGACTATTTGAAAAAAAAAAAAAAAAAAAAGAAAAAAAAAAAAGAGTCTACTACTGGAATGTAGTTAAGAGAGAATATGCTCTGTAGAAGACAGTCAACAGGACTGATTTCCAACTCTGTGTGTCAGACCTGTCTGGAAGCAGCCAGGTTACGTATGTGTTAGCTCCATCTGACATATGACTGGAAAAGGCACCAGTGCAATTACACAGACTGAGACGTAAAGTATTAAGTAGTTTAAATAGTCCAGGATACATTTATTTACAACGGTGTAAAAGCACTGAGAGCAGGATAACACTTAGCCATAGAAAAGGGGAAAGTTCTCCTACTGCTTTAGTGTAAAGTTGGCTTACCAGTATTTTATAGATTCATTATCTTTGCTTCTTCTCCAGTTGTTTCCTAGAAATGTTTACCAGAATCTATACCACTAGTTTTTCAGACATTGTCAGAGTATTATTTCTGTTAACACCTCTCTGCAGCTGACATAGTGAAGGCTGATTTTCAAAACATCCTCAGCACTCACACTCTGTAGGATTAGCATCTTAAAGAAGCCTCAAGTTAAGCAGTCAAAAATTGACATAATCCGTCCCTTCGTACTTCTTTAGTCAGTGATGCATTACTTTCCATGAAAACTGGCCAATGTCACTACACAAAACCTCTTGCAGATATATCCTAAAATAACATCGTCAGCAGGTTAACTAAACTAGCATAAAATTTGGCAAATAATATTAACCTACCCAAGGAAATCATTCTCAATATACAAGTAAAACAGAAATTTCGCATCCTATCTTCCAAGCAAAATCAATAAATAAACTCTGAATTAAGATACAATTTCAGTTACCAAGAGCAGATATGACAATCTAATCACGTAGAGACGTAAATTTACAACTCAATGAGTGTAGTGGTGTTAAAAAGCCAATAATGAACATCAATGGAAGGTGTAGTATACACTCAGATCTTCACTAGACTTATTTTACCATGTAGCACATCTATTCTAAGAACCAGATTCTCATAATACAAAAAAAAAATCCAACCAACAGATCATTTTTATTTGTCCTTGCAACCCTAGTTTCTGAAATTGCCACGAGACATAAAATGAAAACAGATCGTTCAGCAACTTATTTCAATATTAAAATATACTGTCACTACTACTCACATGACTGGAATTTTGATTAATGCTAAGCACCTGCAAGCAGAAGTGAATAATAAAGAAAAATCTGTACATTTTCTTGATTATGTATTAAAGAACCAATTGCATAAATTGCAGGGGAGCTTCCCACTATTCATCTTTAGGTACCCGAGGCACTTAGGAGAAAGTTTCATATCAGTTCTGGGGTCAATTAACAGTTTCCCACCACCAGTAAGAAAATACTTGGCTTCATCCCTCAGCTACCCTCTCCTCCTTCTTCAGGATCAACCATGTAATTCCTGCCCTCTGTCTTCCCTCCAGTACTTTCCAGATATCAGTGGAAACCTATTCAGTTTACCGATGCAGCAAAAATTGTTCTGAAGCAAGCGCTTAATTCAGCTCAAACTGTAATGCAGTACAAAAACAATGACTGTGATGGACTCCCTCCAAGGTAAATGGGGAAAGAGAGGCAGCTCTGTATTAAGATCTTTGGATTACCCTCTGAACCTATTTCTCTCTACTGATTATAGAGGAGAGCATTTAAAAAAAAAATAAAAAAAAGCAAAACTCAAATCAGCCAGTCTAGCCCAATTTGTATTTTAGATGTGACTAAATTATTTGCTGAAAAAAAATCCAGGTTTTACCTACCCACTCCTAGATACCGATGATTAAAAAGAATACAATGGTTTTGTTAAGATGCAGGTACACGTGCAAATCTTCACTGGCTATCCATTCATCCCCAAAATAACTTTTAACAATGACGAACAACTTATGACTTAAATCCTTCGACTCATGTCTACCTCTTCCACTACCAGAAATATTCACAAATACCAGGAAACCAAAACTATTATCTAAGACCACTGAAAAAAAATTAAAAAGCCCATTTTAAAGGAAACAGGTTTAGAACACTTTGTTAACAACACTCTCTACATTTTACACAAACTAAAACCAAACACATTTGAAAATGCAGTATTCTAAACTTAGTACCAGAGCATATCAAATCCACACCTCCAGAACTCAATCTACTTTGTATTGCTCCTAAAATAGTAAAATTGCATAATTCAAGAAAAGCATTTACCTACTGAGTAAACTAATTACTATACACCACTATGTTGTTTCTCCTGTGCTGCCCAGGGGGGGAAAAAAAAAAAAAGAAAAAAGAGTATGCTTAACAACAAAAGGCCTTCTTCTGCTTAAATACATTTTGAAGCTGTTTTTTTGGCTTATGGATCAAACATTTTGCTTTTCAGAATTATAATTGAGACATATCAGAAACAAGGCACAGTAAAACATTTAGTTTCACTGCTAGTGAAACAGTTTCACTGTTCCTTGATAAACAACCCAGAATTACAAGCAGCGGGTTTAAAAATACTGTGACTTCTGCAAACGGGAACACTGTAAACTGCTTATCTTGTTTAATCCTGAAGGTAAATAGCACAAGCTTTAAAATATTTTGCTACTTTGCTATAACCCACTGAATCATACTGATAAAGGTAATGAAACACAATGGAGAATCTTAAACTTTTGGAATTGTCTCTGAAATTGCTTTATCAGAGTGTTGTACAGGACATTATTCTCAAGAACACTCGGTGTAAATTTCAGTTAAATCCAAACTGCAGCTTCAAAGAAGCCAAAGATCTCATCATGTCACTCCTGAGGGGATCACTTCTTCAGAAAAAACAAGGACCCTGCAGGACTCCCCTACTGGGCCCCTTTAAAATATGACCTCTACAGTTATTAACTGGTTTTCTTTTTATTGTTACCTATTCAAAAAAAAATTTTAACTCCTACCATAGCTCAATTTCAGTTTTTAAATATTATTTTCAAGAAAATAAAAATTATTTTCAGCTTCCTTAGACGTCTTTCCTCCAACATTAACAATTTCCACCCCAAAAATCCTATTTCCTTTCATAATTCCCACCTCAAAGATATACCACATTTAAAATTAAGAATATACTTTATAAGATTTACCAGTAACTATTTTCCCACTGTTCCTTCTTATTCAGCACCAAATAAGTTTCTGAGCTGCTGTTTTACACACCACTTTTAAAACACTTTAGTAAAGCATCAATGTTTGATATATTTAGCAGCTGAGGACCTCCTTTCCTCTCTGTACAACAGGAAGTTTCCCCTCCCATCTGCTCAGGATATTTAAAAAAATAAATAATGACAAGCTGATATTTTTCCATTGATTCTGCAGAAAGTGACTATTACTTACGTGTAAAAACAAAAGTAAAGTTGAGCCCAAATGCCTCCACTGGTTCCCTAACATAGTCATCAAATGGTCACAAGACACCTGCCAATACAAAGGCAGCACCGTGGGGATGTGAGCAACAGCCAGCAAAGGGGAAAACAACTACAGCTTTAAGCATAGTGCCAAAGTCATGCCAGCTCAAACTATTTTGGGAGCCACAAACTTATTCACAGGCAGCACCAGCCCAAGCTTAGTCTCCCAACAGTCACACAGGAAGACTTAAGTTTCATATTTAGTTTTCAGAGGAAGCATAAATAAGGCGAATTATGAAATAGTTTCACGTTTTACAGGCAGACACTTAAGCAATTAAGCAAGATATTTATGACAGAGCTTTAAGAATGAATAACACTTAAGAAGGAAACAAGCCTCCTGCATATGTAAGTACTCTACTGCTGTTTGTGACAACCAGATCTTGACAAAGAGAGAAAGAACAGAGGAAGCTGCTCTGTCAATAAACTACAGACAAAATTAATAAACGGCTTTTAATTTTCCCCAGTTAAACATATGTATATATATACACATATATATGACCGCAACTTTTTTGGCCTACACAGTATGTTTATGAATTCTACATTTATAAATTCAACTTTGCTTCATGATACACAGAAAGCCGGTAGAAATACAATAAAATGTATTATAGTATTTTATAACTGACTCTCCTCCTCTTGTATACTATTAATGGGTTATTAATGATATTAATACCTTTTTAAACTAAAAGCTTTCCCTAAAACCCACATACTGAACACAGACCAACACCTAGTACATGCTCTGTACTATACATGAAAAACTATTCCAAAGCCCTACAAAATAAATTCCCAGACAAAAAGCTAGTATTAATAGCTGTTCGTATTTGATTTTAATTACAAAATATCATTAATTTATTTAAAAAGTTAACATACTATATTCAACCTTTTAAACCCTGATATAAAATGCCACAGCAAGTAAACAGTCAGGAAACTGCCACTTTTCCAAGCATCCACCTAATGACCCATTCGGCAGTCTCTATTGTTTTCCCAGTTCTCTGCCAGCTACAAAAACAGTCAGCGATTTTCAGTGGCTTTCACTTCATTAGTGGCAATGCCCAACAGCAGGCACAGAGCAGGTTTCCCAGTGCTTCTGCGTGATCATACTTCGACGAGGAGCCCCCATCACACGCAGTTATGTAACGGCAACTATTTATAGCTAACCACTTGATTCGCATTATCCGCCAGGTTTTAACCCATTTCATATGCAGACACTTGATCTATCATTTTAGTTCCTTAATCAAAATGTCTTGTAACAGCCAAGCAAAAGGTTTCAGAGAAGCCTGTCTGCAACATCAACAACATTATACCACATAAAGTTTTTAATCTTGTCAAGAGAACCAAAAGTTAATTTCACTAGATCAGTCTTCTATAAATATACACTGAATAATTATTTCCTCTACTTCAAGTCTGGTTCAGTCAATATGACTGAAACATGACTATGCATATTATTAACTTTTAAAACCACTGAAAGAAACCTTAAGTTGTGCTAATATTACAGAATTTCTCAGTGTTCTGAGACATACTGAAAAACACGATCAGAAGAAAGCACTCTATCAACTTTTACAATTCTTACCACACAACTTCAGTGGCTGCTGAACCCTCTCAGTGTTTCAGAGCATCACATACGACTATCATCTGGTTTTACTTCTGAACACCAACCTCTTCTGAAGAGCACTAAATGATACCATTTTCTTTAGCATCTGTAACAAGCTAATGGCTTTGTTAGAGTTCATTTTCCTCCTAAAAAACGCCCTGCCTTACTGTTATAGTCCATGACAGCATGGGTCTTCAGCTTCCCTTATCAATCCCATTCACTTAATTCAACTTCAGCTTTGTTACATTTTTGTAACCTGCCTTCATCACGCCTGTAGGTCACTAACTTTTAAACCCAGTTTTCTCTCAATTACAGGACAAAGGGTTTGCTGATAATTAATATTCCTTGATAATTCCCAGTAATCCATACCTTTATTTTAGTGAATACCAATTAGCACCCATTACTGTAAACCCTATTAAATGTTATCTTTAATGACTGCTATATAAAACCATCTTGCACATACCTGAACAAAATGCAAATGAATCAAGATACTTCCATATCAGTAAGGTAAGATAAGGAAGTCAGAAATACTGGGGAAGAGACATTTCTGAAAGAAGACTATATAGGTTATGGCAGTTCACTATGACATAAGCCTATCAGTACAGCTAGATGCCTGCAAAATGCCCTAACAGAAGAGAAAGTCGCTATCCTTACAACTTTAACACAAACTGAAAGCATGTAAGCACCCTTAGTGAAGCTGACAAAGTGCAGATGTTAAAAATCACAAACCATCGTGCAACTCTACCAAGCCTTGAAAACAGCAGCAGCCAGAGAAAGGTGTACAATTACAAGGTATAGATTATAATTAAATGAAACATGATTAGAGGGCATAGAGTATAACATTCACTTATGCAAGATACCTAGCAAATCCAACCTAAAATACAAAGACAGGCAAGAACTGCAGCTAGAAGTACAAATGAAAGACACGTCATTTCTTTGTTATGCTATAATAATAATACCTTCTTCATCATAATATATGCAGAACTAGTTGTTCCAGAGACAATTAAAAAAATAAGGGGAAAAAGGTCCTAATATTATCATAACCTAGGATAAAACTTCTTCAGCTTGCTGTATTTTCAAGGTATTACAAAAGTAAGCAAGCAGAAAATTGTCCTGAAACTCACAGAAGCCTTTGAGCATTTATTTGAAATGTTACAAAGTTGGTATTTCCCCTTTTCTTAAAATCATTGTTTAATTCTGCCCCACATGAAAAATTAAAATGTGATTTGACAGTTATTTCTTCTGTTGCTGCCGTATTTTTCGATGATGATACTCACATATTTCTTTTTTCTCTAACATTCATGCTGGTAGGTGAAAACCTGATGTTCCCTACTGAAAGAAACTTCTAATCCCTTAAAAACAGGCACCAGATCACAAATATGCCTAAATATGCCAGTAAAGCAGAGTTGTTGTTATTTCCAGTATCAGTGTCTCTATGGTATTTTATAATACAGTCCGACATAGGATATAATGATCTCCAAGGAAGTGGCAAAAGCTTTATTAACTGATGTATCAAGAGCTGGCCTGATGTAAATTACCTGACAGATGCATCCATTAAGGTTACTGTTTTCTATATAACCAGATCACAGAACTGAGGGAGAACTCTTTTTCTTTTTTAATGTTCTAGTGCTCCAAGCTGGCAAACTATCTCAAGCTCCAGTTTTGTTTACTCCTTGTAACTATTAACATCAGTAGATAAACGCTCAAGGTTTAAACTAATTTTTGTTGATGTTCTTATTACCCAGTTCTACTGAATCTGGAGTTGACATCTTTGCTAAAAGGAGTCCAGAAAACTAACAACCCAGGAAGAATTGCCAATCCATCACATTAGTTAAGAGGGCACACATATGGATTTGTATTGGATAAAGAATTGTAACTCATTTAGCTAAACAAGCACTCACTCTCACTTTTCAGAGAAACAGTTGTCAAAAGTGTATTACAGTTCTTCACAAAACACACGGGAAAAAGAAATCATTCCACATTAGTAATGGGCACTTCTGGGAATCTAGTATTTCTGGAGAAAGCAGTATCTGTTCTTCCCCGCTTAACAGGGAAAAACTTTACTAAGGCTGCAAAACGTATGCACAGTAGGAAACAAAACATTTGTGAAGTTTTTTAAAAACCCCTTATCTTAGATTTCTTACAGGTTTTTCATAAGTTAATTAAAAATATAGTCTAGTGATCAAAACACTTAAATATACAATGCTTTGACTTCTAACATCCACGTAAGGTAGTGGACAGGCAAAAAAAAAAAAAAAAATCCAGTTCTTACGCTAAGAGGGAAAAAGTCATTGCTACAATTATGCACACTGCAAAAAAGACAATGATCACAAGCAACACACTGGTTTAGTTTGTTCTTCAGATATGAAGCATAACTGTCAAGTAAACACTTGACATTTTAGAAGTATTTTTAAAAGTTAAAATTGTGCAGTAGTGTTTTGTATCAAATTCTAAAGTGCCATTGATTATAGCAGTGCCCAGCTGCCTCAGGAGATACACATTCAGAGCTAGCTGTAAAAATAAAAAAAGCAAGCATTAAAAAGCACACAGCTAAGGTTTTAATGCAGACTGTTCACTGAATCAAGTCTCCAACAAGGCCCTTCCCGATTGCACTTTCTAGGTACAATTGCTCAAACCTGCTGTACTGAACCAATACTTATTAAGCCTAGTGAAGCATTCTTTTATTTTCCCTTCTAGCAACATATAGTCATTTAAGAAACTAGTAAACTTTCTATGTCAGTAAGCCATTCAAAAAATTCTGCATATTTTTACTGTAACAGCTCCACATTTTAACATTAACACAGGAATACAGAACATCTTAACATCCACATCATAACCTGTGTCACATTTTCGCATAGCAGGGGACAGAAACTGAAGCCAGAGCATTCAGTGGAAAAACACAGCCCTATTCTGGTTTCCAGTTATTCTCAATCTAATTATTCTCAATCAAGTATGTCACCATGTTAGTGGTGTTTTACGTATTAAAATGACCAATTAATGCACTACATCCTTAGCCAAGCTTAAAATAAATGACTCGCCACTTTCAAACTATAATTTGCTTCAGACAACACAGGCTTAATATGCAAACTCTTCGGTACGGACGTAGGCAGACCCCACCTACTGATTTGTGAGCTCCATCCCAGGTAAACACAAGGCTACACCACACAATATGCAAATGAAAGGTATGAATTTCACTGTGTTATCCTTACTAAACATTTTTGTAAGCCAGACTCCTTACTGCCAAGGCAGTATTTAAATAATGCCATCAAAAAAAGATGCTTTCATCTTTCAAATTTAAGTGGCCCTTTGAAGGCCAAGTTAACATTACAATGGTTTCTCTATGTTGCAGAATTCAGCTTGTTCTTTCAAGTATAGATATTTTTTAGGGAAAGTCTTCACTATGCATTTCAAACATACAATTTCATGTTTTCATATCTGTTACTTCTGTGTTAATTATTCAAAACAAGTCTCTCTCAAATCACTTACAGAAGTGCAGATATAAATAACAAGAGCTGCATATGAGGATACAGAACTCCTACAACAAAACAATATGGCAACTTATTTGTCATCTTAAGCACATAAAATACCAGATCACCTACTTCACTTTTACCCAATTCTAATCAGAAAACAAACCTCAATTTGGTACTAAGTTTAATTTCATAAATGTTTTCTTCTGCCCCACATCTTCTGAGTATTTAACCTTTGGTCATCTAGCTTCCAGTTCAATTAGTACAATTAAAATAGAAGGGGGGAGGGGGAATGGAAGAATATCAAATCAGGCTTTCTCTCTTCCTATCTATGCCATGATAACTAAAAGAAAGTTACTACTGATATTCTGTTAATTGACAAAACGAAAAAGCACATATAAATTATTCACCTTTTTTTTTTTTAAAAAAAAAAAGGTAAACAGATGCTTTTTAAATTATTTAGCTTGGATTATGATATACTTCAGTCCTGTTTCCCTCACAACACCCGTAACACTGTTAATTACCAAAGTGCCAAAGACTGCAATGAGTTTAAAACAACAACCAGCTACCGAAATTGTTGCAGGAGAGACAAAGAGGATCAAGGTCAGCATTCTTCCAACGCAGCAGCTAATCCACTCCTATAAACACGGTACTGGAACCGGGGGATGCAGTAAATTTCTATCAAATATGAAATACACCTAATGTCACCTAACCTCCCCCCCGTCCTTGCGAGAGAAGAACCATTTTGCTCAGTGGACTCAAGCCATTACATTTCTGAGAGAGGAAGGGGAGGGAGAAGAGAGTTCACAGAAGTTCAGGGTCAGCAAATGTTCATGTATCCTGTCATCTACTAACTCACGGCTCGGGCACAAAAACTCTTCTGCCACGCACAGATACCGACATATTTTGGGTGTGCGGGGGGAGGACGTGCAATAGGAGCGAAATGTGTCATACGTGAGGAGGCTGCGAGGAGGAGAGCTGTCAGGAGAAAGCAGCCTCGTTTGACGGGGAGGAGGCGGAGAGGAAAGGACGGTTACGAACACAGGATGACCCAAAATCCCGCGGTGCCCCCCAGCTGCAAGCCCCGGCTCACCCCTCAGGCCCGGCTTCCCTCGGCTCCCCCCGCAGCAGGGCTCAGCCCCCCGGAGCTGGCCCGGCCGCCGCACCGGCCGCCGCCGAGCCGCTCCCAGCCGCCAACGAGCAGCGGAAATCCCCCGCAGCCCTCCCGGGCCCAGCCCGGCACTGCCCGCGGGCGCAGAGCGGCCCTGCCGGACCTTCGGCGCTCTGGCGGGGCTCCCCCTTGCCCCAGCTCCCACCACCTTCCCCCGTCCTCCGGGGCTGCGTCTGCGCCTCCCCCCCCGCCGCGACGTCCCACGCACACGCAGGCCGAGGGCCCCCCACGGGGCAGGCCCTACCCCCGCCAGCCGGACCCGCACCCCGGGGTCGGAGACAATGAGCAGCCACAACTCACCAGCAGTGCCGGAGCTCCGTGGGTCCGCGGGCGGTTCCTCTGCCCCTTCTCCTTCCCCTCCTCCTCAGCCCAGGAGCGGTATCCGGCCGCCAGGAGCCGAGCCCCTCACTCTCCTCGCTGCCCCGAGAGCCGCCGCCGCCTGCGCCGGGCCGCCGGCCGCGCTCCCTCCCCGAGGAAAGTCACTTTATTCCCCGCTCCAACATGGCTGCTCCCCCCACCGCCGCCGCAGCCCTCGCCTTGCCGCGGCTCCCTGCCGCCGCCGGAGAGCAGCCGTAGGCCGTGCTCGGGAGCCGTACGGCCGGGCGGTGGCAGTGCCAAGAGCGGCCCGAGTGGCCTCGCGCCAGCCAAGCCGGGCCGCGGGAGTGCGCGGGGAAGGGGCGAGCCGAGCCGGGCTGCGCGTCTCCGCTGCGGGCTAACGCCTCCGTCCGCTCACAGCGCGGAGGCTGGCACTGAGACAGCCCCGCCGGCAGCCGGGGTGCAAGAGGGGCTGCGGGGGAGGCCCGGCCGCCGGCGACACCTAGCGGCCGTGGCGGCCCCGGCGCTGGCAGAGCCGGTGGCTGTGAGGGGGACGGCGCGGCCCGGCGGGGGGGCTGAGGGCGGAGCGCGGAGCCCCCGCCGCGGGCAATGCCCCGGGCGGCAGAGAGGGGGGGGTTTCGCCGCAGCCCTTCCCCGGGCCGCCCTCTCCGCGGGGGAGCGCCAGGCCAGGCCGGGCCGAGCCGACGGGGGCGCTGCTGCTCCCTCTTCAGCGGCCCTGCGCAGCCGCCTCCTTCCGCGGGAGGAAGCGGATCTCCCCGCGGTAGGTCTCCCGCGGCCTGGGAAGCCGCCCCGAGGCTCTGTCTGCCGCCGGCCGGCCGGGGGCTGTGCCCGAGCCGTTTCGGGAGGGCAGTGTGGGAAGGGGCGCTTGCTCGCTCTGTGTTTCCCGGTTCCTGGCAGTGTTTCGGTTTCGCGGGGTGATGTCGCCTATTTCTGAGGTAGCAGCCACCCCGCCGTCCCCCCTGATTGACCAGTCAGTCACTTAAGGGGAGACATGCAGGTTTTTCAGATCGATTTCTGACTCAGTAGCTACAGAAACATCCTTCCCATATTTATTCTTGCGGCATTTTCTTTCCTTTGTCTCCTGCACTCACGGTCCCTGTACCATCCCTCTTGGCTTCCCTTGACCGCCACCAGCGCCACCCACGCTTCCTGCCTGCCCTTGGAATCCTTTCTCCCCTCGAAGTGATGCAGTTGGCATTCCCTCACTTCTCAGCCCTTTCCACCCCTACATTTCTTAGCCTTTGTGTGTTACCGAACAAGACCTAAAGCTAAAAATTAGTCTCGTGAGCCAGTTACTCTGCACTATCTGTTGTTTTCGTATTTCCACCACACTAAGAGCAAAATACATCAGGAAGGCCAAATCTGCAGTGATTTTAGTGACGTGGGTTTGAACTCAGAGAATCAGGTCATAGGTGCACTTAGGGCAGAACTTGGCAAGTTGCTGTGGGGTTTTTTTTCTCCTTTTGGACACCACCGATCCTTGCTGCCTCACTCCCTCTCTGTCCGCTGAAATTCAGCATCACACCACAGCGCCTTTTCTCGAAACTGTACGTGTTGAGGGAGGCCAAAGCTCCATCGCTCTGCAGGCAGGTCTGCGCTATGCTGTGCCTAGGTGGAGACCAGAGCGTATTTTAATTTGCAGCAACAACATGCTCCTGAGCTTGAGGAACTACATGTGCAGTTTATTCTAATCCATCTGTCTCCACAGTAGGGCCAAGCGGGAGCTGCCTTCACAGGAGCAGTGCCAGCTGAAAATTCCCCTGCTTCCATCTCCATTGCACCCCTCAAGCAGCACAAGCGAACCAGAGCAGAGTTTCCCAGTAAACAGAAGCCACTTGCTCCTGCCTAAAAAAGGAGTGCAAGCATGAAATTACTTCTTTACATGCATACAAAGTCACGGTGCTCATGCTGATGTAGACTTATGGTAAAATCAGTTTAGGATATGACTCAGAAACAAACGTGGTGGTTCATAGAGACAAAACATGATTACTGAGGTATTTTTTAATGTTTTCAAGACATTGGATAGCTACCTTACCTTTGCAAAACTTGTGGGATTTTTAATAACACAGAGAAAGCAGACATTCAAGCTTTGAACTTCCTGGTAATGCAAAGATATCCCTTACAATCTCCTTTAAAGCTCAGGACCTACCAGTTTATGCTAGATTTACCAGTTCTCCTGATCTTTGCATGCTAACAAGATGATCTGTGCTTTGTTTTATCTTATTCAGTTTGAAGGCTGTTTTGGGTAGGTAATATCATAATAAATGATTGTGTGCAAGTTTGGTTTTATATGCATGATTTGTAAAACAAATTCTTAAGACACCACAGCAGTGGGTGCATTTATTGCAACACATCCATGTAAATTATATTTCATAAATGAAGTGCGGGGAGAAGGTGGTTTGGAAGTTTATGAAGCTGTGTTTTTGTTTTCAAGTATTTAAAATACCAGTAAAATGTGCTTGTTTTACTTTATACATATTCATGTCTGCCATTGATACTTCTGTTATGACAGAAAAAGTAATTATGACAAATGAAAGAAAAAACTAAAAAATGAGCAGTTAGGATGAATCACCCAAGAAATAAGGGGTCAACACTGACTGCAGTGCAATGGGAATATTTTAAGGTTTTCCACTCATAATGGGGGAGAATAATGAGTTGTTAACAGTGAAGAATCTGTAACAGTATAACACTTGATATCTATTTGGCCTTTGTGTCTACCACTACTTGGTGCCCTCAAAGAAAGATTTTCATATCTGGGCAAAAGACAGTACAGAAGCAAGATAGAGTAACAGATATAAGTTTGAAACGTAGGCACTGATTTTGATTAATTTATCCCATGAGTCTGGTTTTACAACTATAGCTATTGATTTCTTTTATTATTTAGTGGAATATGTAGCAATCAATCATATTTCTATCTAACTAACCATGATTATTAATATTTTAAACTAGTTCTAAGATGGATTGGCTCGTGAGCGCAATAGGTCTGCTCTCTAAGCCAGTGAGAACAGAGTACACCCAGGTTACACAAAATGAATTATTGCTGCTGGACAATCTGATGAAATCTACATCAGCCATTAGAATATAAATCCAGCAGTAGGAATACAGTGCTGACAGGGGGACAGAATTTCCTGCTTTGAATATGAATACACTGGCTTCGCCTCTGCATTTATTGAACAGAAGGATGTAGTTATTTTGTGTCAGCAAAAGTATAGGAGTTAAATCAGTGAAGTTCACATAATGGTAGTTTGAAACCTTGTGGAAACATATGTATTTTTAACACAATGTATATGGAAAGTGGTTACTTTCCTGCCAACAGCCAAGTTGAGGATTCTGTGTCACAGCAGCAGGAATCAGCAACCTCACAACCAGCCAGCAGTGTGGGAAAGCACTGTGCTCAACTACAAGAGACGTGTTCCTTTGCAGGGGAAAGACTGCAAGTCTTGGCAGGTAATTAAAAAGGGAAATGATTTTCAAATACAGTATTTTGTTTTGAAACACAATTGGTTTTTTTCTATTGGATGCCAAAAATTTCGGAAGAATGCAATATCCTCTAACTAATTGTATCTGTGTTCTGAGAGAAGAAACAGAGCTATTGTTCTGCTTGCAGCACAAACTATTTATATATTAGTCTGTGATCATCTTTCACCTCCGCAAAACTCCAATCCATTTAAAATAATCAAATTCAGATAGTTTCTTGCTTTCTTATACCAAGCTGGTATTCATATAAAATATTTTCTAGGTTACTTGGATTTAGTACAAAATAATACTTGCAGGCCTCTAGGCTAAAAAAAAATATTCTCTAACGTCACTGGAAGACCAAACCCCTCCCTCTTCGAATGAATGGAAGCAGGAAGTAGCAACAAGAAGGTGGTCACCCTTGCAAGAAACAAAAAGCAATGTACTTCTGCTAACAAGAACTGTAGCCATTTCTACCATGATTTGAGTAACTGATAACTGGTCATTGACTTAGTTGCATTGTATATTTCGGATAGAAATAGGAAAACCTACTATTTGTTCTTGCTTGTTTGGCAAGAAGGAAAGAATTCCCGAAGTACAAATAGTGAGGTGTTCATTAACTACACTTGAGATTTGCATTTGTGTAGCTATATTGGTGTTTGGACTCAACTGCTGGAGAAATTACTATTAGTGGAAGGTCTGTGTCACTCTGTGCTTAGCTGTTATCTCTTTATTTTGTCATTTTATATCATATAAATATTTATTATATATGACATGACCCATACATGTGACATACAATTGTCCACTTTTTTGTTCTTCCTGTTCCTTTGTTGTTTAACCTTTCAGTTCCCATGTATAATTTCACAACATTCTATCAAAATGCTACTTAAATATTATTTCTCATTTCCTTATACATTATAACACTAAATTCTGAAGATTATTTATCATTCATGTAGGTAGTAATTTTTGTCTTTTCAATACCTGAGTTGATGCTTTTATTTATATCCAGCATTTCTGGGACTTAGACCTAGAAAGGGTCTGCTGGTTATGCATATTTTTGAGATATGAGGTATTGTTTATTGTAAAATCTAGTTTCATTGCTTGATTTTTCTTGATTTATTTTCTCTAGTTAGAGATTTCTCCAGCTTATATAAATGAAGTCTTTCCATTGACTTCAGCAAGAGTCAGGTTAATCCTTTTAGAAGGAAGTTAATAGCATGGAGAGAAACTCTCTCTGCACATTTCTGCCCTGGTTTGCAAACAAATGGCTAGACACTCCTTTATTTTTCTGCTACTGCTCTGAAAGGCAGGACATCCGGCTTTTCTAAACCAAAGATATTAGGCCTTCCCCAACCCAGTACCATTATCATACTTGGATAGAAAATGGTGAGGTATTTTCTGCTGATTGTCTAAAAATGATGTTTCTGCAGTAGAAGATAGATCACTATGAAACTCTAGCCTAGTGAAAGAAAGATTTTTTTTTTCATATTTTGTTTACATTTTGTGTTGGAGACTAAAACCAGAGGAAAGAATTTGTGTGAAACAATGAAGATCTGCAGGTAATGAAAGCTGGTCACTTGTGTATGCACACCTCTGCTGCTTCTGCTTTTTGAGTACCATTTATCCCCTCTCCCTTTATGAAACAGAAATCTGAAATGGCAGGGGAAGAGGCTTCTATTCTCCTCTCTTTCTTTCATGCAGGTTTTGCATCTTGGACAGAATAGCAAGCATCTGTTTCTCTTCTTCATTGCAAGTAAATTGCTTCATAGAAATTTGCAGTCATTACTCACTGAATTGATTAGAATGCCATCAGTGAGTCTCAGAACATTTGTACTGTTGCCAATTCAAAGTACTTAGTGGATTTGAAAATAAAGCCCAAAATACACAGAGACTCCTGCAGCTACAAGATTATAGGTGTCAAACTTCTGATTTTTTTCCTTATTGTAATGGTGGCTCTCTCCAGAGAGTTTTAGGATTTAAGAGAAATTGCTTTCAGTCATTACAGCTGATTACTTTCCTGTAATCCTGTTACATAAAAATCAAGCTTGTCCTAGCAAAGATGGTATCTGTTCCAACAAAGATGAAACCAGATCATTCTCAAATTTATGGTTTTAAGGCTCGACCAGAAGGTGTGGAGAGACATGGGAATAAAAGAAGTGGGAATGAAGCTAAAATCTGATGTAGAGAATATAGACACTATGAGAAAGGGTTCATGAAAATGGAACCAGGATACGTAGTCGATGTTGGAGATAAAATGAAGTACAGGAAATGGGGAGACATAATGAAGTGGGCTGAGGGAAATATAGACTACTATAAGGAGGACCGAGTACGGCAGACATTGTCCTCTGCACTGCGAGTCAAGGGTATATGATGTATTGTTGATGCACAAAGAATTCCTTATATATTCTAGAGATCCCTGTACATGCTCAGATCAAATGAATTTTGGAGTTTTTTGTGCACTGGCAGCTGGCTGTCAGGACTGCTTTCAAATTTATAATGGTAGTTTTTGAGATGTCAGTGGGAGATAGTCTATGCTAAACAAGCACTAATGTAAGAGGAGGACAGGAGGAGAGCTGGCATGGATGAAAGAGAACGCAAGAGAGAAGATAAGGAAAAAGAACACAGGAAATTAGGAGTTAAGTAGATGTAGGGCTTTACCTAGCAGCCTAGGCCACGGGCTTTTACTGTCTTATCATCTCAGCAACACTAAGTATGCAGGGTAGATAGGCAGAATTAAGATGTTACTTTTTAATGCGTTACTGCCCCAGCAAGTTGCCCTACCCTTCTGCTGAAAGTTGTTACACCCTGAGGGAGAGGAGACAGGAACTGTGCCTGTTTCCGTGTATAGTGTGGCAATTAGCTTTAACCACCAGTGAGGACATTGAGGTAGGCGAGTCAGATGCCTATAGTTTCTTCTGCCACACCTCCTACAAGGACGGTACCCTCTGGCAGATGGGAGGGACAAAGCAGTGTGGTCTGTAATTTTTTTTAAATCAGCATAGCCAGATCAGTCAGGCTTCTCTTAAGTAATTTTTGCTGCCCTATGAATCCTCCTGCTTTAGGCAGCCGTGTGTGTATTCATATGTGGCTGCTAGATTTGGAAGACTGCAACCAATTGAGAGAGAAAAAAGGTTGGCATAAAAATGGAAAGGTATAGATAGTAGCTTCTACCTGCTCATGGAAAGAAAAGTTCCATCTTAGGTGCCAGCAAGAAACTTTACATTTCTGCATGTGTATTTAAGGTAGAATTTTGATCCTGGGCTGGCTTTTTTATGAAGAACTAAAAAAATAAAGATAATTTATTAAACTAATATGTAACATATGGAATATTTCTGACACTGAAAATATCAAAGTGCACCTTCAAATGAGATGAATAATTTCTACAAATGTAAAGATAAAAAAAGGTCACTTGCAAATTCCAATTGATTTAATTGTGGAATTCCTCAATGATTTCTTTTTATGTAGCTTCTTGTTATTTACTTTGCCAAATCATTGATTGATCAACTAAACTGTTCTCTAAGTCAAGCATAGCATTTTTCAAAGTCTGTTTCAGCACAGTAAAAACTAATTAGAGCTATAAACAAGGAAGAAGCAGGAATGCCACAAACCCCCACATATCTATTACTTGTCATCTGTAGAGTCTAGCTGTTACCACAGAAGCATGTTAAAATTAAATGCTGAGCTTTATTTAACATACTTATTTGTTCTCTCCTTCTTTGCCTTTACCGTTCTTACTTCAAAGCTCTTTTGTTCACGTCACAACATAGCATATTCATGGTCATGTAGATATTTATAATCCACAGTAAATTGCTGTATATACTTAGCTTTTAAAACCAAATGTTCAGTTGCAGCTTTTGTAGCCTTTAGATAGGTGGCTGTTACAGTTAAGTATTTTTCAGGACAGATACTAATTTTATCAGTTTGTAGACTATACAGATTTTTGAGTAAATGTCTGCTAGAAATTAAAAATAAAAATAGTAAAAAAGAGGAGGTATGTACTTGAAATTCAGTATTGGCGTGATTTCATATAATTAGCGTTCTCATGCAATATTTTGTTTTAAAGATTAATTTACCTTTTTTATAATTCATCAAAACAGTTTATTTTGCCCACCAATAAGCTCTCCATAGAAACAGTCGTATCTTAGTAACATACCGAGAATAGAGTTGAAAGAATACACTGCATCTGCGTGTACTACCCTTAAAGAGACATTTGTCATTATTAAAGGGAATACAAGAGTTGTCCTGCAATTGTAGGGGGCATAGCACTGCAACACAACATGCTTCGGTGCCTCCTAGATTGATCTCCTTATGCATGAGATGGAGGTCACTTCTCCCTGCATTATTCCTTGGCCTTTGTGGGAGTATATCAGCAAAGATGTCAAACTGCTGTCCATTACAGCTGGGGTTTTATTTTTTGGTTCTTTTTAAATTGGATACTAGCCAATGAACTACACAAACACTTTTAGCTTTTGGCCATTGTCAACTGAATTCAAAACTGTGTTGGCTCCTGCCCCTGATTTTTTTCCTAGTCTTTCTACATAGAAAAATCTTGGAGATCTTATCACTGTTGTCACCTCACGCAGATCTATGGTTGTTCTGCTGAGCACTCCTTTTTAAAACATGTCAGCATCCAGCTGGATGACTCCAGACAACCAGAGCTCTACCAGCTCTCTGACTGTTTTGCCTTTCTCCTTTTTGCTCTCCCCTGGTTGCTGTAGGGCACCTGTTTGTCCTATGGAACTCAGCTTTGTCTCTCCGTTCCTTCCACACGCAGCACTCGCTAAAGTAATCCAGGGGAACTATTGCGATGACATTTGAGCTTCTCTGCAGTACCATGTCGATATTTACACTGAGCTGATTATTGGCAAGTTAAGCATGTGACTACGCTGTAAAACCTATTTAGTTTAATTAGTGCTTCAGGGGAGAAGCAGCAGGACGTAGAGAGTGGTGCAGGGGCTATGTGTACCCTACATGTTTGGCCTGGGCCTCAGACCCAGACTGGGTGGGAGCCATGCCATTATTTGGTCCAGTTAGAAAGGGACAAGGCTGCTTTTCAACTGATTCTTACATGGCTTTCAAGTTCTTAATTGCTGCATCCCAGCTGAGAGTAATGTCTGCTTTGGATGGTATTCTCCTCTGATTCAAAATAACCCAGGCCACTTAACACTACTGTAGGATAGAGGGTGTCCTAACCCCAGCCCTCCACACAGGCTTTTAAGATGTCAAGCAGCAGAACATCCTATCCTCAGTTTTGATTAAGGGTTATCAGCTTTGGTTTCAGGCCCAGACTAACTGAAGGAATGAAGACAGAGTCAAGATATCTCCTGTTGCAGCGTGCTGTTATTAAAAGAACATGTCTGGAGACATAGAAGAGGCCTAGGATCCAGGGGAAAACAGGCAGATTTAAAAAGAAACTCTCTTTCCCTCTGTGTGGGGAAAATGAGGCAGAGGGAGAGCATCTGCTGACACATGGCTTTAAAACTTCTGTACTTGTGTAGTTAACCAAAATTTGCAGCGCTAGCAGGCAAGCTATTTCAGAATATGAAATGGGGACACTGAGAGCAGTCTTCTTTTTGTGTGTTCCAGGGGAACGCTAGGGTGCTATGAACTGCCAGTGATGTTTTAGGAGGCTGAGTGAGGATGAAAGGAGGCCACAGTGTGAAAAGAAGCAGCAGAGTGTTAGAAGCCATGGGGATTTTTATACCCCTCTCACCACCTTTTTATGCCCACCCTACCCTAGAGACAGTCTTCCCTCAGTTGTCTGTGGCTATAGCATCTCCATGCTTAGGTCTCATGCAGTTGTCAGTTCTCACTTTACAGCCTACATCATCTTTCAGCAACCACAGTTCGCTTCCTTTACCTTCCATGTGGATAGTAATGGGGCAGGCTAGGGGCCTTTTCCTAGTGGTGAGAATGGATACGGGAAAAGGACAAAGACAGAGCACTGATAGAAAAGCAGGAAGGCCTGCAGTAATGTTGAAAGATTAGAAATGTTAGAAATAGTCTGATCTCTGAACCCCTTTCTAAAACTCACTCTGACGTGAGTTTTATATGGAGGATATTCAGCCTAAAGCAGCTGGTATCTCCTCAGCCATAGTGGAACTGGCAGATTGCTGCCCTCAGCAGCTGTCAAAGGCTGTGTCTACATTAGCAAGTTGTTTCAAAGCAGTAGTGTAGTTTGGAGGAAAATCCCGTCATTGTCTCCATTTACCATGTGGTGTTTCAGTTCTCAGAGTGGTTTTGGTGCATACAAACTGAATTCCTTAAGGAGGAAATCAAAACAGAAGCTCTGCTTCAAATCTGCTCCACATGTACCCTAGTGCTAATTGGGACAGTAAGTTCCAAAATAGCATGTGAGCTGCATCATCACAAGGTCCTCTACCACATACCTAACACTTCTCCTCAGAAAGCTTTGAAACACATGTGTAGCGGAGGTGTTCGGCTCCAGGGACCAGGCTAAATATAATCCAGAATAAACTCCCAAAACGTATATCATGGAAAAGTGAAATGCCTCAGTATCAACTGTTTAATTCTACTGACCTAATGTGCTGAACTCCTTTCTCAAGAAAATACTGCCCACTTTGCCTGTACCTTGAGCTGGCTTTGGAATATGTTAAATCTAACAGAAATATGTACCTAGAATGTTTCTTGTATCTAATAGGGGGATGTGCACCCAGTTTAAATATATATGTTGGCTTTTAAGACAGCTTTTTAACCACTATTTATGTTGCTAGTCTTAACTTGAACAAAGAGATACACCAACACCTTCCAGCAATCACAGGAGCAGGTATGCTGGTATTGATGCCAAGGATACAGCGAGAGCTGTAGAATTGTACCCAAGGATAGGTAAAGGCACATAGGCTGAAAACTGCACTCAGTAAGATGCCTACTTGTCTATGTTTAGCCAGTACCTGGAGCTAAACTGTAGCAGTTGTTCTACCACCTGATGCCCCCTCCACAGCTGAGAAGGGGAACTGGGGAAAAAAGGGAGAAGCCCCAGGAGTTGAAGTAGGAACAGATTTAATGAAATAACAAAACTAATACAATCACCGACATAAAGTATATAAGGTTTTACTCAGCCTGGTCCTTGATGTCAACAGCAGGAACAGAAGGCCAGGAGAAAGGAGTCCTAGGAAGAGGAACTTCACCCTTCATGAACTCTCTCCTTTTATCATGAGCATGATTAAGCGGTATGGGATACACCTGTGAGTCAGCTGCCTTGATTGGAACTCTCAGCTGATGTGGGGCAACTCATGGCCTGCCTGCCACAGCTGGCCCATGGGTCTGTGCCTGGGGAACCAGGACACTACCCATCAAGAAAAAAGCTCAAAAGACAGGCATAGCTGAGTGAATAACTGTGACAATATCATTCTCTCCAAAATGGAAGCTACTGCATGCCTACTACAAGGGTAGAAGAAACCAAACAACATTTAAGCCAGAATGATGAATAGATTTAACTGTCAATACTTACTAATCCAATTACAAAATTATATAAATTCCTAACTGTTGTATTGTCTTCCCCCCCCCCCACTTTTCCTATTATTTCCATTTATTTATGAGCTTATTTGCATAGCTCAGTGACAACACTGATCTAAGCTTATGCAAGTACTCTGTGCTCTGTGCTGCTATTGTTTCTTGCAGTCAAGGTTTAGTTATAGCTGCTCCCAGGAGCCATAACATGCCCCCATCCCTCACATATCCTACTGTGAATTGAAAACATGTTCTAAAAAAATGGTATGAAAGTGCATGCAAGATTACAAAGACATTTTTTGGTACAGAAAATTCTCATGTTCTTTAGGAAGCTGTAATTTGTACAGTTTAATCTTTTTTTCTTACTATGTCAAATAAACCCAGACATTCTGCTCTCAGATGATAGCACGTTTGGAGATCTGAGAGAAACAGGGAGCTTCTAGAACATATTGCAGAAGCCTAAAGCACTTAGCAACAGAGAGAGTGTGGGATGCAGCGACAGAAGCCAGAATGTGGAAACAAGTGACATTGAGGCGGCTGTTTGGGAAAGAAGAGCTTTTACTTTTTTTATAATTTCAGTAATTCTAAAGAGCTCCACAGTGTGGGAGGTCACTGTGGTCTCTGCATATATTCTTCTCTGTGTCACTGTTTTTCAAACTCCTGTGATAATTAGTACTCAAGAGTGCTGGATGTATTAATTTCCTTTTGTATTTCCTGTTTGTCCTAAAAAACAGAGAAGGAAAATTAAGATACTTGCTTTGCTTCAGTTTATCCTGTTAAAACATACTCATGTGACATGCACTATGAAGAGATGCATATCAAGAAATAGCTTGAAGGCAGAGCTTGATATATACTAATACACATATAACTATATATGTATATTAGTATACGTATTATAGTATATATAGTATATGTACTAATAACATATACACATACTAATGTAACTTTCCTTCTGCATACAGTGAAGTAGCATTCTTGTTTTGTAATAGGCCCAGTCTTTAAAATCATAACGTGTTCTGGAGTGATACAAGCATTCACCACGATGATTTTTAGTGCTCTGCACTAGAACATTCTGGTAGTGTACACACTGATGTAGAAATGATCTGGAGAACTGGAATTTTACTCAGCAGTTGCTGGAAAGTATTTTACTGAATGCATATGCATCTGCAAATGCAAAAATATCCCTTCCTCTGAACAGTTATTGTGTTCTTTAAATGGAGGGGCTGTACAGCTCTAGGGTTGAAACAAAGGTCATGGGCTATACAGAATTCTAAAGGAATTTGGAAAACTTATCATAAAAGTTACATTTTGTATTTAATGAGGGTTCAGCTAGCCATTAGCTTATATTTTATTTTTCCTCTCTGTAAATCTCTCTTGTGGCTTGCATTACTCAGTAATCTAATTGTGTCCACTTTTCAGGTATTTTTTACTGAAAATAATAGTCAAAGGAAATGATAGAGATGTTATGATTATATGATAATAACAGAAGTGCTACAGAAGTGCCTAGAACAGAAAAAAATTATTAAAAAATTCATATATAATAATGATGCCTGAGCAACTATTAATATTGAAATCTAACAAATTTATCTACTCACTGAATAGTACAGTGTTGAAAACTTTGAGGCTGCTGTTATGTTCTTTAACACCGTATGTGAGCTGTCATTGCATAACCAGCCTTTTAAAGGGAACTGGATTCAGCCTAGCTAGGGATCAACTCTTTACTTCCAAAATGCTGCAGTAATTTCAGTTATTAAGATGCAGTAATCACCTTACAATAAGTGGGAAAATTAAAAAAGAAAAAAAGAAGGAAAATCAAATTAAAGTAAAAAAAAAAGGACACAAAATGAAGTCACCAGATGAAAACAATAACAAATGTATTACCAAGAAAATTAATAAAGTACAGAGACATCCCTAGATGAGTGTAGTGTAGACAAGGCATTATCAAATCATTCAGGCTACAGCAGGGTGAACCTGAAAGGTCACCCCATGACACTTATGAATTGCAATCTTTTCAAGCCTTCCAAAACACACTGGGACCTCTTACAGCTCACTAATGAAAAGATCATCTTGTCCTGAACCTCCCTAGCTCCCTTTGCTCAGAACAACCCTGAAGAAACACTCCACCATTTATACCCTCAGGACAAAACACTTTCCTCGAGGAAGTTTCCCACAGGTCCCTGTCTGCAAACTTCTCAGGGATTAAGCGCCAGACTGTCTCTCTACATTTTAATGTCTCTCCTCCATATTAATAGCTACAGAGCACCAGAGAGGAAGTATCACCTGTTGAAGAGGTTTAGAGACCTGAAATTCCAGCACCATTGCTAAAACCTACTTGCCTTGACCTACTCCCACTTCATGTTTTTCCTTTCTCCTTGCTTTCTTCTATTGTTCTCAGCTGCTGCCTTTTGCTTCTCCTAAGGAAGACCATTATCTCATTATCTCAGATCTCTGCTGTACCCAGCATACATAATTGCCACTGTCAACCCTGTATTCTCTGACTCAAAAAATCTAAGTCAGAAGCTTGAGGGAGCTCCACCTGCTCTTTGGAGATCTGCCAGACCACCTTACCTTCCCATTCAGCACTCCCACTCTCTGCCTTCTACTCCAACTGCTTCTCCGAAAAACATGTTAGATAATGGAAGTTGTAGGAGCAGTAACATTAGCCCCCCACCTTTGCTGAATATTTTCATTTTTACTTTTAAATGGTGCAAAAGCTTTTCCAAAGATGAAAAAAAAGAAACACTTCAGGATGCTATTGATACCATATTCTTCACAATAACAGATTAAGTCTCCTTTCTCTAGAAAACAAGCCTGGAATCCCCCTTTTAATGTGTGAAGGCAGCCAGCATCACTATCGTGCAGGGAGCTGGTGCTGAATACTAGTGAGGGTTGCTATTATCAAAGGAAAGTTTGCCCAATTTTAGATCTAAGAAACTGAGGCCTAGGGTTTGCCATGGTTTAACCTGGTTCCTTGCCCCAAAACCCAAACTGCAACAAGCATATATACGGAACTGAAAGTATCTCTTTTAGGAAGAATTCTGAAGAAGGTATTATTTTTTTTTCTTTTTCATATATTTCCCTCTTCTGTCCAGACTGTCTCTCACTATTCTCCTGAGCAGCCTCTGGGGCTGGGCTTGGGGCTTGTACTTCCATCAGTGTTCAGGGCATGGTTTCTTTTCTCCTAAGGGAGGACTCTCCTCCGGAGACCCTACTCTTAAACATCATAGGCACTTAGGATGCTGCAGCCCATTTTTCTTTCCTTTCCTTTCCTTTCCTCTGATGTTCCTTATGACTTCTCCCCTTCACCCTTTTGTTCTGTCTTTGCCTCCTTGCCCAGTGCTTTCTGTGGATTCCTACATTCTCTCTGGGTTCCCTCCTCTTCTGGCCTACAGAGAATATCACTCGCATACTCTTTTCCATCCTGTACAACTGCAACAGAACTTAGACTATCATCTACTGCAGTTCCTATTCCCTGTAAGCCACATGGCACATCTTAACAGCCCTTGAGCTTCCCAAAACAAATCACAGTCTCTTAGGGCATCCCTCTAGGAACAGTCTCTCCCATCTTGTCTCCATATTTTTATGTTCCCAGATCCTTCACTTTGTGTACCTGTGGTACTATGAATACTGGCCATTCAATATGCACCCACACTATGGAAAATAGCACCCTATCAGAAATACACATGATCCCAGATACACTAACTTCAGAGACAGACTGTTCTGGTACGTCCTTCTGCTGTAATTACGTTGTTATGGTATTTCCACACAGCGCAGTGCTATGCCAAGTGGCTGAGCCTGTTTAGAGCTGGCTCAGATGCTGTGTCTGACATCAGATCAGGACTGGCAACAGAGTCATCCGACCTCTTACTGAAATTGGGATTTGGCATTATGGCACTGGTCAACTCACTTCCTTTTCTTCTTGCACTTCCCTGAAAACACCAATTTTCACTCTTTCTGAGCTAACAGGCTCTTGCGAACTATAGGTCATATAGGTGCTGAAAAGTCACAGAGGACAAGCACATTCTTTGAAGCCTGCATGTGGCTGAGAGAGGGCTAGGTGGGTATTGCTGGGATATCTGAAAGAACAGTAGAGTTCAGAACAGAATTATAGTAGAATAGACATTATTCTCAGACATGCCTCTTAGTATGTGTTTTAAGGAAATTATTACAGGTTCTCTGAAGGAATCGTGCACATCTGCAGCACAGATAAGAGCAAGCTCTTTATTTTCTCAGTCCCTGCAAACTATTGTAGCAAAACAGAGCCATCACACTGTATCTTCCAGTCTGTGACTGATCTGCTGCCTACCATCTGAACTGCCCAGGCAGTGGTCTTTGGGTTAGGGACAGCATTTACATGTAGATGGCCTACGGAGAGTAGCCTGGAAAAAATACAGCCTCCTAGGAAAGTATATAACATATTAAGTTTATTTTAAGGAAGTAAACCAAAGATCTAAAGAAAAGGACACTGTAATTGCAGAACTGGAGAACACTTTTCATAGCAGAGCTTAATGATGTGGTCCTTTCTTCTTAACTAACTCATGAGACAAAGTACAAACCAGGGGCATAGGCCCTATTTGCAAACTTTAACCTTGAAACAGATGCGATACCATATGCAATGAGCTGGCATGTTTTTTTAGGTATTTGTAATCACTGCATTTTTGTCATCTATGTTAATAGTACTAAGGAGATACTGAAAATCTGCTCTTTAGCTCTTTAAGACATACAGAAGATGTAGTTCTGTGATAAGAAATGTTTAACTTGTGGCATAAAGTTTCTAAGCAATTTCTCTCTCCTCTGCAAAGAAAAGTGGAGGTAGCAGTTGTGTCTTAGAAGGCCTTTTCTTCAAGTGTAGATATTTAAAAAAGCAGCTCTCTGGAAATGGCATAACTGTTTTTCATACTGCTTCAAAAAAATTTAGTTTCCTGATTAGCAAAGTAAGCTATGGCTATATTAACAAGGAAAGCAGTGCAATCGGAGCAGATCTGTACTGTGAAACAATTAGTCCCAGGGACCAAATGTTCACATAATGCACATTTGGGAGGGTTTTACTTTGAATTTGTTCTAGTCTGTTCCTAGAGACTGAATCTCCAGTGCCAGCTGAAGGATGTCAGGTGTGCTTGTGGGGCGCACATTTCAGCTTAGTTCCATTCAGGGGTTCAACCCAAGCACTCAAGATCACGCCGTAACATGAAATAAGTGCAGGAGCTGGGGATGCTTCACAAGTGCATTCTTGATCAAAACCAAATTACTGATGTAGATGCACCCATAATCTCAGATCTACAAATGAGCTTGGTTTTTTTTTTTATTTATGTTTGTTACCTAGCGATTATGTTTCTGATGACTAAATTATATTTAAGTTACCTTTGTGCTAACTCAGATGGATGTATAATGCTTTATTTCAGTGAAGTTGTGTCTACCTTCTCTAAGGAATCATCCTGTCAGTCTTATAATGGAATAACACAGGTACAACATTACAAAATTTGCTCCTTTAAGGATAATTTATTAAGCAACTCTATTTCTTTCTAACAACACAGGAGAATAAAAATCTAGCTAATTTATTTTGATTCTACAAAGGTAAATACCATGCTTTTGTTTCTAAATGTAATAGATATGCCAGAGTATGAAAAGTAGATCCACTGAGTAAAAAATAGCCATTTTAATATATCCATACCTAATTGATGAAGAGCCGTATGTCCACTTGAAAGCATTTTAGCAAAATTTTCTAAACTTGCTACCAAAGTTTCATCTGCATTTGTGTGGCCAAAGTCTACACACGTTTAAATATGGTAAAGTGCTGATAGCAATTTTTCCTAAAGTGCCATCATGTAGAGAAAAGGCAATAGTTTGATCTTCCTAATTTTAAATTCTGAGGGAGAAAAGGGTAAAGATTATAATTTTATTTAGAGAATCTCTTGGATGAAAATAAAAAAAGGTAACGAACAGACAGTCTGATGACCAGAAATGTATGTAGTTATGTATATAATATATGTAATTGTCTTTTGTGTTCTATAAAATGGATGAGACTATTGATATATTGGTAAGGGACTAATTGCATGGGTTCAGAGTAATCTTTGGAGAATGGGAAGTAAAAGTCTCCTGTTCATTAGAAAATGGATACTGTGAAAGTTGTCAGCTTGGCAGTTTAAGACTAACAGAATGACAGAACTGCAAGAATTGGGACCTATTGCCTTTTTTCTCTGAAAACTTCCAATAGGGATATTGAAAACAGACCTGGAAAATGTCGTGTAAGATCTCAAATTAATAAGATGATTGAAGGTTTCTTCACTCACATAACTTTCCAAAAATCACATCACTGTTTCTTAAATAGGGACTCCCAACAGACTATATATACTAAAGATTATTTGCCAATACTGTTTTATTCATTTTTTTCTTCATTACACTTGAATGCTACATAAAGTGTATGTTAAGGCACACAAGCTAAACTATTGTATTACAAATAACCAAGACCTTTATTCTATTATTGTTTTGATATTTTATATAGGTACATATCTTTTACTGCTTCCCCTTCTCTGAATTCCTTTTTGTTAATCTGAAAAGAGAAAGCTCTCAGCCTAAAGCTTCACATGAGTCCAGCTCAGTCCTGGAATACAACTTCATCTGAGTTCTCTCTGCATCAGAGAGAAGTTCAAATGTACAGCTAATAAACTTCACTTTGTCTGCCTATTAAGAGAGGTATGTTTACAATTTTGTGGAGGGTCTTTCAGTCTGAGGAGTAAAGACTGAATGATCTCATTTTGATTGATAAAACAGTGTTTCCAAGTTACTCTATTTACATTTAATATACTTTTAATAAAGTATTATAAAATTCTGAAGTATGTTTAAAGTAGACTAAATGTGGTTAAATATAAGCCCTAGCCAAATCTTCTAGCAAAAAGACAATCTGAATAAAATCAAAACAGAAAAAAAATCCTAGGCAGTAAACAGAAATAATAATAAAAATGCATAGCAAACAAAAGTGGCACAGAAAAAGAAAAAAGAGATATAAAAGTGTTAGTTATTTCAAACCTGTTACAGTCAAAAGTAGGAATCACTTGCCACACTGATTATGAGACCAAGCACCAGGAAGAGTATTTTTTTTAATTTAATAAATGTGCTCCACTTACATTAAGCATTTGCATACTACTGTTCCTTTTGAAACTAATACTGAAAACAATGGTCTGCCCTTTAAAATTAAGGGAAAAAAAGGCTAAAGCAGGGCTTACTTCAACCATATTAGCTCTAACAGATCTACTTCTGCTCTCCAGCTTAATTGCTGTAGGACTACATATCAGTGGCAATCAGTGGTTTAGCACCAAAAGAACTCCGCATCCCTGAGGGAAACATCTGCACTGCTACCCATTCTTGTTAGCAGCTGGCTGCAAGTCTGGGATTTTAATCTTCCTTCTAGCAACTATTTACTCTTCTTCAGTGTCATTATACTTTGTGATATTGTAGCTTCTCCTACAACCCTACTAGAGATTTAATGAACCAGTATCTGCAGTTCTGTACATATACTGGTAAACATACAATCCTGTTTCTGGACAGTTTTTATTTCATAAAATATAATCAGGCAAGAGCACCAATTGCTCTAAAAAGAAATTATTCTAATTTTTACTTAAACTGAAATAAAGTCAACGTGCCCACGTTACACTATTCTAGAAACCAGACCAATAACCTTTCCACATGTATGTAGATTACAAAACAATTACTTAAATATTTATTTTGTAAAATTCTAAAGTACTGAGATAAACTCTTAAAATGACATTACATATATCATTAATAGAAATAATATTATTAGAAATATATACCAACACAATACACTAATATATACAAAAATCTCAGAATGGTGTATATTATTCACAGAATCACAGAATCATCTAGGTTGGAAAAGACCTTGAAGATCAAGTCCAACCACCAATCTAACACTGACAGTCCTCCACTATACCTCATCCCTGAGTGCTATGTTAACACAACTCTCAAACACCTCCAGGGATGGGGACTCCACCACTGCACTGGGCAGCCCATTCTAAATATATATTATAAAGAATAACTTACAGAATACAATTATATAGAATAATTTAAAAGTATTTTTTTTAAAAAAATTAAATATTCAAATAACTATGTGAAGACAAAGATATTTTTTCTACTTCTTTGAATAAGCAAGGCTTAATAACCAACAAATAACTACTCTTCTGCATTGTGTAATTTTCTACTGCTGACTTCCAAGATCTCCTAGTCCCGGGTCAGGCTATTGCCCAAAACAATTTCTGTCAGCTGCTTGAACAAACCTCCATCAGCAGATAGTTTGACTTGGAGTGAAATATTCTGGTGAGTGAGAAACAAGTAAGAATGGAAAATGGAAACAATGATGCCAAAATTTTCAAAATTCATACTGTAATGCAATACAAAATGGCTGAAAAAAAATGCATTGATCTAAAAATATTGGAGGTCATCAACAGGTTATTTTAGGTGCCCCTTTGTTGCCGATGGTTAATTCCTAGGAGAGTCTATTTTGATCCTGTGAGTACTCCCAGACCAAATGCGCAACAGAGAAAGTGTTATGATAAGGATGCATTTGGCTTCTCAGGAGTTATATATAGAAACAATAGTGTTATTTCCCCAAGATTTTTTCTACCTACAATATTTGCAGCAGCTCAGAATTATAATACCAAATGTGCACCAGGAGAGTATGAATAAAAATGCACTGTCATATTTGGCTTCAAGAGAGATTTGGGAAGGTCTTCAGAACTAATTTATTTCTTGGAATAGGCTATACTTCCTCTCATTTAAAGTTTGTCTTGAGAATCTTTATGAAATGAAGAAAATGCATGAAGGTTTTAAACAAAACATGCCACTCCTTTTTTTTTTCCCCAAAATCAAATCTTAACTACTAGATGTCTAGCAATCAGCTTAAGCTGAATGCAGCTAAAACAGAATTCATTTCCATGCTCCATCTCTGCTACTTCTTTTCTCATATTCCATAGAAAATATAACCATCTTGCCTGTCTCTCTGCTCAATAAATTGGATGTTGTCTTTAGCTCAGGCTTCTCTCTAGGTTTTTATACATACAGCTAAGTGTTCTGCATTTTTAGTGTGTTTCTAAGATGCAGCTTTCATGCACATCACTAAAAACCTTGTTCAGACTTTAACCTTTTCATGACAGGAAGAGATTTACAGGGCTTTTGTGCAAGACTTTTTACTATTGGTCTTAACTAGCTTTAGGCATAGCTTCTTCCTTAGAAGAACCTCTAGAGCTTCCTGAGATTTGAAACAAGATCTTTGAGTGAGATGAGAAGTCTACCTCCATGGTCTGTCTAGTGAACATCTAAGTACATTGTCAGAAAAAATATTTGCAGGTCCCTGGAGGTCTTTCCAAAATAAGCTGTATCATTTGATGTCTACTTGAGTAGAATGTACTTTTAAACTGGAATAAAGCATATCTTAATCAAATAAATAAAATAACAGGAATTTTAAGCAAACTATCTGACTGAAGCTATAGTTCTGTCTTCTGGAAAGTCACTAATGGACTTTGATGTGTCCAATTGCTACCTTAGGTACTCAAGTCCATAAAACAGATTTCAGAATCTGTTGTTTCAACTTAAACCTCTTACAAACTCAGGCAGCTATATAAAAAACCTGCTGCATCTGCCTCCCCAAAGACTGATTAACCCACTCAATGCGTAACAATACAGCCTGAGTGGGTGAGTCAAATCTCACAGATTGTTCACACAAATATTACACATTCCTACACTTTCTTTGGGGAAAAAAAAAAAGAACTGAACAAGATAACTTCTCCCATATGACACATTTTCTGCAAATCTACTGAAATTCATCTATATGCCTAAGAATATTTTCCTAATGATATAAAGAAACTGAGAAAAACCTTTTTGTGAGCATTCATACTCACATTAAAAAAAATACTACTTCTATATTATAACCTTGAAAGCTTACACTTCATCTTTAGAATTTGGCACCAAAAGCTTTCGTATGATACAACGAAAACACAGTGACAACTGTCACCCCAAACTCGAACACAGCTCTGTAAGAACCTGGCAGTTGCACAGTTCTCATTCATTACAGTTCTTTCTTGTGTTGATCACTCTTTTCCCTTCCTCTTTCTATACTGATGCACTAGATCAGAAAGGAAGCCAAGAACCATTTTCAAGTAAAAACTGAGCATTTTCCTTCTCTTAGCATTCTCTTGCATTAAAACTGTTCCAGATCTGCTTTTGGCATATCTTGTAAGACCATCAATTGCTTGTCAAAGATTCACAAGCTTCAGCTACTTTGTTAATGTATGTTCCAGAGTTCAGAGACCATTCCAGTGCTTGACAAATTTTGTATGCTTCTCAGTGACAGAAACAGTGCTGGAGTGCTTCACAAATACGTGTCACCATCTCAGTAAAGGACTTGATCTGCTGCTTTGTTTGAAAAGCTATCTGTATAGTGTCCTAAATTAGCCATTTCCACCATCTTTTTACTTTTCCATACCCTTGCAGTCAAGCATGTACCTTCCTAATTCAGGACATGTTTCTTCATGGTACAGCAAAAAATACAAATGCTATCAAAACATGACAGTTTATCTCTCATCTCCCTACTAACTTTTCCATTGAAAAGCAGAAGATAGCCCTTAGAGAAGGTTAGGAATCCGCAAATTCTGTTTCAATGTAAATGCAGATTTAAATAATGCATCTGAATCTAAAGACACTCACTATAAGTAAGCCACAAGCAGCTCTACCAAACAGCCCTAAAATATGAAGGGCAGAAGGATGGGAAGGAAATGATGACAGTATAATCCCTCAGAGCTACCCATAAAAGTCCTCTATTCCCATATCTGTCTCATCAGCTTGTAAGTATAGACTAGTGCCACAGATTGTGATAGCAATCAACTTGCATGTCTGCTGCACCTCTCTGATTCCTGTACATTGAAAGGTACATTGATTCCAGCAAGCAGTTTGCCTCTTGTAAGCTTAGTACAAGTTTTTTCCTTTTTCTCCTCCCATTGGACAACTTCATCACATTTATAAAGTGTACCCTTGACATTCAGCAACTTGGTTCACTTCTTCCAGCTGTCTTACGGCTTTTTAAGGACCTTTATCAGGCAACTTAGAGCTATTCTTTTGTATCATATCTGATTCCCCTGTACCATATGAATAGCAAATGCTGTACTGTCATGTAAGACATTTTGTTTCCTTGACCTTGTTTTCCTTGCCTAACTCACAAACTGAATTACTCCATAAGAATCAGGACATAGCAGCCACCACTTCTTTCTCTAGAGTTACTTCTGTTTTTTAAATCCAACAATACCTTCTCTCTCAAAGGGGGAGAACTGTGGATTCTCACTGGCACTTATGACCAGGCAGATATACTGCAAGTAGAGTAAATGCAAATCCCAGGTCTGAATAAGCTAGTCTATAAATATGTTAAACATTATTTTAAAGTCCCATGTATTTGTTAGCCTATCAGCCTGAAGATGCTAAGTGATGGCCCAGAATTGCCTCAACTCAGACTTTTTTTCCTAAAAGCATCAAGGAAGAGATGACATAAATTTAGCTCTTTCATCTCTGGGTACTGTCAAGTTACCCTGGAGAAGTCTGGTAATACAGCATCCATGACTGCCTCTTATCTCTGAATATCAAACAGCAAAATCTATAGGTATCATAATTCAGGTGTACATTTGCTACAAGCATCCTAGGAAGAGATATGAACATGCATCCCAGAACTACCCATAGAAAACAAACTTCAATTAATGTACTAAAAAACAGAGCTCAGCAGATATTACCACAGCCCCTGTACCCTGATACCACTGGATGGACACTCTTCCTGCCCAACTCTGCTGTGATCATACAGTGTTTCCCCCCTTTGTTTGCTCTTAGTAGCTACTGGTGTTCACACAAGTGGGACTAACACACAAGAAGTAAGTAGGCTGCTTGATGAGTTAGCAGCAAAGTTTTTCCCCTTTCCAACTCAAGCATACTCTTGGCCTTATAGCCATGATAGCAGACACTTCCTGCATGGGTTTTTACGGAGTTAACTCTTTGTGGGTCATTAGCCTTCCCATCAACAAATCACACTTTTTAGAGTTTAGGGACACATGTAATTCAAAGAATTGCTATAAACTTTCCAAGTCATACAGGTACTAATATGTATACTCCATTTTTTGAGGAAATTCTCCTCTCTTGGTTGCAACTTCGATAGCCACCACTCTTACTGTTTTGCCATACACCACGCTTTTCTCTGTAAACATCAGATTATGCACACTGAAGGCTTCTGAAGAATATATAATATTTCTGAAGTTAAAAAGTTCTATTCATTTACCTATAAGCCTTTTTGACTTTTTGACCCATTAAATGTTAGATGGAGACTATCTGAAGTGTAAATTTCAGTCTGCGCCAGAACAGCTGGAATCAATATTGTAAGCATCCAAAATTAAAATTGCATACACACCATCATGCTTGCTGTGGTGTAGTTCCTTGCTACGGTTCTCCATGGCTTTCCACCCTGGTTGCTGAAAGGGTCAGAAATGCTCTCCTTATGCTAAACCTCCACCTAGCAGGGAGTACATACTTGGACCCTGTCGAGCTCTGACCCAGGAATTTTAGACTGAACACTTCATGAGCTGGCTGATCAGCTACGCCCTGGTTAACTTCCCAGTGGTTAAAGCTTTATCTTTACACAGTTCTGTAATCTTCCCCTTTGGGAAGTGGCTGTACTCCTTGCTCTTACTGTTTTCTTTACTCAGTTTGTTTCTGTGGCTGAGACACTAATTCAAACTACTAATTTTACATTCAGTCCACCATCTGGTAGCTGAATATTAGAGATATGCAGTTTTACTCACCAGTCTCATTTCCAGTCTCTCAAGTTCCCCTTGAAGCTTTTAGGCACTGCTGCTTTGTTATGGGCGTGTCTCGGCCACCCGTGAATGTGAAGATCAGCTCTTTGGGATATAGCACCATCTACTGAGGCAAGCTAGCTCAGATCATCACAGGGACTTGAAACGGATGCCACCAGCAGTACTCACAGTGGCACAAGGGGCCAGTGTTTATTAGTCATCTGGAATCCATCACAGGAAGCTCTTTGGTTAGTGTGACACAGCACAGGCAAAATCTTTAAATGTAGCAGTAATTACCCTCCCAGCCAAGTTCTCATATTTCAGTTGTCTTATAAAATTTGTCTCTGTACTCAGTGATTTCTAAATCCCAGCATCAGCACCTTTGTGCCATGTCTTTTCTTTGCAGGCTTTGTTTTCTACTGCCTCCACAGAAATCTGAGGAACCCGCTCCCTCTTGCACTCAGCCATTTGCTCCCACCTAAATGCATGGCCATTGTCGCTGGAATTAACTCCACGCATAGGAATTGCCTGTAATGATTCCAGCTAACACCTTCCCGTAGTCACACAGTACTTGTGGGGTGATGGATCCACACAACTCCCAGAAGGTAACAATACAAAATCAGTGTGTAAAATGAGACAGACACGTTAGTCATAAACGAATTAAACTCTTTGTGTATTCCCCATAATATCTAAATGATTTCCACGTCAGTTCTCTGATTTGGCTGATGCTGTATTTTCTGGTTCCCATCATTCAGCATGCAAACGCTGTGTCTCTCTGTTAAGGACAGTTCCTTTGCTGTCATCTATGAATTACTTGGATTCATTTTTCAGGTATTTCTTCACTTTACCCCTTCCTATTGATCCTTTTCCATTGAATGTGAAGAAACTGCCTCCAACTGGCCCTGGCTGCTGGGATTCGTTGTTCACTCACTGCATTTCTAGGCTTTCACGTTCATGTTTTCAATTAAGTTGTTCCTTATGTTCATCATGATGATGAATATGGCAACATAGTCAGTTTCCTTCACATCTCTCCCAAACCCCTTTACCATAATGCCTATAAAGAACTTGAAAACACAGAGGTTGCTACAGCTGCCTCCTATAACACTGATAAATACAGCTTGGCCGTTTCCTAGTTTGCCACCTTTTTAAATAGACAGATATAACCGTTTCGAGGGTTAGCACACTTCCTTCTCTTATCTGTAGTCGTGCAGTAGGCGGGCTCAGTGGCGCAATCCGCAAGTTCAAAACGACATCTCTGGTGGAATACGTTATTGAGAAACCATCCCGTGAGGCACCTCCAGCCGTGCCCAAGCTCCCTCCAGCAGCCTTTGCACGGCAAACCA
The DNA here is from genome assembly GCA_028020825.1 of Podargus strigoides. NCBI lineage: Eukaryota > Metazoa > Chordata > Aves > Caprimulgiformes > Podargidae > Podargus > Podargus strigoides. The sequence goes on along the minus strand of CM051663.1, from coordinate 120,742,861 downwards.
CCTCAGTACTGCCTGCCTTCTGCTGGCAACGGCCCTACCCACTGCCACGGCCCACGGCGCCGGGAAGCCCCTCCAGCTGCCTCTTGGCAGTATGTAGCCTCAGAGAGAGGAAAAGGCTCTTCCACCTTTCTCTGAGGGAGAGAGGTGTGACGACACGGGGCTGATCCCCCTCCGGCTGTGCGCGACCCCTCACTTGTGCGACCCCTGCCACGCACCCCCCGAGCCGAGGACCCCTTCCCCAGGGGATGAGGGCGGATTTCATCCCTCCGCCGCCGCTCCTGCGCAGGGGGCGTTCAGCGGGGAGCCGCCCGCGCCGCAGCCCAGGCCCTGGGGCCCTCTGGGGCTGCCGCCGCCCCGCGCGCCTGAGGGGCCGCAGCCCGAGGCCGTTGCCTGGCGACGCCGTTGCCTGGCGACGCCGTTGCCTGGCGACGCCGTTGCCTGGCGACGCCGTTGCCTGGCGACGCCGTTGCCTGGCGACGCCGGCGCGTTCCCGCTGCGGCCGGGCCGAAGCATGGCGGAGCCCGCCAGGTCGCCGCGCCTCGCCTCGGTCCTGCAGCCTCCACCGGCCTCTTTCTTCGGGGCCGTGGCGCCGGGCAACCCGGTGGTGGACAGCTTCGAGGCCGAGCTGCGGAACGTCCTGGGCTTCCTGCGGCAGCTGGGAGGCGCGGGGCAGGCCGAGCCACAGCAGCACAACTTGCACCGCCGTGGGTAGGGACTGCGCCGCCGCCCCTGCGTCGTCCCCGCGTTGCCACCCGCTGCGGGAGTTCCCGCCACCCACTTGCCGTTCCCGACAGCCCCCGCCTCAGCCCCCTTCCTCCGCCGCTCCCCTCTTCCTCTGCTCTCCTCCCGCAGCCCCTTCCCCTCCGCCGCCTCAGCGCGGCTCTCCGCGCCGGCTGCCCCTCCCGGCCCGCCTGGCCCCGCCGCGGCCCCGCCTGGCCCTTTCCCTCCTTCCCGGTTCCCTCCCTGCACACCACAGCCCAGGGAGCCCCTTCCCTCCCGCTGCCCCTGCCCTGGGGGCTAGCCAGGGACTTGTTCTGGGTCAGCATCTCCAGCACTGCCAGAACACCGGCAGTCCGCTTTCCTTTTCCGAAATTAAAACCCCTCCAAAAGCTGAACACCTCCTTTTTCAGCACTTCCTAGAAGTTAATGCTTTAGGGCAAAAGCACAAGGTGTTGTGGAAGTTGGCAGCATCACTGCTGGCTGATCAGGACTGCCTGAGGTTTCTGGTAGGAAAATCCCTTCACAGAGCTGGAGCACAGGCATCCCACCAGCACGTGCTGCGTGCGAGGGTGAGATCCTGCGGGCACATACATGCCTCTAAAAGATGCGCTCACAGTAGGGCTACGCAAGGATAACACCACACGGCTCTTTTTGTGCATATGTCTATGTCTACGTTGGTATATTTTTGTACACATAGATGCAGGCAGAGCATATGGCAAGTATAATTGTGCATATTTGTTTGCTCGCATACATGCATATCTGTGGGTATGCATAAATCTAGGTTTTGTAATGCAGTTAAGATAGAGCAACTGGGATCGGTGTATGATTCATAGTGCATGCATATGTCTTTTATAGACTGCATTTCGCTTGTAGCTCTCCCTACTCACTTAGGTACATTATGAGATTAAAGTTCATTGGCGTCTCTAAAGGTAAGTGGTTGATTTTCTTCTGAGCAGTGTTCTATTCTAAATTTACAGGTCTTTAACATAAAAAAACGGAAGTTTCCCACGTTACCAAAATTTCATTCAAAACCAGAACAGGAGTTAGGTTATAGGGTGGTTAGTTTATCATTCAGCTTCTACCCTTGTGTATTTCGCTCAGGACTTTCATAGATGTAGTCCACAAATTACCCTTCTCTTAAAGGAGCTGTACATATTTTCAGGAGGTACTCAGATTCTGCAGCCTGGCATTTGTCTGCACAGGAGATGTTTCCTTTTCTAAGCCATCTGGGTTTCTAATTTGTTTATGTGGCATGTTCATGCTCAGGTCTAGGCCCAGATCTGTCATGCAGGCTTTTGCCTCTAGTGTTTTGAATCTCTGTTCGCTGGCTTTTTATATTGATTCAGGAGCTGATTTCAGTGCTTTGCTATTTTTAAGACTTTCTGTAGCTTCATATTTTTTTTTGCTTTAGCTAATCTGTATTCTTACTTTGAATGGTATCTCCTCTAGGACCCTTAGAAGAAGGAAGGCCACTCAGCTGCTTCAGACACCACTGACATTTCTGACAATGAACACATTCATTGTATGTTTTACACATGCATTGTATTTTCTGGTTGGGAGCTGGGCATGCTGAATCTGATCTGTTTGCAATGTCATGCCAAGTTACCAGTTTTTGTGAACAGTGTCTCTGAGTGCCTTTCTTTACTTTAGCCTCTCTAATATTTTGACCTGACTAGACTCTGTCTTACTCAAACTGGTATTTTGTAGATGTGACCCATGTCCACCCATACCTTTGTTGGCATGAGAGCATTTTCTCATCCAAAGAATTATGCAGCGTTCATCATGGAGATTAGAATTAACGCTACCTGGGTCGTGATCCCAGATGTCAGTGGTAGTGATGATCCATACCAAAATTCCACAACATTGAGAATATTTTGTAACATGAAGCTCCCAGTAGCTCTACAACCTCCAGCATTCTTCTTCCTGAATTCTCCATTTGTATAGTGGCAATACAGAGCTAGAAAACTGGAATTCTGGTGATTAGCATATGTTCAGGCAGCTAGCAAAGTCATAGGTATTTATTTGTGATTATGAAATTTCAGAGTTGTTTCTCCCTTGCCCCTCATTGTTTGATAAATCAAAATTGGAGCGTGTGCTCCTTGGCAGAACCAGCCTTAGTCTCGTTGTTCCTAAGAATTTCTGAAGGTAATGGCTATTACAGATGCTTTCCTAAATGCTCTAACAACTTCTTGCTGTGTCATTTGTCAAGCTCCTTTTCCTGGCATGGGTTGAGATTAGAGCGTTCTTGCTATTAGATGAGCAAGAAAACCAGCCTCCACATGGCAAATATATTCTCTTTAGAAAAATAAAATTGTGAGCTTCATTCCTCCAATGCTGTCGGCCTTTAGTGTTGGTAAGTCAACAGTAAGGATGTAATTTAAGCACTTGCAATGGTCTGATGTAAGAAACATAAATTACTGAGGACCTGCCCTGTACTGGAAGAATGAATGTTTTCAATCAGAAGTAGCAATCAAAAGTATTTTTCCCTCAACCAAACGAGAAGTTGCTTTACGACATTTCTCTTGGCAACAGAGCATGAAAGGATTACCTTCAACTATTGATTTTATCTCATGTTGGGTGGCTTAGCCATCCTTATTTAATAAGTCATCTTTTGATCAGTATCAGAGAATCCTTCACTACTTGTAGTAAAGACTTTTAACCCAGAAGTATAGCCATGTGGGGCTTACCTTGTGCACACTATTATGGGTTTACCTTAGGGAAATTTTTTTTATTATTCATAGAGTGGCTGGAAATGAAGAAACTTCACCTCTGAGGTCTGACAGCCCAGTATTTTTTTGAGAATTCAGTTGCTTAACATGTTATTCGAGTGTCCTACAGCCTGTTTAAAGGAAAGGCTGATGAGCTGTTTGGGAAATGTCTCACTCCCCTCTTTTGTCTGTGTCAAAGAAACATTCCTGTGTCATGAACTCACTTGTAGTTAGTCCTGGCATTGTAGCAGATGTAGTTTACCTTAATCATCCTATTGAAGTTGAAAGTCTAGTCGTATTTGTCACTATTTACTAAACTAGTTATTACAGTTTTGTTACTCGTTTATTACATCGAAGAATCTCGTGTTAATATGAGCATTCCAAACAAAATATGAAGATGACCTTCACTGAGGACTTTCCAGCTAATCAGCCTTAAAGAAGATTATTAATCTCACGTTCCAGAGTGTTATCCACAGTCATTCTTACTATCAGTTACTTTACAGCCTAACAGCCTGATAATTACCTTTTTTTTTTTTTTTTTCCTTCTTTCTTCCTCCCTCCATAGTAGTGTCAATCAAACCTCTTGGACTCTGGATGCCTTTTCCTAAGCTTCTTCCCTTGGTAGGCCAAGGGAGCTCTGCGCAGATGCCTGACAGATTCCTTCACTTTGAAGCCTCTTTGTAGATTTATCCTTACTAGCTTGAGTGTGATACTTGTCTCAGCATAAGAATTCCATAGCCACCCAGGCTGTTAATTGCTTATGGATGGACAAGGAGGGACTAATTCTCCATTTGGAAGGTCCTTTTTCTTAGACTGGGCTATGATTTCCTTTAAAAACATAATGCCTTAGAATATTTTATTCAGATTGTTGCTTTTGGCCTAGTTTTTGCTGTTATTGCATTTTTCCTTTAGGATATACCTCTAGAATGTCCTACTTAATTCTTTGCTGACTACTTTCAAGAACTGAGAATTGTGATGAGATGATACTTTTAGGAAAAAAAAGATTATGATTGTTGTAATTCTTTGATGTAAAGATCATTTTGATGGGTTTCTCATACAGCCATCTGTTTCACCTTGAAACGTGAAGCTCACAGCATTCTGTGTGGAAAAAATGTTACTTATTGTGCTTTTTTTTCAATTGCAAGACTTCTTATAAACTGAAATAAAGAGCTGTCTGAGAGACTGTGGGAACGGATTCAAAGTTCCTGAATGTCAGACAACAGTTTATGAAAGTGTCTTGCATTCTAGTCTACTATTGTTGTTTTAAGAGATTGAAAAGTTCCATCTACCTCACACCAGTAATCATAAGGTTTACATGTGAGAATTCAGCTAGAACATTATTTTAAAACATTAATTCCTCTCTCTTCAGTTGTTTTCCTCCCTCATAAATTGCTACCTATTAATAATTTAGCTGTTGTGGTTTCACAAGGCACTCTTTGCTGAGGTTTCTGTACAAGTGATTTGTTAAGAGAATAAATGTAAGAGGTGCTTGGTTCTGTGAAAACTGTCAATACTATTAATAATTCGGTAACTGAATTATTTTCTGATAAATCCCTGTGCTTATTATCAGTGTCTGATCAATTACTGCTTTGCGGTTTGAATATAGCATTCTTAAAGAAGTCAGGGGTGGGAAAGTTGTAAACGAGGGGGCTGGCTCATCAAACAGTGGTCAGTAGAGACTGTAACACTGGCGTGATGTAGTCAGTCCCTCTGTAGAGAAGGCAAACTGCTTAGAGCCAGTTACCCTTTATGGGAGGCTTGCTGGTTCAACCAAATAAGTAATTTGTTACACAGTCATCCTTGATGACAACTGTGGCTAGAACAACAGGCAGAGGCAACAGAAGAGCATTGCAACTACTGCCATAAAATCCTTTACTTTAACAAATGTGTAATTTGCCTCACTCTGAATCCTGCCCTTCATGATTTAAAATTCCCAAACATTTCATGCCATGTGCAATTCATGCTAGAGTGTTTCGAAGGACTTTATTTCATGATTCATAGTACAGCCCTATATACCATGAGCTCTATAGCTCTATGTACTGTAGCTCTATATACCCATAGCTCCATGATTTATTCCATGGCTATCAATTCCCAAGTTTGCTGCTACTTGACAGGCATTGTTATTTTGGGATCCTTTTTCCTGCTCTAGTGTTAGTAGTTGCCAGTCCAATAATTACTCTGAGCTGTAATTCATTGAGTTTCTTTAAAATACCAAATTGTTTCTTCAAACAGAACCTCTCAAATACTAGCTGAAAGGTGGGACAGATTTTCCACCTGTGACCTTGTTTGAACAATGCAAAGGGATTAATACTATGACATTTCAGTAAAAATTTACACAGGAGAAAATTCATCCTATTTTAAATGTGTAATAAAATCTGGTGACAGAAATGAAACCCAGAAATGTCCTTGGCTGCCTGTTACATCTAGCTTTAATGAGCGCTTGTTTTGATATATATAGAGGTTCAAATAGATTTGGAAGAAAAGAGTTTTCAAAATTTGCAGTTTTCCTTATTTGTTTACTTGTTATGACAGGTCTACTGCCTGTTTAATCTGAAAGCTTTTCTCCTGTATCTTTTTTAGAGCAAACACTTTGTTTAATATTTGGATCAAATATAAGCCTCGACTGCCAGAGTGGTATTACAATGAAAAACTTCTGAAGGTTGGTGATTCCCTTACTCAGATCAAAGTAAGTCACATGAAAACAGAAAAGGCTCAGTCACAGTCTTTGTTTCATTATGCTTCTATGCCACTTTAATTTTTAATCATATTTTACTGAAAGCTATTTAGAAAGTAACAAAAACTTTAAAAAAAAATTCCTGTGAGAGTTGGTGGTTTGTATCTCTTGTTTATTGTTGTAAAATTGCCCTGATTTTGATATATTTTCTGTATTTTCCGTGCACCCATTGCCTTTTTAAACATCCCAAAATCTTTCTTTAATATTTGTTTGCTGTTTCAGCACAGTAGAGTACAGTATCTTACTGTGCCTGTAGACACTGCTTGAATACAAATTTGCGATGATAGAGCAGTGGCAGTTTGTTCCACTGGGATGTCAACCCAGAGCTCAGTTAGCCAAATGTGAATGTAAAGAATTGTCAGGAAAGGAAGAGAGAACAAAAACCAGCATGCAATTACACTTTATACAACTGTATGTATTGATGGTGATCCTGCATCTTGAATTCTGTGTGCACTTCTGGTCTCCTCAAAAGAGATAAATCGCAACTAAAAAAGATTCAGGAGCTAGATTGCTGAAGACTTTGAGAGTATTTGGGGGGTGTTTCACAACATGATAGCTCTAGTTTTATTCTCTTATCTAGTCAACTGTTACTGGCTACTGTTGGAGATGGGACACTGGGCTGGTCTGATTCAATAAGGCTGGTTTTATGTTATATGCTTATATAATATTTGTCCTGTGTGTCTGCTGGATAAAAAGCCCTTGAAAGTGTGCCACTTATTACCTCAGTGATATTTGTGTCAGAAGATCATGTAAAATCTGGGCTTTCAAGGGTTATTACTAAACAACACTCAGAAACAGCTCAAAGATGTGCAGCTGAAAGCTAGTTGCAAGTCATTCCTTTTAGGATCGAACAAGGGTGTGTGGTCCTGAGTGATACAGTTATGAAGCAGAAATATTCAAAGATTAAGGAATTATAGGTTAATTTATTATAAAGGTTCAGTACTTAAAAGGTTGCTTGAGAGAATATGCTTAAAGTTTGTAGAGAATTAACAGAATTTAGGGTAAGGGACAGCTTCCAAATAGATGCTATCTGATTAGCGTGATTTTGTGTTTGTAATGATCCATCAGTGGATTTTTCTACTTTTTGCTGTGAACTTATTAGAAGATATTTATTTGGTCAATAATATTTTCCGAGCTCAAAACTCTGTCTATTTAGTATCTGTTATGAGGCAGTCAGGTATACATTTTAACTATGTCCCTCAGTCTTTCAGGCCTATTTCAGACACCTTTTTTTATATATTAGTCTTCTAAAAAGTTGATTGTATTAAAAAAATATATTTATAGAACAAAGGTCAGTGAAAGTCTATAATTTATTAGTAGAATTCTTCAATGCTTTTGGAAAGATTTCTGTAACTTCTACCTAATTTTTGAACATGATGGGAATAAAAAGTTAGGTTAAACAATGTTTTGGGGTTTTTTTCAGAACAAAAGCATTAAATTTTAATTCTTCTCACCTGACAAGAAAAACAGATAACTGATATTGTGTTTAAATTGAAAATAATTTTCAAGAACTGTCTGTTGACTTTTACAGTAGGAAAGCAGGTAAATGCCGGTTGTCACCTGTATTCAGCCTTTTTCATTCTCTGTAGCATATGACTCTTTCAGTTTCCCTCTTTTCCCCTGGAAAAGAAGAGGGCATAATTGGAAATATATCAAGATAGTTTGAGGGGCCATCTTTTGGATGAACACATCCAGTGAAACTGTTCTCACAGTATTATGTCCTTTGCTTATGGAATCCAGCAAGGATAAATGCTATTTATGCTGTTTATGGGAAGTGTATGTATGTGGCTACTAGGTGAGCAGACCACGGCAGAGATACTAGCATCATGCAGATGTTATGAATTCTTATACGTCCTTCACTGCATCTGCCCTAAAGAATTCTGCAAAATTGGCCTGCCTCCTGAATAAAGAACAGCAAGCTGAAGCTGAACTTCAGCAACACTCAGCACTTACTGGTATGTTGAAGAAGGCATATAGAAGAGTCTGTAAGTGTGGAGCCATTATAACTGAAGGTATAGGCTCGTTCGTGGTGTAGGTTTAGGAATACTCACAGAAATTCTTAAGGAAGCTTGAATAACTGCATTTGTTAATACCTCCTTCATTACCTATGCAATTCCATTCATGTTTTCTTCATGTTCATGTTTTACTCAAGTTTTCATAGCTTCTGAGCCCTAGGAATTGCTTGGTGTATTACTTGAAGCTTTTAGTGCTCGAGAACTGTTGGTCTCACAGCATACTCAGTAAGGTTATTTCAAACGCATCAAACTCTGCTCTCTGTACTTTATACTGGCTTCCCATAGCACAACTCAAATATGGTAATTTGTCTTTATGTTCAAGGTGCTTAATGACCTGGCCCTAGATTGCCTAAAAATAATCTAAAATTCTGAGTAAACGCTTCTGCTCGCAACTTCAATCCTCTAGTGTAATGTGTTTTTCTATGGTAAAGCTATCCATGTTGTTGAAAAAGTTGTTTTGATGGCCAGCCTAAAACTGTGAAATGAGCCCTCTCTGGAACTCCCATTTTAGGTGCATTTTTTTGACTTCACAAACGTAGTTTTCATTCTATCCATTTTTTTTCCCTAGAGGAAAAAAGAAAGAAAAAATGTGAGATGGATGTTAGTTACAAATTGTAATGCATTACTGGAAAGATGAATGTGGTGTAACACCAAGTTCTGTGATAGGTAGGGTAGAGCCTATTCCATAAGTACCCCTCTTGACCCCTAGTTGAAAACTGCTGGTGATTGTTTTACATTTTAATTCTCTGTTATGTTATATAATACTAAATGATGTGCAGTCTTTAAAAATGAATTATTGAATATGAGTAGTCAATGGGTAAGTACCAACTTAACTTTCTGTCCTCCTGCTATTTTTGTAATGCCTTCTCACTTTAGATTCCTTCCTATTATACATCTGCTATGTAACTTTAAGGACACACCTAAATTCATGATGTCATATATCTGGAAATCAGCCCATTAGTCATCATACTGATCAGTACTGACTTATTCTTTTTCCCCACCCTCTCTGCCTGTATCGGCCTGTTATCTCTGGTCATATACATGTATTTTAAACTGTTTGGGAGAGAAATTACCTTTTTGTTATATATCAGTAACTAGCTTAATGGTATTCTGGTCCATGTCTTTGGACCCTAAGAGTTATCACAGCCTGAATCTATGTCATAGACTACACAAGTGACCGACTGCCTGTAGCTGGCCCTGGAAAGTAAAAGTTTCTGTGTATGGCTGCTGCTTCTTTCACACAAAGAGGACAATAGGACCATGTGAGTTAGTCTCCCTAGATGATTAAAAATTCAGAGTGTTTCTATGGTGGCAGGAATTTCTACTGAAAAAAGTGAGTGCAAGGAGTACTTTTGAATTTTCTGTGATTAAACATTGAAGGATTGTTTTTATGAATACAAATTAGTTACTTTTTTCCTCAGAATTTATCATGATTTTTGTGTGTGTGTGTGCTGGAATTAGTGAAGTTGGTAGAGAAACCTCTAGATAATCTTTGCTGTAGGAAGTGGTGGAGGTGATTCAGTAAATGGCACTTCCAGCTGAGTCAGAGCTGAACCACAATCTCAGCATATGATGTTAGAGTGGTTCAACATGCTGCTGGGGAGCTGTATTTTGAATGAGACATAAAGCTCAACATCCTGTTTTTTAACAGTTCTTGAAGACACAGTGGCAATTTCTGGTCTATTAATGCTGCTTTCTTGGCTGTATGTAAATTCCAGTTGTCACATGTTTCATTCTTTTTTAGTGCATCTTACTCTTCCATGTCTCTTCCTCTCTTGCTTTTACAAAAAAAGGTCTTTGACATCAGTGAAACAGGGGAGAGAGAAGTTATGATTTATGTATATTGTTTATAAAGTTCTACATTATGAAGTACTTTTCTCAGAAGTGTAATATCATTATCATTACTGTTGCAAAGCTGCAGGGCATTCCAAGAACCCTTTGAATTTATTACATTAGTCCAGGATCATACTTTACAATTATTCTCCAATATGTCATATTTATGATTAAAATAAAAAGAGACTCCCAAACCACAAGCTCTTCTTTTAAGTACTTCAACATTCATATGCTGAGTGTTTGCATTAGAAATTACATGGCTGAATGTTTGTATGAAACTTTAGTGTTTTAATTCCAACTGCTCCTTCACATGGATATGTTTTTACATAAACATAAAAATAATAACACATTTTATAGAAATAGAAATGTAATATACAAACTATATAAAGAATATATTATTTGTTCTTCAGGAATATAAGTTGGCACTTCTACAGTGCTATGGAAGATACCTTCAGCAGTTTTCTTCTGTAAACCTTGATATTATAGATGATGTGCACGACTTTAAATCCACCTTTTTTCCAAATGGTTTCAGAGACAAAAATGCAGCACTTACGGTAGGTTATTGTTTGTTTTGTTTGTTTTGTTTGTTTGTTTTTGTCAAAGACATTCACAGATTCAAAATAAGTAGCCTATTTTATCCTCCACATACGTACTTCATATTAATTAAATATTAACTAATCTTTAATGGTGTGTTGATATAGATTGTATGGAGATTTAACAGTCATATGTATGATATGAACATCCAGAGTTGGTGTGCATTTTTAAGAGGATATATCAAGTGCTTATGCTTTTGTGGCATAAGTCATCCACTATCCATTTAGTGTTAAAAAGGCATTTTTCTCTGAACGGGTTATTCTGTAACAGTCTATGGCAGTTTTTGCTGTGAAATAGCTGCTATTAACCACTGACAGAATCAGGATATGGGCAAAATTTGATAACTGTCCTGCAGTTGTTGTAGAAATTTCTGTACAGTGTGATCTAAGAACTGGTCAGAGTGCAAGAGAATTAAAATGAACTGTAATATGTACCATAAATGTACATGTAAAACTACATGTAAAAAAAGCTCATGACATATAGTAAAAAAGCAGCATTGCCTTACTGTCAATAGCTTATTTGCTTGCTATGAACAAAAGAGGTGGAATGCTGAATAGTTTTCTAAGTTTTCTAAGCTCTGAGAAGCTGAGTGACCTCAAGAATGTGTTGGCATCCTTTTGTGTTAATTGCTTATCGAGGTAATTTATCCTTTGTAATCATGGAAGAAAGTAGGTGTAGGGGGAATGCTAAAAATGTGTCAATTTTACCTTAAGCAGTTCTTTGCTGAAAAGCTCTATTTTCAGTACAAGGTGGATATTTTGAAATGAACTAATGCAAGTTATTCTGTGATCAAGAACAACAAAACTGTAGGCATCTCCTATGTATTGAGTTAATCAAATTCATATTCCTCTAGTCAGAGTTAGATTATAAACAGGTGTTTAGTGAGGAGAAAAAAGCAGATAGTTTGCTTAAAATCTAGAATCTAGAATGGAAGAAGGGGTACTCTGTTTATATTATTGTTTTGTTTTTCTAACATAGTTCAGCTTCCTAGAGAGAATATGATCAAAGACTATGTTAGTCCATTTTATTTTGGTTTTTAAAAAAAGCTTTGTAAATAAATTTGAGGTTCCAGAGATGGTTTCTCCTGTTTTCTCATGTCTGCTTAGACCTTGAACCAGTCATAGTGCCAGATGTTATGATGAGTCTATACTAAAATGCTTGTTCTATAACTTGGCATTTAGACACTGAGATATCCCTACATTTTCAGACATGTAATATAGTTTGACAATTATCTCTACAATTGGAAATGGATAATGATAATGTGTAAAATTATTACATCTAAAGACTTTATAAGTAATTCTTTTTTGCCAAATTTCTGCAGCTAGTTTTTGTTTGGTTTTTTTTTTTTTTTAAAATGTAACACTAAGGAAATCCTAGAAGTGGAGTTCCAGGCCTTGAAACTTCCAGTTTCAGTTAATTAACTGCAAAAATTAATATGATTTCAAATATTATCAGGTTAGTAGGCTTCTGAGAGGTTGATAGGGATCGACTGGCTGTGTCCCACTTAACTCATTTTCTCACATGTTGATTTGTTCAGATGATACTGGACTCCAGACAAGACTGAGATCACATTATGTTAGGTATTACAAGGAAAAGAAGGAACAATGCATCTGTAGAAAAGTAACAGATGAGAGTGAGAAATAAGATATCTGTGATACAGATGGAGAAGTGCAGAGAAGTTAAGACTTGCCTTAATTTACAGAGGATGTCTACAGAGAAGCCAAGAACTAAAGCCATATTCTCTGGATATTGGTTTAATGCCTCATTCATCCTGTCTCTAGTCTCCTTTCAGCAACCCTCATGCACTAGGTGCATTTTCATCCTGTCACACAGTGGAAACTGTCTGAGGCTAATGGTACAGCAACCTTAAAGCTTTAGTATTTTCTCCATATTATAATAATCATTTCAATGTCACACTTTTTTTTTTGTTTGTTTTTCTGGTGTACTTTTCATACTCACCATTTTGTTGTACTTTGCTGATATGAAACTGCTATGTGCATCTATTCTAACTGTATGTATTAATTTTCTGTATGTTGTCATGTGTTTTAGTTCCATGCTTTGCAAGAGAGAGATGTTTGCATTTATCAAATGATTTTCAGCAGTGACAGAAATCTCCAGAATCAAGAGTCCCTGCAGACTTGTTTAAATGTCTTGTCCTCCTTACGACTCACTATGCAAGTGGCTCTACCTCAGGAGAATTTGTATTGGCTTATCTACAACGGTACCTCAGGCTTTCCATTTACATTTCTTTGCTAAGTAAACCCGTGTGCTACTTATGAATACTTGAATTAGGAAAAAAATGGAGGAAAAAATGGAACTTCTGTGAACTAGATACACAGAGAATGATGTGTCAAGATTTTTATTTCAAGAACAACAGCAGTATATTTTTCCTTTAAAAGACTATATTATTGAATCAAAAGACTATTATTAATGTGGTCAATTGTTGCAATATAAATTGAGGAGATAATGTGGCTTTAATTTAATTTTGGAAAATTTACTTTCTCTGAGCTATAGTTGGTCAAGATTCTTATCCTTTCATTTTTCTGGGACTGCAGTTGCCCTCAGTCCCTACTTTTGAGGTGTGTTTTTTGTTTATCTGTTTCTACTGGAGAAGAACTAAAATTAAAATATACTCACCTGCCATTCTTAAGTCCCACTATTTGTGTGTGGGACAGGTCTCTGTATCAAGCCTAGCCATTAATCTAAACTAATTAGAAGTAGGCAATAACTCAGATTTTTCTCAGTTCCTGAGCATTTTTCTGCAATTTCTGGCAATAGATTTTGTGCCTCATTACGTAATTGACTGATAAAAGAAGTCTTCCTAATGCTTGCTCCATTTTTACTTATGGGATAATAACACCCTTTTAGTTATGACAGTTGACATTGTGATACCTCCTGCTGCTACAGGTGTCCCTTTCTGAACATTCATGCAGATAGAAGAATAGATTCCCCCTCCCGCCGAACTGCAATGTCTTTTATGTGTCTAGGGCTGATTTTTGAAAAGCAATTTTGTGACATAGCCTAAATTCAGTAAATTTTTCACAGGATTTTATTTTTAAGTCACTTTGATGCTCTTGAAAGCTCTAGTCACAATTAATTTGCTTCACTTATCATATCTAATATCATATAATAGTGGTGTTGTCTGCCAGGACAGTGCCATGACAGACAAAAGAATCGTGTAAGGTAAGGCCTGTTAGGAGAGGTAATAATTTTTTTTTAAGAGGCTAGCATTTGAGTATAAAAATAAGATTTTTCTCTCTATCGACTACTTAATAAAAATTTAAGCTAGTATATGTTTAAGTTTTCATTCTTTTATTATGCTACTTCATTGTGTAGGTATTTGTGAAGCTAATATCAACCAAGAATTTAAGGGCTTCATCTTCTTTAATTTAAAAGTAGTTTTAGAAAAATCATTAGTTTATTTTTCAGCCTCTGGAAATAACAGCCCAGATATTAAGAAAAAGTTTCAGTTGGTTAGCATAACAAATTTCATGTAGGATTATAAATTTACCTGTCTTTTATTTATTGTAATTTATTATTGCAGGTACTATTCATATTTACACCATATGCAGACATTTGATGATGATAGGTCAGTCTGCTAAGGTATGGCAAAATAAATAGAAACATTTGAAAAATTTACAGAAGTTTGGAAAATGCACCCGTATTTTGCTTAACACTGTACCCTGACTTTTCTATTTCATTGTCATTGCCAATACTAGCACTTTGTCACAAGGGAATAAAATGTCTAGATTACAAAATGGCTGATTTCTACACCCTCCTGCCTTCATGACTCTGCTTCCTCCTCAGCTGTGGAATGGAGGCCACCGTAATACCTTGCTAGTCTTTGAGACTGGTCTTTAGATGTTTGGGGGTTTTTTGGCAGCTGTGTCAAATCCCGAGAACTGTTCTTTTGTTTCATAAATGTGGAAATGTACTGACACCTGGTGGCTAGGTTTGTAGTTGTAAATACTTGATAAAAAATCGCCTAGCCTTTCTCTCTGCCCTTTTCTTTTTAACTATGAAAGTAATTTTTGTTTGTCTTAGCTTTACTTTTTTCTCCTAAAACTTGATTCAGCCTTCTCTGCCCAGGGAAGTTGTGGCTGCCCCTTGCCCGTCAGTGTTCAAGGCCAGGTTGGACGGGACTTTGAGCAACTTGGTCTGGTGGGAGGTGTCCCTGTCCATGGCAGGGGGGTTGGAACTAGATGATCTGAAAGGTCCCTTCCAACCCAAACCATTCTATGATACTTATGATTCTATGATTTTATGATTCTATGAGTCTATGATTAGTCAAGAATATTTTCTTATCTGTCAGTCATATTAATGAGCAGGAAAGATTGTTTTTTTGTGTGTGTGTGTGTCTTTGAACATCTTTTCTTGAAATCAGAAGTGATTTAGCACCTCTTTTAATGTATTCAGGCTTTTACTGTACAGGAAACAGAGGAACTGATCATAGGTATTTCAGATACTTTTAATTCAGACAGAAAGAAAATCTGTATATTGACTTAATTTAGGAATAAGGTTGTGTGTATTTTGTGTACATCAAGGGAACAGCTGCCCCAAAGAAAATGCAAGGGGAAGATATTGTTCAATCAATTTAATAGGAATAATTCATAAAATTAGACTGATGCAATGGCTATGTTGGCCCTAAAGTTAAGAGCTGATAATGTAGTTCCTTGACAACAAATTAATGTAAGTGCAGACTCTCACCAAACAAGGCAGACTCCATTGCATCTCAAATAAGCTTGCTGATCTAGTTGAAAAATGTCAAAAAAATCACTAGAGCTGACACAAAGGAGAGGGAGAACTCTCAGGATCGGAGCAGATGAGAGAAAAGGGCAGGACCTCCATCTAGTGGCAAGGCTATAGTGAACTGGAGTGGTTAAGGTAGCTTGGAGACTAAAATATAATGCTTGACCACAGCTTCAGGTGGGAAAAAACCATAAATGTGCTGGAGGAATACTTTGTAGTCCATAAAACATGCTAAAACTTAATATAATTTCTGTGATTCCCCCCCTCTTTTAATATGTCCTACTGGGTAAATTTTTGTATGTGTTCTTTAGTATATTTATTTAGTTTAAAGTGCATTCAGTTTGAAACTGGATTTCTTCAATACAGGTCCTGGAATACTTACTGTGGGCGAGTATATGTATGGAATCATCCATTCCACTCTTATCTGTACATTATTTGACGTGGAGAGCCACCCTATATACTGCAGTTTCTCAGTGTTATTTTGATTGTCAAGATGGCATTCATGGAGAGGTATGCTGATTTACCATATGTAGCATTTCAGATGCAACCAAATGGGAAATAAATGTTTATTTAAATATTCCTGCTTATTATCAGATCATATGTATTTAGAATTCTGCCTGTATTCCAAAATTTAACTGCAAAGTGGAGGTGTGTTTCCACACGTAAATGAGTAATCAATTAAAAGTTAAATGCAATAGTACCTTGTAATATAATAATAGTCATAGACTTCTAGCATTAAGTAGTGGCCAGCCCCCGTGCTATATACAAAAGATATTTTGCAAAGGTTTTCTTTTCCTTCTCAAGCTGTTGTTCATGACCTGGCTTTCATTGCGGTTCCTTGCAGTTGTCTTAATTCATGAATAGTATGATTCTAAAATTAAATACCAACACACAGAATATGAAAACGTGGTGGTTTTTTTTATACATTTGTTTTTTAATACACTGAACAGATATTTGCTCGCCGTGGTCTGATTAAGATTGATGAACTGAAGCAATTAGAAAATACCAGTTCTTCACTGAAAAACTCAGAGACAAAAAAGATTTTTAGAGAGGCCACTCTAAAGGTATCATTTTGTAATTCATTATAAACAAGTAGAGTAATTACGATCTCTGTGAACAGAATGCATAATACAGTTATTTACTTGCTTTTTAATTTGTGTCAGATGTCAGTAATGATTTTCAAGAGAGCAGTGTATGAATCCAGAAGAAAGCTGAAAGGCAGCCTTCGACCTAAGTTATCAGCTAACCTGAAAGGAGCACAAAATGTAAGTAAGTCTCACATTTTGTATAATCCTTCTCTTTGTTTACTATTTGCATGCAATGAATATGTGATATAATTGTGCTTAATACACATAGGCTGTTCACAAGGAGAAATTTTTACTCTTTCAGTTTCATAGTTTACCTAATTTATTATTAAAACTCAGAACAAACTTCAAAGGAGGGAAGATGTAGTAATTACTACTTTAGAAAAAGATTTTTATAGCATTTTTTTCCTTTAGCAATTACATTAGCAATAAAAATTAGAGAAATCTTGTTCAAATTCGTACCAAGTACATGGGAGTCCTGAGTTTGCCCTGCTATGTTAAATTACTGTGAAAAGGAGTACTTTGAAAAAAAGCTACTGTGTTTTGAAATTTTTTTGTACTTACACTGGAGAACTCTCTTAAGTCTTGAGAGATCATTTTTGAAGGCCACTTACTTTTCTGCAAGATACCATGAATTAGAGAGAGGCATCTAGGATACAAAGCAGACTTTTAAGGAAGCAATGAATTTCCTCAAATTTCACTCTTTCCTGGTGTTCTTTACAGCTCGTGTCAAAAATGAGTGATCCATTGGGATAAGAATTATAAATATTCAAAGAAAATGCTTTTTTTTTTTTTTTGTGAGTGCATTATTATCCCTTTTTTTGGTCAGCGTGCAGACTTTAACATATCAAACTTCAGGAGTTTAGTTGATCTTCATGCCATTATGCTACTATGTGGGTTTGTAGTGGTTATGCATCTTAGATTGTAGCATCCAGTTTTGGTCATAGGTAGATGGGTCGTTTGAATTCAAGACCTTTCCTAGATGTGAGACTGCACAGACAGAATCTAAAGTTGACATTTTGATTTCACTATGCCAAAGATGATGCTTCTATCTGAGTGGTTATTCCCTTTGTGATGAACAGATGGTTGTTCTGCTTTCCTACTGTTTGCAACTGTGATTTAAATAAGTCTAATTCCTGCAGTATTCCATGGGAAGCTGTCAGAGAGGAGTGACTGAAAGTACTAATCAGCAAGCTCCCCAAACCATACTCTTTTATTCAGTAATATTACCTGCTCATTGGGATGCTTTGCACCAGTGTAAGAAAAAGATCATGATCTCTTTGCACTGTGACACATTCTTGTGACAAAAAACATTATTCTGTGGAATGTTGTTAACTGATGGTGATATAAAAATAGTTTTGTTTTATGGAGTAAATTATTTTATTTTGCAAGTATTGCATCAGGAAGAATTGCTATTATTGCAGTATAGGAGTAAAGAACTTTTGGAAGTTGTTTACTCCAGCCCCTGACTCGAAGCATGACTTTTGCCAATGATAGATCAAATCAGATGTGGCTTTGTCTTCAAGAGCTTCGATTAAGGAGATGCCCTAGTCTAGATAAACTTTTCCAGTACTGCACTACCCTCCTAATTATCATACTTTTTGTAATGTCCAGTTTGCAAGTCATTGCCGATGCTTTCAGAGTCATCTGAATTGAAGTCATCTAGTCATCCCATTAGCCTCCTCTTTGCCAGCCTAACTAAGGCTTCCTCAAGCCTATTTTACATTTTGTGCCTGTATTTATCTTTGTAGACCTGCATGGGACTTGGCTTGTTTCTTAGCATCTTTCTTACATGGAGGAGCCCAAATGTGGACATGGTACACTAGATGGAGCCTCATGAGTTCCAAGTGAGGGAAGAAAATAACCTCTCAATGTGCTGTACACTTCTCATAGTGTAACCTAGTCTGCAGTTTGCCTTCTTTATGACAAGAGAACACTGCAGGCTCAAGTTTAAAAACCAGGTCTTTTTGGCAGTGCTTCTACGCAGAAAGTTGGTTTCCAGTCTGTACAGATGTATTCCTCCCCAGATGCAGAGCTTGGCACTTCTCCCAGTAGAACTACTTCCTTAGGTTTCTGAAAGTCTCCTTGGACTGAAATTCCATCGTCCTTTAATTCTCGTGATGTAGATACAGATGCATTACACATGTACCTCATAATATAATGGCAAAATTGAGGAATCTCTGCATTTTTTGAAAGACAAAAGGAAAGAGATACTACAAAGTGACATCTTTGCCACAGTTTATCTGATGCTAGAATGGATTCAGACATTCAGAGCTGAACTAATAGGTTAAATCTGGATATTTTTTTTGTTCATAATTATCTAATTTGTTCATAAGATACTGTGGGATAAGCTACATGTAAAAACATGTACTGCACTAGATTCCTGGTTTCACAGGAACCAAACCATGGGCCAGCCATGGCAGGCAGGCCATGAGTAGCCCCGAGTCAGCTGGGAGTTTCAGTCAGGGCAGTTGACCCAAGCTGACTCACAGGTGTGTCCCGCACCACTGACATCATGATAAAAGGAGGGAGTTTATTAACAGTGGGGAGTTGTTCTTCTTGAGGCTTCTCCCTCTTGGTTTTCTGTTCCTTCTGTG
Organism: Podargus strigoides; assembly: GCA_028020825.1. Taxonomy (NCBI): domain Eukaryota; kingdom Metazoa; phylum Chordata; class Aves; order Caprimulgiformes; family Podargidae; genus Podargus; species Podargus strigoides. The sequence goes on along the minus strand of CM051663.1, from coordinate 120,723,826 downwards.
GCTTCCAAGGACCAGACTGAGTATATATGTGTGTATACTTTATGTTGATATTTGTATTAGTTTTGTTATTTCATTAAATCCATTTAAACCTCAGCTCATGAGGCTTCCCCTTTTTTCCCTGATTCCCTTTCTCAGCTGGGGAGGGGGCATCAGGTGGTGGAGCAACTGCTACAGTTTAGCTCTGGATACAGGCTAAATATAGATAACTAGGTACAGTAAAAGCCAAATAACTCAAAATAACAATGATGTTTTTTCTTTCTTAATTATTTAATATTGATATAATTTTAATTTAATTATTTCTTTGCAATTAGTCTGTATTATGTTCTCTTTTTAAAGAAACTGAAATTGCTCATTTGAACTGATTATGATAAATGAAGCTATACCAATATGTGATCTGGTTGTATTGAATGTTTCTGTTATATAGGTTATTAATCAAAACTTTTTAAAAGATTATCCAATACTTGACTTTCAAATCATAGACTTCAATTGTAATTAGTATTAACTGTGTGGACAGCATAGTTGGTCTGTTCCAGACCTCACTTACTGGAAATTTCCTGTTATCCAAGATAGGGCCCCAGCCTCAACGTGTTCAAGTATGTGTGGTTTGCACATATAAAGATACTGGTCAACTTTCTTGAGGTGAGTTGATTCTGGAAGATTTAAGTACTTCCGAATGATGATAATCTAGAAGTCTTGCTGAACAGCTAGGGTATTAAGAACTTGGCATGCATTCAAATAAGGGCATTTGCTCATCAGGCACCCATCATATTACTAGGAACCAGTGTATGCCACTTATCAGGAATCTCATATCTGATCCAGAAGCTTGAAAAATCTTCAGTAACTGATTGTCTGTTTGACTTTCTGACACAACTCAATGCCTGAAGTTAGCAACAAACTGTTAGAAATTACGCTGTTCATAACTACCCCATCAAAAGTCTTTTGCTTCTAAAATGTGCTACAACAGTTTTAATTACCTTATTTAAGGAGTTGTATTGAATTTTCGTATTTGTTTCTGCATGTCTCTTGTAGTTTTACAAGACTTGTTGAATGATGTAAAATCTGAAAGCACTGTTTTAATAAGTATTTCAGAATATTTTGTAGGTTTATTAAGTGTCAAGTAAATGTGAAAATATAGGACACTTATTTTGCCTCATGTTTTGACTTTCAAAACAATTTCCTTTTTTGAGTATGTACAACATGGTATAACAGGTAGAACAGTTATGTTTAGAGCTCAGTCCAGCATGTTCCAGAGCACATTATTCTTGGACTAGTAAAGAATTAAAGCTCTTCTTTCTCTTCTAGTATGTTTGCAGTGGAATTTATTTTTGTATTTATATCACCTTGAAAAATGGAAACAAGCTAGTCTAATCTATTTAGTTTAAGTTAGCTTTCACTTTGAGGTTCTTCTGCACCAGTGCAATGTTTATTTCATAAACATGGCAAGACAATGCTTATGCAAAAATATTAGTTGTAGTAAATTACATACCCATTCTGCTCTCTATTTTAATGAAGCTATTTAAACAAACCCTGCAATTTATGCCTGTCCTGTCCTGGAATATCTGTGATGTGTATTGCTTTCTGCTTGCATAGATCTGATTCCTAGATACGGCTCATAAAAAAAAAAAAAAAATTAAAAAAAAAATTTGCAGTGTGGGGAAAAAGATATATTGAATACAATGACACAATAACTAAAAAAAAATGTATAGTTTGCTTTGAAATATTTTTAGTCTGCAAACACCACTATGAGGATTTATTTTAAAAAGAAGTTAAATTTATTTTGAGTTATTTTGCTAGGAGACTGCATCACAGAATTACAAAATGGTTGAGTTTGGAAGAGACCTCTGTAGGCTATCTGGTCCAACTCCTCTGCTCAAGCATGGCCACATAGAGCTCGCTGCCCAGAACCATGGCCAGATGGCTTTTGAATATTTCTGAGTATGAACACTCTACAACCTCTTCGAGTGACCTGTGCCAGTACTTGGTTGTTCAAAGTCAAGTGTTTCCTGATGTTTAGAAAGAACCTCAAGTGTTTCAATTTGTGTCCATTGCCTCTAGTGCTGTTGCTGTGCACCTCTGAAAAGAGCCTAGCTCTGTCCTCTTTGCATCCTCCCTTCAGGTATTCTTATACACTGAGATCCCTGCTGAGCTTTCTTTTCTCCAGGCTGAACAGACCCAGCTCTCTCAGCCTTTCCTCACAGGGGAGATGCTCCAGTTCCTTAAACATCTTTGAGGCCTTTTGTTGGACACTCTGCAGTATATCCATGTTTCTCATTGGGAAGCCCAGAACTGGACACGGTACTCTGGGTGTGGCCTCACTAGTAGAGGGCAAGGATCCCCTTCCTTGATTTGCTAGCAGTACTTCGTGGCAAGCATCCCAGGGTACTGTCACTCTTCTTTGCTGCCAGGGCACATTTCTGGCTCTTGTTCAACTTGGTGTCCACCAGGACCCTGAAGTCCTTTTCTGTCAAGCTTTCTAGCTGGGTGACTCCCCAGCATGTACTGGTGTATTGGCTTGTTCCTTCCAGGGGCAGGACTTTGCGCTTCTTGTTGAATGTCATGAGGTTACTATCAATCTGTTGAGGTCCCTCTGGCATGTCAGCCCCTCCTTCCAGTTTTCTGTCTTCTGCAGTCTTGCTCAGGGTTATGGAAGACTGTGTCAAAGTTTAGGTAGGCAATATCCAGTGCTCTCCCCTTGTCTGCCAGGCAAGTAATTTCAAAATTTTATCAAGTTGGTTAAGCATGACTTCCCCTTTGTGAATCCATGCTGACCACTCTGGTTGGCTTTGTTGTCCTTCAAGTGCCTGGAAATAGCTTCCAGGATTAGCTGCTCCATAAGTATCCACTATTAACTATCTTGTGTTTTCACTTTTACTATACTCCCAGGAGAAATAGTTCTTGCTTTGGAAAAGACAGTTATAGTATTGATGAGGCTCACTTATTATACATGTTGGAGAACAAAAATAACCCATTAGCTTTAATACTCGAAATGTTGTCAGATATTGAACAAACTAGGTTTTTTTATCAGGTACACATCTGAGCTTGTCTGTAAGTATTAATTTGAAAACTGAAATAAAGCATGTGGATCAAGCAAAGTTAGAAGGAAATTTCCAATTTTTTTTCTAGTTAAATGTGCCTAGAAACTGATCTAAAGTGTTTTTCTTTGGGAAAGTGCCAAATAAATAGAACTGAAATGTTGATGGGCTATGAGCAACATTTTAAAGTACTGTATCTCTGATTTACATTATATCTGGTAGTGGAGTAGTAACCATGTAAGCAGAACATTGAAATAAAATTTATAAATTTTCATACGTAGATAGTGCAGATAGTCAATAGTGTAAATATATTTTTGTGTTCTGCCTTGTATTTTTATGTTATGTTGTTTGAAACATGCAAGTGAGAGAACATAATAGTGTTTTGCTGTCACTGCAGTGCTGAGCATCCTGATCTTTCTCTGATTTTCTGTGAAGTGTGTAGAATTTGGCTCCTTATGGTCAAGTCTGTATCATTTTAAGGAAAGATCTGGGTGGCTTTGAACTACATGGCCTTAATACTCACAATTTCTATTGTATTGTTTTCTAAGTAAAATACCATGCAGAAGTGAAGTGCACATGGTTGCTATGAAATTATGGCTGTACCCACTTAGCATGAAGCTTTGCTATGCTTTTGAAGCATGAAATTCAAAACAGTGATATATTTTACAGTATAGTTTCTGTTTTAAATGTATACGTACTTTCTGGTGGTGAACTGTTTTGAAAGAAATCTTGCTTTATTGTAACTCGGTTTTGATATTACACGGTTTACTTTACCTTTTCTTATTTAGTCGCTATGGCCTCGCACTGCTACTGAACGGCTGCTGACAGAGATGTTTGATGGTGCTGCAGCTCAGTTCCTTGCCATCCTGGAAGCTCTGTCTGATAGTAGCAGGGGTGTGTTGTGCCCTACTCCACCTGTTCCTGATGAAATTGAAATTCGTGATGTCACTTCAGAGCTGTTTTTTGCAGGCCTGGAAATCCTCTCGGGTAAGAGCACAAAGCAGCAAAAAGCATTGGTGAAGAGCCCAGACCTCCATTTTATTAGTTTTTTCTTTGCTGTCTAGTTTATAACAGTAGCACCTGTAAAAGCAGGCGATCTCTTAGCTGCATAAAGTTTAAGATAAAAATCTGGGCTAATCTCTGGTTTTTTTATCAGTAAAAATCTACGTTAATTTACACATATCTTTTCCCAATAGGATGGAGGTCACTTTCTTCACAGCAGCCCGTATGGTGCTGTGCCTGTGCCTTGTGTTTATGGCTAAAACAGTGTTTGTGGATAACACATCAGTGTTTTGGCTGTAGCCTTGATGCTGTGCCAGCACTGCTAGGCAGCCTTTCCAGCCCTCTTCCTGCCAGAGGCCAGGAGACTGGAGATGGGCAAGAGGTTGGAGGAGTACATAGCTGGGAGAGCTGATCTGAAATCACCAAACAGCTATTCAATACCATATGATGTCATGCTCAGCAATAAAACCTGGGGCTATGCATCCTGAGGCCCTTCTTTCCAAGAAGTGGCTGGATATCTGCCTGTCTATGGGAAATAGTGAACAAATTACTTTTTTTTTTTTCTTCTTTGTTTGCACACATGGCTTTGGCTTTTCTTTTTAAGCTGTCTTTATCTCAGCCCATGAGCTTTTCTACCTTATCTTTTCCCTCTATTGAGGAGCGGGAGTGCTAGAGCAGCTGGGTGGGAGTCTGGAAGCCAGGCAATGTCAGCATAACATGGTGTTTCATGTATAATTTTTTTAATATCACTCAAAATTGGATTTTAAAAATTGAGGAGAAGTGCTGGACTTGATTCCTTCTAAATTTTTTTTTTTCTGGGCTTTGGACTGAATATAGCCATAGTTAGAGATATTTTCTTAATAAAAATGTGTAGAGACTAAATACAATTCAGAATTATGCTTTCTTGATATGATTATTGGCTGACTGGTATCTAACAAGTCATACTATATAAACTGATGTAATAAATTGTCTATATTAAAGGTGGAATGAGCAGTACTGGCATTAAAGGAAGTGATTGCACCGATGGTTTTGGTATAATTCATGCATCTTCAACCCTTCTGCAGTTGATACTAACAGGTAAGCTAACTTTGAATTTCCAAGGACTCTGTACCTAGTGATGCAAATACTTGGTGATTAGAATTCATTTTCATGTTAGTAGCAGTTCTGTGCATAAAGGGACTGAAATACTGCTGTCTTTGAGTAAGATAGGCATTCAAAAGCGATTATGTAGAGCTATCATTACAATTTTCATAACACAAGTATTACTTAAATAGCATATAGTAGTAATATACGCGTGTTGTAATTACATATAGTTCAGCATAGCAATTCATCTAGATGTGTTAATACCCCTAAACAATCGTTCAAAGGCCAAATTCTACAATGATGTCCTGGAACATTCTTGTGGAAGAGAAGTGGGATGCAGTAACAGAAGGGCTGTTGTAAGCTTGTTGAGATCCTTGGACCAATTGTGTTGCTGCTTACAAACATAACAGCTGCCTATTATGAAGTTAATATGGAATCATAGAATAGTTTGGATTGGAACGGACCTTAATATTGCTGACAACTTTTAGCTGAGTGTCCATGTGCCCAAGTGATTTGACAATGGCTGTGGCATATTCTTAGGGCTGCAGAACACTGCTGAATATATTAGTTAAGACACTTGTTTAGAGTTTCAAGGACCAGAAATTCACTTTTCTGCCTTACTGTAGTTTGGATAAACTTCAAGAGTGAGAAAATAGTCTACCTATGTGTACATGCATATTTTGTGATACAGTAATGAGATACCTATCTTGCAAGAAATTGTTCATGTTTGCTTTACTAAATTTCTGTGAAGAAGGATTGTTATGGGGAGGTATCCAGATTTAAACTTTCTGCAGGAGAAAGGACTAGGTCCTTGATATCCTCTACACAGGTATGTTAATATCAATAATACTGCAGCCTCTTTGGAATGCAACAGGACATTGCAGTTACATCTTTAAAGCAGTATATAAGCATAGACATTACAGCAAAATAATAAGCTATTGTACCTTGTAGAGCTATTAAAAATCCTTCAAGATTATGCTAACTTTTCAAAGACACGTGGAGTTGTAGATTTGTATTTATCAATACCTGAATTATTGCTTAAATTAAACTTCTGATTATATATGTATAAAACATAAAATTTTTGTCATCACTGCAGGAGGAAAGGGGGTGTCTGGAGATGCTGCCGTGAAATTTATAAAATTAGCCTTCAGCTATGGAGAGTGGGATGTGTTTGATTCTGCAATTGAATTTCTTCAGGTAATCTGGATGCTATTTAGACATTCTCTATATAGTCTTTTCTTATGAGGTTAAGGAAGAGTATTCCAAGTATGTATTTTAAAGAAAAATTTCTATTGGTTGTTTCTGTCAATTAGGCTCAAGATGACTCAACATGGAAGAAAGCTGAAATGGAACTCAAACTTCTTACACTGATGCAACCGTTACTGTTTCCAAGAAAATTTGAACATCGTGGTTCTGCTAGTGGAAATAATACCGAAACAGCTAGCATGCCTCATCATCCTAAAAAAACCGAATCATTCAGAAGTGAGTATCCAATTATAGCTGTTTGCATTTCAAATATCTTTGCAGCAAGAAATGTTGTTTGTTATTTAAAAACTATTTAATATCATGCATGCAGTATTCTATGACAAATTAACAATTGAAAAATTGCAACCTACTGGACTTTGTCCAGTTTTCATTTGCCAAAACATGACATTATACCATTTTTATTGAGTGTGAAATAGCACATATGTTTTAATATCTTTGCATATAACATGATGTATGTTAATTAATGGATGTTTTCAGACAGGCTTTCAGGAAAAAAGTGAAAAAGACATGTTTGACTTGTGTTCTTATACTCCATTTATGTAAAACTTCTTATTGTCAAAGCAAGAAAAACTGTAGCTTAATTGTGAAATGTTCCAAAAACCTGCCAACATCTTCAAACCTTTCCAGAAATAGCAATGCTCACTTTTCACAGAAAATGAATAAACTTGGGAATATCTGTCCCCTTTGTATTTACTATTTGTTAAAATTACCTGCTGTCATAAATTGCTTATTCACTCTGATACTCTCAAACATAGGTTTCTAACTAGAAATGACATCTTTCCTTTTCTTCCTTTTTTTTTTTTTTTTTATAAACATTGAATGTAGAGGGTTCCTTAGACCTCAGAGAACCTTCTCATGATCTTATGATTTTGGCAACAACGGTGTTTTCCTATGTCTCCACATCTAAGCAGGTATAATAAAATTAGACATTTCTTCTGAATTAATTGCATAGTCTGTAAGGAATGCATATAACTTGAGACCAAAGGAATCAGTTGCATGATTAACAAACTACAAAAATGAAGTAGCAAAAATGAAAAAATATACCCATAAGATGTGATCAATTTAGGATTTTAAAAAAAATGGTATCGATTTTTAAAAAAATTGTTTCAATTTTAAAAAGTTATTGGCATTCTGTACTCAGGCTACTTTAGAAGTGTTTAACAGATACTAAATCCATTTGAAATATGGTAGAGCTAATTGCATGTTTTAGCTAATCAAGCAGGATCAAATTTCTGATATTAGATTTAGGTGGGCAAATATGCTCAGCTGTAGAAAACAGTTCTGCAATATTTATAGAAATGGGAGCAGTGACCCTAAGGAATGATAATGCCTTTATAGCAGTGATAAAGCTGCAATTTAATGTAAATTCTCACTGCAAACAAACAAGCAGCAGCAACAACCTCAAAATCAAAGACAGTCAAACTTTTTGTGCTGGTCTGTACTACAGCATAATGCCATTATATGTCTGATGACTTATTCCCAGAGTAATCACTTTTAGCTTATTTGCTCAAACTGAGATTTCCCTTGGTGTGCTACTGTGAGGAAAAAAAATTAGAGTGCCATATCTCCACTATCATTTACACTAAAATAGTTGGCAATCCAAAAGACTAATGAAAAATCTTCCTTAGAAAAATTGTGTTCTGCTAACATGGCATATGTCTAAACTGCAAAATGAATTTTAGATAGAATTTGAATATTGCCCCAGTTTGAGTATAACTGGGGCAGACACTTTTTAGCTTTAGTGTAATATTTTTCAGTCAAAATATCCTGCATGTGAGGTAGTTATACATTTACATAGCATGATTGGTCATTTTTTTTTTACATGACCACTGTATTATGGAGGCAGGTTACCTGGATTTAAACTCTTCTGGTTCTTGTACAGTTTCCCACAAATCTCCATGGTACCTATGTCTGGGAAAGGAAAAACAAATTCTCCCCTGATTAACAGTGCATTCACTGACAGTGAAGTTACATGATATAGCTGAGCCGATCTAACAGCTTGCTGCCACCAAACAAGTGGCAAAAATCATCTTGATTTACTTTTTCATGTATTCCTCCCCTCACTTCTCTATCAATATCCCTGAAATCTTGCACTTGTATGCATAGAAGTGTACAGATAGTGTGGATATAGCAGGCTTGATTTTCATTGTACCGAAGATACTAGTCCAGTTCTAGTGTAAATGACAATAAATGTGTCCTGGTCCTTAGTCACTGTTTAGAATGTGTTTAACGTAGTGTAGACGAACTGTATTGCCTTTTAAAATGTGTTAATTGGGTTAACTGAGTAGAGTTTTGAATTTGTTAATTGTTCTCCTCGCAAGATTCAGATGTGTTTTAACATTTCTTTTGGTTGTTAAGATATTCCACTCCAACCTGTTTTCTAGTTAAGTTGTTCTTAACTGCTCCCTCATCTGAGGTGCAGTAACAACCCATGGAAGTACTCTGTCAATGTGAAATGAAACTTACTAATTTAGATATTCTGCAAATATTTAAATACTGTAATAAAAAATACTGTAATTGAAAACTGAAAAACTGTTAAATTACTTAGTTTCCCCAAAACATATTAACTATTATAACATTTCAGATATTAATTTCCTTGGTTTTCCCGTGTAATTTTCAACTCAGTCCTGTCCTTGTCTGTGTTACCTTTAAGAACTGGACAATAAATTAAAGAAGTAAAAAAGCCCTAACCTCTCAACCCACTTGTATTGCTGGGAGAAGAAAAGCTTGGGTGGTCTATCAGAAATTACTTTTTAAAAAATATTTCTTAAGCTTTCAAAATGTTGTCATCCCTTATCAGAATGTTAAATGATAATGGTTTATTTACTTTGAAAAATTTTGAGCCTGTTAATTTACTGTTTTGAGAGTGTTTATATACATACCTTTTTCTACAATCATATTGTTTTTTCTTTCTAGAATATCCAACTCGACAAAGAAATACTTGTTGATGTAATAATGTTTTTGTGGCAGAAGTGTAAAATGGGACTTCAGCATACCCAAATGAGTAGAAGTGACTACTTAAAATATATCCACAAACACAAAGCTTACCAAGTATTCCTTTATCATAACATATTTCTCTTAATATGAATGTTGTCTGTTATAGTAAAGCCAAGATAAAATATTGGTATCCAGGCTAAGTACATTTTCTTATGGTAAAATGCAGATAAATGTCACTGGACATGTGAATTGTATATACATTTTGAACTCATTGTGCTCCCACATGCCCATAGCAAAATATCTCTTAGCTTTTTCCCATTGCCAGTAAAGTAACCCATTCTCTGCCAGTGGGCCATGGTGAAAAGAAGCTAAAATAGTGAAAGCATTTGGGCATAATCTAAGAAGAAGCATTTGGTGTATTGTGGAAAATAGCAATATACTGCAAGAAAGTTCCCTAGATCAGTTGAGGAAAGTGGTACAAACCTTACAGCTTAGGAAAAGGGAGTCAATAGTACTTGGCCCACTCGATAGAGCCACGGCCTTACCTTGAACTTCTGCTGAAACTAACAGGCTTTTGGTGAAATGCAATCTTCTGAAAGATAATTCTCTGGGCTACCAGTTGATGCTGACCAAACAGTTTCCAGAGGAGTTCATTTTTTGGCCCTGGTCCCTATAATACAATTATTCAGAGATTCACTAGAAGGTAGTGTATGGTTACTTTGTGTGTACAACAGGAGCATTCAGGTCTCTTTTATACTGTTTAAGTGAGAAGATATGAGCATAAATGAGAGGCAAATGATCGAATTTGCTGGAAGGCTTGCCACACTATGATGAATTATGAAAGTTGACCCTGTAGAACATTCATAAATCTTTCTAAAACAATAAAAAATAATACTATTATAAAATAAGTTAGCTGTCTGAAGAAATAGAGGCTTTGGAGTAGCATAAATTCAGCATCTTAGTCTGGTGGCATTTATAAAAAGAAGCCAAATCCAGGAAAGAAGTTGTGTCCATGTTTCTGAATCTTTTTAAACAGTTTTAAGTGCAAAACCCTATTTACCTCTGTAAAACGTAAATATCTTCCAAAAATTGGCTTTATCTCTGTCTTGATTATTTTTCTTTCCCCTCCCCCCATTTTTAGTGGGTTCATGTACTCTGGATAATACATGAAGTAACTCAGAAGACCAAGATATTGGACACCAATGTTATAATGCTTGCAGAGATAACCTTATGTCTAACTGCAATATTGGAAAAAGTAGCTGATTCTACAAGTAAATCTCAGGAAAAAGCAGGTAAAGCTTCCAACAAATATTTAGTTTTCTTTCAAGAATGACTTTCAAGATTAGAACTCTTCTGAATTGAAAACTTTGACAAATATACATATTCAAAAATTATTGTAAAGGCATTGTTGAGAGAAGAATGATAACTTTTTGTACACACAATTTCATCCATAATCAAAAATCATAATGAAACCTAGTTTTCATTTTCATTCATGCACTATTTCCTTACATTTCCAGTTCTACTGAAGTAAGCCCATTTTGAATCACATCTCTTATGATTTGCTCTTTCCACATGTCTTCTAAATGTCTCGTAACCCCTTCAGTGTAGCCTCAGATCACTCTTGTGTTCTCTGAATATCAGCTAGGCAGAAGGCAATATGTGCTGTGGCTCATTTGGAGCATTCAAGTGCTAGTTGACTGGTGGCATGCCAAACAAATGAGGGAAATATTGAGGTCATACTCAAGCTTTTGCTTTTATTGAGTCATTAATTTGGATCTCTTGTCTACACAAGTCTTTTTTTTTTTTTTTTTTTTTTTTTGTATGGGAATTAAATTGTCTTTGAAATTGATCTTAACTTGGCTGACATTATTGGGATATAAAGCAACGAAAATTACATTAAACAAATTTCATTCCAAATTCTGACTAATGCTGTAAAATATGAGTATTTAGGTATACTGTTCTCTGTTGTTGTGGATGAAGGAACTTGGAATCTGAATCATAGTTCTCACAAATGTTTTACAGAAAGTAGAGAGTAGATTTTAAGGACCCTTTTAGAGTATATCTAGGAACAGATGAGAATGACAATACCTTTTGCTCTTTTGAAAGTAACAAAATTTTGGAACACTACTATCCATTATAAAGGTAGAGTAGGTATTGTTTTCTGTCCTGTTGTCAAAATCATACCAATCTGATGGAGACTGGATGAATCCTTTTTGAGGCATCACTGCTCTTCTTTTTCATTCAATTTAAATAGGTCTGTGGAGGAAAAAAGCTGAATAGGTAGGAGCCGTTGATCAAAACAGGCTGATAGTCAAACACATGTTTATGCTGAGAAGAGTCTTTTTAGTGAATGAATGCTGAATGAATATATATTTTCTTCTTTATGAGGGAGACTGTGAACAAGCAGAAATAAACAGGCAAAAGTGGCTCAAGGAGTACAGAATTGACTAGAAGATGGTTCCTCTGAAAGGGCAAAAACTGAATTTATCTCAGCAAAGAAATAAAATTTTGTCAGACTAGAGGGCTGTAACCAAGAACAAAGAAACTACTTTCTTCTCTTTTGGCTGCTGCTTCTTGTTCTGGAAAGGAAAACACAATTACAGATGCATCTTTATAAATGAAAATAATTTAAACAATTCAAATTGGTGGGACAGCTCACATGACTGGAATGTGGTCATGGATGGCTATGTCATTTTTAGGAAAGATCGGTCAGTGAAGCGAGGTGGTGGAGTTGCTCTCTATGTGAGAGAGCAACTAGAATGTATTGAGTTTTCTCAAGGGACTGATGAGGGGCAAGTTGAAAGTCTGTGGGTAAGAATGAAGGGGCAGGCAGGCATGGGTGATACAGTTGTGGGGGTCTATTACAGACCTCCTGATCAGGACGAGGGAGTTGATGAGGCTTTCTACAGGCAGCTGAAAGCAGCCTCGCAACTACAGGCCTTGGTCCTCATGGGGGATTTTAACTACCCCGATATCTGCTGGAAGACTTGCACAGCCAGCCATTCACAGTCTAGGAGGTTCTTCCAGTGCATTGATGACAACTATTTAATGCAAATGGTGGATAAGCCGACTAGGAGAGGAGCGCTGCTGGATCTTGTACTCACCAACAAGGAGGGTCTTGTTGAAGCAGTGATGGTCGATGTTAGCCTTGGCTGCAGTGATCATGAGATGGTGGAGTTTAGGATCCTATGTGGGAGGAATAGAGTACCTAGCAAGATCAGAACCCTGGACTTCCGCAGGGCCAACTTTAGCCTCCTCAATCAATTGTTAAGGGAAGTCCCATGGGACAGGGTGCTAGATGGTAAAGGGGCTCAAGATAGTTGGTCAACATTCAAGGACCACTTCTTGCAAGCTCAGGATCAGAGCGTCCCAATGGGTATGAAATCAAGTAAGGGAGCTAGGAGACCAGCATGGTTAAACAAGGAACTGCTGGGCAAACTCAGGTGGAAAAAAAGAATCTATGGATCATGGAAAGAGGGGCTAGTCACTTGGCAGGAATATAGGACAGTTGTCAGAGGATGTAGAAAGGCAATTAGGAAAGCTAAGGCCTCCTTGGAACTTAACCTTGCAAGCCAGGTCAAGGATAATAGAAAGGGCTTTTTCAAATACATAGCTAATAAAACTAACACCAGAGGCAATATAGGCCCACTGATGAATGAGGTGGGTGCCCTAGAGACAGAGGATATAAAGAAGGCAGAGGTGCTGAATGCCTTCTTTGCCTCTGTCTTTACTCCTGCAGGCTTTCCCCAGGAGCCCCTCATCCCTGTAGCCCCAGAAGAAGTCAGGATAAAGGAGGAGTTTGCCTCAGTAGATGAGGATTGGGTTAGGGATCAGTTGAGCAATCTGGATATCCATAAATTGATGGGACCGGATGGAATGCACCCAAGGGTGCTGAGGGAGCTGGCAGAGGTCATTGCTAGGCCACTCTCCATCATCTTCGGTAAGTCATGGACAATAGGAGAGGTGCCTGAGGACTGGAGGATAGCAAATGTCACTCCAATCTATAAGAAGGGCAAGAAGGAGGACCCGGGTAACTATAGACCGGTCAGCCTCACCTCCATCCCTGGAAAGGTGATGGAACAGCTTGTTCTTGGCACGATCTCTAGGCACATCAAGGATGAGGGGGTCATTAAGAGCAGTCAACATGGTTTTACGAAGGGTAAGTCATGTTTGACGAACCTTATTGCCTTCTATGAGGAAATAACTAGGTGGATAGATGATGGTAGAGCGGTAGATGTGGTTTATCTTGATTTCAGTAAATCATTTGACACAGTCTCCCACAGCATCCTTGTAGATAAGCTGATAAAGTATGGGTTTGGTGATCAGGTAGTGAGGTGGATTGTGAACTGGCTGAAGGAAAGAAGACAGAGAGTTGTGATCAATGGGACAGAGTCTAGTTGGAGGCCTGTATCTAGTGGAGTCCCTCAGGGGTCGGTACTGGGACCAGTACTATTCAATGTATTCATCAGTGATTTGGATGAGGGAATAGAGTGCTCTGTCAGCAAGCTCGCTGATGACACAAAACTGGGAGGAGTGGCTGACACACCCAAAGGCTGTGATGCCATTCAGAGAGACGTAGACAGGCTGGAGTTGCACAGGGAGGAATTTAATGAAACATAACAAGGGCGAGTGTAGAGTTTTGCATCTGGGGAAGAACAACCCCATGTACCAGTACAGGTTGGGGGCCGACCTGCTGGAGAGCAGTGTAGGGGAAAGGGACCTGGGGGTCCTGATGGACAGCAGGATGACCATGAGCCAGCAATGTGCCCTTGTGGCCAAGAAGGCCAATGGCATCCTGGGGTGTATTAGAAGGGGTGTGGTTAGTAGGTCAAGAGAGGTTCTTCTGCCCCTCTACTCTGCCCTGGTGAGGCCGCAGCTGGAATATTGTGTCCAATCTGGGCCCCACAGTTCAAGAAGGACAGGGAACTGCATGAGAGAGTCCAGTGCAGAGCCACAAAGATGATTAAGGGACTGGAACATCTCCCTTATGAGGAAAGGCTGAGGGAGCTGGGTCTCTACAGCTTGGAGGAGACTGAGGGGTGACCTCATTAATGTTTATAAATACGTAAAGGGTGAGTGTCATGAGGATGGAGCCAGGCTCTTCTCAGTGACATCCAATGATAGGACAAGGGGCAATGGGTGCAAGCTGGAACATAGGAGGTTCCACATAAATGTGAGGAAGAATTTCTTCACAGTGAGGGTGACAGAACACTGGAACAGGCTGCCCAGAGAGGTTGTGGAGTCTCCTTCTCTGGAGACATTCAGAACCCGCCTGGACATGTTCCTGTGTGACCTGACCTAGGTGTTCCTGCTCTGGCAGGGGGATTGGACTAGATGATCTTTTGAGGTTCCTTCCAATCCCTAACATTCTGTGATTCTGTGATTCTCTGAAATGAATGTTAGTAGGGTGGTAATACCCCTTCAAGGAATATTGTAATAGCTTATATTATAAAAATATGACTTTAAATATTTAAAAATACACCTATAAGTTAAGTTAAAAAATAAAGCATTAAAACATTGCAAATTAGATGACAATAGATTTGAGTTGATTAAAAATGGAAAACTGATATGAATGCTGTGACAATGTAAGGGACTACAAAGTGAGTCCAAGTTTCATTGGTTTGGATATAATATTGCTATGAAATATAGGGTATGTTTAAAAATGCTATGTAATTGGATAATTAGTATAATTGTACATATGTAGCTGTTCTGTTTAAACCCCACAAAGCTTTTCAAGAAACGATATAATTACCACTTAGTCAATTACTGAAGAACTGAATTATTGCCAGACTCTTTAGTAGTACATCTAATCAAATGGTACTAAAATTTTCTAGGTATATTTAATTTTCACTTTCTAATTTTCTTCCTATAATAAAGGAAGAAGTGCCTCTCCCTCACAAGATGAAACCTGTGATATTCCTGAAATACTGATGGTAATGTCTAATTTGTTTTCATTAATACAGTGTTTTTGAATAGTATGATAACATGTATTTCTGCTGGAAGCTTTTAATACAATTTAGTATTTAGTTTTATAAAGCTGTAGTGTTTCACAGAGTCATGCTAGTGCAGAGGAAAAAAGCAAAGATTTTTTTCAAATTAAATAAAATCAGAAGAATTTTCCTGTAGTCATTTCTAGTAATCTGCGGTATGGAATAAGTTTGATTTGAAACTTTTTAAACAGCATGATCATACTGATTTCCACTGTACACTCTTCTTTTATGCCAATGTATAGTACCAGCTTTAAATGGTTTAATAGCATATTTTTAAAATCATGCAAACTTTAGTCCTTGCTTCATTTAGGAAAATATTCTGAGTTGCGCTTTTTACTTGTTTGTTTTTGTGAGGGTGATGTGGAATAGATGGAACATCCTGAGTATCCTTGCTTTGGGCAGTGTGTTCAGTGCTCAGCACTTTGCAGAAGTGTCCAATCAAATATGTCAAAATTACTTACTAAAACACTTTAAGAAGAGACATACATTAGTCTGAGGGCTTGGGAATTTTGTCAATGATACACCTTAGTGCTTACACACACAGAGAAGCTTTAATTCAGTGACAGTCTACTTAAAGGTGCCTATAAGAAAGCAGGGGAGGGACTGTTCACAAGGGCATGTAGCAATAGGACGGGGGGTAATGGCTTTAAACTAGAAAAGGGTAGATGTAGGTTAGATATAAGGAAAAAGTTTTTCATTATGAGAGTGGTAGATCAGTGGAACAGGTTGCCCAGGGAGGCAGTGGAGGCCCCATCCCTGGAGACATTCAAGGTAAGGCTTGATGGGGCTCTGAGCAACCAGCTCTAGTAAAGATGTCCCTACTTACTGCAGGGAGATTGGACTAGATGGCCCTTGAGGGTCCCTTCCAACCCAATACACTCTATGATTCTATTCTGAAAAGTCAGTGTTTTCTTAACAGCATCTAATGGAACATGGAAAACTGCTTGTTAAAAATACTGTGTTTGTCAACCTAATTCTCTAAGTTCAGTTTCATTTTGCTATAAGCTAACTTTTTGAGTTAATAAATTGTTTTTTGAGAGCTGAAGGAAAATCAGTCCTAAATTAATTAAAACGACTTGAAACTTAAAACATTGATATTAGTATATAAATGTATGGGGAGCAGTGCCTATGTAAAAATTATTTGACAGATTTTAAACTGCATCAGCTTAGAATAACAGCACTTTACTTTTGATAATTCATATGATAGCTTTTAATGTTGTTATCTAATGAAATGTATTTTCATTTCAGAAAAGTCCTACAGAACAATTACAAGTTACTTATGAAATTCTTGAAAAAGCAATTAATGTAATGAACACATCTCACTTAATGACCCTACTACCAGATGGAAAGTTGATATTTGACAACTGCTGTACAAAGGTAAAGTTGACAAAAAGCTACACTGCCATAAAGTCTATAAATAATATATTGGATTTTGATGACACAGAACTACTTTCTTCATACTTAGAAATCTTAGCATTATCAAATGTACCCCATCTTCCCACCCCATGTAAGAAGAGAATAGAAAAAATAAATCTCTATGTTGTAGAAATAGCATTTCTCTCTTTCAGTAATGAACTATAAAAAATTTTTACGTTTTCTTTGCCATTTTGTTTTGGCAAGAATTATAATTTGTAGCTTTGTCCTATAAAATAAAAGCAGAAATACTTTTAATATTTATTGCTTGCAACTGTTTATTATTAAAATTAATTTTTACTCTTGAGGGGAGTTCATATTTTCTAAACATTAGCATTCTACACTAATATGATCTTTGTTTGTGGACTGGTAGCACAATAAAAGAATTTTTTTCTGAAATTTCATATTTATTATTAATCCAGTTTCCTATTGATTTGCAGTTTTCCCCCAATATTCTTTGTCTGTTATCCATGCTTTCTCTGTCTGATTGTTCTGTTTCTTTCCATGCTCTCTTGAATGACTGCATATTACAGATATGCCAAATTTCAGTGTTTGTCAATTTACTGATGTAATAATATCAAGATAAATGCAGTAAGCTCAGTAATAAAAGTTTGTTTGCTTAATTGCCACTTCCTATTTATTAGGTGGACTCAAACGATCAGAATTTGAATTCTGTTTTGGGATGTGGTGATAATAAGACAGGAGCAGGTAATGGTTTTGTAATGGATTTACACTTGGAGCTCATTCAGGCCCAACATCGAGTAGCTGTGAAACTTCTTAAAACAGCACAAGGTAGGTTTCTGTAAAGCTAAATGATTTTCATATCTTAGTTAGTCCTCTATTTTTGTAATGCTAAGAAATAAAGGAGTATCTACTTTCTGAAGAGGATCTGATGTTGGGCAGTTTGTATGCCACATACTGAATTTGCAGAATTTAGATTTACCACATGATACTAGACTCTGACCTCTACTCAACCAATGGGAGTTAAACTTTGCTAACAGCTACTGGATTTGATTCCTAGACAGTTTGTTGTGGCTTTTCAGTTACAATATTAACTCTTACGGTGTCAGTAAGGGCAAACTGGGGAACACTCCGCAGAATTTTTTTTCCTGTAATGCCAATTTTCTCTCTCTTGAATGACTTGAATATTTTATTCAATGCTCTTTGTAATCTGAATTTCTGCTCCTATGAAGTTGTCCTTATCTCTTTCCAGTCAGTAGATATATCAGTCTTGCCAAATGCCTTCTGAAAAAACTTTACTTGGTCTCCCATTCCTGGTGTGTGGTTTGTTTGTCTTTGTTTTTTATGGTTTTTTGGTTTGGGGATTTTTGTTTGTTTGGGGTTTTTTTGTGTGGTTTTTGTGGTTTTTTTGTTTTTTTTTTTTAAAAAAAGGAAAGGCTAGTATTAGTTTGACACTGCAGAGCTCCCCTGTGCACCGCTCCCTATGATCAAACAAGATCCCTCTTTTCCTGTGATGTTAGTATAACTACTAAAGATGTTAGAGCATGAGGGTGGAATTTTTTAAATGGCATGGTCAGTCCAATTAATTCTCCTTGAACCAAAGAAAACAACATGAGATGGTGCGGAGCTTTACTAGAAAACTATGTATTAACACCTCTCACTGAGATTTTTCTCAATAGCACTGTCAGAATGAATAACTGAGGATTTCCTTCCCACATAGGTAATCAAAAAGATTACAGAAGTCTTAAGTCTAGCAAGTCTCATGTGAAGAGTATTAAAGATTTCCATTATTTAACAGGTAAGGCTAATTAATTAATATTTTAGAAGTATAATAAATTATTTCTGCTGTTTTATAAATGTCTTAAAATATCTATTTTTACAGAGGAACTTATAATGAGAAAAATAAAAAAGAATAAACTGTCCAAAGCAATCTTTTTGATGCAAAAGGCGGAACAGAAGTTCCCTGAAGGGTTAACCGCGTCTTCCCAAAGGCAGCTACTGGAGGTAATAAAAATATTCTTCTGGTAGAAATTCTTTATCTGTTTTTCATGTTCTGTATAATTAAGGCTTGTATTACCCTTCTTACAAAAAGAGGAAAAATGGAAGGAACTTGAGGGATATTGAATGTTGTGAAGTTTTCCATGAGAAGTTTCATTATGATGAAAGAATGAAGTGACTTAAAACAAGGAAAGAGCACATCCCCATATGTTGTGCACACATGCAGATTGCAGGAAATGTGAAAGAAGATACGATCTTTCTTTCTACAGTTAATCACCTAGACTTTGAAATTATGAACCTATGCCTTGCCGAAATGTCATGCAGGTTTCCTTCTCCCCACTGCAACCTTCAACATCTTTCTTTTTCCAAGATCTCTAAGTTGTCTTTGATTACTTAGGCTGCTGCTGTTGCTGTGGACTTTATTTTATTCTTATTAAATAAACAGTGAAAATGTGGAGATTTTGGAATTTATTGAGGCTAAAAGTAGATTCTTCATGTCCTCCTTTCAGTCTTTTGAAATCAATGGGAGTCTTTCTGTTGAGCTTTGTACCACCATCTGTCCATGAAAATTGCCTTCTCATCAGTGGGGCATAAAATTTCTTTATAGCCTGTACAACAGATAACAGAATCTGCAGTGTCCTCAGAGAAGAATGTGTCTGTGATTCTTTTAATTAAGAATTGTATCCTAGTACAGCTTACCAAAAAGAAGTATAATTTTTGAGGAAGCAGTGACGTTTCTGACTGCAAAAGTTGAATAGTTGTGCGAGGGAGAGTCACTCCATATCTTGTTCTTTATCTTATATTCTTCCTTAAACATTTCTTGCTAGGGTGGATGTAACCCTAATCTAAACGGGGAGAGAGTGGGGTGAAGTGAGGGGCTGTGCAAATGATTAGCTACGTGATGTGATTAAGGCTCTATTAAATCTTAGCTCCTTGTTTCTCTATAAATCTATCACAGAATCACAGAATGTTGGGGGTTGGAAGGGACCTCTGGAGATCATCTAGCCCAACTCCCCTGATATAGCAGGATCACCTAGAGCAGGGCACACAGGATGGTGTCCAGGCGTGTTTCGAATGTCTCCAGAGACAGTGACTCCACCACCTCTCTGGGCAGCCTGTGCCAGTGCTCTGCCACCCTCACAGTAAAGAGGTTCCTCCTCATGTTTGCATGGAACTTCCTGTGTTCCAGTTTGTGCCTATTGCCCCTTGTCCTGTCACTGGGCACCACTGAAAGATTGGCCCCATCCTCCTGACACCCACCCT
Source organism: Podargus strigoides (assembly GCA_028020825.1). Taxonomy (NCBI): domain Eukaryota; kingdom Metazoa; phylum Chordata; class Aves; order Caprimulgiformes; family Podargidae; genus Podargus; species Podargus strigoides. The sequence continues at coordinate 120,703,881 of CM051663.1, read as the reverse complement.
TTAAGTATTTATAAGCATTGATAAGATCTAAAACTATGGCTAGTAGTCATTTGGTAATTTTTGGACATGAGATAGAAGGTTTATTCTGTCTGTGATCTGACCCAATATGGTTGTTCTTACAGCCTTAAAAATGTATGAGGACAGAAACAAGGAACTGTTAAAGTGCAAGATTATAGGACTGACAATGAATAGCCAGTAACTTGACATTTTATTTTTCAGTTTATCTTTCAGACTCAGTTCAGCCTAAATCCTTGGTCCAGTGTACGGTACTAAAAGGTTTCAAATAAAAACCCTAGCTGTAGGAATATATCATCTCTCCTCCCAGAAGAATGTAATCTGTCCAAGACATCCCCAATCTCTTCATCTCTGGGAGCTGGCCTTTTTGGCTTTGACTTGCACTGGACAGATGCCACAAGTAAAGATTATGAAGTACTAAGTTGTTAATACTAATGTCCAAGTTAAGTTTCTCTTATCCTGACAATGCAAACAAGGTGAAGAAGCCTACCAATTTGCCATTCAGTTTAATAACAAAAAAATGTACCTTAATCTTCAACCAAATAGCTGCATGATCACTGTGTGCAGGAGGCCCCCACATTTTTAGAGGACACTAATAGACTGTCAGTCAGCTCTCTCCAGCTAACCAAGGGAAGTAGCTTAGCCCTGCCTACTCTTTCTGGGCCTGCATTGTCCTCTGCTTTCTTTATTTCTGGACTTTATTTCTTTCCTCTATTTCTGAGAATACAGAAAGTCAGTCTAACCACTTAAACAGCTTCTTCATAAATTCCACAGATGAGGTCTCCAGCTCTCTTCTAAAAACAAGTTGATATTTTTTTTTCTTGTTGGAGCTAATAATTGGTTGCCACTAATTGCTAATCAGCATTATTTGTGATCACTCTCTTTTTTCCTATAGGTTCTTCCAAAATTGAATATGCCTGAGGCTTGTCTCTTTCATATGCAAGCCTGCATTCCCTTTATTGTACATTGTGAAATTAATCTGTATGTATAAGACTTACACAAAGTACCATTCATCCTAATTTAGGATGTAAGATGATATGAAAATCTATTAAAGATTTCTATGTAACAGTGAATTTTTTATAAGATCATTTTGAAAAGCATTTATAAGTGTTAAATCTGTCTGATTTTTATGTTTTTATAGTTTTTCCCTTTTGTTTTAATTTAAATCATAGGAAGCACGAACTTTAATTGAACAAGTTGAAGCTGAACAAAAGGCATTGTATCACAGTCTCAAAGAATCTATGAGCAACAAGAAAAAAAGCAGGACTCCTCCTCCTCCTCTGTTACTTTCTAGATCACATTGCTCCATGACATTTAAACCAGCGCCATTCTCTTCAGATATTCAGGTAATGTTTTTCATGATGACTGAGTGAGAAATAATGAAACAATACACAAGAGAGGAAAAGTTGTTTCAACAGCTCTATATCATCACGGTTCTGTCTGTTGTTCTTGAGAAGATTATGTTATTCTGACTTAATTAAGTATTCTTTTTCCCCCCTGTGAATCATGGAATCACAGAATGTTAGGGTTGGAAGGGACCTCAAAAGATCATCTAGTCCAATCCCCCTACCAGAGCAGGAATACCTAGATCAGGTCACATAGGAACACATCCAGGCATGTTTTGAATGTCTCTGGAGAAGGAGACTCTACAACCTCTCTGGGCAGCCTGTTCCAGTTTTCTGTTACCCTCACTGTGAAGAAGTTTTTCCTCAGTTTTATGTGGAACCTCCTATGTTCCAGCTTGCACCCATTGCCCCTTGTCCTATCATTAGGTGTCACTGAGAAGAGCCTGGCTCCATCCTCATGACACTCACCCTTTACGTATTTATAAACATTAATGAGGTCACCCCTCAGTCTCCTCCAAGCTGTAGAGACCCAGCTCCCTCAGCCTTTCCTCATAAGGGAGATGTTCCAGTCCCTTAATCATCTTTGTGGCTCTGCACTGGACTCTCTCATGCAGTTCCCTGTCCTTCTTGAACTGTGGGGCCCAGATTGGACACAATATTCCAGCTGCGGCCTCACCAGGGCAGAGTAGAGGGGCAGAAGAACCTCTCTTGACCTACTAACCACACCACTTCTAATACACCCCAGGATGCCATTGGCCTTCTTGGCCACAAGGGCACATTGCTGGCTCATGGTCATCCTGCTGTTCACCAGAACCCCCAGGTCCCTTTTCCCTATGCTGCTCTCCAGCAGGTCAGTCCCCAACTTATACTGGAACATGGGGTTGTTCCTACCCAGATGCAAGACTCTACACTTGCCCTTGTTATATTTCATTAAATTCCTCCCTGTGCAACTCCAGCCTGTCTACGTCTCTCTGAATGGCATCACAGCCTTTGGGTGTGTCAGCCACTCCTCCCAGTTTTGTGTCATCAGCGAGCTTGCTGACAGAGCACTCTATTCCCTCATCCAAATCACTGATGAATACATTGAATAGTACTGGTCCCAGTACCGACCCCTGAGGGACTCCACTAGTCACAGGCCTCCAACTAGACTCTGTCCCATTGATCACAACTCTCTGTCTTCTTTCCTTCAGCCAGTTCACAATCCACCTCACTACCTGATCACCAAATCCATACTTTATCAGCTTATCTACAAGGATGCTGTGGGTCACAGTGTCAAATGCTTTACTGAAATCAAGACAGACCACATCCACTGCTTTACCATCATCTATCCACTGGGTTATGTCCTCATAAAAGGCTATCTTCACATTTGCGTAAAACTTTCTTCATCTCATGCATCGTGTTTCTTGGTGTTTCTGTCATATAACATTTATTCTACTTGTCAAAGCTCATTCTCTCGCTTAGGGGCTGACATACTCCTAGTTACCCTCAGAAGTGATGCTAGGCTGTTGCATCATGTGATGCAAGAAAGTACCACACTGAAGCTTCTGTTAATGAAGTGCTAAAGTGCCACAATTCAAGCCTCTTCTTGCAGGGCTAGTGCTCCAGCTCCCAACCATCTTGGTGGTCCTCTGCTATAATCACTGTAGTTGTTCGCATTTCTTATTAGAATGATGGGGAGCAGGAGGTAAACTGGCTGTGGTATCTAGATGTAGTCTGAGTGCTGAGCAGATGGGGATAATCACATTCCTCAGTCTCCTAACTGTACTTCTGTTACTACAGCTCAAGATGCTTTCAGGCTGCTTTGCTGCCATGACACACCGCTGACTCATGTTCAATTTCCTGTCTAACATGACCACCAGATCCTTTTAGTGCTGTGCTACAACCCTTCAGTCTCCAGTCTGTATCCTTGCAAGGGATTCTTCCTTGCCAGGTGCAAGACTTTGCATTTGTCCTTCTTAAATTTCATGAGGTTCCTGTTGGCCCATCCTCTGGGCCCTCTAGGTCCCTCTGTATAGAAGTACTGCCCTCAAGGATATCAATTGTTTCCCTCAATTTGACATCATCTGCAAACCTGGTGAGGTAGAGTATGAACCATTAACAACTACTCTCTGACCCTGACCTTCCAACCATTGTTTTTACTGTTTATCTGTTCACACCCCCATACTGTATCATCCTAACTTCAATATAAGAATACTGGGAGGCAGTGTTGAAAAAAGTGCCTTGCTAAGTTCGAGGTAAATGGCATCTACTCCTTTTCCCTCTGCAAATCGAGTAGTTTAGTCACAGAGGTCATTCATGGTGGTCAGCCGTGATTTACCTTCAGTAAATTCATGCTGACTGTTCCAAATCACCTTAATCTCTTTCATATGACAAGAAAGGGTTCAAACAGGCTGAAATATGAAAAATTCACCAGCTGCAGTTTTCTTGAGAGAAACTTCCATAGTGATTTTTCGAGCTTCTTCAAATAACAATGTGTATAAAATGTAGAAACTCAAATCTTAGTGGTAAGAATGTGTCTGTGAACAGTTGTTTTGTAACTTGCAGTTTTATTGCAGTTTGATTAGTCAATTTCAAATAAATTAATTAGGGAGAAGTTCTTCCTTTTTATCCCTAATGAACATAAAGCTGAAAAATAATTCTTCAAAGTCTGGTGGTTCATCTGTTTTAATAAGTGTTAATACTTCATTTTGTTCGATACAGTGGAGTGAATGTAACATTATGCCACTAGATGGAGTAATGTGATTATTATTTTTATAATTCAAGCCCATATACTCTAGAATTTTTTTTCATAAAGATACTCATAACTATTGAGCAGACATGAAAGGTATTTTTATGAAGAACTTAACTGGAAATGGATACTTAGGATTTAATTAGGCGTATATAGTTCTTGTAACAGAAGTCAAAGAATCTCTAAAATTTTCTGATCTTGAAGTTCAGAATTCAGTTTGCTGAAAATAATCTCCTCTATTTCAGTATCTCCTTCTGAAGAACAGTCAGGATTCATTACAAGACAAATCATGTGTATTACAAGAAAAATGAACATTTTAGCTGTACAGAATTTTTATATGTTGAAAAATTACGTCATCTGTCAAATCTGTTTAAATGTTTACTGAAAGTAAAAAAGACTTAGTAAAGTTTTTAGTAGAAGTTTAATGCAAGAGAACTTCATCAGATTCATAACTTACTGAAATCCATGCCCAGATCTGCAGAGATTAAATCAAAATTAGTTTCCATGTTTGGTCTCACTGGACACAACTGAGCACTGATCCAGGAATGCATGCTCACACTCTTCCTTTGTTAAAGATATTGAAAGATGTAGATGATATGCTCAATGAGATTATCAGCAGCTTGTTGTTGTTAGTAAAAAATTGATTTCAATAGGAACTAAGAACATGGCTTGTTTAGCTTGTTCATTAGTTCATATCTGCTTTTCTGTTGCCTGCTTCTAAGGATTTGTCCTCAAGTAATTTGTTCAATCAGAACCTGATGTCAGCTTTAGAACAATACTATTGCAAGGATCAAATAAGGGATCTAGATGACTTTAAATCTACAGATGACCTATAGAGTTTATGCTTTGGGATAGGTTTGAGGTATAGGGTAGCTCAAAGTAGAGGTAACATGGAGATTCATCTGCTTTTATTACCATTGTAGTATATCTAGTTCTTCATTAATTAATGTTTCTAGTGCAGTTAGACTATACATTTCTTTAAGGTTTTTTTTTTTTCAGAGACTATTTTCACAAAATTAGTATGTTCTATATTAGACAAAAGTTGGAAATACCATTATGTATCAACCCATTTTGTTTTCATTTCCTTCAAAGGTTTCATGGTACACTATTCTGGGCTCTGTAGCAGGAGGAAGTAATATGAAAGTGCGGTTAAATAACAATAAACTTCCAAATACAGGAGAAGAGGTAAGACAGAGGTAAAATTCCCTTAGGTTATGCTCTATTCCTTTAAAAACCATCAGCTTTCTAAATGTATACATCTGACTTTTTTTCTTTTTTTTTTTTTAAATCAGGTAACTAGCCAAGCCTTTGACAATCCTTTTGATCTTTAGCTTAAGCAATTGAAATTTTGCTAGGCTGAAGGCATATCGAAACCCAAAAAAAGTTCTAGGAACCTTTTTTGAATAATGAATTAAATGATTCAAAAGCTTCATGTTAGACAAGTCTCTGTCCCTTCTGTTTTTTGAGAGATACCTAAGAAATACAAAAGGAAAAGAAAGTATATAATGTATTTAGAGAGTGTGCCTCTGTCTACGTTTAGCCTGTATCTGGGGCTGAACTGTAGCAGTTGCTCTACCACCTGATAACCCTTCCCTAGCTGAGAAGGGTAATAAGGGAAAAAAGGGAGAAGGGAGAATTGATTTAATGAAATAACAAACCTAATGCAATCACCAACATAAAGTGCACCAGTGACACTGTTGTATGAATCAAGACTTCCTGAGCCCCATCCAGAAGCTGATATGCCAACTAGAGAGCCAAGGGGTGATTAACAAGACACGCTCACCCTTTAACAGTCCTATTTGGCCAGTGTGGAAGTCCAATGGAGAGCGGAGACTGACTGTGGACTGAAGTGGCCTGAATGAAGTCACGCCACCACTGAGTGCTGTCGTGCCGGACATGTTAGAACTCCAGTATAAACTGGAGTCCAAGGCAGCCAAGTGGTACACCACAATTGATATCACCAGTGCATTCTTCTCAATTCTATTGGCAGTGGAGTGCAGGCCACAGTTTGCTTTCACCTGGAGGCATGTCCAGTACACCTGGAATTGACTGCTCCAAGGGTGGAAGCACAGTCCCATGATTTGCCATGGACTGATCCACTCTGTACTAGAAATGGTCGGAGCACCTGAGCACTTGCAAGTATAGTGATGACATCATTGTATGGGGTAACAGAGTTTTTGAGAAAGGGGAGAGAGTAATTCAAATTCTACTATAAGATGATTTAGCCATCAAAAGAGGCAAGGTCAAGGGACCTGCTCGAGAAATCCAGTTTCTAGAAATCAAATGCAGGATGGGCATCGCCAGATCCCGATGGACGTAATTAACAAAGTAACAGTGATGTCTCCACTGACTAATAAAAAAAAGACACAAGTTTTCTTGGGTGTTGTGGGTTTCTGGTGAATGCATATGCCAGACTACAGTCAGATTGTGAGCCCTCTATATGAGGAATGAACCTCAGCTCCCAGCACACAGTGATTTTGCCAATGTCAGCATCCTCACTACAAATTATGAATATCAACTGAACCACGTATACCAGATGAGAGCTCTAGATGCATGTCACACCATTTTGACCTACTCTAAAGGACTGTCATGACATGGAACTCACAGCTATGGACTAAAAGGACTGATACTTCTGAATATATCTGTGTAAATATTGAGAAATGGGAAGAGAAGTGACTTGGGCATGATATAAATGGTATGGGATAAGGGGTGGAATGGTGTCCTGGTTTCCCAGGAACAGACCCATGGGCCAGCCATGACAGGCAGGCCATGAGGAGCCTCAGGTTAGCTGGGAGATCCAATTAAGGCAGCTGACTCACACGTGTATCCCATACCACTTATATCATGCTCATTATAGAAGGAGGGAGTTTACTAAGGGTGGGAAGTTCCTCTTCCTGCAGCTTCTCTCTCTTGGCCTTCTCCTGCTTCCCAAGGACTAGGCTAGATATAAGCTTTTATACTTTATGTTGGTATTTATATTAGTTTTGTGGTTTCATCCGTTTAAATTTCAACCGACGGGGCTTCTCCCTTTTTTCCTTGATTCCCCTTCTCAGCTGGGGAGGGGTTAACTGCTACAGTTTAGCCCTGGATACAGGCTAAATGTAGACAGAGGGCCAGACAGTGTTTGTGTAAGAACACTGTGTGGATGCTACGTTAAGACCACCTTGTTTCTCATGTTGTGCTTCAGTTGGTGTTGGTTGGTTGTCGTTTCAAGACCCTAAAATTTTCAGGGCTAGGATGTCTCCAGCACAATGACTGCAAGCTTGCACACTCATGGTCTGAATGTGCAAATGGACAAAAATGTCTTTAGAGAAACTCTACGTACTGGTACTTTGATGTTCTCTTAGTTTGTGTTCTGTATACTCAACTACATTCTAGAGAAAGCTAATACTTTTTTTTTCCTGGCACTTCATTGTTTTCAAGAACATAATATTACATGGAAACATGATGTACCTGTTAATCTAGGTTGTACTTTAGTTGTGTCCAAGAACATTATATAATTTATTTAACAATAAAAATTTAGAATGAGATTTGGTTTTGATATGGACAGTGGGCGTAACTAGAAAATATTTTTGTTGATAGATACCAGCTGATGGGAAAAGCCTCTTGGAAATACGCGGCTTAGATCCCAATGAGAAATACATATTTGCAGTTGCAGCATATTCTTCTGATGGAAAACTTATTGGTGATGCGGTTGGGGAAATGACTAAGCCAATCCTTGCTTATCCACCTCTTTCTGCTACTACTGTTCGAGCCTATCTAACTCAGGTAGGGTTAAAGTCTTGAATAATAAATACATACTTTAATTTGTTTGTAATTACTTGTTTTCACTGGTAGCTCTAAAACTTCTTCTTGAGTAAAAACTCAACACTTTCTTGCCAAAACCTTGATAGGCACAAATCACAGTTTTAACATAACAAATGGTATATTTGAGTAATTCAATTCTTATTTCAAAGTTATTGAAAATTCCACTTTAAAGGAAAAGATGTCTTTCAGCTAGTTTTCTTATCGCTGTTTCTAGTTTTCAGTCTGCATTCGATTTCTTTCTTCTCTTTCATCATCTATTTTTTCATTTTTGTGATTGAGACCAAGTTCTAGGAATCATCTTATTAGTTATTGCACTATGGAATTAAAAATGTGATTGAATTTACCAGGTATCAAATCCATTTTCATATTGAAATTATTTTTGTAGTGTCTTGTGGAACACCGCAGAGGCTCTGTAGGACCTATATCATAATTTTCGATATTCTCTAAGAAAGAAAATTTAAAACATATTATGTCACAGAGAAAAGTGAAACTGTCTAGCCCTGTAGATCATATCATGGGGAGCAGTTAGAAGATTTCTTAAAATACTTAAGAGTAAGAGGTCTCCATGTGAATTTATGCCTACTTGTGTTGCTCCATTTACATGCCTTTATCTGGAGTAGTGGGGCATTCTGCAGTATTAACAAAAGTGAAATGAACCTATATGAAATAATACACCTTCAAAAACTGCAGCACAGTACCTGTGGAGTATTCCACAAAGGACTGTTAGATCCTTTGTTAACAGTCAAGAAGCTCTTTTGCCTTCTCTGATGCTAATTGTGAAGGCAAACTAATATTAGTAAAATCAGATTGCTATTACATGTGTTTTATTCAAATATGTCAGAATATTCTTACAGAAACTGTGAATTTGCATGGCAGGGTTGGGGAGTTTTAAAACCTTTTTATACTAGTTGTATTTGGTTTATATATATATATATATAATAATATAATATATATTTTTTTTTTTAGGCAGCCTATCAGACTGGCAACTATACATTAGCCAGAGAAGCATTTTTACCAGTGTGGAATTTTTTTGTTTCAAGTTCTTCTCCAGTGCCTGCCAATGCAGCTGTTATTTCTGCAAGTAGCAATTTGACTATATCTGAAAACAGGTAACTGGCAAAACCAAAATTAAAATATTAGTTATAGATATGCACATTTCATTTTAATGTGTACCAGGTTGTGAAATTTTGTTCAGACTTGCAATATGAAAAACACTCTGAAAAAAAAAGGTGCGAGATGTGTTATAAAAACAGTGTTTTATAATTAGCAGAGGATTTTTGTTATTTATGGAACTGCTAGCATTTACACAACTAATTCTTTATAATGATTGTTTTCTTAAGATAATTGGGAAACATTGATAAAGTGTCTGTCCTCCAAGTGCCACCATGTGTCTGATAGTAGACACACAAATTGACCGAGAATCTTGATGTTACTTGCTGCAAGAGCATTTGGGATTTACCGGCAGCCTGTGGCCTGCATTGATGCAGGCAGTTAATCACTAGACATCCTGTTTCATGACTACATGGATGTTTTAAATCTGTCCCTGGCCTAGGTAATAAAGCAGGAATGTAAGTCTTGGTCGTTGTCCTTTTTTTTTTGCATATATCTCTAGAGATAACACTTGCATGAAACTACTTTCACATAAATGAAGACAGAAAATTTTAAAAAGCTGTGCAAAGCAGTTTCAGGGATTTTGCTTTTCTGACAGTTATATACAAGATTCTCAAAGCTGCAGACCTGAAATAAGGCAGTTTCTGTTTTACTGATAGCTAACAAACTCGATGGACTAGTTTGAAAGTACATAGAAGTTCGAGACAGTAGAGGGAGCTGGAAGGAAAGGAAACCTCATGTTTCCAGCTGCAAGCCCTGTTGATACCTTGATAATGTCGAGTATGTGAATGTATCTGTTTATCTTCCTTCTTGAATTTCAGTCTCTTTTAGGAAATACAGTCGAAGAGAAGGGGGAATTTATTTCTTATACTTCAAAATCGTAGGATTTTTCCTGTAACAAAAATATTTTAAAAATATAACAAAGACAAATGCCCTCCTACCCCCAGGGAAGGGAAAAAAAACCCCAACCCCCAAAAAACCAACAAAAAAGCAGGCAATAGAAAAGACATTATTATGAAACTTGTTATATAAGACATCAGTGATGAAAAGGAGTCTCTTACTTAGTAATGGACTTCACAACTGCATGTGTCATTGTCAAAATACAGAAAAATAATATATCAAAGGATTAAATAAGCTGTAGTATTCCAAGTTTTCAAAGAAAGTTCAAAGTGAGTTTCACTGGATTACATGAAATAACTGAGGAAAAATTGTCTTAGGATAGTAGAAGGTAGACAACAATTTGGAAAGGAGTCTTATTCCTTTATTTTTTCATATACATAAAGCTGAAAAAATGTTTAAAATTTCTAAATCGTATTTCCAGAAGTAGCTACAGTAATCATTTTTGTCCATAGTTTTAAAATTAAACACTGTATTTTAGTATAATGCATTTTCAGGCATGCAATATCTAAATCGTCGTTAGCATGCTTTTACTATTTCTTTGCTCTTTTTATTTTGCAGGTTACGTTTTGAAGCTGTATCTCGGACTTCTCCTATTACCTTGAACCTCTTTCTGAGGAATATTTTTGCTGTCTGTGACATTAATGTAATGGAAGGAGCACTCTTCTGTGATTCCATCTGTTCCAATGAGATCCTTTATAAGAAACAAGTATGTGTGGCTTAAAATAATATAATGGATTTGATTTTTCTTTTTGATCAGCTTTATTTCCTCATTGCAGTATATATATTGCAATATACTATTTACAGAATACTTAATTTTCTGTGAGTTACCTGGTCTTCCTTTCTGAAGTGTTCTAGTAGCTGTTGGTTATTTTGTATCATGGTGGAAAGATGGTTTCTGAACCAGTTATTGTCTAATCCAAAGCCCACTGATTTTCCTTGACTTCAATGGTGGTAGATGATAATTTAAGAAATAAGTATAATAATTGTTATTTTTGTCCTACTAAGATGCACCTTGGATTTTTAATTTTATTGTTTTAAACATTTCTACTATTACATATTTTCATTAATCTTGAACTTCTAACAGGATTTTGTGTTTCTAATATACTAAGCTTCTTTTATTTCAGACTTTCTTGTAATGGCACAAAAACCTTTCTTTCAACTGCAATGGTGTCTGTCTTCTTTCACTCTGAATTGATTTAAAACAACAGAATTCATATTTGAATCAAAATATGTTTTTCTTTTACAGGTTGCTAGATTAGCAGAATGTGAAAGAATGAGTGTGGCAATTGAACTTAGCAATTGGTTGAATGATGCAAGTTACACCCTGCAGTCTGTTGTACAATGTTACGGTCTCCTTGCCCCAATTATTTATCACAAGATTTCTTCAGTGCCAGTAGTTCAGGTGAGAGATTTTAAGACAAAGCATCTGGCATCCAAGTCCTGTAGTTACAGTGATTCAAATGAAACTTTATGTTTGAGTGTACAGTGGGAGAAGTAAATACCTAGGCTTCAAGTTCTTCGTAGCCGCTCAAAGAAAAGCATTTTATGTTTTATGTGTTCCCAATGCATATATGTTCAGTGTAAGATGCACAGATTCTGCTCTCAGATATGCTAAAGTAGCTGCAGAATATTGTTTGTTTCTTCAGGATTATTTGCTGTTATTTTTAAGCTGTATTAGAATCTATGATGTAACTTCTTGAATGTTATTTGCAGATGCCAATTTTGAGGCAAGAAAAGTGGCATTTGCCTATGGCTTTTTTTGAAATGTTTGTATCATACGCAGTTTTCTTTTTTTTTTTTTTTTAATAAAAAAAGAAAGCTATTCAGTGTTTTGATAATGCGGTCTTTAGTTTTCAGGTATGTAGTCTTTTCCAGAAGCAAGCACCTTGTCTTTAAAAACAGCATAGCTGAATCCTTTCTTGCCATTTCTGAAGCAGCAGATGTGTTTTTTAGATTCAGCAAGGATACAGTAGAAACATGCAACTTTTTTCTTGTAGTTAGGTAGTTTTGTCAGGGAGCAGTAGTAAGAGCATGTTTGCTCTACGAGGAAGGATGAAGTGACTACAGTGCAGGCAAGGCACAGACTAGCATCAGCTGAATATGACAGAGCAGGGTGTTGGTAAGAGGATTCACTGAGATGCCAGAGAAGGTGAAGTTACTGGGCTGGCCCCCAGGGTCCATCCAGGAGAAAAGGTCAAGAGCTGCAGGAATTGGAGCCAGAGAACTGGAGACAAGACTACCTACAACACAAGTCCAAGTTCCATCCAGGAGACAGAACTGAAGACCAGCGCACTAACACCATAGCTCAAGCTGGGACTGAAGGCTTGTGTCTGAGCTTAATTGGCACTCCTGAGCCCCTGAACAGAATGTATGAGAGGAGGCTGCAAGTGAAGCTGCTCAGGAAATGACTATTGGGGCACTCAGGACCCTGACAAATTTTTAGGAGTCTTTATGAAAGAAAATAAATCTATTTACATACAGGTGTAGCTTCTTGCTTAGGAATTTGTTTGCTGTGATGACCTGCTAAAGGTGCAGCTAGCCACTGGAAATGGCTCCTGTTTCAGATTTCTTAATTAAAAGGAAAAAATAATTTAGTAGTATATCCTTTTCATGTCTGATAGACAAAAAGGGAGGAAAGAAGTCTTTTATTTTTAGCGTATACAGGAAATATTTTTCTTTCTTTTAGAATTCTGACCGGCTCGATATATTTTTATGCAGTCCTCTACTATGAGTATGTCATCTCACTGAATTAAGCATTCTTTGATTTCATGTTAACTAAATCAGCAAAAATATCCATCATGTACCTGTAATTTAAAATATGTGATTTTATGTGAACATGTCATTTATTCCAGAGGCCTGTGGTTGAAATCCTGATGCCATTAAATTCAATGGAAATTTTATTATTGACTTTAGTAGAGCTAGCATTTCATCCTACCCATTAGATTTCAAAGTATTTTTAAAGTTCACCATCAAATACAATAGGTGATGCAGAGGTACAAGCTTTTAAGTGTGTTGCAGACTCCTAACTTTGTTTTAACTTCGTATTTACAGATCCTCATTAAGTGCTTGGCTGTCCTTCAAGAAGTTCCAAGTGCTACTTTGCAGAGGAGGCAGGAAGGATGTTATGAGAGTATTCAGCATATGATAGCTTGTACTTCGTTTTATACAGCAAAGGTACAGTGTGTACTATTGTGCTTATAGCTTAGTTTAAGATACAGCTTTTGTCATTTAGAGAAAAAAAACTTAGTAAGCTGGCCTTCAGAATGATATCTTAGACAACCAGCACACTTAAATAGTAAAGGTATAGAATTTATTAGTATCCCTGTATCAGTGAATTTTAAATAATATTGACACTTTGACTTTTAAAATTCTATTTAAAAGTTGGCTTTATTTGTACTGAGAATTTTCATTTGTTCAGAAAATAGACTGTAACTATTAGTCCATGACATGAAATCTGTATTTTATCATTATATGTATTTTTACATTTACGGTAGTACTATTTTCAATAAGGACTCTGTGTAATATATAAACTTGAAAGTTTATTTACTGCTAATGGGCCATATTTGTAGTTTTAATCAGATTAGTGTATCTGGCTTATTTGCTAATTAGATACAAGAGACTTTACACTATTTAGTCCCATGTAAACAGGCAGGAACAGAAACACCTTGACTTTTAACCATAACACGTATCTATAGATCACATTTATGATTCAGATAGTCAATCTATTCAGTGAGATAAGGAGAAATGTGGTACTGGTGGGATATTTTTCCTCAGTTAGAGAAATGCTAGAATTCAAGTACCCTCCATGACACATGTACGACACTGGAAAAGTCAGGTTTCCCCTAGCTTTGAGTATACCTCAGCTAAGAGCTCATACTGAAACTGAGCTGTGGCTGATGCTTTGAGTGATTCCTCTGTGTTGATGATCCTTCACCCTGGTCTTTATAGGAGCTGGATCTCTGTGATCACCTCACAAGACCAGATCCGTGTCAAATATCCTTAAAAGTGCACTGCAAGAAAAACCAGTTTTCATTCTTTCTATAATGATGGATATTTTTGCCTTAATGTTGTAGCTAGGATCAGACACAGCCCACCAGGCTGGTCCATCATGATGGGAGCAGTCTGAGGTCAAGCTGAGGAGTCAGTCCATGGGTCAGGTGTCCAGACCAGTGGATCCATTGCCAGGCTCAGGCATTACTTGGAGCATGCTGGACACCAGCATTCCTGCCACATGAGAGCTGGCAGGGACTGTAGGCTTAGGCCTGAGCTAAAAGGGAACTCCTGGCCCCATGGGGGAGGGTCCAGGTGGAGACTATCAAGGCTAATAAAGCCTATTAGGAACCTGGAAACCTTGATATAGCATTTGTTTGTTGTTGGTTTCCCCAGCTAAATAACTGTCTGCTTGTACTGCCATTTTTTTTTTTTTTTTCCTTAGAGATAGCATTTCAACACAATAGAATACAGAATAGCAAACAGAATGAGTGAATTGCAAATGCCTCTGATTAATGCATGGTATATGGTTTTCTGTTGAGTTACAGTCAGGCTATGTACTGTATTTATCCTAAAGTAATCTATACACTTATTTTGTATCTCAAAGACAAACATTCTAACATGAAGTGACCTTGCATATAGTAGAAGCATTTTGGCCTTTAAAGCTCTATCTAAAAAAGATAAAGCTATCTAAAAACATTCCCTACACTCTTCATTTATAAATAGCATAATTTAAAAAATAAATTTCATCACTCCTTTCACTAATACAGTTGGGATTTTCAAATGTGCACTTGATACCAGAGAGGTAAATGAGGATAATTTAGTTACCCTTTATATTCTCTGATAGGAGTACTGCCTGAGAACAGGGAGCATGTCAATCACAGCAGTAGATACTTCTGGTTAAATCTTTCTATTCTCCGAGGGATAGGTTAAGCAGAAGTAGAACACATAGATAACATATCTGCAATTTCAATTATTTTACACATTCATAGTATTTTTTTTTATGGAATGAAACTTAAGTATTGAGTAATTAATTTCTGTTAATAATATTCATGCATTTTGACAGTTATAAGTAGACAATAATGAAATGTTACATGTTATGCAAAACAAAAATATATAACAGATTATTATTTAATAGGCACTACGTTCATGGAAAGAATATGAACTAGCAGTAATTATCGTTAACTATGGGAAAAGACTTTTGCACTGCTCGCCAACAACTTCACCCTGCCTGTCAGAAGCTATGAAAACTGAAGAAACGCATACTAGCATAGAAGTTAAAGTAATTGCTCTGATTTTTACTTTTTCTTTTCTCTAAATACTGTATTCTATTATTTTGAAGACTACATTTATTAACTTTTTGTTTAAGAAGTGATTGTACAGAATAAGAGCTTCCTTGTAGAATAAGAATTCCCAAAGTGTAGCTGAGAGGCTTCTATTTCGTCAAAGCCATCTTTGTTAGGACCAATTGCAGATTGCAGTGGGTACAGAGTGTCACCTTGTTGAATTGGAGAGGGGTTAGCAACAGTACAGTTCAGAGCCATGAGGATCCTGCAGATATTTATACAAGCATCCCTAACCGATCTTCACATAGAGTTTTCAGAAATGCTTTATTAGACAGAAAAAAATAGTAAAGAGCTGTAGAAGAAGAGAAAAATATCCTAAACAATGTGGAAACTTAGCCTCTCATTTTTTGTAGCAGCTGCTTGAAACTGAGTCATAGTAGGGAAGTAACTTAGGAATTCTGTAGACTGAAAAATATTTCTCAGTGGAGGAAGAACTTTCAACCTCAAAGACCTTAATACTTAAATTATAAAGAGATACAGCAGGTTGTGAGGATTTTTGCAACTTAGAGTCAGAGTAAAGTGTTGATTCTCCATACTCTTCCGTGCGTTTTTTCACTGAATAATTTCAGAAGAAATTTTACTGGAGAGGAGACTTGAAAAAGTGTAAAGAAAATAGGAATAATGTGAAAGGAAAAAAGGAAGCAGTATGAGCATGAAACTGATATATATTGAAGAAAGAGACAAAAAGTCGATCAGCTTACAGGGAAGCATTTCTATAAGGCAATTTATAGGATACGGATAGGATCTAGGACAATTTTTTTCTCCATTGTTTACTGCTGAGTTCGTGTTAGCTGCTCCGAGGTCCATACTGCAAAATAGAAAATAATCTAAAATCACAGGAATAATAGACAAGTAGGGCTGACTGAAAATTACGTTTTCACCAAAGTGAAAAGAAAAAAAAAAGACTTCCTTTCCAGAGGAAGATTTTGATTTCTGTAGGCAGTAAATAATCAGAGCTACAAAGATGAGGGGCCTGGAGCATCTCTTGAAGAAAGGCTGAGAGAGCTAGATCTGTTTAGCCTGGAGAAGACTGAGAGGGCATCTCATCAATGCTTATAAATATCTAAAGGGTGGGTGTCAGGATGATGGGGCCAGACTCTTTTCAGTGATACCCAGTGACAGGACAAGGGGCAGTGGGCACAAACTGGAACACAGGGAAGTTCCATCTGAACATGAAGAAAAACTTCTTTACTTTGAGGGTGGCAGAGCACTGGAACAGGCTGCCCGGAGAAGTTGTAGAGTCTCCTTCTCTGGAGATGTTCAAAACCCACCTGGATGCAATCCTGTGCAACCTGCTCTAGGTGTACCTGCTTTAGCAGGAGGGTTGGACTAGACAATCTCCAGAGGTCCCTTCCAACCCCCACCATTCTGTGACTGTGTGGTTCTCCAAAGGTGTCTTTTTTTTTTTTTTTTTCTGGAAAACAACTTATTTTGACAAACAGTCTGCTCAAATATATTGTTGTAGTGGCATGTGAGACTTCCCTAAATATTTATTTGGTTGCAGAGCAACTCCACTCGCTCCCTTGGAGGTCAATCAATAATGAATCATGGCTAGGTTTTTGAAGCTGTACTAAAAAATTTTATGAACATCATTTTTATTTCACTTCAAAAGAAAAATAAGGCAATATTGATGAAATTATCAGATATAGAATTAGAAGACTTAGGATCTAACCTAAACTCCAGTATTGACCTCTTGGTTTTAGTTGGGTAGGTGCAGTTTTCATAACTAAGTATTGGATATTTCAGACCACTTCTTCACAGTCATCCCATTTAGCTGCAATGGAAAAAGCAACAGAAAATCTGCGTGCTCTTGAATCAAGTCTTCTCAAACTGACAAATCCAGGTGGGTGTATTATTGAAACACTTCTTCCCTTTTTCTATGAAATTTTCTACGGCTTATTTGTAAAAATTATTTATGTAAGCAGAGCCTTTATGTCATGTATCTTCCACGATAACTCAACCAAAAACATTATTTTGGTCATCTTATTTATACCTGGTAGTGATGTGTATAATGACTTTTATTCCTTTTTCATAATTTTCACCAAAACATTCAATCCCTCTTAGAAAGGAATGATCATTTTTATTCTCTTCTGCATATATAGATGTTCTCCCAATCTGTGTAAAGTGGGGTCCATGTTATTTAGGCTTTCTTTATGTTCCTAAATCAGAAAATGCAGTGGCAAAGACCATCTATTTATAGCATGTCTTACTATCCTACCAGTGGTAGTAGTAACGACCACTGCAGGAAATTTCAGTGGAGAAAAGACTTCCTGAAGGAAGTTTACAGAAATAGTCCTTTTTGTGAAGGAGTTGTTTAACTTTCAGACGCTTGAATCCAAGTTATTGTTCTTCTATGTATTATGTATACTATTTGTATATATATAGTATGTATTATTTACATCTATATCTAAGGTATTATTTATAGAAGTACATTTGTATATGTATAGTCATATATTCATGAAGAAAGAAATAATTCCTTTGCGTACTTATGCTATCAATATGCCAAGCATGTATGTAAGCACTAGTGACTAGTATCATCGAGTGTTCAGTTCACGCTGTAATAGCTTTAAATACGTTTTTAGACATGTACTCACTGTACATTCTCCTCCATGGATGATTTGTATGGACCTTTGTTAGACCTCTGATGAACTCTAGACATCCTGCTCATTAGTCTAGTAGCTGCAAGTTCATCAGTCATATCCATAAGCTCTTCATTATTTAAGTGGCATGGGTACTTATATTAGAAGAAAAGAGCAAGCTTTTGAATTTCTCTCTGGATGACAGTGAGAGATTTAAAAGCAAACTCTGTGTTAGAGATTTTTCTCGTCTTCAGTTACGATTCCATGTAGAGCTTCTGTTTTACACTATCACTGCTTGTCATAATGGATTTTATTTGGTTATTGATGTAGCTTCTAGATCAGAGCTTACAGGACAGGAAGATCCTTTGTTCCTCTATCCTGTAGTTTCATGCTGGACAGCAGACAGTGCTTATAAAGAAGGTAGGATATTTGGTGTTTTATTTTAACTGTAAAGGCTTCTTTATTTCAGAAAGTTGCCAGTGAAGCCATCTACTTCTTGCTTGGAATCAGCTCTTGGAAACTTCCTCTTAATTTTGTTCTCAAATATACAAAACTGAGGAAAACAGCTTAAATTGTCACATTTTAAAGTGTCTGAAATACTTGCAATAAATTATTTTAGATGCTGATGTTAAGTATATAAAATAGGAATGTTTTAAATAACTTTAATAACACTCATTTTCTAATAACCTTAAAAACAAGCTCATTTTTAAAAAGTTGTGTCAAGTTTTCAAAGATTCTGTTTGTGTGGAATGTCTGAGTACACTTGAGTTTTTGAAACAGGATTTAAGATTCTGGTATGTGGCCTTTGACACTGCTTTTTTAAATTTTTTTTTCCTTAATACAGTTTTCAAAATAACAATGAAGCCTAGACTGTAAAATTAGTATAGCTTTCAGATAGGGTAAATACTTATTTATTTCTTGATGGTAAAAAATTATGAAGACAGCCAAACAGTAAAAAGTTGCCTAAAATCTACACAACACGGCTCCACTGTTGCAATGAGAACTGTGTGATGCTTGTACACTAATGTGACTGTCACTGAGAAGAGTAACCTAGGTGAATAGGATGCAGTGACTTTGTTTATACTTTTTGGGGTTTTTTCAGTATTTTCAGGTGTGTTGGATATGACTATAAAATATTTTTGTACCATTTACTACATGATACAAAAATAGTTCCAAACCTGTTTTCCCAGTCCCGAGAATGTTTGTCATTCTAGGAACATAAATAGAGTGAACTCGTGATTCTGGATGTCTAGTCAAAAGAAGTATTTAGCAACTGCTGGTGTGTATCATGGCCTATCTGATTTTAGTATCAGCATGCAACATGACAAATATGTGCTTGGAGGCATAGATAGCTGTAATTATAGCTGAATTCAGAAACTCGTTATAGCATAAATACAAAAACTGTGTTAATAATTTGTTATTTTATTGCAGTGATGAAATTCAGCAACAAACCACGTTTTCTAGAGTTGTTTGTTCAAGTTTTGCACAAAATCCTGAATGAAGAGAAGTTTCAATGCATGCTGGAATGGGCAGACAATGTGCAAGTTTACTTGAAAAGGTAGATCTCTATTATAGTAGTAGTGAAAAACTACTGCTTATGTTCGTTAGTGTCACAGTTACAGCAGAAACTGTAAATTATACCTGGTAGAAGACACATTTCCGTGGCTCCTAGTCTGCGGAAATTTCATGAACAGAGAGGACTACATAACTACAGAAAACACTGTATTGTGACTTTGTTACACACACAGACTTCTCCCTTGGCTGTCTGATCAAAACTCCTACCTACCATCAGCAGTTTCCAGGATTTTCCTTTTTGGAAACATCACTTGGTAATATGGCTATTTGCCATTATATTATGAGGCAGTGGGATAACTTATAGAACAGTATGTTGGGTTAAATCAAAAGCAAAATGATCAGGGCCTACTGTAGTGTCTAAAAAAAAATCCTGTAGTGAAAAAATAGGTGAACCAAATTGTAGACACTTACTTAAAAGGATCCCAAAGAACTTTATAACTTTAAAGAATGTACACGAGTATTTCTAAAATTTGAAAGGCAAAAAATATCAACGAAAAGCAGATATAGGGAACAGCAATTGTTGTTACAAAAGAGCAAAAGAATTGGACATGAAGTTCATTGCAGAATTCCAGAGTAGAATTTGGGTAATGAAGCAAAATGTTTTGTTTTACTAGGACTTAGGAAGGTGAGGTACTTGTTACCTAAAAATTCAGTGTTCTATAATAAACCTTGAAAGTTAGCACTCCTTCTTTTTCAAGGGGAAGACGGAAAGAGAAACTGCTGAATTTACAACTCCCAGTGAATTAGGAATTGTATGTGCTCTACTTGTTCTCAAAGATAACTCTTTAACTATAAAAGGATTTTAACATGATGATGATTTTAACATTATTTTTTTGTCAGGAGGAACGAGTGCCTTTTCGGTATCAGTGGAATTTCAACACCAGAAGCAAGTTCTCGCACTCTGTCAGCAAGCACAGGTAGATCCACTAAAGGAGTTGAGAAGTTTCAGAAAGTGAGTTTTGTTTTTAAGGAGTCATGTATCTCTTTATGTGGCTGCAATATCATAAGCACAAAAATAAATTTTTAAAAGCTGTCTCATAAAAACCTCAGCTAGAAACATGCAAAATTACTAAACAAAACATAACAAATACTAAAACTCTAGTCCTCAGCTCACCTCTGCACTCCTAAAACCAGGAAGAAAAGTTGGCATGGAATTTATCTGAAAGACCAGTGTATGTGAGGAATTTGAGATGAGTCAGAGTAATGCATTCCAAAATGAAGGAAAACTTGCCTTTCATCAACTCCCTTTAAAAAACCAATATGTTAATAGGAAATGCCTTGGGTTCTACCACAGTAAGAAGAGATCAGTTTAGGTCTTTTTGTACAGTGTTGTATGTATGCTTTTTCATGAGTAGTTGTCCATGATTAACTCCTTGTGCAAATATTTGAATTGCACAATAAATTATTTTTTTCAGAATTCTTTTAAAATTTTTTGCTTTTATTGGAAAGTAATAATCTTAATGGATTTGTATTGTTTTGGACAAAGAGTTTTCTCCCTCATAACCCTTTAGTAATGCTGCAGTACTGCTAGGATCTGAGATAGATTAGGGAAAGGGTTTGCTGTCTCAGTTTTTGCAAACTTTTGTAAAGCTTTCTGGAATATTAAATATTTCTTTTTCTCCCTTATTTTGACAAACAGTTCCAGAATTTATTTTCTGTTCTATTCTTGCTTAAGCCAAACTGCTGTATACCTAAAGTAATTGGTAATGTAAGTATAAATAAGTATTTGAAGTATATTTAAGACTTTCATGGAAGATTTTTTTTTTAAAGAGTATGACGAATTCACCTTTGAATAAATCAGAGGCATCAACTTTGGAGAAACCAAGAAAAAAAGCCTTGAGTTCTAGTCAAAAAGGACAGACTCTTAGAAAGTATTTAATGAAGAATCCAAACATAATGGAATCTCCAGAAGCACAAAGGTAAATAAAAATAATTTGTCAGCTTCATATGCAAAACCAAAATATTTTGACCAAAATTTAATTTACAATTAAGTGTGTATTTTAAAACTTTTTTTCTTTCAAAGGGATGAATTTGTGCACAGTCCACTCAATTTTCTGTTTTAGTTTGGTATAAAATTGGCTTCCACTCAAGAAAACAAAATGTTTCAATTCAATTTCAGTGAATAACTGTTGAAGATTTTGAAGTCTTTGTATTAATAATCCAAGACTGTATTTCAGTTGTGTTAGCTTGAGTATGTTGCTTCATCGTGGAGGAAGAGCTATTTTAATCTGTGTACTATAATGCTTTTCAAACTGTGTTGGTGACCTTACCTGTTAGAAATCTAATAAAGAATATTTGTTTGTTCCTGATGTTCATGTAGTTTCATTGTGATATTTGTCATCCTTTTGCTAATCTTTTTGGATTATCTGTTCAGAAAACTGTTTCTTGATAGAAATAAATGAAAATTCATTCACCTCTTCTTTTGTCAGATGATTGTATATATTTGGTTAACTTGCTAATAATAGGCCTAAAAGACCTAAAAGAATAGACTATGACCTAAAAGAATTCGTAGTATTCATTACCTGGTGATTTGGTCACTTATGCTTCCAGCAATTAACAAGTAGAAAACTAGAAATAACTGAATATAAGCAATCACATAACTGATTCTTGAAGTGTTTTAAATAATCTCAAAAAAGTTTTCCATACACTGTCTTCTAAATAGTTACCTAAACCACCCATTTTTGCTCCTTGACAGAAAAAACTCACCTTACTTAATATAATTTTCCTGGCTTTTAGTGGAAGAGGGGATGTTTAACTTACCTTGGGCTTTTTGCTTTTTCAGCTACACTTTCATATCTTACGTAATAATATTGTTGTATAATATAATCAACGTTGTATTTGATATACTGCTCTGCCCACATTTAGAGGTGGAAAAGAGGCAGAAAAATAATTTACATTGATAAAGGGATCAGTTTACAGTTTATTTAAAAAAAAAAAAAGAAAAAGAAAAAGAGATTTGGTTTGACTATAGCATTGTGTGTGTGCCAGGTAATACAGAATTGTTTGATCTGGCAGAGAAAAAAACACCAAAAATCTATGGCTGGAAATTAAAGCCAGGCATACAAATTTGAAATAAAATATTTTCTTCACATTGAGGATGATTAGCTACCAAAACACAGCAATAAAAACAAAAAAACAATTTTTTAGTGTAATACAGACACTCCATCTCCTGAACAGACTGTGTGAAACACATTGTGTTTGCTCTAATACTGTGTTTGGATGATTCAGATACAAGTAATTTACACAGAGCTATACTTTTTTTAAGTACTAAGACAAATGTCTTATGGAAGTTGATAAAATATAAGATAGGATTTAGTGTGTTTCACTTAAAGAGGGAAAGCACAATTGCTTTTCTTGACCGCAGCAAAAATTCTTTTTCTAGATATATTTCATATGCTTGTGAGTTAATACAGGTCTGTGGATATGCAGTGGGATATTTCTGTGTATCTTTATAATGATTTTCTTTTCTAGAGCTTCAGGAAAACACAGTTTAATTTTTTGCCATTTCCTATATTTTGTTCTAGGAAATGCCAGGAAGAGTTGCAGAAAGTTGCTTCTCACACCTTAAAGGTACTGCTGAAACCAATAGTGAGTGATTACTTAAACCGAAAGAAATTTCATCAAGTATGTCTTGAAGAGATGCCCTGGAGGTCTCAGATGAATATCTATCTGGCAATTGCACACTATAACTTATTTAGAAAGAAACTGGAAGAGCAATATAATGTTGGAATTTGTGGTTCACAGCATCTGGACAGGTATATCTTACTGCATTATCTGTTAACATAGATTACTGTGTTATTGCCATTAATGCAAACAGATTGAATTATAATATCATCAGTCAGTTTGTCTTATAAACAGTTCAGCTCCCAAATACATATTAATATGGCAGGTGACATGACACTTCTGGTTGCTCGCTTGACTATCAGATGAAAGTTTTGAAATATATTATACTGTGCTGTATTTTGGTTCTTTATAGCTTTTGGCTACCATTCATTATTTCTGATTCCTAAAGCTGCTGGAAAGTAACCAAAACTCACTTTTGAGAAACTGAATTTGTGTGTGTGTATATAAAAATTATTTTTAATATTATATCTGGAGGTTTTTTGTGCTTTCTTCTTTTTCTTTCATTCTGCAGTTACAATATTTTGGATCCCGAAATATTTTCATTAAATAATTCTGGCACTGTACTGGTGAGAGAAGCTGCAGAGAATAACATAAGAACACCAATTCCTCCTCTCCTTAAAAAGTCAGGAATGACCGAAAAACAAACTTGTAAGAACTTTTAATGGGTGCACAACTGGAATCAGTTTCAATTTACCTTTTACTTTCTCTTAATTTCTGTTCTGACTTCCACCATTAGTTCACATCACCTTTGGAAAAACATTCATGCCAATTTAAAGAGAAGGTGCTTCTGGATTCCAAAAGTGTCCTCTGTATTTTCTCTTTTTGACAGTATAAAAGAAGTCATAGTCAATAACAAGGCATTTATAATAACAGAGGGTTGTTTATTTATTGATAAATAAGTTAATTTTTATCAAGTGTTCATTCTTGATCCTATACATTAGTAACAAGTTTATAAATTCTAATGAATTATTAATACTAGATTTTGTTTTGAAGAAGCCACGCTACCTAGACCTATCAAATTGATAATATTCCAGGTTATTCTAAATGCAGTGATAAAAATTATCAGTTACTGTAGTTGTTAATTGGTCTGTAGTTTCCTTCAGATTTTCTAACAGGTCAACAATTTCCTGGGTCATTCTGTAAGTCTTAAAATTATAGACTGAAGTTCATTATTATCTTTCATATTTTAAGTAGAATAATTTAGGTTTTCTTTTCCACTGCTTGCTCCCCAGTGTCTTCCTGTGGCAGAGGCTACCTCAGGATCTATTTTTCGTCTTCTATCATTTTTACTTTAATTCTGTCTTTCACATATGATTGTTCTATTATCGCAGCTATTTTCAGTAACATCCTTTGAGGTTTCAAAGGCTAAAAGGTTCCTATTTGTAGGTAATTGTGAAATACAGGACTTTGGTTACTTCAGATGTTGGTGATAACATAAAAGTCAATGCAAAGTAGTCTGCTTAGCTACCATAAGCTCAAGAAGAAATCACAAATTTGGTCTTTTCAATAGCATTTCAGGGAACACATTCTTGCTATAGCTGTAGAGAGCAAAATTCTCTTATCATTCCACATAGGACTTGCTTAGGTAGAAATCAACCAGCCTCTTTGCTTTTTCCAGGGAGGTGTGACAAAAACTCACAGTTGAATTCGCTGACTCTTTGCAACATCTTACTTTTAGTTATTCTGTTTTGTTTTGATGCTTAGAGGTCACTGAGAACTGAGTCACTGAAAGTTGCCAAGAACTAATGAAAATCTTACCTTTTAGCTGTTGCAGCAATTCTAAATGAAAGAATTTCAAGGGCATGTAATGATAGAACAAGGGGTAATGGTGTTAAACGGGAAGACAGTAGATTTAGGTTAGATATTAGGAAGAATTACTGTGAGGGTGATGAGGCACTGGAACAGGTTGCCCAGAGAAGTTGTGGATGCCCCATCCCTGGCAGTGTTCAAGGTCAGGTTGGATGAGGCTTTGAGCAACCTGGTCTAGTGTGAGGTGTCCCTGCCCGTGGCAGCGAGGTTGGAACTAGATGATCTTGAAGGTCCCTTCCAACCCAACCCATTCTATGATTATTTGATTTTGCCATAGAGTTCAAATACTGTTTAGCTTGAAATTAGCTTCTGCCTGAAAATTATAGCTTAGATATTACTATATCCCACTACCACGAACATTTGTGTTTCCCCTTGGAGTATATTTTGGATTGAATAAAATAATGAAGCAATTTTACACATACCACAGAATTTGTCACAAATTTTCCCTTCTTCTTAACTTTTCCTTGTAAGAGGCCTCTGTTTCAGAAAGGTTCTTGGGAGCTTGCCATATGCTAATTTCTTCCTAAAACTTAACTTCCGTGAGGGTTGTTTTGGCTTTGAGGCTGAAAACTATTTGGTACACATTATTATTTTGCTCAAACTTTTTTTTAATCCTTTCTTCTCTGAACACTTAAGTAAAAGCATCTTATATTTTAAATAACCTTATCAATATGATAACCTCAACACTGGCATTTGCTAACGTTTAAGTATTTAGCTGCCACAGGAAAATCTGAGCTGGCTGATAATATTTTATTTTTTTTTTTTTTGAGAAATTTAACTCATTTTTAACCAGTGAACTTTTTGTCTTCAGGTACAGGTAAATCTTCTAAGCGTAGCACTAAATTGGATGGAAACAATGCTCCTCGAACTCGAACAACAAACAATGCAGCTATATCCAGGTCTCATTGCCCCAAAGAATTCGAGTTTCTCTCAATTACCATTTTATTGGAGCATTTTTCAAAAATTTTTTTGCATTTAAAAAGAGCAGTGGTAAGATACATTTCTTTATTAAACATTTTATTTATTACTAAGCATTGCATTACAGTACTTACTGCTTTCTACATTAAAAAAACCCACACTACAGAAACTTCAACAAACCTTCAGTGGACAAAAGCAATGATCTCTCATCTTCTGCAAAATGTCCAAGTACAACATCAGACAAATCACCTATCATAATATATATTTCTATCAAACATATAATAATTTATGTAAATGTTTTGTTTCTCATTTAGTCTTTGTAACTTTCCTTCTCATGTTTGTTAAATTTTTCTGAAAATACTTGCAGAATTACCTTTCCCATTACAGGTTTTAGTGAATGCCTTAGTAATATAAACAGAAGGACCAGTGATTGAAAGGAAATGCAGACTGACTACTCGTCCCATAAACCCTTCTAAAACCGAGTAAAAACACATGTATAGATGGTGTGAATTAATTTTTATTTCTTATTCTTATACCAAAAGCAACAGTTAAATTCAGTTATAAGTTAGTGCTTTTATGAAAATTTCCAAATTAAGGTTCTATAATGCTTTATAAAAATAGAAATGTTGAATGCTCTGTTATAAAGGATGATCCATAGACTGTAATTTTGAAAGGTTACTTATACCTAAGCTTTGCTTTTAATTTCTGTATTTCCAAAATATAATTATATTTTGAATGATATGCATAGGTTCTTGCTTACCGTGGTGGCCACTGGACGTTGCTTCAAAATGCTTGTCGAGAACTTTGGAACTTTACTCAAGAATTACAATTGATTGCTAACCATTCACATTCCCATATGGATGCATTTCCCATTACCAGGGATTTCCTTAGGAACAGCATCTGGTTGCCATTTTATTTGGCATCAGACATGGTCATTGGTATGATAACTGAACTACAAGCAAGCAGGTCTCTTAAGGTAAAAATTATTTCTATTAAGACAGTATACTCTTTATTATCATATCTTCAGTAGAGACAGTTTTCTTTCGCTTGCATGATATTCTGATATCTCCAAGTTATTCTCTGTAACAAGTTTTTAGAGGATTACAGGATTTTCTAATCTTTATAATTTGATTTGTCCTAAAAATAAGTTTGAAAATAACACTAAGAATAATGTTTCTTCACTGTAGGTTGTGGATCCTGAAGGAGACTTCTGCATTCCCAGTAGTTTAGGAGGTATTATGGATGAGAATGGTGGTTCTAATCTCCATCTAGAATCTCCGCTCGATGATGTGAATGTGGTCGACTTGAAATGGATACGTAATCTGATTCTTAAAACAATAGAACTGTTATATCAAATGAAGAAGTGGGAAGCACTGGTACACATAGCTGTACAATTTAACATACTTACACAGTAAGTTACATCAACTCTAATAAGAACTAAAAAGCAACAATATATAGTTAAATATGTCATTATTTTGCTTAATTACTATACCTTGCTATTTTTCAGTGAGAGATACACAGAAGAAGTGAGTCCATTGCTGGTGTATGCTCAGAGGCAGCTGTTGGAAAGGATACAACAATTCAGTGACCTAGACAGCCATGAATCTCATTTGATAAAATATCTGTCTGATACTGCACCTAAGGTGAACCACAGATTTATTTTTTGGGCACTGACTCTAAATGTGAACTAAATATAGAGAAGTACTTACACTGATTAGGTTAATATGGTTTTTCATGATGCTCACGAATAGTAAATTATAATAAATTAATGAACATAATTTATTGAAGTGCATGAACAGGCTTGTATGACATAATTCCAGCAACAGCAGAGGTCTAGACTTATGAACCACAGAATATTTCTTCCATGCATCATGTACCTATTCAATATTATGAGCCTAAATCTAATTTCATGTTCTTGATGCCACTCTTTTAACCTGAAAATACATATTGGATATTTGCAATCTTTGTGATTAATCAAAATTAAATACAAAGAGACTGCTTTGTTTCTGCATTGTAACACTGCTTCTAAAGACCAAAATAAATCAAATTGAGGTAACCCAAACGCTGACAATACCAATAAAAATCTTGATCACCAACACAAAAGACCTAAGCTGCTCAGCAAGTTCCTCTCATTAAAAGCCATGGCTCTATCTATTTGGTAAGCTGACATTGCCACTTGGAAATTTTTCATGGAATTAGCTATTAAAATTAGGATTTTCCTTTTTTTTAACCTAAGGTTTATTTCTAAGAAGTTTTGTTTAAGTCAATTGCATGGTTAATATTTTCAATATATTTCTATTACTAATATAAACACCAGAACTGAAGGAGAGGGTGGGAAAAGTGGAATTTGGAGCTCCAAATGGTTTTGTTCTGAACATGAATATGGGGTTCTGGCTTGAAAAGGGCAACTGAGGTGCTCTGTCTTGTCTCTCTGTAAGGCTTTTTCCTGCTAATTCATTTCAGGCCCTGCTGTTCAGAACATAGTCCTTTGCCTAAAAAAAGGGCAGTGTGGCAAACCATCACATACCACTGTAATCTGAGCAGTGTGGAAAATTCAATCATAGTTTTGAAAGACAATTTAAAGAATAAAGACTAATGTTAGCTAATAGTAATAAGGATTGTTCAAAAAAAGACATAAGTTAGAAATTTGGAGAGTATGGCTACATTTCGCAATGCAGTACCATTCAGAGAGACTAGAACTAGCTCTGAATTTGTTCTTTTGCTTCTGACGTGATGTGGCTACATTAGCAAAATAAAATGTCTGTGCTGCATTACTTCTTTATAGAAGTCTGGAAGTTTACTTCTCCAACAGGGTTAAACTGGTTCTGTTATTTGCTTAGAGCTATTTTGTATAAGCCTGTGCAACACTACATTGTGCTTTACAAACTGTGTACTCTTTAGGCATACTGACACTGACAGGTTCTTTGCAATTTATCCAGACAAAAAAATGTAGAATATTTGCTGAACATAAGTGAGTTGCTCATGATTATGGCAAATACCAAATAAGATGCAAGTTTAATTTATTAACAATAAATAAACCAATATTTAGGTGGTGTGAATTTTTTACCTCTTACTGACGAGAGTACTAGTTATGGGTCATTGGAGACTTCATAAATTAGTCCTCTTTTGTTTTGTCATATAATTGAGTATTTAGGTACTTTAAGCACCAAACATTGATTTTTCTGAGTATTATTAAATCAGCATAAAACAAAACTTGCTTTTTAGATGAGTTGCAGGAACTACATAGGACAGAAATTACAGCTGCCTGTTGCGCATTCTGCTCCTGAGCTGAATTCTCCTGGATGCTCTTTCTGTCCTGGGATGAAAAATGATAGTACAGGTCAGAGGACACTTCAGTATCGTGAGTTCTCTTTTCTCCCAAACACTTTCCTTTTTTTTTTTTTTCATACTGGATATATATATTTTTCTCCTTACCTTAGGTCTTCCACTGCTCCTATAATCTCTTTCTTTTAATAAAAACTCAGTTTTCTCTTCAAATTTTTATTATTGTTATGTTGGATGGATAGTAATGTTGTCAAGACCTTTCCAAAAATATTCAGACAGTATCTGAAAGCAGAGAAAAGCAGTTGTCATCCAGATGCCAGATGACCTGCAGTATGTGGAGTGAGCTTGGTGGTCTTGGTCCGGTTTTCTGTCAGTGTTATTGGATATCTAGCAATATACCCAGAAGTTAATGTTAACCTTCACTGTTAATAGAATCAATAGAAAAACTGAAGTGAACTGTAAGGTGACAAAACACCTTTTATACACACAGTTGTTCTTTCCAGCCAGGATTAAAATGTTAGTCATTAATGAAAGTTTGTAAAGCATAGTTCCTCATATCGCAGGGATTTTAACACGTTGCACACAAGGATTTGTGTTGAATTCAGCTGAGGAATGTCATTAAACAATGAATAATGCTGTATGTAAGAGGAAATAATATCATGCATTCAGTGGAGAGAGCATGCTAAATCACAGGTTTGGTACATAGAAACTGTCAGAATTATAGTAAATGTTATCAGCAGTTGTAGTAAAAGATTTGTTTTCAGAATTCGGACATGAGAATTCAGAGCAGAGAGCTGAGCTGAGACATGCTTGGGCATATGGAATTCAGGGAATGTCAGGTGACATCTAAAATGTAACACTGAAAAAGATATAAATGCTCAGAAGTGTTCCTAGTGGTTAATAATTTTGCTTTAATTCACAATCCAACAGGAGACAAAGATGAAAATTACATTAATGTATTTCAGTTTTGAAGTTGTGGAATTGTTCACGTTTTGTGGGGATATAATGCAAAATTATTCTCTATAATTATCAATTCCTTTTAGATTGCAGTCAAGTGAAAGCTCTAGTTTGTGTACCTCTTGATGTGAATGATACACTGAAATGTTTTAGAGAAACTCTACAAAAATCTAAATATCACAGCAGAGCACTGAGACACAGCAGAAAACTACTTTCATTATTTCTTGCACACACACAAGGTGAGTTAAGTGTTTCTCACTTACTTATATGCAGTTAGTAAACAGTGAAAAGAGTAGAAGATTTTAATATCAAGGTTTAGTTGTTATTGGCAATTAGAAAAACCATAGAATACAAGTTATGAAGTTCTGTAAGTACTAGCTCTAAGCCTGATTTCCTGTGTTTTTTGTCTCATAGTTGGATGCTAAAATTTTTTTCATGTAGCCAAACCTCTGTCAGAAGACTGACTGGCAGAACTTCCCAAATTTGTTTCTTTAAATGGGCACATACTTTCATTTGGTTGCACTGACCCATGAGTCCAATGAGTTTAATTAGGAGATGCACAGACAGAATCATAGTATAGGAAACCAGATAAAAATAGGGCACACAGGAATCATATATTTTTTCAAATAATGTGGTGCAGCAGTATTTGTGGTGCTGGAAGTAGTACAATACTTTTACAAACTGATCATTTAAATTACTTTTCTGATCTAGAAAATGTTGGAAGAGCAATCAGCAGTCATCTCTCTTCAAACAGAAGGCTGAAGTTCAGTGTGGGAGCTGAACAGAGATTTCTACCAACACCACCTGACCTTTTTCAAGAAAAATTTAATTTCTCCAGTATGGTTGAGAGTAAACCAGTACCACAGTCACAGCTTTCAGTAATTATGTCTTCATATGAAAAAACAATTGGTAAGTTTAAAAATAAATTTCTGTGTATAGCTAACATCTAATATCATTCTGCCTATCTGTGTTCATAAGTTTATGCCAGTGTTTCTTTCCTCTGTCAGACAGTTATAACTGTCTGAAAGGTGGTTTCCAGAAATACACAACCTTCTTTCTGTGATTCAGAAAATCTGCATTAGGTCCTAAACAAGCCACTAGTTGGTTCATAACCTCTACAGTTATCTCATCTTCTGAAAAAGCATTACTTCAGTGTTGTTATACTGATTAATTCCAAATTTAAAATCTGTAATATTCAGCAGATTAATTTCAATTCCGTGATAGGTTTTTTCTGGGAAACAGACCTCCTGAGGTCTGTGTATTTGAATATGAGACTTAATTGTGTGTCTTCTATCTTACATTCTAGTAAGGCTTTACTCATACAGTTACATCAAACCTGGTTTTGCTGTATGACATAATAGATGAAGTATAGCAGGTCAACAGGTGTCATAAGTGCTTTTATTTGAAGTACGGTATCCAGAAATGAGCCAGGGACGCTGCTACTGTGCTGTATGCAAGAAGTGTTGTTTAGTAGGGCCCTGGTCAATGGCCTGCTTCATTGGCCGGTTTATCTCTTGAAGATGAAGAGATTTGATAAATCTGAGAAAACAAAAATACAAAAGCTTAAGTAAACAGGTTCATAATTACATCCTATTCTTGTTTGTAAAGTCAGAAATAAGAAATTGTACATTTGAAGGTAAAATATACCAGCCTACTAAATCTTTAAAAAAAATATTCATACGTTGAATTACATGTGAATGCCTGTCTACTTCTCATGCAAAATTTGTTCAAGATTTGGTAACTGATTTAATGATGTGACAATTCTTTTTCCTAAATGATTAAAAAATAAATAACAGGAATCCTTGAAATAAACAAGCAGCGAGACCTCAAGGTTCAGGCTCTACATGAACTTGCAAATCTTCATTTTTATACTGGAAACAAAAGGTACACAGTTATTGAATTAAAAAAGAGCATGGTTTCTTTTTTTTAAATTGGCATTCATATACCCTTCAACTGTCTTGTAAGCTCTTGTGCTGTCCTCAAGTCCATATAACTTCCTTCATCTAACTCACTATTAGCTATATTTTCAGAAGCTTTCTATTCTAGAAATTGTTTATTTTTCTTAGCTAGCTAAATTCAATTAAGTAGATTAATTAAGCATCTCTATGTTTTTTTAGGGAGTGATATCTTTTGCTTGACAGTTTAATTTTAGTATAGGTCCCAGTAACTCTGTTGACCAGGAATGGTATCTTTTTGTGTTGTTGAAACTATTTCTGCTTTTGACCTAATCAGAATTAGTTAGGCAATAAAGGTAAAATGAAGTGAGTCTTATCTTCCACTTTGGAAAATGTCAGCAATATGATGACTACATTTTTTTATGTGTTACAGAGCTGCTTTTAAATATTGGTGTCAAGCCCTTGATGAAACACTCAACATTGCTGATGCTCTTAACAACTGGCAAGAGTTAGGTTTTCCAAAAAATGCTACAGACTGCTTTGCAGTTGGAAGATGGACTGATATTAGTCAGAAATTTATTTCTCAGGCTGGAGTTTGGGGCTGTTTACATGCAGCAGTCTTAGTGGCTAAGATAGCTCAGTAAGTATTTTATCTATACATGTATTTTTTAATATTTTAAACAAATTGCTCATCCAGGACAGTAGACAACTTGAAATTAATTTAAAAACACTAATGAGCTGCTATAAAAAACACTCATGAAAAGCAGAGGAATTTTTCCTTTCAGGAAGAAAGTTGCTCTTTTGGAGAACATTGTTCCCTTTTCTTCAGTGGTCATCTTTGATCATAATTGCAGCTGTATATTATATGGAGAGATTATAGAAATAAAACAAAATGATAAAAAGTCGTAAGTGCAAGGATTTTACAGTCATATTGATTTTCAATTGAAATATCACATCTCCCAAGTCAGTGCAGATATTAAATATTAATGTATCTTGAGGGCAGATTTACTGCCTAAAGTACTCATTTTCCGGTGATTTACAACTAAATGAAATTTGAATTACTGTATTAAAGTCTACCATTAATAAATATTTCTGTCCAGTACTCCTTGACTACTGGTAAAACACTATGGATGTAATTCTGGTCTGTTCCTCAGTGTATTGTATAGTATAAAAATGTACAAGATATAAAATTTAGAAATATCTAAGCCAGTTCTAAATTACCTTAGAAGCATTATACCCATGAAAGGGCAGAGCTTGATTGAGTAAGTTGTCGTACCTGAGAAGCAGAGCCTATTAATAGCACTGTAAAATATCTGTAAACCAAGGTAGCTTTGAAAGTATTAGCATAGGTATTTCAGGATGAAATGGCATGGTCAACTCAGAATTAGCACTCAAGAGGAAGAGGAGTCAGTTTAAGCTGATTCTAAACCACAGCTCTTATAACTCTGAGCTGTACTGCAGTCTCAGGTCCAATTAGGCAAGACCCAGTCCCAATCCCTAGCTGATTTTGCAGGTGCTTGTGGCACATATTTGCTGCACTATATACCATACCTTTACTGGCAGGGATCTGGAGGGAGCTATCCTTTCAGCTTTGCTCTCAGGCAGATCTTTTCTATTCAGAGCTGACTTAGGCTGTTAAACATGTTTCCCTTGAGTTGCTTTTTCTAGACCAAATTAGTCTCAGGCTGTAAAATGCAGATTAAAGGATTCTAGTATTGTATTAAAGATTTCTAATATTATAGATGAGAGGAGCACCTCACTACCAGGATGGTTTAAAGCTCTTATGAGATACTATGTGGGACTCAATGTAGCTAGACAGTTAGCACGTTAAAGTCCACGTGTGTTAGTTATCTTAGGCTTCCTTTATGGAAAGAAATGCACTTTAAGGTGTGAGTTGTTGGACCTGCTTTATCTTTCTAGTTTTGTATGAGATGAATTTTGCACTTAGATTGCCTGTTTCTCTCCCTTAACTTTAAAGATAATCTAGACAGCTCCCTTTGTCTAGGTATGTCTTTGGTCAAACGCTTCTTTGGCTGAGCACCTATCTACAGATATTTCCAAATATGGAAAACATCTAGGTTGTGTTAGTATAATTATTATACTAGATTAGAAAGGAGTTTGAATAATTTATATTGATGGACGCATTCATATTTCTTCTTATTTGTTGTACTTTAGGTATATAACAACATCAAACATGAAATTAAGAATTAAACACTGTTATTTTTCTGCTATGCTTTTTAAGGTAAGAATACAATTTCAGTTAGAATTCATGAATTTGACAAATTGCTTCTAAGATTTTAATCTCACTAACCCTCTATTAAAATATTTCTCTTTTCATTTTGATTGTAAAGGAAAAATGGAGATCAGAGGTAGTTGACACTTTATGCACATTAGATTAGATGTTTTTATTCTGTTTTTTAACATTATTCCTGTATTATAGTCTAAAAATTACCACTTCAATAAGAGGCTAGTGTCTCAGAGAAATAATTGAAACACTGAAAAGTGAAGAAGGCTAAAATATTTGGCAGTCAAAGATATTTTTCTTCACTTGAAGTGTTCTGCTCAGGAAGAGCTGGATGACATCAACAATAGCAGAGTGCACTCTGTCAGTTCTATACAGAGTCTTCACAGACTGTCATAATTTTCAACCATGA
Organism: Podargus strigoides; assembly: GCA_028020825.1. Taxonomy (NCBI): domain Eukaryota; kingdom Metazoa; phylum Chordata; class Aves; order Caprimulgiformes; family Podargidae; genus Podargus; species Podargus strigoides. The sequence goes on along the minus strand of CM051663.1, from coordinate 120,669,343 downwards.
GAACAGGCTCTTTAGAAAATTTTGAATCATTTTTTAGCATTGAAAGATACTGATTTGTAATAATAAAATCTCAGCTTTATAAGAAGTTTGCTCTGAAAATAGAGGATAGTCAAAATGATTCAGTTTCATTTACAGAGAAAATACTGTCATTAAAGTCAAGTTTGCAAACTTTCAGAAACCATCTATAGAGGTAAAAAGGGTTTCAGTTTTCTTTTAAGAGCAAGTTTTAAGACACCGGTAACAAAAGTGATACAGGGAAAAGAACTGCAAGTGTTCTGTCAGTTGTACTCTACTGGGATCAATGCTTACTCATCTCAGTGCAACATCAGGAGATTAGTTGGCTTCTTCCAAAACAAACCATCGCAATTTTTAACATCTTGTGCCAGCCATGGTTGTGACTGTGTGATCTGTGCTAGGCCGTGTTCAAAACCTCATTAAGTTCAGCAAAGGGAGAACAAGTTGAAGAAATAAAGGTAAAGGAGAATTTTGATTAGCTTCTATCACTGTAATTGCTGGTGGTACAAAGCTGAACAATTTTGCTTCTGCTTTTGGCAGAAATAGCATTTGTTCCAGTTGTATAATGGTAGAAATAATTGTGACTTGACTGAAGTTGGTCCGATACTAATTGAGATAAAAGCAGCTCGCAGGGTGTATTGAAAAATATAATCAATTACTGTTACTGTACCTTCTGAAGTTCAAGCCCATAATTTGTTCCTTGTTTTGGAAAGCTTTTATAACCTTATTTAAATTCCACCTCTGGTATAGGCTTTAGGCTTATTAATATCTTAGTTCTGAGCATGTAAATGCCTATTTCTCTAGCATATCATAGCTGATTACAACAAGCTAAACACAATTGGGAAGGAATATCTAACGTCAGAGACAATGTTAGCACTCCCCCTTTTTAAAGAAGGAACATTTAAACTACTTCCTTAAAGTTCACATTAGTTTTATGATTTAAGCTGCACTTGCTAACCTAGTTAAAGGGGGAACTAGGATGGAACTAGCTTTTAACTGGCCTTAAAGTCAGCAACTCACCCAGAAATGACAGCTGAAGTGATGGCATGGCAAGGATTTCAAGCTAAGTAAAATCAAACTAGCTTTATTAGCTTGTGGGGAAAATAAAAAAGATTTTTCTTCTGATGGAAGACCTTTCCATGAGACGTCTTTGGTAAATTCGTAAAGAAATGTTTGAACACATCCCCAGAATCATCTCAACAATTTTTTTCCTGTGCATTTTCCTTGATTATGGAGATATTTGAATAAATTATTAATTTCTTTCTGTCTATTGATGAGAGGCTTATCCTAAGAATTATCTAAGAAATCTTTATGAGAACCCCATCCAATTTATTAATTTTTTTCCAGTGCTTCCAGAGATTTATTTGGGTTACTTTGACTTGGAATCTGAGAGAAATGCCACTGGCTCTTTAGGAAGGTTTTTTTATTACCTGGGGAGTACTTGCTGAGGAATCTTTCATGATTGTTTTTCTACACCTAGATTAGTTTTTCTCTTTTGCTTTTTCTATGAAATACTGTCCTTAGACTTTTTACAGCCACCTCCCCCCTTGTGTTTTTTTTTTTTCCTCCATCAAGTTTACATAATAAAACATTTTTTTCTGAAGATTTTTCATAGTTTTGTCTGGAAATAACTGGATACTTAAGACATTGACTGAGTTTCACTTATGAGGTCATTTAGGAGTCTTGAGGGTTGGAGTTTTATAGTGCTTTGCTAGTGTCTATACATCTTTTCACAAATAGTTAATTATTCTTACTTTCAGACCCTGTTTAGAGCTTCTCTTCCTCATCCAACATCTGACTGTGACTTTGCACAATATGAAACAAATATACTTATTCCTGGTATCAACTTGTTCTCTGATCGCTACAGAGCTGATGTCTCCACCGTAGTTGCAAGTCTGAATTTCGTTATGTTTGAACTACATTGTGCAAAACAAAATTTATTAGTAAGTATTATTTTTATTCTGTGGAAATGAATTTTATGACATGAAGTCTCATTTTTTTTTGTGTGGGTGTACTTATGATATACTTTAGAAGCTGTAGCAAAATACCTGTATGGTTAGTTTCTGTGACACTGAGATAGAGGAAAGGTATAACTTTCTGCCTACGACTTTCAGAATATACAGGATACTTATTTATTCAGGAAGATGACAATACACTGTCCACTTAGCTTAGGCATTTGAGAGGAAATTTCCTTTTATATACAGTTTGAAACTTTAAATGCAGTGTGTCCTGAATACTTTTAGTAATTTTTCTTGCACATTCAGTAAACACAAGTCCCTTCTGCCTTTCTCCTTCTCACATTCTCTCATTTGTCTGTATGGAGTGTTTTTACAGCTTCCCTCTTATGTTGGTCCTGTGCTTATTTCCTCAGTTTAATGACTGACCACTTCCACTTTAATCCAACTTCTTTCAAAGGTGCCGTGCTGTACACAGGAATAAATAGACTGAATTGTTTACTAGTACTGAAAAAGGTGCAATTCTACCTCTGTTCCTTTTTGATCCTGTATTCTCCAACAGATTTTCATGTTGGACGATTATTGGATACTGCTATAAATCAATGTTCAGCATGACAGAAAACTCTCCAGCAGAAAAAGTAGATAGTTTTCTTGTGCTTGAATAAGTTGAGTCCGCTTATGGAAAAGTCCTGCAAGTGGAAGAGCCAATGCAAGGGAGGAGAAAAGATAGTGTGGCTGGCAGCAGGGGAGTCAGAAAAGGTTCGAGGGTAGAGATGGAAGAGGAGTTAGAGAGGAGGAGGCAGCAAGATGTAACCCCTTTTTTGTCAGCAAGCCATTTGTTGAATTGATTTATTCTGGAACTTCAGGCTAAGTGTCTAGCTTACCTCCTGTTGTTGCTTCTTCCCATCCTACTTTACTGGAATTCACTTTGTTACTAAGCTTTGTTTAGCTGCCCTCACTGTGGGAGGTCAAGGAGATGACAGTTACCTGGAGGCAGGGACACTTAATTTGACTGCTTGCTTCACATAGCCATGCACATTTTTGATTCTTTGTGCACTTGTACTAGCAGACTATAGATCCAGATCATAGAACATGGTCAAAGCAATTGCAGTTTCAGCAAGGTGAGAGCTTCATTTCCATTTAATGTGTGGAGATGTTTTGGATGGTGGGCGCTAAGTTGATTTGACACTTAAATCAAAATACTTCAAGTTTTATTAAAAATATGACTTCGAAGACTAATTTTGTTGAACTATTTCAAATAACAGTTGGAAACTGTATAGGTAAAAGTAAAATACTTACCTCAAGCATTTGTAATCCAAATTCAGAAGAATGAAAACCTGCAAGTGCATTTGACAAGAAAGTAACAATGCTATTAGCATTTTCCAAGCTTGGGGGCACTTTAAAATGAAGAAAAATGTAAAAGCTAAACAGTAATTTAATTTTGGAAGTTCTTTCATTTTCAATAAACAAATACCTCTGTCAGGAATGAATCTGATTTTCCTGAATTATTATATAATAATAAATATGGTGTTTGTATACTTTACCAGAACCCAGTTTTAAAATGTTTTTGTTAGTTACCCCTACGAAAACTTTCAATTTGAAATGAATGTAAATAAATTTTTCAATAAGCTTCATCACCATCCAGTTTATTTGGTATCGTTTCACTTAGGCAATTACAGGACTTCATTGTATTTATTTTATAAAGCCCAAAAATTCTATTATTCTTTTACTTATACTGAAAAAATTATGGCATCAAAATGCAAACAGTTTTGGAAATCTCTTGGCATCTTTCTTGTAGGTTTACTCACTAATGATAGAGTTAAAAACCCCACCTTGAACACAGAGAATAATTTGAAGAAACTACTTTCTATGTTGTGAATCACGTATAAGATAGTATAGTGAGTTAGCTTAAGATCTTTTTAACACATTCATCTTCGTAGAGCATAAGAGAAGTAGTGGTGGTATGTGGCAGTGAAAGCAGTACTCTTATATGATCTATATATTTGTGATATTGAAATGTACATTGCAATTACATAATTACACCCTTTATGACATTTATAACTGGATAATCTAATATTTTTCTACAGATTTTACCATTGTTCACATTATACCAATACTTTGTTTCTGAGATTTGTAAGGACCCAGCTAAATGTATTGAAGGAAGGATCTTCAAGGTAATCAAAGAAACTTTTTATCACAGCACATTGTATTTCAAATAAGCTTTTCAATTTTTTTGTTAAATGTAGTCAATTTAATATTTCTTCATATATTGTTACTGTGAAGAGTAATGCTTTAAAGTTCAGCTGTTGCTTGATGTTTAGCAGCACAACAGTTTGTAGAATAAGACTGCTTTCTAAATGCAATTATTATTTATATTCTCAAATTTAGTAAGATGTAGAGTTTCGACAGTTCTACTGTTATATCCTATGGAGACTGTTAAGTACTTCCATCATTTCTTTCTACTTTCCGTTTAACAAGCATTCTCCTTAAAGATATGATCATAAGATTTTCCTTCTAAGATCCAAACTTTTTACTCGGTTTTTTTTATCTTACTCCACTGTTCTTGTAAATGTATTTTTAAGCACACAACATAAATGATTTTTTGTTCACAATGTTCACTTCTGGATTATCAGGTTTGGTGATAACCACTGGTTATCAGTATCATGGTGGAACCAGGTTGTCAGACTTCTAGGATCAGGCTTTTGTCATTTCACTAATGTTTGGTTGGTGGTGTTTGTTTCATGGTTGTTAGGGTTTTTTTTAATCTCTTGGGTTTTTATTTTAAAGGAATCTCACTTGTAGTAAGAGTTGAAGTATTACTGGTTTTAGATATTTTCAGGAAATGCTGATACATGTTAGGGAGAGTAGCTGAGTAGTATGAGACTAAGATAGGTGAAATCTGTGAAACAGATTTTGATATGGGGCTGATCTTGGACTGGCACTCAAGGCTCTTGCCAGATGAACTAAGTTCTTTTCATTTGTTAGGAGCAAGTATTTTAAGAATTTTTTTTTTGGTTTTGTTTTTTTTGGTTTGTTTTGTTCTCAAAAGTGTAAGACCCATCTCTCAGATTTCACTTATTTCGTAAAAAATGTAAAAGCTTTCTTTCCACTGAAGAGCATTCCCCATCAATGTACTATTCCAGTAGCCAAATCTACTTGAAAGCTACATTTGAATGCATTTTATATTGAACAAAAAGAATAATGGAAAATTACTTAAATAAAAAAGGCTCTGTTATTTTTTTCACAGATTAAAGTACTTACAGATATAGGATTTTTTACAGAGGCTTTTCGTGAACTGTCTTTGCTGAATTGTGGAGAGAGAATTCCATGGAAAATACCTGCAGGATACAGACAAATTGAACAAACACAGGTAAATACCAGTGAAGTGTAACATTGAATTATAACACTCAATTATCTTCATGAAACTGCACATACTCCATGTCTACAAGCTATTACACGTTCCTAAAAAATTCCTAAATTTCTTTCAATAGGCAGGTCAAATAGTACACACTGAATGATGTTAATTTCAGGAATAGGAACAAAAATAAATTTTGAAACATACATGCTGTTTTATACAGTGAGCAATTCAGGTAATGCTGTTGAAAAAATACTATGTGATTTCATATATAGACATAAAAAATATGGATAGACTTCTTGTTCCATTAACTGCAAAATTCCCACTGCCCCAGCAAGGATCAGGGCAGCTGGGGGGGACAGCCCAGCCCAGGGCATTGGGCATCTCTATGGGCCTGGGGACAGGCCAAGGCTGGGCCGGGATATCAGCTGGCAGATGGGGGTCCCGATCAGACCTGTTGAGGAGAACTGGGCTCAGACACAGCGCCAGGATGGCTGCATGTGGGGTCTGGCTGAGGCTGGACTGGGACGTGGGTCCACAGCTGGGCCTAGCTTGGGTGGCCCATGGCACAGCAGGGCCGTGAGGATCTGGAGACTGACCCTCCTGCAGCATCACTAGGGCAAGGGGCTGATGGTTCTGTGTGGCTGACATGGGGCACCAGGTCGTGGGCAGGGTGTGGGGAGCCCTGGGAGTTTCTGGGCAGTAAGAGCTAATGGTGCTCTCAGAGCCTTGACAGTCACATCACCCCAGGTCAGTCTCTGATTTTCTCCATGTCTAAATCCAAGTAGTGATCTTATGTTGATCACTAATGTGCTACAAGGTTATGAAGCTGTTAACAATTGACCTAGGCTTCTTTGTCTTACCTGTGAGCATACCTGTGCAGGCAGGCACAGTCCAAAGCTATTGAGCAAGCCTTCCCCATAACAATTATGTACCCTTTCCTTGTTTTCCAAGCACATACCAAAATAATCTAATGAGTTACTGCTGGATGGATGTAATCAAGGTGTCACTTATCTGACTGGTGCTTTATGGTAGGTCTCTGGTTTAGAGTGTGATGCATGTAGAAGCGAAGTGGTTGCTGGACTTTTGCATAGCTCTAGGAGTAGGAAGGACCCATGTTCCAGGGAATGCCAGAGATGATAGAAGGCTACATCTGGAGTATAGAGTTAAAAAATGAATTAATAAAACCCACACAGAATCCAAGTGACAGTTGTGTATAGATCTCCCAGTTATGATGAAGGCTGGAAATTATCTTTATGTCTGCCTTTGCCTTCCCCTCAGTAGACTGATTTGTCTCCTGGTGAAAAGGTAAAGGGTTTTTCAGCAAAGACTAGAATGAGGGTTAGGGTTCAGAAAACTGAAGCACATATAAGCAAAGGAATAGTTGTTTTTAGAGCCATCAAGGAGGCTAAGGTCTCAAGTTCATCTTGACCTGTAGTTCTTGTTTTCATTCTGTTCACAGATCTGTGCTCTGGTGAATACCAGAGGAGGCACGTGCTAAGTATGGAGTTAGGTTTAGGATTCAGGGGGTAGGATTCAGGATAAAGGGAATTGATGGTTGGTGTCTACAGAGCTCCTAGAATTTGGAAGAGGATTTCTGTTGGTTTTATGTCTCTGCCTTTTCTCCCCTTGCTTCACAGAGCATACAGGTGAATGGCATAGGAGGTGTAGGGACAGGTCTGCGTCTTAGGTTATGCTTCAGAAATGTAAAGCCCATAGAAGCTAAGTAATTGTTGGTATCTTCAGAGCCCTCAAAGTATAGCTGGAAATAACACTATACTTCCTAGGAAGATAGACTGAGGGAATTGGGGTTGTTCAGCCTGGAGAAGGCTTCAGGGAGACATTATAGCACCTTCCAGTACCTGAAGGGGCCTACAAGAAAGCTAAAGAGGGACTTTTTACAAGTGCTTGTAGTGATAGGACGAGGGGTAATGACTTTAAACTGGAAGAGGGTAGATTTAGACTAGATATTAGGAAGAAATTCTTGACTGTGAGGGTGGTGAGACACTGGAACAGGTTGCCCAGGGAAGTTGTGGATGCTCCTTCCCTTGCAGTGTTCAAAGCCAGGTTGGACAGGGCTTTGAGCAACCTGGTCTAGTGGGAGGTGCCCCTGCCCATGGCAGGGGGGTTGGATCACTTGTTTTATAGTCATATTGTAACACATTACTTATTTTTGGTTTTTTCCATTTTACAGGCCCTATATAAATTTGACTCCTCAAAATCTCTCCTGACTGTAACAAATTTACAGGTAAAAAAATATCTTAAAGAGCTAGAAAATTTTATGCGAGACATAAATATTTATTTTTCTGGCATCAGAGATTATTTGGTTCAGAAAATATACTTGTTATTGGTAAAAAACAGTAAGTAGAAAACGTTTTCCTCAACAGTTTATCATTTCTAAATCTTAAATTTTATGGCTGACCTCTCAAGGGAGAGGCAAGCACCATTATCAACATTTTTCAGGTGGGAGACCTAATATGTACAAATGTGTGATTTGTCTGTGCAAAAGATACTAGTAGAATTACTCAGGTTTTGCCATGATATATAGGATCTGTTGTTTATCCTGCTAAAATACTGAGAACATCAGTCAACTTGCCTTCTAATTTCTGTCAGTCAGAGCTGTCTTGATAAAGTTGTCCTAGTTCAGAGTGGGGCTGAAGTCCATTTCTGAAAAAGAGATGTGAATCTTTAAACTAGTTAATGAAAAGTTAATTTTAATTTTAATTAAAATAACATATGCATCAATGAATTATTTATTATTTGTCAGTAGTAATCATTTTATTTCACTTGCCTTGTCACAGATGCATTGAGCCAGTAGGGGTAAATGTCAGCAGATAGTGCAAAAGAAGCTGTACTGTAAAAAAAACCCCCACAATAAAATAGAAAAATTCCACTTTTTACCTTGACTTTCCTCTCTTGTTTACAGTAAGACAGTGTGTCTCCTACAACATTTGATATTAGAAGACAGAAACGAGATGTCTATCTTGACAGCTTTTGATCTCACTAGTTTCAGATTTATTTTGAAGTTACGCTTTGTCTTGAGCTTTTGATTTGAACACTTCATAGTCTATAAGGGGCTCTTATTTGTCTCCTTGTGATTCTGTAAAGCTGTGTAGACAGTACTTCTAAATTTATTAATCTAAAGTGAGAATATTAAGATAAAAGAAAAATGATATAATGAATAACAAGAAGATTCTATGAAATACATTAGAATGGTCTGATAGAAGATTTCTATTTATTCCTTGCTTAATCTTTCTAGTTAGGGTGAATTGTAACAACAGACTTTCCTTTGAGCTGATATTTCTGAACTACAGCTTTACCTACATATTTTTTTGTGACTACCTTAGCTCAAAGAGTGCTATGGACAACACAGAAAATGAGAACTCTCACAGAGGAATAGCTATAACTTCACAGAGGCACCTTCTGTTGGAAAAGTGACCACTAAGGCTGTAGCAAGGACTGACTTAAGTTTGGAAAAGGAAACCGCAACTTATCCGAAAGGACTAACATTAATATTATTAGTCATTTTAATTGTTGATTAAAATAATTATTAATAGAAGCAGAATATTCCTTGACCAAGAAAAATGCAAAATATGTAATCTCAAATAGTCCCAATTGTTAACTTTCTTGTAGGTACTGGAAGACGTATTTAATAGGAGTCTGTCTTTAACAATGGTGCCACTGTGCAGCCAACAAATTATGAATAAATTAACCTTAGCCAAAATGCATTTCATCATTTCCCTTTCTGCAACAATAAATAATATACCTGAAAAAGTGGAAAAACACATCTATTCTATTGACAACAACAGTCTGAAGGAGCTAAGCAGAATTCCAGCAGCAAATGTAAAAGGTAATTATATGGGTGGTGGAAAAGTGCATTTATTCTGCAACTTGTTTCAAGAACTTGTAACTTCATATGCATTAACGTGTATAAACAATATTCATATTAAATGTTGCTGGAAAAAACAGTCATTATTGAAATAATCAAGCATTAAGATTTTTCAAGGGTTTTTTTGCTACTGTCTCTAATATTATTAGAGCTATATTCCATTCTTTCTCACTTGAAAATCCCAATTATAAATAAGAGAAAAAAATAAGCATTTTCTTCAAATTACTGAGAATGCTTTGGTTCTGCTTCTGTTATCTGAAATTTCATTTGAAATGTATTTGACAGCTGATGCTGATAAGAATTCAAGACAACAGAAAGAAAGAGGTACAATGGTGCAGCTTGTTGACTGTAAAGATGAATTAAATATGGCCATGCTGAAGGTAATTCTGTGTTTTGGGAAAAAAAGCTTAAACTGCAGATTGTTCCAAAGACATTGCTAATGCTTTCTATGTAACAGAAATTATGATGGGAGGATGGCATGAATAAGGAGACTATAAATTTCTGTTTCTATTCTGATTGTAATCTTACTAGCCATACATGAAGTTTTGGTGGTTCAGTGCAGTTTTTCAAATGTTCCTAGTGGTTCCAGTCTAGTTTATGCTATATAAATGCCCATGGGAAATATTGTCACAATCAGATCTCGGTATGACTGTTTTGGCAACAAGGGTAAAGACTGAATGAGATTTCAAAGATAAAACCATCAGCTTTCAAAGGTGACATCTGTATAGAACAAGTCGGAGACTCTTTGATGGGGCAGTATGCTCTAAAAATAAATGGAAAACCATTATAGACGATATGTGAATTGTTTCAAATTTTTCATGTTCCTCTTTCCGATACTTTATTTTGGAGAAAACATACCATAGCTTATCAACTCCATTGTTGGAAGGGGTCTGGTTTGTTTGGTTTTGGTTTTAGTTTTTATTTAGGTTTTGTTTCTTTGCTTGGTTGATTTTTTTTTTTTTTTTTTTTTTAATTGTAAACTTCATGCTTGACAGTTTCACATCACAAAAAGACCAAAATGGAGGGCTGACATATTCTTTCAGAGGGGTCAGTTGGCCATTATTACCAACAAAGTAATGTACAAAATGCATCTGGAGAAATGGAGGATAATTTTGTATGGCAATCAATGCCATACACTAGAAACTTGAAAGTTTTGGTATAGCTTGAAAATAACTTGAAAACAGCATCTTGAATATAACTAAAATAGAAATGTTAAATTAATTTGAATGGGACTTGTTTAAGAGGCATAATATATTTCTTCTGATTTTTCTTTAACCATACTATTCTTTTGGGGTTTTTTATAAGTAGAGCTCCGAATTAATTGAGGAAACTGATCAAAAAAAGATATTGGATGATACAAACCTTTTAAATTATTTTTTAATTCTGCTGAAACTTTGATACTGAGATTTTTTAGAATTGCTTTTCACAGCTTCTTGTACCTTTGTTCATCAGAAAGACTAAATTACAGTTGAACTTTCAGGATACGTACTGCACTCAATCTGTCAAAGTATAGATAGAAAAGAATGTAATACTTCCTGCAACATCTTTAATATTGTATTTTAATATTTTATTTTATAGTTTAAATTTACTAAACGTAGTAAGAGATATAGTATAAAATTATCAAGTATAGCTATAAGATAAAGATAGGAATGAAAAATTATTGAATAATATTGCTAAGCCATAAAATATGTAGTCAAGCATGAATTGCAACAGTACAGGCACAGTTAAGATATTGCTACTTTCAACACATTGAATCCATAAACCTTAAAAAAGCAAAATTAGTCCCCCCTGCTATTTATAGAAAAGGCATATTGTATTCAAGTTGGTTTCTTGTAGGGTGCAGTGATAGTTGGCTATAACCGAACAAAATACTTTAGGAGAAATTTTTTATTTCCTTCATTATTTTTTTAAATAATGTGTTCTTCTCTAGGGGATTTTATTGACAGAAGCTGAAGAAAATCTTAGCCGTCTGGTGCAGAACATACAGGACAAGTATGATGGAGAGATATCTCAGTGTTCTGCTGAAGACTTAGAGGGTCTTATTGAGGCCAAACTTCAGCTTGCTGCCATTTCTCAGCAAAGGCATCAAGCAGCTTACAGGTAAGTAATATTATAAACAACCATATGTTGCACAGCCTTGACTACAGAAGATGAAAAAAAACCCATCAGTGTTGTCTTTGAATCCTTTGTCTACATTAATATTCTGAGTCTTAGTAACCAATCATAACAACCCTGCTAATGTATCTACAAACGTTAAGTTACACTGGCATTTCATTTTTTATTACCGCTTTATTTTTCTTTTAAGATGATCATCACTTATTTGCCTATGATTTCTCTGTGAGGTATTTTTGTGGCATAGTGTTACACAAAATCAAAGAAAAAGCTGCCGTGTTCACTGTTTTTGTTAAAGTCTGGATATGTTAGGTCATGCATTTTCTATAATTTTAAAGCGCACAGCAGAGCACTACCAAATTCTCCTTTATTCTAGAGCACCTTATGTTACTATCCTAAAAGAACCTTTCCTCTTGATGTACTTATTGCTGTCAAATTAAAATGTTAAAATTCTACTTTAAAAATTAATTTGATTTAAAAGCATTGTTGTAACCTTTAATATATTAGAATAGATTTTAGCAGGCATTAATTATATTTTTAGTGATAATGTGTAAAATACTCTTGTATTTACATGATGTGCCAGGTATTTTCTCTAAATTATAATTTTAAAATTTGTGATTTTTTTTTTTTTTTTTTTTTTTTGAGGTTCTGATTCCTTTTGGAGAACTTGATGAAATTACAGTTGTGCTGTTCTTTGAATATACGAGGCATACAGAGATATATTAACTGTTTGTAGTTGTTAAATTCTGAGTATTTTTCTGATCTTTTAGCTAGGAGGATTCATCTGTTTAGCATACCTGTGATTTTAAATTAACTTGTGTAAGAAGTTTAACAAATACCTCATTTTTATTAGTGTCCAGCTCTTTTTATCTAATTTTTTTATGTTAAAAAATCTTTGAGAGTACAAATTGTTAACTAGAAATGCAGCATATAGAGGTGTAGCACTGTCACTTGTCAGGTGGCCAACAGATAAACCAGTCTCAAGGAAATTTTTCCTTTTTACCCAACCAACAAAAAAATATATGTTTTCTTCTATGTCAAAGGCAAACTATCTTCCTTCTCCCAGCTGTCTTTAGTGAATAAGCAAACCTCCAAGTTAGATTGCCTTTAAATAGCACAATTCCTTTTTAGCTGCTATGGCACAGCAATAATGATTAAAAAAAAAAAAAGGCAAGGACAGGAGCTTCACCGTGCTGTACAGACTACTCACTAGATGATCTTCAGAGGTCCCTTCCAACACCTTCCACTCTGTGACTCTGTGAACTGGAAACAGTAAGAGTACTGCAGGATGGTCTTTCACCCAGGTTTTGTTTGTTATTTTAAAAGACAGAAGTTTCCCAAAAGTTCAGATATTAGGACTGTAATAATTTAATAGTAATGCCATTAGTGAAGGTGGGAAGTAAGAATTTGTGGCTATTTGTGGACATTTCTCATCATGAAATATGAATCTCTTTCAGTGACTTTTGAATTAGATGAATTTACCATTAATGTGTCAAAGAGAAAAAAAAACAAATTCTTGGACAATGTCATCATCCTGATTTTGAGTGCTATGTGGATTTTATAAAATTATCATATTAGTAACCAAGGACCAGTACGCAGACTTGTGAATTATTCTGTTCATAAGCTCAGTTTATCTTGGTACTAGGCTTCACAAAATCTGTGTTATTAGAATTCTGACCCAGACTTTCTCACCCTGTTAAACCGGTTTCAGTATGCAAGCCATTTTCAGTGCAGGACCCTTCTTTTTGACATGCATTTATATCCTAGAATGTAGTTTCTCTCTTATCTTATAACTTGTCTCAGATTGAAGAAACTTTTTTACAGTATCAAGGGTTCCAGTGCATGTCAAGCATTTTATGGATCATTTTTTTGGGGACTCTGAAGTTTTTGATGAGTGTTTGATGGGCCTTGTATCTTGATAGTGGTCAGCAGAAAAAAAAAAGCACCAACAAACAAAGCAAAGGTTTTGTTTTGTTTTGTTTTAACCTATTTTGCAATTTTATTGCAGTGCCATCCGTGGAAATGGCTGATATATCTACCTCAGATACAAATGAAACATTCATTCAGACAGCTGAATGTTTCCTGCCTGCCAGCCTAGAAATCAAACTTTGCATGATATTACAGAAATTCATCATTTTTTTTCCTTTGGCGAAATGACTTAGTGGTGAAATTGTTATAGTCAGCTGTGCTTTCCTGTTTTGATCATCTTGTCACTTTCTGATTCAGCTGATAAAAGGATGTGTATTTTGTCAAGAGAAATATATAGACGCATCACTCTTGTTGATAGCAGAAGAGGGTCACAAAAATTTCATCAAGGGAAGCTTCTACATTACAGCCTCTGTCTTGCAAAAAATTTCTGCCTCAGAATAAGTTTATGTATAGAACTAATTCTGTTGATATCAAGGAGAGTACTTACATGGTGTCCCCGCTAAGTATGTGAGATTTCCAATTACTTAAGTATGTGCTTGTCTGCTTATGTGAATACTTTACTGCTCAAACCAATACATATATGAACCTTTGGGCTTGTGGTCTACATTTTACTCATGAAATTTGTATGTAGGCATATGGGTAAAAATGGCTTCATTTCCAGAACTGCTAAATGTTGATATTAGCAGTTAACTGGAGGCAGTGGTGCTCCAGAAGTTAGGTTAATATTTCTTAAAAGCCTGTATATATTCCTGGGTGCTGCATCTTCTCCAACTTACTTGAGAAATGTTAGCTGTATCATCTAAAACAATGTTTTGAAAAATGTCAAGTTTTGCTGTAATTTGAACTTTGATGCCTGGTTTCAGAGGAAAATTCTTCTTAATAAAAAGAAAGAAAAGCAGTTGGGATATTTGATTGCATTATCCTCACTCTCTGTTTTGCTTTTATAAGCAAATTTTGTTTTGTCTTTTCCATTGTTAGAGAGAAGGTTATCATCAAATTCAACAGTGATTTATTCTGTTTTCATTTTGTTGAATAAAACTGAGGTAAAGGGATGATGAAGGAGATTCATAAGGATTGAATTCTGAGAGCTGAAAGGCAAGATATTAACAGTTTCGGTTCTCACTGTTACTTTGGTGTCTGTTTGTTGAATTGGTATAATCCATCCAGGTCTGCATTACAAAAACAGCAAGCAGGATAGAATCAGAAATGACAGGAAGACTTTAACTATGCTCTTATCTCTGGAGGTTATCCATCCTGTGGTTAGATACATGTTGGCAGAATAATGTGAATAATTTCAGAGTAGTGCAGCTCTTGTTCTGACTTCTTTGTGCATGAATCAAGAACTTTGACTTTACAACAATTAATCTAGAATTTATCAAAAGCAGTAAATTCACACAGAGCCTGAATCTCTCTTGCATTAAAGCTCTTTACAGTATTCTGGCAGTGTAAAAAGGACTTAAAGTGTTCATAAATTATTCTTTTCTTTTGCTTCATCGCAGCATAAAAAGGAAAAAACCCTCATAGTTAATACTTTTAAGAAACCTGACAATATTTTGGGATTTCAGCTCATAATTTTTTGAAATGTGGGGTTGTATATTGCACCAGTGCTAATAGTGTCTGTGTCTTTCTAGATGCTGTTTGGAGTGAACTCCAGAAAAGGATTTATGGTTGGGGGGGGCGGGGGGGGCAAGCAGACTCAATGTCACGTGATTGCTTACGAGGATTTGCCAGGGTGGCACTTGGTTCAATATTTGGTTGATGGTGTTTACTAAGATCCTGTATTTGGTCATTGGTCATGTCGATTTAACAGAATTAATGTATAGTCTGGAAAGGCTTTAAGGAGGAAGGTGTTTTTTAATGTCTCTAGTTGTAAATGAGATACAGAACTCTCCTAATATATTTTGCTGTTTTCAGTACTTTTTACATCTTCTAATTTCTAAAAGCCCATCCCTGAAGACAGACACGTGTAGCTGAATGTTATAGTGGATTTCTGTTTTTGATCGCTTCAACAGAATATATCTTGGTTTACGCATTATTAACAGGTTATGTCTGTTATTGGCAAAACTTATTCTCTAACTGCTGTTTTCTCACTTTCATACTGCAGTGCCTACAAATTCAAAATATATTCCAAGAGCAATTTTTTTTTGTTTTACTGAAGTAAAAATTGATTACTGCTGATAGACATCTCTGATGTAGTCAGAAATAAAGTACATATTATAATAAAAGCATAATACGGCTAATATAATTAATATTTTTTAATAATATTGTTCCGTATCACAGTGTTGCTTTGGCTTTCTCTGCAATTCAACTTGTCCAAGATGCAAAAATTTTTAGGATGCAAGTGACACATTTTCAAGAAGAAAAGGATGAAAGGAAGTGTTTGGTATGTGTGGATATTTGTTTTAGACTATTGTTTCTTTCATTATGAAGTCTTGTATTAAATGTTGAGTGAATTTCAGTACACTAGATCATAGCAGTCATCTATATTAGATGGTTACCATTATCCTGGGGAGAAAATGATGTATGACATGCTTCATTTATCTGCTTGCCTATATTATATTCAATATGTCTATATTATATTCAATATGTCTATAATCATAATTGCAATTTGTATGTGGTTAGGAATTACAATTTTTATTTGTATACTCTCAAACGTCAGCATTGAAAATCTCCTTTTGTTTAAAAAAACCCAAACAAACAGAAAGTGGAAAAAATAGCTCTCAGGTGAAAATCTTGTATTGTTCAGTTAATTTTTGATTGAAAACCTACTGTAGAGTATCCTCTTCCAAAGGGCCAAAAAGATCAGTTCACATCATTGGTGTGTTCCAAATTTAGCAAGATTGCAGCTGGCTTCTGTTGTCTAATGCATGGGGATACTGACCTATACTTTGGAAAGTCAATGTACAGAACCTGTTGGTAATACACTGCACACTCTTCAGCACACAGTAAGTCAAACTGACTTGCATGGACAGAGCAATTGAGCAGTGAGTCTAGATTTTGTAACACGCATAACAAGACTGGACTTTCTTGCTAGCAGTGTCATTATTCTTTGTGTTGCCTGTTGGGGTCTTCTGTCTTTCTGCAGTTGCTTCTACATTTTCTTAGGACTGCCTTATAGCCAGTAACTGAGTTGTGACTATTTTTTTTTCCTCATTTGTATCAATGCAAGTCATTCATGATGGGTTTTTTTTGAACACAGGTGGTGCTCTGTCCATTTATTGCTTGCTGGAACAAATCTCTAGAATATGGACTGAGAATTTTAGTAAAAGAAAGACTGTTTATAATATGTGAAGATGGCACAGGGAGTTGAGTTGATAATTAGAATCATAGAATCATAAAATGGTTTGGGTTGAAAGGACCTCAAAGATCATCTAGTTCCAACCCCCTTGCCATGGCAGGGACACCCCCCACTAGATCAGGTTGCTCAAGGCTCCATCCAACCTGGCCTTGAACACTTCCAGGGATGGAGCATCCACAACTTCCTTGGGCAACCTGTTCCAGTGCCTCACCACCCTCAGGGTAAAGAACTTCTTCCTTATATCTAGTCTAAACCTACCCTCTCTTAGTTTCCACCCGTTACCCCTCGTCAGTGCTTACAGTACTATATTTAATTAATATTTTTTTCTAATCACCAGAAACACTAAAAACAAAAAAATAAAAATTTCTTTCTAATCACAAGTTTGATCTTGCTCTACAGTTAGACTTTCATGTGCCTTAGAGTTTAATGTAATGTTCCTGTTTGAGAGGACTAAAATCCAAACTGTTAGAATTATTCTCCATGACACATATAGTATATGGATACATTTATGGATTCTCCTATAAAAGCTGGTTCAATTTTCCTTTGCTCCAGTTCTTTTTTTTTCCCCTATAGATTAAAAGTTAGATAATAAAAGGATGCCTGTTGTTAAAAGATATATGCATCTGCCCTTCAAATAAACTTCTGGTTATACTTATGTTATTCTTTGTAATATATTTATATTAATTTGATTTATTTTAGATTGATGCTGCTCTTTTGCTTTGTTTGTAGTAAAGTGGTTGACTCAGAAAGTAACATTTCTTTTGCTTTTGGAAATTATTAGGAGTCTCATGTTGAAGATGTTCGACTGCCTCACAGTATAACCGCACAAGAACATATGAATGTACATCTGTGGCTAAGGTGTCGTACAATGTTAGTGACTGCACTAGTAGCACAGATACATGGTGTTGGTGATATGGAAGGTATTACCCTTTTTTGGTTTAGACTTTTGGAGTATCATGAGACAGAATTCTTCTTAATAAATAAAAAAATATTAATTCTGGGGCTGTATTGTCATTGAGCAATTATTTGCATCAAAATCATGCAATGCAATAAGGAAAACATATTTCTGAGTACAGTCCCTGGAGCATGTAAAAACAAAGCATTATATTAATACAATTTAATCATTTAAAAGCATTACATTAATCTAATTATATGTAATTATAATTATATTTTGATAAATCACTTGTGTGTGAAAATTTCAAATGTTATAGTGTAAGTTAAGTAAGTATGCTTGTTTTTTAAAAAAACATTGTTGCTACATCTACTTTTAAAAGACTAAAACTTTTTTTCACTTTTGATATCTCCAATAAAGGTAATGTTCCTATATGTCTCCTAAAAATGTTCCAGATTATTTTTTTAAACAATTTAAATGTGATACTACAAAATACATTTATTGCAGTATGATTATGAATAAAAAGTTTTTCATTCCTTCGTTCTATGAACTTAGTATAAACTCTGATGCTCACTTAAGTATCAAAACCCCAGTCTGTAGCCAAACTCTTATTTAATCTCTTCCGGATAATTCCTGTGAAGGCTGTTACTGTTGTGGACTGATTTTTGAATATATAGAATATGTTTTATAGGTGAGAATGACATCGGATCTACAAAATCTGATTAATTATTTATGCTGGTGGCTTACATATAAAGAACGTATTTGGGTGAACTTAAACCAAGTGCAGTTTAAAAACAAAGTGATTTTTCTTTCTTTTTAAAGCAAATTTGGCACAGAATTCACGAAATGGTAAATTTGGAATCTATAATGTCAGGTTTTCTCTATTTTTTAGTGTGGAAGTGACTTCTTAAGAATGGTAGAAGGTACCATAAAGTCTTTTCTATTGTATTTTTACTATTCATGCATTCTCTTCTTTTAGAAGATGATGTGGCTGAACGCAGAAGTGTGATAAAAGAAGTAATACTAGAGGCAGAAGCCTTTGGTGATATTGAGACTCAGGCTGAAATGATGGTGCAAGCTGCAATTCTTGACCTGCAAGAAAAACGTCCCGTGGCAGGCATTAAAGAACTTCTGCAGGTTTGAGCACAAAGGAGAAACTGTTCGCTTTTCTTTGAAGCATTTTTCATGTAGGCAGAACATCTGATGCCAGTATTAAATAAGCCTAAAATACTGCCCCTAAAATAGATTCCACCACCCCACCCCACCTCACCCCCCCTTGTGAGTTTTGTCCTCATAAATACACAGCAAAAGTAGTAACTACTTTGGTTTATGTTGTTTATGTCCAAATAGAATATCATCTGTTTACTCCAAGAGGATACGTTTATGTCCCCTCCAGCTGCTTTGACTCTTGTGAAAAGTCTTCTTCTGCTGGCAGACATACTAACACTGCAAGCAGCAGAGGATACAGAACATTGCTCTTCTACAGAGGAACCATTAAACTTACTAATTTTGGCACACGAGCTTACCATAAAAGCAGTGAGTATATGTTGGGGATTTACACAGTATTTGCAAATTCTTCCAGCAATCTTAATTATTTATTCTGGAAGCTATTTCAACAATTTATTAAAAAGGCCTATTCCTATTTGTTAAGCAATTGCTTCAATTTTCTCTAGACTAAATAGTGTAAAGAAGTAATTCATCTTACCAAACTTATTTATATATACTTATGTATACTTATGTATACTCAAGTTAAAAATACTGAATACTTGCAAAATGTACGTTTGTATGTGAAAACTGAAATAGGTAGTTTGACATTTGAAATGCAGAACACTCACTTTTCCCATTTGAACTGAGGGTTGTGTTTGTACTCAGTACCTCAGGAACGATGTATGTCTCATAAATTTCCTAACTCTTGTGAATCAAAGTTTTAGAATTTAGCTTTTTATCTTAACTTAGAATAATTTGAATTAGAAAATCTATATAAAGTAGCACATTGTTTATGATGGTTTAGATTGACAGATTGCAAAAATCAGTATGAAGAAATCATTTCCAGGTAAAAATGTAAATAGGCAATAAAAAAAATAAATCTAAAGACATGAAAACTGTGAGAGGAATGTATAAATAAACAATTTACCCATTTGGTGATCCAGAAATAGATGTGCACTTCTGCAGACTCTGCCTGTTCTTGATGCAGTTTGTAAAGATCAAATTCTTTCCTCATGTTTCCTAATACAGAAGTTTAATCCTCTGAAGTATTTGTTCCCCCAAGTAATAAAGAATCATATGAATCACTTCAGACTCAGACTTCTGCTTGTGAGGCTTGCTAGCCTTCAAGAGACTTAACAGTTTACAGCATGTCCCCATCACCTTATTTCCGTGAATGAAAAGTTTGACTGGCCCATATATCTTGTTTTCTGGCCTTTGTTGGATGTCAGATTTCTCTGTAGAAATCAGTTTCTTCTAGGGCTTGAGATACTTGGGAGATCTGTTTCTTAGAGACTGATTCAGGAGAGTTTGCTTTTAGAACCCAAAGCTGAATATTAATAAATTTGATTAAGAGTTCATTGAAATTGTTCATTTGTTAACAAACTCCTCTGCAAAGGAGACAATCATCACAAATGGAATTAAAGGACTTTGGGAGTATCAAGCCCTTTTCTAGTGCTCTTTTACGAGACACATGTGAGTTTCAGGGTTTTGCAATACCCAACTTACTTTTTTAAACTACTATTTAGTTTGCTGTCTGCAACTTGATTTTACAAAGCATGCTCTTTTCATAGATTTTTGTTTGTGGAGAACCCATTGAACAGCAAATAGAAGACAGTACATTGACTTGCCTGGTCCTACCTACAAAAAATATCTACTTGCCACATATCATCTTGTTAGCCCAAGTCAAAATGAGAATCGGTAAGAAAAATGCAAGTCATTATTATTTTTAATTTTTCATTAATTTTCATTCATATTTTATGCAACAGCAGATAAACTGATGCATCAGAAGTGAATGTAGTAAATCAGTTGTTTTCATTATACAAATAAAATATTCTGGAAACTAACAGTAGATGCCTGTTTAGCTCTATGTAATTTGTATAAGCAAGGTACAATTCTTATGGGAACTATAATCAACAAAGGCTTAAATATTGTTATAGCTTGATGAAACTAATGGTAACTTCAGTGTTTATAGGTGGAAGTTAACAGTACTTTTTCCAGCTTCTGTGCAAAGCATTCATTCTGTGAAAAGTTCCTGTATGTATGCCATCTCTTTGCAAGCAGTTACATGGGAACTAACCAATGATATCAAATCACATGGGATAATAGTGATACTTTTCTATGCCAATTAACTAATTAGTGTCAATTATTGTTGTCACTAATTTAAAAACTTTTCATGATAACTTTTCTTTATATAGAAACTTGGAAATATGCTGGAAACTTGGATATATACCCTTTAAGATCTGTCTGAGATTTGTTGCTTCATAGCAAAAATAAAGAAAGGGATATTGTCTCCATGTTCCTTCTGCTATACTTAATTTGGCATATACCTGACTCATAATGGACTAGAAAATCTAGAAGTCACTTACTGCACTTTGGTTCACATTGTGGAGCAGCCTCAGAGTGTTCTAGATTCTTTTCCAGGAAGATGTGCATTGGTGCACTCTGACAACTACTTTGTATTCAGCCCTTAGGATTAGAATAGAGGTAGTCCAAAGCAAGCACTCTGAAATACATCTGCTGTGGCTGTCAGGTCTTCAACACCAGCTGATTTGCTCTAGAGATCCACTCTTACTGTGCTTTACTGCTTGTCTGTGCAGGCATGGGCAGACTCACTCATAGTAGTGGCTGTATTTGGTCAGTTTCTGTTTCTGTATAAACATTTTTAGGAAGAGCCTAAGAATACAGATGACTGTTGGGGAGTACAGAATAAGATGTGTGCAATACACCATGGAAGTCTTTGGAACTGCTTAGTACAGAAGAAATTTGGGAATTTGAAAATGCTCAGAGAGGTTTAGGTTTTGCCTGTAACTGACAGGTGAAGTAAAGTTATGATGTGGCTTATTGCTAGTCTTTCCCCATAGTTTATGAAAGGCTTGAGCTGTGTAGCCTGAGCTTCTTCTGGATGGCCTAGGTGTACCTCAGTGACCTCATGAAGTAGTGAAACAACATTATAGTTCTGTTTTTATATCCATTAATCACTTGGATTTTTGAGAATTGGATTGTAACAATAAATTGTAACAGCATTTGTTCTAAAGAAGCTGCTTCTTTTTGTATGAATTTGTTTTATATTAAATAATTTACTAAGAACTGTCTTTTTTCTTTTCCTTAGGACACACATTAGCTAACAAAGTAGCTAGTACATCTGCAAAAGGAGATCCAATGCAATGGTTCCATGCTCTCAAACACTTAGAAGCAGCATTGAAGCTTAGCAGAGCATCTGCAACAAAAAAATTAGATATGGAAGCTGAACTTCTTTTTCAGATAGGTAAATAAAACTCTGTTTGACTAGGAAGGCAATCATGATTTACAATGTTATGCATGTGGCCTCTTAAATTAGAGATATTTTACTGTAAAAATAGAACAGTTTTGGATATTTCTCACCCTATCTAGCTGCAGATCTCTCTCCTGTATTTCGTATCATGCCAGTATAGGTCAGGATGCATTGCGCAACAAATAATTTCAAAACTGCAGTGGAACTTCTCCCACCTCTGTTATCAGGAATGAAAGGGTGTACCCAGTGAGATCAAGGATGCTGTAGATAGCTAATTAGCTTCTTTGCATTAGTCTGAACTAAAGAAGATGAGAGGCTCAGAAAGTATTCTAAATTATTTAACAAAGCTAATGAATTACAGTGTTTGCATGCATTTGGATTTTAGTGGCATTACATTACATTACATTACAACAGGAGGTGTTGGTTTGTTAGGATCACAGCCAGAGAGGCAATCAGACTGCAAAGTATCTCTTAAAATGCCATTTATTGGAGTTATAGCACTATAGAAAAAAAAAGAGGATGGTGTAAATAATCTTATGTCCCTTCAGGTGCTGAGAGCCCCAAGCTGTGCAGTATTGAATTGGCTTCCAGTCAGGGTGTAGAAGAACACATTGATCCTGTCTGTGGAAAAGTTGCCTCATTTTAGTCTTTTGAGCTGTTAGAGGATTTTCTTAAAAGAAAACAATTCCATTCATTTCTACTGTCAAACAAAAAGCATATTCACAGAAGAGTTTCTTGCTGCACTTTCACAGAAAGGGCAGGTGGTGTAATTACCAGTACTGAGAAGATGCTGCCAACAGGCTCTACTGTTACAGCAAGCTGGCTACATTTATCCTGTGGCTAAGGGATGTCCACACCACAACACAGGCCTGAAGGTCACACTGTGTGTGCAGCACAGCACAGAACAGGCCTATGCATTAACTCCTCAGTGTAGAATGGTCTTCTAGTTAGGATCACAGAATGATCTAGGTTAGAAGTCGTTATGATTACTAAGTTTGATTATTTTAGCTACTCTACGAAGTGATTTTCTGTATAAGCATTGTGCATTGCATTTTAAACTAACTAGAAAAGATTTTGCTTATTAGGAAAAGAATATATAATGCACTATGTTGTTCAACTTCCCTGGAGATAAAACCAGGAAAAAAATAAAATAAAATCTTGCAAATCTGCTTTCTCTATTTCTTTCCTAGGTAAGGTAGAATGCCAGATAACTGAAGCAGGCAATAACAACTCATCTCAAGCTATTGAAACCCTGTTGGAAGCTATAAAACTGAGCCAGCAACATGACCAAAACTTTGAGTAAGAAACTAGCTATATAACTTTCAAAATAATTTTCATCACACATGAATATGTTTTTTTACAGTTTTCTGAGAGTTGGTGTGGGACTTCTATTATGAAGTTTTGAATGATCAAGTAATGAAGAAACATTACTTTTCTCTTTTTGGAGGGTTTTCTTTTATTGCTACTGTATATTTATTCTCTTATTTAAAACAAATGCTGAGAACATTTAAAAGCATATTTTAGAGTATACGAAGTTACAGATTTCAGTTCTATTTCTACTTGGTACCCTCTATGTCAATACCAGGAACAGAGCTATCAATTAAACAGAGGTTTTATTTATATTTCAGAAGATGAGCTCTGTGGTCTGCCCCCTTCCAGATAATAGAAATCCAGCTTGAAAAGGTTACCAGCCAGAAACAGTCAGAAGAACAGAAACAGGAGAAGCATAAGAAATGTGTTTGGCATAGATATCAGGACAGTGACTTTGGCATTAGTTATCAGCATAGAAGATGCCTGAAGAGGTGATGCCTAACACAGGCAGCCAATATATTCTGTCAAGCAGCTCTGATACATTGGACTTTAGTTTTTTTCAGCTTCTTGACCAGTCTTAATGAATAATGTGCCATGTCTGGTTACAGTGTAAAGGCAACAGTTTACCTTGCCTGTTTGGGTATTTTGTTACTTAATTTAATGAATCAGAACTCTGAACGCAGAAGCAGTAGCATAGTAATAAACCTCTACGAGCAGTCAACATGATGGAAGATAGTACAGAAATGGACTGTGGTGATGTTTTGCAGGTTTAATTTGCTATGCTGTCATGTAATTTGCTACGATCTTTCTAAAAGAATGTACAGCAACATTGATGGACCTTGGCTTTCTTATTTTAGAGAACTAAACATCCCAATCACCTTTATACGAGCCCTCTGATGTCTACAGTATTTTTTATTCAAAGTTGTTTCCTGACGTCTCAAATCCTTTTTTGTTAACAAGACTAGAAAGTTAACTAAATTGTCACAAACTAAGTGTAGAATTTATCATCATCCCTAGCTTGCCTTATCTTGAACTGTACAGCACACTTTCACTTTTGTACTTTGCTTTACACAAATCATACCAAAGCTGGATTTTATTGTACTATATAAAGAGCCAGCTCTGTGCAATTTGACTCTGTCTAGCATAGTAACTCCATTAGCTGGCGTTTGTTTATATGCTTAGGAAAGCTAATTCATAGGGGATATCTGGAGAGATCTCCAGAGCCAGGAGGAACCTGCATAAAAAGACTGTTGTAAACTTATATGAAATAGAAGTGTTGCAGAAGTTCTCTCAGTGATTTTCAGCAGGTTGAAGGAAGTAATTCTGCCCCTCTGCTCTTGTGAGATCCTACCTGGAGTACTGTGTCCAGCTTTGGAGTCCTCAGTACAGGAAAGACATGAACCTGTTGGAGCAGGTCCAGAGGAGGAACAATGAAAATGATGAGAGGGATGGAACACCTCTCCTATGAGGACAGGCTGAGAGAGCTGGGGCTGTTCAGCCTGGAGAACATAAAGCTCCAGTCAGACCTTACTGTGGCCTTTCAATACTTAAAGGGAGTTAATAAGAAAGATGGTAGATGCCCCATCCCTGGAAATGTTCAAGGTCAGGTTGGACAGGGCTCTGAGCAACCTGATCTAGTTGAAGATGTCCCTGCTCAGTGCAGGGAGGTTGGACTAGGTAAGCTTTAATGGTCCCATCCAACCCAAACCATTCTATGATTCTGTGATTTTTGCCTGGTTTATAATAATACTGTAAAAATAACTGAAAAGAGAAGGAATTATAAGAGGAGGATAGGATTTGGTGAGCACAGTCTATTTGAATATGTAGAGTATTCTAGTACAGAACTGAGAAGGTTCCTCAGCTGAGCCCAATGAAGAAACAAAAGACTGTTTTGGTCACTGTGGGTTTTTGCTGATTCTTGAAAGAGTTTGAGTGAAGACCCATATCCAAATTCAGCCACTCACGTTTCAGGGAAACCAGAACAATGGATATATGCCTTCACATTAAGAAGGAAGAGGAACTCATACAGATTCTGTACAGAAAGATCACTTCCCTTGCAGAATTAGTTTTCTTACTATATGTTTGCAATTTATTTATGGAGTATTTGTTGCACATAATACAAATTATATTTGACATACTCTTAAAGTAATGTGTTATTTGTTAAGCATACCACAGGGATGTTTTAGACTCACTAAGACTTTAAAATAGGATCACATGGCTTTCTGAAAGAAGATACAATTTAAGTAGATGATGAAGGCTGGATGAATGATTTATTTGGTGAGACTGTCTGGCTAGTCTTACACAGGAGTCAGATTATATCATTGTAATGCTTACTTTGATAGTAACATTGATTGATCTGTGTGTTGCTTCTTATAGGTTAATAAGAAGATCATACCTTGAAATAGCACTATTATATTTGCATTTTGCCACAAATAATAAGGATGTGTCACAGACAGATGAGATGGTGCCTTCCAAATCAAACGTATGTTTTCTATCTTGTGGGTAGTGGCCTCTTCAAAGCAGGAAATATATTTCTGTTACAACCCTGTGCACCTTGCCAGACTATTACTTACAGTGACTTATAAATCATATTGATACTGAAAATCCTACTAGAAAAATCACACAAAGGAATCATATAGTACAGGAGTAGAATTTTATCTTGATGTTATTTCTCATGCCTATTGCATTGAATTATAACATTTAAAATATTTTTTCTGTATAAAATGGGAAGAAACAGAACCAACAATATTTTCATTTCTGATTACATAGTAATTAATTTGTACCTTGCAAAGAAAACATGACACTCAAACCTGTGTTTTTAAATGGTAATATTTATACTTTACCAGATTTCAATTTTCAGTATAAATATGAGTGACAGGTACAAGCCGTAGATTCAACATGTAATGTGTAACATAAGAGAAAAGAGGTAACTGAGGTTCCAGAAAATGGAAAGTTATAGCAAAGCTGTACACAGTAGTGACTGTAGTAGGAGCTGCTCTGAGAAAATTTTTGCAGGAGCAGCTGAATAGTATGCTCTGGATAATTTTTTTCAATTTTAGCAATTAATCTATGGATGTATAATCAATGCTGTTTTTACAGCTTGCAAATAAAAAAATAATCATATAAGTAGAAGGATTTTTATCTATCTTTAAAATATATTTCACAATAATACTTTTAGAATCCTAATTATGAACTAGTGTATAATTTTAGGCCTCTTCTGGAGAACTCTCTTCTTCTCCTGAGAAGGCTCTGAAACCAGAAGTCTACAAAGTACAAGCCTGGATTGCAGTAAGAGCAGCTACACAGGTTGGTGCAATATTCTGAAGAGGTGATATTAATTTTTTTTTTACATTTCATTTTATGCTACTTACACAAAGACAATGCAAACAAGACAAGAATTAAGGTTTCCTGAAATTTCTGGTATGTGTCTTATTTGAGGAAATGAAAATGGACACTGTCCGAGTATTGCATTTAATCTCTGTTGGACAGATCTGACTCTGCTTACCTCAACTTTGATTCAGTGCAAATAAAGCAGCACACTGCCTGATATCTGTGCACATGTATTTGACATGTGGGTAGACATCAGTGGCATCCAGGTGAGGATATCTGATCTGAAATCACTTATGTAGTAATTAATCTGTCAGCAATAATGATTTATTTAAGTACAGTATGTACCATATGTCAGAGAGAAATGGAATATTTTCCTGGCTTTTAAAAATATAGTACACTGAGTAATCAATTTTTTGGCATCATCTTGCTAGTCTCATATTTTAAATCTGTGTAAATATTGTAGTAAACTGGTTCTGAAGAAAATAAATATAATTTTCAGGTCAGTGAAGCTGCGCTTGCTTCCCAGCTATTAACTGACATGAAGAATGTTAAAGAACACAGCATGAAGGATGCAGTGCAACAGAAAATCCCAGAATGTGCTTCCATGGATCTTCTTGCTTCATACAGAGATTTCTTATCTGGTATTCCTATATACCTAGAAATATGAGAACATTAAATAACTAATAAAATATATATGCCATGTACTCTAGTAATGCAATTAATATCTAGTTTTCATTTATGAAAACTTGTAAATCACATTTGGAAAGTAAAAGCAAAATCCTTGTTCTGCATAGCAGTACAAAATACTGAGTAGACCTAATGGGTCTTTAAATATCAGTGTACATGCATTCAATAGGTTAAGAAAAATTGCATTGTTTGCACACTGTGGCTCAGAAAGTAAAAGTGCGTGTGCTGCCATACTTTTTGAAAAACAGATGGACCTTTGTCACAGAACTTCCTCAGCCTTCTAGAGCAGGTCTTGGCCCCCCTATCAGTCATCACTGCTTTTTTTTTCCAGACACTGATTTAGAACAGATTTTTTTTTCTTAGCTCTATTAGCTTTTTCTTTCAGTTTTTCTTTTGATTTTGCAAAGGCATGTTGATGTTAAATAGCTTGTCTCTCCCTGCCCAACCCCAGCACCCCACCCCCAAAAAAACCCCCAAACACCCAAATATCAAAACCAACAAACAGAAATTCTTTCAAAGTTACCTGCTTGGGTACTGTATTCTAAAAGTCAAATTCAGTATGATAAAAAAATTTTTCACTGTCTTTGCAGTCCAATGGATTATAATTTAGAGATGCTTCCATTAGCTTGGTAGAGCTTTGCTTTTGCCTGGTTTATTTCCAACTTCTGCATTTATTTTAAAGCTAATGGAGTTGATGAAATGGAAGTTTTTGATTTAAAAAAAAATCAGTGAAACTAGGAATTCTGGGATAATGGCTGCCAGATGTTATATAAACACTAAGGCAAAATGGCTATATTTTTTAAACTGGGAACCATTAATTTAGTGATAAAATTTTGGTTCAGTGGCTTAATTTCAGTCATCCCAAGTGACTGACAAAGATTGAATTGCTCTGCCCGTAGTTGCTGGCAAAGCTGAGCAAAGTCTGCTTACAGTACAGTGTTTAAACATATGTGTTTTTATTGGTTTATGAAAACAGGCATGTGCTAAGACTTTCCATCAATGTGATTGTTTTGTACTAGCTCCATTTGCTTATAATTACAGATCATTTTTTCTCTTAGCAAATGCAGCAGGTGTTTCTCCTGATAGTTCTGTTAGGCAATACAAAGAAGAATAGAAAATATGGAAAAGCAATAGTAGGCCAAAATATATAAAGGTAAATTGAAATGGAAAGGATCAGCACAACATGCTAAATATTTTCTGTAAAACCATTAGTGAAACACATTGTTTAAGCTTCATCTGTAAACAATGTGGCCATTTAAACTAAATTCTGTTTTTACAATTGACAGTGAAATATCAGGAATAATGGAGACATTCAGATTTTTTAGCAGCACACAATTATTTTCTGGAAGTTTACTATTAGGAATTACTGTTACATAATGTTTGTTCAATTTGGAATGAAAAACGGAGCAGAAGAATTGTGCAGGCTTTTGAGAGCCATGTACTAATACAGTAGAAGAAAAATTGAATATAAGCAGTGATATAGTAATAACTGTACTGATTTTTTCCCCCCTCTTTTTGCATAAGTATAACTTTTAGGCAGCACCAAAAAAAAGAGATTTTTTTAGTCCATAGCCAAGAATACATTTCATAGATAATGTACTTAATATCTAAAAGGGACTGGATTGAAGTTACCAGTGAACATTTCAGAGTACCTAACTCTTCTGAGTTTAGGTCAATATAACTGGGAAGTTCAGCTGCTGTAGTTATGACTCATGACTCCTAGTATTGTTTCCATTTAGTAAATATCTGCTATTGAACCATGTATAGAACTAATGGGTTTATATTTAAAATTGGAGAGAGTGAACGAGCACTTTGTCCTCTACCTGTTTTAGCTTCTTGCAAGGACCAGTCAGATTCCTGGCCATGATCTGAGAAATATTTTCTTTACTAGTTCAACTAGTAACAAAGCAGAATAGAAAGAATTTTCCTCTCATGAAAAGATTTAACCAGGTTCACAAGTTACGTTTTTAGTTTCAGATTAGGCAATTCCAACACCATGCAGAAATAGCTTTTGAATTGCAACTGTTCTTTTAACATGTATTGTTGAACTGTTACTGGATTTGCAGATGGATACAACGTTGTCTCTGAAAGTCCCACTGAAAACAAAGAAATCACGCAAGACAACCAGAGCCAAAGTGAAGGAACAGAAAGTCTTGCCACCAGGGCCAGCCAGAAGAAAGAGACAATAACATGGCTTCACTTAGTTCGCTACCACAGTTATTTAAAAAGACTTTATAACACAAACCTTCTATTTGGTATGAGTTTTTCCTTCCTTCAAGAAAACTGTGATAGGTGAGGTATTGCTCTTGGGGGCCAACAGTGTCAGATTCAGAGGCTGCCATCTGAGATGATCTCACTTTGAGATCCTTTAAATTGTATAAATGTGAAAAAAACTTCACTGAAATCAAGATTTATGTCAGTTTACAACTGTTGTAAGTGAAGATAATACTACCTTTTTTCATAATTATTCATAAGCCTTCATGATACCAGGAAAAGTATCCCTCAAAACTTAATTGCTATTACTGTAACTGAAGTATTTTTAAAAAAATGAATAATCTATATTTATTTTTAGTTCTAGATACATCAGACTTAAGTCACATCAGGAATAATCTGTTCTGTTTGGCAGCCTGTTTGTGACAATTGAATGTAGTGTAAATGGGAAGGCTGAACATTATTGAATCTGTTTTGACTAAAACCCCACATGTTATTGTTTATTTCACTGTAAACAAAGGATGGTAATCAATAGGAGCTTTCAAACAGAGTAAGAATCAATTAATTTCAGGGCCCTAATACATCTACATCTGATGGCCAGCTGCTGGGCATACAAGTGATGACCTGATAGGAGAGAACAGAACTAGATTGTACATATAGGTGCTGCCTAGAGAGAAACTTAGCAACTCTGAAAATAACCGTTTCAGAAAGAGTTGGGTTTTTTCCTTGCAGCACCAGATGAAAGTATTCCACTTCACCACAGAATTTTAAGGACAGTAAAGTATCTACCAGTAGGTGTCAAAATGTACATGTATATCTCAGCTGTAGTTACCAGTGATGGAGCCTAGGGAGCGACTCAGCTGATTAGCCGCTATCTGTCTAAATTAGGGTCTTAAGAGCTGTTAGAGCTTCTTTTGACTGTATTGAATAAATATGTGTTTTTTCCAGTGGATGCTTAGATAGCTAGTGAATGCTTACACATCTAAATTTACTTAAACCTCAAAACTGCACTTCCCATTTTATGCTACTTTATAATATACGTTTAATGTCTAGACAGCGCTTGTTTCATTATCAGATCTCTAGTGAAAAATTGTAATACAAATAGCATAACCTAGTAATATTTAAGGAAAATCAGTATAATTGTTGGAAATGCATTTATTTTATTATGAATCTATTTACATATTATACTATATTTTCAAAATGTATGAATGTTGAGTAGCTGTAGAAACTTTATTTTTAATGGCAAATTATGATTTAATAAAAATCTCTCTTCAAAGCTGCCCCTAACTCAGGACCTGGATCATATTATCCAAGAGATGGACACCTGAGTTCTGTTTTTGACACAGGGATTGTTCTACGCATAGCAGAAATGCATTCCTTTCTTAAAAAACATTTGTTTGAATATTCAGTGTGTTGTCTTGAGAATTTCCCAGAGGAGCTACACAGTGTAGAATTGCCACTTGGTAGAGCTGATTCTGCAGAGGTACTTACTTCCTTTCTGATGTTTCAAAAATATATATTATACTTGTGTTTTGCTCAAATTCTTGCCAGTTCCAATGGTGATATTTCTGAGAGCACTACAGAAGAATGAAATTCACTATGCAGAGGATCAGTGCAAAACCAAAATCCTCTGCAACTAGTGAAGGACATAGTTAACAAATGCAAATATCCTTGTGTTATTCATTCTTGCAAAAATTATCTCTGTCCTATGGCCAAAGTATTTAGAACCTAGAAAGCAGAATGATATTTAAGAAGATTTCATTAATAGTTAATTAAGTTGGATGTGTTATTTGGTAGGACTGAGGCTTTTAATCTTGTAGATTTCCGTGTTTCATACCAAAAATGTTCTGACGTTTGCTTTGTAATTTGTATGTAAAAGTCTCTATACTGTTAATTTGGTCTATAATAAAACCATTATTTTCAAAAAATATATAATTTATATTTTCTCAAAATTTGTTGAAGGCCTTGTGTGCCAATTTTTTTCACTGATTATCAGCTAGCTAGAAAATCAGTCTTTTCAGATCTCTGGCTTGCAAACAGGCTATTTGAGCTTTCAAATGTAGGCGGCAGCTCAGACTATATAACTCAGTGAAATCTTGTATTGGAATTCTGGAGTCTATGCTGACCATGGCATGTGTATTGAATATTCTGTAGTAAACGTCTTTGAAGATTTAATGTAAAAATAATTGTCTTCAAAGTTTCTCCATCCCACTTTTCACATTAATAATTATCCTAATACTCAAAAATTAAAATGGCAGATTATTCTTTATGGTTTATTTTTTACCTGCTATGTTCAGTATTATATGGAGACAGAGGAGCCTTGAGGAGTAAGAATTTGCTATCTTATAAAAATGAATTAAAATACTTTTGTGAAAGTGGCTCTTCTAAAGTTGGTGAACTTTCTGCAGTGTTGGACAGCATATCATTACTCATTTCCCAACAAAGACCTGACTGTGCCACTGAATAAATTGTAAATATATGGTATGTGACATTTATAACAGCCATCGTATATCAAAAATTATTTTACTCTATCTTCTGTTCTTTTGACATAATTAGTATTACACTGTCCTAGAAGAATAAGCTTCAGAGCTCACTGTCATGTTCGTGACAGGTGCAAGCTGCATAATCATGTGTTAGCTTCACTGTTGTAGACTGCTAACAGGCATAAAATTCTTACTTTTTTTTTAATTCTAAGCTCCATTGATTTTTATTACAACATTTTTAGAAGCTTTATTCAGAAGGCTGTATAAGTTATTTTAAAATATGTTACTGTAATTTGATAGTAGGATTTTTAACAGTACAAATAGGTATAATTTTTGAAGGAATGATTTTTATGCATAAGTTGTTTCACTTAAATGTGTCTTTCTAATTCTGGTTTTGACTCTTGAAGCCTTTTTTTAGCTCTGCTGAACAAAGCACCCAAATTACATTAAGAAGGCTATAATTCAAGTTGCGTGCCCTGTTACATTTTGCATGTTTGTTTTTTATTCCACTCCATGATAGTACGTAGGATAGGAGATTGGAAACACTTAACTAAGTTTGTTTTCAGGCTTTTGAGAAAGTTGAATAAATAACGTATGTAATTCAGCAAACCTCTAGTTTGACACAGGCAGTTGTAACATCCTTCCTCAAAAAGATTCAGTATGATCTAAATGGCAAAAATGTGAAGTTCAGTGAAAAAGAAAACATGCCACACATTTTAGAAGGAAATATATCGTAAAATGGATTTCTAAGAGCTCAAATTTAAGGGCACACCATAAATTAGGTTGTTTCCACCTCCATATATGTTTTCTCATACTTTCATTCACTATGTTAGCAGAACAGTGATTGAAACTAAAGTGCAGCATCCTGAATGTACAAGATCCTTGTAGAATGTGGGTGATCTGTGCACACACACCTCATGGTACACCATGAGTTATGGCCACTGTTATCACTGCTTCAGTATTTAGAGTCTATGTGGCATGAATAATTTCCAGTTAATTGTCGCATGCCATACTGAAGGCATATACGTGTGCATGCTCAAGTCAAGCATTGGAGCATAACTTCATTTGTGTCTTTATTTCTACCATATTTTTCTGTGGGATGGGAACTGGCTTTATGAAGTAAGATTATGTCACTGTGAAAAATCCATCTTCTGCCCACCTCAATGCTCAGTATCAGTCATGAGCTGTATTTTCTGAAAATAAAGTGATGAACATTCAAAATTCAAAAAAGAACTAACTCCTGTTTTCAGTGACCACATTTTGGAATCAATGATGGAGGCACTAACAACCTTTTCAAATAGTTTCATCATTCCCCCAGAATGTCAGTTTGGCCTCCTCTGTTCTTTGCAGAGCTGTATAACACTTTAAAAAGTAGAAATGGTATGGTGCTGCTCAGCCTTTTAAATCTAATACTTTACAGTTTTAAAAAAGGCTTTTATTCATGAGTGAATGTTGGTTGACAGTATTCCTTCATTGCTTCCTGTTAAATGATGGCCAAACAATAACTGTTTGATGAATAGCCTGCTAATGTTCTGTATGTATTTTAGTAAATATGATATGTGACATATCCTCACAAATTAAGTGACTGAATTTTCAGTAGGTATCACCCTTTGTTAGTTGCACATCTAATGAGAAAACAAGTAGGTAAATATAAATAAAGCATTAGTCTAGCATTCAGATTAGTATTTTAATTATTGATATTGTCCTGTCCTATGTACAGCAGACAAATTACTCTTTCAGCAGTCAGTTTTGTATGGCCAGCATGTCAAATAATATATTTTAGCAAAAATCATAATGCTATAAGGAAGATAAGTCAAATATCCCTTTGTTACAGTAGGTGTCTCCAAGTCAGCCCAGAGGTCCTTTGCATTACCTTTAGGAATGTCTCATGTGAACTTTGAAAAGCCTGAACTTGGTAAAATGGATACCTTTTAAAATTACCCATTTACCTTAACAAGTGTATATTTGTGCAGGAGTGAAAGTCATTCTGATTCTAGTAGACACTAGGTTATAACAGATTTTGCATGTTACATTAGAAAAATATATTTTTTCTGTTGTGTTTCAGATGTCTCTTGAAATTACTGGAATTACATCAAAGATGTCACATGCCA
Organism: Podargus strigoides; assembly: GCA_028020825.1. Classification (NCBI taxonomy): domain Eukaryota; kingdom Metazoa; phylum Chordata; class Aves; order Caprimulgiformes; family Podargidae; genus Podargus; species Podargus strigoides. Next base: position 120,635,288 of record CM051663.1, on the reverse strand, counting down.
GAATAGCTTCTCCAGTTTCTGTCGTCACAGAAGAAGACAGTCAGACGGAGAGTAGGGCAGCAAATGCTTCAAATAAGGAAATTAACATTCAGTGGTACATTCCTTCTCTGGCAAAGCCATCAAATGATACAGAGGCTAAGGTATAACTACACCAAAGCAGTTCCCTACATATTGCAACAAATTAAGTCTCATTTTCAATGAATATTGGTATTCTGACTGATCAGTTTTTTATTGAATTATACATATGCTGATTAGCAAGCTGGGAGCTATATATTTACTCTGCCATAAACCTGCTATGCAGGACAAACAGAATGCCCTGACAGTTTTTTGGTGGCAGGCCAAAGATAGACTTTGTTGACCACAGAATGCTTCCAGGCCACGTTATATTCATGCCTTTTGCTGGTCCTTGATGTCTTAGAATCATAGAATAGTTTGAGTAGAAAGAGACCTTAAAGATCATCTAGTTCCAACCTCTCTGCAGTGAGCAGGGACATTTTCAACTAGATCAGGTTGCTCAGAGCCCCATCCAACCTGGCCTTGAATGTTTCCAGGGATGGGGCATCTACCACCTCTCCGGGCAACCTGTTCCAGTGTTTTACCACCCTCATCGTAAAACATGTCTTCCTTATATCTAGTCTGAATCTGCCCTCTTTTAGTTTAAAACCATTATGCCTTGCCCTATCACAACATGCCCTACTAAAAAGTTTGTCCCCATCTTTCTTATAAACTCCCTTTAAGTATTGAAAGGCCACAGTAAGGTCTGCCCGGAGCTTTATCTTCTCCAGGCTGAACAGCCCCAGCTCTCTCAGCCTGTCCTCATAGGAGAGGTGTTCCATCCCTCTAATCATTTTCATGTCCCTCCTCTGGACCTGATCCAACAGGTTCATGTCTTTCCTGTATTGAGGACTCCAAAGCTGGATGCTGTACTTCAGGTTTGGTCTCACCAAAGAGGAGGGGCAGAAACACCTCCCTTGACCTGCTGGCTATGCTGCTTTTCACGCAGCCCAGGGTATGGTTGGCTTTCTGGGCTGTGAGCACACATAGCTTATTCATGTCTAGCTTTTCATCCACCAGCACCCCCAAGTCCTTCTTTGCAGGCTGCTCTAAATTGCTTCATCACCCAGCCTGTATTGATACTGAGGGTTGCCCCGACCCAGGTGCAGGACCTTGCACTTGGCCTTGTTGAACCTCATGAAGTTCACATGGGCCCACTTCTAGAGCTTAAGTTTGAATAGAGCTAACCAATACATTTGAATTATACTGTTCGGTGGGAGGCTGTTAGAAAAGCAAAGATATACATATACAGGGAAAATAGGATTTTGTATACCTCATTGCCCTAAGAAATCAGACTAAACATGAAAGATGAGAAAGATTGAAGGGTTGCAGGAAAGCAAGACACTAGGATGTGGAATTTATTTTATTTTTAAACAAAGGAACAGCATGTATGTAAAATTTCTGCTACTGCAATAGAGATCCATAATCTCCAGACTTTTTGACATCGTGGATCAGTGTCAAAATTTCTGCTAGACCCTTTTCATCTCTGTTAGTAAGCTGATAGAAGCCCTGTAAAGTAAGTGCAAATAATATACTTTTCAATTTAGTTTTGCAGGTTACTTTAGCATGATCTTACAGAATACTAGAATACTAGAGATCCAGAGACAACTCTTGAAAATTACTAATATATGAATGCCATATTCTTGACATTCCCCATATAGTCAAAATCAGCTACAAGGCTATATAGCAAATGTAACTAATTACATAGGGCCTTTGGAAAAAGTACAAGTTCTCTGTTCAGCTCTACCTGAAGTTGGAACTTTGGACATGAGCATAAGTGGCATTAATTGATCAGGATTGGGACAAGACTAGGATAGTCACTCTGCAGGATATAACTAATTTTCAAACTCAAATTATAGCCATAATTAAATTGTTTTAACACCTATAAAAACTGAGTACAGCACAAATTCATATGAAGCGACTTCCTTTTTTGAAAGTCAGTTCTCTAAGTCTTCATCAGTACAGTGTATTTGATAGTTATTCTAATCTAGTATTGCTGAAATAGCTCAGGTCTACTATACCATACTACATTATAGCTTACCTGTTCCATCTCTTTTACAGGTTTTGCTGCTTTATGCTTATAATACAAAGCCTGTCGCAATTAGCAACATCAAGATTTTCAATTCAATGTTTATATTTTCAGGCTGCTTGTGGCTTCCGTTGGCTAGGTAAATAATCACTGACTTTATCCTGTTATTTCATGCTATATTAAAGATCAGTCAACCATTTAGGATGAGAGAAAATGAAGTACAAAATATCAAAGAGCTGTAAGTCTTTAAAAGCATACATTTTCACTTTTCAGAGATTTTTCACTGTTAAAACTGTAAGATGTTGTACACAGTGTTAAACGCATCCAAACATATCCCCTTTCAGTACATTAGTACTTTAGTTTTGATTCTTAAAGAACTGAGCTACACATGCTAATTATATTACACTGGCACAGCAATGTAAGAAAGCGCTAGCGAATCAAAGCAGCAGTCCCAGCTGTTTTTCCCATTATTCCACTGGATCAGCTACTTTCTCCATCCCATATTACAACTCTAAGCACGCAGGAATTTTCCTCAATTGTAGCCCAAGACTCAGCCCTTCTTTTTACATCCTGTGGTGTTTTTCATTACTTCTTCTTTGTCATTAATTTAGCCTGAAAATTTTTGGACAGCTGAGCAGGCAGAGGGGAAGGAATAATGGGCCAAGAAGAGTTATATCCCCTGCCACCCAGGCTGTCAGCCCACCTTGTGCCAGTTGGATGACAAAATCTTTTCTTAGAGAGGCACACTTACAATACTACTTCTTGCTATTTTTAATGCAAAAAGCTAATGCATTCCATATTTCCATTTTCTTTACTGGAAAACTTTTTTTGGTGAATATATGAGATCAGTCTTGAAATGAAAGAAAATGTAGAACCTAATCAATATGTAATAAAAGCTAGGTCAGTTTAATTGTAACATGGAAACAACAAATGTTTTATAACATCAATAATGAAAAATCTTGTTCTTTCAGAATTATTTCTCTACGGGAGAAATTATCTAATCTGAAGCAGCAAGTTGAAATGTTGGTGCAAAGTTCTAAAAGCTTGTCTTCATATTCAGAACCTATGAGTCTTCTTGAACAAAGTGAAACCTTGAAAATAATTCCATCAAAAGAAGCCAGAGTGAATGTTGCAAAAGTGCATCTTGATGAAAAAACAGAAGTAAGTGAAAACATTTCTGCTCTTATATATGACTGACAGTCTTTTATTTAAGATGTCTGTTTTTGGGGAAATAAATGACAGATAACTTGGAAGGCAGACATAAAAGATCAAACTTCCCTCACCCCTTTGAAGAAATGTTGAAATATTTTCACTTTCCACTTAATGTTTAATTCTTTTTCCTTACATATTGCTTGTCACTTTACAAAAATATCAGGCATCTTCAACCTTCCACTTGAAAATAAAGGCTACATCTTCAGGTACATAGATTTTAAAACTGATGCCTAATTTAGAGTAATCTATATAGAAAATGCTTGAAGCAGTGTTAAATTAGAATGACCATCAACCCAAAAGTGCTTTTAAAAAATCAGTTACACATCTTCAATGCAACATGGGCAGTCATGGTTTCTGAAATAATCACAGAATCACAGAATGTTAGGGATTGGAAGGGACCTCAAAAGATCATCTAGTCCAATCTCCCTGCCAGAGCAGGAACACCTAGGTCAGGTCACACAGGAACATGTCCAGGCGGGTTTTGAATGTCTCCAGAGAAGGAGACTCCACAACCTCTCTGGGCAGCCTGTGCCAGTGCTCAGTCACCCTCACAGTAAAGAAGTTTTTCCTCAGTTTTATGTGGAACCTCCTATGTTCCAGCTTGCATCCATTGCCCCTTGTCCTATCATTGGATGTCACTGAGAAGAGCCTGGCTCCATCCTCATGACACTCACCCTTTACATATTTATAAACATTAATGAGGTCACCCCTCAGTTTCCTCCAAGCTAAAGAGACCCAGCTCCCTCAGCCTTTCCTCATAAGGGAGATGTTCCACTCCCTTAATCATCTTTGTGAACCTTCTAATAATGTTATTGAGAGAGGACTAAAACTAGCAGTGAATTTATTTTCATTTTCTCTGCGCCACTTTCCTCTTTTCTTTTTATTATCAAGACTGAATATGGTCTGCAACCAAGTAACTCCCCCCACATACACAAACAAAAGAAGTAATTTCAGAATTTTCCATGTGGCCTGTTTGAGATAATGTCATTGGAATAGAATGTTGCCACAGCATAACTGCTGCTTGATAAATGCCAAGGCAAAATAGACGTTTATTTTCAAAGTGGGAGACATTTATCATGTGACAGGATTCTCTTTATATCTATTATATGAAATGATTAATGATGTAGAGGCTGTCATTTTGTCTGATGGATGCTGTGAAACATTGACAGTTGTGCAGTGTGCCATTATTATGAGGCTGTATCTTGACCAGCTTGGAGAACAGATGATGTTTTGGCCAATCAGTGTTTTCAGGAGGGTAGACAGAGCTACCCTTTAGTGGGTGTTTCTGATTACCGGAAGGTTTTGCTCAGACTTTCATTAATATACATCAGTAATTGGAAAAACAGTGTTTGGAAGACTAATAAGATTAACATGCCATACATTATACATGTATAAATATAATCTTGTTAGAGTGTTTGTTTAGAACGTCTTCAGTAAACACATAGCAAAAGTAGGCTTGCTCACCGAATTTAATACCTGAGCCAGGGGCAATTTTGCCTCAGGAGAAACTGCAAGGTTTGAGCACTTGTATTTGTACAGCAAACACAACTATTCTTGTTGCAGAAAATTTATATTCATCAGCTAAGGTTTATTTTGTTGTGAATTCAACTAGAATAACCTAAAACTTGACTGTTTTGAAAAAATTTGTAAAGCCAAGCCATCTGTTAGTTTATCAGAGGAGACTGACAGTACAGCATTAGTTTTTTTTTCTTGTTTTATTAGGAGATGGCTAAAAAGTGTTTATCTGAAGTCAAAGCACTGCTGTCTGTTGTTCCAGCCTCGTCCTTGCCATTAACTGAGGTATGCTACTCTCATTAATAGTAAAAATCTGTTTTCTAAAATAAAACAATTGTTCAGTTAAACTGAAACATGGGTCATACCACTAAGTATCTTCTCATTTTTTTTCTCATGCGGTTGGGCTTTATTTTTTCATCTTTATAAATAATTATGCACCAATGTGTGTGATTATAAACTGTGAATATATTCACTGTTCATTAGAGTCACCTTTTTATACATACAAAAATGTATTAAAAATGCATCTCACGGTGGGTTTGTCTGGTTTATCCAGCATTCTCTGGTCATTGTTTACACAGGCACCACCGAATTTCCATGATGCAATTGCCAAATGCAATTTTCTTCCATCCCTGTGTTATTACAGTTATTCAGGCTTTCCTTCTATTTTCTTGAGCTTTCTCTGCCTTGCCCAAGACATGTCCTTAGAGATAGCATCCCATTTTTTTTTTCTTTTTCATGCTGTTGTATTCATCTTGTTACCCAGTTGTAGCCAGTATCCCAGAGGAGACTATGCCTCTTCACTTTGCCTGCTTCTATTTGTGAGTCTATGATGAAAGTGAGGGAGCAGATTTCATGGTGTCCTTCCAGTAAGAATATGATGTTAACTGCTGTTTTTTTTTATTCTAGCTTAATGCCACAACAAACTGAAATGTTTCAATACATAGATCAATAGGATTTTCATCACAAAGTTTCAGATAGAGACTTCAAACTAAGATCCTATTCAATACGGAAGATTTGGTTGAGCAAGTGAAGCCTAATACTTCACAGTGCCAAGTATCTCATGTTTCTCTGAAGCCAACAGAACTTGTAGAGTGTTTGGCACTTCATTATGTATAGCGTATTTCTAAGTAGTATTTCCAAACTTTCAAATAAGGTGTATGTGTGCATTACCTAATCTTTTTGGCTACAAGTGGGATGGATGATGAATACCATAAGGTAGTACATTCCCTTTGCTTTCAAGCATGCAGGAGAAGGCACCAGATACATTGCTTATATGTAGTTTTACATAATTTTTCCCCCCCACACACTTTTTTGTTGCTCATCTTCTTGTGAATTAATTGGAAAAAGTCAGTTCTAATTCATGGTATTTGTTTCCTCATTCTCTGAGCTGCCGCACTTTAACTCCGATCATGTTTCTAGCTTTTCTTCTTTAATTCTCTTTTTTTCTGTTCTTGTGTCTTATTGTGCTTTTGATTCAGCACTGGATTATATTTTTAAGTGTAGAAAGGGTTTTTTTTTAATTGAATTATTCACTTAAAATAATTTGATTGGGTTTTTTTAAGAAGAAAAACTGATCAGCTGGCTTGTTTTTAAATCTATTTAATGAATAGCCGTGTTCTTGAGGGAGATAATAAAGCATAGAGTTTGGGAATTCCAATCTTAAATTTGTAAATAAAATAACTGCATTAAAAACTAACCTCTCTAGATAGCCTGTTCCGAGCTTCAATTCCTTTGCTTAGTTTTTCTTAACATCTAGACCAGCTACATAGTTTTTCTCCGTATCCAATGGACATACAAACCAGTTTATCATTGTCCTCTGTTTCACCTTTTATGCTTAGCTCAATGCTTTCAACTGCTCATCTTAAGAAAAACCTTTCAAATTACTAATTGTTCCTGTTGCTCTTGTCTGATATCTTCATTTCACCCACAGATGATCAGGATAAACTTTGTAAGACTGTTCATAGAAATTTCCACTCCTTAATCCTGTTTTACTAGTCTCCTGCAAGAGACATCATTAACCACAAATTTGTGTTGAGGCAGTGAGTATTTCTAAATAATTCACTGGTTGTAGGTCGGAAATCTGGCTTTAATATGGAGTTATTTGTATATATATATACTTTTTGATACCTATAAGCTTAAGAAAGTTAGTTTTGTTCTTTTTTTTTCCTGTTTTTTTCAGATCCCATTTGATGTTACTTTGCAATCAATAGCAAGTTTGGAAGATATGTTTGATCCTGCCAACGGATGTATAATAACTGAAGAAAATCTTTTCAATTGGATCATTTCTCTGTTTCACTAAATTCTATTTTTGCAATAGCTTAATCACTTGCTGAGTGCTGTAGATTTAGACTTATGTTCTGGTGTTAATGAAACAAAGTCATTAATCACAAAAGAATTTGGCCGCTAATGTGTTTTCTAATTTTCATTTTTAGCTTATTTCTAAGTACTTTAAAATGAATAGTTTTAAAAATTAAAATACATTTTTAGGAGTTAAATGTATTACAAGTAGTTTCTTAATAAGAGGATTTAAAATTTGATTTATTTAATCATCTATAATTGAGTAAGTTTGTTGGGGGGGTTTCTAGCTTTTCAATAATTTATTATTTAGAAAAGCTGAATAGCTTTGTAGCCTTCTAGTATCTGCTAATAGACACCGCTTTTCCCCTGAAGTTTTATTCTCATTGGCAATTTTTAATTGCTTTTGCAGTTATCAAAAGTTGGTTTTATTTCTGAGGTTGAGGATTTTTTTTGCCTGAAGTCATCACTCAGTTTGTTCTTTTACACTCTATTTGGTAACTAGCATGTCAGACTTTTCTGCCTTTTGTTAAAGAAAAACATATCACAGGTTGTTGAGAATAAAAATGATTGTTCAGATGCCTCCATAATTTCAAAGCGTTTGTCTGAAAACACACAAAAAAAGCCAGATTAAAAAATAAAATGGTACTATACAGAACATTTTTAGACATCATGCTAAAATACTAACAAACCCATATTATTTTAGAGTGCTGAAGAAACTCTAATGAGTCCTAACAACAACCAACTGACTTGCTTGTCCAGTGTTAGAAATGAGGAATTTGACACCAGAAAGTGAATTAGTTAAACAAGGCCACACAGGACTCCAGGAAGATCCAGGACTGAGAGTTCATGGCCCTTTGGTTTTGCTCAGATCACAAGGCCAGGTACTTCTTTGCTAGTTATGATAATTTGTTTGCAACTAATGGCAAAACACCCCAGGATGCTTGGGCAAGAGCCCCATGAGACCTGTCCTTTCACTCGCTATGCTTCTCTGTAGCCATGAAAATTCAGGACTAACAGTTACCATTCCTAGGTTCAGTGTCTGTGAAAAATAAACAATTGGGTTTAAACACCATCCCCTTTCACTTCTGTCAGGCTCTCCCTGTGCTGTAGCCTAGTGATAAAATGATAAAATATTTTGAGCTATTTGGAAATTGCACATTTACCTTGGCTTGTGGTTTTCAGATAAATGTTACATGGTTGAGTGAATTTTCTTTTATGGAGGGGGAGAGAGTGAGAGAGGTAAAAGATTCAGCATAATGAGTATCTTAAATGTGATCAGTAACAGGAAGAAATGGGGTGAGGTCTTCTGCTGTTTTTCTTTATTACTACAAAAGAAAGGAGGCTGGATCTATTTGTGTTATGTGTGGCTTTTTAAAAGCCATGATGTTCTTTATTTTGTTTAGCTTTTTCTGGAATGCTGTAGGTAGAAGGAAAATCAGAAGGATTATGATACAATGAGAAAAAGTAAGTAAAAAGTGAGTAATTAATAGGGAAGGTATTTTAAAACTGAGTTAGAATGGTTATGTAACTCAACTGCCTAGAAGTTTGGAGGAGATATTCCTTAGAATTATTCTTTCAGTTAAAAGAATTTATTGTTCTGCAGTGCTTCAAAAAGCAGGAAAGATAAAAATTGACACTACTCATTCTTGTACAAGGAACAAGTAGAAAATTGCAGCTATTTTTTTTAAAAAGCTATTCAGTCTTCCCTTGCACTTTGTAAAAATTTATAGTCCATTTTTCTTTTTGGGATCACCTTGAAGATTATCATAAGATTTTTGTGCAGCCTGCTTAATATTTGTAAAATACTCTGTAGCATCAGGTGAAAATGAAAGTAAAGTTCTATTACACAGGAGGTGTTTCTTCAGTGCTGCCAGACTGGACTTTGTTATAATTCCTATACTTGAAAGAGAAATATTAAATAAAATGCTTTACATATGCATTTAAAATACATTAAACTTTCTAAGATATTTTTTCTGAAACAAAAATATTTTCCTACCATCTCCTGTAACACAGCACAGGAAAAGAATAATGTTGAAACAATGACCTCACTGTATCCATAGCAGCAGATTTTACTCTCATAAACACAGGATTAAGTATTCAATGCAAGTTTCAGAAGAAAACACTGGAGAAAACATTTTTCTTTTAGTATATAATTAAACTCTTTAGTTAAAATCTGCTTGTAAGGAAGGAGTCTCATATCTGAATGTCTCCAGTAATTGCACAGAAAAAAAGTATAATGCTAATTGCAAAGTAAATTGCTTCTTGTTTTATGTATTGTAGCTTGGGTGGTTTTTTTTCTTACTATTGAATGCAGACTAAAGCTTTCAATATGTGAGACTACAGTAAATTTGTGTTAGCACCATGCTTAATTACATTTCTGTAGAATACTCGTCTGTGTCACTGTCTCCAAAATTAAAAAGGAAGAGGGGAAAGGCACCTTCTTTGGTTTCAGTCTGAAGTGCAGGGGGGGCTGCTCCTGCTGTGTGGAGGTCTGCTCTGTGATCAGCTCCATACAACACCGCTGAAGGGTTACTTACTGCCTTGACAGCTCTGAACGACTGGCATGTTTACCAGTCCTTTTCAAATTTTAACTGAAGTATTTCTCCGTTCCGCATCTGTGAAAGGAATGGATAGTGCTTCCCTATCTGATAAGTTGTGGGACACAGCAAGGGAAAAGAGAGCGAGAGAGCACTGTGGGGACAAAGTGAAAGGATTCTGGAATGAATGACATTTTATCTTCAGTACATCCCCTGGATAAGGAGCAAGAAGGATCCTACAGGGAACTAAAGAACAATAAAAAGAGTTTTGAGGGGTTTTTTTGTCGGTTTTTTTTTTTAAATTCCTTTGGTATTGGCTGTTCTGTGAACTGAATGAAATGTTCTGAGAACAAAGACAGCTTCTGGTCCTGTAATTAATAACTGCATCATCAAGAATGTGCTAGGACTTGAAATGGAACAGGGAGCTTAACATTAACAGGTCTGAATGGGGTTTAGGATACTTAGTTTTTCAAACACTGTTTCAATATAGTTTTAAGTTATATTGCTGCCTCGATAGAGAGTTGTATATTCAAGGCATTCGTGGGATTTGTCTCCTGCCCATAAATACATAGCAACCTGAAATAATTTCTGGTTATGATGTGGAAATTAGTAATATTACACAAATTTATTCAGTTGTATGTGACTGTTTTTTAAATTCCACTACGGCTCCAATTCACACTAATTTTTTGTTTGGCCTAAGTATTTATCTGGTTTTTGGATGACATCAATCTAACAAAATAATCTTAGTAATTAGCCTCACTATGCCTCAGTTTTTTTATCTGAAGATAACAGTAATCCCCTCATCAGTGAGGGATTTGAAATTTTCTGCATCAACATCTGGAAAATATTTTCAGATCCTTAACTGAAAGAGGCAGGAATTTAAGTTATTATTCAATTGGGACACAATATAAAAGGGATAGTCATTTGTTTTCAAATCCATTTTCAGTGAAACCCAAGAAGAAAGATTTTAAAAAAGAATAATGATGGAACCAGAATTAATTGTTGGAATTACAGGCTAATAGGCTGAACTAATTAAGCCAGCAAAGAGTTCCATTTATGTTTGCCAAAGATTTTCTTTGAATTAAAGATACTGAGTACATCATCAAACGAGAGAAGTGAAAATATGAAGCATAGGTTAATCTTTAAAACAGAGTGGGTGAAAGGGTCCAGAGGCAACTGCTGAAGTCAAATATTTACCACTGCAATTTAATTTTCCACTTTGAAACCCCAGAGATAATTAGAATTATTCTCATTTGTCTCCCATGTCAGCATGATTTAGGATTCTACTTAATGTGTTAAAAAAAAAAAAGAACATGCTGAAGCAAATTACACCAAAAATCTCAGTGTCACACAGCAGAAAACCAGCATATGATACATAAGAAATCATCACAAGGTGATGGATCTGGCTCTACCTGGGCTGTTCTCAGGACAGCTGTGTGGAAGGTGAAGCTCTGTAAAGAGTCAGTGCTTCATGCTTCGACCTTCCTCCATCCCCCATGGACACTGGCATCATATAGCTAGAATATGGCATAGCTAGAGGAAAAAAAAATCAAGATTATGTTTATCCTATAAAATTCCTGTATGCATTTTATTATCATACAACGTGTAGTCTATTAATTAGCTCTTACATTTTTATGATTCCACTACCAAGTGGAATAGTTCCAATTATTTCAAAACTGCTTTAAAGACCAATTATAACCATGAAGAAATCCAGGTTGCTTTTCTCCAGTGTTCCAACTGATCTTATCCCCTAGAAACTCTGTGGCTCATCAGTTTCTATCCAAATCAGATCTAAACCTCTCTGTCGCAGGTGTGAGAGAAGTTTCTCTGGAGTCTCTTACAGCCTTGCACCACTGCTTGGAATGCCCTGCCTTGTGCAGGCAGACGTCATCCTTTTCAGCGACAGTACTGCTCTACTTTAAGAACTGGACTTTCTTGTTGCTGTCCTTTCACGAAAGATGATATACCAAGATGTCCCAGTGATTCCTTATAAATATCAAGAAGAAACACAGTACAGTCACTGGCATAAAAAAATACCAACAAAGGTCCTAGCAGCAGGAAAAAACTGATTTAAGTGTGTGTGTGTGTGTGTTACAGGAAAGAAAAAGCTTTTGATTTTATGTACTGAAGATAGAACAGAATAATGAGTATTGGCCTTAGAAGTGAAACATGGTTAGTTTAAAAGCAAATTAGGACAATAAAGCGGAGTGGGGGTAGAGGACTTGTAGGAATGCTGCAGGTCCCCTAACATTCAGATATCTGAGAAGACAGATATGACAAATGATTGGTTAATGAGGATGAAGAGGTGCAATAAAGACATATTCCTCATTGCTGTAGGGAAATAGTAACAGCATTTTGTATAACAGTGACAAGAGTTCCCTCCCTGATTCTGACTTCACTTTCACAGACTAGAAATGAAATGAACTTGGAAAATCAAAACTCCATTGGCAGAGGAGTGAACGGGGCATTTTCTTATCTACTGATTCTGAGGGCCATACTCGGGTAAAGATTCATTTGAAACCAGATCTCTACAGAAACACTGAGCTTTACTACAGTTTGCATGTCTAATATCCCTTTAAAGACAACCTTTTACTAAACAGTTTTCTACTTAGGTTTAGAGAACAGAGGCAGTGAAAATACATACTGCTTTTGAAGAAGTGCTTTTATTTTAACAGATGTTGGAGGTTGTAGAGAGGTGGGGATGAGTCTTTTTAACCAAGTAACAAGTGATAGGACAAGAGGTAATGGCCTCGAGTTGCACCAGGGGAGATTTAGATTGGATATTGGGAAGAATTTCTTCACTGAATGGGTTGTCAGACATCGGAACAGGCTGCCCAGGGCAGTGGTGGAGTCCCCATCCCTGGAGGTGTTTAAGAGTCATGTTGACACAGCGCTCAGCGATATGGTGTAGTTCAGGACTGTCAGTGTTGGGCTGATGGTTGGACTCAATGATCTTCAAGGTCTTTTCCAACCTAGGCGATTCTGTGACTCTATGTAAAAAAAAAATAAAATCCCTCCTTCTACACAAATTCAGCATGACCAGAATAACAGTTGTATTCCAAGTCAGGATACAGATGCAACAATTCTGTGTTACTTTGTTAGTTATTGGAAGTAAACAAAGTCTGTCATGGCGTACAAATAGGTACGTTGTGAACATAATTAGATGTCCCAGTGAAGAATAAGGACCTGGCCATGCTGGATGCTCTTTACTCAGTCCTGAACACCCAGCCCTTCCTCCAAGCGTACAATTTAAAATGTGGCAGACACCGGTGTCACTCGAGAGGAGCCCACTGGGGCGAGCAGGACGGACTGCTTAACACGAGGCTGGCTCCAGCTTCCTTCAGCGGTTTCCAGGGAGGGGCTCCGCGCCGGTCAGTGACCCGCCACCTCCCCGAAAGGCGCTCATCTCCCCACAGGCCGCACCCGGGCGGCTCCTCCGCCGGGGTACGCAGACCTGTCACTCTTCCAGCGCCGCCGCGGCCCGGCACCATGGGCTCCCTCAGACACCCAGCCTCGGGTAAGGCCTCCCCAAGGGGCCCCACGGCGCCCAGGCCGTGCCTCTCACCGCAGGGAACGACCCGAGCGGCGCGCACCCGGCCCCCACTTCTCCCCCTCCGGGCCACCGTAGTGGCGGGGGCCGCGAAGGCGCGCGGGGGCTGTTGGGACGGGCTGTTAAGTTGGATGCGGCGCGGAAAGTCGGCCCGTGAGGGAGGGCGCGCGGGAGGGCGCCGCTCATTGGCTTGGACCATGTGCGGACCCGGTAGAGAACTGGGAGCAAGAGGGCCTGAGCCAATCGGGACGCCGGGCGCGTGGTGCTGGGCCCGCTCCGTGCGGAGGCGCTGAGTTGGGCCGGACCGGACCGGGCCGGGCCGGCAGGGGAAGGGGCTTGGCCCGGTGTTCGCTCTGCCAGGTGGGCAATGGTGGCGGGGGGAGATGAACGTCTCGGCGTGCCGCGGGCCGGGTGCGGAACGCGGGGGCGGCCTGCAGCGGGGCCCTGTCCTGGCGGGAGCGGGGCCGGGGCTGGGGCCATGGCTAGGCGGTGGTGATGCCGTTGTTGTGGGGCGCGGGTGCGCGGAGCGGCTTCACCTGGGGCCTCTGGCGCTGAAAGTGCGGAGCGGGGAGAGAAGCTCCTTGCGAGTCGGGAGGAGGAGCGAGGGAGCGGGGAGTAGCACCTCGGGCTGATACCTGACCGAAGGCGGTTGAGGACCTTCAGTTTCCTGACTAATTTTGTCAGTGTTATGGGCCTCTCTTAAACATTGTCTGCGGTGAGAATTGGCGGCCTAAAGCTACGCAGGAACGTCTCGGAAACTTCTGACTAAAGGGTGTTTATGCTTTCAGGTGGATGAAAGGCTTACCTCTTGAGTCCCTGTTTGATCCTAGTTTAAAATTACCCCGAGTAAAAAGCTGAGAATATTCGGTGCAAACCTGGAATCGGTGAGCCTGACTTTAACTTTTAAAATGGTGTCTGTCAAAACAAATGGCAGTACGTTGTTCTTGGGGGTTTTTTGTGTGTTTTTGTTGATCCTGTTTTTTTAATATTCTGTAAGGTCGGTTTAAATGTATCTCATCGCCATTATACTGTTAACGGTTTAGTTTGAAGGATTCTTGGATGTCTCCCGTAGGATGGTGAGATAAATGCTGAAGTGAGAGTCCTCTAGGTCTAAACTTCAGCCTTTCCCTGCAACAGTGGGTTTGATTCGAGCTGATGTATCTCCATCTACTGGTGGAGAGTGAGTCCTCGAAATAGTTCAACTTCACGTTAGGCAGCTGTAAGCTCTGTAGAGATAGAAGCGTAATTTCGATCTCATGATACCACAGACAAGATGGCTTTTCCTTTGTGAAAAGGAAAGCGAGTGTTTCCTGCAAGAAATGAAGTAACAGAAGTGTGGAATGTACTGCTTGCAGTGGTATGTTCAGCTGAATGGTACTAATTGTGTAACTCTAAATAAATGTTCCAGTTATCAAGAAAACAATATTAAATGACATACATAAAATTCTTCTTGACCTGTGAGGTGACTTCTTGTATATTTTTACTTTTTTTTTAATATATGCCTTTTAATTTTTTAATTTATTTTTGAAAAAACAGGTGCAGCCATGCAAGAAAGCATTCGTTTTGCTTCATCGGGAGATGACATTAAAATATGGGACTCCTCATCTCTAACTGTGCTGGAGCAGTTCAACCCACATACACCCTCGCATCCAGTCAACTCACTGTGTTGGGCCACCAATAGTATCCTTTATGGTTTCAGCCATAGTTTTGGGGGTATTCTGCAAAACTTCAGTGATTTTTATTTATTTATTTATTCTTTAATTTATTTATTTATTTTAAAACTGGAAGTTCTGTAGGTCACAGGCCTGGTACAGTTTTGAAGTCTTGCCTATAAAGATTTGTATATATTGTGAAGAAAATTTTGTAGTTCTTGGTATTTAAGTGATTTACAAAATAAACCCACACTGGTAAATGCTTCTGAGGAACTTTCTTCACCTTTAGGAGGCTAACACTTTTTTAATGATAATGATGTGCTTGAATTGCCTGCCAACTGTAAAGCTTACTCATTGTTTCTTCAATAGTTGAGTACAATATTCACTTTCAAAGCAGTGCTTAATTTACTGACAAGGTTCAACAAATTGCTAGTGTAGTAAAAGTCTGTACTTAGTGTAGAGAAAAAAGAGTTTGTTTGTTTTCCTTGAACAGCTTTGCATTGATTCTGATAGTCTTTGATAGTGTACACTTACCTCTCGCTCTGTAGGTTTTCTTTGTGCTGTTTGTAGCATTCACAGAGGAAGCACAGACATGTTGGATGTGTAGGAAAACGTCCATAGGGTAGTGGTGATTTGTGCATGAAAACAGATCTTGCCCATTGAGACCGTTCACCTCTGTCTTGGAAGCCTGTTATAGGAGAATGATATGAACTGCCAGGTGTTAGGAGACTATATGGTAAATTTCATGAAAACAGTGCACTGTCAGGTGAACAGCTTGTATGGGTGTCACGGGAAAAGGCAGTGATGTCTGATCTTGATGTAGAAGGAGGACAGGATGCTGGCACATAACAATTAAGTCCTGCAAGTTCTGAACGCCTGTTCTCTAAGTCTGCAAATAAATGGATGTGTGAGGAAACAGAGCACAAATGAATGTTTTAGCTATGGAGCTTGCAGAGAAATTGAAGCATATATACAATGTTTTTTTATAATATGTATACACTTACATGTGTTGTTTAAAGTTTTAAAGTTTACTAAACAATCTGTCTTATCATACTTTCTTCCACTTAGTCTCATTTTCATTCTCCAAAATTGAAACAATCAAGTATCTTACACTATATGCTTTTGAATGTTTGTTAATTTGTTAGAGGTAAAGCATTGGCTTTGGTTTTGCATAACTCTGTAAACTAAAATGGTGCTTTTAAAATAATGAAAGAAATAGCAAATACTAATCTGTGTACCAGTTCTTTGGTGTTAAATCTAGCCAATTAGCCTACATTTTCAATAAGAAAATATAAAATCACAGTGGGCATTGGTCTGAAGACATACAGGACACGGATCTAAGTGATTACTTGATTCATTTGATGGGGATGCAGAGCCAGTTTCCCTGCTCTGTAGTTCTATCTTGAGGGCTTTTCTTACTACTTTGAGGTACTTAGTGTCATAGAAGGTTCTTTTGGGGTTTTTGTTTTTCTTCCTTCAGTATGAAGGGTGACAAATTAACAAACAGTCATTGTACTCCAGAAAGTCTATGGTGAAGTAGTTTGACATTTGTCACAATCAGGACTCTTCTTTAAATCTATAGTCTGCTAACAGCAACTGACATTCCTTTGAACTTTAGTGGTAAATTGGGCTCTTACTTGGCTGTGGTGGGGAAACAAAATTGTGGACTGGATAAGCTGCCTTAGCAGTAAAGAGCTCTTAAATAATACCTGGCAGATATTTCTCTTCTTTTCTCTGAAAGAAATTGCTCTGCCTTGTACTGGGAAGTAAGAGATGTAGTTAATGCAAGAGCTTCTTAATGAAAGCTTAGAAAATAGCCTTATGTTTCTATTTCTGGGTCCCTTCAAGGTACAGTACTTTAAACTGTTTAACCAATCTATCTTCTGTTAAGTCAGGGAAATGTACTGTTGCTTTTATTAATCACCAGAATAATACAATTATGGTCCATAACTTGTGACTAAGATAAATACCTGGCCACTGCTTCTGCTGCTGGTGATAAAATAGTTGTTTCAATCTGTAAAAGCAAACTTGTTCCACTCTTTGAAATAGCTGAAGGAGTAAGTATGAAGGAGTAAACAATCCCGTTCCCTGTTTTTTTTCCTCGCTCCTTGTGTACTATTTGCATTGTATCTGTTCGGCATATTGAGGATCAATTTAATTTTAATATTGTTAGAGTTATGACATGTGTGTAAAAACATTTCTTTGTGTATAGTTAAACATTATATAAAGAGTGGGAGGAATAGTGCTTCTGAAATAGCTCTACCAGTAAGACAACACGAATGTGGTTACACTTAACTAGCATCTGATGCTGGTAGCTTTCTGCTAGGGGAATTTGCCTTGTTGAGCTGTAGTGGCTCAACCTTGATCTAATGTGTAGAACAGAGCTCAAATTTGAACTTCATTTTTCAGCTTGAATTGTCAGGATTATACATGCCTGTAGACTGTACATTGAAAAACATGAGATTCTATATAAAGGTTGTTCTCAGAGCATACATGTGCTAGCTCCTGGAAATGTATGAAACAGGAGAACTTCTGTTATGGTTGAGGTTTTCTTTCCTGTTAGATGGAAGCATGGCACGATAAACTCTTCAGAAAGCTGGGCTTAGTTTTAGGAGAGTCTCTCGACATGGGTAGTGTTCTAAATCAATCTAATTATTCTCATTGGATAGCTGTTGTAATGCTAATTTGGACTGGAAATTTTCTGAAAAGGTTCAAACTGGGCTTTTAGGTTGCTGAAGCAAACAGTTTCAAAGGTGGATTGTTTATTCTGAGGAATTCACTCAATCTAATCTATAACTAATGCAATCATTTCCAATTTTACCATGTCAATAATTAGATGGACTTGTTTTTTCTTAATTCAAATCTCAGGAACTTAAAAGTGAATTTTCAACATGATAGAAATGAATAGTAATTTGTCCTCAACGTAGATCTGTCATTAAGATCGACATTTTTTTCAAAAGCTGGTACTTCTTTTTAAGATAATTACTGTATCACTTTATGGAATTATGAGGTTTGCTGCTATAATATTCTTTGTAATGTTTAGGGAATGTGAAGTACATGACTTAGGCAACTTTTTGATTTTCTTGTGAGGAGTTTTTTCCTCATCTTAGCATTTTCTTTTAAAAACTCAGTACCTGAATAGAAGTCTGTGATTGTATTTTAGAGAGCTATAACTTAAAGTATAAATGTGAATATTTAAGAGTTTATTAATTAATGTATTTAAATTTTAAAGTATATTAAACATATGTCCAAACTGGATGGGATTTTAAGTGCCTTTTGATGGCAAATGACTGTAGTGTACAAATATTTCCATTGGTCAGTGGGACTTCTCGTGTTAATGAAGATGAAAATGCACATCAATATGCTTTTAAGTACATTTGAATAAATCTCCTAATTATCTTTTTTTTCTTTTTTCCCCTTCTCTATCAGGCAAAACAGACATGTGTAAACTTGAATTCTACTTCTTCATATATTGTGAGTGGAGGCCTTGATAGCACAGTTAATATCTGGGATGTGAAATCCAGGCGAGTTTACCGGAGCCTTAAGGTAAGTTTGCCTGAGGAAGAAATGTAGCTTTCATGTCTTCCAGGTTTTGCTGCCAGCTGTAAAAAATATGCTTTCTCTAAGTCATCTGCCTGTAGGATCAAGTTCACAGATAGGAGATAGCACGTGTATGTGTCTTGTTCGAGTTTGTATTCTTTATGTGCTGTACATAGCAAATTTAATTTAACAAGCATACTTGATGTGTTCAGAGTACAATTCTATAGTAATGTATGTTTAAATTTTCAGAATAGGCTTCTGATTTGTGGAATTTGCATTGATATGCTCTGATGGAATTAATTCCAAGGGCAACATTTCAGATAATTGCTGTTTCTGGTATGTCAAACAGGAAAACACTTCCATTTTTGTAGAATACTGTAGCAGAACTAATGTTATGCAAAACTGGGATGTGGTTGTTTTCTTCTGAGCCAGTATGAATTCTCTAAAATCTTGTTATGATGTACAAAACTTAGGATAGTCTTGTATATTTCCGTGATGCCTTCAGTAGGTGATTTGCCCTTGTTTAGGACCACTGTTAAAGAGGCTATAGAACTTCACCTTTGATTATTCTTTTTTCTTGGACTTTTAAAGTTACACTTTGAAACAAAATTACTAAGTAGCTAATAGAGCACTTTACATATCTTTTTCTCCTTTTTGGGCTAGAAGTACTTGATTATCTTCCTCTATATATTCAGTAGAAACAATATCATCATTGCAAATGACTATACTGAAAAGGTATTTGGTAATAAATAAATAAAGCTATGGTGAATACATGTGTTAATACTAAAAGTGACAGAAGGAGAAGCTGGCAGTAGTACATCAGATGAACAGAAAGTGTATTCAGATATCACTGGATTCTGGAAGACTACTTTTAAACTAACATTGGTGACATCTGTGGTAGATATCTCTGTGATTTTGTTATTAACTTACTGTATATAACTACAGTGTCATCTTTACTAATTTATTAAGACAATATTCTGACAATGATCAGACTGATTAAAATGTAATGGCTGATCATCAGTATGTTCTGCTACTGTTTTCTGGGGTATTCCATAATAACTCATAAGTAATCTTTTTAAATGCTACAGATGGTCAGAGAAAAAATCATGTTGAAGTTGGGTTTGGAAGGAATATAGTTATCCTGAATGTCTTTAACTGTCTCTCTCTAACCTACTTCCTTCACAGGATCACAAAGATGAAGTCACGTGTATTGCATATAACTGGAATGATTGCTACCTTGCTTCTGGATCTTTGAGTGGTGAAATTATCCTACATAGTGTTACCACCAATTTATCAAGTACCCCCTTTGGTTATGGCAGCCATCAGGTAGGCTATCTGTATTAAGTTCCTTTCAGGTATGAAGCTTTAATTCACAGTGTTTAGAAATTGAAAGTACCTATGAAGAACATTCAAATTTTGTTAATAGGCTTCATTTTAATTTTTAAGAGTGCACTTATGGAAAGCCAAAACCAGACCATTGTGTGTATTCTAGTCTGAAATAATAGGTAACATTGAAACACAAATTTCTCACGTACCTTTACTTATATACAGGTTACAGCAAATTTTACTTTGTAGTCTGGTTCCTCAGGAACAAACTTCTTCATATCTTAGAACTGAAAAAAAACCCAGTTGGTTTTACAAATCAAAGCAGGATTTCAATGGACTTCTCAATATATGTTGTTGCAAAGAAAAAAGACCATGTAGCCTGAGTTCAGGCTTATCCAAAGTAATTGGAGCCATCTGTACAGTAGGAGTGAATATAAGCCTGCATTTGGAAAAAATAAATTTATTTAATCTGGAGATTAAAACTGCAAAGCTGTTCAAAGTGAAAAGCAATGAGATTTTATATTGCCTACTTAGGTGTTTTCGTAAGACTTTGGATAACTAATTTGAAGGAAAACTATGCAAAAGACAAACACAAAGCTTGTGTTTGTCAGGGCCTTGGTAGGGATTTCACTGCAGTTCCTCTTTATGGATTCAAAAGGTGTTGAAGAATTAGTGGGTATCATTAGGGAAATTCCCTTGATATAAATGAGCTGTCTTGTCCCATCAGAAGTTGCAGTGTGAGTTGTTACGATGAGTGTTGTCTTAGGCACAGCCAAGTGTTTCTCTTCTGGGTATTCTTTTATTTTTTCCTGAGTCATTTTTACAGAGGTAGAGGCTGACTGGGGGATGCAGAACCATTGCTTTGGTCCTAAACCTGGTCTTTAATGTCACAGAGAATACTGAAGTTGTGACTTACTCATTTTGTGTTACTGTAACAGCTTTTTCAGTCTTAGATTGCAGATAAAGTGTGAAGATAAATTTTTCTCCTGTCTAGCATGAACAATATAACTTGATGAAGAATCTCTTATGACTTTTTAGCATCACGGGAATTGTGGCATACTTTCCATTGAAAAATCTCCACTGAATTTGAACTATTTCAGCTCTTAGGTGCTGCAGTGTCTTTGATCCATCACCACAGTCTCATACTTACATTGAAGTAAAATTGTACTTCATACTTACATTGAAGTAAAATTGTACTTCATACTTACATTGAAGTAAAATTGTACTTCATACTTACATTGAAGTAAAATTGTACTTCATACTTGGTTTGATCCAAAAAATCCATCTAAACAGTCAGTTCATTTTTCTGATTTGATTGTTAAGATCTTATGAAAAACGTAGATGTGAGGCAGGAGCTACAGGGATATCTGTGGCTGGATTACACAACTGGGGTGAATATCCAGAGTGGGGACTATGTTGCTACTTAATTGGAAAATGAAAAAATTCTTATGAGAATGATTTGCACCAACCTGTTTGATATATTCAACTCTTTCCACCAAAAAGTGTTTAGGAATAAATGATGCAGTGAATAGCTATTTTGGCAGATGAAATAAAGAGACCTACTGTAAAACTGAGTGACCTTTAAGATGGGTGAAGATATTTGAAGTGTTAAAGTAATTGCAAGCACAGAGCTACTATTTCTTTCTAAAGGGCCTGTGATGTTTTTTAAAGGGGATACAGTTATTTGATTGCAGCCTTAATTTAAAATGGAATCGAGCTATAATTGTGTAGTGGGATGGCCACTTGGATGTCCCAGTTTATCAGCTTATCCTATATCCGAAAAGTTATCTTTGCTCTTATGTGCAAAATTAGCTTTATTTTTGGTTTAGAGTTTTAATTCGCACTTGTAGAGAACTGCAGGACTGGTTGTGCAGTGAAGCAGGTATCTGAAGATTTGTGTAATTCTGGTAAATTTAAAAAGCCTTTACTTGATTTATAGTTTAGGGGCCTGGTTTTCCAAGAGAAAGTCTGAGTAAATACACAGTGTATTGTCCTGCTTGATCCTGGCACTAGCTGTGTGGCTTCGTAAGGATCACCACTCCCTGGTAACTTTTTTTACAAATGGGGAATGTGAGGTCCAACTAACGTTATAAAATTTAGCTTGTCTCTGTTGATTCAGTGTGTTGGAATGTAGTTTCTTTGCCAGTTAATTTCTGATATTGTATAGACTCTACAAGTAGTAGAATAGCCCAAAGTTGCAGTACTTTCTGTGACTTTAAGCCATTTACTTTTCATATGAGTATTAGCCTATATTATATTAATTGATTTTGATTTAGAAACACCTTTGTGCTTTATTAGAGTTTAGTTCTTACACAGAGTTGTTTGCAGATCCCATAATTTGTCTTTGCTGTTGCTATTCATTTAGGCTACTAGATTCTTAGCTGCTTGCTGTTAAGGATGAATTAAAGTTTGTTTTGAAACATAATATTTGTTCAAGTCTTCACTGCCTGGTGCTATTCTCCTAGCATCAGGATTTAGTTTAGTTGTTTGAACAGCTGTCTGATTTGTAAAGAAGTGTGATGAGTTCTGGTCACTCCGTGTGATGAAATAGCTTTAAAAGCTGAAGACTATCAACTGTGTTTACATCTGCCTTCTCACTTATAATGCTCACTAAGGCATAAAGGAGATTAAAAAAACTGTACTATCTTTAAATAAGGTAATCAATGACACTAGACTACTTTTGGTTTAGTTTTTGGTTTTTCAGCTGTTTTACAGGGGTAAAAATACCAGGAGTGTAACTTGTCCTTCTTAGTAACGGACCAGCCATTTTCTGAAGTGTACTGTTCCTTGTTTGGCTGTCTTACTCTGAAACTTAAAGATAAAATGTACTTGTATTTTCTACAGAAAATCTACTCCAATCGTAGCTAAGACAAAAAAGATGTATATGGATTTTTGTGCTATGTTGACTGGTAAAATGTTCCAAAGAGGACTTAATTTTCTCTTTGTGTGTTCAGCACCTTGTGCTAAACAAGTTCCTGGTAGTTCTGTGTGTGCAGAATTTGCAGAGATCATGGAGAGCTGTACTTGCTAAGATGCAGTGAAACTTGCTTCATCCTTTTTTTTTTTCCCCACCCCCCCTAGTCTTGACAGGTTGGTTGAAAACATGACTCTCCAAATATTTGTGTCATTCCTAATAATCTTGAAATGATTTCAGTATTAGTGACTAAATTCATTAGAGAAAAGATGACCCCTTCCCACTTCTATTTAGACATTGACTTAAGCATATTTGAGTTTCACCTAATGAACATCTATGCTGACTTAAAATAAAGCAAGTATCTTAAATATCCCCCTAGATCTAATTCAGATAAGATACTTAGGCTTGTCTAGTCAGATTTTTCCCAGTAAAACATGTCCCAAACCTTTGCCAGTTGATTCTGTGGATGAAATTGTGATCAGTAAATACTCTCAGGCTTCTTTTCAGAAAAGTACCAATGTTTAACTTGTCTCCCATGTCCTTTTTTCTTTTAACTAGTAAACCTTGCAGTTAAACCACATGGGTTTTGTGCCCTTTTTAAGCTTGAGATTGCTATTGCTATCAGTACAAAGGCCAAGGAACTGTATTGGGGCTGTTTTCAGCTAAGCTGAGTTGGAGGCCCTAGTGAAAATCTGAGTAACAGAACTCTTGTTTCTAAACCGTAACTTAAGAAACAGGACAGGAGATGACAGAAGTTCAGCTTCTTTGGGAAAAAACTTGACTAAGAGTGTACTAAAGTTCTGTGTGACTTCATCATGCCAAACAAAAAATCAGAATTTTTTTAGACTCTTTGGTGAAGACTGTAACTACATGTTAGTTTCTTGTCACTAAGATAGGCAAAAACATTAGAAAGTAGAAGAGATAAGATAAAGAAACATGTATTGAAATTAAAAATAGATTATAGAATCTGATCTAGAATAGCATGCATGAGCTCAAAACAAGTTTACTGACAAAGGTACAGAGGGATTAGAAGTAGGGAGGAAGGCTGGTAAAGAGGAAAGAAAGGAATTTATTTAAAGAACACTTAGCATAAAAGGATACACAGTTAAACAATAATGTTAAATTCAGTGACATAAAAGGTAACATTTTCTCTGCGAACACACACTTGATCATGATGATTTTTGATTTTAGCATCCTCTTTGGCAATCAGCGTAATCAGAGGGAGAAGGCTGGAAAAGTAACTTGAGAATTATAACAGAATGCATATTATAAGGGAGATAAGTTTTAGTTTTGAAAGAGTCATGTCTGGCATTAGGTTAGATTATCCTGGATCTGTCTCCTGTGATGGGTAGGGAGGGATCCCTTTTACCTTTTTCAGGACTTCAGTATCAAACACTTTCCTACATACTGTGTAGGACTAAATAGCTCAAATGTTCATCTCTTCCTGTATATGGAATCCCATTGCCTTGCAGCAGTGGGTCACAAAAAAGATAGTTTTCCGTATATACTTGTCATTTTACATAGTGGTTGTATGTGTGTTTGAACTTCACTGTAGTGAACACTGGATAGCATGTTGTTTTTTTGTTTGTTTTATAATAAAATTCTTGTATGGTTGAGTCAATATTTTAAAGATAAAGACAGAATGCTACTTCATGAAGCCTGTTCCCATTCTAAAATACAGTTTCTAATTTGCTCTTTGGTTATGGATGGAATGGGAAATGAGGAAAACGTATCTTAAGACTTATTTTAAGTGATGTAGTTTGACCACCTGCATCTTAATACTTGACCTTTTCCCATACGAGGCTTGGTTGTCTGCTGTTTCTAACTGTGCTAAGCTTAAAGCTATTTTCACCCAGATGTTTCCCAGATTTTTTTTAAATTTATTTTTTTATAAAACTTCAAATTAAGTGACTTATTTCTGAGAGGAGAAATGTTTTGGTTTTGTCTTGTCAAGTAGCCTTTCAGAAATGAGGTTCTTTCATGTCTCCAGCTGTCTGGGCAAGAGTTTAAGACTTGGACCTGTAGCATACTGTCAGGGATGCCGGTGTGATATATTTGACTTATAAAATATCTCCGTCATGTCCAGTAGAGGACCATATTAATCATAAACAATTGTCGTCTGTCCTATTTGAATAGGCAATTGAGGGTGCAGTTTCTTTGTGGAGCAATTAGGCTCCCAGTGAGACATGCAATGCAAGTGCTAGAAATTGTTGGAAGCATATCAACCAACAAGTATCTCCGCTAAAAATCAAGTTAAAGAGAGAAATAGGATAAAATCTAGTACAGTGCATTGCAATGTGGATTATACTAGAATAATATAGTAGCTTTTTGAGCGCAGTTTCAAATAAAATGTAGCTCTGTCTGGACTTGAGTGAAGCATTTGATCCAGTGCCTTGTGAGAAAATATTAGAGAAGATGGAGGTTTAGAAAGAAATTGAGGATGGGTAAGAAATTGGCTGTAGGAAAGAATACAGTAGATAATACTGAAATAACAATATTTGTTTGGGTTATCAATAGCTAATCTTGTTTAATATTTTCAGTAATGGTTATGATAGGAGAAGTAGAGCTGTGATGAGACAGTTGGAATGTGTTGTTCGTAAGAGAAAGTATTGTGACAGTATCTAGAAATGATTGAAGTAACAGACATGAGGACAACTATAACAGTATAGAAATCCAGGTACTAGACTTACGTCACAACTGAGGCTTTTTATATTGGACTAGGATTTGAAAATTCTCAAGGGAAAAGAGGGACTTCGGATGCTTGATCATAAAATGGCAATGAGCAACCAAAACAGACTGAATCACAAAAAAGGAGATTGCAGTGTAGGATATGTCAGAATGAGGATTTACAGTACAAAACAGAGAAAGTGTTACTGCCTTTGTAAAGGCAGTAGCAAAATGTTTTGAGGATCATATAAGATTTTGGTTGTCCGTATTCAAGAGAGATTCAAACAGAGAGTTGCAAAGAGACTGATGGTAATGAAAAAACAGTTTTAGGAGACTGACTCTTGTTTATTGTTTATATCAAAATAAAGGCTGAAAGAAGGTGAGGTGGCTGTTTATTAAAACAGGGAAAAGCAGTACTGGGCAGTTTGAGAAACAATTTAAGCTTAAGGGTGTTATTTTCACAGGAGTGAATTGGTGCAAATGAGTCATGAATAAAAATTAATCTGGAAATTGTGTATTGTAATTTAATATTAGAGCAGTGATGTTCTGAAGGATTCTCTGAAGGAATACGGTGGAAACAAAATACTTACCTGCTTTTGAAAGGCAGTTTAAGTTCTTGTATTACATGTCTCTGTGATAGCAAGGCTGCATATGATAAACCAGACATATCCTCTTGTGTGGTCCTTGCTCACAGGGTGAAGTCTGTTCTTCTGCAGTATGTACATACTTGCATGACTGAAGTCTGTGTCTTATCAAATTGGCTTATATCCAAGTACTTAGAGGAATTAGGTTTAACATTCTTGGCAGGAGGCAAATCAGTGAAATAACTTTTCACTCTGATTTTAGAAGTAGTGGTTTGGGGTTTTTTGTTTGGGTGGGGTTTTTTTTGTGGGTTTTTTTTTTGTTTTGTTTTGTTTGGGGTTTTTTTGTGGTTTTTTTTTTTTTGTTTGTTTTGTTTTTGTTTTTTTGTAGTGTGTATGATGGAGTGATATTTGCTGAAAAATCAAATAAGGAAACTTTTCAGATTTCTGCACACACACACCACCCCCCATGCCCCCCATTTTGCTGATCAGCTTATATGGTACCCCATGCAGAAAAAAAAGTCTGCCTCCAACAGCAAAAATGGCATTGTAATACAAAATGCACATTTTTTTAATTATTATTTTTTAGAGCGGCCAGCCTTTGTAAACTACTACAGCTGAATGTAACATCTGTATTCCTAATGTATTTATAAAATAATTTAGTATGGTGGTATTACAGGGTTTTTTAAATGTCTGTTTTACAGCCTATTCGACACCTGAAATATTCATCCTTTAAGAAGTCCTTGCTGGGCAGTGTTTCTGAAGGTGGAAATGTAACTCTGTGGGATGTAAATACCCAGAAGCCATATCATAATTTTCAAAATGCTCATAAAGCACCAGCTTCAGAAATCTGCTTTTCTCCAGTCAATAAACTGCTGCTTGTAACTGTAGGTTTGGATAAAAGAATTATTCTTTATGACACTTCAAGTAAAAAGTGAGTATATTAAAGACCTTTGATTTTATAGGATCTTTATTTGGTTTTTATTAACTGAAAAAGCATGCTTAACGATAA
This sequence comes from Podargus strigoides, assembly GCA_028020825.1. Taxonomy (NCBI): domain Eukaryota; kingdom Metazoa; phylum Chordata; class Aves; order Caprimulgiformes; family Podargidae; genus Podargus; species Podargus strigoides. The sequence goes on along the minus strand of CM051663.1, from coordinate 120,608,401 downwards.
CATGAAATATTTAATCCAGACGACATGCAGAGTGGTTGAAGCAGTTGGCATATCACTGCTGGATAACCTGTTTTGTAATCCTTTTTGCTTTTTGATTTTAAAAAACACACGAACAAAACCCCCAAACAAACAATCAAAGAAACCCAAGGTATGCGGGAACTAATTGATGTGCTACATACGAGTGACCTTTCCCAAGTACTATGTGTGGGCTTTTCTTGTTGATACAGAGCAATTAGCTTCTGTGAGGGCCAGTGTAGCCTATGAGCACCTGCAGCCGCATGAGCTGAGCTTGCCTGCTTTTCTAGTTCAAGATACAAGACATAGCTGTGGTAAGCTGCACAGAGCTGCTGAGATAGTGAGCCTTAAATGTGGTAGGGTATTGGTAGAAGAAGCAGGAAGTATGGGGCATAGGTGATGGGGCTGTGTACTAAGAGAGTAGTCTGGCTCTAGTTTGGAGAGGGTGTAGTAGAAGTATGCAAACTAGGACTTGAAGTTCTTCATAAAGTTGTAGGAGGGTTAGAGTTGAGAGGCTTGGGAAGGTAGAGGATGTATGTAGTGTGATTGCTGCTGGACATGATGATACCAGTAAGTAATTTGGGTGTCAGAACTGCTGTTGTAAAGGCAATTTGATCCTGTCTTGGTGAAATCTTTTGGGACATATGCAGTCTTTAATTTGTTAAGCATGAACACTTAGTATAAGCTGGATCCACTGTTCCATAAGGTATTTCACTAAATTTACTTGACACTGGAGAAGTGGAGCTACTGACCTGTAGCTGAATTATGAAAGCTTTTCTTATCTTTTATTTTTTGATACTCTCTTCTGGAAAGTCTCACTTTTGAATTCTAAAAGCTTCTTTCTCCTGTTCTTTCTCCTGTTTGAAGAGTATTGACAGCAATAGTAGCTGGTTTTCCTCTGACAAGTGTAGACTTCATGCCTGATGGTACTACTTTGGCTATAGGATGTTCCCGGGGAAAAATCTACCAGTATGACTTAAGACAACTGACATCACCAGTGAAAACAGTTATTGCTCACAAAGGCTGTGTGAAATGCATACGTGTTCAGTTCAGCAGCACTTTCTCCAAGGTAAAGAAACTTTGCTTTTTATTGCTCAATATGCAGATTAATGAAAGCAAAGCATAAGCTGAAGTTCTTAAAAAACATTAGCGTTCAATTTCTAGGCATTATAGATGTCAATAAAAGTGGTTCATACCAACAAAAGTAATTATAAACTGCTCAGTCTTAAGTGCCATTTTGCGGGTTTTTAATGTGGAATTCCCCCTGCCCATAGGCTCAGTGTAAAGATGAGTGAAACTTTAGACTTAAAGTTCTTGGTGTGAATATACTGCTATTGCAGATCAGTTTGTGGCACCTTAGATTCATTTGTAGGCAGTAGCAGAAAGGTCTGTAATTGCCATTCTGCTTAAGGGGAAGACACGCAGTTGACTGTCGAGGTATTTCACGTTTTTTTGCAAGCACATATAAACTGTGGAGAAGTTGATTAAATAATAGAGAGGGCTTAAGAGGTTCTTCCAAGATTTAATTAGGCTCTATCCAGAAACTCCACCGTCCATTCAGTGGAGATGCAGAGAACCTTTGAAGAGGATTCTTTACCGCTCTGAGACTCTCTTCTTCTATCACACTTGCTGCTAGTGATTGACTATTGCTTTATTATTTGGAGTCCCTAATAATGTAATCTCTAATTTTTCCTGGCCTAAACCTAGGATTAAAATTGGCTCATGCCAGGTCACTCCATTGCTACATAAGTTCTGTTGCTATTCTTTTGCAGGTCTTATATGCATATAATATTGCAGATGTTTCATATAATAATGCATTAATATAATAATACAGATGTTTCCCCATGTTCTTTGAAGTTACATTAAGATACTTTATTTTATATTTGTAAAGGCATAACTCCTAGGCAACCTTTGCAACTTGAACTGAATATTTTTTTTTTTTTAGTATTTTGAAACAAAGAATATTGACTTATTTTTACTTTCAGCTGAAGGAATAATAACTTTTTTTAATTTGTTCTATTTTTTTCTTCAGTCTAACCTTACAGGTTCTTTAAATAATCCTGTATCCAAAAGAGTAGAAGTCAAAGCTGATAGTAATCTCGGAGGAATTCAAAATATTGGTGTCAAAAACATTGCCTCTCAAGCATCCACAACAGTTTCATCTCATCTGACATTGCCAAATGAGGGTAAGGGAGAAGAGGTTCTTCAGGAGAAAACAGGTAGTGTCTTCTTCCTACTCTTTTAATCATATTTGGCATAATGTAGAAGATGGAAGGAATATTTCATGCCTTGACTATTACAGTATAAAAATTTCACCGAAGGAAGGGCATTTGTTTGAGAGAATTGTGCATACATGCATGCATATCTGCATCTTCTTTTCCCTCCCCTGCTGTATTAGACATACTATGAGACTCTGGGAAGTGAATTGGGTCCTACTACAAGCTTAAGACATGTGAAGTGGACTTGAAGCTAAAGTATGTATTTAAACTTTAAAGGAGAAAAGTCCATGGTGGTATTGTGGGGCTGTCTCTTGCATTCTGACTTGTACATGATGTATTTTTTGACACAATGTCTATATGGAATGCAGAGCTAATGGTTTGTAATTCTGTTAATAAAAGTAACAGGAGTAACAGATCTCATCTAAAAAAAAACCCCAACCAAACAAAAAAAAACCCAGGGAAAAAAACCTAGTCCAAAAACTCAAGGGAGAGCTGAACTATATTTTTGTATGAGGCATGATTCCAATATCACATGGTAGGAAAATTGTTAAATATAGTTGCGTGTATGATTAGTTGTATAACTGTACTTGCTATTTGTGCTTCTGAAATTAACAAGTTCTTTATAAGAATTCTGAGCATTATTCTAAAATTCTGCCACTGTGTGAAATGTACTCTTAAAATTTTATTTAATTCAAGAGTTCTGAAAATAAATCAGTAACACTGTTAGTTTGAGTCTTGAAAAAAAATCCTCAAGCCATTTTAATGCAACAGCACTTTCCCCCTCCCTTTTTAAATAAGGAGAAATACTTTTAGCAACAGTAATTAGGCAGTAAGCCATTGTAGTCCATAGGGATGTGTGTTAATGACCTCCCTTGGGTGTGCAGTGAAGTACGAGATGAAATAGCATGCTTCCTGTGTATGCAAGAAGTGTTGCTAATCAACATTATTGAATGATGTGAAATATTTTATTTAGGTTAAAATGTATGATTTATTATCTTTATTTGAAGATGTACTGGCTGCTACCCCTTAAATAGGACCATGCATAATAAATAAATGTTTTAAGAAAATAAAAGCTTGCCAAGTAAAACAAATATTTTTCATTAAACTGAGTGTTTACTTTTGAAGTAAAGACCTCCTTATATTTCAGAAGTCTTTAAACTTAAAAAGTTTGGGGAATGGATGAGCAACGAAAAAACTACATTAGCTTTGTGGAAACTCTTCTAGATCCGGATTGTGGGGTTTAACATTGGAGAAATAAGAGGCATTCAGTAAAGTGATCTGATAGCATATTTAAAACAAAAAAAAAATCCATCTGTTCCTGCAGCTTATAAGTGGAATTTTTGTCATAGGTATTTTAAAGTACAAAAGTATAAATGAAGTCAAAACGTGATGAGTGAGAAGTTTGGATGTACTTTGGGCTAGCTGGCCATAAAATTCTATTTAACAGCTGCCTCTGGTTTAGGTACTTAATATATTTAGATAACTTGGAATGGGTAAAAATATAGAAAAGACATTTTCCCTATTTTATATTATGCTTTCTCCATGTAGATCCTCTGTAGATTCTGTCACAGGTTGATACAACACTTCTGGTTTGACTCAGTATGACAAGTATTACTTAACTAGCAAGTGCAATCTTGTATATATGTCGCAATTGACACATCTGAAGGAGTGGAATATGTGCTATATTAATACATTTAAAAGTGAAATCTTAAACATGACTCAAGTCCAAGTTTATGTAAGTACTTGGACATGGTTAATTATAGTCATCCACAGTCACGTTTGGATTACTTGAAAAAGTAATCCCACATGAAGTAGTTACAGGTTTTATTGCAGGTTTGTTTATTTTTTTTAATGAAAGTAGATACAAAGTAAAGCTTTTGTATGTACAGGTGATTTATTTGTAGGAGATTTATTTATGGATTGCACAGCACTAATGCTCTTTGAGTAAATCTTAACTTATAGAAGCAAAATTTAGGCACTTTTAGGAGTTCAGTGAGGACAGAGTAACAACTTGCTTACAGTGCTGACCGTGTTTTCAAACATACTAAACTGTGAAAGTTATTTAAGTGGTTATTTTAGCAGTTCAATTCACTTCTCTATGTATTCCTTATCTGAAAACTGTAGTTTGAGAAATTACTGAGGTTTTTTTGGACTTAAGATATGCTTCCATTCTTCAGACAGCTCTCCTTGCTACCATGCATACAAAAGTTAACCTTTTTTTCCTGGATTGGGTCAGGGATGGGGCTTGAGGGTGGAGTGGGAAAGGTCTAGGAACAAGTTTCTCTTGTCTGCAACTGTAACCTCACTCTGATTCCCTTATATTAGAAATAAGCAGAGAATATCCTACATCAGGTAAGCTTTAGAATAGATGTTTCATAGAATTTCCCTTAGAAAGCTTAATGGCCCCAGTAAAGCAGATTTCTCTTCTTGGGCAATAAATTTAAATTTTGATCATCTGAATGTGATCACCTTCTTAGCTGAAGGTGCCTTCACTAGTTTTCATTTCACCTGATACACCATGAATCTGCTGCATCCATCATGAAGATTAGTCTGAAAATGAGTGCATTCTTCAGTTTGACAACTGTTTTTTAAAATGAGGAAAGGAATCCATGTGTGTCATATTTTTGTTATTAAGTATCTTAGCTTTTGGTTATATTCACCTGTGATAGCAGCCCAGATGAGGAAGTTAAATTTGAGACTAACTGGAATCTGCAGAAGGTTCTAAAGTGCTTGCTGGACTTACCAGGCATCATACTTGCTGTGAGATTGTTTAGGGATAACATACGTTATTTTTGGCAAATGTCAGTTACTAACTGAATATTATTGTCCTTCTAAGGCTTTCCCCATAGCTGCAGCTTGGATGTGATTCCATCTAAAGAAACAGATCATGGGAAAAGTGCTGATTCGAGTAATCTTGATTTGGGTGGAAGCAGTTTAGGAGATGTGTTTTCTCCAATCAGAGATGGTAAGTTGCCAATACTGAAATTTGTGAAGCATCATTCATCTGCATGATGTTCTGACATTTGTGTGTTACCAACCACTGTATCTACTTGGTATTTTAATTTGTCTTTGATTATGAACTCGATGCAATGATACGCATATTGATGTAGGTTTCATTTAATAAACGCTTAATTTGTCTGTGTTCTGGTATTTTGTAGATACTATTGCAAGTAAAGTGAATGAAGGCTCTCAAGGAAAAGGAGATGGTAAACATACTTCCAGTATATGTTTTTGGTCAGTGGTCAGCCTTTAGAGGCCCGTGCTAGTACTTACATGCTAGTTTTGTCATACCATTGAAAACACTGAAACAGATGAACTTTTCTGGAAATTGTCTAACACAATGAGGTGCTGAGACCCAACAACATGGTAACAGGAAATCCAAGAGTATGGTCATAAAGTGGTTTTGTTTTTCCTTTATGGAATTTATAATGATATATGGAGGATTTTCATGTTTATTACTTTCATAAAGAGAGTGACAGCGTAGGCTGGATTTAAAGATTTAGTTTTCTGGCATTTTGGGGTGATTTTTTTGTTTATTTGTTTTGTGGCAGTGTGCAGGAATTTTAATTGTGGGTTTGATTTCTTGTGTGTGTTTGAGTTTTGACCTATGTGTTTCACCCTTCCCTTTTCCTTTTTAGTTGTGGATTTTCAGTCCTACCTTTTGGGTTTGAATCTTCGCTCACAGCTCACTACTGCCTTGCCAGCAAAAAGCAGCCCAGTGAGCAGTAGTGCACAAGGGATGTGGTCTAGCCCATTACATGCTCTTCTGGGATCTCCAATTAAAGAAGAGGAAGAACATCCAGAGACTGACACTAAAAAAATAAATCTTGGAAAACAAGAATCTTTAGAAGTTTTAAAGCAGGTATATTATACTAATTCTTGTTATGAGTGGTCTTTTTAGAATCTTGACAGAATGCTACTACTTGAGAGAAAAACCCTTTATAGCCTCCCAGGTAATCTTATTTTGGAACTCTGTTCTCAGTATTGACACAAATCTGTAAAATTTTATTCAGTTTAAGTGCATTGGCCTTCAGTAATGCAAGATAAATACATGTTTCTCTTTAAATAAGCTCAGGTTACAAAAGTTCACACAAAACAAAACTGGGCTAGCCTGAGGAATATTTTGATTTTTCTAGAAAATTAAGAATGATTATTAGGTGGTTGCACCAGTATGATTGATTGTCATTTATTAGTTCAGTTCCTCCCTCTTCTTCCTTCTTGAGCTGTCTTTGATACGCTTCTGCTGGGACCCTGGTGCCTTTTGTATGGCTTTTGAGAAGTCTGAGTTTGCTAGGAATGATGTTTATAACTTTGCCACAAAACATTTGATGTGAAAATTGGCCTTTTGCACTCCTTTCTCTGTGTGTGCAATCAATTTTTAAGATATCTTGCTAGAAAATGAAAAGTATGTATTTATGAGCAGATTCCTAAAAAACATAAGTTTGAAAGTGCATTCCTGAAAACTTAGTCTTCAAGTGCAAGCAGATAATTATAGTGAGTTTATCTTTCTTTTTTTAAATTATTATTTTTATTGTCAGCTTTCAAAACAGAGCACATCAAGCACAGAATCTGTAACTTTAAGTCCTCCACCATCATCCGCTGCTGTAAAGGCTCCTGATACAAATGAGGGACTAGTGAAGAATATTCAGGCCTATGCTGCATATGATCTACCAGTGAACGGGACTACCTCAATAAGTAAGTTGATCATTTTAGCCCGGTTTTAGGTGTGGTTGATTGTGAACTGATGTGAAACCTGATTGAATGGCCTTAGAATTAAAACAGAACGTCCAATCTTGATTCTTCTGTAAATGCACTTAGCCCTTCTAGAACATCTCTAGTTGCCTCTGAAAAGACTCATTTTAAATCTATTTTTTTTTTTAATATGTAATATTTGAGATAAAATAATGACAAGCCTCAAGACAAAAAAAAACCCAACCCTCTTGTTCATTATGCTGATTTTTTAATTTATTTTTTAAAAAAATAATTATTTATTTTATTTTTAATTGTAAAGGTCCAAAGATAACATCACCTGTCACAGCTGGAGTTGCCAGTTCATTGTCAGAAAAAATAGTAGAAACCATTGGCAGTAGCAGAGCAAATGCACCTCTGACATCAATCCAGATAAACTTCATTCAGAATATGATACAAGAAACAGTGGATGACGTCAGGTACTGGTATTCATACAGAACATTTTTGTTTTCCATTACAAGTTTTCCTAGTAAGATGTTTTAGCATCTGCTTTAAGGTATTTTCTACTTGTATTAGAAAATGATGCTATTAATAGCCCTAATTTTGGAATTCTAGGTATTAAACTTTATTTTGAGTAGCTTGATGACTAATTAGACTGGTGTCTCTAAGGGTTGTTAATGTGTGGCTTTGCTAACATGTTTTCGGAATGAGTGTTTGAATACTTCTTGTATGGTAAATTTATCTGCATAATGAGGTCCTTACTGCTTTCATGAAGCCTTGTGCTGATTTCTTTCCCTCCCTGGTCATCTCTTATTTCAGCAGGAGAAACTTCTCTTAAAGTTGACATTGTGCAGTTTGATCTAGATAGTTGACTTGTATTGGGTTTGATTGCTGTTAACTTGGCTTGTGTAAGGTTAAATATTGTATTTCTACTGGTGGATAATGTCTGTGCTGTAAGTGATGCTTGGTGTCAGATTACTTTGGTTTTGTGGATACCTAACAAATATTCCACTTATCATGAAAGTAGTATGTCAAATTATTGTGGATTTAGAGTGGAGTTTGAAGGAGGAGTTGAGAGAGTTGTATATTTAGGACATCACTTCCCAACCCATGTTTAAGATGCAGTAGGTTGACTGAAATGGTGGAGGGGGAAAAGGATTGCTGGGCAGGGGAAGTATTGCTGTCTTGATGACAAATAGCAATGCAGAAGTAGTTTAGTAGGTCTGTGTGCTATGGCTCTTCTGTATCTCCCGACAGAAAAATACATTGAATGTTATTAACTGTCTTTAAGGATGTAGTATAGTTAATCTCCCCTAGGATTTTTTGGTGATAATCCTACATCTGATTAAAAACTGTAACTTATGCTAGACTTAAAACGTTTGCAATCCATAGACTGCATTTTTGTTCCAAGTCTGTGTTCAGGCATCCCAGTGTTGGACGGTGTGCTTGTCAGTCTCTTACTTCCAGTATCTTGGATCTGGAGCCTCAGAGATTGTGTCTCTTCTGACCTACACTTCCTGGAGTGTCTGGAAGGCTCTGCTGGCCCTTTTCTCAGTTGTAAATCGTGTATACATTCAAACTGAATGTAAAAGGTTGTACTGAGGTCAGTAGGAAGGAGCCATTGCAAGCTTCTTATTGATATGAGTACCTTTCACCCTCTGGAAACTGAGGAAACGATTTTCATTACTCTTGCCTGAAATCCATTCCTCTTCAAGTAATGGGGAAAAACAAAGGACCTTAGAAAAAGACCAGGAGGAATATGTAACTCATTTGGTTCCAAAAAGCAGCTTGTTTCTTGAACTTCCTGTCTTTGGAAGAAAACCTACATCTTTGGGTTTCTAAGCTGCCAGCTGGCATCTGTGCTTGTTACACTCAAAGACTGTTTGCCTCCAATAGGAGTTCTGAAGCACAATAATCTGTGGTAATAGAATGTGAGTAATATATTTCCTTTGGGTTTGCTGTTTGTTTGAGGAAAGGAGAATGAAATAAGATCTGTGTGTTGTGTCTAATTAAGAAATGCCTTACTTTCTCTGGCCATTGGTACCCATAGCAGAGTATTCAGTCTCAGACGATTACAGCGAGGTGCTGTTCAGGAGGAGCATGTGAGCTTGCCTGCTTTTTTTTTGCAAGCTGTTCTCCTTGTTCTTCCTTAGTGCCTGTGTCTTGACCTGGTTCGGGCCAAGGGAGCTTCATTTTGATCCCAGAGGTGAAGTTAAGACACAAATGAGGTCAAATGTCACAGACACTCTATGGTTTACTATAAAGTTGTGTGCACTTAAAAATTAACGAGCTATAGGAAGGAAGGGGATATAAGAATAAGCAGTATTACAAGAGATAGAGCAGAGAGAGGGGGGGGGGGTTACCACCACGGATCCAGCGACGTCTCGCAAGTCCAATTGTTGATTGGTGGGGAAGATCTCCGAAAAAGTTGTGAGCTGTTGTTGCTAGATACAGTCTCTTTCTCCACCCGCTGACTCTGGGTGGGTGTTTCTATCACACGCTGCTTTGCATACGTCTGGCCTACCAGTGCCAGCATCAGGTATCCTCGTTTGTAGTGTCCCTGTGAATTGCCCTGCTCCCCCCAGATGCAGAAACGTGGAACCACCCTGCCCATCTCCCCCCAAATGCAGGAATGAGGATGCTGAGCCTGGCAGTCCCCCACAATAGTACAGCACTGGGTTGGTGAAGCATAACACAGACAATGTTGAGACATGACCACAAGTCATCACTGGGTATCGATATATACTGTCACTGCTGAGATCATCACTCCAAGTTTATATTCCCCTAACACCTATATCTTAAGTCTCTCAGGTGTCTTGGAGGGTGTGTGTGTGTGTGTGTGTGTGTGTGTGGAACTTTTGGTGGTCTCTGGTGGTCCCTTGGGGTTGTTGGAGAGATGTCTCTGGGTGTCCTTTCCATATATGGTCTTGTCTTAGCTCATCTTTCCAGTTGTTACAGCTCACAAGTTTCTCATTTCTGATCTCAACTGGTCCTTTGTATGTTTATCTGAATCCTTGAGGAGGTGCCAGCCACAGCTGCGCCTTGGTTGTATCTCTGCCGGAACCTCCCTGCTGAGGCAGGCCTAAATCAATCACACAAAGCAACCATAAAGATAAGATCAATGTCTGGTTTTCATGCTTCTGCAATCAAAGTTTAACAAAGTTGCATGTTTCAGGGTGATCAGTCTCTCACAGCCTGAAACTATTGTATTAGTGTAATGTTCAGAGGGTATTTCCAAACTTGGTTCTTGTAGTGTGGAATAGTTGTTCATGTATTGACATGGGTTCGTCAATTTGTGGATGACACTGCCACTAACCTGGAGCATTCTGTGGGCTTGATGATAATGTATCACTTATCAGAAATCATATTTTGCGCTCTCTTACAAAAGAGTACTGAAAGTGATGTACTGAAAAGTCGTATTTCAGTTACAGATAAATATCTTTCTCTGCAATATGTGTGATCAAGGAATTTAAAATCAGCTTTGAATGGTAAAAATAAGTAGTTTACAGCTTATAAGTAAAAAAAAACCCCACCTTGTTATTGCCACTTACATTTTTATGTTTCTAAACAGAAAAGATCCTAAGTCTGTTTGTACACTGAAAAAATGGAACTTAGGAAAATCAATGTTGTAACAACAGTATTCCAGAAAATAAGTGGTGGAGGAATAATACATTTCGTGGGTTAAAGTTTTTTAGATTCAAGTTTCACTGTGTCATGTAGGTGAGGAAGTGTGGATTTCTGAGTGCTGAGAATTGGAGAGAATTGCTGCTTCCTAAATAAAACTGAGCATTGTCCTTTTGAAATTCTTCCCCCAGAGAAGCATGTCATCGCGACATTGTGAATCTGCAAGTGGAGATGATCAAGCAGTTCCATATGCAGTTGGTATGTACAAAGAGCATGGTGGTAAATATATTCAGTTTTCATTTTCAGTAATACCAAGGCATGCCAACTTCTTCTCTCAAAACTGAAAATCAATTTTGCTTAGTAAGAGCAAGAAAGGGGGGATTGGATGTGAAGGAGGGGGAAACTATGAACTGGAATCTGTTAAACTGGTTTATGCTTGATTAAAAAAAAGGGAGATATGCATTGGGTAGGTATCATGAATTCCATATTTTAGGAGTTAAAAAAAGATGAAAGGGAAACAAATTCAACCATCCTTAGGAAAGGAATAAGAGCTGGAGTAAGGAGGAGATAGATGGAATTGAAATAGAAAACTTCACTTATAGGTACCACATGCATACTGAACTGTGATTTTTACCTTTGCCTTTTTATGCATCTTTGTTCTTTTGATCTGCATTAAAAAGACCTTGTTTTGGTACTGAACATTTTAATGGAACCTGCATTAGTAGATTCTCATACTGAAGAAGTGCAAAATATCCTTTGATAAAATATTCACTAATGTATTAATGATCAAAATACTATATGTCAGCATTAAAAAAAAATAAAATCCTACTTTTCTTATCAAAAGTTTTTAAAAACAGTGTTATCTGGGTTATTTAATTTTCGAAAGGGATATGAAAATGAATTGTCTAAAACTGGAATAATTAACTTTATAGCTGCTGATTGGGGCTTTTTTCTTTTCTCCAGAATGAAATTCACGCTTTACATGAAAGATATTCTGTAAATGAAAGCTTAGTAGCTGAAATTGAGAGACTACGAGAGGAAAACAAAAGACTGAGAACTCACTTCTGAAAGATTTACACTGCTAATTTTACTAGCATGAACTCAGTACAGGTGGTGTGTTGCTTATGACAGATCATCCATCATCACTGAAGTATTGTAAGAAGAACTGCTATTATTTTGAACATGAATCTTTTCTTCTAAGTAAATGGTGTAAGATACTCTGTGTAATTACAAAATTTGTAACACATGAACACTGTATAGAGAGTTTTGCATAGTCATACTAACCATCTTGAAATACATCCTTCTAATAGAAAAACTAAAAGGATAAGTACATTATCAGAGTTCTAGCAATATGTGAAGTGCCTTTTTATAACAAAATCAAACCAGGGTGGATGCCTTTTGTTTAAGAAGTTTTAGATATATCTACTTTTCTATCTGCTTCTTTATTTTACTGCTGTCAAAAACATTCACTGTAGCTTGCCTTTCAGATACTTTTCTTGGAGAAAAAGGGGAGAGAAAGCTCAGCTTTTGCGTAACATGGAACCTTGTTTATAAGGAGCTGTAAAGTACTGTATTTGGTTAACTTTAACTGACAACTCTTCTATCCTGAGTAAAACTAGATCTTGAAAATATTCCCAGATTCAGTCCCATGATCTTTCTTATTATATTTTAAGTCTGAAATTTGTGCTTGTCTGCTGTGAACTTAGATGTGGCAAATGCTACTTCAACTGCACTATGAGATTTTTTTTGTTACAACTTTAGCTTTGAAACTAGAATTGTTTTTCTTTACCTGTGTTTGGACATTGTCATAGCTTGGCAAAACTGTGTCAAGACTGGAGCTGTTTGGTGGAGCAAACAGTTTTTTGGACTGTGCCCATCTTGAAGCAGTTCTGGTCTCCATATACTGGTGCAGCATAAACAGTAATGCCCCCAGTGTTTTGGGGCTCCATCATGTCAGAATTTTGTACGTTGGGGCTTGGGGCTCTAAAGTTGACTGAGAAGTTCCCTAAGCCCTCCACTCTCCATCATGTACTAGCAGTAATAGTTCTCAGAAACAAATTCCCAGCCTAGTATCACCTCTTGTCCCACGCAGTCACTGACCTAGCTGTAGGCATGACTGCCTTTGGAGAGAATTTAAAACTATCATTATACTTTTGAGGACCATGCAAAATCTGTTCTAGCTGTAGAAACTTCTGCTGTTCATACTAGCAGAATATTGTTCTCCCTTAGTTCTAACAGGTGCGAGTTGCAGCAAAAACAGTCATACTTTAAGCTCTACATCTCTTTAATTCATCATTTGTCCTCTCATTCTAGCTAAAAATACCAAGGCTCATGTAATTGAAAGTTATTATGGTTCCCATCCAATTTCTTACACTACAAAGTTCCATCTCTATGTGGAAATTACGGAGAGACAATGCTTCTCCAGCTTATTATTTTGCAAGAATGAGAATTCTGATTTATTCTTTTCATCCCTACTTGTCCTCTGAGTAATGGAGAAGGAAAGAAATTACACAGAGAAAAGGACACATGAGAAAAGAACACAATTTCCTATACAGGTTATTTACATAAGTGCCTTTACAGGTTATAAAAATGTGTATTAGTTAATACAGGGCAGAAGTGTTTCAGAATTCATTTTTTAAGATTAGTGCTATAAATAAATATTAGTGCTCAATTGCGTTACTATAGTGCTACTTACCAGAATGGCTGAATACCCAGAGGTGTCCAGCTGGAGGTATTTTTTATAATTATCAAGTTGCAGAGGGTGAGCTCTGTTTTCTAAATAGTGAATTACTCATATTTTTGTAAGGTCTCAGATTGGCCAATCAAAAATAGGGCAAACGAACCCAATTAATAACTTTTTAAAGTTTTAGGCTAAGTAGATTGAATGGCTCCTCTAACTTCATAGCTTCTAAACTTGAAAGCAATTGTGGGTTTATGCTGTTCCAGTTCTTGTCTCTGAACAACTTCTTTATAAGTCAAAATGCTGATGTCATTTGTTATCCTGGTCTACCTGAAAAAACGAAATGGTGCCATATCGATCTAATACTTTAAAAGTCAGAGTGCTTTTGTCTACTACTTTCTATCAACCCGCTCAAGTTTTAAATTTCCAACATTACACAAGTGTCTGCAGATTTGTCCTATAGTTATTTTATTACTGAAGTCTATCTAAGAAAAGCCAGCAAGTCTTAAAACTTAAGGCAAATTTAAATTAAATAGACCCTGCATCCTCATGCCACAATACACAAAATTCTTCCCATGCCACGTTGGCCTTAAAGGAATAGCACGTGGTGCTGGAGCTCACACTTCCGCTCTTCCCCAAAGTCTGGGGAAGGAGTGTCACTGTGCTGCATCCAAAATATTTGTCCTTGGATGTCTTACCAGCTCCTGCAGCTGTGGGAAAGCTGCTGAGCCTTTGCCTCTCTGCAGTGGGAGAAGCAATTACAAGTCTCCTTCCCCTCAGAGGTATTTGGCCCCACTCCTAGGCTCCCTCTCTGGGATGGTGCACAGCAAAGTCTCCTGCCAGCACTCACACCTGTGCCCTGCTGCAGGGCTACCTTCCACACAGCTGTGCTCCACCAGGTGTACATGTGGGTCACCATTAATGGAGACTCAACTTCACATGGTGTGTATGGGTGGAGCTCACAAATATCTATGTAAATGCCATTACTTGTTTCCATAGTAACTTTGATGCTTCAGAATGGAAAAGACAAAAAGCCGGAAACAACAGATGATGCAGGGAGCTATCGGCTCTTCAGTGACATGTATTTGAGTTGCCCTGTGCTATTCCGAAGTGACAGAAAACCCAACTGTGACAATCTTCTCCAACAATCATATTGTGATTTCTGTAACTGCCCATCCCATAGTTGATTTTGCTGTTTATTTAGTTTGTTTTTTTTTAAAATGTTCCATTCTACGCCAGCTATGAGGCAAATAGTGATGGCATTGGTGTGACTGTTAGGTATCTCCACCTATAAGCGCGATGCTGCAGTCGGTGGTACCATTGCTTTGAAAGCTATGCTATGCTTTTTTCAAATACAGAAATTTATGTATAAAACCCACATGTGGGAGTACCATTGGGACCAAATAAAATAAGCATTGCTTTAGCTTTCTAAAAATCTTTGTAAAGTTGAAATATACTTCAGTCTAATGTGGTTAATTGAAATTACTTAACTGATGCTGACCTCTCATGGGTTTAATGCCAAGTCAGGACAGGTAGTGTATGGATTTATTTCACTGTTTGAAGCAGTTGACTTGTGTTTCTGCCTTATTTAAGTGGCAGTTCTGTGGCAAACTTCATGGTAATAGTTACCTCATACCAAGTGAGGGAATTGGTAGCTTGTCAGTATTTCAATCCCAACAATGACCAAGACTTTTATACTTGCAGAAATGACAAAAGCTTTGCCACCACCTAACAATAATCTTTGTCAAGAGGTCTCACCCAGTGGAAGGCAAAGAAACCAAAATATTTCACATCTAGTCCTTAGATTTCACCGTTGATTTCCTCTGCTTGTGAGTTTTACCTATTTCCATCAGTTTAGTCTCTGCGTACTTAGTAGCACAGTGATTGGGAAGAATCTTGATCAGGACCAGGGAGAGATTCAGTGTTGATGCTGTCAGTCAGCTTAACAGGTTCATTTCTGGACGGAGAGTAGGTTACTTTCAGGTAAACACCACCTTTCAGGTTACTGCGTGGTGCCCATCTTGCCCTCCTGATGCTGGGCTCAAAGAAGTTGACTGCACTTATTGATCATAGATAGCATTCTTAGGAAGGAGGGAGAAGGAGAGACAGACCTAATGATGACTGAGCAATTAACCTTTTTCACCTGCTAATCTGCTTTGAAGATGGGGACCTTGAAGCTGATCTGCAATTGAAGGGAAAACCCTGACTCCTTGTGCAACAGCTCCTCTCAACAGAGTTGCTTAAAGAAAAAAATCCCTCTAATGTCTCTGTTACACAGCAGATCAGCTGTTTTGTATTTTTCTACACTGAAGCTGCTTTTCTGGCCTTCGCTTTTCCTGGTAAATTGCTAGGTAGTAACCTGTCCCAGGGTCCATGGGGCTCAGCTAACAGAAGCCAGATCCAGCTGCAGAGGAAAAGATGGAGACATTTCTTGCCACCGTTGCTGTGTGTTAAGAGCATCTAGAAATGAAAACAGCTCTCAGAGGATTTACAGCCCTTGCCACACACTGAGTCACAGCACTGAGGATTCAATAACAGGAGCCCTCCAGGTCCTTGAAGTGCTTCTTTCAATGAGCATCCACTCCATCACACCGAGGCTAAGCGTAAACAAACTTTTCTGTCCATACACTTATCTCAGCCACCCATTGGGTTTTCCTGATAAAGCCATGGAAGGCTCCAGAGGAGAAAGCAGTACTGTCATTTACTCTTGGTGCTGCTTCAGCACCAGGGATCAAATTAATGTCTGTTTAGTGATTAACTTTGGAGGGCTTCCCTAAGGGCTTTAAAAAAATAATCAAAATTAGCACCTCTGGGGTTACATGATGAACACAGACATGGAGGGAAGGGTGGAGTTAAGTGTGCCAGGGAGGGATAAGCAGGACCTCTGCTCAGCACTGGGGACAGGAGAGGGCCAGGCTGCGGCCGTGGGGGGGCAGCAGGTCTGGAATGGGGACTCGGGTGCTGCCACACCTCGGCTCCGGGCCTCGTTCGGAGCATCCCCCACCCGCCCCTCACCCGCTGGGGCGGGCAGGCACTCCTTCTCACCCCGCCCCCGCAGCTCCCGCGGCCGCACGGGCAGAGCCTTTCCGCTCCCTGGTGCGGCTCCCCCGGAGGGCAGGTGGAGTCCGCTCCCGCCGGTGCGCCGGGAGCCGCCGGTGAGCGCGGGGCGGGCCGGGGTGCGGGGGTACGCGGGAGGCCGCGGGGGCTGATGGCGGGGCCGCCGCGGGGGGCAGGGCTGGGACAGAAGCTCAGCCACACTTGTTCTGCTGTCCCCGCCCCGCGGTGCGTTATCTGTCCGTTCCACCTCACTGCCGAGAAGCAGCCCGCGGGTCCCTCCGTTAGACCCCCCTGTTACACCCGCGCTGGTGCCAGCCCGGCCGCGCTCTTCGTTCGAAGGCGCTCGTACCGCCGCCTTCCCAGCTCCCGCCGCCCGCAGCCCGGCAGTACCCGCCGCCCCCCGCAGGGGGCAGGCCCGCCCCGCGCTCAGCGCTCCCCCGGCGGCGGCCGTCAGCCCCGTGCAGAAACTCCGGCCCCAAAGCCGGATGGGACCGGGGCGGGATGGTGGCGGTGGGCGCCGCGCCGCGACATGGGGGGAAGGCGTCGCAGTGAGTCGGTGCGGGGGAGCCGTGGCTGCCGGTAAGCAACAACCAGCGGGAGCCTCTGCCGCCAGAACGCCGGCCGTGAGTTCTCTGAAAGAGGCGAGCCGCTGCACTGGTTTCGTGTAACTGGTTAACTCCTGTTTGAAGAAGCCTCTGAAATGAATTTTCATTCCAGCACTTCATGCTGGAGAGATGTGAAGTAATTTAGATTTCATTTTAGAGCTACATGAAAGCGATATCACAGTATTAAATGCATCTCAGCGAGCTTCAATGAGGTGGTGGTGGGGTTTTTTTGTGTAATTGTTCTTGGTAATTAATATATGACATATTCACCAGGATACATGTTATTTTCTGGGGACAGAAGGAAGAAGTGAAAGAAGAAATAGGATGCTGCCAGGTGACCTCTTTTGCCTTGGCTCATTTCCTTCCACTGAGAACACAGTAAGCTTCTGAAAGCTAAAAGCAAGGGAAAAATAGTTTAAACTACTTCAGAGAGTATTTTTAACCTCTCTGATAGAGAACCAGACCTTCTCTAACCAAGTGTTGTATTTACACACCTCTAACAGGAGAGTGAGGCTACACATGACCAAAGGCCCAGGTGATTTTCAGGGCTGTGGGGTACCCTGTGTCAACTCATGGCTGTGGTGAATGGTGCTCAAGCAGATCAAAGGGAAAGATTAGTCAGTGTTTCTGTTTCAATTCTGGTAGAGTAAAATTCTAGAATTCTAAAAGTAAAATTCTCATTCATGAGAAGCAGCCTAAGAGCATGTCTTCTTTGTCATAAGCTTTTGGTAATTATTGAATTCACTCTCATTTGCCAGAGAAGTTATCTTAAGTCTTGAAACAGTCACAGGATGGGAGAACTATTCATCTCCTGGTTAACTTGGGGTACAACAGCTGTCAGAGAACAACCATCCTTGTTAATACCGGCCCTGTGAGAGGTTACCAAGAGGAAGTGTGAGATGTGACTCTGGGGTGGCTGGGCTGCATCAACAGGGATGGGAGCGTGCACTCGGATGGAATTAACGCTCTGTACAGCTCAGTCCTTTCTTTTAAAGGAGTGAAAATGTCCATTCTCATCTTTTCATTCCCTTTGATGTGGGATTTGAAGGGATTTGAAGACAGCATCTCTCAACCCCAAAAGGCAAAGTTTTGCTCGCAGAATCTGTGCTCTCTTGATGGCCACCATTGTGTATATATAGAGTATATACTGTATGTATAGACAATCTTCATGTTCTTTCTGATCCTGTGAATGAGCCCAGTCATGGGAAAGTCTTATTTAGTGCCTTCCAGAGTGTGGATGGAAACTATGGCAAACAGTTGCTCTGTGTTGTCAGGATTTCAGTCATTCTTCACATACCTTGCAGCAGAGAGCAGGGGTGTGTCAGGTGCTTAAGGTGGCCAGTGTGGCAACTTCAGTGCTTACCTTTTGGACTTAAAGGGCCATTTAAGTAGTTAACAGTTTTGGAGCTTTAGCATGGGTTCATACACTCATTTTCACTTGTTGGAAATTCAAATCAGGCTATTTTTTATGGGTTAAAGAAGTTACTGATGTGATAGGGGGAAAAAAAACCCTACAGAGGTGATGATACCCAAAATAAAGCCAGATGACCTTAAAGCAAATTACACAGGGTGAGAAATTGTGATCGGATTTGTTATTTGTGGGCACAATTTAAGGTGTTGATCAGATTCTGAGTTATTTTGGCTATCTTGTTTGTATCTTTGAACAATAACAAATTTCCTGTCAGCCTCTGGTCAGTAGGAAAGGAAATAGAGGTAAGGAAACAGTGAAATTTTAAAGCCTCTGTCTCACTAGTTTCCACTCTTTTAGGCTTCAGTGCTTCTTAGAGCACAGCAGAGCATGTCCTTAGAGCTGAATCACTTTTTTCTTGTTTTGCAGCTGTTTCAACTTGACAAGGTTTTTTCTTCTAAGACTGTGCTTATGTGTGAAATGGTTGTAGTGCAGGAAGGGAGAGAAAGTTTGTGTTCATTTCTGAAGACAATGGGTCCTGTGGTCATTCACACCGTTCACAGAAGTGTGCTGCATGGCTTTGCGGATGCTACAGTGGGGACCAGCTTCTCCTGGGGTAGTCTCTTCAGTTTTGGTAGCATGCAACTGTGATGGGAGCTGTGGTCAGTATATCTCAGTAGGTGGTGTAGGCATTACAAAGGTCTTTATTTCTCTGTTTTTTATCGAGAGAGAGACTTCGAACTAAGCTTTGTGTTCAGTGAAGAGCCAAGAGGTGAAGGAGAGAGCAACATACCTGGGTAGCGTGTTCAAGAGGATCCTCACAAATGAGACTGTGGGGTTTTGTCCTATAACAGCACTCTGGGTAGGAGAAGATGTTTGGGGATGTTGTTGGACCATGGTAGCATCATAGGTGTGACACAAGACTGGTGCTTCTAGATGCTATGGAAGAGTCCAGGATAAATGTGGGTGTATGTCCTCCATCTGTGTGAAGAAGGGTTTGCTGGTCAGAGATAGAGCGATGCATACTTTCTAACAAGCTCTGGCTGGAGGGGGAACTTGAACACTGACAACTGAGTGTAGCATTTGAGACTTTATTTGTCCACCTTCCTAGAGTAGCTGGCTTAAGAAAAAGTGTACTTGACATTTGGAGAAGGGAATGGATGCTGAACTTGGCTGGCTAGCCTTGCTGAGCCCTCCCTCCCCAGCCAGTGAAGAGACATCACTTCTGTAGGGGCAAATGGGAGTGTAAGTCCCTGGGTGAAGTGCTGGGGTCTGAACCCCGATCCCTCAATTAAGGTTGACATATGGGTGGTCCCCATGGTCCTTCAAAAGGAGGGGATGAGTTTGCCTTTTGGCTTTCCTCCAAGGTGCGGCCGGCCTTGTAGGGAGAGCCTTTGGGTAAACAAGCCCCAGGTGCCCTGCATTGGGTAAATGAGTGCCAGGTGTCCTGTTCTGGGCATAAAAGCTGGGACCACTTGCAGGAAGGGTGGAGTGTCTGTCTGTGAGGTGGATGCACTTTGCAGAGTTTCCTGTTGGGGAAGGACCTTCTGACTCTCCCTGCAACTGGGCCCCAGTCAGGTCTGGCATTTGCAAATGTGTGCTTCGTGGGGAGACAATATGTGGCTACTTCTATCCTATATGATCAGCTTATTGACTTGGTTGTCTCCCATCTCTTCTATGGGAGACTTTATTTCTTTGTTTATTCCACCTATTATTGGTTGTGCTGTGTCATTCCTGGGGTTGCTGGGGTTGATGTCTGTTATGTGTGATCTGTTTGACTTGTCTGTACCCCCAGCAATCCCCCATATACTGACTTTTCTACGTACAATAGAATCTGGTTACTGGTTTGTTTTTCTGCTGGCTGTGTCCTTTGTGTTAGGCCTAGTGATTGGCAAAACACTGGGGGAATGTTCCTTTCCTTTGGGGGTATGGCTGGAAGTCCAGGTAGACAATTCAAGAGTTCAGGCTGCATAGTACGTATACATCCCCCCCTTCATCTGTTTGCAGTCATTGCTGGGACGTTCAGGTTTGCTGCCTGTCCCGTACATTGCTGTTTAATAGTAAGGCTAAAGGAAAGAGGACAAGGAAAGAGCAGGGTGTCTGTGAAGTCACTGAGGTATCATTTTCACATGACTGAAAGACCTTTTTCTCCCATTTTCAGATTCTTTCCTACAATCTATGGACTATTTGTGTCTTTCATTGATTTATTAATGGTGATGGCCATTGACATGTAAAACAGAAACAAGAAAACACCCACGTTTCATACAACATTAAGCAAAAGCAATGATTCGGGGTTCATATATTTTAATAATGTTGGTTAAAGCAATGTATGTGCATATTTCTTTATAAGCTATTGTGAATATTTTTTTAAAAAATATTTTTCTTTATCCTATATGCTTTATGATGACCTGTATTTATTCTTCATCTATCACTATGCTGATGTTGAGTTGCTTTTATTTTTAGAAAATCTGGTAGAGTGCTATTCTGTTTATTTGGAGAAAAACAGTGTATTTCTGACTAATAGGCTGAACAGTGTCACAAATGTTCATAAAAGCAAGGTTTGTCAGCCTGGGAGAGAGGTACTGATGCTTTACTCTGAATTGTATTTCTGAATTGCTTAGGTTAAGTCCTGGCATAAGCACTGTGGTTTGGATTAATACTCTGTTTCTGATGTTAGCTAAAACCTGGTGACTCAGGAAGGCGTGAGACATGATGTCGTGAGTAATTACTGAATAACCAGCCCAGAAGGAAGGCTTTCCTTGGGTCTGTTGGACAAAGATTTGCTTTTTATATTTTTTTAATCTTTAAAAACTCTACCTTCTGCTTTAAAACAGTATAATGGAGAATGTTGCACATTCTGTGTAAATGACTATCTGTTTTTATTCTTAACAGTGGGCTATAAGAACATGGTGTTTTGTGACAATTAATTTGGAGTTCAGTGATTATTTTTTCTATTTCCTTTAAATAAGATCTCAGTTTATGGTAGTTTCATTGTGTGCTTTTTCTGTTAAAACACAGTAGAGCAGCATCTTCTTTACCTTATCTATAACTTTTTTTAATGTATATTTCTAGTATGTGCCCTCATTTCTGTTCATTTTGGCATTTCGTTGCCATGTAATGGGGGACCAAGCTTAAAATGGTTTCAAGAGACCATTTCTTAATGTGAAGACTCTCCAGGGCTGTCAGAAATAACTAACAATTAATGCGAGTACTGTTCTATTGCTCGTTTGGAGTTGAGTCACACTAATGCTTGTAGCATGAATTTATAGTACAGGGAAAAGAGGCACCGTATGCTCAGTGCTACACAGCTTTGGGTTTGAAGAACCATAAGGGAGATCTTAAGTGGGTGAAACCCAGGAGGAGGTAGTAAATAAAACAAGACTGAATGCTAATGGGTGTTTGGTGTGAAAGAATTAAGCTGAGTAATCTGAGGAGGTGTTGAAGCGGAGGAAAACAAAAACAAAGTCAAACGTATGCTTGAGACCGTATGTGAAGGTTGACGGTTATTTGGTTTGAAATGTATTACGAAAGCAAGCAGAGATGAACCTGTGGTTGCAATTGAAAATAAAGCACCTAAAATGTGGCCCAGGCAAGGCAGAATAACAAAGCTCAAATTTCCTTAAGGTGCATGAGATAAGCAACTTGTAAATAAATTTGAAACAAGTTAGGATTTTATCCCATTTTAAGAAACAATCGCATATAAAGGTGAAAATTAGTATGTTCACTTTATTTCTTGATGGCTTGGCTGAAGACAAATGTCTGGATTTTGCTCTGGGAGATCATAAAGCTGCATTATGTGAAAAGCTGGTTATCCTGAAATTAGGGGAGAGACATAACCTAACGGTAAAATGCGTAAGAGTTTCGTAGTCTGGGAATGACTGCGATAATGGAAATGCTCAGGAAACTACTTTAGCTTCTAGACAGAGCTTTCAGAGACAAGTATACTCTTACTGCTGCAACAGTAGAAACAGTGAAAACTGCCAAGGCTGAGATAGAAAACCTGTGATTAATTTTTTAATCTTAATAGTCAAGTGGTGATCTACACAAAGCACTAGACAATTTTAATTTCAAATGGATTGTTACTTGCATACTTTCTAAGTAATAAAGCTGAAGTTATTTGTAACAGAGCTCAACTGAAGTAGGTGGATCTATAGCAGCAAAGGATTTTTTCTGTATTCATTAGAACAATTGGGAAACCGTTATTTCCATAATATAATGCAGTGGTTGTTTTGAGAGCTCATTCCCAAACAATGTGCTAATTGGCGCTGAAATATCACGGTGCATGTGGTGTCCCCTTGTGATTTGGAGCTATGGATGATCATATTTATTAGCGGCTTCTGAAATTAAACCACTCATGCATGTTTTAACTGTGCTTCTGTAAGGACGAAATGAATAAATGCATCATATTTTGAAACATGGAGTTCAGAGAGATTGCTCTATGTTAGAAGATTTCTGGGCAACTTAGATTTGTAGAGGAGCTTTCCTTGCAGGCTCTTGTACTGAAGTTTTTGGAGAACTAAGATTGGGTTGCAAAGATGCAATAGAAGGTACAATATATATCCTGGTCTAATTTTGCCATAAACCAGAAAAAAATTAGCAACTTCTAATTGCAAAGCAAGACAGATACTTAGAAAGAGGAGTGCGGCATGTAAACAGGTGCCGGAAAGTTAGGAACGGAGTTGCATTTCACGTAGTTTTTCTGCAAGTTCTGTTGCCAAGATGCTGTGCTTTTATATTGACACTGCTTCACTACATTGTTGATTTTTGGAAGGGGAGCTGGAAAGAATTTGGACTTTTTATAGCTTAGCAAAGGCCAGTGAGCACTTAAGCAGTTTGTAATTTAAATTGAAAATTTAACTGGATGTTCCTGAGAAGCTCATCAGGGACACAAAACTGATTAAGAGCTTCCTCCCTGCTTCCCCCTTTACCCCCTTTAGGTTTCTGGATCAACTTGATTTGATGAACTGTTCTGTTCTTAACTTTTCAGATTTGCTCAGACTGTCTCCAGAGTAAGATACTGCACTGGATTTCATGTACTTCATGTCCATGATTTCAAGACTGTGAGAATGGGGAATGTGTTTTGTTTTCAAATTAAAGATTACATTTTGGTGAGGTCCCACACTCAAGGAGCAGTTTCTCCAGCAGTTCCTACAGTGACAGAAACCGTAATGCATGGTTGCGTGCCAAGATTAGTGGTTGTGTTCCTGCTGCTGAAACTCTTCTGCCTCAGGACTCATGTTGTCTCTGGGCCAACTAACGTGGGAGACATCAAAGGTATCAAACTAGTGGGTAATTAGATGTTATACTGATGAATATTGATTCAATTATATAATTTAACTATATTATCTGCAAATGGGAGTGGAGAATGAAAGAGGCATTGTAGGCCTGTATCCATGAAACGTGAATTAATTCAAACGATATAGAAAACATTGGAGACTTCAACAGTATTTTTGTGAGTGCTATATGTGCCTCATTTTCATTGCTTGATGCTATTCTGCCAAGCTGCATGAAATTAAATAAAAGGAAACGTAGAGTGGAACAAGCAGGAAATGAAATAATAAATGGAGTAATATGCCTTTGGAGAGAATGGTGAGGGATTTTCAGTAATATTTGAGAAGTTATTAGATGTGAGAGTCCCACCTGTGTGCTCCAGCAGTCTTGTTTTTCTCACGCCCATATAAAACTGCATCACGGAGAGGAGAGAAGGTGGGAAAAGCTGTATGCATTAGTAGCAGGGGGTAGAAGCACAGGCTTTCAGAGTGGGATACAGAAAGAGTATTGTGTTATACCTCTTCCTTTCCTCTTCCTGTATCCCTCACTGTGGTGCGTTTGGATTGCATGGGACATATCCACAGCAAATGAAGAAACAATTTATGAGTATCTGAGTCAACAAAACCTGGTTTCCTATAGTATTGGTCTCTCTTGAGCTATCCATCTAAGGTAAAATATCCATCATCCCTCACTCCCCAGTTGCCCTTATACTTCAGTACCTCTCATTTTCCTCTGGTTCCCCATCATTACTTGCAGTCTCTCTCTTCCCTGAAACCAGTGAGCGGTACTCTGGCTCTTCCCTGTTGCATTCTTTGACCCTTGTGCTGTAAGTGGTTGAAACTCTGTCAGGCTCAGAACCCATTAGAGGAGCACAAACTGTCAGACTGCATGGTGTGTTTTCAGCCATCAGTAGTCTAGGAGGAAGGGCAGTTTTGGCTGACTTGATAGGTTGTGGGTAAACTCTTCATACTGTGTAAACATCATTAGCAATTAAGACTTGTCTGGATTCCTGCTTCTGTAAGGTGCAGGTGTGGCTGTCATCGTTAGGGCTGCTCAAGCCATTTCTTCTACTGCTCCTTCACCTCTATCCTTGCCATCAAAAATAGAAGCACTTGCGTAGGCTACTTATCCTCACTTTTACTGTTACGCTGCCTAACCCTGGTCAAAAAAAATTGTCCCTTCGTAAGTGGAACTTTACTATAATCTGGGATTGCCTGCCTTGGTCCTTCTAAAATGTATGGGCTTTGCAGTGCCACAGCTAGTTAAGGTGGTGTGTGTTCAGCATGCTACTGTGATTTGGAGTGGACAGAGAGAACCAGTCTGCTGGCATATACTGTTAGTTTTCTGGACACAATTGTGTGTTAAGCCTTATGTTTGCATCTTAGTCAACATACCTATTTTTAAAAAAATTTTTTTTTCTTAATACAATGGAGTTAGCATTTCTACTGACTGCAGCTCCCACTGGAGCTGACTGAGCTGTGTTTCTGTTCTGTAAGCCTCCCATTTGTCTTTTCCATAAAGTTGAAAGTATTCTTGGTACTGATTATGGTTTTTTTTCCTGGCCTAAAATTTCATCCTAATTTAATCTGTATCGGATAACCCTTCTTGAGTTTATCTAGTCCTTTCCAAAATTAAAAAGACAGCACTATCTGTGAAGTTTTCTTAATTTTAAATGGTCTCTGATATTTGTGCTAGAGTAAACATCTTTTGCTCTACATGTAGTCTGCTTTTTGGAGTGAGTTTGAGACTCAAGGCATAAAAAAACATTTGGCTTACTGACCTGTAGGATGGAAATACTCTTTCTATCAAGCTTGCAAGCTCCCTCCCAGTAAGTTGTAGTAAACTCCTAACCACTGAAATTGTAGTTTTTCATGCCAGCTGCCTTTTTTTTTGTTGTTGTTTGTTTGCCTCATCAAAATGTTTAGACTTCTTCTTGAGAATGAATTTGTGGGGAAAAAATGTGTTGTTTTGACACTTGTGATAGTCCTTCAACCAGAGTGTCATGGGCTTTGTAAGGGTAGGTTTGGCAGAAGCCTGCATTTTTAGAGAAAAATGGTTCTTTTGCTGCTTCTGCTTAATTCTTGCTGAGTTTAGAAGTCTCTGAAAAATATGTGCCAGTAATAAAATTCTGAAATCTAACCTGCCATCTTTCCACAATTAAACAATGGATGTCCTTGCTGAGCAAGCAAGAATGTTGCATCCCAGGGTTATTGCGAGCTCAAACAGACCTTCCTAAGCAGTTCCCTATTGCTGCAGACTGAGGTTAAATTGCATCCTGAAACAGAAAATGGAGCTTCTGTTCCAAAGCACCAAGAGACCATCAGGTTAGCTAAATCCAGAAGAAATACGAGCCAGGCTGTGTCAGGGGGTAGGAACAAGGAAGGAATGAGATGGTAGGGATTTGGACGTGAGCTCTGGTAACTCTGGATGGGAAAGGGAGAGAGATTGCCTTGGAACACAGGAGCTCAACTGGAAGATGCTGTGATTGCTCAGAGATGTGTCTCTGAATCGGTTTTTAGGTCCTCGACCTTCACACCCTTCTGGTTTCTAGAAGGAGCTACACAAGCCTGACAAAGGGATCCCAGTGAGAGCCTAGCTTCTGTCTTTGGAGCAGGAACTGAGTACCAGGATTGTGATTCTGCCTGTCTGCATAACGCAAGCGCTGCCACTGCATGTGCTCTTCAAGTTCTCTCATGCAGATTTAAGTGTCTGTTGGCACCAAGATGGAGAGCATGTTTATGCTTTGTCTGGTAAAATGTTCGTGTGTACCTTATTTGAGCTCTCATTACATATATATATTTACTCTGTTCTTGCATTGTTTGGGGAAAACATATTGTTAGTAGATGTGCACCTGAGACAATTTAAATAGGATGAAAGTTATCCAAGAATTGTCTTGTGGGGTTTATCTAGTATGTCTTCAAAGGGTTTTGATTAATATTTTATGTTACAGAGTTTGTAGTGTGGGTTTTACCAGTTCCGTACAGGAGGCAGCAAATACAAATGGTATGTTCTAAAAGCTCAGCAAGTCAAAATTCCCACTGAACTGCCATGTTAGGCACCAGTTTCACCGATTGCACTCATGGATCCTGCCAACCTGTTAGAGCTCCACTGCTTTATCTACTGCTGCATCGTTTCTAAGTATGTTTGATAAAGCCTTGAGACTTTGCCAGGGCTTCTGTCAGGACCCGTATGTATACCAAAGAAGTCACAGTCACGGTGCTTGAGAGTTTGCCATCCGAACCAAGAAAGACCCTGCAGCAAAGGGACATGCATGAGTGTGTCCTGGTTCCCCAGGCACAGACCCATGGACCAGCCATGCAGGCAGGCCATGAGCAGCCCCAAGTCAGCTGAGAGTTCCAATCAAGGCAGCTGACTCACAGGTGTATCCCACACGGCTTCATCATGCTCATTATAAAAGGGAACTCAGTGAGGGTGGAGTTCCTCCTCTCCCTGAGGCTCCTTGCTGGTGGTCTTCTATTCCTGCTGTCAACATCAAGAACCAGGCTGAGTAGAGCCATCCATGCTTTATGTTGATTGCTGTTTCAGTTTTGTTATTCTATTAATTCTGTTTTCTGCTTCAACTCACAGGCCTTTTCCCTTTTTTTCCCTAATTCTCCTTCCCAACTGGGGAGGGAGCAGCAGGTGATAGACTAACTGCTACGGTTTAGCCCTGAGTACTGGCTAACTGTAGACAGTTTATTTGGCACCCAATGTGTGTTTGAACCTCAAATTAAATAGCTCATCTGGGTGAAACCTAGGGCTGAAGTTTAAACAGATCTCACTGGACAACTCATCCACTCACCATGGTGATGTGGGGAGGATGGGCCCTCAGTGGGCTCTTTTGGTATTTGGTGCTGGAATTACTTTTTGAGAATGGGATGGTCTTACCGCTGTTGCTTTTCAGATATGTGATCCATACGAAAACTCTGGCCAACCTTAGGGCCCTTCTCCAAAACAATTCTGAAAGCATCAGCAGTTGCATTTGTCTGTTCTTTGTGGCTGCACTTGCCTGGTCTCATGGCAGTGCTATGCTCCTAGTTTGCAGTTGTCCTGCACTGTAGCAATTCTTATAGGTGCTGCATCTTGCACTGTTAAACCTTGGGTTTTCGTTCATTGTCATGTTTTTTTCCCTTTCTGATGCTCAACTCCATGTCCTTTCAGACCAGTCTGAAGGAACTTAGTAAAGAGCTTTCTGCCTGGTACTTTCCACTTACTCTTGTTTCTCCTTTAAGTATTCTATCTGATTTCTATATCTTATATTTTTGCTGACTTTTTCCAACTTTTTCCAGTTTTGCCTATGTAGTGCTTTGGCAAATGATTTATTAAAATCCAGATAGATTATATTCACAAGATTTTTTTGTGGGAATAAAATAGAAAAGAAAGACTATGGACTAGTGTGACATGATCTGTCTTCTGTAATTCATTTGATCTCCTTTTGTTTTTCATTCCTTCCTCAAGGTTTGTGTGCTAGCTGTAGATGACTGATGTGTCTGTACTAGCAAAATGACTGTTTTCCTTCTGTCTTTCCTCTCAAGTATAGGCACCGTATTTGGTTTTCTTCAATCATGTGGTACTTCCTCATTTGATGGATTTATTTAATATCCATGCTATCAGACTTGCAATTTCATGTACCAGTTCTTTTGGTGTTCTGTGATTAAGATTGTTCTGCCACCCAGACTTGACAGCAATAAGCTCTTTGGATTTTGCTTCCATCTCAGTAATTTCTATCTTCAAGAACTTATTCTTATTAGCTGTCATGTGTCCGGTCCACTGTTCAGCATCAGTTTGTTTTTTGTGAAAATGAGTGGAGATAGTAATTTGTTTTGGGAGCTATGCGTACATTTCACATGAGGTCTACCCTACTCCAGGGAAGAACTTCATGCTTCTTTCATGTGCTGGGTATTTTGTCTGTTTGTTTGCTTTGGTTTGTGTGGTTTTCTTGTTTTATTTTTCATTTATTTATTTCTTTAAATGTGACTAAAAGACAGTCTCATACTCTATATTCTCTTTACAGTCTGTCTGGTTCATTGTTGGCAATACTGCCATCATCTCTGTATCTCATGAACTCTGCTGAGGATATAGGTGCTTGTGAGTTTTAGGACAGCAGAAGGAATTCAGCAGTTGTACTCTTCAGTGTGTGAAATCTCTTTTCACTGTTGTCCCTTCTCTTGAAGTAAGTACCTAGTTTGGGGTTGGACCCTTCCCTTACAAGATTTTCTTCCTTTGGGGTAGAGGCTGATTTAATAGCTCTGGTACTGCTTACTTCAAGAAATTCAGCTTTGCTGCACACACATCATGGAGGGGCTCTGCTTTTCTAAATGTGTTTGCGGAAGTAAAGAAAGCGACTGTCAGAGGAGAAGGATGATGTGGGTTGTCTTGCAAATAGCAAAGACAACAATGAGACCAAGTGAATGCACCTCTGTAATGAATAGATCTGTCTGCAGTCCACCATACTTGTTAATCTGAAGCTAGATACTTCTGTTGGTGTTGGGCCTTTTGTGACCTACTGAGGAAGAGACCCAATATTTCTGAAATGCTTCAGAGCCACTCTATTGCCAGCAGAGCAGATCACAAAATAAAAATAAACCCCAGAATTTTTAAGTGTTTCTGTGGAAGAATTTGAATGCATTGATCTGTCTTGCTGGGTTTTTTTCAGAAGTCTAGCAATTAGAGGCTTTGCAGGCTTTTAATGTCAGCTGTTTTTCTTTTTCTTTTTTTTTTCCCTGAAGAAAGTTGACACATAAAGGATGATCTGATCTTGGAGTGGGCACAGAAGCAGCATGCTTTTAAAGACATTTTAGCCAGCTCTAATTGCTCCATGCCAAGGACCTAGGTGTACAGCAAGTCCTGAATTAGAATTAGACTATTGCAGTTTAAATTATGTGGACAGTTCATTGATGCGTTGTTACCTTCTGCAAGCAAATTAAAACTGCAAAGCAGCAGGGAGGTGTTTTTAGTTTTCATCTGGCGTTTCTGTGGAAACACAGAAGTTAAGAATGGATACATCACTTAAAAGGGCACAGAAACAATTTCAAGCAGGACACTGCAGTTGCTAGGTGTACTCAAAGGTCCATGTCTGCTGCCATGTGTAAGAGGTGTTCACTGTGAACCATCCACCTGACAAACTGCAGCATTCTGGAAGCTTACAGAGTTTGTGACCAGAGGAAGAGGATGAGAGCTTTATTGTACTAGCCTGATTGTAAGCCAGCTTTCCAGCCTGGTTTGGTGCTTTCAGTATCATGCACTGTCTGCCAATTGGCCTTCTTCCTCCGGAGAGGGACAGAGGAAGCTGCAGAAGTGGAGGTGAGCAGTTACTGCTCAAGGTGATAGGAGGTTGGGAAAGCAGAAATAAGGAGTTAGTGCTGAGTGGTAGGAGAAAGATCGCCACCTCTTGTGTCCTGGCACAGGAATACAATCGGGTTCTAGGTATCAGTGAGTGATCAGACTACAAAAGAAGATGGCAGAGCTGGGCTTGTGAAGAACCAGTTCTGGCAGGGTTTGGTAGCTGCACTGCTGTGTGATTCAGACTGAACGATGCTATTCTCGAGTCATCTCATCAGCACTATGGTTTCTAGACATCGCCTGACCTTGTGAGCCCTGGTAGGGCTGGGCTGGATCCACAAAGAGCTGCTTGGGCTTCTAGGAAGTTTTTCAGGTTTGAGCACTAGACCTGAAATGAATCCAGATTATCATACTGTGCTCATGTCGAGTTAGCCAGTCTTCCCTAACTGGAGTGCTGTAGGATTCAGTGCAGATCCACTTGTGTCTTTGCAGGTATCAGTACAGCTCTGTTAGGGCCAAATCAGGGCAAGAGACAAGTCCCTGTGAACCTGAGCTGACTCCACGTGGACTGTGGTTTTGCTCAGAAAACCACACCTTTTTCCATAATACCTTATGATAAAGGTTCATGTATCCTAACCTCAATTTTATTGGAGAAAATGGAGATTAGTTCCAAAAGTAACTGGCTGGGCAAAGCGGTGTTCCCAGAGCAAACTGCGCATACGGTAAAACAAAGGCAAGTTGGATCAGCTAGAGGTGCATCTGCAATAGGTAACTGTTTTAGCTCACCAAGACTTTTGTGTGTGTGTGTATATGATGGGTTTTTTACATGATAATCAGCATGTTTATGAGAGAAGTTTTCTGATAGGTGGAGGGAGAGCTTATAGCAAGAGCTCAGGCTCGGATTTTTAGCTATATGTTTTCTTAGTGTTCAGGAAAGAACAGATGTTTGATTATGTGTGTATTCTGTACCATGACCATGTTATACAACTGCTAGGTAACCTTCAAGTGTTCTGCACTTGCTTAACAGCATCCAGCAGAACTTAATTGGATTTTCCTTTCTTCACTATAGATGAAATCTAGTTTCTTTTTACTTTCAGGATCATCTGAGAAAGCAAATCTGTCTCCCTACTATTGCATGTCCCCTGTGCCCACTGACAGTCCCCTTGATGTCTGATTCTTCCTGTTTCACACCAGATTTGTGTCTCTTGTCCTGCTCTACAACTGGAGATTGTTTTCAGGTGTTTGAAAGTTTTACATCAGTGGTAAATATGAGCATGATGATTTGTGGATGCAGAAAGAATGCAGTTCCTTGTTTTCTCTTTCACTATGAAAACATGGTCTCAGCCTGTAATACACACTGGAGGCCTACGATCTTAAGCATGAGTTGAAGTTGTTGCTAAATTTTTGCATTTGTTTTCTTCTATTCTGACCATATTGCCTCAGCTTCATGTGGACTGAATTTTAGCCACTCTGCTTAGCCAAAACTGTAAAAGCAATTAGCTGTTCCTCTGGATGGTCAGATATGTAAAAAAGCGCACGATGAAAAATTGCCACTGAAGGTTTTGGGCAACAATCATCTTTGTGTATGCATTGACAGAAATAGATGTTCAGGAAGAACTCTCCCTGTAAGAGCTCTCAGCTGAAAATGTTTCCTTTACAGGTGCCTGTAACTGTCTTATGCTGTGAAGGGAGAGATGTGAAGCAATTGCAATTCTAACAATTTTAGAGACTTTTAAAGTATGGAAGACAACTACTAGATTTTTATAACCTGTATAGGTTATGTTGCTGTTGTTTCCCTGTTGGTGGGAGGAAATGGTGGAGCAGTTTTGTAAACACTACAAATGTTCAGTTTCTGGAGTGGCACTAGATTTGATAAAAACCTTATCAGAAATCCTGCAGTTTACAGGATTCAATAGAATTACGAAGTTGATTATGTAAACAATATTTGAAAGGCTGGAGAGGATGACCAGCAGTGTTTGCTCTCTTTCATTAAAGAAAAACCAACAGCAGGATGCAGAACTTAGTGTTTTGCAATTCGTAAGTTTCAGGCTATGGTAACAAATTAGAAGATCAAATTACAGCAGTACTTTGATTTAAAAAAAGAAAAACCAACAAAAAACCTCACCCAAAACATATGGATATATGGTACTGTAGGATATTGTAATGTCCTTTGTCTGAAAATATCACTGTGGTATACTAAGGGTATCATTTATGAGTGAGAAGCTGCCGAGTTTTATTTATATTACTGTGAGAACTTAATTTCTCTTCCAGTTTTGTTTACTGGAGGCCATCACAGTTTGTTCAAGCAGCTGTGTGTGTGATAATAACGAATAGGGTGGCCATTATTGGTATATGTATATTGAATCTCTTAAAGCTATTAGTTTAAATGCTTTAGGTTTATTATTAAAAATGTAGAATTAGATCTGTGTTTAAATAGATAACAAACATTCTAACATGTTATAAAATATTTTATTTCCTTGAAGTTATCCTATGGATGCTTAAACTAAAACTGAGTTTGCAAACAATTTTATTTATTTATTTATTTTTAAAATCTGGTTAGCTCTTGGTTGAAGTCTCTGCTCTGTAATGTTTGGATTGCCAGAGACCACCAAGGATATCTCTTTCTGATGTAAAACAGGGGCATGTTTATGTTGCATCTTTGAAAACCCCTCTTTAAAAGTATGCAAGAGAGCCCTCTTCAGCAAGGGAAATGCTGTAGGCAGATTTAGTGTATAGTGACACAAGAAAAAACTTAGAGACCAGTTTGACAACTGTAGAGATAACTGAAATGATGATTTCTCAGGCAAATGCACTAACCTGAAATCTGTTGTGCTAATGTCATGATCAATTATATAAAATAAAGGTTAAGAATCACCAAATCTCATCAACCAAAACTTCTGAAGTGGTTGGAGGGAAAGGGGTTGTATGGAGCAGAGTGGATAATTACTCAGATGCCTGTGATCTCTCCAGCACAAACTCTGTTCTGTGCTGCCACTGAGGTCAGCATTGCTTTGCCTTTTGCAGTCTTACTGCACTTGGGAAATTGTGGTTATATTGTAAAGGTGACCAGGTTCTAAGTCCAGTAAGCCATCACCCTCCATCCCTAAGAGCTAAAATGAAGTAGTTTTCTCTCTGGTCCTATTTTGAGAGAGTGGATTCTGTGCTGCTGCTTCTCCTTAATATCCCCAGAGCTCTGCATTGCTGTTGCAAGGGTTGTTTTCCTCTCTTACCCCACTCTATTCTGTAATTCCTTGTCAGCAATGCTGTGATCTTTAACATCTGCCTGAGAGTTGAGACTTTGGGTGTACTGTTCAGTCTTGGTTTCTTTCGAAAAGCTTTGTGGTGTGATACCTGGATGCTGTTTGACACTGCACTGGGTGTTCCTGGAGGGTTTTGAGGGTGTGTGGCTACAGTGATGGACTCTGAGAAGAGGCTGGGGCTGCCCTGGTCATGTCATGACTGCCTGACATGGTCAGTTCCAGTGGACCTACCACAGGACACAGCTGAGCCCATCAGCCACAGGAGTTTCACCTCTGTAAAAACCTATTTTAAAAAGGGACAAAAAATGCCAGATGGAGAGAGGAGGAGGAAAAAAGTGTGACAAACAGCAGAGGGAAGCAGAAGTCAGAGGAGGAGGAGATGCTTCATGGTGCCTGAGCAGATACTCATTGCAGCCCTAGGAGATGAAATTTTTCCTGAAGGACAGCAGCTTTTGGGCAGAGCCCCTACCTCAGCAGAGGAAAAGAGTGAGAGGGAAGAGGTGGCAGAGAGT
Organism: Podargus strigoides; assembly: GCA_028020825.1. Classification (NCBI taxonomy): domain Eukaryota; kingdom Metazoa; phylum Chordata; class Aves; order Caprimulgiformes; family Podargidae; genus Podargus; species Podargus strigoides. The sequence goes on along the minus strand of CM051663.1, from coordinate 120,574,779 downwards.
AACTGCTGTGTACTGACTGGAATTCCTTGTCCTCCTGTTCCCCCTGCGCTGCTTAGGGATGGAGGGGAGGAGGAGTCTGGAGGAGTGAAGTTGAGTCTGGGAGGGAGGGGAGGAAGGGTGTTGCTTTAATGTTTGTCTGTTTCTCTTGGCAGTAAATTGAACTAATTTTCCCCATGTCATGGGGAACTGTCATGCCCGTGAAGGTAATTGGTAAGCATTATCTTTGCCTTATCTCCACCCACAAGCTTTCTCATCCTATTTCCTCTGCCCCATCCCACGGAGGAGGAGGAGGAGTAAGCAAGCAGCTGGGTAGGCATTTGGCTGTTTGTCAGGGTTAACCCACCACAAACGTAAAGCTCTGGAGGAAGAGGTAGATATTGGTCTCCCTTCTTATGGCAAGAAACTTTAGTTGTACATTATACCACTTGTTTCATGTTAGGAACAATTATTCTATGATGAAAAGCAACAGCAGCAGGAATCTGGTTGAATTCTTTACAAATACCAATATGAATATATGCCAGTCTTGTACAATTTTTAATTTCAACACATTTTTGTTTCCTCTGGAATTTTACTTGACCTGGATTATCTCTCCTTTCCCCCTTTTACTGTAGGTAGCTGAGGATTCAGTCCCATGACTGGGCATGGCAGGGCTGCTGGGAGCTGGAAGGCAGCACTGCTGCTGCATCCCTGGGTCAAGGACTGACGGCCCCAGGGGGCTGACATGGGCTCCTGGGACCTGGCAGGGACAGTCAGGGCTGGGGATGCCCTCGGGGTCCTGACAAAGCCTGACTAATATTTTGTTGATGTTTGTGACAAAAGATTTATAGCAGGTTTGTGTTTTTTTTTTTTAAAAAAAGAATGCTATTGTAAAGTGGCACTGACTTCAATGAGCTTATGGATGGCATTAACTCTACAAGTATCTGTTTACATGATTTGGACTTTGATTTTTAAGAGGTATTTCTCCTAAATTCAGTATAAGGCAGGATGAGACATTAGGGATGTTTGCAACATGAAACAGATGGCTGTTTCTTTGGAGGAAGCTAGTCAGAGTATTGCAACTCATCTAATTAAGCAATTGACAGGTTGAGTCTCTCATCTTTTCTGAGCAGTCTGCATCAAAATTAAAAACCCTAATCTTGGAAATAGTTAATTATAAGCATCATTTTGGCCATGCAAGTTGCTTCATTGAACTGAATGGCATTTCTCCAGTGATCAGTCATGTGAGCTCAAGTGTTTCCAGTGTTTGCATCTTTAATCCATAAAGATCTAGAGTAAGTTTTTTCAAGCTCAGGGAGTCTAATTTCTGTTGGCTTTCTGTGATATTGAAGGCCCTAAAGCCACAGTCCTGATAAATATGTAAACACTTCACCCACACAAACTTCAGCATCCTAAAACCACTTTTAAGTACTCAGCTGTTGAGGTGCTGTCCTTAATTGCTGAATGTGCAGGTTTTTCAAAAGTATTGTTTCTATCAGGACTTTCAGAGACACGAGGACAGGTGGGTTATCTAACCACCAGGTATTTGAAAGGAGGATAGTTTCAATTACTAAAAATGCTTTTAATACCCACCAAGTGCCTCTATGTCTTGTGAGCTCAGTGAAAAGTTTGAAATGAGATTAAGCCCAGGTAACTTCCAGCATTTTGGGGGATTTGACTTTGATAAAGATTTTGGAACATACTTGAAAATGTTTGTTGAGGCAGAAGAAGTGTTGCTTCAATTTTGGGCAAGGGAAGGTGGTTTGCTCATAGCAGGAAGCAGTTATGGCATAGAAGAAGAATGAAAAGCACATGAACTTGTGGTTTTTGTTCCTCTTTGCCTTGAAAAAGCGTAGGTGTATCCCTTAAGCTACATCAAGTTTTATCTTCCTCATTTTGAAATCTACAAATTTAAAGTAGCAGCATTTAAAACTTTTGCTCCTAGTTTCAATTCTAGAAACACTTGTTTGAAGGACCACATACTTGTACCTCTTTCTCCTTCATGTTGCTGAGGACAGAATGACAGTAACATTTAACATTTTCCATTCACATGAGGAAATCTCAGCATTTCTCTCTCTCATGTTATAGATGATCATAATGAGTAAAGTGAAGACTGAGGTTTGCTGAATTATAAAACATAACCATTTGATCTTGTATGAGTTTGTTGATCTGATTTGTAGTCGATCAAAAAAGCAGCATCTCTTATGATTTTGTGCTTTTCTAGATGATGTATTTTGGTGTAGTTGAAGTGTACTGTTACTATAAGAAGTATGGAGAAAGCCATAGGTTTTCTGTCCCCTGGCAGTATGTGTAAAGTAAAAATGAACCATTAAAATTTGCAGGTGGCGGTATATATTCTAATCTGTGTAAAAAATTGTTTTGAATAGGTGCAATTCAAATTGTCTCTAAGAACAGAAAAGCTTTTAATATGTGGCTTCTGTTCACCTGTGTTGATTTTTTTTTTTTTAATAGGTTGTTGCTTAATGTTATAATTCATAGTTCATTGATATAACACTGTCAAATGTTCTGCAGTGCTTTCCACAGTTTACAAAAACAAAATTTAAGACATTGTTAAAGGACTGGTATTTGTCTCTAGAGCAGCTAGGTGAGAATTACTGCAGAGATGTATCTCTTCAAAGTACCTAGCCTTCTTGGTGAACTGCGGATATATTTGATAAAGTTATACATTTCTTCACCTTAGTTTTGTTTTTATATATGTCTGTGTCTTGCTGCTTAGTTCTTCTTAATGTGCAATGTAGGAAATGGAACAGATGTTTGGATAACTACTTATTGAGCTCATGGAAGAAATGCATAAAGTGGCATTTTCATTGTTGTAATGAAACTATCATTACGTTTGCTTGTGAGGTTTGAATTTGATTCTTAACAGGATCATGTTCAACAGGCAAAAAAAAAAATTAAATGGCATAAAACATCATGTGATGTTCGGATAATGAAAAATGTATCACTTAACAGTGTTTGCATTATTCAGAGTTATACACATACAAGTGTCTGCTCTAATCCCTTGCCAGTATGTTGTCTTGGTAACCAGCTACCTGCACACCTGCTTGGCTTCTGCAAGCGAGAGAAAATGGATGGTTATTGGCCACAAATATATTGCAATGGAATATAAAAATCTAGCAGAATATTAATATTTAATAAGGCTGTGCCTTCTAACTTCAGTGTTTAGTCTCTAACAGCAAGTTTTATACCTGAACAAAAAGAGATTTGACATCATTTGCGTTACTTCATTCTAGAAAGCAGGGAGAAGTCAAATTAAAATTCGTACCTAAATATCCTATAACACAAAGGAAGAATATCAGCGGTGTCTATATTAAAATAATAGTGTTATGCTAGTGACAGTCTATTGAGTGAATGTTCTGGAGTAATTAACCATTCAGGAGTTAATCACTCTTCAAACCAGTTTCTGTATGTCACTAAATTGTCAGTTCCATACAGGTAGTGACCTGAGAACCAGAAACTGGGGGAAAGATAGAATGCCGGTAGGACTGGCCCTGAAAATATCTTCTGCTTTGGCTGAACTTCATTGGCAGATCTTTACTTTAACTTGAAATAATTTCTTCTTGTATAAATACAACCTTCTGCTGAGTCCCAAGAACACTGGGAATTTAGGAGCTGGTAAAGGCATAGAGGCTTCTATGAACTTTTTGTTCTTTAAACATCAACTTTATGAATAACTGCTAGAAAAATGGGATTTTTGACTGACTAGTATTTCATAAGTAGATCTAGGAAAATCTAAAGAAAGCAAAAACGTGAATAAAATACCTAAACAGGTGAGAGTAGGTACCTAAACAGGTGAGAGTAGGTACCTAAACAGTCCCTTGTCGCAGAGGCACCTGGTGCACAATAGCAGCCAGAAATAAGCCAGGGAAGCTATGGGACTGTGGTATGTATAATAGGGTGTGTAAACTGACTGTACCCCACTAAGAAATGTCTTCCTAATGCATGGCCAGGCTGAGTTTGCACTTACTAACTGCTGTAGTTTTAAACCTTTGTTGATATATATATATATATATATATATATGCACACACACATATATGTATAGTCATAGATGACGAATAAATTATAATGCTGAAAAGGACATCTACTTGAAGTTAACCAGATGCTTATTTAGGTTACAGGTTGTCTACTGAATATGATAATGCATGACACTCCATTATTTCTTAAGTCAAGGATGTTCTAGGCATCCATTCATATGATATTACATACAATTCTGAGGACACCTGGGCAAGATTCTGAGTCATGGGACCACATTACTTGAGATGGATTTCTCCTCATAGTACAAAAATGGAATGCGTTCATGCCTGTTTTCATTCTTTCAGTTCTGTTCTAAAATATTAAGCACTAGGAAATGAAAAGTTATATGGAGTTAGAAGACCAGCTTTTTTTTTTTTTTTTTTTCCTAAAAGCAGCCTAAACTTGTATTTACGTTAAGGTGCAAGTGGCTTTTTCTAATAATTACCCTGGTGCTCTTTTAAAAATGCCCTTTTTGTTGACAGGTTTTGTAATGCAGGGTCTAAGATAAATTTCTGGTACAAAGACTTGAATTGTGTGATCTGGTAAGGTGGAATTCAGCTTCCAAAAAAGGACAGAAATTCATTTTTTAAATTATGTGTAAACATCTTGTGTTCAAAAGCTGGGTTTAGTCTTATTGATTCTGTTCATATTTCAGTAGCCTTGACAGCAGACTAGGTACTGCCCATGCAGAGGAAGACAGTTTCATTGCCCTAATGTATAAATCCTATTGTTTTTGCCGTGTGTCTTGTGCAAATGAATCATCCCAGGAGGAGTTTCAAACTTTAGCTATATTTACTTCTGTGCTTGCTCAGAAGTTTTTACAAGATCTGCAAACTAAGATGAACTGAATCTTTTTTGGGACTGTGTGTGTGGGTATGTGTGTAATTGATTTTATATTTGTGTATCTATATAAAAGTCCTGCAGATTTCACATGGCCAAGGCTAGCTATTAATATAAGTTACTAAGGGTAAATCTAATGTTATGGTATTGGCAGTTCTGAAGGCTGGAGGTCATAATAGTTTTATATGAATTATGATTTTCTTTCTTTTTGTAATTCTGTGATACTGTAGGAATATACTTGTTCAGGTATACTGCTTTTAGGCATTAGCATGATAGGCTTGGACAAGTGAAAGGACAATTTTGATTGTATTGTACTTTATGGGTTATGTGGTTACAAGTCACAAGTTTCAGATTTACACCTCAGGATAACAGTGGCTTTACTTTCACAGGAATGTGAACTTAATAAAATGCCAACATTTTGAAGTATAAATTTAGTTCTGAAGTGTGAGAAGGCATTGGTCTCTTTGGTTATTCCACCTCAGCCATGTGGGAAGGGTGTGTGTAACAGTGAATCTAGTTAAAATTACACCCTTACATCCTAGTCCCCTCCACTCAGCCCTGCTGAGACACAGCTGGAGGGGGCTGGGTCCAGTGCTGCACTTCCCAGTACAAGATACGGACTTACAGGAGTGAGGCCAACAAAGGGCCAGGAAGATGATGAAAGGGTTTGGAGCATCTGATGTGTGAAGAGAGGCTGAGGGGAACTGGGAGTGTTCAGCCTGGAGAAGGGATGCTCAGGGAGATCTCACCTGTGTCTGTAAGCACCTGAGGAGGGGGAATAAAGAAGATGAAGCCAGGCCCTTCTCACTGGTGCCTGGTGACAGCATGAGAAGCAACAGGTACTAACTGAAATACAGGAAATTCTGTTTGAGTAGAATAAAAAATTATTCTTTAGGGGTGATTGAACATTGGACCAGGCTGTCCTGAGAGTTTGTGGCATCTCCATTCTTGGCGATATTCAAAACCTGACTGGAAGCAGCCCTGAGCAACCTGCTGTAGTTGACCCTGCTTTGAGCAGGGGGTTGAGACAAGGTGACCTTCAGAGGTCCCTTCCAACATGAATGATTTTGTTAAATTAGTCAGAAAGACATTGGTAATTGTTCATATCAGTTCTGTTTACTCTTTCATCCTGCTGAAGCACAAGCAGTTTATCTGTTAATGAACTGATGGTGGTGACAGTTAATGTAACATGAGCGTCCAAAGGTTATGCTTAAAGACAAGCATGTACATTAAACAAATGCCTGTTTCCAAAATGTATTTGGATGATGTGCTTAAACTCCAAGGTCCTTTCATTCCTAGAAGTGGAGTGTATACCAGCTTCCTCACTAAGTAAAGGCTTAGGAAATCATGCTCTCCAGCACCCTGAAAAGAATCCCCTCACATGTGCACCTGCAGTGTGCAAAAAGCACAGCAGTGTTGCACGTGGTGGCTTTGGACACAGGTGTGTGTTGAACTTCCTCGGCTTTCGGAAATTCTAGTTATTATTACCAGAATACACTAGAAATTCCCTTCCGACAGCACTCTGTCCATCTGCTGGGTGAAGAAGGCAGCGTTTTGGAGACCAGCAGCCCCAAGATAAGTCCAAAGGTCTATTTTCCCATGTTCTGCTGAGCATTTCTGCCTGTATCTTTAACTAAAATGCAAAAGTTTTAAAAATGTTTGTTGGTTATAAATTGCGGATGTCCAGTCAGATCAAAAGATAAACAGTGAAATAAAAGGACAACATTTACGGGCTGTATTTTTAGAACCATTCTCTCTGCGCGTTTCATCTCAAGCCTGTAATCAGCAGCAGCTGGGAGGGAGAGGAGATATGGACATTATTTTAATGTACAAACCTAGTTCTGAATAAACCCTTTCTTGCAGATGTGTTTCTGGCCACCAGAAGATCTCATTGCGAAGTGTTAGCACTGTTTTATTATGCAGGATTGTCATTGACAGCGCACTATGGAAAGGAGCAATTTGCTTGTGTGAGGGTAGAATAAAGTGCCTTCGAGTTAAAAAGACAACAAAAACCCCCCTGTCTTGGTTCAGCTAGGATGGGGTTAATTTTCCCCAGCAGCTGGGAGGGAGCTACAGCCGGGCTGTTCCATCCCATGCTGAGGTCATGTCCGGGTGCCCAGGCGCGGGCAGTGCAGGGGCAGCTTTTGTCCGGGTCCGTGCCTCGTGCTGTGTCCGTGCGGTACAGCTCTTGTTCTGTACATCATTATCACTGTTATTGTTGTTGTTCTGGTTGCTGTCGTTACACTGCTGTATTAAATCTTCCTTATCTCAACCCCGAGGTCTGTATTTTACTCTCTGTCCCACCTCTGTCCGAGGGTGGGAGAGGGGCAGTGGCAGCGTGGTCTCGGGTCCCGGCAGGATCTAAGCCACCACACCCCCAAACAACGAAACAAAACCCAGGCCGTAACACAGGCCAGAAGTACGCTATTTAGAGTGATGCTTGACAAAAATGAAGCAATTGCTAAGTGTGCAACTTCAAGAGGAACACGTATGTTCACTGCAGTACTCTTTGAAGGACCAATGTAAATGTAGAAGTGCCTAACAGCTCCTGGTGGGCAGTTTTGGCAAGTCAAGACTAATTTGCTTCCCACATCTCATTGCATTGCTGAGGATAACCGCCTGTCTAGTTTTGCTCAGATTTTAGAACACATTGTGATTTTTTTTGAGCATTTTGCTGGATTCATTTCTGGACTTCTCAGCATATAACCTCTAGAACTAACTTCAGATGTACTTTGGTCCAGCAGAGAGCTTCTCATGTGATGTATAATGGGGACAAGTTTATGGTCATTACTTTTGCTTCTCATTAGATCTTTGGTCTGTGGTTGATTTGGAAGCATGAGGGGGTACTTGTAATTTTTCATAGGTTCTGTATATGCTGTGTAGTGATAGCTTTACCTGTAAAGAATTTGCAGATCATGCTCTAACATAAAGCCTTCCTGAAACAGTTAAGTAAGTCTAAACTAGTTTCCTTAAATATGTTTTAATCCAAGATATAGTACTTTTATTAAACAAAACTCTTAAGATGAAATTTGGTGTCTCTGCATGGTAAATTGAGATATGGGAAGGGGAGATACGGGAAGGGGAGGAACAGTGCAAGTAATTTTGGTCAGTGGTTGCAGACAGCATTGCAGCTGCAAAGGTCAGAACTGCTTCTGTACCTATTTTCCATTGGAGTAATTGATGTGAAGGAAGCGAGATTAGCCTTTAACTTTTGTATGATGTCAGCAGCATATTTAAACACATTTATATTTCTTCCTGTTACCAAGACATTAGAGGGATAGGTAACCACCAAATTAAAGCATTTTTTCAGGGGTGGCTGCACATCAGCAGATTCCTGCACTGGGGCTGGAGCGACACGTCCCATTACTTGTGCAGCTGTCCTCTGCTCCCTTCTGACGGAATTCTCCTCTGGTTTTGGGACCTGCCACCCCAAATCCAGACAAGTAAGGGTGAGGCTGGTTTGGAAGTTATTAGTCTCCTGGTCTAATGGATTGTCAGTGTATATGCATCAGGCGTCCTTATTCCTTCTTTATTTTCAGTGACTTAAATTTGATATTGCTGCCTGAAAAATGTTTATTTTTGTTAAGGACAAATGCTGTTGAAAAAATTTGTTTTTTGAAGATGAGATCATGAGTGAAAATAGCACTGTAGCTATTTTACCACTGTTTATACTGGTAAGCTTTATATATTTTCTTTGGTCATCACTGTGCTAAATTTGTTAGGATTAAAAATGAAATGATCAGTACAATCTGTAAAAGAAAAAAGACAGTTATGAGTTTGTTTGAGTCTATGAACAAAGCCTGAGTGAAATATGTAGGTGAATAAGTTGTATACTGTTAATTCTAGAAGATCTTTAATTTTATTTTAAGAGCAAGATAGACTTTGGTTTTAGTGATGTGTCTTGAAAGCAGATAGCACAGGTGAAGCCTCTGTGAGTTGGTCTACTTATTTTACTGTAGTTGTGCTCTTCTCTGCCCTGCACCCCAATCTGTGCCCATTTGGAAAATGGTTAGTGTAAATCACTGGTCATATGAAGGCAGCAAAAATCGCGTGTTCAAATGAAACTTAAATGTTTCAAAATGCTCATAGTTTGTGGAAGCCCTGAATTTTACATTACAAGGATATACTTGATTATAAGTGTTAGCTATATTGATCGGATTTAGTATTTTACGAAGATACGCAGTCTTTATTAGCAGACCCTGAGAAAGCATGAAACAAAAAATCCCACTCTCAGATTAGCATATAATTAAAATCTAATTAAGGTAGTACTCCTTATACAGGGTTATAATTCACAATTTAAAACAATCACCTTGTAAATCAACTAAATATGCATTAAAACAAACAAAAAACCCGTAGCAATTCTTGACCTTTTAAAATCGGAGTGGTCAGTCCAGGCTTGTTTTCTGCTTTTATGTATCTTGGCACCTCAAGTTTAAATGCCAAATGGTATTTCTTTTCTCTCCTGTGGGTCTGAGGACATTTGTTGTAGAAGTTAAGGAGAATGACATCTTGCTTTGTCTGATGTGTAGAGCTCTTGACTGTGCTGTTTCTGCTTTCCTCCATAATAAGTCATTAATAGAATTCACTGGCCTGCAGGGCAGAGTTAATTTGTCACAAATATTGGGTTGATGTAACAGGAATGGAATGCAGTAGAACTATAGGAAGGGATTTTTTGGATGTGGGCTCTTTTTGACTTGGTGATGTCAAACATTTTCCAATAAAGAAGTTCTGTCTTGACACAGTGAAATTTCCTTGCTTTTAACTAATCGTGCTGTGTTTGAAAAAGTATGTCCACTGCTGTGTATTTGAACAAAGACAAGTGTGGAGATTTTTTTCCTTATTTCACTGTATTACACAGTCAAATATTTCAATGCTATTGAAAATACCTTTGTATATGAATCAGGGTTTCATGAGAGATGCTATTAATCAAGTAATTTTCTGAGAGGAAATATCTTTACTTACTTGGGTTTGGGGGTTTTTTTTGGTGGTGTGGTTTTGTGTTTTTTTTTTTTGTTTGTTTGTTTCTCAGTAAGAAAATGTGATTTTCTTTTCAGGATTTAAATTACTCAGCTTTCAGTCTTAAGGTGCTTTTTTCCTCAATTTGAGTAGTCTAATACTATAATTTTCAAAACCAGAAAATATTCATAACAGGAATAATTTCAGAAAAAAAAGGTAAAAGATGTAAATACAATAATGCAAACATTGCAAAGCAAGACTAGGACCTATGGTAGTTGCTAAAGAAAGTTTATGCAGGTCTTGCATGCAACAAGTAAGTTGCTCCAAACTTGCTCTCCTGATTCAGTAACTAGTCTTTTAGATCCTACATTGTTTTTTAACTAAGTGAAGAAACCCTAATTATTTTCAGATTTGATAAATTAATGTAAGCTTTCAGAGCTGCAGTGTTGGTACACTGTTATTTGAATTGATATTCCATATAAGACTTTGCCATTTTTTAAAGATGAAATCCTTATTTCTGTCATACTGACAAGAGAGGCATTGTTTAATTTGACTGTGTTTAAAAAAAAATAACGTATTTTGTTGTTGTTGTTTGGAGAGCTGTCATTTTTCATCTCATGCTTCTGTGATTTAAATACTTAAGATCTTTGAAAAAACTTTTTATATACCTAAGAAAAAGGGTTTTATTTGCGATGTATGGTGAGAAAGCAATGCTGGTCTAAAATGGCAGACTGTGCTTATTGCACAGGTTCTCTCCCATAAGAAGTTATACCTTAAGTGCTATAAGTTATACCAAGTTATATATATATATACTAAGTTATACCAAGGAGATGGAAGCATGTTTTCTGCCATCTTCATTCCAAGCAGTATTAATTGATAAGGACTACCTGCGAGGTAGAAATGTAATGTTATCTAAATCGAGATAGAATTTAGAGTTTATGGATTTATGTGGAGTTGTGTACTGGGCAGAGCCCATCACATGAAGATAAGTGCTCAAAAATAGTGCTCAATTCTAAGTCTGATCAGGATAAAGAAGGTCCGTCTCTTCCAAGATGGAGATTCATTAAATGCATTGAGAATTCTGTAGTGTGCTTTTTGGTCCATTTTAAAGAGCTGATCTGGCCAGGGACCTCAAGAGCAATAAGAAAAGCTTTCATAGGTGTGTCAGTGATAAAAGGAGGATGAGGGAAAATGTAGGCCCTCTCCAGACAGAAACAGGAGAACTGGTTACTGGGGACATGGAGAAGGCTGAGGTACACAATGACGTTTTTTGTCTCAGTCTTCACTGACATGTGCTCAAGCCACACTGCCCAAGTCACAGAAGGCAAAGGCAGGGATGGGGAGAATGAAGAATGACCCACTGTAGGAGAAGATCAGGTTTGCTACCATCTAAAGAACCTGAAGGTGCACAAGTACATGGGGCCCGATGAGATTCATCCATGGGTTCTGAGGGAACTGGTGGATGCAGTTGCTAGGCCGTTTACCGTCATATTTGAGAAGTTACGGTGGTCTGGTGAAGTTCCTACTGACTGGAAAAGGGGCAACATAACTCCCATTTTTAAAAAGGGAAAAAAAGGAAGACCCAGGGAACTACAGGCCAGTCAGTCTCACCTCTGTGCACAGCAAGATTGTGGAGCAGATCCTCCTGGAAACTATTCTAAGGCACAAGGAAAATATGTTGGCTGTCACCAGTCACCTCCTTGGCTTCACTAAGGGCAAATTGTGCTTGACAAATTTGGTGTCCTTCTATGATGGGGTTACAGCATTGGTGGACAGGGGAAGAACAGCTGATGTAATCTACCCGGACTTGTGCAAAGCGTGTGACACTGTCCTGCATGACATCCGCGTCTCTAAATTGGAGAGACATGGACTTGATGGATGGACCACTTTGTGGATAAGGAACTGGCTGTATAGTTGCACTCAAAGAGTAGTGGTCAGTGGCTCAGTGTCCGAGTGATCACTGACAAGTGGAATTCCTCGAGGGTTGGCACTGCGACCAGTGCTGTTTAACATCTTTGTTGGCGACAAGGACAGTGGGATTGAGTGCACCCTCAGCAAGTTTGCCGGTGACACTATGTGGTGAGGTCGACATGCTGGACAGAAGGGATGTCATCCAGAGGTCCCTCTTGACAGGCTGGACAGGTGGGCCTGTGCAAACCATATGAAGTTCAATAAGGCCAGGTGCAAGGTCCTGCACCTGAGTTGAGAAAATCCCAAACAGAAATACAGGCTGGGTGGAGAATGTATTGAGAGTAGCCCTGAGGAGGAGGAGTTGAGGGTGTTGGCTGATGAAAAACTCAACATGAGCCACAAAGTGTGCTTGCAGCCCAGAAGGCCAATTGTATCCTGGGCTGCATCAAGAGGAGCATGGCCAGTAGATCGAGGGAGATGATTCTCACTGTCTACTCTGCTCTCATGAGACCCCACCTGGAGTACTGTGTTCAGTTCTGGGGCCCCCAACTGACATGGACCTGTTGGAACAAGTCCAGAGGAGAGCCACAAAGATGATCAGAGGGCTGGAGAACATCTCCTATGAAGACAGGCTGAGAGAGTTGAGGTTGTTCAGCCTGGAGAAGAGAAGGCTCTGGGGAGACCTTATAGCATCTTCCAGTAGCTGAAGGGGGCCTACAGGAGAGCTGGAGAGGGTTTTTTTACAAGGGCTTGTAGTGATAGGACGAGGGGTAATGGCTTTAAACTGGAAGAGGGTAGATTTAGATTAGATATTAGGAAGAAATTCTTGACTGTAAGGCTGGTGAGACACTGGAACAGGTTGCCCAGGGAAGTTGTGGATGCCTCCTCCCTGGAATTGTTCCAGGCCAGGTTGGATGGGGCTTTGAGCAACCTAGTCTAGTGGGAGGTGTCCCTGCCCATGGCAGAGAGGTTGAAACTAGATGATCTTTAAGGTCCCTTGCAACCCAAACCATTCTGTGATTCCTGGGCTAAACTAGTTGCAAGGCTGATTTATTTATATTTCTATTATTCATCTGATAGGGGACTAATTTTATATTAAAATTATATCCTTGGTTTACACTGAGAGATTGAGAAATGAAAAGTTTTAAAAGTATAATGAGCATCTCCCAGGCTGTTTCCTTCTTTCGTACTTTTCTTGGATTTTACATTAGTGGGTTGTATTGGCTGCTATTTTTTTTTCTATTATTTTGATTATACTTCAGATTCAGAAGGTGATCCTACATCATGCATAGTTGTAATTTTAGCTAAAATTTCCTAACGTGTTGGTAGTTAACTCCTAGAAAAAGTCTCAACTTGGGAAAAGAAACTTTACCACTTGATTCCGATTTTAATGGCTGCTATTCTGAAGTATTATGGAATGGATAAAAGAAAGGCAGTTTCTCAGTCAAAATTTCCTGTAAAGTACATTTTTTTGTGATTGACAATATCTTGCAAAGAATTAAAAATATTCGCGTGTCTCTGTTATGTATATTAGTGTATTGCTATAAATTTTTTAAACAAAGGTGAATTTTATTGTTGAAATAGTAAATGTTTAAGTGTGTTATACATATAGACAGTGTCTTGGGGTGTTTGCATCATAGTTTAAACACGTTACGTTATTTTATGTTAGTTACTGTGGTTTAATAAATTAGTCTGAGCAAATTTGTTTGGACTTTTTGGACTTGCTTTCAGCATGTGGGATAATGCAGTTCAGCTTCATGTTTTGTTGTTGCAAGCACTGGAAACACATTTGAGAAACTGCACTGAGAATGTGGTGAAGAACAACAAAAATATAATGTAAAGAAAAAGATCTGTAGAGTTTTCTAAATGCAGATGTAAGGGTTTTTATAATCTGTTTCTCTAGGTTAATAGATTGGACAGCTGGAAGGGAACTGTTGTCTAGTTTTGTTTTTTCTTTGATATTACCTGCAAAATGGAAGATACAACAAACAAAGTTCAGTATTAGTTGTTAATGTGATAATTAAGCTATTTTAAAATAGTTTTCCTTCTGTGGGAATGGATGAATATATGATGTATATGAATATACAAACTATGGTATTTTCCTTCTATTTATAACCTTTCTTTGGCCATTGGATCCTTGATCTGAATATATTTATTTATTTTTGAGGTGTTTGTAAAGAACACCCTCAGAGATTGTTAACATTTGTCAGCTCTTGGAATGACAGCTCCAGTCACTATAGAAGACAAGTAATTTTCCTCTTGAAGAAAAGGGATGCTAATCTTCACTTACAGTAACATGTTTTGAGAAACATAATGCACTAAGAGAATGTACCAATTATTCGGCTGAAAATTGCTTCCCTTCTGCAAGACAGACAATCAACATTTTTGGATTTTTTTTTTTTAACTAGTTTCATCACATGGCTCCCTCTTTTGCAAAGTGAAACTTCGTTTCCAAAACCAGATGAAAGTTCTATCAGCTATTGGAGCAGCATTGTACTGTGGCATGGCATTTCAGATTTCAGTTCAGGTTATGACTGTTGTCCAGGCTCTGTAACTAGAAACAAATAGGCTCTGCTTTATTAAGAGAATGAGTAAGTAATGAGCCAGTATGGCACATATATGCTCCCACGTGTTTTACTTGCACAGCTGTGAGGGTAGTTCTTACACTGTTGCCCGTGACGGGCAGTTTTACTGGTGGGAATCTGGATTTTAGCTGTAGTTTCTTGTCTGGCTTTCAGAAGCCCATTACTGATTTCTACCTACAAGTAGGTGCATCCCTGCTAGGGATAGTAGGTGGAAAATATATGTATGTGCATGTGTATATCTCAATATAATTATTTGCTTTACTAAATATACTAAGCCAAAGGAGTGAGGAAAATGGCAATTATATTAATGAAGTTGCTTAATTGCATATAATGACATTTTTAATTTACTGCAACCTCCTGAAACTGTTATTGACCTAATAAAGATTATACTCTTTTGCTTGTATTGTTTCCTATTTAAATCAGCAGGAGTAGATTGAAACAGACTGCTTAATTGTTGAGAAATTAGATTGTTTGAGGTGTAGCAGGAAAATAAAAACACAGGAATATAAAAATTGACTCTATTTAACAAGCAGTTAGACAAAACTATCTTTTTAAAGATGTTTTGTGCCACAGGTTTATGACATTAGCAAATGAGTCATATCAAGTCACTTTACTTGAGAAGATTTCTAACATTTCAGCTGGAAGCTGTTTGCAGTCATGTCTTCCAAAAATAAAGAATTCTCTTGGTTTCATCCTCAGCCTCATGGGCCTCTTAAGGGGCAGAAAGATATGGCTAAATGGTCTTTAAGGATAAGGGGGAGTAAAAGAGAGAAAAGGCTTTATTACAGTTCATTCTAAAGACTTGTTCTGAGATTAATAGGCCATTAACCTACATCAACCAGTAGGTCCTTTCCAGGGCAATTTTTGATGTGGGACTAAAGGTAAACCAAGGATAGTTGGAGTTGTCTGGCCCCTTTCTGCTATGTGCTTCTTTGCATCCCACCACTGTGCTTTCCTGGCGCTCAGATCCACCTGTGAAACATGTTCCTCCTTCCTCTGCTGCTGTCACTTATATGTAGACTTGTCCCTTCATCTCCTGGTGAGACCTGGCTTCGTTAGCAGCATAGTTGTTAGCTGCTATTGTCCTCTATGAGGGAATTGACAAAAGGAGCTGCAGAGGTGGAAGGAGATGAGAAAAGTTTCAGCTAAGTTTCCAGTCCTGTGCAAAGTTGCAGGAACAACAGGCTCCTAGTAGGACATAAGCGAGGTAATTAGGAAAAAAGTCATGCTAGCATAAAGGCTGGAACATCTGTTTAATGGTTTAGAAGAAGTTTAATGTTCGACTTCCTTAATGGCACTGTAACTTTTTATCATTAATGTTCACTGAAGAATGACTCACTCTCTGATGTCTAATGACTGTTTGAGAAGAACTCTTCCAGCTGGAGCTCTGCAACTGTTGCATTTGAAGTCATAACACTCCTGGAAAATTCCAGCAGGACAAAACCGATTTTGGCGTGATTTGTTACGCATAATTTTGGCATTTGACTAACCCAGTTCTGTTTCTTGTTATTGGTCCTGTTTATTGCCTGTATTGGTACCTTGTGTTAGCGCATAACTCCCGTCATAAAAATTGAAATATCTCAAATGGTAAAGTTTTATTTAAATTCTATTGTACTTGGTTTATGCATAGGGAAATATACAGCTGAAGTAAAGACTTTGTGTAGGGAGGATTGCTGTATTAACTTTAAGAATGGCAATCCAATTAACTGTTTAACAATATGAATATTTTTAACACTGATTTTTTTTTTTTTTCCCCTCCCTCTTAGCGATTTGCATCATCCCTCTGTTACTTTTAAGCTACCTATATCTTTAGAAAAGTAATAAAAGCTTATTTCCTTTGTAACTTGGTTTGTATACTCATGGCTGTCACATTAATCCAGTGTTAGTATTAGATTTTAATAAAAGGCTACATAGCAAGGAGAAAGAGGCTTGCTGATAGTATAGAATATTCCATATAATTTCGTTTTTTATTTTTAATATTTATGGTTTTGGTATATCGTGAATGATATTGGACTTTGCCAAGCATCTTTTATAAAAAACCGAAACAAACCCCCAGATGCAATAGTTATATTGAGGCAATATTAAGGCAGTAACAAAAGAAAAAAGCTGAAAGGGTAGAAATCTGCAAAAGGCTCATCCTTTACCTGGGTTTGGGGTTCAGGGTAAAGGAAGAGAGTATTAACAGGGAAGTTACATTGCTTACCGATAACTGGATTTTCATTTTATGTTCTGATGAAGTTTTGTGTGTTTTGGGGACTTAATATAAAACTGCATTTGAGAATAGATTTTTGGGGCGTTTGTTAAAATTCTTCTAAAAAGACCATATAGGGCATGCTTGTATAATTAATTGCCACCACAGGCAGGCAGTTTTCTCCCTGTTTCCATGTCCAGTGGGGTAGAGGCAGTCTGATGCCCTTCCACTTCTTGGTAAACAAATGGATCAGTTGAAGTTGCTTCCTGCCTGTGGAGCTAAGGTTCAGCTGGTCTCATGTTTAAGATGACAGGTACATCTTGTTGGCTGTGGCAATTGTGGGAAAGAATATGGCTGAGTTGGTACTACTTTAGACAGACAGGGAGTTCGCATCAGCCCTGCTCTTGCAGGGAAGAAAGATCTGGCTGTTATTAATTCCTAAAAGTTATTGCCAATGCCTTATTTGGCATCCATCATGTATGCTGTCATGCCTTGTTTTCTAAAATACAATATTATAGTTTTAAATGAAAATGAGGAGGAACCCTTCGTTTCCCAAAGAACTGTTAAAATCAGTATCTTCATATGTAAACTTAATTTAGTATCTACTGTTGGGGGAGGAGAGGAAGGAAGGGAAAGACAAGAGGAAAGGCAGTTTTCTGTTGAATTTCTTGTGCCAATTGTCTAACAAATTTTCTAAACCTTGCCAGTACTGGATGTTCAAAGTTAATATGGCTTCTGAATATCCATGTTTTAACAGTCCTCATTATACTGGCTGCCCCAAATTCCATGGAATCCAGTTGGTTTTGTGTATCACAGCATCTCTGGAAATTGAGATAAAAGGAATAGCTAAACTTAGACGATATGCAGAGTTACGAGTTTGTGATACCCCAAGGCTGGATACTGCCATCAATGCAGAGGCTTCTTTCCTACTCTCCAAGATGGATTTTTTTTTTTTTTTTTTTTTAAATACATTTTCTACAGGGACAATGATCTAGTACAAGTTTACAAAAGGATGAGCCTGGACACACACTAAAGATAAACAACAACCTATGGGTGAGAACAATGACTACTGCTATGAATTCCCAACAATTAAGTTGATTAATAAGAAAATGAGAAGAGCATCTGTGTGTGCATGTCCATGTGCATACTCTCACTCTTTCTAGTTAGTGTGGCTTTTGTGAATAGCTGTAAAACGTATACATGCTTTTACTGTTAGAAAAATGTTTCTTTGATGTCTGTTGCTGCTTACAGGTTCTTATCACTGTATATACATTGATTTCAGATCTTAGGAGAATTCGCTGTAATTTATTCTGCAAATGTAGTGTGTGAAGTAGTGTAGACAAATCAACGCTAAGCCATAATTAAGTACAGCTATAATAAACTCTACATGTTTCTAAAAGTCAATAGTAACAGTAAGGTCTAGGGCTGTGACACTTTTCTCTCTTTTTTTTTTTTTTTAAAAACAGATTTGAAGTAATTTGAGCAAGGTTCCTTGGAATCTGGATCCTTGGAAGTGTCAAGGTTAAAAAACCCTAACAATACAACAAAACTCTACTTTTCTGTTTTTTCTAATAGCAAGAATAGAAGACAGACAATTTAGATTTTCCAACATACTTTCATAGGACTTAAAATCAAAATATAATTGCTTATATTCTTGAGAGAGATTTACTTCAGAATTATATTATATTTTGAGTTTTTGAGGTCTCAATGCTCTTTACAAAATGACTGCTACTAATCTGTTCCACTTTCAATGGAAGGTATTTCTGTCCTCTTACATTTGAGAGGGCACACCAAATGTAGTTTGTTTGCCTAAGAGTCTTAAAGAAAAGCAGAGTTCTTGTATTTTGGGGAGGTGAGGCAGAGTGAAAGCATCACATATATGGTTTGTGTGTGTCCTTCCTTGGAGATGATAACCTCCTTTGGTTTATCAGAGGCAAGTCATGCCACTCTGCTTTTATAGCCAGGATTCACGCTTGCATTGTCCATCTGGGCTTTTGTTTCTGGGGTTGCTATTGTTAAAACCTGATTTGGCAGGTGAACAAGGATGACACTGGTTATGGATTACTTAGAGTTAGTGATTGTTAGGATGGGAATGTGGCTTTTGTCTCTTCTGGAAAACCTGATATGGGAGTCAGTGAAGTGTTAAATGAAATGTTAAATAATGATATTAAAGAAGTATGTATCATTGGTAACCTCAGGATATCTTTTACGTGCTTGGTCTGAGGTCCAGACTGCAGTTGAATTTGAGTGTGAAAGTCTATGGGTAATGAGTAGAAGGGGAAAAAAAGGATATAGTGGTGATCTCATCTTGTGGCTAGTATGATTATTGTAAATGACAGGGGTAGAAATAGGAAGAAAAAGATTGGTGTTGTATTGGCTCATCCTGATGAATGTAATGTGTAAGCATAGGTGAAATATTCGTGTTCGAGAAAACATCAAGGGAGGATGAATTTTCAGAAAGATGGAAAAAGATAAGAGAATGGAACTGAAGAGGCGAATTGTAGAATTGCAGACAATTTACCTAACTTAAATTCAGGAAAAGTGCAGGAGCTCACAGTCTTTGAAAAATACTTTGAAAATAAACAATAATCCAAATACAGGGTATCTTGGTTGAGGGCAACTCTTGTCAAACCAGTCTAATTTTATGAAAGTGGCAGGTCTTGTGGATGTCAGAGAAGCTGTAGATGAGATGTATCTTGCCTTAAACACCTGGACACTTCTTTTTGCATGCTGTACTTATAAGCAAGCAAAAGAAATACATGGTAGATGAAACACCTGCAAGCTGTATCAACCAGTAGTTTGGAAACTGTGTAGACTAATTATGTGAAGCATCTGCTATTGAAGAGTGGGCTGAATGTGTTTCTGGAGGCTTTAGCTTAGGTCTGCTCAGAATATTTGCTTCACAAGAACAACTTTGGAGGACAGGATTAGGATCAACATGCTGGAGCAATAGTCTATAAAAAGTTGGGAGAAATTTAGTAAGGACTATTGCAGTGTGCAAGGAAAGGACTTTTGTTAAAGTGAGTGAGGGAAGTAACCTCATTTAATGCCTGGGGAGTGCTGTGAGTGACTCCGCTGCTGGAAGTCCTAATTGATGAAGTTATGCGGATGTCTGTAGCAGAACTGGTTGATTCTACCAGGGGCAGGGGGTGGATTGAATGACCTTTTGAGACCTTCTTAATATGTCTTCCTTTTTTCTGGAAAGTTTTCTTTAAATAAAAAAAAAAGAGGCAAAATAAACATCTCTGAGCCAACCAAAAATGTTAGGAACAGTATTCTGCAGTAATATGCAGTGTGGCCTTTTAATATGAGATTGCTTCTGGGATTTCTCACTCATCTGTTTACCAATTACTATCATTATCTGGCTTGCTTTTTCCTATGGAAAAACAGAACAAGAACGCACCCGAAGTCATGAAGTTTCTTAAAGGAAGAGAAATGTCAAAAATGTCATTCATTTCAGAAATTTAATTGCAGAGTCCTTTTCTTGGTCTTCCCTGCAGTGTGTTATACAGTGTTTTACTCTAGTATAAGGTGTCAGTTTTCCATTATCTCTGTTGTTAACTGCATATTCTGTTTATAGGGATTTGCTGTAGCATAGCATGGTCCAAATATTTTATTATTCAGGAAGCAGCACTTTAACTCATTTACATGACAGGGAACATTTTTAAAAAAATCTTTTATATTGAGTTACTGTCAAGGCAGCAAAGCACCGGTAACTTTATTGTTGTTATCTAGCTAAATATTACTGATTTTATTTATTTATTTTAACCCCATATTGTTGGGATGTGTATCACTGTGCTTAAGAATTCTTTTTGGGTATTTTTGCATTGACATTCTTCCTTTATCTGCCTTTTTCAAATGGATGTGCATTAGGGGACAAAAATTGTAAATTTAAAAATGTGAGATGGCACACAGCAGTGACATGAGCATTTTTCTGTAAAATGCATCCTTTTATCTAATTTGTTGCCTGCCTGCTTAAGGAAATGAGGCATATGCCATTACTCCATCTCTATCTCTGCTCTAATAGCTTATGGATCTTTTGGCCGATTTAAAGCGAGATCTTAAAATTGTTGAGGTCTTAGAGGTTGTATGAAAATTGGTGTTGACAAGGACTACAGTCCCATGTTAATGCCCCCACTGAGAAGAAGGAAAGGTGATTTCTGTTATCACCACCTTTGTTTTCAGCAGGTATTGTTAGAAGGAGCTAGATGCATCACTGTTTGGGAGAAAAGGGAACGAGATAACAGGAGTCTAAGAATGTATAGTGTCATGGCTCTGGGAATGTTGGGAGGATATGGGCTATTACAGTGTTAGATGTTAGGAATATGAAGGAAAAGTGGGGGTTGTGAGGGACATGGGAGATGCCCGGCCAATTAGTTTGGCTGCTTGAAGAACAGTGAGTTTCAAGTCCTTGTTCTTGTTCCTGAAATTGTTCCTTCTGTTGGCTGAAATTCAGTCACAGATGACCAGACATTAACTGCAAATTAATTCAGAAAGACTATGGTGGTGTTTGTGAGCTTCTGATTATGCTTTGGTTCTACTGAAGATGCTTTCATAATACAGTATAGAAAATCTTGTGCTCTGCGTTCCATTTGCCTTCTGAAATTATTTCTGGCCACTATGGCACTTCTGTGGTTGCATTTCCTTTTTCGTCTAGCCTTTCCTTTAAGAAATATTAGTAGTCACTCACCATTCAGTAACAAGCATTGAAGAACACCTAAAGGGAAAAATAAATTAAGGCATATGTTTGCTATTACATCACTCATAGAAGAGTCCAGCCTTACAAATTCACAGGCAAAATTAAAACTAGAAATGAGGCATAACATGTTATTATCTATATCCAGCACATGGTATTAGGTAGACTGTGCATCTGATCTCACTGGCTAGCAACCCTTATATTACAGCAATTTATATTCCTAAGAATATTCTGAGTGAAAATAACTATTCTTACAAAAATTGTTCAGCAGAGGGAAGAGGTCTTGGGTGAAAGAGGAGATCTGAGATATGATATGTCCTGTATTTGCACATTGTTTCCCTTGTATGTATTATCAGCTGAGATACTTTAAAAGTAGTAACAAGTAATCCATATTTGAAGGAGTACCTAAGATGTTTTATACATCAGTATATGAAGTGTTTAAACTTCTTTATTTCATATATGGCTTAACAGAACTTCATCATAATAGTTCCCTCATCTTTCTCCAAGATGGTATGGTTCTACCCATTCATCAGATGAAGGAACAGATACGAAAATGTCAGCTGCTCCAGCCAGTATTATGGATTGTTACATACTCTGCACCTCATCTGAATCTTAAGTGTTTTTTTATAGCTGTGTGCAAAAGTGTTTTGGGCAAGAATGGAGCAAATTCGTGGAATATTCAGAGTTGGAAGGGACCTCCAGACATCATCTAGTCCAACTCCCCTGCTTAAAAGCAGGATCCCCTAGAACACATCACTCAGGACTGCATCCAGGCGAATCTTGCAAATCTCCAGAGAAGGAGACTCCACAACCTCTCTGGGCAGCCTGTGCCAGTGCTCTGTCACCCTCACTGAAATAAAGTTCTTCCTCATATTTAAATGGAACCTCCTGTGTTCCATCTTGTGCCTGTTACTCCTAGTCCTGTCACCGGGAACCACTGAAAAGAGTCTGGCTCCATCCTCCCTCAACCCACCCTTTAGGTATTTATAAACATTAATCAAATCACCCCTCAGCCTTCTCTTCTCCAGGCCAAAGAGTCCCAGCTCTCTCAGCCTTTCCTCATAGGGGAGACGCTCCAATTCCCCAGTCATCCTCATTGCCCTCCACTGGAGTCTCTCCAGTAGGTCCCTGTCTCTCTTCAACTGGGGAGCCCAGAACTGGACGCAGTATTCGAGTTGCAGCCTCACCAGGGCAGAGTAGAGGGGGAGAATGACCTCCCTCGACCTACTGGCCACACGCTTCCCAATGCAGCCCAGGGTGGCATTGGCCTTCTTGGAGGCAAGGGTGGATTGCCAGCTCATGGATAATTTACTGTCTACCAGGAGTCCCAGATCCTTCTCCTTGGAACTGCTTTCCAGGAGGTCCCCCCCTAACCTCTACTGGTGACTGGCATTCTTTTTCTCCAGGTGCACCACCCTACACTTGCCCTCATTGAACCTCATGAGGTTAAATCCAGTTGAAGGCTGGGCACAAGCGGTGTCCCTCAGGGCTCAGTTTTGGGGCCAGTCTTGTTTTAGTATCTTTTATCAATGACGTGGATGAGGGGATCGAATGCACCCTCAGTAAATTTGCAGATGACACAAAATTAAGTGGGAGTGTCAATCTGCCTCAGGGTAGGGAGGCCCTGCAGCAGGATCTGGACAGGCTGGAGCGATGGGCTGAGGTCAATTGCATGAGGTTTAACAAGGGCAAGTGCCGGGTCATGCACTTTGGTCACAACAACCCCATGCAGTGCTACAGGCTTGGGGAAGAGTGGCTGGAAAGCTGCCTGGCAGAAAAGGACCTGGGGGTGTTGGTTGACAGCCGACTGAACACGAGCCAGCAGTGTGCCCAGGTGGCCAAGGTGGCCAATGGCATCCTGGCCTGTATCAGAAATGGTGTGACCAGCAGGAGTACTTGGCACTTGTGAGACCACACCTTGAGTACTGCATCCAGTTCTGGGCACCACAGGATAAGAAGGACCTTGAGGTGCTGGAGCGAGTCCAGAGAAGGGCAACGAGGCTGGTGAGAGGTCTGGAAAACAGGCCTTATGGAGACCGGCTGAGGGAACTGGGGTTGTTTAGTCTGGAGAAGAGGAGACTGAGAGGAGACCTCATTGCTCTCTACAGCTACCTAAAAGGAGGTTGTTGTGAGGCTGGTGTTGGTCTCTTCTCCCAAATTACTAATGATAGAACGAGAGGAAATGGCCTCAAGTTGCGTCAGGGGAAGTTTAGATTGGATATTAGGAAGAAGTTCTTTACTGAGAGGGTGGTTAGGCACTGGAACAGGCTGCCCAGGGAGGTGGTGGAGTTGCTGTCCCTGGAGGTGTTTAAAAAACGAGCAGATGAAGCACTTGAGGCCATGGTCTAGTGGTTAGGGTGATGCTGGGATAAAGGTTGGACTTGATGATCCTGGAGGTCCTTTCCAACTATAGTGATTTTATGATTCTATGATAACAGTAGAAGTACTGTTAATTTTTTCCTGTGATACTATACTGAGAAATACTTACTGTGTTTAGCTGAATGAGGTTTGTTGCAGAGAGACAAACAGATGATATAAATTGCAGGCAGGAGATAATGCAAAAAAACATTGGTAGAAGAGAGATTCAGGACATGTTGCCGAAGTTACTGCTTAGGTTTAATTGCTCTGACAGACCTGTGATAAATGCTGGTTGTTGCAGTCTCAATCAAAACCTGGTGATTACCACAATGAGTGGTCCTTAATGAATTATTGTTAATGCTTTGACTAGCTGATAACCCCATATTAAACCAGAAGAACTTTTCAGATGCTTTCTTATCTCTGATTAAAAACCTAAAAAGCTCTTACACGGATAAGAAACTTAAAGTCAACAACTAAATAAATCATTGGAAAGAGCATTTTTGGCTTTATCAATATGCTGTACTCAGGGAATTTATTATGTGAGCAATAACAGTTTCATTTATAGTCCCCGAGGATCCATGACTGTTGTGGAAGCCTTAGCTTCATTTTCAGCTATAGGAAGAACTAGCAGGCAAAAGCATTTTGGGCGGATAACAAGAAGCTCAAAGTAAAATGATATACATCCCATAGGGAACTGGACCTGTGATAGCAGTGTAAAACTGCGGAATAAATCTGCCCTGTCAGTAGGGAAATATAGGTGAATCCAAAAGAATAGATCATGTTGCAAATTGATACCATAGTCATGAGCACAACCGTGTCTTCAGGCATCCAGCCTGGAGTGCAACTTGAATAGATCATATTATCTCAATTTGAGTAAACTTATAGTAAACCTGAAGGCTATTTGTGTTTTGCAAAGATCTAAGTGTTCTTTAGCATTGTCTGTTTTTACTACATTTCAGGCTGTTGGCTTGACCTTTAATCCTCAGTTGGCCTGTCATTCAACTTTTGAGATACCTGAATTCTGGGTTCATCTGTATGTGGGGTGATCACTTTGTACCTAGATCAAAGATACAGGCATAAAACTGTTTTAACAAAAAATGTTGTGGTGTATTTCAGAGACAGATTGGTAGAATTTCCAGCTTGCCTGGTTTTGTTAGACTGTAGAAGCAAAGTCTTGAAAGTTAATGCTCTTTTCCTCTCTTTCCTCAGAATGCTGTTTACAAGTGCTGAAAATTGTTCATGTTTTCAGTGTGTGAAATGCAGCTCCCTTTGAACACATAATAGGGGTCGGAGCTGGGAAAAGGCTATCTTAATGTCTAATTAAAGTCTTGTAATTTTTTAAAGCTCTGCCTTTTGTTGTAGTGGAAAACTTCTAAGGTTTCTGAATTCTGAAGTTTGCAAGCAAAAGTTGAGCAAGTTTCTGGAAGCCTAGCTTGAAGAGCCAAGCCTCCATGAAGTTCGGTCCTTTTCAATTTTTTTTCCCCTCTACTTCCCATATGAATTAAACAGTACAAACAGCCTGGCTGTTGTGTATGTTTTTTTTGTTTGTTTGTTTTGGGTGGTGGTTTTTATTTTTGTATACAGTATGTTGTTTTGTTGTCTTTTCTTCCCCGCCCCCCCCACAGTGTCCTGCTTTTTCTGAAAATGTATAGTATTTTCCTTGGTATACAGCTTTTGTTTGTGCGAGTGACTTTCATGCCAATTGTCTTCATTAGAAAAAAGAGTGATGGCTTTCCAGAAATAAGGTGTCCTGTCTGGAATACGAGGTACCACAGCTTAATGTGAGCCTCTGACTACTATGTGAATGCCACTAAGTTGTCAGATCAATGACTTGTGTTAGTGTGATACTGAATAGGTGTTGTAAGCATGAGGGAGACTCATTATTGTATCTCACACAGAAGAAGGTTGTTACTTCTCTGAAGGTGAGGTGTTTGTAGCCGTGTGTCCTGCTTTCCCAGGAACAGAACCATGGGCCAGGCATGACAAGCAGACCATGAATAGCCCTGAGACAGCTCAGAGATTCAATCAAGGCAGCTGACCCAAGCTGACTCACAGGTGTATCCCATACCACTTAATCATGATCATTATAAATGGAGTTCCTCTTTCTGGGGCTCCTCCATCTTGATCTTCTGCTGCTGACAGTAAGGATGAGGCTGAGTATAAGCTTCTATGCTTTATGTTGGTGATTGTATTAGTTTTGTTACTTCATTAAATCTGTTTCTGCTTCAACCCATGGGCTTCTCACTTTTTTCCCTGATACCCCTTCTCATCTGGGGAGGGGTCATCAGGTGGTAGAACAACAGTGTAGCCCCAGGTACAGGCAAAAGGTAGATAATACGGCAGTGATAGAAGACGATTGTGGGTTTGATTTGGTATTTATCAGCTTCCAGTGCACTCTGTTGGGATAGAATTTCATGGGAAGAATGCCTACAGTGAAGAGAAAACAATAGTCTTCTCAAGTCTTGCCTTCTGTCTTCCAGTGAATAATTTAAGAAATAAGGCATGTATGGAATGGTTATTTTTCTAAGCTTGAGCTGCTTTCTGCTAGTTTAAATGGCCTCATGATCTGATCCAGAAAAAAGTGTTTCCTGAATGATTGGGAGGTTCATCACCTGTGCTGGGTCTGCTGTCTTGACCAGGACCTGATCTGGAGTGCTGGATCTCAAGGGTGAAGAACCTTGATAGATCACAGGGACGTCATTGCTGCTGCTTTTCCTGGCCAGGATGTAACCTGTTATGAGGTTGGGATTCCAGCCTTTGTTATCTTGAACTCTAGGCCTCTAAGCTGGATATTGATGTCTGTAGTGCTCAGACCTGTACTACCATTGAGACCTTGTCGGTCTAACTTTAGGATATCACTACTTACAAGGTACCATGTGACTGCAGTCCAGAAGCTGGTTATTAGAACTGAAGTCATGTCACATGTATTGGGTAGGTAAATGGATGGAATGCTTTGGACTAGTCAGTGCATGCTTCCAGAGATAGGCCAGGTGGGTCCATTATGTGGCTTCAGGGATGTGTGCTGCTTTATTCAGTCCAGAAGCACTGTCATTAAGTATAGGGCTGGTCGTATCACTCCATCTTTCTTTTGCATTGTGCCACAGTAGCAACCTGCTCAAATGAAATTAGTCTTGTCACTCTGCTTGCTATGGATGAAGCTTTGAGTCAGAGAGAAATGTTTTCCCAGCCTTGTGTAGAGTCACCTTGTTGCAGACTGGTGGCTGCATGCAGACTGCAGAAGCTGTGCTTCAGGAAGCTGTCTTGGGGCATACTTGGTAGCTGTGCCTCTTGGAATTTGCAATTACTCCACACCAGGTGTGCAAGAGTCACCAGAGAGTCTGTTCAATAGCATCTCATATTGGAGATTGGATAGCATAGAAAGTATTTGAAGAAATTTAATTCAAAATAGGAGTAAGACACATGATACCTTTTCGCCAAAGGACCAGTGAAAGTCAGTGGGACTTTGCCTTAGGACATTGGTTCAAAGCTCCCATCTTCAAATGTAGTATGTAATACTCAGACTTGTAGGAGAGACCCACCACCCTCATGGGCTTCTTCAGATGGATTTTACTTCTCAAATAGGGGATCTCTTACAACTGAAGTTGTTATTGCTGGGTTTGGTTTGATTGCTTTTTTTACTGGCCTTCGGCTTGTTTTTTCATAGGGGTAAAGAATCTGTAACAAAGTGGTTATTTATTTGAATCTTGTTGTGTATGTCAGTTAATGTGCAAAACAGACTGTACAACACTGAGCATGAGGGCTGAATTTTTCACTAACTGTGTTAAATTCAGTGAACCTCCCCAGATAATCCTTCTCATTCCTGACTTCGTGGGGAAGAAAAATAAGTGTACTTTCAGGGATGTCAGTAGAAATATTTCAAAATTTAAACAAAGAACAAATGAAACTTGTTCTGGTTTATCTCTATGCTTATTTCTTCTAGATTCGATTTTCTGCTTTGTCTTCTGTAGCAAAAAGAATCTTTGAGCTTTTCCCCTGTTCCTCTTTCTTAAATGCCTTCATGAATCTCCTCTCTTGGTAGTACATGTTTTTTGTTAGTTTTACTTTTGAAATGGGATCAGAAGTTTGGCAATATTGACCGAGCACATAATTAAAAAACCTACAGTGTTTCACATTGTGCAAGCAGCCTACAAAAATCACCAGTTAGCTAAAGCAACTGTGAAGTATTCCTCTAAGAGATTAAAAGGCTACTTAAAAATATGTTTTTATGATTAAGAATTTTAGATCAGTGCAGCCTCCTAGTCACAGATGATAATGGAAACAGGAGTCAGGATTGATCAGTGTATTTCCATGCTCCTCTGTACCTCAGTTGTTTTTATGTCTAGCCTAATGCATTTGAAGATCGCTTTGAAGTTATAGTATCAAGATGCATCTTTTTCCATTGAATAACTTTTGGAGTAGGCCATGGCATGTAAAGATAAGCTATAAGCAGGAGTTGCCAAACTTTCATAGTTGGTACCTTTTTCCCCCCTATTTGAATGTTTTCGTAGCACTCTTTCAAAATATTAGCTGATTGTTCTTTCTCTGTAAACAAGTGGGTAGATACAACTTTATAATAATCTTCCTTTTGTATGTAACAACATATATAAAAATGTGCATCCAGACAAAATGTACTTGAATTTTAATTAGATTCAAAGGTTTCTGTCTTCTTTTCTTCTATTCTTTCCCCTAATAGTACTTCTTGTTAATGAGACAGATGAGTCTGCTTGGAGTCATAAATCTGTTTAGGAACAGTGGGAAGTTTCAGACATAAAAGTAGCTCCTTCTCAGTACTCAGCAGGTTACTGTACTTGTTTTTCACAACAGCTTATCCAGAAAATCCTGCTTCATGCAGATATGAAGAAGTAGAAAAAGAAGCACTGTTGGAACATGTGGTGAAAGGGTAATGTACATTTCATTGCATAACCAAACCACGTGTAGTTGTAATTTCAGTAGTTCATCACAAGAGCAGTCATGTCTTGTACACTTTGCTCTGTTTTTTACTGATCTGTTCTTCAACAATATGAACATAAACTAATGTTCTAATATGAGGATCATCCTCAGGGAAGAATGGTTCATGTATGAGCTTAAGTTTGAACTACTGTCTGAAAAGTTTTGATTGAGCTGCATGGGTGCTAGTATGTTTTAGAACTATCCTTTGAGGTCCTTTACAGACATTCCATCAATGTGTGCTAGATTCACTTTGTCCAAGGTACCCTTTATGACTCTAAGAGTGAGGGGAAGTGAGCAGCCTGGCTTGAGGGTGGTAGGGTTGTTGCTCTCTGGCACATGCAACTGTTTTTACTAATCTAAGGAGAAGGGCTTTAACCTTGGTTTGCTGGGAAATGGAGACCAAAGCCCAAAGAGAAGTGGAGGAATGACAGCTAGAGAAGTACGTAAATGGCAGAATTATAAGACCCTTTCACATTTTCTCTGATGGCCCATCTCAAGTACCTGTACAGAAACACACAGTGCACAGGAAGCAAAAAGGAGGAGTGAGAAGTCTGTGTACCATCACAGTACCTTTTCAGAGTCACAGAAATGTGGTGTAGTATAGCTCACACAAATGATGTGCTGCAGTGGATGAATACAGACTCTTTTGGAAGTACCAGCTGGTGACGTGGAAGAAAGACTTGTTCTCCACACCAAATAGTAGCTTTAATTTGAAGAGCCAGATTTGCTTTTGAAGGAGTAACAAGCTGGTCAACATCAAAGGTGAGTCCAACATGAACGTGTACAAATGAGCATCTACTGCAGACTGCCTGATTGAGAAAATGAATTGTGTGAAGCCTTCTTTAGAGAACTGGAGGAAGCTTGACTGAAAACACCATTTTTTTGCAAGCAACTTTGACCTGTCAGCATCTGCTGGAAGGTTAACATGGTGTGGCATAAGCAATCGAGATCTCTGGAATGTGTTGAGGATGCTTTTTGATGCAAATGCTGGCCCCATAAACCAAAGGATGTGGTCTGCTGGATCTGCTGCTCATGAGTAAAGAACACCTGTTGAAAAGCATGAAGGCGGGCTGTCCCACAGCAGAGCAGGGAATCGCGATAAAACAAGGCAAATTTCAGGGGTTTTGAGAGCCGGGAGAGCTGAGCAGAGAGCCGAGCTCCAGGGAGAGAGAACAGGAGCGGGGCAGGGCTGTGAGGGGGCACGGCAGTCTGCCTGGGGTGGTTCCCATGAGCAGGGTGTGGAGAAGGCGCTGAGGAGCCGTGAACTGGGGAGGGGAGCGAGGAGCTGACGCGCTAACAACTGATTGTTGCAGAGATCAGCTCCTGGGGGCAGTTAGCACTGCAAGAACAATGGTCTCCACCAGGCAGAGGAAGACCAAACTGGATGTGGGAACCCAGACAGAGCTCCCAGGAAAGGATGCAGTTGTGCAGGCAGCAGGGAATGCCACAGCATCCCCCTGGGAACAGGGGGCTGTATGCGCTGTGAGCAGGTGAATGATCTGCTCAGCCTGGTGATGGAGCTAAAGGAGGAGGTGGAAAGGCTGAGGGCAATAAGGGAGTGTGAGAGGGAGATAGACTGGTGGAGTCAGGCCCTGCCATCCTTGAGGACAGGGCAGTGGGTGGAGGCTCCCCTAGAGAGAGAGGATCCCCTCCTCCCTTGCCATGGGGTACAGGAAGAGGACCTAAGAGACGAGGGGGAATGGAAACAGGTCCCTGCCCAGAGAGGCAGGTGAAACCCCCCTCGGCCTCCGTCCCCTTCCCAGCTACCCTTGAAGAACAGGTATGGGGCTCTCAAAATGGAGGGGCAAACAGACCAAAATGGAGACGAGGGTCCATCAGAGGAGTCACCCAAGGTAGGTCAGTCGCCCTCACAAGTTAGGACCAGCTCTAACAAAGGGAAAAGAAGGGTAATTGTAGTTGGTGACTCCCTACTGAGAGGAACAGAAGCCCCCATATGCCGGCCGGATCCGCTCCACAGGGAAGTCTGCTGCCTCCCTGGGGCCAGGGTTAGGGATATCACTAAGAAACTCCCTAGTCTCATCCGGCCTACGGACTACTACCCACTATTAGTTATCCAAGTCGGTAGTGATGAGGTTTCTGAAAGGAACCTGAAGACAATTAAAAAGACTTCAGGGCCATGGGGAGATCACTTGAGGGATCAGGAGCCCAGGTGGTGTTCTCCTCAATTCCTTTGGTGGAAGAGAGGAATACTGATAGAGGGAGGCAGACCCACCTGATAAACAAGTGGCTGAGAGACTGGTGCCACAGACAAAATTTTGGGTTTTTCTCACATGGGGAGCTTTATACTACATGGGGGTCTGCAAGTGGCAGATGGAGCTAATCTGTCTCAGAGGGAAAAAGAATCCTAGCAAATGAGCTGGCTGGCCTCACTGAAAGGGCTTTAAACTAGCTTTGAAGGGGGAAGGAGATAAAACTGGGCCAGCTAGAGTTGAACCCAAAGGTGACAGACCACAGTTGGTAAGGACGTCGTGAGCCCGGCTCAAGTGCTTCTGCACTAATGCACGCAGCATGGGCAACAAACAGGAGGAGCTGGAAGCCATCGTTCAGCATGACAATTATGATGTAGTTGCCATCACGGAAACGAGGTGGGATGACTCTCATGAATGGAGTGCTGCAATGGATGGCTACAAGCTGTACAGGAGGAATAGGCAGGGTAGAAAGGGCAGTGGGGTGGCACTCTATATTAGGGAGTGTTTTGACTGTATGGAGATCGATAAGCGTGATGAGCCAGTCAAATGTTTATGGATAAAGTGGAGGAAGGCGAACAAAGCAGATATCCTGCTGGGAGTCTACTACAGGCCACCTGACCAAGACGAAGAGGTCGATGAACTGTTCTGTAGGCAACTAGCTGAAGCTGCAAAGTTGCAGGCCCTTGTTCTTGTGGGGGTCTTCAACTTACCAGGCATCTGCTGGGAATATAACACAGCAGAGAGAAAACAATCCAGGAAGTTCCTCGAGTGCATGGAAGATAACTTCTTGACTCAACTGATAAGTGAGCCCACCGGAGAAGGTGCCTCGTTAGACCTGTTATCCACAAACAGGGAAGGACTGGTAGGCGATGTGGTTGTTGGAGGCCATCTTGGGCTGAGCGATCATGAAATGATACAGTTCTCAATCCTTAGCCCAGTTAGGAGGGGGGGCAGCAAAACTCTCACCATGGACTTCCGAAGGGCAGATTTCAACCTGTTTAGAACACTGGTTGGGAAAGTCCCTCGGAGAACGGTCCTAGAGGGCAAAGGGGTTCAGGAAGGATGGACTCTTTTAAAGAAGAAACTGTTAGAGATGCAGGAGCAGGCTGTCCCCAGGTGTCGTAAGACAAACTGGCAGGGAAAGCGGCCGGCATGGTTGAACAGGGAGCTTCTGGTGGGATTTAGGAGAAAGAAGAGAGTCTATGACCTCTGGAAGAAGGGGCAGGCTACTTGGGAAGAGGATAAGGATTTAGCTAGGCTGTGTACGAAGAATATTAGGGAGGCAAAAGCTCAGCTAGAACTCAGCCTCGCCACTGCTGCAAGAGATAAGAGTTTATAAATATATTAACAATAAAAAAAGATGTAGAGAGAATCTCCATCCCTTATTGAATGTGAAAGGGAACATTGTTACCAAGGACGAGGAAAAGGCTGAGGTACTTAATGCCTTCTTTGCTTCGGTCTTTAATGGCCAGACCAGTTCTCCTCATGGTATTCAATTCCCTGAGCTGGAATATTGGGATGGAGATCAGAATAAACCCCTCGTAATCCAGGAAATAGTAGTAAAGGACCTGCTGAGTCAAATAGACACCCATAAGTCTGTGGGGCTGGATGAGATCCGTCTGAGAGTGCTGAGGGAGCTGGCAGAGGAACTTGCCAAGCTGCTCTCCATCATCTATCAGCAGTCCTGGTTATCAGGGGGGGGTCCCAGATGACTGGAAACCTGCCAATGTGACGCCCATCTACCAGAAGGGCAGGAAGGAGGATCTGGGGGACTACAGGCCTGTCAGCCTGACCTCGGTGCCGGGGAACATTATGGAATGGTTCATCCTGGGGGAGATCACACGGCAAGTGCAGGACAACAGGGGGATCAGGTCCACCCAGCATGGGTTCACGAAGGGAAGTCCTGTTTAACCAACCTGATCTCCTTCTATGATCAGGTGACCCCCCTAGTGGATGAGGGAAAAGCGGTGGATGTTGTCTACCTGGATGTCAGGAAGGCATTTGACACTGTCTCCCACAGCATTCTGCTGGAGAAGCTGGTGGCTCATGGTCTAGACAAGTGGACTCTTCACTGGGTTAAAAACTGGCTGGATGGCCGAGCCCAGAGAGTTCTGGTGAATGAAGTTAAATCCAGTTGGAGACCGGTTACAAGCGGTGTCCCTCAGGGCTCGGTCTTGGGGCCAGTCTTGTTTAATGTCTTTATTGATGACCTGGATGAGGGGATCGAATGCACCCTCAGTAAATTTGCAGATGCCACAAAATTAAGTGGGAGTGTCGATCTGCCTGAGGGTAGAGAGGCTCTGCAGCGGGATTTGGACAGGCTGGAGCGATGGTCTGAGGCCAATTGCATGAGGTTTAACAAGGGCAAGTGCCGGGTCATGCACTTCGGTCACAACCCCATGCAGCGCTACAGGCTTGGGGAAGAGTGGCTGGAAAGCTGCCTGGCAGAAAAGGACCTCGGGGTGTTGGTTGACAGCCGACTGAACACGAGCCAGCAGTGTGCCCAGGTGGCCAAGAAGGCCAACGACATCCTGGCCTGTATCAGAAACGGTGTGACCAGCAGGAGTGGGGAGGTGATTGTGCCCCTGTACTCGTGAGACTGCACCTTGAGTACTGTGTCCAGTTCTGGGCACCACAGTATAAGAAGGACCTTGAGGTGCTGGAGTGAGTCCAGAGAAGGGCAGCGAGGCTGGTGAGAGGTCTGGAAAACAGACCTTATGGAGACCGGCTGAGGGAACTGGGATTATTTAGTCTGGAGAAGAGGAGACTGAGAGGAGACCTCATTGCCCTCTACAACTACCTAAAAGGAGGCTGTAGTGAGGCTGGTGTTGGTCTCTTCTCCCAAATTACTAATGATAGGACGAGAAGAAATGGCCTCAAGTTACGTCAGGGGAAGTTTAGATTGGATATTCGGAAGAAGTTCTTTACTGAGAGGGTGGTTAGACATTGGAACAGGCTGCCCAGGGAGGTGGTGGAGTCACCGTCCCTGGGGGTGTTCAAAAAACGGGTTGATGAGGCACTTGAGGCCATGGTCTAATGGTTAGGGTGATGCTGGGATAAAGGTTGGACTTGATGACCCTGGAGGTCCCTTTAACCATTATGATTCTATAAGGTTTATGGTAGCACTGGCTACACAACCATGAGTTGCTGGACTTTAAGATGATGAGGGAAATGAGGAAGGTGAATAGCAAGATTAGAACCCTGGGCTTCAGGAGAGATGACATGGCCTTCCATAATATCTTGGTGGCTAAACTGATGGCATGCTCTATCATTAGGCTGACTATAAGGTAGGTGGAAAGCTGGCTTGACTGATGGGCTCAAAGGTTTAGGGTCATTGGTCTGAAGTCCAGCTGGTTGCTAGTTACTGGTGACCTAGAGGTTCCGCAGGGCTCAGTGCTGGAGCCAGTACTGCTTAACATCTTCATAATAACCTGTATGATTCTATGGCATGCAATCTCAGTAAGTTTGCCTTATGTTACTCTTTTGAAGGTAAGTGGCCAATTTGCTGGAGCACAGGGCTGCTGTTCAGAGTGCTCTCAACAGGCTGAAAAAATGGGCTCAGAGGAACCTTGCCTTCAGCGAAGGCAAATGCAAATTCCTGCAGTTAGGATGAAGTAACCCCATGCAGCACTGCACACTGACGACTGCCTGGCTGGGAAGCAGCTTTGCAGAAAACCAAAATGAAAAGGAAGCTGAAGATTAAGAAGCTGAGAGCTGGGTTAGCTTGGTCTAGAGAACAAAAGACTGAAGGGGAAGTGTGAGGGGCAATTCTAGTTCCTGCCTTCAACTGTCTAAAGGGAGGTTATAGAGGAGATGGAGCAAGAGTCTTCTTGAAGGTGCTTATTAAAAGGAGAAGAGGCAACAGCCAAAAACTGCAGCAAGGGAAGTTTGATCAGGTAAAAAAAAATAAAAATGGTGATCAACATTAGAAAAGGCTGTTAGGTTATGGTACCTCCACTCTGGAGATGTTAAAAACTCAGTAAGGCCCTCAGTAAGTTGATCTAGCATCAGAGTAGTGAGGAGTTGTACCTTCCTGAAGACCCTTTCAACCCAAATTATTATATGTTTCTAACATTTTCTGTTCATCGATTGAGTCTTCTCCATCTAAGAACTGGTTATTTGGGTTTTTTTTCGGTCCTTCCTGCTTCTTTTGGGAAATTGGTTCATGCAGAACATTAGGTCAGACCAGAGATGTGATAAGCTCAGTCTGTTGGTGGCCTAAACTAGGTCTTAGAGCAGAGTGAATATATACATGCCTGTATTTGTATTTTCCCAGGACAGTCTCTTAGTGCTCTGTGATTTGCAGCTCAGGGTTGTTGTGTACTAGAGCAGAGTGACTCTTTGTATTACAATTTCATAGAAGTGTTCTACACAGACACTTTCTTTTTGTAGTTCTTAATACTTTGTCAACACCTATAAATTTAGCATATCCAAAGAAAGGCAAAACCAAGTTGTGACAGCGAAGGCATGGATAAAATTTAGGACTGACATTTTTGCAGGCACACAATTCCTTTTAAAAACTGAAATCTGTTAAAGAAATCGAGAACACATATTTGTTAATCAGCATTGTGTTGTCACTCTCCATATTTATTATGAAGCACATTTTTGTAACCATGAAATAAATAAGTAAATGAATAAATAAAAAAGAACTTGGCTGTGGATGAGTAATCAAAGCAATTCAACCAGCTGAGCCATACCAGATGTCAGCAGATTTTTATTTTAAAACTTGAGTAAGACGTTTTGAAATTTATCTTTACTTTTCAGATACTCTGGGTGAATATTTCTACTTTTATTGCTTCTCCTTCTTTTGCCAAAGATGTGAATCAATGTTATAAAAATTGTAAAAGGAACTCAGAGGATTTCCATTTCTCTTGTGCTGGCATATTAACGTGTACTGGAAGTGGACACAGCCTGGGCTAGTGTTGAATCTGAGTTAAAGGAGAGCATTGTCAGCCAATTTATTTCTCATTCCTGCGTTACGTAAAGACTTATGATTTTCTGACATTGGATAATAGACATCCGAAAGAAATGACAGCACCCTCTTGCAGAAGACATTCTGCTTCAGGAGAAAGGTTTTCAGGCAGAGTCTGTGTT
Source organism: Podargus strigoides (assembly GCA_028020825.1). Taxonomy (NCBI): domain Eukaryota; kingdom Metazoa; phylum Chordata; class Aves; order Caprimulgiformes; family Podargidae; genus Podargus; species Podargus strigoides. The sequence goes on along the minus strand of CM051663.1, from coordinate 120,538,976 downwards.
TTGAAGGTATTTGAGATGCTGTATCGTATGCCTGTAGGTCCAAAGACAATCATTAAATAAGCAGTGCACTGCAAGTGAGGACCTGCACAGAAAGCCACTTATCTTTTAGTTCTACTCTATTCTACGTAATACTTGAGGTATGAAAAAATAATTCTGTGGTCCTCAGAATTGTTCATGTGTGATTATCTTGTTCAGTCATTTGTTACTTGGGGAGGTTTGAAAACAGAATAAGGTAGAGACTTTACTTTCACTATTGCCTCTGGTAGGATACACTGAACAAGTTGTGCTTTTAACAGGATTTACAAAAATTCTACCTAGTTGATACATTTGGGACAATAACACAGTCACAGCATTTTTTCCTGGGTATGCAGTGATTCCTGCTCTATCTCAAAGCACTTCAGGCATACACAGTGCTCCAAGGGCGAAAATAACAGGTCTTGTGCCAAAGCCTGTAACTGTGAACATGCTTTGTGTGTTTTAACTAGTGATCACAGATGCCCATCTGTAAAGGGGGGAGCCTGCTGCCTGTGAGGTGTTTATTGCACTGTCAATATTACTGAGGACTTCAAGGTCTCTGTGCCTGCCTGGGAACACAGATAACTGGTTCAGTGGAGCATAAGAACAGATGATAATACAAGTACAGTGACATTTAAGTGATGTTGAGTTTATCTCCTTTTTTTTATGTACACCAAACAGGTGAATTTAGCATTTTCCCCCACCCTCACGTACCCTGTTTTCCTGTGTACTTTGTCATTACTTTCCCCTGTTGGTGTCTTTGACAGTGCTGGGAAGATTGACGCCATGTCTTTTTGAAAGGGTATGCCAGAGGTTTCTCCAGCCTGCTGTGTACTTCGCTTGTCATGCCGCAGGGGCTTTGGCTGCCAGGCTTGTGGCAAAAGGGTGCTTACAGGCAGATGAAGACACTCTTGAGGGATAATGGACCAAAAGAGAGGGAGCAGTTGCAGAAGAGAGTTAAAGATGTTCATTAAATGTTAATTGTAGAGAGTTGCACCCCAGCTTATTTGATACAGAAGACCACAATGATGAATAAAACTGGGAAACTGATTTTTGAAATGAAAAATATCAAGGTGTTTCAGTCATTACTAAACACTACACCTTGCTGAAGATCTTTAAAACTTGCAGTAGATCTTTGTGGAAAATGTTTGAAATGCTATGGAAGTGAAATTAATAGATGCTCTGACAAAATTTTAAAATTCAGTTGGTGCAAGTGAAGGTGGTGAAGACTGGTATTTTTGAAGTTCAGCCTCAGAGAATTCAAGTTTCCCACTTTGTTAGCATCTTGCTATTTAGATTTCAAAGAGTAGTGCCAAATAGGGATTGACTCAAAAATCCTACCTACTTTCTGTCTTACCAAAAAAATCACTTCCCAAATTGGTTGCTGAAGACCAGATGTAAGCTTGATGCATTCACAAAGATACAGGCTTTTGTTCTGCTGACACAGAGCGCCAAGGCATCTCGTTCTAGGGAGCACATCTTCACTCTGCCTTAGCTGCCAAAACTGATCACTTAGGCATTAATGATGAATAGTGTTTTGCAGGTGTTGTCCTTTGTCTCTTTCCTGGTTTAATAATAAACATTCTCGCTTCTTAAATACAAGTATTTTAGAGGACAATAGTGAAAAATTTTGTTCTTTTTTATTTTTTCCTTTGCAGTTTGTACGTGCTGGCACCTATAGCTGTACTGGGGAATTACTCAAGTGCCATGGTCCCCTCCTGTATTCCCTCTTGTAAGTGCTTGAGTGTGGGCTTCCCACCTTGACATCCTTTTGGCCCACAGCTGGAATACTGAGTGCTTGAGAAGTAAAATTTTGCCTATCAGTTGGAAGTACCAAAGCTATATGAACTTTAGTTTGGGGTTAGTGTTTCTTAGCTGGTTAAGTATTGTATGTGCATTTTTAGCATTGCATGAATAATAATTGGTATGACTGTATTCCAAAATGAAACCCCCCATTGAGATAGTTTCCCCAGCTCTGTTCAAAGTGTGTTGTGTTGGTTAAGTCAATTTCCCTTTAATTGATTATTAGTCCTAGCTATGATACTAATTATATTTTGTTTTCAAGCGCTGATTTGTGGTGAAAGTGTGAAGATTTGTGCTGAGAACTTATCTGCTTAAAAAGAGGAGTTTTCTTGCTGAATTTTATTTGCATTTCTGTTTGGCTGTTCTGGATCTTGACATATGTTTTTAAGGAGGTAGAAATCAGCATTGACGCTTCCAAAAAGTTTTGGTGAATATTTTTGTCGTTCTGAATGCTTCTGAACAGACACCTGCATTGGTGACTGAGGGTGAGCTGGTTTGTGCATGACTTAGCGTTAATTCGTCAAGTAGAGGCTGTAGTTGTTGTTTTTATTCAGAAAATGGTATTTTTTACAAAGGGAAAAAAATTGTTGTGAAGTGGCAATCAAGGTGTTGATAGACTTTCTATGTGTGTATATTTATACACTGCAGTTTATAGGTTACATGCATCTCTCCTCACTCAAAATTGCAATGTCTTGTGTTAGATGTGAAGCCTTGCAATCCAAATATCCTCTTCTGAAATGCTTGGTATGGAACTATACTGAGTAGTAAAATTTATTTTTTGTGATACCTTGTAAAACTAATCTTGTAAATTTAAGTTAGCTAAACATTAAGCCTTCAGTAGCTTTTTTAACAAGAGCTTTTTCTGTTGAGTGGTTTGTTAAATTTTGTAGCAGTTCTGAAATAAAAATATCCAGTGCATTTTCTTAATTGATTATGGAAATTGAGTAGAACTTAATGTTATGTTTGAAAGAAAACAGATCTAGAAGCAACAGTGCACCCCAAGCAGTGGTCTGATGGAAACCAAACATTCTGAAAACAACTTAGTGTTATAGGAAGAGAAATTATGCTCAGTGAAGTTCCTTTTGCCATGTTGACTGGCATCTGCTCTGTGGGGAGCAATTTGCCTGTCCTGCCAAGGAGAAAAAAGTATGGTAATGCACTGGCAGCTTTTAACGGTGGTGACTCAGCTAGCAGAGAGATATGGAGAGAAAACACATCTATTTTATGAGGAGAATTATATAAAGTCTCCACTCCTTTTAGTTAGAGATCTTATCCTTTCCTGTCTTGAAGTACTCAGAATCAGAAGACCCAGATAGGGATATTCTGTTATTGTTTTGTCGGTGTCTTTTGTTTCTGAATCTACGTGGTTATTGCAAGCACAGCTGAAGAGCAAGCTAGCTGACATTTAAGCAGAACATATATTGACCATTAGTTTTCCTTCTGTATCGCTGCTTCATGGAAATATTGCCATCCTGCATTGTCTGAGGGAAAAGATTTAAATATCAATTCATACTATTCATGTCTTTGACTGCAAGTTTTTTGAAGTAAATTGAATTGATAGTTATCTCTTGCTAACTTTTATCTCTGACTTGTATTTGAACACTGCTTGGCCATAATGAGGAGAAGGTGATAAGGCCGTTGCCAGACATCTCTGCATTCAACAGAGCTGAGATTTCTTTCTGCTGCTGCTGGCATTATTGTGTCGTGGGTTTTTTTGCCTTCTTCTCTTCCTCACTGTTCCTCTGCGGTCCACTGTGTCTCAGGTGCTGCTGGTTGCTGGTAGTAGCAGGATTTATGAGATGGCTTTCACAGTGGGTAACACACTTGTGGCTAGAATTAGATGTATAAAGGGTCTTGGATTATCACTCAGTGCTGGCGTGGTCATGAAAAGCATGTGGTTGCATTGTAGGGACTGATTATTTCTCAAGAAGTCCATTCCCATGCATGGAAATACTGAAGAAACATTGTAAAAAAGAAAAAATAGTAGCAGTGGTTATTTTTCAGTTAAACTTCAAAGTATTGCAGTATGACACTCCCTCTCCCTCTTTCCCCCCATGAAAAAAGTACCCGCAAGATAAGTCCAATGTTACAGTAGAAGAAGAATTTTTATTGACTCTCAGTGTTCATCCAGTCTGAATTTTTGTGTATTTGTGCCTGGAAAATCCTGAGGATCACTTGAGCAATGCCAAAGGGAGCTCAACAGAAAACAGCATTAGCGTGTAGTTCCTAGAGTGATATTTTTATCTTTTTTTTTAGCCAGTGTTAGAATCTTGAATAATTCCATGTTGTAACAAAAATTAAAATATTCACCTGGCTACTTGCTGGTGTGTTTGTGTATGGTTTTTTTGTGACATGATAAAATAGACCATTTTCTGAATATTTTGTGTAATGGCAGTGCAGAATGTTACGACTCTATCTACTTGGCAAAATATCTTGCTGAGATATAAATAGATTTCTAATGACTGTCAGGCTCTGTGCCTAAGAAATTTCCGTGTACATATCTCATTACAGAACTAACTTCATTAATAAAATAAATAGATGAAATATTTTGCAAATGTGGGAATATTTTTTTACACCAGTAACTGCAAGGAAAATACTTACCATATGCATAATATGAGGCTGATTTTAAGACTGTAATTTATCATAATTATCTACATATTATAATGGCAAAACACACTTAATTGCTTTTGACTGGACTGCTATTATGATGAGAAAGAAAGTTAACAGCAGATGGCCCTACTGTCAAAATTGTAGTCGCTTGACCCAAAATGAAGTAGCAGACTGAGCATAACATGTTTCTGGCTCCTTTTTCTGATTTTCAGCAGCAAGTAAAAACTAGCATTTGGTGGGGTTGTGAATGTTTACAGAGCAATAGAAATAGTCTTACATAGAGACAAACATAGCAAAGAAAACTTGACTAGATAGGATTCCTCGTCACATTATGACTTAGATTTTCTAAAGGATATTAAGCTGTTTAAAATATTGAACTGGACTGAAAAACAAATTATTTCAAAAATATTCAGTCTCTTGTAACACTATTCTGTGCCCTTTTACCATCATATGTGAATCTTCTACTTCCATAGCGTAGAGCAATGAAAAAAGTGCTTTATCCCCTATACCTGTCTGGCTGTGAACAAATAAATTAGCTAGCAGTTGAAAAAACAGATAATTTTGCTGTGCCTCAGGTAAGTTCAACTTTGTTGCATCAGTTGCAGTATGCCTGAAGGATTTGTCTTATATTAATCACAATGTGCATGCACAGACTCATGGAATGCCTCAGAGAACTGAAAAATTTAAGATTACATTTGTACGAAGTTAAATTACAGAATGGGGGAGAAAAAGGATTTCTTTTTGGTTGTTTTTTTTAATGTCTAGCCAGAAAGAATCACAATAAGCAGGTGGTACATTATACTGGTGGATGGTCAATGAAGGTAAATTAACTGCTTCAGTTGGTAGAAAAGAAATGCTGGTCCGATCAGCTTAAATAAAGGTGACGTGTTATTTGTGAAACAATGTGAATACCAAAATGTGGTTTAACCCCAAAGTTTATATATATGTATTTACATTTTGTGTGTGCTTCATATTATAGATTTTATAACATTTAACTAAAATAATGGGTGAATTTATTAGAAAGCAGAACTCATTACAGACATTTATTATTTGCTTCATGTCAGAATAGATCTTGTTCAGATGTGCCCGTTGATCAGTCAATGTAATTTTTTCATAGTAGTAACAATACATAAAAGGAAAACAGTATGACAAAGGTATTTTGTACTTAAACATTTTCCCCTTTTATAATGCAAGCATAAGAGAAATATTTTAGAACATATCCTATTTTTATAAGGGCTAACTGAAATTATTAGATTTGTTAGATCCAAATTAAATACTAGGATACAAATGATCTAGTAAAAAACTGGTTTAGAATAATTGTTAACACTGAGATGATGCATATTTCTCTATGTTAATGTTTTAAATTCTTTTCAATGCATCATCATTTGATATTATTATTTCTGAAAACTGACAGCTAGTTGCCAGTTACAATCTATTTTATGCCTGTTTCAGGAGGCAGTTAGCTTTTTAATCTTTACATTTGTCCCTTAGGCTGTATAATCCAGACCTTTGCTTCAACTAATGTAGATACACAGCATAACAACATTTTTAATGGTGTTATGTAGGTATACAGGAAGGAATTGCTTAGACTTTCTGTGGTCTTTCAAAATCTAAAAGGATATGCTTAGAATAATTCACAACATAGACTAATAAACTGTATTCAATAAGTACGTAATTTTTATCTAGCCTACTGTGTCATAGTAGACACAAAGACAGGTATTCTTGGTTAATCTTAAAATCAGTTGTACAAAAGCTTTTCATAAATATCCCATTCTTTATTTTTCCTTGGAATCATCCTTGTCTCTGTAGGAGACTCTCAAGATATGTTTTCTTTGAACTTCTAGTAATGTGATATTTTGCTTTTACCCCATGCTGGTCTTCTGAGCATCCTCTAAGAAGATTTCTGTGATACAAAGTGAAGTTCCAAGTTCAAATTAATTAAAATATCTCATTTAAATCTGATTCATGTACTGTAGAGGTTGTTTGGGAAGCTTTAATGAGTAAAGTTCAAATTAAAATGAAAAAAGTAATGATTCGCTTATCTGCTCCTAATATTTCCCTAGCTTCCCTTACAAAATAGTAACGCAGTACACAGGGATCTTAGAAATAGGTTGGAAAGCATTTCACAAAAACATTTACATGCTAAGATACATTTTAAAATGGATGCCTTATACAATTCTGGCAACATTCTAGCTTCTGATGGAGAACCTTATTTCTCATTCCTTTTGTGCACTTTTGCTGCACTTTTTTGCAGTCTTCAAAACCTAAGCAAAAAGGCAAAATTCCTTTGCAAAAATTCATTGATTTTGATTGTTTAAAAATTTGCCTATAGTACTATTACTTTTCCTATGTCTTCATTTTTTGAACTACATTTTTAACTTCTATTGAACTTCTAATTCACTTTTATATATTGTTTATCATAATGTTTTTGCACTGTCATGGTAAAGACTGTATTATCTATATTTATTTTTAGTCCAGTAAAATTTTCTGTCATGGTTTAAACAGTTTGATCTTACAATGATGGCTTAGATCTAGGGCAAAGGAGTTGTAAGGTCCATCAGTGTGCGTTTATGGGGAAGTCTTTCTTCTTCATGTAACTATTTAGAATTAAATATCCTTGTGTTTAGATTCTTAAAGTATGTGTAGTCACATTCCCTTTGTTTCAGCCCTGAATAGTACTCAGCTTTCTTCCTCTATAGAAAGAAATGTTGAATTATTGTTCTTACTTCAAATAAGAAATCATGGTTTAGTTATGAAAGAGCTAACTGGCTGTTTTTCACTGCTGCAAAATGATTAAGTTGGGTATCTCTTTTCCTATTGCTTATACCTGAAAACAAGTGTAGAGGGGAAAAAAGTATTCAAAATGAGACTTAAGTTCCTGAAGGCTTGTAGGTCGGCACTGTAGTGTTGCACATGGCAGCAAACCAGCAGATTTTGGCAATACAGACACAACACAATGCCTCTATCGTTTTTCTTTTTCCTGCTGGAACAGTAAGGCTTCGAAGGCCTGCGTTGACAGGTAATGAGAACTAATTAACAAGGGGAAAAAGGGTGGGTGGGAATGAAAGAATAAGGGAATATCCATATTCATTATTTAATCAAATAAAATTCTCTTGGAGGATTCTAGGAATACTCAGACCTTACTTCAAAAGCTTCTCTGTGATAGCTGTAAACAAATTACCTTACGAATAACTTCTTAATCAGGGAAGAGTAGAGCTGTTCTCTTCTTGATCTCTCCCTTTGGGTGGTCCCAGTCAGAGAGCAGCAGCCTTCCTCCTGATGGCTTGGCTTCAGAAAAGCTATATGGTATTATGCTGACAGCTGTAGACCTCTTTTTGTTAGGGATAACAAACATCCTGTGCTGAGGACAACATCAAGCCCAGCTTGCAGTATGCCCAATTAGAGAAGCTAAAATCTCATTTGTTTCACCATGGGAGTCTCTGAAAGCACACCGTTTTGGCCTCATTACAGTATTTTTAACTTTACAAAAACAATTTCATTATGGAAATTAAAGAAGCTCATTTAGTCTTAGCATTTATGCTGAACTTAATAAATTCTACAAGTATATCAGCTGCCCTAGTGTGCAGACTTTTTCTTCCTTTTCTCAGTAAAAAGTTGGTTTAAAAACTCTTTGCAGAGGCTGTTTCAGAAAGGAATGTGCCATTTGGATATACTGGTTATTTATTACTAAAATGACCAAATTTCTGGACTCCACTGTAGGTCATTTTCCTTTGTTGAATATCCAAACATTGACCAGCATTTGCTGTGCTAACACCCAAGTAAAAGGGATGGTCAGGTCTGCAGTTTTCCACGTACCTGAGATATTCTTATATCTATGATGTTCTAAAATACAATTCTCATACAAATCTTGAAATCTTTCATGGATCAATACAAATAACAAGAAGTAGAGCAGTGCTTTCCTGGAATTGCACTAAAAGGTAAGGATCTCAGTTCAAAGTTGTGCAGGAAAATCATACCAAGGATTTAAAATTAGTTATGGATATATCTCCTGTATGTACCTTCAGAGCCTGTTTATGCTTTTCTAAAATCTGAAGAAGGGAAGAGGACAATTACTTTCCCATAATGTGTTATAGGAAGAAAAGTGAAATAGAGATGCTGACAAACATTTCAATTGTTTAAAGACAATTGTTTAATGAAGAGAAAGGAGAGAGGCCACAGAGACCATTTTGTCAGTCCGCAGTCAAAAATATTTGCCAGCAATACTGAAAAATGAATAAGCAGAACAGGAAATAGTACAAATTTGCTACTATTTTATGTAAATAATTTGGTTTGTCATAAGTAGGGAGCCTAGAAAGACCACTGTTAGGTGACAGGCTGGGTTCTTCATTTTTCATAATTTTTAACTACCCTTCTTGGTTTTGAGTTTCCCAACGGAAAGAAGAGAGATACATCTATGGTTATTGAATGCTTATTAGTGCTTTACCTTCATTAAAGTAATAGTAGTATAGGACATGGTCAACAGAAAATCCCAAGAAATGAAAGGTCATGGGATCGAATGCTCTACCTAAGATTGCTTTATTGTAGCATTTCACAGATTAGCATATACCTTACATAAAATAAGCAGACGTGGAGGAAGAGTTGTGAGGAGGAGTGGTTACAGTACATAACCTTGTCAGGAGCAGAGTAGTTGTGTGGTTTTGAGTAGAATGACTGTATGAAGGAAAATTATAACCCGAGTGAAAGGTATGGGCAGAGTAGTGAGTGGAGGTGAGGATACATATGTATGCATGTATTGTGAGTATGCAAGCATGCCCGTGATAAACATTTATGTTCCAAACTGGTCAAGTAATATTGCCAAACATGCCAGCAGGGAGGGAGAGACGGAGGCTAATGTGAAAGTTTATTACATGTATGAGCTGAGCCATATTGTCTGAGCACATTTTGATCAAAGTAATAGGAGTCTTCGTGAAAATTGTAATAAATGTGTCTTAATTAAATAGTCTTAATTAGATAGCTTGGAAGTAATGCAGGTTCACGTGTGTTACTAGCAGAGGGGCTCCATCAGGTATTCCCATTTTTTTTTCCTAAGTCATCCTCTCAAACTGTTTTGTGTTTTCTACTTTTTTCAGACTCGGGGTGTGGTAATGAAATGTACCCTTTGAAATGGAGAGGTATGTGGTAGAGTTCTTAGTATGATTTTACTCAGGACACTCTGCTGTACTCTACTACATAAGCCAGTGAAAAGCTGTCAGATGATGATGTCTTTTAGTCCCTAGCGTGGCAGCTAGGGATTGGATGCCTTGAAGTAGGGGTGAAAAGGCTGTTTATCCCATTACATACGTGTGAAATGCTTTAGTCTCCCTGAAATGTTTCTTGAAGTAAATCAATAAAAGGAGGTTGCCATAACTGTGCATTTACTATATAGTTCTGAAAACAAACTAAATTGATTGTAAGCATCTGTTTTTATGTATTTTTCTCCCTTGGAATATGTCCCAGTGGCTTGTTCTTTGTTAGAATGGTCCCGTTTACTTAATAAGCTATAAATATGTTGAGCTCAAGTCAACAAAGGTGTTTTCAACATACGCAGCATTATAAATAAACCAAATATTTTCTTATGTCTTTTAGGGACAGCAGTAGGAGAAAGGCAATCAGTATCAGTGGGGCACCTGAGGCTTTTCTGGTCTCAGGTGCCAAATTCTTCTTTCTTGCTGCTGATGCTGGCACTGTCACTACTGCTCTATTTTTTCTCGCCTTTGTAGGCAGGAGCTGGAAGGAAATAAGAGTGAATGAGGCAGAGGCAAACTTATTCCTGTACTCTTCATCTTTCCTCTACTGTCGCTGGAGCTAACCCCATCAGCTTCCTCAAATTCCCTGTCTTAAGATTTATTTAGACTGGTGAGAGGTGTCTGCATCCAGCTTAACCAGCTGAGTCATTTTTCAGAGAAGTATCTGTCTAGCTTGCTTCAAAAGTGGGTGATGTTTAGCAGCAATGATAATCTGTTTCTCTTGTATCTTGCTTTTCCAGTGAAGCTATGGCATTTTCTGTAGTCAGAACATGTGCTTTTTTTTTTCTGTTGTTAAACTAAGGTGAAGTGATGCAAAAGGCTGTGAGAACATTCTGTTTCCCTTAAAATGTTTGCATTTCAGTTCTTCAAAGGTAGTGTTGTTTATTTTAATTCCCGAAACCCCAAATCCTTATGTTATTGAGAGATGAGGTGGTGATTTCATAATTTCCCTCTCTATTTTTGGCTGTTCAGCAATGTGATATGGAGTAGAAGCTGGTGCTTCTACTGACTTTTTAAATAAGTGAACATAAAAAAAAAAAAATAAATAGATTGGTGCAAATGATTAGCCTGCAGTTGGCATGCACGGGGTATTCTTCTAGATTATGGATCCACAGTCAGACTCTTTGGTTGTTCTTTGTAGATATTCAGAACTTGATTGAACATGTTCTTAAGAGACCTGATGCAGCATAAAAGTTGGCCTGGCTTTGAGTGAGAACTTGGTCAAGATGACCCCTGCAGGTCCCTTCCAACCCAAATTATGCTATGATTCAAAGTCTTAGAAGGGAAGGACTAGCAGATGCAGGACATCCAGTTCCAGTGGCTGATTTTACTGGAAGCATAATTCTTCATCAAAACTTGCTTTAAACATCTGGGAGAAGCAGGGCCACAAATAAACAGTGACCTGAAACAAACTGTGCGAATTCCTCAGGGTCCTGAGCTGGCACTGCCACCAAAAGTACACCAGTATGCTATTCCTTTTTCTTTCTCTCTCTCTTTTCTTTTTCTTTCTCCTTCCCTTCTGCTTTTCTTTGCAGACATCCCTACCTGGTTAATGCACCAACCACTGTGTAGCTTCACTGTGAACAGATCAGTGGACTGATGTAGCTGAAAAATGTATTTTTAATGGTCTGAGTTTTAGTTGGACTGTTGGGTTTGGTTTTTTTTAACTTCTGAGACAAAAGTTGTCTGAACTGCAAAAATATGTGAGGGAGCAAACTGGACTGGAAAACTTGTAATATTTTGTTTTTTTACTGTATGTGTAGTAAAACAAGTAATACAAGGCAGTGGTTCTCCTGGAGATCTTTATTTATTCATAGACATCTAAATAAGAGAATGAGATTCCTGTTGAGTCTGAATAATAGCAGTCTTCAGTCATTTGGTGTCTTCTGAGGCTTACTTTTGCTCACTATGTCAAATGTCATTTTATGTGTTTGAAAACATCAGGACTCCATCTTGGATAAACTGCATTAAAAAAAATGCAGTTTCTCTAGCTTTCTTTCAAAGCCAATTAAAGTGTAAAGCTGAAATAATACAATGTGGTTAAATTATAGATCAAGTAGTTGTACAGATGTATCCTTGAATCATACTCAATCCATTTTATGCTATTATAAACTACTGAAAAAGTATGTTTACTTCCTTTATAAATCAAGAAAATCTTGTTTTTATTGCAAAGAGTAGGAGGTGAGGTAATAACAGTGTAGGAGGATAATTTAAAATAGACGTACCTGCAACATGCAGATACAGTGCTCCAGAGTATTAGGATATGTTATGTTCCTTTTGAAAAGTTGTTTGTAATTATAGTTAATAGCATCCCACAAGAGGAAGCAGGCTGTAAGTATGCTGAAATCTAATGAAAGTTGAGATATAAAGTTCAGGATCATTTGTATTGGATGAGAATCTTAATAGGAGGGCAATCAACAATTTTGTCAGGAGATCAGTCAATAATCCTTGAATTTCTTGAAAGATAGTGACTGGTCTGACCTGCTTGTTTTCTAGAAGAACTGTATATTTGGTAGTTATCAGAAACTGAAACGGTGATAATGTAGAAAAAGAGTTGGTGAAAAGATAGTAATTCTAACTGGTAATGAGGCAATGTGTTCCAGCCAGAATTTATTTTCCGGCTGGCATAAAACAAAATGAAGAAAAATGGAAAGTAAACTTTTAACCTCCACCTTATTTTTCCTCCTAGTTAGGTTGTCCTATTGTGGTTTAACAGAGTTGCCATCCTTTAACTCAACTCCATCTGCTCAGTAAACAGGCTCTACTAGTACCAGTGTTTCGTCTGCATGAGTTATTTCATCCTCAGGAAAGAAAACCACTGTTTGGAACAGATTCCTTAGTATGCATATATGCATCTGATCTGATATAGTAAACAACTGCTCTTCAGAGTCGTATAATATATTTTTCTAGAGTGGAACAAGCTGGTTTGGGTTGAGGAGTTACCAGATGAAGGAAGCTTTGAAAATTTGAAAGGACAGATTTTGGCAAGAGAGAGCAAATGAAAATAATAGAGCTCTGTCCTCTGAAAAAAATCTCTTTGCAGGAAGTTTTTCATAGCAATCTGGTAGGAAACCTATCTATCAAAACAAATACTGGCCTTTAAGAAATGGTTTCTAGACTAATTTCTCGTTTTTACAGTTGTTGCTTTGTCTGGTTTTGGTTTGCATTGAGGTAAGAAGGTCAGCAGTGTTGCAGCAAAGTTCTTTTGGGTTGAAATGTTGACATCAAAATTGATGTGACATTTGTCATGTGCATGTATATATACACAAACACACACACACTTATGTGTGTGCCTGCCTATGTATATGTGACATCTGATGGCAGCATCAAAGAGTGAAAGAGTAATAAAAACTTGATTTTTAAGGAATTCTGGTGTTCTATTCCTTCTATTAAGGAATTCTGATTCCTCGGGTAGCTTTGAAGAAAATTGGAAAGGAGGACAATATTAAATGCTGACTGGCTAGCTAGGCTCCCATTTAAAGAAAGTCTGGTGGAAAGGTGATGTTAGACATGAGCAATGTGATGGTGTTTAGATATGGCAAATTTAATGGTTTGTTAAAACAAAAGCCTTTCCTCAGAGCAAATATATTCATGAACATATGGCTTTGGAAATGAATGGGAAAATGCTTAACTGTTGTATCCTACTTAGTCAAAATAGTTGCAACCCTTCCCCTTCATCCAATCCTTTGCTTGGGTAGAGCTCTCCTTACCCTCCCCTCTCCACCCTTGCAAATTCAGTACCACTTTAATGTCTGTTCTCTTCCTGGAGTTGTAGGAAATGCTTTCTGTTGTGATTATGCAGTTGGTCTGCTCGTGCCAGTTTAATCACCCCTTTTCTCCTCATCGTGGCTCTTTTAAATGGTTATTATGTAACCAGATTAATATAAATCTGCCATGAAGCAGTTAACATATTCACAACAAATAAGTGTCTAACAGGCTTCACACAATTATCCTGTGTGTATACAGAAGACAAAGTAACTTTAGGAAGATCTGTTCCTGGTGACTCCCTTCCAAGCAGTAAAGTATTAGATTACACCTTAATGTATATCAACATGTTAAAAAAATTTTACTAGCTTGGTCTTGGATTATGAAAACCCCAAATTTCATATGATATGCAAGTTTCATTTGATATGGAGTCTCAGCAGATCCAGTTGACTGTCAGTGAAAGGACATTGACTAGGAAGAAAAACAGTCTTTTGTACAAGACTTCAAATCTCTTGTAAATGGAAATAAACAAGTTCAATAGAAACTTTGACCCAAATGGATCATTAATTGCAGCCTACAGATTCTTTTTCAAATCATTAACTGCATCTCATGGTGTCTTGCAAAGAAAGAAACGGAAGCTGCTGCTTAATGAGTCTTTCTTTAAAACAGATCAGACAGCCTAGCTTCTGATTACAGTTGGACAATTTAGGAGTTAGAAAATGGTTTGATATAATTCAACCACTAGAGCTTTGTAAATGAGTATATATGCATATGTGCACTACATGCAATAGAAAAACTATCAGATGAGTTACATACTTCATACACAGTAAACTCCCAGCTGTCCTGTCCATATTTTGTCCATTTATCTGTCAGGGACTTTAAGACTTCAGACATGTTTTTCTAAACAACCCAAACCATTACCACATTTTCTCTATCAAATGAATCATATGAATAATTCTTTTTATTTTTTTTTTTAAACAACCAGGGGTGAATTTCTCATAGTCTGTGTATTTTATTGTGCTGTTGTTCATGCACAGCCACACAAACATGAATATACTGTTACTCCCACCTGTTGTCAAATCTGGGATAGTATTTTGTTCTGAGGTTATGATGGATTTCTTGTTTGTATCTCTCAGTCTACCAGATTTTAAAAATGAAATATTCATGCTATTTATATATAGAAATACAGAGAAGTAGGTGTATTCTATAGATCAGTTGTTGATTTTTATATAAAACTTAACATTGATAGATTTGCCTCATCAAATTAATAGGCATTAAGGCATTGTTATGGCAATTGCTATTTTTGCATCTCAAATAAATGCTGATACAAACTTGTAATCCCGTGTATTTTCCTGACTTTCTTGGGATTTTATTAGCAGTAATACTCTTGAAAAATCTTATTTTTTACTGTGAAGCCACAGGTCACATTAACAATCAAAGAAGAATTTAGGAAAACCATGACTATCATTATTACTTAACTTACTGTATAGATTTGCAGGAGAGCAGATCACACTTTGTTTTGGGAAAGCTGTGAGGAGGAGACATGTTCAGAGGCATCCATCCTAGCTTCTCCCGTGGTACTCATGAAGGTAATGTTATTATTGTTCTAAATGGGGTCTTGGGGAGGGAGGAGGCAGCTGGACCAGGCAGGGATGTGAATCCTGTTGCTGTGATACCCTCTGCAATGGGATAGTCAGCACTGTGTGGAGTTCTGCTGAGC
Organism: Podargus strigoides; assembly: GCA_028020825.1. Lineage (NCBI taxonomy): Eukaryota > Metazoa > Chordata > Aves > Caprimulgiformes > Podargidae > Podargus > Podargus strigoides. Next base: position 120,523,877 of record CM051663.1, on the reverse strand, counting down.
CTCAGGTGTGTTGGTGATGCTGAAGTTTCTATAGGACAAGTAGGTGACTGAGGTCCCAAGGCTCCATAGGGCAGCGTCCACCCTTATTTTTCTAAGTTAGGGTGTGAGCGGACAGTAAGCCAGCCCTGGTAGTGCAGGTGCCAACTTCTGCTGGAAGCTTCTGAGGCTAGCTGTGTGCAGGCTGTAATCTGCACAGAACAGGAGCTACCGTTAAGGTTTCTTTTGGTGCACTGTGATCTTTCTTTTATCTTCTTTCCTATTCTGAGTCAAAATGGAAATTGTCTCAGAGAAAGCAACTTCTTCCACCCTCACATGACATAAGAATGTCTGTAATGGGGGGTCAGAACATAAGTTGTTCGGTTTATGCTATATCCTGTCTCCAGGAGAGGCCAATAGGAGATGCTTAGGTGGAAAAAAATAATAGAACAAACTTAGAGTGCTTTCCATTTCTTTATCCTCCCTTCTTCCAGCAGTTGGATAGGTGAATAGTTTCATAATGATGTTGCCACAAGAAAAGAAGGAATAGAACAGTTGAGGATTTCATTTATTTATTTAATATTTAACTTCCTCAAATACCACCCTGATGCTTGAGTGATCAGTTCTTTGGGGCAGAGTTTTTCATACTTTAATTTCATTTGCAATCACAGTTTGATTAATATATTAATAACAATAAAGGTGAGAGCAAGAAACTTTAAGTGCATATGTTTCATTAGTCAAATTTCCCATTGAATTCTAAGATATTTTTCTCTTTAGTGTTTTTTCAGAACTGCCTATTTAAATTTAAATAAGATGCTGTTACTGGTTGTTCAGGTTTGTAATTTTAACTCGCATTTATTTCATGGCTTTCGTATGATATTATCCATTCTCACGTACGATTATTAAACATGTGATTTAAAACTATAGAGATTATTGAACAATGACTGTTAGAGTGGAAGTTTTGCATTTTATCATTATTTTATATTTAGGCTTGAATTAACAGCAACATAAGCCTGGAAATATTCTGACACTTGATTGTTTTTTCCTTTGTTGGCTGATTGAGATGGTGTTTTGGTTTGAATGGCATTTCTGTGCAAGTCCATAGTATGGTAACCCAAAAGCATCATCCTCCCATTTTTGGTTTTAAAATGTTAACTCACATTGTGATTTGCTTCTCAGTGTGCAAGAAAAGAATGATTTGGCGCTGTGAGGAGATGATTCAGGTATACATAAGCGCTCAGAGGGAATAAAAGGGGACCAGGCTTCTGCAGTGACAAGTGACATGGAAGACTGAGCGATCATAGTATGGACTGGATGGAAGCATGTGAAGTGCTGGGGTCAGAACCCCCAGCCCTGAATTAAGATTGACATATGGGTGGCTCCCATAGCCCTTTAAGAGGAGGGGATGAGTTTACCTTTTTGGCTTTCCTCCAGGGTGCGGCCGGCCTTGCAAGGAAAGCCCTTGGGTAAACAAGCCCCAGGTGCCCTGCATTTTGATAACAAGTGCCAGGTGTCCTGTTTGGGGATAAAAGCTGGGCCCACTTGCAGGAAGGGTTGGAGAGTCTGTCTGTGGAGTGGACGCACTTCACAGAGTTTTCCTGTTGGGGAAGCACCTCCTGACTCCTCATGGAACCGGGTCCCAGTCAGGTCTGGCACATTCAAACGCGGGCTTTGTGGGGAGGCAACATGGGGTTACTTCTGTCATATGTAACCACCTTGTTCTCCTGGTTGTCTCCCATTTTCTCTGTGGGTTACCTCGTGTCTCTGCTTGTTCCATCTATTATGAGTGATACTGTGTCATTCCTGGGGTCGCTGGGGTTGATGTCTGTTATTTGTGATCTATCTGACTTGTTTGTACCCCCAGCAATCCTCTATATACTGACCCCTTTACGTGAAATAGAACCTGCGTACTGGATTGTTGTTCTGCTGCTGGCTGTGTCTTTTGTACTGGGCCTACTAATTGGCAAAACAAGCATGGAAGATCACTTCCTTACTCAGCTGGTAAGTGAGCCCACCAGAGAAGGTGGCTTGCTAGATGTGTTGTTCACAAAGAGAGAAGGACTGGTAGGTGATGTGGTGGTTGGAGGCTGTCTTGGGCTGAGCGATCATGAAATGATACAGTTCTCCATCCTTAGCCAAGTTAAGAGGGGGGGCAGCAAAACTCTCACCATGGACTTCCGAAGGGCAGATTTCAACCTGTTTAGAACACTGGTCAAGAAAGTCCGTTGGGGAACAGTCCTAGAGGGCAAAGGGGTTCAGGAAGGCTGGACTTTTTTCAAGAAGAAACTTAGAGGTGCAGGAACAGGCTGTCCCCAGGTGTCGTAAGACAAACTGGTGAGGAAAACGACAGGCCTGGCTGAACAGGGAGCTTCTGGTGGGATTTAGGAGAAAGAAGAGAGTCTATGACCTCTGGAAGAAGGGGCAGGCTACTCAGGAAGAGTATAGGGATTTAGTTAGGTCATGTAGAAAGAACATTAGGGGGGCAAAAGCTCAGCTAGGAGAGGGAGAACTTGTTACCCAGGATGAGGAAAAGGCTGAGGTACTTAATGCCTTCTTTGCCTCAGTCTTTAACAGTCAGACCAGTTCTCCTCATGGTATTCAGTCCCCTGAGCTGGAAGATTGGGATGGAGATCAGAATAAACCCCTCATAATCCAGGAAATAGTAGTAAAGGACCTGCTAAGCCAGTTAGACACATATAAGTCTATGGGGCTGGATGAGATCCACCCGAGAGTGCTGAGGGAGCTGGCGGAGGAACTTGCCAAGCCGCTCTCCATCATCTATCAGCAGTCCTGGTTATTGGGGGGAGGTCCCAGATGACTGGAGACTTGCCAACATGATGCCCATCTACAAGAAGGGCAGGAAGGAGGATCCGGGGAGCTACAGGCCTGTCAGCCTGACCTCGGTGCCGGGGAACATTATGGAATGGTTCATCCTGGGGGAGATCACGCGGCAAGTGCAGGACAACGGGGGGAATCAGGTCCACCCAGCATGGGTTCACGAAGGGAAGTCCTGTTTAACCAACCTAATCTCCTTCTATGATCAGGTGACCCGCCCAGTGGATGAGGGAAAAGCGGTGGATGTTGTCTGCCTGGATGTCAGGAAGGCATTTGACACTGTCTCCCACAGCATTCTGCTGCAGAAGCTGGTGGCTCATGGTCTAGACAAGTGGACTCTTCACTGGGTTAAAAACTGGCTGGATGGCCGAGCCCAGAGAGTTGTGGTGAATGGAGTTAAATCCAGATGGAGACCGGTCACAAGCGGTGTCCCTCAGGGCTCGGTCTTGGGGCCGGTCTTGTTTAATGTCTTTATTGATGACCTGGATGAGGGGATCGAATGCACCCTCAGTAAATTTGCAGATGCCACAAAATTAAGTGGGAGTGTCGATCTGCCTGAGGGTAGGGAGGCTCTGCAGTGGGATTTGGACAGGCTGGAGTGATGGGCTGAGGCCAGTTGTGTGAGGTTTAACAAGGGTAAGTGCTGGGTCATGCACTTTGGCCACAACAACCCCATGCAGCGCTCCAGGCTTGGGGAAGAGTGGCTGGAAAGCTGCCTGGTGCAAAAAGGACCTGGAGGTGTTGGTTGACAGCCGGCTGAACACGAGCCAGCAGTGTGCCCAGGTGGCCAAGAAGGCCAACGGCATCCTGGCCTGTATCAGAAACGGTGTGACCAGCAGGAGTAGGGAGGTGATTGTGCCCCTGTACTCGGCATTCGTGAGACCGCACCTTGAGTACTGTGTCCAGTTCTGGGCACCACAGTATGGGAAGGACCTTGAGGTGCTGAAGCGAGTCCAGAGAAGGGCAACAAGGCTGGTGAGAGGTCTGGAAAACAGGCCTTATGGAGACCGGCTGAAGGAACTGGGGTTGTTTAGTCTGGCGGAGACTGAGAGGAGACCTCATTGCCCTCTACAGCTACCTAAAAGGAGGTTGTAGTGAGGCTGGTGTTGGTCTCTTCTCCTAAATTACTAATGATAGGACGAGAGGAAATGCCTCAAGTTGCGTCAGGGGAAGTTTAGGTTGGATATTAGGAAGAAGTTCTTTGCTGAGAGGGTGGTTGGGCACTGGAACAGGCTGCCCAGGGAGGTGGTGGAGTCGCCGTCCCTGGAGGTGTTTAAAGAACGAGTAGATGAAGCACTTGAGGCCATGGTCTAGTGGTTAGGGTGATGATGGGATAAAGGTTGGACTTGAACCTGGAGGTCCTTTCCAACCACAGTGATTCTATGATTCTATGAAGATTAGATGTGTATCTTGGGAGCCTCGTCAGTATGGTGAGGGAAAAGAAATAGTATGTGTGGCTAGGAGGAAGAAGGCTGAGTAGTCTTCAGGTAGAAGAGAGAGAGTGTGTCCTTCAGAGGGCAAGAAAGTAGAGAAATCCTTGGGCACATAAAATGACATCACCTAGTTTTATTTTAAGCAAGGAGCAGGACATAGCATGGGAAATAAGGCTGGTGGACAATAGCAGGCTTCACAGTAGAATACTTCTAAAAACCAGTTTATTGGCTTTTGACTTGTAAATGAGTTGTTGTTGTAAATGAATTGTTGAAGTGAGTGAGTTTTGGCTGTTTCTTAAAAACATGGGTCTGGAAGTCTGTTGCTCTTTTTGTAAAAATAGATGCTGCTGCTGAGATACAGCAGTGGCAGTGGGCAGACTGCTGCTAAGCTGCTTGTGGTTTGTCTTTTTTTTTTTTTTTTCCATGAAGGACTTGGCAAGAAGACTGTCTGGAACCTCAGTTGACTTGTTGTGACTCTTTCCTTAGGACACGATGACATTGCTCAACTCCAAAATATTTTGTAGCCCTATTTGAAGCTGTGTTTTTCTACCTGTTTCAGCTCTTACAGAAGCCTTGTGACTCTGGCTGATATTTGAGGCCCACACTTTTTGTTGTACATTATAGCTTTGTAGTTATATTTTATTATGAAGTACAGGTTCTTATACTTTGCCTTTTCTCCCATCTGTAAACTGTCTGAAGCCAGCCGGTTACTTTGTATTGATTCTGTACATCTTTTAAAACATCAGGTGACCTTCACAGTTTTTTGTTTTGTTTTATTTTTTCCCTTAAAAAAATGCTTTAGCCTCTACAAGGTGCATTAACTTTATGGGAAGTGTAATGTGTGAAATCAGAGTTTGAGAAAAGGGGCACAAAAATATTTGATACTTTTGGGGTTAAAATTGTGTCAGTGTAATTTTGAAGGTTCAGCGAACTTTAAAGAAGTGTGTGCAGGCTCTTCCAAATTGTTATAATGTAACCTAAAATTTATCTGTAGAATGTCGTTGTACTATAAAGTTAAAAGGAGTAATTGAAGCTTGCAGAAGGGAATCAGGAAAAAACTAACTCTAGATGCTATCAGTGGCTGTATGTATCGGATCATTTTTAATGCTTGCAAATAGTTGGAAAATTTTCTCTTTTACTTCGCTGAAAAGAACAGCTTGCAGCAATGGGTATATTTTACAGTTGCACAGTTACTAAGTGAGGATGGGAAGCCTGATAGTTTTACTTCTAGCAAAGCTGGCCTCCAGAAGATTTTATTAAACAAATTTTATTTTTTTAACAGCTGAAAAAAAAGTCTCTCCTGAAGCAGAGCCAACTCATTGTACTGCTAAGCACATTCCTGTAAAGCTTCAGGAGCTTCTTGAAGAAATCAGTGTAGTTTAAGTTTCTATGCAGTTTTATTTGAGAGTATGGAGTACAGTTCCCTCTGTTCTGAAAACATATGAGTTATCACACTACTCTCTTTTTTGGTTTATGGATGCAGTTCTCTTTCTTGCTTGGTGGTAGTTAAGACTTATGCATTAACCTGAACAGTTCCATGGGTCCTCAGTCTTTACAGGTTCGTAAACAAATGTCACAGCACAGGGAAAGATGCATCTGTCAGGAGTGTAGAGTACTTGTCTTGTGGAAAACAAAACATCATTTCCTTATTTTATATAAAAAACCTTTCTGTAATATCCTGATGTATTTTAAAATACAGAAATTTGTGTACAGTATATCAAAACTTCAAATGGAGAGTATGGTGACCATTATTCTTTTATTTTTGCCAAGTTTTTTTCATTGATACAGATTCCTATGACAGGATATAGGAATAGCATTAGGTTAGAAATAGTGTTTCTGTCTTAAAACCAAAACAAACTCCTCCTTCACCCCAACAAACAACTCCCTCCAAACACCCTCCTCCCCCCCAGTATTTCAATATTATATCTGGAATATCTGTATAGGTGAAAACAGTGTGTGTTCTGCAGCAGTCAGTAGTTATGTATATTCAAGAGAATTTGTCGGGTTTTAAATGAAAAATATAAATATGACAAGTTGCTGGATAGGCACAAAGAATAAGAGTATAAAGGAAGCTGATATGCTTTTTAAAGTAGAATCAAAAGAGATTTTCAATAAAACATGAAAGTTAGTTTTCATTAAATGATCTTTTTAATTATTGAAACATCCTTTCTAGTTACTGAGAAGACTGAAATTCTATAAATGAGTACTTCATAGTTCTGTCATGCACATGGCATGTTTTATCTTACTTAGGAAGCCCACAAGCAGTTTTAGAATCAAAGAACACCAGGTTGGAAGGGACCTCAAGGATCATCTGGTCCAACCTTTCTGGGTAAGAGCACAGTCTAGACAGGATGGCCCAGCACCCTGTCCAGCTTATTCTTAAAATTGTCCAGTGTTGAGGAATCCACCACTTCCCTGGGGGGATTATTCCAATGACTGATTGTTGTCATTGTGAAAAATTTTATTCTTATGTCCAATGGGAATCTCCCCAGGAGTAACTTGTACCCATTACCCCTCATCTTTTTCATGGGACTCCCTTCACATGGTAATTCATGAATACTGAATATGTAATATTATGTAAGAAGTCCCCAGACTTTACCACTATATGTGGCCTCACAGCTTTTTGAGTTTAAACTGGGAAAAGTCTTCTAAGAATGTTGTATTACTGTGGCTTGTGAACTAGGGAAAGATGTTGAGTGTGAGAGTTTACTTTCTGCTTGTATTCTATAGTATATACAATATAGGTTGTATTTATAGATACATATATAGTGTAGTTTCCTAGAAATTCAGAAATAATATCTAAAAACAAATGAGGAAGGCATTGTCTGCAAGTCGTCTGTACTTTTTACAAGTCTAATGCAGATAGGTAAGCTTCACAAATAGTGATGATTATTTCCAGATTCTCTGGTTCCCTATACTTCCCTCTAGCCCCACTCCTTCCCTTATGGGAAGGAGCAAAGAAGGGCAAGCCAGGTTCTTCCAAGTAGTATCCAGTGACAGGCAATGGACACAAATTGATGATTATTTCCAGATTCTCTGGTTCCCTATACTTCCCTCTAGCCCCACTCCTTCCCTTATGGGAAGGAGCAAAGAAGGGCAAGCCAGGTTCTTCCAAGTAGTATCCAGTGACAGGCAATGGACACAAATTCAAGTATAGGAAATTCAACTTAAACATATGAAGTTTTATTACTGTGAGAGTGGTCAAAGACTAGACCAGTCTGCCCAGAGGCCTTGTGGCATCTCCATCTTTGAAGGCATTTTAAAACCCAACCAGACATGGCCATGGTCATCCTGCTGTAGTTGGCCCTGCTCTGAGCATGGGGTTTGGATTATGTGACCTGCTGGCATCCCTTCCAACCTCAGCTGTTCTGTGTGTGATTCTCCTTTTTCATTTTATTTTGAACAGCATCTTGGCTGCGTTTCCTTTCTGAATTCCATGTTTCCACACTGTCTTTTCAGAGAGACTCAACAGAAATCTCTATGCATACTGAGAAGCTGCACCGTTGAGGGGCTTAGCACTGCTTCTTTCATAGGGAGTGGTTAAAAGTTGCCATTCATTGAGAATTATAGTATAGCAGCAAAATACATATAGGGATTTAACTATGATTTTTTGAACTGTGGGAGTCATAACTAACCATTCAGCTGTCCATTTTATACGTTATGCTACAAGCATGGCTAAACTTTCATGCTAACATTTTGTATGGATCATATTTTTTCTCTTTTAAGGATTTTCTGATTGTTTTCAATCCATTAGCCAGCCAAATAATTTTTAAAAGTCTGTTCCATTTGCTTGACTAAAGAATACATTGATGTTGACAGTGTGCTCTCTTTTCCAGATAGTCTCTAGTTTAGCCATCCTTAAGGAAAGTACAACTCCACTGTTTAATCCATTATGAAAAAATGGTGGCACCTCATGTATTTGAGTGTTTATCGAATTTTTGGCATGGGGAAGGAGAGACTCATTGTTATTAGGATAATAAGCTGTATGAAATTGATGTTAAAAATTGTGCAAAAAAGAAAGTGTTTCTTAAATAGTAGGATCCATTAATGTCTATTGTAAACAGTTGATATATTCCCCTGGACAATACTGTATCATCTGGGAATATTTGAAATAGTGTATGATGATCATAGTCAGGAAGTTGGGAGGACTTTGAAATGTTAATAGCTTGCTAGGTAAAGTACCTTACCAAATCAAAACTGAAGTAACAAGTGTATTATCAGATGTTTGAGGGAGATAAACATAATTTGCTGAATATATATACTGAATATACGTACTGGATATATATACCTTCTGCTTTGTATTCCTATTGTAATATATATATAAAAAAGGAGCGGTACTTTGAAGGGAGGTGTGGATAAGGCCTATGAAGTTCCTGTCCTTAGCCTGATTAAGAGATATTTTTCATTTTTACAGGAGGAAAACGGTGTGGCTGGCTTTTGCATCTTCAAATTCCCATCCTGGTGCCCTGTTCTGTGGCATACACATAAATACTTTGCTTCAGCCTTTTACGCTTCCTTACTCTATGTTAGATAAAAGTTTGTGTTAAGTCCTTATAAAGTTTTGAAATTTGAAATGCTGAATACCTCCAAACACCATCAAATACTTTCTGATATATATATGTATTCAATATTTGAATACCATCAAATACTTTCTGGTGACAAAAGCTGGTAAATCCTCTTCTGTTGGCAGTTCAGATTTATGTTGAAATGGACAACTTGCTGCAGCTTTATGGCAAGCAGATTAGCTACACTTCAGGTTAGAGTCTGGATTTAGCTTGTTTTGTTAGGGGCAAGGATAGACGTGTAAGAAAAGACTTCAACTGCTGGGATGGAACATGCAGCTGTCATTCTGGACAGAGCCCTCAACCTTCATATGCCAGTTTATCCTGCAACAGACATCATTCTCCTTCAGGACTTTGGCATAGGTGAAGCAATTGGTAAGGTTGTGGTGGTTTTACTGTTCCTGACAGTTATCCCGTGCAACAGCATCTCAGTCTGTGTGTGAAGGCAGTGTGGAAGACAGTTCTGCAGAAAAAGACCTGCAGATTTTGTGGGACAGGCTGGGCACAAGTCAGCAGTACAGGTGTGTCATGGAAACCAACTGCCTGTTGGCAGGAAGAATGTAGATAGCAGGTTGAGGGAAGTAATTTTTTTTCATCTTCTGTTGCCGTTTGTTACTCTGTAGCTAGAGTGCCATGTCCAACTTTGGGCTTCCAGCACAAGAAAGATGCTGTCCATAGAGAGACTGGTATGGGGTCACCAAGATGAGTTCTGGAAAAATGATACATCAGGAGGGATTAAAGTATCTGGATTTGTTCAGTTTGGAGAAGAGAAGCTTCAGGGTGACCTTAGTGCTATCTTCAGCTATCTAATGGGGGCTTATAGAGAAGACCTCTCTTAGAGTCTTAAAGCAAGAATCAATTGACACAAGTTACAAGAGAAATCTGATTAGATATTAGAAGGAAATACACAAAGCTTAACTGAGTATTGCTTATCCCTAATAACATGATCTAACTTTGAAGTTAAGATTCAGCAACAGGTTTGAAGGAGAGTTTGGGGCCAAATGACTTCTGGAGGCTACTTCCAACTTAAATTATTCTGTGATTGTATTGATCACCTAGGCCACCAAAAGCTGGGATCATTCTTATGGAATTACCCAGCAAAATTTTCCCTATCCAGACAGTGTGTCACATATCCTGAGTACATCTCAAGCTCTTTCGTGTCAGTGACTTCTCTGGTATCAGTAGATGGCTGCATGTCCTCACTACAGGAACTAACAAACAAAACATTTTTGGTTGTGATTCAATGTTTTTTCTCCATTATTAAATGTATAGAATTTTTAGACTTTATCATAGGTAGGTAAATTTGCAAATTTAATGATTTCTATAGAAATTATATATAGAATGTTGTATGCCGAGTGCTTTTCAATTTTCAGTGGCATAGGAGTGAATTTGGCTTCCTTCTCATTCTGGGAAGCCTAATATTTTTTGCACATTGGGTGTAGGTCATGCTCTTGGTTTTGACATTTCTTTGTGTCTTCTTCCAGAATATGACAAGAGAAAGATATATGGATATGCACTGGAAACATTTATTGCTTGATGGCTTGATAGCTTCTAGCTTAGTTCAGATTGACCCTTTCTTGGTAGGGACACTACTTCATTCTGCTTCTGTGGACTGGGTCTGTCATGTGTGCATTCAAATCAATTGCAGATGGAAATACAGAATCAATTGCTGTCATAATCTGTACAGGAATAAATGTTAAGCAGTTCTTTCAGTACCTCAATGCTAATCAGAGAGACAAGCCCTCACTATAATGCAGCATATCAAAGTAGGTTTGAACTTCCTGGGCTAAATCAATTCGGAATGACTTTTTGTCTATGTTTAACCTGTACCCAGGTCTAAACTTTAGCAGTTGTTCTACCACCCAATGACTCCTCCCCAGCTGAGAAAAGGGAATTGGGGAAAAAAGGGAGAAGCCCCGTGGGTTGAAGTAGAAACAGATTTAATGAAATAACAAAACTAATACAATCACCAATGTAAAGTATACAAGGTTATACTCAGCCTTGTCCTTAGGATCAGGAGCAGAAGGCCAATAGGAAGGAGCCCCAGGAACAGGAACCCCTGCCCCCATTAAACTCCTTCCCTTTATAATGATATCAGTGGTATGGGATACACCTGTGAGTCAGCTTGGGTCAGCTGCCCTGACTGAAATTCCCAGCTGACTCGGGGCTACTCATAGCCTGCCTGCCATGGCTCGGCTGGGGGGCTGTTCCTGGGCAACCAGGGCACTTTTAAAAAGTGAACAAAGTTCTTGAAGTGGTATTTCTCTATTCCTGTCCTTTCAGGAGGGTAAAAAATATTTCCAGCTGTCTGGATTAATTTTGCTTATTCCGATATTCTTTTTTTTACACCACCCCCCCCCCCCCCCCCCCCCCCCAGGAAATCTAACAGCAGTGGCTGAGCCTGTCGTTGGGTTTATATAAAGTTTGCAGAATTGGTTTAATGGCGGGAAGTAACATGTGCTTATTGGGGAAAGGCCTAATGCAGTGATGCAAATAAATGCACACAGTATGCTTCACAGTTCTTGGAAAAATTAGGAATCTGAAGACATTTGCTGTCTTTATGCATATCCCCGTTTTTCTTTTTCTGCCTTGTCCATACCTTTGCATAAAATCACTAGGAGTTTGAAATATTTGCTATAAAATGAGGAATTTGTTTTTGAAGAGTTTGAAGTCTGCATTCTGCAGACGTTTTCAGGAAAAATGGACCCGTGGGCTCACAAGCCTTTATCACCACTGCCTTGACCTGGACAATGGCACAAATACAGGTAGAGGTTTGAAGGGGGGTGGCGGTGTTGCGGGTTCTGAAGGCGAGGTGCAAGGGCAACATGGAGGTGGGTGGCAGAGCTCCATCGGTGGGACTGGTGGAGCTGCATGTTCTGTAACAGAAAGATTAACAGTTTCTGGAGTCTGAAATTGCCTGTAAAAGTGGGAGTGTGCCTGGGAAAGAGGGGGAGGGAGTGTTTTCCTTTCTAAACATACCAGAGACAGGATGTGGCTGAGCTGCCAATTGACTTTTAACAGCTGAAAATGCCTAATTTATCAAGCTGTTGCAATATTGACAGCTTCTTCTGTTTGCCTGTGCTGTTAGCCCTTTCAGTGCTTGGTTTTTTCTCCTTGTGTCTCTTACGTTTTCTCTCACTGTCTAATTTTTAATCTCTTCTGACTCCTGCATTGGCGCTCTCCCCCTGCCCTGCATCCTGCGTCCCTCTGCCCATAGTCTCTGACATGGTGCCTGTGAAGACCTGCCAGCTGGGCCAAGTCCATACAGGAGATAACATGTGACTTGAAAAGCTGTTGGGTGGACAAGGTTTTTATTTTATAAATTATTGCTTTAACTTGCACACTTCTGTTTCTTTCACTTGTTCTTTTTTGCCACAGAAAAAAGCTGAATGGTCTTAAAACAAACTCCATGTTTCTGTTTTATGTCTGCCCAAGAGAAGTGTAGCTTGAGCTGCCGAGTGGTCTCCTAACGCCAGTGGTGAATTAGAAGTAGTACATCAAAGAGGTCTGGGGGAGGCTGTTCTCCACACCTGCTACACAGGGCTCATTACCAACTCTAGCATATTTTCTGGGTGCATGTATTACCATCAGGAAGGCTCTCAAAGAGCCAAGCAAGTCTCCTGCAGGATGGCTGGTCCCAAACAAGTAGTTGCCCTGGAGGTATTCTGGTAATTCTGAGAGTTGAGGACCTGCATGGAGGTTGAGAGGTACCTGCAGGAGATGCAGGAGGTGCATTGCTATGGTGTCTCCTGCGGCCTCTGAGGGCTGAGAGTCGAGGAACTGGTAGTTTTGGCAGGGACAGCAGAACAGGAGGATGTTCCCTTCCCCCAGCATGCAGTTTGAGAGAGAAAAAGAGAAGTGTGAATTAAAATGGAGGTGCTAAAGTCAGTGTTTACTGCAGACTTAAAAAGTCTGTGAAGTTTCTGCAGAGTCTTCTAAAGTGATTGTATTGTAAGTAAGGAACAAAATCTGGCAATATAGTTTTATAAAAAACTGCATCCTCAGCTAAACTATTTAAATGTTTGCCTAGGCAGACATAACTGGAAATTCTGTTCATTCTGTGAACATAAACCCTTTGTTTCAGTGCACTACCATCTGTCTTCGATGTACTTGTCTCCTTGAGTTTCAGTTAAAATTGTCAGGGAGCAGCAAGAGCTGGCAGGTCCCTAAGGGACAGCAAGATGAGGGTGACCCTCACCCATGGGCACAGTCCCAAGGGGTCTGCACCCAGAGGTGGGTGCTGGTGCCATGTTCCATTGACAGCCCCGGACCAGGGGAGTGATGATCCAGGTTGAGAATCCATCCAGGACGTAGGGCTGGAGACCAGCATGGCTGTGGTGTTGCTGGGGCAGGGATTGATGGCCCCAGGCTGAGCTGAAATGGGGTCCTGGGCAGTAAGCAGGGTAGGGGGAGGCTGGACAGGGATAGCAAGACCTATTTATTGAAACTCAAGCAGGTCCTGAATAAAATAAGCAACAATACATAGTACTGATATTTTCTAAAGCTTATTATTCAGTGTTTTAGACAGTTTATACTGGTGTGATATTGGGGTACTTCAGATGGGCAAGCCGATTCCACCTTTCTTTTTTGACCACTGGGCACAGCCTTTTCTCTTCTGAAGTTTGTCAGCTTCTGATCTCAATAGGCTTTTAAAAAAATTGTTTTTCATACTTTCTATTTCCATATTTTCTCCCAAACATTTGTCACGTTAATTTTCCCCCTCTTAGAACTCTGATTAGTTACATGAACAGAAGTGACTTTGGTATTAATGATGCCATTATATACTACACTGAGTCCATTAATAAATTAATAATGCTATGTCTTGTTTGTTTATAAATGAGGCTCACCAAGGGCTGTTTCAAATGAAAAATACCACTGATTGCCTGTAATTTAATCTAGTGAGTTTTTATGCATGTGAAGCAAGGTCAATTAGCCCTAACTGAGAGATTTCTAACTCCCAACTAGATTTCAAGTTTAATACAAACAATTTAGTTAAAAATAGCAACCTGGAAAAGTGGCAAAAAATATTATCAGAGTTCTTTGATTTTTAAAGCCATTTATGGTAGTTATTTCTGTTTTGAAATGTGGATGTCTTTATGCCTTTTTCTTGTTTATCTGAAGAGAATTTTTTTTTAAGTTTTCCTAAATTTGAAATTTATTTGGAATTTGTTGACCTGTCCTAGCACCTAAATCTGGAATTCTCTGGTAATACAAGATAAATTGTGCTGCCTAACGACATTTTATCAACAAAAGCCTGTAAACTGCAAAGTTGTGCAAGCTTTTATTTTCTTCTTTGTCAGCTTTTTGCATTGTTGATTGATTTGCTGTAGTGCTGCTGTCAGTAGTTTACCAATAGTCTGGTAGGATCTCATGACTGGCATTTTGCCTTTTTAAAAACCATCTCGTTGCTACAGTAAAGAATTTGAACCTCTAGATCAGCCATCATAGCTGTTAGCCTCCTTTTATTATTATTAATGTGCTCTTGGGAAAGGAATATTGAACGATAATTAGGAGCAAGTAAGGTACTGGAATAAGCCTGAAAAGGTCAGTGTCTACTCAAGAGGCCTTTTGTATGTTATCTTTATTTTTATATTCTAATCGTTACTAATATAGTAACATGCATGAATTTATATTTTCAAATGGATTTTTAAACGCAGCAATAGATCACACTCTTAAAAAAAATCTAGTTATTTGCATACCATAACTCAACAGCATGGTTGGTATTCAGTTTAATTCTTAACCACTTTATTTTAGTGTTGTTACATGTTTTATGTTAAAAGTTGTAAAAAATACTGTGAATATATTTTTACATAATTATAGAAAAAGTGATACTTGTATTCTATAAATTCTGTTTTAAAAGTGTAGATTAAATGCAATTTTATTTTAAGGAACTTTGGGTAAAGAAAGCGATTGCAGAATTTGAGGGAAACTTTGGAAAAGTGGATACCTCATGTCAAGCATGATAGCAAGCAACTTCAATATGTCCAGGAAATACTTCTGGAGGAAAACTCAGCACTGGATGATACTCTGGGATACAAAATGTTTTTACAATATTTTTTAATCTCATGCAGGTATGTGTATTGTTATGATCAAGGACCAGGAAAAGCTGTAGAATACAAAGCTGTTGGAATATTAAGTGATCATGTAAGATTTCTCTCTTTTTAGTCCTGAGCGGTAATAAAATAATGAACTAGCTTTGGTATAAAAGCATTTGGTGGTTTATTGCTCTGTTTATCTAATGGGAATTCTTTAGCATGTTCTTCTAGTGACAGCTTGTAAGCTAGAGGATCAGACAACATAAGATACTTTAAAATTTTTCACTACTGAATCTTTCCATCTAGTAGCAATCTGCGTACACATGCATTATGTATGCCTGAGATACTAGTACTAGTATATGTGCAAGATAATTTCCAGGCTGCACATTCCTCATGCATTCAACCCTGGAGGTCACTGATGATGTCTGTGTATATGTGAAATAATGAAGTATAGAAGATCTATCTGGTTTAGCCTTTAAAGTCTAATTATCCCATAAAAGAATTTGTAATTAAATGGACTTTGTAAAATTATGTGAGGGGGGAAAAGGTTCCAAACGGGAAGCCTTACAAGCTGAGAAGGTGGCAGGGAAAAGTCACTAGTCAACTGAGCATTTTTTGTCAAAATTCTTAGGTATTTTTAGTGTTTAAAAATTGAAGACCAGCCCAGAGAACATATTTAACAATGTGAAGTAGAAGGCAAAGAAAAGTTAGCTTTTTTTTTCTTAAAGAAATATTAAAAAAAATCAACAATATTAATTATAAAAATTTACATTCCTTTCCTTTTCTGTCCCTGTATCTAAGTTGCATGCATATATTTACATTATCCAGGTGACAGCTGGTAGCACTTCTTGTTAGAAAATGGCAGCAAATATTGTTTATTAGCACTGTTTAGGATTGAATAAATGCTTTCTTCTAGAATGTGACAACTGGAAAATATCAGACCATAAGCTGAAGATGAAGCCAGTATTCTTCGTTAACCATTTAACAGTAAATGTAAATGTGAGCATATTAAGTATTATTTAGAGGTAGTGTGTGCTCTACATCTAATTTATGAATCACAGGAAGATGATAACAAGATTTCAGAAGGGGCATTCCTGTTTATTAAACTCTTTGTTCTCTTTAGTATCATTTTGCCAGAAAGCCTGAGAAGTCTCATGTGCCAAATCTGTTAATTCAGCATAGTTTTTCTTTCATGACATCTAGCAGCAACTCCTTGGGGAATCTGAGATGACTGTGTAAATTGACACAGTAAGTCTATAGGAGGTATTTTTCCCTTTAGGAGCCTAACCAAGGGAGATGCAGGAAAGAAAATAAAAATCTCTTGAACAGGTAACATTTTGGGAGGTCACTTAACACTGATCTCAATTTCTCTCTCTCCAAAGAGTAGTTTGTAGTAGTAAAAATATTTCTTCCAGAACAACGTATTTCTTTTGGCTACATTGCTTTTTTTTTTTTTTTTTTTTTTTTTCCTTTTCTTTTTGTTCCCATGAGCGAGACAGAGAGAAGAAACTGTGGTGGAAACAATGAACAGCAGTACTTATTTGCATAAACTATAATTCACAGATGGCAGAGAAAAGTGATTGGTTGCCCTGTTTTCACCCAATATAAGTGCCCTATATACCCCTATTTGGAATAAACCCTCTAAACTTTTGTTTAGTGAATATACACTGTTACAAGATTGTGTCCATGTAAACAACAGAAGGAAATATTTAGGATTAGTTTGGAATAAAACTTTCACTGCTCTGTTGGGATTATTCTTAATCCCCTATGTGTGATTTGTGTGTGAGGATAATATTAATAATATATGTGTATTTGAATTTTTGTATTGTTCAGCACTGCTTACTCAGTACTTCTTTTTCAGGCATATGTCTTTGCAGAACCTTCCAAGTCAAGTTTTCTGCTTTAATACAGTTACTGGTCATAATTATTTTAAAAGCTAAAGGCCATGTTTAGCCTTCATTGATGTCAGTGGGATCAGACCTAAAATGAGTGAATTTCATATAATGCGTATTACATGGAATATGGAAGGTTACCTGTCATTTAAAAGTTTTCTATTGTCATGAATTTGGGGGAGTTACATTGCTTAGAGATGTTGTGTGGGAACGATCCCTGTTATCCCAAGTGATGCACTGGAATCTTACTTGTATGTTAGTTACGAGCCATTTCAACTTACTATTAAAGTAAGAGGTACAGTAGTTTGGCCATTTAAAAATTACCTCTATTCTATCCAGGAAATTTACAAGTCTTCAAGTCCATTTAACTGGGAAATTGAGGTCTACATTTTTTAGTGATATAAAGATACCTTTTGCAGACACAGAAGATCAGAAGACATGAGCATGTGGCAGCTGGGACATGTGTGTTTAGAAAAGCTGAGATAAGCAAAATTTTTTTGTTGCGTACTGCCTGTTCTAGACTATACTAGACTTGGGTTTTGTTTTGTTTTGTTCTCAGTGAGACTCCTTGTCTCCGGGACATTTGTAGTTCAGAATAGTCTACGAATTTGGATCTGTGAGTGGAAAATGCAATATCTGCCTAATTCCTTAATTAGAGATTTTAACTGTCTACTAGTGATGATTGTTTGTTTTTAATGCTTTGCCTCTTGATGGGGATACCAGTTGAGGTGGCCCAAGCATGAGAACCTCAAGTCTTGTGAGTAGCTTCTTACTTTG
Organism: Podargus strigoides; assembly: GCA_028020825.1. NCBI lineage: Eukaryota > Metazoa > Chordata > Aves > Caprimulgiformes > Podargidae > Podargus > Podargus strigoides. The sequence goes on along the minus strand of CM051663.1, from coordinate 120,506,367 downwards.
TCATCTAAGGCACATTGTATTTAGCTTGTGAGTAGGACTCCATGAAGCACTGCTGTGTTGTTTTCCCCAATTCAGCCTTGATTGAACTGAGTTAGAAAGGAGGCTCCCCTACAAAGGGAGGAACAGATCTGTTTATTTCATAAAAATAAAGGTGTTGAATTTGTTGCATATACATTACATATGCCTCCTGCATACCAACCATAGGATATTTCAGGTTTTTGAAAGTGTTTGAATTATGAAGTTATCCTTCAAATTTGAAGATATTTAAATGTCTTTTTAAGTGCTTCTGTTTTCTGTATCTTGGCATCCTAATTTGTCTGGCATTCCTTGTAATGCGTTTCTCCTTCCTTCACCAGAAAAGGGTTTCACAGTGTGTCTAATCAAATGTCAGGAGGTGATGCACTACTGAAAACGTATGATGGAGATCTCTTACTAAAAGTCTATTGAAAAATGCCTGGAACAGCTGCAGGAGGGGAGAACAGTTTTCACTGTTTTTCTTGACTCACAGAAATCTGATTTGGAGCTTTGAGTTCAGAGAAATTCTGCCAAAACCTAGAAATGGCACATATAACCACAAAAATTCATGGTTCCCCCTTTACTGAAATATGCTTCTGATGTGAAAAGAATTTGAAGGCAGCTACTTATGGGCAGGATGGGGGTGGCAGTGGGGTCAGCCCAGAGCCTAGGTCATAGGACAAATTCATGGTTACAGAGGTCAGCCAAGAAAGAGTCACCTTTTATGTGTCATCTTGTTTTCAACTGAAGTGTCAGATCTTCTGAAGAGAGCCCCCCCACCTTCCCTCTCCAGCTAAGCTCTGCATGTGCGCTGGTATTGATAAGCAGTTCTGAAATCTGCTTCTCTATTGCTCAGATGCTCAACTATGTATTTAAATACCTGATTTAAAACATCTATGTTTAAAATACAACCCGTAAAATGAAGTTTGTGTGAAAGGCACAAATGATGTTTGGGACAGAACTACAGAAATTCGTTCCTAGGTTTTAATTCTGGAAGGTATAAGGAGTGCATGCCTGTAGCAGATTATAAGGGCGGAAAACTCACATAAGACCCTGTCTTAGAAATTTGCCAGCCACCAAATTTTCTAGGCTTTTAGAAAATGCAACAAAAGCTATCGCTAATAAAAGCAAGAACCCATCACTCTTCCCAATCGTCTTTTCTGTTTACAGTACATTAAAAAAAAAAAAGGGCTGGTCTGAAGCTCGGTAGTATCATCATTTTCTTTATGGTTGCTTCGTTTTGAGCATGCCTCAGTGCAATGCAGGTAAAAAAAAAATACTTCTTTTTGAAGCCTGTGGGAATATCTCTTTTTCCTTTTCTCATCACCAGTTCCAGCAGAGAGAACTTGATATATTTTCCCAAGGAATTAAATTCACTGAGAACTGTGGAGTTTACTCTGGAAGAACTTCAGAACATGTTTTCCCCCTTTTTCTCTCTCTAATGAAAAAAATACTTGCTTTTTGTGTTAACAGTCTCTAAGGGTCAAAGGGAGCCTTTTGTTAAAATAGGAGGTTTTCCTGATGTTTTTAACCAGACTTTTTTTTTTTCTTCCCCTGCTACTTACTGTGACGTTGGCTGACTGCACCTTACCCATGCCTCAATCTAAGAAATGACTGTTTTATACTTTTGCTGTAATGTGTTTATAGTCTTTGGAGTATTTTGGACTCCTCCAAATAAAACATTTATTTGAATATAGCATGCACTATTATCTTGCATTTCTTGTCTTATTACCAGATAAATCTAACATTTTTTTGCCCTCTGTGTGTTTAGATTTTATTTTATTCTAAGTTAAAGTAGTATTATCTTTATTACGTATTACCATACACTGGCCATTTCTACTTTATTTACAGATATAGTTGTTGCCTTGTACCTATCTCAAATTGTTTTAGCATAGATAAGTATTAACTTATTTGTCCTCTTGATTCCTGGCCTTTTGACATTTAGTACCAACGTATCACTGAATTTTCTTCATTTTTTCACAATGATTAAATTGATTTATATTTATGCTGGGGCCATTGGGGAGCAGCAAGGGCAGGCTGCTCTGCCAGCAAAGATGGGCTGGGAACAAGGCAGGTGTGGAGCAGTGACCTCCCCAGGAAGGAGCCAGGGTGCTGAGTGGTGAGTCAGAGTCGGGATTAGGTTTGGAGACAGTGGTCGTGGTCCAAGACTGTCCAGTGATTGCCCAGAAAGTTCACAGTGAGTCAGGGCATGTCTGCGCAGCCCAGCTATGATGCTGCAGAGAGGGAAGCTGGCAGTACAGCTCCAGCCAAAAAGTGTCTCCCAAGGGAAAGATGGATCAGGACCTCCCTTCTAGCTTTCTTCAGTGACTCTTATCAGCAACAGAGCTGGACTTGCTGTCAGCCAGCTAAACTGGATTTAGCTAGCATAAAGCCCACAAGGAGGATGTGGTCAGGGCCCTTACAGTAGCACACGTTTAATTCCTTCTTGTTAGTGTGACTACCTAGCCACAGGATCACAGAGGGGCTGAGGCTGGAAGGGACCTCTGGAGGTCATCCAACCCAAACCCCCTTCTCAAGGAGGGCCACCTCAAGCAGACTGCCTAGGACTATGTCCAGATGGCTTTTGAGTGTCTCCAAGGATGGAGATATGATGCAATTAAAAGCTGAATTGGATCTTGAATCATTGGCACCCAGGAACTAATTAGCCACTTCCAGCTACCACACTGCTTGTAAGAGATGCATCCATGTAGTTTTCTGTATTCAACATAAACCAATAGTCTCCAGCCTCCCCTAACCACAGCTGGAAATGCTGAGCACGATAAGCAGTGAACAACATTGTATTGTCTTTCTCTTGGCCTAAATTTTTTTGTTTGTTTGTTTTTTGTTTTTGTTTTTTTGTTGTTGTTGTCTTTTTTTTTTTTATTTTCTCTCTCTTAGCATTGGGGTTCAAACAGGTGAATATCCGAGTGACTTCCACCTTCCATCCTTTGTTAGGGACCACTAATGTAAGGTTTTATGTGCAATGATGAACTATTTGTGCATCCCATTTCCTCTTAGCTGAGCTTAGATGCCCATTTGATCAAGAAAAATATCAAATGTCAACTTTATAGTATGATGCTAACCTTCGCGTTGAATAAGCAGCTTCTTAATCCTCAGGAGACTATTAATAGTTACCAGACATTCAACTGCATGTTTCTGGTGTTTTCAGTTTTGCTCTTTAGAAACTACAGAGAAATATTGGATTTCTTGTGTTTTAGAACAGATCCTGTTTGATCTGCATCACATTTTTCTGACCATGTGCAGTCTGTTCTTCATGCTGAGTTTTATTTTGGTTTACTTTCCCTTTTATATTCCACACATCTGTCTTGTAAACTCATATGCTTTCTTTGAGTAGTGTGTTAGATTTACATTCTTATTTGGATGGAATGGGTCTTTGCGTCACTGTCAAATTTGATGTTTAGACTAGTTCCATCATCAGATTATGTCTTCTTGAAGATTTGACAAAAGAAATATCCAGTAAGTGATAAAAATTAAACTCCAAAACAAAGTTAATGAGCATGGTTCTAGGCACCAACTTGAGCATATTTCTTTGTTCTCTTCTTTCCAATCTTCATCCATTCTTAAGTATGGAATTAGTTGACTTTAATAATAATAGATTTTAGAAGGAAAAAGTGAATGTACATACACTTTTGGGAGGCAGATTTTAAATATACTTAGGTTTTCTTATTTTTTTATTTTTAATCAGGAAATCTGTAAATATATGAAGACAGTAAGTCACCAAAAGAAGTCCTAAAGAAACCAAGTAAAAACAAAGTGCATGTTAGATGCTAGAAAATCAGTCTGGCTCACAATTTTCCATGTTAAAAAGTAATCTGTTTTCCTGAACTCTGTGGAGGAGAAACCTTGATAGTTCTGTGCTGTGAGATTGTAGAGGTGATGAGGTATCAGCCTGGGAATTTAGCTGCCATGGATTTTAAGTACCGTTTCTCATCCTTTACTACAGTATTTAACATTTGTAATCCTCGGTATAACATGCATACAAGTTCTGCCTAATTTAAATGTGCTAGTTAAGTTCAGATCTTCCACAGTAGTGAAAAGGTATTTTAATCTTTATCATTTCAGCAGACTCAGATTTCTCTAAATCTCTCATAGAGCTAACCCAAGGTGGGTGAGAATTGTGGGATTTTTTTGTTTGTTTTACCAGCCATTCTTGTCCAAAGGAAGCCCAGTATACTATGTTGTTCTCCCCACACCTCCCTGCCTTTTTTTTTTTTTCTTCCTGTCCTCCAAGACAGATAGGAAATAGTGACATGACAAGACACCAAAAGCCTAGAAATTGACAGTTGGAAGGATTAGGGCACCTCATACTGCTTTGCTTTTACTACCATCTATTTAACTAGAGTGCCTGACTGAATTTGAAAAAGATTGTGCTTTGTTGAAAACTCATACCCACCTACTCCTTCCATTAATGTATGGCTTGCAGTCTGAAAACTTTAAAATTGAGATTTGACACTGATATTTCAGATGCTTAAAAAAAAAAAAAAAAAAAGTAAGAAAAACTTTAATGAATTTTCCTAAAGAAAATGCTTCAGGCAAAAGTCCAAGTTAAGAAAGCAAACCAAAAAGCTACAGTCCTAATTTAGGAAATGTTTGCTAGATGAAGAATTGATATTTATTTAAACAAACCCGCAGTTTCTTTGGAGACAAGATTGCATTGGCAAACCATTTTTATGATATGAAAGTGAGCTTAAAAATGAAATGCTTCTGAGGTAGCATTCTTACAATCATCTGGCAATGATTTATAAAGCCATCGTGGTGTTAGTTGTTAGTTAACCAAAAACGAATGCTTGTCTAGCAGTGAAAGAATGAATTTGCATTGATGGTCATTAATGTTGATACAACCTTAAAATAAAAGAATGTTTGAATGGTCTTATTCCACTCTGTTAAATGCAGTCCTGATATCTTGATTGTTTGTTTGTCTGTTTGTTTGTTTAATTATATTTAGATTAAATTCAAAACAGCCAGCTGATCTTAGCAGCTGGTAAATATTTAGTGCTCATTTGCTAAATTCCTGACAGCATAAATTTTTGCTTTTTCTGTATCCTAATGGATAAGAACTGATTCCTCAAAAAGTGCACTGTAAGAAGTAGGGGAGTAGCGAGGAGCCAAGACATTTTAGATACTCCTCTTGCATATGAAAAAAAGCAAATTTTGGGAAGAGCCAGATGCTACGTGTTTTGAAAATAAAACATGTCTTCTTTGCAAATGCACTGAGACTTGAGCGAACAGGTCGCTACCACTTGTGTTCTTCATGGAGTGTACCTGTGTCCGTGTTTGTCATGGCTCTGCTAAGCACGGCTTCACCCAGAAGGCTCAGTTTTTAAGAAGGAATAAGAATATTGAAGAGATGTGCTAGCTGGATTTATGTGCTGAAGCAGTAGGCTTCATACTACACTGAAAGTCACCTGACATTTGATTTAGATGGTTCAGAGGAAAGAAATTTACTTTCTGAATCATACATCAGCTGTTGAGTACATGGCTGTATCTGTTCTAGGGAAAAGTGATGGATCGCTGTTAACCAGTAAAATGTATTAGCTGCTCAGAATGTGACAAGGAGTATGTTTTAGGCTGTTGTACAACACAACTCCAGATATGCATGTCCTATGAAGAAAAAGTATGTTTGAGAGGTATGTGGCCTAGGTGGAACAATTTTAGAAGAGAATGGAATTGATCATTAAAGACCAGTAAACCGTAAAACTTATGCAGAGGGATCTACATATCACTGCTTTTTGCTTCCCACCCCCACTCCCCCCCCCCGAATAAAATTAATGTATGAGACAAAATCTTTTCTTCAAACAGCTTGTAGTTTGCTTGGGTCCTGAACAGAAGAAATGTTTCATCTTTCAAAAAATAATTTCAAAGTAGTTGTTATTACTGTGCCTGTTTTTTGCTGCCCCTTTTACTGGTTATTGCATTTTTATGTGTTTCCCTCCCTCCCCCACCCCAGTTACCTTCTGAGTTGGTGAACATCTTTGGAACTTGATGAGGTGTTTTTCATGAAAAAGATCCACTTATTTGTGGTCAAGTTACCAATTATATGAAGTGGACAAACTGAAAAGTCTAGATGATAATCTGAAAAGTCTTAACAGTGTTCCTCCTCTTACCTGTGGTAATGTGAGATGGTGCTTTTAGCACTGTTAGTTGGCAATATAAAAGAATCTAGCCTCCTAAACAAAGGGATCTTGAACTTGACCATATTTCTTGAAATTCAAGAGGGTTTATTTAAGTGGGATATATCATTTGATGTCTTATTAATATCAGTTTAGTTGTGCATTTAAAGAGAAAGGTAAAAAGTTCCCAGACATTACAGTATGATAAATAATGAACAGAGGGGATAACTGATGTCTTATTCTTGTGGTATTTTCATCAATAGGGCAATCACAGGGATATTTTGAATTATTCATGAACTCTTACATGGTAGTGACTGAGCCCAACCGTGTCTTGCAAACTTTTTTGGATTCTGTTGCAACATGCATCTTCTGTCATAGCAAGATTATTTACTTTTGCCACAGCTTGCTTAATTCTGGATGGATCTAGCTATTTGTGAACTCAGAGGAGTGGTCATGGGGAGATGAAGGGTTACTGTCTTGGCTTAATTTTTCATGAAAGAGTGAATTGCATTGTGCCTCTGAGAACATGAAATTTCAGATCATGCCTCTAAAAACATTTCGAAGAAACTTTCACTGAAGAATTCATTCAGAGTTGGTTTGTGGTTTTTTTTTCCCTTTTCCCTTTTGCTCTTTCTTGCATAATCATATGTTAATGCTGATCATGCTCTCCTGACTGGCACATCAGTGCCTCAAGGCATTTGGATATGGGTTGCAACACTAGCAAATTGCCACATGTATGGAAGTTGCCCATTTGCAACCAGTACTGTACCAGAGAGGCAGCAGGAGGCCTTTACTTCCTTTCTTATGTGCTCTAAAGTTAATACTTTTATTAGCAGGGAGCTGTGAAGAGGAATATCGGTTTTTATTCCCAGGCTACTTTGCTATAAGCTTTGTTGTCAACTTTTGCAGTGCTTTTTGGCACAGAGTTTCCATATTCAGTGATAACCAATTAATTAGCCTCTGTTTAAAATCTAGCTTTGAAGTTGGGATACAGTATTTCATGGCCTACCTGAATTAATGTTGCTTGTAAACATAATGTTTTCATAAATGCATATGGAAAATGTCAGTGTGAAAAACCAGGTGAGTTGACTTGCCTGAAGTAAAGCACTTTTTGCTTAAGTATTAAGTAAATGCTGTGCGTTGAATTTTTATAGTAGCTAGACAATACCCATGAGTTTATTTTTGTAACTGTGTTTTATTCTTACTGTGTTCAGTTTTGGGCCCCTCACTACAAGGACTTAGAGCTGCTGCTGGAGCATGTCCAAAGAAGAGGAACAAAGCTGGTGAAGGGTCTGGAGCACAAGTCTTATGAGAAATGGCTGAGGGAGCTGGAGTTGTTCAGTCTGGAGAAGAGGAGTCTGAGGAGAGACCTCATCAATCTCTACAACCACCTGAAAGGAGGTTGTAGTGAGGTGAGGTTTGGTCTCTTCTCCTGGGTAACTATTGATAGGATAAGGGGTAATGGCCTCAAGTTGTGCCAGGGGAGGTTTAGATTAGGTATCAGGAAAAAAGTTTTCCTGGAAAGGGTTGTCAGGCACTAGAACAGGCTGCCCAGGGCAGTAGTGGAGTCCCCATCCCTGGAGGTATTTAAGAAACGTGTAGATGAGGTGCTAAGGGACATGGTGTAGTGGTGAATTGGCAGTGTTAGGTTAATGGTTGGACTTGGTGATCTTAGAGGTCTCTTCCAACAAAGGCGATTCTGTGATTCTATGTGATTCTTTGAAATGATCATGTACTAATGTTATACTTTAAAAATTGTCTATAAAAACACCTCCAAACTTCCAACAGCCTAGATGAATAATTTAAATTGCCTCAAGTTTTTATATAACTTGTGTGGTTTTACTGCTTCAGACAAGGAGTAGTGAATCAGAGGTCATCCTAAAGCACTTCATCTACATAAAAACTATGATTAACAGTGGATAATGATTCATGATATAAATTATTTTCTCCTATGAAACTTATATGTTTACTAGGCAGGAAATATGTGATTATGTTGTGCTAATTAGTTTCTAGGTAGTAGAAAGAATATGGTGCTAAGGAGATGAAGTTTAGTTGTTATATACTGCCCTTACTGTCTCCTTCTGATACAGTTTCCAGATTGAGTTTGGATTTTAAACTGATTACACAGCTGTAATGTACTTACCATGTACACATTTGGTAGATTAATAACAAAGTTTAGCAGTACCTAGCTGATGGAGGAAAGATGGAGTTGCACTTGTAAAATACTGTTAGCATGGCAACTCAGGAAATCACAGAGCGGAAGGGGGGAAGTCATGATTAGAGATGATGGAGTGATATTTACTGCAGATAAAAAGCATAAAAAAAGAGAAATTTTCTGAAGATCTGGCCTGAAAAAGAAGGAACAGCAATATAGGGTAGAAAGGAAATGACAGAAGGGAAAAATGGAAGAGTCCAGAAAGTCTCTTGTTAATCCAGGGCAAGGTGGAAACCTAGACTAATAAATTTGTTTCCTACATTTTAAAATCTTCGACATAAATATTAAAGAGTAAATGTAATTTGTAATTAAATAATAATTAATTGGAGCATTACCACTTTTAAGTCCTTTGCACATGTGTATGTCTCGTAAGCAGAAGTTTTCTGAGAACAGATATCAGGATCTTTCTGGCAAATAATAATAAAATTAATTCTATTGCTAGAAACATGAGAAATCATTGTTAACATGGTACCTGAAGGCCTCTGGATATTACAAAATTGGAAAGAAAATTGTATCTAAGACAGCAGATTTTGTTTAACATCATAAAGGGTAAGGGCATAGAGATCATGGAAATCCTTGCTTAAATTTTAAAATGTTACATGATCTGTAATCTGAAGGAACTCTTATGCAACAAGAAGTAAGGTGTGTAAAGAGAGAAATATCTTTTTACCTCTTGGAACTATTGAAAGAATAATAAACAGGGATTTAGTGTGCATAGTACCTTTCACAGACCTCTAGTGCTGTGAGGAATGGCAGATGCTGTATTGTTAATACAGAAAAGGACAAGGAAAACAGTAGTTCTGCCTGGATGTTGTGGTATGTGTTTATATGTCAAGGCAGGTCCCTTATAACGTTTGAACAAATACACTGCTTAATTACCATGTTACCCAACAAAAACATCAAAGCAGGTAAATACTAGGTTTCCTCTGTAAGCTGGTATTGCCAACTTTGTGTGGCTTGTGTTGATGTTTGTGTCCCATCCTTTCTGATCTACCAATACATGCATAATGTCTTGGTGTTACTACTGTGTCTTTGGCAAACACTAGGCATTCATGTGCAACTGATGGGTTCAGGGAGGTGCAGAAGGCATTTGGCAGCCAATATAATTTCATTTGTATAAGCAGTATCTTTGGGATAGCTGTAGAATAAACTACAGGTCTTAATTTATTAACAGTGAACACGCTAGCCCTGGACCTGTCTCTGCTAATGTGGATCATGACAACTTTAGAATCACAGAATTGTTTTGGTTGGAAAAGACCTTTCAGGTCATCAAGTCCAACCATTAACCTAGCACTGCGAAGTCCACCACTGAACCACGTTTCTCACACAGTGCCATGAATGGGAATCTTACTTACATGATGCTATTGAGGTTTCTGAACATTGATGTGATTTCAGCACACTAGCCATCCTCTTGCACCACGCTTGCAAGTGTTTTAAAACTAAGAGCCTTGAGTGACTGAATCATGCAGTAGGTATCTTGCTTTGCCTTGTCAGTGTTTGTAATGTCACTATTGCCAGTGCCAGAGAATTACAATCTGCCTGGATTAAATGCTGTAAAACACCTCTGCTCCCCTCCATCCATCATCATCTTTCCATCAACTGCAGCAACATAAACAGGAGGCATTTATCCACCAGGGTCATAACATGGGTCCAGCAGAAACCAACAGAAATAAGGAATCTACCTAGGCAAAAATGCCCACTCTTAACATGTGTGTGAGCTAAAAACACCTCTGCTCTAATAGGACAAGCAAGTTACCTCTGAAAGCATTATAAATGAAATCATTGGCTGGAATTAGTGAGGAGCTGATTGAGAGAGAGATCCCTTGGAATCCTAGCAACAACCCTGTTACCTGAGGTATCTGATGCAATTACGCAGGTGGGGGTTGAGTGCAGCTCTGCAATATATCTATTCATAGGTGAGCATGCTAATTCTGGATGTTTATTCTCAGTTAAGTACATGTTATTCTCTGGGTATAACATCTGTGCATCATTTCCTCATCTGTAAATTAGGGATGTTAATACATGTTCCAAGGTTTGCAGCAAGTTTTTCGTGTAGTGCTTTCTTCTTGGTTGTTCAGAATTGTGGCAGGAGACTTGGCTTAAATTTTAGTTCTTGTACAATATTATTGTTATTTTTTTAATAGCATCAATGTTATTAAGGTTTGGGTAAAGTCTACATGTCACTTTATATTTCAGCATTGCTGAACATAGATAAATCAAAGATTTTTGTTTTATAAAGGCTGTTTTTCCATTAGTTTCCTATATAGAAACAGATACTGTGGGTCATTTAGTATGATAATGAACACAATGAATTTTTAAACTATAATATTGCAAATTTATATTAGAGGCACACACAAAAGTGAATTTGAGGGTGTAGGTCTGTCATACGAATGATGACAAACAAAACCAACCTCTTCTCTCCTCCCCCAAAACAGGCTGATGTTTGATTCCCAAAGCTTCTTATAACTAGCAAGTCAAACAGAAGCTCATTTTATAACTCAGCTGTATGTTATTTAGGTTAAGGAAGCAAGATCTGTGCTTCATTTTAATGGCAAACCAAAATAAAACATAACTTTAGAAATACAAGCAGACAAAAACCTATGTTAATAAAACACTAGGGCTAAAATATTACAATCTAGAAAAAACCCACATCCTATAGCACATAAATGATTTTCAGTCTGCTTTTCAATATATTCCATTTCCATGCAGAGCAATAGGAGCTTTATCTCTAGTAGGCCTCCTTGGAAGGGGGGGACAAAAAAGATAGGATGAGGCAGGGAGCAAAAAAAATAAGCAAACATCTGAGAGCTTTAATTTCTGAAAGAAGAATGTGAAAGGTTTTTTTCCCCCTAAGTCTCTGGGTTTGCTGAACTTTTAAGGAAAATAAATGCTTTATATAGAAATGTTAAGAAATAGTTCGAATATTCTAGAAACCTGAAAAAGAATATGAAGATATAGTGGAGCATGCTTTGTAGCTGAAATTTACTTAAATTTATTATGTTTATTGTAGCAGTTATTAAGAAGCAGCAACAGAATAGATTCATACTGAGAGGATGAATGTATTGAATTAATTTATGAATCCTAAGAGATTAGTTGATATCATTACACAATTGGCTGCAATTTTTCATTTCCTAGTGGTCTTTAACAACAAAGGTTTTCTTCAAACTATTCTTTATCATTTTATGATAACAGCAGAAAATCACCATTTCACTTTTGTTCTTCCTATTTTTGTTTTCCACTCCAATTTCTTTCCACTTTTCCAATAAAAAAGAGAATAGGAAAGAATGACCTACAAAGAAAGAATTGGTACTAGCTTATTAATACTGGGGGGGAAAAGTATATTTTTGTTAACAGTTATAATGCAAGTAAGGTTTCAATTAGTCAGTTCTCTCTTTTCTCATTGACCAGGAAGATGAAATAAACTTGTCCTTTATGTTTCTGAAATGACTGTGATTCCAAACCAGGAATGGTTTTCAAAGTATTGTGCTACTTCTGTTGTAATATTCCTTTCTACATGTCTTTCAGTCTCAAATTTGAGAAGAAAAAGTGTTTTGCCTTTAAAGGATAGTAGGCTTTTTTTTTTTTCCCCCATCTAGTAATGTTAGCATAAAGTGAATGCTGAATCATTTATAAAAGTGCTTTTATAAAACTCTAGTGATGATACCAATTTTGTCTGTGTAATGTGTCTGTTGGTCTTCACTGTCTATGCATGGACAAGGCCAGAGAATGAGGGTCAGGCTTGGTTGCAGGTTAAGGGGTGAGCTTTGGTGACTGCAGGTTTGGGTAGTGGGTTTCATTTTCTTTTCCCTGAGCTCCAGCTTGATTCTTATGCTTCTTGTCAAATGCTGCACAGCACTGATGGTTTTGTCAGCAGCTTTTATGTTCTGGAGGCTTTTGCTCTTCGTTATTGATACTTCTGAAGACAGACTTTGAGCTATTTTGGGGTAGTATCAAATGTTTGTACTGTTCTTCAGATGTTCACTTGCCAGAAACACACTGTCTGTTAAGTCTTTCCAGGACGCTGGATTCTTTCAGTTTCACTGCCTGCCCAGCCCAATGCACATGAGAGTTTTGGTATTAGATGGGCTACTGTGCGAGAGAATATGAATTTTTGTCACATCTTGTTTGTCAGCCATGTGGATGCCTGTAGCCCACTGTAGACAGCACTCCTGGTGTTGTCAGAGTTCTCAGGGAATACTTACAGCCAGAAGCTCACAGCTATGAAAGAAGCAAATGACGACTGCTTGCAAGAGTCTGTCAAGTACCCAATCCCTCAATGACTCTGTATGTGATAATGTTACAGGAGCCCGAGGATAAACTTGCTTTCAAAGTTTGGAAGAAATTTTGTTGTCAGCTGGTCCTGGCTGGGGGACCAAGCAGCCAAGGGAAAGTCTGTTGGCCACTTTAAATATAATTACTTCATTCTCCTCCTGTGGAGGCTGCAAGACTGGCCAGATTTCAAGTGTGACCTACTGGATACTAAATTCTTGGAAGATTGTTAAGAAACAGCGATACTGACTCAGCTCCTTTGAGGGTCCAGTGTTTCCAGAGCTGCCAGCTGCCAACAGCTCCAGGTGAGTGTTAGTGACCTTGAGTTGAGCTTGCTCCAGGACCTAGCAGATGATGGGCAGGTTCAGCATGGGAAGGCTGGTAGTACTGAAAATGAGGCCAGAGATGAGACGTGGACAGCCCAATTTAACTTCATCTGTGACAAACTCATCAGGAATATACCCAGTGCTTAGTCCAATGACTTTCATGTTACTGTAGATAAACGGATAATATTTCAGAGTCTGCTAGAGAGGTGGATTTTGACAAAGACCTTATAGAAAACTACTCAACTTCTAAATAGTTTCCTGTGTATGTGTGTTTCATTAATAGATCTTCAGCTGGCAAGGAAAATGCTCAGGATTTTCAAATGTGCTTTCATGACTCAGCTAAATTAATCCAACTTAATTACCTGCCTCTGAGGCAGGGTGCTAGCCCTGCTCCTACCCTGTTGTCTGATCTTATATTCTAGGTGAAGATTTTTACTCATTTGATACAGTTAGCTGTTTGAGAGAGCTAAAATTGTGAGGGGTGGCAGTGGTGATATTTGTGTTAGTTTTTTGGATTTTATTTTTAAGCTGCTTAATTTGCCATGACATGAATAGATAAATGCCAGTGCTGAATGCAGCTAGTGGCAGCATGTGGTCGTTAAGACTTGCTTGGCTGAATGGTCAAACTGTATGCATAGGTACTTTTTTGTCAGTGAAGGAGGTTGTTAGGCATGTGATCAACACCACTGGTTTCTTTGAATAAAAAGCAAAATTAAGATGTAATGATTTTTGTACAGGGTGTGATCATTACCTTTCTTATTTACTGTAGCAAAGTATGTGGTACTGTAAGCTTGAAAAAGTGTAAAATGAAGAAAGTAAGAAATGCTAGATCAATTGGAGACAGAAGTTTTCGGCACATATTGCCGATATTTTCTTTTTAGATTATCTTGTTTTTCTCTGTCTTTGTTTTTTGCCTTGCTGTTTTTAAACAGTTTTCCTTGTCATCTGTCCAGCATTATCATCTAGCTATCCTAATGTTCTCCTTTGCTGTTTATAATTGTCACTCTCCTGCTGCGCTGCCTGGCTTTCTTGTCTTTGGGTTACTAAGTGACTTTTTATGATCTATGTTGTGTAGTCCACTTCTCACCTGCCTACTTTCTTATGCATGCAGTTCTGTCTTAATCTTAATTCTAGTCTCCACCACTCCTCTTTTACCAACATAAACCCTCTTCTCCTATTTTACAACCAGAATTCATAACTGGTAGTTTCATTCTTTCTGAATCTCTGGCTTAAGTGTACTGGGTTTATTTTGTTCAGGACTGCAATGGATTTCTGACTAACAAAACACCAATTTTGTGTTGGCAGTGTGTTTTAACTAGAAAAAAAAAAGTCTTTTATTAACTGTCCATAGGTCAGAGAGAAGCCTTGCTTTTCCAGAGGAAAGCAAGTATGCTGTGCAGGGCTTTTGATGGAAAGCTTCCAGTGTACTTAAATCAGAGAGGTGATAATCACTTGGGTTATTGTAGATCTTGTGAAATCAGAGAGTAGTACCTTAAAGGAAGCCAGACTCCAAACATTGTAATGAAATGAAAGCTTTTTATTGCACTTTCAAAGAAATTGGAAGTTGAGTCAGATTTTATTGTGCACAAGGTTTATCCTCCTAATGTAACTTCAGTAAGCAAATGGACATTTATAGCAGTATTTACCCCTGACTCTTAGACAGCAGCTGCAGGGTGGTAGAGATGTGTACCCAGGCATTGGTGCTGCCTGAAATACATCCCCATCCAGGGTTTCAGTGGGTATCTTTCAGCCAAAGCAATCAAAAAGGTCTGTAACACTTGTTTTGGTCACCTCAGCAAATTGAAGTTACGTTTTGTTTCAACCGATAGTCATCAGTGAAATCCCCATCACTGGCAACTTGCTGGATTAAATGTGAGCGATGCTGGTTCATGATTAGTTATTTTCATCTCTTTCTGTGAGTAGTTTTGCTGTTTCCAAACAGGTGAGATGAGGGCTGAGCTGCTCGTTGTGGAACAGCTCTGGGGAAGGCAGCCCTTGGGGACTTCCCACTCCTCTAGGTCTAGGACATTGACCCAGCCTGTGCCCATGGGTCTGGCAGGGTGTGGGGGCAATGCATGGGCTGTGTGGTACCTCAGGGAGGTATGTGTGTGTGACATGTCAACACTGGATCCCACATAGGATCTTACAGCATGAGATTGTAAGACAACTCTCTTACAGCTCTTGAAAATGACTGTGGCAGTAACTTAGTTTACAGCTGAACAATTCTGAATTTTTGTCCACTCCCTGAGAATGACTCTAAAAATCTTCTCTCAGCTTGATCTACTGATTTTAGGGTCTAGGTAGTCATTCATAGTTCTTATTGTAAACAGGAAAAAAAAGTTACCCTGTTTTCTTCGTAGCCAGAGAACGTAATTTTCAAATATTCTTTGTGCTACAGTCAGCAAGTTCAGCAATAGGCCTTAATTCCTGCCTTTTCAATGACAGATACTTGTTTTTTCCAGTGGTATGTAGCTTCCCTTTCTGTTGTAGAGTGGTCTTTTGTATATTAAATCTGGCTATTAGTTGTCCTGCATCTTGGGCCAAGGAGATTTTGTAAAGATGAGGGAATAAATATGAATCTGTCTCTGACAGAGCTTAACTAGGAGACATTTCCCTATAAACCCTTAAAAAAAAAATTAAGTAGAAGACACTTATAGGTAAGACAGTTAAGGATGCACCATCAGGAAAATTCATTTTAGATCTGATTTATCTGTGTGTATATGCATCAATGAAAAATAATTATAGAGAATAAAACTAATGTGTTAGATATAACAGTTTGTAAAGCTTATAATGGAAAATTTCCCTCCTGTATTTCTCCCTTGAGGTGTGTGCTTTAAATTTGATTTCTCCTTTGAATGGGGACAGACTCTTGCTAAAAACTTCTGGGAGGAGGTAGTGTTCTGTATTTTAGAAGAAGTACATTGTGTGCTGAGCAAAGCTGGAAAAATTTGGACTAATATGTTATTTTGGCATGATACTTTGGGTAAGGCACAGGATATTGTGCTGTGCCGCAACTCTATATTATAGTGCAGGAGAAGGCTAATAATCTTTTAGAGACTTCATATTTGTTTGTTTTGGCTTGCATAGTATTCACTTGGAGCTTCCACTAGCCCTTCACCATCTTATGAACACTATGAGCAAAATAACAATGACATTTGCAGGATGAATGCTTCACTTAAAATGTTCAAAGAAGCGGTGGTTTTACAAATCAGTAGTCTACTTAAGCACCCTACCTGAATTACTGAATAGCTAAGCAAAATGCAATTGCAGGAGCATTGTCACAGTGATCATGCTGTAATATTATCAAGCTGTTGTACTCCTGTTACCTTTCAGACAGTTGTCATTACTCAGCAGGAACAAACTGTGGGGACTGCGTGAGAGTTGTGATAATCTGATAAATTGCATTTTAATGTATGCCAGATCGCTTTGTTAACTCTAATTCAAATTTTCTTTCATTATTGCACTATATCCTATACCTTTATTAATTAATAATTTTTTGAAAATAAGAAAATTATCAGTATGAAGCTGCTAGTGCCATCCTTACAGGGATGTCAGTAAGAAAATAAAAATCCTCTGGAGGTAGTTCTAGGCTTGGTGATATTTTTGAAGCTTAACATTTTGTCAGCTGTCAAGAAGTATCTGATCGAAGAAATTGCATTTGATAAAATTAAATGGCTTGGGAGTTACTTTAGTAGTAATTAGTCCCCCTTTCTTACAGTTTTCCTAAACTCTCTAAATCCATTTGACTGATCTAAAAACAGACTTCTTATCGCTTTATTGGGGAAGTTCTGTCCCTGTTTTGCATGTGTACTTTGAAGAACTTATCTTAGAGACATTATTTTTAAATGGGAGAAGAAAGTAGGATCTACTGGCATGAAAATACGTCTCTTCTGTGTTGCTCTCTCTGTGCCATATTTCCTTTTCAAATTGGTTGGAACAGTTTGAAGGGTAAAAGCTGAGGGCAAGACTCGTTCACTTGAAGTTTATATGAGCAAACTGGTGCAAGCTGTTCTGTAAAATAAGTTGTAATTTAGTGGTGGTATTTATATAAATACAAAACATTATATGTTAAATAAAATTTAAAGAGTTCTTTATGGAAGTCAAAAGGAAAGCAATTTTCCTCCACTCGAGTTAATTTGCTCACAGGAAACATACCTTCCGAATGAACAAGCAAATCTTACTACTTTGATTTTTTAAAAAAAAATCTATTTTTAATATAGAAGTGTGTAGGAATCTAGAGTTCTGAAAGTAACACCACATTTATCATCTTAAATTAAAGAAGGATCTGAAAAGATGTATCACTAAGTCTCGTGCCTCCTATCCAGGTTGAAGTAGATAGGGTGGAATGCATAGAAGGTTTTCAGAATGTTCAGGCTAACTGCTTGAATAAGAGGACATACTCTAATTCTTTCTGAACCATATGAGCCTTTGTTCCAAATGAGATCGTTTGCACATTGATAGAAGAGCCTGCTGCAGAACAAAACTTGACATACACTTCTGTTAGGGTGATGCACATCACTAGAAACATGACCTGTTTACTGAGCAGTTTTAATTTTTCTTCCATAATTTACTGGAGTTTGTGTCAGCTTTCAGGAACTAGTTTTTCTTCTCTTTGTTTGATACTAAAGGAATTCTGAATGATGGAAACTTGATAGGCTTTGGAGTACATAGAGGTTTACAGCTGCATCTGTATCTTTTCTTAACTTTTCTAAGCATGGTTACAAACACTATTACCTATATACTGTCTCCTGAATTTGTCACCAAATTCTTCCCTGTCATCAGTTCACTTATCTTTTCACTCTCCCTTCCGTCAGTATGCTAAACGGGCCATGTTACCATTGTAAGATGGTGTAATTTGTTTATGATAAATGTCTTAAGGTGTATATTGGTATGTTATGTGAAACACTAACTGACACAGGAATTGCTTGAATGGATTAGACCAGTAGTCCTCATTCTCTGTTACCCTCAGAGGAAGTTATCAAACTTCCATGATGGAAAAATGAGCAATGGTAATATCTTTCTGTTCCTTTCTATTGCAATGTACTGGGGGCTATGTCCCCTGTAAAGGTCTATACAGCCTAATAACACTGGAGATATTCTCATTAATTTAATTGATGTTGGCTTTTCTTTGGGCTTTTCTTACTTTTTATATTTCCTGCCACTTATGTTTTACTTCTTAGAAGAAGCAGAAATGAGGACCCATAAAGAGTATATACTGTGGTCTAGATATTGTTGTAACAGTATAGTTTAATTCTGTATCATAACCATAATGAAACTGGGCAGTATTTTTATTGACTGTTGTCAAACCCATTTTTGGTTAATTCTGACTTCTTTTTTTTCATTTAATAATTTTGTAGTTTATTTAAGAGCCCATCAAAGTGCAGCAATGATTGAAATGCTCTTGTCTGCAGCTGTTGTCAAATCCTATTGTCAACTAGCTTTTTTTCTTAAATGTCTTCTACAGCTTTTCAGTGCCTCTCCTACTTTCACTCACCTAGATAACTATCAGGAGATTTTGCTGTGTTTCTACTTGCCCCTCGACTCCAGTATATTACCCCTTTTTGTTTTGAAGTTTTCTCCCTTATCTTGATGGGGAGGAACAAATTATTATACTTTAAGAAGTTAAAAATACATATTGTAGACTCTAAATATTTATGCTTTGATATGAAGGAATGCCATGTTCTGTAGGAAAATTTATCTCTTCATTTGAAGAGAGGACTCCTCCTCCTTCTCTAAGGGTAGTGAGGAAAAATGACATCTGCCTGATTATCAGAAGTGATTTTGTTGGAGTTAAAACTTCCTGTGCTTTATGGCAGTGGAAGGTAAGCAAAGCAAATTGTCTTCTTGACGTTTTACCATGGCTTTTGTAGAGGAAGTGATGGTCAACAAGATTTTTCCTGGAGGCTGTGTGCTTAGGCGCACGGGATAATTTCCTGATTGGTTTTGGTGATCAATTTTCATATCTGTGATACATGGTACAAAGATTATGAATGTGATTAGAGTATTTAATACTTTACCTAGTATTACTGTAAGAAGGAAAACATTTTTCAAACTATAAATAGTTTTCTTTTTCAAGAGAAAATCATTTTCTTTCTTTATATTTTTATATATTGCATTGTCTTTGTATTCCTTTATTACTGTAATACTAAGTATACCAACTTTTAGACTAAGACTCTGTTTGAGTAACCTCTTACAATGTCAGAAGAAAAAAAAAGACCTTCCCCTTAAAGGGTTAGAAGAGAGGAGGCAGACATTTTGTACAGTAAGAGTAGGTAAGGAGGCAATGAGTGATGCTGCTGAGGGTCATGGGCAGTGGTGATGAAACTATTTGTTTAAAATATGGTTTTAAAAAAGCTTTTGTAGGTTAGCTTTACATTGTCAAGTCTTGTACCAGATTAGGTTTCGTCTTTCCTACCAGAGCTACTATAAAGCCAGCAGAAACTTGATACTGTGTGATCTTGCTAATGTGGGAAAAATGAGATCGTGTACAGATATTTAATCTGGATTAAATGTGTGTTGCTGAGTGATCCTGTAGCACAAGGATTTGTGGTGTTGGCACACGAGTATGGTTGTCTTCGGTTCTTTCATTGGGCTGCAAGATTCTGCCACAGAGGGACAGGCATGGGGCAGAGAAAGTAAGAGAGGACAGTCCCCTGGCTCTGTAGCTATTTTGGGGAAGTCTTCGCATCTGTGAGGGCATCACAAAATAGAGTTAAGGTATCTGCTTGAAAATTCAACAAATGACTTGTGTAGATATCCTGAGCTGACCAGACATGCAAAGCTGTGGTTTTACACTGAATGGCTCTGACAGGTAGGAATGTGTAATTATTTTATTTTTTTTTAGTGTGGTGTTGCTACTTATACTTTATAATGTATGCTTTTTTTGTCTGATTTCTGATAATCATTGTTTATTGGAGACAAAATTATTTTGTTTTTATGACTAAAAATGTTTTTAATATCAAAGTGTATTGAAGTCTTTATTTCTGTAAAGCTCTCTAAGCAAAATGCTTTAAAGCAATTTTCATGCATATGTCACTGTCAGTATCTTTTGTTTTGTAAGTTTTATTTCAGGTGGTAGATTTAGATGATAGTTTAAAACAAAGAAAAAAAAGAATGAAAATTAACAGCTTATGAGTTTCTGTTCCTTGGCTATTTTTTGTTCTATGATGGCATGCGATTTTATTTTTACACATAGTGATGATTTAGTTTCCTTAAGTCTTCTACAGGGAACTTTGTCGAAGGCTGTTTGGAAACTCAAATTAATATCAGTCTGTTCCTCTTTCTCTGTTGTTTTGGTTAACTTTTCAGGAACCATGAAGGATAGGAATGACATCGTTTTTCTTTACAAAAGATATTCTGCTTTCCTTCTAATAGATAGATAACATAAGATTGCTAATATTTTGTTGTTATTTACTGAGTTACCTATGTGATGTTGTAAACAGCTTATTTTCTGTCCTTCAGTCCTTTATAACCTACTTTTTTATCTCAAATGCTCTGTTGTTATTAGAGAGTGTGGAGGGGGTGGGAGGTGAGAAAGAAACTGTTATGTATAACTCATTTCATGTTTGAGTTTTGTTTGAATCCTTTAATATCAAAATATAGAAAAAATATTATGTTTTCCACTATAATGTCAGATAATCAGTTGAATGCAAACATTCATCATTTAACATCCCAATATGTTTTCTGCTGTTCTGTGTTCTAGACAGAAAAGACAAGTGTGACTGGAAAGGGAAGGCAGACTTCATCCAGGATAGGTGGTGGATCTCATTGTAGGCCTTTTGGGATGGAATACAGTACTTGATATCTAGTACAGATCCTAAATGGGTAGTGTTATGTTATAAACATTTCATGTAGGATGAAGGAGATGTAATTTGGTTGTCCCTAAGAATTTTGGGTAATGCTTTGGAAAAGATTAAAATGAGGTAAAACTTAGTGTCTCAAGTCTCTCTGAACCCCATTCTTGTGTAGTCCTTTCAGCTTTTCACACCTCTCTCCTTGCTTGTCCATAGTCAGGAAGCATGGAGCCACTGACAGCTGCTTTTAGCAGTGTGGGACTCTGGATGCAGAGCATGTTCTGTAAACCCACTTAAAGGCAGGAAACTTCTGATTGTCTTTGCTTTTCTCTTGTATTTTGGCTTCTGTCTTAGTAAGTTCTAAGATGACTTGAGGTGATTTAATATAAATTGAAATATGTAATGTTGAATTTCCAGGGAGCTGGTTTTAGCAGGTGAGTTTGTGACTACACAAAAATCTTCTGTGGCTTTAAAGAAATTTTGCTGATATCAAGTATTTAATTACTTATCTAGAAGCTGTATGTCATTTCATAAGGAGTTTTTCTGTAGATGATGCAGACACTTATACTTTGTTTCAGAGACAGCAAAATTAAGTAGAATACATATGCCATGTATTGGCATATGGCCTTGGCCTTTATCAACTGAGATGTTGTGGCTGTCATGCTACTTAAGTGAAAGTAATCTCTTACATGCAATTTTAAAAATAATGCTACAAAGTATTTGCTTTGTAAGGATGCTAGAGCATCTTTGATCTGTTTCGGTGCTTGTAGCAAGCCCAAGCTACTGCCATATTATTTCACTGTTTATAGTTTCCTTAAGAGACAAAAGGCATTCTGAAGAGCGGTCTTTGAGGTATTTAAATGTTTAAGATCTGGTGTGTGTGAAGTCTTTAATAATAAATGAACTAATCTGTGAGGGTTGACAGAGGAGGGGAGAAAGGCAATAATTAGTCACTGGGATAAGACGTTTGATGTAACACTGTAAGCAACCTGTGTCTGACAGATGTGATGCTGTAGGAGAGTGTGCCAGGTGCAGTCTGTCTTTCAAAATTTTACTTTTTCTAGTTTCCAACAAACATACTCATGAGAGGAAACAGAAATTCAGGGTTAATGTGAGTAGAAATGAAGGGTAATGAGACTTTAACTTGAAATTTTTCCACTTGCAATATTCAGTTTAGAAATGGCATTCACGCATTAGCACTGAAGCAGGTGTGCTGGGAGTTTTTTCCTGTTCTTTCTCCAGTATAAAATGTATGTAATGTTTTTATATTTTTAAGCCAATATAAAAGGAGGATCATACCTAAATTGCAGCAGACAAGCAAAAAGAAACTACCAAAGCCACACTCATCAAAATGATCTCTTTCCACGCCCCTTATGCTGTTTAGATTGAGTGATTGGATGTCAAATTTTGATTTCAGGATAACTAACTTGCAACTATACTGAAGTATTATTATTATTATTATTTTTCTTACCGTTGGCTGACATTCCCATCACTCAATATGATCTCTGCAAGGACATCCTTGCATGAACAAAGAACTTTGCAGGTCCAAACTGGTGAAAGCCTCTCCAGCATAGAGCAAATTACAGAATCAAGAGGTACCTTAAGAACGTTAAATGACTTGCAGTAAACCTTGTTAACAGTGTAAGTCTGTGTGAAGTGTCTTGTAAATCTGGTAGTTGATTTAAACATCATATCTGGAACTATTTTATTTTCCTCATGAGTTTGAAGAAGCTTGTTTTTTGCTGAGTGCAAAATATGCATATGGATTTTTTTAGAGGGTATTTGTTTGATAACTTGCTGTCATTGACAGTACTACGATTGCTCTCTACAAGATTCTAAAAGCAGGAAAATAATCACTAGAGGCTGAATGTTAAGGTGCTTCGGATGGAGTTTTATTGCAGATGCTAGGTAGGAAAAAACCTGTATTTAGTATTCAGAAAATAGGGAAATTTTTCTTTGGTTTGCAATGGATCTATTTGATAAGCCATGACCATTCAGGAAAAAATCTGTTCTCTCTCTGAAACTGCCTTCACAGACTGTTGCTGTAGGAATCTCCAGGTTATATTGGAAGTTTGCTAACTTGTTCATGCTGTTAACCATATTAGAGGCTACGAGCACATGAGTTAAAGGATCTGTTTGTTTTTGACAGGGTACCACAGAATTCCCCTTCATGTATCTTAATTTAATCTTTTCTTTCTGGTAACAGAAGTAGTTCACTGAAACTTCTATCTTAACATTTTTCCAGATACAAAAATGCTTTTACATGACTTAGTAATAACTTGCATCTTGAACCCATGTTTCTAGATGTGTGGAAATAGTACTCTATGATATGAAGTATGCAATCAAGTTACAGTTGCTTAAAGTCACTGCAATAAACAATCTGTGCATGCAATGTTAGCATGCAGCAAGTCTGAGGTAATTTGTCCAAGTGCCTTTGCACTAGAAACTCAGCTAAGTGCGTGTAGAAGCTTACAGTGGCCCAGCTGGTTGGTGATGATCCATTCAGGTGTTCTGCTTAGCAGTTTTTCTTAACTCAAAGTCCTACCAGATTTCAATTAGAGTTGAGATTCTATGCATCCAGATCATTTTTAGAAATTGAAGTTTGGCCACTAGATCATTGAAACTTCCTAATGTTGTGTTTTAGCATGTTGGGTTGCTTAGCCCTTCATTCTTTGTGGCAAAAGTAATTTTCAGGTATGAATATTCTGTGCTCTTCTCATTTTGAGCTTCTGCTTGTACAGTGAAACTTAAGACTTCACTGGTTTTGATTCTGGAGGTCTTTGAGACCTTTAGAGTCAGTACTGAAGAAGAAAAATTGTTCTAAATTTGAAATGCCTGAGGAACTGCAGCACCCAGAGCATTGTTGTTTGAGGGATAATTTCTTGGAATGTTTTTTTTTTTTTTTTTTTCTAATACACGAGTAGTTTGTCTGGTGGTGCTTCACTAGTAATGTTCTATTGGTATCTGTGGGAAGTTTGAATATACATCTGTGGGAAGTTTGGATATACATAGTCAATATGGCCTGAGATACTGAGTCACAAGAACAATGAGCTATATTTAATGCCCCTGATATTGGCAGAATATCCAAATTGGCTTATTATGGCTTGTGTTAGGAAATAAAGTACTCCGAAGCTTCAGTCCCTTCTGTGATCCCTGTGGGGCTCCCAGAACATGCAGAAGCGTCATTGAAATAAAGTTCAGGGCAAATCTGTATGAAATGATTTTTGTCTTTTGACAAACTACCCAAGCTACTGTGCAGATTTTGCTCTGCAAGAACTTGTCATTAAAAATGCATTTAGTAGGCTGAGACATATGGAAGCTATAATACATCTGGTCCCTAAAGCCAAATTGTATATGAAGCACTATTGGTCTTTTTTTCATTCCTAAATGTTCTCTACTCTGATGGCAGATTAAATGGTTTGTAATGCTTCCCAATATGTTGATGTTCATGTAAATCAACATATAATTTATCAGCATTTATCCTTTTGTCTAGTGATATTTCTCACTGTTGATTTTGTATAGGATTGAATGCAGAATAATGGAGGAGTGATTACCTTAGTTACACCATTCTTGTAGCTTTAAAACATGAGATCATTTTGATGCATTTTATTTCTAGTTTAAAAACTCCATCCCCCAAAACAACAGCTGACAGTCATCTTAATGAAGAGTTAAGACTGAGGTTATGAGTACTTGTACAAGCATAAAAGTTACTTGATGATGTATTATAATGTTCCCCAAGCAAAGCATTTCTAAGAAGTAAAAGGAAAGCATAATGTAAAAGATAAACATGAAAGATGTTGAAGAGAATCCACAGACTTGATATATGGATATACACTTCCCCTGAGGCAATCTACTAAGTGCAACACTGAGTAATTGTACTATTTCTGCTCTCAGAAAAGACGATTTTAATAATTAGCCTAAATTTCAGAAGCATGTTTCCACCTCTTGACCAACTATAGAATGCAGACCTGAGACTGTTTGGGACTGCAACAACATGTTCACCCTGCACAAGAGAACACATGCAGATCTCTCCTGAGCTAACAGTTAACCACTTAGCTCCAGAGCTAAAAGGCAATGTAGCTGCAGCAGGAGGATGTAGCACATGAGGTTTTTTTATTCACATCAGGCATTCTGAGGGCTTCTGATGCAGAGATGTAAAATGTTTCTAGACTCTCATGGCACTGACTGATTCTGACCTTGTTAGGTATTTCTAGTGTTTGCCTATGGTGTCTGCTCAAGACCAGATGTAACACATTAGGATCTGAGCTTATCATGAGTCTAGGATCTTATTGAAAACATGGCTTTCCATCTCTGAAAGAGGAGTTAAATCATTTGTTAATTAAATCAACATTAATTAATTTAATGACAAGACTGCGGTTTGATGTTGTAAAATGTTCTGGCAGGATCAGCTTGATGTTGCTGTTCCCTGATGCCCATTTCTGCTGTTAGCCATTCAGCTGTATTGGCAGAAGTGCCAGTGTGGTCAGTGCAGTGACTGAATTGAGGGACTAATCCAGCTGAAAAACAACCCAGTGAAACAAAATGTTGTTCCCCATCTTTTACTACTTCTTACACGCAAGACCAGCTCCTCAATCTTGTATGTCCTCATGGAAAGTTAAGAAATTATGAGAGGCAGGATGAAGCAGCAGGTGGATAATTTAGGAGGAGTTTGTGATAACAGACCACAACTGCAGTCCGTGTCATCTGCAGAGCTTTATTCCTAGCTCTTCCACTGAGTAGTTGAGTGACTTTGAATTTATTATTTTCCTGCTGTTTGTTATTCTTTTAAGATTCTACTGAAAGCTGAAGGAAATATTTTTTCATTGGAAGATGCTAGCTTAGAGAATTGAAAGTGTTTCAATTTTAGCAGACTGCTGCCAGAGCTTGTGCTTTGCTGCAGTGTGTGGTGGGTACATGAGGACTGTGGTCTTCCTTGACTCTTTTGGGCACCTGAATATCATCAGCACTTGGTCTTAAGTACAGTCTCCCAAGGCTTTTGCATCAGTCTGAGAACCCTGGGAATCCCAATTTTACCAAGAAGCTTTCAGAAATTCACTGCCATTTCTCTTTCCTATCAGGGAGAACAAGTTATATTCATGCAAGTCAAGGCACAATGGTTGTCTTGGCAGCCAGAGTAAATTTTTTCTTAAATTGGAAGTTTCTAGTATTCAGCTGACTGAGATTTTTTTTCAAAATATTTGACTTCTGGTGGCAGGAACTTTGTATTTTGATCATCCTTTTTTATGCTTTTGCTAGAGGCATCTATCTGTTTTAAGCATGCTTTTTGCTTATGTTCCTTCATTTGTTTATTTTTAACACTCTTTTCTGGAGGATATCCTATAAAGGTCAGTTTAAGAGTACATTTGGGTAATCAACTTTCTTCATCCTGTGACTTATAGCCCTTTTGGGTCATCACTGGAGTCTTTCCTTTCCTTTAGCTGACATTTACATGCCTTAGTCTCTCTCAGAAGATCATTGTAGGTTTCTGTGATCCTCCTCTAGCTAAGTTGTTCTATTGAGGGAGTATTACATATGGTAAATAGATAACTACAAACACATTTGACAGATCGCAATTTGACAGACAAAATCTGTTGTATGCAGTATATTAAAAAAAGTTTGTGTGTTCAACATAGGATTATTTTCTTTTCTCTGTCTAATTTAGTGCATCTACACACCAATTTAGTAATGACATATGAAAGGGGAGGGATCTGAACAGTCTTTAATTTTGCATATATGGAGATCTTGGCCCCTGTTACTCATTGTCCTGACCTGGAGGTCACCCAGAACGTGGTTATTCTGGAGTGGATCAATAAGATGGAGGTTACAGACCAGAAACTTGATCTTGTGGCTGAACATATGCTGTATGTCATAAGCATGCTTCTTAGCTATGGCATTCCAGCTGAAATGTAAGATCTGATTGTGACGTTTTTGCGGTGTGTCTCAGGGCAAGGTGAAACAAGCCCATACTGCAGATGATGTTTAAATCTTACTTTCATCAACATTACCTTTTCTGTACAGTATTAGGCTGATCTTCCAATCATATGTTCTGTGTGGCCAGTTGAGCTTGACTGATGCATTTTCAGCAGCAAATGGGACTAGTGGCTACATATAACTGGACAAGAATTTGTTTAGTGTTGAAAACAGTAAGGAGAGGTGCATGCACAGTATGTATACATGCATTTGTGTGGACTGCTGAAGCTGAATTTATCGCTGTTCCAGTTTATCACAGTTCCAGTTCGGTTTGATATTGACATTACTAGTAAATTTGATTTACCATTTTATTTAGTATATTACTATTTAAGATACCTGAATACACTCACTTGTATCTCGTTTTATTACTAGTACTATAGATTTTGTTTTGAAGAGGAAAATTAAGGTAGTAATTTTTCCTTTTGTCCCTGTCCTCATCAGTTGTCTCCACCTTTTCTGCCAGACTGTTCCCAGTATTCCATTTATGCAATTTTTCCTTTTTTTAAATCTTTGTTGTCTAGCATCAGCAGAGTACAGGAAAGTAGTTGTTTTACATTTCTGCTGAATAGAAGCATGGTTTCCAAGCAGTCATATATATTCACGGAGAATGCTCATGACATAACTTTGATTTTAAAAAGCAATTCTACTCTGATATGCAATCCCAAAAAGTATGTTATTCCCCACTAAGTGTGTTTGTTTTGTGAAATCATGATTGTATCTGAATGCTTTAGTTTATTTTTTAAAAAAATTTAAAATGTAAAAAAAAAGTCTTACCAAGATGAACAACAAAGTTTGTCCTACCTTTGACTGTCCAAAGCTAAGAAGAATAAAGAGCAACTGAAAGGAAGTGAGCTGGATTTTGTTTGGGTTTGGTATATAATTTTTTGGCACTATATACATAGCTGCAAGTTATCCCTGTACAAAATCTTTGGAGGCTCTGTGATTGTGCTAGTGAAACAGAGAATACAGTTTGAAGATGACGAAATTACTAAGCAGCTGCACTAGAGTATCGTCTTTGGAGATGTGTTTCCTTTTATTGCTGATGCTGATTAATGATACAAGGAAGGAATTGCCATTCTGCATAAGATGCTGAGCTGAGTGGGAGGATCTAGTGCTTAATTTTGAAAAAATACTGTGTTTTCATTTAAAAATGATAGATCCTTAGGAGGCAGTAAACACAAAATCCCACCCTTGGTGCCATTTTTTTAGAATTCGAATGGGAAGTACACTGCAAGACATGGTACCACAAACAAAACTGCACATTCGGTAGAGATCTGTAGCAGTGTAAATCCCTGGAACTGTTGTTAAAGCCCTGAAAGCTGATCTTTGGCAGGATTCTTAACTCTGTGAGATCTTACATTATGATTGTTTTTAAAAGTGAAGACATTTATTTATTTATTTTACTTGAAGCTTTGAGCTGGTGACCTGGTGATTTCTATAAGCTGCACTGCTTATGATGTAAAAACCACCGTATTTGTGAGGCCTGGAGCAAACAGCATATGGTTTTTGAACCAAAGCGTACAGCCAGTTTGTTTAATCCTTTTTGGTTTTAAACTGCTCAGTGGTTGGAGCCCTGTTTTCCCTGACTGAGGGCTTCAAAACATTCTGCTTTCTTCTGGATGAACAGGCTACCAGTGGGTTGGGATAAAATTGTTCTTAGCTTTCTGTACATCTAGAATGGATTTCCAAGTTTAGATTAGATTAGATCAATTGCTTTTCTGGCATCCTGCAGTCTGCTTTTGCTTTCAATATTTATTTTTTTTTTTAGCTTCCCAGCCTCAATTCTTTCTCTGCATCTGAACCCACTTGCTGCTTCTAAAGTTGTCAAATTAGTGCTCTGTACTAAAGCGTCTCCGTAGTGCTTTTAAATTTAAGTGTTAGTCTGTAGCTATAAAAAAGCACTTTTGTGCCTGCCTATGCAAAAGATGGGCAGAATTAGTACTTCACTGACTGCTGTGAAACGCTGGATAAAAATCTTCTATTAGTAGTCGTCTTTGCCATTTCCAGTCTTCTCTGGCCATAACTGACAAAATAATCGCTGATCCTTTGGACATAGGCTGAGATTACTCAAAGTGATTTTACTGGCTTGTTGCTGCCAAGAGTGGCTTTTTTGCATCCTGGGTCTCTTACCGGGTATTGCGTCCTTGCTGGCACAGATACTCACCTGATCCTCAATGAATCACTTGAATTCACTGCACTGTTAGAAAATTAATCTACAGAAAGTGGGGTGGGGGATGGGGGCGGTGGGAAGGGAATTGCTTTCTCCTGGTTTAACAGTCTGGACCTGCTAACTTGGGAGGACTGGGCCAAGGAGAGATCCTGGCACCATTTCTGGGAACACAAGAGCACCAAGGAAGGATGCACCACCCCTGTCAGTGCCTGTGAGCTGTATTTGATCAGCATTATAGTAAAGCCTTGCTCTTTTCAGCAGATATTTAACATGGCTGGTATGTCAAGATGGGCTATGGTGGTGCTAACTAGATTTATCAGATTTGGCACAGAACTTACAGTGGCTTTGCTACCTGTCTGATTTTCTCTGATTGCGGATAACCAGACCTACAGCTGTGATTTGAGCACACAAAATCAGTATCTCCTAACACAGTGGGTTGGAGCCTAGAACGCTGTGCTGTGCCTGTATAGTGAAGATATATTATTTCGGTGCAAACATGCCATCCTACGAGAGTAGCCGATAAAAACTCGCAGCAGTCTAAACTGCACTGTGCAATTTTTTAACAGTTTTCATTCCCTGTGGTAAAAATCCAGAGTTCAGTAATGTGACAGTAAAATATCATTATCCATTTCACTAAATGGTCAGTGGAATACTTCTTCTTACTAGGTAAAAAAGAGGCAAACAGTTGAAATCTTTAAGCCAAAAAAATTTAAAATGGAAAATGTTTTGATTCTTAATAATGTGTACCAAGGCCAGGATTTCATCTAGAACTCTATCCCTGTTCTCATTTTCTTTCTCAGAAATTCTAATCAGAAGCGCTTCCTTAATTTCTAATGCTCCAGTGTTATAATCTAAGAATTTTATATGTTTTTATCTTAACTGACATCAGCATTCCTTCTATCTGCCTCCTCGAATAAAGAGACCAAAGAGCAGTTTTGTCAGCTCTGTGTAATCCTACCAGTAACTGCTCTAACAGTGTGACCTGCAGGCTGTCAACCAGATAATCGTCACTTAAGTCTTTACCTCGTTTTACCACAGTAGCTCAGTCTACTTTATTTTGACATAATGCTGGTATTAAACTGCTGGAATTGACCCTTTTCACTCCATGAATTGAAGCAGAGGTTTTTACCTCCCCGTGTGCAGCTCGATGATTCTGGTGTCTGTTCAGCATATGCTAGCACCATGTGTGAGAAGGAGAGGTGTTAGCTCTTTCCTTCTCTCTGCACATAACCTGGAAAGCTGTGGGTGATGCCTTGCATACGTGTGAGGAGCACCGACTGCCATCCGTGTGTGATCGGAGACGGCCGCAGTTTTGTGCTGCAATCTCACAATGATATAGATGGCTAGTTAAGAGTCCTGTCCTACCGTCTTCTTCCTTGCTGAATGTTGCAGTTTAAATACATTCAGACATTCAGGGATGGTTTTGTTGTTGTTTTTTTTTCCCTCAGTTCATTAAACTGCATTTCAAACAAGTCTTACATTAACTGCACGGTCCGTGCTTGTCCGTACAGAAGTGGCTGTGGAATCAATTCGTAGCGATTCAAAGCAGACATCCTTCAGAGTTACTTCTATGAAATATCATATATGGAGGTATGACAATAAAGGGCATTTTTCTTTAACTGAGGCGGCAGTGCAGAAGAGGGAATGAGTTTTACGGTCAGGAGGGAGAGAGGGATGGTGGAGGAGATGAAGCTGCTTCAGTGGGCATTGCAGAAAGAAATGTCTGTCACCTGCTCTGAGAGTCACTGAAGCAGATCATCCATTTGCTTAGCAGCTTTCTGGCACTTAATGAAGAAAGTTCACAAAGGTGTGAAAGGGCCATTAGGGTGTCATCAGCAATGAAAGGCTATCACTCACTGGGGGAACACTGGATTCAGCTTTTGAACTGTCTTGAAGTCTGGAAATTCATCTCAGCCTGATGTCACTGCTGGAGGAGCATGGGGCTTTTTAATTTTGACTTTTTGGTTGACTAGTTGTCGAAATATTACTTCCCCCTTCCCCCCTCCGCCCTCCCCCGCCCTCCCCCCCCCCCCAAAAAAAAAAAAAAAAAGCAACCCAAAAAACCCAGCCCCACAAGAAACAACAAAAACACCCCCAAACAACACAAAAACAAAACAGAAGACATTTTCTGATTAAGGATTCCTTCCCCTGCTTACAAGCAGGTGGAAAAAGAAAAGTATGGCTTTTGACAGGAGAGACCAAAATCTAAGGTGTCCTCATAGGACAGAAAAGAACACTTAGGGAATGGAGCTGTCATGTGCGTGTGTGCTTATTTCTTCCCTTTGAGTTGTGTGCGGGCTTTAGGTTGCAGCCATGTGTATGTGCAAGGCCTTTTTTACTTTAGAGCTCACACATCTTACCAAGCCATTAAAGTTAATGATTGATAGTCTTTGTTATACAGCTCTTAATTCCAGGAGCTGCATAGATGCACTGTGGTTATGTCTTTCTTTTTTTCTTTTTTTTTCTTTTTTTTTTTTATGTTAACTAAACTTTCATGATCTAATAAACAAGCAAACTACCTCAAGTACTTGTGTTTAATTGTCTTTCGTTTCCCTACACTGCCAGGCTTAAGTGCAAATAATGCTTGGAAAGTGTGTAGTAAAGCTTCTTTCAAACAGGTCTTACAAATGACTTGACAAGAAAATCTCTCTCTGCACCATGGATACTCTTGACTTCCATCAGTGAAAACTGTAGAATGATAATAATTATCTGGAACTTTTTGGCTGTGCCATAAGAGAATGATAGTGTCGCTTCACCAGTAATTTTATTTTCAAGCTGATGATGGGCTTTATAAAACAAAAATATATCCTTACCATGTAATGTATGTGATGTAAATGTACATGTACATGTATCCGATCTTTTATAACTCATGAAATTTGAAATAATTGAGAAATGTCTGTTTCACATCTTCACAAAAAAAAAGCACCTGTCTGTTCTCAAGGAAACTTGGATCCCAATGAGAAGTTTTTCAATGTTCTTAACAATCCACTAGATTAATTAGAGTCAAAGAAAAACTTAATAGAAATACTTTTGTGGGAGGGAACCATGATAAAAAGAAGATACTTGTGATAAAACACGATGATAGATGACTTCTATGACAGTATAGAAATGGGAGAAATTATAAAAGTCTAGGAAAAATGACGCATCGTAGCACAAAGATTTTTTAATATATATATTTATATATA
Source organism: Podargus strigoides (assembly GCA_028020825.1). Taxonomy (NCBI): domain Eukaryota; kingdom Metazoa; phylum Chordata; class Aves; order Caprimulgiformes; family Podargidae; genus Podargus; species Podargus strigoides. Next base: position 120,474,293 of record CM051663.1, on the reverse strand, counting down.
TTTTAAGTGTTTCATATTTTTGAGTTTTGAGCAGGATCTAAACATGAAAGGACATATCCTGGATTATAAATTCTAATAAATTATTTGAAACATTGGTAATTCTGTAATTGTTGGAAGTTAGGTTTGCTGAGATTCTAAAATATTACACATTTAATTTGTATGATCTCTTCCTTTCTCATTACATACGAAGCTGGGGAGCAGGTGGTGCGATGGGGCAGGTAATTTTATTAAGACAAAACCATTGTTGATCTCTATTAAGGGCTATCTAAAAGTATTTGAAGTTAATGAAAATATTTTGAAAATAATGTTTAATGTGAACCTTTGAAGTATCATAATGACTTCATGCACTTTTTTTTTATAATAGTATAGATTATTTATTAGTAAACTGTAATGTAACTGCTTTAGGCTATAAAATAATGCTTGTAAGCTGCTGATTCTGGAAACTTTTAAGTGTTAACTATTTTTAACTAGTGTTCTTCCGCCACAAGAGAAGGTCATATGTGTTATGAAGAAATGTGAGCTACAACTAAAACTCAAAAGAAGGGAAAAAAATAGGGAAAACAAAGCCCAGGCAACTGTATTGCTAGATTCAAGATTATTGCTATTAGAATATCTCTATGACTTAATTAAAAAAAATATTTTGAGCTCCCTTCCACCTTCCCCCTATCACATGAGGGAGGATGTGGTGTTCATATGTGGTTCCTATGGCGCATGATCATGATTTGATTATCTCCCTTTCTCATTTCCATTTATTTTTTTCCTGCGCTGTGAGATTGGGGGTTTTTTTTGGTCATTTATCATTGTATCTCTTAGTAATGTGTTCTTTTTCTCATTTTAGTTATTATTTCATTAATTTCCTGATAGAGAATGAAAAATTTGTCAGTTTGAAAGAGTAGAAAGGAAAAAACCAGTTCCATTTGGGGAGATACCCTGATGATCAAGGAGAGATGGGATCTGTGAACCGTGGAAGATAAGAACTCAGAAAACTATGAAATTCATAACTCTGCTGGATGAAGAATGAATAAGGTATCATTAGACACTTATACTTTCCAATCATAAGCTAAAAATACATTTTAGGAAATCATTATTTGGTAAGCAAAAAATAATTTTAAAAGAAATAATTATTTGGTGATAAAGCATTTAAAAAAATTTCTAAATATGGTACCTTTTATGCATTATAAGTTGGTTTAAGTGTCACATTTGTGATTCTTTAGAAATGCACACCAAGAGCATATCATTATTCATGTAGATGTAGATATTAAATGAATTTTTTGCAATTTAAAATGTGATTTATGCTACTTTGCAAGCATCCTCTTGTAGATGTCAGCCTTCAACAAAGTGTTGTTTACACCATGGATCAAATATGAAACATAAAAATGCATTATAGGCATATTACCGACTCTCATTATATGACAGAAGTGTGCCAGTGAAATTAACAGCAACAAAAAAGACAAAGATTTTCTTACCTCTTAGTTGGAAGGTAGCAGCTGTTTGAGTAATTCCACAGAGGAGTAACAATGACCAAATGACTTGCGCGTTTTAAAGAAAAAATGGTATCAAATCCTTTGAGGATGCCATATGTTCTGTGCTTTGAGGCAGGCTGCATACTGTATCATAGCAATTGGACAGACTGGAGACTCTGCTAAAATTGTGTCAAAATGCCATCAGAGAAGAATTTCTTGGGGCTTTTTAATTGTGTACAGAGACATACCTATGCTCCCATTATTTTTTACAAAATAAGTCAGATAAAGTGCAGATTTTTTAAAATTTATTTCTCCCCCAATCCTTTCCCACAGAGAGCTATAAGTAAGCTAGTTTGGTGTGGTGGTGGTGGGGTTTTTTTGGTTGGTTGTTTTTTTAAAATTATGATTGAATTTATTCTGGTTTAATTCTGGTTATTATCCTTTTGCTTACAGAGAGACTGTGAAAAAATGTTGCTTGGAATAACGTTAACTACTTTTGTCATTTGTGAATGAGGTATGAAGGATGCTAAGTGTGGTAAAAAAGCCTTGGGAATTGCCATTGGGAGTTGGACTGTTTGGATGATCACTGGATCCAGCTATCTGTTCTGTTTGGTATTGAACTTCTGTAGTTTGATAAAACTTCTTGCCAGACCTATTCTGATTTAAGAAAGCCTGCATTGACTGCTTTCCTGAACTGGGCACATACAAATAATCTGTGCTGATGTTTTGGAGATAAATCACTCGCCAGACTTCGGCTAGCTAAAAGCAAGAGGCGTGCATCACAAAAGATATATTTGGAGCTATTAGGAAGCAGAAAGGCCTATTAGCTGAAACTGCTACAAAGATGTTCTTGGTCTGTGCAACACAGCCTCCAGAGACCTGCCAGGACATGTAACCCTCCGTTAACAAGCTGAGAGATGGTTTGTCGATGGATACCCATATATACCCTGAGACACTATATCTGTTTTAAAGCAAAGCCTTTTCTGCTGGGCAGGTTGTATTATTTCTTTGCCTAATAACTGACAGCAAGATCCACAGTTGTACTTGGCTGTTTTTCCAGTGTCTTGGTTCTGTCTGGCAGTTCACAAAGAGTCTGTCTGACCCTCTAGGCATTTTGGCATTCAGCTTTTCTTTTATTTAAAGCACGTTCCTTGTACATGTGCAAAAAAGGTCCCTGGAGCTTTATAATTCCTGCTCATGGTGCTTTTTAATGCAGTACTGCTGTATTGAATACTGTGGTTCCCAGGTCCCCTTGTAGCCCCTCTCCTTCCCCCTTCGCTGCTGCCCGCCTCCCCCCGCCCCCCCAGGTCCTCATCCAGAAATGCATCAAATTCCCAAATTGATCTCTGAAGTCAATAGTTATTTAGATTTACTATTGTTTGATGAAGTTAAGGACCAGGAAGAGAGTCATAAAACCAGAGGCTTGCTTAAGAGGCAGGGGAAAACTACAGACATGCAGTGTTGAAGGGTTTAAGGTCTAGGATTTTGTGATGTATTAGAATGAATATCAGGAAGAGCTGAGGAAGGAACGAAAGATCCCACGTTTGTCTGTGATACAATGAAAGAATATGAAACTTTGAATCAACGTTGCCCATCCTAGCCTAAAGGCAGTACAATTTGAGGGGTTATTTATGTATTTGAGAATAAAGAGAAAAAATATTTCTGAATGTTTTAGGTGGTTTTATTCTGGGGGGCCTTTTTTTCCCCATAGAGACAGGTGTTTGAAGCTGTGAAGCTTGCCATCATAGAACTGATATTAATCAATATAAATTAGCATGTTAATCCTAAGTAAAAAAGGTCAGAGGTGTATGGTGAACAGAGTTTTAAACATACTTCTGTAATTTGTCATGCCTGTTCTGGTAAGTTGAGGTACATGTACATGTTTACATACACTTCAAAAATGGAGCAAATAATGCTGTATTTAAAAAGATACATACAATACTTCTGTTTGGGTTTTTTGTTTGTTTTTAAAAGAAACATCAAGTAATGTTGGTAATGTATGGTATAGTAGTGTAATTTTTTACATGACTGTGGTATTATACACCTAGGTATTTGCCTGCTGTGTTTATATGTTAGGAGCTTCTACATTTCCTTTGCTTCTTCTCAGATCTTGTGAGCATTGACATTTCTGGAAAAGCCACAGACTGTCAGTGACTGGGACCATGTGATGTTCTCTGGATCTGTCTCCATGGCTGTGATATCAATTCTTCAGGGCTCCTAACAGCCAGTCAAGGCAAATCAAGAAATCTGCTCTTAACGGCTGTTCCTTTGAAATACCTTTGCTGCTGCTGCAGAAAAAAAAAGAAAAAAAAAAAAAAAAAGACAGGGATGCAGGCAGTCCTCGAGTGCCGGCATTGCTATTGGCTGCTTTAACGAGCCATGACAACCATGAGGAGAGGATCCTGGGGCATCTTGGCTCTGAGGGTGCCATCTGCCACGTCTTAGCCAAAAAAGCCCTCATCTCCTTGTGTCTGACAGGAAGGTGGTGGTAGGAGGTGTTTGCCTTTGAGTAAAAACACAGTCCCAGAGGGAATGGGAAATGAAGAACCTCACTGGAGTGGGGGTGTCATGAAGTGAGAGGATTGTTTAGCAAAGGGATCTCTTTGTTTTAAGGAAAGAGTATTGCTGTTTGTTTCAATAATGTGATAGTGGACTGTCTCCTTCACTTTTTACTTAAGGTGTTATATGCCATTGTCAGTCATTTTGGACCCTCTGAAAATTGCATGCAGTCCCTTTTTACTCCAAGTCATAGACCCAAAGCAGTGTAGGGCAATCTGGTAAAAAGGATTGAGTGTAGGTATTGTAATATCTTCTTTGTTACACTTGAGAGGTCTTTCCTGCTGAAATTAAATTTAATTGAAGTTGCTGCCTGGATACTTCACAAGCACTGTGCGTCAGGCTGGGAGAAACAGCCTGCAGCACTCCTGTTAAAGGTGGCATAGCGGGAAGTTTCGACAGTAGGGTCAGTTCAGAGCCAGGACCTGGGACTCATGATATTTTGGGTAAGAGTTTTGTAAAGGGCTACTGGCTAACTCTGAATTCGGCGAAATTTGTGGCTTCAGCATTGTTTACTGTCATGCTTAACTTCCAATTTAGAAGGCAAAAAATAGCCCAGCATCCTTAAAAGGTGGCTGATCTTTAAGAAACTAAGCAAGTAAGCACATACAACAGATGAATGTCTCCCATTTTACCATATGACCTACACAGGAGCAGGATTGTCTCGCAGAGTAGCTAGTAGGGGCCTTCCACAGCAGGTCTATGGAAGGGAGGAAATAGATGGTTGTCGGTACAGGAGCAGGGGACAGTATGCGACTGGGGATCTGCACAGTGAAGTGCCATCTCACTCAGCACGACAGCAGTCATGCTTCCAATGCTTCTTTAAAGGTTTTGACCCTTTGTCAATAAAGTGAAATTACATTATAATGAATGAAATATAAAATTAATATAAGTATGCAAAAAGAGTAGAAAATTAACCTGAGCTATAATTGTCAATATAGACAGTGCTATACCTATACAAATCTAGGGATAGGTATATGGAGTAGACATATGTGTGATATTGTTTGTGAAGCTGTGATTTTCATTACAGGGTTAAAAATGGCCAGGTATATACAAGAGACAAGATTTGAGTTCAACACTGTGGATCTTGTGTGTGTAAGTTGTGTTTTGTTTTTTTTTCCTAATGATTTTTAATATCTTTCACTGTTTTACTGTTGTTACTCTGCATCTGCAGCTTTAATTTCTATGGCAGTTTATACTGTATATAAAAGCATTAACATTACAGTGTGTTTGCTGTTGAATTTCTACATGCTTCTCTATGTAAAACAAATTTCAATTTCATAATATATCAATAGGAAACTCAGTTCAAAAGGCAGACTGATGAATAAATGGCTCAATGTTTCAGCGTTTATGGATACCATTTCATTTTTTCTCATTGTGAATTGACAGGTTATGTCAGGCAATTGAGAACAGAATGCAGTTCAAGTTCTTTTGTGCTACTGAAATGTCTTGTAAGTAAAATACTTTAATTAAAAAGAAAATTTTAGCTCTAATTTTCCATACTTTATCAGATTTTTAGTTGCAGTCTTAACCATAACTATTCTTATCTTTATATTGGGTGTCTATTTTAAAAGCCTATTTTTTTCAGAAAAAAAATTAAAACTCTTTCTGGAGATTGTGTTTAGTTTACTGATCTTATGCAGCAGAATATGTCAGTACTAATTTCCTGACTACATGTTTCTTGTTCGAAATTTAAACAGCCTTAATGCAAAAACTTACCACCAGACAGTCTGATCATAGATTAAACATTGCATTATTTTGGTAGTGTAGCTGGATATGACTGATGTAAGGATTGATAAATATTTTTCTAAAATTTTCACATGAAGTAAAAGGTTTATTAAGGAGCTTGATATTTTTTTTTTTAATAGGTTAAACTAGTGAATTTGTTATCAGATAACCTGTACTTGAAATATTCCATACATATTTGTGCTTGGATGTCATATTTGAATTTCTCACTCTCAGAATTATTTTTGAACTGTTCTTTTGTTGCAGGACAGGTAGTCATGGTACTTGGCACTATAGATCATCCTGCTTGTGTAATCTACTGAGGACCATATCAGGCTTCTTTTCTCTCAGTGTCTAGATTGATCCTTTCCTCGGGTCACTCGTCATCTTTCTTTCTGTCTTTCCATATCTGAGAAACAAAAGGAGTGGGGGAAACCATTCCAAACAAAAGAGGAGTAAAAAGGCCACGATGGAAGTGAGGATTGGGTGGAAGGGCAGAGTGGGTTTTTCACAGAGTCTGTGATATGAGACTGTGAAAATGAGCTGGAATAATCAGTCAGGGCACTTGAGTGCCAAAAAAGCAGTAGCCAGATTTCAGGGAGACTGATTTTCTAAGTGTCCATTCATCACGTTGTCTCCTTCCAAGCAGCGGGCTTCTTATCCTTGTGAGAGACCTGGATCGTGTGCTTAGCTGCCTCCCTATATTGACTTGCATCCAACAGCAAATAAATAGTAATGACCATATGCAGACCATCACTATTATTTTTAGTGGGCATCTTTCTTTTAACAAGGATTGCTACTGGGTTTGCGGATGAAAACCCAGCTACTCATGTTCTGTCTTTTTGCTATCTCTTTTGTGTTTAAGGAGAGAACTGGTTCTGATGGAGGGCAGCTCAGACATCAGAAAAAATGACACTGGTGATAGGATTGCTTCAGCTGCATTGGAAAAGATCATTCTACTTTGTTTTGAAAGCTACAAGAACAAAGCGCTCTTTCCCTGTAATAAGGCCTGTGGCTCCTGCATTCCTCTGCACATCATCACAGAAGGTCAGGCAAGACAACACAGTGGTTACTTCTCTGGGTCTTTGATAGTTCTGTCACCTTGGTTTCTATAAATTGATGAGTCTGGCAGCTCATTCGTTTCTGGACACTTTAAAAGACGCTGAACATTTGTTTCAGTGCCCTGTACTTCAAAATCCTAGATGACTTTTGAAGGTGACTACAAGGAAGATGAGTAGAGATGCTTCGTGCAGCAGAATTTTTCAGCTGTTGCTTGCTTTAATAGCAAGACGACACTGACTTTATACATGATTTCTTGCCTTTTTCTGGTGAGAAGACAGTGTAGCATTGCCAGCTTTCGGCTTTCTCTTGAAAATTTGGAACTTCTATTTGGAGCTGATAAAAGTTTGTATGCCCAAGTTATTCTCCCTCCTAGTAGTCTTGCAATTGAAAAACGATTAGAAAATAAAACGAGAGGTTAACACCTCAAAGCTTGCAGGGCCATGCTTTTCATCCTGTGATACGAATGTGGGAGTTGTTGCTTTGGTTTCAAATTCCCAGGGAACTCTCCATTGAGAATGCTCTGCAACTTCTTAAAGTGGCATAACAACTCCCATTTTCTTGTAAGCAGTGGACTGAGAAACTTCAGAGCTATAGTAATTTCCGTTTTCCTTTTCCCTGAGATTTTTTTTCTTTTTTAAAAATTTGAGTAGATTTTCTTTTCTCAGTCATGTAGGTCAAAATTTGCTCTGAACTATTACCCATCTTGTTCCCTTCCTTCTGTGCTAGTAACTGTTGCAACTACTGGCAATGAGACTTCTTTTGAAAGCTTTAACTCTTGCTTGACTGTTTGGAAACATTTTAATGCCTACTGTAAAGCCGACTCAAAGTAAAGGTTACTGTTGCTAGATAGCTGTGTGTACAAAGAGAGGTTGTGAAGATGTTACTGTTGGAGGTCCTTTAATAAAAGGCTAGATAGCCTTTGGCTGGAGAAAGGGTTGGTATAGGTAATCCTGCCTTGGGGAAAGGGAAGGATGTAGTCCGCTCCCAGGACTCCTCCTTGTGATTGCCTTGCCATTCTGTGGTTTTGCCCCGTGTTGCTTGAGGTCAGGCAAGGGTTTCCTTGGGCTGTTGGCTTTTCTGCTAGCATAGTTCAATGTTGCAGTAATGAGCATTAAGCCTATATCTCTAAGTTACCAACTAAATGTTTTATTTGACAAATTTATCCATCCTGGATATAGGGGCAGTTCCCAGCAAATTATTAATTTCACTAACAAAAAAGATGTGTGGGAGAGAGTCAGGGAAGGGAGGACTAAGGGGGTATGCGCGTTAGAAAATGATTTCACAACTGTTTTGCCTCTGTGCTTCCTGATAGATGGCACCATATTGCTAACACTCTGAACTGCTTGTCATGGTGAGGGAAGAGAGCAGACTATGACAGACAACTAAAGGAAAGTAATTTTTCTTTGTGTCAGTAAAATTGAATAATAGAGCAGCATATAGAAGCATAGCAGAAGCTTCTTTTGTAAGTGGTCAGTTTCTAATGCGTATTTGTCATTTTAATTAACACTTTTTTCAGCATTAAAAAAACCAAAAGGTTCTGACTATGTCCAGGAGAGAGATAATGAGAGACAAACTGATTAATCTTAACCTTGTCTAGTGTGAAAGATTTTATGTATAGTCACTATGATCTCTACTCTGACTTTTTAATCTGGTGTCCTGGGAGTTGAATGACAATTCTGACTGCCAAAATGCTTCTGCAAATCCATATTGAGACATCTTCTGCAAAAGTTCCCTTTGAGCCCCGTCCTGCCAGGCGTCTGTAAGTCTCTGACCTGCACAGTATCATCTCTGTGCTGCCTATAGCAGATGCCAGTGTTGTCTGCATTTATAATTGTTTAGTAAAAATGTAAAGAATGAGATTACGGACTCCCCTGATGGTGGAGGGCATGTGTCCTGTTTCCTTGAGTTTTGTAGGCAAGGTTAGGTCAATGTAGCTTTGTCGGTTTGGGGTTTTTGTTTTCTTTAGAGTTTCTGGTTGGGTTTTTTTGTGGGGTTTTTTGTTTGTTTTTTGTTGGTTGATTGGTTGTTTTTTTTCCATAATGAAGAATTGAATAGCAGTATGGAAGCTACTCGATCTCTGGTTGATGAGTGTGTGGAGGAGAGAGCCTATAGTTTCCAATGTTTATAATTTAGCTGGGAGAATCCCAATTTCCTCTGGTTATATTGACCTAGGACCTACATGAGATCCCTGTAAATGCTGTGTCATTTCTATTGGTGAATGTCAGGGATTTGTTTCCTGTACATTCATTATTACCTGTTGCATTAGCGTTTAAGGAACTTTACCAGATGGAATGGAAGGAAGAAGGAAAATATGTAATGTGTTTCTTGGTCTGTCTTGCCTTCTGTAGGGGAAGCAGGACCATGGATTTAATTTCATTTCATCTGAATGGTAAAATCTGTGTCTTGGTTTCGTACAGATAGTTAAGATATGTTAGCTTATCTCTCCATCTGAGTGCAGAGATGCTGCTTCTCATACAATACAGGAAAACAATTTTGTTCTTTTTTTAGGACAGAAAAAGGAGATATAAACGTTAGAAAGCCTGTGAAACAGATGGTGATTTAACTGGTAAAGTTAATAGAGATAGGATGGCAGTCATTCAGACAGAAGATGTGCAAGTCATAATAGCTTCTCAGGTGCATATGCATGATATGAGCTGTGTTACAGAGCAGGTCAAGCAATCAGTTTTACATTCAAATCCTGAGCCTCAGTCATCTAACAAAAATCACTCTCCTGTGAGCAGCTTACCCCATCAGGGCATGGAAATTTGTTCTCAGATGAAGAACGTTTGTTTGGCAAAAGAAACAAGAAATTTAGAACTGTTTTGACTTGTTTCTAGATGACCAAGGTAAAATTACTTTTAGTCTAGTTGGGATATGGTAAAAAAAATATTAGATATTTTTATGTGGAAAAGAATATTTCCCCACTGTTCTTTCATGTTTATAAAGCGCTTTTCATTAGAAATATCCTAATTCACTTTTTAAGCTTTTATGTATAGGTGTGGACCTGCCTATTTTGTGATTCTCTGTAGAATCTATTCATTAGCACAAAGTCATGTATATGCATCTTAAAGTTCTTTGAATAAAGAAAGAAAACGAACATTTCTGAATATTGAACCAAGTATAAATTGATGTACCATCATCTCCTTGAAAATGCAGAAAGTCTGCGACAGGAACTTTGATCTTTTGGACCATTCTTATTATCTCTTTGGAGTGTCAACAGTCAAACTGTGTGATAAAAATGTCAGTGACAATGTTATCCATTTTTGTGTTGATCACTTTCACAGAGGTATTCAGCAACTGAGCCTATTTCTCAATCCCAGGTCATTTTTGAAGCACTAAATCCTTCATCCTTTTTTTCTGTGCAACTGCCAAAATTTCCTTCTGCTACAATGACATTGCTCTTGCACTCTTAAAACAAAATGTACTTATTTAATATGAAATGTAAAGCAGGTGTGATTATGCATTTTAATAAAAATTTCTGCCTCGTTTTAAAAAGAAGATTAGCAGTTCTCTCTGTGATGGAAGAAAAGTAAATTGAATTCAGGGAATATTTTACTGACTGTTACCGTCTCACATATGGTTCAATAGAAGTTGTCAGGAGCTGTGAAAGTACTTCCAATCTGTGTGGTAAAGTACCACAATAATAGAAGACTTTGACAAAAAACTATAGATCTGACTGCAGGTTTTGGAGCAGGAGGTTTAGGGTCAGAACTGACAAGTGGGAACATTTGTAGTTCCAGTCTATTTTTAAGTAGATGATGGTCTAGAAAACCTGAGAAAGACTGTATGCCTTCTCAAATGCCAGTATCTGATGGCGTTTTGTTAGTGCTTCTAGGTTTGACATACTGCAGACATGTGGGAGTAACATAACCAAGAACAACAACTGCCTGTGAAATGACTCTGTTGTATTTCAGGGGGTTAGAAGAGCAGAGCATTCAGGAGCTCCAGCAGCCTTGCTTCTGCCATGGTGCCACGCTGTCTCCCAGATGTGACCACCTGCAGTGGAGCAGAAGAGAAGGATGCATAGAGGAGGTCTAGGGGGATTAGCAAACTGGCTAGGACTTAAATCCCAAACCAAATAGGTAGCTGCAGAGGTGGTCATGATGAACAAAAGTGACAAAGGAGATGTGACTAGACGAGGCTTCCACTTACATAAGTGGAAATCAGTAGACTAGGCATGTGAGTGGATGTCAGCAGAGCCAAAGTAGAAATTAACTGTTTTTTTCCTCAAAGATTGTGCAATTTCCATCCTAGACTTTGGAAAAGAACTAGTACGTGTTGTTGTAGGACCAGGATGTGGGCATTTAGCAAATCTGTCATGTATGTTAGAATCACAGAATGGCTTGGGTTGGAAGGGACCTTCAAGATCATCTAGTTCCACCCCCCCTGCCATAGACAGGTACACCATCCACTAGACCAGGTTGCTCAAAGCCTCATCCAACCTGTCCTTGAACACTTCCAAGGAGGGGACATCCACAACTTCCCTGGGCAACCTGTTCCAGTGTCTCACCACCCTCACAGTCAAGAATTTCTTCCTAACATCTAATCTAAATCTACCCTCTTACAGTTTAAAGCCATTACCCCTTATGCTATGACTACACACCCTTGTAAAAAGTCCCTTTCCAGCTTTCTTGAGGGCCCCTTCAGGTACTGGGAGGCTGCTCTGAGGTCTCCCTGGAGCCTTCTCTTCTCCAGGCTGACCAACCCCAACTCTCTTGGCCTGTTTTCAGAGCAGAGGTGCTCCAGCTCTCTGATTGTCTTTGTGGCTCTCCTCTGAACTCGTTCGAATAGGTCTGGGAGTCCCAGAGCTGAACACAGTGCTACAGGTGGGTTCTCATGAGAGTGGAGTAGAGAGGGAGAATCATGTCCCTCGACCTGCTGGCCATATTAAAAATGTTCTAAAAATAATCTAAACAAGGCCTCAGCAACATGAAATACAGATATTTGAGACTTGAAGATAATGCAAAGTGGGATAAGTGCTTCAGGGGTTTACTAAAGTTGCATTATGCCAGGTGGAGAGGATCGTTCTTTGTTAAACCTAATTTCTAGATCAAGGAGGTGTGGTTGAGGTCATCCATCTGTACTGGATATCTGGAAATTAATATCTGGATATTAATAGTCAAAACTGGAAAACTGGAGATCAGTATAAGCAAAATATGTGATTAGCTAAATAAGAAACAGCACTGGTTAGTGCTGAATGAGAAAGTACAGGGTTGTGTAGGTGTCACTAGTAGAGTTTCTGAAGGATGAGTCTTGTGATCAGTCTTAATTTTTTCCTCAAGTGACTTGGACATTGAAAGCAAGAGCAAGTTGATGAAATTTGCTGATGAGGAGGAAGGAGTTGGGAATAATTAGTTGACCACTGAAGGACTAAGTCATTATTATTATGCATAATTTGGAAAGGGAAATGAAAAATCATAGGATGGATTTGAGTTTGGCTCTTTACAGAAAGAGGAAGTATTTGTCACTATTCAACACAATGGAGAGGTGTCTTTTAAAAGTGCTAACTGACAATTTTATTTACCTGTCAGGAAATAGACTTGTAAGTTTGGTTTAGCAAACTATGGGACGGAATATTCTTTTTTCATTCCAGGGGAAAGAACAGTTCATTTAGCCTAAAAGACAAGACTAACACATGAACAAGTTGGTATAACCTGGATGTGATAAATTTGGAATAAACCTGGAAATTAGCAGCTTTCTGAAAACAGAGTAGGGAAGTGTTAGCTTCTGATCCTTGCAAGAGAGTGAAATAGTTTGAAAATGGTGTTTTACATGGAAATGAGTCCAATAATGCAGTAATATGAGGGTAAAAAGGAAAGGGAAGGTGTTTTGGGAGACTTTACCCTGTGTGCCTGTTGGTAGGAAGCAAGAATTCTTCTGAGAATTAAGCCAACTACTGTTAGATTTAACACAGGGCTGAATGGTTTGTAATGCTGCTTGCATACCTCTGCAAACGAGAGCAGAACATTTTTCCTGTAGAATCAATTTGCGAGAACATAGCAGAGAGAACTGAAGAGAAATGGTACAGCAGAGAGACTGAGAGAAGGGTGGTGCAGATAAGGAAAGAACCAGAATATCAAAAAGATGGAAGAAAGAAAAGGAACAAGATAAGCAGGGATAAGGGATACACAAAGCAGGGCTGAAAGAAGAGGAGAGAGCATGAGGGAAGACACAGACAGAAGAGAGTGTGCATGAATGCTTGTAGGAGTTGCTGAGAAAAGGCTCATGTATACAGCAGAAGCAAAGGAAGATGCAAAATGGATGCACGTACTGGGGGAGGGGGAGAGGCAGTGAATACACACAGCAGGAGGGGAGAGAGAGATAGATGGCAAGAAAGCATATAGGAGTGGTGGGGAGAAATAGTGGATGTACGCAGCAGGGAGAGAGCGAGTGAGAGAGACACACAGCAGATGCACACAGCAGGAGAGAGAAACGCATGGAACGGGGCGGGAGGAGCAGCGCAGGGAAAGTATCAAGGAGTCGCAACAGAATAAAACAATAAAATAATAAGAAATCATAAAATTCATGATTTGAACATTTATCATTATTTAACACAGGAAATCAAGAGACTTTGAAGAGAATTTACATCAGTTAAAAATGTTAAGCACTTCAAATGTTAATAGTGTTTGGTTTGGAATAAGACTATGCTTGACTTAATGAATTCCTCTTTGCATTTGCAGCGAGGCAGATGTCTCCATTGCTTTTTGATGTCAATAGGACTGTGACTCTTTCAAGGGCATGTGTGTATCTTGTCAATGTGGTCTAACCAGCTGGCCTGGGTTCTCTGCTCTGGAGTCACACAGGTGAGGAAGGTGGGTGGGAAGTGTTGTTACCTAAACTTTTGTGAAATCTAACAGCTGTTGGATGTCTCTCAATACTCGTACGCATGTTTGGGCACTGATCCCCGTTAATCAGTGCAGCACGCAGTTGAGGGGAGGTTGCTGAGATGTGCCTCTCTGTGTGGCTTGTAGAGGTACCTAGCACCAGCCCAATGTCACAGGAAGGGTTAGACCACCTTGCTGATAAATATAAAGCAGCATAAATAACAGCAGTTAAACCATAAGATTGGTTAAGGGACAGCTTGTGGAGGATATATTTTTTTTCTTTTATTGGATTAGATGATGTGTATCTTTTCCCACTTTCTGTGGAAAATATACAAGAGAGCTCCAACAATTTTTATGAGGATAACATAAACCCCACTGTTATGCATGTGGAGGGAACACTGGCATTGGAGTGATTTTGTTATTAGAACTGTTCACAAAGTTGTTCTTCTGTGATTGAGCTGACAATTTAATAGACAATCTATAAGGGAACTAAATAGCGTGGGAAAAGTGACACAAAGGGAGACATTTCTCACTAGTGAGGAAACAATGTCAATACACAAAGGCATAAGAAACTGAAGGTCGAAGAAGCTGTAGAAGGGGTGTGGTTAGTAGATCAAGAGAGGTTCTCCTCCCCCTCTGCTCTGCCCTGGTGAGGCCACATCTGGAATATTGTGTCCAGTTCTGGGCCCCCCAGTTCAAGAAGGACAGGGAACTGCTTGAGAGAGTCCAGCGCAGAGCCACAAAGATGATTAAGGGAGTGGAACATGTCCCTTATAAGAAAAGTCTGAGGGAGCTGGGTCTCTTTAGCTTGGAGGAGACTGAGGGGTGACCTTATTAATGTTTATAAATATGTAAAGGGTGAGTGTCATGAGGATGGAGCCAGGCTCTTCTCAGTGACATCCAATGATAGGACAAGGGGCAACAGGTGCAAGCTGGAACATAGGAGGTTCTGCAAAAATACAAGGAAGAACTTCTTCCCAGTGAGGGTAACAGAGCACTGGAACAGGCTGCCCAGAGAGGTTGCGGAGTCTCCTTCTCTGGAGACATTCAAAACCCGCCTGGATGCGTTCCGATGTGAACGCATGTGACCTGATTTAGGTGTTCCTGCTCTGGCAGGGGGATTGGACTAGATGATCTTTTGAGGTCCCTTCCAATCCCCAACATTCTGTGATTCTGTGTGATTCTTAATGAAACAGGATTTTCTCAACAGGAGAGGGAGTTTCCTCATGGAAGAAACAAGATATGGCTGGAAAACCTGGCCCCTCAGGACTGTTTTTGTGGGTGGAATCACAGGAATGTCCTTTTATGATGGGAAGCGATGTGAGCTGTTAGGAAAGTCTTTCTCTCCTCTAAATGCTTCATAGGCCCTAAAATAATTTACTCCCATTGTTGTAAGAAAGGCTCTACATAGAGTTGATTGTAGGCTTTTGAAGGGAGAGTTACCAGTATCCAAATTGATGGGACAAAGTAGGTACAACCTGTGTATCCATGCAGGCCTGTGCCTTTCATCAGGGGATGGGAATATGAGGCTTTTGTAGCTTCAGAAAAAAAGAAGTGTGACGATCATATTACTCTAAGGTGGAAATGTGGTAAAAGACGTGCTCAAAAAGCAGTAAGTGCTTGTATTCGTATCACCGTTTTGGTCCCTTCTGAATTCTTACTGCTTCTAAAAGCTCAGAGAGAAAAGATTTCTTTAAGTTTCATTTAATCTCTGCAATATGTTCTGTGGTTGCTGCTGTCTTCCTACAGTGTGAAGGGTTTCAGGTAGTGCTGTGTTGTCTGGCCAAGTAGACTTAGGAAAAAGGAGAGAAGGTGAGTGAAATACATGGGTTTAAAGAGAGAAGGCATATATGTCAGATACCCATGTCAAAGTGGCAATACTGTAGGCCATACTGAGAAATCAGGAAGCCCTAGAAGGGTCTGTCTCTTGTCGAGATTTGGAAGGATCTCCCTGCCCATTTCCTTCTGCCGTAGTGAAGCTTGTGTGTGATTTGAAAAGTTAGGTTGAAAAGGAGGGAGGGAGAGACTTCAGCCACGAGAACTTGGCTATTTGTATAAGTGGAACCAGAAATAAATATGGAGAAAAGTGATGGGACTGATCTATTCAATTAGATTATAATGTATCTGAAAGGATAGTTCAGAGTCAAGCTGGCCCTTCTACTTCTGTGTGCCTTGGTATCTGCTCCCAGGGTCCATTAGTGCTCTTAGTGTAAGTGCCATTTGAATTCATTGCCTGTAAACAAACTTCCTTGTCTCCTCCTAGCTCAGCATTGTGAGTTTCCTCTCCGTTTTCTGAACTGGATGGGTAGGAGGGTTTTGCTTAGACACTGTTGGAGTGGGGAGAAGTTTGGTCTGAACTGCTCTCATAGCCATCTCCATCCTCAGAGGCTCTGTTCTCTGGTTGCATCAGCCCAGGTATTTGTCACTATGCTTTTGGAATGCTAACAACAGCTAAGGTATTCATATTGTCTCTTTCCATGTTGCTATAATAAGTTTTGTCTCTCTTAGATACTTTACGTTTCTATGTGATGTTCAAAAGGAAAAATCTTGTTAGTCTGGATGTTTGAATAGGACTTGGAAAAAAATCTCCCTTGGCATTCCTACAATTGTATTTTGTAACCAATGTCAGCCTGGGAAAGCAAGGATTATTTTGGGCAATTGAAGTGTGACAAGATGAGCTGAATGTTATTATCAGAAAGAAAAAAAAAAAAAGAGACTAAAATGCAAGAGAATCAGTAAATGTTGATGATTTGAAAATCCAGTAGATACAACGTCAGTGGGCCTGTTGTAAAAGCGAAAGCTCATCTGAGAGTTTCAGATGGATGAGAGGTGATAACTCTGTGAAAGAAACATTGCTGCTAAACAGAACCCATGTGTGAGTGTTGTAGTGCCAGGAGCACCATTTGGTTTTGGGTGCGATTGCACTGCAATTCTCCGATGAAGTCTTTGTTTTTCAGTAAGTGTTATTTTAATTTTTTTAAGATTTGCTTTTTTTCTTAATAGCACAACCAGATGCTATTGTGAAATATATTGTGAAATATATTCTACTGCATATGTAACACCTTGTAAAAAAATAAATCTTGTTTTTGAAGTGTCCGCTATGAAGATTTAATTCTGGAGGGACAAGCTTTAGAAATACCTATAAAATACTAAAACCTTTCTGTTTTTCATCAGTCGCCGCATTGAAATTAATTTTGCAGAATATCAAATTAGATGCTGTTTGTTTAAATACTTGAACTGTAGGGGTTATGTGCCAGATACAGAAAAGCATTTTGAATACAAAATAGTTCAAAATTAAGTCATTTCAAAATGAGAATGAACACTGTGAGAAAAGCTCAGTTCCCTTCAGCTCTGATTAGTGACTGTGTGATACTTAAAGGGATAGACTTGAATATTAATATGGTTGATATGTCCTATCTTAAATCTGTTCTCTAAAAATTAGAATTAGACATAGAACATAAATCACATCTC
Organism: Podargus strigoides; assembly: GCA_028020825.1. Taxonomy (NCBI): domain Eukaryota; kingdom Metazoa; phylum Chordata; class Aves; order Caprimulgiformes; family Podargidae; genus Podargus; species Podargus strigoides. The sequence goes on along the minus strand of CM051663.1, from coordinate 120,457,192 downwards.
ATTCTGTCATTTCATAACATGTTCCGGTTTGGTGTTTTTTTTCTGGTTTGGTGGTTTTTGGTTTTTGTTTGTTTTTAAGAGGGAGGTGTTGTTTGTTTTTAACTTCAGCATTAGCACTGTTGTGATTTAAATTATGCTTCATGTTCAGAATGAAATTAGAGGACCTTATCTGGATGCTGATTGCAATTTTGCTGATTTCTTGTTCAGGATCATATAGTCCACAGACACTATAAACCTCTTTTTTCCTGTCAAGCAGAAGAAAAAACATTGAATTCTCACATGTGATGAAAGACTGGAAGGAAGAGGCAGAGACGAAGAGAGCAGAAAGTAAAATGGCAGGTAGGGGAAAAGAGTGGTGAAATGCAGCTGAATTTCTGTGCATTTAAGCAGCACAAACTGGGATTTAGGCAGCAACGTGACAAAAATGTCAATTATGACCATATCACTGCTACATAACTAAAAGGAAAGGCCTGCTCAGCACCTGTGTTTCTTGATACATAGCAATATATTGTAAGCAAAGTGTCTTGATTTCAGTTATTGTTAAAGCTGAATTTAGGTAATGTCATTATTGCAAATATATTACAAAGAAAGAAAAAAAAAGAAGTTTATATATGCTTTCAATCCTATCTGACCTTCTACATCTTATGTGACAGTTGAAGCAGTTAGAACATACCATGCTATTTTTAGTTTTTAAATACTACATTCTTAGTAGGTTTTTTGGTGTATATTAATATCAGTTAGTGACACAGTATGCACAAAATGTATCTTAGTGATCTTATTTTAAAATATTGGTTTGGATCTAGTCCTTCCCCCCCCCGCCCACCCCCCCCAGTGTTAATATTGGTTACTGATTCTCAGTATTTTTCACTATTATGTTTTAATTTTTTTCTCCAACTAGTCATTGTATTAAATCAGTAAGAACCTTCTTTTCTGACATCTTTGTGTCTAGGGGCTTGGCATAAGAGGGCATGATGACAGAATTCAGAGTACCATCTTCTTTCTTTATTGTTTGTGAAAAGTATTCAACAGAATCTAGACAAAATCAGTATATTTGATAAAGAAAAAAAATTAATCTTCCTTCCCCCCAGGATTATTTTTTTTTTAGAAAATGGTTACATTGTTGACTTCCTGAAATACTCTAAATACGAAAAAACGTATTTAAGCTTTAAGAATAGCATGACATCTATGTGATATACGTTGGAATGGAATATGATGGTAGCAATAGATTGTAGTTAGTATTCCTCAAATAATTACTTACAGCATGTTAATGTATTAGATTTAGTTCTGATAAATTCTACTTTCCTTGTTTCCTAAGTGTACTTCCATTTCTCAAATGAGTTAAAAATAAATATGACAGTTACGGATAATACAAAATCTGACCTTGGGCATGTTCAGAAAAGTATATTCTTGAAAAAACACACTGTAGCCTTACAAAGGCCTTATTTACATGAATATGTTGAACGTCATGTTGCCCATATTTATAACTTCTCAGAGACCTTTCAGGACAGTTCAGGGGAATATTATGTATTAGGTTTTCTGACAACTCTTTAAATTTTCACTGCACGGAAATCCTTTTAAAATTTGAACCTTTCTTCTACAAATTGAATCATATCAAATTCTAGTTGAACAAAGTATTGCAACATTATTTGTAAATTTCTTTGAGGAGACAAAATATGTTTTTTACAGGTGAAGTATATTCAAATGCTGGAAGTTACAAAAGGGATCAGCCCAACTCAGAAGATACAATGTAGTGTTTTGTATGTTAATTTTATTAAAGATTATTTTATTTGTAAAAGTTGAAAAATGAAGGAACACAAATTGATCTTGAGTGTACAGTGGCCAGTTGAAACATTTATAAAACAGCCCCTCACCTCCCAAACCCTCATGGCATAATCCAATTAGTGAAGAAAATCATGACTGGGCAAATTGCCTCATTCCTCCTTGCAAAGTCAAGGGCCTTTGCTGCGTAAGTAATGTATTTTGTAATCCATCAAGCCATGATTTGTCTTTAATATCCTGTTCTGGCTGTACTATATTATTCGTAGGAAAATACAAAAAATATTTTTCTGGATGACAATAAAGCAATCTATCTGTTGAGGTAAATATTTCCTACCCAGTTAATGGATACCTTCTTGGCTCTTCTCTTGAAGGACACTCTTATAATCTGGGGGAAAAAGAAAAGGTCCACTGAATCATAGAATCATAGAATCACTATGGTTGGAAAGGACTACTAGAATCATCAGGTCCAACCTTTAACCCAACATCTCCCTAACCACTAGACCATAAGCTAGAAGCTCCTGGCTTCTACAATGTCTTGTAGCAATCAATTCTTTAAACCAGATTTGTATAATGAAAGCAAGTGTTTCTTTTCAAAAGGCTAAAAATGCGTTACTACATTAAAACATTACATTTTTGTGTGTAGTGAGAAGAATTAGCCAGTCATGTTTACTCTTCATTGTGTGCTTATTTATATTTGCTTATTTTTACATACAGAAATCCTAACTTAGGAGGCACTGACCAGCTGTGAGGTCTCAAGTAGAGAGAAGAAAAGCTGTCATGTCCTGTATGCTGTGCTGTTTGCATTTTGCCATCAGTCAGGGTAGGTCAGTTTTCTAGTTACAGAGTGAAGAGGTATGGATACAGCACAAGACATAAGGAATGGGAATAAAGAAGTCAAACCCTGTTAGTATGCCTTTCTAAATAGTGGTAGGATTGGTGTTTGAAATACTCAGTGCAATATTATATCATCATATTTCACATAAAAATGTTGGAGAGAATACAGAAAAATTTGAGCAAGAAAGCTGGTTTAAAAAGGAGAAATAAAAAAGCTGAAATCATCTTGTCTTCTAAAAGATGATTTTGATAGTTCTCATTAGCCTGTTTTTTTCATAACAACAAAATATTCAGTAAAACAGTAAGGTGATAAATTCCAGATGTTTGAAAGAGTTCTAGAGGGCTGCTGTGGTGTAGTGCTCAAAATAAATAAATAAAATGTATTGTAGTGGAGAATAGTTAACACAACTTTTCAGCTTTTGATGAGGGAAAAATAGTTCTAATTTATTTCAAATTTCAGAGTATTTTCTTATCAAGTTTTTTATCAAATGGTCTTAAGAAAAAATCCAAGAAAGTGTACCTAGATGACTTTCTGTATGAGGGCAGGCTGAACAGGCTGGAACTTTAAAGCATAGACATAGTACATGTGTGGGAAGTGCTATGGCAGAGGTGAATACAAAGATGATCGCTGCAGTAGGGAACTAGCTGTTCATCATCTTCCATAAGAACCAGAGGAGTCTGGTGAAATTACGTAGTAGGCTTAGACAAGGGAAAAAAAACCCAAACCAAGAAGTTTCCCCTGCCCCGAACTATGGAATTTAAACCGTGGAATGTGTATCTCTACTATTTTTAGAGGGTCAAAAGTACAAACTGAGTTGAAAAAAGATTGGAAAATCAACAGAGAATGGGCTAATGAGTTGCTATTAAAGACAAATGTGTGGATGCAACCAGTAAAATGGGAGATATTAGGTATTTTGCATGTTCCACAATGCTATGGGGATGGGCTACATACTAGATAGAATCACGGAATCAAGGAATTTTTCAGAGTTGGAAGGGACCTCCAGGGATCGTCTAGTCCAACTCCCCTGCTTAAAAGCAGGATCCCCTAGAGCACATCACTCAGGACTGCATCCAGGCAAGTCTTGAAAATCTCCAGAGAAGGAGACTCCACAACCTCTCTGGGCAGCCTGTGCCAGTACTCTGTCACCCTCACTGAAATAATGTTCTTCCTCATATTTAAATGGAACCTCCTATGTTCCATCTTGTGCCTGTTACTCCTAGTCCTGTCACCGGGAACCACTGAAAAGAGTCTGGCTCCATCCTCCCTCAACCCACTCTTTAGGTATTTGTAAACATTAATCAAATCACCCCTCAGCCTTCTCTTCTCCAGGCCAAAGAGTCCCAGCTCTCTCAGCCTTTCCTCATAGGGGAGACGTTCCAATTCCCCAGTCATCCTCATTGCCCTCCACTGGAGTCTCTCCAGTAGGTCCCTGTCTCTCTTCAACTGGGGAGCCCAGAACTGGACGCAGTATTCGAGTTGCAGCCTCACCAGGGCAGAGCAGAGGGGCAGAATGACCTCCCTTGACCTACTCGTCACACACTTCCCTCTGCAGCCCAGGGTGGCATTGGCTTTCTTGATTGCAAGGGCACATTGCTGGCTCATGGATAATTTACTGTCTACCAGGACTCCCTGATCCTTCTCCTTGGAACTGCTTTCCAGGAGGTGCCCCCCTAACCTATACTGGTGCATGGCATGGACTTGTATTCTGATCTGAAATTGCATTTTCTAGATTCCTAATTTGTATATGCCTGTGTTTGCAAAAATCCTTCCTTTAATCTTTTTTACAGAGCCTAACAAGTATCCAAAATCACCTGCCGTAGTGCTTCTCCTTAAGATACTCTTCATAAAATATAGGTTGCTGTGTGATTCTTTGATACCTGTTTTCTACTGGATAAAGGTGCATTGCAACATCAAGGCCAAAGGTGATAGTGTTTTGCTGCTAACCAGAGTGGGTACAATAATATTAACAATCATTCTTGCTCTGAAAAGTACTTTAGGATGTGATGAGGAGGAATGTTTTGAAAAGTCGTCTTCCTGTATCTTAAGGGGCACCTGCATTAAAGTTTCTAGTGGTTATTACACTCCTTTTATATTCTGTCTAGCTACTGTTGATTGCATTACTGGGAGATGATTGAACCTCTGGAAGTGTTATAATGTATGTACTGTTGATGCATGATGTGGTACAAAGCAATACCCTTCTATATCCTGGTTCAGGACTGAGGAAACAAATGCACTGTGCAGTTTTGAGTAATTACCTGCACTCTGTTAATGAATCTATGTCTCTGCAATTTATTTGAACATAAACAACTCTCTGGTTGCCTCCAACTCTTTGGCTTTTCTCTTCAAAATTCCTTGGCAGAAGAATGCTTTCTCTACTCTTGCAAGGCTCATCAACCTATCCAACCTGTCATTTTTTGAGAGCTAGGCTGGGCAGCAGTCAGAACAGAAGCTTGTCATTTGGGGGCCTCTTCCACATTGGACTACAAATGAAAGAAAGGTCCAGTTTATATCCATTAAGTTGTGTTTTTGACTGATAATAATTTGCCTTATTTTAATAAAATATTTATTAAATTATTTTTAAATGTACTTACTTAAATGTAAAAATGTTAATTAGGTAATTCATGCATAGATTCAAGTACAGCAGTCTTTGAAAAAGTACATATTATAGAGCATAAGTATTATCAATTGTAGGAAGAGTACATAAAAAATAATTCCTAGCATATTGATCTGACCGTTTAGAAAAACAGACCCAGTTGGGTAATGTTAGTGAATTTATACTTTCAAAGAATATAAAAGCTTGTTGAGTCGCCTGCTGGATACGCATAACAAGTAACACAGTTGTCTGCTATGTATGACTTCAGTTTAGCAGCAGAGCCGAGGATTATGGTTTTGTTCACTTGTATCAGCAGAACACTTAGAGTTATACTCAATTTCAGCACGTACTTGTGTTTCAGTGGCTTCTGAACTGAAAGTGAAGCATATGCCTATATGGTTTGCTGAATAGTGGTGGACACCAGGACACTTGATTGCTTTTGTGTGAATCAGGAAGTGTATCTGGAACGTAGGATGTTTCTAGCAGAGTATAATATGTTATTGGTTTGGCAGATCTGAAATTCCACTTGGTTTTAGCACAGCAGTGTGTTTTCACTGCAAGTCTGCTATGACTTGTAGAGTTTTATGCTTGTGTAAGGACTCTCTTGTTTGTCTTTCCTTTTAAAAAGAAAAACAAACAAACAAAAAAAAAACGTAACCCCAAAGCCCAAAAGGAAAAGAACAACTCCTGCAAAACTCTGGAGGGAAGAGCTGTGCTTTGTTCCAAGGTTAAAAAGGAAAATTGAAACAAAATAAGGACCAGTTAATAGAATGTGGAATGTTCAGGTAAAATGAAGTCATTTCATCTATGATGAAGATACCTACTGTCTAGCAAACACAATCTGGCAAAGATGTAATAACTAATAAGTGATCTGTACCTGGGTTATTAGGATAAATTTTCATACAAAGATATGTGTATAATGGAAGCTTCAAAAGCTACAAATCTGATGTGATAAATGATTCAAAGTACAACACATTAACTTAGATTTTAATGTTTGTAAAATGAATGAAACAATACATCTATATGCCAAAGCCATATTATCATAAACATATTTGCCAAAATATAAGACATAAATTGCACTTAAATTTAGTAATCTGTGGTGGTATGCTTGAATGTATCTTTGTGATTAAATGTGAACAATTTCTCCTTTAAGGTAAAGGTCTGTGTATGTGTGATTAATCAGATTGAAATGACAGGGCGGACAGCTCATGCCATGCCTAGTTATCAGAATGATTGATTTTAGTCGATGCTGCGGGATGAAAAAATATCTGTTAATAACTACAGCTGCAAAACTCCTGATGTCACTGATAGCACAAATCACTTCTCACATTCTGTATTATCTGACTCATTTGCAGATATGGAGCATACAAACTGATCTGTTGGCATGCAAAATTATAACGTGCAGATTTATGCAAGAGGGATGACTGCTGAGTGCCTTGCATGAGTAGTGTAAGAAGCTGAAAATTGCTGCTGTTGTAGTGGTCATAGACATGTTACTTTCTTTAGTATGTGTGGAGTTTTTGTGGTCAGGCTTTTATCCTGCAGATTGTTTGTGCTATACCTCTACCTGCTTAAAATAGAAAATCAGTCACTGAACCTGGATGTTAAGTGTTCTTAGAATAGTTCTTAACTAACTTGCTTGATTTGCACTTTCTGATGAAAGAACATTTGGTTGTTTATTGCAGGCTCTGAACAAACATGTTGTTCCAAAAATCAACAAATGAGATTAAAAACTACATTGCATCAGCAGAATTGTTTCCTTTAGGTATATTCCTTGCCATATAATATTTATCTCTTTAGTTGATATGCTTTTATTTTGAAAGATCTGGAGTTTATCTTCATTAAACATTGTGTCTTATTTGCATTTTACAGGGGTTAACAAGGAATGCGGGTGAATAGGGACCTCAGAGGAGGAGAGAGGAAAAAAAAAAAAAATATGTTTGGTAGGATGCCCTGTTGTTGCATTCTCTCTATTTACTACTGCATGTAAGAGTCTACCCTGTCCATTTGTACTGCTGCTTTTCCTACCTTTTCCTGTCTCTTCAAGGTACTTAGCACCAGAAGGTAGAGTAAGCTGAGTTTTTTGGGTTTTTTCCCCACCCCCTGCACCCCGAGTCTCTCGTGTCCAAAAACTGCATAATGAACACAGGGCTGAGAGAAGTGCAAATCCTTTTGCATCAGTGTTAACTGTTTCTCCCTCTCCCCCCAGTAATTCACCTGTTGTTATTCTAAATCCAGCCCCTTACCCAGCTTTTCTTCACTAGCTTTTCATCTGCCATTCCTCATTGTCCCAAAACAACACATTTCATATACCTCCAAACACAAAAATCTTTGCGGGTTCTTATAGTCCTCTGTCCCCCCAGAATTCACGAATGTGTCTGTTTTCAGGAAGCATATACAATAATGGTCTGAAATGCTGGGGTTCTTGTTTTCGTGGAATGATAAAATTGTCCTTCGTTCTTTCAAGCTTCTCCTTTCTGCTTCATAGGTAAGTTCTTCAACTTCAAAAATACTTATATTAAAAAAAACAGACTTGTTGCATGTGTATGCTATTTCATCATGCTGCTGTTTAATTATGGCTGGTATTCTGCAGAAGACCAGAGTGTGGTCATAGTGACACCAGTTAGTCTCATCATTTTGTCAATGTAAATGATAGGAAAAAAATGTTAAGTTTCAAGAAAGCAGAAATGATTCTTGCTTAGTAGGATATCAAAGCATTACTGTCATTTTTAGTTTTTCTTATTTCTCCGGAGGACCTTAGTCTTCATTATGATTCCGTCGCGGTAAGTGCCTCTATCAATCACAGAGAGATCAAGTCCTTGCCTGAAGATGTGCATATAAAGATACCCCATACAGCAGCATGCCCTGAAGGAGCTTGATGGTAATTTTATAGGTGCCAAATATATTAATGTGAGTGCAGGTAGGCTTGCATGTTTCTGAAATCTGAGGTATTTCAGGATTAAAACTTTATTTATTTATTCATTTTAATTATTCTTGTGATTATCCCAGGTATATGGGATGATGCAGAAACAAAAGACTTGCCTGCCTTTCAGATCTGCAGCCTTCTGAACTTTGAATGGAAGGATAACATGTCATATGTGAATATGACTTTATATAATAATTTTCATCATTGAAGAATTTTTTATAAACACTAACAACATAACCCTCAAGAACGTCTCTGTGGAATTTGCCCGCTTACATGTTGAGAAGGGATGTGTGGGAATTCTGTATTAGATGCTTTCATCAAAAGAATGGAAAACTGAGAATGAATTCTTGCCACTATTGCAATTCACTTAGGAATTTACTGAGGAATCATCCCTTAATCTAAAAGTCATAACACTTTAAATAACAAACTTCTAATATTCAGAATAGACTCAGTTATCCTCTAAGCAGCTAATAATTTTGAAATGCTGTTGGCTACAGATACCCATAAACTACCTTCTTTCACTTTCTTTTCATACAAATAATGAACATTGCACTAAGCTGCAAATATGCTCCCATCTTTTTTTTTTCAAGCAAAAGAATAATAGTTGGCTTTATGCATGCTCATGTGTGTATGGTGTTCGTGAGTTCACTGTTTGATTTGTTTGCAGATAAGACGGTGAGAACTGAGAAGATATGTGTAAAATACTGCTGGCTGTTCTTATGTGCATGAAGAATCCCAGCCATGAAGGAATCTGAACTAGGAGGAGGAGATGGGAGTTCTTGACTGCACTCTTTTACTAACATGAGTAAGCCATTGCTTTCCCTAAGATTGAGTGAAGATGCACCACCGGAGGCATTTTAGATAGAATGTCACAGTTTGGCATCGAGTACAGGGCATGCATCTGCATCTGCTCTGTCTCGAGGCAGAGCTGCAGGACTCTTCATGTATAAATAAATAACCTGGTGTAAGACAGATTATGTTCCTCAGATATCAATCACTGGTAAACATCGTGTTTCTACTCACGGTGTAAGAATACTAAGTGGAAACTCATGAAGATTTCAAATTGCCATTATATTTACAGTCCTAGGGCTTACTGCTGAGAGTTATTGGATGTCTTTGCCTCTGAATATGGTCTGAAAGCTGCAGTGGGATACTCATTCCCAGCTTGCCTCTTAGACTTTCAAATCAATGTTAATCTTATTTTCTATGACCCAACCTCTGAATCACTGTAAATAATGCAAAAGCTACCAGATCTTCACCAGATGGGCTCAGTGAGGAAACAAAACCACCAACCCAGTCTTCCTGATTCCATATCTGGCAAATGCTTTGGTCCAACATGTTCTGGGTATTGTGTGATTACAGGGGCTGAATGCAATGGGGCAGAAGGGGAGGAAATAAGGCAAAAATTAAAGCTTGAAGTTTTGGAGTGCCTTCTAGTAGCTGCTTAATGAAAGGGCAATTGTTTAATTCCCCTTCCCTCTACCTGGCCATCAACTCTTTTTCTATTAGTAGTCAAACATCTCCCATTTCCAGCTGCAAATAACACAACCCTCCATGTGCTGGCATCAAGAGGCAGGGTTGATTCAACCCTGGATTGCTGCCATCTTTCTGTGGCAATGACTCCAATTTCTTAGCAGTCTGTTTTATGCTTCCCTCAGGAGTCCCTCTTCTCCACTGGTCAAAACAAAGGTGAGAAATTGTTTACAAAATTCAGGAATTCTCTGTTGGAGACTGTTGGTGTTTTGAAAGAAGCCACAGTTGGGTGTTCTGAGTCTAGACTCTGATGTTTTTTCAATATGAATGAAACTGCTGTTTCATTGCTTATGAATTTTGGCTCGTTAAAAAATAATTCCAGACATGTTTCTTCTTATTTAGAAAACACAGTCAGAGTAGAGAGATGTCTTTTTCCTCATGTAGTGTATCAACAGATTAGCTTGTGGTCTTTCTTAATGAACTCTCAGGATAAGAAGGAACTCAAAGCTTGCTAAATACTCTTAATCATTGTTGGTAGTAGTGAATGCATAATGCTAGATGGATATTTGTTACCCTTTTCCTTCTTGACACAACTGCTTTTCACAGAATCACAGAATGTTAGGGATTGGAAGGGACCTCAGAAGATCTAGTCCAATCCCCCTGCCAGAGCAGGAACACCTAAATCAGGTCACATAGGAACATGTACAGATGGGTTTTGAATGTATCCAGAGAAGGAGACTCCACAACCTCTCTGGGCAGCCTGTTCCAGTGTTCTGTTACCCTCACTGGGAAGAAGTTCTTCCTCACATTTATGTGGAACCTCCTATGTTCCAGCTTGCACCCATTGCCCCTTGTCCTATCATTGGATGTCACTGAGAAGAGCCTGGCTCCATCCTCATGACACTCACCCTTGACATATTTATAAACATTAATGAGGTCACCCCTCAGTCTCCTCTTCTCCAAGCTAAAGAGACCCAGCTCCCTCAGCTTTTCCTCATAAGGGAGATGTTCCACTCCCTTCATCATCTTTGTGGCTCTGCGCTGGACTTTCTCAAGTAGTTCCCTGTCCTTCTTGAACTGGGGGGCCCAGAATTGGACACAATACTCCAGATGTGGCCTTACCAAGGCAGAATAGAGGGGAAGGAGAACCTCTCTTGACCTACTAACCACCCCCTTTCTAATACACCCCAGGATGTCATTGGCCTTCTTGGCCACAAGGGCACATTGCTGGCTCATGGTCATCCTCCTGTTCACCAGGACCCCCAGGTCCCTTTCCCCTACACTGCTCTCCAGCAGGTCAGCCCCCAACCTGTACTGGTACATGGGGTTGTTCTTCCCCAGATGCAAAACTCTACACTTGCCCTTGTTGAATTTCATTAAGTTTCTCCCCGCCCAACTCTCCAGCCTATCAAGGTCTCGTTGAATGGCAGCACAACCCTCTGGTGTGTCAGCCACTCCTCCTAGTTTGGTGTCATCAGCAAACTTGCTGAGGATACATTCTGTATCCTCATGCAGGTCGTTGATGAAGATATTGAACAACACCGGTCCCAGTACCGACCCCTGAGGGACTCCACTAGTCACAGGCCTCCAACTAGACTCCGTCCCATTGACCACAACTCTCTGGCTTCTTTCCTTCAGCCAGTTCACAATCCACCTCACTACCTGATCACCAAACCCATACTTTATCAGCTTATCTACAAGGATGCTGTGGGAGACAGTGTCAAATACTTTACTGAAATCAAGATAAACCACATCTACCGCTCTACCATCATCTATCCACCTAGTTATTTCCTCATAGAAGGCAATAAGGTTGGTCAAACATGACTCACCCTTGGTAAAACCATGTTGACTGCTCTTAATGACCCCCTCATCCTTGATATGCCTAGAGATAGTGCCAGGAACAAGCTGTTCCATCACCTTTCCAGGGATGGAGGTGAGGCTGACCGGTCTATAGTTACCCGGGTCCTCCTTCTTGCCCTTCTTATAGATTGGAGTGACATTTGCTATCCTCCAGTCCTCAGCCACCTCTCCTGTTCTCCATGACTTACCAAAGATGATGGAGAGTGGCCTAGCAATGACCTCTGCCAGCTTCCTCAGCACCCTTGGGTGCATTCCATCCGGTCCCATCGATTTATGGATATCCAGATTGCTCAACTGATCCCTAACCCAATCCTCATCTACCGAGGCAAACTCCTCCTTTATCCTGACTTCTTCCGGGGCTACAGGGATCAGGGGCTCCTGGGGAAAGCCTGCAGGAGTAAAGACAGAGGCAAAGAAGGCATTCAGCACCTCTGCCTTCTTTATATCCTCTGTCTCTAGGGTACCCACCTCATTCATCAGTGGGCCTATATTGCCTCTAGTGTTTGTTTTATTAGCTATGTATTTGAAAAAGCCCTTTCTATTATCCTTGACCTGGCTTGCAAGGTTAAGTTCTAAGGAGGCCTTAGCTTTCCTAATTGCCTCTCTACATCCTCTGACAACTGTCCTATATTCCTCCCAAGTGACTAGCCCCTCCTTCCATGATCCATAGATTCTTTTTTTCCACCTGAGTTTGCCCAGCAGTTCCTTGTTTAACCATGCTGGTCTCCTAGCTCCCTTACTTGATTTCATACCCATTGGGACGCTCTGATCCTGAGCTTGCAAGAAGTGGTCCTTGAATGTTGACCAACTATCTTGAGCCCCTTTACCATCTAGCTCCCTGTCCCATGGGACTTCCCTTAACAATTGGTTGAGGAGGCTAAAGTTGGCCCTGCGGAAGTCCAGGGTTCTGATCTTGCTTGGTACTCTATTCCTCCCACACAGGATCCTGAACTCCACCATCTCATGATCACTGCAGCCAAGGCTGCCATCGACCATCACTGCTTCAACAAGACCCTCCTTGTTGGTGGGTACAAGATCCAGCAGCGCTCCTCTCCTAGTCGGCTTATCCACCATTTGCATTAAGTAGTTATCATCAATGCACTGGAAGAACCTCCTAGACTGTGAATGGCTGGCTGTGTAAGTCTTCCAGCAGATATCGGGGTAGTTAAAATCCCCCATGAGGACCAAGGCCTGTAGTTGTGAGGCTGCTTTCAGCTGCCTGTAGAAAGCCTCATCAACTCCCTCGTCCTGATCAGGAGGTCTGTAATAGACCCCCACAACTGTATCACCCATGCCTGCCTGCCCCTTAATTCTTACCCACAGACTTTCAACTTGCCCCTCATCAGCCCCTGGAGAAAACTCAATACATTCAAGTTGCTCCCTCACATAGAGAGCAACTCCACCACCTCGCTTCACTGACCGATCTTTCCTAAAAATGACATAGCCATCCATGACCACATTCCAGTCATGGGAGCTGTCCCACCATGTCTCTGTAATTGCCACCAGGTCATAACCTTTAGACCGCACACAGACCTCTAACTCCTCCTGTTTATTCCCCATACTGCGTGCATTGGTGTACAGGCATTTCAGATAGCAAGCAGAGCGCACTGGTGGGACCCCTGGGAGGCAGGAGGCCTCGTGGTCAGGGCCTAAACATCTATCCCTTCTCTTCAATGATCGAAAATCCTCCCTAGACCACCTTCCTTCAGGCCCTAGCATATTGCTCTTGGGCTTGTCCCTAACAGACCCAGTTCTCTCCCCTTCCCCCTTCACATCTAGTTTAAAGCCCTCTCAATAAGCCCTGCTAACTCCTATCCCAAAAGCCTTCTCCCCCTCTGGGACAAATGCATTCCACCTGCCACCATCAGGCCAGGTGTCTCACATAGCAGCCCGTGATCAAAGAACCCAAAGCCCTGCCTTTGGCACCATTTACGTAGCCATTCATTAATCTGTGAACTCTTCCTGCTTATCTCTTCACCCATCCTTGCAGGAGGTATGGAGGCAAACACTACTTGCACTCCAGACCCCTTAACCAGCCGTCCCAGGGCCCTGAAGTCACTCTTCATTGCCCTTGCACTTCTTGTAATAATTTCATCCCTGCCAACCTGAAAAAGCAGCAGTGGGTAGTAATCGGAGGGCTTTACAAGATTAGGAAGTTTCTTTTTAATGTCTCTAATCCGAACCCCAGGGAGGCAGCAGACTTCCCTGTGGGATGGGTCCGGTCGACAGATGGGCCCTTCTGTTCCCCTCAGAAGGCTTTTATTTTGGGGTTCCGTTTTTTGTAGTTCTGCAACATCATCATTTACTAGTGAAAGGAAGATCACAAAACAAAGAGTAGCCTTGCCGTGGAACAGAGTTAGCAGAGCCAAAACCATCTCAGCCAAAACTAAGTGGCATGCATAGCACTTCATTAACCTGTTTTTCTCGAGTCAGTCAAGCTGGTAAGAGAATCATCACAACTTACTGTAGCCAGCTTTATTCTTAATGAACTTTAATGTGGAACAGTAGAATCCAGGCTGACCAAAATTCAGATCTGTGTTCAGGGATGATTATTTTCAACTGGAGTATAAGTAGTATGATTTATTTATTTAAAGTCCTCTTTTAATTCCATTTTGAGTTACAGCAACAAAAAAAAAATAATTTGCGTGCCTCTTCATGACAAAAAGTTTTCTGTGGTAATGTTCTGCTTCATGTAACAACATGGTTAGTATACCATGGGCTTCATGATAGTGGGCCTCCCAACTTTTCTGAGAAGATGGCTTCAGTATGATGAAAATCTTACAGTTTTGCTATTAGGTTGTATTGCAGAATAAATAATTTCCAGATAAGAAGTGATTTGGCTTACTACAAAAGTGTACAGTGTTTTCAAATGTGGAAATCAGAAACTTACTTTTACTATTCCTGTGAAACACTCACCTAGGAGAAAGCCATTTATGAACTGAGGAAGGGAGGCAGAGACTTTTTGGAGCTATATCCAGCCAATCTTGATTCTCTTAAGTTATCTTAGGTATTTTCAGGCTTTTTTTTTTTTTTTTTTTCAGTGGATTCATATTTCAGACAGTATTTCTGATAATCTATTTTGTGCGTCATTGACCACAAGATTTGAAATTCTAGTCCATATTGGCACAGTAGTGCCAAATTTGTAGTGATAAATGGATAACTTTTTTATTTTAAATAGGTCTCTGGTGTTTAATTTGAGATCTGTAATTTTTTTTTTTTCTGGTTCATTACTTCTGCTATTTTTCTGTCTAGGAAAAAATAATCAAAAGAGACAGAGGGATCAAGGCAGAATATTGCTTTAGACTTGTTCTTGTAAAGAAAAAGAAGAAGAAATGGATTGTCCAAGGAAGGGTAAATGTACCCATACCATGTGTTCATTTTGATTTAACAAAATAAATTTTATAATTTTCTGACTGTATTTTTTGGTGACAAGTGAAAGATCATGTTTTTCGTGGTGACAGTTTTTTCTATCCCAACATTGCTACTCTTGGGATTCTATTTAAAATGTGTAACCCATAATTCACAATTGGGTAGTATTTTTTCTAATGCTATTTTCATAAGCAGAGATTTTTTATTTAGGTCTATTATGAGTTAAATATTGTGAATTTCAACAAAGTGGTAGTGGTGCTAAATTATAACCTCCTCTATTAAAAGCGATAATACATCCTATCATTATTTTAGTATGTTGTACTATGCAATTATAAGGAGGAGGAAGCTGAAGAGGAGATTAAGCACTGATCAGATGCTTCTATTTTAGCATATTCTCTATTTATCCATTTTACAGTGAGCCACATCTCATAAATGGGCTCTGAATCCAAAGAGTTAGTCATGTTGTTTGCCTGATTCTACAGAAATTTGTTTTATCTTACTCATGTAAGATTTTTGTGTATATTTTTTTTCATATTTTCCTCACTCTAAACCTTGCCTCATATCCTCATTTCAAAACTGAAATATTTGAATAAATTCTAGCAAACAAATAAAAAAATCTTCTTATACTTGCCAAGGCAAGTATCTTTCAGGCAGCCATTGAATAAGCTCAATATATTGTGTAAAATAGATGGTTTTGCAGATCATTAGGTACTTCAGGTGTATACTAAATCTTACATAATGAAATCTATGTAGCCTATGCATACAAAGTGGTGTCACTTCCTTGACTAGGAGTATGAAGTCTTTGGAGAACAATGAGTTTTAAATAAAAATAATACTAAAAAAAAATGAGAAACTTGTTAGCCAACTGTCTTGTCATATGGCTGCATCAGGTGCTGTGCCTTGGGTTTTTAAAGTCTTTATCTTATTTGTTCATATTTTATGTCTAAATAAAATATGGTTCATATTATCTGTTTTTTCTTTAAATTGGTGAAAAATATTTGTATTTTCCTCTGCTGTAATAGCTGTGAGAGTTCACCTTTTATATACACTACAATTAAATAGAGAGGACACAGAGTGAGATTACAGTATGTCAAGAGGGCAAAGAAGGGAGTTGCCTACCTGAGGCCAATGAAGAGCTTGAGAGAGCTGAACAGTCGCATGGTAAGTGTAAAGGCAATGCAGAAAAGTAACTGATCCTTAAACTGGAAAGAAAGTACTTGCTTCTGAAAGTGGTGAGTGAAAATTTAAAGGCATACTATGGTAAGGAGTAGGACTAATTTGCCTTTCCCTTTTTTATATTGTCCTGTGGCTTGTACAAACTTATGCATATTACATTTCCCTGTGTACATTTTATGTTGTGAACTATTCAAATTCCTGTTTTTTTTTTTCTGTGTATCAAACCTGCATGTGTTTATTTTCACAAGGAAAAATCTGTTTGACATGTGTTTTTGTTTTCAATTTTTCCAGGAACCCACTATAGCACTCTTATGCTTTTGGTTACATTTAATTTTCCTTTCACAGTGGTTTCAAAACTCTGTTTCTAGACATGCTAAACTGTTATGTTATAGTACAAACAGAAGATCTTTTGGTTAAGAAAGGATGAAATGTTTCAACTGACACGTATTTATGTGCATGTGTTTGTGTATATATCTGTATATATACGTATTCATATGTATGCATGTATTCAATATATCACATTCATATGTGTAAAATACATAATAGACTACGTTAAAACTGGAAAGGTGATTTCAGAATGCCAGGTGAATTTTTGCCTTTAAAATTCTGGTGGAAAAGCTACCGTTTTACCGTTTTCTTTATTGTTACAATTTCAGTAAAGTTGTTTTTCATTAAAAGTAAGAATAAGGGGAAAATAAAAGTAATTCAACACATAACCTTCTCTTTCAGATTTTTCTACAGGGCTTACTGTTGGATTTCAGCAGGCTCTGCATCTGAGGAGATGTTAGTTTGTATTCTGAGATGTGCTCTCCATGCTTACCACAGTAAGCTACTGAAATAATAAAATACTTCCAATACTGTTAGACTTGAGATGACTATCCCACTCTTGGATTTACTGGAATTTGGCGAACAAGTTTAAAAAAACACTGTACCAAGAAAAAACATGATTTTATTAAGCCCAATTTCTTCAGAAATCAGGCCAAAACAGTGTTAAAAGAAGACAAAAAGATATAGTTCTCGTACTAGGAAAATGTAGAAATAATTTTGTTTGTATCGGTGTTTTTAAAGAGAACTAAGGCTTTTTCTTGGGGTGGGATTGGGGATTGATTACTAACTGATCTCATCTATAATTCATCAGTTTTGTCCTTGGTTTATTTTGATGCCTGTGAATTTGTAACATAGACGATGACTCTTTAAAACAAAATGCTTCTCCTCCTCTTCTTTTTTCTCACTGATTTTGTTTAACATAAACTGTGTTGACAGAAAGGAGTTGAAAGGAAGGGAGTTTGGACAAATTTATCTCTGTCATAAGGAAAGTCATACTTAGGAAAAAGAAAAGGCAAGGAAAAGCTTCTAATGTTTTAACATGCATTAGAATATTCATAGACAATTATAGAAATTAAAAAATTCCAACTTCTAAGTAATGTGCCAGTTATCAAAACCAAAGTATTCCTTGTTGTCTCTTACCTGAGAGATATAAATCAAATTGCCTACTAAAACTAGGGAATGCTAAAGCACATCTTTTATTTATCATGCCATGTCCATCTATTTGTCGTTTCTCCTCTTGGAAATGTAGGTTAATCTAAGGCTTAAAATTGTTAATTTTCTATTCTCTCTCTTCAGTTGAATGTCCTTTATTTTCATGTGCAGTCAAAGAAGCATGAGTATAAGCTTCCCTGCTGTGTGTATAAATAACTCCTCTAGCAAGTGGCAAGAATTAAAACATGGCATTACCTGTGATAGTTGCATTAGCTGCAATGGTTTATCTAGGATACATTAACTAATAAACTTGTATCTATTTAAGAAAGAACTAATTAAGATACCTTTGTTACATAAACCAAACTGCATTGTTTATTATAATGAAATCTACATAAAATAATGAATAGAACACATTCTATTTTATAATTTCATTCAAACAAGATGACTTAAAGGTAGTTTCTGTTTTAAGCATTTAGTTTCATGACATTCCCTAGCAATTGACTGAACATAATGCCTCAAATGTTTGCCATTATTAAGAAACATTTAATATAAGATTAGATCAGTCATAAATATTTTATAGGGAGAAAATATTTTCTTTCAGGTACTTTCCAGTGTCTTTATGCCTGTAATTCTGTGCATCTCCATACAAGTAAAAGGGATGCTTTATTAGCATATTGCACTCCTACTGCATCCTTCTGTTTTGGGTGAGTCAGTCTCAAAACACTGTGAGAATTGTTTCGTTTTTGCTTCCAAAGTCAGGTAGGTAAATTTAGGGAGGACCTGCCTTCTCTCTCCTTGCCACTGTCATCTTAGCAGCCTTTGGGGTCAAATTATGGATGTTCCCAGGCATCTAGAGGGCTATCCTTGAGCATTCATAATATGCTTGCTGCCTGGCACTGGGAGGAGTAGGTCCTACAGCCTCCTTGTTTTATCAGGCAGCAACCTGGAGACCACTATGACATATACGCTGTGTTGGTTTCTTTTGTAATGAAAAACTGAAGTGTTATGATGTCCAAATGATAGTGTGGGGTTTTGAGGGCTGTGTGTTGGAGGTGCTTTTGCGCAGTACCTTGAATCACCTTTTGAACTGTATCACTGTTGATGGATTTGGTTTCGCTTCCCAGGGAAGACACGGTTTGCACCATGGTAGTCCCATATGAGTGAGGCAGATCAGTCTGCCTAAATCAAGCTGGTGAAGGGGAAAGTGGAGAGAAGAAACTGAACTTCATTTTTACTGACTGTTATGGCAGGATTGCTACAAACATAAATATTATAATTTTTAGACATACAGTTTAAGAAAAAAAAGTGAACTTTCTGAGGAAATGAGCCATATTCTAAAGGCTTTTTCCCCTCTTCATCTTCTTTGCCTTTTGTAGTTGAGTAACTGTGTACTGCCTGCTGCTGGCTCATGAGGCCCACATCCCTCCTGCCTACTACTCTTGTTTTTATGACCGGAACAACAGTTTCCAAAGTTTCTCAGGGGCTCATGATGCATATCTGGGTTGCAATTCACTTGTGGCAGTCAAATATCCTGTGGGTTAGTGACCCCATTTGTCAGTACACCCTGTCTTACAGCATATGGAACCAAACTGAGGAACTGCTGATGCAAACCACACACAGGAGTTGGACGTGAGCAGCAGCCTGGTGTGGAGATTCCTGGAGAATGGTTGCAGTTTTACAAAGCACTCTTTGGAAATGATGCATGGTAAGATTAGTCTGCTGTGTGCTTTAGGGCTGTTCTTCACTGTGGAAGTTTAGTAAGTTTGAAGGAAACAGTGTCTGCTCTGCAGCCTGCCTGCTCCATCTGTTCTCTTCCTATTGGAAGACAAAACAGTGTTGTATGTATATTGTGTTGTGAGGATACATAAAGTAAATTTCTTTAAATTACTTAAAATAGAGATAATACTAGTTGCTAAAGATAATGGAACAGTATTTCACAGAACCGTTTAAAACTGCTTAACCAAATGGAATTAATAATATTTTTTTAAAGGTTGTTTTCCAGTTTGGGTCTATCCTTGATTTTATGCAAAGTTTTGTGCATTTATAAATTCTGTCAAGACCATTTTTGTTGAAAGGCAATAATGTTCATCATTTGGAAGTTTGATCTGCTTCATGTTAGATTGGTGTACTGAAATCTTCCTTGGAATTTGCCATTTTTCAATGTCCACAAAATTTGTATGCAGAGATGTTAACTTCGTTGAATGTTTCGTTACCTCTGTGATAACCTTAAAAATCTGTGTGATCCGCATGCTACCAGTTGGGTAGTGGGGCAGCATAATTCCTTTTAACAATTAACACAATTGTTTAAGAAAGATAAGGGACTAAAATAGTAAAACCTAAAAATATTTCTCTTCTTATGTTGAACATGGGATTCTTGTGCTTTTAAAGTAGTTTTAGTTCTATATGTTCTATATACTTTATGACAACTTTTTTTTTTAAAAATATTTTCTATTAGCTGTGGATTCCCCTTAGTTGTCCACACTAATGCAAGCAGCAGTCCCCATTCAATGCATATAAGGCTACTATTTATTAAGTTTTATATGTATGAATGGTGCCTTTGCTTTTTTTCATTCTGCTTTTCTTGCAAACAGGAATTGGAAAGAAAAGAAGAATAGGCTGACAATATTCTTTCTTGCTGTTTAATGAAAAATCGTTACAAAGTCAAAAGTTTCCTTTCAGCACATACAAAAGAAAGACAAAGTTGTTTACAATACCACCATTTTACCATTTACTTTCCTTTTTTCATGGCATAACAAACCCAGTATTTCTTATGTAAGAAGACCATTTGTCTTCTTTGTATGCCCTGCAAAAATAATAAAAGCAATTAGTTCGTTGAGCACTGGTACTAACAAAATCTGTTCTGCTGATTTGATCTTGTGGTTAGTTTTACTGTGGAGATACAAAGATTGAAACTTTTCATAGGTCTTGTGCTTGAGCTCTTTCCTGTGGGGTCTTCTGTGGTGTGTACGTTCATGCCACAACATGTACCTCTTCGGGGGTGTGTGTTGGAGATCTCTTCCCTTCACCAGAAGTCTCTTTTGACAGTACCTATAGGAACAGTGTGTTTAACACCTTCACCCTCAAGTTAAATATCAGCAAAACTGACAGTTCAGAGAGTGATTAATGAGAGTGGTAAGCAGGCTGACAGAGCAGATAGTGTTGACTACATAAACCTGTTTAGCTAGGAAACTGGGTTAAAAAAGAACATGAAAATAAATATAACCTCTAATGCTTCCTTGTCGTGTGGTATAGAAAGTGGGAATCACTCCCAGCAAGTTATAGTTCCAAGGAAAATGTATGCCATTATGATAAGTGTGATATAAATAGGTAGGTAGACTGGCTTTCTCTGCTGCCTATTACTAAGTCATTGTATGCCCCAGGTTGCCTGTACTGTAGTGATTCATAGAGAATTTCTTGTAATGAATGAGCAAAACTCTGGTGGAACTTTGAGACTGATAGTATAGCTTGTTTGTAAATCGCTCATTTATTTATTTTAGTGATAAAGTAAAACCTGAAACTACAGCAAGAGCAGAAGTCTCTTCCCTTTGTCCTTCAAATTCATTTGGAAAGAACACATTTGACTCTCATTTTATAAAGGTATGGTGAGGGACGTGTTTTCTGTCTGGTTGCAATCCCTGTCTTAATTCTTTAGAAAAAATGGGGAAATACCTGGCTTTTTATGTTGTTTGAGCCAGAAGTTGGGGGTTAGCAGTCTCATCTGTGGTGATGTTTGTCTGCATTGTGGAAGAGAAACAAATAAAATTGGGAGAGCTCAGAAGTTTTGGATTAGTTTTTCTAACAAAAGTATGCTTTTTTGACACTCTGAACTAAGGAAATGAAAAAGTAAATGTTCTCGTGGTAACACTAGCTTAGCTGCTTTACACAAATAGATTATTTTTTTTTAAGTGTTTTTTTGCAGATTTCTAATGCTTATTGTATTACCATTTATTTTGCTCTTCATGGAAGAAATTGCCTTTCTTGCAAGGTATACATTGCCTTCTGTACACTGTCAACAGCTAAACAACACTAATAGCAATTAAAGGATGGGATGTACAGCTTGACTAAGTTCAATTAGTAGATTTTCATTTCCTGAGTCTTGATTGTCGATGATATTGATGTAACCCTAATTTTAACTGTGTATATGTTTTGAAATGTAAAAGTAAAACAGCACATCTGAAAATGTCATCAAGAGTGAGTAAAATGTGCTAGACTCTGTATCCCTCCAACGCAAAACACAAAAAGCAGGGAAATAAGTAGCTAAGTCATTTGATATCCTGTGTTTCCCTCAGGTCTGATTCTTAGCCTTATCTTCTTCCCTTCCATTACATACAGCTCACCTATCTTTATCTCCCTATGCAACAGCTTTTTGGTTTTTTATTGCCCACAATTATTATTTGCCAACATACTTAATAAAAATGATAGAGCGGAAGTCTATAAATGAAAACTGTCACTACTTCAACTATGCTCCGCATATTTCTGATAATGAATTGTGCTGTCTAGTGCAGCTAGACAGTGAGATCATGTAGCAGGGCTTTTTAAAATGCTTCTCTGGATTTTTCTGTACTTTTGAGGACTGAAGAGGTATCCTCAGCATTGAGTGTGCTGCCCTCTGCTGCTGCGTCTCTTTCTCGTTGTAGCCTCAGTTCATGGTGACCATCCCTCACCAGGGCCAGGAACCTGGTTGCTGGGCCAGGGCTGGTGGAGGTGAGGTGCATCCAGGACCAGCGGATGAGGATCAGCAAGACACAGGTGGACGTACCTACAGGAGAATGCAGGAAAGGGCCAAGGGCTGGAGCTTAAATACAGCTCCTGAGCTGAGGCGCAGAGGCAGGTTTCTCTTTTCCCATCAGCCCATCCAAGCTTATCCAGTGGCACCATTATTAGAGTACAGGCAGCTGCAGCCCAGGAGGGGTGGGATGAAAAGCTGTGTGGGGTGCCTCTGTACCTCACTCGGGGTTCAGAAATAACATGTTTCTATGGAAAGAGTGCATCCATGTAAGTAGAGTTTAATGGCTATCTCTGTGCATCCGTGTAAATAGAGTTTAATGGCTATCTCTGACTTCCCTGCTGATAAATGGTGTGAGAATGGGACTGGGACACATGGAATTGGCTCAAGGGGGAAATTCTCCCAAAGAGCATTTGACCCTTGAAACCCATACAGTGAGACCTCTTATCATCAGCAGAGCAAGTTGGGAACAGAGGATTGCAGATCTGATGGTAATTCTGATTTTAGCGACTAATGCTGTCAGGGGAGAGGGAGGAGCTGGTGTATTACGTGGGATAGTGGAAACTATCAGTGAAGGAAAAACTGAGCTGGAGAAAAGTAATCTTCTCAGAATGCCTGAAGATTCTCAAATCTTGTAATAGACTTATCGTAGCTCTAAAATTTCTGGTTGGATTTCAGAAGAAAACCTCCCATCTAGTGTTTGACACTTTTGCTTTTCCCTGAAATAGTAAATCTTCTCTTCTTGTCTTAAACTTCATGAACTGCAATAAACAGCCTAAGTATTATACCGTTCTTTTGTTATCTGTTTTCTGTAGGAGTTGGGAAGCTGTGTTTTTTAACACATGAAGAGTGAATTGAGAGACCTTGCCTCATGGGTGTGAAGGCCAACAGTAGCTAATCGATGAGGAGATGTGCACTTGGTGATTTTTGCTAAGCAATGCAAGAAAAGAAAGGAAAGTGTTTTTCTCCTTTGTTTCCATTGGAAAAAGCATAGCAAATAGACTATGATGTAGCAGTATTAATATTGCTCACAGAAGAGGATATATTTCAACAAAGTAATTCCAGAGGATCAAAGAAGATTGGGTAATTGAAGGTCAAGCAGCTCAAAAATGTGCCCTCAGGACTCTCTTTGTCCCTCAAGTTCATGAGGTGGGTTGGTTACTTTGGGTTCTTCTCAATATTATTACGGTGGTCCATTTTATTTCCCAAAACCGAGTTAAAGATGGTGAATTTCCCTTTTTAAAAATGATACCTTTTCCAGCAAGAAAACAGACAAAACATTAGAAAAGGACAGGTCTAGAACTGTTATTTAGGTATCTTTCAGTCTGTGAGGAGGACCCCTGCAGTCTCATATTCAGAGACATTTATTCACGCTTTTTTCTTATTTTCTTGAGGATCTAAATTTCAGTTGTCAAAAATGTCTCCTTTCAGACGTAGGAATGGAAAACTTTAAAGCCAAACCTTTAGCTTGAATTTAAATGCATGTCTTCAGGGATTATAAACTCAAATCAGACTATTTTCTACCCAACAGATTCTGCAGGTAATACAATATAATTTGGAAATTCATTTCAGAGTCAGCCTTGCCCAATCTCCCACTGCACACATGCAGAGTAAACGGAAAGAAGAAACCTCAGTACTCCAGACAGAAAGTTGCAGCTCATTGTGTTGACATTCCCTTGAATTAATCCTTCTTTTTCTCCCTAAATCAGCTTGCATGTATTTGGCA
Organism: Podargus strigoides; assembly: GCA_028020825.1. Taxonomy (NCBI): domain Eukaryota; kingdom Metazoa; phylum Chordata; class Aves; order Caprimulgiformes; family Podargidae; genus Podargus; species Podargus strigoides. The sequence continues at coordinate 120,433,250 of CM051663.1, read as the reverse complement.
ACTGGTGCTCATTTCTATCTTTCTTGTACACCAAGTTACTCATAACTGTCTTGGTTTTCTGGTAGACACTTTATCTACAACTTTCCTTCCTTTACTTTGGCTGGCGTGCTTGAGAATTCTTGAAGTGTTTTTCCATTTGAGAAGAAGAGGTCTCAGTGAAATCTTAGACAAGTCATCCCAAATTGTTGCTGCATGACTATTTTCTTGGCTGTGAATATTCTGAGGAGCTCTAACAGTGGAAGTATATGTGTGTATATATCTCTCTATTATGTAGATAAATGTGTGTAGTCCTGGCTACTGCCTGCACGTGCACACACACACATGATCGTCTCTGTAGGGGCCTTCTTAATTCATGAAGTGCAACTTTTCTTCCACACAAGGTTTCTGGAACCATGGCCATTCATAAAGATCATTAAACGGAATCACAGAATCACAGAATAGCCTTGGGTGGAAGAGACCTCTAAGATCATCAAGTCCAACCATTAACCTGACACTGCCAATTCAATAAACCAATTCACTGCCAATGACAATAAACCGTGTCCTTCAGCACCTCATCTACACGTTTCTTAGATACCTCCAGGGATGGGGACTCCACCACTGCCCTGGGTAGCCTGTTCCAGTGCCTGACATACCTTTCAGTGAAAATTTTTGTCCTAATATCTAATATAAACCTCCCCTGGCAGAACTTGAGGCCATTACCCCTCATTACCCACTTGCTACTTAGGAAAAGAGACCGACCCCTGCCTCACTACCCTCCTTTCAAGTAGTTGCAGAGATTGATGAGGTCTCTCCTCAGCCTCCTCTTGTCCAGACTGAACAACCCCAGTTCCCTCAGCTGCTCCTCATAAGACTTGTGCTCCAGACCCTTCTCCAGCTTTGTTCCTCTTCTTTGGACATGCTCCAGCAGCTCAATGGCCTTCTTGTAGTGAGGGGCCCAAAACTCAACACAATGTTTGAGGTGTAGCCTCACCAGAGCTGAGTACAGGAGGACAATCACTTCCTTAGTCCTGCTGGTACTGATAAAAGCCAGGATGCTGTTGGCCTTCTTGGCCACTTGGGCACATTGCTGGCTCATATTCAGCTGGCTGTCGACCAGCACCTCCAGGTCCTTTTCCATCAGGCAGCTTTCCAGCCACTCTTCCCCAGGGCTGTGACATTGCATGGGGTTTTTGTGACCCAAGTGCAGGACCCGGCACTTGGCCTTACTGCATCTCATGCTATTGGCCTCGGCCCATGGTTGCAGCCTGTCCAGATCCCTCTGCAGAGCCTCCCTACCCTCAGGCAGATCAACACTCCTGCCCAACTTAATGTTGTCTGCAAACTTACTGAGGGTGCACTCAGTCTCCTCATCCAAGTCGTTGATAAAGACATTAAACAAGACCAGCCCCAGCACTGAGCCCTGGGGAACACTGCTTGTGACTGGTCTCCAACTGGATTTAACTCCATTCACCACAGCTCTCTGGGCCCGGCCAGCCAGCCAGTTTTTAACTCAGCAAAGAGTCCACCTCTCTAAGCCATGAGCCACCAGCTTCTCTAGGAGATTGGTGTGGGAAATGGAGTTGAAGGCTTTACGGAAGTCTGGGTAAATAACACCCATGGCCTTCCCCCCATCCAAGCAAGTCACCCTGTCACAGAAGATCAGGTTGGTCAAACAGGACCTGCCCTTCATAAACCCATGCTGGCTGGGCCTGATTCTGTGGTTGTCCTGGACATCCTGTGTGATCACCCTCATAATGACCTGCTCCATGACCTTTCCTGGTACCGAGGTCAGGCTGACAGACCTGTAGTTCCCCAGATCCTACTTCTGGCCCTTCTTGTAGATGGGCATCACATTGGCAAATCATCTGGGACCTCCCCTGTTGACCAGGACTGCTGGCAAATGATGGAAAGTGGCTTGGTGAGCTCTTCTGCCAGCTCCCTCAATACTCTTGGGTGGATCCCATCTAGCCCCATAGACTTGTGAGGGTCTAGTTGACATAGCAAGTCTATAATTGCTTTCTCCAGCATTAAGGAATGCAGAGGACTATGTCCTCACAAGCATTTGTTATCATTTTAGTTTCAACAATGTTGTGCATACATTGTCTTCATCTCAGGAAAAGGACTTCTGTAGCATTGGTTGGTGTTAGATATCAGGCAGAAGGTGGCCTTCACAGGTAATGTGCTCCTATTCCTCAGAAAACTAATGTTCTAGAAGAAGCTTTGCTCAGCCTTCCAGCTGCCCTGCCACAGCAGTCATACAATACTTCCAAGGACTGGAATACTGTGGGGAGCATGTGTTAAAATGTTTATGGGAATGACATATAAATGTCACTTGGTGAAAGCAATTAATCAGTTCTTTTTGCATATGCTGGGAAAGAGCAGTGTGAAACAGCAGTTCAGCCCATCATGAACAACATAACCATGATGTACTGTTTTAACAAACCAGAGAACTCATCCTATCCAAGTCTTCCCCTGCATCACAGTGTGCAGTGTTTTTTTTATCCAGGATGCACATTAAAAAGGAACAGAAACAAAACAGAAAACATAAACTCTCAAGGTCAGTCCAAATGATGACAGGCAATACAAATGCATTTTTGTACATAAACAGAAAAGGAGTGGGCAACCTCCTTCTAATTATGCCAGCTAGCAGTCTGGCTATGATTTAATGCATTTGAAATTGTCTGTCTCTTCAGCTGTACATTTTTACTAGGTCTGAAGAACAGACTGCCAGACAGTGTGAGCAGATGCTTCTGGTTGGATCAGGCATAGGAGATGAAGGATAAGTTTCTCTGGGCTGTTTTTTCAGTCTGATGTCATCCTTTGAATCTTTGTGCAGGACAACAGCAGCAGCGAGCTTTAGCGGTTTTCCAGATGAGGTGCTGGACCAAATGAGCCTACCAGTGTATCGTTGTAGGGAGTCTGCATAGAGGCAGCTTCTGTTTAAAGATCTTTGCTTACTGCATAGGTAAAGAGCAATTATGACTCCATGTGATTTTAATCTCTTTCTCCTTTCCATCTCCTCCTGGCCCCTTAAAAAAGTTTAGAGAATTCTTGTCATTTTTTCACCCAGTCAGTACAATACCTGGTCGTTTTTTGGATTTACAGTATGTGAGATCAACACCTTATTTCAGAAGTAACCCAAAGAAAAGGAGGCTGTGGTTTGGGTTTTCTTCAGTAATGAAAGTAGTAGCAGCATACTTTCACCTCCTTCTACTTTATGTGTGTGTGTGTTCCTGGACAGTTCTAGTGGTAAAATGTTCATCAGTAGTGAAACTCATAAAGTCCCAGATCCCTATTCCTATCCCACAAGCAGGCCCGAATGGTCTTTTCCTGAAGAGTATGGAAAACATATCTTGCAGACAGCCATTATGAACCACCACCTATCTTACTACAACATACACCAATAAACATGCACCTTCAGAATGACATGAGACACAGTATAACCAAAATAGTGTTTGGAATTATGGCTGGGTGTTGTGGACTGAAAATATTGGAGGTATGATTTGTTATTGCTGATGTGTATAGCTCAACAAATTTTTGCTTTAAACCAGAAAATAATCTACAGACTCTGAAAAGTGATTATGCTTACTTAAAAATCTAAATAAATTGCATTTGATCGAAAGGAGTAAGGAGTTAAAGAAAAAAAAAACAACAAAAGAAGAGTTTAAAAATGCCCTTCTTGATAGTTATCTGTGTGCATGATTTTTCTTTGTTCTTCTTTTTTGTTCTTTATTTTTTTTTTCCTTCTACTTAGAAGCTTTGTTATCTGGATCTTTAGTTCTTCCTGCTTCTTTCATACCTTAGCTGCTCTTTCAGCAAAAGTTTATGGCCTGAAAGCCAATTGCCTTTTTCTTCTTTAATTATGGAAGTTGAAGGCCACTTTGTCTGCTCTGAGTACTTAACTGAAGAAGGACCATGCATGCTTTTTTGTTCCTGCCTAGCCTACCAAAAGTATGGTGCACTGCATAGAAGGGACAACAACTTCTTTGGTGATTTCTTTATAACTCACATCCTGGAGAAGCAAGGGGGGAGCCAATAAGGAGATTGTAGTTCTCTGTCCCTTACTTAGGAAGGATTGAGATGGCCTAGTCTAGATTAAGTATATCCGGAATGTTCTTTGGTTTTCCTTTTACACTGGCAAAAGATATGGAAAATACTTTTTTTTTTTTTTTTTTTTTTTTAAAAAAAAAAGAGGGCAGTTAACATCTGCATCTTTTTTTTCGTTTCATTACAAGAAGAAGAAAGGGGTTTTATTCACAAAGAAATCCTCTACTTTCTACCCTTTCATCACTAAGTAATATTTCTCCTATGAATTTATTTTGAAAGAAATTATGTATGGTCACTGCAAGCTGGTTGCTTGGCCTCTTGCATGCTATCCCTGTGAATCAGCCGGAGAGTGACTTTGAACAATAATTATCTCTATTCGAGTTTTAGTCTTTATTTGCCTGTTTAATGTATTTACCGGATTTGATATCTGAGTGAGTCATTGTTTTATAAAAGGCATGCCTTTAAATAAAATTATTAAATGCAGTGATAAAATTTCTAAGCAGAGAAACGTATTTAAATTGCTCTTGCAGTATTTATGACAATCAGGCACTGCAGTTCTACAGTGAGTTAACTGCTAAAATAGTAGTGGGATTGAGCTTGGTTCTGACTTTTCAGTACATGAAGATCTTAAGAATGAGTCAAGAAAGGTGAACTGTCTTCTATCAAAGCTTAATTATTGCATAAGTTTATCCTTCAGTCATTCACCTCTGATCTTTTCATACCAGAAGTCATATATTTCCTGTTGTGATGCATTTTATTTTCCCAGGAACAAATCCAAGGATGCCAAAGGATGCTGTGGTTGCACTTTGGTGACAGAATACAAAAAAGAATGTGATAATTAAGTTATGTTATGAATATTGGTTATAAATTATGTTGTCTCATGTAACCACTTGGGGCTTCTATTGTCTTTTTCTTTCTCCTGCATCATTTTTTCACAATATTAGAAGCTTGGCTGTGTGTAGAGATTTTCTTATCTAAGGATACCAGGTGTTTACTGGAGGTTGAAACTAGTTGTTCCTTTCTCAATCAATGTCTGTCACGAGACAAAAATGTGTATATGACTTACATGATTTGTTTTCATAATGACAAATGTAGTTTAGTTAGGAAATTGATTATAAAAATAGAAACCATGCTTTGAAAAGCAATTTGAAGATATGGTGTAGATTTGTTATGATCATTTTAAGGCTAATGAGTGTATTTCACTTATGTAGTTAATTTTTTCAGTGTCTAGCAATAATGTTTATGTGGGAAGCCAATGTTGAGAGTAGGATGCAAGCTTTACTGCTGTACACCCAAATTATATGCTATTTAATGCATTGTTTCCATGGAATGAATACACAGAATGCAAATGTAATATAAAGCTGAGTCATTAATCTTCTTCAAAATATACAAATATCAGCATAGAAATGCAGTAATCTCATTTAGGCTTTCTTTAAATAATGTTGAGAGAAGATTTTGAATCACTACTGGTTTAGAGGTGTGAGCAACAGTTTGAGAGTCAAATTCTCTCAGATTCAGGCTACCTGTGAACCATGTTTCAAATCCCAGCCTTGAAATATCACAAAATCTAGACCAAAAGAAATCTTCCTTGTGTCAAGGGAATATTGTCATAGTATGACCCAGACACGGACTGGGCTCTGTGTCATGCTGTTCCTTCACTCCTTCCAGTGATCACTGTTGCTCCCTGTAACTCTGTATTAACTGATCAAAACAAGGGGGCATACTATGTGTACTTATGGAAGAATCCTCTACCTTCTGCTGCCAGCAAACTACTTGGTGTTTATTTTACAAACTCTATGAGTGTTGTTGCCTAGGCAGGCCAGTTACTTCAAATTCCCTCAAAGCATTGTTTATGTTTTCACTATCTTGCTGCCTTCTTTGTTAGTCCTTCTACCAAATGAGGAAACATAGCAGGTGTCATTTAAAAAAAATAATGAAAAAGTACATGACAAAAGTAAAATTATCTTGATCTTAAGTTACATTAATTTGCTTTTCAGCATTCTAGAATTGTAAACTTTCAAGTTCCCTAGGTTCAGTATGACCTTTATACAAGCTCATCTGTGGTTATTTTGCTCTCTTGGAAAATATAAGAGGGAGGCAAGAGAGGCAGTGACAGCATCCCTAAGGAGGTGGCAAGTAAACCAAAGCATGATGTTTGCTTTCTGAGATTTGGTTTAATCAAAATCAGTATGGAAATGCCTATGTTTTCTCTTTGAGCTTTATTAGCCCATGCAAAACTGCCATTTCATCTCTTTACTTCACCTGATGTCTTTAATAAATCTGGCAGCAAACATGATGATGAAGGTATAATAAACCAGTCTTTCCACATCTTTAGCAGAATAAAATGTAGATTACTAAAAGATCCAATTTTCTTTAGAAAAAAACCCAGGCTGTACCTTCTTGATTGTAAATCCTAAGTATGTGTGAATAAATTGAAAGAAATATTGCTTTACTTCAGCTGAGAAGACCAACAGAATGTCTATAGATTCTTTGCAGGTTAAGTCTCTTTCATTTTAAGAAGACTCCAAGACTCTGGTCTCTGTACTCAGGTAATGCTATTTCAGTTTTCAAGGCACTGTTTTGAGATACTTGGATGCACACTGTACAACTTGGACAAGTAAAACCTGAGATACCTTGTGGGTTTTTTTTTTTTAGTTTCTTTCCGATTCTAGTAGTCCTGGTTTTCCAGACTGAGTATAAGACTGCTTTGGGTGATGGGAAGTGGGGGTGGCAGAAGGTAGAGTCAGAGATGGTGGTTCATATTTTCTTAAACATCAGTTCTTGCAATTCTTCTACATAACGATGCCTCCAAAACATGTTGAAGAATTTAGCTAATCTTACTATGTTTAGCTTTGCATGCAAGTGGAGGTCTGTTATGTATGAAAGAACTTAAACAGAGTTGTCATACTAACATTTAAATCTTTTCTTGCCACCACTGTGGGTGTGTTACATAAATTGCCACAAAGAGTGTATTTCAGATCCTTCAGCTCAGAGGCCATCTGTCATTGAAAGTGGCACATTCACCTGCTCAACAGTTCTGCAGTAGTGTGTGCACTAGGCAGGGTACATCTAGATGTTGTTAACAACAGGAGCAGCTCTTCGTATAGCTGAGTTTAGAAAGACTTAGTAACCAAGTCGCTCTTTCAGATGGGACAAACACCACAAATAGATCACGCTTTCTATCCAAGAGAATACCAAGTGCTTTGCGGTTTCCTTCAGAAAAGAGCAAAGTTGTTCCCTGAGGGATATTTTTCTACTCAGTAGAGTGCAGCATTACATCTGTGGGCACTTCTCTACCATGCCTGACCTGTAGGTAACCACAGAACTCTACTAAAAACTTGTCTTCAAGTCCTTGGATAGATTTAGATGGGATTTAGCATTTTTATAATTGTCAGTGCTTTTCTGTGTCTCCCCACTTCCCTTCCATCTCTGTATTTCCATGAATGCTGAGAAAGTGGAAGTATGACAAGGCATACTCTTGATCACTTCTCCTAATATTATTTGTCCAGAGTGTTTTTTGGCTTGAGAATATGTTCATATTTCTGTATTTGTGTAACTTCTCCTTGTTCCATGCTTAATGCAAACTCTGTAAGTTGTTGAAGGAGGAACTTGACAGTGTGGATGTGAGCTGACAATTTGCTCAAATTCCTACTATGGGTCACAGATTTTTCTTTCTAATCAGTGACTATGTACATAACCTTTCTATCTACTTTAAATGTTCTTGTCTGTAAAATGAGGTTTTAGTTGCCTGCCTCACAGGCATGTTGAAGCTTAATTAGTGTAGGTAATAAACACTATTATTTTAAAAGATCTGTTGCATCCTAAAATGATCAAGTTTGGGTCTTAATTCACAGCTTTATGGGGTAAGGTTCAGTATTGATTACCTTAGATTTTCACAAAGCTCTCCTGAATTTAATAAGGGATTTAACAAAATAACTCTTGAAAACACTTATGATTTGTCTTAATAAAAAGCTAACTTGTACTTGCATAAAACTAGTAGTGCTTTGCACATAATCGCAGTTTTCTTGAATGACAGTCTTTGAAATGCAAATGTTGTACAGGTCTTTCCCTTTTGAAGGATATATATATATGCTTGTTATTGTATTAACATACGTAAAATGTTTTTCTTCAGATATTATTTTCTTCAGGCTCCAGTATAAAGGAAGAATATAATTTAAAATCACACTAATTTGGCATTCTTTCTATATTTCATAAGTAAAAATAAATTGCATAGTAAAAATGCATTCTGTTTTTCTAGGATGGGAGGACAAAGAGTAAAATATTGGGGTTTTGGGGTGCCTGGCTTTGTGCCTCATCAGGTTTAATTAGATTGGTATCAATCATGAAAAACTGTAGGTCCGAGATCCCTTTCTCAGTATCCCTTGAAAGATGAGTGTGGCAGTTCTTTGTTTTCTGCTTCAAAGAGACCACTTTTTTTAAAATCAGAGGTATTGCTGGAAAATTCCATCAGTTAAATTAAAAGATGCAGCATAGACACAAGGAATTATACCTGTTCTAAAAAGTTTAGAGAACTGTAGGATGTGCTTTCTTGACTCCAGAAACTACAGACAGGTTATCTATGTGTATTGTAAAGTTAGCCATGTCTCCTTGTGTGTGTGTGTGTGTTTGTACGCTGAATGTGGTTTTCCATTTTCTCTAAATACTGTTGTACTTCTTCTTGAAGCCAGTTTTTGCTATTATGGTGTGATATTATAATTAAGCTTACTTTAGTCAGGCATTCTGAGTAAGTTTCTCCCATTGACTCTTCCAATGTAAAGGTTACCTAAAGCTCCAAAATGAAGATTTAGTTGAATGTGTCATTCTTTTGTTGCAATATAAGTTTCTTTGGTAGCATTAAAAATCATCTCTGAAGAAGGTCATGTCAAGACTCTGGGATTCTCCGAGGAGCTAAGAATCATCATAAATCTCATTCTCTGTTTTCATTGTTAGGAACATTGTGCTGTGTAAATACACAGTAATATGTAGAAAACAATTACATACCACCCGCCCCCACCGCCCTCCTGGATTCCTTCATCTTAATCCCTCAAATATTCTTCTCAGTCATGAAAAAACACAGAGGAACAAATAATATAATAGATACGAATCATATTGCTGGATGCCGTTTTAGGAAATGCTCTGGCATTATTAAGGCAAGTGTTTAATGTGTGTATACTTGCTCATGCGCCAAAATCAGTTATTGTTGTTTTTAATGCATGCATTGTGGTAACTACAGATAATTACATTCACAGCTGTGGAAGATGCATGTACAGAAGTAGTCATGGATAAGCACACTCCCATGTAATGTGCAAGTAGGTATGACTTGAAAAGGATTTCTCTCTTGGTGATTAGTTGTTGATTTCCAGTGACGAGAGGGTGCCCTTGTGGTCTGGTACAGTTGTTAGGTAGTGCAGTAATGGAATTCAGGTTAGCTGTCTTTTATCAAAAATTTACAATGTCTGAAAACAGTCTTTTTACAATGAATGGATAAAATATGTTTGAGGATTTTCGGTGTAGCACAGTTACATCTCTCCATCTATTTGAAGGGAAAAATCTTTGTGCAAATTTTCTACTGAACTGGCATAGGCAGTTTATTATGTCCTTGATTCAGAGCTGGCACTCTTCTAGATACATCTGATGCTTTCATTCATTAAGGAAGATTTCCAGCAAACAGTTTTATATCTGCATATTTTAGCAAGTTGAGATGTCACTGAAAACAAAGCAGTGAAGAACTTATGTATTCTCTAACACTGGCTCAAGTAAAGTGAGTGTTTAACTGTCCTTTAGGAGCTTAGAACTAGCTCCCAATGACTACTCTGACACTCCAGACTGCAGCTCCTGTACTTGGGTAATTTCTTTTCTTGTCAAGAAGTAAGTGACTTCATAGATTCCACTTAATGTACAAGAGGAACATCTTTGTGATTTTAAAGATAGTCTAAAGCCTGCTTTTTTTATTTTCCAAACATATATTTCAAGATCTCAGAGGAGAGCTTTGGTTGTTCTATCTCAGGAAATGACTGATACCTTAGATAAGGAGTTCCTGATGCTACATAAGTCGCTGGCTGGTAGAAAATACAGTGCTGACTTTTAGAGCTGGTGAGTCAATAAGTTCATTTGGACATGAGGAGAGAAAATGAAGATGCATGGGGGGAAGTTCAGACTGGACATTAGGAAAAGGCTCTTCACTGAAAGGATGGTCGTTCAGTGGAACAGGCTTACCAGGGAAATGCTCACAGCACCAAGCCTGTCAGAGTTCAAGGAGCATCTGAACGATGCTCTTAGTCATATGGTTTAGTTGTCAGTAGTCCTGCAAGGAGTAGGGATTTGGAATCAATGATCTTTATTGGGTACCTTCCAACCAGAGATAGTCTATGATTCTACTATTAAAGACTTGAGAGGTTTTGGCTGATTGAACTAGGAATGTAAATTTTAGAAGATTTTGTAGTTTGTATCTCATGGTAGGTTGCTGATTTTTACTCTTTCAGTAAATGCACTTGGTGCAGAGGAGAATCTTGGGAAGTATAAGAAAGTACCATTTTTTTTCCCCAGAAGAAAAAAATAAGAAAACAGTAGGTGAGTGAAACAGAGCTTTTTTTTTTTTTTTTTTTTCTCTTTTAGAGGACAATACAGTCCTTCACTATGTGTCCAGGAATGACACTGGAAAAGTATTTTTCATTTCTCTTGTGGGGTAGTTTGCAGGGTGATATGTGGAAACCAATAATAATATAGTCTGTTTCTTTGGCTGCCTGGTCTATTCTCCTAACCCCTTTCCCCCTTGGAGGATGGAGTGGAGGATGAGGAGAAGTGTCTCACTGCTGAAATACAGTTGAGGAAGGAGGATTCTCTTAATTTTTTTTTCTTTTTACTGTGTATTTTAGTTAATAACTGGGAGATCTAAAAGTATTAGCCTCCTCTGTCTAAGCTAAAAGACAAACAGTATCTGCATGAGGTCTACCTGTGGAGTGTGAAGCCGGGAGGACTGTCACACTCTGAGCTTGACCTATTTTTCTTATTTGATAAAAAAATGAGTGAATATCCTGGATGCCTGTCAGCTGCATGACTGAAGAAACATTAATGCTAAAATACATTTAAATAAAAGTATATAGCAGCAAATATTTACTTCCTTTAGTTTGTGCATTCCTGCTGTATATGTGTTTTCTCCAAGGAGAATATGCAGAGCTGTGTGTAAAGGAGCATTAAATTCTTTTTTAACCTAGACTGTTAGTCAAGTCTTCATTTTAAATGCCCTGTTTAGTCCCTAATGGTTAAAAAAAATACTTAGTTTGTGTTTTCCTTCTATAAAAATAATTTCCTGAGGGCTCCTCAGCTTAGAGAAAGATAGTGGAAAAATTCAGCAGTTTCATACAGTCCCCAGAAAGTCAGTTGCATTGTGAATCTTGCAGGAACCATTTGAACATCTTATACATCTAAAGTCTGAAATCAAGTCCAGTGAGAACATGATTTAGTGTTTCTAGGTAGGTTGAAACTGGCTTCAATGATTTTTGTATTGTAAAAGGCAGATTTCTCATTTTTACTCTTCTAGGACAAAGCCTTTTTTCTTTTTTTTTTTGTTTTTTTTTTTAATTGATGAATTATTTTTAAACAACAACGTTTTCCCCTTATTGCCTAGAAATTCTCTAGAGTCATTCAGGTTTGTGTTGAGGTATGTGTGTATGTAGGTTTCTAAAACAACTATAATGTTTAAAAAAGGGAGAGTGAAAAGTTGTAATCCTATTGCAAAGTCGGGGTTCTAAACACTAATGTTTAGCATTGGTTATTTTTTTTTCCCCAGTGCATGAAAAATTCACACAAAGACAGTATTTATCATCGTAAGCCAGATGACATTGATTACTTGAATACAGTGCTTAATTGGCTCATTAAATGACCCTTGAGGTGGTTGTAGTGGAGAATACGTACGAAGAGTAGGCCCAGATTCTGCCAGGTGCGCTACAAGTGTGTTTGGTGGCTGCTTACTGAGGGGCAACAGGACATTTGGGAGCATGGCTAGCCCACCCTGTTGTCCCAGGGCAGCATCAGCTGTACTGGTGTCTTTCCCAAAACTACTGCATCTGTCCATATCGATTTTGGCCAGGACCACTTGTGGAGTCTGTCAGTAATCAACGTAATTGTAATAACTGTCTGCTTTTTATTTTAAATCTCTATTGGTAATCAATTTACATTTAGTCCTTCACTTATAACATACCCTTTCTTCTAATAAACTTTATTGACAGCAAGCATTATCATACTACATGCTCACAGTTACTGCCTGTTTAATGGGTGTGAATGCCTAACAGTTGATTTTAATATTCCACAACCAAAACTGGTTGTGTAATTCCCCTTATAAATAGATTACAATAAAGTAGGGAGTTTGATAGTTTTCCGTAGATAATCTGTTTGGAAATAAATAATTCATTTTCATAAATACATCCAAACTAAAGTTGCCCGATTTTTCTCTTTTTTTCTAAATTAAAATGTCTCTTTAACTGTACGGTATTCTATAGGTTTGTAAAATATTTGTCCATGTGAATTTTGCATTAACTTTGCCAGTTTTCTATAAAAATAAGTAATCTCTCTATTTTTGTGGTCACCTGGAAAATTTCCAGCTCTGAGTTTTTGTGATATGTTTCTGATTACATGATATAAATTCAGGATTTTTAGTAAGTTAGACTGTTTCTGACTTACAAGAATAAAAGCTCTCATGAGACTGGAGCAGCTGGCAAGGGTTAACCATGCACCCACTTTCTATTAAGCCAGTTGGAAGAGGGGTAGAGAAATACTGGGCTTGCGTTCTACAATCTAAAGACTGCATTTTTCAAGGCACAATAACTGAATAAAAAAGTGTTTACTTAGCTGAATTCTGATTTGTTGAGGAGACGACAGTCTCATTTGTTTAGCAAGGGGTTAAATAAAAAACTAATCCTTTAGGCTTACTTTGAAAGGTGGTTATCTTTCCAGCAAGAGAGGGCATTGTTTGCTTTGCCAGAAACAGTGTAATTGTTCCTTAAACCATTATGTTCTCTAAAAGAATAAACTTATTAGAAAGAGGAAAAATATCATTGGCATAAACATTGTCTTTAAAAGAGTCAAATTAATGAAAGTGCCTTCATTTATATTTAACGAGGATAGGCATTTTGCATGATGTAAGCTGTATTAAAGGTTTTTGTGAAGAGATTATTTTTTTGTGTGATGAGTGCTCTAATAGAAGTGTCATAGGTTATGGGAAACGGAATAGTACTATGGTTGGCTCAAGTTAATTACATTTATTCAGATGGAATACTGTTCTACTGTACTCTTCAGGAGAAGCAGAGAAAATGCCGAAACCTTTTTTTAGCTGGCATTTATCTATTTCAATTATTTTTGACAGTGTGTGTTGCATGTGTGCTTTAGCTACAGTGCTTTTCTATTGACAGTTGGTAGCACAAGCCTTTTAAAGCACAAAGGGTAGCAGTACTTCAGCCAATCTGTGATAAAAGGAAAAAAATGAAATCACTATGGAAACTGCAGGAAGAATCTAAAAGCTTTCTTTATAAAGTAAACGTCTGATGTTTGCGACTGTGGGGGCAAAAAATTCATAAATCTGTACGATGCTATCATTTCTGATTTGTTATCGCAGCAAATACCAAGTCTAAGCAGTCTGACCTTAGCCTTATTAAGTGCTTTCTTTTCAGATACAGTTATTATTCGACAATAGAGAGACTGCAATGCTGCAAGGGGGAAAACTAATATATTTAAAGTGTGTATGTGTGTGTGTGTGCGCCTGAGTGCATGTATATATATAACTATCCATCTTTTTCTCCCCCGTGGAGCTTACAGAGTTGGGAAGGCTGAATGTGGGAACTCAGGGACTACTATTCTGAGCACAATTGAGAAAACTATGTTTCGTCCCATTGCATGCGCCTGTCTTTGATCTCAAATTGAAAATCTCTGAGCCTGTTCATCCAATCCAAAAGCAAATACTGAGAGAAAGAAACCTCTCTCCTCTCAGCACATAGGGCCTCCACAACTGAAAAATGAAAGTGACTGTAAGAGCTCTGATGAACCTGCTTGGACAACAGACAGCAACAAATACCTGTCTCGGTGGAGGAGTTTAAGAGCACTGCAGAGATCCTCAGAGAGTGCAGAATATCTTGGCTCACACAGGCTAGTCTCTTTATCTCAAAACAATACCAGCCAAGCTTCTCTGTACCTACAACTGAAGAGCTGCAGGAACAGGGCAGTAGCTAACACAGCTTTTACATTTGAATCTCCCTGTCTTATTTAAGAAAAAAAAAAAGGAAAAAGAAAAAAGAAAAATACATGCATTCTAAGCAAGATGAGGTATCTGGTAAGCATTTTTATTGCATTTGGTTGCTTTAGCTTTAAGATTATTTTTAGTTATATGTATCTGCTATAAACAGGATTAGGGCTTGAATGAGTGTGGGTTTTTGATAAGTTTTTTAGTTATGGAAAAATGTAATACCTATTTTTGCATTTCCAACTTTGATAGTTTTCAGATTTCTTTGTTTTGTTTCTCTGCTGTAACTGGTCTTACAAGTTTCCAAGTTCGATGTTCCAAGATGCTCAAATGAGCATTGTTGTTCCTAGGCTCTTTGAATGTAAATGTGCCATAACACATATTGTATATTATATATATACACAATAACAGACTTCAATATTTGTTGTAGTATGGCAGTTCTAAAATATACTGATAATGACCCAAGCCAGGCAAGTACTTTCCAACTGTTTCAATCTCTCAAAGCAGTGTGAATGTTTTAACTCTTATTGAACAAGTTTATATATGAAGATTTACCCAATGACAGATGACAGCATGAGACTATTTGTCTATAAATGTGAGAGGCCAGAAGAACTCTTGATTATATTCAGATTTCATGTACATTGGTGAATGCTACTCTAGTATGTGCTTATCTTATTAACAGTAAAGATTTCAGGTTAACAGTAGCAAAACAGAGACAATAAAATTCTTGCAAAAGCAGGTCAGTCTTTCAGTAATAAGTATAAATCCTAAAAAAAAGATATAGTTTGACATATTGGCTTCATTGCAGCTTTTTATACATATAATGAAAACCAATTATCTGTGGAGAAAATTTGATTTTGTGGAATGGAATTAAATTGCTTTTTAAAGGCTTCCTTAAACAGTACTAGCTAGAGGGAAGTCCAGTAACATTTTTAGCTCTGAATTGTAATGACTTGACTACATTAATAAATCATGTTGTATTCTGACTTTTATCAAAAGATTCCAAGGAAGAAAACTATGTACGGCAGGTTGAAGCTACAGGGGCAATCTTGAATGATTTTTCTCCATCCAGCTACTTTAGTTCTGGCCGTTTGAAACCAGCAATTCTCGTGGATCAGCATTTAAAGCGGTAGGTCCAAACCCATCTCAGCTGATGAAAACAATTGATAAATACAAATTCCTCTTACCAAGTGAATTGTCAGACTGGAATATCTGTAATGTATTCCAGCTACTTAAACCACTGTTCTTAAGGAACCAAGGGGAAAAAATCTATTCCGTTTTATCACATTTGGGGTGGGGGGGGTGTTGTTCTGGGGGTTTGGGGTGGGTTTTATGGGGGGTTTTTTACCCTTGTTTGGTTTAGGTTTTTTTTTTTTGTGGTGGTTTTTTTTTGGTTCTTTATTTTTTTAAAAAGGAAATATCTTGTTCTATTTATTCTATTTATCTCTTGTCTTGATGTGGAACTGGATACAAGATAGATTTAAAAAGTAGAGTTTTTGAAAAGAAATAGTTTAACTTACTCAACAATGTGTGACTATGTCCTGTTGCTGTAATTCAGGTACTACCAGTTAGCTAGGAAAGTGTTTGGGCTCAGTGTTGAATGGTGGGAGGTTTTGTAAGTATGTATTTGGGACTCAGAATCTGAAACCTTTACAAAAGGAAAAGCATTTATTTGAACAGTGGCTTGATCTGCTGATTATAGGTCTAAAGTAACTGGGGAAGGAAAAAAAAAAAAAGATAGTGTCAACTTCTACTCATTTTTCCCAACAGATCACGTATCAAAAGTGTAATCTGTAAGAGGAACATGAACTGGTGAAATGTACCTCTGATGCTGGTTTCCTATGTTATTGTGTAGAATGTTTGTAATTACCTTGCTGAGTCCTAATCCTTGACATTTGCTTTCACAGCGCATCTAGTGTAGAAGGCAGTACTCTAATTATGTTTCTGTGAAAGAGCTGAGGGGAAAAAAAGTTGTGCTCTTTAGCATGGGATTTTAAAGAAAAGCTATTTCATTAATAGTATGTATATCAAATCTTAGGAAGGCTAAGGATATTTTATCAACTGTAATTCCTGTTTATTTTATATCACAACATACAAATATAGTTGAGCATAAATGTTAATTGTATGTTCTTTTCTAAACTGTGTGCTGTACTTGCCTACATCCTAAGCAAAACAGGCACTGGCTCTAATCTAAATATTTTTTTATATTTGCGTTTGCTGTTTTATGTTTTCAAGTATTTTCTTATATATATAAACTCTAGTTACTACATTTTAAATAAATGCATTTTTAAAAAAAAAAATCAGTGCTTTCTCATATGACATTTTGTAGTAACTTTTATGTTAAGGAAATGAAGATCAAGAATAGAGAGTTAAATTTGAATTGCAGCTCACAAATATCTCCTCACGTTATGTTCTTTTATATAGGGAACTACACACGAACAATGTGAAGTTGTAAAACTGATTTTTGATCATGGGGAGAGCTCACTTTTTAGAGACAGGTTTGTCTACAAACTGAGGCAAAAGGTTAATTGAGGTTACAGACTTGAATACACTATGTCCATTTCACCTCTATAACAGTTACTGAGACAGTGTACTTTTTTAATATCTGGTATGAATAATTTCTAAATACAAAGCTATTTACTAAAGAATCATTAAAATGGGATCTCTGAAGGGAAATGGATATGTGATACCGATATGTGGCTTTGTTCACCAAAGTGGGACTGTGTGGGTTAGCTGAAAGAAATGACTCCAGCAGCCTGTTCTCAAGCAAAATGATCAGATGCAGGATTATTGTACAAGACAGCTGGCTTTCTTTATGCTCTTCTTTTGGGAAATTGGTTCAAACTGTTCAAATATCTTACGGTATCTGAGACTAATTATCGAATATTGTGCCCATCATGCCCACTTTTTTAAATGTGCTGAACACTTAAATGAAAAAAAGTAGGAAAAAACCTCTTGCTTTTCCTCCCCCTTAAGCAGCCCCCTTTTTTCCTTCCCTCTCTCTGCTTGTGTGATTTTTGTTGTTAAAAAAAAAAAAAAAAGCACACCAATCAGTATAAACCTACATCATCCTTTACATAAATCCCATAATTCATACTTTATAGCAAGGTGTCTGTTACCAGTGACTTGTGGTAGACTTGACTGGTAAAAGCGTCCATCTTCCCACTCAAAGGTGACCTCCAGAGAGGGCAGGAAGTCTTCAGGCAGAATACTTCTTTCCATGCTTGTCTCAAAACCTGAAGAAAATTGTTTCCCTCACAAACACAGGCTCAGGATTGCTCCAGTCAAAGCAGAGAGGGTTTCTGAGGAGGAGGTCTGTTGTTCTGATTTCTCCACATTCCTCTGAGGTGCCCAGCTCTGACATGAGCTCACTACAGAGAGTTTTCCTTTTCATTCTCCTATAACATGTATTTTTTAATGCTGTGTTGTTTTTGAATGCTGTGGGTGTTCATGTAGATACCAAGCCAGCAACTGATGGAGACATACTATGGTAACTCAGCACTGGATGATGTGTGGGAGGCTCAGTTCAGGATGAAATATCCCAGGATATTACTCTGAATGAGGCCTAACCAGAGGTTGAAATCAAATATGACTGTGCTCAGGAGCTTGTCATGTGGTCCTTGCATGAGCTTCAGACCACTCTTTTCCCAGTGCAGTATCAGTGGTCTCCATACTGCAGTGGTATGCATGTGCTGGGTAGGGGAGGCATTTCCAGGCAGTGATGTATACACCACTGCCCTTTGGTGTTAGGACTTCATTACAGATTCTCACCTGCAAGGGACTCCTGGCATAGCTCCTTCACACTCTATACCAGTATCAGAAATCTGCCTGACATATATTTCACCAGCAATTTTTAATTATGCGTTTGATTTTAGTGGTAAGAGTTTGTTACCAGTTTGTTCAAAACACAAAGGAAACCAGTGCAGAATGCTTCAGAACTTGTAATAAATTAATTTTTTTACCTGAGAACACTATTAATTGATAAATACATCTATAATTGAAAGCTTTTTTCCTACCTAACGCCGGGTATTCACATAAGCTGATGATAAATAGTATAGTCCAATGGGTGTCTCTGTCCTTAAGGACTGATATTCCAGTTGACATGAACGAGATACTCTGGAATTAAACAGCAACAGAGTGAATGCAGAGTCCTGGTTCTTTAAAACGCATTGGGTAGTCTAGAGGTGTTCTGCCACACAGGGTGCGTTACATTGAGTAACAATGATTTGCTTTCCTGTTTGTCTGCTTGTTTCCTTGCTGCACTGGGAGAATTTTGAAAGGCAATGAATGACTGGCATTTTTATGGGAGTGTCATAAAATTCTCAAACATGCAGAAAAGATTGCTTTGAAATGCTGTAAAGTGACCATTGGCTACTTTCAGTATAAATCACATGCATTTTTTTTTTAACACACTATTTTGAAGTTACTGTTAAAATGATTATTTGTGTAATGAGTAGGGAGGCTTCTCTGAGTTGGTAGGTACTGCCAGGTTAAGATATTTGGTTTGATGTCGTGTCTCTAATTCGCACTTGTTTTACCAGTCTGAATATTTTTAAAATCCTACATTTTATAAATCTGATTTCATTGTCATGTGAAAAGTAATCTTGTAATCTCCAATCCTTACACTTTAAAATTGTCTTAAAACAATCCAACCAACCCACCCACCCAAAAGCAAGTATACTCACACACATACGCATCCTACAGCAACCTGCTTGAAACAAAGTTAAGACTAGCTTAAACAGAAGAAGGGAAAAAAAGTGTTTTAAATCTGATGTATAAACCTGGGCTGAACTTATACGATATTTATACAGAATGCAGAATCGTTAGCTTTTCTTATAATAACACATTACTTCCTAAAAGTCAAACACAGAGTGTAATTGTCAGGATATTTTCTCTAACAGCTTCATTGACTGTGTCTTTGTGAATTAATTCTTAAGCTCCATGTCATATAAAATAAAAAAAACCAACCTTTTTGTGCAAGTAAAATCTCCTTATCAAAATATAAAACTGCTGCAAGACTGAAATGAGTATCTGCTGCTTCTTATGCCAACTAATTAGCTAACTATCTACTTGCTCCAGCACAGTTTTCTGTCAAAGACACTAACTTCATTTCCAGTCAATGCTGAAAACTGATTTCTGATGGAAAAACTCTGGAAGCATTTGCACTAAATTTCTGTCTTTCTTAACATACATCTTTGCTCAAATATTCTAGTTATTATCTATGCAAACTGTTTGATTTCGCCATGAATTATGAGAATTCAGAGGAAGGAAGAGCAGGAGTTATTTACCTTACAGAAATGGAATCCTGTTTTATGCTGAAGTGTGCTATTGCTGTGTTGTCCAACACCAGGCTAGATGAGATTCCAAAATTAAAATCACTACTCTTAAATTTGCAAAGGATGACTGCCTATGTATGTGAAGCCTGAAACATTTTTACATTTTCTTAACAAAACCAGAACTGATTCCCGCCCCCCCCCCCGCCCCTCCCTCTCCAGAGCAAAAGGAGATCTTTGTCAAAAGTAAAGCACTAGTAAATAAAGAGTTAAACTGAAGGCAGGCTCACTGGTTTGTTGAGATCTGTCAGAGTCTGAGTGGCTGGCTACATATCTGTCTCAGGAACAATAGCTACCTGTATTCTGCACTGATGGCTG
This sequence comes from Podargus strigoides, assembly GCA_028020825.1. Classification (NCBI taxonomy): domain Eukaryota; kingdom Metazoa; phylum Chordata; class Aves; order Caprimulgiformes; family Podargidae; genus Podargus; species Podargus strigoides. The sequence goes on along the minus strand of CM051663.1, from coordinate 120,413,342 downwards.
GGCAGGCACTCGCAATCTGGAGAAGGTCTGCCTATGTTAGAGGCTTTTTAGTGGGAATCCCTAATGACAGCCTTACTTCTCATTGGGGGAGGAAGGGCGGGGGGAGAGAAATCTTGTCTACTCTGTTGATGAGGGACAGAGCTTTGATCATTTTCATTCAGCCTTGACTTGGCCTGAGGTTTAGGTTCCCAGTCCTGAAGTCAGCAGGCTCTCCTTTCTCACACATGCACACACACAACACACACACTCATACACACACACCCCTTTGCTGGTCTGTGCGGGCAGATTAGTGTCACGGCTGTAACTGAGGCACAGAGCAATAAACATAGCAGAACCAATCTCCATGGTGGCAAGAGGGGGCACTGGAGGTGACAACAATGGAGAGGATCTTTCTTCTGACAAGTTGTAGGTAAGAGACAATATTTATACCCTCAGTCAAGTATTTTATAGCCTTCTAAATAAGTTAGAAATTGTTAGGTTGCAAACATGCCTTGTTATAGAAATGTTTCAGTTTACTGCTGTATCCAGGCTGTTACTAGCGTTTAAACCTGTAATTGCTGTGCTTTGTGTTACGAGAATGTTTGCGGAAAGCAGGCGCAGGGTTTTTCCATAGAAGTGGTGGCTACTATAGTTATATTCTTAAAAATGTAACATTTCTAAAATTTGCATCCTTAAAATTACCGTGAATCTTCATTTTGACTATATTAAAATTATGGTTAGCTATAATAAATATCCAAGTCTGATAAAATGTTGTGTAGCTGATAGCACATGCAAGATTAAAACAGTGCTCCCTCAACCCTAATTTGTAATTATTTTTACACCCTTAACTGCACTGGGGTCAGAGAGTTTTAAAAATTAATGAGGTTCCCTGCTGAGTTCAAATAGTATACTCTACATGAGTTGTTGCTGCAGAGGGCTGAAATTATTTCTGCATATTTTTAATTAGGTGCAGAATTTTTCTTCCAAGATACCGCTTTCAAACACTTTCTTTTAAATGTCAGACAATGCAACCTGCAGTAAGAAGGGAATGATGATCCATTTTTAATAGTGATAAATTGAGTGCAGGAAATACAGGGCATACAGCAACAATACAACACACATATTTGCTGGATATGTTTTCTGTTTAATGTGTTCGATCTGTGTTAGGTTCCTGCAGCTGTGATCAGCTTCACCTATTTGCAAGTAACTACTGCTCTAGGGAGAGGAAAAACAGCTAATAATAAAATAATAATAATAATAAAAATACCTAATGCTTTGTGTGAGATTGGAGTAATAGGTTACTGATGTGTTTGGAATGTTAGAAAGAATTGTTGGAGTAGTGGAAAATATGTATAAAGGACAATAGCAACAGTGTGAAAAGAGGCAGTAAAAATGAAATAATGTCCTATCCCTTTTCCTGGAAATGCTAGACAGATAGTATCACCAATGCTCCTGGAGAGTAGAATTTGCTGAATATCCTCAAATGGAAGGACTGGAAAGGAAAGGGGGAGGGAGCTGCTTACTATGTCATTATTTCAATATGGAAATTTCAAAGTTTCATACCACAAGGTTTAAGCCATTGTTTACTATTTATTATAAACTACAACGTGTTATGTTTAAATGGTAGGCATTTTAAAGTTGAATATAGTGTAATCAGCACTAAAGACACGTTATACTCAGTCTTCCATTTGCAAGACCCACTCTGAGCTTCCTGTGATATATTGTTATGTAAATACAGTGCAGCAAGGGAAAGCAGCACTATGGAGATTCAATTTACTTTGAAAGTTGTTCATTATGGAAGGGATGAATGTTATTTATTTGATGTGAATCAAAGGCTAGAAATGACTTTTTCACTGTGAAGTCTATTGTGATGGGTGCAGCGTGATCTAATCTTTTTAATTTTGGCTTTCACACCAGTGGAGATGAAAAGAGATCTGAGCTCATTTATTGGTTGCTAAGTCTTACTGGAGGCCGATGTACCATTCTTGGTTGCTATGGCCAATCTGACCTCAATCTATGCAGTTTTAGGCACTTAAGCAATCCCTTTTTTATTTAGGAGCATGTACCTTGATTTATGTCCAAAATTGTTCCTGAATGTCTTTGTCTACAAGTGATAAATGGTGGTGTACGATTCATCAGTTCTTACAAGTAAACACTGCTGTCCCACTAAAAATATGTTTTGTTCTGAGTTAATGGTATGGAACAAGCCAGTCTCCACAAACAGCTATCTTTTATTGTAGAAAGCCACTGAAACTTGGAGCAAAGTGAAGGAAATTGGCATTCATCTTCTCTGCCATTAGCATTTCATTTGTGCTCTCTGGAGATGAGACTGTATGTCATTTGACAATGAAAGGCTAGCGTTGTGCTTCCACGCTTGAATATATAATTGATCAATTATGAATTTATTTATTCTGTACAGATATTAAAAAGTCAGAAATACAATTTCTTATGCTGTTTGCCTGCCACTTCATTATCACTAACTGTAAAAATATTTGCAGTCAAATAAACTGTAGCTTGGCTGTAGGAAATTCCCCGTTTCTTAGGCAAGTTCCTTGAATTCAAGTAATATCAGATATTTGTTACTACCAGACATGTACTACTTGTGTGGTTCTTAATGCTGCTTAGCCTTTCACTTATACTACTTTTTTTTTTCTGTAGGAGCTGTTCTAAGAGGTAATTGAGAATATAAAGTAGTTTTTACAATATAAGCAGTAATAAGTTTGTTGCATTAAAATTGCTGGTAGTCATTCAGGTTGTACATGAACTGATCAAACATGGTACTGAATACACAATAGAAGCAGCAAAATATTTTACCTTTTTTTTTTTTTTTTTTTTCTTTTGTAAGATAGAGTAATAACAAAGAAATAAAACTATATGGAGCTGGATGTTAATATGACTTCTACTAAATTGGCTACCGTAGATTTACTAGTCCATTGAGGGAAAAGTCAGATCAATTGCTCATCTTGGTACTTGATAGTATTATTAATGTGTTGCTTAAAAACCCCCTGAACTTGCTTTTTAAAAATGTAAGAAATAGCTTCCTGTAGTAGAGGCCAGAATAGCTAAGCACATGTGGAGCAAAAAATAATTCTTCAATTGTATATATGTTTAAGCTAGTGTACTTGAAGTAAAAGTAATCTTTCCTGAATTCTGTTGTTTTTTCATAGCTTATTTTCAATAATATGCTACACTGAACCTTGGTATTTTAATTGAGCCCATTGAGGCAATTTTTAGTCTTCCTGAGGTGAATTTTAAAAATTCGAATCTACAGTGGTGACAGATTTTCCCAGTGCACTGTAGATGATAATTGCTACTGGAATAAATTCTCAAAGAGGTGGAATTTACAAAGGTTTCTGGAACTACTGAGCTGCTTTTCAGTGTCAGATTGATAGCAGAATTTGCAGAGGCAGTTCCTTGGGATTAGTTCACAATAGTGCTACTGCTCCAGGGCTTTCAAGAGTAGTGGTTATTAGTAGCTATTGCTAAAAATGGTCTGAGATGCTAGTTACTGAACTAACCTGGATGTTCTTCTTCTAGATGTGCTTTGTAATAGTCCAGTGTTCATATACTGGCTACTTTATACAATAAAAAACTGCTAAAACAGTCCAGCACACTTGGAAGAAGACTTTTTGATATAATTTTTTTTTAAAAAAATGTAAGTACTACCAAGGAAAAAGACCTTGTTTTTTAAAATGTGTTTGAAAGAGAAATATCTTAGAAAAACATTTAAAAATACTCAGCGGAAGTAATTTAGTTACTATGATGGTATTTCAGCGTTCACTATTTGTTTCTATGAATGTAAGGAAAAAATAGTTCCTTAATCTTATGAAAAATTCGAATTTAATTGCACAATAATTAAAGAAGTTTTGTTGAAGGGTGTATATCTTTGGTCTCTTTCACACCTGTGTTGAAGTTAACTGTTTCCTGCGTACACAGGCAGAAATTGCTCTTGGAGTAAGGGTTTGTAGGATCAAGATACATAGTATGTCCTTATTGTTGTTCTTGTTACATTTTGGTCTTCTAAAATGCAAATATAATAATTGAAATACTTGCCTCGGAGATACAGAATTTCTACTTAAAAGAACAAAGTACAGACATTAATATTCATATTTCAGTAGTGCATAATACAACAGTATTGACTAAGTGGCAAAAATGTCACCACAACCTCAGTGGAGTACAAAAGTGTGAGGGGAAAAAAAAATAAAAATTGGATTTTTTGAGACTCCCTTCAGCTTATGAAACAAGTTTCCTTTACTGGTATTACAGTTTTAATTTCTGTAGCAGACTTTCTATTTATGAAACTTAATATACGCAAGATCCATCAGATTGCAAATTGTTGCAAGAAAAATAGGAAGCTTTTTTTAATTGTTGGTCATCTGTGAATAAAGTTAATCATTATTCTTTCTTGTCAACAGTGGGCTTATCAGCTAATTTATAGTCAAGGTTTTGAAACAGAGGTGGAGAAACGTGTACTATTGCTTTTTAAAATGCATGATTTTGCATTTAATCTTGCCGATAACATGTAAATATTTTAGATATATTTACTGTGGATTCCTTTAACAATGTTAACTAATATTTCTTATCTTTAGAAGAGAAGTAGAATAAATCATAACACAAGTGTAAATTGGTGCAAACTCATAAATCTTAGGGTTTTTTCCCTTCCCTTGTGTTTTTCATGAGATGTATGCATGTTCTCTCACATGTGCCCAGAGTGAGTAAGCTGTAGCATATAAAACTGATTCTCATGACTGACTGAATTTTAGATGAAGCCAAAACTGTGTATGAACAAATTTCTGAAATGTATATAGTTTTGACTAAAGGTTTTTAAATTGTACCGGGTTACAGTAGGTCACACACAGGTAAAACAGTGCGGAGGAATTATAAACTAAAGATATCTTTTTCCCTTTGGATTTTCCGGCAGTTTTGGCACACATTACGTGTCAGGGACATCAACTGAGGTAGCTCCCAGATGAGGTCTCACTTACCCAGCCTGCTCTTGCCACTGGCCACAAGTGGTGAGCAAGATATCTGTGGTTCTTTGGGGAAAATGCCTTTGACTCCCGTTCCCTGCATCAGGACAGCTGAATCACCCCCTGAGCACAGGCTGGGACAATCCTCTCTCACAAGCGAACACGCATGTATTTGTCTCAATCACTGCCCCTGTCACCAGACATACATTTGCATTTATCTGGTTGGTCTAAGGCTACTAATTCATTCTTACTCTTAATTTCCTGGCATAATTTGTGTGAGTGTCTGACTGTCCACAGGACTTTATGTTCTGGTCTCTCTCTTGAGGTGTCTTATTGACTAAAGACTCATGAAGGGTAGAAGCAGAGACTGGGTGACTCAAGTCCTGCAGAGAAGGACTTTTAAGTTTAATGCTGAATGGTAATAGCACAACTCCTTCTAACATCTGATGGTTGACCCAGGTATTATCACTATGTCATCCCTCACTGGACCTCTTTCCCATCTTTACTATTGTCTGTATATCACTTTGCAGACTGAAGATGCCCGAGAACAGAGTAATTTGGACGAAATAATCCATTACTCAGTAACAGTCTTCCTCTACACTTAATGAGCTAGGGGTCCTATCAAAAAAACAAAAAAGGTAGTTGTATAATTAAACACAGTATCATAAAGACCCATTCTGAATTCATGATCAGCATTAATTTTAATACCTCTCCTATTGTTTGTTTGATAAATTTGCACCCTCTATAATAATATTTGATTAATTTCCATGTGTTTATATATATATAGTATGTGAATGTGTCGTCAGTTTGTGAGAATTAGAGCTTTGAATAGCATCCATTTTGTTGAAATAAAGTGCCAACAGAATAAACCCTCAAGGTTGTCTGAATATTGTTTCCTGTAATGTTTTGTTTGCTGTAAATCAATAGATTCTGCCAGAGCCTGGCTGAGCGAGAGCAGTTTGCTTTTTCTCTCTCTACCAATTTAATCATCTTCAGTCATCCCGATGATACTATTGACCAACTATATCAAATATTTTCAGGTCCAAAATATGGGATGACGTATCATTCTCTCTGCAAAATGCAAGGAAGTAGTTACCATCTGTTTGGCTGGAGGTCTTTTGGGGCAGCTGCTCCGTAATTTGACTCCTTTTGAATTGTGGGCTAAGCCACCCTCCACTAAACTAAATACCTATCTAAAGGGTGTGTATGCAGATGGTTATGGGCAATCACCTGATGCAGGGTTGTCTGATTAGTGGCGTGGTGGTTGTGTGCGTGAAGGAGTGAGCAGCAGCCTTTGAAGCAGCTTAGCTGACCTGGGCCAGCAATGCCACTGAAAGCGCCAATTCTGCCTCCTCTTTGTTGTAGAAATGACTTCTGAAGCTTGCTGATCAACTGAAAACTAATCTTTCTTTTCTTTTCCCGGTAGGGTTAGTTTTCAGACAGATCAATCACCTGATCCAGCTGACTGCATGGCTGCTCGCGCCCAGGTGTCAGCACCAGAGAGGCAGCTGTGACGTGGCATGAGGCTGGTGAGGGCAGGTCAGCCATTTTTGGCAGGGGCAGTCATGGGGCTCCAGCAGGAGCTAAAGCAGAGCTTGTGGAAAAGCAGCTCTGACACACCACGCAGTGCCTCTTGCTCCTGTACTTTCTGGAGCAAAAGCCGCCTGCCTTGGTGATTTTGGTGTCAAATAGCATTGTGATTAGGATGCTTTTCTTCTCTGTGCTTGCATCTTGAAAGGGATCTGATACGGTGTTTCTTGCTCCAGACTAGTAACATCATTTCTTGCAAAAAATACATTTGAATCAGCCTGTAGGTCAGTCTCTTAGGCAAAAATTTTATTCCCTTTAGCCTGAATGAGAATGGAGACCCCCTTGAATTCCAGATTCAGTTCTCAATGCTCTCAGTATGCCATCCTGTGATTAAATCGCAAGTGCAGTGCTAAAATTGATAGGTTACATTTTCCTGAGGTGTCTCTTACCTCTGCGGGTTTTTCTCTAGCCCATCAAGGTATTTCCTTTAGCTTTGTTTGCTTTTACTGAGTCTGCTGTTACTGATTACATGGGTTCCAGCCATCTCCTTTAAAGAGGTAGGAGAAGTTTTTTTCTTTCATTTCTTGCTAGTAATTCCTCAAGCACTTCCACAAAATCATCTTTATCTTCAATAGCAGCTGTCATCTTCCTCTGGACCTGTGGCATCAGAAAATGGTGGTGGTGTATTCATTGCTTATGGCAATGACTTGAATCTGAAGCCATCCGTTTTTGTGGTGTTATTCTCAGCTTTTGGCATTAATTTTTTAAATTTTAAATTTTGCTACTACATAGGCAGCAACGTGATCCCTACAAATAACTTGTGTAGCAATCTGATTTTCATTACCATTTAATATCTTCTTGAAAATATTAATTCCTGTTATTGTGACAGCGCCTTTGCATCTGGGAATGGAGAACTGAGGCCTCCAAGAATTTTACTTGGTCATGAGCTGGAAGCTATAGATTTGAAAAATGAACTCATTGTTGGAAACTGAACCAGCCTTCATTTTGCTAGTTAACCATAGCACTAACCTTGGTTTCCATCAGTGATGAAATATGTCAAATTGAAAGAGAGTGAGAGTGATTGGGGCACTGTAAGTTTCTCTGCTAAATGAAACAATCATCTTGGCATGTCTTGGTAGGGTTTTTGCATTGATTCCGATGGGAACTGGACTGTCCCATACCAGGAATGCTGATTTGAGCAGACTGTGCTCTTTTTTCTATGATGAGAACTCAAATTCACGCTTAACATCCAGTGAAAAGAAACGGACATTAAAAAAAATAAAAATCCATAATACTGAGTATTATTGACCCATAAATTATACCTTTGAAAAGTTTTATTGGAAAACAAATTATTTATTAGTAGGCTGAAGCACACGGTTTTAGAAAATTGCTTTCTGGAAGAAGGAACTATTAGGTGGTTTGGATACAAAATTTTGACAATGTAAATAAATGTATACTGATAATGTAGAAAATAACAGTCTTCCTGAGAAGTAACTTGCAATCATTGCTCTCTGTGTTCAGCATATTGGTTCAAAACTATTATTGCACAAAACTGAGGCTTTTCCTTGCAGTTCGTCACCTTCCATGTCCGTGAAATCCTCTTAAAAACTGGTATTTGTCCTTATACATTCTTCAAATGTAGAAATCCTTCATGACTCTACATATAATTAAAGCCAATTATGCAAATGCATTCTTGCATCACGATACATATTTGGATTGTCTGTTTGCTTTAGTATTTCATTAAAAACAATAGATAAGAATTGTCTATAACTTCTTCATTGTGGATGTATATTCATATATATTTGCATGTTAATCATGCTTATTGTGGAACCTTTAGACCTACCCACGCCCACCAAAACTCCAAACTTGTTCTGTAATGCATGGTTTGATTTTTCAGTAAGTACATGTTTCATATATGGATTGAGGCTTTAGTACACTGGAAAAATAATTTGAAAAACCAGTTCTATTGCTCTGGATTGTCAGGAGGTCTGGCACATGGTGGGAACATCTCTTGGACAGAAATTGTCTTCAGGCCCTAGTAGGTACAAAGAGGAGGCATCATGTTCAGGTATTATTGCGGTAGTTCACAGACATGTAGGGATAGTCCCTCCTTTCTGTGGATTTCCACAGGATAGATTTTGCTACCTTTTACTCAGCGATGAGTGTTTCCATAGGCTTCCTTGCTGTCAGCAAGTTGATAGCAGTCTTTGTTGTGTTTCTGTTTTCATAACCAACTTCTCCCTATCAGGGTGTGCTGAGAAGGTGGGATTTTAAGAACAATTCACTCAAACTGAGATTAACTGGGGTTGTCAGGGGAAGCCATACTGAGGGCCTGTCTTGCTGAACATTCCTGCTCCTTTTGGTCAGAGGAATTTACCTTCTTAGTGTTTTTAGTAGTCCCCTTGGACACTCTGTAGTGAGTAGTACCTTCTTTTGCATTTGACTAGTCCATTTTGGTCACCTGGTTACTCATAGTTGTAATCTCAAAATGTCGCTTTTTTGGTATATTCCAACTGGGATAAAGGTGATGGAGAAATTGCATCTGGTAAAATAAAAAAAGGTAGCTGATTATTCATTTGCAGACCATTTACATAAATAAGTAAATAAATACAAATTAATTGCCAGTAACTTCTCTCTATAAAACAAGTGATTGACATTAGAAGGAGCATTCTTCTTCCTAGGTGAACTAGTCGAAGTAGATAAATATCATGGACTAAAGGTTTTCCAAGTGTATTTTTCCACAGTACAGGTATTGTTACAATGCACCTCTGAATATTCACTCTGATAATTTTTTTTCTAAATCCATTTCCTGACACTGTCCACTACACTAGAAGCAGGGAAAAGGTAGCAGGAATTTCTCTCCCCTGCTTAACAGCAATCTGACTTTCACTGTGCTGATTATGTAGATCAATAGCTTCTATTTCGCTGATTTTCCAACCTTTGTGGGTTTTAGTTTATGAGGACTGAGGTGTGTCCTTCATCCCAGTCTATGTATGCATCTGTCTGGAGGTGATGGAGAAAAGAGAAGCAGCTGGGATTTGGATCATCCTTCTGCCCCAATCTGTGCAATATGGTAGAGGTGACTTTTATATATACATGGTCTCCATGTGATGGGAGGCCAGTAACGGACCTAGGCAATGAAGCGGAGCTGCCATTATCCTCTGCTGGCTTGCCCAGCCAGGTTTGGCATTGACTGAATCTGAAGAGTTCAGGATAGTGAGGCAGGCAATGCTGCTGTGAGGTTTCTATGGAAACAGAAGTGGGAGATGAGAGGCAACTAATAAGAGCTCAACTCAGCCAGCTCCTGGATGGTGATTTAAAAATACGGACTTAAAAATAACCCTTTACCTTATTTCCCCCCACCTAATCTTTGTTTCTGAAGAAAGTGATCAGAAAGGCAGTGGGCTGCTAGCAGCAATGAATGAGAGCTCTCACTCACTGCTTTCATCTGTTGGATGTCGTACAAGAGCTGTAAGTAGCAGTTTACTAAAACTGGCTGCAGGCTTATGAAGTGTGTAGTAATTGTAATTTTGGACTAAAAGAAAACGTGAAACGCATTTTAAAGGTGTTCTTCCACTCCTGTTTTCATCCTTTTGAATGCAGTGACTTCAAGGATGGCACAAAGGCACTTTCTAAACTATGAACTTACACTAGATATTAATTCTGGCAGAATGTATATATATTTTACTGCATGCAAAATACTATTTGATATGTTGTATTCATATTGCAAACAGGATCTAGGTCCATTATTCCTTTTAATCCCTTTCATTTCTCTTCATCCTTCCTGGCGTTGTTCTTACACTACTGGCAAGTTCTAATTTTGTAGACCCACAATGCTTCAAGAAAAATTTTATGAAGTAAGAAGGATTTTAGAAGAAGGTTATTATGTACTAGTGAAAAAGGGAATTTTTTGTCAATCCTCTGTTTTATTTAAGTTGTTTTGATTGTTGGGGTTTTTTTCTTCATAAGGTCTAGGAGGTGGGGAATTATGATTGTGTCAATTTCTTAAATAAAATTGAAAGCTGATACAACAGGCCATAGTTGGCATTAAGGCTGAATTTAGTGCATTGAATCTCATGCTGTATTGATTTTTGCTGTTGTTATGTTAATGTGGCTCTTGGATGCTTGTATTAACCTTTAGAATGCAGGCATGAGGTCAGATTGTGACTGAGCTTTTAATATTTTAATAAATATTAAAAATCTGTTGAGAATTTTAAAAAAATGGAGACACTCGAGAGAGGTGGGAGCTCCACACCTTAGTGTTACATGGCAGTTCCCATCCACGCAGATGCTAAACCAGAATGAGGAAACCAACTAGCTGATGTTCTTGTTCACTTGTGTGCCTCTCCTCAGACTCAGCCATCCTGGCCTGTCCCTCTGGCTGAGCCTGAGGGATCCTGGGAAGCCTGGGGCGGAGGTAGTGTGGGATGCTGTCTTCTCTGTCCTGTCGCATATGCTCAGGAATATTCCCACTCTCCATATTGTACTGAGTCTGATTTGGTCCCCAAGGCCACTTCTGTATCCAGTGGACACATCTGGACCACGTAGTGGTGTGATGCTGCTGAGAAAACTCTCCAGAGAAATGAAGTGGTGGCAAAGATCAGAAATCAACAGTTTGTAGAAACTGGGAGCTCTCTTGGGTGGTCTAGCTAAAGTTTAGTCATCTGGCAAGGAATAAACTCCTGCACTTCATGCCTCAGTAAAGAGACACTTCCAAAATTTTAAAGAAAAAAAATGCTTGTGTGGATAAGTGGGGACCGAGGATAAAGTAGATGATTAAGTAGAGGGAGAAAAGTTACTTTGCTGGAAAAGGCCATATGCACAAGGGGAGCATTTAAACTATTATCTCTGTGCATTTAGTAGACATTTTTTCCAAAATTTCATATGAAAAATTCCGTTACCTTTTGGAAAAAGTTACCAAAACTGAAGCCCCACTATAGTGTAAACTAAAGGACTCTTAATTCACCTGTAAATGCAGATTTTTGGAGGTTGTGTAAGTTTCCAGTACACAGACATTTCATTTTTTCTCAGTCTTTTTTGGGGAGCAGGGAGAGGAAAGGGAGTAGGGAAAGGAGTAGCTAAGGCTTATTTTATTTAATAGTGTTTTAAGTATGAAGAATTTTTGGAATCTTAGGATTTTTCCAGAAAAGAAGAAAGTGGTTACTATCTACTGTGAATTTTATTTTTCCCTTTGATGTACTCTGCATTCCTTCTGTTTATTACAATATACTTAAGAGTTGTACTTGCAGACTTACAGATGTAACACATTCTGATTTGTCCTCCCAGAGGCATGGTAGATTTGACATGCAATTTTTGAAATACTCTATTTGTCACTGTTGAAAAGCTTCTAAGACTATAAACATCATTAGTTCATAAAAAAAGCACCAAACCACATCAATTGCTATAGCTTGCTGTGTTTGTACATATGCACAGGTATAAGTATAGAATATTCATACAAATATTGAGTGTTGTAATGGTGTAGATACCATAATATGTAAAAGCACTTTTCAGGAGGTTTTTGTTGCTGTAAAATAAGCACTCTATTCATAATAGCTGTGTTCCCCAGCACTGTGCTGACAAGGACTTGTTATTTTGAGTAACTCTTAGAGATACCAGGATAGAAGTAGGGTTATACTGCTGGCAGTATGGAAAGCAGGTCACTTTCCAGGGACAGTCAATGAAATATAGTCTTCTAAGTGTGGAAGTTCCCCTTGGAATGTGATCAAGGCACTTAAGCACTTTTTAATTTTTATAGCAAATCATAGATTTTCTTGGATTGCCTTTTAAATCTTCTACCAAACAACAGCAGTGGAAACGCTGCCAGAAGGATTGGTAGACATACCTGTCCATTTGTGGAAAATAACTGAGACTGTGTGTGAGTCTTGGTGTTCTTAGGGTAGCACTTGTCACCACAGCCTCTGAACATGATTTATTAAAATAATATTTTTTTCTTCTTGTTGACTAGCCCTGTTGACATGATTTAACCTTATATGTAATATATTTAATGATGTTTAATAATATTTAGACTAGTCCAGCTGGCATGAGTCACACTAAGTTAAAAAAAAAAGATAACAGTTGTGATATAATTTGCTTAGATACTAGTGTGATAGGTCCTAACACATGTCTGTAGAAATGGAACAGCGTTAATTTATGATAGTACTATTGCAGGGCATTTTCAGGGTGTGGGGAGCAAATATTAGCATTTTTTTCTGAATGTTTCTTTTGGAAGAAAGAGTTAGGAAGCAATTTTACAGCCTTGGTTCTACTTCTCTGTAGGGTCTTTTTTTTTAAATCCATCTTTATGAGATTTCCCTCTATTGTTTTACCAGTTTAATTGTTCTGGAAAGTCGCGTTCATGCAAGATAGTGCCTGTGGAGAGAGAGGAGCAGAGAGAGAATGGGGCTTTTGAATAACTTGAGCTAATCCCATTCATCCCTCAAATTATCCCTGTTCCTTAGAGGCCATCTGCCCCGTGAGGCTATGATAGCCATCCATCAGCATTTGTAACACTGTAGAGAATGTTTCAGGCTGAGGTCAGATTTGTCCAGCTTTTATTAAAGAATCACTGATACTACAGGTGAAAAGCAACCTGTTAGAAGGTCTGTTTGATTTTTGTTTTTTGTTTTTCCTCTCTCTGCAGAATTATCTCTTTAAATGCTTTTTTCTATCTTTTCGCTTTAAATGTTTTTAGAAATGTAACTTGCAGTGACAGAGATGGCTGTTTCTTAGTTTAACAAATCTCACTAAATGATGGTGTTTTCTTCTATTCAATTTTATTTTTTTCCCTTCTTAATGTCACCTCATTAAAACTATCATATCTTCAGCATTACAGTAAGTGATTTACTGAATCTGGTGAAATACAGACAAATACGTTCCATTGGCTGTTGGTTCAGGCAAAGAAGCCCAGTTAGCATCAGTTTTCTGATTTAAAGGAATTGCGTCATTTTTAAACTTTATCATCCTTCATCAATTTCCTTCTCCTCCATTTTATTCTTTTTGGGAGGGCTCAGGGTAAACACACTTCACCTCTGAGGAGGTTTTTAGCACTTCTGAGCAAGTCCTTGAGCTTCCAGCTTTCTTGGCAGTGTATATAAAGTGACAGTTTTGGGCAGGTTAAATGTGTTAAAAATAAAGGAATCGGCTAGCAGGTCAGAGGGCTTTTCTGAATGGTTGTTTTATATTGCTCACAAATATTAGGGATAATCTAGATACAGCCATACCTAGATATGGTAGTCAGCTTAAGAAGAGAGGTATTGAAAGACTCGTGGACCAAAATGACATGTCAGAGTTGACTGCTGGAACAGTCATGAGTCTCCTTGGAGGAGTGTGCTGGGAAAAGAGAGAGAGTTTCTTTGAAGAGGAAATTTACTGCTGTGTTCCAAACAGCCTGAACAGGTTAAAATAAGAATTTGGAGGGGAGTGGAAAAGATAAGTCTTTCTCTCTTATGGTACAATTAGTTCAGAGTTGGCTCTCCTTACACCAGGACGTGTGAGGAGAAGGTGACCAGAGAATAGCTAGTTAATGTTTCTTCTGACTGCCCAGGAAAAGAAAGTTTTAAATCCCTTCCTGGCAGTGCAATGTTTGGGTGGTGGAACTAAGTGCCAAAGGAAATTAAGGATGACAAAGGTATAAATGAGTTAAAAATGGAATTAGGGAGGTACATGAAGGGTGGTTTCCATGGTGGCTATAAAATGTAACTGTCCAGATGTAGCCTGCTCATTCAAGTTCACTTTAAATCTCTGATTTAACAGAAAGTGGGAGGAATATGTCCTAGTTTTATACTCTTCCTTAACTGCCTGCTCTGAGCCATTGTCAAGGACAGCATTCAGAGTACTGGCACAGCTATTCTTGCAGTTTAGGGGCCTTGGTTTTTTTTTTCTTCAGAAATAGGAGATACTCATTTCAGTGTATATTCTGTTTTGTTTTTAAAATATTCCACTGAAAAGAGAATTCTCAAATGATATTATTCAGGCTTCTCTCCGACTTGGGTAAGGAGGTAATGCACAGATGTTCATCAGGAACGTGTAGTGATCAAGGAGAGTCTTCTACTCTTTGAGCAGCTCTGCAGCTCTTAGGCAGGAATTGAATTGTGTATTTATCATTGCACACTCTGCTTACAGAATGGATCCAACTGATGTTTCAATTTCCTATTTCTAAAATCCACGTGCCGCAGTTTACTACTTTTGTGATGATTTGTGTCCTTTAAAATCATATCGTAAGCAGCATCATTGTGGGTCAGACAAGATAGATTTTTGCATCACGCACATAATTGTGTGTCAGACAAGATAGATTTAAGAGATTCTGACTCATTGATAAAGATGTTGGTTTCTATTTTTTTCCTTTTTAGTTTCATAATAGTACTGATAGAGGACTTTGGTTGAATACAATCTATTTAGATTTTGATTTCAGGTAATTAGGAAAGAAACAAATACCATAAATTACTTCTTACAAATTCTTAACTTCTCTAGCTTCTTGATAGATGGCAATCTTGGGCATTTTTGGAATCAGTCCATTAAAGAATATTTGAGGCTCACATACCCGTTTTGTGGTAGTATGCTGATTATTTCTGAAAAAAAAATGGCTGGCACATAGTGAATTGTATTGTTGAGTTCTGCAGGATTGAAACAAATACTTACAAGTGCATCTCAGTCTACTCTCCACTGTTTTTTTGATTTTTCTCTATTCTGTTCCTTGAAGGAGAAGTGAGATAAGACTGGGAGCTAGTGGGGATGGGCTGAGGTAAGTGGGAGAGAGATTAACTGTACTGAAGGCAGATAAGTATTTGACTTTACTTTAGATGTTTAAAATTCCTACTTGGGTTTTGGAATCTACTATATTTAGTAAAGAAAAAAAAAATGCAAATGTCATTAGCATTTTCATTTATGGATAATTCTGTTTTAAGTTGTCCTTTCCCAAGAGTAGTTTTAATATTGGTGCTGTCTATTCCAGGAGAAGAGAAAGCAAAGATTGCTTTTAGATTGGGGATTGGGAATATACTTAAATATGAATCCCTGGAGAGCAGAACCACTTGAGTTCTGTTTAGCTCTACCTTAATTGTATTGAAATGTTTCAGGAGTTATTATATGAAATATCATCTATCAGTTTGAAATTTATGTGAAATTATTTTCAACTATCGATTGTAAGAGTTACTTGAGTCACTAGTTTGCTATTTTGATTTGTGCAAAAATAAATCTGCAATTTTTGGAATGAACATTAATTCTCTTGATAACTAGCTGAATTGTGTTGAAATATGAGTATAATTAGTAATATATCTATACTGCATAACAACATTTTGGTGGAATTACCCTAGGTGTATACCACTTTAGCAGGATATATGCCGTGATCCTGAACTCCTGGAAAATCTTTTCTGGTTATATTACAGAGTATAAAGATACAGATTGTTAAAGCCCGGGGAAGCCCATGTTTTATCTTTATTGCAAATCTTGTTGGCATGCAAGTGCATACGGTGGCATGTACATCCTTTGTCTTCCAGAATTCCAGAAACCAATGAACACTGTTATAAAATTTTGTTACTATAATCCACATTTATATCTGCACAGCAAAATTTAAATTACTGAAGGCTGCAGATCCATAATATGTAAGCTTATATTTCAGATTTTGTTCCTGAAAATAGGTCCTTTTCCTGGAAGAAGATCTGAGAGGACGTGCATTGGTCAGAAATAGGCACAAGTTGCCAAGCACCAAAGATTTTAGTATTTCATAGCTCTTCCCATCTGGATTTCAACCTAATTTGGCACATATATCGCAGCTGACCTCAGACAGAATAATTCAGATGTTTGAACCTCTTAGATCTGTAGCCAAAAGCGAATTGTCTTGTTGCATGTATTTTTAAACATCTGCAAGCTGAGCTGAGAAGCAGAATGCAAAATCTAGGACTTGAAGATAACCTGTGAGGTTATGAAAATCCCTTTGGAACTGCGGGGAATCCTGGATCCTACGAACATGTGGTTTTTTCCAGGCACGCTGTACTTAGAAGTTCAGTATTTGCTTTAATTTCTAGTAACTCAAGTACAAATGACAATAGAAGTAGCTCATCAATAATTTAATAGTAAATGTACAGTCTGAGTTAATATCTTTTGTTGAACTGTTTAATGCATATTCCATGAGGACTGGAGGAACTGTTTCCTGCGGTTTGTATTTCTGCTATATTCAGATAGAGGAATAATTTGTTGTTCGTGTATGCCAAAAAAAGTGAAGTGTAGCAAGCTAACACTAGCAGAGTTGTTTTGTTCAATAGCTCTCTTTTGTTCAGGCAGGTACAAATACATAGACAAATGAGGTTTCCAATAGACTGCAGAGGAATTCCCATGCCTCTTAGGAATTGGAAGGATTCAATAGGAACTTCTCAGCTTGTGATCTTGTGGGGTTTAGGTGGGTAGTTGTGAGTTACCACTTTGAAACTATGGGCTAATATAAAGATGTGGTAATCGGTTTAGCTTTATTAAATGTTGCATATATATACATATAAATGCCCTATTTTCATTATACAGTAATTTTTGCTTGCCGTATTCCGTCCTCAACATGTTTCTTTAAAAGCAGTTTCGGGAAGCCTGCGTTTCAGCAAGATGTCCTTACATTCTCCATTTGACCTTTGAGGGACAATCATATCTAAGCATTGATTTTTAAATACTTCTATTGCCTGCAACCACAAGCTTGATTCCAAGAAGGGAACATTTGGCCCTTCACCATTATAAAGCCTATACCATGACCTTTGCTCTTTTTGTAATGGTAAGCTCTTATTTTTGGCTAAACTCTTGTTTAGTCATGGGCCTATAACTTACACCCGCGCTCTTCTACCAGCCATCCTGAACAAAGTTGCATTTCAGTGGCTGGTACAATGACTTGTCTGTGCAGTGATTTATAAGATGCTGTCAGCAGTTTGAAAAGTTGTAATCTCTTTTCAGAAACATTGTAAGCATTGATTAAAACGGAAAAGATGACTTGCAGTAAGGAAATGAGTGTGCGCCATCATGTTTTGGATGACTTTGCATCACTTGTTATGATGCAACAACACAAATTCAGTAGATCCAAAACTTTCCTTAGGCTTGCTTAGTTCCTGTCTGTAAGGTCCTTTGTTGTAAAAGCTGTTCTGTGAAAGTGAAGGCAACAAACTACACAGGCCTCCTCAAGTTTGGGAGTTCATTTGGCAGCCCCATGCAGGATCTGCTGCCAGTATGCATCCCCAGATGAGACCAAACATGCTATCATCTCTTCACAATGATCTTTTTTCTTCTGAAAATCTTGTTTTTAAAAAATAGACAAATATGTTAATCTGGGATAAGAAGTTTTCTTGGCTTTGAGTTTTAGCAGGATAGTGGAGTGGATTGCTAGAGGAAGCAGTAGGAATTGCCACGTGTTTCACAGAATATTGGGATCATGTTTGCCACCTCATCTTCAGTAATGAGGCATGCAGGAGCTACTTCTCTGAATAGTTCCCTCACTGATCTTATTTGACTAGAAAATATCTAATATCCTGGCAGTAATCACCAAGTGTGGTATCTTTTGCAGTCAGTGAAGGTGAAAAGCTGTGGTTATGATCTTTTTCCCATATGTGCCATGGAAATTAGGTGTCTTTTTCTGTTGTGTGCTTCAGCACAATGTTACCCTCGAGCTTTGGAAGCTTGAAGTGGAGAAAAAGGAGAGAAATAACTGAGCTCCACTCCCTAAAGCAAAATACCCAGGAACAAGATCCAGATAGGAATTCAAGTGTATTTCTGAGCACTACGGTTATTGTGTTTAGGAGCAGTGATTTGGTACATCAGCAGCCAGGAGTAGGAAATGGCCTGAGCTGGTGTAGTTTCGACTGCAGATGATAGACTGTAGTAATTTTCTGACTATATACATTATAACAGGTTGGAATACAAATACCTGATCTAGAAGAAATGTGTTAGAACTGCATGCTTACATACTCAAATGCCTTTTAACATATATAGGAGTCTTTTCAAATCTTGGTTTGAAAGATGCCAATGGCTTACAGGGATGCACGTAATCTGGGAAAGCGAAGCTCCTCTGAGACTGGCAGTTTTGCTATGTTGAGCTGCGAAACAGCTGCCTGAGCAGTGTTTGAGGAGAATGGAAACAAGGGAGATCTGTTACTGCTTGTTTACTGCTTGTTTGCAGAGAACAATAGCACATTGTAGTCTTCTGGTGTCTTCTTCCCTCATAATTGTGACACTTTTGATTAACTCTCAAGTTTTTGGCAGTGTCTCATCATGAGGTAAACTGAAGTGTAGAGCCTGTTAAAGATCTAGTTCAACTACAGCACGAAGAGAAGCCTAATTCATAATGAGCTTAAAGTAAACCATGTTCTTGGAAAAAAAAATAATCAAGGGCTATCAAATCAAGCTTTTATGTGAGTTTAAGTATATTGGGTAGGATGTCTGTTCTTGTAGGTTTATTTCTGTCATGTCTTAACACCTGGCTTGTCACAAAGCAACTCCAACTGTGTCATTTCAAACTAGGATGTCACCTATATTGTGGAAAACAATCTTTATATTTTCTGTTTCTCAGGATTTGCTGACAGAACAACAAAGTTACCAGAAATCATCTTTGTCTCACCTTGTGCTTTCATTCCGCAGATGCCGCGGTCTCGCTCAGCCATCGCCATCCCTCGGCAGTGAGGCCGTGCTGAGCAGGGAGGCTGCAGTGAGCCTCTTCCCACGTCCTAGGAGAACCCAGTGCCAAGTGCAGCAAAACCCTCTAGGGGGTAACACAGGTATGTGAAAAACGTTGGGAACATGGCTTCTTACTGATTTTACATTATTGTTTGACATGTAGAGTGGGGATAATATTCCTGTGGCAGTTACCCTCAAGACACACACCATTATACAAAATACATGTCAGCACTTGCGCTCTGTGGTGTACACAGCCATCTAATGCACACAGTTAGTTTGAAGATTTTGAAATTTTGGGTTTTCCACTCCTCTCTCTGAGCATAATTAATTAGGAAGTCCTGAAAAAATAATTTAAAAAATACTTGTTGCACTTCTGGGGAGTCTTAGAGCACGAATAAACATTCAGGGTCACCAACAAGAATAAATGCTTAGGTTTGATCCATTCTGCTTTCTCCTACTCTCTGCTGCACCTTTCTGTATCTCCCTCAGTCTTTCTGATGACTCCTTAGCAAAGGTCCAGTTTCAGATAGTCAGTAGTGGAGAGCACAGAGAGAGAGTGCTGATGTTGAGCATAGATTAATTTCTGATAAATCATGAGTCAGAAAGTCATGTTCTGATAAAACATGAGTCAGACCTCATATTGGAGAGATAATGTTTGTTTTTTAAGAATTCTGATATTTTGCTTGAATTTTGGTTTCTAAACTATTACGGTTGTGCTCAGGTGAAAGCTGAAACTTTTGCAATTTTATTGTCAATGAAAGGTGCATACTTCATAGCTAGAGACTGAAGTCCACTATTCTTTTAATCAAACAAGGGTGCATAAAAAGGGGGAAAAAAGACTTCTGCACTCTATTTGGTGGTGTGGGAACACTGAGGTTTGCAGAGAAAAGCTGTGTTCATTTTGTTTTAGTTCTCTGCTGAGAATGACAACTTTAAACTCACTGTGGAGAACACTGTCCACTGTCATGTGGAGAGAGAGACACCTAATTAACATATTTTATTGCCAGAGAAATAATTTGAATAATGTTAAATAATTCGATTGTCACTATTCTGAACCTTAAGAAAGGACTGGAAATGTCCAGGGTGTGAGCTTCCCATGGTGACTGAAATCACCCAGACTGGCAGGAGCTGTGTGTCTCATGCACATAGATGGTAACTTTTTGGATGAGAATTGGATTTTCACTGTAAATTTTCTGGAGCTGTCTGTTGTTTTCAGTGGTCTTTAATTTCTTATGGATCAAAAAAACCAAAAACTTGTTTTTAGAAGAAATTCCTTTGGTTAGAAAGCAGGTTGTGTGTGTCTCACTTTGAGTTTCCTCTGTGACATAAGAGACCAAAAAAAAGCATATAGATCTATGATGGTCCATTGCCTGTTTTAAAATTAAAGGAGTTACTCAGTCCAGTTACTCTAATGTAGTGAGAAGCAGTAGAGATGCCAAATTAGCTGCTTAAAATAAATGAATTATTTTTAAACAATACAAACATTGAGCTATTCACTTAAACAGGGGTTACTTTGTGGTCTCTTTCCCAAGTTTTGGACTGCTAATACATTCAGGGCTTAAAGAGCAAAGAAGCATAAGCTTCAAACATATTTTCTCCTTATGTTTTCCTGAATTACTGTGTGGTAATTTATGTAAGTGGCTTCTGTTGCTCCCTTAATGACTACCTACTTTTCTTGCTGTGTTTTCTTGCATAGGATCGCAGGATGACTACACAGCTACTTCAGTGATATCAGTAATGGACTAGATAATATTAGATTTCTATACTGAAATATCTCCACAGTATGTAAAAACAGAAAAAAAAAAAAGATTATACTTTTCATGCTTGAAGAAATATAACACTAATTAGAAACTAAATTGTTAAGGTTAAGGCAGTGGAGAGGTATTGCTTGAAACTGTGCTAGCTTTTCATATATTAGTTTTAAAATGGTGACACAATACATTTCACAAAAAAATGAATAAAAATATGACTTTTGGCTGTGTACTATTTTCACTGTTCTTTGGTTTGCAAATATTTTCACTTCTTCCTTAGTAATCTGCCAAGTGTAGAAAAATAAATTTTATTATTCGGAGTAAGTTACTGTGCATGTTTTTAACTTGATATTACACTAAAAGTATTATTTCTTACTGGCAATATGCTTTCCAAGCATAAATGGTCTACCAAGTTAATTGAACAATATTTTTGTATTACTTACCCTGTTGCGCATGTAAGCTTTTTTCAACAAGATAGAAAATGTATTTCAACTTTCAGTTAGACAGAAAGACTCTTACCCAATTTTTATTTAATGACACTCTTTTATTCAAATGTTTTCTAAGAAAAAAATGAGGAATATTTAATGTTTTTTCACCAAGGAAAACAGTACTGAGAACAGCAGGACCTGTTTATCTGGAGTGTAAAACGTTTCTCTGCTCTTAGGAGATGCTATACTGTTTGTTTCATCATACCAACCAAGTTCTCTTCTTGTTTTGTGGATTTTAGTTTGCTTATAGCTTCCGGTACAGAAAATTATTTTGAGATGCAATTTAGGCAGCAAGCCCGTAATAGTTTATTATGTTGTGAATTTCAGTTGCTCTTTCCTATTGTGCAGGTAATGA
Organism: Podargus strigoides; assembly: GCA_028020825.1. Classification (NCBI taxonomy): domain Eukaryota; kingdom Metazoa; phylum Chordata; class Aves; order Caprimulgiformes; family Podargidae; genus Podargus; species Podargus strigoides. The sequence goes on along the minus strand of CM051663.1, from coordinate 120,391,633 downwards.
CTTTGGGGGCGGAGAGTGAAATGAAATTCCCCATTGAGCAGATAAACACCCATTTATTACCACTTCTCTGGGTGCCAAATTATGGACTAGTTGATAGTGAGAACCTCTATCAGTTTTTAGCCTTTGACTCTAGATGAGTGAGGTAATCACATGACTCATATTGTCTCCAAAGAAAAAGCTCCTCTTCAGAAAGAGTGGTTGAAATACTATTGCTGCATTATTAATAAAAAACAGAGGCAACACAGAATCCCTGATGTCTCAGGATGACGAGGCAAGACTTTGAATTGTCCCATAGGAAACAGCTTTATTTTATTTGTTTTCTTCCAACAAGTTTTGCGTTTCCTTTGTTGCCACAGGCAACTGTAATGCTTTCAAGTATAGAGAACAAAATGCAAATAGTATCTCTACAGTTGATAAGTGGTTGGAAATGTTTAGTGCCACAGAATGGTAAAGCTGTTTGGAATGTCTTATCTCATATATATATTTTTATTTTATAGTATATCTGCTCAGGCTTCATGGGTAGCTCTGACTAGTAAGGAACAATTTGCAGGGATGCTCATGCTCTGCTGATGTCACAGTGCTGGTGATACAGTACGGTAAAATACTTAGGACAAGTGTCAAAAGAGAATAAATAGTATTGCTTCAGTGGAAAAAAAAAATCACTAGTGCTAGACTTTGAATTGAAAAAAGGTATGTAGTCAGAAGCTCATTGTTTCATTATTGACAGCTGACGTCATTCAGTGATGTCATTTAAAATTAACACTTAATAAGTAGTCACGTATACTTAGCATGTAATGTCATCACTTTTATTTTGATGATTTACATTCAATGCTCCAGCAGCCCTTACTGGCTAGCAAGTTTGGCTTGTAATGTTTAACAAGAGCCAGAGGAGCGATGACATCTAACCTGCGTGAGATATGAGGAGCAAGGGAATCCCTCTGATCTAGTACATCCCTATTGCAAACAGCTCACTGTTACCTCTTTCAAAAGGAACCAGTTATCTTTAAAATATATTGCATTTCCTTATATTTCTTGCTTAATGGAAGTAACTGTTCAGGTGTATGAACACATGATGTTCATTTTTGTGCCCCTTGGTTTTGAATAGCAACTCAGAATGGGTGTAGGTGAAATGTCTGTCAACCTTCTAAGTACTTAGCTAATGAAACAATACACTTTAGAAGCAGTATGCATTGGATAGGTGATGTAATCCTGCAACGGTAAGTCACACCACAAAACAGCGCAAAATTTAAATTAATGAGGTTTGGGGGTTTTTTTGCTTTTTGTTTTGTTCGAGTGATTTAAAATTTGGTATTTTTTTTTATTGCACATTTGACAGTTTTATTAATAAAAAAACCTGTTGAGGGACAGCAAATGTCACTCCAATCTATAAGAAGGGCAAGAAGGAGGACCCGGGTAACTATAGACCAGTCAGCCTTACTTCCATCCCTGGAAAGGTGATGGAACAGCTTGTTCTTGGCACTATCTCTAGGCATATCAAGGATGAGGGGGTCATTAAGAGCAGTCAACATGGTTTTACCAAGGGTAAGTCATGTTTGACCAACCTTATTGCCTTCTATGAGGAAATAACTAGGTGGATAGATGATGGTAGAGCGGTAGATGTGGTTTATCTTGATTTCAGGAAAGTATTTGACACTGTCTCCCACAGCATCCTTGTAGATAAGCTGATAAAGTATGGGTTTGGTGATCAGGTAGTGAGGTGGATTGTGAACTGGCTGAAGGGAAGAAGCCAGAGAGTTGTGGTCAATGGGACGGAGTCTAGTTGGAGGCCTGTGACTAGTGGAGTCCCTCAGGGGTTGGTACTGGGACCGGTATTGTTCAATATCTTCATCAACGACCTGGATGAGGGTACAGAATGTATCCTCAGCAAGTTTGCTGATGACACCAAACTAGGAGGAGTGGCTGACACACCAGAGGGTTGTGCTGCCATTCAACGAGACCTTGATAGGCTGGAGAGTTGGGTGGGGAGAAACTTAATGAAATTCAACAAGGCAAGTGTAGAGTTTTGCATCTGGGGAAGAACAACCCCATGTACCAGTACAGGTTGGGGGCTGACCTGCTGGAGAGCAGTGTAGGGGAAAGGGACCTGGGGGTCCTGGTGGACAGCAGGATGACCATGAGCCAGCAATGTGCCCTTGTGGCCAAGAAGGCCAACGGCATCCTGGGGTGTATTAGAAAGGAGGTGGTTAGTAGGTCAAGAGAGGTTCTCCTTCCCCTCTATTCTGCCTTGGTGAGGCCACATCTGGAGTATTGTGTCCAGTTCTGGGCCCCTCAGTTCAAGAAGGACAGGGAACTGCTTGAGAGAGTCCAGCGCAGAGCCACAAAGATGATGAAGGGAGTGGAACATCTCCCTTATGAGGAAAGGCTGAGGGAGCTGGGTCTCTTTAGCTTGGAGAAGAGGAGACTGAGGGGTGACCTCATTAATGTTTATAAATATGTCAAGGGTGAGTGTCATGAGGATGGAGCCAGGCTCTTCTCAGTGACATCCAAGGATAGGACAAGGGGCAACAGGTGCAAGCTGGAACATAGGAGGTTCCACATAAATGTGAGGAAGAACTTCTTCCCGGTGAGGGTAACAGAGCACTGGAACAGGCTGCCCAGAGAGGTTGTGGAGTCTCCTTCTCTGGAGACATTCAAAACCCGCCTGGACATGTTCCTGTGTGACCTGATCTAGGTGTTCCTGCTCTGGCAGGGGGACTGGACTAGATGATCTTTTGAGGTCCCTTCCAATTCCTAACATTCTGTGATTCTGTGATTCTGTGACAGTTTTAGTTTAAAACCAGCAGCACTCAGCAAGTGTTAAGTGTAGTAGGCAAGTGCCATTTGTTGGCAGTGAAAGAGGATAATGCTGTGGAAGTTAATAGTGTGTTTACAGTTGCATATCATACTTTAGTTAGTCCATGACTTCCATGCAAGTCCAAAGAAAATCAACCAGGAGGATCGTTGTTCTAGAAAACATTCACAAAACCCACAATTTGAAAGGATTCATCTGTTGAAGGAATTAAGATTTAGATTCAAATACATGAAAAGTTGCTGCAAAGAGGAAAGTGATAAACTGCCCCCTTTGTCTATGGGGAACAGGACAAGAATAATAATGAACTTAAATTGTAGTGAGGGAGATTTAAATTAGACCTTAGGGAAACCCTTGTAAATGTTAGGTTAGTGAAGGACAGCAGCTGGTTGATTGGAGATGCTGTGGCATCTCTATTGGAGATTTTGGGGATGAGTTAGGTATACATCTGCCAGAGACAGGCTAGTGATCCTTGTTTGGAGCAGAGGAGTGGGCAAGACAGCGTCCTGACATCCCTTCCCACCCTACCTAGCCAAAGTCTGGTTTTATACTGTGCTTGGGACCCAGTGAGGTTACAAACTGAAATGAAATAGCTTCATTACCCTAAACTGTTTTATTGTATGTCTTATTTCACTCTTATTAGGGCATAAGATAAAGCTTTGATATACTTTTCACCAGCAAGTTTCCATAGCCTTTTTTTCCTCAAGGACGGCAGCAAGAGAATAGTCAAATCCAAATCTTGTTGTGAAAATATAGCATCTCTGTTTAATACTATTTAAACCCTGTTTTTGTGTTATTTTGTAGTATTCTGTGTGCATATGTTGTGAATGAAGTCTTTTTCTAATGATTTGAAACAACATTTGTATATTGTAATTGGGTAAAACTTAACCTCAGAAATTTTTGTCTTAAGTTCCATTTTTATTTAAGGAAGATTTGATGAAATTAATTGAAAACAGAGATTGCAAAATGCCCTCCTATTTTTTTTGGATGTAGGATCATAAAAAAATAAAGTTCCCTTTATTCTGAATCTGCATGTCATTACATCATTCCCCAAATCAATTTCAACTTTTGTTTAAATATTCTAAAGGTGTTATTTACAGTAAAATCCTTTGGTATGCAAAGTAATATAATGTGTCTTGTCACAGCTGATGAAGACATTGTTTTCTAGAATGGATGGTAAAGTTCATTGGAGCATTAAAGAGGGTATTCTTGGTATCTCATATGTAGATACGTCTAGACACTTGAATAATCAGTGGAGTCATTAGAATGTCTGCCTGTAAGAATACCAGTGTTGGTGGTGAGAAAATAGCAATAGTTCTTGCTCATCATTGTCTTCCCCATTTTTCTTAGCATCTGACCTTTCTTGCTTAGATATTAATTTGTCCTACTTGTAGTTTGTCTTTCCATTTCTTCTTTTCATTTTGATTCAACAGCTGGAACAGGAAAGTAATATTGGAGCCCCACTGATGTATTTTCGCTGAACGATAACAGAATTTAACCAACTGATATGCAGTCCAAATTAATTTTATTTACAACATTGGAGAACAGAAAAACATTTTCTAACAGAAATCAAACCATTGTTTATCACAAACGCTGGTTCAAGCATGCTCTTAGAATTGGAAATAGATCAATGCAAAGTTCTATCAATATTTTTTAATTAGAAAAAATTTTAATTTTGATCTCAGACTTCAAATAGATCCGCAGTCTTTCTTAGTACTAAAATAGTAGCATATGTGGCTCCTGCTTCTCTTAAGTCTCTTATTTGAAAAGCAAAACCAAAAGTCTGGTTTTCCTGCTCCTGTCACCACATACTAGTTCTGCAGCAATTTTAAAGGGGGAATATGTTCTGAGTTCAACCGGGTGGGGCTGAAGTGCTACACATGAGAGAGAATATATTCTAGTGGGTTTTTAATAGATTTAGAAAAAACACTGTTTGTCTTACAGAAACAAGTAAAGGGCCTCCTGTGACACATAAGATTTTGTAAGCACACTGAACTGGCAATCAGCTAATCTCTAGTGTCAGAATGATACCAGTAATTGGATCCCCTATGAAACAGCAGGAGTCAGTGGTGGGTGGATTGTTTCTTTGCAGTGCGGTGCAGGCAGCTGAGTTCTCTGTGCTCAGCTGCGAGGCTGTGGGAGCATGATTGCCACAGTACCAGGAGAATTGAGGCAAGTTTTTAATTACTGCTTTATTGAATTATTTGGTATTATTTCTTGCAAGTGCGCAATGAAGCACCATGTGAGAATACTAATTTCTACTTAGTTAATCATGAGTGGTAGCACTTCCGCTGCATGCTTGTAGCCTGCTTGTGTGGTTTAGTTTTATACCAGTCATGAGAGATACCACTTTTACATTTCTATAGTTAACTTAGGTAATGTTTTGAGTCAGAAATAAAATTATTAATGTGCTTCTGATATTATGATTGAAAGCTACAAGAGAGATTTCAAGTTTGTAGGGTACTACCAAGGGAGTCCCTTGTTTGAGAACAAAAAACAATGCAAAATAGAGAAGGCAGAAGTAAGAAAGGGTTTTATTTTCTGTTGTTTGTAATACGTAGGCCTGTTTTGACTCAACTAATTATCAGAAGTCCTGTTCTGCTGTATTTTCACCAAGAGCAATAACTCCTACAAGAGAGATGTCCTGATATTTTGAAAGAGTGGTTTAAATATGTATGTGTATTTTTTTTTTTGCATCTATTTGATGTTTGAATTAATTTTAGAGGCAGCCATGGATGTAAGATGCTCCCTCTGTTTAACTTCCTCAGTGCTTACTTCTGTGAAGTAGTGCAGCGTATCTTTCAAGCCGTTTAGGGCCCTAAAAAGCTACCTTTTTAATCACTAAAGTCCCAAATAAAGTAAAACCTTTGAAACTCTATAGAAAATGGTTACTATCACATAATGTATTTAGCATGACTTGAATACAGCTTCACGCTTTTGGAGTTGATTTTTTTTTCCAGTTTGACATAAGTTCCCCTCCCTCATCACCTGCAAGTGTTGTTGATGCATGGATGAGTCAAAATACTTGGAATCTGTTTTCCTAGCTCATGCTAAATCTGGAAGACCTCAAAATAAGTCTCTATTCAAATGATTTTCACTGAGCGGAATTGGAAATTGGGAATACCACTGTGGGGAATATGTGTAGGTGGGGTATAGGGAATATATAGGCAGGGGAATACACAGAGGGAGAATTTTAAGATGCGTTTTATTTATGTTTGTATGTTTTTCATTTATACTCTATTTTAATAACTTCTTAAGAAATCAGCTTAGTTCCAGTGTTTATCCCCCATCCACAGTGTCACCCGATTTGTTACTTTGCCAATCATAACCAGGCAAATAGGGGGAGAAGAGTGTTGTGCCTTCTCAGTCATTCCTCTATGTGCTATAACAACAGTGAGCTGTTGTTTCACGCAGCTAAAAAAGGATTAAAACTGGCTTTGTAAAGAGATCAAGGAAGGACAGTTTAAGTCCAGTATGTTTTAATAACTTTTCAGAGAAAGGCAGCTTTTAATCTGACTGGACGTAGAAAAGCAGGGAATTTCTTCAAGACATCATTGCAAAGAGGGATCACCAATTGTTGTGGTAGCTACTGAACCCCATTGTTTGTCTTTTAATTTCGTAAAGTATATTTTTTTCTCTTTCATTAATGCTTTCTTTTCCATAATATCATAGAACTGTTTCATAGAAATTAGTTCATTAACTGAAAGTATTTACTACTGGTCAGCTCAAATCAGTTTTGTCTTTTCTGCCCTTAATGGTTAAATAAAAACCCCCAAACATTAGGCATAGTGGCCTCATTTTATTATTTGCCCAATGAATGCTACACACAGAAGTAAGGTCTTCTCTTGCAGCCTCCTTAAATACCTGATTATTACCACCTTAAATATCTCAATATCTCCATCTACTGCCATAATTTTCCTAGTCTTAATTTTTTTCTCCCCTACTTTAGGCAAGTTTTCTGTGAGAAGGGATTACGTGCAGGATTGCGCTGCAGCTACTTTTCACATTTACTTAGTACTACTTTTCCAGCTTATTCTGGCACATAGAGCAAAGTGATAAGGTCACTGTGTAATAAAGCTGGACAAATACATGAACACTGTACTTGGCACTGATATTTTTCCAAATACCACTTTTTTGTATTTGTCATTTCCATATTGCATGTATCACAGTTTCAGGCTCTTGATGAGATCCTAACATGGTGGTTAGTGCTTTTCTTCTCATACATTTTTCTCAACAACATTACACAAAAGATAACTTCCTTCCCTTTATTTCCTTTACGTGAGAAATGCCATTTAAGTTTTACTTTACTTTGCTCAAATATATATTTTTGCACCTGCTGTTTTTATCACTTGGTGTGCAGTGAGGCAGCTTCTTGGTTCCTAGTGCTGGGTTGCTGTGACAGGCTGTGTTGACTAATTGGTCTCTGCCATTTTCTTGATCTTTATCTCCTTTCTCTTGCTTTCCCAGTTAGAGCAGAGCCTTACTGAGAACAACCCACCGGAAAGCGCTCTCCTTAAGATTCTGACAACCACCCTGTCTCTCGCCTGGTGCTTTTATTAACGAAACAAAAGCAAAAGTCCTCATGTGGGCTTCTTGCAAGTAGTAAGGAGTCAAACTGTGAATTAAACATCTTTTGCCTGTGTTACAGCTAAGAAAGAAAACAGCTGAGTTATGTTTCTGAGGCATAAATTGATAGGCTTTTTAAGAACACCAAAGAGATTGACTGCAAAATTTTTGAATTCTGTGTTTAGGTTTCTTTTAAAAGAAAGAAAAAAAAAGGAATAGTATAATGTCACGTTTAGTAGGGTAACAGTATTAAGAACTGACTCACAAGGTACACAATTACAATACTCCGTTCTCACACACTGTATATAACTTAGCATCCTTCTGCTCTTCAAATTGCGTAAGTCAATATAGAAATAGATAGCATTACCAGTGTTCAGAAGAATGAAGGAAATTAATGCTGTGATTTAATCTTGTATTTACCCACTTCACTAGAATTTTAATTCAATTTGAAAATTATAGAGAAGCTTTCTATTCACAATGTTTCATGACATTATTTTAAAAACATTTTCACATGAATTGATGCCGTTGTAGAGCAGAACAGTCAACTCTTTAATGTGGAATTCAAGTTGGAAATTTTCAACAGATACAGAGGCACAGACCATTTTATGCATTCAGATTTAAAGTTCCACTATAAAACAAGTGTTCTCGACAGAATACAGTAATTTAAAAATACAGCAGCTAAACTGTCTTGGTTCTGTCCCTGTAAGTATAGTATGACTATGTTTAAAAAGTTTCAGCATTTGTGATTGTTGAGAAATGAATATCAATCTGACCCTGTTTTCTCACATATTTTCTTTTCCCTTAAGACAGACAAATGGTGCAAAGTTAAATCTCTTTGGCCATCTTGCTTATGTGTTTCCCTGTTTAACCTGCTCAAGGATTTTTTGTTTGCCTGGCTCTTTTTCTAAACTTTGTAAGTCAATGGTTCTGGACTAACTACTACTCTGTTTAAAACCTATGTATATATTTTCATTTCTGATATCAATTCTTAACCTTAGTTCCATTGCAAAGTATTTTGACCATAAATAGGCCTAGAATGAGATTGTTCTGCCATATTCCTGATGATCTGAAGGCACGTAGTATCATTTAATGAACTCATTTATATGAACTATAATGTTCCATCTTGATTTCAGTAAAGCATTTGACACAGTCTCCCACAGCATCCTCACAGCTAAACTGAGGAAGTGTGGTCTGGATGATCGGAGAGTGAGGTGGGTTGTGAACTGGCTGAAGGAAAGAAGCCAGAGAGCTGTGGTCAATGGGACAGAGTCTAGTTGGAGGCCTGTATCTAGTGGAATCCCTCAGGGGTCGGTACTGGGACCAGTACTATTCAATATATTCATCAATGATTTGGATGAGGGAATAGAGTGCTCTGTCAGCAAGTTTGCTGATGACACCAAACTGGGAGGAGTGGCTGACACACCAGAAGGCTGTGCTGCCATTCAGAGAGACCTAGACAGGCTGGAGAGTTGGGCGGGGAGAAATTTAATGAAATATAACAAGGGCAAGTGTAGAGTCTTGCATCTGGGTAAGAATAACCCCAGTATAAGTTGGAGACCGACCTGTTGGAGAGCAGCGTAGGGAAAAGGGACCTGGGGGTCCTGGTGAACAGCAGGATGACCATGAGCCAGCAGTGTGCCCTTGTGGCCAAGAAGGCCAATGGCATCCTGGGGTGTATTAGAAGGGGTGTGGTTAGTAGGTCGAGAGAGGTTCTCCTCCCCCTCTACTCTGCCCTGGTGAGGCCGCATCTGGAATATTGTGTCCAATTCTGGGCCCCCCAGTTCAAGAAGGACAGGGAACTGCTTGAGAGAGTCCAGCACAGAGCCACAAAGATGATTAAGGGAGTCTGTCCCTTATGAGGAAAGGCTGAGGGAGCTGGGTCTCCTTAGTTTGGAGAAGAGGAGACTGAGGGGTGACCTCATTAATGTTTATGAATATGTAAAGGGTGAGTGTCATGGGGATGAAGCCAGGCTGTTCTCAGTGACATCCAAGGATAGGACAAGGGGCAACAGGTGCAAGCTGGAACATAGGAGGTTCCACATAAATGTGAGGAAGAACTTCTTCACAGTGAGGGTAACAGAACACTGGAACAGGCTGCCCAGAGAGGTTGTGGAGTCTCTTTCTCTGGAGACATTCAAAACCCGCCTGGACATGTTCCTGTGTGACCTGATCTAGGTATTTCTGCACTGGCAGGGGGATTTGACTAGGTGATCTTTTGAGATGCCTTCCAATCCCTAACATTCTGTGATTCTGTGTGATTCTGTAATCATATGTTAACTCAAACTTTAATTTACACTAGTCTAACATCCATAACATCTCAACCACCTCTGAGTTAGGCAGGATGTAATGCTGCTGTTAGAGGACAACTTGCACGGTTGTCCAAGTGCAGTACAAACTAGACTCGGGCTGCTGCAAGGTGTTCTTCAGTTGACTTGTTGGGAGGATTTGCTTAGTGAAATCAGTGCCAATGTCTCTGGATATTAACGGTTTCCCTTGTATATCAACTTCTTTGGTATCCACAGTGGGTAGTTAAACCAATGCAGCTCCACAATATGTCAACCCCCACCAGCTACTACAGCAGATGGTCACCAAAGTTGTTGGCCCTCAGGCTAAATATTCAGTTAGCTTTAATTTTTGACTCGAGGGTCTATTCTCCCTTATCCTATGAAAATCAGTAAAATTGTTTCAATGGAAATCATCAATAGAGTTTAATTTACTTTTTGACCTGACTTTCAGGTAGCCTGTATGCATATACATTAAAAAAATCGCCAAGGTATGTAGATTAAAGTTTACTGATAAGTCGGTTTAATTGCAGCTTTTTGTTATTCTTTGCTAGAACTTGTCATTGCTGCCTTTAGTTGCTCATAACTATGGGTACACGTGACCACCTTTTCTTTGCTGTTATTCTGTAAGTAGCTTTAAGGTAATGCCCCTCACAAAAAGCAGAATGGATACTAAATGAGGGAAAATTTTCAAAGACTTTTCTCAAAACTCTATCATCTATTTTTAAAGGGCATGTTATGTAAAGTATCTATCATCATTGTTCATGGATATGAACATAAGATTTTGAGAAGGACTTAGATGACTGTTTATATTGGTCGTGGGATTTTATTCAATACCGTATGAACCCTTGTCTACTACTCAGTTAGGTTCACTTACAAATATGAAGGGAGGGAAATGAGATGATTCAGAAGAAAAGCTGTATAGTATAAAGCCTTCTATTACATAATAGAAATCAAAATCCAGGCTCAACTAGTAGTGATTCAGTAGTTAGCAGTTAACAGTTATTATTCGGTCAATAGCAAAATGAGAATTCAAGATGATACCTACATGGTATTTTTGAAAAAATCTTTTCCATCTGAAGCAAAATGTATTTGCTGATGCTAGTGGACATTGTAGTTGCACAGAGAAAGGAGCTGGAGGCATTTTGTAAGTCTTCCTTTATTTAATAGTCATGACTGACGCTTGTGGTAAATGAGGCCAGGTGACAGATCGAAAGTCCTCTGTTTTAGATGCATTCAATTTTTTTTTTCAGCCTTTCTTCCTGTGCTCTTTATGCCGGTGTACACTTTTTATTGACTTCAGCGGATGTAGGATTGTGCCCTTACATCGTAATTTTGTTGAGTCTTGTTGGAAGAAATGTTCACGTAGACCCTGAAAATGTTTCATATTTCAGGGAAAACAGACTAAATTAAGATTGTTTTTAGAAAATGAGGAAGAAAACTTTAAAGTAGATCATAATTCCTATTGATGGTATTTGCATTAGTAACAAGTGCTAGAAATGTTTTTCTGGTTTAGTTCTCACTTGGTGACTGGGGAGAATAGTAAAGAAGGAAAGTGTTTCTTTGCCAATGCTGTTACTCTCTAGTCTGTTCTATGACTACAGCAGAATTTCTGGCTAGTCGCATGGGAATAACTGAAAAATGCCTGTGAAATTAAGTAAAAACTTTTGAAAATTTACCATATTTGGTAAAAGCTCATCTAATTTTAATACATGCTGAGGGTTTGAATTTATGTCCCTTTGTCAGTAAGCTAATATGAAAGAGTTGAATTGGAAAATACCTTTTACCCTTTTCCTCAGTGGGATTGTGCTTTCAAACCTATTCAAATTCATCATCAGTCTTGTACAAATTATCTTAGAAAGCCCAAGGAAAAATCAATGGAAATATTTCCCTCAGGGTCCACCATACTGATTACAAACATCCACACATAATGCTGAGGTTATGCTTACATCTTCACAACTGATCATGAAACAGATTCAGTGTATGCATTCATATGGAGCCAATGATGCTGCAAGTGCTTCTAGTGCTGGTAGATTTGTGAAGACTTGCATTTACACCAAAATGTGCTCTGCACTTCTGACAAAAATACATGTGCAACTTCCAGAGCTTAACATGTGTGTTCTTTTTCTCACCACGTGAGAGGACTGTAGGGAGACCTTATTGTGGCCATTCAGTACTTAAAGGGGGCTTATAAAGAAGATAAGGACAGACTTTTTAGTAGGGCCTGTTGCTCTACAAAGTAACAGAACAAGGGGTAATGGTTTTAAACTAAAACAGGGTAGATTCAGACTAGACATTAGGAAGAAATTTTTTACTATGTGGGTGGTGAAACACTGGAACAGGTTGCCCAGAGAAGTGGTTGATGCCCTATCCTTGGAAACATTCAAGGTAAGGTTGGACAGGACTATGAGAGACCTGATCTAGTTGAAGATGTCCCTGCTCATTGCAAGAGGAGGTGGACTAGATGACCTTTAAAAGTCTCTTCCAACACAAACCATTCTATGATTCTGTGTGCAAATCTGACATCAGACTTGACTGACAGCCTGTATCAGAACATCTCCCATTTTTGAACTAGCTCTACTAACACTCTGTCATCTTCTGTAATAGCCTTTAACTTTTATAGGGTGAATTACAAATGTTTACACTCGTGTAAAACATAAATATAAATGTTGACAGTGTCATGTAACAGTGACTTCTTGTCATTCCCACCAGCTACATGGTCCTATAATGTACAACAGCAGCTGAAACTCAGTTGTGAAATATAAACTTCAGTTGACTTTTGGGGACCCCTATTTTGGTGTTACCAAATTCTTATGGAGTATGACATCATCTTTTTTTTTTTTTTAAGGATGCAAAACTTTTGCAAATAGTTTTGCTGTTTGCCTTCTACTAGGCTTGCAAAATTGTCAGTGATAAAGTTTCTATAGAAGTTTATTTTCCTTTTATTGTTTAGCTTAAATTTTGCTGTGGCAGAAGCTCAGCCTGAATTTTGTCAGACTGAAGGTCAAATTCTTTTACAAATGAGGACAAAATTAGATTAAGTTGCCTATTTTAGGGGAACCTTGGTAATGTTAAAAATCCTTCACTTCCTACAGCAAATTTCTGATGGCTACAGAGTGGTTCGGTGTTACCACCACTGCCATCAGGAAGGAGTGCAGTAGTGGCAGGATAGTTTTCTAATTTACATGGGTATTTTTAAATACATGACAGAATGGTGAAAGCAGCAGGAGATACAGATTTTCCACAATGATGTCCACCTTGTTATAGACTTCTCTTGCCTGGTCTTTTTTCAGTTTTACAGGCAAGGAGGTGTTAAATTTTGTCCCTTCTGTTCTCCTGTGTTTGAACATGGGTGTTTGACTGTTCAGAAGCTATGTAAAATTATTGGCACCTTTAGTATCCCTTCTTTTTGCTCAAGATTGCTATTTTGCACATGATGGGAAAAACTATTCCTCTTCCTCAAACAGCACTCATACACCAGGCTCATTTGCTCAGTCTCTGGAATTAGAGCACGATTGTTTCTCCATGAGCAATCACTGGTTGCCTTCTTAGGTGTTTAGAGACACATTTGCTGCTGTGTGACCTGGTGGGTATCTTAGGTTTTAAAATTCATGCTGTTAAATCTTGCTTGGATCCACAGGCAGGTCCCTGAAGGGTGTCCCATTTATATCCAACCCAGAATTAGGGGGATTTCTAAGGAAGAATGGAGTTCAGAAAGTGGTAGTTTTGCAACAAAAGTCCAAAAGTGGGTGCCCTGTGCTTCTTCCTGATGTGGACAGTGTAATGTCTCTGTGGTGAGTGGTGCTGATGCCCTCCTGGATGTATGGATAACTGCAACTTTCTTGCTGTGGAGGCTAGGTTTGTTGAGCCCTGCAACTTAAAAGCATTGTTTATTCAACCAACCAAACAAGGGAATTAAATAGATTATAGGCTTATCGTAGAGCAAGTGAAAGACAGAAAGTGCATAATTGGAAGAAGGAGTGTTTTGACAGCTTCTGCAGATGGCAGTAGACAGAAGGGAGAATTGCATTCCTAAAGTGTAACTTATTAATAAGATTCAAGTAATTCTAGTAGCTCTTTTAAGGATATGGTATTTGTCATGAAAATTATGACTAGATTTATTTCTAGATATTGGTTATAACAGTTTTACTTGAGGTTTTTTTCATGATGCAGAACACTTTCTGAGCAATGCCATTGTGCAGATTATGTACTAAGTTTTGAAGCAGCACTCTGATTTGTTTTTGTAATGCTGTGTTCTCCAGAAGGATCAGGAGTTCGGTATTGCCTCAGAGACTTTGCACTATTGTACCACTCAGTAGTGTTTACATATTCATTATCATGTTTGAAGCAAAATATTTAAATGGAAGATTGTTTCAGAATACTTATTTTTCTGAAACACATATAAACATAAAAATAATGTAGTGAAGAATTTATCATGTTACACGCTTTGGACTTTTGCCTTTTAGAAAACCAAAAGGATTTCCTTAGGGATTTGCATGTCTAAATCTATTTTTTCTCGTGCGTATGAAATGACAGGCTATACAAAATGCCCAAATATTAATTTCTGTGGCGTGTCTGTATATTCATCTGTCAACCTTCAGTGAATTTTCTGTTTTTCTATTAGCTTGTCCCAAACTGCTGGCAAGGTAAATTTTTCTAAAAGGCATCAATTCACTGCATTAAATGCCTATTCTGCCCTGCAAGATGTATTGATTTTTTTTTTTTTCTCAGCAAAGTGACAAATACCATTTTCATGACAATAATAGAGATTGATTACGATTTTATGGAATAGAGAAGGAGCTGATATTGCTGAGAGAACCTTGAGGCTTATAAAATATGGGAAAAAAATCATTTGAATTAATAAAGAAATTAATGAATTCATCTGTTGCTGATGAAGCTGAAGCATTTTTGATGTAATGAAAACTACAGTAAATGCATGATCATTGCTGGAGTGAGGCAAGTTTAAATGTGTTTATGGCATCTGGTGTCTGAAATTACTTGGAGAAATGGTAGACTCTGAACTCTTAGAGTCTTTAAGATAAATTTTTCTACGGATTTAGTTATGCATGATCATGTACGACTGAGTACTACAGTGCTATCTTGATCAGTGGAAACTAAACATCAAAGACTGAGGAAATATTGTCAGGTTTTTTGTAGGGTTATTTATTTTAAAGCTAAAAGGAAATAAATTTCTTTAGGCCTTTTGTTGTTCACTTGCATTTGCATTTCATGTTCTTATCTTCTTTGCTGGAGGTACAAACTGTAGGTCAAACTCCTTTACTCTTGTTCTCACACCTTATCAGCTCTTTAAATGAAGCTGGACAGACAGTGAAGTTTCAAGATAAAACGGAATATTTGAATTTGACACAGTAATAGATTATTCATGACATTTTTTGAAAGCAAATTGTAACAACAAAATTCATGCTGGGTATAATAGCATTTAGAATTTGTTTTTATATATTGTCTTATCTTTAAACAAAACAAAACCTGTTTATGGACACTTCCTCCTAGGCAGAGTTTTGTGCCTGTGATATGACTGTAAAACTCACTTCTCTCATTCAATAACCTTGTATCAATTTTAATACTTTTTTTACTTTGGAATATATATTTCCTGATTGATGTATAGTTGAAAAACTAAGGTTAGAGTACAATGGTTGTAAGACTTTCAAAGAAATTGGAAGGTAAGACAGCAAAGAAAAAAGATTTCTCTGATAGCTATAGTCCCTGAAATAGCACTATATATTGCATTTGATTTATTCTCTGATCTTCTACATCAAGATATGTACAGAAGATATGTGTTTCAGTCTAGGAAATTAAACCCAGTGAACTAAGTTTAGAGCAGCAAGCCAGAGTAGTATGCAGAACTGATTAGTTGTGTGTCTCTTACACATGTGATGTGTCAGTACGACTTATAAATTTAAATTTGCTGTTGAACCAAAACTAAGTTGGATTTGAGGCCATGCACAAAGAAGAAAGGTTTCAGAATTAAGTGCAAGGGCATTGTGTTTGGTTGTTTAGCCTACTTAGAAGTACATTCAGGTGATTATTTTTTTTCCTAACATCCCAAGTGTACTATAAAGTTTAAAAGGAATTTCTGTGTGGTTTTTTACTTGAAAGAATCAAATAATTTGTTTCCCTTCTACTGAATCTATCTATCTATATATATACATGTTGGAAAAAATATTATTGTAGAACAACCGATAGTGAGAGCTGGTGATGTAGTATTCAAATAAAAAGCAAAATAAACAAGCACACACATCCAACTGTGGAACTTGCATACACCTTAATGGTTAAAATAACAATAGAGCAAATTTTTTCATTTGACTTATCATGAGCTTCTGAACTGTTCACATACTGCTCTAAAATTTTCTACTGTACACTTTCAGTGCAAAAGTTATTTCAAAAGTGTATCTAAAATTGTCCAGCAGTATTTAAAGGAAGAGAAAGTAAAATAATGCCTTCATTATAAGAAAAGAATGAATATGACCTTTCAAATGATAGCTGTGGTACCAAAACAGCTGGGCAAACCTGTTGAAATTTTTCAAGGTGGCAGCTCTCTCGCAAGAGATATGTCTTTGAGACATCTCTATGAAAATGATTGTGATTTGGTCTGAAGGTATTGTGATTTTTCCCATGGGTGGTAAAATTTTAGTAATACTATATCCACTAGGTTACATGGAAGAGCAGGTGGCTGAATATGCTTACATATCTCAGATGATTTTTGCAGGACATGTATCTGGGATTTGCAGGAGTCCTGGTGTCATTTGCTGTTGAGTGTAAATTGTAAAATGATGGGCTTCCTCTTGACTGATTTACAGTGTGCTAATGAGCATGTTTATGACCTGAGAGGTCAGGTAGTTGGCATTGTTAAATATTTAGGAGCAATCGTAGTTTCCTTAAGTTATCTTCTTCTTGAAAAGAGAGAATGCTGTCCAAGCTGTCTTGAGAGGCTGCAGTCAGCCTTGCATGGAGCTGAAGAGATGCAGTGAGTCTTTAGACCAGCCACGGTATGCGGCTCTGCCACTCGTGTCTCCTTTGGTCCATGAGCAGGTGGAACTACATTTGGGGGGGCACCACTACCATTAAGCCCTTTAGGACCCAAATTAGCTTTATTATAGAAGCAGTGAAGACGTCTTGTTGCAGCACTCTCCGAAGGAGCTGCAGCTGCAGAGAAGGACTAGGGGCGCCCTGTGTCCTGCTTCATACCTTAATCTTGCTCCTTAAATCATGGTGAACATGGGCTTTGTGGTGAACATGGGCATGGTGAACTCCCTGCAGTGTGCTTTAGCATCTGATTTAGACTACATCCATGACGGTGCTGTCTGGAAGTGTATAATATCTTCAATCATTACTGTTTTCCGGTACAAAATGCTAAGTTCAAAGGAGTTCCATCAGCAATCAATGTATTCTTAACAGTATTGTGCTCCCACACCATTTTATGAAGCAATAAAGTTCAGTGGCCATAAAATGGCATCAGAAAATAAAAGTTAAAATGTGCTCTGTGATTTTTTGCTGAAACGGAAAATTAGGCTGATTTGTTTATAGCAAAGTAATTCTGTTTGACTTCTCAAGGCTAGGCAAATATTTTGAAAAGTTATTTTAAATATTATCCGCACCTTGAACATATGCGATCAGGAAGTAATATATTACCAATGAAACAACACATAAAATTCCTCATAGGAATATTTGCTGAATTTTGTTTTTCTGTTCTTATTTTGGTTTAATGTGCTGAAAGGACTGTAGGAATTCTGCCTAAAACTGTGCTATACAAATTCATATTTGTCACTCATTTTGGAAATGTAATGAGAGATTTTAAAACGTTTGATACTTATTTTAATTTCCACTTTGAAATATAAATTCATTTTAAATCATTAAAACTGAATATAATGCTTGCATGTAATTCATGCTTTAAATTATTACTGCATTTACTAATTTCTTAATATCCTGTTTTCGTGGTGAAGTCTTTAAGAATTTAGCCAGATTAGGGGCTGTGGGATGAAGCCCTACTTTCATGGAGTAGGTGAAGGACTCTTAAATCAGTCTCTGGAGTTATTTCATGGTTACCAATTATTCCTGCATTGCAAACAATCAAAGTGCTTGTATCTGCAGGCAGTAGATAACCTGAAAATCAAATATATCAGCTCTGTTGAGATCCTTGAAGAGATTGTCCTGTCAACTAAAACAAGAATAAAAGATGTGATTGTAAATAACATTTGTGGGACAAGCAGGTTAGTAACATTCATTTAAAAAATAAGTAAAGAGCCACCTGTAGCGGGCAGTTGACATTAAATGAACATCTAGCAGAAAGCAGAGCCTTAAGTAACTTGCAAGCACGTATACGTTCAATTGGCTTTGTTCTCTGATTGTTTAAGTTATGGTTTGCCATCTTCTAATGCAAAGGTTTCCTTTATCTGTTCCTTGCAAGAAGGTATAGCATATAACACTGATCCTTTTGGAGGTTTTAGAACCTTTGCAGTTTAGCTCCTTTGAGTAATGAAGTGAGTCCTAGTGCTATATTTTTTTCCTTATGAAAGGGTTATGTTTATGGCTAAATGCACACCATACAGATTTTACTTTAATACAGGAATTTATTGAACTAATTATTCAACTGAATAGTGTTTCTTACCTGTTATTAACAGCTTTTCTCTAGTTTTGTTTCTTACTATCAATGATAATAAGAGAAAAGAAACTAATCCTTACCTATAATTTTTGATTGTTGAAATACCTCCATCTCTACCTAATGAGTAGACAATAAAAGTGAAGATTTATATGTAACATTATTTAAAATGCCATCAGCATTAGAAATAATATCAATTTTAGTGACTGTCAGACTTACTTGATCTAGCTATATTGAAGTGATTTGAGTTTTTGCCATTTAACTTGAATGCTGGAGTACAATAAATATTCCAAACCAGTAATATTGCAACAGACATTTTCACTGAGAATCCTGGGCTGACCCTGCTATATATTGATGCTTGTGTTCATAGTTCAAGTATGCGCTAAGCTTTTTTCTCTTATTTCAAGGGAACGAGTCATTTTTGGTGGAAATATTTGGTAAATAAACTAAATGTAGGAGAAAGAGAAAATCTGTTAGCTGCCTTTTTCTTGTATCGACTCTTTTATTTTTTCTCATAAAGATAGTTATTTAGTCCATTAGTGGAATTCTTTCCACTTCCAGGCTGACTTCCTGGAGGTTTCACTGTGGAGTAGCAGGTGTACAATTCCAAAGTGTCTTTACAAGTGGCTCAGCAGGGCTTCTTGTGCTGTACATTCACTGGAGACAGCTCATCTGTTTAATCCTTATGTTTTAGTCAACCTTTCTTATTATGCGGACAGAGCTCCCATGCTCAGCTGGATTTTGACTCTCAGAATGAATTGATGGAGCTCTTTGATCTTTACTGTGTATTGCATCTGTTTCATCTTTCATCTTAATGCATGATCTTCCTAACTCCTAGCTAGTGCTTTATATTATTTATTTTAAATTTTTTTAGCTTGAGTCCATCAATTTTACTTTGTTCTTTTTGGCATGCCTTTTTATATGCAATGAACTTGATTGCACGACTTTAACATAGTGATAATTAAGTTGGTACGGGTGTTTAAAAACACAGGCAAAGACTCAGCCAGCCATGTTTATTTGTGGTTGACACTTAGCATTTTAGAGCCTTGACCACAATCCCTAAATGGGATTCTTGCAATTCTTTACACACTTACAGATTACTGCACTTGGCATTTGTCATAAATAGGGGAAATTCCAAAGAATTATAGAATGTTAGTGTATATATGTTTGGAGTAGCCTACTACTGAGTATTAACACCTGAACTACAGCAGTACTAAGCAGTTTTTTGCAGAACTGGTATAATGTGGTACTTTCCTGAGGTATAGCACCTCAACAGCCTAACACGTGAGCATATATTTAAATTTATCCCTTCTAAATTCCTGTTCAAAATTAAGCAGCACCTTAGGTACTGTTAAGTGGGGATACTTTTCCTTAACTGTGTATGTTTTTCTGCTCCAGGCGGTTTTGATTAATGGCATCTGAAGTTCCATGTTTTAGCTCAGTTAAATGGTGAGTTACAGTTAGGTTTTGGGTTTTCTTTTTTTTTTACCTCTAAATTTAAATGTGACAACCAGAAGAGGATTACTTTTTTGAAATGAAACCTGCAAGGGAACAATTTTGATTATACTTTTATACTTTTTAGTCGAAAATAATACTATCAACAGAGCACTTTATAATCGTATATTTGATTCCTGAACTTATACAATAGAGTTTTAATTCCCCTCTCAAAAAAAATTTAAACCAGTGTTCAGTTTTCAGTGAGAGTAGCAATTTAATATTTCTGGTGATTATTAAAGCTAGTGGCAAGAGCATTTTCAAATGAGCAAAGAGCTTTTGGTCTGCAACAGCTGAAATCTTCAGGATTCTTTACTCCTAAGAGTTACAATATATTTCGCTGCAGTCCAGCATCTTACATTCATGGCATACTCAGAGCTACTTCCTAACTTGTTCATATGCTGATCTTATTTTTGTTTTGAGAATAGGCAACATCTGGGCATTGAAGTTTTCTGTGGGCTTTTTTTGTTCTTTCTCAGGAGCGGTCTCCTTATGCAGAACTTCTGCCTCCCTGTTTGATCTGTTGAAGCCTGGGGCAGTTGACTGTTACGTGATGGAGAGCCTTCCATTTACAGCTGGAGAAGGGTCCTTGAGTGATGCTTCTTTGGTCAACTACCTATGACACATTCAGTCATATTACATGGGGATCTTAATATCTTTGAGCAAATATGTCTTTATAAAGTGAAAAAAAGCCCAACATTAACCACTAATTTTTGGGAAAGAGAAACATTTTTCCCTTTGAACTTGTTAGGCTTTATTTAAAAGGAACACAACACTGTGCAGAATGGACTTGAACATCGGGAATATTTGAGTATGCATGTTCTTTTGGCAGCTTTGAAAACTTCAGTGACATATAACACAGTCATGTACTCCTCCTCAAAAGACTTTGCAACATGGGCGTTTTTGAAATTGGCCTCACAAAATGACTGTTAAGCTTGATTTCACTGTGGCATAGGTAGTTACCACTGCCCCTAGCAATTATTTCTGTAATCAAAGAGTAATAGGACCTTGACATGACACGATACAACACATCTGCTACTTCTGCAAAAAAAGATATTTTGATAATTTTTGCATGGTATAATAAATATCTCTCCCCCCCAAAAAAACCCCCAGCCCCCAAACTATGCTTCTCTTACTGTTAGACCTTCTTTTTTTAGGTGCTGCTTGACGTAAGATTATAAGAGCTTGCTGTCCTCTGATACTGAAAATAATAGATAAGAGCCATTCATGTACAGTCCAGTTTTAGAGTATATAAGAAAAAAAAAAATAGATTTTGAAAAAAAAATGATTACTGACTTGGCCTCCTTGGTTTTTTGTGTTTTGTTTTTTTTAATTTGCCTTTGGAACTATTGCCTTTTAACTGCTCTGAAACTAATCAGGTGTAAAGTATTATCTGTCAGGAAATTAACTAATTGTATTGAAAGAAGCTCATTAAGTTAATCTGGAAAATTATTAAAATCATGAATGTCCGTGTTGGGCAGTTTCACAATTTGAGATCTACCTTTGGAGAATCCAGACCCAAAATGTAACTACATTAGCTCTTTTACTTTTTATTCAAAGAATGATTTATAAACAGATTATTTTAGTGTTTTGGGATGTTGTTTTTGCATCAGTTTGACTTTTTTTTTTTAAAAAAAACCTATTTTTATTTCCTGTCAATTGGGTGTTTTAGTTTATGTTGCCTTGGTTGGATCATTGCCGATACAACCTTTCTAGTGAGTCACACACCAGGGTTTGTTTCTGCCACACTGTTAGTGTTTTACATATTTCAATTTTATACAGGCAAAATATATACTTCAGCTGAAAGTGCATTTTTTACTTTGGAGGAAAAACTTAAAGATAAATACCATATAATCTAAACAGGTTGTGTTGCTATAACATGCCAGTGTGTTTTCCCAAATGTATTTTGTGCTCATTGTCTCCAGAATAAGCATTTGTTTAATTCAGGTGTCATTTCCTTCTGTGTTTTTGCGTCTGTCTGTCTACCATCCCAGTTCCAGTTTACCACATGTGGGAGCTTTTGCACAGGAGAAGCCTCCAGGTTTTTTAACCACAAAATTAGGAACAAATTTCTGCACATGAGTTTCTTGCAAAATGATGCAAAACCTGCCTTTAGGGAAGAGCTATTGCTGGCTCTTGGAGCCATGGTGTCTCAGATGTCTCACTTCACCTCATGAGGTGCTCTCTGAGCACCTTTCCATTAAGACAATGCAAGTTTTTTATTGTCTCATCTTTACAGAATGACACAAATAAAACTGATCTAGAATTGTTAGTAGTCTGAAAGTGACTAACTTGCCTTTTGGGGTTTTTTTGTTTTGTTTTGTTAGGGGTTTTTTGTGTGTGTTTGTTTTTTAGTTGAGATATAATTATTTTTTTAGATTTTGGCTTATCTTTAGTTTCTCTATTCATGTGAGCTTTCCTATTTTACAGATATGCTGTCAGTTATTTAACTGTGCAGTCTTGCTACTGATTTTTCTCACTCTTTGACACAGGAGAGCTGTATTGAAACCTTGTGTAATGTGTGGCATCCTGACATTTCATGTACTAAGTAACTTCCATGCCATGTGTGGGCAAAGTTTGGGAGAGTATACTATGAAAAAATTGCTCTCTGATTGCTCTTGTGCTTTTTCCTTGACATTGGCTGCTGGACATTGTCAAAGGCAGGGTGCTGGTATCTGAGACAGTATCTATATTCTTACTGATCAGTTTAAGAAGAGGTATGTCTGATTAATAGTGTAGATAACAGAATAACAGAGTGGTTCAAGAAAAAGGAAGTGGCAAGGAAAAAAAGTCCGCAGTTTTTAGGCTCACCTACAGCCCAGCCGATTACAGCAGAATAGAAGTCCTTTAGTTCATATGTACTGACAAAATTATAACAAGATAAAACTGAAGCTGTTTATCGTGATGCAGGTGGCGAAATAGTGCATTTTCACTTTTTCTTTCTTGGTCGCTTCCTAGCAAGACTGTTTTTCTTGCAATGCATTAATATTTCACCTCTATTCATTCTGTGCTAAGAACTGACGCAACATGTGGCCTCTTCACATCTGCCTTGTGGCGCTTCCCCCTTGAGAAGCTATGCATGACCTTTGCAGACATTGTTCTGCACTGTGAAACTTTATGGTTTCATTCTTTTCAGTGGAGTATATGTGCCATTTATGATGCCAGCTAACTCTTACACTGCTAAAAATAAAATAAAATAAAATAAAATATAAAATAATTTCAGGAAGAAGTTTACTACAGAAGGATGTTGCACCTCATTCCTGGGCTCTGCCACATGTGCTGCCCTAAACCTGCTGACCAGCATTTGTGCATCGTCCTGCAGTGGCTTCAGGCCCTTTTA
Source organism: Podargus strigoides (assembly GCA_028020825.1). Lineage (NCBI taxonomy): Eukaryota > Metazoa > Chordata > Aves > Caprimulgiformes > Podargidae > Podargus > Podargus strigoides. The sequence continues at coordinate 120,368,525 of CM051663.1, read as the reverse complement.
TTGCTCCCTTCCTTCTTCTCCTTGTTTGTGTGTTGTAGCACAGTCAAACATGTAAGCTCCTTATTAAGTGGCAGCCGCTGAACATTAGAAGTTAATTTAAGAGCCCACTGGATTGTAATTTGAAGACTATTCCTTTCATTACATTGCCCATTATTTTAAATGTATAATTTACATACACTATCACTTAATTTTGCTTAATTATTTGTAATGAGGTACTGAATGGAAGATTTACTGGATTTAATAGGCTACAAATGGAAGGTTTAATAGACAGGCATATTTAATGTTAAGCTTATAAATAGGTATACTTAACTTCAAAACTAAATGCTTGATATCAGTCTTGGGTAGTGAAATGCAATTCTGACTATTGATCAAAATGTTTTAGAATATTCTTTTTTTGCTTTGGATCATGGATCCTACTCTTTTTCTCTGCTTTCTTCTAGGTTCGTGGTTTTTTGGGTGGCAAATTTTCTGTGTTCTGAGAAAGAGGAAAATATTGTGGTAATCCTGGAGTAATCTTGTCTTTACCAGAATTAACTTCTCCTTTGAGCCTGGCCACCATTATTGTGGTCATAGCTTGTGGGTTTTTTTTAAACTGAATGTGCTTTAGGTTAACCATGGCCTATCCTTTGTTGTACCTTCTTTCCTGCTAAAGAATTTTTTTTTTTCACCTGGCTCTGAGTTTACTTTTATTTTACCACTCCATTTCCTTTTCTCCTCTATCAGGTGTGTTGTTTAGTTGCCTCCTCTGAGGTCTTTCTGTACTTTCTTCTTTGTAGCTTCTCTTTGATATGTTTCCTTTTCTCTGAACCTCTTGTTGTATAGATGAGCTAGTAATTCTCATCTTTTTTTTGTCTCAATGTAGGGGAAAAAAATCAAAAAAAGGCTACTTTTTCAAAAGGTTTAAGGAAGGTGAGGGCCAGACTACCCAGATGAGCTGCCCTTCCCTCCTGAAAAAACTACATATGTAATTCATGTAATTGAGTTAATCTCATAACTTCTGCTATTTATGTTGCTTTTGCCTTAGCCAGTTCATAGATTAATGGAATAATTCAGATTGGAAGAGACCTCAGGAGGTCAGCTAGTCCAACCTTCTGCTCCAAGCAGGGTTAAAACTGAATTCAGACCAGTTTTGTAGTCTCCATGACAGCCAATAGAGAGAGCACTATATCCGTTCAATGAGTCATTCCACCAGTATCTAACTATGGAAATGGGTATAGTAATTCATGCTCAGCAGATCCCTGTCATGCTCTCCTTCATTCTGGTTTTGACTGAGCAGAGCACAGATGACCAGCCTAGCTGCCTTGTTTATAATAGCTGAGGGCAGGTGAGATTAATTCCGTGTTTTTCCACAGTGAACTCCGAAGTAATGAAAAAGTGTAAGTGAGGTAAAAGCCTGATGTATTTATTGAAAATGGACCAATACAAGTGCTGCTGGGGTACCAAGTTTGATCCTTCTTTAATGCTACTCTTAAATAACTTTTAGTCTAGACCTGTCAGAGGCCATCCTGGTTTTTTTCCAGTTCTGTTGGCTCAGACTTGTTCTGACAGCTTAGAAACTTGGTCAGGTCTATGGTGGTGGCTGACTGGAGACACTACTATGGATAGCTTTATGTATCTGATGCATTTGGTTCACCTTCTAGAAAAATGAATCAGTTGTTACAGCAGTCTCCTCTGTCTGTGTACTTCCCAAGTCTCTTGTTCATTTCCTACGCTCAGTTATTTCCTCTTGCCTTAAAACTCTGTGCTAGGATCTTGACTACTTCTTCATATTTAAAGGCTGTCTTAAGAAAAAAAGCAAGATATGATTTGAGTACAGGAATAGAAATGAGAAAGAATAATGCATGAAGGGCTTCCTTAACTTCTGAATAAAATCCTCTCATCAGCAGATATTTTAATAAACTGAATCAGTCATTTTAGTTGGGCTAGGACTGAGATTTCTAACAGCATGTCTGCCTTTGCATTGGTGACAATATGGTGTGGAGGTACTTGAGCTAGAGCTGAGATTGTTAACAATTTGGGTATGGGTAGCAGCGCAGAACTGGCGCAGTCTTCAATATCTGCCTGAGAAGCTGGGTGAATACTTGATCAGTCAGCCAAAATGACTGGAGTGGTGACATTACATTAGAGGACGTAATTTATTTTCCTGCCCTCATCCTTTCCAACAAGTATCAGAAAGCAATTTGTTGTGTTTTGACAAATAATGAACACCATAATGATTCCTGGTTTTGGCCTCGTAAACTTTCCAAATGAGACAGTTATATAAAAGGAAAAATGGACTTCTTGAAGGCGGTGCAGGTTTTCGCAACACTGTGATTTCAAGGGAGCGAGGTTAGGATATAATTCTTACTCCCACAAGCTGCTGTTTTCTAACTATCACTATTTTCTATTTGGATTGTGAAAATATTTGGATTGTTTGAATTTTGAAAGTGTGAAAAATTTATGTGAATTGTATGTGAAAACTTAGAAGAAAAATTTCTCTTTTTCAATGGATTTACTAAAAACAAGAATAATTTCATGCTGCCAGATCCAGAGTGTATTCTTGTTTGCGACTGAGACAGTATTGCTGTATACTCTTTAATATTAAACTAGCGTTAAATTAAGGTGAAGTAAATGTAGGATCACCTTGTCTGAAAAGATATGGTTTTGGAAAAGCAGTCTTAAGTCCGAGTGCCAAAGCAGCCAGTGTACTATGAATCCAAAAATGCTCATAAAAATTTTTGCATGTCCTTACAAATTTGTATAATTTGACTCATGTACACCAATCTAATTAGTTAAATTGAACTGTCAGCAGGCATTTTGAAATGTACCAAGTTGGGATTTTTTTTTTTTTTTGTACAAGAATGAGTTATTGGGTTGGCATTTATTCTATTGTAACCTTTGTTTCTGCTTTATGTGAATTATCTCCCAGTACTTTGAAGTGTATTTGGTTTGTTAAAATGGTCTTACAGTGGGAGCACAAGATTTTTCAATATTGCCGTAAATGAAAATCTCAAACATATTATTGTTTTCTAGAGTCTATTTCTGAAATAAACTGTCAGCGCAAATTGTGTTAGGATGCTTCTGTATTTTGGACTTACAAGGCATTTGTATGTCTAACTTTCTCAAAGCGTAGGCTTCACTTGTTGGGATTTATAGAAGATCAGACTAGTTGAGAGGAAGATGTATACAGAGAAGCCTTTAATGGTAGCTAACTGTTTCTGTGGGCCCAATTAAGACTATCCAACTGTGAAACACAGTCCCTGGAGTAACAGTGCAGTTGGATTGCCTGGATTTTTTGTGGTGGGGGGAAAGCAGCCTGGAAGAAGGGAATATCCAATGCAACTCTGAAGAAAAAAATACAAGAGTTCTCTTAGAGAAAAAAACTCTCCCCCCAAAAAGAAGCAAACCTCAAAATTTGGTATGCAATATTAAGAAAGGTTGAGGTCAGCTTTACATCTGCACCACATTCTGGATTTGATGCCGTAGTAGCTGTGCCTGAGATCTGGATGTGTTGTTGGTCCAAAATCAATCTTGTCGCATCCTCACAAGGCAATGAGAGATAATAAGTACTATTCACCTGATTGCCTTCCTGTTCTGAGACAGCTGGTGACGCTTGTCTTCCTGATAACCAGGAGTTTCAGATCTAAGGCAGGGATAAAGAAAAGCTGGGAGCTTGCTGAATCTAAATTTGACAGTCGATGGCTGTGTAGAGGGTCAGGAGGGATAGAATCTGTGACACGTATAAGAAAGGAACAAAATTTATCTGCTCTGCTTGCAATGATTAGATGTCTCTTTGTCTGGCTTTCTTGCAGTGGATGATTGATTGTACCCGCCAGCTGGCTAATATCATAATTAACAAAGTTGCTACCATGTCTGAGAAGTTTAATCGAAAAAATTGCCGACAGTGTGATGCCATTGTCACAGAGATCACAAGCGCTGCAGTGTCGACTTTTGTATTGGTGGAGCCGCAGGACTATGTAGATGTGCTGAGAAGTTGTTCGCTGGGATAACTAAAGGTATGTTTCTTTCCCTATACATTTCTCCCCTGTTTCGTCTTTTGAAAAATGAAGTAGATGGTCCTTTGATGGTATCTTTCATTTCAGGGTGCCACGCGAAGCTATTCTGTCATATTTTAAAGCAGTTGCAATAGCAATCTAGAATATGTCTTATCAATGCATCAAAAGGTGAATAACTAAAACCGTAGTTCAGTGCTACTCACCCTTTCTAAGTAATTTTCGCTGTCTTGCCAGATGCTTTTTGTAAAAAATAAGGACGCAGTTTTCATATCTAATTTCCTCAGTTGGAGGAACTACAAATGTAATTGATTGTCTATATTCTAGGAACTTCAGTTTGGGTTTATCTATCTTTTGTAATATTTCTTATCATTCATTACTTGAAGTTAGAATATAATTTAAAAGGCAAAAAACCCCACAAAAAACCAATCAGGGAAAACCCCGTATTCTTGCATTCATAATTCAGCATTAAAATATCTTGCTAAAATATTTGCTTTTGTATATGCATATTTGTGTGCCTGTGTGTGTTTGTGTGTGAGAAATAAGAGCAGCGTCGGTGCTGTTAGCTGGAGAGCCACTTTGCAGCACCTTTGTAAAATATTGCCTGAGAATCTCACTTACTCCTTTTGCACCTTTACCTAGTTTTCCAATTTAAAAATGATTCCACTGAGCTCTTCTGCTTTGCAATTGTATTTTTACATGTGTACGTGTGTGTGTGCACTGCGTGGTTGTTCAGTTATGCTCTGGAGTATGTGTTGAAAATGCCAGCCTGACATATTGCTAATGAGTGTGCATATTGACAGTGACGGGGGCGTGTGTCTGTCTGTGTGCCATATATTAAAACAAAAAGAGGAGAGAGACGGAGACGGAGAGAGACAGAGAGACAGAGAAGGAAATATTGGGATTCGAAAGAACAGTTTATTTACATTACGGTATGTCAAAATGTTATTATGGCTAGAAAATCCATTTTAAATATACATGAGATGGCATATGATGGTTCCTTCTCTTTCACAGAGAATTTGATATGGCCATGGTAGGAGAATAAGGGAAAAACATTTATTTTAGTGGTATCAGTATTTTTCTGTCCAAGTACTTTTGAATTTTGGTACCAGTTTCTAAAATTTGGGAAATTAATTGTTTGCAGTGTATTTCAGTTCCGTATTGAGCTCTCCCTGAGTTTTCTGTTGCTCTTCTCTGTGTCTTTTATGGGTAAACTAGTTCTGAGCATTCAAATGAATTGAAAGTGGAATTTTGAAGGAATGTATTGCTGTTCAGCTAATGTAGCTGATGTTTATTTAAAAGCAACGTATTTTGGGATGCGTTCTTTTCTATATTACAGTCTGTTTAGAGTTAAATAATTTTCTAGTTTTGAGCTGATATTATTGTGAAGGTAATTTAAAACTAATACTGACTTGAGTTTTTCAGAGAGATTTTGCAGTTCTCAGTCAATTTAATAGCAGATAAATTATTTTTGATTAGTAGACCAAATTGGAAGTTCCAACTAAAATTATTTTTTTCTTTATTTCTTCATTTTTTAATGGGCTATGCCTCAAAAGAGACTTCTGTTTTGTAAGGAAATACTTTTTTCCAGGCCAGAAAAATATTCCTGTCATCATGATTATTCCTATTGTCAGTAACAGATTTTAGGTTTTAACTTATCTTTATAAATCTACTGCTTTTCAAGAGCTGCTCAGCAAAATTAAAAATCTATATTTTGTTTTGAACAGAAAATGCTGCGAACAGTGGCAAAATAGATTAGTATTGTGATTGCAGACAATGGGAAGATTAAGTTACTAAAACAGTATATTGTTGTTCTAAACTAAACCCTGTAATATTTTGTGTAATTGAGACTGTGCATTGTTAGAACTCGGCTGGAGTATCAAACGGTTGTAAGGATTAGAGCAGACAACTAAAGCAATGTCACAGTAGATGTGGCTGGGTTTTAACAGGATTATCTTCAGAGATGTGTAGAAATGAGGTCTTGTAATAGTTTCGGAGGAATTAATAATTTTAGTAAAATGTTAATGGCAAATGTGCTAATGTAAAGAATTAGAAGATTAGTGATGCATTCTTTTGCATGGAAATAAGAATATAATAAATGTCCTGCAGGTGACCGAAGCTACTGCAATTTTACTGGAGATTAAAGTTTGATTGACCTTTGCTGAGGTGATTAACCCTTCTGAAATTAAAAGCCAGTGGTAAATTATTCTGTCCAATTTAAATGCAAACATGGAACAGTATGCTGCGTCATTCAAGTGTAAGAGAAAAAAATGTTTTAATTTTCCTTTTGCACTCAGTGAGCTGTGATTGCAGACGGTGCACAACTGGGCTCCAGTAGAACTGGCCAGTGGCAACGTGCCTTTGCTCATCACCACCGGAGCAGCTGTGCCATGGGAATGTTGAACTTAAGAGCAGCCGTCTGCAACGAATCCCCACATATAGAAGTGTCGGCAGGAACGCATGGAGGCACATCAGCGAGGTAAGCAGTGGAAATCACTGTGGGTATGCTTTATTTGCTGGTGTAGACCTTGAGCTGGCTGATGCATGCAAGAGCAGGCAGCATAACACAGGTGAGGATTCCTGTCCAGCCTTGCAAGGCAGCTCGCTGGAGCGGAGTTGCTTACCTGTTTGAGCTATTGCAGAATTACAAGTAAAGCTGCATGTGCATTGCTCGTTGTGTTGTTTTTCCCTTCTCCCTAACCCTTAAAAGTCAAGTTTACAAGCTTGCAGAATTGCACTTCTTGACCGACAGTACTTCCTCAAGAACAGGCTAAGCGCAGGTGTGCAAATGGCTGCACTGGTTAAACACTGTGATTTAAGCCCTTCCTAGTAAATGTGCACAGGTGGCTTCTTGGGTTGGAGCCTGTACGTCATGCTGGATGGGTATAGGATCAGGATGATCTTAGCAGTTGACTAAAGCCCGTGGGATTACTTGCGTATGTAAAGTCATGCAAATGGTCTTTGGAGTCACTGTGCCTAACTACTGAACAGTCTTTGAAAACCTAGGAAGTTAATTTCTAATAGATTTTATAATTCTGTTTCACATTACAGTTGGTATCTGTGTGTGCAAACCTTAATAATTAATATTAAATTGGAAAGACCTCAGCTATATGCTTGCTGCATTTTTTATGAATCTTTCCTTAAAAGTTGAACACTTAGAAATTCCTCCCAGATTATCTGCCTTGCTCTATTTTTTTTTAACAGACAAATGAATGTCAGGGCAGTGGTTTGTTTTGTAATGAATTACACTTAATTTTCCCCGAGTAAGACGTCAGTGTGTTGCTATAAAACAGCATACTGCCTAAGAACAGTTCTAGAGGACTATAGTGACCCTCTGAGGGCTTAACTTTATGCTGACTAGAACCATTATAATTGGATCCATTTTAAATTCACATCTTTTTCTTCCTTTTGGATCTACTTCAAATTCACATCTTTTTGTTTCTTTAGGTAAGAAATGATGTATTTGCTAAAAGCCTTGCACTAAATTAGCAGTAAATTAGAAGCAGTTTAGTTACCTGAACTTGGTTCAGTTTGCATGAAGCGTCGCCCTTGAAGCCCTTGTTCCTTCCTCTGCCAGTCTGGGGAGGGAGACTGGGCAAGTGGATCAGATCTGCACCCAGGGCTCTCCATGGTCCTTGGCACACAGTGTACTGGATCAAACCACCACTTTCTTTTTCTTTCTCTTTTTTTCTGTTTCTTTCTTCCTTTTGCTGAGTCCACCTCTCTGACCACCAGAGAGGAGATAAAACGTCTGTTTGCAGCCTTTTTCTTACACATGAGCAACAGTAGGAGCTGCTGAGTGGACTTTCTGCCTAGAAAAATTTCCCATTCTTTCATGCAACTGCAAAGCATTAAAATTATAATGAATGTACTATCTACATTCCATATTCGGTTTTCCTCCTCACTTTTCATTAAGGAAGGCTTCATTTTGCATCTGTGAAGGTAGGGAAGTCCAAGGAATTGCAGTTCAGTAATTAAGAACCCTGAGGTAGTGGCTGACTTCTGTCTCATCTTTTCATTTACACTTTAAACGGTCTTCAGAGAGATGGGCTGCTGCTTTTGGGACCCAGTGAAGAAAGTGAGGAACAGATAAAAGCTAAACTTGTGGTGGAGTAACCTAAATGGGACAGCTGGCAAAAGTATAGAGGTGATCCTCCAGGGCACTGAATTACACCTTCAGGCTTGGATTAGCAGGATGTTTAACAAAGAGATACATTTGCCTAAAGGATCTCAGCCTTATTTTTACCTATGGAACTAGCACTTCCTTCAACATTTGTAAATTATTGAGCTTTTTTTTCCTCCTCTAAGGTGCAGAGTATTAATTGTTGACTTTGGGCTCCTGCTCCTGCTTTCCTCAAACTAAAATTTTTGCATGTTCTCAATTTAACCCTGTGAATACTGGGGACATGAAACTTTTCAACAGTTTAAATGTTATGAATAATGAGATGCATGCTCTATAAACAAAATGTTATGAACTTTAAATATCTATCATTTTGCTTATAATCCTTGAATGGTTTTGAGTGCTTGGAGTAGATTGAAACTTTTCTTTAAATTGAGGAAAGTAGTATTTATAGCATCTTTTTAGTCAAACATATCAATTGTATTTTAGTTAATAGTAGTAGGATGTCTTCATCCCTTTGCATATTTTACAGTAGAGCAATGCAGAAGAGGAAAAAGAGTGGGACTGCATATGTAAGAAATTCCTACTGAACCAGTCAACTTTCACATAACATTTTCTTTTTTGAGGTATCCATTATGCACTTGTCTGTTGTCAGCTAATCCTGCCATACATTTGTCAAACCTCAACGCCAAAAAAAATTTCCAAATTGCAAGAAACAACGATACCCTAGCAAGATATAAAGTTTTTTAATGCATGGTGCATGAGGACAATTTATGATATAGTAATAATGTGTGCTACATATGTGTTCAGTGAAAAGATGCTCCTAATGCGTCTATTTATATTTACCGATGTAGTCAGACAGCGTAGACAGGGCAGTGTAGTAAAATATTTCTGGCAAGTCTGTTGGAATACTTACTATATCTGACTACTTTAGGAAAAAAAGTACTTACAAGGTGGGGGAGAGAGGCTAGGATGTTGTCACTGTACTCACTTCCTACAAAGTATAACATCTAAAATAAACACTGTTAGTCATTACAGCTTCTGTTTTTCTCTTCAAAAAGGCATTTACCAAGCAGGGCAAATTCTTTCAAAGGCAGGTCATATAACATTGTTTTGATGGTATGCACTGTAGGTTGATGTTAATAAGCCACGTGAGAGGTCTGACAGTTGCTTAGCATGTGGTATGACACATAGGTGAGTGTTTCTATCTTGCAACAGAAAATGGAAAAAAGGTGAAGTTATAACATCGTTTCACATTGCCCCTAGCAAGGATGGTGTAAGGAACTGCATATACTTTTAAGTTGTTCTGATAATTGGTTAGAGTTGGTCTTGTTCAGCTTTCTGACATTTTGCTACATTAGCAATAATCATTGTGGTTACTTGAATAGAAAATAGTTCACAATTGTATTTCTTTCACAAGTTTTATTTTTCTTCTGAACTCTCTCAGTACTCTCTCTCAAAATTCTGCTCTGCCAATAGCTCAATGAAAATTGGAGGTTTGATACCCTTTTAACTACAGTAAATGTTAAGCATTTTTCATGTATTTTTTCATAATGGAACAAATACACTTTTCCATATAGAGAAAACTTTCTGAATAGTGATATGTGCATTGTACTGCATATGGTTGCAAAACAGACTTATTTCAATAACTATAGGGTTATATATTAATGTTGTAAGGGTATTTTTTCTTTACACTGAAGTTATTAGCAAAAGCTACATATTCCATATTGCAAATCTGCACATGATGAAGGTGCATTGTATATCCCTCCCCCAAAGTTACCCCAAAATCAGGGGAGAAGATACATGCTGACTAGTCTGAGTAAATGTATTATACTAGATTGGAAGTAAAATTATTTTGTCTTACTCTGTTTTAGGAAGAATAAATGAGTTGGGAGTAGGCAAAAATGGTGGATTCATCGTAGGCTTCTGTTAAAAATCAGTAATTGCCTAGCCTTTTTTTTTTTTGTCAGTCTTACAATTTATGGAAAATTAGCTACAAGTTGATAATTGCATTTTTTGTCTATCAGACTTGCCTAGTTCTCTGAAAGAGTGCATAACAGAGAACTGAATTTGAATAACTTGAATAGCTGCATATAAAAACTCTTTGAGTATAATGTTACAATGAACATTTCTTCTTTCTGTTTCAATAGAAATGAAAATTCTGTTATGAATATAAAGTTTCTTACACTGCTTTAATGTTTTTTGTGGTTTTTGGAGGGCTTCAAATTCTGTTTTTGGGGTGAAGGGAAGAAAAGGATGTGAAACTTGTAGTTCTGGTAAAACTTTGTAGGTCAAGGCAGAATGTTTTTGATGTATTTACTACTTTACATTCTTGAAATGGGCAGTGGGAGAAATTTCTAGAGGATTTTTTTAAAGTAAAATAAAATATGCCCTCTTTGAAGAAATTAAAGTGAAAATGAAGCGAGGGCATTTTCATTAAAAATTGCCTGGCTGGAAATGAAAACAAGTTGGACCATTATGTCCAACAGTTCAAAAACTGCTGGAGGAAACATTAACTTTTAAGTCCTATTTGAATAATCACTAAACCTTTAGTCAGAAATAAATCCACTTTTTGATGTAGAAACACTGAGGAAAACATTTATATGAAAAAATATAGTCCAATTTCTGAAAATACAGACCAATTAGTGAGAATTAATTTTGGTATTTGTCACTGAGTATGCATCATGTATATGTTAGAGCTGATTAACCATTATTTCCTTGTCTTATTTGCAAAAAGAGACTCCTACTTATTGAAATATTACTGGAGAATCTAGCTTTCCCCACAAATTACACACTTTTTGCATAAATGTGCCTAATTACCTGAATTCAGTTTTGATTAGCAGTGTTAATTGATGCAGCTGTGGATGGGTTCTGTTTACCTAAATTACCATGTGCAAACAGCAATACGTCTGAAAGTGAATATGCTAAACTGAAAATACTAATTAGCTAAGACAGATTGTTATTCAAGTCACATCTCAGAGCTTTTTAATGAAAGCTTGAATGTGTCAGGGCTTTATGATATTCAGACAGAAATGTCTATATTACATATGATTTCTAAATTTAATTCATGGGAACAGATGGGATGTCGGCCGGGGTTCTTCTCCATCGCTTCCAGTATTAATGTGAATATTTTTCTCTACTGGAGACATTTTTGAGCATGTGTATGTGAGAGAGGGAGGGAGAGAGGAACTCATTGTGTGCGTTGACAGTGTGCCAGCCAAGAACATCTAACTGGTCTATTTTTGACCGACATATTTGCAAATTATAGCCACCTACTTTCCCAGAATGAATATAAACAAACTATTTTGCAAATTTAATAAAGCTAGATAGTAAGTGTAATAGAACCCAATAACAGAAAGGTTAAGCAGATCTCAGTAGCAGAGAGATCTTTCACAACAACAGAGCTTTTTCATTTTGCAACAATAACAAAAATATCAGGTTCTGATATGAGGAGGACTGGACTGCGTATTTCAAATTGTTGTAGACAGACTTTTAATGACATTAAGCTGTGTTGTGAAGTACATTTTCTCAATTTTATTTAGAACAGTACAGCTTTAGTTATTCATATAGTGCACTTAATCCGTCTTAATAGTTTTGTTGAATGCAAAGCTGTAAATAACTTTGACATTAGTATAAAAGAATATCTAGAGCACATACATTGACTTAAGTGTTCTTAATATATAGATCAGCAGTTGTACCACATATGCCTGGTCTTCAATCTACTTATTCTTACTTTTGCTTCAGAGCTTAAATATTCAGAGGTCAGCTCCCATGTGAAACTCAGTAATTTCATCAGAAGCTTTTCCCAAAATGTCCTGTCAAAATGCAAAGCAAGTATCGTAAGTGCTGTGCCTAACTATTTGTACCAAAATAATACAGTTGTAAAGTTGTAATGTTCTAGTTTTCATATTTGGACAGTTCTTGCATAAATGTTCTCAAGATATCTGTAACTGTCCTAATTCAGTGTAGGTAACTATGGTTATAGTTACAAAAAGTGTCAAATATTTTGACATAAATTGGTCAGAATCTGTTTTCTTCTGCGTGTTGCAATGGAAGAACTCTTGTAACTCTGTTATTCCACAGTAATGGTGACTATGGTGAACAGAATTTGGCTGGGTTACTTCATTTGGGAAACATGATACTCCTTTATCAAAAGGTTCAATAGTTCTTTTTTGTGTAAATTGACAAGTAGAGCTGAGCATATTTTCTGCAAGTAATTATCTAAGCTCCTAAGTTTTATATGTGAATCCTTTAGTTGTGCCCTCTTGTACTTCATTGGTGTAGGTTTTTCAGATGGAACATATTCCTAAATAAATCGGCCACAGATACCCACACTGTTCAGCTGGCAATTAACTCAGGCTAAAGAGGAGAACAGTAGCGGTGTGAGTCAGGTTTGGACCACTATGATAAAAGAAACACTTCATTCCTGTTGCAAATATGAGTGATCCTGTATAATCAACTGTCTTTTCAGTCCAGACATTATATCTAGTAAAGAGCTTTTATCCTGAATAAATTGTGTTTATCAGGAGTTCTGAGTCATAAAATGTTACCCTAGACCTTTTAACGGCAAGCACTCCACCACCCTCAATAGAGCTTGACTTCCTTATTCAAGGTGTAGCTGAAAGAGTAAATGAGAAAGAGGAGCATCACCCTCTGAAGCATGGAATAGGGAAAGAGGCAGACAAAGAAATCCAAACCTATTTTAAGACAGAGCTTGAAAAACTGAAAAATTGCATCCAGTGATTGCTTTCACTAGTAAAATACTGGGATAAATGATCCAGAGACAAGCTCTTCTGGGCAGGTGATGCTTTTCAAGTAGACTGGTAGATGAAAGGAAGAACAGATTAATCCAAATACTGTGGTATTTGGTTTTATCCTTCAGAACAGAGGTTCGGGCCAAAATCTTAGTGTCAGCAATAGCAGCTGAACTATTTATGAGAACATGCAGAACCTTAATAATATTTCTGCCTCTCTGTAACCTTCAGTTCAGTCAGTTGATCAGCTGCTGCTCAGGGCACTTACGTGATACAACAACAAAAGCTGGCTTAGCATTACAACTGGTTCTTGTTTCCATCCAATGAACTAATGGTGTGTTTGGTATCTTCTGACACCCAAGAGCTGTCGCCTGCTGTATCCAAATTATGCATTCTACAATTTACGCACGGTATTGCATAGTGAAGAGATACAATAACATAAATAAGATAAGATTGTATTATGTCTTTCTTTCTGCTTTGCACTCTAATTCCAAAATTAGCTAGTGTCTTATGAGGTGTGCAGTCAACCCTCAGGTAAGAAGGACACAAAAAATCGTGTAGGAAAGAATAAAGTAGTGTGAAGTTTAATTCCATATTTTTTTATTATTTCTCAGAAAGAATTTTAAACAACAATTTAAAACAATGGAAAAACGATTTTGGTCAACTGGAACTGAAGTTAAGGAGACATGTGAAAGCATGATGTAAGCATCATAACAAAAACATCCTGAGTATACAGGAGATTTCATTGTGATTAAACGTACATAACACAAATTGCAGACATGAACTAAGGGGGAAGAAAAGGGTATTCTAAATCCTTTTCATTCAGCACTACCTTTGCAGGGCTTGCACCCCCACATCAGGTAGTGACATAAAAGCTCTGGTTATGGGGAAGCCCATCTAAGAATAGAAGTGGTTTCTAGCACTGCTTATATAGGTATCCTTGTTTTCAACTCACCTCTCTTGCTTTGTGCTCAACCATTTATGTTGAATTTCACTTTACTCTTCTGCAGCAGAAAGACCAACCTGTTGGTAATGCGGAAAGTGTCTCTCCATATCCTCCTTAAATTCTTATGGTCTTTTCTTTTGCCTCATACAGTCTCCATTATTGTGATTCTAGTCATTTACAGTTGACTGGGAAGGAAAGATGTATTGTATTGTGTTGGATACTGCTCTGTGAAAATTTGGGTGAAAATACATATTGATCCCCTCTGTTCGGGTATTTCCGTTGGATTCAAGGTTCCTGCTATTCCCAACTCAGTGAAATGTTTCTGATCCTCAAAGCAATTGATGTATTAGTATTGGCTCTGTTTGCTACCTCTTTGACTTGCCAAGGTGCTTCTCAAAACAAGGAGCATGCTATTGCTGCACTGGGATAGCTCTTAATACACCATGAGTTGAAAAACATCTTTCTTCTGCTTTTGTAAAGAATATTTGGCATTTTGCACACCTATCCTAGTTTAATATTTTGGATTTTCAAGATCTTGTCTGCTTTTGTTCTCAAATAGTCTTTTTGTTATAAGTTTACAGGAACACCGTATAGATTACTTACACGAAAACATTCATAGTTCAGTTACTCACTTGAACTTCTCTTTGTCAGTTTCAGTCTACATCAATTGCACAATTAATTGTTGCTAAACTAAGTGAATATTTTTATTCTCCAATGGTTTTATATGATTTGAATCAATTAAGTGTTTTCTATTTTTGAAGCTAATTGTATAACATTGTGCAATTAACATTCTCAAAAAACTGTATTCATGGTCCAGCTCCAAGTATCCAATGGGATGGAGGGTCCTTTTTAAAAACTCTTCCTTCTGGACACTGTCAGAAGTGGAGTCTTCTAGTCTCTTTCAGGGTCTGCATGTCCCCCTTCTCCAGGCTCCTTTTCTCTTATAGTCCAGTTACTATTTTTACTTTCACCCTAACTTCTGTTTCTGTACCATGACTATATCTTATATCTTACCTCATCATTTAACCTGCTCCTGTTTCCTCTCTGTGCCTTTATCCTTATGCATCATACACAATTTGGGTAATTTTGATTTCTCCTGTTGATCATATTTCCCTTCTACTTTAACATCTTTAGGCTGGCCATGAGTTTTTGTCTGCTCTTGCCTTATTGCAGTTGCTATTTCTTTCTAGTAGCATATAAGTGTTTCTGTGCACCTGAAAAAAAGATCTTTTACCCTTGATAGGCAAAATCAATATGTGTTAATCTAGTAGACTCCTGTAGACATCTAGATGTGCTATCACCAATAGTGAATAATTTTTTGTAAGAGTCTTGTGTTAGCATGGGTTTCAAAAAGACTTGCAAATTCCTACTTAATCAACTAATTCTGTGTAATGCTTTTAATAACACTCAATTTGTATGTGAACTTTTCCAAATGGTTTTCTCTGCTAGACCCTGTCATCTCTCTTCTGCTCAGATCCATCTTAAACCTACTGTTTTTCATACATTAATTTGCTTCATGTCTAAATTACAAGTATTATTACATACCAGTATGTATGTCAAAGAGGCAAATGCAATAACTGTGTGTTATCTGCAAACTTCCATCAAATCAAGACTGATAACCAAAAATTTCTTCTTTCTCTCATCACTGGTCTTTGCTACATCTACTTCACTACATTTAATTTAAATTAATTTTTCTAAAAATTTCTCTGTTCTTTAATGCAGACTACATCATTTCTGTTACATTTCTGTACATGAATTAAATACAATCTGCTTTTAATCTAAAATTGCTTTCAACGATATAAAACTATATGAGATAGTAAGAGAAGTAAAAGTAAAGTGAGTCAATACCATCTTCTCTATCAGATTAGAGACACTCTGATTTTTGTGTAGTTGTCCATGTCTGTGCGGGAGGAATGCTCAGAAAGGAAGACTCCAGCTATGTAAATAAATTCCTTTCTCAATTTACTTTATTAGCTCTTTTGTCAATCACATTAAATTGAAAGTTCTTGTCTTCTTTTAGTCCTTGCATAGCTCCACTCTTATTACATCTCCTCCAGTACTCCCTCATTTACTACGTTTCCTCCATCTACTCTGGCCATTGATGATTAAATCAATGCTGCTGCAACTCTCTCTTCTACCCAATACTGTGTCTGTGTGAGAGTGCACGTGTGTGAACATATGATACACATACTTGGGGACAGTTTCTATTTCAGACAGAACTGTCGTGAAATGAATAAAGCCTCAACATAAGACAGTAAATTTTCTAATGTTATAATGACTATAAATAAGCTATTTCAGATATCGTCAGCTGCACAAACTGAGAAGTAGAATAACCAGTATGCATGTTTGCAATTAGTTTGATTTTTTCCAAAGTGTGTATTTATGTGCAACTGGTGCCTGTGTGGTAATTGTGAACCAATCTGGGTATGGCATTTTTATGTTGCCATAAACTTATGGCATTTCATTTGGGTGAACATCTACTATAAGATACATGATTTTTGAATAATGGCTTTTCCAAACCTACAAACTCTCAGAAGGAAAATTGCCTGGCCAGACGATAATATGCTGAAATACATTTAGACTAGTGAAAAGACCTATCCGAAAAGTTGTGTTTTGCATAGTATAGGGAGTGTGTTTCTATCTGTATTTGGTATACTCATAAGTGTATGTGCGTACCAAATGCATAGCCCATCAAAATGGCTGCAAAGATCACACAGGAAATTTATTAAAAACTTTTTCTTGCTAATTCCACTTCAGGTGACCATCATTCAAAAATTTGTAGCATTTTTCAACAATTACTAGTGTCTTTTTGCAAATATCCTGCTAAAGAAGTTTTTTTTTCTCTTAGATGCAAATTTTCTCTATGCTTATTAGTCTCCAGAGCAGTATCAGATCATGTTTAAATCAGAGACTATTTTAATCTTGATTTTCTGTTTGGATATGAGAATGGAAATTGTGCTTTGGAAAGGAGGAAGAAGGCTTAGACAGACTCCTAGTGGATCAACATGTTTCATCCCAAGCGCGTGAGCTCTCAGATGTGTAAAATAAAATCTTGGTATTTCATTACCTAACCCTTTTTTCACTTTGATGGTATAACTTTAAAATGTTTTTGCCATGATTTTCCTTTTCTGTTTGGACCTATGCAACTTGAGTCTGCCTTCAACAATGTCAGTGTGTTGTCAAATGTTAGTCACAATCTTAATTCTTTCCCAATTTACTCATTGCAGTACAAACTTTGATTCCTTAGTTGAAAAATGTGTTTCTCTGTAAGCTCTATTTCATTTCTTTTAAACCAATTTGTGTCCATGGATGTGTGGAGGAGGAATAAAAGGAAGTTTTTGGGCAAGTCACTTTGTTTCTACTTCATTTCCAACTTCTGTTTCATCTGGATCAACTGTAAGGCCCCTGAGAGTGCAAAGTGAAGAACATGTTGGGTTCTAGTCTGTGCTGCAATGTGATGCTCTCGGAGGGGAGCTCTAGATATTACTGTGATACAAATATTGAAAAAAATAATCCATTCATACAAATGAATGGAGGAGAGACATAAATATCGAACATTTTAACTGTTGTGCTTGTTTGTCGGTGGCAAATGTACTGTAAGTGTACAAATAATGAAATGTTGCAAGACTGTCACAGACAGCTAAAAAATAACTAAACCACCATAGTTTTTGACTTAACAGAAGTCTCTTCAGGGCAACAGGCACATTCATTCTTGCTTATACAGTACAAAGTACAGTGAGTCCTTGGTCCTGACCATTCACTCTGGGCCTTATTTGTGATACAAATATTACATATTTATAGATGTATACATATTTATATACAGAAGTTACATAACTGAAAGATTGGTTTCACTTGACAAACAAAGGAATCCAACAAAAAGAAAGTGTGTATTACTGCTCTCTAGCTTTGATGTGGCTGGAGAAGGGTCAGTGCTCTGTCAGCTCAGAAAGCCAAAACCAGTTCACTGAATATGTGTTAAAGAAATGATCAAACAACTCCTAAATTGACAGCAGACATTAAAGAAAGCCTGGCCTTAAAAAGAGGTTTTCTTACTATGGCTACCAGGTTTAAATGATTTTAGAGTTAGAATTTTGGAGTAGAACCCACAGAGGGTGAACGTCACTCAGAGTGAAGTCGGAGTCTTAAAAAAGACATGCATCTTTTAGCAATACAAAATTTGAAAAAGAAACCTATGGTGTCTGTGTGGCATTATATAAACTTTACATTACTTGATGAGATGACAAACAGCATGAGGAAAACCTTGGCTGCATCTCCATTGTACTTTTGTAGGGCAGCCAAGCAGTTTACTCACGCATGTGTTCTGGTTCCAAAATCAGTTCTAATAACAAAAAACAAATGTACAAAAACCAAGATTCAGTTTTGTTGAATAATTATTTATAGTGTGTACAACTTGGAGAGGATTCAGCAATACACTGAAGAAATATTCTTTCTGTCTGTTGATTTAAATATTACTCTTAAAAAATAGGTGAAAGGCTTAAAGTTTGAATTGTAATGCCTAAATCATTAAGGACTGTGTTTCAGAGAATGCTTTTAAAAGAGCTGCTAATTGGAAAGATACATTCACTTTTCACCTTGGAAAGACAGAACAATTCACGTATTAGCAGCTGTTGATGATGCAAATACTCAGGTTTGCAATCTCCATGTGACCAACCATCACTGAATTGCTAGTTGAAATGCTAAAAGAAACAATTGGTTATATATTCTTCCTATACCTATACATATATATTTTTTCAGAGATCCCATCATTAGTGACTTTAACTACAAGAAAATATTTTCTCTTTCTTTCTTCCCGTTAAACGTGCATAAAATGTTTTCTGTTTCTGCTGCAGTATTTTAATTGCATGTCATTGTTCCCAAACCTAATTTGTTGGAAGTTAATTTTAATGATATTAGAGCTGGGAGCTGAATAATTGTTCACATGAGAGAATTTGACAAGATGGACTTTTATGCACAGTAAATCCACAAGTTGTTTTTTTTCCCTTATGTCTTTAAGAAGGTTTAATTTATTTTAAGAATGAGTTGGTATTTAAGACATAAACATTACATGTGATAAGTGTACTACAGCCTTTTTTGGGTGTGTTTTAATTCTATATAGCAAAAAATGACAGGTTCAAATTACATACATCACAGAGTGGCTTTTACGACAGACCAAATGATTAGTAAGTGTTTAACAGACATGGAATCACAGAATCATTTACGTTGGAAAAGAACTTTAAGACCATCAATTTTCAGACATATTCTGAAGAAAACTGGCTTAGCTGCCCCAGTGAGTGTAAGAAGCTGGTGTGTTTCTGTGCTTTCTTTGAAAACTTTTCTATAATGAGCGTAAAAAAGAAAAAAAAAAAGTAGTCATCATCAGCCTTTTCCAGTAGCTAGTCCATTCAGAAAGTAGAAGACCTATTGGAGTACTTGGAAGTAATAAAACTGGTAGCTACCAGCTCTCTCTGCCTGTTGGAGTTAATCTTAGTAATGATACTCATATCCATCTCTCAAGTCTTTCCTCCTTACCTGTAAAATAGTTACCTAGTTCTTCTGTGTGCACTATATAGGTGAGCGACATGGCCTGCTGCAGGTTGAAGTGACACTGAAGCTCATTTAAAACTAGGATTGTGCCTGGAACATGCTCTTTGTTGTTGTTGATAGTGTTGTGGGGTTTTTTTCAGAAGAAAGGTACAGCTTGTTCATCTCTACTGATCAGAGGAAAATTGAAGAGTGCATGGGCAACCTCTAGACTTAGTAAAACAGAAAGGATAATCCAACCTTCCCTCCAGTCCTGTTAGGAGTCTGTCTGACTGTTCGTCAGGCCAGAAAATGGCATTTTACTTTGATATCAGATGTGTGGGAAGGAGGGGCTTTGCATCTGAAATGAAGGGGAAAATGCATTCAAGTCAGTTTATGAAAGACAGGAGAGGTAATACCTGTCTTGTAGCTCACAGGAGTACATGCTTCCAATAGAGAACACAATTTATTGTGTAGATTCCCGTTTTTCATTTGCTACAGTTAAAATCCCATGCTGAACAGGTTTCAGTAATCCAATGTTCACAAGACAAAGGCAGCTACGATTTCTGTCATTGTTAGGACACAGGACTGCGAGGTCTTTATTTTTTCCAATTTAATTTCCACACACAGAAGTACAAAAAGAAAGAAACCCTACCAGACCACTGCTGTGGTGCAATCCTTTTACACCAGCTGGCATTCCACTTGGGTCGTAACCCTATAAATTTAAGGACTGGAAAGGAGAAGTGTGATTTCTGCACGTAAGCAAACGACTTGTGATTGAACTGTGAGAATATTGTTTAAAAATAAACCCTGATTAGAAATAACTGAAAATTTCTCACCGTGCTGAGCAGTCTGTTTCAGTGGTTAACTAAACTTATTGTTACAGTGAGAGTTACCAATAATTTGAATTTTGTATAATTTTACCATTAGCATGGCAAATAAAAGTCACACATGGGAGGCAAACAGTAAAAAGGGGGAAGAGTGTTGTTGCCAATGTGCGAGGGTTAGATAGGATCAGCTTGGCTCTCTCTGGATAGAGCATCATGAGCTGGTTGTCTTATCAAAGTCACAGTTTCTCCCACATGTTTGTTGGTTCAGATAGGGCAAGAAGGATGTCATACTGAAAATCTTAAAGATACTCTCCATTCTTTAAATGGTCTTTGAATTCTGGCTGCTTTGAGAGAGGGGACAATATGCAGCATCACTTCCAAGGAGTTAGATAACACGTCTCACGCCACTGTTAAGACATGATCAGCAAGGAGGAAAACCACCAAAATGCAGAATCCTTTTCCCATAGGAACTAGAGCTGTTGAATCTAAAGCCAAGCCAATATGTCCTTACTGGTGCTACTCAGGCCCTCTAGACAGTGAACTATACTAATAGTGCAACAGAAGTGCTATCACTCTTGCTATCCTTCCCTTCTACATGTGGTATGATGGATCAGGATTTAAGTTACTTGTCTGTTAACATGTGCTGCTATTGAGGAAACAGGGGAAAAAAAGAAAGGAAACAAAAGAAGTGAGGCTCTTGCAAAGATGGAATGAAGTCACATCACATTACTGTGTTGTAAATGGCATCAAAATATGTTGGAATATTGAGTCTCTGACATTAAATGTTTGTGTCTTGAACATTCTTTATTTTCATAACAAATAAGGTTTTTTGACAAAAAGATTCATAGGGTTCATAAGTTCATCTTTAAGCTTGGATGAGGAGGATGACAGAACTTAATTTATCTATCCTTCCTTCTGTTGGAAAACAGAGGAGTAAAAATCACAGTGTTGTCATCTTGCCGCAGAAACTGGAGGGTTCCTCTGTTGTTACACATCTGTGATCTTAAAAAACTAAATCCGTATTCTGTTTCAGCATCATCCTGAAGCTGACAGTGGGAATCTGATTTTTTTTTTTTTTAAAAGAAGAGTAGTAGAGTCTAAATCAATTGTTACAATCTATTATGTCATTACCTCTCCCCAGCCCCCTTTCCGTGTATGCAGGTGCGCATGTCTTCTTTCAAAAGCTTCCTAAATCACTGAAGTGTGATGTTTAAATGGTCCATGTATCTTCTATTGGGGAACAGTCCCATTTCAATTGAAAGTATCAGCTTCCATTAGCGGAACAATTCCCCATGCTTTTTGTGCCTCGGTACAGCTAAGCATTTCTGGTTTCCTTTCAGAGCTATAAAGTTCTGGAGGAGTGAATATATATACAACTCTTCTGCTGCAATTTCTTGTTACTCTCTGAATGTACAGGGCCTGAGGACAGGGAACATGACCATATGGAAATGGCTTTCTTATCCAAGTGGAAACAGTTTTAGTCAGCTTTCAAGTGGGCTCCATAAACATAATACAGTAGAGGAACTCACAGAGCCATACTTTAATGGCTGTTAAAATTGCCTCTTCAGTGCATTCAGAGCCAGAATACAGTGAATACCAATGGTTGTATTATGAATGGAAGACAAATATTTTCTGAGCAAAAGAAAATCTAATGTTAATTAAAGTTTTCCAGGAGTTGGGGTGAATAATTGAACTTTTGTGTTGTTAAATCTCCTTTGATTTTAATTGCATGACAAAAAAATTAACTATAAGTGTAATGTTAGCAAACGTTCATATTTGATTACAAACATTTGTTTATGCTAAGCCAAAGAATTAAAAGCATTTAGTTGGGGTGGGTTTGATTTGGTTTTTTTGGTTTGGTTTTTTTTTTTTTTGTTGTTATTATTTGGGGGGTTTTTTGTCTGTTATTTGTTGTTGGGTTTGTTTTTTTTTTCCCCAAGACAGCTACCTCGATAACAAAGCTTGCACTGTCAGTGTTTTGAAGGTCATTTTTATAATCTGTTAAGTGAGAACTGCTCCCCTTTAGGTGAAAAGAAAAATCAACTGAGCGTACCTAAATTTGTCTAGAAAATCCTATTACACTTACTGGATTTCAGTTATATATTTCAGATTCATGTGAAATTCAATGAATGCTCAGATCAAATATGAAAAATTGTACCAGGTTTCCAATGATATGTGCAGGTTTTTTTCCCCCTTTTCTGGCTGACTCAGAGAAACAAGGCGCATTCTTCTTAGAGATGGCAAAGGATAAACTGAAATGATTAATGTTAAAACATAGCTAATACTGTGATGTGTTTTAAAAGTGGAAACAAAGGTAGGATGTGTCTTATCCATCTGTCTGTCTCTCTAGAGCAAGTCAATATAAATTATTAGAGCTGGCATCTCACAAATGTACACCCTTAAACCATGAAGCAATAATACTGTGAAGGAAATTTTTTTCCTGACCTTTTCAAATTACATCCAACTCTCTAGGGAATTTCTCAGTGACTAGAGGTAATAAGGTTCAATCCGTTTTGCTAGTTGGCTTCAAATTTAGCTCTTCAGAAGCCCTAACTTTATTCTTTTTATCTTGGCCTTGGCATCTATTCAGTACAGTAATCCATGCATCTAATCTTTTTTTTTTTTTTTCCCTCCCCTCTCAGGTTTAGCTGGTGGATCGCATTGTGAAATCTGCAGCCATGAAAAGCCCTCCATTTACTGCAGCCTTCAAAACGAAATATTAGCATGGGAGGCTAAGCTGGTATGTTGCCTTTGAGAGGCTCTTGTTGAATTTAATTAGCTTTTAGATTTCATCTCCATCTCACATCTCAGCTTTCACTATTGTATGTGATTTAGGCTTCAGTGACTTTCATTATTTAAAACTTTTCCAACTTAGCTGTGCCACTTTAGAATACCAAGGGGGAAAATAAAGTTTAAAGTTCATTGTCTTAAATTGATTTCTGTTTAGGTTTTATGATGTGAGCTCAGAAACAACAGAGACACAGCCTCCCAGTAAGCTAGTGAATCATTCAAGTGAGAAAGGCAAACAGGCATTTGTGCATGGCTTTTTTCTCATTGTATTCCATGAAGTAAAACTGGAAACAGGTGAAGGCTGTTTTTAACGAATTATTTATTAGAGTATTTTGATGTCAAATATTTTTATATCTGGGAGAAAATGCTTTCTTTTGAACTCAGTTGGGTATCTGGTTTCATTTTTGTGACTTATGCAGGGTATTACGGACGTCAAATTCTGGTTCACAAGTGACTCCAGGACAGGACTAGGAGAGCTGTCAATAAGAAATGGTAAGCTCTTGGCTGCTAACTTATTTCCTGTATGGTTAGGACCTACAGATTCATTTCAGGCAGGGGAAAGTGATAAAAATTGGCCTTTGCTGCTGTTGCTTCCCCAGAGCATTAAGCCTGTGTTTAGTTATATCTGATGTGCTATTGAGCGACCTGCAGCATATTGAAAGTGCAGGCATGTAAAAAAGCACCTGTAAAACACTTGCTTTTAATCATGCAAGAAATGTATTGGAAGACATATGCAGCTAACTTACACATAGTTTCAAGACAAAGCAGTAGCTACAAAGAGGTTGGTAAAGATATGTGGTGGGTTTTGTGGGGTTTTTTAAATTTTTTCTTGAATTCATCTTCATTTTGATTCTGCTTTCTGAAGTGTAGGGAAATATGATCAGATGGATGAAGTGCAGAACTGGGAGTTTATAGATCCTGTCCCTGTATATAAATGGGCCACTAGTAGATCGGTAATGTTTGTCTGAGTCACTTAATCATTTTGCACCATAACCTTGGCTTCTGTGAAAAGCTGTTCATTGGTACTTGGCAGAGGATAAGCACAGGGTGCAATTTGACTATTTCATTGTCTTTGATTGAGCCGAAATAAAATGGATTCATTTTTAATCAAAATATATTGTGCACCACTGATACTGTTAAAGTAAGATACTCAATAATGCGAAGGCCAGTCATATACCTGGAAGCTGGCCATAAAATTGTTGACAATGTCTTCAACTATGAAATTAAATTTAGGGAAAACAGTACCCCACATTTGCAAGCCTTCTCACATTCATAGTTATTTCTTTAGTGTCCTTACTGTCACATCATGAAAAGAAGTGTTGCTAAATGGACATATCCAGATATATTTTTAAGCAAGCAGGAGTAAACATTTCAAAATTCCTTTATTATTTTAGTACAAAAGATAACATAACTAAATCGGCAGTATGCTATATAGTGTCCTTGTTTCAGAGATAATAGAAAAGGATATATTTTGAGTGTACACAAATGCACATCTTGGTACTTAAATAAAGTTTAGTCAGTTAAATGAGTGTGTGGATTTGTATTCGTTTACTCTCGTATCTTGGAAGCTCCACTGACACATTTAGAGTTATTTCCTAGTAGAACAGTTTTTCTGGTCTTAATTCTACATGAATTAGGCTTCCTCTGGCACTCCAGTATCCAGATTGGCCTCCAGATATGGAGACCAGCAACAGAGAAGGGTCCATATTTTGCCAAGTGTATCAGAGGGCTGAGAAATGCCTCGTGGAGGTAGTAAGTTTTAGCATCTCAGAGCAACAACACTGTCATTGGCTGTATATATTTATCTCCTAACAGTAGGTGCTTGAAAAATATATACTAAATGCACATCATAATATTTCAGGCAGAAATACATAGAGATGGGGTTATTTTGAATGTGAGTAGGATATTAAGATGATGGCAGTGTGAGTTTTCTTTTACTGAGCAAATTCTTGTTTACAGAATTCTCTCTAATTTGTAATCCTGAATAATGGACATCAGTTATAATGACAGGTTTTTCTATCATGCTGGTGGTTTTCAACTCATAAGTATTGAAAGTTAATTTGAACTAATAAGGAGAAAGGGTTATTTATTTATTTATTTATTTATTTATTTATTTATTTATTTATTTATTTGACTTCAATTCATCACAGTATATGTTGCATAAAAGGAACTATGTGGCGCTATCTAAATGTTTTCATTTATTGGAGTGTTTGTGTACCAGTAGTTATGAGCTGTGGATGACAGTTGAGCTAAATGTGGTGCTGTCCACTTGGAATATAGTTGAATACCTTTGTCAAAGACAAGCATTCAGGATCATTGAAGGTCTCAAAACCTCAGAATTATATTCTGGTTTTTGGTTTTACTGGAGAATATCAAACTCTTCTTTGCAAATTAAGTCTTTCTTGAAAGTAGTTGATGAAAAAAGAATAAAAATAAACACAACTACTTTTCAAATCGAACATACTACATCACATCTTATAGTGGGAAAAGTGACAACAGAAGACCTGGTGTTTGTCTGTCTTAATGCCTTTATAGATTTGCCTTCTATTCTGTCATTCCTGATTTTTATAAATTGAAAGTTCAACAATAGAAAAACAAAATAGGTGCCAGGGATAGGTGTTGAAATATATGAAGAACAGTGTTTCAGCTTGGCTTTTTTCCTTAGTTCTTAGAGAATATCCAGTTTAAGAAATCTTTATGAGAAGAAAATTCAGTGGATTGAGTCAAAGTAACTCCCGTCCATGCATCAGTGGTGTTAAAATGGGAGATTGAGTTGTGCACATCAAAGGGATTGTGTGAATGTTATTGATACACCATTCCTTATTGTTCTGTGTTATGTATATTTTCATCATTAGTCTATAAAGTCTTAATGATTATCTCTCTAATTTCCCAGAAAAAGCATGTTAATTTATTGAACTGGCTGAAGAAAATTTAAAAAAAAAAAAAAAAAAAAGCTGATCAGTCTGGCATTGTAAGTTAATAGTATAGAACAAAGCATGGTCATAATTACTTGAGAAAAGGACTTTCCTTGTTCATTCCAGTTTATAACAAAAAGTCCCTCGCTAAAATGAGTTAGAAAATAATGCATTCAGACTGAGCAGAATTACTGCCTAGCAGATTCTATTTATCTGTAGCTTAAAAAGCAGCTGCGTTTTTGTAAAAAGCAATGAATGTGGCAGTCCTACTTAAAGGTAGAAGAAAAAGAACACCCCATGTTTTGTAATAAGGGGATTTTCAATTTAAGAGAGAGAGAGCCTGTTGTGTGAAGTATGGTTATTACATTCACTGTATTCTATCTCACCCACCAGGAGGCTAATAACGAAGGAGTCAGTGAAGGAGACCAATGCCACGAGGGTTATCTCGCAGCCCCAGATGCTGGATAAGTTGAAGGAGACAGAATCGCTTTTGGATGACATTCAGGAAGGCCTTGAATGATTATTTGACGAAGAAAAGACTATTCTTTCCAAGGTAAACTGTCCATTTCTCTGTCTGCTGTTGGTGTTGGTGTAAAATATGTTTATATAAATACTTCTAAAGTTCATTTTTTACGATTTTTCAGGTTTTTTCTCTCAGTGCAGCAATGATCTCTCAGGAATCCTTTTTGAGACAAAGGATCCACTCCACGTCCAGCCACACCTAAGGAAATGCTTTGAAGGAATTGCCAAGCTCACTTTTAATGACAAGAAAGAAATTACCCGCATGGAGTCAGCAGAAAATGAAAAAGTAGAGCTCGTGCTGCAAATAATTTCAGCAAGTGCCAAGGGGCTAGTTGAGAAATGGCTTCATGAGGTGCATATCTTTAGCTCTTACTTAGGGTTTAGTTACTGTATAATCATTTTCTCTTTTAGGAGCAATGAATATCATAAGCATATTTCCTAACTAAATAGCTCTCTGAATATTTGTCAAAGTGTTGACACATTTCAGCCTTATTGTTGTTATTTATTATAACTAACTCAGCATCTGCAAACATGCAGAGATTAATTCTGATAAAGAGCTCTCAGGCTGTCAGCAGAAGTGGATCGATGTCTGAACCTATATATGTTATTGTATGTTTGAGTCTACATGTGTATGTGTTTTTGTGATTTCATGGTGTAATGTCTGTAGTTTAGGAGGATAACATTTAAAAAATAAGCAGAGAAATATAAGATTCTGAATGCTTCCCACCCTGCAGAAACTGTGTCCCCTTGTGTTGGAGGGGTTTAATTTCCAGTCGTTTTAACAAAAGGGAAGAGAAATTACGTCACTGATAACACCTTAGCCTTTCCCCTTTGGGCCTCTCATCCAAATTCATTGGCTTCAGTACAGAACTATTTCAGTGACCTTTTTTTGTTCGCTTTATTTAACATTCCTCTGCCAGCGGAGGAAAGGGAATGGGCCCTTCCCTCGTGTTTTGTTTCTGGGCTAAAAATACGTTTTCCTTACCATGTGCTTCCCTTTCTCCTGGGGCAGGATCAGCCCCAGGAAAGCTGGTTCCCCTTCATCCATTGTTGTGGGTGATGGTCTTGTCCTCGGTGACTTGTCCCTGGGTTCCCCCTGTGCCTCTCACTCATGGGTGCTGCCAGCCAGCAAGGGCACGTGTTGGGGACCAGCACCCAGCTCAAGTGAGAGAGGGAAGGGGGAGGTGCGGAACCACTGTTTCTATACCCAGATAATTCAGTGGAAGGTGGGGGAAATCCCTGGGCAGCAAAAAATGGAGCAGGTCATAGGTAAGAGGGGTTTGCCCCCATTATGTATCGTGTTTCTGCTGGCTGGGTGAGCAAAGCCAAATTGCTCAAGTCCCCTGTGAGTCTCTATTGCCATGTAACGGAGCTGCATGTCAGCAACACACCAGCTTTGGACTGAGCCCCTTTTAGAAGTCACAGCACACAGCTTAAAATGGTCCATTTGCGGCAAGCCCAAACAGTACCCACCCTGTTCTCCATGTCAAGTCACTAGCTTGGTTTTTGGACTAGTTTTCAGCACAAAGTTACCTTAGTAGCCAACAAAAAAAAAAAAAAAAAAAAGGAAAAAATAACGATCTGCAGTGGATAAGTAGCAGTCTTGAGGTATCCAGAACAAGCCCAGATTCTCAGTACACCGAGCCTGCAATTTACTTATAACTTTTTAGTTTTTACCTTCTACGAATGAAACAAGGTTGGAGAAGATGAGCAGCTGTGTTTATTTTAATACATCTCATTTAACCCTCACCTAAAAACAAATTGAAAGGTTTGGGAGTGCATTAATCTGGACCCAATTAGTGTCTTTTTCTCCCTCAAAAGTGCAACCTGAGATTAATGAATATAAACTAGAGTTTCATATGCAGTCTTTAAATCATTTGCATGTTTTATGCATGATAATTGAATTTATTTATGCACTTCCTTTCATTTAATGATTTCTTGCTCTTTTCTATGCTATCAACATTATATTATGCAAGAAATAGGATTTGGTAGTCAAGAAAGAATCGCAGTATATGAATCAAACCTGAGTTAAATTTTACTTCTAGTGTCAACAGTGCATCAGAATTAATATTGGTACCATGCCAGTGGGGTTACATGGCTGGGAAAATGTAAAATATTTTTGGTAAAGCAGAGGCTTTTAGCTTAACAAGACATTTCTGGGGCAGTTTAGTTTGCTTGCAAATGTACAAGCAAGATTATTTTTAAATGGCAGTGAAATTATTGTATTGACTTTTCAATGACCCTAGAGACTTGTGTTTCAACTTGGCCAATTTGTAGTAATAAGAAGATGAATAGTAATTACATTAATAAATAAGTGTTTTCAGACCAGGACCTCAGTATCATAGTCTGGCTTAGAAAATAAGGGTATATTATAATTTGTCTCATTTGGTCTTTTGTCGGGAGAAATATGGACTTTGGAGCTATAGTAAATTTATCATAGCAAGAAGGTAGAAGTCCTAGGGATGAGTGAGTCATATTAGCTAGCAGCTCTGTGGCAGTAGCTGTTTCAGTGCCATAAGCAGGAAATTTTGCTTTCTTTCTCCAATTAAGCTCAGATGTCTTAAAGATGTCTTGGTGATGGAGTCTGAAATTTTTATAATGGATGCTAGGAAGCTACTATGGAAAACAGTTTTAAAAAGATGCTGGTAGTGGTGCTTTCATAGCCCTAATCTATACCAGTTTCTTTTGTGTCTTTTGTCTTTCCTTATGTGTTGAAAGATGTATGTGGAAGTGGTATTCTTCTGTGGTGTCCTGTCTTTTATCAGTGAATTAAATGGTGTGTCTTGTGATTGTTTCTTGATTCTCGTAGGTAGGAATGTGTTTAAAGGCTAAAGCTCTGTTAATTTGTGATGTTACCATTTCAGTGTCTTTCTTGTCATTGAAATGTAGTTTAAAATGTTCAGTAATGTAGCATGAAATCATTGGTTAGTTTTGGAATGGTGGTGAAATCATGTGAAGAAAATAAGTATTGCATCTGATCAAGATAAATTCACTCTAGTGTTTTATGGCTTTTTATTCCTATGTGATAGTAATAAAGTCTCATGTAGGGATGGAAGCCATGAAATACATTGTGAAAAATCATCAACTCAGATGGGGCCATCAGGATAGCATGCTGTAGTTGTAGAGTTATTGAGAAATGATTTGAAGATGATTTAGTATGTCACCACGTTGACTACCATGTTTTTGCATTTTGTTTCTTCATCCTTCACCCACATAGTTTGATGAGAGGAAATCAGTTTGTAACGAGCCAGTCCATTTTTACCTCAGTGTTGAGTGTTTAAATTGTTCATACATCTTTCATTTTCTGCCAAAGATAACACTGTATATGAAACACTAAGCTAAGAATTTAATATAGCTAATAAACTCTTGCCAAAATTAATACAAAGAAAAGCCAAAGATTTTCTAAATGCTTGAAAATTAGGAAGGAATCAAAGCAAGGTCTACCCTGTTAGCAAGTGATCCAGGTTCTTTATTTCCACGTTTGAGAGCAAATCTGAGAGATGATCTGGGGATTAAAAAAGAATTCTTTTCCCCGCTTACATGTCTTTCTGGAAGTGTGTGATCTTTTCTCTCTCTGGAACCAAGATAAAGGCTGAAAGTGTTGGGGGCAGAAAACAATTTCTGACAATTCCCTTACAGTGCTGCTATTCCACGTCTTGCCTTACTGCTCTGGTTGCTTCGCTCTTGGGTACCAATTTCCTTTGGGAATATTTTGGGGAATGTTATTTATTCTGATACAACTATTTATGATTTTCCTTTTGTATTCTTTCTCTGAAAAATATGTTAATAAAACATTATTGATTTTTTTGTACTTTGACTCCTTTATTATTTCTCTCAGGTGTGAATTTTTTGTCTGCTAAAAAGTACTTTCTCATTATTGTAACTAAGGGCAATGTTCTGGTGAAAAGCTCCAGCAATAACAAGGCAGGAGGTGCATTTACCATTTTATTATATATTTAAATTTCTGATTTAAATTGAATAGCACACAGAGAATTTGACCTTGATTAAATTCACAGATGTCGTGTGGCAGTTACTTCTGTCTTACTTGGGCTTACAAAGATGGTAGATACTGGTTTTCACCAATGCTGCCACGTGAAGAAAAATTTATAACAACCTGTAAAACAAGTGACCTTCAGACTCCTATTAAAAGGCAAAGTATTTTCTTCCCTATGGTTTAATAAAAATCGCTCTCAAGAATATCCAGGATGTACTATTAAGAGAATGAACTGAGCTTATTTTTCAACTTTCTATTTGGCTAAGATAAAAACTGTCATCATCATTCACTCCCAAATATTTTCAATATATACTTTGGAAATTACTCTTCAGAAAAATGGAACAAAGTTCTTTAAATAGTTTCTAATAGGGTCCCGTACTGGTTTTCTCCATTTCTCCCACTTTAAAGTATATTGTTGTCACTTCTAAAAAATAAGCAATTAATCTTTAGTCTAGACTATACTTTAAAATGTAAGCTACAGTCCCACTTGTAGAGTATATTTTCAGCACTGTATTTTGTCTCCAAATTACTTTCAGAGTCAAACATTCTCCAAGTGGAAGTACTACTTTTAAATACCACGCCAAATGGTTGAACATGGGATCTTAAAGAAAAGCAGAGCTCTTTTCCTGTGTATCAGGACCAATTTGGAAAGGCTCTACTGACCAAAAATTAAGTCGTCAGTTTCAGCAGTACCAACCAATTAATCTTTCCAGATTACTTCCTTTGCAATGCCATTGTTTTCCATCAGTTTACACAGATGTGACTAGAACTTATTGTTTACAGTTGAGGATAATGCAGCTCGTTCTCCTATAGTAGTTCTGGTCCTTCAGTGGTCAAATAAAGCTAATAGCTGCTGTGCATTTTAGCAGAAAATACTCTGAAAATGCAATGTACATTTTTTCTGAATATGTTGGTGCTGTTTTTAAACCCTCAGGCTACCTGATATAAATAGGTTGAAACACTTTGCTTTATTAGCCCAGCATAATCTTCACTGCCCAAGCAACTGCCTCCACCTTGGCTAATAGTAAGGATTAAAGGAGGGAACTCAGAACTGAGTTCCAAACAGGAGTCACAAAGCGATGCACTGAGATATATGGAAAGAGATGCCAGAAAAGTTACAACCCTCTGAAATAACATCAGAGGTAAATATATCCCTGTACACCTGGCACCTGAGTGGCCTAGCAGTCCTATTGCACTTTGATATCTTTCTTCATGGTGTGTCTGCTGACCACTGTCTCCACTGACCACTTCATAATCAACATCAAGTACCATGGGTGTTCTATCCAGGAATTAGTGAGCAATGACTTGTCCTGGAGTAGTCATACCTTAAATACACTTTTTGGTTTCTGATGTGTTTTTCTTTTGTTGTTGGAACAGAGAGGATCTTTTGGGGATTTATTTTTTTTTTTCCTTGTAGTAGTAGTTCATCCATAGAGATTGTAAATACCTTCTTTATTCCTTCCTGGAAAATTTTATTATTTCTCCTCTAATTATTTTCCTTTCTCCCTGCACCCAGGGTAGAGCTAACCTGTTTATTTATTTTTTTTTTTTTCTGAGCAAGAAATATGCTTCCTTATGAATCCAGCAACATGACATCAGAAATACCTCTTTGAATTATGCGTTGTAAGAACCTGACAACCAACGTTTTAAGTGACACCTTGCTGTGATGGCAAAGAGAGTGTTTTTCTTGTCAGTGTCAATTTGAGTAAAAAGTGTGTGTGTGAGAATTTAAAATGTAGTCACTTGTCAGAAAAAAGCAGGGTCTTGTCATAGACATGAAATTTTAAAGTTGCCACTTTGTTTAATATTTTGTAAAATTCCATATTGTGTGTGTTCTTTATTTATTACCAGCCTGAGTCAATAGCAAGAAAATATGCTACTTATGCCTTCAAAATACTGTCTTAGGTGGCATACATGCGAGCTTTCAGGAGACGCAACCTCTTGGCAATCTCAAATCCAAGCAGGATTTCAGAAGTCTTTCTAGGACAACAAAAACAGCTTGAGTGTCACCTGTGAAAGGGTGCAAATCTCTGAAAACAAGCGTAATGTGTTTTCCAAGGCCGGGAACATAAAATGAAGGGCAGTTGTTTTCTGCTGGAGCTAGTGCTTTAAAACAGTGTTCAAGGGTAGCATCACAGAGAATAAATTACAGCAATTCAATCTGGATGTAAAGAAGGCTTTGTTAACTGTTGGGGAGGGTCATGCTACTGGGGGAAGAAGAGAGGTTTGCAATAGGTGGATAAATATAAAATTGGAAAGGCTACTTCTGGAGACTGACACTTATTCTCCGAGCACTATCATTGTCTTGCTGATATGAGTGTCAGTTAACCATTCATCAACAACCCACAACCATGAGAGAAGAAGTTGAGATGCTATTTCAGGTTGTGAGGTTAGAGGTGGAAGGACCTATACACACACAGAGAGAGGGACATACATAAGTTTTTCTGATCAATATTTTTAGTATTATTTGAATTCCTACAACTAGTTTGAAAGGTGCTTTATCAGCCCAGTGCTTTACTACCCTTTACAATATTTAATGTGTATTCTAATTGTCTTAGTTTTTCTTTATTTCTTAAAAAATATTATATGTAGTGTGTTACTTTCCAGTCCTCCCCCATACACTCTTTTTAATTACAAGCTATCACCCAGAACCTGACTATCTGGTAAACATTTCTTGACTTTTGATATTTCTTTCTACATTACCAACATGGGGAGCATTTGATTCTGTTTTTCTACTCTTCAACAGTCATTGCTAAAATAAATCTAGCATATTTTTTTTCCATGGAAAAAGGCACAAATGACTGGAATTGTGCCTATTTTTCCAGCTCCATCTGATGATTTACTTAAAGATACTGCATATCCTCACAAACTTCCCTCTGATTATGTCACTCCCCATATTTCTCGGTAGTACTTGGGATTCTTGTTCCTAATTATTTGCTTGAGCAGCTGAACTTCTATGAGGATTTTTTTTTTTTCAATTTTGACATAGAACGCTTTGGCTGGACTTAAATTTTCAATGGATTTGGTCAACCTGAAATGGTATTTTGAATGAATTAACTTGGTTACTTTTGAAACCTCAGCTAGTAGTTAAACTCCAAGAATCATTATAGAAAAAATAGTTACCTTGTAAACCTCCTTGGGACATACAGGATTTTTGTTGTTATTCCACTTATGCTTCCTGCTCTCTAGGTTAATTTTCCCCATCCCCACAAGAAAATACAACATGGAGGTTGTCTCCTTGGTTCTTCAGCCCTGGAAACACTAGTGCTTCTGAAGGACTTTGGAAGGGGAGGTGTGAGGAGATGCTCAGGTCTGATAAAATCTGGAGACTAACAGTACTCAGAGTTGATACAAATTTGGTGCTTACTTTTTGGCCAAAGTTCTTGAATTTTCTGAAGAAGCTGTGAGTGGAAGTCCTAGTCACACCAAGGAGCTCTTGATTTATGGCCCATTTCAGTACATTTCTGTAGGATACAATCTTCATTGTAGTTCTTTGTCCATAGGAAATGAGACTAGTTCAGGAAACAAGATTCAGGGGCACAGGAAGAAGTAGGTAGGCTGTGCAGATGGGGAGCCAAAGAAAGGATTCATGGGTTAGTGAAAGCTGCATGACTCTGGATTCATTCCAGTCCTCCTCTGCATGGAGGCTTTTGTGAAGTTCACTGTCACTTCTGAAAGGGAGGTCCCTATTCATCTGGCCACTGAAGGAGATCATGCTAATAGGCTCCAGGATCACAAAGACAGTTCACCACCTGCTGTCATGAATGCAGGTCAGGCTTTGTTTGCTGTGCTGAATGCTTTTTTTCTGAAGTGTAGGTATATATTTGATAGAGTTTATGATGCTTTTGTGTAAGCATTCCAATTTTTAAAAGGTGGAAAACCAGATATTGTCCATATTGTTACAGGTAGATAGAAGGTGCATCTCTTTCCACTGATATAAGGTAGAGATCAGAAGAAATTCCTGGAAATCTGTATGCAAATATGTAGATAAGAGAACAAAATCTAAAAGAGTCTGATTTAAAATAAGGTTTATTAGAAACCTGAACTTCATCATTTTTTTTGCAACAGAAGTGAATTATTTTGGCAGACAATATAACTATTCTTAAGTTTTCTGAACTACCACATTGCATCTAAATACTCTTTGAACTTTTTAGTTTAATAAAACATTTTTATTTAATTTCACATTAACAAATTGGATTTGTAATTTTATTAGGCTTGTTAGAAGCAAAAATCTACATTTTTGACCAGTCTTGTCAAATTTGTCCTTT
Organism: Podargus strigoides; assembly: GCA_028020825.1. Classification (NCBI taxonomy): domain Eukaryota; kingdom Metazoa; phylum Chordata; class Aves; order Caprimulgiformes; family Podargidae; genus Podargus; species Podargus strigoides. The sequence continues at coordinate 120,333,874 of CM051663.1, read as the reverse complement.
GAGAGGGATAGAAAATAAATAGTCTATAATGTGAAAAATATATAGTGTAGACTGTTTTACATTTCAAGAATTTAATTCATGATAATCCAGGATTCTTGAGAGTGTTAAACTCTGTCCTGAAATAAATCACCAAATTTGAAATGTAGACATCATAAAGAATCTGTATTTGAAATGAAATGTTTTGGTATTGGTGTCAGAGGCGTGTAACGAGTCCTGTATGTGAATCAACGCATAGTGTCGTCCTTTTCTTACATGACCTCATGAACACCCATTTTAAGAAATCAATTTCTTAGTGTGTTAATAGGAACTTTTTGAAGGATATAGTGTGATAAAAATTAAATTAAAGCAGTGCTTGAAGCAACAAATGTAAACATCTCCTGAGGTACTGCATGCTGTATCCCAATAAGAGCACAGCTGCAAATAATTTGAAACCTAAACTGTATTTTTACATCAACATGGTTAGACAAAAATGACTTATTAAGTAATTGCTATTGTGACATAAGCTTTATGCAGTAGTTGAATTACTTGGCACAGCTAAAACATCAAACTACCTTGGGAATTTACCACATTCTTTAATTTTTAGATTGATTAAATGGATTATTTGACATTTTGGCAGAGCTTTGAAATCACAGCATAACAAAGACTCCTTTCATTGCTCATTATTTGCTCTCTTCAGGCTTAGCACAGATTCTTTGAAATGAAAGGTTTAAGGTGCTTCTTTCCTGGGTGATTTTTGTTCCAGTTCACATTTTTACTAGCAGTGTCACATTTCCAACTTGAATTCCCCTACTGTGTAAATGCAGATCCTTATAATGACAGTATAACCTATGGAGATATGTAATCTTGAAAAACACTCTTATATACCTCACAACAGTGAGTGAAGAATTCAGCATGACTTGTTTGCTCTCAGAGAGGCTCTTAACCCTTACACCACTGGCATTTTCTGGAGTGCAGTAAGCTGAATGAAATGGTGGGTATCTGTTCAGTTTGTGACAATGTTCAGTTTCCTGTTGCCCCGGGTGGAAATTGACATCATGCAGCAATTTTGGGGGACAGCTTAGAGATAGCTTGAAGGTTGCTTAAAGGTCATTTTCCATCATCAGCTTGACACCAGTGAGCAAATGCATTGCCTAGCTGCACTTAATGTCATTAATGAGCAGTAGCTGGACAGAACAATTTTCAAAGTAACTGCATAGTTCTCCCTGTTGAAAAGCAGCTCATGAGGGTACCTAGAGTGTTATAGGCTGTACTACTCCATGCTGCTTCTGCAGCACAAGTTTGGTGGAGCTAGGTAGCAAGTACATAGATGAAGTGAGACCTTCAGTGTCCTGTATACATGCATTTTAATGGCAGATATCCTTGGCAGTGCCGGGTAGGGGACTCCTGATTTCAAGCCTGTGTCTTTTCTAATACTATGAATACAATTAAGTCAAATTACTTTGGGAGTTTCCTTCAAAGGGGCCTGTGTGTCCTCCCTGACAGCTGTGGACAGCAGTCTGGGGCTACACAAGTGTGAGAATATGGCTACAGCAATCCCATTGCCATGGCAAGATTTCTATTAAAAAAATCCCTTTCGTGTGCCTGCATCGGTAATGGAGCATAGCTCTCCAGGCTGCTTCTGACATACAATAAAATATTTACATGGGTTTCTGTGAGCTCCAAACAGGCTTTCTGAGCCTTGATATGTTCATGAACAATTAGGACTATACAAACTGCTCGCTATTCCTAAACCAAAATTTTCCTTGCAAGCCACCACTTTCTATGCTCCATCTCTCTCTCTTGTGCATTTCAAGAGAAATACCTTAGAATAGGGAAAACTAGGGGATCCAGATCTTACAAAGGTGAAAATGTGATTCATTTTCCCATTCCAAGGTAAGAAGAAAGACTAGGGTCCTGTTAAGCCTCCAGGAACTTACAGATGTGTCTCCAAGGTATGAAGTTCTGCTTGAATGTCTAAGAATCCAAGTTTGTTTCCAGTCATCAGGACTGGTTCAGTGGTTATTCTCTTACCTGTTACACTTCCCTTCCTGAGAGTGGGAGCAGGATCACAGTAAATAGCAAGCTTTTTCTGAAGCTATAGCTTGCAGTGGAAGTTGTGTGGTGGCCAAGTCTGTCCTGATTTTGACAATTTTTCTAGCTGAGGTAAAGCCAGAGTTTCTGATAGTCCTCTATCATAAGGCAGTTTAAACTCTAATTTATGTGATTATAATTTTATTCATCTGAAGTAGTGATTTTTGAAGTCAAAGTTGTGCAGTGCTTTATGTTACAGTATGTTTGTTTCAATTGCCAATAACTTCTTCAGGCTGAAATTTTCTATGCCTGGAGTCTTCTTCAGGTAGATTTTTTTTTTTTTTTTTTTAAAATCCAAACCAAAAATTAAACCTCAGAACCACAATCCACTTAGAGGAGAAAAAACAGGTTCAGCATTGCCATTCTAGTTGGAAGTGAGGATCTATGCACTGAATATAACCTTTCCAACACTATTAATGAACCACATTTGGTTCATGTGGTGGTATTTGTGGTTTAAAAACTTAGGAAATAACATGCACAAAATCAAAGAGAAGATAAAGGTGCCCATTTCTGAGTTTAGGAATGTAAGAACCTAAAAATCTCAAAAGAGGGGAGATGCAATCTTGTACATGTATTTTGACAAAAAGTCTTCAGTTACATATTAATCGTATGTCCAAGTCCACATAATAAACCCATCGGAAACTGACTCTCAGATCCTAGCCTTCTCCATGGATAAAAAAATGGGTAATGTTTCACCTGAAGTGAAACAACTTCAATTGGAAAGCCTGAAGAATTCCCACTCCAGATAACCCACCTCAAATATCTGATGTGAGTTCAAGAGCTCTTAGGCAAAGTCTTGATCATCCTAATAACTCATCAGCTGGGTAAGAAAATATAAACACCACCAGTATTACCTCTGGGATGTGATGTTTTGAGAAGTTGGGGGTATCTAGAGTTTAGGATATCTAGAGTACATTTACCAGTTGTGCAGCTGAGGGTGGAATATCTTAGAGGGAAACAGCTAGTGCATGAAGTTTAGGAATTGGTAGGCTCCCAGGGCCAGAGAAACAAAGGTATTTCTGTGTCTAATTCCTGATAAGCCATTTAAACAGAAGTTAGATTTGTGGGGGAAAACAATGTGGTTGTGCAATTTATAAATGGGAGTCTGTGGATAAAACATTGTGTAAGCTCAAATGGTTGAGGGTTTAGATGTGTGCTTGAATTATGGTTGAGGTAGCTATAGGGGGCATGCTTGTAGTGTTCTAGTTATTCATGTGCATACTTTTAGTCTGCTGCAAATGGGAGGAAATATGGCTTGGCACTTAGACATCCCACCTCAATCAGTTCTGCTTGCATTGGCTGAGGGCTGGCAGCAGTTACTGCAGCTCAGCTGATACGTGGCAGCTGGATGATGGGACTGAACCTGGGGCCACAGCAGAGTATCAAGTGCATGCATGAATTCTGCATATGCAGCAGGTTCTAGCTGTGACAAAGTCATTACTGACTTGATTTAAAATGAAAGAAACCAAACCCCCCCAAAGGTTTGACATCTTACCTATAATGAGATCATACAGCAGTTGTATTTAGTGTAAGATTATTTAAGCCAGGACTCTAGAGCTAAAGTCATCCCCTTTGGGTCACATATTTGCATCTGATCTGCCTCAGCTCTAGAAAGAGCAAGACCTCAGGTTTCATTCCTCTCAGAGCAGTGGCATGTGTATGATCAGACACCTGTGCTGTTTAGAAAGCCCTTGCTTAAGCACTGGTCCTAGCCCTTTGAGTAATGCTACCTTGTTCTCAGTTTTTGTTCCCACTTTACTCTCTCATCTCTGTATTAGTATAAAACTATCTACCATCATGCAAATGCATTATAGTAGGCTGTAAAGTAAAGGCTCTGATTTTAAGCCAATATAGTTATGTTGGTATGAAATCTTGGTTGAATATGCAACAAGTCAATTTTCTTCAGTTGCAACACTGTATCTTAGGCCTAAGATTCACCTTGGCTGGTTACACTTTGGTAAAAATTTCAGTCCCTTTCTTATGCTTTATGCTGCAGTGTCTATCTCTAGTTATCTCAGTGTAGAAATGCACCCTATGTGACAAAAATAGAGCCTCAGAGTGAACTGAAAGCAGTATATAATTCAGGTTTTATTTTAAACTGGCTATAATGTGCATTGTATTTTGCATTGTGGATGTATTTGAGTGTGAAAGCTCGATGGGTTAGTTCTATCCAAAGTAAGTGGTAGTTAATGAAACCTTTTATTAGTAAAGTTTAGATAATTACCTGGGTAATTGTACAGACAAATAATTCAGTAATTTGAAATGATTTATTATGTGTATAATGATACTTTAGTCTCTTTAAGTGCAGCTTAACATGTTAATTACAGACACTCAAGGGGCTCGCAGAAAGTTATTTTAGTGATCATATATTATTAATTCTCCAGGGACGCTGCTTTTTTGGAACAGCACCTGCAGAGAGATTCAAACGCCAAACCAACATGCACTAATGGCACTTAAAGATTAAAAAAAACCCTCAACAAAACAAAAAAACAAACCCCAACCTCTGTGGTGGTGTTTGTTTTTTTGTTTTATGTTTTTTTTTTCTTGTAGTGTTGAGGCCACTTCAGTTCTCTTGACGAGACTCTACCTGGAATCAAGGTAGATGCTAAGTTTCTTTCTAGAGCACTTGTCAGGACATGATACTCCTAGTGTGAAAGTACACCTTGTCATTTGATCCTATCTTCCCCTATGACAGTTCCTGTAAGTTGCTATTCTTCAGGTTCTCCTGGCTACGGCCACCTACCAAAGATAACAAATATCACAATTTTGCAAGTCAATACTGTTAACGTGTGCCACTGCTTTAGTCTGTGATAGCATCTTTTCCATTGATACCTCAGTGATGTTTTTTTGCAAATGTGGAATATAGCGGTCTTGCAAACACTTGTTCACTGAGAGTAATATAAAGTATTTGAACCTGGGCTAGGTGTGAGAACGTTGTCCCTTGTGACATTGGAACTATTGCTGTCTGACAAAAACATCTATCTGTTGGACTGAAGAGGTTTAGTGGGGGTTTTTTTGTTTGTTTTTTGATTTCTCTTGGAGGTTTGTTTTGGTGGTTTGTTTGGTTTTTGGGAGGGCGGGTTGACAAATCTCTGATCAGTGAAAGGCAGAATTTCCATAAGACCTGCCTCATTCCTGATGGCTTTCTGGAGATGTCACAGTTAGAAGGTTTGTCATCTTTGAGAAGCTTGGGTATGCTGGAGCTTTTATGGTCCTTGTTATGATGTGGTGGTTGAGTACCAGCTTCATGACAGGCAGCTGGGAGCCCCAAGCCACCCAAGGATCTCAGGACTCCCAGATCTTTCCTGTGTGGCTGGGAGTGGTGTTGCCTGGGCGCTGTTGTTGTAAGTATCTCTGAGACCTCACCTGGGGCTTTCTGGTGAACTGGTACCAGAGGAGATAAGTCTTGAAGCATGTATGAATTAATACTCTCAGTTGTGATTCTATTCAATGTAAATGTGAAATTGAATAATACTAAACCAATAATGGTTTCTATTCATCATCTGTGCAACCTGTGTTTCACATGCTTCTCCTGAGGAGTTATTTGTCAACAGTGGTGTGTTCTGTCATGTCATGTTCCAGGTATATGAACCATGTAAGTAAGTTTGAATGGAGGTAGAGGAAGGGAAACGTGCAATGATTTGTTAGTAACAGATATTGAAACTACAGTACAGAAGTTCAGCTGATGAGGTTGCTACCTCGTTCCTGTCATATTTGATCCCACTGGTCTCTTTTCAGACCAAGTTATAGATAGCTTTTAGTTGTTTTAATAGTTTAGATTACCCTGTATTCCACCTGACCTTAAATTTGATAGTAGAATCAGTACTTTTGAGTTGAGTAGGTATCTTCTTTCTCTTACACACAAATTCTTCTTTGCATTCAGTATATTAGACCATATATTAATATAGTCTATGTAGCTGGCCAGAAGATGCTGATGCCCAGAGGCGTTCATCCCACTTGAGAAAATATGCTTTTTCCCTTCTCATATTGTTATAGCATGGAATCACCTGGTCTCAGGTTTCACTTTGGAGGAAATTCCAGCTCCTCTGGATAAAAATATGCAGTTCTGAAAAGTGATGTATATTTTAGGACTTCTAAAAGGTTTAATATGTGTATTTTTCTCTTTACAGAATTATAAACAATATTTAGCATAGTGTAATAAAGATGAGGAAATTCCAGAAAGCGCAGAGGAGATAGTGACATTAGAGAATGTTTCAAAAAGTGCAGCAAGAAAAAAAAGTCCCATGAAGCAGCAGCATAGCATGTAATTTATTCAGTAAATATGTAGATCACCATTCAGTGGCATTCAAAATGTGCTAAACTGAGAATGAATACTGTACTTACATTATTAGAAAACCTTGGTGATTTGTATGTAATGGTTCGTTCAGGATTATCCCAGTCATGTGGATATTTATCATGATATTACTGCATCTAACACACTAAAGAAATATATATCTGACTAAGCTAGGACAAACTTTAATAGCTGATACTTTATCTTTAGGGCAAGGGAGCCTCTCTAGCCAAGCATGAAAGTTCAGATACTATAACTTGTGCAGTAAAAATACTGATCTCTCAAATTGATGGCAGGTATGAACAGCAGCAAATACCCAAAGAGATGGAAATTGTGTCAGGTTTCCAAATTCTTGCTTACAGGGATTCCCCAAATCTGTTTGCTACAGCAGATGAAAGAGTGCAGAAATAGATCTTGTGGTATTAATTGTCAGAGAGTGAATTCCTGAATCAAATCCATCAACTTTCAGTTAGTTGAGAAAGGATCTGCCTAAAACTGAATGAAGAAAAAAGTAAAATACCATTTCTAATGTGTTTCTCTCAGTACAAGATCTTGCTCATGGGAATATGCTGAGGGTTGCCAACATGGGAGCAAGCAGCAGAGATTGTCCAGAAGGCAGCCTGCTCCTGAACTCTGCTTCCTGTGGCTCTCTTGCTGTTTTTCCCCTGCTGCTGTTGAGAGTTCATGAGGATGCCCTCAGCAGGGGGAACTGGATACAGGGCATTGAAATAAGGAATAAAGATTGCCATGAACTTATGCCACAGCAGATTACAGCATGAAAGGTGAAACTAGTTCAAGAGCTGATAATAAAACCTCTGCTCTCCTCCATTTCTTCTTTTTCTCTCCCTATTTTATCTCCTCTTCTCTTCTCTCCTTGCCTTTCCTTTTTTCTCTTCCATTTATCCTGGGGAGGCAAGAGCAGAATGTGCTCTGCTCTGTCCCTGCCAAAGGCTCCTTTCTGCTGCTGAAGCTGTGAAGGGAGCCGGAACTGGGAGCCTGACCACAGGGGAAATGATCTGCTTTGTCTTTACTTTGTATTTATTTCTCCTTTTTATTAGAGACAGTAGTAATATGACCACTAATAGATATGCCTCCCTAAGTCTTCTGATGAATGGATTTCTGCTTTTGTGACAGGCTGGGCAGTTGAAAGTCTCTGGGTGCAATGCAGGTGTATAATTATCCAAGGTAGGTTAGAGTAGCAGCAGTGTGGATGTATGTGCTACATGCACGTGTATGAAAGCATGAGAAATATCTTCTCCCCAAAGACTCCTCGCTGCTGCCATGGAGGGCACTGGAAGTGCAAGCCCAGGGCTCAGATGAGCGTGGAGTTCCCTGTGCAAGCCAGGGATGCCCTTGTGCTGCCCCACCACTCTTCTGGGGAGGTTACAGGGCCCTGGGAGCTCTGTCCTGCCGGGGAGGTTGTGCTTTGTACATTGCAGAGGCCGGGGAGCCCCTAGCAATGGCTTTGGGTGGCTGGTCAGGTGTTGCCACAGGGCTCTGGTGCTGGTGACAAGGGACAGGTCACAGAGAGGTGTCCCCAGGGGCACCAGCCGAGCCACCACTGCAGTACGACTCGGGCAGTGGCAAGTGGGGCAGGCAGGGGGAAGGCTGGGCTGGGCTGGGCAAGGACTGGGGCAGAACCACCATGCCCCAGGAGGTTTTCTAAGTCTGGGGCAAGGGCACAGCTGCTGCAGGGAGCACCCTGGGCAGGGCATGTGCCACCTTCGGGGCTGGGCAGAGAGGTGCCCAGGGCTGGCAGCCACAGCAAGTGCCTGAGGGGGCTGCAGGGACGTGCCCCCATCCCTGCTGTGCTCACCAACCTTCCCCTTGCTGCCTCTGAGCTCCTGCACCCCCTTTCCCACCCACCCCAGGACTCCTACATCTCCTGCCCCCACTGCCCCATCTGCCATCTCCATCCCACCCAGCCCCACTGAGCCCTTTCTCTCCCTCCTCCTCCAGACCATGGCTGTGGGCATCACCCACATCCTGACTGCGCTGAGCGTTCTGCAGTACATGCTGAGGGCAGGTGACTAGACAGACGCAAACACAGAAGACCTCCTGCAGCAGCATGAGGAGCAGCAGACTCAAGAAATGACTTGGCTGCTGGAAGAGATGGAGCAGAGGAGCCAGGAGCCATGCAGGCTTGCTCAGGAATGTGGCATGCTCCTTGCTGCCTGTCAGCACTGGTGGCTGTGGGCCTCTGCTGAAACCCTGCTTGTGCTCTTTGGGATCTACTGGCTACCCAAGTGCAGGAATGCTGATTCTGACAGCAACAGCCAGCAGGAATGCTCCAGCAGTGCAGAGGAAGACAGGGAGGAGGATGGCTGGGAAGACAAACCAGACCCCTGTGACACTCTGGGTCAAGTCAAGTCTACAGATAAGTTGAGGGCCTCTGCTACACTTGACTTCAAGACCTTCCGCACAACAACTTTCTGACAGGGCTGTGTCCAGCCATGGGAGCAGGCAGCGCCCATGAAGACCTGCACAACCACAAGAACAACATCAGCCACTGCCTGCTGTTCTATAGGCATACACTCACTTCCCCTCCCATGTCTGCGCAGTTGTCAGAGGATGTAGAGAGACAATTAGGAAAGCTAAGGCCTCCTTGGAACTTAACCTTGCAAGTCAGGTCAAGGATAATAGAAAGGGCTTTTTCAAATACATAGCTAAAAAAAACAAACACTAGAGGCAATACAGGCCCACTGATGAATGAGGTGGGTGCCCTAGAGACAGAGGATATAAAGAAGGCAGAGGTGCTGAATGCCTTCTTTGCCTCTGTCTTTACTCCTGCAGGCTTTCCCCAGGAGCCCCTGATCCCTGTAGCCCCAGAAGTCAGGATAAAGGAGGAGTTTGCCTCGGTAGATGAGGATTGGGTGAGGGATCAGTTGAGCAATCTGGATATCCATAAATCAATGGGACCAGATGGAATGCACCCAAGGGTGCTGAGGGAGCTGGCAGAGGTCATTGCTAGGCCACTCTCCATCATCTTTGGTAAGTCATGGACAACAGGAGAGGTGCCTGAGGACTGGAGGATAGCAAATGTCACTCCAATCTACAAGAAGGGCAAGAAGGAGGACCCGGGTAACTATAGACTGGTCAGCCTCACCTCCATCCCTGGAAAGGTGATGGAACAGCTTGTTCTTGGCGCTATCTCTAGGCACATCAAGGATGAGGGGGTCATTAAGAGCAGTCAACATGGTTTTACCAAGGGTAAGTCATGTTTGACCAACCTTATTGCCTTCTATGAGGAAATAACTAGGTGGATAGATGATGGTAGAGCGGTAGATGTGTTTTATCTTGATTTCAGTAAAGTATTTGACACTGTCTCCCACAGCATCCTTGTAGATAAGCTGATAAAGTATGGGTTTGGTGATCAGGTAGTGAGGTGGATTATGAACTGGCTGAAGGGAAGAAGCCAGAGAGTTGTGGTCAATGGGACGGAGTCTAGTTGGAGGCCTGTGACTAGTGGAGTCCCTCAGGGGTCGGTACTGGGACCGGTGTTGTTCAATATCTTCATCAACGACCTGGATGAGGGTACAGAATGTATCCTCAGCAAGTTTGCTGATGACACCAAACTAGGAGGAGTGGCTGACACACCAGAGGGTTGTGCTGCCATTCAACGAGACCTTGATAGGCTGGAGAGTTGGGCGGGGAGAAACTTAATGAAATCCAACACAGGCAAGTGTAGAGTTTTGCATCTGGGGAAGAACAACCCCATGTACCAGTACAGGTTGGGGGCTGACCTGCTGGAGAGCAGTGTAGGGGAAAAGGACGTGGGGGTCCTGGTGAACAGGAGGATGACCATGAGCCAGCAATGTGCCCTTGTGGCCAAGAAGGCCAATGGCATCCTGGGGTGTATTAGAAAGGGGGTGGTCAGTAGGTCAAGAGAGGTTCTCCTTCCCCTCTATTCTGCCTTGGTAAGGCCACATCTGGAGTATTGTGTCCAGTTCTGGGCCCCCCAGTTCAAGAAGGACAGGGAACTACTTGAAAGAGTCCAGCGCAGAGCCACAAAGATGATTAAGGGAGTGGAACATCTCCCTTATGAGGAAAAGCTGAGGGAGCTGGGTCTCTTTAGCTTGGAGAAGAGGAGACTGAGGGGTGACCTCATTAATGTTTATAAATACGTAAAGGGTGAGTGTCATGGGGATGAAGCCAGGCTCTTCTCAGTGACATCCAAGGATAGGACAAGGAGCAACAGATGCAAGCTGGAACATAGGAGGTTCTGCAAAAATACGAGGAAGAACTTCTTCACAGTGAGGGTAACAGAACACTGGAACAGACTGCCCAGAGAGGTTGTTGAGTCTCCTCTGGAGACATTCAAAACCCACCTGGACACGTTCCTGTGTGACCTGATCTAGGTATTTCTGCTCTGGCAGGGGGATTGGACTAGATGGTCTTTTGAGGTCCCTTCCAATCCCTAACATTCTGTGATTCTGTGATTTTCCTCTGATTAGCCATTGCATTTTGCCTATGCCCAATCCAAATTACAGAAGCCTCCAAAGCATCTGAGTGAGCTAATATTTGTTGATCAATGCTTGCTTACTTGCTAAATCTTGTGTTGCATTACTCGACATTTCAGCTACCTCACGTGCAGTATGTACTGATTTGGCTAAAGCTGTTATTGTGATTGCTGCAGTGGCTAGTATAATAATTTCCAGTATTATAAATGCTATAAGCCAACCCATGAAGCATCTTCTCCGTTTTGTTCTCCGGTTGTTGAAGTGCTTTAGCGAGTTGACTCAATCCTGAATCACTCTCCCATTGTCTAGTCATATTAACAGAGAGAGACACTTCCACTTGGCACCTCACAGGTAAAACATCTGATATGTTCAGCTGAGAAACATTGAGACTAGTGTGAGAACGAATATGGACAATAAAAACAGGCAATTGCCTGTATTCTAGGCTTGCTTTAAGATTAAGAAACATCATAAAATGTTCCTTTTGGTTTATTTCTTTCAAAAATGAAAAAGAGATACAGCCAATGGCATTGACTACATATTCAGAATCACTAACAATATTTAAGGGCTCTTCAGAAAAAATTTCAAGAGCTTGTAACACTGCACCTAATACTACAAGTTGAGTGACTCTGGAAAGGCATGTTATAAACTTCTTCCATTCATTATTGTCTTTCCAGACTGCCATTACTTTTCCAGACTTACTGGATCCATCCACAAATACTGTGCAAGTGTCAGAAAGAGGCTTTAAGGAAATTACTTGTTTCTGTTTGATTGCTAAATTGTGCGTATTCTGCAATAAATGACAAGGGGGTAAAGTAAAATGAATTTCTCCAATAAAATCAGCCAGTGCAATTTGCAGCGACATAGAATTTTGCAAAAGAAACAGATATTCTTGAGCTTGAAAAGGCAAATAGATAACACTGGGATCATAACAAGTTAATGCCTGAGTGCAATGCTGCCCTTTCATAATTAAACAGATAATAAGCTCTAAAAGGGTAGTTATTGTTTTCTGTAACGTATTTGGTGAAAACAACCACTCTAAGTAAATGGCATGTTTATTATCACCAGATATCTGTCCAATCAAACCTATTGGTTGAAACTGAGTGAGAAGAATAAAAAGACATATAGGTAACTTGACTCTAATTCTATCTGCCTGTAATGTAGAAATTTTTTCAGCTACCAAATTTAGCTCTTGTTCGACTTCAGGTGTCAACTGTCTTTTGGATAACAAATCACTGTCACCTTTAAGAGTAGAAAACAGATAGCTCAATTCGTGATTAGCTATTCCTAACATAGTTCTTACCAAATTAATAGTTCCTAATAATTTTTGCAGATCATTTAATGTTTCAATCTTATTTTTAATTTGCAAAGTTTGTGGCTTAATATTTCATTCAGATAATATTTCCATGGTGGCATAGTCTGCACTTTTTCTTCTGCTAACTATAATCCATGGGACTTGAGCATCCTGGCTTGTATCAGAAATGGTGTGGCTAGCAGGACTATGGAATTGACTGTTCCCCTGTACTCAGAACTGGTGAGGCCGCATCTCAGATACTGTGTTCAGTTTGGGCCCCTCACTACAAGAAGGACACTGAGCTGCTGGAGCGTGTCCAGAGAAAAGAAACAAATCTGGTGAAGGGTCTGGAGCACAAGTCTTATGAGGAGTGTCTGAGGGAACTGGGGGTATTCAGTCTGGAGAAGAAGTTGAGGGGAGACCTCATCACTCTCTACAACTCTCTGAAAGGAAGTTGTACTGAGACAGGGGTCGGTCTCTTCTCTTGGGTAACTAGTGATAGGACAAGGAGTAATGGCTTCAAGTTGTGCCAGGGGAGGTTTATATTGGATATTAGGAAAAAAATTTTCACAGAAAGGGTTGTCAGGCATTGGAACAGGCTGCCCAGGGTGGTGGTGGCATCCCCATCTCTGGAGGTATTTAAAAAACTTGTAGATGTGGTGCTAAGGGACATGGTTTAGTGATGAATTGGCAGCGTTAGGTTAATGGTTGGACTCAGTGATCTTTGAGGTCTCTTCCAACCAAAGCTATTCTGTGATTCTGTGATATGTCTTGCAACTCACCAAGGAACAGAGTTCAAGTAGTCACCTCCTCAGCCTGCTTCCATATGTAATGCCTCTTATATGCAGGGCCAACTGGCACTGATTGAGTACTCAGGGCAGGTGCATTACCCATTACTGGCATCTGAGTAGCTGCAATGCTTCTTGTGGGGGCTGACATCACTGCAGGGCCCATTGCAGTTGCATCTACAAAGTGCCCATCTCTGTGCCAAGGTTTCACTTTAAACAGGACCAGAAACTGAAAGATATTTGAAAGACCTGATGAGTACAATGGTAGAAACGTCCCACGGGTTTTCCTAAGTCTCCTTGACCATCACCATGTCGTAGAGATTAGAAATTGGTGTAATTACAAACAAATTTAGTGTACCATAACATAATACTATGCAGCGTAGCAGGGCAGCACCTCTAAGTCCACGCCCAAAAGCAATAAACCATATCAAACCCAAAAGAAACATTAGTAAATTCTGTTTGATTTAGCCTACGTAGTTCACTTTGCTGTTTAACTCCTCTACTCCTGTGCCTTGTATCTTAGTTAATTATCTGTAGGCAAAGCCACACTTGATGTCTTATCAACTAGAAAGATTGAATTAATCAGCTTTGTTAGGCAAAGGTTATAGCAACGCGATGACCATCCTATCCATATGTTCACTCATCTCCTGAAGAGTAACCACAGCATAACTCTTAAAAATCCTATTAATGGATTATAGGTCAATAGCCTAGACACTCTGATAGCACTGCAAGGCACTATGGACAAAATGTCTGGGATTAATGGATTTTTTGAAGACTTTTATAAGGTCTGTTTTAGATGTTTACCTCTCAAATGCTAGTATGTTCTGCAAGTAGAAAGAAAATGGCTTTTTACCACTGTATTCCCTTGATGTGGCAAGGTAAAGCAGGGAGGTACCTTAAACTACGTAAAATGCATTGACTTGATCAATTCATATGTAAAGGTCAAAGAGAAAACTTTGGCCTTTTGGATTCAGAAGTAATCATCCAAGTCACAGAATTATCTCATCTTGGTGCATGAGGAGTCTCATGCACTGAAATTCGAAAATTCACTCAATTTACTACTGGTGACAAAACTGGCAAAATGTACTGGGGAAGCATCAGACAATTCACTGTGCAGTAAACATTGCTGAGGCAAATCCAATCTCCCCCAAATTCTGTCTTTTAGAAAAGTGTTATATAAGTAGGCTAAGAGATTCTATCAACTTCTTTATCCTTTAATTATGGAAACTTTCTTTCATTCGGAGGTGTATTGTAACCTATTCAAATGTTAGGGCTCTAAATATCGTGTTTGTGCTTAGTTTGCAGTAAGCACGGTTGTGTGACAAAATGACCATTTATCTCTGTTCTTTTTTTGCCTTGACAGTTAGACTTGACATCTCAAATTGCAGGAGCATACAGTCACATCCAGAACAGGGCACAAAGGGTGCAGAACTGTTTATCGAGTCTTTTGTCCCTGTGTCCATTAATGCACAGCACTGAAGAAAACTAAACTATTAAATATGGGGAACTGAAGATTTATGCTATTTCTGGGAATTTGCTGATATTACTTCCAGCACTAAAATATCATTTTACACCTGTCTCTATTACTGTTCCACAAGAAGGAAGGGACCTGCAAGGTCTGAGGATGACTGGGACGTGGTCCAAAATAAATACAGAATCCACATCTTTTCTGGAAGGATCAGTAATTACAGGTGTTTAAATTATTATATTTATGTACCAGAAATAATAAAGTGAGGGGTTTCTGTCTAGATTTTTTTTTCTTTTGGGGGTGTCAAGACTTCCGATTATAAGCAGAGCAAATTTGACTGTTCACTAGGTTTACTAGTTTCTTGAGCCTTCTTTGCATTTCTTCCAAGCTCTCAGAAAAGGATCCAGTATCATGTCACACTCTTCAGTCTCTCCAGTTGAAGGTCTGGGCTCTTACTGAGAATTTTTCCTCTTCCTTGCTGAGGTATATCCTAGAGAAAGGTGATGCTAAGATCCCCTCCTCGCACAGGGCTCAGGCTTTGCAAGGAGTGAGCCTGCTTATGTTGCTTAGCTTTCTTCTGCCACCCACAGAAAAACAAAAAAAGTCTACAGAACAATCCTCTTCCCATCCCTCAAAAGCACAGAGTTCAAGAGGAGCCTGGGAAGTTGTCCAGGAAAAGTTAGCTCCTCTTCCTTACCCTGAAGTGGAGGGCCCTGAAGGGAGAATATCAGAGAACTGAGTTTTTTTATTTTCAGGAGCAGCCGTGAAAGAAGTCAGCAAACAAAGCTGGACTGAGGCCAAGGAAGTGGGGACACATGTCTGAAGTGGCAAAGGTCCTTATTGTTAGTAACAGCAGTTGCAGCAAAACCAGGGCAGCGACCGTCTCTCAGCAACACGTTCCCAAGATGCTTCTGGAGGTGTCCGACCCAGGAACTAACCAAGACTGCTGAGATTTAGCTCTGAGGTGTGAAAAGGTCTCAGCATGATCTCATCCGGCTGTGCGCAGGGCAGGGTTCAAACAAGGAGCTGTACAGTGCTGGCAGATTTTGCTTTCTTAACACCCTAGCTTAAATGACAGCCCAGCCAGATAGACACTTAATTCTCTTTATGTAACCCGTTACTTTAAAAAAAAAAATCAACTTCTGAACACTTGGACATCTTTATGAAGGTCAAAATTTGCACACGAATTGTCTCTGAATATCACAAATTCCTTTCTGAGTTCTTATTTCTGGGAAAGCAGAAGTAAATCTTAAGGGATGAACAATACAGGTATTGTCTGAACAGTTCTGTGTAAATCTTCCTTGACCAATTCCCTAAAAATTGTGTCAGCAAGATGTTTTGTTTTGTCAAGGTTTTGTTTTTAATCTGAACCCACTGATCTGAATTTATCTTTCACATCTTTGTTGTCGTCTGTCACACATTTAATCTGTAAGCCTATGAGTAACAGTTTGGCTGGAGAGTAGGATGAAAAGGGAAACCTGCTTGTAAAGAAAGATAATTGACACAGTAAGAGTTCAGGCCAAATCCCTTCCCCAAACAGTCCTGCGGTAGTCAGTGTGGCTAGTTGTGTGAATAAGGCAAACAGGATTTGGCTCTTGCTGCAGTCCCAGACACCTTTTTATCATTGGAGAGAAAAACACCATAAAATTAAATAGGTATCATCCTCCCCGCATTCCTAGTGTAACTATTTTAACTGGAATGCTTCATAAACAGATAAAGGCACTCCTGAGCTTTAGGATGATCATTTCTTAAATGACCATTTAGGGCTGGATTATGGTTTTACATTTTCACCTTGGAGATTGTAAGGGTTGTTTGGGACATTAAGCACTAACCTATCAAAGCCTAAACTGAAAGGCAATGTTGCTTGAGGTCGTACAGCCCAGTGAAATAATATAGTTTTGCTGCTGTTAATAAGTAAATGCGTTCATTTGTGGAAGGAAAATGGTGATTCAAAAGTGTTTGATGCCCCTAAAACTCTCACAGCAGCTGGATATTTTACACTGGTTTCTGTAATATCCTTATGATAACATCCTTATCCCGCAGGGGTCTGCTTGAATATCAGAGCACTCATCTTTTTTAAGTTTTGCATAATGTGAGATATTGAAATTAAGGCTGGTGTTTACTGCTCAGTTCTTATACACATATTCCAAATTCACAGCTAGATGTTATTTCCCTTGGAAATGCTTTCTGTCCCTGCCAGTTACTAAATGCAATCAGATAGCTTTGCATGGGCCAGCATACCAATTAAGTACCATGCCTGGGATGTGCGCTGTTTCCTTTATCAGAAGCTCAATGGTTCATCGGCAAGTGAGCCGTGTACATTGATAAGGAGAAAGCCTGACTCCACAATGGAGGCAGAATCTATTTCTTGAAAATGCTTTCAAGCAGGCGGGTTTGAGGAGGGAAGGTGGAAGGGAGCAGGCGACATGTAAAATGGCTAGAAAAATGAAACAGGAGGAAAGATTAATGGAAGCAGGATCAGAAAAATATTCAATTAGAACTCGCAGGCCTGGTCACATTACTTTGTGTTACTGTATACCTTGTCGTTATCCAAATCTGTTGCTAAAGTGTTGGCATTTGTCTTCATTATGCGGTAAAATGGTATAATGAATAGGTTACAGATATGATGGAGGAAATGCTCTGGAATTATCACAATGCATGAGAATGAAAAATGCCTTAATTTAAATTATTGGTGTGCAGCATCTGCCAAGTGCACAGACAGATGTGAAGAGTGGAACGTGATTTTGTTCTGATACGGCCTTCAGAGTTTCTGTTCCAGTTCAAAAGGGTTTTCAGGCTGAATCCTTCCTTGAAAGCCAGTGTCAGGGATGTGATACAACAGAGAGCAGCATTTGACATATTTCTTAGCTGAGAAGAACTGCACAGCCTTATATCTTAGGTCAGGTTTTGGAGCCTTCTGCAAGCAGCACTCCCCCACATTTCAGGTGGAAAGCTGGTTAATGTATAGATTAAGACTTCTAACAATGAGATGAAATATGAGGTGGGAAGAAAGCTACTATCTCAGCCTAGTTAATTAGATATGATTTAGTCTTCAAAAATTGCACTGATCCATACAGATGTGTTACCTTTCAAGCTCAATTTTACATCTGACTGATTATTATCTTCTAGAAAGACATTTTCAGGGTATTTAAACCAAACATTTGGCCTACTTTAAAACTGTCAAGAGTCTGAAAATTGGTACCACTACATAATATAGGATTTTATATTAGGATCAGGATATGAATGAATATTTTACTAAAAGTTCAAATAAAATCCTAAATAATATTAAAGCACTATATCAGTAACCCAATCTGGAGGATAGCCCTCCCCTTCCTAGATGTGTATTAATTTTATTAAAGCTTCCTAACAACTGCAAGGACTGACCACTCAGTCTGAAGTCCAAGCTTCCAAACTCACTAGGAAGTATATGCCCTAAAAGCAATGTGTACCTAGTAGAAGGAGAATTAGAAGTCACATGGTCTACCTCATGTGTGAAAAGTGAAGCACTCTGATGGAGGTTTGTACAGATGTTCTTACTGACTTCTTTATCTTGTGTTTATATCTTTATCTTGATTTACATGTGTTACTTTGACATCAGATCAAACACTCGGATGAGACTTCACTTCTATATGAACATTATGTTATATTGCATTAGATTTAATGGTATACAGCTATCTTTGCTGCGCTGTGAATGGTAGCTATATTTTAAATGCATAATATGCTGAAGCTGATAGGATTGTATCTCTCATTCAGAGGATAATTCTAGTCCTAAACTTCATAAATGCTGTTAGATTCTTTATGGTAATGTTTTGCTGTTAAATTGCACATTTAGAACCAGATGGCTCAGAAAATTGATAAGATGATACCAAATCTCTCACTTCTCAGTCATTGTTGGGTTGAATCCAGCCGTGGTTCAGAGTAACCAAAAGTTACTACCGTCTGACAGCTGTTTTGTGGTGTAGATGTTTCCAAGTCGACAGGTGTCCATAACAGAAAACAAAATTTAAAAAATCACCTGCACGGACAGAGAGTTGCAGCAGAGGGGAGTTGATGGGAGCTGAAAACAAAGTAACTTCTCTGATTGTTAGATAAGTGTGTTACAAAATGGAGTCTACATCTCTTTCTGGAGATGCCTAAAATGTCTAAATTCTGCCCCACTGCTTTGGTGCATCAGTGCCTGTCAGTAAGCTCATGTAACCTCTTTCATGAGTTAAAAATTCACCTAAATGTGCATCAGATGAAATGCTATAACATTTTCCCTCCCTTTGAAATACAGCTCTGGTCTTTACAGCTTACAAGTTCGCTCCCTGATGAACAAATAGTTCATTACAGAACTCGTATAATGACAACACTGTAGAAAAATACTTATAATGATAGAGTGATGCCAGGACTAAAGAAGCAAGATGATCTCCATGGTTTTTTAATCATTATTTCTAAGCATAGCTTGACTGATACAAAAGGGAAAGAGTAGTCCCCATTCTCCAGATAGGGCCAGAGGGGACAATCTGTCATTGATAGGAATTAGAAGTATATTTACAATAAGGATGCATGGTATGAGATCTGAAATAGTGATTCTGACTACTTATCATTAATGCTAGAGGGAAACTTGGTCATAGAGTCATAGAATTATAGAATTGTTTTGGTTGGAAAAGAGCTTTAAGATCATAAATTCCAACTGTTAACCTAGCACTGTCAATGCAGTGATTCACATGGTAGCCTAAACCATGGCAGCCTAAACCATGGCAGCTTCATGTCCTTTTGCTGCTTTTACCCAGAGACTTTTTGTGTCTCTGAACTAGTCCCTGTTCTTTAGTTTCCTTAATGTAGAAGAGGGAGGATCTCACTTCTGTTCCCAAGCGCAGTGGTGCGAGTTAAGTTTATTCAGGTCTGTGTGCCAGTGCCTGGCGGTGATGGCCCTGGTAGGACCCCTGGCTCAACAGACAGAGCTCCTGTTAGACCTCTTAGGGAAGAAAACATCAGCGAGTTTGGCTGCGTTTGCTTTGTATTAGTACTTTTATTTCTTTTCTTTATCACACATCCGTGTTGATCCTGCACAGCGCAGTGATGGTATTTCTAACCTGCAGGTGCAACTAGCTGTGACTGCCACAAGCTGCACTGCCCAATTTGGCCAGAAATGTCCCAGCCTGATCTGGGGCCATAAGTCTCCTGTAGGAAGGAGCCAGGAGACGGGACATGTACCTCGGTTGCCCCTCCACTGTTTGGAGCCAGAGACATGCAGCTGCCTGGCAGAGCCAACAGACAAGGTGCTGCTGCTGAGACAAGGATATGTGTGGGCAACAGCAGCCTTATCTGCAAGTTCAACATGATGACCTCTCTCAGAAGGAAAGCATGACTTTTGTACTGGGCCCTACCAGTGGAGTGAGTATCAAAGTGATAAATGTGGCATGAAGGAAAATGTTGCACTCTTCCCAGACGTTTGAGAATAATTATGTACTAATTAATTGAGGAAAATGGCATCTGACGCTGTCAGTGTTCTGAAGTGTCACATATTAGACCCCAAAAAGTAAATGAGACACACATTCGTTTTAATTAAAATGTTATCAAGAGGTCCTGTTGACCAAGAAGCCCATTAACAATAATCTGCTTTAGTAACAAGTGAGCAAGTCAATTTATTGAACTGAACTAAAAAGCAAACCTGGTAACAACTGCCCACTGAGCAAGTATTTGATCTTTCAGCTTTCTCTGATTAGCAGAGGGAGGCGTTCTCTGAATATTACAGATTTTTGTCTTCTTCCTTACTACCTTGAGGTAACTTGTAGAAACTGTCTCCATGGTGCAATCAGCATTCGCTCATCAAACCTAAAAGGGAGCTTCATGAGCAGATCCATCTTGAAAGAAAACATTTATAGAGAGATCAGTTGCGAGGTACCATTATTTTCTTTTGTGCCTCAGCTGTTAAAATCTTTGTACAGGATGGATTGTTTTCCTTGGAGATCTGGCTATTGTACACACGGAGGCTAGTGCACAAGATTTAAGGGTTGCAATAAAGTCTACTTGCAATGAAAAATGACATAGTTGCACAAATTTACCTTTTAAAGTTAAATTAATTATATTCACTCTTGGATTGATTACTGTGTGCTAAGGTGCATTAAGCTGGCCAGAGATTTCCTGAGAAGTGTTCTGCCTTTATAGGAGGTCTCAACATGGGCACAAAGCTGGGAATGATGACCTCACTACTGCTTGTACCAGAAGCACTGGGAGGTTTGATGTGCTACGCTTTGCTCCGCTGTCAGATACAGAAAGCAAAACAGCCCTGCTGCAGCCCTAACCTCTGCCTGGGCCATTTTGAGGACCCACACCAGACTGCTCCCTGTGGCCCCTCTTTGCTGTGCCTGTACAATGGTGCTGATGGTCATTTAGCCCAGGAAAATTCACAAAGTCCCTTCTTACCTTCCTTTTGCTATGTGTTGGTGAAAAGGCCAGACCTTCTGCCATGTAGGCAATAGGCATGGAAATGCCATCTCATTCCAGAAACAGACATTATTTCCAAATAAATTCAAAGAGTATCATACAAATAGAACAAGGTGGACTTATTCCTGTATGTCCAAGTGACCCAATGATAGTGGGTTTTTCCTAGGAGCAGACCCATGGGCCAGACATGGCAGGCAGCTCATGAGTAGCCCTGAGTCAGCTGGGAGTTTCAGTCAGGGCAGCTGACCCAAGCTGACTCACAGGTGTATCCCATACCACTGACATCAAGCTCATTGTAAAAGGAGGGAGTTTACTGAGGGTGGAGCTCCTTTTCCTGGGGCTCTTCCCTCTTGGCCTTATGCTCCTGTTGCTGTGCATCCTAAGGACAAAGCTGGGTATAACCTTGTATACTTTATGTTGGTGATTGTATTACTTTTGTTACTTCATTAAATCTGTTTCTACTTCAACCGGTGGGGCTTCTCCCTTTTTTTCACTAGTTGCCATTCTCAGCTGGAGAGGGGGTTGTAGAACAACTGCTACAGTTTAGCTCTGGGTACAGGCTGAAGCTAGACAGCGGGTTAATTCTCTTTTCATAGAAAGGAGTTTAAAGCTTTGGATTCTTCCTGAATCCATCACCAAGCAAGATGCATTGTTTTTCTTGGACGTGGGATAGCATACCAGGTCCAGAAGCCCTCCAGATGTCTTTCTAAAAGCTCTGTTTTAATGGTTGTTATCCAAGAAGAAGGAATTTTTATAGCAATTCTGACAACTTCTGTCTGACAGAACATTTGAGATGGGAAAATGAATCCTGTCAAAAAGGCACTGATGCCTTCGAAGTCCTACTGTGGACAATAGACACATCTGTTACTTACTGTTCAGGGGGCATGCCATGTTGAGCAAAACTGAAATTCTATGAGATTTATTGTACTTCAGTCATTTTGAAAACAATATCCAACAGCTACGGGTCCAGAAGTTCACCCATGAGAGTATTTAGGGTAGAAAGAACAGCAGCTGCTACTGAAAGGGAAAAGGTTGATGTTGAAACTGATTGTAATGTTTCTTAATTTTTTCCCATTGAGTTGGTCAACATTCTTTTTAGAAATCTAGATATTCATGACAATAAACTTCATTATATGTCTACCATCTACTCTTCAAATAGTATCTGAAAGATTCTTCTTGCATTTTATTGTGAAATTTTTTTTAAGATTTGGCAGGAAATAATGAAGTGAAAAACTAAAGGAATGACTACACAGAACATTAAAATGTCTTTTAAAAACGAAGAACTTCAGCACAAAATTTTCTTATCCTTTGACAATTTAAACGTAATTGTATTGGTACTAGAACACTTGCAATTATTTCCAATAGAGGTATTGTGATGAGTGAAATTCTCGAAAGAATTAATATAATGTAATCTCATTACATCTGATCTGCAGTCCATCAACAGGGAAGATTCTTAGCTTTGCAAGACTATTTTCCTAGCTAAGTTTAAACATTTCTTTAAACTTTAAATGCTATGATAAAATAGCATCTAAAAATCTATGTTACTTCCTCCACCCACTCTTTTACTTTGTGAGACACTAGTGGCTTTCAGTTCTAGGTACTGAAGTCTTTTGAAGACCTTTTAAAAATTGTGTTATGATTTAGTGGCAAGTGTAAGTTGACATGTTTCATTTTATTTTGGAATTTATGTTTTTTCGGTCTTGCATTCCATGGCTATCCTTATCCAAGTCCAGTGGCAAGTTCATTTTCCACATGCATGCATTTTATTTTTAGGACCAATGGGTGATATCTCACGGAGGGTTCTGAAAGGACAGCAGCCCAGCAGACTGACACCTCTTCTTCAGTTTATGGGTCTGGGGATCCAACTCGGAGCTAAACCTCTTCAGCTTCACCAGAACAAACAATAGACATGAGCACCCAGCATTCCTGTCACTGACTGATCTCTGGTGCAGCAGTAGTTCCTTGCCCAGCCTACATGGTGACAAGTGGAAGACTGAGATAATTTGACTGACTTAATCGGAGTCTGTGGTCCCAGTGGCCACTCCCAGCACAGAACAGGATGGTAGTTTGTTCTTACCCTCAAGAAAGGATTTCCTGCTTAAGCCTACCTGGTCATCATTTGGAAATGATAAGTAGAAGTAAAGCTCACTGAGGATCCAGAGCATGCATTTATTTTTTTCTGGATTTTTGTGTGATGACTCAGCTAGCATTTAGTAAAAATCATAGGAATTTATTAGACCTGTTGCTGATAATCAATGGCTAGCAACAGGGTATGTAAACCCTGCAAAATATACTGGGCATGGGAGAAGTTACGGCCTATGATACGTTTAGCATCGAAGGGCTAGATTTTTAAATCTTAATCATTAGTTAGTATTGCAAGAGTGGGGGACTTGGATGGCTCATTCTGCTTTTAGAGGATCTATTCCTTTCTATTTGTAGCATGATATAATTTTAATAGCATGAATCAGTGTGTTTGGACTTCACAGGATATTTTTTTCATAAAACATAAAATAATAAGCTGTCCTAATTAAATAGTAGGCCAATAATCAAATGCTGTTTCCTGTTAAGAATCTCTTTAAGAGGAATGAATCTCTGGATTATTTCTGTTGTTTTGTTTTGGGTTTTTTTAATGAATGAGAAAGCAAACTTCTGAGGATAAATGGCCTTCAAAATCATCTTATCTCAGTGAAGCCCTTAAGTGTGTGTGGAGGAGATGAGATCACCGAGAACAAGGACCAACAATAATCAGACACTGGTTTACTGGAAGGACTCTGAAGATTATCACTCTTGTCCCTGCCTCCAGGTACAGCATCTCTGTGTTAGCAATGAAGTTCTCCATTTCAGTCCTGAGCACTGATTACAGTAATGTGGCTGTGGTCACGCACCGGTTTGCACTGCAGCAGTATGTGGCCTGGTCATATGAAACATTTTTTATGTAACTCATGGGTTTTTTTTCATGTAGTTCATAGAGGTGACCAGGCATGGAAAAATATAAAAATATTCCATTCATAACTTCTTTTTTTTTAAATGCATGAAAAGTTAGCATCTCAGCAAGTTGATGAAATCTGTATGTTTTCATTAGAGCCAGCTATAGGTTTCCAGATCCTCTCCGGGGAACTAGACACCCACTAAACTTGCTATATAAAAACATCCAATACACATTGACTGCTTTTATTACAGTAAGCTCCTGTATTACCAAGAAAACAACACCCAAAATGATAGTAAATGTAAAATTGTCAACATTCTCCATCATTCATACAGGCTGTGGCAAGAAAATATGCACTGTAACCATGATGAACAGAAAACATTAGCAAAATAACTGGAATTTGCTCACTACCTGCAAGAGTGCAGCTATTACAGTCTACTGTGATAAGTGTCGCTGGAGATGTAGACATGTTTTGAATGCACAAAACAGCTTCACAATTGGGTATCTTGCAAACATACTTCTGAAAACTGCTTCTCTTTGTCTTGATTCTTCCAGTAATGCTAAAATATTTAGAGTCAAGCCAACATTATTATTCCCTCTTTACTGCTAGCCCTTTTTCAAAATATCTCAGTTTCTCCATACTTGTGGGGTTTTCTTTTTCTGGCTTCTTCACTCTCCTTGTCTGAGGCTAACAGAAGATGACATCCCACTTGATCATAATGCCGCCATCTTTTTATGTGCATTGACAGCCTGCATTGCTGGCTACTGAATCTGCAAGTGGGCCAGCAAATATTTTTTTCCCCGTTCTCTGTTTCTTCATATCAAGGCTTGTTTCCAATCGTAGGCAAGTTTCTATGCTGACCACCTGCAATCTTTTGGCAGACATCTGGTGTGAATAAATGATCTCAGCCTAGTGCCAGCCTTCAGTTTCCCATTTGAACTTCACTGCTGTACTTTTGAAGATAGAAGTAGGAATATCTCCACGGCCCTTCTACTGGTGCACTGAAGCAACTTCTCTCACTGCTTCAAACTACTGGGGAAGAGACACTTGAGTTTCTGTTCATATATGTGCCAAACTTTACCTTTCCAGATTTCATGTACTTCTGGAAGATATACTGGTTTAGCCTGTCCCTTACAGAACAACTAATTTCTTTTGGCAAAAGTACAAATAATTAAGGAAAAAATAAAATAGACATGACACCATATAGGTATGTACTAGTTTCTACCTACCTTTGAGAACAATAATGAGACTTAACAGTGAAATGTGAACATTAACACGTTTCATTTTGACACAGAGTATTGGAGTCAAAGCATGATGTGGAGGTACAGTAAAAAACAAAGAAAACTTATCTGTGCAGCAGAAACATTCTCTAATGTTTCTGAAACATTTTGAACAAAAAAAAAGAGTATGTCATTTTTCTTGTATTTTTTCTCAAATTTTCTCAAAAAAAATCTCAATTTTTTTTGTAACAATGTATTATATTTGATAGAGTAATTAGCACAATTTAACTAATTTTCTCTTTTAAGAGTCAAAATTATGCTATGTTTTTTAATAAATATTTTTTTGTTGACTTTGACATTATCTGTCACCAACGTTAAATAAGGGAAACACTGCCTACTGGTAATACAATGGAAAGGTTTAATCTAAAATCAATATTGTTTTAAAGACAATTTAGTCTAATTAGATTGAGATGGTAACATGACTGATCTCTCAAGATGTAAATTAACCTTTTGTATATATGCAGAAGTTTAGTAAATGTCTCATTAAAAATGGGAACTCATTGCAGATCAGGCAATTCAGGTTGGTAAACCTCAGTTTGTTCCTGGCTGACTTGGTGATATCAGTAGCAGAGTTTCTCATTTATGAATAATTGGTTCTTGCCTGGTCTTTTATTTATTTGAATGATTTAGATTTAAATATAATCTGGTACCAGGGAAAAAGAATATGTCAATGCAGTGAAACTACTGCCAATGTGTTGTGTCCTTAATGCCTGTCTGGACTGAAGAACAATTCTTTGTTTGTTTTATGGTGATTCATAATGATGTGATATAAAAGAATATCAGCAGAGTATTGGTTGTAATTTATAGCAGTCTATCTGAAATTAGATATCAGAAGACACTAGTTAAGTGAAGGGGTTCATGGCAGAAGCTTTTTCCTTCGTATATCCACTTTGACTGAATATTTGTTTCAATGGTGAAAATACAGTGACAGGTGAAGAAATGATTTCTATACATAAGTGATTAAGATGAAATAATATATTATGTAATTCATAGATTATTCTAGTGCGGTAACAGAGAGTTTCCTTTACATATGAGTTGCTGGGGAAAAAAAGAAATAGGCAAGCAGCTTCAATACAAGGACAGGAAGTTCACCAGAATTCAAGCTTCTCATTTTCTGCAAGTCATTACTTCCTTCACAAGCCGATAAAATTGTTGAAAGTTCTGCCCAAAGCCAGGGATGTGATCAGGAACTGTACTCCAAAAGAAGGGCATGGTTTTCTTGTCATTTGTATAAAGGTAACCCAGATTTGTTAGCCAAAATCGTTGACTGACTTGTCACAACTGGATCAATTTTAAAGCGCTGTTGTTTAGGCATAACTACTCGGAGTGTTGCAAGAATGTGCTCAGTCCTCCTTGCAAGCACAGAAGAGATGCAGGGTATGCGCCTTAATACCTTTGCATTCTAAAGCTATTTTTTTCAGGTAAATACCTTCTGCTCTTCATGAACAAATATGGAAGGCAACACTGAAAGTCATTACTTTTATTCAGATCTAAAAGACAGTGCTCAAAGTTGGATGTATCTATGTATCAAAGATTCAGTCAATGAGAGAAAAAACAATGTACAGTTCCTCACAGCATGGAGATGTAATGTGTCTGAATTTGTTGTCTGCAAGTTCTATTTATGATTGAGTTTCTGTAGCAGATGATTGTTGAACACGTCTTAATAATCAGGCCTCAAATAGTTCCACAAATATACTGTCACTATCATGTTTATCTGTGTAACTTGAGTAGATGAGAAATAGGCCAGGAGACTGATCAAAACAAAGCCTTGATGGAGAAAGTGTGCGGAGGCTTTCTTGAGTTTTTAGTGAACATTCCATCTGAACCTAAGTATCTCTTCAATCTCCCTAGGGTCAGAGGATGAGGATCAATGGAGAATGTGACTTTAAATCTTCTGAGAAATGAGGTGAAAAGGGCAGCAATGAAACCAATTTCAAAATCAAATTACCATAGTGGTTTGAGATACTGATAACCTTCTAATACTTCAACAATAAAAAAGCAGATAAGCAGTGCCACCCTTTCCTGTCTTTTCTTTGTCATCACATAAGTAAAGGAGTGTCGTTATCTCACCGGATATTTAAAATGCTGAGACATACAGGGGCAAGCCCGGAAACAGTGGTGCTGGTGACACCTGTAGTAGCGAAAAGTCAGCTGAGACAAGGCTTTGTCAGGGAAAAAGATTTTGCAGGACACTTAGCTGTTACTATTGCTTAAAGTTCCCCAAACATTGTTAGGTTAATAAACATTGACATCACTCCATGTTAATATTCTGCAACATTCATCTGCTTTTGCGTTGTCTCAGTAGCATTCATGACAGAGTCAGTCTAAAACATCAAATTAAATGATGCCACCAAAGATGTCTGTGTTAACTGTTGTGTCATTCACTGTGGAGCTGTGAGTGAGGAAGGACCCTATTCTAGGCTGCAGGTGGAACAGATCCTGTTCTGTTGGTTGATTTTGTTGACCTCAGGGATAACTAATCCTCAGGTGGAAGTTAGATCCCTAATACACCTTCCTTTGCTGTACTGCCTTGGGACTGTCTGGTTTAGGAATATTAAAGTAACAACAGTTGCCAGTATAACTCCCCATCTTTGGGCTCAGTCCCAGCCTCTGTGGCTCACGGTCTGTGTGACCTTGGACATTCATTTAATCTCTCTGCACATTATCCCTTTTTTCTCTTTTGTCAATTTTGATTGCATTGTCTCCAGGGCAGAGGAGCCTGTTGCTTATCACAGAGTAAGGGTATCCAGCTATTATTGTTATGCAAAGTTAATTATGAAGGGAGGTTATTAACACTAAATGACTTATACTGGTGGAAATTTAGCATTTAATAACTCTTTCCTGTTTAAAAATGTATTCCCTGACTGCTTGTTTTCGTAGCTGTTCAAGGCAAAAGGGCATAGAGATGAAGCTGTAAAGGAGAGAAATGGCAGCTGCTGGGCTTTTCAGCAGGTCACAGGTTGGCATTGTGCCCTTGTAAGATTGACCCTAAAAGTTTTACCAGCTACCCTACCCGTAAATAGTATATTAGCTATTTACACAGTTATTGTGGTCATAAAACACTCAAACGGTACCTCTGGATTCACCTCTCCTCCAGGCAATGCAATGGTTCAACAGATCATCACCATCTTTTCAACCATGAGGAAAAGCTGCTCTCCTCTTCTAGACATCTTTCTCTGGACTTCTGACAAGACTTGACCCTGATTATATATCTTACTGGCTCCTTTTTGTGTTTCCCTAAAGTCATTTCCAGAGACTGGAAGAAATCTGAAAATAAAAGTATTTTTCACGGGTGCAGACTCTCAGATGGCGGTAGAGGGGAACATCACTGTATCTGGAGCTTTGCTAGGTGCACTTTTCAGTGGCTGGATTTTCCCTTCGTGCCCCTGTTATTTTCCCTCATTTCCCTATTGTATAGTAGAATATACTGCTATGAAATTATTAACAAAAGGGATAGATTTTAATAAAATGTCAGTCTTAATATTTGATGAAATAAATGTGCAGGCAGGTGACATGTCCAGGGGTTCTAATGCAGTAAAAAACATTGGAAATGTTACTTCTTAGTCCTACTGGTGTTTCCATACTATAATTACCTTTTCAGCAGAAGCCAAGAGAAATGTTATCAGTGATAAACAATTGCTGGCCAGGCCTTCTTCTGACATTGAGATGCATGTTGACAATAATGTACTCACTGAGCTGACCCACTTGAAAGTTTTCTTTTCTTTGATTAATGCATCTAGCAAATCTTAACTCTTAATCACTTTCTGCTGCCAGTACCTGCTGGCTGCCAATGCACTCACACACATGACCAAGGGGGCAATTGTCTACTTTGCAACTGTAATTCAGCTACATCTTTTTGAAAGTTAGCCATAGCTGTT
Source organism: Podargus strigoides (assembly GCA_028020825.1). Classification (NCBI taxonomy): domain Eukaryota; kingdom Metazoa; phylum Chordata; class Aves; order Caprimulgiformes; family Podargidae; genus Podargus; species Podargus strigoides. The sequence continues at coordinate 120,304,989 of CM051663.1, read as the reverse complement.
TGGGGGGTTTTTGATGTAGGTTTTTGGTGGGGTTTTTTTTCATGTGCTTTCTAAAATGCAGCTATGTCTTACTGGCATTCAGAAGTGCCTGTAAGATACTTTTTTTTTCCCCTCCTCCTGTTGTTCAAGTATTCATTCTGCATCTGGCGTCTCTGCATCAGGGACTGTCCAATTTGCGAGTGGGCACTGTTCCATCTGAACAGACGGGGAGGAGTGGAGACTGACAAAAGATCATATGGAGTAGTCAGCTAAAAAGTGTTGCAGTGAACTTGATCAAGTGGCATGGATTTTTCTTTATTAGATTTTTTTTTTTTAAGAAAAACCTTCACAAATACCTTTGCAGGGCAGCCATCAAGACAATTGACAGTAACACTGCACCATAAACAAATGTAGGGTTTGAAAACTGACTTGCATGTCTGTCTACATTTACCGAATATCCAGGGCTAAACTGTAGCAGCTGTTCTATTACCCCATGACCTTTCCCCAGTTGAGAATGGGAAACAGGGAAAAAAAGGGAGAAAACCCATGGGTTGAAAGAAACAGATTTAATGGAACAACAAAACTAATACAATCACCAAAACAGTTTTATGTTTATACAAGGTTATACTCAGCCTTGTCCTTAGGATCAGCAGAAGACCAAGAGGAAGGAACACTAGGAAGAGGAGCTCCACACTTACTAAACTCCCTCCTTTTATAATGAGCTTGATGTCAGTGGTGTGGGATACACCTGTGAGTCAGCTTGGGGCAGCTTCTGTGATTGGATCTCCCCAGCTGACTCGGGGCTACTCATGGGCTGCCTGCCATGGCTGGCCCATGGGTCTCTTCCTGGGAAACCTGGACAACCTGCCCTCTCAGCCTGTGATTTCTTATTCAGGGGTTTAAAACAACAAAAAAACCTCTACTGTCTGTATTTGGTTTCCATGCCTGTAGCTGAAGTGTATTCAGAAGAACTCTTTTCATTGGTCATGACATAAAGACTTACACAGTGGTATGAAGAACTGTTATCTAACTCTATAACTCTTCAAAGCAGAGAAAAGCTTCCAAATTTTTAAGCTGATTAGATTGGAGTTTAACAAGTAACTTAAAAATCAGCTGCTTACTCTGATTATGTTATTACAACATAATCTGGCCACAGAGCTTAGAAAAATGATTTATTTGGAGCTGCTTTATTTTGCAGTATTTGTCCTGTGGTTTTCCAAAATCGTTTCTGTTTTACAATGCAGTGTTGAGTGTCATAGGGTACAAAAGGTTTTAAAAAAATAACCCAACTTCTATTTCTTGCCTTTTTCATTTCCTTGCTTTTCTTTTCAGTCCTAGCCAGTTCCATCTCCTCTTCCCTTTGCCCTTCACTAAGCAAGCACAATTTAATGAGATTTATTGAGAGATAGGAAAGCAGAAATTGAGAAACAGAGAAGGGAAGCAATTTCGCACAGTAGCAAGTTACTAGTGCATCTCACAACTAACGTGAACACATTCTGGGGGACTTGTAAACCCCCATGTAGTCCTGTGGACCACTCCAAATTGTTATGTCAACTAATATTTTGTGTGAACCTATCAAAATATTTTCCTTCTTTCTTTTTTATTAAGGAATTGGTTTGTCTTTTGAGAGCTTTTGAAAGATAAGCTGTCTGTTTAGCTCTTGATGACCTACAAAAAGCCCATTTAGGTAGGTTGTAATGACCTAAATTTGTGTGTTTGTGCACAGAGTTTACATTCCCAACAAAAATATATTAGGGACCGTTGCACTCCTCTGTTCTCTAAATTTGACTACTCTATACAAATTGTGCTCCTTGTCACTGTATCTGATCATTGATAAATGTAGCAGGTTGTGTTTTTACTATTTTTAGCACTGCACAAATTTTGTTTAGAAGGTTTGTTGGCAAAATGTCCTGCCTGGGTAGGAGAGAATTTATCCCCATGCGAAATCCTATCTTGGCAAGATAGATAGTAGAATTTGTTGCTGATTTTTTGAAACTCCAGACCCTGGTGCATAACAGGTCAGGAGAGGGACTCCCTTACTATACCCCGAAATTATTTTTTCTTGAAATTAAATTTAAGCTTTTTATTTTGCAGGGTTAATTTAGAACCCATTATTTTAAAAAAATACAACAGGTTTCAGCAGAGTTTACAATGTTAGTCCCTTCAGTTTATTAACTGGGTGGATTTTGACAACCCTGAACTGAGGAAGTGTTGCCTCATTGTGTGTCTCAAATGTAGCATATTTTAAAGTTCCTGGTCTGTGCCCCTTTTTTAAAAATTATTGTATTTTATTTAATGAGTTATTTTAATCTCATTTCTTCCAAAATCTAAGTATTTCTTTTAGTTCTTCTGGAGGGGAAAAAGGTTGAAAATGTAACTTGAATTTACCCTGCAGGCTTAAAAACCTGACCTGCAAACAAAATCAACCTGAAGCTTTTTAGAAAATCTGACAGAGTGGAATATATACCCTGTTAAAATCAAATCTGCCATCTACTTCACTAAATAGACTAAGAATAAGTCTTCGTCTCAGATGTTTAAGCTGAATTTATGACTCTTGAAGGTCATGCATTTGTGTGTGACTTTTGAATGCTGGAGGCTGATATGTCCATAGTTTCTTTAAAATGTTTCCTTCGTATTTTCAGCCAGATGGAAAAAGAATTTACTTTCCAAAATGGAAGGTAAGAAAATATGTTAACTGCAGATACTGACCCTTAACTTCTCCATATTGTTTTCATTTTATATGGCTTTGGGACAGCTGTTGCAAAAGGTGGTGGAATACCTGCTCTTTCACAGATACAGAGAATGGAGACTCTTCCTCTTTTAACTGGAAGAAGACTCTTTGGCTGTATAGTCTGGTTATTTTGTTGAGCTCCTGAGCCTTCTATCTTCATTTCTTAAGACAGCTTTGCAATTGTAATTTTGACTGACTGTGTTTTGATATGTGTGACTCTAGTGATTCCATGGTTTAGAATAGCTAGCATCAAAACTGGCATGTGGGGGCTGTAAAAGTAGATTTGAAACCTTGGTATTATGTAGCTTACTGAGCATAACTGATTTCAGATCTGCACTACATCATTTGTCTCAGCTGCTGCATCCCTCTTCATCAATGGACATGTAAGCAGTAAACTTCAAGGAAGATGTAGTTTTGTTATATGTATCCTGGTGCATTTTTCTTCCTTCTTCTACCTTTCTATCAGTTCCACCCACATATTTTCCAGCTTACTTCAGTTTATAATGATTTCAAGAATCTATTTTATTTTTGTTGAATCGACTAGGGAATGTGCAAAAGTTCGACAGCTGTAACTTGGAGTTTACGGAGTTCCTTGTGTGTATTGCTGTCAACAAGGGAACAAAACAATTTAGTTTTCAACTTGCATGATAAAACACACAGTTCTTCAATAGTATCTCTAGGCAATTTATAGTATACATCCAGTAACAGTCTCATTTGTTAGAAATATTTGAGATGTATCTGTTGCTACATAGGGTTATCAACAGTTTCATATACATAACTAGATATAGAAAAAATACCCAGGAAGTCACTACAAGCTATAGAAAAAAATCTATGTAGCTTTCATTCAAGAAAGAAGTTTGGCAGAGAAGTTAAAAAAATTTTTATAACCTTGCTGATACATAACCCCAGAAGTCCTGCCCACTGAACAATACATCATGTGTTGTATTAATACATATCTAAGAAATGAAGAGGTTTAAGAGGTATTTAAGAGGTGTTTAAAAGTCATGTTGACACAGCGCTCAGGGATATGGTGTAGTTTAGGACTGTCAGTGTTAGGTTGATGGTTGGACTCGATGATCTTCAAGGTCTTTTCCAACCTAGATGATTCTGTGATTATGTTTTGTTTCCCACCCACTGAAAACAAGAAATGTCTCCATCCAGCCCAGCAGTGATAAAGGGGGAAGACAATTCCTCAGTGCCCTATGTGCGCTAGTGCTGGACAGCGGGGTAACAGGGACGGAGCACCAAGTAGTTTCTGTCCAGCTTTGTCTCTAGTTTGAAGCTATTGTCATCCTGCAGTTCACAGCAATATTGAATGCATGTTCAGCAACCGGTTGCAGTCATGGGGAAGAAATGGAGCTTAACTTAACCTGTTTCCACACTGAAGGTTATGAGTTGAGGTATCAGGAGTAATTCATGGGCCACAGTTGTATATTATTTGGGGTTGTTTATTAAGCACCACACACTGCATAAAGATACTTTGGTTACAAGATGTCTCGTAGAGGTTTCAGCAGCACACAGAGAACAGTGGCCTTGTGGACTGGTAATGTTTCAGCTAGGATTTTGGATGGCATGTTGCACTCTTGGCAGAGGAAGGGAGAAGAAATTTGATGTCTTGACTCAGAGTATTTTCAAAGCAGTCTCTTCATTTAAGGAAATGAAATAACTGCAATAAGAAAGTTTCAGTTCATGATGATATTGATGAATGTGAAGAGTACGGTAACTTTCACTTCATTTTGGAATAGCAGCAATTTTAATTTTGCTGCCAAAAAATGTCCTAATGAAGGTCTGGAGGCTCTTTGGAGGCGTTGAAATTCAGTGATGTAAATATGCTATTATTTTCTAATCCTCCCTTTATCTGGGAGCAAGAGACCACCATGTCACACGATGTCTGAGTAAAAGATTGCGAAGTTTGCTAATAGGCATATTGACCCTCAGCCCCTTTAAATTGCTATTAGATGGAAGGTGTCCGCATTGGGATCTATGGATATTCTCCTTATATTTATGAGGCGACATTACACATGATCACTGGGAAGCGGTCAGGGGTAAAAAATAGAGTAAGAATTTAGGACAAAGTGGAAGGTACAAGAAAAGAAAGGGTACCCCAAGAGTAAATCTATTGCAACTGCAAAAAGTGAAAGAAGCACTGATGGCCTTCACAAAAGATTCTTTTAGAATATGGTCATTCAGATGGTGCCTAAATTATTAAAGATTTGCAAATACACTGGGCATGCTACTACAGCAGGAGACAGTTCCCATAATTGTGATTAGAGAATTAGCAACATGAAAGTACCCCAGGAACTATCAAAGGATAACAAAGTGGTATGCTTAGCAGCTGGTGTGTAGTGCTGCTTATGGTTCAGTAGGTGATTTGGTTGTCTGGTACCCCAAAAGCAGATTAGGAGGAGGCATTGTCTGATAATACTTTAGATTGGGATGGAGTTCCTTAGACTTTCCCTACCTCACTCTCGTGTGTAGTACAGTGAGGAGACAATATCCTCTTCATCCTGTAACCTTTTTACTAAACTGTTGGAGCCCATCAGAGGGCTGAAAACAGGACAATGGGGTGGAGGTTGGCAGTGGAACTATACAAAAGAAAGATGACCTGTACCAGCTGAGTCACTGCCTGCATAGTTCCCAGATTCAACCCTGCCTCTAGAAGCCAGGGGCAAAGTGCTTACTTATTTAAGGAGAGACAGGGTCTGAACTCTATGCACTTTTAGTGCCTTATATAAGATTTGGTTAACATTCTTTTAATATTTTGGTCTGACTAATAAGAGCAGCTTTCACAATAGAACTTCTAGATTCTAATTTAGCTTTTATGTGCAATAAAAAGGAGCTGGTATTTGGTATTACCTATAAATAAAACTCTTACTTTGCAACTTTTTAATCAGTTTACCATGCAATGGTGTTACTTTTGAAAACATACCAGCTCCACAAACAGTAAGTGGTAATCGTAAAAGCCCTTTCAGATTCCGGTTGTTCCCTTTCTCACGATTTATAGCCTGAGAAGGCAATTGCTGCACAGGTTAGAGAAGCAGCTGAATACCCTTTAAGTCTAGTCAGATTTCTCCTAAATATTACCTTTTTTTTTTTTTTAAGGTATAACTATTAGCCAGGGCTTTATTTCCTTGAATGCTACTTTCTAGGTAATGAAAAGAATGGTATCCCCTGTTGGTTTGCAGAGGATAATGTAAGCAACATAAACCTGGATGCAAAACATTTTTGGCTTTACATAAGTAGAGGTTGTCTTTTGTTACTGAAGTCTGTGTGGAGCAGATTGTTTTCCAATTTGAATTAATGTACCCTACCATTCCCCACCTGCCTACAGTGGATTGTCCCCTTTTCAAGACATATAATAGCAACAAAACTAGTGCAGTTTACACTTTTTCTGCAGAGCAGCTCCCACTCACTAATTCTTATTTCTCTTTCCAAGGTGTGTCCATTCTTACCATTTGCTCTTTTGGTTCATGCTGCCCCATACTGCAGTGTGAGCCCCATCTTCCACATGGACTCAGAACAGGAAATTATGAAAAAAATAACGTTTCCTGCTACTTTGGATACCAACTTTCATTGCTTATCTCAGACACCTAAGGTTTCTCATTCTTCATTTCACATTCCTGGCCACTGATTTAAAAAGAAAGTTGTCTCTCAAGAATGAAATTTAACAGTTTTTCTTTGGAAAAAAAATGTTTTTAATCAAAACTCATAGCAACCCACATCCTGTTACCCAGACTGAATGGCAGGTATGACAATACTTTTGTTACTTTTTGTGGTTAATTTCAGAAATCATAGAGGCTTTACAAATACCTTCCCTAGCAATTTTGACCATTTTGAGCCTCTAATTCTGCATAAGAAAGGCTTTACTTCTTCCAGCTGGACTCTGTACCTCGCTGGGGAATAGCTTCAAGCAGGTTGGTGCCTCTCTTGCTTGCTAAAGAAGTGAGACTGAAATAATTGCCTGTAAGCTGAGCTGGCTGACTTTGCATTGAAACACAAACAGAGCACTCAAAAAGTGAATTTTGGGTCTTCCACAGGAAACAGCAGCCGGCAGCATCCCTTGCCAGCTGTGCCCAATGCTGACTGTGGCCATAGCGAAGGTGCACTGGGAAGGTCACTGGGCTAAGCCCCACTACCTGAGGTGGGACCTTACCTGTGGGATGCTCCAACAAACAGCAAGCCAGGAGTAAAAAACGTAAGTACCTAGGCAGATTGGCAAAGCTTCTGTACTGCCCTGGTCTTCCATCTTTGGCATCATTGCTTGGATGGTGGTGGTTTGAAGGTGTGTGTCATGCCCTAAAGTATGTTAAAGGAAACAGTGGAAGAGGCAGCAGGTGCCATAAGGAAGTCAGCTTTCCCCCCATGTCAGAGGGAAGAAATGGATGCCTGTAGGGGTGGGGAATCAGTGTACTTCAATCAGACACCCAAAACAGTTCTGTTGATATTCAGCCCATCTTCTGCCAATGTACTATGACATCCTTGCAAAGGTTAATCAATTTGAATGTTAATATCATTCTTATTTTCCAGCCAATGCCTTTCAAACATATGATGTGTGCTTGTTGTCATCCAGGATTAGCAAGATGACAAGTTTGAACTTTTAAAATCAAGACACTTCATAGTTAACGGAGAGCAGAAAAAGGTCACAATGCTTTGTACCACATAGATTTCCAGGCCCATAATTTGCCTGCTTTTCTCAATAATTTCTAAAGAAGCATGGAGAATAAATGGGCCAAATTAGAAAGAAGAGGAACTGCTCTGCTTGTGTGTACAATGTAAGAGATGATCAGATAAAAGATATTATCCATGTAGGTTGACTCTCGCAGCCTTGTTCTGGTTGGCACAACACCATTTTATCATTTGTTTTCCAAGGACGAAAACACACTGGGCCCAATTCACCATTCTGCCTGACTCTCACTGCTTTTTTGACTAGAAGTTATTTTCTGGTGACAAATAATAGTCACAGAGAAATGGGAAAATGTATTGGTGTCAGTGTATCCTTGATCAGCGTAGGGCAAAGGAAAACCCAAGTATTTACTTTTCTGCTGTGGTTGTTATCGTCCTTGGGGACTGCTGGAACTTTAAATCAGAGTCCTAATTGGCACTCAGATAGCCATGAAATACCAGAACCTTCAAAAGGAGCTTAAGAGAGTAGTTGCTGCCTTTTCTCTGCTCCGTCCTGTGCTATCCACAGCTCACACGTAACAGGGATTTGGGAGGCAGAGTTATCAGCATTAAATCTTGCTGTGTGACTAGCTCAGACTTTGTAAGACTAGGCACCCCTGAGCAAGGGGCTGACACCAAAGTCATAAACATGGAGCAAATTACACTGTGCAAGTAAGTGATTGGAAGTGTGACATGATGTGCCCTGACTCATCTGCTGGTGTTTTTGCTGCTCTTCAGGTAAGTTGGCAGTGCTTTTAAGAGTTTTATTGTCATTTGCAGATTTTAAAAATCAAGATAGCTTGCCAAAATTTAACCTGTTCGTGTGCCCATAGCCTAAGTAGTCAGTAAGGACAGAATAGCAGCTAAAGGGATGAATGCCACTTGTGTGAGACTGGAGGCAGAGAGGGTCCCCTCTTCTCTGGTACAGTTTCACATTCCTGGTTTGGATTTTGCCAGTTCAGATCAACTTGGTTGCCTAATGGCTGCCTCCACTGCTCCCCCATCTCTGGTGGATACTGTGCATATTTTGAGCCTGTTGTACTGGGTTTTTCTTTAAACTGACAACAAAACTTGTTTTTATCAGAAAACCCATTGCACAGTTGTAGAAACCAGACTAGTACTCTGGGTAGTAGTGATCACACAGCATTAATGGAAAGTCTTGCTAGTCTGTACAGGGGGGATCCCAGAGCTTTTGAATCCACTTTATTACCCTGTGCTAGCATCACAAAGCAGGAACAAGCACAGCTGGAGCTGTAAGGCTGTTTTAGTCTAGCTGGGTGCAGGCAGCAATGAAAATGGTTGATGGAAATCAGGGAAATATAGTTTTAAAGCACTAAACATTTCTTCAGGAAGGACAGCTATCTGGCCTTTGAAAGTTGTTCTTGGTGACCATGCAGACACCATGCTGGAGAGACAGCACAGCTGGGGCAGCTGTTCTTCTCTCTCTTCTTTCTGGCCAGGCAAAGTGGAGGAAAGTAGGGAAAGGACTCTTAATCTCTTGCCAAGGTGATGAAAGCTGTTCAAAATTCCCTAGAAACAGGTGAAGCTTTACTACCAGTAGAAAACAAATGCTCATTGATCAGTGATGAGGTTATTCTATTGCACTTAACAAAGCAGGTCATTATATGCCTGGTCACTTCAAGCAAGTTTTACTGGATTTTAAAGAATCTACAGAGAACTAAAACCCAAAGATACTCCAGGGCCCGATGTCTTACCACCCCAGCTGCCTCAGGCTAGCATATAGCAGCTAGATACACTGGGAGGACATCAGAGAGACATTTTTTGTTTTATTCTTTTTCAGCTGATGCAGTCTAAGTTGGGCATGAATTTTGAAAGGTGCCACAGCTCTCTATTGCTTGCCCTGGAGGATTTTGTTTCAGTGGTTAGAAAAGGAAAGTTGCTGCACCATGTCCTGAACAGTCTTTGCTCCAAACCTCCAACTCCAACAGTCCCAAGAAGGGTTATTTAGAGCAGGAAGAGGAAGCCATGAAATTCAGCAAGAGAAAGACAAAAGTGATAAAGAAAAGCCAATACCATTTGTACATCATTGAGATTGGACCGAATCTCTGCTGTCTGGAGTAGATTGTTTGTTTGAGTTTTTGAGTTGTTTTCTTACAATTGTATAAGTAGCTGCATTTCTATTTAGAGAGGCTGATTGTTCAAGAATTATGCCATGGAAAAGGAATTTATAGAGGGAGTATGGGATTTTGGTCATGGAAGATCAAAGAGCACAGCTTCATAAGATTATTCTACTTCCTGCACGGAAGTGGCCATTTAGGGACTCACAGGGTCCATGCCCCTCAGAAAGCCACTGTTCTGCACAGCTGAGACTGGTGCTGAGAGATTCCTGCGTCATACTCCCATGTTACCACTGCCATGATCTGCAGACTCTTCCCTCATCACCTTTGTGTGCATGTGTGCAGGTATATACAGAAGTAATACCAGCAAACATAAAGATAAAATAGTTAAACACAGCAATAGTGAAATAGTGGTGGGAACTACTTGCCAACCCTGATTTAGTCTTTTGTGAATTCCCAAGTATCCATATTTTATCAGCATTAGCTAGTTCTCTGAAAAGGGACTTAAAATAGGTTCTGGTTTTGTGGGACTTTTTTTGCACTTAACTAATTTTGTGTGCATTATTTTCAGCCTGTATCAAATGAGGTGGGTTGTTTCTCTACTTTTAAGCTGTGGAATTTCAGCCTAAAGTTGGAGTTCAGCTCAGTTTTCCTGACTCATAGCTGGTAATATCAGTTTGGCTCGCAAAGGGCAGCAACACCTGGGCAACCTCTCCGACATTCCAGGCTTTAACCATGTAAGGCAGGCTGAAACCTGGCAAGCAATTCAAACGGCAATGTGATGCTATGTGGAGAGAAGTGAGTCCATCTGTCTGTCTGTCTCTTTCAGTGTTGGGGCTTTAAGGAAAGCAACATGCCTTTTTAGTTTGTGTAAGTGGAGAGCACCCATTTCACACAGTCTTTTCCTGAGTGAGAGCTGCATTTTGATTCCAGGTTCCTCATTAGAGAAACACTTTGATAGGTCTCATCAGTGTCGTGTTTCGAGGGTGCGGGGTGTGAGTTAAGACACTATACCTTTATTTATTTATTTATTATATATCTATGTATATATCCATACATTATGCAGAAGTAACTTAGTTTTACTTCCAATAAGCTTTTTACTAGCAACTTAAAAGCCATACTGCACAGCTGGAATAAAGAGTAACTTTCAATTATTCATTGCCTTGATTCCATCAAGAAAAATGTATACCTTCTTTTATAATAGTACAGTACCTTTGAAAGAAGTAATAATATTATGAATATTATTATGTCAAATAAACAGCATTTTATAACATTGCAATCACAAAATATCTGTATTATGTAAAAAAAGAAAAATGTTTTACATGCATGAATGCATTCATTTACTGGAAACTTTGTTAAATACTTCATGTTTGTTGGCACAGGGTGTTGTCTACTGCTTTGTTAGAAGTTATTCACTGCAGCCACTTTAACTTTTGATGTTGGTCTTATTTTAATCCTCAAATGCTGTTGGCAGGGTTCTTTACGTTGAATCAAGGTTATTATTTTAAAAATTCCACAATTCTGTCTATGAGAATGAGATAGTAAGCTATCTCTCCACGCTAATTTAGATAACTTTTCAGGTATGCTTATTTAAACAAGAGATGCATGAGAAATGTGAAAAATGCTAGCACTTATCGGAAATGCAAATGTGGCATTTGTTCAGCTTAATATGAATGCCTCTGCACCAGGCAACAACACCAGAAGTGCCAATTAGGATGCAGTCATGGTTCCAAAAATTCACCCTTTCTTTTCAGCTAATATGACATTTATGTGTCGGGTCTTTTTCTTTCAAAGAGTGGATGTGCTTCAACCTACCTACACAGAAATGCCAGTCTTGCTTGAATTTTATTTTAACTAAAAACTGTTATTGTGCCAGGCATCAATACAGAACTGTTATGCCTGTAATGTGTTTCATTATGGCTAGAATTCAAAGAGCTGTGCCATATAGGTCAATCAGTGTTACGAATGACAGCAGTTGTTATCTGCTAGTGAGGACAGCAGCATAATAATAATGTTTATTGCACAACATTTTTCAATGATTTTATGCTCTCATTTAGGAGATGAATGAAATGGTTCTCTAGGAGACATGAATGTAAATAAATTAAACATTAGCAACCGGTGAGTTCTAATCATCTTTCTTTAAGATTGTACTAAATGGTTGCAATCAGTGAAATAGATGAGAGATTGCATTAAATTGCTCTTCCAGATACTATATCATGCCAGCTCAAACAAAGTTCACATGCATTACAAAACAGCTCAGGTTGAAGGAGCAGCTGGAATGCCTCATAGGCATGTATTAGCTGAGAGTAATGCACTGCTTGTGTACTGCCGCACACAGTCTTTTATATTAACATACATGGAGAGACAAAGAGAAACCCAAACAAATAAACAATGGAAAACCTGTACTGTTTTCTTCCAGGGCTTTACTCTTATTATAGATTTATATTAATATATGCCATGGTTTAGGGGATTATGCAGGAGTATAACATTGGTTGCAGCATTTTCTCAGCTCTTTCGTTCAGCTTCTGATGGTTTCTTTGGACGTTACTGGAAATTCACAGGGCAGAAAGATGACAGGTTAGAGAATGAAGGGAGGTTTGTTACTGCTATGAGGAGAGAATACAGGTGCTGTGATATGGGTAGCAGATAGGCAATATCTGAGAAACTGTCAACAGGACATGTTAAGGCTGGGTTTTCAGGAGCTGACCTCTTATTCTGCCAGCACAAATCCACAAATTAAATTGTGTGAGCGGTAGGTCACAGAGAAGGAGAGGCTTCCGTATCTGTCTGACCTAAGGTACATGCACAAAAGTGAACCTGAAATAGGGAGGCCCTCAGGGTCAGCAAAGACAGATTGAAAATCTGTCTCTTCAAGCCTTTAAATTGCAGCATGGTGAGCACAATTAAAATTGTGATCGTTCAGCTCCTCTGTTGCCAACAGTAGGATTAGTGTCTCTTTTCATTTAAGGGTAATACAACCCCAAGTTATTTCATTACTGATGGTGTGCTAGTTCCTTGGCTGCATGGTGTTACCTTGGTGGGATGCTCCAGCACCCCTTCAGCAGCTACTTGTTCTATTAAGAAAAAAAATATTCCATATTTCTAGATTTCCTTCCCTCCCTCCACAACCAGCTGCTGTTGACCAAATACCACTTGTCTTCTACCTCAGCCCTCTTACTTTCAGTGCAGGAATTTTGCCAAGCTCACTGCACATTGTGTGTTTCAAGAGGATTTTCCTGGAGAGCAGAGACAAGGGCAGGAGTTAGCGACATATAAACCACTAGAGGCTTGGCATTCACCTCTTCCCCCAAACATACCTTGAATTCATTCACTCTCATGCTCTGCTGCTGCCTCTGAGGGATGTTGGCTGCACCCCGGGCACAAACACTCCTTTTGGGGAGGCTAAAATCTGGCATTTCAGCAATTTGTCTGGTTTATCTTCACTTTGATCTATAGTTTTAGACCAAATTCTGAATCCAAGTGACCTGGCACTCAGGTGTCTGAAGATTTCACCCCTAGGGTGGAATCGGCATGCTCGGCTGGCTCTCTGCAATGCCTGTGCACGAATGCACGCAGCATGGGGATAAACAGGAGGAGTTAGAAATCCGTGTTTGGTCAGGGGGTTATGATCTCGTGGCGATTACAGAGACCTGGTGGGACAGCTCGCATGACTGGGATGTTGTCATGGATGGCTGTGTCCTTTTCAGGAAAGACAGGCCAGTGAGGTGAGGTGGTGGAGTTGCTCTTTATGTGAGTGAGCAACTAGGGTGTGCTGAGTTCTGTCCAGGGGTGGATCAGGAGCGAGTTGAGAGCTTGTGGGTGCAAATTAAGGGGCAGGCTGGCATGGGTGATACTGTTGTGGGTGTCTATTACAGGCCACTGGATCAGGGTGAGGAGGCTGAAGGGGCTTTCTACAGGCAGCTGATAGCAGTCTTGCAAATGCAGGTCCTGGTTGCCGTGTTACTCAGGAGCAGACAGGAACCAGCCAGGTCATATCCTACACAAATATCAGAAATAAACACTTGAGTCAACATCTGGGTATATACCTCATAGTTGCGTGCTCTTCACAATCCAATATCCTTTTCAAAGAGTGACATCAAAAATCTCTTTTTAAATGCCTTAATGTTCAATTAAAAAGATCTGCAATGTGATAGCTCTTTCAAGTCACAGTGGGAGACAAAATGAATGATTCTGGATTATTTTGCAGTATTACTTAGCCTTATGAGTTGGACAAAATTTATGGCAAGGAGCCGTAAAGTTAACAGAGGACTTTACTAAGCATTTCAGAACAGATACTAAGTCACTCCACAAAGGGGAAAAATTTAATCCTTATCTCATAACTGCAGGGAAAAAAAGATGGGAGCCCCAAAGTTCTCCCCACAGCTCCCAACTTTAATTGTGATCACCACAAACCTCTTTATCACTGAGTGCCTGCAGTATCTGGTGCTTTTAAATTCCTTAAATACTGCTCTCTAGATTCTGAGTCGTCAGGCTACAGAGGACTTCCTTTCATGAACTTTCTGGCATAGGTGGTGTACGAGATGTGAAGAAGTTGCAAGGAGACATCATCTGTATTTGGTAAGTAACATCTGAACCTGTTGCCTACTAAGCAATACAAAATTTTGCCGGTCATTTTCACATATGAGGTGAAATTTTCAGTGCTGCAGAAAGCTTCTCTCTCCAGTGTCTAAACCAGGAAGTTTTAAGACTCTGCAATTTTTACTGAGGTGAGAGACCTGTACTTGAAACTGTAATAATTATGGTACCCAAGGGGTAATGAGACTTCTGTTCCCTTTCCATTAATACTAGTTATTACACTTGGGTGGCCTTCTGTCCTTTGGTTTATTTAACTATTGAATCTTTAGATTTACAGGCAAAATATGCATTAGTCCTAAGCATGAGAGCTGGCAACATAATCAGGACCACTTGACTTATATAGATCACAGGTATACACCTGCTGAAGGGAGACAAGACAGATAATTGCAATGCCTTTTAATATTTCTTTTTTCCAGAATTTAACTGCAGAAGTTAGAGACTTCCTTCCAGCAGGTAGAGCCAGCACTGTTCAACTGTGATTTTGCCCCTATTTCTCAAGTACTTTCTCATATTCCACTGAATTTCAGAAGTTTATTTCTTTAATCACGGATCAGGTAAATGAGATCAAAACTAGAATATTAGTGTGATGTGTAGAAGAATTCCAAGATGATTCTATTTGAATTGTTAGTGAGTATTTGAGATAATGATTGTAGTCCAAAGCAACAAGATGAAACACTGGCTTGATAGATATGGCAGCTGAAACTTCTTGAAGTTCTTAAAAGAGCCTCTAAAGGAAGCAAGAATCACCAATTCTCAGCATATCTAAGTGTCTTTCTGCATTTCCATGTCACTTTGGAAGTCTTATGTTTTTTGTTATTGCAGTTTGTAATTATTTGAATGGTTTCTAAATCCTATCTAGGTCAATTTTGATGCTAGATACCCATATTCCCATGGTTAGTGATTGTGAGGTGGTGACTGCAGTCTGCAAAGAGTGATATTAGGCAAACCCTGCACCAGGGGAGAAGTGCACTGAAAACTATGGAAGACACCCCAAATCCAGCAAGATAAGACAGTCCACCCTTCGTTCACCTATGTAACACGTAGGAAGAGAGCAGGAAGAATCAAGGATATCGCCAGTGTCTTGAGTCCCTGTAGTAGGAGTGATTTTGTAAAGTGAAACTGTGGTTAGACGACAACCGAGGAGAAGGTCAGATATTGCTTTAAATTATGTACAGGTTTTGCTGACTGATGTTCTAGGAGCATTGTGATATACATCTGAGTACTTCAGGCTATACTTAGACAACTGAAGGGAAAATGTGTAAAAAGGAACATACAAGTTCTCTCCCCTTTTCGAAGCAGGTGCAGAGCAGTGAAATGGGATGCGATGACAAAAACCTGTTTGTACAGTGCTAAAAAACTTGAAATATGTTCTCTGTTTTAGGGGGGAGGAGATGTGACACTGTGGAAATTGAAGTAGGTTCGCATCTGGCTAGAGACTGGCAATGCATCTATGTAATATATCAAAATCAGGGGGAGGACAAGGCAGCGTCTCAGCTTGTGACTTCATGGTGCAAAACCTTTGCGAAAAGAACAGGATAATGTCCCCCGAAGTGACTGTTCTCTCCAGCAGTGCTGGCTCAACTCCTTGCATGTGACAGCTCTGTGTGTTGAGGCAAAAGACCCCACATCTTTGCCTTCCTCTTCACTTTCTGGGTTAATTTTTCAGCTAATTAACCCCCAGGCTGTTTTGCTGTGTGGTGCAAAAACAGCTGTGCTGATAATGCAGAAGTGTGTGTGTGATTAGGTTGGGAGGTGGCCAGGAGAGCTGCCACTCTGTTTCAGGGGCTGGCACCAGGCATCATCCCTTGTGCACTCCCACCTGGCCTGAGGTCCACAAAAGCAAAACGTCATCAGCTTTTGTGTATGTGTATTGCTTATGTTGTTCTAGGCTTCCACTTGACTGCAGTTTTTTAATTGCTGTAACTCTTTCTGGTAGGGGTATGAGCTTCTTGTCTCCCAAAGTTGTAACTCTGAGCACAGATACCATTAGACCAGCACCACAGTACCTTCTGCCAGTTCCCTATGGAACTTGTGCTGATAAAAGCATTTTCCATGGGTGCATCTGTGTTCACACCCAGTTTTGACCCTGGAGTTTTAAGACCACACACATGTCAGGGCTTTATCCTTTTATCCCCAGATGACTGTCAGGTTGCACCACATTGCTGCATTAACCATTTACTGTGAAAAGACTAGTCCCTGACAGTGGCACAGTGGTGGGTGATATCCACTGGGGATGCTGTTTCGAGGGTGAGCCTAGTACTAAGGCTGAGACACAGGTCAGCTGTGACTGTTAAAAAAGATGTAATTGTAACGTTGATGCCATGCTCCTAGATGACCAGCCCAGGTGTGTTAGAAGTGCAACACATGTAAATACAACTGAGACGTGCCCTGGGGGATGCTATTGGCTCAAGGACTGTTGCCTTTCCTCATGACTCATCACAGAACCTCAGGAAACCTTATTTTCCAAAGTTTCTATAACCTCTTACAGAGAGGTTAGATATTTCTACAGAGCAGCTGCAAATGACTTCTAGGTAGTGTCTATAGCACCACTAAGTTTGCAATCCACAGCCTGGAGACAATGCTGGCTCAGAACTGTACTTGCAGATCTGAAAGTCACCACACTTAGGACTGTGTTAAGATGTCTTTTAGATCCAGAGAACTTCACATTTCATGTTACCAAAGGAAAACAGGAGACTGCTGAGGCTACGTGAATAATCTGGAAAAGACTCATGTCTCATATTGTTTTCAGAGTAGCAGAAATTAAAGCTAAAATCAATGAAGGATATTCTGCAGGGACAAACAACAAGGGCAGGGTTATATGAGGGTACCAAAGCAATGTTCCTGCTAGCCTGGGTAAGTTCCTGTTGTAAGTACCCCAAAGCCGTCATCATGATGACATCAAAAGCTACTAAATATCCCCATCATCTTTTCTAAAAGAAATTACTTGGGTGGGTCAAATTAAATCCAGTGACTTCAGGACAATTTACCAATTGTAATTAACTAAAATACAGAATTCTGTTTCAGGTTATTGTTGAGAGACTGTAGTTTTTTATACCAAATATTTTAAATGCAAGGAACATGAAATGTACTGCCAAACCACAGGCTTTGCTATTGTATTGCACCAACACTGGGAAATGATGTTGGATGGGTGATAGAAAATACATTACGAAGACAAGTAATAGTGCTAGTAAAAGAACTGAAGCTTTAAGCTGTTAAAGATGTTTCTCTCTACTGCTTGCTGAAGAATAAAAGGTGGGAATTGGAAGCTCCACAAGTCATCAGCTGGAATTATCTTCCTGGAGATCCAGGAGAAAATAGAAGACCATGGGCAAGACCACTTCTAACAGAACTGAACAATAAAAACTAACTGAAAAGGTTGTTTGCTGGTAATTTTTTTTCTTTTAAAATGGTTGTATTTCATCATCTCTTGTTCCTGATTTTTCTCTTGATTGAGCAGGTATTTTTCAAGGGGCAAATGAGAACAAACTGGTCTTTTATTTTGCTTTGATGATGGTTATCTTTACTCAACAATTATTTCTGTGTAGCAGGAATATAGATGTTCTCAGTCATTTTACTCCTAAATCAATAAAAAGAATAAGGAAAAACATTAGAGCAGACAACCAAAATGGCTAGAAGATTGGTGGCAAATATATCCTCTCCCTCACTGTCGTCATTTTGAGGTTTTTGATAATATGTTGTTAAATCTGCATTTTTCTTCACTCTATCACAGTAGTCAAGGATTCCAAGGATGCAATGTTTTAAGGGGGGTATTAATGGCTTCTGATATTTTGAATTGTTTACACAGAGTGGAAGGGCTGTGACAGTAAACACTGAAGGTAATTTCAGTGAGAACCTTGAGTGGAGCCAAGTTACACAGAGCAGATGAATGGAGTCTGATGCAGTGTCTGCTGGGAGAGGGAGAGCTCATTCTCCTGCTCATGTTTAGGACTCAGCTTTCAGATATCAGTAGCAAACGTGGAGACACAATGAAGGATATAAGCAAATTCTTAATGGCTTGACCTTTCAGAAGACTCTATCTATGTGACTTTTGACCTTTTCATTGGGACCATCCAGTAGCCTTTCCTTAAAAAAGAAGCGGGGGGGGAGAGGGGGAAAGAAAGAAAAAGAAAGTCTGGGACAAAACAAACAAGTCCTGGATTAATTAATGTGAATATGCCAAATTATGGGATGATCTCCTGGGAGTCAGGCAGAGATGTGACTGAGATTTTGAAGCATCTTGCTTGCATGTAAGGAATGACATTTCTGCACAGTTCTCATCATTGCATATGATGAACTATGTATCCAGGCTTAATGAGACTATGTATGGCTTTTGTATTTATTGCTTGGGTTTTTCTGCAGAAACAGTTAGCAGAAATAATAGAAGGAAGAAAAGAGCAACAAGGAAAGGAAAGTCAGAATCCAACTATTTAAGAGAGAGAATCTGGGAGTCCTAATGGACTTTGGCACTGGGCTTTTGCAATAAACAGAGGCAGACTCGCAGGGGTTTCCCTGACACAAATCCACAGCTTGGAGTTTCTTCACACACATTGTTTCTCTCTGAGGATTTGGACTGAGAGCAGGCACTGCAGGACAGACATTCCAGCCTAAAGCTTTTGCTAGCATAGTAGGATATGCCAGCCAAAACCCAACTAAATTCCTGTAGAATCTTTCCAATTTTTGACATTATTCAGGTGCTTGTAAAAACTGAAAACAGTGGATCCTCTGTGGAGTTATCTTAGTAAAAGCAGCCAGCAGTGAAAATTTATATCCTATAAGTATATACCCTATAAAAAGTAACATGGGACATTGAAAGACAATGTAGTTGGGAAAGGGGCTGCAGGCCGGCAGCAGTGTGGTAAGGATTAAATAATTTATGATCCGCTGCAGGAAACAGGACATGAGAGATGTACTATAGGAGGTGCTGATGAGGTTTGTTAATGGTATTTCCCATATGCTGCTTGGCATATCCAAGCATCAAGGGAAGGAAACAATTGCTTATGGCATTAAAAAAGGGTAGTAATGCTATGGAATAGGGGTCTGGAAAATTCTGGCTGATACCAGATATCTGGCAGCCATACCAGATGAGGGAATGATCTTTCGAGAAGAAGCATAGGATCACTTGTATGGGCCATTTACAGTTACAAACAGATACTTGGCACTATAGAACTGAATCCAGAATTCTGTGCAGTATTTCCCTTTAGTTTTCAATGATTAACTCTGAGATCTGGAATGATATACCACCTAAGGTTTTCTCTGATGCTAGATCAATTTTCGTTTGCTCATATTTTATTGTTATTGTTATTGGTTCTGAATAACCTCTGAAAGCTTGCTGCCATACGTGAAACTGTTCCTTCATTAGTGTCTGATGACCCACAGGGACATTTTCATGGAAACTTCTACATCTTGAACTATATTTTTTCCAGGATTTGAACAGTCTTAATGTGGGCAAAAAACTCTGCTACTACAGAGAGGGGGAACTATTTATTTGTAGAGTCAGCAATGACTGTACCCCTAAGCTATAATAAAACTGTTAAAACCAAGTGTTCAGTAACTTCCCAGCAAGAAAATATTTTCTGAACCTTTCCCTGTATAGTTTTCTGTGATTTGAATTATCATCTGCTAAATATCTTATGACATACTATTTACCACAGACCACAGCTTTGAGACCTTTGTGTGCATATGTCCCCTAGGAATTTCATAAATACATCACTGAAAACTAGACATATACTTCAATCGCTTTTGCTGTATTTTATGTTCTTTGAATGATATCTGCTTTGACTTGGATGAGGCCAGGTTTATTAATGTTGCTTTATCAGTTGCTAAGGGCTGTGACATGCTGAAGTGGAATTTGGACATTGCTGCTTCTTAGCATGTGTGGCTTGTAGACCGTAAAGCTATTATCCCAGCTGGAGGGGGAAAAAAATTAGGGGGAGGGGGAGAAAAAGAAAGGGAAAAAAAGGTACTTATTATTCAAGACAGCTGAGAAAATTGAAAACTCTTGATATATCTGAAAACCTCTACTGAATTTTCCCCAAACAGGAAAATTAATGAAATGCTGCTTGACTATTTGACTTTTTCTGCATTGTATTTTGACATTAATTTGATCTGAAATTTCATCTTGAATAATAGCCAGCATCCTTAATATTCGTATTGCTTTCATGGCCTGGGTCTGTGTGCTCAAGGATTTGCTGCTGAAATAGCAGTGTTTTGTAAAAGTCAGTGATTTTCCTTGGTTGCTTACAGAAAGTAAATCTAAGAGAATTGGTCTATTATTGGATGTGTATCTGATTCTGAGTCAGTGAGAACTGTAGATGTTCAGCATTTCTCATTATTGAGCCATACATATAAGGATAGTCAGACTAGCTCATGCAGGCTTTTGAAAAGAAAAAAGAAAAATTCCCTTCAAATCTTACTTCCTGTCCTTCGGGCACCGTCTGTTCAATAATGCAGCCTTATTACACCATGCATTTAAGGACGTATCTAATGGAACGTTAATTCTTACTTTGGTGCAATACCACCTACTGACAGGCCTATAGGATGTGGTTTTAGATCTTGTTGCTGGAGCATATGTGAGCTCTACGCAAGTAAGTTTCAGAACAGTGCTAATGAGTGCCTGTGCTTACTGCCTTGCCACACTGGGACCAGTTCCTGTCACCCTGTCCTGTAAAATGCATTCCTTCTTCTGATTTTGTTTGAATTCAATATAATACCTTTTGCACAGCTTTTGTCATATTAGTTCTGTGAGCAGAAGAAAAGTTTTTAATCTGAGAGGCCTTTTTTGTCCTACCTCCATTAAAGAACCAGTTGCAAATAAATCTGTTTACAAGTTATATTTACTTTTGTAGTAAAAATTAGATCCTTGCCTACTATAATTAGTTTTTGATCATGCATCTTGCTGTGCAATTCTTTGGCCATATATAGACTCTTTGGCTATATTTATTTATATATATATGTATTTCAGGTATACTAAAATAGAAATTTTTAAGTTCATGGATTCACAGAATTGTCGGAGTTGGAAAGGACCTCCAGAGATCATCTAGTCCAACTCCCCTGCTTTAAAGCAAGATTCCCTAGAGCACATCACTCAGGACTGCATCCAGGAGAGTCTTGAAAATCTCTAGAGGAGACTCCACAACCTCTCTGGGCAGCCTGGGCCAATACTCTGTCACCCTCACTGAAAAAAAGTCCTTCCTCATATTTAAATGGAACCTCCTATGTTCCAGCTTGTGTCCATTACCCCTAGTCCTGTCACCAGGAACCACTGAAAAGAGTCCTGGCTCCATCCTCCCCCAACCCACCCTTTAGGTATTTATAAACATTAATTAAATCACCCCTCAGCCTTCTCTTCTCCAGGCCAAAGAATCCCAGCTCTCTCAGCCTTTCCTCATAGGGGAGATGCTCCAATCCTCCAGTTATCCTCGTTGCCCTCCACTGGACTCTCTCCAGTAGGTCCCTGTCTCTCTTCAACCAGGGAGCCCAGAACTGGACGCAGTATTCCAGTTGCAGCCTCACCAGGGCAGAGCAGAGGGGGAGAATGATGTCCCTCGACCTACTGGTCACGCACTTCCCTATGCAGCCCAGGATGCCATTGGCCTTCTTGGAGGCAATGGTACATGGCTAATAAACAAACAAACAAACAAACAAACAAATAAATAAAGTTGTTCTTATTCTTGTCACATAAAGATTTTTGGTTATTTTTCATGTGTAAATTTAGGAAATTCTTTTTGTAAATCAGCTTACTGTATTATTACATTAAATATTTCATACCAAAGTACTTTGGGCTGCCAGTGTATTGAGATCAGCCATCCATTTATGAAATGCCCTCCTGGCATTTAGAAGCAGTATCCATTCTGCTAGAGCAGCAATGTGTGAAAACCTGTGGGAAGGAACATAAATAATGGTTTATCCAGTTGAAATGTAGAGTCACTGGTTTGTAAATAGGACAGATGTAAGTAATGTGCTACAATTTGGATGCTACTCTGTCATAAAACCAACTAACTTTTGCCGTGTCTGAGACATGTATGTCTCATAGTGTGTCACCTGCTTCATACTCTACAGATGGTGGTCTCTAAGAAATTAATCATTAGATCTAAGGGTTTTATGACATTACATAAATTCTCAGCCTGAAGTAGAACATCTCTAGTGTATCTCCCTCTGTCTTGGGCCCTCTGAGTTGCCTCTCAAATAATAAACATCCTATTTATTCTTAATTACAAATAGGTGATATGTATTTGCATTAACCTTTGTTTATTTTGCCATTGGAGGAAGTAAATTAGTGGCAGTGAGACTATAACCTTTATTAAACAGTGCAGCCAACTGACCTGCTATAATCTCAGAGTGCAAAGCTGACAAAGGTTCACAGAGACTTGCCAAGATTTAGAAACTCAGCAGTAGAGAATTAAGCTTTTTGTGTTCTATGGAATAATTTGTCTTACAATTTAGCTTTAATTCACATTTTCACAATTAATTAAACATCAACCTAATCATTATACACATAAAGCATTTAAATTGATGTATGAAGAATGATGAGGAATGAATAATGCTTTGAAGATCCATTTCAAATTAGTTGTTTGATTAATGAATATTCCACAAGGGCATTTGTGTGATGACCTCTGTTGATGACTTAAGGAAAGGCATGTCAGTTTAGATAATGAGAAGACAAAGTGAGTGAGAGTTATCTCTGCAAGTAAGCAGTGTAGAATTACAAGGATTAATCTATATGAAGCATATTACTTATTTGTATTGCTTGTAAGAGACAAAATAGAACTGTAAGTTCAGTAAATAAGTCTGGAATTTGAAAGATCCTGTTTAATGATAAAATGTTCTAGTTGTATATGCCGGTCATCTTTCTCTGGTTATGGAGGATGATAGTGGAGGGCTGTTCTCTCTTCACAAGCCTGTTATGATCCTTCACAGTACCTTACCTTTCAATTTCTTGCATGCAACAGAAGTAAAATGATTCACACTGTAGCTCGTTCACTTCCCATTGCTTCTGTAGTTATAAAGATGAAATACAAATGTTTTACCTGGTAACCTTACTTAGTAGATTGGGCTTCCAGCTGTTTTACTTCAGCAGTGTACAAAACGTATGTATAAAAGTAGCGGTAAACTTATATATCAGAAAGGCAGTGTACTTTAGCTACCAGGAGATTTTCTACCATGCAGGGTTGCTGCCCCTGGCATAGCACCCTCTGAGCTGCTGGCTGTTCGAGGCAGGACACAGCACTGGAGGAGCCAAGCAGATAGAATCATAGAATAATTACTGTTGGAAGGGACCTCCAGGGTCATCAAGTCCAACCTTTATCTCACCATATTCCTAACCATCAAACCACTAGACCATGGCCTCAAGTGCCTCATCAACCTGTTTTTGAACACCCCCAGTGATGGCGACTCCACCACCTCCCTGGGCAGCCTGTTCCAGTGCCTAACCACCCTCTCAGTAAAGAACTTCTTCCGAATATCCAACCTAAACTTCCCCGATACAACTTGAGGCCATTTCCTCTTGTCCTGTCATTAGCAATTTGGGAGAAGAGACCAACACCAGCCTCACTACAACCTCCTTTTAGGTAGTTGTAGAGGGCAATGAGGTCTCCTCTCAGTCTCCTCTTCTCCAGACTAAACAATCCCAGTTCCTTCAGCCAGTCTCCACAAGGCCTGTTTTCCAGACCTCTCACCAGCCTCGTTGCCCTTCTCTGGACTCGCTCCAGCACCTCGATGTCCTTCTTATACTGCAGTCCCCAGAACTGGACACAGTACTCAAGGTGCGGTCTCACGAGTGCCAAGTACAGGGGCACAATCACCTCCCTACTCCTGCTGGTCACACCGTTTCTGATACAGGCCAGGATGCTGTTGGCCTTCTTGGCCACCTGGGCACACTGCTGGCTCATGTTCAGCCAGCTGTCAGCCAACACCCCCAGGTCCTTTTGCGCCAGGCAGCTTTCCAGCCACTCTTCCCCAAGCCTGTAGCGCTGCATGGGGTTGTTGTGGTCAAAGTGCCTGACCCAGCACTTGCCTTTGTTGAACCTCATACAATTGACCTCAGACCCTCGCTCCAGCCTGTCCAAATCCCCCTGCAGAGCCTCCCTACCCTCAGGCAGATCGACACTCCCACTTAATTTCGTGTCATCTGCGAATTTACTGAGGGTGCACTCGATCCCCTCATCCAGGTCATTGATAAAAACATTAAACAAGACTGGCCCCAAGACCGAGCCCTGAGGGACACCACTTGTGACCAGTCCATCTGGATTTAACTCCATTCACCACAACTCTCTGGGCTTGGCCATACAGCCAGTTTTTAACCCAGTGAAGAGTCCACCTGTCTACACCATGAGCTGTCAGCCTCTGCAGCAGAATGCTGTGGGAGACAGTGTCAAATACCTTACTGAAGTCCAGGTAGACAGCATCCACCACTTTTCCCTCATCCACTAGGCTGGTCACCTGATCATAGAAGGAGATCAGGTTGGTTAAGCAGGACTTGCCCTTTGTGAACCCATGCTGGGTGGACCTGATCCCCCCGTTGTCCTGCACTTGCCGCGTGATCTCCCCCAACATGAACCAGTCTGGTCAAGTCAATAATGAAAACTTTGGGAAGAAAATGTTGCTAGGTATCAATTTTTACAAGATTCCAGTGAAATATTTCATAAATATCTTGGGCAGCAGTTAGACATGTCTCTGCTCCCCGTTTTCAGCTTGCAGTGCTGGGACAGCATAGGGGCAATAAAGCCCTTTGGAGACCTCTCTGGGAAGTGCTGGAGACTGAGGAGCTCTTCGACAGGCAAGGAGTACATGGTGGGCACCCTGACATGGCCACCACTTCCCAGGTGCCATTTCCAGTGCTGTTCAGGTCACTTGCTGCTCATGTGGCCACCTTTGGTGATCTTACAGATGGTCTAATTCAGGCAGAAACCCAGTGATCTCAGCTTTTCCTTACTAGGCTGTCTGGACTGTGAAAAGAGGGTGCCGTTTCTAAGTAAGAATTCAGCAAGGTTGAGAAAAATCCAGTCCAGCCCCTCTTGAGGATACCTCTGAGTCCCTCCAGCTGACAAGAATGTGGGCATTAGATCTGGTGATGAGTCTTTTCATAAAGCACTTTTTTTAATTGTAAAATGCAGATTCAATGAAAAAGGATTTGTTCTGCATGATTAGGTAAGATTTACCTATTAAATTTATTAAAATTTTTTTAAGAGATGCTTCTCGGATCAGGATGGGTCTTGCAGTCCAACCCTGACCCTCTAAGAACACAGAAAAGAACACAATCGGTGAGACCAAAGACACCCCAAATCCAATAGTCTGTCTCCAGCAATGGCTAGTAGAGGAGCAAGAAAATGCTAAACAGATGGCCTATACCCCCTCAGCTTCCATTAGGCCAGGGGATTCCTTCAGCAAATATAATCTCTTTGTGTCTAAAAAGATATATAGCCTGCTTGATTCAGACAGAGATTAGGATGTGGTCTCCCACATCCTAGTCAACATTTCTATTCAGACTTTCCCTTTCGTTCAGCAAATATTGGAGCATGAAAAACAGGCAGAATACTTCTCATGCACAGACTGATCTAGAACAGAGGCATGAATGCAGGTTTTAGGCACCTTCTCTCACTTTTTTCCCATTCTCCTGAGTCCCCTTCTTCCACTATTTTTATTCTCTTAGTTGTAGTCTCAGCAAAAACATAAAAAAAATTATAGTATTTCGTCTTAACCCAGGCAGTCATGGAGCAGCCAGGTTCACTCTCATATCTTTCCCTTGACCCAGAGAGGACAACCAGCACCCCATCTCCTCTCTAGTTCATTCAAGCTAGAGTTGACAGCTTAGGGAAAATGTTTCAAATTCGCTGTCAAATGTAACATTTAGTCCTTAATCTCTGTGATTTCAAGGGCCAATTTTGAGATTCTGAAAAGGGTTGTGAGGGGTGGGGACCGGGACAGGGTGCTCATGGATTGAAAATCCACAGCTTTTAAACCCTTCAGAGTCAGAAAAAAATCCCATCTTTCTCAGGTGCTCATCCCCTCCACTTCATCAGCACAAGAGTAAAACTGCCTGGACCTGCACATGTGCAGGTGTCTTGATGGGGAGGTAATATTTCAAACAACACTTATTCCTACTAGGATGACTCCTTGCATATCAGATGGGATCTGAGGCAATGCATTAAAACATGGCAAACCCTGTCCTCTTCTCCTCGGCATAATGTCTCCTGTCTGCAGCATCCTCGCTTTCTCAAGCCTGAGCAGGAAGATTCCTGCAAACTCTGGGCACAGGAAGAACAAGAGCTTCCATTTCCCAAGCTTGCATATCATCAAAAATAATCAGAAGGCAAGTTAAAGCAGAACTGAAGTAATGGATAATGCATTGAAAATGGTGAAATAAATCTATAAGTAGAGAATATCAGCTCTCAGATGTCAGTCACTGCAGGATAAACTCCAATATTTACACAAGAGAAATCAGAATCACACCTGCTGCACTGTCTGCAAATATACTCCTTCGGAAAAGAAGTATTTATAGCACAGTACTTTTGCCACCAATAGAAGACCATAAATATTAGTACTTAAAACATAGAATACCTCTGCAGTCATCGATGGACAATAATGGTTTGAAGTTTATACCCCTAAAAGAGATCTCTTGGAGCTTTATTATTATTCTTTGCTCTATTTTTGAATTTTATTGTTGGTACAATTAATTCTGTCTTATCACTGCAGTGAGTAAGGGAGAATGACATGAAAATATATTTATTAATAAGTTCTTTTTAAATAAATCTTGGAATCAAAAAGTGCAGATGAAGCTGAACTTACACAGAACATTAAGCTGTTATCAGAATAAGCTTCAAAAAAATATGACAATAATTTTATCATAATAACTTGTTTACTGCTAACATTCATTTTGCATTGGGTAGTAGATAAGGTATTCAGATTCATATAAATCTGCTTTTCAGTGTAATGAGCAGTTAAAATCTTACGACTGACTTTTGGTGAGATTGAAGGACATATAAGGTAAATTTATTTTGAAACTGTGTGTCCTGATTCCCCAGGCACAGACCCATGGGCCAGCCATGCAGGCAGGCGATAAGTAGCCCCGAGTCAGCTGTGAGATCCAATCAAGGCAGCTGACTCACAGGTGTATCCTGTACCACTTAATCAAGCTCATTATAAAAGGAGGGAGTTCACTGAGGGTGGAGTTCCTTCTCCTGGGGCTCCTCCCTCTTGGCCTTCTGCTTCTGCTGCTGCCCGCAAGGACAAGGCTGAGTATAACCTTGTATACTTTATGTTGGTGATTGTATTAGTTTTATCATTTCATTAAATCTGTTTCTGCTTCAACCCACTGGGCCTCTCCTTTTTTCCCTGATTCCCCTTCTCAGCGGGGGAGGGATCATGGGATGGTAGAACAACTGCTACAGTTTTTTCCCTGGGTACAGGCTAAACATAGACACTGGGACACAAACTGGTAAGTTAGATATTACTTTAATCTTTACCTATATTCTGATATAAAGTCCATCAACAAAATCTAGGAAGTTACTACATTGTGGAAGTTAGAAAAGACACCGGCAGTGAGACGCCAGTGAGCAGATATGTTAGGCAAGGGAAATGCCGTTTCCTGATTCATGCCAAACATCTAGTGTAATGTATGGCCTGTCATGTGGTATTGATTAAATGAAAAGTGCTTCACTAGTTAAATATCTTTAAAGCATTCTGTATAACTAGTTCATTTCTAATGATCCACGTAGACTACAGGAAAAATCCTAGGAAAGAAATAAGGAATCTTCTCCCTCAAGAAAAGGGAAAGTGTGTGCTCTGCTCTCAGTCCTCAGCTGGTGTAAATCAGTGTCCTCCACTGAATTCACTGCTCAGGGATTTGTTGCATTATGTATTTGTTCTTGCTTGTGGTATAGCTGAAGTTAAAAGAAGGTGATTTTTTATCTGTAATCTTCTTGTCTTCTGAATAAGATGGGGGGAGGTGTGAGGGGAGAGGGGTGGATGGTGGTGTAGAATCAAAGTTATCACCAGAATAACAAAACTACCATAAAACAGAGAATATTTTTATACATTTCTAATGCCTCCCCCCCCCCCCCTCCCCCCGCCCTTGGTTTTTTTTTCTTCCCTGGGAGGAAAAAAAAAAAAAAAAAAAAGCATTTCTAAAGCCCTATGATAGAAGATCTGTGGAAAGATCAATTGGAAGTTTTCAGCTCCTAGTGACAGCTGACTCCCTCATGTGAATTTTCCTCCCAGTCTCCCCAGGAGAGACGGCTCCAGAGGGAGTGATTGCAGTGACCTGACTTAGCTCAGCCAGCAGCCTGGAGTAGCAGTGGACTGGTATTAATATGCCTTCCCTAAAGGGTGAAACTCTTCTGCAGTTTCTTTCCCACTTGTGTATGTCAATTATTTTTTTCCTATACAGGCTTCTCATTAGTGTCCTAGAAAGAAATAGCCCTTCTGTGAAAATAAAATATTGAAACTCTACTTCCGTGTGTGTACTGTTCCACCCTTGCATTTTCAGTAGTGAAAACTGGTTGTTACATCTACAGCCAAACCCTTCAAAATTCTGAGCTTATTGAAAGAAAAAGGATCAATTTTGAAACTGTGCTGGAAAGAAAAAGAAAAAAAAAAAAGAGAGAAAGTATTCAATGGCAAGGTATCCAGCCGTGCAAAGATGTTTGGAGGGGAGAGCTGCTGCCTTTATTCTTGAGTAGCACAATTCAGAGAGCTTTTGGAGCAATAAAATCACACCTTCGGCAATCACAGGGGATGATTTCTGTACGGAAGTGTTGCAATGTAAAAGTCTAGGTGCTGAACCCTGAGCTTGTTTTCCTGGTCTGCTTTGAGGGATCTGAGCTGTTCGTGCATCGCTGTCCTGGTTCTCCAAACTTACCCACAGAGGCCATTCATTTCTGTAGAGACAGGAGGCTCACCATCTGCCTGGAGGTCCAGGTGCAATATAGCTCTGCCCTTTACAGACCCTCATAGAAACAAATTTTTAACTCTCCAGGCAGGTGGATTCCTAAATTCTCATCCAAACGTCCACTGTGTTTTTCAGTTTAACCAAAGATAATATATCAAAATAAAATTCAGTGGAACGATGTCTTTATTTCGCCTGGTCTCATTCAAAAACTGTGTGGACCATGAGGCATGGGGTCTGTCAGGTACTTGTCTCTCAGAACAGAATAAACTGTAGCTCCCATGAAGCACTGTGGCAGCTCAAGGAAAGATTAATGTTGAAATATCCTGAGATGAGATATTTTAATTGTATTTAGCAAACTAAATTAGTTCTGCATGGATCAATCTAACCTAGGCCAATCTGTTTCATTTTCATTTTGCAAGTTGGAAATTGAACCATGACAGAAAAATTTCAGTTCTCTCAAATTTGCTTTCTATTAAAACAATCTTCCTCCCCAGATTATCTATAAAATTCTCAACTGACATGTAATATTTAATTTTTCCATGCTCATGGCTGAAAGCCAACTTTCTTCAAGGTTACTGTTTGCAAAATCCGTTTGCTGGATGGAATACATGCAAAGATCAAAGCTGTCCCTGAACTGATTGGTTTCATCAGGGAAAGGTGCCTCTTCAGCTCATGAAAACATACATTCTAAAATTGGGCAAACAGTTTGGAATAAGTATTGTATGATGATTTCACTCAAAGTGGCAGTTCTGGTGTTGTAGCCATGCTGCCATGAACATAGACAGATTTTGGTCAGGTTGGATTGCGGGTTACTCGTGCTTGCTTCTGTCTGCAGTGAAATGAGCTGTTTTGACGAATCACATGCCAGTAAATTCAACAGTAGGAAGCAGAGAGAGAGGGCGTTGTGGAGTGGTTGCACAAGGACCGGTAGCTGCTGCTTGCTGGTGAGAGCCATTCCAGACCTTATGCTTGTAATTGACTCTCTAAGCTGCTTTTGCTTTTTATGTTTCCAAGTGAGCCATTCAGCTAATGTTAATTTCATTCAATGGCAATAAAGGTGAAATCTCTCTGAAAATAATTCTCTTCCTTTGCATCAAGATATGAACCCTAAGTAAACAGGTTTTAATTAATGGCAGAGAATATCCTGACAGCTAGCAGTGCTCCCTTCCTCTGTGGAGCTACACTGAATTCATGGAGCTTTATAAATGTCTTCTCAGACACAGCATCACTGTTTCGCTTTTATCCTACTGCACAATACCCTTCTCTGCTGTGAGACGCAATGGTTCTGAGCAATATGATACAAAAATAGCAGTAAGCAGCTGTACTAAGTGAATCTGCTATGCTGCTAGAAAGAAGAAAATCTTTCAGTTTACTTTATGGAGGTTCATACAGTGGTGAAATTTCAATATTTTTTTAAAAACCTCTCATCTTTTTACATGCCTGTACTGAGCTATGATAGTTTCCAGTGAACATGGCATGCATACCATCAGTGGCTTTGTCTAGGAGTCATCCTCACTAGAAATCGGGGAATAAGGTGGTTTTGGTGACTCACAGATTAGGTAAAATAATGTTGTACTTTTCATTAGCTGTGGGTTGTTTCTGTCTCACCTTGGTGCTGCATGAACCGGAGAGACAGAGGAAGAGTCATCTTAGCCCTCAAAAGTGTTTGGTAGTAACTTGCTCCTGGCCTGAGGTATCCACTTCCAGTCCTGTTTCCCTCCCTGGCGTGCCTGTGAGTTGAGTACTGTAGACACTGGTGTTTCCAAGCATTTTCTCACCACTTATGGCTATTTCAAATTAGCTCTCTGTGTTGGTAATATTTCTAAACTGATAGTGCTCTAGTAGGCAGCCAACTGCTTAGTGCATGCAACTTGCCTTGAAAAATGTTGCTGGAAGGGTTTTATCTGTAAATGTTGAAGGAGCCAGGCCATGCAAGCTCCTCTCCGAGATGAGGGATGCATGTAATGCAATGGAAAGGGCTTTGGGAAGTACTGCATCCCTAGAGACTTCAGCTCCTCCCCTCTGTTACCTCTGTAAGGGCACCTCATGTACAACCTGTGTGTGTAACCTGCTGGCAAGGTTGATCGTTATCCTGTGTCTGAAAGACGCTTAATGATCATTCAGATTCATTTCCAAATATCCTTGTGACATCTGTCAGGGAGGAAGACAAACAAGGGGTTTGCTATATTTAACTGGGTTTCATGAGAGGTTTGTTTTGCTGGTAGATCAAGTCAGTGGAGAAATGTTTGCTGGCAGTTATGACCTCATTGATGCCATTGTCCAAAGGGAAGGATGGCTCTTCTGATGACTTGCCTGAGTGGGTGCTGTCACTTCTCCCCTTGCACAGAGCAATAGAGGTGTTAGTGGTTAGCAGAGCTTAAGCCTTTACACACTAAGGAATTGGTTGCTGAGAAATACAAGGAAGGAGACAGAACTTCAATTAGAGAGAGGATGATGACAATCGAACAGGTGCCAGGCAGGGTGCTGTGGGCAAGGTTTGCTGAAGAGCTTTTTGGTGGCCATACAAATGCAAGCAGTATCTGCCCCTGCTGCTGGTTTTTGCCCTGTGCTTCATGCCTCTTTCCTGATCCTGGAGTCCCATGCTGGCACAACTTTTTTTCCAGGCAGGCAGTAAAGCAGGCTGGAAAGTAAATACTCTTATTTTCTTCCAGAGGTTATTTTTCATTTGGATCAAGTTTCTCCAGCCTACCTGACCACATGGACAGAAGTGCAGCAGCAGGGATGCAAAGATTCATGGCTAGGAGCTAGCCATTGGAAAGGGTGCTGGATGGGGCAGTGACTGCTGGAACAGATCTGCCACTAGATGCCAGACCACAGCTTCAGTCCAGGCAGTGTCATGAAAGTGCTCTGTCATTTGATTTAACATGCAAAAATCTACCAGGTAGAAATCACGCCAGTTCACTAACTGTATTTCTGGAAAGGACCCCCAATTGTATTTTAAAGAGCTTTGATCATACAGTCAAAGGAGCATATACAAATAACTTTGGCTCTACTGTACCTTTTTTTGAGTGAAGAATCAATACTGTTGTTGCAGGTTTTCAAAGAAAAATGGTAACCCTGTGGCAACTGGTTGCTTGTAAAAATGTTTTATGATGGTTCTTGCCTTACTTGACTATTACAGGTAAGGAAGAGATGTATCCACCACACTGTTAAATGGGAAATTCTCTGGAGTCTCAGGCAGGTTCCTGGTCTGGTCCCCCTGATGCTGCAGGGAGCATCCCCTCATCCCACAGTTGCATGAAGGCCTCTAGGTAGAGGTCAGGCCAGAGGGCTGTGAGGAAGACCCAAGATCTCCTTACTCCCAGGTCAGGCCAGAAATCCCAAACTAGGATTGTTTAAAACGAAAACTACATATTAAATGAAAGCAAACCATAAATTGGCTCTTTCCCACTTTGTACAGAAGATTGCAGAGGAGTTTAAAGGGGTCATTCACAGATGGCATAATCACCACATTGCAAAATAAACCAAAATTGCAGCTTTTATATCAGAGATATAATCAAGATTTGGCCTACTTGTTGCATATTTTGTTTTATGGACAGAAGTTATGGGTTTATGTACTGGAACTCTCTTTATAACAGCTTACCAAAAGTGCTTCACATGAACATATGTTTTCCCATGGTTGTGTTTTCTGAGCATGCTGAACAATTTAGTAATACCAGCTAATGATGCAAAATGGGTTTCAATAGCAATTTTAGTGTCTAAATGAATCATACTTAGATAAGAGAAATCTGAAACATTCCAATTTATACAAAATTGCTAAATGACCTATCCAACGTATCTCTGAGGAGAAGTTAACAGAGGGTGGTACATAGAACTGGAAAAATACAACAATGTTTTCTCCTTTACAAATGAATGGGGTTTTAAAGAGAATTTTATCACGCAAGACCAACGATTTTCTTTGTTTTTTATCTTAAAAAAGATTCATGTAAGTCTTTGGAGATGAATTCTTTTCTTCCTTTTTTGTGTGTAATCTGCTGAAATACTGGTTTGTTGTCTCAGAATCACAGAATGTTAGGGATTGGAAGGGACCTCAAAAGATCATTTAGTCCAATCCCCCTGCCAGAGCAGGAACACCTAGGTCAGGTCACACAGGAACATGTCCAGGCGGGTTTTGAATGTCTCCAGAGAAGGAGATTCCACAACCTCTCTGGGCAGTCTGTTCCAGTGCTCTGTTACCCTCACTGTGAAGAAGTTCTTCCTTGTATTTTTGCAGAACCTCCTATGTTCCAGCTTGCACCTGTTGCCCCTAGTCCTATCATTGGATGTCACTGAGAAGAGCCTGGCTCCATCCTCATGACACTCACCCTTTACATATTTATAAACATTAATAAGGTCACCCCTCAGTCTCCTCCAAGCTAAAGAGACCCAGCTCCCTCAGCTTTTCCTCATAAGGGAGATGTTCCACTCCCTTAATCATCTTTGTGGCTCTACACTGGACTCTCTCAAGCAGTTCCCTGTCCTTCTTGAACTGGGGGGCCCAGAACTGGATGCAGTATTCCAGATGTGGCCTCACCAGGGCAGAGGGGGAGGAGAACCTCTCTCAACCTAATAACCACACCTCTTCTAATACACCCCAGAATGTCATTGGCCTTTTTGGCCACAAGGGCACATTTGTTTTTCCTGTGATTTCTGTGTATTTTTCTTCTGTCTCACTAGATTATTAATAAACAGAGAAAAACAGAAAAATAGAAATTATGTGACTAGGCAAACGAATGCTTTAGTGCATATTTTATTATACTTTCTTTTACACACCTATCTAGTGATGTGACTTCCTCCAAAAAGAGTTTTTCAAATCTGCTTAAAAAAAATGAGATTTCTTACACAGTTCTGGACATGCCAGAGTTGATTAACAAAAACATTTGTATTTGTGCAACTAAAATCAAATTACCATAAAACCTACAGAAAAGTAAAATCAAATTAGCTGAGTTTCATGCCATGATTTGTATCACAAAATTATTTAGCCTGTATCTGCTTTGTATTTTTCTTAGGTCCTTATCCAAAAGAGGTTACCTACTTGCTTATGTGGGAAAACAAGAAAAAAGGAAGGAGCAGTAAACCAATGGAAAATCTTGTTGACATAATACAAGGCAAGCTGTCCAGAAAAGTAAGTGTTACTCTTAAGACACTAGTCACTAAAGATGTTCGTGGTATGTGAATTTCATTCAGTCTTCCAGTATCGGTAGATTGTATTTCTAAAAATGGTGCCTGAAAAAAGTACTTTATTAAGGAAGCATATGCTATTTACTGCAGCACTGGGTAACATTTCATATTGCAAAACACTTCTTAACTTTTAAATAAATTTTATCCCTGGTGACAAGTTAATAGATATCACACTAGGCTATTTGCTATGAATTGATTTATGTTGGTAGTAGGCAGAAACGCTAGCATTCTTATTCTGAGAGAAAATTGGGAGTGGGATGTGGAGGAGGAAGTAGAGGAAAAATGAATTTTATAGTGATCTTAATTAGAAAAGTATTACAGCACCAGGGTCACACAAAGGGAGTGAAGCATGGTTTTCCTTTATGGCAGAAAGATTGATAGACTCTGCCTAGGCTTTGTGGCAAAAGCTCATTGTAAATTGCCATAAACAACAAATAAAAATTACAGCTGGAAAGAATTTTTTGTGCAACTGGCCTACACAATCGGGATTTTTTTTCTTTTTTTAGGATATTTTATTTACTCTTCTCTAAGGTTTCTCTATATTTTGAAAACATTCTCTGTTGAGATATGAAACAGCTATGAGTAGAATACAGAAGTTAATATGAGTCCATGAGGGTAAATTATCCTCAGTGCACGTAATAAGAAAAATAGAATATTTAAAGTTGATGTTGACCTATTTTAATTATGTATGTACTTCTCAGACATTGAAACATGAAGTTTGAGACCAGCAGCACCTAGAACGTGCCCCCTCAATAGGTTGGAAGCAGGCTCAGAGACTACATTCAGGTGTAAAGGAACATTATAGGGTGGCACAATAACTGATAGAAGATTACAGACTCTGATTAAACTACTGGAAGCCAAAAGCAGTGAAAATAGTGTGAGAAATTAATTCACAGAAAAATTGTTCCTGAAATGTTCTCAAGCAACACTAGT
Organism: Podargus strigoides; assembly: GCA_028020825.1. Taxonomy (NCBI): domain Eukaryota; kingdom Metazoa; phylum Chordata; class Aves; order Caprimulgiformes; family Podargidae; genus Podargus; species Podargus strigoides. The sequence goes on along the minus strand of CM051663.1, from coordinate 120,269,945 downwards.
TTAAGATTTTCATTGCTTTGAAGAAATGGTGTTACATAAAACTCAGAACACATTTCAGAGGCCTTCAAAACCCTATAGAGACTAAAATTATTTTCAAATCACAGCCCTTCCTACCTCTCTTTTCCTTTGGTATCACTAAGAAGTGTGGTGGAAAGGTGGAGATCTGCATTAGGATAAGGTGTGTGTATTCATTGTGCCTAAGAAGTAAAAAAAAATCTGCTACAAATCTCTAAGCTCTAGACCTAGGCATGTCAAGTAATACTGTCAAATATAAAATCTGACTGCCAGATAAGCAAACAAATGCCAGCAAATAGCTCCATGACAGAAAAACTAAGAACATTCATTATTTCTGTGGGCTTCGAATATTCCCACCCTCCACTCCCCGCCTGCCAAAGCTGCGATTTGCATTACTTCAACCATGACATACCCAGGCCAGATCCTTGTTTTGTTTGGTGTACCTCCATGTAACATGCTGCAATGTGTCATGCTCACAGCCCTAGTCTCTCTGCTTTGTCTTTAAGAAAATGGCATCACAAAAGGCAGATAATTTAGAGGATCATGTTCTGAGGTAGTGGATACCTTAGCTGTATTATAGATGGAAATGTAACCAGTATAAATTCAGCTGCCTACACTTAAACACCTAGTTTCATATGACTAACTGTTACCAACTGTTTCAATGGGAAAGGTGAGATTTTCTTCCTGAGGCAGGCATGAGATATTCTGCCCTAATAATTTCCCCGCCTCCTTCCAACAGCCGAGTTCTGACTCCCACCTTGAAGCCTATTCCTTGCCTCTAAGATGCTTTTTATTTTTCAGGTCTTCTATAGGTTAAATGTTCATTGTGTGGAAAGCATCTCTCCTTGAATTTGTTAAATCTGATGTTATCACACTCCTGTGCTTTCTTTCTCTTTGCTATTATTTTAATACCTGGAACACACAAGCTCACGAAATAGGTTATTGCAATGATTCTGTATCAGTATCTTTCTAGAGAAAAAGGACACATTTGACTGTCAGAATCGAAATTGAGCAACAGTAGAATATATTTTAATGTCAATCGAATGATTAGTTCTAAAATCAGGAATTAATTACATTTCTTAAGAAATAGATTTACAATGTCATTAACAACTAATTGTACAGTGTTTATATTCTCCCTCTCTTAAAGCAAATAATTTTCTTTAAATATCTTTTTAAGTCTCAAAGCAGCAGCTGTCTAAAAAGAAGACTGATTTTGCTTGAAAATTAATACTGGGCATAGCAAATATTAGAAAACTGATAAAAAGTAAGATTGCATGCCCCTTTTTCCCTTTTTTATTTTTTTCCACTGTGAAATTATACAAATGACATTACAACATTTCAGAATGTTTTTATACATAATTTTCACTTTACATTGAATATTTGCACATTAATAACTTGAGGATTTTGTCATTTTCAGCATACTCTTTCATGAACAGTGTGTGATTATTCATAATGAGCAGCCGGTGTCTTTGAAAGTACTGTAGACTGTGCTAGTAAGATAAAAAAAAAAAATTTTGTAGTGACTGTAAATGAAAGACCTCATTAATCAACTAGATTCCATTTAAACATTAGCATTAGAAACTTCAGCATGTCATCATTATATGTTTAACCCTTTAAATGCTGCACCCCTCAAATTTTCCCCCTAAAACATGTGCAAGAACATTGCACAGAGTATATGTACCCTGAGTTAATGAAATGTGTGGTCCAGACTGAGAGTGGACCTGCAGTCTCTTCCTGGATGCATTCTCAGGTCTCTCGCTGCGTTTGCTAAAAGCACTATTTGAGTACTGACGGGAAAACCAGCTCCTGTTCCAAAGCATTTGGATGGGTTAAGAAACTGCTGATTCCTCAGTAAAGGGTATTTATGAAGATAATATGGATGGATTTTTGTGTTATGAAGTTAGCTCAGTAATGCTGACTGAATTTGCCTTTCTCTGTGTGCATGTGTGTGTTAGCATCCCATTTTATAACCCTTTGAAGAAATATTTGAAATATTATAAAAATGTACCACTCTGAGGAAGCTATGGAGGTATCTGCTTGCAATGAGTGGAAGGTTAAAGCTGAGATGCATTTTGCATTTATTAGCCATCAGCCCCTGTTAATGTAAGTGTAAATTTTGGGACCATATGCTGGAAGCACTATAAGCAAACAGCCTGAAAATGTATCTTTCAACTCAGTTTAATCAGAAGATATGGGCATAAACCACAAAGTTTCTTACTTGCAAATAATTACAAGGTGTCAGCAGAGATACTGCTTTGTTTATTGTTTGGTGGGTTTTTTTAAAGGTGATAAGCTTGCTGGAGGCATAAAAAACCCCAAAACTAGAAACTTCTACATTTTTCTCAGTTTTGCGTGTTGCATCTGTGTATGCTACACACACCTGCTTTATCTGGAACACTGACGAGCCCCACTGGCTTCAAGGTTGGATTTTGCCAGCCCCTTGTGCATCCCCACAAGACATAGTTACTTCAGAGGACCAGCGACTTGGAGGTCATCAAGCTCATAACTTGGTTTCTGTTCTCTTAGGACTCTAAGGAAAATAACAGAAACAAAGTCAGGCTAAAGAAATGTTTCCTGCTGAGTAGGTAGCCGCGGCCAACAGCACAGTACTGGGTTGGACTCAGGTCCAGTTGAGCAAAGCTGTGGCTTCCCTAAAGATCTGAGTCCTTTTGAGGACTGAGAATATGATGCATGTGTGGTTACTAGGACATGCACTTCATATATGCTCACATAATATTTGTACTCCTGTGAGAACACAAGGTGCTATTTTTAAGTTAGTTTCTCTTAAAATCTTTATTTATACTAACTTCAGCTGGACTCCACAGCTGAGAAGCTGCTGGGCAGAGAAGTCCATGTCCCCACAGCCAGCCCATAAATTGTGCCTCTTGCACTGGAATAGCTGGGATCTGGGACAAACACTGTCCTCACACCCTCCCCAAGGGATTACGCTTACCTGTGTCACCCATGCAGTGTCAGTTCCTCCTCTGCATCAGCTTCCCACATTATGAGACAATAGAAATGTCTGTGCAGACTGGCAACTTGTGCTTGATTTACTGATGCTGACACAAGTAATAAATTCAAAGGAAGATGAAAATTGCCTAGCAAGAATGATTCAAATAACACTTACCTTCCTGGGCAAAGAAGCGCTTATTTGCTTCTCCTTCTCTGACAACCTACTCACTGACCTTTACAGAAATGGTGAAAACTGCACAAGTGCCCATATTTAAGAAATTAATGCTGCCTTCTTATATCTTGTCTCTAAACAAAGGAAAGAGCAGGATTTGGGTACTGGCACTTACTATGTGGCAAAACCATGAAGATTAAGTCTCCTACCAACAAAGGTTAGAAATCCAACTTAATAAAAATTTAAAGATGCATTAGAACAATGTAGAAGATGTATCAGTTCTGAAAGGTTGATGAATATTTTGAAATGATGTGTTGAATAAGTGATTTTTGTAACAGCTAGCGTTCTCAGAAAATGCCAATAAAAGCTTCTGTCCACATATTAAGAGCAACTTGCAATTCTCCCAAGTGAATTAAATTAAGATTTGAAGTTGAAGAGCAATTTATGTCTTAAAACCACTATACCTCATTGAGCACAGTTGATAGTAGCATGCATTCTGCCTATTTTTATGTCTTCTGGGTTTCAAGATGGGAAATGATTGTTGGAAATGTAGTGTGTCTTTCTGTGTCTTTATAGCTTGAGATACTCCCATATAAAAATACAGATGAGTACTCTTTTTCACCCAAAGGCTGGCAGAGTGGGTGGTATCTCCATGCCAGAGATTCAAAACTCACATTGAGAAGGCCTTGAGCAATCTTCCTTTGCTGGACTCTGGATTCCCAAGATTTTTGTGTATAAAATAACTAATATCTGGCCTCAGTGGTTTTCTGGAATTTATTTGGTTTCTCACTGCTGTGATTCTGAGGACTGACAATACTCAAACTTCAGCATCTTTTTAGAGCATCTTGCATTCCCATGATTTCCTACTAATTTGTTCCTTTGTGATGACAACCATTTTTTCCCATTTGGAAAGTGAACTAAAAACTTCCTGGTCAGCAAAACCATGTTTTTCAATGTTTCTCTCATTTTTGAGAAAGATTTCATTTATCATTCAGTATTGGGTATATGTTGTGCCTTAGATGCTTAGCCTTTGACATCTAGAAGATTGCTCATCTCTGTATGGGACACAGAACTGAGTAGAGGAGAGATCCTTGAAGTTTCAAAGGAACTCTTAGAGAGGAAAATAAAATTTAACAGAATTGTTAGGATTAGGGTTGTCAACACTTCTAGCATTTCTCCACCCTGTTTCTTAATTAGGACCAAAGTCTGGAGCTGAATATCTCTAAGAGACTGAGGAACAGTCTTGTATGAAAGGTGTGATATGGATATATGAATCTTTCTTCAGGACAGTGCTGTGGGTGGGGAGTGCTTTTCTTCCGTACTGGTCCTACCAGGAACTCAATGGAGGAGCAGCAATGGAGAGTGCTGAGCTCTGGCATGTCATTACACCCAAGAGCAATCCTTTGAGGAGTGAGATAACCAGCATGTTGCATAGCTGCCTCACAGGCTGATCTGCTTCCTGCTCTGTCCCAAAGCAGCAGGCAAAAGAAGGCAGAAAGATGACCAATACTTTTATTTCCTCTCCCCTCGTCCACCACACCATGACTGCTGTGTTGGAGAGGATGATACTTTTCAGTTGTTAAAAAACAGTTTAGTAATTTTATTTTCTCCTACAGGGATACTGTCTCTACTAAGGATATTTTTTAATACTCTTTTATGATAAGATAGTACTATTTGAGGCAAATCTCTGTAGTTGCATTCCCATCCCTTTCAGTTGTGAAAGCCTGAGATGGCTAGAGCACCAAAATGAAAAGAAATAGACTGCTAATCTCTCCAGTCCCAGCAGGAATGGAGATGAACAGCTCTTCACATAGCTACAGCTGTGCACCAGGCATATGCATTTCTTCATTTAGCACTTGGGACTCACCAGACCTGGAGTCTGATGGTCTGCTCAGTAGATGAGTATGAAAGTTGTTCTTTATCATGATGTACAATACATTGTTTGGTCAAATTCCATTACAACTGTCTTCTATGATGACAGATAGTCCGTCGCATTTGAGTCACCCAATATTCCTTCCCAAATTAAGTAAAGGAGGAAAAGAGCTTAAAATATTTGTAATGAAAGCCTGCATATCAATTTATAGATAAAGTCAGTTCTGAGATGGAGTCAGATATCCTCATTTTTCTTCTGTAATTCTGGACATTTCAGTATGAGTCTGACACAGGTTGTAGCCTATGGGTTTCTGAGCAGGAGGCTGATAACACTGTGACTGTGGGACTGAGAGATAGGAATATCCTATAGAGTGTGAGTAATAGACAGAAATGTTTTCTACAATGACCAAATATTATTTTTCATCAGCCCTCTAAAAAGTTTCAACCTGCCCTAATTTTCTCCATTGAATCTAATAGAACTGGATTAAACTACAGGGGAGATGAGAACATAAATTTGATTCCTTTCATTCCATGTAATATTAGGGTTTGTATTCTTTCAAGCTGTAATAACCTCTAGACTTCAGCAAAATTGAAAACCTTTAAATAGCCTTTCACAACCTTTCAGTGTAGTAATGAAGTTTTAAGTGCTCACTGGGGATTTTCAGTTCAGAAAAATCTAAACTGCAGTAGATATTAAAATCTACTGTTTACTTCAACTCTTTTACAGCCTAATGGGTTTTTCTGACAGTGTAATTTTTAAAAGGTTGGGTTTCATTTATTAATATAGTATACCCACCCTGGAAATCTTTCTTCTTTAAGGACTCTGGTGGGAGCCTTATACTTGCACTTTGCTGGAGCACCTGAAAAGCCAGCTAGAACAGGGAAAAGAGAAACTTGCTAAGACCCAACCAGAACAACAAACAAGTTGTTTGTTTGTTTTTTATTTAAAAAAAAAGCCTCATGATTTAAACACTGCGGGAGGCAAAAAACAAATTAAGGATGCAGTTTCCCTGTGTGCACATAATTACCAGTATGTGAATCACTGGAATCAGCAAGGTTGCTCATCTACCTAAAGATCTAGATATGATGTCTGGCTGCACTCAACTTGGGGAGTAGCTAAAGAGATTTTATTTATTTATTTATTAAGCTGTTGCTCAAGGGGGTAGCAGTGGGGAGAGAAAATTGTGGGGTGAATTTACACTGATTAAAGAAGCACAGTCGGTATACACAGGAGTTTCTGAGGCACAGTGTGGGACTGGAAGGATTCTGGTTTTGTGTGCTGCTAAATTAGTGGAGAAAAGAGGATCTGAATTTCTTTGAGACAATAACAGTACTAGTCCCAGAGGGATATTTTCCTTTGCTGGATAGCTCTATGTAGAGTTTTTTATACATATACATTTTTATTATGCATACAGAAATTATTAGTATTTTCTGGGAACATATAGTAATGCTTCCTTTTATAATAATGGATTCAGATAACACTTAGATATATTTGTTGATGGTTTTTCACCTTCTTTGTAAATCATAAAAAAAAAGCGGAAGGAAATCCAGAAATAAGGACATTAAGAAATGACCTAAAATTCTTGTATCTGATGGATAGAAGTCCAATGCTTCTAAAGCAACAAATTACAGTATATTTTCGTTAAGAAAATGAACATGTAGGAGAGGGAGGATGTGCTTATTAATATATCTTGAGTACATAAACATATGCAAATGAAAAGAAACAGGTCCCAACATAGACATATCTGTAATAACAAAACATCCCATGGCTGGTTTTTAATTTCTAGCTAATTTTAACTCATCAGTGTGTGCTTAAATTTAAAAGCATGTTTACTTCTATTGGTTAAACAAAATGCTAGCAGACTAACTACTGGTACAGTGTCCCAAGCCACCTACTGAAACCTCTGTTTTAAGTCCTTGTTACCCATTCAGGTCAGTGCTGACACCTTGGGGAAAGGAACTTCCTGACCTGTCTGTGATGCTCTGCTGCTGCTCTCAGCCTCTACTTCATGAAGAAGTGTGAGGAGAGTCACAGACTCGTGGTCAAAAGTAAGACCTAAAAGCTGTTACTGCAGAACAGAAATTCCTGTGCTCAACAACTTGCTCTTCTAGTTCCTGGCAGACATACCATTCAGCACTGCTTGCTCAACAACAGCAAAGTGTTAATTTCTCAGAGGATGTCAATTGTTGAGCAGGGCAAAAAGGCACAGCTCTTCAATTTTTTCTCAAGTTAAAAGGAGACTAGAGGCTGTAGGTAAAGTGAAAAGCCTAAGAAGCCAGAGAAGTGTTCACAAAAGGGGGAGGAAAGGGTGAGAGAGAGGTAGAGAGAGACAAAGCATCCACTGAAAGATGGCAACTCCATTCTGTTCCTCAGCTCAAGCAACTGTCTTGGAAAGATATAACAAGGTGGGGGTTGGGGGGAGGCAAGGAGGGCTTCAAAAGACAAATTTCTGGCCCAATTTAAGACAGAGAAGGATTTTGGTTTGACCAGATGATCTTTCAAGGTCCCTTCCAACTTGGGCTCTTCTATGAAAACAATGAACTTTAAAAAAGAAAGAAAAAAAAGACTGGTTTAAGCAGTATATCTAGTCACTAAAGATACTTCCAAATTCTGGGAGCTGAAACAAGAACTTTGCATACAAACAAAATATTTGCATATGCAATAAAAACATCTTATCTCCAGGTAGGATGTTCTTTTTACACAACTCTTACTAACTGAGCTTAAAAAGCTGATGTTGTTGGGCATGAACCAATTGCCAGAGGCATGACTCCATTGCAGAATGGAGTGCTGTGCAGATATGACCAAATTAACTGAGCAAGAGGTAGGCAGAGATCTCACCCAGAACTGCACTCTCTGTCACTCCAGGCACTTGAGATTACTATGTTTGTAGAGAGTTTGGTATGTCTTCATGGCAGTGCACTGTGCCTGCTGCCCTAGAAGTGACAATGCTAGATACAGTCTTCTCTTGTTGGAGATTGCCTTGATATGCCTTGCACCTTTCACTGTTTTTACAGCCATGCCAAAAGACAGACTGAGAACATAGAGCTGGACCAACAAATCCGCATGTCCTCACGCACATTTTTTTATCTTTGAGACCAATGCATGGACATTGCACACAGCCTGCTCATCCAGCACTGTCATGAAAAATGAATTATTGTATTTGTTTTTAAATAAGCAATTTTTTGGTGCTTGCTATTGTCTCTTCCCATCTCCTGAAATGATCCATTGTAGAACATTCCCAATTCTCTTTCCAGGTGCTCTCCAACAGTGCAGGTTTTTTTGAGTTTCTTCAAAACTCAGCACAGCATTTCAGCTGGAGGTTCTTCAGTGCTGGATGATTATTTCGTGAGCATCTCTCAATGCTTCTTGTTCTCTCATGACAGCATTTTTGAAACAGGGTTTTGGTTATTTACATTAGTAAGGTGGTATGCTTTTTAAGGTTTATCCTCTGTTGTGTCATGCAGGTGGCTGATGGCAATTTTTGAGAACAGCAAACTCAGGTGCAATGCACTGCAGAGCCCTGCTTGGTATAGTCCTCTGTTTGATAATCAACCACTGGTAGCTACATTTAAACTATGTTTTTCCAGCAGTTGTACCCAGCCTGAAATAATCTCCACAGAACAGTTTTTCCTATCTTTCTCATGGTGTCAAAGCCTTACTGCAGAGAAGGTGTGTGACATTTACTATAGCTTCCATATCCACTAGTCATTCTCATGTCACAGGAAGAAATTAGATTGTTTTGATGTGATTGTTCCTGACAAATCAACTCAGACTGTTGCTTATCTTCTTATCTTGTAGAGCTTCTGAAAAATCCTTTGTTTAATTGTTTTTTTTCACTGCTTTTTGGGGACTTGAAGTTGAGCTAGTAATTCTCTGGCTCTTCCTATATAAATACCAGCTTATTATTGGCCCTTCCCAGTTTTCTAATATCTCACTAGTCACCCATGAATCCTTAGAGACAGTGGCTAGTGATTCTGATGTTGCTTCAGCCAGATCTTTAAATAGAATAATTGAGCTAATTCCTTTTTAACTTCTTATTTGCCTGCATTAACCTGAGGTATTACTCCACTGTCATTGGTATTGCTGGCTACCATATTGCAGCTGGCCTCTGTAGTAAAGACAGATACAAAAAAGCAGTGAGCTTAGGTTTTCTGGCCACTACCTGTTGGTAATTATTATCTACTATTATCTACAAAATTATCACTACCTGTTGATAATTTTGCCTTTGTAATTTGTGTTCCAACACATTTTTTCATCTCTTAGTGTTACTAATGTTCTTGAATGATTTCTAGTTGTGCAACATGTCACTTCATAGTTGCATCTCATTTCATGCTTTTATGAGTTTACCTCTATCGACTTTTGCTATTTCTGTAAACCTGTCTGTAAGCTGACATAATTTTTGCCTCCTATATGTCTTCAAGTATTCCTAGTAAGTGAAAAGAATATTGTTTACTGAACTCTCTGTTAGTTTCTCCTTATTATAGTTTGCACTTGTGTCCTTAGTACAGGCATGTTGAGGAACTGCCATTTCTTCTTGACTGTTTTTCCCTTTCAGTTTAGTTCCTGGAGAGCTGAGCAGACAATTTTTTGAGGTTATTAATATCTTGAAGTCCATTTGTTTCTCTTCTGCTGTTCTTTTTCCATAGCAATGCTCACTTGAGCTGTTTTCTGTGTTCAGTTTTTCAAATGACTCATGCCATTAGTTAGAATCAAATATAGAAATGTTTTGTTTCTGGAGGTTTTTCTGCCATCTGTATTGAGTAGTTGTTGCCAGAGCATCTGAAGGAGAACAGGATTCTCCCTCCCGGTATATCCAGTTTCCGTTAGCTGCCTAAGTAGCTGAAATGCTTGAGCATTGCCAAGTCCTTTCATTTAAATGATACTCCTTATTGCTTATAAAAGCCTCTTCCACCAGATCGCCTTGTTTTGGTGAACTTCATTAGATTCTCCACTACATATATTTCCCTTTAATCATTACTTAAGAGCTCTTCAGCTGCTCTAAAGCACTTTGCATTCTGGGATCTCAGAATAAATAAATTTGTCCTTAATATTTGAGATCTATCCTTCCTTTTTCATCTACCTGTACTTCTTGAGCAAGTTTCATATCACCTCATACGCTAGATCTGAGAATGTGATTGGATTGAACCTCTTAGGCCAAGTAAGCAATAATTTTGATCATGTATGAAGACTTCAGTCTTTTCTTGTTTACTCCAGATACTTCTGTATTGGTATGCTGACGTCTAAGATAATCACTGCATTTGATCCATTATTCTCTTTCTTGTCTTGTCTCAGATGCTGTTTTGAGCAGGTTCAAACTTCCAAAACGCTATGTACTGACCAGATAACTCCTGTTAATATGCATCCACGGTGGTTTGCTTGCTTTATCGCCTCCCTCTCTCGGTCCCAAAGGTTTTACTGGCTGTACTGTCTCATGTACAAAGATTGGCCTCTGGTGCATTAGTGGGGCTGCTGGTGTGATCCATCTGGGCTGTCCCTACATCTCCTATTTATCTATATGCTTCAGAGCTGAGGCTCCTGAGAATGGCAGGGGAGAATCCACTTGGTGCTTTCAGCCTCTGTATGAGCTAGAGCCTGATGGTACACAGATGATCTATCTGTCAAAGTCTCTCTTCTTCATTTGTCTTGAAATATAAACCTAAAAGTTTTAGATGTGTTATATTCATAAGCACTGTACAGGGAGGAAAGTGCAGCAAGTGGGAAGCCAGGAGGAATTAAGTTTGCTGCAGCTGTGTTGGATGTCCTTCTGTGTTATCCATTCACCAAATCAAAAGTGGTGGTTACTTGTGGAAGAGCTAGAAATTACATTATTTAGAACTTGCGATGTAGACTCAACTTCATTTTCCTCTTAGTGTCCCTTTTCTGTGGATATATTTGATTGCTTTATTTATATGCATACCAAGCAAGCAGTGTGCTTTATTCTAGACTACACTTTATGTTGTCAAACTAGCTTTGACAACAATGGTACAGTAGTCACCTTTTCACCCTCTGCACTCTTCAACCCAGCTACAGTAGTGCAACAAGTTTGCATCCAGCACAGTGTAAATCAGCATGCTTATTTTTAGATTTTTTGTGTCCTTTCTTTTCATAGGTATTTTAACTTCACAAAAGCACATCTGTGGGGAGTGTTTTCTCCTGTTTGGTCTTCAGGATATGGTGCATATTTCTTTCCAGGATGGTATGGAGAACACAGAGAAAAACCAATGACTTGAAAAATTCAGTGAACACCTGGGTTGTTTTACTCTGGGCTGCCAAAGAGAAGTGTCTGGCCCAGGGTGCATCTAAACTTGTACCTGTCCCTGGGCTGCACAGCTGAAATTGGGCTCCTGTCCAGATGTTTGGTCCTTCTCACAGTACCTGGCAGCCTGGTGGGAGAGGAAGACAAGCGGATGGAGCGGGAGGTTAGCTCTCACCCAAATGCCTCGTGGTGAGAGCAGTCACCAGACTGGAGGGGTTTGCTTACGTCAGTAGCGAGAGGACAGGAATCCAGGAACCTCTTTTCTCCCATTGATTTTTCAGTGAAGAAATGTTCCTCCTACTAGCATTCACTTACTTGTCAGTTTTGGAGGGGTTTTGCATCTTTTCTTTATTCTGGAAGTTATCTGCTTTCTTTGAAATAATTGATTTTTTATAGAGGGGTGCTGAGAAGTATATTCAAGTTCAGGAGCTGGATGGACATGATGTTGCTGCTCTTTTAACTTTACCTTACTTTATCTTAGATATTTATTTTAAAATTATGTATAAATGCGTTTCACATGCTACTGTGAATGATCAAGTTAGTTAACAACTGCATGAGCTGTTTTTGTATTACAGTCTTAGACTGGATAAATAAGGGGAAATTCCAGGGCTGAGTGGTGATGGGAAGGCTGAATTACAGGCAGTAAAAGTAAATGTTGCCAGATTATGTACATTTTAAATAACAATAAATGATCTTTTTAAGCTCTTTTCTTTTGGCAGTGCATTGTGTTGAACTATTCTGATGGACAAGACTACAAAGCCATGGGGAAATTCTTCAAAGTTCTGGGACAATCTGGAGCCTTGGTGTGCTTTGATGAATTTAATTGTACAGAGCTGGAAGTAATTGTAGTACCAGTTTCTTAAGAAAGTTGATATTCAGCGAAAGTGACAAGCTTGACAACTTCATTAACAGTACTGACATTAAACAACATTGACTGAAACTTACTGTTAAATGAAAAAATATATGCAATTTTAGTACATTTTAATCAAACTCAACCAGTTGTCTATGTCAAATATTTTCTTGTTTTTTATAGTTTCTGCATTCTCTACTGTAAATGTAGCCAGAGAAATATTGTTGTTGCAACCTTCTGAGCACAGTGACAGAGGGAGGTTTGTGGGGAGACATTGTATTTTGTTCGTGATAGATTAGCAGAGAGATTTCTCTTCTGCACTGGTATGCAACCTGCCACTCATAGTGTTTTGAAAGACAGGAGTTAACTTTCATCTACAGAAATCTCACAGCCAGGGAGAGAGGCTGCTTTAATACCACATTTATTACCTTGTTGGCAGGGGGACACACACAACAAAAAACAACCTTGCAAAGAGGGATCTGCAACAAATGAGAGCTCTGGGTTTTGGGTTTTTATCATTATTCAGAATTGGATTTAAGAAGGTAGTTTATTACATTTGCACAAGGCATAATTAAATGTCCATATAGGGAAATACTGCATAACCTATTTTCTTAATATAAATTGAGGTGATCTGGTTGATCTTTTATAGCTTCTAATTTTTTTTGATTTTTTTTTCTTTCTTTTTAAATTACAGCTGCTGTCAGCCCTTGGTAGAATGTATTGACATTGAATTAGTTATAACCATCCATCCAACCAAGGCTATTCTGTGATGCTGTAATTTAAATTTCTGATTCTGAGGTAAAACAGAAACAGGCTTCAAAAATGCAATACACTTGCTCTATTTTCCATTATCTTACATTAGACCATTAGAGATACATAGCTATTTCTGGAAGATGCTATGGCTTTAGCATTTTCATTCATTTAGCAGGTTATCATTTGATGCATAGGAAATTTTCCAATGCATTGGGCAATTTATTAGCTTAAGAGTGTGATAGATTTTGGTTTTATTACATCTAGTAACACATTAAAACATAATTTTAAAGTTTAAAAACAAAGGTACTGGTGTTTTCAAACCAAAAGTGTGTTGAAGAGCTAACTTTACACTTCCCTTCATGGCTCTTTGTAGCTGCTCAGCAAATGTTGACCCTGCAGACACTGGGTCTGAGCAGGTGCAGGTGTAGGAAGATATGCCTGGACTCCCCCCCCCACTGTGTTTATTATGAGCAGTTTGGGTGGGCTAGTGGAGTGGAGCTGTGAAACAATCCAAATGGAACACTAGTATAACAAATTTGCTAGGGTGGGAAAAATTATGGGATCTTTTCTTCCTTATTGCTGTTTGCTCCTCTGCTAGACTCTAGAAAGATTTTCTTATTAGATTGCAGTACCTTGAATAGCAACTGTGCCTGCATCGGTTCTTTTTCAATAAAAAGGCAGTGTGCACTCCTTTTTGTGTTAGGGTGCAGTATACACCATGTAAATGCCTCACTGAAATCTCTTTTGCCTTTGTGTACATTTTTCCTTTGCTCACTGACAGGAGGTCCCTCAAGACTAGCACTAAGCTCCTCTTCATTAGAACCCAGTTTTCAATTTAATTTTTAATTAGAAAGGATGACTATTATACTTACTGTTTGCTGCAGTTTCTTCATGCCACTAATCAACAACCAGAAGAATACTGCTTGGTGTTATTTCTCAAAACTGAATTCCTTTTCTGTAAAAGATTTGTTGCTGGCAGTTAATATTAATTTAGCTTATGCTAAATGGGATTCATACTTGTGAAGGGACATTTCTTTTTCATCTTTTTAATGTAAGTTCACCTAGAACCTGGACTCTTACATTAACTTAGAGCTGGGGTACAGTTCAGGTTAGGGTTAAATTGCATACATTTACAGTCCTAAATGTGCCTTTTAGCACCTTTATGATTCAGTATGTTTTATTATATTATGCTATATTAATATATTATCATACAGTGGATGTAATGATATATAATTGATGAGATTCAACTGGAGGATTACACTTCTCCACTGTTGATTTTACTTGTCTTTTTATCATAATTTTTTGTTTGTTTGGGGTTATTTTTTTTGTCTGCTGAGACCTAGCTTGAATTCTAGATATCTTCAAACTGGAAAATAAACAGTTAGGAGATCTAAATATTTCTGGTCCTCAAACCGCTGAAAAAATTTATTCCCAAAGAAAGAACTGCCATACAAATGGCAAATGATTTTATCTAACCAAAAGGCAGTATACTTGATCAAGGAATTTCCAAGCCTCTGGCATCCAGAGGCTGCCATAGACAGAGTGAGCGGGTATGGCATAACTTTCAAAGAGGCCACCAAAACATCTGAATGGTCCAATATAATTTGAAGGCTTTTATAGCATATTTAGATCAGTGCCTGGAAATCCATCAGAGGCCAGTAGGTATCTTCTTCTGGTTCAGGTTGCTGGTCAATCGCCACAATTATTCCCAGCCACCACTCATTATCACTGTAATTGTCTGACAGTGAGATAGTTGGGTCTTGTGTCAAAGCATGAACATCACAGCTGCAAGTCAGGAAAGACTTTGGGCCTTCTGAGACTGTTTCATGTCTTAAAAAGAGCTCAGATATAACACAGCTCCTAGTCTGTAGACTTCAATCACAAAAAAATATCATCTTTACAACATGTCTGGTTTCTTCCCTCAGTCTAATACTGTGACGTCAATCTCATCTGCACAAGCTCAGCTAAACCTCTATAATCCACTCTTGATCTAGAAATTCACAGTTATTAATTCCTCTATATGTGTCAAAACAGATGAGATAAAAACACAGAGACCGTAAATGTCCTGTAGGGAGAACCATTGGGAATTCCACTGGGAATTTCACCATTAAAGTGAATAGATCCAAAATTTTGCCTCATCATCTTTAATTGCTCTTCAAAAGCTCTAATACTGTCACTCGTAATTTTGTATGAGTATTTGCACAAGAACATTCAGAATACACAGTGGGGTTTTAGAAATTTCTAAATATTTTTGAAGTCACACGCTTGAAAATTTTCTTAATGACACACTGTAGGAAAGAAAAAATGGCAGAAATGGGAAGTAAAATATGCCCTTAGAATTCTGTTCTAAATATGTGTAAGTTCACCACTGATACATTACAGGGTCTAAAACTGTATCATAGGGGTAAGCATTTACAAGAATTTCAGACTATAGAGGAAGCCAGCTACTAAGCCACTGAATCAGGCCAGATATTACATTATAACAGATCACACAATTCAAATAACTTCAGAGTTTCTCTCCTTTCACAGAAAGATATTATACTGCTTCTGCATGCTTAAAGAAAGTACACTTTGACATGGCTATAATCACAAGAAAAGTAATACTCTAACAAGAAACTGAAATAAGACATTATCGTGCCTGTAGATAACAAAAGAAGTGAACTCATGTTTTCTGCAAGTTCATTCCTCAAAATAGAGATAAAAATAGTTATTTAATTTCTGTAATAAATATTCTAAGGGAGATAAATCCAATGTTTTGCTTTCTGACCTCAACAATATTTTTTATTCATAATGAAGTGTTTGGATTACTAGCCTCGGCTATTTTCCCTTTCTTTCTTTAATCTGTTCTTTTGTGTTCTGTTTTGTTGGGGTTTTTTGGGGGGAGTTGTTTTTTGTGAGGTTTATTTTACAGTGCCTGAATGAGTAGCATGATTCCAAGTGTGGAAATAAACAATACGGCATGTATCAACAGTATTTCTTTGTCATTCTCCTTCTGGAGCTCCCACAGGATGCCACCCACCTTAAGGGTGCCACTGACCTAAGTGCCCTGCTGGGTCATGAAGATTTCTTTGCGTCAGGCCATGCAATCACCATGAAGACAGCACACCAAGATGAATCTCTTTCCAGATATCCAATAGAAATAGAGGATGTCTGTGAAAGGTGTTTCCCGCACATTTTGGTTAAGCTACTGCAAAGATGGATATATTATGGAGTGTTCTTGAAGGTGGTATCCATCTATGCAAAAAATTCTGCAGCCCATCATTGAACTAGTCGTTGGTCTCAAGGTATCTAATATCAGTTTCTTGTTGGCATTTATAAAGAAGATAAATTGGTGGAATTATATTAAAGGAGGGATAAATTGATGGAATTACTTTAAAGGAGGGGTTTATTCCCAAATTACATCAAGTAAAACAGAAAATAAGACTCGTTTTTGCTGCCCTGTACCTGCTTGATTTGAATGTGTGATACCTGCTTGATTGTATGTGCTTTCCCTCATTGCCAATTTTTGTATCCCCATGTCCTGCAGCACCATTCTCTGACCAGATTCCTAACCTCCCATGCCCATTCTCTGCCACTGATTAGAGTCCAGTTTGAGCATACACACAGGTTCAGATTTAATGGTGTCTTCATAGATGTGTGCTCTACTCCGAGACAATTATAGAAATGTTAATTTAAAGTTTGGGTGTCCTCAAAGATGTTCTATTAGTGCTTGCTCCCACATCTCAGTAAAAGGACAGATTCTGCCTGATACAACCTGCCCTCTGAGCTGCCCCGAGGGAACTGTCTACTTCATTGGCTGCGATTCAACCTGTCACAGTGAGATCTAAACCAGGTTGACCTGTTTTGCATGCAAAGACCTTGTATTATAAGGTTATCTCTCACTTTTGGAAATGTTAATCTTTGGAAACACAAATGCTCTTTACTGGGAGGTGTTCAATTCCAGCCTGACTAAAGTCAACAAGAGTAACACAGTTTGTATTTCTTCCTTTGCTGAGACAAAAGTGACGGAAGATCCATCCTGCTCCCAAGTGTGATTTCCTGCTCTGTAACCTCACCTGCAACCCACTCTGGCACGTGGACCTTTGTGCATTCAAAATATTGGCAAAATAGATTCCAGAACCATCCCCAGCTTTTCCACCATCTTGAAAAGTTGTGACACCCTCTAAGTGTAAGATGTAGCTAATTGAGAACATTGAGCTGAACAGGCAGAGTGATAAGGGAATCTTGCACCATACCCATACACTGCCCAGTGCTGGTCCTGTATACTTTGTGTATGAATTCTTTCAAAAATGTGCTTTTCCCATCAGTCAAACATCTTTTGATGTGTATCTCTCTATATCAATGACAATTGTCTGGTTTTGTTAATTTTACAGTACTTGTTTATTTTATGGTAGCTTGCAAGACTGTTCAATTTTCACTGCTGTTGTATGACATTCCCTTCTAGAAGGCATTACTTCACTATTATTTGAGAAGAGTATGCCGTGATCATCATTTCCTTACAAACGGTGGGAATAGCTGACTTTTCCTGTTCATTTTCCAAATGTCATTTCATAAATTCAGCTGGTTTGTAACAATTGAAACCATCCTGGGTAGATCTTGCTTTTTACTTATGTTCATAAGAAAATTTTTCTACTCCTTTGTTTTGTTACTAACATTTTCAATATTCTCTCTTTGAAAGGTTCAAAGAAGACTCAGGATAATTAGTTTAAATGATGAAATTCCACTTTTTATGGATTTTCTTGATATTTGTGATTATGGGGATGAAATGTCAGCTATTTATAGACTTTTTTTAAAAAAAAAATTAAGTACAAAACACTTATCCTTAAAATATAACTATATTTAAAAATAATCCTTTACTATACCCTCCTAAAATTCTCATGCAATGTCTTTCTCTTTTATACCAAATGTGTTCAGTTTAGAAGACTGAACACTGAGCATCTTAAGATCAGTCATCTTAAGATGGATCTGGACTCTTTTCTGCTACTTAAATTTTTATGCAGTGCAAAGACTATGCTCTGGGAACGTTCACCAGCACCTTCGCTAACAATGCAGAAGGCAGAAAAGGATTTAGATCATTCCTTTGAAACTCTGCACTAGCTCTGCAGTACTAGTCTTGGTAAAAATGTTTACCATATATGTAGTAAAACAACTTGAAATCCTGACCTTACAGCAGTCAAAGAAAGCCTGACCATTAATTTTGCAAGTGTTATATGCTCTCTTGCTAATTTAGCAATGCATGTTGGCATGTGACTAACGAAAAGAACTACTCAGATTGGTTTACTTGCCTGGGGCTTGGATCTGTGGAGATTTCAAACATATAGAATATATGTGGTTTAAAATTCATTTTTCCCTTGTGACTACAGTCCTATAAAACATTGACTCTTTATTGGACAGTTGTTTTATTTAGAACAATGGTCTTATCTTTAAATGAAAAATTCACATGTCAGAGTGGTATTTTCTTCATGGACCTATTGCTAAATTTATATCGAAATCTATTTTAAAATATCATCTTCCCTCATTATATTTTTGCATGTTTATTTTATGTGCAAAGAGTAGATATTCTGAATGGCCCAAAGATTATATTGTAGCAGAACTGTTCATTATCCTGGTCAGTTTAGCTCTAACTGCACACTAATTTTTCAAAACTTCTGATTATTTGTCATTAAATGTATGTGAAGGCTGCATTGGAGTAATGGGATTGATAGGTTTATAGCATATAAAAGACTCACTTGAATTTCAGCAATGCTGGTATTTTTTTCAAGTATATACATTTCCCAAATTGATGGCAACACATCTGCATATATATTTCATCCTTGTGAAAGGTTGCAATATTTTCCTCAAAGAAAATGCATCCCGTATTTTGTTTCCTCATACAGCTAATGTTGAGAGAGAGTTTGGGTTTTTTTAAACTAAAGGCTCAAGACAATGTTTATATTCTTATTTGTTTATTTGTTTAAAAGAAGAGTTACGTTGCTATATTTAAGTGTACTGCCCTGTTTCTTTGAAAGTGAATGGATAAACAAGCTTCTAGTTAACTTGTGTGCTTGAAAGGATTTCTTCTGAAAAGGCGGATTCTTCTGTTGGAATTTTGTATTTCCTTATCTTCACCAGGGCCAAACTTTAAAGACCTGGAAGCAGCTCCCATTGATTTTTCTAAAAGTCCCTAATCAAGTATCCAAGAAAGAAATTCGACCCTAAATAGGGATTTCTAGGGCAAAGGGGATTTGTCTGGGCATTCTGCTTCTGAAGAAAAAAGCTATATTCTTTCCTCTCTTGAAAGGCAGTTGATGAAAGAAACATAAGGAATGGCTCAGCAAAAAGAAAACAAAAAGCTTCTAAACTGCAGGTAGAAACAATATATCTTTTGATAAAGCTAATGTTGCTTTGTGTTAAAAGCAGAGTTCAGATTGCCGGGAGTTACACTCTTTGTGCAGTGATTTCCTACTTAATGCCATCAAAGACTCACAAGCACCGTGTCGAATAAACAACCACTGGAAAAGAAAACCAGAGGAAAAAAAACCCACCCTGAAGGTAAGAGATGATGAACAGGTGCTGTGTTTTATGGAGTGGGATGCACATCTTGAAGAGTGAGGTGATGGGGGCAGAGACATGGTGGGGTGGCATGTTCCAGCCACCAGAATGCCTTGCCTCCCAGCAGAAACACAGCACACCTTTTAAACGCTGGTCTGATGTTCAAGCAAAAAGCCCCCAAAACATTATTACCCTAGAGAGAAAGTAAACGGTGTTTGGACTTGGATTTTTGTGCAGAACAAGGACAGACCATACCAAGCCCCAGCACGGAGCAGCCTCTGGGGTGGCCGTCCTGCCCCAAGGAGCTGCATCCCCAAGCCAGGAAGGTTGAGCCCTCTCCCCTACCTCTGGGCAGGGTGGCTTTGGGGATAACACCCTGCCCTGGAGGGTGGCTTCCCTATGGCTTGGAGACAGCCACTGCCAATGGCATCAGGGAGAGGAATGGCACCCTGAAGGCAGCCAGGGGAAAGTGTGATTCTGCACTGGTGGCTGCAGAGATGTACCCACAGAGATACCCCAACCTCAACGAAGCAGTTGTTTGTTTCCCTCTCTTTTAATGGTTTTAATGGTTCCTGTTTGTTTGGGTTTTTTCTTCTTTTTTTAAACCTCATTCCTAACCAAGGTAGTCTGTGATATAAAAATCAACAAAACACAATCCCAGACTTCTGAGTAAAGGTTCTATCTGCTACTCCAGCTTCAACAAGCTAATAGCTCCATTTCAAGTAAGTAATTTATTTTTGCCTATTATGATTTTAAGGAATAGGCTATATTTAGCATGCTCATATTAAAAAGAGGTTGTTTATCTATATTCTTTTTAATACAATGTGGGGAAAGTTATTAAAAGACAAAATAAAATGGAATATTTATTATTTTGCCCATCCGTTAGTTACATTTGTTTTTTGCATCCCTGGACAGAGTGGAAAATAAGTTTGCATTAATTATGTCAAGCAGTTCTCTGTTGTACTATCCAAACATGATGTCTAATACTTGCAGCCTATTTCAGCTCTCAGAATGGGGGAAGGGAAAAGATACAGGTATATTTGAACAGGTGTAGTGATAAGTAGGGGATATTTTAGGGGCGAGGGGAGTTGTGGTTTGAGGGCGCTTTTGTTTGGTTTTGCAGTTGTTTTTTTATTTCCTAGTGTAATTGTCTTCACACATACATGAAAAAAACCCCGTGAAAATAATCACTGAACTTCCTCCTTGCTATCTGCAGTTAAGTTGGAAACAATGCATTCCCTGTACTTTTTGCCCCTGCCCTATATGACAGCACTATATCTTTGATGTTAGATTTCCAGCAGGTAACCTTGTTACTTTGATGAAATGCCTTTGAGAGGTGCATTCACAGGAGAGAGTTCACTAGTCTTACTGTCATAAAATGAGAATTTAAAAAGAAACAACAAGAATGTAAGCTGCTTGCACTTTAGGCTTCGGGAAGGCTTTGTTTCACTCCAAAGCATAGATTCCATGCATAGCTCAGATAGAAAATATTTTCCCATTAATTAGGCCTCTTTTCCTATTTTATTCTTTTCCTTTTTTTCCTTTTCCTTTTCCTTTTCCTTTTCCTTTTCCTTTTCCTTTTCCTTTTCCTTTTCCTTTTCCTTTTCCTTTTCCTTTTCCTTTTCCTTTTCCTTTTCCTTTTCCTTTTCCTTTTCCTTTTCCTTTTCCTTTTCTTTCTGGCTCATTTCAGAGCTGTGTCCAGCAGCCTAGTACAGAGAGCAAGGCACATCACCACTTCTCTCCATATGCCACTGCTGCTCTCCAGGTTGTAAGAAGGACCCAGTATGGCTCCTTCTGGTATTCTACCAATCCCCAGTAGGAAGTCAGGACAGTCTACTGGTGAGGGTTGAGAATGTGGGAGTCAGCAATTCCAGCATTTATTGGAAACAAAACTACCATTTAATTACATGGCTTATGGCAACTCACCAGCTTTTCTTTTTAGCAGTCAGCCTTGCTATTAAATTGTGGAAAAGCAAAACCTTGTGGAAAAGCAAGTGTTTCACCTAAGTTGAATTGTCTCTGGTAAATAATTTTTTTAAATGTAATCTACTTGGAGTTTGCCATTATATTCATGAGAGATTCATCAAACCTTTTTCTTGTTTCCATGTGTAATTTTAGCAACTCCAACTAATGAAATATTTTTACAGACAAATAAGTAGCTCAGCTTCACTGGGGAGTAGGCTACAAAGACTGCAAGCACTGACAGTTTGGCTGAGATAGTTTTACGGCACTCTAGCACAAAGTGATGAGCAAAGAAAACACCAACTCTTGATTAAAAAGGAACCCACTTATTTAACATTCTTGTTTCTAATATCAGTTTAGCTTTCAAGTAGCCAGTGTGAAAGCAGATGTAACATTGCTTGTGTTGCTGGTATGCCCAAGCCCTTGAATGCTTTCATTTTAATTTGGAGCTGAAGTTTGACCTAATTTGAAGGTTTTCAGTCTTATAATTATAAATTGAATGTGTTCCAATGGCTAGTGTTATAACAGATATACTTTCAAAAATGAGTTCCAGATTTTTAGTTCTTGTCACAAGATCTGTCTTTGCAACCCATGGGTGACAAGAATAAAATCTGTCCTAGTCCTCACTGGAAATCTGGAAGTTCATTTGCATTGGTTCCCAGTGAAATAACCAGTGATGTCAGCTTGCCAAAATTAACTCTTCATGACAGTGGCAGAGGGCATTTTACCTGGAAGCGTCTGTTTTATACTCATATTCCCTACTGTCTGCTTGTTGTTGGGAGGAACTGGTGGGAAGACAGAGCTGTCTTCCTTCTGTCCCACTGCTGAAATGCCTTTTCTGACCATTGTGGAGAAAACAGCTCTGTGAAACTCTTTCAGTTTCAAGTGTATTAGCACATTCAATCATGACATATCAACTACTTCTTTACAACAGAAAGTTTCCTTGAACGTTTATGCTGTAATGTGTTACCACCTGTCAGAGGAGCTGCCTCGTTTGTGCCTGTGTGCAGGCTGAGCCTGGCTGAACTGGGAAGTGGAGTGGGTTAGTCCAAACCTCAATAAAATAGACTGAGGTTAATGCACTTAGGAAGAAGTTTCAGCTGCTGCATTTTGGGTCATCACTGGGGAAGGCTCTATCAAATCAAAGTTGGGGGTTAGTCGCTCAATGGACAGGCAGTAAGTTATTAAGCTGTTGTAACTCGGTCTCATTCACTTGAGACCTTGAGTCTGTTGGTGGGAACTGACTTGCCGGTCCTGTGGATGCTGAGCATTACATGTGTGCCGTGCTGCTGTTTCTTACTGCCCATTGACTTATACAAGATTTCATTGCCCTCACTGTGTTATATTTTGCTTTTTTTGTTTAACTAGTGTAGTTCCCTCACTTGTTTTTGAACAATCAAGAATATGTTTCTTGGTGTTTTTCTCTGGGGAAATCTACGCAAGATCTTTTGGGAAGAGAATGATCTTAGCCAGTCATTGGAAAAAAATGTGCCTCTTAGATGAGTCAAACCCTGAACTGGGATTTCCATTATACTTAAACAAGTTATGATCTCTGCATATCAGAAGTCACATCTCAGAGGAGACTTTATCAGACATACTCAGTATAGCCCATTATGGTTTTCAACATGATTCTTAAAATTATTTTAGGAGGCTATTTATTGCTGGAAACAAAAAGTGATATATTCTAAATGGGCTTTTAGACTAGGGAAATAAAAGACTCGGTGCTTCATCACTGGATTTGGAAACTCTCCAAGGAAGAATTTTAAAGTTTGTGTCTTGTTTATAGTGTATTCTCACTCACATGTGAGATAACTGTTATGTTTTCTTACCTTAACCATTACTGATAAAAAAGTTTAACAAACAGCCTACCACAGGAATTTACAAAAAATAATTTCCAAGGAGATACAAAAGACAATTCTATCCAAGATGAATAGTGTAGCTCATCAAAGTAGAAGTATTTCATTTTATTTACTTTTTCCGTCAGTTTGGATGTAAATTCATGAGGCTCACACCAAGTTTGAATTGGGTTCATTTTGTCTTATCTTTTTGTTTTAAGACAAGAAAATGAGAAAAAAGCCATTAATATCTCCTGTTCATGTTTTCCCCAGTTCATAATGACATACCAGGAGACTCATAAGGACTAGAAATAAATGTCGGAAAAAAAACCCCTCTGTGTTCTTTTTCTTCTTAACAGGCAATTGTACAATCAGCGTTGACTTTTTACTTCAATTGGTGTATGAAAAAAACCCTGTATAAAACATTGGAGATTCTATTTTAAAGTCAGTCAAGCATTTTCCCAACATGAAACCCCCAGTTCAGACTTAGTTTATGTTGTAATGATAAAGCAGTAGCAAATTCACTCTCTTTTTACAGTTTTGAAAAAAAAAAGTGGACTCTGTGCAATAATGTTTTAGCACCTTTGTTTTGAAGGTGTAATCCTGCAAGAGTAGCAATTTGCCAAACTTTAGTAACTTTTTTTTTTTTTTTTTCAGTAGAGCTGATGGGTTTGGTTTGTTTTGCAGTCTGAAAATGAGGGATGAAAACAATGATGGAAAGGGGTTGTCCGTTACAGTTGTAGCTGTACTATATTTATGAAGCCTTCTCAAACCAGTATCTACAGAGCCATCTTTTCAACAACTATTAAAAATTTGCTGATGGGTGGCCAACAATGACCCATTGACCTGCAGACTAGAAAGCAGGCAGAGGTTGCTCTATCCAGGCTGAAAAATGAACCAATATGAGGTTCATGGAAGAGGCAGAGCATTATCCAAAGGATTTTTGTTATTTACAAATCAGCATTACCTTGAGTGTATACATAATAAACTGTGTCTGGTTGAGGAATCTCTTTGCTGAGCATTTATTCCTTGTTTGTAACATGAGAAGTACATGATTTCTGTGTAAAATACAGCCTTTTTGGTATCTGTTTTCAATTCTTTTTACAAACACATGGCTGCTGGTTGGTTTTAGTTGGGCCAGTTGTGGAAAGTTACATCTTTTGGGCCAGGGACATCAGGCACAGCATTGTCAATAAAAGGAGCTAGAGGATATTATTGACGTGATACCTCTTTAAATCCTTACAGGCTCTATTATAAACAGATTATAAAAGATTAATGGCTTTGTTTTTGCTGAGTGGTTAACCAAATCTTACAGCATACCTCCTGACAGGTTACTTATGTTGATTCTGTTTATGTCCTTGTAACCATTTGTACTTTGCAGCTGCCTTTTTCTTCAACTCACAAACACGTGGAACACTTTACGCTCATGCATCAAGTACACTGAAACATTAAACTCTCCGGTAATGTCTTCAAAATCGTATATAAAAATGTCACCATGATGTACTCTGAACCCCCTGAGGTTCACGCCCCCAAATAATTCTATGACAATAATAGAATTATGAATGGCCACCTACATATAATTCATAATAAAATCTTCTCTGATTTTGAAAGATACTGTAAATTCTGTATTAGAAACATTTTAAGTTTGGATAATGTAAAAGAAAAAACAACAAAACAAACAAAACACTACTCTGAAATCCTACATAGATCAGGTGCTTTTTCTGTGAAATGCTGTCTAACTTTTCCATATGAGGAAATAATTTTCTAGCTACCAAGACAGAAATGCTGGAGCATAAAGGTCTAAATTGTATAAGTACTACTTGAAACAACGGCAGTTGCTCCATTTTGAACTGGGAAAGAGAAAGAAGTCTGGTAGCTAGTTGGGTTTGAAAGTTGAGATCTTTTTCCCAGTATTACACTTTAGGTAAATCACTTAGGCTGGGCTACATTTCATCTGATTCTGATCTAATATTAAGATGTCTAAGTTTGAGCTAATGACTTTGCACTGCCCTGGCAGGAGAAGTAGAGACAGGGATGTTTCCAGAGGTTTACTCAGCAGATGAGCCTGGGGTGACATCTAACTTTAGCTACTCAAATTAGGGCAAACATTGTTTCTTTGACTCATAGAATACTGGCATAGAGAGGCTGGGCAGCAAATGTGTTTAGTGCAGAGAGGTACTCAGGAAGCAATTGAAGTACTTCAATTGGATACACAGACAGATGTTGCCAGGACATTCCCAGACAGGAGAACATTTCCGGGGCTCTGGGCTTTGTTTTGGTTTATTTTTAGGGTCTGTTTGTTCAAAGTATGAGTGAGGCTTTAATTGAGTAGGAGCTCAGGAGAATAAAGCTCCTTTGGTAAAATAATTAATATTACTTTAATTAATGTTGAGTAATTAATGTTACTTTAAAGTTAAGTGAGAGACAAGAAATTTACTGCTCGTGCCCTGATTATGAATTAACCACTTCTGTGGGAACTTTAAAGAAATGTTCACAATTTCTTAAAGAATGTAAGTCTGCAGCTGCTGAGCTGCTGTGAACTAACTCACCTGGAAGTGGGGAAAATGAATCAGTAGCACCAGATTTGCACTGATCTGGTTCTTCTTTATTATTCACATAACTGATCAATTTACAAAATTCCCACCCCAGTCAAAGAAAATCCCTCTTAGAATAGGAGTTGTCAGATTTGTAATAACTGAAAGTATTGACAGAAAGCGAGGATTTTTATTTTAGATAAATATTAAATAGAAAGTATAGAATTTAACATTTCATTTTGTATACATTTTTATATCACCATTTTATTACCATTTTTGATATCCCTGTGAAGCTGTTCCAAGAAAAACCTCTCTTTCAGTTAGAATTAATTTTTCTTCTTGATTTGCATGGTAAGAGGCAAAGTTATTTGTATTGAACATGAGTATTCATAGCAACAGATTTCAATTTCACAAGGAGATTCCAAGTATCTATAAAGAACCTTAATATGATGTACTTTAAATTCTGAGGAGGGTACTATCTAGTCTGGAGCACAGGTTAGTGGTTCTGGAAAATAAATTGATAGAAATAAATTAAAAGTTAACTGATTTTTATTTAATTATCATGTCACTAAAGTTTTAAATGGCAGATGGCACTTGGCATAGAGCCTATTCTCCAGATCCACAATCAAAATAATCAATAAAACATATTTTCTTCATTGTTTTCTCTGCCTGTAGAAAATAGAAATCTGCCTCTCATTTGCAACATGCAGCTCCTGATTCTTCCCTGTTAAAGGTGTTATTTTCCATACTACTAATTAAGAGGAAGAAGAAAACATTTTCTGCATGCCCAGCTATTTGAGCCTGCTTCAAAGAGCCGGCTGGAACCAGCATTTTCACACAGATGCAGGCAGTGATAGTCAGATGGCTCCGTCAGAACTGCTGCTCAGTTTTGGGTGCAGTTCTGGCCACGCTCAGGTTGTGATTTTTCTGTACAACAGCACTGTCCTTTATCACCTATATAAATCCCAGAAGGAGTAAGGGGTAAGTGGGAGAGGGGTGTGTGTGCTGAGGATTTCTTGGGAATAGCAGCCATTTCTATACTATCAGTCTTAAGATGGAGACCAGTCAGGGTTTGCTCGTTCTACAGAGAGATAATTTTCTGCTTGAGATCCTGCAAATTAATTGCCAAGTGTCTCAGCTATCCCAGGAGAGACAGCGGAAGGTGTATTGATAGTACCTGCAGATAGCCAGGAGAGATGAGCAGTTAATGGGATTCACCAAGTCACCTCCCAGATGAGGGAACGCACTTCTGGACTTAACTTAAAAATCAAATTCACCCATTGCAGAAGCTCTCTGGCTTTGCAGGCAAAGAGTTTCTCTCCACTACCAGGATTTCTAGGCTTAACTGCAGGATTTCTGCACAAAGGGTGAGGGGAGTAGCAAACGGTCAGGCCTTGTCCCTGTCATGGCAGCACAAGTCCTGGTGACAGCCAGCAGACATTGCCCCACTAAGGATCCTTCCTGTCCTAGTCCTGGAGGTGTGATTTGGGAAGGGGTGGGAAAGTTCCTTGTGGTGATAATATATGCTGTAAAAGGTGAACTTAATAGAGTATACATTTCAGGGCTACCTAAGCAATGTGCAACACTGCACCCAGATGCACAGAAGGAACTGCTGGACACCCTGCCAGTGGGAACACTGCCTCTGCTCCTCATCAGTCCCAGGGATGTATCAGTTAAAAGCCAGGAAACTACTGTCTCATGAAGCTTTACTGGCAAGACTTGTAAAGTGAATGAGGGAGTATCTCTCATTTTAGCACACCGGTGCATGTGAAATCTGACCCTTCAAGAATCAGGGTAATTTTGCACAGCCTTTGCACCACTAGGTTGTGGAAGTAATTCCCCACATACATAAACCCAGTGTCGCTGCAGGCTCTAGCAGGATTCAGAGTCAGGGTCAGACAATTTGGGAATGTTTAAAGAACAGCATCTGCCTGCACAGGGCTGACAGCCAAACAAGGTAAGATGCTAACATCTGTAGGTTCTATTCAGCAGTGCAATTCGGTAGAGAATAACATGGGAGATTTCAGCAGACTGTGGAGTAAGGAGGTCTGGAGCATTTGGGTAAAGTATGTGCAGCTGAGTAGACAAGCCCATGTAGTAGCAATTTGGGTGAAAACATAAGTGTGTTACAGATTCCTTGTTCACAAATTTTATTCAGAAATAAATATGTGAAAGCAAGGTCAGCGTCAACAAGTAATTCAAGCAGAATGAAAGCCTCAAGAATTAAGAAATCAGCATCATTTCTTGGATAACAAATAAGAGGCTGTTCTTAATATTTTTATTAATGCCAATGAGATTGGGTGTCTGGGGCTGAGAGGGAGGGGTGGTAGACACTAGATTGGATCATCTGAACATGCAGAGAGAGATGCTGCAATTCAAGTGTCCTTAATACATGGACACATATACCAAGTGCTATAAGATTGCCACCCCAAATGAGCACCTGTAAGGCTTAGAATATACTGCACTGATCTGTGTGCAATGTGTCTGATAAAATAAGAAATCTTACAAGCTCTCATCTGCAAGTGAAAATGAAGTCCAGTCTTTCTCAGGTTTGAAAAGTTCAATTCTATGATTTCTGGAATCATCATTGCCTTTTCAAACCGTTCTGCAATCTCTGGGAAGGGGGAGTAAAAACATTCACCATGTCACAGTTAAGCTTGTTTACATGAGATGTGAGGTTGGTCTTGCAGGCTCAAGAGGCTCAGCTAATCACCTAGACCATGTAGTGAAACAACCTCCAAACTATTAGAAGTTCACTCATCACTATTCCGCAGCGAAACTAAGGGTACGATTATGTCTTTGCAGCTGGGAAGGGGGGCAGCCACACTTGGCTCTGCACTGCGTTTTGTACCATGCCAGGCATGATGGGGTCCCTGCACCAGGTTCTCTGAATCCCCTGCTGAGCCTTTCTTTCTGCTTTCAGTCACCTTCCTTGCCTGCTTTCCTGGCTCTTCCCAGCTTCTGCTTCCAGTTCTGAGGCTGTTGTTAGTCCCAGCTAACATGCGTCCCAGTCAGCGTGTTTCAGCTACTAAACCTAACAGCTGATTGAACACATTTCCCAATGATGATCTGCAAAGATGTCATGCAAAACAACCCCAGAACTCTGTAAAAGTTTTGCTTTTACAGAAATACAATTGAAGGGGCAAAACTTTCCAAGAAGCAGGAGAGGGCATATAGGAAGCAGGCTGACAAGAGAGGTGTGAGGGGATGGAGCAGGACTGTATATCTGATTTTTCCCAGCCTTGTATCATGGCTGGGCTGTGCAAGGCATCTGAATGCCACCTCTTTGTATCAGCCATTCCAGCAGCTCCTTTTGGAACATATGTGTGGGGAGGAGGACATTTTAGATGTCTTAGCCTATCTTAACCTATTTCCTGCATGGAAAATGAATAGACCTTGGAAATTTAAGATCTGAAGAACCTTGCTCACTTCTTCCTCAATCACACTCTGATGAGGGTGAACTCATCACCTCCAGAGAGTAATTTCGATCTTCCCTGCCAATGGACTAGGTACAGAGTTATATATATATTTAGTAAATAACAGCATGATTGCCATTGTATGAGAGAGCACAGGCAGCTGCTATTCACAGAAAGTTACCTACTTGATACGAAAGGCCAGGGGGGAAACAGTGGGAAGGAGTCATTTCAGCTAGGCTTAGCCACGTCTTCTGTCAAATAAAGAAAGTGTATGTAAGAGTCACTAATTACAGAAAAAGGACCCTGATATTTGCCTAATTTGGAGTAGAAGTCCCTTGGAAAAGGAGGAAACCAACTAGGATGAATATAGACAAAGAAAATAGGTCTATAGTAATGCATTCTTAATAGGTCTCCCCAACAGATGAATAAGAGAATCTATTTTCTTGATTAGATATATATTTTCTATGTGTATGTATATATAAATATAATCAAAGCTATAACCCTACCGTGCCTTGTTTTCCTAATACAATTGCCTACTACTCTCCTACTAAATTCCTGCCTCCAGCTCCTGCTTTCTTCTCTCCCTGGGAAATATGGATTTGCAATGTCTGACAGGTCCATGTTGACCTTAATAGAATTACTTCCAATCTATGCTGGTATCGATGAGAGGGATGTCTTGTCCTTTGCTGTGCCTATTGTCAGGAAAAAAAAAAAATCATTCTTTGGTAGTTGCTGCAATATGTGGATGGGGAGTGTCTGGGGTACTGTTGCAGATATTGGGATTTTGAAAGTGAAAGGGTTTTACCTATTTGAATCCAGTCAGTCTAATCTATAAGAGAAATAGAACATAAAATTTATTTGCTGATCAAACTTAAATTCATTAGCTAATGAATCAGGCAATTAAAAGCAATGTGTCCATTTTCCTGTCTGGCCAGACAGCTTCTGGTAGGTGTTGCTGACACCACCAAGTGAAGGGGACCACTGCGAGCACAAAACTAGTTAGAGGGGAACCGAATATTGATGGCCTAATTGCAAGTCTAGCTCACTGTGGGCACCTATAGCTTATTTTTATGAAGTATGATCTCCATGATGGGCACCTTCTCCAGTGATAACCCTTAATTCAAGAAGCATGCTGTAACAAGAGAATGGAATAAATAGGAAATTGCTGTGGATATTCTCTCTCCCTAAAACAAGAGGTATTTTACTGTAAGAGAGATGTAAATCACAGTAGGGAAATTGACCAACTGAACTACCAGAGAGCTAGGTCTGGGGAAGAATGAAAGTTAGTCTCTTTATCAAATACTTTATGAAGATGCAACATTTGAGACGCAGCTACAAGGACGGCAACCTCACGTCTCCTGCACCCACAGGTCTCCTGCTCCCCAGGTCTCTTTTGGAGTGTGGCTGCCTTGCAGGCTAGCTGACCCAGGATGTGGTCGCCTGCCCAGAGGGTCCCTGCCTGCTTGGACAGGAAGTCAGGTCCCAAGGGCAGCTCCAAGGCAACTTTTGTAAGACAGTCCAATTTCCCTTGGATCCCGCAGGCTGCAGTGCCTCCAACCTGCTGCTACCAGAGCCATGAAGAAAAAAGTGAAAAGATTGTTTCCTATACTCTCATCCAGCAGAGACCTAAAGACATATTTTTCACGTTTTTGTGATCTTGCACAGAAGGAGATGACTTGCAAATATGTCCCTCTATGCTTGATTCCATTTCTTTATTTTCATTACATTCTGCATTGTGTATTTGCCAAGTAATTCCAGGGTGTAATTCATTCAAAACAAAGGGGTTTGTGTGGTGTTTATTCTTTAATGATTGGACAGTGGATTAGAGCAGACTTTTGGCAGAAATCCTTCAAACTTGTTTACATTTCCATCTGTCTCTGCATCTTCTTGAGGTTTTTCAGGTTGTTGTGCATGCACTTTATTTCATATTCCTAGGAGGAACAGGCATTTTAAAAATAGAAGTAAATTAGATATTTCAGGTTTTGAAATTTCACTCTTAGGTATTCCTCAGTGTCGAACAGGCAGGTTTTTAGTTGCCTTAGAATTCCCAACGCTTTTGTTTCTTCTACTACTAATTTATTATGCTCTCCTTCAGAAGACCAGATTGCTTGTTTTTTAGCCTTTAAATGCCTTGGTATACCTTTAAGTCGTTGTCTTGCATTAATGCAGTGGATCTATAGTTAGGGAGACTAAGAAATATTTCACTTTCATGTGTTGGTTTCAAGACTTTGAAAAATAGATCTTAGACTTGGTGTTTCATATTCATCTCCATTTTGCTTTTGAACACACATGGAAAAGTGGCTTGGTAATTTAAGTTGTTTTGGCAGGGAATTTGCTAGTAGACTTTACTCCTAGAAATGCATGGGGAAATGCTTTTTTTATTGTTTGAAAAGTCTCAAAGTGTCATTACAGCCACATAGAGTTATTAAATTTATCTTTTAATGGAAGCTACGAACTGTTATTTTTCCTTGGATGCACATCTGTGCATGGGGGGAGGGGGGAGTGGGGGGGGGGCAGGCATAGACAGGCTTCTGGAAGTTGCTATTCTCCTTGTTGATTTGAATTATGTTTATTGTGTAATAGATTTTTTTTTTATAGTATGAAAGTATAATATGCTATGTTTATAGTATGAAACTTTTGCTGTGTTTATACTGCCTTGCAGCAACCCAAGTGTTTAAATGTCACAGCCAGCAGCTTAGTTCAAGGTATCTGTGTGATATTATCACACAGTTGTTTTCAACTGTTTCTTTCAGGCATGATGGCGACCTAACTTCTGATAGGGCTAAACGCAAGCTGACAAATAAGGTGGGTTTTGCCATTTGAAATTTGGATTTTAGAGATTTTTGTGCGTTGAAGTAATATGGCATTTGTGATCTTAAAAATGTGATAATGTCATTCTTACATACTTAATCTGAAATAGTAGCATCCTATCAAACTACCTGTTTATGAAACACAGTCTCATTGTTTTAGCTCAAGAGGGGTCCTTATATTAGGACATCTCAGAAAGCTAACTTTTAAAATCAGGTCTATTTAAATAGCAACAGAAACAATTATCTGTTGAGAGACTTTGACGTGTATATCCAACATACAATATGCACATATACTGTG
Source organism: Podargus strigoides (assembly GCA_028020825.1). Lineage (NCBI taxonomy): Eukaryota > Metazoa > Chordata > Aves > Caprimulgiformes > Podargidae > Podargus > Podargus strigoides. The sequence continues at coordinate 120,237,688 of CM051663.1, read as the reverse complement.
TTTTGCTCTTTGTCCTTGCATATGAAGGTACATAACTTATAAGAGATACCCAGCATACACATCTGTATTGCAGTGATAGAAACAAGAGGTATATATGCCTATTCAGGCACTCCGCTGAAAAACAACGTCTTGCTGATACCAGTCATCTTCCATAGCTGCAATATCATCAGTAAAGAATCCTTGGCTTGTCTAACAGTCTTAAGGGAGACCCCTGCCCGGGTCCCTCATGTGCAAGCGGTTGTTGGCAGGAGCTACCTTTATCTCATTAAGATGCTCCTCATTGGCAGGATGAGGCTGGAAACTAAGGAGCAGAGACAGGCACCAAAGAGTTTATTTACTTGGATACAGGTAGTGTGTCATCTGCTTTCAAAGCTACTGTAGAAAAATTCTCCAAAATGCAAACAGAAGCTTCCTGGTTCAATTTCAGACACACTGTTGAAGAGAAATGGGGAAGTGCTTAACTGAGTGGACTGATCTAGAATAGATTAATTCATTTTCCTGGGTGCATACATCTGTCTCTTTATATACAGTAAGAAAAATAGAAATGACAAAGAATAATCATGTCTCCTCTCATGTTAAAACAATGCCATGTCCTAAACCTGCTCACTCTGTAGGCCATTGTGATGGCAACAAGTTTAGAAGAAATATCACAGAATCGTAGAATCATAGAATGGTTTGGGTTGGAAGGGACCTCAAAGATCATCTAGTTCCAACCCCCCTGCCATGGTAGGGACACCTCCCACTAGATCAGGTTGCTCAAAGCCCCATCCAACCTGACCTTGAACACTTCCAGGGAGGGGGCATCCACAACTTTTCTGGGAAACCTGTTAGAGTGTCTCAACACCTTCACACCCTAGATATCCTTATCAGGGGAAAAAAGCACAAACTTTTGGATGCACAGGTTCTTTTCTGGTTCTGAAACGGAATGAGGAAAGGGTCTCTTTTACACCTATTGTTGTTGTTCAGCTGTTTGACCTGGATTTTTTTATACGTATTTCCTCCAAAAACTCGAACTGAGACCACTGCAGGTCTGTGTTATCCTAGTAGACGGAAGGCATACAAGCTCTCACCTTTCTGACATACCACATCAGACTTATCTCTGTATATTAAACAGGACTTTGTTTAGCAGTCCAGGGCTATGAAAATAGCCCTTTTGTGTAAGTTGCATGTGCATCTGGGTCTAAAAGAACACAAAATATCTCTATGCACAGTTCCTTTTCTATCTTGTTATTGTTGCCATTGCTGTTATGAAAGTCCATATTTAACATTAATTTGGGGTCGTTTCCTTGTACTTATTGCTTCCATCTTTCCATGTGCCCAGTCTGTCTGACACTATTAGGCACGAGAATGAGAATCTTTGCACCTTTAATGAGTTACCTTTTATTTTAAATGAAAAATTATTTTCTAAAGTAGATGGAACTCTCACTCTCTTTGTTGCCAGCTCAGTATACCACTGAGTATCATATTGGCTTATATGTTCACTAATCTGTAGTGGGTTTTCAACAATAAACTGTTCATTTTTGGCAGTTTTTTAACTTGTCACCCTCAGAGATATTTGAAAGAGACTTTTGATTTACAAAGTTTTATATATATTTTAGATGATGAAAGGCCAGAATTTTACTTTTATGTTTCAGCAATAAATGTAGAACCCTCTGAACCTTTTTAAAATAGCAAATCTTATTAATTGTAGATGAAGGATTAAAGGACATTTAAATAAGAGAAGCTAAAATGATTATGTTAGTGGTGGCCCTGACCACATTCCTTATCTTTTTTTTTTTCCCTTAATTTTCTGTGCCTGTCCCATAGCATCCTCTTCTCTGATAGCATTATTTCTGACCACTTCCCAGGAGTTGTTTTACCGGATCCTGACCATGACATCCCAAGTGTTTCCATCAGGGAAATCATACAGAAAATGAATCTGCAGCTGGTTCCCTGGTTCATTGCTTAAATAATAAAAACCAGGACATCTTTCTATTTAATGCTTTAAATTGTGAATGCAGAGTTCTTTGGTTTAAGAAAATAATATGAAAGCATTTCAGTGGAATCATACATAGCTCTTCGTATCTTTAAACTGTTATTTTTAACAGAACTATGTATACACAGTGTTTAAGTAAGCTCATATATAGACCTCCAGGGCAAAAGCTTTAGAAATGAAAAAGGGTATCCCTGGAGAAAACCAACCTTTCCTTTATATCCACCCTCCTCTCCTTCCTTCCCCAACATACTATTCTTTTTATTTAGGAAAGTTGCTGTATATTCCTTAGTCAATCTGCTACCCTTGTATAATTTTTTATACATTGAATCAATTTTATGCATCACATGTTAAAACTTCAGGGCTTTACTACCAATCTTTCTGCGATTTTCCATTAGAAAACAAAGAAACAAATGGACTTTTTTTTAGGACATAACGTAAATCCTCTCTTCTTAGGAAGAAAATTTAGGCTATGCATAGTAACTGCTGTGATGAAAAACTGAATGATGTCTTGGTTAAGCTTTCTATCTCCATAAATAATTACGATTTTCTTTTGTTGTTCTTGGAAAGGTCTATGAACAAGTGCTAGTTTGGTATGGTTTTATGCTGGTGGGAAGACCTCTACAGTGTAAAAACCTCTGCTTTGAAAACACTTGCTGGGTTCTTGAACAGCAGGAAAGAAAAAGTCTAATGGATGAACATAGAGTAGAGCATATTTTTGTGCACCCAAGAACTATAACTATGGAGCAGTTGTATGGCAGATTTGATCCAATTTCACATGAATAGAGTAATGGCTGGTGTTTCAGAGAGCAGAATAGGGCTCCTGTAGTGATAAGTACTAACCACCTTAATTATATTTTCGTGTGTGGGCTATTTTATGATGCAATTTTCCTGAAAGGCTTGCAATTTGATTTCTTAGACTCCAGAGATTAGTTTGGTGAGGATTTTGTTTGAAAAATAATGGACACCTGGCAAGATTATTTTTTTTTTTAACTTCATGTGTGAACGTATGTTACAAATAAACCTCACAAATAAACACTTAAAACTGCTTTAAATGTGATAATGAGCAAAAGACCAGTCTTAACCAGCAGTGGTCAATGTGAATAAGTGAACTGCAAAAGGCTGAGAAGTTGGTTCTGATGACGTCCTTGGCTACTGTTCACCTTGGATCAGAAATTCTCTTTGCAGTGCAGGACTGAAGTGGACAGGATGACTGTAAGCCTACATATGCATATCTATCTGTCTGTAAAGCAATGACCTGTCCTTTTTGGGTGGTTCCTGCTCTGACTAACAGGCTAATGTGTTCCTGAATAATAGCACAGTTAAGAGAGTTGAAGATCTGAACAGGATTTGGCTATGGAGTGTGTGAGGATCCAGTCATAATGACCACTTATGTCTCAAACAACAAAGTACACAACATGGCTTCCTGTCCCAAAGGGCTGAGGGGGACCAGTGATCTGGCTGTTGCAGCAGGTGGTGGATTTCTTTCTGGGACCATTATGGGGGGACAGCTGTGCACTGAGACAACAGATTGGTGGCCTCATACAGATAGATTGAATTTAAGAAAAAGGAAAACTGTTGGCCCACTGTGGTGTGTCTGGGGGAAGAGTGAGTGAAACTGTGAACTGTGTGCAGTATCCCCAAAATTCCAAGAAGCAAAACTGTGGTCCCAAGATCTGTAGTGATGATTGGAGCAGTGTCAGAAGAGGAACAAACTGGTGACTGGAGGTAACAAGCAGGGTGCCTGATGACTGGAGGAGCAGTGTGGTGCAGCAAAAAATTCCAGTGTATAAAAAGGGCACAGACACCCAGACTTTTGCTGCTGGATCAGACCACCACCCTCTTCCCCCTTGAGGAAGGACCGCTGGACCACCACTGGACCCCAGGTGGTAATGATCTTTCTCTCCTCTCTCTCTTTGTTCCCCCTTTTTTCCATTGAGCTTCTCTTCCTCTCCCTCTCTCATTCATAGTTGACATGTTGAAAGATTTACCAAAGTTATCATTGCTTGTTCCTGAACATTACCTGCTAATTACCTGTCAAAATAGAACAGTTCTGTTTGCACCCGACCTTTGTGGTTGGACTTTATTTCCCTGGGATCCGAACATTTAACAATTCTGCTCAAAGGGATGGATTGTGACAGGGTCAAGAATAAATTCTAAGCCCATGTTTCTGACTATATAAATATTGAAGGAAAAACTGTTATGGACTCACTCTATTTACAGAATGTCTCCTCCTTTCAGTACAGTCCCTCTTAGTATTTGCTATGAATTGGATAGTATGAAGAGATTATTTTGCAGTATAGTTTAAGCTGTTTGTGAAACAAACTGTCATAAGGGAGCAAAATGCAGAACTGTCCAGACATATCAAAAAGAAAGACATTTAACGAACATGGTTTTCCAAAAGGAAAACAAAATTGTGTCTTGAATCAGCAGTATATAATCAGGAACAGACTCATTTTCATAATGTCCTTGAAACAAATCTGCCATATGAGATAAACATATAATGTATAAAGATACTGTGTCAAATGCAATCTAACAAGCTGCTTCGGTATAACCTGAATCCAGGAACCTGAGACAACAATAAATAACAATATTAACATATAAAATGATATCACTGAGAGAAAGGAAAAGGAATTAAGGAGGGCAAGGGAGAGAACACGTTGCCAGCAGTGAACTGAAGTGAGACAGAAAATGGGTGAGACAGATGATATAGGAAGAAGTTTCTCGCAGATGGTGGGAGTGTGGAGGGGGGCCAGTGAATGCTCCTGAGAGTAGCAGGCGTTTCAGAAAAGGGGGAATGGCAGTACCAGCTTAGTAGAGGGAAGGAGAGCACAAGAGCAGAAAATAATTCCACATTCTATTATTTACACATTAAAAAACTGGCTCTGGTGTAATTTTGTGGCATATCTGTGCGTTCATCAATGAAGACACTGGTTTTAGTTTTTCAGGGGCAGCTGCTGAGTCTCTCAGTATTTCTGCCAGATGAAGACTGTCCACTCACAAAGAACTGCAATTAATAGAATTTCTTTTTCTCATAATTTCAGGAAGATAAAAATCCATGGAGATCACATGTCCGTTACAATGAGGTCACATGTTTGCTGACAGTTCTGCTCTGAGACTTATCTGGCAAGAAATGGTTTGTTTGGTGCAGGTAATTTTTATTTTGGCTGACTCCTCACCTACTATCAGTTCTTCAGCCAGCTGGGATTTCATTACCTTCTTCCATACTGCAGAGTGAAGTGGCTTACTCTTTCTTGTGTTGTGGTTCAGGGCGTCCAACAGATCTCTTGAGCTCTAGTTTAGTGGGGCAGCCCCCATGTTTCATGCTGCCAGCCTATGTAGAATAGGGCAGAAGGACTTGACACATCTACTTATGTGCAGGAGCAGTCTGCCCACTCCCAGCTGCAGTTTCCTCTGGGCCAATTTACTCTGCCAACATGGGAGCTTCTCCCCCATAAGCAAATGGACATATTCTAGACCTCTAGTCTTTAAGTAACTTGATCAAAGATTGCTTAAGAGTCTGTATATGAAACTGGAAGTGCCTTTTGGATGACTGATCCTGCCTTCAATAAATTTGTTCTTACTTTGAGGAATCTGTTCTGTTCTTCTCCACTTCTCTCTTCTCAAAGATCATTAAGATATATGATCTCAATAACTGTACAACACAGACACAGTAAGAGTAGTTACATCAGCAGAGATTTCTGTCCTTTGCAAGAAAGTTTCCAGGAATTCTAGAGTGGATACAATGAAGTAGACCGGTACACTGCAAGAAGGCATGACACAATGAGACACAGAAAAGACAGTTCAAAGACAGCGAGGCAGAGAAAAAACAATTCAAAGGAAGAGACGATCCCAAAGATGAAGAGAAGGCCTCACAACTGCTTTTCTTATCCAAGAAAAATCTCACTCAAGAGAATTAAAATATGTAAATACTTCCATAATGTGTCTATTCTGCACACATGATTACTGCAAGCGCTCCAGGGATGATGTAGAACCGTGACTGGGAGGCTGGGAAGAAGCGTGATCACTCTATTAGAATGTGGCCCACACTGTGAGAAAATAATAATAAATGGATTGCTGCATCTTCAACTCTTAATTTAATTTAATTTAATTGCATTTAATTAATATGATTTTTTAATCAAGAAGCAAAATTTAATGTGTGATAATAACTCTGCTCTTCAGGAGCGGCTGTGAAAATCATGCGTCTTATTTGTAGATGGTACCCAAAGCTGTTTAGCCTGGGGGATAGATGCCTTATATTTCAAGTATATTGAGTTCAAAACCTATGTAGTTTGTACTTTCATTAAAATCTCTATTAACTTTTTCCTTTGGTATAGGACTTAAGATTTAATTTTTTCGATTTTTTTCAAAGCAGAAATTGATGTATAAGGTAACTTATTTCTCATGTAAGAGAGATAAATTAAGTGAGAGACAAAGTAACTGCTCACCAGCTAGTGACTACCTTTATGTCATTTTGGAAATTTAATTTTTATTTCCAATATTCAGGTTTCTTTTAATGCATAAACCGTTCTTTAAAAGACTCAGAAAAGCTAAGATCTGATTCAGATGTTCCTCTGCTTTTTATCTTCTCATACTATAAAGTCCACAGTTCCACAATCGTACAAATAAATGTATAACAGGCTCCATGAGGTGTTCAATACCTAACCTAAAATGTGATAATGCTGAACAAATAGCTTCACTTCATATCTGGAAGAGGATGGACTGTCAGTGAAAATCTTCTGTCTTTTTTCCTTGAACACAGTGAAATGATAAACCTTCAGAATGCTAATGGAGTCTGTAGGATGTGTTCTGCACTTGCTGCGTTTGTTGACACCAAACTGAATTTTCATTACCGTGGTGCAAATGCCAAGTCCACATTTGCGAAGCTCTTTTCTGGCTATGTAAACATCCTGGTGGGGATAATTTGGCCTACAGCACCCACAAGACTTCTGTTCCATATGGCCCAGTTGCCTGGAGCTAAAACATCAGTATAGAGCTGTAGTATATCTTGTCCAGATGACAAGTGTGTTATTAACATGTTAGAAGAATAATAATAACTAAGTACTCAGTGCTGAGACAGTTCTTCTCATATACTATGCATAACTTTTTATTATTGTTCATATTTAAAAATGCACCTTTCAAGCTTGGTTCTGATTCCGTTTGTCATACTGTTGTTTTTCAAGGTCTCTTTTTTCTACACTGATGTATTATCTCCCAGTCTGAAAAGTAATTGCAAGTCCTTGAGGTTCATAAGGGATTTGAATCCTTTGCTGACTAAGGATGCTATTTAAATAAATGTTCATCATTAAGCAGGTATGTAGAAGCTGTGTTACACTGGAACCTCAATGTTCTCCAAGTGGTATCTGGAACTATATAGCACAAAGATAGTTTTCACAAAAGGACCCTTCTTGGAAAGGTCTCTCATGAAGAAGAAGAAATGAGTAAGAACAAGTGACTGAGCTTTCTGAACTGTTCTTTCACAATCCTCCTTCTGTCCTGTCACTCCTCTCATCTTGAAAAGAAGCAGCACAACTACTGTTTTATTGCACTGTGAACAAAAAATGGCTAAATGCATCTTGGTTTCTCCGGATATGGCAGACCAGCGGTGTATGTACCTTCAGAGTACGGGCATGTCTGAGGACCTGCACAACCAGGGTGACCTTTGGCCACTCGTTACCCCTTCAGGTTAGAGTTCCCTTCTCTGGGTAACTGTAGCAGTGTTTTGCAGTTTGTGGTGCCTGTTCTTATCAAGCATAAACAAGAGTTCTGGATACTGTTATTAATATTATTGTTGTTACTCAACTTTCCACCACCTTACCATCCCTTGTTTTTTCCTGTTGTCTTTGTGGCTTTCCAGAACTCTCAGCAGCAATTTTGGCCAGTCTGTGAGGAGACCGTCACTCTATGCCTGACATTGGGTGAAGCAAACTGCAAGAAAATATTCCTCTCTTCAGCTTTGCTGAAAAATGCCCCTTATTGTTCTAAATGCGGGAAGGGGTAGTTGGCATGTAAACCAGAGGAGTCAGCCACATACTCGTGCTCTATTTCTCTCTCTCATGTTTGATCATTGGCATTGCTCCTTCCTCTTCTGCCTGCAGGCTTTATAAAGCCAGAGAAGAGATAAGGAAGTCCCCTAGTTGCAAACTCTCCATTTCTTCCCCGCATTGTCCCTGCAGAGCAGGGTCCTCAGTGGCCATAGCAAAGAATGTGCTCATCCCTCCACAGCATAGCAGCATAGCATAAAGCTCAGCTGCTTCTCCCTCTCTACCTCTACTGTTTTGTGTTTGCTCTGCTCAAGCTGACCTCATAGAATCATGAATTGTTTTTGTTGGCAAAGACCTTTAAGATCATCAAGTCCAATTGTTAACCTAGCACTGCCAAGTCGTGTTGTCCTCTTTCCCCTGCTAAATCTGTGGTTCTCTCCACAGCACTCAAATCCTGACTTTGGTTTTGCTTGGAAAGATATCAACCAGCCTCTGAGAACACACCTGATATCTAGCAAACAGCTCCCAAATGCAAGAAGTTTTGCTGAACCTCTACTGTAGTCACCATTTGTAGCAAGCTCAGCAGAGTCAGGGGAAAGACCCTGGTGAGCAAGTGCTCCTTGTTGTCAGGCTGTGGGAAGTCAGGAGATCTGGGATCATAATTTCCCATGTCAAACAGATATGACCAGAGAGCAAGGTCCCTTACAGCCTTTTCTTTTAGTACCTTGTCTTTTTGTTTCAGATGCCTGGTTCTTAGATATTTAAATCACCCAAATGTCTTGGCATACTTTGCTGCTATGGCACCAGTACCACAGCCATTGGACCCTGAGCTATCACGTGGAGACATGGGGCTTCCAGCTGCAAGAGAACATGGATCTCGCATGAGGCTTCTGCATTTAAACAGTAAATTGGTGGTGGTGTTTTCAGGAGTAACCGCTGTGCATGCTTAATTTTTACATTTCATTTCAAGCTGCCTGAGCTGACCTAACCTGAAGATCCACAACCTGGAGTAATTCCTGACTGTGCTTGGACCTCAGGGAATGTAGTGCTGCAATTTCATAGCGGTTATTTTCAGCTTTTCTTGCAGTCATTCTTAAAAGCTCTTCATGATTCTGCTGTGACCAATAGCTGAAGGACATTGTAGGACAGGCATTGACTATGTGCTTTGGATCTAGATCATTAAACCACCTCCTTCCCAGTACTTGAAAAGCATCTCAAAGATTCTCGCAGCTAATGGTACCTCAACCCTGCTTTCCTCCAGAAACAATGTTTTTGTGATGCCGTCTGCATGTTTCTGTGTATAATGACTTGTAAACCAATCGGTCAATGTCAATCAGATCTGCCATAGAGGCACAGGGATCAGAGATCACACTCACAGAGAGATTCACACTTTCCTGCCCATACATAGTACAGCCTGACCTATCATCCTCATACAAAAACAAGAATTCACCTTTTCTCCCTCTGTACAGATTTCATTTCTGAGCCCAGGCATAGCCCTGATGCATGGCACACTTGACGTGTTCCATACCCCAGACAGGAAGAAATAAATATCTTTAAACCCTTCAAGTTTTATGCAAACAGAAGGAACAGGAGCGGAATGAGATTTCTAGAGTTGCTCACACTGGAGGGAAGGCTGTGTCATGAGCCCATCCTCTGCTACACTTCAGCAGGTCTGTTTAAGTGAGACAGACACACATCCTCGCAGCATGTCATGCACACATGACCCTCCCAGCTGCAGGGAACATCTCTCTGGAAGCTTGCGCTTTGATAGCCACCCAGCTGACCAAACAGAAGACACAAATATGTTGGAAACTCATCTTCATTAGTTCTGCTGCTCACAAGTACCTGTTTGAAGGAATAAAAGCACAACACTTTCTCCTTCCTTCCTTCTTTCTTCCAACTCGTATGATTTTACCTTTGCATTGAGCTAGCCCTAAGTCTCTGCATATAAAATATTTTCTTAGAGAGTATAGCTATTTAAGAAGCTGGAAGTTAAAAAGTTCCTGAGGTTTAATCTCAACCAATGTTTTCTTAGGAAAGGGAAGACTTTCAAAGGGGTTGAATGAACACCAGAATTAGATATCAGGAATTAAATGTATTGAATTATCATATAGAAAAGACATTCTGGTAACTTCTGTAAGTTTCCTCTTCCTTCAAGGCCCATAAAATAGCATTTGGAGTATTACAACATCTCTAGGTATATAAATAAGTAGGTGGGAAAACTGTGTTTTAAAAAGTAATGATTCAAAAGATTTCTGAAACAGGTAATCTATAAAATGTGGTGTATACAAAAAAACATTACTAGAGAATGATGCATCTGGGTCAAGGCAATCCCAAGCACAGATACAGGCTGGGAAATGAGTGGATCAAGAACAGTCCTGGGGACAAGGACTTGGGCTTGTTGGTGGATGATAGGATCAATATGAGCCAACAGAGTGTACTTGCAGCCCAGAAAGCCAGCTGTGCCCTGGGATGCATCAAAAGATGTGTGACCAGAAGGTCGAGGGAGGTGATTCTGCCCCTCTGCTCTGCCCTTGTGAGACCCCACCTGGAATACTGTGTCCAGCTCTGTAGCCCCCAACACAAGAAAGATATGGAGCTCTTGGAGCAAGGAGGAGGGCTACCAACATGGACAGAGGGCTGGAACCTCTCGCCTATGAGGACAGGCTGAGAGAGACAGGCTTGTTCAGCCTGGAAAAGAGAAGGCTCCAGGGAGACCACATAGTGGCCTTCCAGTACCTGAAGGGGACCTACAAGAAAGCTGGGGAGGGACTTTTTACAAGGGACTGTAATGATAGGATGAGGGGTAATGGGTGGAAGCTGTGAGAGGGTAGGTTTAGACTAGGTATAAAGAAGTTCTTTACCCTGAGGGTCGTGAGGCACTAGAACAGGTTGTCCAAGGATGCTCTCAAGCTGTGAATGCTCCTTCCCTGGAAGTGTTCAAAGCCAGGTTGAATGGAGCCTTGAGCAACCTGATCTAGTGGAAAGTGCACCACAAACTGCCTGCTATGGCTGGCCCATGGATCTGTTCCTGGGAAACAAGTACAGAGTTGAGCACCTAGACAAATCCCATGAGCGGAAGCTCATGAGAAAGTAAATAGTTTTGTCTGCATAGTCTGACGTGCAGAAAAGAGAGGATGGGCCCATAGGTTGAAGGCTGAGGATGCTGAATTTAGTCTTTTTACCCAAAGAGTTTTTGTCAATCTTCATACTTGCAGGGTGGTTGCTTGAGAGTCATATCCCCGGTAGTAGCAGGTCTCATGGCCAGGTCACATCGCTTCCAGTACAACTAGGGAACAGTCCTGGCTGGGGTCTTCAGCCCCAGCTATGTATGGGGACAGAGATGCTGGGAAATCCTTTGCCCAGCCAGAACATTTGGAGGTCAACAAAAGAACAAACTTCTATTTCATTAAAAGCAAAAGTAGTTCCACTGAAAGGGCAATACAAAAGAAGAGGAAGAATTTTTTTGGTTCAAGTTCAAATACCTTTATGGACTCATTTACTTTACTGCTAAGACCTTGTCTCCGTGACAGTAGCATTCTTTTAATATCCAGTTTATGTATATGTAAAAGATGTGTGTACATATGTTAATATAAATATATTTCTACAGTCATTTTCAATCATCTTCACATTGTTATATATGCATAGGTATAGAGAGATCATCAGTAAGTCAAGAAGAAATAGTGCTGATAACAAGCAAGATCACCCCAGGGTAGAAAATGAGAAAAGGTGCTGCAACAGCTTAAAGACAGAGAATAAACATGGAAAATTATTTATAATTTATTTGGGATAAGTCAAGTATGAATGTGATTAAAAGAAGGAAAGAACAAGATAGAATTAAAAGTGTGCAATTAGTAGGGTGTAACCAAAAATATAGAGTTAATTCAGTAGAAGATTTGTTAGCTAAAGTTTGTAATGAAATGTAACCAAATTGCCAGTGAGGCAAGAAAAAGTATGTACCAAGATCAAACCCTGATGTGCATCAGTGTCTATTATGTACAGGCCACAGGCTGATGATCCCTGGCCATCAGACTTTCTTTGCCTTGCTCACAGATTTTCAGTCCTACCCCTCTCCTCCTTTCATCACTGCTCTGGGCTTTTAAGGCACATGGAGTGGCTTTAGTTTCAATCTATTGGCTTCAAGTCATTCTTATTCTTGTTCAGATGTGAGGCCAGAAATATATGTCTCCACCTCTTGAAATACAGAAAAAAAAATTATATATATATATATATATATATGTATGGCAAAAGGAACACAAAAGTTGCAAAGTCCAGTATTGAAAAAGTAGGCAATGTCAGACTGAATTTCTCAGAGCATCCTTAATTTTGCCTCCTGGTGAATATGCATTATGACACAGTTTTAATTACAAGGTTGCATACTATTACTTTTCCTGAGGACACCTGCTTCAGCAGGGCACAGGATGGATGGCGCTCACTTAATGAGCAGCTATTCAATGTGTTCTTTTATCCTCATTGCTTGGCGTTTGGCCCCAGGCCGTATTTACTGCACACTGTTCAGGCATGGCTCTGAAGACAGAGTTATTCATTTCCTACTTGACTGTTCTTCAGTTCTTCTCACTCTATTTGAGCACTTTACAAACTTTAATGAATCTTTGCAATGTCTAGAAAGAGCAGGATCAGCTGATCCACTTTTATGTGTAGGGACCTGAAACATTTCCACTTATCTTTGGTATCAACATTCATTTGAATTGCTTTCTCCTGCCTCCTTTCAAGAGAAACCTCTTTTTCATGATGGACAAAAGAGTCTTCTCCGCACATCTTATTTGCTGAATGTTTTGGCTGAAAATTTCAAAAAACAGTGCAATTTGAGGTAGCAACCCTAAACAGAAAACTTTGGTCCCTTTGACAGAGCAATAAGCTCTGTGAAAACACAGTGCTGTCTCTACAAGACACAAGAGTGACAAGTGCCACTCTCAGTCACAGAAGCTGTGACTAGCCCCTCCTGTGGTATATATAGGTGGGAATTTATGTGCATGTTCATGAGATGTATATGACAGGCAGACCCTCCAAGTATAGGGGTACACATAGAAAGTTCTACATACAGAGAAAAGAAACAAGCATATACAGAAACAAGACTGAACTCTTCTCCATACAACCCTTCCCTGGGCATCAGCAAAGCTTTGCCAAGTCCCTCCAGCTGAGGAGCAGTGACTTCTTAAATGCTTTCTTAATGACATAATGAACAGATTTGCTTATAGAATCTAAACCTTATAAATCTTATTTATTTTAAACCCTGGACTCTTTGCCTGCATACTACACTCTAAAGGCTTCTGTAGCATATCTGTTTCTAGCAACTTGAAGTTTTAAACGGCCATTTTCTAAAGAGAAAAGGAAACTGGGCACAAAAAAAATGGATCTTCCCTTTCCTTGCTTATCCTCTTCTATTTACCACATAAAAGCAGTGACTTGAAATAAAGACCTGGTGATATTCTATCCTGGGCCAGTGAAATCCAGTATCCAATATCCTTTGGTGGATTTTTTGGCTTAAGAAGGTGGCAGTTTGCAGGTGCTACAGAGAGATTAGCCTCTATTTAGGAATCACTGAGAGGAAATTTTAGAAATGATAGTAGAAAGAATCTCTTTGGTGTGCAGCTGAGAGATGATTAAAACATTGACAAATTACTTAAGCATTAATCTGTTTTAATTTTTTAATATAAATCAGTACAGGCCATCTGGGTAGGTCATTATGCTTTTTTTTACATGAATATGCTTGCTGAAGTTCAGCAGAAAACTCAGCCAAGTTGAGATTATCTGGAAAATTATTGGTGTGCAAGATGAGAACCCCTGAACCTCCAGAATCAAATGACCAGCTTTTTTAATAAGCACGTAGACAGTTGTGAGGTTCAATGCCAGCTTCTCTTTGCCATTTTTCCTTTTCTTTTTTTTTCCTTTTGGCTGGTCAGAGCCTTCAAGCACGTTGGATACCCTGATCCATCTTCTCTGCATTCATCTTGCCAGGTCTGAATCTATGCCTTTAAATAAACCGTTCTTATTGATGGTTTTCTGAACTTTGTTCTGTGAATAAGAGTATATTCTTTTCCCAGACTATATGAATCTACCTAGCAAGAGAAGAGGATCCACTAATTCATGGAATAGTGTCTGTAGAGAATCTTTTTCACTATTTATGAATGTCCATATCCAGTGCTGCAATGTTGAATATCTCAGAGTATCTCAGGTGTTCCCAGGTTTTGGGTTAGGGCGTATGAGTTTTGGAAATCAAGATTTGTTTGAACGTCACAAAAGCTCTTCTAGAGAGAGGACCCCAAAACCATCCTACTCTCAGTCACCTTTATGCAAGGATTTTGTAGTCACTTTGGTTTTCCAGTGGAGGACCTCTCCATTTCTCTTTCGGCACTGAGGATACAATGACATTTTTTTTAGCTTTGGCAGCTAAACAACACCGTCTTCTGAAATGCCATAAGATCAAGGACAGAATTTTGGGTCAACTAGTTTAATCAAGACTGTGTTGGTTTTCCCTTTTCTGGTTCACAGCATATTCTTATTTAGTTCACAGCTTACAGTGCAAGATAAATGGGAAAATACAATTACAGGAGACTGAGTTTTCTCTTGCCTGATATTTGTTGTGTGTATATTCTCCTTCTATCTGTCCTGCTCTTAGGCTTGAAGAGAAATTGAATCTTTCCTGAGGGACTGATGGGAGAAGGAAAATGTGTTGTCCTTGAAACAAATGTATATTCAAAGACTTCAATAAACATTTCTTAGTCTGTAATTACAATTAAAAATAAACTGTAGAATGTGTGTAATTTGATTTTTGAGTGGTTCAGGCTTCCAGTTGGAGCAAAAGTTTCAGATGTGCTTCAGCTTCTTCTGTTGGATCCATTCCATACAAATCTTTCTTTGACCACCTGCTGAACTGCTTTTCAGAATGGGAGCCCAGGTATTTTTTTATTTTATTTTTCCTGTTTTCCTTTCTTTTCCACTTGGAATCTGAATGGACTTTTGCTTCATAAGACTTCCTGGCATTTCATTGTCCTTCACCATCAAAGATGTTCACAATCAGTTAGTTCAACTACTGAGAAAATGGCAAAACAGATGAATAGTGATTGACAGGAACCTGGAAATTAAAAGACAACTTGATTGGGTAGTTACTTTACTGCTCTGCTCTTCCTATGACAAGCCTTAGCAAGAAAGTGATTCCAAAAGCAAGAGGTTATTCTTAACACTGATCACCTCCCTCTACTTCTGTCACTATTTAAACCTTTAACATATTTATCCCAGACTTTGCCATGAGAATTTCAGCAAACTTAATTTGCAAGGAACTCAATCTGTTTTCTGTAATTAATACAATTCTGAAACCAGGTATGGCTGTTTTTCATTAGAAAGGGCAATACATTAATCTGTCATAATACGTCTTGTTCACCTAAGCAATGAGAAAAAGGCAGACTCTGACAAGGAAGGGGAAAAGTTATTGTCCTTGTACCTCCCCTCTGAGGATGCTCCAAGCAACAAGATTCAAAAGATACTCTGAAGAACCCAGCAAGTTCAACCTCAATTATCTTCCTATGGTGTTTTCCCCATCCTGATGACTGGTGGCATACGATAAGGTGCCAGAAAGTCATCAGTCTGGCAGCTGGAGTGTTTTTGTCTTGTTTTGTTTTGCTCTGCTTTTCTTTTCTAACACTGATCCAGTAAATATTTGCTGGGCGATTTGCACCATCTGCCATGCAAATGTTAGTCCAGAGAAGACTGGCAGACATAAGGGAATATCTATTTTAAAGCACCATTTAAAGTAGAAATGCTGGTGCCAGTGGCAGGAAATTATGAGAACAAAGAAGCTGAGCAAGAAATGTGAAGAAGGAAAGGACATAGCCTCTGCAGCTTTATAGAGAATCACCAGCTTCCCAGCATCTCTTACCAAAAGTGCACAAAAGGACCGCACATTTAACATGTTCCTCTTTCCTCGAGACACCTTAAACATGGAAAAACAAGGTCCTACATATGAGTGGCTTGGCACTAGGAAAGGAAAAACTGGTTTGGCTCAATTAGAAAACAAACTGAGCCTTTGTCCAATATCTGCAACTATAAGTACAGATTTATGTGGCTCAAAACCACTTTGGTTTTTGTCTGCTGCTCTTGCGTGCTCAGGGGCTGCTGTCTGAGTCAGAAGCTGGAGGAGGTGTGATTTACAGCCAAGTAGGGATCATCCTGAGAAATGGCAGTGTTGTTATAAACAAAATGCCATGAGATGTACTGATGTAATGAAATGCCCATGCCGCCTCAGGCCAAAGAGGAGAACTTGTGATATACTTATGATAAGTAGCTGGGTCTTGCTCCTCTCTTCAATTGTGTGAGTCAGCTCTGCATTTAATAGGTGAAAAACTTGTCATGTTACTGAATGCTTTTCCTCTTAATGGAACCAGCTTCCTTTTGAGTTTCTTTGATGCCCATTAGATCACTTCAGTTTAACTCTCTCAAAAAAAACCCCAAACAAAACCAAAAAACCCGACCAAAACCCCCCCACTGGAAAAAAAAAAAAAAAAAAAAAAAAAGAAAATACACCTTCCTTTTGTTTGACTTGTGGTACAGAGAAAGGGGAAAACACCATGATATCAATTTTCAGATGGCATGTACCTCACCACAGGTCAAGTCAGTTTATAGTAAAACACAAGGATCTGTGTAACACAAAAGGAAACAATAAAAGGCGATTTCTTGGGCATCAGCCACTCATTGTTATTTTTGCTGCAGCAGTATAAAACCCTGTGTACTCCTGATGCTTGACCCTCAGCCACCGTAACAATGACACGTGGTTATGAAAGTGTCAAATTTCGCTTTCTTCCATTGTAGCGTTCTCCCTGGCACTTGTGACAGGAATGATTGCTGTCGGAGAAAATTTGATGTCAAGATGTTTGGGCAAAGCTTCACAGACATACGTAGTGTTAAGAAATCACATAGACAAACCAGCAATGTCATGATCAGTGTACATTAATGGAAGAATGATTGTTTCAACAGGTGGAAATAAAAAAACCCTCAAAACAGAAAACACCTTTCTCCTTTGGCAGAGTGATAAAACGATTACCAGTGTTGCTCTTCTTATTAGTGACTCCTGCTTATATATTTCCAGCTAATATTTGATGTTTTTTTGCAGCCTGGTGTTATTTCTGGTCATATCTCTTCTCTGTGGTGAAACCAAAAGGATATCTCTGTGCAACAAAATGCAAAGTACCAACCTTCTAGCTTGGCTTAAGTAATGATGAGAGTTCACAGACAAAGGGACATCAATCAGCTGCATCTTTTGATGTTTCAGTGGAAAGTAAAACAAAAACCAAATAATCCTTCCTATTGGAAAAAAGTATAACAAATCAGAGTTTGGAAAGACAGGGTGTCTTTGGAATGGACTTACTTGTTTACTTTTATTGTATAAACTATAAATTTGTTTTCCATGTGCTTGATTGCATTGGGTTGATATTTCTCTTTTTGTATGCACATAACAGTGAGAGTTTTATTTTTTTCTTTCCCATTCCTGTTCTCAGTGAATTTACTGACTCTTTCAAATCTGATAAATACAAATTATACTGTCAGAAAGGAAATCAGGATGGCATTTCTTGATTCCAGACTTCCTTTGCTGCCATGTACGTTACACTTGCCAGCGTTGGAATGCGGAGCATTATATGCTGTATCAGTGATGGAGTTGCTGTTGTGGATTTGCAAAAAGACAGTGATGTGAGTGAATCTGAAACTGTCATCTCTTTATTGTTTGGTGAGACAAAAGGTAATTTTTAACTCACTCCCATGTGTCATTCACATGTATTCAGCATTCTCTGCAGCACCATCCATCTGCCACCTTCACCCAACCTGAGGACTGGGAAGCCCACCTCTAGCAAATGGAAAGCATATATTAAAAATAATAAGCATGGGGTTTGTAACATTCCAGGGCAATTCTTCCACTGATGTATATGTGCAGGTTTATTTATTTCAATGGAATTTTGTTTCTGTTGTTTGACTTTCATAATAGATATATCAGCTATCAATCATTAATCGATTCAGGTATTGATTAATCACAGATGTTGAAGAAGGTCAGTGTGCAGCTGTTTCAAATTTTAAATCCAAATGATGCTTTTTGCCATCTTGATTTAGTGGTCTCCCACTGTGTTCAGTTCTTTGTGTCTTGCTAGGAGAGAGTTGCATCTTCCTTTCCTTTCAAGCTGATTGACAGCCACTTCCAGGCAGGAGATAGCAGCTGCAGCAAACCTGCATTCTTGTCTTCCTTGTTTGCCCCAAGTGAGATAAAACTATATAAAGTGAGTTTATTCTCCAAGATCACTAACACTGAGATTTGGGGCACAGTTCTCTCATGTGCTACAGGACCGACATAGATAAGCCCTAAAGTTTTCAGAGACAAAATTTCACATGGTTTTCTGAAAGGGATTTAAAGTTTTCAAAAGATGAAATATATTTCTGAAAGCACCTGTATAATTACCAGATCTAGGACGACAACTTTCATAAAGGGCATATTGTAACATTATAATTTGCAGAGTCACTGTTACTGTGACACTATAGACGTATGCAGTGCATTAAAGGGCCTGCATAGATTAGCAGCTCATATATATAGTATTTCTCAAGGCAACTGCCTGCTGCCTGGAGGAGAGGAGAAATTTACTATACTGAGTAATAAACATAATGTGTAATTGTGTGTAAGTGTGAACTCATATTTCCCTGAAGGTAATAATTAATTACAAAGAATAGCTGGACATCAGGAGTGACTTTATGAAATTCTAAGGCATTCCTTGACATTCAGAATCTGTTTGTGGTGCCTGCACATGCCTGGTTTTTATTTCATCATTTTTTCTGGTTATCTAAGATGGGCATGAACTGAACAACACATGCTATCAATTGTAGATGCACACAAGGTAGCATTTAACCTTGTCAAAGTGAAATCTACAGCAGGAAAGATGGCACTGTGAGGATCAAGTAGGGCATCTGGCATACGTTCTGTGCCTGTGCCACTCCTGCACACTTGTTTTGCCTTTGAGATAGATGAAACTCAGCACAGCTCCATTTAGGCCAGACTCCAACATTTATATTCTCCAAGTAGTATGTCACCATCTGCAGTCCTCATCCTGGGGCTTGAGAAAGGTCACTCGCACTACCCTTATTAAGAATGTGAGTAGATGAGTATGTGGCCAGGTTTCCACTGTTCCAAGAGTGCACACTATCCATCAGCATCATGGAATTTCTAGAGATGTGCACACTTGTCTTCTCTGGCCAGGCGACGTGGTAAAGTAATCTCTTACCAAACACATAGACCTTTGGCTCAGTGACAATTTTGGGCTTTTCTGAGAGCTGTGCTGTCAACTTCAAAGGCAGAAAGAGAGGATTGCAGGACTGTTGGCTCCATTCCCTGGAGGGGAAACTCAGGGACTGGGGTTGATGTGCCAGAACCTCATAGGGCTTTCTAGATGGCATGTTAACATGAAGGAAGAGGTAATTAATATTAAGTATTTGGGAAGTAAGTTAACTCAGTTAGTTTACACGGTAGTATTTCTCAGATTGTTTTATTTCCTGATACCAATCAACCATAATTAATCTGTGCATAAATATTATAATTATATAGGAAGATAAGGATACAAGAATTGCACCTAGCTGAAAACTTTCTTATGAAATATTTCTTGATGAATAAATCATTTTCCTAGTGTTATTTTTTAGGGTTTATTGTTTGCTTGAAAATCAGTTTTCATTCATATCTGAGAAGGTGGAGGAAGGTGACTAAAACAATTTCTGATATTTTTTCTTTTATTCAGTATTTTCTCCTTGATTGAATCTTGTCAGTGGGCAAGCCACAGGTGACTCAGAAGCTGACTGTATGGAAATGGCTGCTATTGTTGGAGGAAGTGTTTCTGAAACAGAAGAAAGAGGGTCTTGAATAAGTACAACTACTCACATCCTGATGTCTTTGAAGCTCTGGACTTCAGTACATTACATATTGCAACGTACAAGGCAGATCATTTAGCAACTGATGGAATTCGTTAGAGTAGAACAATGATGACATTTGTATTGGCAGCTGTCTAGCAGCAAATATTTTAGTTTCATGCTAAGCATTATCAAGCCAAACAGGAATTGATTACAAACCCAAGTCAATATTTTGCTGGCAAAACTAAAGTATTCAGTGAGAAAAAAGTGGCAACTTTTCAGAGAAACTTATTGTAATGTATTATTAATGCAAAGATGATCAGAATAAAAGCTCGAACTTGGCAAGCTGTCAAAAACTCAGAGTGAATCAAAAATTTATAAAACACTATTGAGTTATAACAATCCTATTATAGATACCAGCAATCATTTTTGCTGAAGCACGCTCCTTAGATTATTTTACAGTTGAGACATTAGGATACAGGATTTAAAGCTTTGAAGCTTCCCTCTCACTCTCTCTCATTCGCTCTCATTTCTTTCAGAATAGTACAAAATTAAAAATGAAATTTACACGGTAAATTATTTAGCTTCGGTTCACATTTGGATTGAATAAGAACAATAGAGTTTAAAATAATGGCAGTATTTTTCCTTTATGGATAGTATTTTGCTGACTTACATGAAAAATTACTGCTATTACATTCAAGCAGAATGAATTTCTTTATGAAATCTGTAAACTTAATTTGTGCATGCACTCAAGCACTAGCTGCAGACATGATGCTTTCAGGAAAAAAAAAAAACAAAACAAAACGCTGGTGAAATGCTTCTCCACCTATGGATTTTGTCTGCTTGTGAATGTTTTAAATTTTTATTACCTATGTCATTCCTATGTATGAGATCCATTCTTCCTAAATGCTGGGCAGTGACATTAGGTGGATACATTCTGGATTGGGCACCTAAAACCAT
The DNA here is from genome assembly GCA_028020825.1 of Podargus strigoides. Classification (NCBI taxonomy): domain Eukaryota; kingdom Metazoa; phylum Chordata; class Aves; order Caprimulgiformes; family Podargidae; genus Podargus; species Podargus strigoides. The sequence continues at coordinate 120,216,883 of CM051663.1, read as the reverse complement.
CCATATCTCTGAGTGTCTGTCGCTTTTTGTACAGGGATTTCTAAAGTGCCTATGTCACTCTAGTATTTAAGCTCCATTTTTCTTGCAGATAACTTAAAGCAAGGGATCTCTTGAAATAGCAGATATTCAGCTAGATTTCATCTTTTTCTGTCTCACTTAGGACTAAGTAATTTTTGTTCCCTGAAAGTAAGGCCAGCCCTGAAGGTTTGCTAGTTTAAAGCAATGAAGTTCTGAAATCAGGATAAAACTTCGTTTTCTTTCTTAGCACAAGTGTCTCAGAACAGAACATGAGCTTGCAAGGTCCTGTCAGTCCTAGATACTGCAATACAACTGCCATAAATGCATAGAAGGTGGAAGGTGTTGCCTGTACTTTCCTCTGCCAGATTTTTGTCAGATTGTCAGCTCTTTCAATTTATATTTATATATTAATTTTTCTAAGTGATAAGGTAGATGCTTTGTAATAATTGATTTTCAGCATAGGGAGCAAGGCGTTTAGAAGGGACCTGGAAGATCTTTTAAACTGCAGTTCTCCCACTGCTAAGGCATGCTGTCAGAGGAGAATGCAGGGAGGCACAGGCAAGGTTTGTCTGCAGGATGCAACACGGTTCCCATGCAAAAAGCAGGAAGCCACTTTGTCATGATACTGAGAGTGAGCCGATGTCCTAGCTTGCCCAGCTGGCTGGCTAGCCACCTTCAGTGCCACACTAGCCACCGGCTCCCAGCATCCTACTTGGGGTTAATGTAGACCCTGCAAGCAGAGCCCACCAGCATTTGCCTGTCACCCACTGTGCAGATCATCTTGTGTTCCTATTTTAGGAACATGTGGGAAATAGAGACTCTTTGTAGGTATTTGAATAATTGATAGTTTTAAAATGGAATAGATTGAGATTGTCTTCACTTACCAGCTCACCTAAAGTCTGAATGCCAGAGCAGCTTTTGTCTGCTCACAGATGTAATGAAACCACAGTTGATACCTTGACCCATGAATTGTTATTTTTAACTTGACATTTCTTTCATGTCACTGTAGATGTTTTGAGGAATAGGAAATAAATGAAATTACTGGGTTTTTTTGAACTAACAGTCTATTGTCAGGTTTATCTTGTTACAGTGGTAACAGCAATTGCCTTAAGTGATTTTTAATGGATAACAGTACACATCAAGTTATGATCTTGTCAGATCTGAAAGATAACCAGGGTTAAGTTTCATCAGTATTTTAATAGAAAACTAAAGAAAATCCTGAGGGCTAAAGAAATCTGGGAGAACAAGAGGTTATTAGGAAAAGAAAAAAACACAAGAAAACTTATTACAGTTAATTAAAATTAATTGACCATACTGTGTTCAAAAAAAAAAAAAAAAAGAATGTGATTGCAGCTGTTTATGCAAAATATGGACGATTACTTAGTAATTAAGAAAAACGGAAATTTGATAAACACAGTCACAATTACTTCATTTACATATATGTGTGTGTGTGTATACATATATATATGATCGGCTTAATGTTCTCCAGTCTGACATTTGCCAGGTGAAGATGTCCCACTGCAATTCTAAGTATACACACCATGAAGAGCCAAATTCTGCTGTTCTGACATCATATGTGATCTAACATGTAATTAGTAGCGTAAGAACAGTAATATAAACTCATTTTGTGATATAATACAAAAAGCCAGTTGGTTCATGGACCCTATTGTGCTAGATTCCAACAATTACAAAAACCCCCCCTATCGCTAGCTTTTCCAGTCAGGCAGAGGCAAAGGGACTGGAAAAGGACCATACAAACAAAGAAACCATAAGACTTAATTTCTGCTAATTTCAGTGAATTAAAATTTTTCTCGTTTTTAACTAGGGTAAGAGAATAGGGGCAGTCACAAAGAAGAGAAATAGTCATGGTGCATGACATTCAGTTTAAGACACCTAAATTTAGGTGGCTACAAGTAATTGTCTCTTCATCTACTCTGCATGCCTAAGCTCCCACTGTGTTCAGTGGAGATTTAGCTGAGATAATGAAATCAAAAGAGCCTTTCAGCTCACATACCTTGTGGTTTATCAGCCAGATTGCTCCCAGAGACAGTGCTATGGGCATGGAAAGGAACCTACTCCTGCATCAGAAGGCACTTACTCTTCCAGTAAACAATTATAGTGGGTATGATAATCACCTTCCTACCTGAACGCATTGCTTTGTAACATTCAAGATAACCTTAATCTATCTTCTTAGTTGAGGCGATATTTGTATGCGGGAAAATCTATTACATGGCTGCAGTATCACAGAGGTTTTCCTCTCACCCTATGATATGAACAGGATCCAGCTCAACCATACAAGCCTTCCCCAACCCTTCCACAGCACAGGTGTGAATTTCTGTTCTGGATGTAACTGATCATTTTAATTTATTTGACCTTTCTTTTGTCTTATTTGGACTGCTCATATGAATGATGCTCCATACATGCAAACTTAAACAGGCTTTTTTAATTTGGGCTTTTCAAAAACACTCTTTGCTCTCAGGATCCGAACTTGGCACCCATGCAGAGTGAGTAAGCAGAAAACAATCTCCTGGAGTCATTTTAAGAGCCTTTCTGTAAGTGATGTTCCATCAATTACCTAACAGCACATGAAAGTGACACAAAACTGGAGATGCTCTTACCAAAGTTGTGCAATCACAGCATTAGGATGTCAGCTCTTTGGGCTTGAACTTTTGAGTGGTGTACTATAGTTCAAGTATCATTTGATGTGCAGGCCTGAGTCATGTCCCTTCAGCACAGTGAGTAGCATTAAAGTCATGGTAGGATTGTAGTTGGTGGTTTTCTCAGGTGCTGTTTCACCGTTGTGAATCAGATTTTTATCAGGGGAGAAGAGTAGTTGTATGGCCAGAGCTGTCTTCTAACATCTGAGGTTAATCTTGTTTCTCTCCATTTGCTAGCTTTATTGCAGATGAAGTGAGTTGTTCCACAGGTACTGTTTCCATAGAAGTTTGCCACCAGACACACCATTATCTCTGATTTACCTAGAACTGTGTTGTAGTTTCTTGAATAATTATGCTGGGCTTGCTGCCTCCTTCCCCTCCATGCTCCCCTCTGCTCTATATGGCTGTTGTTTGTAGCTCTGGGCTGTAGAAGGTGCATGCCATGGAACTTGTGAGTAGAGTTTTCAGCTTAGTACCATCTCAGTCAGTAAAGCATCTGATTCCATAAGGGTTTGTCAGTAAACCTAAAGGAAAGTCCTGTCTGCATTATTATCTGTTTGGCTACTTGTAAGTGTTGCCCAGCCCATTAAACTGTCAGCAATAAGAGCTACCAGGTATGCTTGAAGGCCAAGTACTTTACAAATCTTCAAAATTCCTCCAATGTGTATGGTGAGCCATTATCTCAAATGAGCTCATCACAAATACAGTATTTGGTGGCTATTACCTCAGTGTGATTCACTAGAGTGCTGGCTAATGTGCTGCTTACTCCTGTTAGTTTCAAAAGAACAACTGTAATAATCAATTATCAGCGGGTGGTGGTTTCCTCCATGTTCAAACACGTCAATTGCCAGTTGCTGCCAAGCTCTGCTGGGTGCATCACAAATTGTCATAGCCTCCCAGTGCTTCTGTCTCTGGTACTTTGCACAGTGGCAATGATTTCTGACCATTTTTTTTTGTCTGTGCATTCATGTTGGCCCAATAAAGTCTGTTTGTCGCCCAGTCTTTTGCATAACACCATCTGAGGTGTCCTCATGAATCTTTTTCAGACTCTCTTGGTGCATTTTAATTGGAGTCTCTCTTTTCCCTTCTTTCTGCACTTGCTCATTCTCTCAGTCACCTCTGGGTTTTTTCCATTCCAAAAGTCTCCGGTAGTCAAGGGAACTAGTTTTTGTGCAACCCAGTCTAAGCTTATTATTTCTTTTAAAGTACTCATTGCATTGTCACTCTCAGTTTCTCTGTTTTTCAGCTTGCGTCTTTTGCAGATCTGGTAACCATTACAGCAGTGTGTGTGCTTATTCTTCCAAATACTTTTCCTTGGCTTTTTGTTTTATTGTTCTGTTCTGCATTTTGTCCTTCTTTGAAATTACTCAGTTTTCTATTTCACATTTGAGATGTACTTTTATAATTCTAGCACTGAGCATGAAAATCACTGTGTCACAAAAGACAAAGGTTTGTCAAGAATGTCCTTATATTCACATTAAATAGTACAAGAGTAGCCAGACTGGGTTGAACAAAGGTCTATACAGCCCACTATCTTACCCCTGGCAATGGCTGACAACAGATGCCAAAGGATGAGTGCCCATCTATGGTACTACTGAAACATTCTCCAAGCATCCTACAAGTTGCAGGTCAGCTGTTCCCTAAACGAACATATGGGGGGCTTGGGGGTGTGTTATTTATTTATTTTGCATTTAATTACCCTTGAAAAATTTTTCTTCTCTTAATTGGATGGACTGATTTTTGAGTATATGTAAACTTCTATGTAAATCCTCAACAACCTGAAGCAAGAAAATTTGCAGCTGAAAGCTGTGTGAAGAACAACTTGCTTTCTTTTTTTTTTTTTTTGTGAACCTACCACCTCCTAGTGTCAATTGTTGCTTTCTTGTTCTTGTACAGGAGTAGACGGCAAATAGTTCTTTCCTGGTTGGTCTCTACCTGCCCTTCAAAATTTCATAACCTTCCATTATGTGCCTCCCTCGGTCATTGCTTTTTAAAGCATAACATTGTTTTCAGTTTAATTCTGGGCTCTTTTCCTGATAATTCTTCTTAAATTTTTTTAACCATAATTTCAAATCTTTCTGACATTCTCAAGGAATTTTCAACTTATCCATTAGAAGACTATGATCTTAGTCTTGAATGGTAATATCAGAAAAATTTCATGGTTATATATCAGAAGTTTTTCCTCATTTTCCTCGTTGCTCATTTCTCTACATTGAGTTCTGACGTCAAGTCATTTAGCTTTGAGAGGTCCTTATTCAGTTTTCCATCATTGGTCTTCAACTATCCTACCCCAAATAACTCAGCATTCTCAGCAAACTTTGTCACTTCACTGCCCACCCTCTGTTTCACAGCATTTACGAATATGTTAAACAGCATAGTCCTTGCACAGCCCCTGTGGGAATCCATTGGTGGCATCCCTCTGCTGTGAAAATTGGCCATTTACTCTTACCCTTTCTTCCAATTGTTTAATCAATTATTTATTCATGCAACGACCTTCCTTTTTATCCCATGCCTATTTAGTTACTTCAGGAGCCTTTGTAGAAAGTCCTTGCTGAATGTCTCTTGCAAATCCATGTAGATTGTATCAGCCAGATCTCTTTTATCCACACGAATGAAATAAGTAGTTTTTAAAGTGTGAATAATCTGACCTATTTCCAGTCACCTACATTAGGATGAAGCTATCCTTAGAGTATTTATTCACTCCATTGACTTGAGAGATAATCTAGACATACAGCCATTGACTTCAGTGAGCTTTCCACTAGACACCACCAATATCCCTGCCTTTCTGTATAAAATGTACAAAATGTCTACAACTTCCTGGTCCACAGATCATTTATCCATTGCCGTCCCACAGAAGTCAGCTCTTCTCTCCAAGCTCAGCTCTTGCTCCAGAGCCCATCCATTTGTTCTCCTATTCTGCTTGGTACCCAAATTTTGCTATTTTTCTAATGTTATGCCTTACTTTGCTTTGAATGCTCACCAAAATGGAGAATTCCAAACAGAACAGGGAAAACTAATAGGGAAATTTTAATAGGGCTTCTAAAGACTGGTTTCACTCTTATCAGCTCAGATCCATACACCTGGACACAGAAGAAGAGCAGGATCCCAAGACACATCCTTTGTGCTCTCAGGGGTTCCCATCTGGCAACTTCTCACATAACACTGTCTCAACACATGCACTTTCCATTATTTAATATCTTTATTTTCAAAACCATGAGGCATAGTTTTAAACTGGCTTCTTGGTTTCTCTAGCTTGCTTTTCTTTTTTTGTATAGACTGTTTTTTCATAGACTTTGCATAGACTAATTTTCTTTCAGATTGACCCTTTTCCATGAATGAAAAGGTGCAGATGAACATGTTCAATGTCCAGTTTAAATATTTCATCTGCTCATATAAATTGAGAGACATATTGGTATATCTATCAGGCATTATTACTGTAACAGAGAAATAACCATTCGTTTAACCCATTATATTACTATAAAGACAATTACTATTCATCCTTGAAAATATGTTTCTGTAGGTGCTTGTTGTTTGAGAGTGCCTTTATTCAAAAGTTACAAATGGTTGTTAGAATTAACCAAATCAGTTTCCCTTTATGGTAATGATATTAATTATTAGAACTTGGATAGCTATGCTTCTCTCTCTGTATCATCTTAGCATACCAATTCAGACTTATGTAAGAGTTTGGCTGTCTGCATTTCCACTGATAAAGAATTTGCGTGGAGCAGCTTCTTGGTCCTTCTAGTCCACTATCTTTTGTGTTTTCACTTTCCTAACAGTGCCTGCTTATCTACATTTTGTTGTCCTTAATCTACGGAGTTTATTATTTAATATGTTTAATTCTGAAGTGTCTTCCATATCTCAGATCATATAGTAGTATCTGTTCCAAAAGCTTGCTGGCAAGGTAGTTTTAGTCTGAATGAGCTTAAAGTCTTATATGTTATTCTTAGGCAACAACTACAGCTGTCTTTCTTGATTTAGACTAAATGCCTATAATTCTATAGCTAATAAAATTAAATCTTTGAATGCCCTATCTCTAGACTTAAGTATCAGACTAGTTTTGAAATATGAATATTTTAGGGGGTTAAAATTAGACAATTTATAGTAATGTATCTGGGGATTTTATTATGCCTCCTTTGAAATACATAACATTATTTAATTCCAGATTAATATGTCTGGCAGCAAGTACTTCTGACTTGTTCTGCACAAGCCCTTGTTCTTACATCTGTCTACTGTTGTTCTTGCCCATCCTCCCAGACCAGGCCTGCCAAATGTCACTTATTTTTGCCCTTGCCCTCACACACTTGCATGTGCTTGCATTACAGTACTGAAGCATCTCTCCTACTTTTGAGCCTTAGCAACAGCTGTGGAGCCTGGGTCTTTTATCAAGGTGTGACTGACATGGGGACCTCCTTGCAGGAATTGACATTGGTGCAGAGCTCTAGGTTCTAGCAGGACTTTCCTTGCCAGGGTCACCCCTGCAGGTACCCCCTGTCACTTTTGACTAAGTGCATTCCCACATCCACAGGACATGGTGCTCAGTCCCACCACATTTCCCCAGCTCCATAAGGTGGTTTCCCAGAGCAGGGACAGCCCTCACCAAGGGTAGGGCCACATCAGGATGGATGTGTACAAACATACCACATCACATCCCATTTTCCACTTGTTTGGCAAAGTAGGCAAAGGCTGGAGGAAATGGAGGCTGTTTGCTGCTGTGTGTGCTCTCTCCCATGCAGACACTTTTGCTTACCCCTGCTCAAAATAGTGTTCAGGTTCAGCCTGAGTTTATTCCATGGATTTTTCCACCATTCTATTTTTATGCACTCATTTCAAAGCCAGTATAGTTCTCTTTTAGATATGTAGAGAGGGCAAAAAATTCTCCAAGCACAAGACCATCAGTAGACTTCAGTTGCTTGCCTTCTTTCCAGCTAAATTTATATAGTATGTCAACACCAGCTTTAGATGTAAAGCCATGTGTATGTTGAACAGTTTTAGATTATCTGATTTTATTGCCTTTTTTCTTTCATAGTCTAGTCCATTATACCAATGCTTTATGATATGACTGGGATAACATTTACTTTGACTTGATTGGAATGTTAATTGTCCCTGACAGTGATTTTTTTTCTGGAACAAAGATTTTGAAACTTTTCTGCATGTGAAGCAGTTGGTTATTTTTTCATATTATCCTACTTCAATTGTATTTCTTACAAGAGTTAGAAGTATGAGTTAATATTTGAGATCTCTCAATAGGTCTTTTCACTTTGTAGAACCCCAACAGAGGTGCCATGGCATTGTCAGCCTGCCTTTTTGTTAAACATCCTCAAAATTTTGCTAAAAATATCAATTCCTGTTAAATGAAATCCAACATTTGTTATATATACTCACAGAAATGTGCTCTAGAAATCGCAAAATATGATCAACTTGATAAAAAGAAATCAATCAGTACCTCATCCACTAGATTATCTGAGCCTGATTTTAAAAAATTATTGATAAAAAGAAAGTCCCAGAAAACCAAAACATTAATTCCTCTTGTCACATTCCTGTGTTATTGGCAGGTACCCCAGGCAACTCTTTTCTCTGTCTCAGAAAGGGGAAACTATTATTCTAGAACACATGTCTGGAGAGCTCTCGGAGCTCAGATAAACTCCAGGGCAGCAGACTGGGTTAACAGGGATGAGGGACAACGAGGGCAAGGATTTCCAAATCCCACCACCTGCAGTTCTCTTTTATTGAAAACCTGAATGCTTGGGTGCATAGTTCAGTTTCAATACTTTCTACCCATGGCCGAAGCGAGTAGCAAGCTTTTCCGGGCTGTTGACACAACCAGCTGTCTGTCCTTTTGTGGTGTTTGTGTTCCCAGCATGCTTAAAGTTATGCTTAAAGCTAGGGAGCATGGGCTTTTGTGCCAAGTAACTGCAACAATTTGCTCCTAACACTGCACTTCTTCCATCCACTCTTTATGCTCTGTCCATCCAGAGAATACAGGTCTACTTTCTTCTATCCATCTGCAGTAATTTGTGATGACACCAGATACCATGTGGGGGGAAGCAAGCATGACCCCACCACAGGACTCTGGCTCCTGCCTAGCAACAGCATCCACCAGCATGCTGGTGGTGAGCTCTTCCTCCCCTCTCTAGAGCAAATGCTAATATTCTTCACATGTGACTCCAGAAACTGAATAATAAGAGCTGACCTGACCAGAAATGCCAGGATCACAAAGTCTCAGGAGCTTAGTCACTAGCATAATGCATCATTACTTTGGTAAACCAAACTCCTTTCTTACTATTTGCAGCCACATTAAATATAAATAAGGGAACTAAACAAACCACTGAAAAATAGTCTAATTAAATTGCACAGTGAGATAGGCCCGTGGCTTTTAGTGCTTTTAATTCCCCATAAAAAAAAATAAAAGCATATTCTCTTTCCTTCTTGTTCATGACATTTGTTCCCACACAGAAAGGCTAAAAGCAGCTGGTGTTGTCGTGTTGTTAATAAAGGACTTTCTCCTGCAAACTTGCCAGTGAATGACTTTGCAGGGTTAAGCAAAGCATCTGCAGGACCAAAACAAGACTTAAATCAACAGTGAATATGATCAAACTTAATTTGTGTGCCCGCTGACCTTCTCTGTAGAATAACCCCAGTACCTGGGGAGATCTTTTGCTCTCCAGCCTGAAGAAGGTGGGGAGACAGGGGCACAGCCGGGCACAGCAAGGCACGGCAAGGCATGGCACACTGCCACTGTGCCAGGTCCTCTTCTGTGTCCAGGCTGAAGACCTTGTCCATCTGTACACATGTCCTTTGGGAGTCAGCATTACTATCCAGAGGCTGAGAGATAAGAAGGTGCTTAAGTGCTGTGTAAGCCAAGGTGTAACTGGGAGTACTTATATCTCCTCTCTGTGAAGTGTTTCTTTTACAAGTTTTGCAAAAGGTAAAACTGACAGACTCCATAAGCAGCACTTACAGTCTTCTAGTTTTCAGTGCTCCCTTTCACTTGAAGGATTCATAAAACAACTTTCTTTCTTCAGCTCTGGCTGTCTGCACTTCTCCCTAAAGGAGAAGTATCTATTAAACTTTTTATGATGTGTAAACAAGTACATGTCCTTTAAAAATGATGGTGTTTACACAAACAATGCCCAAGTCCCTGGATTTAGCTCCAGAGAGGTATTTAATGGAAAATACCTTCCAGTCACTCTGTTTCTGATTACAATAGCAGATCTGAAAATGGCCACTTGCCTCATAGTCCTCCAAGCACTCATAATATACCCCTTCTCCCAAATCAAACGCATTTGAATTTCTTTGCCTCATAGAATCCAGCAGGTTTTTCAGGTGAGTAAAAACACGTATTCTGGAAAATGAGAGGCTGAATATTTCCCTCTGGATTTGAGTTGATAAATATTAAAGAGTGGCAGCAGTTCTGATTTGCAGAGAAGAAAAAAGACACTACTCCATTCTCCTGAGCCATATTGGAAAGCTTATTTTATTTAGCAAAGAGAGTGATGAAAATTGCACTGGAGATGTCTACACTTTATGGCCCTGAAGCATTTTGGCACCCTCTGATCACAGGAGCTGAATCAAAAGAGACCGCCCCATTGCTGTGCATGCTGCCTATCCTAACAGGTGTATCAGGGAATGTTTGCCAAAAAGATGGAGAATGGTGCATTTCTGATGAGCCAGTGGATCACATTTGGCCAGAGAAGTAGCTTGATGAGACAATAAGTAAAAACACAAACAAAACATAACCTTGTGTGAATCTCTGAGTGCTGTTTTCTTCCTGCAGTCTGTAGCTTCTTGAAAATATTAGGATTAGGAAATATATTATAAATCATATCAACAGTCATTTTTAGAAAAGAACATGCTGTCTGGGCTCTACAGCTCACCAATCACATAAAATGAAACAGGCTACAGGCAATCAAACCTAACTCTCTTTGTAGTCCTTAATCAAAATGTATAACATTTTGAAATTCTCTAGCAACAGTGTTTCTAAAAATAGATGTTTGGGCTATCAGCACAGAGTAGTCTTCTAACCTTTTCAAGTGTTTTCAAATGACAAAATTGTTCCTACTGTAATTAATGGCATTATGTTGAGGAATATTGAGAAAACATACCTAGAGGCTCTGACAATAATTTTGTTACTAATATATTCCCCTGTTTTGCCTTTGAACTCTGTCATTCCTTACCTTGCAGCTGTGTTTAATGAGTGGTGAGATTATTCAAATGAGCCTACGGCAGAACATCATTTTCTTAGTTCCTCTATCTTGAGAAGACATCTCCTGCCACAATCAGAAGGTAAAACCTGAATCACAACCTTAGCATCGAATTCAATTTTATGCTTAAGGGTTTGTAAGTACTTTTGTAACCTATAAATATAATTATGCTCACTTGTGATGGAACTGATCTCTACTTACAGCAGCTGCCAATGAGCCGGCAATAAAACAAAGGGAGAAACAGCTCAGCCTGTCACCGATGAGTGAGAAGCCAAATGTGACTATGCCTGTGCCGTGGCATACAGGCTTCTGTGAGGAGATTGCAAAGAGAGCTTATAGGATGCTCAGATGCAGCAGATTTGTATATGGGAGCTTGTTGCCATCTGTTATTTCCCATTCTCAACCACTAGGTTTAGTCCCTGGGTGAGAAAAGGGAGACAGAAAGAAATTTAATTCTGTATGAAGATATATGGCATGAGAGACATTTTCCAGTATGAAAAAAAATTAATAAGGTCCAATTTAAAACTGATAAATAGGCAATTCAGTATGGTAGGATTAAGGATTTTTTCCTAAAGAATTTACAGAGAGATAAGCATCTCATGAATAAACAAATTCAGCTGCAGCACACTAACATATTTATTGATTCACAAGCCATTTGTTTGAGAGTTTGCCCCTGAGGAGCAGAAGGTACCCTATTATTATTGATAATATAAGAGTTACAGTTGTATTCAGAAATGACAAACTACATTTAAATGATGTCTCGGGGTTAGGACAAGAACCCACCAAAGCCAGGAAAATCAAAGTCTTACACTATGTCAGACTGCATGGTGTCAGGAAAAATGACAGTTGTGTCTTTGCATATCTTGGTTTCTATGGTTTATATCTCAATTTTAATGGCATAGAAGTGATATCATTTCCCTCTAAATAAATTTTTGGTTTACTTTATCATAAATAAAATAGAACAGTGCAGGACTGTGCACTAGAAAGAGGCCACAACAGCTCTCCTGAGGTAATACTTGCCTGTGATAAAAATTGCACTTTACAACTTGTCTAAAGACCTACTTTCCAAACTGATCATTATTTATTAGTTAGTTGCATGTTTGCCTGGTTAAACAATTTACTGATAGCTTTTGCAAGCAGATATAAGGACAAAATACTTTGCCAAGAAGCTTACAGAGAGGACAGGCAACAGAAAACAAGGCTTGTAGAAAGCACGCAAAATCACAGGAGTGTGGCTCTGAGTGGAGTCAGGGCTTTGAGTTTTACAAAGACAAAAAGGTTTTTTTTCCAGTTATCCCTTTTGCTAACATCTGTTAGGGGGAAACACCTTGGAAACAACATCCACCATGCGACTCAAATGTCACATCCCTGCTGTGCCTTGAAGAGCAGCTACTGGTGCTCCTACGTCCTCTTAGCTGCCATATAGTCAGGGCAGCTGAGCTTGTTCATACCGACCATGTTCACCGAGGAGCACATACCTTCACTTGAGGGGGTCTCAGGGGAGATCTTGCAAGAGACCTTTGATCTTTTCATAATACACATCCTTGAAGGAACAGGAGGATCTCTTGCCTGTGTGCTAGCTAGTTGTGTTGTATGTGCAATTTCCTTGCAGTTTAGCTAAAACTATGCATTCATAGGTAGGGAAAAACCCACATTTGCCTTTTCTGTGTCATAGGAAGCAATTCACCAATCTTAAATTATAATTGGTAGGAATAAGATATGCTCCTATTCCTCTTTATTAGTGTAGCTAACAGGAGTCTCCCAGATTACACAAACTTTCACCCTTCAGTATCTCAACTCCTGGATCCATAATGGGGAGCCTAGAGCTTTTTACACAGTGAATTTGTTGTGCATTGCAGAGTACATTGCATCTGTTCATCAATGGCAGGATTATATTAAGATCAATGTATTCATAGAAATTACAAATAATTATATATCCCTTGAAGGTATCCCAGGAGAGGTTTGCCATCAAAATCAAACATGGTATATATGTTTTTTCCTCACAGTGGGCAAATTCAAGGGTAGCAACTCTTCTGGGATGTTTATGTTGATAACAATCCATCACAGTAATAATTAGATTTTTCTCCAAAGTTGAAGAAATAAAGCCACAGATATGAGTAATTTCAGGTGGCCATTAATAGTTTGAACTCAGCTAAATTACAAAACTGCCAGAAATTCTCACCACAAAATATGAAAAGCTGGTGCAGGTGAGATCTGTTTGATCTGTTTATTGGAAGAGGGATGGGAGATAATGTTCTCTGAAAGCAATTTTACAAATAATTCCTATTCTCCTAGACTTGGTCAGCATTTCAACATATGACTAATAACTAGGCTCATGGACAGGGCCTTCTTTTTTGTATCCCTGATACCCTTACAGTGGTAATCATGAATATTGTCAGTTGTTATAAAGACAAAGACATATGTTCTCCGTTGCTGTACTGTCAGCGCATTTCAGTACAAGCAGAAGGGTAGCACAGCACACCTGTTAGATGTGTGGAATATACCACTTGTCTTGTCACAGCCGCAGAATCAGGTGTATCCTGAGATTACAGGATCTTCAGTGCAGGAAAAACTTAGGTCTGCTCTTTACATTGCCATTGACCATTCTGCTGCCATCTGTCCATCTTCTCAAGACTCTTCAATAAGTTAGGAGGTAGGGAGCAAGATTCTCTCCCAAACTGCTACTTTTTACATGCAAAAAACCTTGCCTTTTAACTTGGCAAACATCATATAGAAAAACAGTGAGCTATACATTCATTATTAAATACATGCAGTGTGACTTGGAGGCAGAAGTTCATGATCATGACCTTTCTTCTTTTATTACATTCTGCTTTTGAAGAAACAGATGGGGTTTAGCTTAACGGTTAACATAAATTGCTATATGGAACAAAACACAGCTGATTATTGTATTAACACCAATTTTAATACATTTTATCACGTTATTCCAGCTCCAGTTGTCAAGCTATTCTGTTCAGTATATTCATTCAAGAAATTTAATGTTGTATCTTACAAATTGAGATCCTATTACAAACATATGGTGTATAAATAGATTTTGCCACCTGCTGACTTAAAAATCTGTAAGGAAGACATTGCCATAGTGTTAACTCCTCCTTGCTGGAAGTCAATTTTCCAATCACAGACATTTTAAAGAAATGCTGAGAGGAGGAAACTCTTGATTTGCTGCTGTGACAAAGGGTTAATTGTGCTAATTGCATTGTAATACCTGCTCAGTTTAAAGTCTTTCCCTGTTGTGATTGTCTTGGGAGTCAAATTGTTTTTAAATTGATTTGTCACTTGAATGCATTTGGAACTTTGTGATTAGGGTTGTGGAAACCGAGATAATGTCTAAGTTATATAACAGTTCCTTCTGTAATCAATCACTGTCTCATTTTAGATCTACCTAAGAAGGTTCCTGCACACATGGGAATACACCAACTGAGGTAATGGATGAGGTAAGCTAGCTGCTTGCTGGCGGTGAATGTTTGTATTTCTTTCCACCAGCAAGTGCTATATGGAATATTTGTGGGCTTTCTTATTTCTAGAGTCATGTCCATGGCCTCCATGAGCTATGGTACACTATTTACATGAGCAGTTAAAAAAATACCCTCTCCTAAATCTTATGAATGTTTGCTTAATTATGTTGCTCTTGTCTGCTCAAACAAACAAAGAAATAAGGCAGAAGACCCTATTCATTGACCACTCAACTCAATGGACTAATTTTTAATGGCCGTGCACCTAGTTTGAGGATCTGGCACTCTGCAAATCAAGTGAGGAGCATTGTTACTCCTGTTACTCAGCCTGTTCAGTTGTGCCTGGTAGAAAATACCTTCAAATAAAACTCCTGCAGGCTTTTTCTTTTGTTTATAGATTGGTAATGGTATTGAATATGTATATACATATATATATATATATATGAGGTAGTAAGAAAGGGATGAGGCCACTAGTATGAATATCTAATTAATGGGTTGAGTTTTAAAGAAGTGGCTCCAATGGCAATAGGTGATCTTGGGAAAGGTAACGGTGCCTACGCTCTGTAATGACCTGAGCACCATAAATGCTAAAGATGGATGGGCAGACTTGATAGGAATACAGTTACTTCAACAGTGTGATAGGGGCCAAGTAAAGGGCAAGTAATTCTCTAGGGAGGAAACTGATAAAAGGCATCAGGGTAGACTGATGGAAGGAACAAGAAATGGGTTAGCTGAAATTTATTGCAGACCTGGGCAGTGCTTGCTGTGGATAGAGTGGAAATATGAAATAGAATTGAGTGGCAGTAACAGCCAGATAGACAAAGTGGAAGCAGCTAACAGGGAAGGGAGACTGAAGAGGTGATTCAGATACTGGATAGAGAAATATGTGTAGGTGGGAGCTGGATGCACAAAAGGCAGGTATGGGAGACTGGGACATGGGGGATGAGCAGTTGAGTGGGACATGGGTGAGGGGTGCAGAGGCATGTGGGGATAAGCTACAGAAGCAGGAAACAATGCTGAAGGGAGCTAGTGAGCATTGCAAGCAAACTGTGAATGTAGCAAGCTGTGATAGGGACAGAGAGAAGAACTGAAAAGTGTAGCATCCTTAGCATAATGGGGCAAGGGGTAGGGAACACTTTCTCTTCGGCGTGTGTGTAGCTCTGAGGTGATGGGGCCTTTGCCCATGGCCATGGGGTGCTTAATTAAAAATCATTACCTTAGCCACAGACTGCTGAATATATGGGGATTGTCAGCAGCAAAAGATAAAGCAATAGCAACACAGAGAAGTGAATTCTCTCCCTAGTATATCCTCGATTCACTGCACAGACAGCTTCCTTAAACCAGCTGTGCCAGGCAACCAACAGGAGTACAAAGTAAAAATTACTGAAACATTTTGTATCTAAAGGAAGTATCAGAGGTGCTACCAGGGCTGGAAACAAAATGGATGCATAGGACTTGTCACGCCATTCATGTGTCCCATTCCAGTACCCTCGTGTGCAGTTGCTGCTTCACAGCAGCTTCTGATTGCCCAGTGAACCCTGTTACTCAGTGATGCATGTTCATTGGGTTTCCCTGACTGTTAACTCACAACTGAAGAGAAAGTCTAAAGACCTGATCATCACCAGAATTTCTGTCTTAGCTTTGAAATAATCAGATGTCTCTCTGTTTTAATCTTTCTATGGGCAATCTATTCTAATTTTGACTACTACAAGCAGGAACGTATTTTTATTTGTTCATTTTCTCACCTGCTCTGGACCTGTTATTTTCCCTTGTCTTAGACTGTTGAAAATAGGAGCAAGTTTCTGACCCAGTCTTCTGTTGTGCATCTGACCCTACTTGTGCTAATTCTTTTTCCTGTAGGAATGCTTAAATCACTACAGTAGTTGTTACTAATGAAAAGATTATATAACATATGATATCGTGATGATCACATAGAATTTTAGAATCAAGATGAAATATGTTCAGTATTTTTTCTAATATTTTTATCAGATATAAAGTGCATATAACACAACTTATTAGTGAGAGAGAAATGTACTGTTTCAAGCCGCTGTTCTGTGGTTTCTAAATGACTTTCAATCACATTGTATCCAATAATTACTAATGCTCCATTAGAGATCAGAAAGGCAATTTATTAGGAACTCCCAAAAGTCTTCTTTAAGCAGTGCAATCTGGTTTTGGTTAAAAGTTTACATAAAATCAATACAAAATTATAGCAGCATAAATAGTTAAACAGCTCTCTCTTAATGCTATACTTGAATCTGTTCTGCTTTCGACAAGTTGGAAAATGTAAGTTACAAAGAAAGGGTAGCTGAGATCTCAGGGAAGGAAGGTGCCAATGATTTTGCTGTTCTGAATGCCATGTGGAATGAAGGAGCATCAACCTACTACTTGCCAGTGATGTCTTGTAGGTTTTATTTCATCTCCTGGAGGAATCTGGAAAGTGTTGTCAAAATAATAGCAAGAGAAAATTTTTACTACATGCTAGATCTTGCTAACAAAATGTTTGATATAATTCTGTGGTAAGAAGTGATTCTAATTTTAATTAAGGTCCAAATCATCTCCTATCTACACAAAAATAAGAACAGTAAAGCAGCAGGTGCTGTGGCTGCAGAATAAGCATTTCATCCCTTAAAATAAAATTGAGGACAAAAAAATCCTCCAAACAAACGACAAGCAGAAAATAAACTAAGGAAAATTACTTTCACCTCCACCTACTCTGCCAATTTATTCACTAGAACATTATTTACCTCTGTCTAAAAGTCTTATAACCTTAAAAAATAAAAAAAGTAAACCACTCATCAATTTTTCAGCCTTGCAGGGTAATTTCAGTTGTTTGATTATGAATTGAAAGTATGTTCTACTTACTGAACTAAAGCAATGGATTAGTCATAGTGGTGTCGAAAGTTGTTTTTGTTTACAAAATGGTGGTGTTGGGTATATCTATCTGAAGAAAGACTCCCAAAATTCACATGTGAACCACAAGCAAATAGTTCAGACCTCAAGCTGGAAGTATGCATATTAATTCTCTTTCTCTTCTTGGCAAGTAAAGTAAAAGAAATCATCTCAAAAGTCGATTCAGAGCACTGCTACTAAGAGGGACATAACAATTGCACAAAACAGAACAGGGGCAGAGATGGATAGTCTGTTGATTCCCACTGCGTTACTCAAGGATAAAGGAGTGCTGTTTTGTATCTCGTTTCGAAGGGCATAAGCAGCAAAGTATTTGCAAAGGATTTAACCAGCGCCCCACAACATGTATCCCATTTGTTTCTCTAGGTGGGTGTTTGAAAGCTACCATGATCTGGGAAATGAGAAACATAGGCAAAAGGACTTCCATTCTTTAGGGATTTTCATTCTAGCCAAAGGCAAAGTGATCTGTGATTTTGCTTCACAGCAGGTTTCCATAACTATCTTTACATAAAGAAGTTCTGTTGCCCATCAGTACTCTAGACAACACAGAGACGTGCAATTTTACGGTGAGTGAAAGGCATACTGTTTGGCAAAAGTGTTGTTTTTCTGGTAAAGCAGACTGAAAGCTATGGTGTAATGAACTTGCTTGGCTTACCAGAGAACAACCTTAGGAAGAAGGATCTATACTTCGGATTTATGAAAAAATCAGCAGTTCTTCCCTACCTGAACATCCTATTTGCTTTAGATATAAAATCTAATTTCTTAATGAGGGTATGTGTGGATCTTATCAACCTGTAGTTAATGATAAAAGCAAATCTTATAAACAGGCAGACTTTAAATAACACATTAAAGCTTATCACTGATGATATCTTTAATTATAGTAAAGCAAATTGTAAGACGGTCTAATGGGAAATACAAATTACTTGTTAAAATTATTAAGAGAGTTAATGTGCTTACATTTGTTTATGTGTACAGGAATCATTTCAAATATTTGACTGCAATGACAATATGTGTAAAGATCAATTAAAAGTCAGGAAGATGAGATATTGGATTTTCAGACCTTAATAGGATTTCATCTGCGCTTGTTATATTATGTTATCCACTTATAATTGAGCTTCCATCATATCATAGAATCTGCCACTTCACCAATTTATATTTCTAACTTCTAATGAAACTTCTATTTGCTAAGGAGAATTTTTGAAACCCATGATTCTGGTGGAGCTGTCTGGTACAAGCATTAATCTGCCTCACTTTAAGACTGAGGATTCAGGCTGTTGGGACAAAAAACAAATGTAGGTAGCAGTGACAATGCCTAGGTAGTCGCCTACTTCACAGGCATCACTGCCCTCACGAATTGATCTAATAAATAGCTTAGGTGGAATAAAAGGCAGTTTTACATATAACTAACCAAGGTAAATTGGTAAAATGAAAATTGCCAGGAGTTTGTCCAATATTAGTTCATCAAATTCAGCAGAATGAAAATAACCACCATAAATGCAACTAAAATACTTTTGTTTACTAGTCTGCTGAGTCAGTTCTGTCCCAGTTAAGGCTTTGTCCCTCTAATGGGTCTGTGAAAATCTGTCAGCACCATTTTGAGGGGTCCACTTGGAGCTGCTCAAACTCACTGGTGGTTTCCAGCAATGCAATGTTGATGAGGTTCCCCTACAAGCCATGGCCATGACCCCACTTCATCCATCCCTACATATCCCTCTCATTGGCCAACAGAATGTAGTAGCTCCAGTGGAGTCATCTTTTGGCACATTGACTGAGCAAATTGAAAGCTAGGATGAGCCCCCTGTTACATGAACATAGACACAAAAACAGTGTAAAGCCAGGGTCTGTCAGTGTTTTCAGACTGAAGCTATCGTAAACAAAAGTGACTGCTCTAAACAAATATCCTTATAATTTAGCTTATCTTTTATTCTAGTTTCCATGCAGTATTCCAAGACAATAATTTGTGCATAAAGTATGCAAAGTTATTTCTATAGAGAGAGCTAACATTTTAGCAGTACTTTATTGTAACAGCAAGCTTAACCTTGAAACCAACAGATGTTGCTTTGAAATGATCTGATGTAAGGTAGACTGTAAAGCCAAGATTAGATGATGATGAAGGGAAAAACACCAGACAGAGGATATACTGATGCTGTGTTTGAAAGCATCTATCCACATTAAATTTTCTGGCCACACAATATATATATATTTAAAATATATATTAACTATATATATATAGTTAAAAATATTTTTAGAAAGCAGAAGAATTTATGTTTCTTCTGACATCAGTCTGACCCTTATTTAAACTCTTCACTGCTAGAGATTGTCTCAATTCATTACATTTGAGACACTAAGTAATGTGATACAAAGATACATTGCACTCTGTATTCTTTGATTTTTTCTACAGTTGTTTAAAATAAAGAAATATTTTCAGGAAAAAAAAAACAACACAACAAAACAGGAGAGGAAATAAAGTAAAAAGAAAGAGAATAGGGAAAAATATATGCCAGGTTCTCTGGCGGTATAAACTGATGTTGCTCCTAGTCTAGCCTCAGGTTTATTTACAGAGCCAAATACTGCTGCTGAGCAGATTTTTAATGATATGAGAAAAAACTGAATAGAAATAGACTTGCAAAATAAGCCAAAATGATTAAAACTGCAACAGTTTCAGTAAAACTGGTCTTGCACCATGAGCTGTCCATGCTGACCAGTGAGCATTCCCTGTGGTGTCCTGGTCACTGGTTGTACTGCTGTTACCCAGCTGAACAAGAATACCATTTTAAACAATAAACATAGAGCAGAAAATGTTTTTGTATGAGTGTAGGCATCCGCAGCTGTGAGGAACAGTATTGTGCATGTTCCTCCTGTAGCAAACAAGGTCGGGAAGGGCTCTGAAAGCCAGCAGGAACATCCGACACCACCAGGCAGCCTCATAATGTTCCGATTTAGGCCTGTCCTCTCTGAAATATCAGGTCCCTATTCCCAGGTGAGTGTTCTGAACACCACAGTTGTTAGTAGTTAACCTGTGAGAGGTTAACAGCTCATCTCCCAGTGATGTTGCTCCCTGCCCCGGCTCCAGCCTGGGTGAGCCCCCTGCAGCAGACTAGGCCAGGCATTGCCTGCTACCTCACCCCATAGTGCTCCCTGGCTGGGTGTCTGGGGCAGACACCCTCATCCCAAGGATCACCCTTTTGGCATCTCTCTGTCCCCTATGCAAGCAGGCTTGGGATGTTCCCTTTTTGTCCACCACTTTTTTTCAGGCAACCTAGTCTTACCATGCCAGCTGTGACAGTTTTAGGTGCTGAATTTTCCTCAGGCACCAAGTAGGAGTTCATGTTTCAAGCACAAGGCTCTAATTTTCAATAGGCAGTACAAAACCCCTACTCTATTCAGTTTGTTGGTTTCACTCTAATTGATTTAATGGCTTTGGAAGTGTCAAGCTATGTATTCATCTCTGTTTCCAGAAAAAAGTGTTATTTGAAAATCTCATTAGCATTTTTGCACTGAAATTTCCTGATTTAGTGCTTTGCTTTTTGTCTTTAGTTTTCTTTTAATAAAGCATTTTGAATGGAGCTATCAAGGTTTTTTAGAAAAACTAAAGAAAATAACCCACTTCTCCACTCATTGCAGGACTAGGTTCTGGGTGATGCTCAAATACCCACCTGATGTGGCATGGGGCTCACTGAGGCAACTGCTCCTGCACTCCTCTGAATGCTAAAAATGATCACATAGGGGGAATCAGGATCATGCAGATCTGATATGTTACAGGTGTAGGCATAAGTTAAAGTTGCCTCAGAGTGTACAAAGTGTTGAACTTCCAGAGTCAATATGTTAAAATCTATAGTTTCCTCCTTAAAAACACAGAGCTGCTTTCATTATTTTATTTGTTAGCTTGTTACTATGGCAACATTTATATGAATTATTCATTCATTCTTCAACTTTATCTTAACAAAGTCAAAGACTGTGTCCTAAATATCAAAGCAGACCAAACTCTTTTTTGTCTTCCACTTTTTTTTCAGCTAATGTGGTGTTGTTATCCTTTAGTATTATTATGCTTGAGACAAACAATAGTTTCAGTTATTATTGGTCATGGCCTGAAATTATTAAGCATTCAGTCCTTTCCATGATGCTTGCACTTAGATATTATTTTAGTCTATTATTTTTCTTAATTGATCTTACTAAGCCAAAACATTTTTAAAATTTATATTATGTGCTGTATTAGTCTTTAAAAACCCTATAATTTCTCCGAGTTGTTTTCCTCTTGCTGATATTTTCTAATTTAAAGAGAAAGACTAGCCAGACATGGTCACTGAAAACCCCAAATTTCACTTTAACTATGAAGTGCATCCCTGCATCTGCAGTGTACCTGCTGAACGTATCAGATGGTGGCTGCCTTTGATCACACCAAATCAGCCAGGACAGATGCACTACAAAGCTCCAGGTATCACAGAAAGTGGTGTGGGCCTGGCCAGCAGCCAAAGGGAACATGATTTTGCAGAGGAAACAAATAGTCTAGCACAGGATTTAGCAGAGTGGCTATTGTTAGAGGGACAAAAGATTTAATGAAAAGCAGGAGAGATTCCCCCTGAGACCAGCCCATGGGTGACCACCACGGTGGGACCACAGCACAAAGGTAGAAGGTGGGTGGCATCACGCAGTGGATGCAGAAACCCAGCATTACCCCCTTGGGCTGCACTTTGACAACATCCTACATTTTCTGTTGGTTTTCATTTGCTAACTGTTTTCACCAGAAAACTCACAGGATTGCCAGGAGGGCCTTTTGCCCCCTGCTAAAATATTTCAAAATCACTTGTATCTACAGTCAGAGGAGAAAGATGTAGTCTTCAGATTGCATTTTGCAAAATATTTTTACTGTTGAAGGGATGTGAAGCTGTTTCAAAGATTTTTTGAGTGATTTCCAGTGTCTCAAAAATTTTGTTCTAATTTAGTAGATCTTTGAAAAGAAGCAATTCACTTGATGACTCTTCAGCTACTTCGTTTTCCGTCCCATTTCCTCTGCATATAGCCTGATATTTATTGACTTAAAATCATACCAAAAAAATGATTCGTGGAACTTTCCTAGAGTTGCAAATCAGAAAGCCTGTCAATACTTTTCATAACCTAGAGAAAAGCCACTTAGGGATAGCTGACATTTTACAAAATCAAAGCAACTGTTCTGCTATATTTTTAAAGATTTGGACAACTCCTGAAAAGAAAAATGGGAAAATGTGCTCCCGATTCTGAGTGAATACAGATTTTTGTAATGACATTTTCAGTCAATTTCCTATGTAATATGAATGATCAGCAAGCAGAGTTGTCTGATTTTTGTCATATTTATTAATGATGTACAATACTAGCATGGTACCCTGTGCAAATTATAAGCTGATTAGTTTTCAGCCATGTCAGCTAGTACTTTGATCCTATCTGAATTGATATGCTAAGCAAGGAGAAAGTAAATCATTGCTTAGGTGAGAAGCCTATATCAATACCACATGCTTCTTAGTAAGGCAGGAGAGGAACAGCATATAGTTCATCTAGACTCTTTCTTGCACTCAAACCAGCTAAGCCAGAGCTGGCTCAGCTACACTGAGCACTGTCAACCCGTACTGCATAAGCATACAGAAGAAATATCTCCATGCTGCACGAAACAGTAATAGACATTTGGTGGGTCCAGGCTGAGTCAGTAGAAAGTTAAAATGGCAGCAGAGATTGTGCTGCTGGAAATTCTCTGGTTTAACTGGCCCATGAAGCTGAGGATCTCCCCACCTTTCTGCACTGTAGACAGCTTTGTCTTTAAGCCTCTGACTGTTAATCCTGATGGTTTTGCCAAATCTCGGTTTGTGACCAGGTTGCTACTTGCAGCTCCCCCTGTAGCCAAGCCCTTAACTTCTTAAAATTAATGTGCATGACTGCGTGCCATTAAATAGTTACAAGATTTCACCCTCAAAAGGTCATGTTTTATCGGTAGGCAAGGCACTTTTGTTGACAGCTTGAGTTAAGACAACGTGTGTATGCACATCTGGGTGTACTTATGTCTATAATGAAGTACTGTGAGCAAGATAAAATCGTAATGTTGTGCAAAGGTTCAAAAAACTAATCTCTCTCCATTAGGTCAAAGCAACACTGTCCTTTAATGTAGCATTATAAAAGTGTGACACAGACAACTAGATTAAGAATCAGAACTTGAAGCTAACTACTATAGTTCAATAGTTACTTGAATTATAATACTGGGAAGATACATACCATGTCTTGTGACAGAACAGAGAAAGGCTTTAATCATTTCTATTTAACAACTGCAAGACATCCTACAATTTAACTCTTCTCATTATGGTTTTTATTTCAATGCATTGTACAATTTTTTGCAGTGAGAGGTCTGTGTATCTGTGTGTGTGAAATAAGGTGATGGCTTTACAAATATCTCATTCTCTCTACATCTTACAAATCATTGTGCAGGAAGGGAAGAAAGAGGGAGCAGATGAGTTGCATGGAAAATGACAGTAGGGTATAATTTTTTAAAGCACTTTGTCATAGAGGCACAGTTAGGACCATATTGATCACAAAGCTCACTACCTTGTAGGAATCATGCAGGATATGCTAAGGCATTGCAAACAATAGGAAATGAAACTTTCCATTATTAAACAAATGGTTTTATTATTCTTTACTGCTTTGTGGAAAACAGATAGAATATTTTTTGTCAGGGTGGGAAAGGAAAACAACAGAAAACACATTGCATTCTCATTATCAGATGAGACTGCTGTGTTTATTTCTCTTCTTTTATGAGTTACAGTTTCAGTCTGCTGGTACTTTCTCTGCTCAGAGGGCAGACTCAAAATGAATCTGACCATGCCTGACATCAAGTATGAAAGCCTTGATATATTTCTTTGCTCTGTTCCTTGCCTATAGTCAATAGCATTTTATCTTTTAGTCACCCGTGTTATACACAAGTCTCCAATTTGGTGAAGTTTTCTTACTCAGGAAGCCATATAGGCATGGACTTTAATCAACAGGATTTAAAGTGGTCTTTAAAAAAAGTCTTTAATAGTGTAATCTTAGAGGGCAACGTAAATGGACTTAAATATATACTGAAATGTATTCCTGAGCTAAAAACATAATTCACATGAGAAATCTCTGAGAAAACCTCTAAGCTCTCAGCTGCAGTTATGTCCTCTGTAAAATGGGAGTAATTGTACTGATAGCATGAGCCTTTCAGGAAATCTGTGATATAACATTGAAAAGAGCTTGCATACAGCAGCCTCTCAAGGGGCATGATTCCCTTTCCTGTCAGAGTGAAAGACCTGTTCCCAAGGTGTCGAAAACCTTGTGGTTTGCACAGAAGTATATGAACACATACATCTTAGGATTAGGACACAGAGGAAGAGAGCTTGGCTTTGAGAAGGATCAGAAAGAAGGGATATGAAATTTTGCCAGCAATCATCCCAGAGATGTCCTCCCAGACATTTTTAGCCACAAATACTTTCCAAGCCCCCATATCAGAAACTGCTCCACAGAGGAGAGGGAGGATGACAGATTTTGCCTTTTGCTTGCTCTTTCCAGCGCCTTGCTGTTGAGGTTTGGCTTACTCATTGAGCAGCGCTGTTTGAGGAAGTGGGAAAGTAACAGAGGTGTAACTAAAAATTTCCTGGGAACTTGGTGTGTTACTTCTTAAAAATATGCTGTTGGATCCATCTAATCTGCAGCAGGTGAAGCAGGAAATCTCTGCTGGAGGGATTCAGTCTCCTGGTTCCTGGAAGCTGTATGCACTAGTGGGAGCAGGCAGGAACACAGCAGAGGTCAAAATGAACTTTTATATCAATTATTGTCAAGTGGGGTATTGCTTGCTTGGAAGCCACATAATATGTGAAGAAGTCCACATATTTAAATTTTTACTGACAGATCTTCTTGGTAACCTCTAAATTTAATTTTAAAGTTAAAACTTGTGTCTGAATTCTGCGATTATTGCTTAAGAGTCAGTTAGTATCCCAGACACTGTATTTTTCACAAAGAGGGAACATCTAGGTTCAAACACAACGTCTGAGGGGCCTAAATGGGATGCCTTTGGGATAGGCTAGTAATAGCACTGTCCTTCAGTATATGCATAGAAAGACAGGAAAAAAAATGATACCTTTTCCAGACAATTTCCACATCATTTCCCATTCCACAGTGACCATGCTAATTCCATCACTTATTCTTCAGTATCATAAGCAAGTCATAATATATTAGTGAAAGCAGTTGCAAAGAGTTCATATAGCTGACAGAAATCCTGAGAAATAAGTTATACAACATTGATCTCTCAGGAGGCCTTAAATAACAATCTAAAATATATGGAACAGTGA
The DNA here is from genome assembly GCA_028020825.1 of Podargus strigoides. Lineage (NCBI taxonomy): Eukaryota > Metazoa > Chordata > Aves > Caprimulgiformes > Podargidae > Podargus > Podargus strigoides. The sequence goes on along the minus strand of CM051663.1, from coordinate 120,191,297 downwards.
TCACTGGATTTGTTACTGCCATTTCAGCTTCATATTTTGCAATTTATAGTTTCTTGATAAATTGGAATCCATTCAGATGGTTCATATTATGTGGGACTATGGAAGTGTCTATGTTACACTAAAGGATTAAAAGTGAGATGCAAATGTCTTGGAGGTGTCTAATGGCTTTGCTGAGCGAATTAATGGAGATCTGAAATCATCTCTGCCTCATTAGAAGGAATATGATGCTACAAAACATCAACATGTAGACAATAAACTAGTTCAGGGTGCCTCTCCACTCCAAGAGGACATTCCAGACCCTATTTTCAGGATTTCCCACCTGGCTGTTCGAAACTATTGCCTTAGGCTAAAACTTGTATTTGTAAAACAAGGTTTCAGGTGGGTGATATATTATTCTCCAGTCACATTTTTAACAATGCAGAAGGGGGTGGGGGTTGAAAATCAAGTTGTCAGTCAATTTGTAATGCTCTGGGAGTATAAAAAGAAATATTTGCAGTTTGAAATGTACTTTTCCCTCCTAATTAGTTTCTGCATGTTGGTAACAATCTCATTTTTCTGTTAAAGAATTCCACTGTTACAAGTAGACATACCATGAAATGTTTGCAAAATATTTTGGAAGGTTATGCTTTTTAAGCCAGCATCCTTCAGACACTAAGATTGAACAGGGATTGGTACCTTGGGAAAAGTTGGCTAAAAACATAAAAGTTGACAGAGACATTTTGTTTGAAAATCAGTCTACTACATGTGAGTAACAATTTTCTTTCAACGTGAAATACTTATGGATTTCGTGTGTTCAGTATGGAAGGTTTTGCAGAATATGATCTGCCACCATCAAGGGTTTGTAGAGTTCATCTCTGCAGAAGGGAATCATTCCCTGATCCATGCTATGTAGAGGACCCCAACACTCAACACTGCAAGACTGATTTTTAGGTGTCTCTTTCTGGTCACTTTGGGGACATCCTGCTGATGGAGCAACTGACTGTCATTATAATTTCATTTTGTCCTCCTTTGCTCAACCGCTACGCTCAAAATCCATTTGTCTGCTTTCCCACAGAAGTCATGTGGACAAAACCCACCCGGCAGCTGTCAAGTTGTTGGCCATCAGGTGCAGTAGAGCAATATTTTGCATTGATTTTTTTGCTTGGTTATTTTTAATTTAGATCATTTCAGTAACTTGTTTTACAACCTGGTTGCAAAAAGAGAGGTGCCAGGACAGCCCTGGAGCAGGGCTGGAAGGGCTGGCTGCCCTCCTGGGAGCAGACGGAGGGCAGCAGGAGGTCTGCTGCCTTCAGATCATAGTACTTGACAAGAGCTAAATTGAAGCACCTTCACTTCCCCAAACCATATACCGAAGATGTAAGATCTTCAGCACTATCCGTTTTGTTCCGCAGGTCTGGACTCATGCCACAACTTGGTAATTATAAGTGTAGTCAACAGCATGTTTTGATTGCAGCTATTGAGAAAGAGAATAAAAATGCTGAAAAATCGTAGTCTTTTCAAAGCTTCTCGTTTCAGAGGTGACTAAAATCACACAGTCATAAAAATGTGTGCTCCCTGAATTTGTAAGTGATGTGAGGTCTTTTCTATTTTGCTCAGATAACTTTTCCTATAACTGAATACCTGATTTTCCTTTTTTACCCATCCTTGTGCTAAGATGCCTACAAGTCCAGTATGTCTTTCTGAGTAATAACTGCTAATTTCGAGCTCATCTCTGTACATGTATAGTTTGGGTTATTTTCCACACAAATACCCAGCTTCATATTTATTACCACGGAATATCATTTTCCATTTTATTATTCAGCTACATAATATCAGTAGATCCTTCTGCAATTATTCACAATCAAATGTAGTCTGCAAATGCGGTCACCTTGCTCCCACTTATAGCTCGGTTCTAAATATGCGGAAGAGCACAGATGTGTCTGGGACCTCATGGTAACATTCCTGAACTGTGAAAACTGGGCATCTGTACTTACCTTGTGGTAATTTGTTTCCTAGTATTAACTTTACCTTTTAGTCTCAGATAATCACTTGCAGAAATTTAAAGCAATTTCATATCGAAATGATTGTAGCTCCTTCCTGTTTGGAAGGCTATGTCTGGGACTTCTGCTTGTAAGTGTTTTTCTGAATTCCTCTCTAGTTTTCTGGTATTTGTTTGAAGTTCTGATACTTTTTGGGGATTTCTTAATGATTTCTGCAAAGCTGCATTTTTATAAAGAAACAAAAGAAAGTATTTTTGCACTTTTGTGATGCAATGTACAGGTATAGTTTTTATTTGCTTTCTAATAGCACTATCATTATTATCAGTAGTTCCATGAGATGCAGAAATCAAGCAGCCTCTTTTGTAGATTTTCCTAGATCTAATAAGGATTGCCCTTGCTAGTCATTCAGTAAGAGCACTGATAGGACTTCCTTCTGCATAGCTGTTTATCTTTTCAAACCTTGTGGGATTTTAAACACCTCTTCTTTTTGTCTTTGTCAAATTTGGTTGAAACTGGGTTCAAAAGTTGTGTGGGAAAGACAGACACATATATGTGCATACAGTGTGTCAGCATGAGCCCTTTCCTTAGGCAGCTGGGCTAAAAGCAAAGTACAGAGGATCTACTTGGAATTCTCCTATAGTCTTGTATGCTCATTCCATTGCCATGCATGTGGCTCTGCAGTCTGTCAGAAATCTGACATCTTCGCGTACGCAAAATACGTACTTCAAGAAAAGACAAAAAACACATTGCTATATATACAGGTATATAATAACAGTGATACATTAATGGTTTTGTGAGCTTTCAAAAGTAGTTCTATAGTGTCAACGAGTGCTGAATGGAATAATGTGAGTTTAAGGAAAAGCAGTTTCCATGGTTACACTGGAGGTATTCTAAATATAGCAGATGATGTAATCAGTTACTGGGACTAGATACAAGATTCTTGTGCATTTCAGTAAGAAGTTTCTTCTCTGGTGATACCTGTGAGAAAGTGTCTATGTAACTTGAGGATACTATTTTTCAAATTATTTCTGTTGTCCTATGATTTTCTGCTCCTCAGAGCCTTTCCATTTTTCCATTTGCAGGCTGTTAGCTTCTTTATAGTTATTATAAATCTTATACATCAGATCACATTAATGCTTTTACAGAATTCTTAACACCAAATGTAACATTCCAGAAAACAGTTTACACATCTAGTCAGGGGAAGATTGCAGTTTTTGTAATGTCTTCTGCTCCATATATTAAAACCCTGTTATCAGCATCTGTCATATCTGTCTATCCATCTTATCTGTGTATATGTCCATCTATCTCTGCTCCCATTGCTGTCACGTCTCCAGTGCCCCCTGATCTGATTTTATCTGGAGAGAAAAGAATGGCTTAATGATCCGAACACATCTTCTTTTCCAAGATGTGTAATAAAACATTCCCCTTCCTCACCCCCAGCTGAACAATTATTTCCCAATGGAACAAATTTCTCTCTGTGAAATTTAGACTAACTACTCAGCATTCAATACGCAAGAAGGAGTAAATAAGTAGGATGAAGATTTGTTGTCACCAGGGGGAAGAGGGGGCAGGAGAAAATATTCAGGGAATTTATTCACAGTTGTTTGTCCAGCTCTCCTTTGTGTCACCTTTCTGGCCCTATTGAGTCCTGTTGAAATTCTGATTTCTCTCTGAGAGTGTAGTTCGTAGTAAGTGCTAAGGGAAAGTAAGTTACTTGCTACAGACAGAGCAGTTTACTTCTGCAGCAAGCTTTTTCAGTATAGCTAGCTTAAGTCATTCTTTTTTTAGTCAAGAATTACTTTCCATTCCCACTATTTCTTTTACCTCATTTCAATCTTAATTTTTGAAACTATGCACTGCATTTCAGGAGTGCTTGAAAAAAAAATGGTAGGTTAGATAAACTGGAAAAAATATCCTTCTCAGAAAGCACTGCTATACTCCGAGTCAGGGTTTCTTTGTTTATTAATAGCAACTGGTCAACAATTACTTGTCTTCTCAGAGCAGAGTGTTGTGAACTTGATGTGTTTCCAGTATCAGCAGAAGCAGCTTTCCTGTGTTCCACAGGCAAAGAGTCCCAATGTATGTAAGATGCTGCATCAACAGCTAGAGGCTAAAAATCATGCATCCTATTGCATTTTCACCCCTTACAATAAACATGTTATTAATCTGAGTTCCTAAACATTTCTTTTGCTGGTGCAGATAGCCTGAAGTCAATGATGTGACAGTGACGAAAGACTGTAATAAAGGGCAGCTGAAACTTTTTGGGAAGAGGTTTCTACTGTCACGAGGCAACAGGCAGTGGCAACATTCGATGAACAGAAATGAATTTCATTTTCAAAATATGAAAGCTCATAGAATTATAGAAATTACGGAAGAAAAAGATATATGGGTTCATCTTTTCCATACTGGAGGCTCAGGCAGCTTTGTCCCTGCCTTATAAGGTTTTTTCTGGTCTAGGTTTAAGGTCTCAGGAGACAAGGCTTACCGGCTTACTGTGAAAAACTGTTCTCCTATATAGCAAGTTTCATTATCAAAGCTTGGTTTTGTATTTAGCTGTGAATGTATCATTTCTGAAAAGATGATTCTGCTATTGCTTCTGCTTTTACCTGTGATACCACTTTAATCAACTCCTTTCCATCCTTAGTGTTCCAATGTTTCTGGTACTTCTGGATGGTTCATGTGTCCTCCCACTCATACTTGGTGCTCAGCCAACCTAATCGTATTTAAGTTTCTCACCTTTCCATATAAATCAGGCCCTCTGATTGTCAATTAACCTTTCTTGGCAAATGCTTCTTCTTCCAGATAGGTTATTGACACAGTTGGGTAAGATTTTTACCTGATAGTGAAATTGTTTCTGCAGTAGAGTTAACCAGGTTGAAGGCTGCACCTGGTGTCATATTCCTGTCTGGAAGTTGACAGTAGTAGATTTAAGGGGATTGAAATGTTAGAAGTATCTTAGTATGGTTAATATCAACTAAACCAACTCACTGAGTGAAATCCTAATGCCACTGAAGTCAAAGATAAACTGCAATTGGCTATGATATCTCTTTGCACTTGTAATCAAAGCAGAGCTGTCCCTGAGGACTCTTTTCAACAAGGCTGTTCAATCAAGCCCAAGTTAGGGCTGTTAGGTGAGGACCTGTCTGCCACTGAGCACTTTCAAAAACAGTAATCCCTTTTTCTTTTGCTTATTCTTTTGAAGGCCTCCTGATCCCGCCTCTCCATAGGTGTCAAAATGCTTGACTTGACATTTGGCACCCTGGAGGGAGGTGAGGATGTAGAGGATGGATGGAGAAGTGTCAAAGGCATCTTCCCTGATGGAACAGAGACTTCCTCCAGCAGCCACTGATCTGCCCTAGAAAACTTCCAGTGCAAACTGCTGAGTCTCCATCTCTTTCCCTCCCCTGCAAGGTCTTTCTACTCCCTCCTGTAGCTGTGCCAGTTCAGCAGTTTATGTAGTTGAATTCTGAAGGGACCAACAGAATACCTGTAATTTTTATGTTTTGTTGTGGGATTTTTTTCAGTTGTGCCTATCAGGCAAAATTAACAACCTTAGTGTAGGTTAACTCACTTGGTTCTTTTACAGTGTATGTACTTGATTCAAAACCGGTGGGACTCATTTAGTGGCTTGTAACCTAGCAGTGATTTCTCTATAAGTTACCCACGGCTCCCACATGTGGAGTTTTGCCACCAGTTTCAGTAGGGTAATCATGCACCCTCCTGTGTGTCAGTTGGGTGAATTCTGCTCTCATTCTGGAGTCTGTGAAGAGAAGGCAATCAGAGTTGTTGAGCAAATCTGTAAGAGAAGATGGCCCAGGAACCCTCTAAATGGACTGGCCATATCAGAATTAGACAGGGATGAAGTTGAGTACCTGGCCCTTTCTACCCAGCCAGCACACTTGTACAACAGCCAGCAAGGAGTTTGGGAACATATTATCAGCCTTGGAAGGGAGCTGAGAAATGGAATCATCCTTCCCCTCCAGTCATTCAGTGTTTCAGAGGCTCAGGACAAGATGAGAGATACATGGTTTAGGCAACAAGTTTATTACCTTTCCTCATCATCATTAAGCAATCTCTACGGTATAGGTCAGACAACACCCTTCATTAATTTCAGACAATTTGAGGGCTGCTGCATCCACGCTTCAGGCATCATGCCAACCTGTTGTCGGTATCCTATTTTCCTCTTTTTGTGCATGACCTGTCAGGATGGAGAGGTGGTTTTCTTCTTGTTTTGAAAGTAGAGCAAAAGAGTTTGGAACAGGGCAGGAGTCTACTCATGACAAGACAAAGGAAAAAGGAAGGAAGAGAAATGCATGTTATGCTCAGGAAAAATTAATTAAATAGCAATGAACAGGGTCTGCAACTGAGGCAAGGGCAATGCAAGACCATGGCACTTAGAAACAGCGAGAAGTTTTCAGAATGGCCCCATCCCTGTCCTCCTGGTATGCACAGTAACAGATAGGCGTCTCACCAAGAAATGGAGATTTTACTTTACTCAGTCTGTTCTGCCAGTCCTCACCTGCACAGGGTCTCTATCAGCAAAATGTCAATACAGACCTCAACTACCCATAGCCCAATGGTGATGCTGTCAACTTAGAACTAGTTTCTGGCTACCATATGTAAGGCGGGGGTTGGAAGGCTTCAGAGGGCAATAGTGACCCTCTCCTCTATGCAGATGAGTGCACCAAAGCCCCAAAACTACTCTGCATCCTTTGAAGTTCCAGAGTCATGCAGGCTGCTTCAGGTCCATAGGGCTAAATATTCAGCCTCCTGACACAAAACACTTCCCAGTATAGAGGGAATGAACTAGACTACTACCTATGAGCAAGAGCTGTGAGAAATATCCTTTGGAAGCATGCTTTCCATTTCCTGCAGATCAGGGACTGAAGGAATGTAAAGGCATTGATGTGTATGAAGACAGGCAGGCTTAAGGGTCTTAGCTTTTCTCTGATCTTATGTAACTTGTCTGTTTTCAGTCCTGCCCTAACCCTTCTCATGTTAATCCTGGATGCACATGAATTTCAAGTTCTGGAATATTATAATCATCTCCTACAAGTCTCTGTCAAACTTTTCCTACAGGTACTCTACCTATACTTTTCCTATAGGTACCCAACCTCTGGCTCTCACAAAAGTAGTCTGTAGTTGAAGCCTCACTCTTCTTCTCTTACTTCCCCATCTGTTGTGAAACCCAAGAGGTTAAGACTTGGTGTGGGGGGAATTTTTCTATTGACAGCAAAGCCTGTGTTACATTTTGGAAATCCCAAGTTGTTGTAGTTATGGTTTTGGCACAGCTAATAAAATACCAGGTACAGTGTTGATGTCCAAGATGGGGGCCAGACATGCAGAAGTGGAGGGCAGATCAGGAGATGCATAGATCTGTTTCAACCTCCTTGCTTTTGCAGAAGTACAGGGTGTGAGCTGAAAGGAGGTGTAATGTTTTTGCATGATTGGGTGTCCACCTGCATGTGGCAGGCAGGTGGTGAGACTGAGAGCAACTTTTCCATGTGTTGCTGGAAGCTGAGCACCCCAAACCATGACTCTTCTGGCAGCTAGGGTGAATGGAGTATAGACAGCAGCTATCCCAGTTATCTTCTGGACCAGACCAGAGCTGTTGAGAAAAGAGATGCCAGAAAGCTGGAAGGGACCTTCTTCAAAAGGAAAATAATGGGAAAGGCACTTACATGGGAAAAAAACTCTTTTCCAGAGGAAAAGAAAGAAATGGAAAATTCTAAGCAATTCTATTCTTTTACCCATCAGCTTCCTTCTGCTCTTTCATCTGTGGGTTATTTTTCTTTTCCGTATACACTTTGCTGTTTCTGACTCCTTAAAGCCTATCTCTCTGTTCTGCTGTGCAAAAGATCAGGGATGCATGGCAAGTTGATTATCCTCATGAAGCAGCTACCACAACATTGAGATTCAGGCATTTTCTTTATCATTAGCCTAACAAAGCGTATAGAGTTGTAGCTAACTGGAAAGATACAGTACATTATTATTGTTATTATTTCTATTTTTGAAAACCAGGACACTGTGGTGTGGGGAAGGGGTGGGCTGCAGGAGTGGGTAGACAGACTGTGATTTAATCTGAAATGGAGAGCAAAATGTAATTGTTAGGCTTAGACTCATCAGTATGCTGTAGCCTGGGTCTATGATTCCTATTAGAAAAAATATTAAAGGGCCACTGTTTAGGGAATTGAAAGTGGAGCAAACAATTTAGTGGAGTTTTTTTTACATGCACATAATCAGACAACTCTCCATTCCTAAAGTCATGAGTTGCTACTTAGGAGTTATTACTAATAAGTAAGAGGAGACTGGGACAGGATACAAGCATACAAACTCATGACTGAAATATTTGTTGTAAATTCTGTAGTCTTTTCCCTTTTTCATGATTCTTTCTCATTTCCCCATCCCAGCTAATTTCACAGCCAACTGTGCCCACAACTGCCCCCATACTCGGTGAAAGCAGCCAGCAGATTCATAGCAGTGCACTGCTGATCCCAGCTCTTTACAGTGCTTTTGAAGCACTGAGGTTGTTCTGGGATGTCCTATGAGATGACAAACTTTTAACAAATTTTGTCATCTTTTTGCTCAGGAGATGCTGAGCTAGTTCAGATAATCATATTGGAGGCAGGAGCTAAGACAGTGCCTAGGGGATCCACCACATTTCCAGCACTGGATCTCACAGCAGAGTCTAGAGGTACATCTTTATGGAGGGCCTGCCTCAGTGTCCAGCCTACACAAGTGCTGGCATGGACCTTCCTCTACACGTCAACCACACCAGTGTGGGCTGGGGCTAAAGTCCACCACAAGCAGGTGCTGTGAGCAGAGGAGATAAAGCAACGCCCCTGGCATGCAAAAAGGGTGGGTTGATGCTCAGCTCTGGAGCCTTGAGGACCTGGGGTTCTCAGGTAGCTCCCAGTGCTAAGTGAACAGATATGATTTTCCCTTGGTAGCATGAAAAATTAGGCTTGTCCCTCTCTTAGCAACTGTATGTATAGTAGGGTGGTTGACATTTAGTTTATTTGCAGAGACAATCTTTTTGCTGCCGCTGGTCAATGGGGCACACTTCAAATGCTGCCTGTAGACCTAGAGGTGCTTTGTAATAGGTGACTCCTGTAAAAAATGGCAGAAAACTCATTCACTGACAGCTATGGGAACAGAGGTTTTTAATAGAATAGTAGTTTCAAAATACGTTGCTTGTCAAGTGGTTCCTCCTTGATTATTGTTTACAGTCAAGGAAACCAACATCGAGCACCTAGCCAAAACTGGAAAGTGTCGTGTGAGAAGGAGAAACTGACATTTCAGAAGCATCAGCCTTGACCAGAAGGCATCATGGTAAGCCTGACAGGCAAGGCAAATATGAGATGCTAAAAGATGTAGGATAGATTGCCTTTTTTGCACCAGTCTACAACAAAAACCTCCACAAATACAAGTACCAAAACTCTGTATATGATATGAAAATCTGACAGATCCTGGTAATTTCAGCGTAGGAACAGGCATGGAAGTCATCCAGGTGCAGCACTTGCAGCAGAGATACAACCATTCCCAATACTTTCCCTGTGAAAGCTTGCAGAAAATGCCAGACGATAGGGTATGGCTGACAGGGCCCTGTGGGGGCCAGGGGCTCTCCATGGGAGACCCAGAGCCCATCCCATTGTCCCAGCCAGGAGCAGGACAGCCGGGGGGCACCGGGGCAACCCCAGCCTTGGTCATCAGGCACCTCTCTGGGGACAGGTGGAGGCCAGACCAGGATGTCAGCCTTTAGGTGGGGGTCAGGATCTGGGCCCCAACACAGACCCGGGATAGCTGAAGAGGGCCATGGGGAAGGGCAAAAGCCAGGCTGAGGCATGGGCCTGCAGGTGGGCCTGGGTCAGAGGTCCCACGGCTGGGCAGGGCAGGGCTGTGGGGAACTGGAGAACAGCCCTGCTGTAGCTTTTCTGGGGCAGGGATTCATTGTCCTGGAAGGGCTGAAATGGGGCCCTGAGACCTGGGCAGGTTGGAGGAACCTGGGTCAGAGTGGAGGGACAGTCAGAGATGGGGTACTCTCAGGGCCCTGGCAATAATCACTTGCAGCCCTCTGTGTGTATACTCAGACAAAGGCAGGTGCATGTGTGTAAGCACCCAGTTTCTCGTTACAAACCAGACCTCAGAAGTATGACTGTGAGCACTTAGAAGTACTTATAAGATGGGAAATAACTGTATACTGCTATTTAGTCTGGTCTCTCCTCCCGGGAAAGCATCTGTTTTGACTGAGAGAGTAATATATGTGCTTATGTTTGAAGGAAGAAACACCCTGAGTGTATGTGTGCTGTTTAGATAGCTTATACATAAAAGCTTGTGATTCAAGGAGCTGACTGCCTAGCTGAGATAGAACCAGCATTAAACTGAGAGATGAGATAGCATGCCATAATGCAAAAGGAGACAAGCAAAATCCTCTTGGCAAGTGTATGCTGTGGGTGCAGATATTACGTCGCTAAGCTTACACTTCCCAGGTTTCCTTACGTATGGGCTGATAGATGAGTCTGGCACTGCAGTGATAGCAGAGGTTGTCCAGGGAACCAAACACTGCGCTGACTGAGAGGACCTGAACCGTAACCACAAGACTACTGTGCCCAGTGGAAGAGAGAAGGTATTCAAACCACAAAAAGCAATGTTAGCAGAAGTTCAGGCATCTCAAATAGGAAGGGGAATAAGAACTTATAGTTGATAAAATATTATGACTGCAAAGCTGTAGATGAGATGAGGGCTATGGGAAGACAGTAAAAATAGAAAGAGTCCAGAAGAGGAAGCTGAGCCATCTGACAGAGGGATGTCTCAGGAACTGAAGTACAAGACTGCAGGTCCCTGGGTGTCTGATTTACAGACAGGAGAGAGTCACTTGCAAATGGCAGATTTTATGGTTGGCTGTCAAAATCAGTATCAGCTTTGCTAAGAAAAGAAAGTAGGGGTCAGTGAGAACGAGGAAAGCTGCAGCAGATGCTATTAGGAGGATGACCTGATAGCTAAGAACCCAGGGTGGGATACAAAGGAGGAAAAGAAAAGAAAATACATGAAGGGTACAGTCTCTCTCAGAGCAATGAGAACCAGCCTGGTGGAGCCTGTAGCTAAAAACAGAGCAGAACACATTAGGTCAGACAGTGTAAGAAAGCTTGGAAAAGTACATCACTGTATTTAAAATTCAGAGGGGGAAAAAGAAAGCTGTAACTGTACTTTTGACAGTTGATTTAACAGCTCACTTTTAATTATATTTTGTCATTTGAAGTGAAACGTATTCCCTTGGAATATTTTATTCACATACCTCTTTGCCTTTCTTCCAATTACATTGCACCCATCCTTAGATTAACAAGCTTTAATGAACTCTACTGTTGCTAATTCATCTCCCTTTTATTTTGACAGTGTGACTTTTGTTTACAATTAGTACAGCTAACTTTATGCAGGGTCATGTGGGTCTAAAGAAGAAGATTTCTGTTCCTCTATTTCTATGGTAAGAAAACAAATGAATGCTTTCCTCTGGAGTGCTTGTTAGTTTTGTTTTGTTCAGTTTTTAATGAAGAAAAATCTCCTCGAAATAGAACTTCTGGTAGGACTTAATCAAACTTGGGCATCTGATTCCAAAAGATACCTTTGAAAACTTCCCATTACTACCTCTGGAAGTACCTAATCTTCATAAATACTGTGGATTTTTGCCTAGTTTCTTGAGAAAGTAAGACTGATATGATCATCCAGTATACATTTGTTTTACCTAAGGATTCTCTTCAAGTACATTTCAAACTCATTATTCAGTTTCAACCAGATCTGAAAGTGGAATGACAGTCTTAAATATATTAAATTCCACACATGTGATGAAAATAAACAGCTGTGTAGAGAAGTAGGAATTTAATCAGAGTGCCCACCATGAGAAGGCCTGCAGCGTGAGCTTAATCCTTATTAGATACTGAAGACTATGACGGAGAGACGGAGGGAATAACAAATCTCGGCTCTGGTCCCAGAAATCTCCAGTAAGAACTCATATTCTGTCAGAGAGTAGATAATCCAAGGAAGAAACCAGCTTTTGGATGCATTGCTCACAGAATTTTTCCTTTTACTCTGTTATTACTTTAGTTAATTATTTTATTCCTTTGACTCTGAAAATGCCTGAAGACTCTGTTTGATCCCTACCAATTTCCCCCAGTTTTGAAAGACAGAGCAGCACATTTCCAACCCAAGATCAAACCCAGAGAAGACTTTCCCTCTGAAGAGTCATCTGTGGGCCAGCTTGACCAGTCTTCAGAGGCTGTGGGCAGCCAGATCAGTGTCCCTGAGCAGGCCAACCCAGCTGTGTCCTCCTTCAGAACAGATCTGAGAGCACCTGCCTCCTCTTTCCCTTAGTGTACTACCTTTGCTTGTGGTTCCTGTGCTCATCTGCCAAGTGGCTGACCAACCGCTGCTCTGTTCTGCTTTGCCTGAAGGGCCCTCCCAAACTGTCTGACCTTCAGGCTCAGGACTGATCTGGGACAAGGATAGAGGTGCCTCTGAGGCTGTTCCAGTGTGCACTGAACAAGTTCAGGGATGATGTAGTAGATTGTATAATGCTGTAGACTGTACTGGTTCAGAGGCTCACTTGGGATGACAAGCACCACAGTTTGGTCCTTGTTCTGTGCTTGTTGCATTAAACAGCGCTGGAACCCAGACCTCTCTTCTCACAGGTGAGCATCCTTTCCTTAAGCTATGGGGTTTATATTATCTCCAGGTTTGCTCTTTAAAAATCTCTCATCAGCCCATTCTTCCTGGTTCCTGTACCTATCTTGCATTATTTTTTATAGTGGCACACCTTCAACATAGGGGCTGATTAGTATCCTTTCCCAAGCTATCCTACAGCTTTATGGTTTTGTCTTTGTGTAAAGACTAAGGAGAATAATAAATAATAAGAATTACCTGGGCAGTGAAATTGACATCAAGAACTGAGTCCTTGCTCAGGCCTTGGTAAGAAAGAAAGAGCACAGATGTCAGTCTTCAAGAGTTCTCTGGTGGTGACTTCTGCCTGAGGGACAGGACTTAAGACTTATTGTTGTCATTAGCTGCATGCGTCAGTTAGTTCTAGTTGGTTTCCTGCCCAGTATGCTGGTTGTTTCTGAACCCATGTTGCATATGAGATTGCTGGTGTGATGCATGGTTTTGTGGTGCCATTGGATACCAGGCTGGATGCATTGTCAACTGGGGAAATGGTGCCTTGTGTCATGCAGTTAGGATGTAGTTATTGCACAGGGCACTCCATGGTCATCCGAGTCTCTACTGTGCTGTGCTGGATCTGGATATGTTGTTTACCCACTGCAGTGCAGAAGCACTGTAGCTCATTCCAGTTTGCCCTCTTCCTCAAGGCTCCTTCTAATTCTGGATATAGTTGCGCAAAACTTTGTATGGTATTGCCCTGCATGATGGTGATGTACAAGATCACCTATGCTAGCAACCTTTTAGGTTGCACAAGGGATCTGGAATCTCATCAGAAGAAGGCAGCTAAGAGTTCAGCACTGTGGGATCTGGGGTTTAGTCCATTTTATTTTCAACCTAACTTTTAGCCTTGGTCATTTACCATCTGTCTTTTCATGAATTATTTTGGGTGTTCTGAAACTCCATATTCTGTCAGTCTTTGTAGTTGTATAATGACATTAAACCTCCTGTAATTCAACTTGAAGAACTATAAATAGATTTTGCTTTGGGCTGCCTTTCATTTTCAGGAAGCCCAGTATCTGTAGCTAACTAATTGCTGTCTGCCTATTTGAATTTTTGCCTCTGAATATAATCAAGTAAGCACCATGTTCTTACTGTTATTATTTCTACTGGTGTTCTGCATTCCCATGCAGGGAGAAGTCTTTGCTCTAGTATAAATGATAACAGTGTGTGTTTTTCCCTGGCATGCTGCTTTCATTCAGAAATGCATGGGTCATGCAGCCCTACAGCATCACCTCACAGGTCACACACATGCAGAGGCTCTGTGAGCTGCTGAGCTCCTTCAGTTCCTGCAAGAGCCCATGTGTTAAAATTTAACTGGAATGGGGAGCTGGCACTTCAACAGAGAGCCCCAGGGTAAATAATGATCACAAGGAGCACAAGTATGTGGTTTTTCAAACCTCTTCTAGATAATGTGAGAGGCTGATGAATGTAATCTTTTTCCCTTTAATGTTCAACTATCCTTGGCACAAAAATCTTCTCAGGACAATCGCATCATGGAGGTATCTGACTCAGAACAGTGAATAGCATGAAAAATGCGATGTTCACAACTTCTTTTTTTATGTATTCATGCAGGGGAGGTACCTTTAGATTCCTCTGGTGGCTAGTGAAATCTAAACATAAAACAGTTCTTGTCTTTGATGAAGTCAAATATCAGACTCTTGAACTGAGATCAGACTCTGCAGCAGAACATTTAGATGTAGGCACACACAACTTTGTTTCTTCTAAGTTTTCTCCCAGGAAAAAGGAGATGATCAGTGGTTTCAAACTGAGCATAGATTCTAATTGCTTAGTTATTTGCCAGGAGGTAGTAGTCACTAATATGTGACTGCACTGTACAAATTACTTCTGTCAAGTAAACTGATATTTTTACAGGAATGTGAATGAGATGTTCAAACTACATTTGAATAGAATTGGAGCAGCTGACTCCTTAAATCTCCTGTGAAAAACATGGGCATGGCCTATGCCACTGTACCAGAGCATGTTGGGAACACTAAGGACTGGGATTTTTTTTCAGAATCTGAATACCATTAAGTTCGAGCTATTTCCCATTCTGTGACAGCAAAACAGATTAATTGTATCTTGGACTCCATTTTCAGTATGTTTGTCACCAGATTGGGTGAATAGGATCATAATCCTTCTATTCAGCTGAACTTAGCTCACTGCATGACCTTTTCAACAAATGTATTTTAATTAGCTGTATGTTCACCTTCTTCCTGCTGCTGAAAGCAGGAAAAATGGATTACCTACAGTAAGGGGTATTATATATTTAACCTTTTAGGCTAAGAATTTGGGCTAGATTGAAACCAATCTGTTATGACAGCTACCAATATTGTACAGGTCAAACTGTGCCTAATTCACAGCTTAATTGTATACACTCAGGTGTATACAGTGCACATCTCTAGAGCCACAAAATGTCTGTGGTAATTAAACAGTCTTTGGAGTTTTCTGTTCTTCCCTGATTCTTCTCTTTCCCCTTTTCTTTGGTAGCCTCAACTCTGCATCTAAAGGTCACAACAAGGGCTCCTGGTATGTGATTTGTGCAGGGGTGAGGCAATACTGAAAGCGTTTGCCCATCTGCAAGGATGTCTAATTCCAGCCCATCAGTAATGTACAGCCAGGCTCAGGGCCAGTTTCTAGTCAGGGAGGGAGCTGATTAGAGAGACAGTACTTCAGGACACACTCCAAACAGAACTAATTCGTTTTTTACAAAAACGGGTGCAATTCCCAGAGGAGAGGCCATATTCTACTGCGGGAGTGTTGGCCAACTGCTTCCTCTTCCGTCTGCAGCTTTAAAAGGCTTCAAAGGCTTCTCATTAAAATAAAAAGGATGTTGTTAGATCCCTACCCACTGATGTATTTTGTATATTTGTCTGTGGCTCTATAACCGTTACAGACATCCTCATTAGAGGATAGTGGGTCTTATCCACCTCTGCTATTCACCACAGCATACTGCTAGAAGGGACCCTGGTATGAGTCACAGGCTCACTGGGCACCCTGTTAACCCTTTTGCCCCAGAATTGCTATTTTGACCTTGGGACATCACTCGACCTCTCTGACTTTCTCTTCCAGCTTTTATCTGCCTTGTCAGTTGGTAGCATAGGCTTTTGCAGGAGGTGGGTTAGCTTTAACTGTGTGTCTGTGTGCTGCCTAGCAAAATGTGGCTGCACACCGTATAGCTGGTGTGGTGCAAATGCATTGTCAGTGCTAATCCAGCTCAAACAAAGGAGGAGGTCTGAGTGATTCAACCTCAAGCGAAGAGACTTCATATGAAAAATACAGCATTACACAACATTTTTCTTTCTTCAGTCCACTGCATTTCCACACCTTGTCCTAAGATACTGTACCAGAGCCCATACGGGCTGCTCAAAGGTTTGGCAACCATGCTGTGGCCAGGCTGAGCTGGGAGGAGAGCCACCAGCCCACACACTGGGGTGGAAGTGCAGCCACAGCATGGCATGCAGCCCTGGAAAGCCACAGATAATGAGGTACTTGCAGTCATGGTTTCTCAAAGCACACTTTGGACCCCAGTAGAGGGGACTGTGAACAGCTTCTGGTTTTCAGGAAACATAAGTGACAAGCTATCAACCCCAGCAATTGGTTTCTATCAGCTTATATTGGTTACATTTTCAAAGCTATGTTCAAAAGGAAAAGGGCAGGAAACATAATGCTTCAATGATACTGCCATTTGCTAGATCCCCTTAATAAGCCAGCTGTGAATAGATGAAATTGCTTTGTGAACCTGCTGCATGAAGCATACGTACCTTGTAGCTTTCTCATGCAGAGGAATGGCTGCTGAGGTTAGAAAATGCCCTGTGGATCAGCAGAACAATTCTGCCGTCAATACTCCAAGTTAAGGTAACTCCTTTGGAAGGGTGTGAAAGACGAGTGCATGCAATGAGGTTATTTTAACCTCTCTCTAGCCAGACGTATGCACCTATAGCAGTCATGAGGGCAAGAGGCTAATCCAGATAAGGGAGAACAAAATAAGTGCCAGTTTGATATACGAGTACATACCAAGCTTTAAGCCTGGCTCCTGCCCTTTTCTGTGTGTAATAAATGAAATGACCTTCCAGTTAAAGTGTGAGAGATTGGAAAAGACAAAGCAGAGCAGTGAGGCCCTTTTTCCCAGTGTATAGTCACATTAGAATTCTGCTCTCACTCTCTAGCAAAGGAAAACTGTAGCTTGAAGAGAAAACAACATAGCATTACGCTATCCTGGTGTCAAATATTGTGAAAGAAAACAGTTAACAACACTGCATTCTCATTACCAGCTTTGGGTATAATAGCCTCCCTCCCTCAATACCAAACAGGATTTCTTAGTGCTCTTTTTGTGCTTAAGTCTCCAACTTGGCAATTCCACCCAGCCTGCTGCTCATAAACTGTAACTCCTTTGTCATTCCCAGGTATTTTCTGTGGTTTGTGCTTTTTTTGTGACTTGAAACTATTTTATGACCAAGTTCTATTGTTGTACTGTGTACAGTGGGTAATGAAACACCTTTATCTGCATCTTTTGGGTCTTTCTTTTATTCTCTCAGCTTAATGACATTACTGTGGGCACCACTGGGACTGTTATGCAGATGTACAGCATACTGTAGAAGTTGCTGCTTCAGGATAAGCCGTTACTTTTTCTTGCCCCCACAGGCCTGGGAAAGATAGCTATTACAAACAACTTCCTGCGACAGTTACCTCATGAAAAATATGTTGTATGTCAAATTAACTTCTCAGCACAGGCCTCAGATAATCATACCCAGGATATCTTTCTAACAAAACTCGAAAGGTACCCAGAGTTTTAATTAAAATCAAATATGTAATTGTGCTTAGTTTCCTCCACAGAGATAATCCACAAAATAATATGAAATGCTCTTCTTCCATTTCTGACAGAATAAATGAAAGCTGATTTGTTTTTCCATGTAGTGTTTATTATCGAGGAAACTACACTTTAATTGATGTTGACAAATACTCTGATTTATGGGCTGCATAGAACAGCACATAGTCCAGAAAGCACGTCTACTTAACTTTATCTTCTTCGCTGTTTTTGTTTTAGAAGAATCAATCAACTGCCTGTCCCTGGATATTCTTTAGTCTAAAGCATATTAAAGGGAATCACCAGATTGGGTCCCAAGTAGTAAAGAGAGCCATCTGTTAGGAAAAGATCTGAGTGGTACGCTATATATGGTACTTGCCAATACATGGAGGGCAAAAAGATCAACTAGAAGAATGGCAGCATCCAGGGGATTGTATCTAGAAAATGGTTAGCTCTCCAGCATCTAAATCATGCATTTTCAATTCATCACATGGCAGACAAACAAGAAAAACATTAATTGGCATGATAAAAGGGAGCTCATACTGTATTCTGCACCTTTCAATACGGAGAGTCTTGCTTGCCAGCCAGCCTAGACAAAACTTGGAACTTCATATTTGCAAGCACCAGAAATGAGATCTGTGGGGCACATCGTGCATCAATTAATGAAGAAATAAATAGACAAGTAGAAGTGAAGAGAAAGTGCTGAAAGTGCTCAGTGCGGGCATGAGTTGTTAAGAACATTACGGATGATATTTTTGGTGTTAAAACTTACTGTAATAATTGCAGCTTCCCTGAGCAAACAAAACTAAGAATTTGACTCAGCTTTAACATAAATAGTTCAACTACATAAAGAATATATTTTTATGCACACTGGAGTTTGATAAATGCTGTTATGAAAACTGACAGACTCTAGAGAATGAAGAAATATATCCTACCAACAGTACAAAGAACTAGAAAATGTCACAAGGGTATTTGCTGAGGGGCTTACAAGTCATGATAATTTTTATCTCTGGATAGTCAAGATAAAGAAACTTGCTCAATGTAATTTTGGTTTATATTTATATTGTTCTTTAAGCTGTGTTTTCAAACTTCTGTCATCAAAGAGAATGTCAAGGTAGTCTAGGCAGAAGATTTGGAATAGCTAGACATCCAAAAACAATCAGTCTCAATCCTGGCAAGGTCACCATAAGCTTGCCCTCTCTGAAGTAGGCAGCTGCACTGTTTTAGCCCACACTAAAATAGCATTTTTCTCTCAAATGAGGAAAATTCTCCAGAGGGGACTGTATTCAATTCATATATGTACATACTCAATGCCACAAGAAAGTCAATCCAGCTAGAGTTTATCTTATCTTAAACTAATAGTATTCAAAAAATTGACAAAATTTCACATTAAAAAAAAAGGCCTAGTATGGATACATTAAAATACAATTTCCTCCTTTCCAGCACTTCTTCCCTTGAGTCCTGTCCTCATGCTTCCCACCACACATACACACTGACTGCTTTGTTTGTGACCCAGAATATTCCTAAGCAAGGGTGCTAACAAAGAGGCCTTACAAGGCTCTGGATATGATATCCCTGTGGGTCTGGTCCTAAATATGGCACCTGAGTAGATGTTAGGAAAGTGCTAATTCAACATGGTGATAGCAAAAAATTACCAGCTTTTGATTATTCACATTTTGATTTTCCAGTTCATAAAAAATATTTGAAAAGTCCATTGTTTCAGTGATAGAATGCAGTGGACTAGCTATGAAATGAATGATAACATGCAGATTCTGAAAAATGTACTATATGTCTGGAAAAATGGTTAAATATTAGGGAAAAAAAGTCTCTTTCATGCTCTTTTTATATCTGCTTCTGAACCAAAAACTGCTGAAGAACCTGAAATGTGGAGTTCTGAAAATGTATGGAAGAAATGTACTTTTTTGAATGAGAAACACCAGGTACCCAGTTTAGATAGTTTTGTAGACTAGATGAAGTTTTTTCCCTGATTATGCATGGCCAGGATCACTCGAGGTTATTTGTTAAATGCCAGGGTCATAGTGGTATAACATGTAGCATAGTTTGCTAGAGTTACCTTGGCCCCCTCAACTGAAGCAGATAGAGAAATTTTCAGAAATATTTACCTAGAGGGAATGAATCTTTAATTTAAGTGTCTAGAAGCACTTCCTGGGAATGAAATCAAACTGTGGTACAGATGTTGCAGAGATTCATTTTAAGGTTTGCAGTTGATCACAGAGACTTATAAAAGCAAAGAACAGAGAAACTATTCTTGTAAGAAAGGTCATTGATTGTATTTTATTAACTTTTTAATTGCTAAACATCTGCCACTGAAATGGAAGCCCCAGTAAAAAGCGTGTTGCATTTTATGTACAAATCAACACAATCTAGTGTCATAAAAGTCAATGATGGAATGACACAGCACCCAATTTGGTCCACATGGTATAAGTGGCTTGTCATCTTGAGGTGGGTGCTGTGAAAGTCAGTAGCAATTTTGGAAATGCAGCCTAGTTATAAAGAGAAGACTGTGGGTAGTCGTGGCATCAGGGAAGCCTCCACAAAACATTTCCAAAGCAGATGTTCATGGGTGAGGACCAAGAGGAACCTGGGAGAGGTGCAGGGCTCTCCTGATGGCACAGAAGCGCTGGAGTAAGATGAAGGAAGCCAAATGAATACAGGTCTGTCTGGACAGTCACTGGCTAAGACCAGGGAGGAGAGAGGTGGCAGCTCCAGAGGAGGGAAGAGGAGAGTCACACATGGTTTTCAGGCAGAATGGAGGCAGTAGGAGGCTGTGACAGCAGTGCACAGTGTACCTTCAGCATAACAAACACCGTCAAACTGCCCGATCAAAGAGGACCTTAAGCTACATACAGCACAAGGCAACTTTCTGGTCTATAAAGAAATCAACTAAAGGAAAACCCATCCTGGATCTGTCAGTGTGATTCAGTCAGTGGTTATTTCAGTGGAGTATTTCATCAAATGACTCAAACTTCCAGGCATTTTGTCAACTGACTGAAAATGAACACCAGACGTCTGACTACATGCCTGAAGTCACGTACTGAATTAAGCAGTCAAATAAATAAGGGGACTAACAGTTAATGCACAGTGTGCTCTCAAAAATGAAATTTCTTTCATGCCCTGATGACAAAGATTGGGCTGCCCTTCTATGAACTGATGGGGGAGGAAGGACACCCTGTACTTCTCTGCCCATGTCTCCTTGGTCTGTAACTTGTCGAAACCTTCTGCTGAAGGGCAGTGAGGGGGAGGCAAGGGCTGCAGTGTACCCTCTTCTGTGTCAGTCAAAATACCCTGACCTGGAAAACAAGATGGGGAAAGATGCTCCTCAGTGGCTAGATAAGCAACTTGATCTTCTTCCGTGGAGGTTTTTTTGTGCTGCCTTTCTCTCAGAGCAGATTGCATTTACTCACCTGCTGGAACAAATGTGGGTTGAGTGATTTTCGTAGTTTGATTACAGCTTCTGTTTTGAAGTTCTTTGCCTGAGCTGTTTCACCATTCCTTGGTGAGCATATTTAATTAATCCTTGGGAGGCAAAAATAAAAAAAAAGAGGGAGATCTTTGCCAAGTAACTTCTCTCACAGACAGGGTCTTTTCAAGGTGTACACTTAGGCCCCTGAGTGGAAACTTAGCTGCTTGGAGCAATATTTTCCATCAGGGTATATAGGCAGGTTGCACTGTTAAGCATATCACTTCACCCCTGCTTGGGGAATGTGAAGTGCTGTACCGAAAGGCAAGGAGCGAACTAGCACTTTTCCATGCTTGTCTGCACAGTCTTCTGGTGAGCGAAGGGAACTCCAGATCTGAGTTCTCCCTGGAGAGTTAGTGATTAATGCAAACCTTTCTTGTGCTTCCGCTACGAGAAGCATGAAGAAAAGAGACTGTCCTTACTGGCATCACTGGGCTCATCAGGCACTGCCGGAGCTGATGCTTGCTGCTGGTCCAGTGATGCAGCCTTACAAGAGACTAGAATATAGAGAGAAGCTTTGTGGTAGATTTCCCAACATGTAGAAATCCAAAAAGGTGCTTTGTGAACTGAAAATGAAGCATGTCTATATTTGGGAAAAGGCTTTGTTTATCTAAACATATCCCTATGGATTTGTTTTGTGCTCAGCTTCAAGCAGGAAATAGCTTGCAGGAACCTTCCAGACTCATGATCCCCCTTTTCCTTCAATGTAAAGAAACCTCCTGAGAATCCATGGCTGTCCAGCTGTTCTACATGGAGAAAAAATGATGTGCTCTGAGTACTACAGGCAGCTCCCTTCGTTGTCAGAGAGAAACGCCTCACAAATATCACCCTGTTGGTATTTCTGCAGGGCTCCCTCATCCAGAAGGTTTCAGAAGAGATCTTACTCATGTAGATGAGTTACCATTTCCACTTATTCCAGGCCAGAGGCCTAAGTTAAAATGGAAATTAATGTGTTTGTTAACTTCCCTCTCATTTATGTTTGTTAGCTTTTCTCTTATGCACAGTGTATATTACAATGAATTAAATAATAATAATAGATAATTGCGGCCTGGCAGGGATTTTTGATGGATTTAATTTTTCTCCATCATGTTTACATGTAATCTCTAACATTCAGTGTTTTATGGGCTTTTTATCACTCAAGTAGTGCTTACAGAGAGTGCCTGGAGTGCTTGCAGAATAACTGCAGGAAATACAAGCTCCCCCAAGCCCAACAGGTGCTGGCTCCCATTCCCAAGCCAAGCAGCACATGTCCTGTGTCTGGATGGCTGGTTTAGCATGATTCACATCATAGGGGTTTTTGTCTTTCCCACAACCACTTTGAGGGAAAGGAGCATTTAATGGAATGATTTATATCACATAATCTGTAGGTGGCCTGGAAACATGCTCAGGCTCAGTCCTTGAGCTGCCCTTGTTGTGATGAAGCTGACAGACTCTGCTTGCTTTTTGTCAGAATGAAAGGTGGCTACCTTTCGTTGTGTTGTGACATATTATGTATGAAATTATGACATTATTACACATGAAATAGTAGAACCTGAACGTTGCCTATGTGGGTATGAGTGATGTACATGTCAGCTGTGCAGGAAATCAAGACTAGCTGGGGTTCATCACTCTCCCCACACAGGTCTTACCATTGCCTGGGGGGCAATATTTAGGTTTCACCACTCAGCTTCTTTTTATAAAGCATGAATCCATTGTGATGCTCCGAAATAGTGAGGATTGTTGGTCCATGCAGTGCAGGAAGCACTGTTGCTATGGTAACCAGTCCTGTATCATTTTTCGTGTGTTTCTGTAATAAAAACCAGTGTGTATATATATATATATATATGTGCATTACTTTTATTAGATTATTGTACCTTCGAAAAGCATTGCTCAGCTTTTTACCTCAGAATCAACAGTTTAATTTCAGACTGGGTCGGTACCAGAATGATGATCGTTATTATTCCAGATACATTCTCGGTGGCCTTTGTGAATTTACTGGTGATCTCAGCTCAATAGATAGTGACAGGTGTCTACACTATTAGTGTCTACTACAATTAGCACTAATTGGTACCTCTATTGGCAGCGGAGGTTGGCTAGGGATTTAATGGAGATGAGAGATGAACACGTTCTCTCGGTGTTCTTCTATTCTTTCCCCAAATATAGAGCAAAACACACCTGAAATAAGTCCTCATGGCCAAAGTAAAGAAGAGAGAAAGTTTCAATATTTATTACTGGGTTTGTTCCTGAGTGCTGGCTTAATGGAAGCATTCAATCTCTGAGACTTCCAATTTGGCACTTTTCAGGTGAAATTTTCATTACTAGCCTAATTTTTTCCAGGTGCACTTCTGCAGCTGCGATGTATTGTGCCATAATTTAGCACCTGCAGTTCTCTCTAACAGCAAGAATTTCCAACTAGGAAAACAAAGATTGGGTCCAGCCTTGATTTAAATAAATAAAATCTAAAAAGCAACCCCATCATGAAAAGAGCAACAACAAGCTGTTCTTAAAGAAGGTTTAATCAAGCTAAAGTGTTAGTGATACAATACTCTTTGCTGGTAAGTATTAACAAAAAGAGGAAGGAATCTCTGTGTATTGCGTTTTAAAGGATTTTCTACAAGACTGGTCATTTGCTTAATTGTTTCTTCCCTTTGTAGAAAAATCTCCCCCATTTGTTAATTTGTTTCTTTTTTTCTTATGCCTGACAAACAGCTCTAACCGTGTTAAATTGTTCACTTGTGATAGGGAAAAGAGGTTTTTTATTTATGCCTGTGCAGTTAGTTGGAAGTCTTAGAAATGTGAAATTTATAGCAAGTTCAAAACAGGTGAATTACACTCCAAGTAAGTGTTGGCAGCTCTTTATCTTCTCCTTGTTTTCCATATTAAATTCCACCCTTGAAAGATAGAATATGCATCATTTCCCCATCGTCTCTGTCCAGTTCACATTGAGTGAAGTGTTTTGAATTAATTATGTTAAATTATTAATAGCTCAAGATTTGAAAACATTATAGGATTTGAGTAATGTTTTATCAGGCAGTAGCTGTATGATAATTCTGACGTTTTCATACAGTAGAGTACAATTCCAGCTGATAGGTAAATTTATAACTGAATGTTGGAAATACTGAATTCAGTTCATTGTGAAGCATTATAAGGTAATGAATGTTTAAACTGCATATTAGAAAAAAAACTCCTGTTAATGAATAGGCTCATGTAGAAACAATGAAAGCAGCACTTCTTAGGTCATGTAAAATGAAATGTACAGAAATATAGAATACAAACCAGCTCCATATTGGTAAGGATGTGAATGACGTGAGGCCTTTTCTGCATCTAATACTTGTGATTCTCTGATGCAAAATATTATCCAATATATCACATCTATCTGTCTGTGTTTAACTGATGGCTTACTAACAGTTCATTTGTCAGGGAAAAGGAAAGATACTGTTAACACTAGGCCCTCAAAACAAGGCATTGGGCAGCTAGAATTCTTCTAGCATAAAGGGCCAAATACAAAGTTTATCTTCTGTTAAATCTCCCTGACATTTTAACTAGGGCTATAAAATAAATGGTCATCTAAATCAAGCTGTATTAATTTCAACTACTATTTTGAACTTGTTTTATGGCACTACAGCCATCTGACAGCATTTAAGAGAGAGGCTGACAAAAGACCTGAGAATTAGTTCTGTAATTATTTGCACGGGGAAAATGGCTTCTTTCCACATTCAGCCCACAGTGTAGTCCTTGATACATTTCATTGGCCTCATGTAATAAACCCTGTGGAGGAATTAAAGAGCCAGGAAATATAGGTTAGACTCACAAGACAGACGCTGGCACTTAGCACTTATTTCAGCCTCCCAGCGTTTGCAACCCACGTCCCCTGCTCTGCCTCCAGCTCCCCAGCTGCCTGCGCTTCCCTCGGTGGGAGTCAAGGATCCAGGCTCAGGGCACCCTTCCACCTCGGCAGGGATTGATGCCAGTTCTCAGGAGCACTGCCCTATCCAGGGCATTTTCCTAGAGCCAGCACAGTTTGCATCTCTTATACCAAGCAATGAGCTATTACATGGGCTGGCAAGAAATGAGAGCAGAGAGGTGCCTAACTCTTAAAAAGTTGGATTTCCTCTTGCTCTGGTACTTGCAGTCTCTTGGTGGATAAGGTCCTTGGACATTGGCAGGCAGTGGCTCTGAACCTATTCTTCTCCCCGATACATGGGGAAAACTCATGCATCCAGCCTGTGGTTTCCCTAACAAGACAGAGTTCCTAAAAGCCATGTGCGGCATGTCCTAAATTTTCCCTGTAGATCTAGATCCACTTGAGTAAAAAGCCTTAATGTAAGAGACAAAACATGTATACATCTGTCTTTATATACCTAACCATAAAGGGTTGTATTTCCTAAATTATTTAGACATCTATTGAGTCATGTAAATGCTAGAGTGATTTTCAAATGTATCTGAGAAGGTTTGACAGCCAATTCTTATTTCAAAGAGTTATTTAGATAGCTAGCAAGATTTTCAAAATGTTTATCTATTTCTCTGAGTATTGCACATATACTGAAAACCCAGCCCACAGTCCTTTACAGGGAGAAGCATGATGCTATTCATATGCACCTATAACATTTAAATATCCATTCAATGACCATTTTATGATATATTCTATCAGCCTTGGCATCTGAATTAATTGCTTGCAAGGACTCCTGTAGGAATGGGCTTCACTAAGATGAGCTATGTCTTGTCCAAAAGAAGCAAATACTTTACCTCCTCCAGTCAGTAGGTTTTCAGGTTGTTTCACCACTTTCACTCTTGGTAGATGGCATTTCAGCACAGCCTCTTGTCTTTGCATTGCCCAGCCCTCCTGTCCCTTAGGTATGTTAGACACTTACCAGGGACCTAGCACAAGAAATTCAGCTTGAATAGAATTAGAACCAATATCTTATTTGACTCCTTAGGCTTACCTAGTACCCACACTGGAGCACAGTAACCTTTTGCTGATATCCCAGCCAGGTACTTTGGAGGGGAAGAAAAAAGGGGTGGGAGGAAATCTTGCAAGGCCTACGATTAAAGTTTGTTGTCATACTAGATGTTGAAATGCAGAGTGTCGTATCTCAGCTCTCTTCCAGTCCTGTTGTTATTTTACAGTGTCACAAGTGTTCGTGGTGTAATCAGGATACAGACTGGCAGAACTGAAGCAATCTGCTCTGCAGTTGCCTTTAGTTCAAGTTCTCATTGTCTTGTAATTAGCTGGAGTGAATGCAGCTCCCCAGCAGCACACTGCGCACTGTGACATGCTTTGGAACAACGTGCAGGGCTGGAAAGAAAAGCATTTCGCTCAGGGTGCCAAAGTGCCTACTGTAGGTGCAACACCTAAATTTGCTTATTATAATTCCTCTTGCCTAATTAATTCCACTGATAGCCATTCATGTTCATCAGAGTTTTGTTGACAGTCTTTAACAAAGATTTTTTCTTTTCCTCTTCTTTTTTTTTTTTTTTTTTTGTTTAAACTGGAATTGTTTTATTAGCTTGTTTACTTCAGAACAACGTGCCACCTTTGATTAAACTCCATGTGGATTTATAACTATGTCCTCTCCATGTTTCTGTGACCTTTACGGCACATCTGATAAAAATAAAAGGTCATGGATTCCAAAAGAACTAGTTCTAATAATAATGTCAGGCCGGCTCCCCTGAAAGTGTGTGATTTCCCTTCCTTCTTTCTTCTTTTCTTCTCTTCCTCTCTCTTTTTTTCTGCTGTTTCAAAGTAAGATGAAAATTAACATGAATAAAATTAATGGTTTAATTTTGCAGGAGAAAGAAGAGGGTTTACAGTGCTCCACTGGGGAAAAGGGCTTTTGTCTTTGTTGATGACCTAAACATGCCTGCCAAGGAGAAATATGGTGCCCAGCCTCCCATTGAACTGCTGCAGCAATGGATTGACCATGGCTACTGGTTTGACAGGTGCAATAAATATTAATTAGTGTGCTTGGTTACAGAGGAGTAATGATATACACTGTTTCTCTGAAGCGTTAAATTGTAGTGTTAGTCTTTTATAATTCCTCATCTTCTCAGTCACAACAGGAAAACAGTCCACGTTACACGACTCCCTGTATAGGAAAAGGAATAAAGGCTTATATGTTTCGGTGAATTACAGCATGAGAAAGGCAAGCCTGTATGGGAGAGAGGCACAACACGCGTTTTCATGTTTTTGAGAAAACACCATCAGTATTTAAGCCAGCACAAAAGAGTTTCAAATAAATTTTTAGTTCTTGGTTGTTAAAGATTAAAACAAAATCATTTCTCTTTCAGCAAATGACTTTGAGTTTAAGAGGCAGTTGAAGAAGCTTTTCTAACATGCAGTCAGTGTTTAGAGGAAGAGTGTATAACAGACTCGGGCATTTTTCTGCATGATTCATGTTAATACTGGTTGTTAGACTTCAAATTCTCTTTTGTTTATGTCTCCTATGTCTGAATTTAAAAGAAGTTTCTGTTGTTTAAAAGTAAGCTTAGGTAATCTGCATCTTAAAAAAAATCCAGATTTGAACAGGAAAAGAGCATCGAGTCATGGAGGCTCCATTACAGTGATCAATTATTAGACAAATGTAAGCATACTTTATGATACACTTAATTATATACACCTAAGTTATATAGCAGCTGCACTTTTGCCAAAAGAATGGGCCGTTAATTAAGAACAGGTACTTCTTATATGTTTCATTATTGTTAAGGTTCATGATTATGCTTAAACTATTCATTACACACATTGTTGTACTGAAGACCTCGTTTTCTAGTAATATGTGTTTAACATTGTATTACAACTTTACACAGCAGCCTCAGCCTATGTTCTCTCTGTGCTTTTCAAAAGAGAGGCTTGAAAGTTGACAGGTAGTGTCTGCATTTCAGTTGGAACTCCTACATTTCTCTTTACCCTTAACCAAATAAAATAAAGGCTTTAGTTTTCCTGTAGTACAATACAAAAGAGCAAGGAAATAAAAGAGGAGAAATGTGGGTGTTTTCAAGTCTGAGGTGTTCTCAAAACTATAGAATATTTCTTAATATTTTCAAAGTGAAATTGCACTAGAAGCTTAAAGCATTAGGTAGAATGTTTTTATCATTTTATACTGAACTTGGGAAACAGTGATTGAAATGCATGTAATTTTCCTGCTCTAAAATTCCTCATTTTCTAACAAATAAGGCAGAGTTTATTTGCTTCTGAGAAAAGTAAGTCTTTTTACTGCCAGAAATGTCCATAATACCCTAGCGTCTGGATAAACCATGAGATTGAGGTTGAGAAGAAGCAGGTGGGGACAATGAGAAAACAAACTCATGCCATTTTAAATACAAAGGTTTTGCTCCTTTATATACCCAGAATTACTTCTGCTTGTGGGTGCAGCTTGTCACTTGTCAGCCTGTCTGGATAAGCAATATACACAGAAAGAACAATTTGAGGAAGACAGTCTTCACTGGATAAAAAAACAAAGCATTAGTTACCTGGAAGGCAAGAAGACTGGCGTGTTTTTTCCCCCAATGCCAGTCTATAACAAGCAAATATTTGCTGATAATGTCTGCCAATATAGCCACAGGAAGAAGCAGCTGAGTTAATTTGAGGTAGTATCCTTTACTGTCAGAGGGAACCATGGTTTTCCAAGGTGATTTAAACTGTTGGTGGCAAAGCCATTGAGGATGCTAAATAGGAAAGATTTGCTAGTAAAAGACCCACAACTGCCTCAGAGCCCGCTTTCTGTCACTCTGCGTGGTTACTGCAGACAATGAAAAAAGTTCCTGGTTTCATGCAGGTAAGAAGTCCCAAGGAAATCATGCTCTTGCATCTGCGTTGTCAGTCAGCCCCTGCTGCCTGACAACTCATGAACCAGTTTTCGACACAGCTATTGCAGTCTCAGAGATGTAAAAGCATCCTAAACATGAGGTGTGTCCCCAGTGAGGAAAGGATGGGAGTGGTGGAGGAGCAAACCCAAATGTAGTGTACACTGTGGTATTGGGGTAGAAGGGCTGTGGGGGACATGCTAGGGAACCTGAAGATGTAGTGCTTCAAGAAACAAGTTCTTTTTTATAATAAATAATCAAGACAGCTTTGTATCTACTTGCCTGAACAATCCGCTTTATGGCATATATTAATTTCTCTGCTGTTCTAAGGTCTTCTATAAATCTCAGTCCCTAAAGATCCCTCTCCAGACTGCTAGAGCCCAACATACCAAGCTCTGCACTCAGACTAGCTTGAACATGTCCATACACGTGCATCAGAGGGAAAATCAGGCAGTGTAAACTCATTCATACCAGAATTACCCCACATGGAGGCTCCTCAAAGAATTCCCAGCTGGTTGTGAGCAGCTCCATTGCTTTTGTACTACCCGAGCAGAGCAAAGGAGCAGGAGCCAGTAGCTAATATCTGGCCTCTGGAGTAGCTCGATCTTGCAGAAAACCACAGTTGACGGTTCTTTGGTGAAGCTACCTTCACAGCGTGAGGAACATGGCACCCCTTAAAGGGGATCATGAACTGCCAGAAGCAAGAAACAAAGAAGGCTCACTTTCTTACAACTAAAGCTGTTACGATTTCTAATCTCCTTTCTGGGAATTTGTTTAAAACCTATTGTGAACCCACAAGGTATACTTGTGTTTGCTTATCTGGGTTTATTTGTTAGCATCTGTGTGTATTGCTTTCAGTCTACTGGCAGTATGTCTTGAATATGCTAATGAAATGCTTTGATGAACACATAGATGCCCTGCGCAAACGAGGTGTGGGAGGGGGAGTCACAAATGCACCAGTGAGGGAAGGAAGATCTAAGCTTAGTTTTGGATAAGGAAGCATTACTGGCTGGAGCCACACATATCGCCAGCAGAAGACAGGTGTACTCCACAGGAGAAGCAGAATAAATCTGATTCTTAGCCATATCATCATCATTTTGGATGAAGATGCACATTCATCCCCGTGTTCATTTGTGCATCTGTTGTATGCTTAGGCCTTTGTACTCCAGCAAGCCTTAAGTTATGTAAGCAGTTGCACATCTACACCTAGTAGACCATATGTTACAAAATGGCTCTTAGGTGGCAAAATAAGGACGGGCTCAACATGAAGCAGAATGCTGAACTGTACTAAGGGGAGAAATGAAGGGGACATGTAGCAATAAAAGAAACAAATCCTGCCTTAAAATGGTGTCCTGGTTTCCCAGAAACAGCCCCACAGCCCAGCCAAGGGCATGTGTGCAGTTTGCTGAGGTGGAGAGGTTCTCTTCTGGGTGTTCCTCCGTCTTTGGTGTTCTGCTCCTGCAGGTGAGCCTAAGGATGAGACTGAGTATAACCTTGCATATTTTATGTTGGTGATTGTATTTGTTTTATTATTTCATTAAATTTGTTTCTACTTCAACCCATGGGGCTTCTACCTTTTTTCCCCTGAATCTCCTTCTCAGCTGGGGAGGGGTTACTGGATGGTAGAACAACTGCTACAGTTTAGCTCTGGGTACAGGCTAAAAGTAGACAGATACATACAGTGACGTGTGTAGCTTTTCCTGTGATGTCACAAGCCTGTTATTTCTCAATACTAGAGAAAAAAAAGAGCAAATAATTACTGCTTATGTGCATCTCTTTCTCTCTCTTCCTCTCTCCATTTTCTTCCTCCCCATAAATGGGTATTGATTGCTTTATTTACCAATGCTCTCCCTGAGGAAAGATTATATTAAAGCTGGTTTTTAATGCAGTACAGCTCAGTCTGATTTCACCCAGAAGCGGGTCCTACAGTCAGTGCTTGGCCAGACAGTCTTGTGTCCTCAATTTACATCACTTTAAAACTGTGGCTTTTCAGAACTCTGGAGACTGCAGCAGAGTTTAAGCCAGATGTTGTTGCAGACTGTTCATTTTTGTAAGAGATGAAAAAATCCTGACTTACCAGCCATGCTGGATGAGGACAAGAGGTCTAGAACATTACAGTTTGCACTACAGACTTGTGCAACTGTTCTCTGAAGGGTCAGTCAAGTGCCACTCCGCACTGTTGTCAGGGCTGAGCCTAAGGGCTGGCCCCACCAATGTTCACTTGAAGTAGCTTGAAGCTACTGGAAGGGCAGTCATGGCAACACAGGGCTTTGCATGGGCTTTGCATGAGCTATGAATTCTGCCTGAAAATCTGTGCAAATGTTTGTCTGTGACAATTTGTTGTATGTGCTGTTTGTGTTGTCCCAGTTAAATAGTATTACCCAAGCTAACTCATTTAATATGGGATCAAGCATGCCTATGAAAACTGTAATCACAGCGGCATCTGCAGAGCAGAGGAATCCTAAGGAGGTTTTAGTTAGAATCATAGAATCACCCTGGTTGGAAAGGACCTCCAGGTTCATCAAGTCCAACCTTTATCCCATCATCTCCCTAACCACTAGACCATTAGACCATGGCCTCAAGTGCTTCATCCACTCGTTTTTTGAACACCCCCAGGGATGGTGACTCCACCACCTCCCTGGGCAGCCTGTTCCAGTGCCTAACCACCCTCTCAGTAAAGAACTTCTTCCTAATATCCAATCTAAACTTCCCCTGACGCAACTTGAGGTCATTTCCTCTCGTCCTATCATTAGTAATTTGGGAGAAGAGACCAACACTAGCCTCACTACAATCTCCTTTTAGGTAGTTGTAGAGAGCAATAAGGTCTCCTCTCAGTCTCTTCTCCAGACTAAACAACCCCAGTTCCTTCAGACGGTCTTCATAAGGTCTGTTTTCCAGGCCTCTCACCAGCCTTGCTGCCCTTCTCTGGAATCACTCCAGCACCTCAATGTCCTTCTTATTCTGTGGTGCCCAGAACTGGACACAGTACTCAAGGCGCAGTCTCACGAGTGCCGAGTACAGGGGCACGATCACCTCCCTACTCCTGCTGGTCACACCGTTTCTGATACAGGCCAGGATGCTGTTGGCCTTCTTGGCCACCTGGGCACACTGCTGGCTCATGTTCAGCCAGCTGTCAGCCAACAACCCCAGGTCCTTTTGCGCCAGGCAGCTTTCCAGCCACTCTTCCCCAAGCCTGTAGCGCTGCATGGGGTTGTTGTGGCCAAAGTGCCTGACCCAGCACTTGCCTTTGTTGAACCTCATACAATTGACCTCAGACCCTCGCTCCAGCCTGTCCAAATCCTGCTGCAGAGCCTCCCTACCCTCAGGCAGATCGACACTCCCACTTAATTTCGTGTCATCTGCGAATTTACTGAGGGTGCACTCGATCCCCTCATCCAGGTCATTGATAAAAACATTAAACAAGACTGGCCCCAAGACCGAGCCCTGAGGGACACCACTTGTGACCAGTCCATCTGGATTTAACTCCATTCACCAGAACTCTCTGGGCTTGGCCATACAGCCAGTTTTTAACCCAGTGAAGAGTCCACCTGTCTAGACCATGAGCCGACAGCTTCTGCAGCAGAATGCTGTGGGACACAGTGTCATATGCCTTACTGAAGTCCAGGTAGACAACATCCACCACTTTTCCCTCATCCACTAGGCGGGTCACCTGATCATAGAAGGAGATCAGATTGGTTAAACAGGACTTGCCCTTTGTGAACCCATGCTGGGTGGACCTGATCTCCCCGTTGTCCTGCACTTGCCGCGTGATCTCCCCCAAGATGAACCGTTCCATAACCTTCCCCAGTATCGAGGTCAGGCTGACAGGCCTTTTGTTCATTAGTTCTGCTAATGAACAAAAAAGGTCATGAAATGTGAAAAATCTGGGTGGAGATTGGCTGACTTCTCTGCAACTTTTCATCTCCTACGTCTTCTCTCTTTGTCCATTGCTCCTCTATTCCTATCCTGCCAATTTTTCCCTTTGTTTCCTTCCCAACTTGCATTTTTTAAAAAATGAACACCCTTGAGTCCATGTTTTCAATTTTAGATAGAGCATTGCATATTCTTCTATCTCAGGTGGTTCTGAGAATTCATAAATATGTGAAACCGACAACACTTGGTCCCTGGCAATTGTACCCATGTTCTCCAAGCTAAACTCAGCCCAAAGTGTTAAATGCCCGATATGTACAGAGAATGAGTTGAGTTACCTGTCAAAGGACTGTCACAAAGTTTGGCTTCTCTGTAAGATGCAGAAGAGAAAACATCTTTCCCTTAGTCCTCATGTGATGGATGGTATGACTCTTGCTACAGCAATAAAGTATTCTGGCAGCATCTGAAGCTGCATTACAGAGTGTATCATTTATTATTTCTTCACACAGTCATACTTATCATGAGATTATAAAGTTAAATTTATGTATATTGTATTTTGAAAATTACCAGAGCCAACTGTGTGGGCTATTTATACTCGATCTATTAATGAGAGAACTCACTTGGCAGGCATAAAATAAGAGAAGAAAAATGTGTTTCAGTCCTTTCTTGGATTCTAGATTTTGGAGAATGTTTACACGTAGAAAACTTTTGGAGCTTTAATCTTTTTAATTGTCCATCAACTAACATGTTTCAGAAGGGCAAGAGGGAAGAGACTGTTCTTTTGATCGCACCCCCTCCCTTAGAAAGTTGGCTCAAACTGTACACAGAACAGGACCGGGGAAGGCAAAATTCAGCTTGGAAACCCCTTTCTCTCTCTTGATTTGTACCTCACCATTGCAATTATGAAGTCTGTGTGTACATCACATGGAACATGTCTGAGAGGGAACTGTAATGGAAACCTATGCATCTCCATGGATTCCCAAACTGGTGATCTACAGGAGATTTGAATGTACTTGTCTGTCACTATCATGATAGAGTTTATATAGACCATATGAGATTTACCTGCCTGTTTTTGTTTTGCCCCTCTTCTCAGTAGCCTTAAACCACACAAATCCTTCCTTACATGATGCAAGATGACACTCTTTCTATGTGCTGTCCTGGTTGATTGTTTAGGTATCTAACACATATTACTAGGCAGTTACTAGCCCAATGGGCCCCTTGGCCCTTCACACTTTCAGTACAAAACTTTCCTCAGAACCTAGGCAAGGATCCTAGATGTACTTTTCTCTCTCTCTCTCCTTTTCTCAAAGTTTATGTAATGTTTTATACTGACCATTCCCTGAATGATAGTTGCTTCCCACTAATATCTTACTATCACTTCACAGTTTGAAAACACAGACTCCTGGAGGTCACCAATGGATGAACAGAGTTTAGAAGTTATGTATAAAATCCAGCATTATTGTTTCTGAAATGATGGGTTCAGAAGTGTTAGTCTAACATTTTGGGAGTGTTGCTATTTCTATTCCTTGCATCAGTGCTCTTGGAAAATAGCACCTGCTTTTTAAGTTTGTTACTTCTAGAAAATAGAGATACACAAACAAGACCATATCTTTGGCCCTGTCACAATTATTTTACTTCTCTTACATTTCTATCAGGACCTTGTTCACCTTATCCAGTGTGTTTTTATCTTCAGCTTGGGAACATTTCAGAGACAAAAAAGGGGAATGACTATGGAGAAATGTTACACTTAGATAATTTTCTGTTGAAACGAAACATTCTTGGTCAGAGGGTAGCCATCTTAAAAAAAGCCAGGCGTCTTACAGCCTAATGGAATGGTGGGGAATTTGAACGAGACTTTCTAGAGATGAAGGAGCCCGATGGGAAACCATGAAAAATGGTTTTATTTCACAGAAGAGAAGGAGGCAGGAGGAGCCCTGAGGATGGAGAAGATGCCTTTAAAAGAGCCTGACACTTTAGACTGGTAAGGAAACTGAACCAGGGAAAAGCAGGCAGGAGTTTGACTATTTTGCATATATTTCTTTATTTCTTGTACAGTCTTGATGTATAAGGGCAGTGA
This sequence comes from Podargus strigoides, assembly GCA_028020825.1. Lineage (NCBI taxonomy): Eukaryota > Metazoa > Chordata > Aves > Caprimulgiformes > Podargidae > Podargus > Podargus strigoides. Next base: position 120,156,600 of record CM051663.1, on the reverse strand, counting down.
GGTTAGAAGCCTCTGCAGACCCTGCTGGACTCTGATTATTATATATTTGTGGAGAATTAAATGGCAAAGCACAGAGCCTGCAGTGCTTGCACACTGGTAAAATCTTGGGTTAAGCAATGAAGCGCTATCAGTGTCCCTGAGAGCATGGCAGTCATGCTCCGGGTCCCTACCTCTGTAAGGGGCAAAAGGGAGCCTGTGCAGAGGAAGCCTGCCAAGGAATCAGAAAACAGAGTTGCCAATTGCAGTCAAAGCAGGAATCAACACTTCCATTCACTTTATTTGTAAATTCTCCCCAACTATAATAGTAATTTTCAGGTGAAAAACGGTTGTCTGACAAACACAGACAATAAGGAATCTTGTGTGTCAGTGAATAAAATGACATCACTCCATTCAGGTTTTGCTGCCCCTCTCTTGCTGGTCTCTGCCTCTTGCCCCGGTAGGTTGAGGTGACATTCAGACTGTCAGGGGCATCAGATAGCAGTGCATTTCAGATTACAGCAGCGACTGTCTTCTGCTTTTTTTTTCATGCACAAATGGAGCTGTGCGATTCTCTCACAGCAAGCCATAAAGTAGCTGAAACACCAGATGGAACAATCTAGCACCAGGCACACTGCACTTTTCTAAGGCTCAGGCTTCATCCGCTACTGCCCCCCATCCCACCTCCCCTTAGGACAGTAGCTTTATGAACTGGAACAAAAACGTGATGAGGCTTTCAAGCTTTCTGACACTGCAGTCCAAGTTCTTTCCTTGCCTACTGTATGTTTTTGGTTGAAATTTAGCAGCAGTTTCTTGGAGAACAGAGCTTGAGATGTGGCACATAGACACATTTCAATGACTGGAGACGGGCAACACATTGCTACTGTGGCAGTGGGGTGGAAGGGTAACAAAAAGAAAAGTTTCATTGAGCAGGGAGGAGAGTGTGTTGACAGAATTACTGCCAAGGCTGTTTGAACAAAATAAAAGAAGCAAGCAAAACAAAAGCAGGGGAGAAGTACTGTTTTTCAAGAGGGAGCCTGAGAATTGTTAGTAAACCAGGCACTAAGTCTCTGCTCAGTCTGGTGTAGCTGCAGGTGCTGGTGAAGGCCAAGGCACCTGAGAAAAGTTCCAGAGGAAGGAGTCAGCTCCAGTGTACAAGCAGAGGGAAAGGGGCTGCTGGGCTAGCGCAAATAGTGAGGACACATTGCATGTACAGACTGTCCTCTGTAACTGTTATTGCATGTTAGAAAAGAATAGCCTTTTGGGGGAAATAGTGCCTGTCTTAAAGGACAAACCTGGATAAAGCACATTCTCCTGGTGTGGTGAGTCTGCCCATCTGGAGGCAGGCAGGAGGACTAGGGACAGCAATTTATTCCTGTAATGTTTTTCCTCTGCCTGATTGGCAGACCAGAGATTAGGCCTGTTCCAGTAATTTCTCTGAGAATGCAAATCTTAATTTGCTGTTTGTTAAATGCTTAACTAAAGTCTGAGGTCATTATTTTAAACTCAAACTGTTAGAATAAACACTGTCAGGCGTCCATTTGTGTTAGAGAATTGCTCTTCCTGATGGCAGCAGAGATGCAGACAGTTGCCTTTTAATACCAGGCTGTGAAAATCTCATCCCCCCCAGCCCAGCCCCCCTGCTTTCATTTGCAGTAAACAGCATAGCCTGCCCTAATTTTGTGCTATGACTCCATTCTGCTTTCTGAGGTGCACTTAATAGCAGAGGGATAGCATGGGGTGCTTTACGCTCTCCATTAAAGGGAGTTTGTGGAGGGAGAGCAGGCAAATTCATTGGGTTTAGGGGTTTGGCAACAACATGAAAAAAAATTAAGCCACTTTTGAATTTGATACAGGAAGACAGGGGTGTGGTACAAATCAAGGACATGCTCTTCGTTGCAGCTATGGCCCCTCCTGGTGGTGGAAGACACCGGGACTCTTAGTTTTCCCTGTCATTTTTTGATGTAATCTCCACAATTCCTTCCCTAATGAAAACTGGACAAGTATCTTTGCATGAGGAACTGACTGACTATTCTGAGGTAGAATTTGATACTTTTCTGAAATCATACCCAAGCTTAAAATCTTAGTAACTATATATCTTGCCTTCCCTGCATGTATTGACAGCACTATGAGCCAAATCCTGCACCAAGGATTTGAACCCCAAGGAAGTAAACAGCACCTTGACATCTGCCTGGAAAGAAGAAAATAGCACTATGATTATACCATTTTTCCAATACAGATAACAAAAAGCCCTTATATGCATTCATTAAAATAATTTCCCCATGGTTTTCAGGGCTCTAAGTCAGGTATTAGCTATTTCCTACATTTAGGTCAGAACCAAGGTCTGTTTAATATGCTGTTCTATATCCAAAAGTAACTAAGAGCAAGTGTTTTGATAGGAAAGGATAAGACTTTTGCTGTAGGCAAACGCAGCATGTCCTGCTAAGCTCTTAGCTAACTTGATATATAGCCCTGTTCAGGAAAAGGGAATTGTCACTAAATTGTTGCCTTATTTTACCCTTCAGTAGGAATAAAATTGGCTTATAAGAATGAAAAATTTTAATACATCTCTATTACAATATGCTATCCTAATTGGTATTGATCTTCCCCATGGTACCTGAAATGCAAGAAATTATTTCAGTGAGGTTTGAGCTAACACAAATGGGAAATGGAGAGGAAGATTGACACCAAAGAAGGTGGTGGGGAGGGGTAGGAGTTGGCAGAATGTACAGCTTCAACAATAAATAAAGAAAATGCTATGTACAAGGGGAGCAAGTATAAAACAGTCTGAGATTGAAACTGAGATGATAAATATATTTACACGGGGAGAAACAGAACAAAATATGGAGAAAGAAAAAAATTTAAGAGTCTCTAAAGAGGAAGAAAACATTTTCACTGAGCTAGCTAGGTGAACAAGCTTGAGGAATAGATTTAGTTGGAAATGTAGCTCATGTCCAGCAAAACCAGATAAGGTGCGACAACTCCCTGTTGGCAGGTCAGAGGCTCAGGAAAGCAGTCAGTGCCAGAACCCTGCCAGGAAACACTTCTGCAGGTGGCAGTGTCCTACAAAGAGGTGGGATTAAAGGAGTTCCTGAGCTTAGTTGAAGCACATATGTCTTAAAACTTTAGTTTAGTTTGCCTTACATCCCTTTCAGTTTACAAAGTTCGAATTATCCCAAACTCTGTTGTGCTAAACAAGCAGGCACACTCCTCTCTAATGCAAGCAGTGCTCGACAACCCAATGGGCTGCATACAAGATAATGTTGTTTGTTAGTAATAAAACCCCAAATGTATTTATCTTGTAACAGAGCACCAGTTAGTAATTAGTTAAAAAATTGATAGATACAACTTTCTTGAAGTGGAGAACAGCATTAGTTCTGATACATAAGATTTGCAATTTAGTGAAGATATTCAGCATTCTGTGAAAAGCCTGGTTAACCACAGTTTTTCAAAAGTCTAGTCCCATCCTCATAAACAGAACAGAGTAATAATGAGGCTCTCTGTCACTGTGTCATAATAGAGCAAGGAGGACAAAACTTCATTACACTCTTTTTGACTCACCTTCCATCAACGTGAGTGAGATAAACACAGGGACCCAAAATATTCCATCAGTTTCTAGATGTGTAATTTAGTTCTGTGGTGGAAAGTTCATTCTTCTTCAGCAAGTGAGGGGAAAACCACTGAGACAGTATAATCCTGAAACCTGAGCAAACCAAGCTTTATGTATTTTTTCACAAAGTGCTATGTAGCTTTGAAGTGCAGGTCTTCAGCAACTTGAACAAGATGCATTTTCTCCTGTTTAACCTTATTTACATGTATTCATCTTATGCAGTTGTGCAGCTACTTGAAAGATGGTACTCCAGCTATAAGACAGGTGCTGAGTTTCACCTCTGAGACCTTCCTGACTTGAACTTGGGCACAGCCTTCATTCAGCATTCAACAGCATTAAGACATGAAAAGTCTAAATTATTTCTCTTCTTTGCCAGTTTAATTTCAAACTCTAAATTATTTCTGACTGGTGTGAATGTAAAGGGGAGGAAGTAATTTTGACATGCACACTCAAAAAGGGGAAATCATATTTTGCAAAGACTTCAAAATTATATAATCTTTTTTTGTGATGTTCCCAGGCTGCACTCAGTGAAGCTGCTTATTCAGAACCTAATTTTCATTTACAAGACAACTGTAACACTGTACTTTGGGATATCATCTGGGCTCTAACTCTACTATAGCTTTTTTTTCTTTTTTCCCCACAAAAAAAAAAAATCAATGCTATCCCTGGCTTTGCAAGTCCTTGTTTCAGGGTGCTGACATCCAGCCAACAGAGGGAGCACTAGTTTAATTAGCAAAGCCAGTTTCCAGCACTGCCAATGAAGCTGCTGGCTGCACAGATAAGGAGGTCATTATTGAAAATCTATGCAAAGCCTTTTCCCTTAAGAGCTGGAGGAGGACAAAATGATAACCAATGGTAGAAAGAGGAAGCCTAGTGAGGAATCATTTTCAAGACATTGTGTGGATTGAAAAAAAAAAGGGGGGCAGAACAAAAATATGAAGCATTACCCATTAAAACAAAAGGCAGCTCCCAGGGTGCAGCCCAGTCATAGGGTTCAGCTGCTACCTGTGAACAAGCAAAGCTCCCTGAGCCAGTGCAACCTTGTATTGAATCTGGGGCCATCTGTCACCTCATTTATTAGAACTGGTTAAAAAAAGATGAAATTCTTTTCAAAGGGTCCTGCTGGTGAATTTAGGCGTTTTTTTTCATCCAGGACTTAATTGCAAATCTTATTTATCCAGTCTACAGATCTACCACTCTCTGTCTACATGGTAATATAGCAGTACACTGCTACTGTGAACTGGAAAACCAAATCAAGCCAAATAAAGTTTTGCATGTTTCTTTGTTTTCTTATTTCTCAAAAAGATCTCTGGCACTGTTTTGACAGGGAGTTGTACTCAAAGGTTTGATCTCCCTTAATACTTTTTCATGTTCAGGGTTTGCTTTCCTGCATCTTTAAACTCAAGTTTATGCTTTCCATAACTCTGAAGAAGAAATTAAATACATCAAATCTGTACTTATATATATATATATGTACTTATACATGTATGTGTGTATATTTATATATATCTCCTAAGAACTGTGGTTGCATAAAATTCAGAACTTTTAACAAAGCAAATTCTCTGGTCCTGAATCCTGCTGTGGAAAAGAATAGGGAAACTTTTCACAGAGGAGCCCCAACACTGCAGGGGGAAAAAATGCACTTAAATCAAAAGAGCCCTGTGGACACTTGTCTCTGCTTGCCTGGCTTTTTTTGTGGTGCAGGCCACTGCGCAAAATAACCTGAGTAGGAGAATAAGGCCCTGAGATAATAAGACGACTGCAAATGGCCAACCCTGAGGAAAAGTTAGGTTTTATTTGGATTTTCAGTCTTTCAGAAAAACCTTCCCTCCTGCTGATTAAAGGCTTATATCTCTGGCTTCTCTAGTGTACATTTTCCAGTCTTTCTTGGTTGTAAAGGCTGGCAGAACCTTTAAAAATACTTGGAAAACATAAAATGAGAAGGAAAAATGGGGAAGATGCAAACAGAGGATTTGGTAACATAGGAAGCAACACCTAAGAACAATGAAAATAGCAGAGAAAGACATGGATGAATTAAAAAGATAAAGCAGTAATCATGCTAAATTTTTATTTCCTTTTATCATTTACTTCTTCAAATTTATTCGCTTTCTCTTGTGTCTTGATTACATCCATGTTTAGCCTGCTGTCTGATCCAGCTTACAGCTTCTCTGGCTTGTCTAGAAATAAGATCAAAGGGCAGATGTTTATAACTCTGGAAAGTTTACTTTCACACCAGTTTATTGCTCTCCTTGGAGGCCGAGGACACAGGAAATGCAAGCTATGTCCAAGCTCACTTTATCACCAAAGGATTTCTAAGAACTGCAGACACTCATAAACGAGATTCGGCTGAACTCTTGACTGACAGGCTAGAGCTGCTTTTTGATATTACTGTATCTAGTTTCCTGCTGATAAACATGAGCTCTAATGGAGTGCTTTGAAATACGAATCTAGGTGTCATTTTAAAATTTTTTTAGGGGCTTTTTTTTCAGTTTTTAAAGTCTTCTCTTGTTTGATTTCTCACCTTACCTCTTTTCCACAACAGTTTTGGGCAACAACATACATGAATGACCAAGCTGTGGCTGCTGTTTATGTAAATCTTCTTACACCTTCCCCAGAAGGAAATTTTCAGCATACTTTTTGGTTTGAAATGTAATCCATGTATTTTTGTGACTCTGTAAAGATGTAAGTAGAAATTTGTATTCCTTAGAAAAAGGGGAAAAAAAGGAGAGGATTGGTGGGTGGAGGAATTTGGTTGTAATGTGCTTTTGATATTCCTGGATCTGAGCATATTTGAAGGGATGAAATTGCAGAGCAGTTTAGAGGTCTGTTTTAAGTTATGCTTTACCAGCACATGGAGGACTGGGTTGCTGAGGGTGTCTAGTGCATTATGCTGTACTTAGGAAATGGTCAAAAGCAAGGAAGGTCAAGTGTACCTGGTCATTCAGTTTTATGCACCAACCCAATGAAAGTAAGAACACCAGAAAGTGAGGGTAGACTTGAACAAGCACTGCTACTGCAGTATGGACAAATGTGAAAACACAGACATTTGCACCAGCCATGCTTATCTCTCATCATTTCCTACTGCCAAACTCTTAGCACTTCCTTTGTAGGAAAGCAAATGGGTGTCACTGTGAAGCTCAGAATGAGTGCTAATAAATATATTAAGAAACTCAGTCATAGTCTGCAGACATCTCGGATTCAGAAAAGCCTCTGTTTTTGAAAAGGTTGTACAGTTACATGGAAGTTATTTGATATCTTGGAATTTGAAGACTGCAGGCTTCTTAAAAATATGACATCAATGTATTACTCAGGAAGCAGTGCATTCCCTAGAGTACTGACCAGCTAACTTCCGAATATGACTGAAAAATATTGTGAAGAAGAGCAGTACCCCAGCTCTTCACCCAAGGGACCAGTTCCTTGCCAAATATGGACTTCCCAAGCTGCTTTCAGCTTGGATTGTTGCAATCATATCTAATTAGCCTAGTGATTTTTCCTTCTGTAAGTATGCCTGGTGAATCTTCTTTGTACCACGTAAATAGCTAGTGTGAGGGGTTAGCGCTCACATGCACTATTTTGTTCTTTGCCAGCTCATCCGAACTTTGCCATTCAATGGGCAGCCAGCAGTAGAAAGTTTTTTATCAAACTGAAAATCCTTGTATTTAGGGAGCCTGTTTTGTGAAAGCTGAGGGAATAGGCTGAGGAGCTAATACACCCACTCATCATCTAATCTTGACACTGTGTCATACAAAAGTACAAGTGAATAAAACTGCATCATTTTCTTCTAGTTTCTGGAGGTTTTGAGATCATGGGTCTTGGGATTTGCTTTGACACTCTGGTTGTCACTAGCATACTTGTGTAATTATTGAACATATTATTGATTTTGAAAGATTCATATTCTCTGCTTATTTTATTGATTGTTAAGGGGTGATTTTATTGAAGGCAGAACAAGTACAGAAAGCTATTGAAGGAATATGAAAATTAATGCAACTATGGGTACAGGAAGTCTACTGGGTCCTTTGTGATAAAGTTGTAGACAGTCAAATCTGGTAGAGAGGGAACTTTCCTTCCAGACAGTGATGATAACGAGAAAATCAGCTAATGATTTCAGGCAGTTCTAGAAAGCCTTGGAGCTTCTAACAGTAGAAATATTACGAAATATGCACTGACTCTTCTTTCTTTTGCTTGCTTGATTTTTAACTTAATGAGCTGAAAATATGTTCAGGTTAATGAAATTCTGCCCTTGGAACATGCATTGTGCAATGCAAAGTCAAAATTGATAATGGTAATTCAGAAATGAGGTGTTCTGTCTAGCGGCCTGTAAGCTTAATTTCGTTTCACAAGTGATTATTGGTAGTCTGCTCTCTGGTTTCTGAGACAGAAATAGTCACCCATTCATTTAGCGTATAATAATAAGCAAAGTCTATATTTGATGTTATTCAGAACTTGCTTTGAACTGTTAAATGGTCAACAGTTACCATGAAACTGAAGGGTGATATCTTCCCTGTGATTCTTAGTTTAAAGGGAGAGAAATTCTTTGGTTTTAACTTAGTGATGCTGCTTGTGAAACATTCAGCTAAAGGTGTGAGCTATGAAATTCCCTCCCCTGCTGAAGACGAAGAGTCAACACTGCAACCACGTAGCGTCTTTCAGTCACATGCGAAACAAAGCCTTTTTGGTTCTGTCAAGAGGAAATATTCACTGGTTAAAATAGGTTAAATAGGAGACAGTTAATCTCATTTTTGGTAGTCCTCGCAGTGGAGCTTAGTATCATCCAATGATGCAGGAAAAGACCAGCAATACAAGAAAAAATTTATCTGTAGAGAATTCATGTCTTCAGACAAGCTTACTGCCAAGAAATGAAAGCAGGCATGTCCAGTTTTTTAAAGGTCCAGAGGGCTCCTTTTGATGAATGAATAACAGGGCAACACCAAAAGCAGATTCCTGGAAATTATGGAACACCTGATGCAGGTTCCTGCATTTTGGAGATTTCATATTCAAGAGAGATTTTGTATGAAAAGTGAGTTGATGCTGTATTGGTAACTCAGCAGTGATGGGCTACATTCTACTGAGCAAACACACTTGAAGCTAGTGGGCCCACAGCTAGCCATCAAACTTGCCCACTGCCAGATCATAGAATTACAAAACAGTTTTAGGTTGGAAGGAATTGTCAAAGATCATCTAGTCCAACCCCCCTGTCATGGGCAAGGACATCTTTCATCAGATCAGGTTGTTCAGAGCCCCATCCAGACTGGCTTTGAACACTTCCAGGGGCAGGGCATCCACAACTTCTCTGGGCAACCTTTCCTAGTGTGTCAACACCCTCATCATAAAAAATATCTTCCTCATATTCAATCTAAATCTACCCTCTTTCAGTTTAAAACCATCGCCCCTTGTCCTGTTGCTACAGGTCTTTGTCAAAAGTTTTACTCCAAGTTTCTTATAAGCCCTCTATATGTATTGAAACTCAGCAATAAGGTTTCCCCAATCTTCTCTTCTCCAGGTTGAACAACCCCAACTCTCTCAGCCTGTCTTCATAGCAGAGGTGCTCCAGCCCTCTGATCACTTTTGTGGCCTTCCTCTGGACTTGTTCCTACAGGTCCAATGTCCTTCTGATGTTGGGTCCCTCAGAGCTGAACACTGTATTCCAGGTGGGGCCTCAGCAGAGCAGGGTAGAGGATCAGAATCCTCCCTCAACCTTCTGTCCCACTTCTTTTGATGCAGCCCAGGGTACAACTGTCTTTCTGGGCTGCAAACACAAATTGCTGGCTCATATCAGCAACATTAACAATGGAGAAGGTGTTCTGAAATTGTGATTTTTTTCTCTGAGCTTTAAATGCATATCACCTGAAATTTTTTTCTCTGATATTTTCTTTTCTCCCCTCCTTCAAATCTTGCTTCATTTCTACCTCTGCTTTTTCCTATCCATTCAATCACCTCTCCAACAACCTGGTCTCCTTACTGAATGATATCTCATTTATTTTGCTTCTAAGGTGTAGCAGCATTTTCTGATTGTAAGGGAAGCATTTCCCTGCAATGAAAACATGACAGATACAGGCAGACTGAGCTGCAGACGCACATGGATACATCTGTTCCTCATCCTAGTGGCTTGATGGACCATCCTAGGTGATAGCCCTGGGATTATGTATCCCTCGGGCTTTTTAATAAGACGATGAGTTTATCACAATGTTACCATTCTTCCACTTATGCTTTAAATCCTTTATCTCATCCAGGATATGGGGGAAAGAGAGTGAACCTATGACAGAGATCCACCACAAGTACTGTCATAGAGATAAAGGTTACCACCATTTTGCAAAAAGGCAGTCCCTTGAGTTTAACTATAGTTTTAGTTGTGTTCTGAACTTAGTGGCTGGCTGATAGTGACAGTGAAATTCCATGGGAGTCCATCACTGGATTCTTTTGACCTACTGGAATATGCTAAGTCATCCATGCAACCATTGAACTAGGAGGACAACTCAGCTCATCTAACAAAGTTACATAGCACAGAAGTGGCAAGGCATGCAATAGGGCTTAGCAAGGGGCCTTCATCTTTTGAAGTGCTACTGAAAAGTCAAGTCAATCTTATCTGTCCATAGGTAGATATGCCTTGTTTCACATGGAACTCATAATTCTTTTCTCTGGAGTGTACTAGGCAGGCCTTAGAAATGGTCTTTGAAAAGTGCCCAGGATGTGGTAACTGTCTCCAAGGGGCTATCTTAGATTCAGTGACTCAGATGAATTCACCTGCTTTTCTTCTCTTTTCTTGGGGAAAAAATAAAAAGAAAAAGTAAGAAAAAGTATTCTGAAAACGCTGAATAAAATGTCTATGAAAGACAGCGTAGAAGTACAGAAAAAGAAATAAAAACATGGCAAAGCTGAAGCTGGATACAAAACTATTCAAGGGGAGTCAGAAATGCCTGCCTCTCTATGCCAGCAGAGCAGAAAGGGCTGACAGCGGGGCACATGGTCCTTCCAGGGCAACATCACTGATATGTGTCAACACTGCAAAATGACAAGAATTACTGGAAGTTGCATTGTTTTAATAAGATATTTCACCCAACTTAATACACTGTTTTGTAGAAGCAAATGAATGACTCTGGCCAAATTTTTCCATTTTGCACACATAAGTGCCCTGGCATTCACAAGTGTAAAGTTCATTTGCTCAGGTTAGCTGGCAACATTCATGCTTATAGTGATTAAATCTCAGCTGTAAAAGCCCTGCTGTTATAGTACACTATAGCTCATAATTGTGTCCGGGTGCATGTGTCAAGAGCAGTCTCAGGCATGTCCATGTACTTTTCATCCTTTTATTGATTCCTTTGCACCTAAAAAGTCACAGCTGCTTCCATTTCAGAAGATGTACTATAGTTCTTTTAAAACAGTATGACACAGTTCAGTAGCTGGAGTGTGCCGCAGAGCTGGGACTGCTAGATAGCTTGTTTTTAATTTTCTCCACAGGAAAGAGTAATGTGTAACTTCTCAGCAGAGAAACTGTCACAAAGAAAGAGGAGAGAATAAAAGGCATATTTTGACTCATGTCAAGATAAAACCGAACCAAAAAAAAAAAAATCTTTCTTGCAGTTCTGTCTTTATAACTCTGAAACTACATTTATACCAAGATTTCTGGTTTGAATGAGAAATCAGCCTCAAACACTCATTGGAGACATTGAAACAATTCAAACTTTCCAAGACTTTTAGTGTGTTGGTTTCTAGTATTTTGATTCAAACAGATCTCTAATTAATACTGCAAAAAAATCCTGTAAAGAAACACTATCAGCAGAGAGTGCTGATGCAAGCATAGGGATAAATAGTTAATTGGGAAAAAACTTTATTATACTTTCACATTTTACAAACTGCCTTTCACAAAGACCTGAGTAGCAAACTTAGCACTCGTGGGCAATGGCTACGGGAGCACTCTGAAACAATAGGAACTTGACCTCACCACTTCTATTTGCTAAAAATGTTTAACAACTGATTTTATAGATTCTGCTAGCATTAGAAGTAGTGATTTTTTTTAAAATAAAATCTCCTAAAAACTGATGTGACAGGGTTCTCAGACAGGGGAAAAAAAAAAAAAAAAACTGGCAAATTAATTAACTAAACTAGAAGGTCAGTTTCAAAATCCTGCTGCAGACTAATTAAATCCTAGACACTGACATTTTTGGCTAAAAATTGCAACCATAGCAATTAGTGTTGTAGGAAATTTCCATATGCCATTGTGCCAAATGAATGAGAGTATTTCATAATTGTTCCTGTAGGACTTCTTGCAAATAGCTGGGAGGGACATGATCCTATTGTAGGAAATATGCAAAGGCATAGTAGTACTTTCATCCCAGTAATAGTGGCTCCCCAGGTCAGTTGTATGAAGGAGGGAGAAGCCTGACAAATGTTAGGAATATTATAAATTATTATTATAGCTGTCTCTCCCTCTTGTTGCTTAACACATTTATAAATATTGCTATTTAAAGAACAAATAGGGCAAGCTATTAGTAAAAAGTCTGTGGATAAATACATGCTGAATATGCAATTAAAAATCACCATAGTGAACAATTTTATATGATAAAACAAAAGGTGCTGCTAATTATTTTATTTTATTTGTATATATTTAGGTTAACTATGCAGAGATTTTTTTTAATCACTAATTTTTTCAGGACTGCTAAAGATTTGTTAAATGTCAGGCAGTAAATTTAAAATGTCAGCATATGACTTAAGGGTCAAGTAGACTTAATAAACCTGAACTACATCATTCCATATTTATTTCCAGATTTTCTTTTTCTACTGGAAAATGTGGTAAAAATGTGAAATGCTTTTTGTAGAGCCCATGAGCCTTTTGGATATAAGAGACTGAGTTTTTCAGACTTTTCTCATTTCAAAACATTGTGTAAGTTTCACTCAAAGGGAAAAAGACTGGTCCCATCTTGAGGGGTACTGATACAAGATGATGATTTGAGTAGCTTTTTCTTTAATAAATCTGTCTCTTCAAAGAAAATTAAAATGTCAGAAAAAGAATATGACCAATTTACCCAATAATTAAAATGTGTAAAAGATAAATGACTGGTTCAGATAAGAAGCAAAAAGAGTGCTGCTGTGCTGAAGGACCAGCCTGAAGGATTGGGCAGTCTGGGCTCATAGACGTTGCACATGTGCCTGAAATGATGCTCTCAGATGGGCCAGCTTCAACCTCTTGTTCCAGGGCACTACTCATTTCTATTATGTCCCTCTTTTATTCTCCACAAAAGTGTCATGATTAGCACTTGGAAAAATAGTTGACAGTCTCCTCTGTGGCCAGCTAAACTGCAAAATGTTTAGCAGTGCAGCACCATATGAGTGGGGAGAGAAACTTTCAGAGTGTCTCCAAGCCCTGCTGGCCTAATGTGATGGTCTATGACTGACTGCAGCAATCAACGAGCATTCAGGTGCATGTAGAGAGAGAACGATTTTCTGGTTGATGTGTTCTTTCAGGTGAACTCATTCAGTAAAATGACATTTCATACTTCTCTTAGAAAACTTCAGTATTTTTTATTTTATTGCAGGTGGAGAATATATGTCTTTCAAGCTATTGTTTCAAGCTCCATGCAAACTTAAGAGGAGGGGGCTATGCATTCCCTATGCTCATCCACAGAACTGAAGCCCTGCATTTCTGTAAGGATTTCAAAATCTCAACAAAAAGGGACTTGTGACCTGCAAGGGCACAGGAGTCCTGTATTCAGGACCAAACTTGTGACAGCAGGTATTTGTCCAGTGGCAAATGTTGCTGTTAGCTTGATTTAGCTGTCTGTGTAGACTTTGTCTCTGGAATGCATCTGTGTCAGCCATTTGGGAATATCTGATTAGGGCACAGAGCAAGGAAATTTTTTATAGATCTGCTGTACAACAATAAGATAGGTACCTCATATCTCTGGGGTTTATTTCCTCAGCCCTAAATAGCAATGCTGATACTAAACTGTCTCTGCATCATACACAGTATGTGTATGACGAGGGTACCGATGCTGTTTTTACAGCCTTTTAAGTTTGGGAGAAGAAGATCATGGTGGGAGGGCTTTGTCGTGCACAATTTTTCCTGCTGCAGCTTTCAGACCACCACAGTACATTTTCACAGTTGACCTGTTTGTATAAAGCTATTTGAAAACATTTTCAGCACAAGTGTATATCTAACACAGGCATGGTGGTATTGTCTCTGGATTTTGAATGCATATTTAAAATCGAAACAGTGTTCTAATATCTTCAAATAGCAGCAGGATGCTGCATAGTTTACATTGTGCCTCATGCAGGCAGGCATATAATCCAGCACCTTGAAGCTGTGCATGCCACGTACCGCGTACTAAGAAGTTACTTGTGCTCATAGCATGTTTGAGAGGAGAGACTGGTAAATTCACCGAGCAACAGTGCTTTTCTCGAGAGAGAGTTCATCCTCTCTAAAGGCTTTGGAGCAGATGAAGCTGAGCTAATCATCAAGAAACCCTCTAAGCTCTATCATTACTTAGGTTTTCACACTGACATTGTGACAGCTTTCTCCCCTTGTCATTAGGAGGAGAAAGCAGTGGTTGGTGCTCTCTTGTGAGACTGGAGCCATTTATGGCAGGCTGAGCTTTTCCAAGTTAGTATTCAGAAGTCATACGCAGTCAGTGAATGGAGAGACAATCTCAAAAAGGTATCGAGAAGGGCCTGGCACAACAAGGGGGCTTACATCGCATTCCTCTCAGCTGATTGTCAAACACAGGTAGAGCCAGTCATTACCAAAATGTATTAATTTATGGAGAAATACAAAAATAAACCAGCTACTTAGGGCACTAACTATTACAGGCAGAGAAATAATACAATAAATCACTGAAATGAAGAAATGTGGCAACAAGCACTGAAAACTGTGAGATATTTTGTCACTTAATTGCAGCATTAATAGTGTTTTGAAGCTTCACATTTAAATTGCCTATTTCTGACACTCAAAATGCGCATTAGGAAAATTATGCTTATTTTATAGTTACTCATTAAAAGTAAGGAGATAAATAAGATGGAGTTTTAAACTATCAATCTCTTTCATAATGAGCAACCAATAAGAAAGCATGGGACAGACAAATAAATGGATAGTGAAAGAATGATTTTTCAAATGCTTTTGTAATCTGGGGTATAAATGAGCAACTGTCTTCTCTGATGTAGGATGAGTCATTTTTAGAAGATCTGAGTATGATCCTGAACGCGGGAGATAGTTATATGTTACTTGATAATGAAGAAGAACTAGAAATAATAGAAAAGGTTATTTCTTTTCCCTTGCAACAGTTCAGGCATTGTGCAATTATACTATTTGTCTCTTCTTTACATGATTGAAATTCTACATTTATTACCCCACCTAGAGATACATCGTCTTTCCTCAACTAACAAGGTATAACTTTAGATTACCTCATATAGCCTGTATGACAAATTCAAGGGAAAAATCAGAATGAACTTGCACATCACTGTGGCATTTAGTCTTACTGGAAAGGTCTTTCGTGATCACCCGTGTAACTTTCCAGCACTCGTTAATGGCTGCTCAGTAGCCTGCTGCTGATCGACTATTTGCATAGCATCTGCATTTGTCTAACCTTTATTTATTTTTTAAAAACTGCAAAGTTACATCTCATTCACAGTGCTTCAGGATTTGAGTATTAAAGAAAAATGCAAATACAGCAGTAAGCCCTTAATGAGATGTATCCAGCTCATTCTTTTCAGCATTAGCTCCATTCTTTATCTTGCTTGAGCATCCACAGTATAAACTATTCATCAGCTCCAAAACTTCATTTTATTGTATCATCAGCCACTGCCATAAATTTTACAAGTTTAAATTCTAATTTTATCCATGATAAGAATAATAATAATATTTCAAAATGGCATTTATAGTCCAAAGGAAAATAGCTCAAATACTGTAACAAACCATATTTTCTTCTGCACCTTGGAGAGTTACCAAGCCAAAATGCAATGATACACACTCCAATCTTCGTGGTACTTCACTGCTACTTTGCACTGACTTGAAAGGTGACAAAATCACAAGGTAAGGGAGATACTAGTTCCACACACTTGTGTTTATAAGAAATGGTCTCCTTGAGGCAATTTAGATGCCCTTAGGGAAATTCCTACCTTTGGAAGTGTCTGAGTATACACACTTTAGCTCCTAATTTTAATCTTTTGAAGAAAATGGTGTAAACCAAACTTTTGCCTCCAAGAAGAGAGAACATTATTCTCTGCTTAATACAACAGTGTGGACAAGACCTCAGGTCCAGGAGACTGGATGCTTTGTGTTCCTGTGACAAAAGCTGTGTCTCACCCCTGGAGCTCTGCTTAGCTTCCAGACGTGCAGCAGTCCTTCCCTAGAGCCCTCAGAGACCTCCTTCACCTCCCTGACTCTTTGGCTGGATTGCCAGGAGTAAGGAGTAGGGATAAAAGGAAGCATGGATTACTTTCTCTTCAGTACTAATATTTATCTTTTGTGTCTCCTAAAGAGTTAACTGTCTTGGAGAGAACAGCCTGTGGTTCTAGTCACTCATAAATATCGCTTGTCAGTACCATTAGGGGTCACATCTCCCCAGCACTGCCAGTAGCATCCATCTTTTTACATCCCCTTGAGAGCTGCACGACAGCCACGGAACCTGTAAGGTAGTTTGCTGCCACTGCTGCCAAGTCAGTTGCGCCCAGAAGGATGATAACAAGTCTTTCAAAGTCGTTCATGTCTGGCTTTCTCAACATTTCCTCTGTTAGAACGTGGTCTGCAACAAGGACCATTAATCTCTACACCAGCTTTGGGAGATCAGGTCTGTCTCTGACCATATTAATAGTCCTTATTCTGATGCTTTTTCCCCTCCAAATCAAAAATGAAAAACAAACTTCAGAGTCAAAAAATACTTGAGTGTTCCATGAATTGTTCTATTGTAGCAATAACGCCAGTTAAGCTTCCATGCCAAAGTCAACTCTCCTGTGAGCTACAGAAACCCTTATTTTTCCCTCGGAAATTGTGCCCACATTCATTAGGGTTAAGTTTTATCTTTAATTTTCTAAAACTCCATCCCCATTCCTCCTGTTTCCTCTGTGTCTTGTGCTTTAATCTGCAGGGTTTGTACCCATTGCCGTTTTGATGAATAGACTACATGGTGTGGGTTGCATATTGCTCTGCATGCCTCATAGAAAATTTCTGTTCACATTCACTATGACCAAAGGCTATAAGGCTCCATAGGTTTTTCTTGCATTTTTAAACCATGTTCATGTGAGTTACTGAATTTTATGCCCAGGCTGGCTTTTATTGTTAATCGGCTTATTTGAACGACAAGTTCAAAACTTTGTCACTGTGACAGCTTTCATAGCACCTTTGGTATCTGGTTTGAGAAAGAACAAGGTTTTGCAATATGAGGTTGTTGGTCTTAAAATTCTCATGATAAAGGCTTCATCAATGCATTAACTACAAAGCTGATGATATAATATATATGGTAATAAAATAATATAATAAATATTATAGCATAAGTGGTACAATAAAGATGGTAATATAATACAATTCTAGGGGGTTTAATCATCTCCATTTTCTTTAGATGATACAATGTTTCTGAATTTTCACAGTGGAAAATTTTATAAGTGTCTTGTCTTTATTGTTAGTTCATTTGCACTAACGAATTATCAGCTTCACAAACTTCTTTGTAGCTCCCAGTGGAACTAGTGCAATTATAAAGTTGTGCCAATTTGGCTTCTTAGCAGAAGGTATCTATTGGAAGAAAACAAATCTCTACATTAGATTCCATCATGAACAAACAAATCGTTTTAATTGGCTGTGTAATGAGATAGCCTTTGGTAAAGTACATACTTGGAAAGTTCTTTGTTAAAGTGGATCTCAAGTTTTGCACAGGGAGAGTGTTGCAGCTAAACTAATTGTATGAAATACAACATGGTTATGTTTCAGCTTTTGAAATGTAGTTCATTCATGTATTGTGTTTTATTATCTGGTTAGCTAATTTTAATAATTTAACAGGCTCTGAAATCCCACTCTCTTATGTACTTGGTTTTTATTTGCTTAAGAGAAAATGGTGAAGTGTTATACTGCAGTTATAGGTCAGCTTCATTTTAAAAGGATGTTTTATTTCACTGATGCTTAAAACATAACTGATTTTAAACAGATAACTTCAGAGTTCCTAAGACATTATGTTTAGACTGCTTATTTCTACTCCAATATTTTCTTTCTGTGGATGACTTTACTACTTGTGCAAACTGGTATATTTCTTGCAGTGGAGCAGGGGGTAGCTCTTACCTTTGAGATTATGGGATCTATCCCCACAACAGCCTCATAACCCTTTGTAAAATCTTACTTATTCCCCCCTCTTGATGAGCATGGCTGGTTCCCACTCCAGCATGCAGCCCACAACACAACACAGCAGACGTGTCAGCATACCCACAGCAGCAAATTCCCTGGCTATCCCCAAGGTCACAGATGTGAAGTCCTGACTCACTGAGATTCTTAAACACATATAGTTGGAAGCACATGAACGGTCCCATTAACACCAAAGAGAGTATATGTGTACTCAAATCTTATTTTGAAGCTTTGCTGGTTCAGAAGCACATTGTGTTCAGATTTGTGTTTTCAGCCGTAGCCTGTTGATGTCAACAACAAATAGTTACTTCTCTGTGAATATTTTAGTGCCATGTTGGAAATGCTATTTCTTCCTTCATACTATTGCAAGAACTGGCTCACAACAAAAAAAAAAAACAAACCACCACTACCGCAATCTGCATTAGTTAGTGCCTTTTTAGTAGTAAAGTCAAAACATTAGATGGGCCACAGAAATCAGCAACTTTTACGCCTTCAAAGTTGCTCCAGGTCAGCTGGCAGCACTCTGGTGGGTTGAATTGGCTGCCACCGTTGCTATACTTGGCTGGTAGCTTTGGTGCATTTGTTCTGTGGCAGAAAAGTCAGTGTTTCTTTGCAGTGTCTTTCAAAAGCACTCTGTTCACCAATGTTAAATATCTCTTCATTTTATTTAAAAAGTACCTGTTCCTGTGGTAAATAAATGCAATACGCATCATCATACTTAGTATTCAGCAGATGCTTGCCTTAACCTCACCTTCTCAAGCATCCAAGGTTCATTCCTCTCCTTTATATCCACCATGCATCTCATAGCTTCTTGCAAAACCTCAGCTAAGCTTCTTGATTGACAAACGCATCGTTTTTCCTTCAGTAGTGGATAGATACAAGGATGAAGTTTGCATTAAAACTGAAAGATTGTTTGAACCATACTAATATTAGGTTGCTGTTCTGCTGCCAAAGCCGAGGCTGTGATTTGCCTGACACTGGCATGGAGGTGCTTAGGCCACTGGGACACACCTGCAGCAGCGAGCCCTGTTCCAGCCCTAGTGCTTCAGAAGAGGCAGAAACCTAGGAACTGGTATCCTAATCTCTGTTTTTTATGAAATTACTTCTACAGGGGCATTTGGACTTGTTTTCATGAATTAGATATGTTTGAATTATTTACAGAATGTGCTAGCTTCAAAGAACCTAATTAGAGTAGAGTAGCAAGTTTTAGGACCTAAAAAAGCAAGCTCTTCTCCTGTAAGTAATTACTGCTCTAATGAACAAACTCAGGAGAGTGAAATGCATAAACAGATTTTGTGGTATCAGGGCACAGAACATATTTTCAACTCCAAGGAGTTTGTCAGTGTAATATCTATGAAATGCTACACATATTTGTGGCAGAAGAAATGACAGTACTAAAACTTTATAGTGCAATACAGTCTATTCAACACCAAAGAGACAAGTATCTTTTTTTTTAGTACAAATTAATACAAAATCAGTATTTACTCAGCTACAATGGAATTAATATGTTTGCAGAAAATACTGTATTTGAATTTTACATCAAAATGGATCATATTTAACCTCTGTGCTGCTAACACACCTGTTATCTCAAGGCCTTTGTCTTCATATCTGCAGTCACAAATTCTACCATAAACCTTAAGGACTTTTAAATTCCAAAATCAATTTATAGAAGTTTCAGTTACCATAAGTAGTGTCCTTATAAAAATGACACCCAAACATTCCCTACATATTTCTGCCCCATAAATTCCATATGAAATTCACTTGGTTTTAAAGTCAATTCAAGATTCTACGATGAGGAGTTGAGATTCAGCCTGGTAGCTTCAAGTTAAACTGTGTTATTTCTGTACTTTATGTAACATTGCTGACTATAAAAATTGTAGAATAAGAACTTAACTGGAAATTCTCCAGGGAAGTGTTTGAAACAGAATGCAGTATGTTCATGTGTAGCTATATTGCCTCTACTCTTGTGACAGAAAGAAAAATACACTTTTTTCAGTAAACTGAACACATATCTCTCAAAAATCTCACAGGGAATGGTTATTTATGACATCGAGCTGCCATTTTAGGTTGGGTACTATTTTTTTTTTGACTGCCACCAAGAATAAGGATTTCAGGCAGCAAATCAGATCCCATAATTACTATTTTACCACTTTCATTCTTATCGGTGTTTTAGAAGATAATCTTGAACTTCCATTGGGATATTAAGGCTGAAATTTGGTCCAGTTCTGGTCATTAAAACCCTTGCTTGTAAACACATCAGGTCTGTAAAATATTGATGATCAAAAACCCCTCATCTGTGGACAGCTGTAAATCTATTTACTTATTACTGTTCTTAAATCCCTGCAGGGTGAGCGAGAAATGAAGGTTGCCATAGTTCTCCCTTTTTTTTTATATTTGTGGCACATCTGACCTGTATCTTAGCCCTTCAGTTATGATTTTGCTGTGCACTATTTACTAAGCACAGGTAACAGCAGCCTACCTTGTATACTCCCAATCAAAATCAAAGGACTTTCTGTGTGTCGCGGATATTTTATTATTAAACTCCAACATTATTAGTTTTTCTTTCCCTTTGACAATAGAAACATGTCAGTAAGAGAAACTCCTCAATTATATGGATTTTGTTGAAGGGCAGATCTGAGCCTCCTGAACCTCATCCTATTTTTAACAGAGTTTGTTACAAACAGAGAAGAAGCAGCTTGACTGTTTGCCAAATCCTCCAGATCCAGCTTAAACACCCCTTCCCTCTCACCGGCTCTGTCTAGACTAAGATCTGTAGGGGGTTCATTTGCAAATGTTTGCTAACCCTGTGTGAAAATTCAGGCACTTTTAAGGCAGATTGCCTTTAACAAATACTATCTGAACTAACTGAAATTTTCCAGATGTCTGTGGCCATGGTCAGCCACTGAAGCAGTGGCTGAGAGGGCATCAGTCATTACTGCCTGGCAGCTGCCTGTTCCTGTGCTGTCAAAAGCATCACGTCAGTGAATTTTTCTCCCTCTGAGTGCAGCATCAGCTCAAAGTACTACTAAATACTCTTCAAACTAAGCCGGCAGATATTGCACTGGGGAAGGTGAGGTGCGCAGGCATCCACTGCACATGACTCGACCAGTGAAAAGATCTTTGTGTAGTGGCTGTTTGATTAGCCTAACAAAATCCATGTACCTCAGCAAGGGTTATCTCTGAGGCAGAAGTGCAGGACTGTACCTGAACCACATGTCTGGGAGAGGAAAGCCCTGAAAGAACATGGGCACACACACATGCAGCAAGGGAGAAGATTCAGAAAAAGCACACAGGATGCTCTGTCTTGTGATGTACATGTTCCTCAGGGATTCATTTAGCCACTCTCCACACAGAGCCGGACTTTGGGTCTCCCGAAAGTCGTATTCAAAGCCTGCAGACACCCTGCTTGTTGAAGCTGTAAATGTTGAGCTGAAGGTCAGTTTTTATGTTTTACTGTGAGTTTCTGGGCTTTCTCTTGAAAACAAGGCCTAGTTATTAAATTCTTATCACAGGTACTTGTTCCTAAGTCTTAGAGGATGTTTATAGTCTCCATCCACTACCATTGCCCTTAGGATCCCAGTATACAGAAACGGGCTTTGTGAAGACAGTGTATAAGGTTTTTCTTCCTTATGAAGAATCTCACCTATGTGAGTGGGGAGGTGTTTGTCACTACCATGCAGAAACACTCCTGCTAAAGAGAAAATTGCTTTCTGACTACCAAACCCAGAGGAACAGAGAGAGATGGGTCTATGGAGGAGTGAACAAAGGGAGAGGGAGAGGCCAGCCCTGAGATAGATGTTGTTCTTTTCCATTGTGAAAGCCACACTCATTGTTTTTGGAGTCCAGTCAGTTACGTGGCGGGACACTCTCTTGACCAGCATTTACTTCATTTTTGAAATACAACTTTCATCACATTTGAGAGCTCATACAATATTCATAAGCGCAAACGTCTGCATTGCTTCCCCCTCAACCTAACCTTCAAGCTGCTGAAGTGGAAACTAGGTTTTGTTCTTGTTGCTGTTTTTAACTTGACACAACATTTCCAAATGGTACTTGCTGGATTTGCTGAGGTGCAGAAGAATAGTTCTGCAGATCATACCTTCACTCCAGAAAGGAAAGAATGAGCAAAATGAAATGAGGGGCCGGGGGGAAACATTTGTTTCTCTGACAGAGGTGATTGTCAATCCAACACAAGATTTTGACCCATCCTCTGTTTTGAACAGGTGGATGGATTCTTTGAATCCCTGCTGAGAAAAAAACTTACATGATTCTGACTGCTTACTTTGAATTAATTAAGAGTTTTTAAAAATATTGGAACATAAGGGTTGAGTTGCTAACCAAGACACATGGTTAATACTTGGAATATTACACTCTTCTGCTCTGCAAATATATATGAAAAGGTTAGCACCCAGTGAAGCATGCAGTCATCTTACAAAAACAAAATCTGAGGTGCATCCATAAAGATTTTTGGCCAAATTAAGACCTGATGTTTAAGCAGGTGCAGCTTCCCCATTGTGTGGATAGAGTTTGCCATAAACTGCAGCCTAGAGTTATTTACATTAAAAAAATGGTGGAGTAAGTTTATCCTGTTTTAATTTGACTATAATATTCTCTCATTAGAAAACAAAGCAGAAAGAAAACAAATCTTGGCATCACAGGGACGGAAATTATCATGACTTTCTGCTGCCCAGAAAGACTAGAAAGCTGCTGCTTTTTTTCTTTTCTTGCCTTTTGATCAGGTATTTAGAATAGAAAGCTCACATTATGTTTCTTTCTCTCACAGACCTGGTGATTTTTAATACAACTTTTCCACGTGCTGTGAAGCCTGAGCCCTTTTCTGGAAGAAAAGTGTAACCATTGTCCCTTGGCGACTATTCAGGCGTGTCTGCAGCTTGTGTTGCTGTACCCAAATTAGCTTGACCTGACATGCTGGGCAAATTCTTGAAATGCCATATACTCATTCTCTGAATTAAGAATTCACTGGTGGTGTTTAATTTATGTTGGTTTTTTTTATGTACAGATATTTATATGTTTTTATACTGATGTTATCTGAAAGATAAGAAATGGTTTGAGTGTGAAAAATGTGACTGAGACGTGGGGGATATGTGTCCTCCTCCTCCCCACTGTCACTCATTTCTCATCTGACTTTTGAGCAAGTCATTTACATCTCTTTGCATCAGTTTCCCAGGGCACATAAAGGAGATTTTACTGCTAGTTTAGAATAATTAATTAATAACACTAATATTATTTCCTATCTTCCTCTATGTTGTTCCATTGAGATACAGACTCTGTGCCTACATAGTAACTGGCAGGAAAAAAACTGTTATAATTGGGACTCTTTAAGTGTTTGTAAGTATCCAACTACTAAAAGCTGGTTTGCCTAAACTATCCTGCCACACACAAGGATGTGGCACATGATCTGGCAATGAGACACCTCAGAAAGACAGTGATTCCCCAGGTATCACTTGGTAAGTAGGGAGACAATCCCTCCCATTTATAGCAAGTACAGGCTACACATGTAGAGTGAGTACATTTCCAGTTTCCATTGCACAACTGTAACGAACAATGACTTCTCCTGACTTCCTACAGTGCTGTAGGCTCTCCGCTCCACACGAGGATGGAGAAAGCTTGGTGTTTCTTTGGAGTCCTTCAACACCCTTCAGGTTTAGTCCCTTGGCAATTAATAGATGGCTTGAAAGCTTGCTGGAAAATGTGGTTCTTTAGCACTGCAGCACTTCTTCATTTAGTACTTTGCAAGTGAGTTGTAAAAATTTGCCCTGGAGACAGGGAAATGCAAATATAAATTAGATGGAGCACTAATAACATTACATTACAGAACAACGCAAACCGGTTTGGACACCCCACAGAGAAGAAATCCATGCATTCCTTTCTGAATCATCTTTATGGAAATTTCTGTAAACGTGCTGTTATTAAAAGCGAGTAGCAATTATTTCCTTCTTTGGTTCATCAGTTGCAGGGAGGGGGAGAATTGGAAGGGGAATTAATTTTGTTTTCTTCCATCTTCTTCTCTTTTTCTTCCATGTGCTTTTCAGAGAGTTCTCATATGACAAGAACCAACAGCACAGAAGCCTACTCTGGTAGAAGAGAGCAAGAAGGATGGGAGAAATGGTCAGCATCGTTACAGATAGGGCTCCGTAGGTGGAAGCAGTTAAGAATAGCAAAAGCAGACAAGGTAGCAGCTAACAAGGGTACTCAGGAAGCCAAAGCCATTAAGATATGTTGACATAACATTTGCAAGCTTCACAGGGGCCATCATTATAAATTAGATTTCGTATTGATCAGACAGTTCAGCACCAGGGCTGGAGGACAACTGTACACAGAGTTCTTTACAAAATTGGCACTTCAGATTCTTCCTTCTGATTAACACAGAAGAGTATAAAACCCCCATCTCTGCACTGACCTCAAATGGTGTGACTGCTGTTCTCTTCCTGGGGACAGTCAGAAAGTTGCAGTATTTTGGAGTTGGTATAATCTTTCAAAATGGTGGTTGCAGTCATAACAAGGACATTTAAAACATGCCTGTAAGATACAAGTTAAATCTGACATGTCTGCAAATGCTAGCAATTCCTTGCTGATGAGGCGTACTGGAGATTTTGCAAGCATATCATTCAGGATAAAAACGGACTGGCTGTGTGTTACAAGGTGCACCGGGGAGGGGATCTGGTGATTTAACACATAGGGAGAAAGCAGCTTGTGAGGCTTGTTATATCAATGGGTATTCCAGCATTATGCCTCAAATTATATGTCCTCTCTTCTAACATTCACCTTTCGCTGTGCAATGCCCACAACTTCCTCTTTTTTTCTATTTTCTCTCTCTCTTTTTTTTTTTTTTTTTTTTTGTCTTCTTTTGTTCCAGCAGTGTATTTTCATGCCTTTCCAGTAAGCACCACCAGAGCAGAAAATACCCAAGGTTTATAAGGAAGCCACAGGTAATTCACTGCAGCTGAAAGTTTCTTTGTCCAAAATGAAGGTTTCACTGTCATTTCCATTGTTTGGTAGTGTTTAAATTCCCAAAGAAAATTTCTGCTGCCAGCTTGACAAGCTGCTCCGCATTGGCCTCCTACCTGGGTCCTGCGTGCAATGTAGCTGGCAAGGGGAGATGGTGGCAGTCCACCTCACCCTACTCCCATCACCCAGTGGCCAAATACCCCTCCTGTTGGGCTCAGGACTGGTTCAGACTTTTTCCTTCACCTGACTGACTTGGGTTCGTGCCCCAGATCTCCAAGGCGTGTGCAGGACTGCAATGGTGCTCCCTCCGCTTGCTTCTTCCTCGTGCAAAAAACCAACGACTCTGCTGTTGGTGCAAGGTCCACTCCACCCCCGCACCCACAGCATTTCTGGGTGGCTGGCCTTGGTGTCTCGCCACGCTGGCCATAGGTCTTGTTGGTCCCATTTCTGACACTCCTCATAACATGGTTTGTTTGGAGATCCCAGACACCATGTTGGCTTGTGTGTTGTGTTCGTGGTGTCCCCTCATGTGTCCAGCCCTTCACCTCCCATTCCCAGAGGTGGCACAGGGCATCCCGGGCCCTGAGTAAACACTGGTGATCCCCTGGGCAGGACTGTTGCTGGACTGTCCTTATGCCTCTCCCCTTGTCCTTCTGGACTGCTGCCTCCACACAAGCACCCCATGTTTTAAAATACTTCATGTCCATTGGCAGCCAAGAGTCAATGTTTGCTCTTAGGCAACTGTGACATGCCACCATGTCCCTGGAAGCAGTTGCTGTTAAAACAGAGAAATCCCAGATGCCACATCAGCATTTAGCAATTAATGAAGTATAACCTCCCTTTTCCTTGCTAGTGAGGAGAGATGAATCTCCACAGACAATGAGGCCCTGCTGAGCTTAGACCAGGTTCCTTAGGATATGACCCAACTACTGCCACTGCCTTTCATCTGCTCCTTCAACCTCTGCCTGCAGGAGAAAGTGTCTTCCCACAGTCCCTTCCCACGTCTTGAGTCTCTGGTGGGGACAAGGAAGTGGGAAATGCCCTTCTGAAGACACACAGAGGAAACCAGGGCTGCTCTGGGGACCTAAGGGACGACTCAAAAGTATATTCAACCTTTTAGTTAGGAGGGACTGACTTCCTGCCCATCCCTACAGCATCAGGCTTCAATGACCCGCACGGGGTATTTTTAAACATCTCTTGCCTACAGAGAGGTGTGGAATGCACAGCTGGCATGCTGGTGACTGCGGCTGGAAGCCAAGGAGTGGGCCAGTGTGGGGGTGCAGAGCAGCCACATCCTTGGGGCAGCTGGAGGGCTCGCACAGTTTCCCCCAAAGCAACGGAGATCATCTCCCTCTGCACTTTGAGCCGCAGCCATGAACTATAGCTGAGCAGGGTGGGGAAGCCGCAGGCAAGTGGGGGACAAAGGCTGACGGTGAGAGAGGGGCCGTCAGCATCCTCCTGCCACTGCTGCATTGTGATGTGCTGACAGGGGTGTTCAGGTGCCCAACCGGAGAGAGGGCTGGGAAAAAGAAGCTCTTTGAGTGAGACTATGCAAGTCTTTATGTCTCGTCTTTACACCTGCAGTGCCACAGTAAGGAGCAGAGGCTGCCCATAAATTGCAGTTTAAATCCATAATACCCCTGCACTAAACTGTCATCAAATGGTTACAGGTAAAATAATGAGAGATAAATGAAGGCTGGAGAAGGATTTTTATTGCTTGTAGGAGGTCTCTCTTGCAAAGTGCTTGCCTTTTATTTCAAAGACAGAGTTGAAGAGTATTAAGAAGGGGTAGGGAAACAGAGCCCCCACATTTGAAGTGGAGGAGAAAAACAATACTTTAATCACCACTCCTATTTATAATGTAATCTTTCTTACATTTTGCTTCAGAGTGTTTTATTCAGTACATCTTTGTAACCATTTCTCTTTTGACTTTCTGGAAGATTATGTTAAATGTCAAAATGTCTCTTTGGGCTCATAAAATGATACCATAATAAAGCACCATTTTAACTTAGAATGGGTAAAACAACCTATAAAATAAAATGGAACATTCTGACATTAATTGAAAAAGTTACCTGCTTTTCTAGTTTCAGCAGATTCATGTCAGCATTAAAAAAAAAATAAATTAGGTTACAGTTTATTACAACATACGATGACCTTTAAGCAATTTTATAGCACTTTATGGTTCTGTTGCAGTCTTCTAATCAGCATTGTGTCTGAAAGAAATGATTAGCAGACTTTTTCCTTCCTCCAAAGTCCTGTCAGTTTAATCCTTATGCATGGAGCAGGATTCCTGCTGCAGTCAAGTGAGTCAGTTTATTTTACAGTTATCTGAATCCTGTAATGTCCTCCTAAGGACTTTCTTTTTTTACATATATCAACTTTTTAAGAGTTTCAGAGCTGTTTTATTGCCAACTAAACGTGAATAAAAACTGTGACCACTACAGCATTCAAACCCATTCCTCTAACTTTGAACACCAGTAAATAGTTCTGCAAGAAACTGTGCATAATTTTTCATCAGAAGACTTTCTTGTACTAGCTGCCATTTACACAATGAATGTACCCTCAAGGTAAATTTATACCGGCAGTCTTGACACGTGTTTACAAAATGCACAATATCGCACAAACGAATACACAGGAACACACACTAGGAGGGTGTTTTAATAAGGCTAAAAAATTATTTTAGAAAGTCTATGCAGAAAGACACCCTGCAAGTTTTCCTAAGTGGGTTTTGCAAATTATTTTTTTTTAAAAAGGAGAGAAATATATATTAACCAAATGCTTCTAGCTGAAATTAAAATGTTCATGATGCATTGCTTGAGGACAATAAATTTACCCCTTCTTTTTTTCCTGTGATCTAGTTATAACTGTCTTAGAATAAAACAGAAGATGCATGATTTAAATTAAAGAGGTCAGAACTGAACATTTTGGATAGTTCAATAAAAAGGAAAAGTGGAAAAAAAAATGGTGATGAAAAACAGCAAAGCAAAGAAGCCAGCAACCAAAAAGCCAGCAAGGGACTGGTGTTGTTTCCTTCTTGGTACAGGCTGGTAACAGCTCCTAAGCCAAGGGAAACCTCAGCTGACTGCTTAGATCAGTTTCCTTCCCAGCATATATCTCATCATTTCTGTTCATGTGTTAGATCTATTTTTATAAAGCATTGTAATTTCCACTGTTGTATGACTAAGAGGAAATATTCCTAAAGCTTAGCAGAAAGAACACGTAATAGTTTAGATTCTATTGGCATCTTTAATCTGCTGAAGCATTAAGTTCCTTTTCTTTTAATGAAAATACTATATTTCTGTTATCGTGTCCAGAGAATTCTGGTGGAAGTTTTCTCAGACAAAGTTGTGTTTGACTATTTCTCCAGTGAGGTGAAAGGTCGATTTGCTTATAGTTTCCATGCTTCATTAAAATTCAGCTTCTGTGCTGTGTAATGTGGGTAATATTAATTTTCTAAACATTGATGTACAGCAGCTGCTCACTAATTTCCATAATGGTTGTTCTAGTCTAAGGGCATTAAACCTGAAACAAGGTGGATCCAAACGGAAAAAAAAATGTAGATGATTACTGGCCATCTGCCAAAATGACACTTGGGAATGTGAAATTCTGGAATCACTGAAGGATCCTTTTGATCAAATATTCATATTCTGAGCCATGTGTCAACAATTTTACTGTTAAAAGACAAGGAGGCTGTGGAGGGGAATATCGACACCATCCTTCACGTGGGAGTTTGTTTTCAGACTTCTTATATAAAGGAGAATATGTTGTTAAAGAAGAATGGAATTAACATTAAGAACATTGAGATGTATTCAAAGGAAAGTGCAAAAGTAACGGAGAAACAAATTTCTTCCCTTGGGAAAAGGGAGTATGGGAGGAGAGAGGTCATAGTAATTCACTCAGCTTTGAAGTCAAGCATAACCATATGCATGACCATTTGGGAATGCTTTATGTATTTTCATGTCTGCAGACGCATTATACTAATGCCAGTAAACAGGACTATGCTTTTTAACTGAGGGAGCCACAATCCTACATTAATAGACTCACATGCCCAGGTGGATTCCCAGGTTTGGGGGCCTGAACTGGTAAACCAGCCAATGCCTTCTGATTGCATCTACTCACTGATACTTCACTGCTCTGCTCCTGAAAGGCACCTCCTTCTGGGAGAAATGGCCTGCTCCATCCCATTTGGACCCATTTTACTTATTGCCAAATAGTTTATCAAGATCCCTGTATGATCAGCAATTATCACAGAATCACAGAGTCACAGAATATTCAGAGTTGGAAGGGACCTCCAGAGATCATCTAGTCCAACTCCCCTGCTTAAAAGCAGGATCCCCTAGAGCACATCACTCAGGACTGCATCCAGGCGAGTCTTGAAAATCTCCAGAGAAGGAGACTCCACAACCTCTCTGGGCAGCCTGGGCCAGTGTTCTGACACTCTCACTGAAAAAAAAGTCCTTCCTCATATTTAAATGGAACCTCCTATGTTCCAGCTTGTGTCCATTACCCCTAGTCCTGTCACTGGGAGCCACTGAAGAGTCTGGCTCCATCCTCCCTCAACCCACCCTTTAGGTATTTATAAACATTAATTAAATCATCCCTCAGCCTTCTCTTCTCCAGGCCAAAGAGTCCCAGCTCTCTCCGCCTTTCCTCAAAGGGGAGATGCTCTAATCCCCCAGTTATCCTTGTTGTCCTCCACTGGACTCTCTCCAGTAGGTCCCTGTCTCTCTTCAACCAGGGAGCCCAGAACTGGATGCAGTATTCGAGTTGCAGCCTCACCAGGGCAGAGAAGAGGGGGAGAATGACCTCCCTCGACCTACTGGCCACACACTTCCCTATGCAGCCCAGGGTGGCACTGGCCTTCTTGGTGGCAAGGGCAGATTGCCAGCTCATGGATAATTTACTGTCTATCAGGACTCACAGATCCTTCTCCTTGGAACTGCTTTCCAGGAGGTCCCCCTCTCTAACCTATACTGGTGCCTGGCATTCTTTTTTTCCCAGGTGCAGCACCCTACACTTGCCGTTACTGAACCTCATGAGGTTCTTCTCTGCCCAGCTCTCCAGCCTGTTCAGGTCACGCTGGATGGCAGCACAGCCTTCTGGCATGTCAGCCACCCCTCTCAACTTGGTATCATCAGCGAGCTTGCTGAGGATACACTCTGTCCCCTCGTCCAGGTCATTGATGAATATGTTGAACAAGACTGGACCGAGTATTGACCCCTGGGGGACACCACTGGTTACAGGCCTCCAACTCCACTCTGCTCCATTGATCACAACCCTCTGTGATCTGTCACACAGCCAGCTCTCAATGCACTTCACTGTCTCCTCATCTAACCCACACTTCCTGAGTTTCCTAATGTTATGGATGTTATGGGAGACAGTGTCAAAAGCCTTGCTGAAGTCAAGGTAGATGACATTTGCTGCTCTCCCCTCATCCCACCAACCCGTTATAACATCATAGAAGGCTAGCAGATTGGTCAAGCATGATTTACTCTTGGTAAATCCATGTTGACCACTCCCAATAACTTTCTGTTCTTCAATATAAAGTATGATAAAGTATGGGTTTGGTGATCAGGTAGTGAGGTGGATTGTGAACTGGCTGAAGGAAAGAAGCCAGAGAGCTGTGGTCAATGGGACAGAGTCTAGTTGGAGGCCTGTGACTAGTGGAGTCCCTCAGGGGTCGGTACTGGGACTGGTGCTGTTCAATATCTTCATCAACGACCTGGATGAGGGTACAGAATGTATCCTCATCAAGTTTGCTGATGACACCAAACTAGGAGGAGTGGCTGACACACCAGAGGGTTGTGCTGACATTCAACAAGACCTTGATAGGCTGGAGAGTTGGGTGGGGAGAAACTTAATGAAATTCAACAAGGGCAAGTGTAGAGTTTTGCATCTGGAGAAGAACAACCCCATGTACCAGTACAGGTTGGGGGCTGACCTGCTGGAGAGCAGTGTAGGGGAAAGGGACCTGGGGGTCCTGGTGGACAGCAGGATGACCATGAGCCAGCAATGTGCCCTTGTGGCCAAGAAGGCCAATGGCATCCTGGGGTGTATTAGAAAGGGGGTGGTTAGTAGGTCAAGAGAGGTTCTCCTTCCCCTCTATTCTGCCTTGGTGAGGCCACATCTGGAGTACTGTGTCCAGTTCTGGGCCCCCCAGTTCAAGAAGGACAGGGAACTGCTTGAGAGAGTCCAGCGTAGAGCCACAAAGATGATTAAGGGAGTGGAACATCTCCCTTATGAGGAAAGGCTGAGGGAGCTGGGTCTCTTTAGCTTGGACAAGAGGAGACTGAGGGGTGACCTCATTAATGTTTATAAATATGTGAAGGGTGAGTGTCATGAGGATGGAGCCAGGCTCTTCTCAGTGACATCCAATGATAGGACAAGGGCAATGGGTGCAAGCTGGAACATAGGAGGTTCCGCATAAATGTGAGGAAGAACTTCTTCACAGTGAGGGTAACAGAACACTGGAACAGGCTGCCCAGAGAGGTTGTGGAGTCTCCTTCTCTGGAGACATTCAAAACCCGCCTGGACATGTTCCTGTGTGACCTGACCTAGGTGTTCCTGCTCTGGCAGGGGGATTGGACTAGATGATCTTTTGAGGTCCCTTCCAATCCCTAACATTCTGTGATTCTGTGATTCTGTAATATGTGGCTATGTGGCTTCCTAAGTCAAAAACTGAGTTTGCACCTTGGTGATTAATAGTTCTTGATGGATGTTTCTTTTGTTAATTTGTCCTGCTGCCTTTTCAACTGCTTTGTACTCAGGCCCCAGTGAAATGAAATGGGAAATAAAGACTTACAAATGAGAATCCTTACACTCTTATTTTTTTCATATTGATATAATCTAAATACAAGTGCAAGATTTTTTTTTTTTTTAATCTTTCAGAATAGTTCGTTTCTGAAATTAGGAGAAACATAACAATTCCCAGCCAAAAATGTAGCATTTTAGGAAAGGTGGGTGTTGCTGTAAATAAAGGCTTGGAACAAGAGGGGAGGAAATAATTCTCAGCTTTAAATACAGCACTGTAATGAAAGATTATCATGTAGAAAATTAATGACTGCATTTTACTAGGATGAACTGATCCTCACCTTCTGTCTTCAGAGTGGCCATTTGCTTTTAACCCTACCAAGATCAACACATAAATAATGAAAGTTACCTGCTGGGATGAGCCTGAGAAAAGGGCAATGGTCAGGCAGGGCTGAGGACACTGCTCTCACTCTGCAAGGCTGCATCCCCTTACTCTGTCCAGATGCAGAGGACTTGGGGACTGCTCCCCATCGGCCCCTAAACCACCTCCTCTCTCCCCTTGGGTGAGACAGGTATGGAAATATTATCAACATTTTACAGGAAGGAAAAACTGAGTTTTCAGTGTTTATCACAGGAAAATAAGGATAAGCCATGTGGGCATTATTTCAGCAGAGAATTAACAAAATGGGAATGCCAGCAATAATTGCGAAAGTTGTGCTCATGATCTACTCAAAATAAAGGTGTTATGAAAGGAGAGGGAGAACATGGGTTTGTGTTCTCTGTTAAAAGTGTTGTTATGGTGCTCTCTGTTCTGTTACACATTTTATTAGGATAATAATTTCAGTAAACTACATATGGCTTTCCTGAGGGCTGTCCCCTCAGGTTAAACAGACTGTCTAAAAATATCTCCCTTTTTTTTTAAATGTTCATCCTTTTTATCTTCCTTTTGATGGCTTTTCATTTGAATTATTTCTCTTTTTTTTTAAGATTACATTAGCACAATTTCCCCCTTAATTCTATAATCTTTTCAACTCTGTGCTCCTTTGTACTTTGTGCTTTTGTACCCTTTTCTTCTCAAGTCCTTTTCATGTTTCCTCTCTTTTGTTTTTTCCTTGGAGCCTTTATTGTCATTTTATCCATTATTTGAGTCTTGAGCTGTACAGTAGGAAGTAATGTTAAGAAAACTGAAAAGGAAAAAGCTGCATAAGCCAATGCAGTAAAGAACAGTCATATACTGAGCCATAGGAGAACTTACAAATGAAGGCATAGTAGCGAAGCCTGTATACTTTTGGTGTCTGTGGTGCAATACCCATGAAAAATAAAACAGTGACATTTCCCTTAAAAACCAAAAAAGGCAAGCCAATAAACAAATAAAAATCCCACACCTGTGTGCGTCTATGACTTTGTTATAAAAATGGCCAGGAAATGGACCTCTTTGTGATGAGAATCTGAGCTAAATTCCCCACGCATTGAGATAAAACTATATTTAAGGCACAGATGTGAGAGAATTTGCCTGGAGACTCCTACCAAGTGAGCAGAACCTGACAGTGACTGCTTTTGTCTTGTGCTGGAAGGTGACTTACAATTTTATGAGTTAACAACTTATTGTTTAAATGCTTTAATGTTGACTCATGCCAAGATTGTCTGCTTTGTATAAAGAGGTATAAAACCAGCTATCTTTAATATAAATCACATTCCTGATAAAGTCTATTTCCACCAAGCCCAGAACCATGGTCAAGTCCAGTCTTCACTCCCCTTGGCAGAGATACTCCTCCATCCCAGCTGTTCTGTTCCTTTACTCCTATAGTTTGTCTCTGCTGAAGAACTTTGTACCAGAGTTTATTTTCAAGTGTTTGATAACACTAAGCATTGTTAAGATATATACTAAAACAATCTCACTGTTTCAATATGAGTTGGTGCAAAACTATTGTGCTGAAACTACAAACTGGGAGGAAAAAACAGAATTGGGTTGTACAGCAATGTCAATTCAAGCATTTTCTCACCAGCATTTCAGCTATAAAGATCAGGCAGGTTATAGCTATATCTAAAGCAATAGGCAGGGAGCCTGGACTGGAATTCACTTTCCAGTGTCTAGAAAGAGTGATTCACCAGCTCCAGTACCAGCACTTGTAGCCAGTGGGACAACGTTGAGGTTGACCCAGAGCCAGTGTCTCATCCACAGGCTGAAGCTGGAGCTCAGGCTCAGGTTTGTAACCTCTCCACTGCTCATGCCTTTTTGTACCAGGACACTGTGGGAGGCAAGAAGCACAAAATGCCAAAAAATAAGTCTAAATGTCTGTTGCTATGGATGTGTGGGGCTGATATGATTAGCCAGCTGTGTGGCAACTGTTCTACAAACACGTCCCTCCCACCCAAAAATCATAAATAACCATTTAAGTTAAATTCTTCAGTCAGAAGCCCTGGCAGAACGATGCTGTCATAAATTTTTATGAGACATAACCAGGGATGATGAGTTCTTGGGTTGTGATGTTTATTAAAGTGTTTATTGAAACCTTGCAGTACAGTAACAAATGATATAATAAAACAAATTGAGCTGTTTCTAATCAGCAAAACAACACAAAACTGGGATAACTGAGGCAGAAGCATTTCTTTTCTTTCCTTTTACATTCCATGAAAAATTACTGGTATCTTTCTGAAATCTTTTCAATCACTCTGGATGTAGAGTAGTGTACTAGTAAGAATGTCCTTTCTCTTATCCTATATATTTCACCACCTATTCTGTAATTATTTTGGTCTACTTCAGAAGTGACAAATCCCTGAAGTCAATCCCTCTGTCTTTGTTTTGATAGTCTAAAATTTTCAATAGTCATGGCTTATGAACTCATAGGGGACCACCGTGGATATTTAATATGTATTAAAGTCTTATTCAGACTGTAATGTCCTAAATTACTTTTCATTTGAGCTAGGTGTTTAAAGGGTTAAATTCAACCTTTACAAGGATCACATGGTTGATCATTAAGTCTTGGTAACCCTGTGTTCTGTGAGTGATGGTCCCCTCGCCATACCCTGTTCTTTTTGAGATGCAGGTCATCTAGCTCTGAAGACATTACCGATGTCCTCTGTGTTGGGCTGTCATTTATCTTCTCTCTGCTTTTCTGTTTACCTTCTCAGAAGCTTCTGCTTGTCTTGTATGCTGAGACTGTAGATTATCTGTTGCAGTGGCTTCCATGGCCAGAGCTTTTGTCAGCTTTGCACAGCTGGTATCATGCTTCTGTGGGGCTGGTGCACAGCTAGCAGCTCCGGTTTGCTCCCCGTGGCCTCGCAGCGAGAGCTCGGGCTGGCAGCAGTCGCGTCAGTGCACAGGCAGCGCTACGACATCCAGGATGGGAAAAGAGAAGTACTTTGCTCAGAGGTCAGGAGTGTTTATGTCAAGTGCATGGGTAGGGACATGCAAACCCAGAGTGAAAAGAGACAACCAGGTGCAGTGTAAGGACTGTGGGGAAAAGCATGTGTTGACCAGGGAAAAGAGGTATCAGGGACTAGGAATGGAAAATGCCTGGGGAGAAGGGAGAGAAGGAAGCAGGCTGAGAGGTGCATAGAGCTGGAAAGTTTCAGTGCTTTGGGGAGGTTTGGGGAGACCATGGAAGACTTTTGGTGATGCTTGGTGATGGCATAGGTCCGCTCCCTCCTCCTCCCTTCTCCCCGTGAGTCTGTGCCCTCGCATAAAAGGCATGGGGAAGCAGGGGGAAGGTAAAGACATCGAGACTGGCAGTGCAATGAGCCTGTCCCTCTCTTCCCATCCTGGAGAAATGCCCCCCCAGCAACACACCCTGACCCCAACCACAGGGCAGTGGCACATCCAGCTATGCAGGGAGAGAGACGATGCTCTGAGGGCAGCTTAGATAGCTCGGACAGCTGATCCCCATACATTACAGGAGAAAGGACAGGCAAAAGCAGGCAAAGGAGTCAAAGCTGCAGCAGCTAGGGCTGATCATAAGTTTACAGCCACTGACAGCCATCCACTGCAGCTACCTGCTCTGCCTGTGCCCGAGCTTTGCTCCAGCTGATCTCAAGGTGAAAGGATGATTCAAAACAATAAACTGTGCATGTGTATCTGCTTGTAATAATGGATAAATTTTAGCTTTGGAGACTAGTGAGTGAGCTGAGGAAAATCACTTTAAGTAACGTGAGATGTAGAAACATATTTTATCTATTTATCAGCATTTAATCTGAACCTAATTATATCTATTTCTGAATAGCTACAAGTGCAGAATTGACACTTAGAATGAGTGGTGGTTTAGACTGAGTGCATTTGTCCTAAAACACCTCATCTTCCCCACAAACAACCCCTTCAAAATGTAAATTTTTGGAAAGAAGGTTGAACGAACACTGAAGCTGCTGTCACATGTACTGTCACATCTCCAGCCACGGTCTTGCATGGGTACACAGAGCTCATTTTTCAGCCACAACTTTCAAGATTTCCTGCCTTACACAAGCTGTGTAAGGGAATATCTTCCTTTGACATGCAGATTTCCTGTTTACGTCACTTTTATCTTGAAGACCAGGCAGTCCATCCCCATCAGAATTTTGTAAATCTTGTTAAGATTTTTTCATTACCATTCTGTCTTAATAGGAATAATACAATGGAGGTAACTACAAGCTTCATTCAGACTTGTTGCAACATGTAACAGTTTACTGCATGTTATAGCTATTATGACGTATAAAAAAACATCCATAGTTTTCCTTTTCTCTTTTTATTTTTAAGAGGCTGGAAAGCGTTATCGAGTTCTCATGAGTTTGTGCACTAGCACAGTAGCCTTCAGTGGGGATTTTGCTGGTTAATCATTGCAGAGATTGACACGTGACGGGGCTGAGCATGAAAAGGAGTACACTGGAGAAAGTTAAGATGCTAAAGGCCTTTTTTTTTTCCTGACATATAAAAATTTGATATTCTCATCTTGTTAATATTACTCATCTTAACGATGAGTAACCTATAGTGAATGGTTATTCTTACGTTCTGTGACAGAGCTCTCTTGAACCTCCCTGGTGTACAAAATGCACGCCTACAAACACACCAAAAATTTTCTGGTGCAATCCCTACCAGCTAAAAGCTGTCTTTGTCTATGAGTCAGCTCCAGTGTGAAGTGGAGAAGATTTACAAAACTCAGGTTGAAATTTGGCTAGAAGGCAGCACCTTATAACTGAGTACAGAGGCAAATACCGGGAACCTCTCAATGGAGAGAGATGTTTGACTTTTCTTAACGTGGACAACACAGTAGTTAACCAGGAGGCCGAGGGCTGGCCCAGAGATACCATGTGAATACATCATTAAAAGCCAAACTTTTGATAACACTTGGTTTTAGCACTGCAGATAGAAAGACATGGGAAATCATAGCAATATTTACACGTTATTCTCTACACATTTCCTCTCTACCACAATACAGTCATACCCATAATTTACTGCCCTCTCCAACAAAAGACAAAACTGGCCTTTTTCACAAAATGGGGGCAGGGGATGGAAGGCAGGGACATAACTGAAAAAAACAGAGAAAATACAAAGTTGTACTCTGAACCTGAGACACAAGGCAAGGCAAGAGCTTGCAGGGGCAATGGAGAGCGTGGGGATGTGTTGAGGGGCTCCCCAGCAGTGGTGGCGTGGGGAGAGGTGTGGGTGAACCAGGCAGGACTTAACAGCTACATTTGAGATAGTCCAGAGGGGAGGGAGTGTAATCAGTGTTAATTAATTACACTGTGTTTATTTTTACTCTGTTATTCAGTGCCCCAGGTGCTTTACTGATGGTGAGAGAGAGAGCACACTAATAAATTGGTATTGCTGCTTATTATTGTGTACTAATTTGTAGCAGCGATTTGTGGGCTTTTTTTTTAAAGCAAGTCAATAAAGATAATATTCCTCATAGGTGATTTCCAGATAAGAAGGTAGTTTATCAGTACTCCCAAATTTCAACCAGCTGCCATTAAGTGTGTCTCCTCAGTTTGTGAAGGGCTTTGTAGCTGGGTCAAGTCTGATGGAGTCAGCTGTAAGGTTGCTAAGGGAACCACTCTGTCCTGAGATTCTTCTTATGCATCAAACTTTCATCTTGCAAAATTTCTGTAGGCAAATCACCGTGAGATGAATGCTAATATGCTGCACAACTGGGACAAATGGGCTGAGGTAGTTAGAAGGACTGAGTCACATTTGTTTGATTTCATTTTCTTATTAGGTGTGTGCAGAGATGCATATCTAAGAGGACATAAATATACAGTATTACATATGCATTTGTGCTTCTGATATACTGTACTATAGGGACTGTCATTAATAATGTTTGGGTTTGTGGCGGGGGGCCACCTAGGATTTTCTCGAAGGTGCTGCGCAAAAGAAAAATCAATATAAATGTTACAAGAACAACCTTGATTTTGATGGGCTTTGGATCAGGCTGAAGTGCAGGCAGTCTCACTGGAGCATTTCTGTCTCTAAAACAGAAGGCAATAGACACTCAGACAAGCAATACAGATTGAACTGCACAACTCCTGAAACTGAAAAAATTTGGCCAAGAATTTGAAACAAACTTACCCCTAAAAAGAAGGCAATAAAACCTTTAATGTGTGCAGAGAGTAGATCACATGTCTCTTTTTCAGGTCGCACCTTATCAGAGAGGTCCATAGACAGCCTAGCACACTGCAGACCATTTATCTACTTCAAAAAGTGGAAGGGTTGAGTCAGCCCTGCTGGGATTTAAACCTTTGTTTCCAGGGTGTCTCCATATTTCAAAGCTGATACTTAGACTACTAAGCCAACCCCTCTGGCTTAGTTCATTATACAGTGGAGCAGCTTATAGTAAACTCTGACCTGTAGTGAAACTGTTGAAAGTGAAGATCCGGAATAGTTTCAATGATGGCGCTGGCTTCCAGCAAGAGTATAATTGGTTTATAAACAACTACAAAAGTTACAGAATTTAGTGCACTTTAACTATTGCTTGCTGAAATCCTTCTTTAATGCAATATTTGAATTTTACACAAGCCTTCATCTTACATTAGTCTTACATTGCAATGACTTGTCTATGACATGAGATACAGTTCATCAAGAGAGGACTGCAATTCCTTTTTGGCCTCTGAAGTTCCCTTTATATTTCCAGCAACAAGCTAATGGGCTGATTTAAGTTCAGTAAAAAATTAAAAATCAAATGTTTGAAAAGACCCCTTGTCAACCAAGATCGCTAGCCCTAAAGAATATAGGCTTTACAGACTATCTGACTAATATAAATTGTTCAGCCTCACAATTTCCAGGAGCACAGAAGTCTGCCACAACATAATCTTGTTGGTGTTTGTACTGACGAGTCTCATACTGATGCAGTTCATAAAGACAAAGAGGTAACTTTCAATGGCTGACTTACATAAGCCTTCAGCAGACTGTAAGAGGTAAGTTTTGACCTATATCAAGATTAAGACCTGCGGCATTCCAAATTAGAGTAAATTAAACTGTTGTCATATTATCTGGCTCGACTAGAAAATTCATTTTACCAGCTGAGTCTGGGCATGCACTTCCATACAGGGAAATGGGTAGTAGTGGAAGAGAGGATGAGGCATTTTTCTTTGCAAATAGGGTTGTTTGAAATGATATAATTCAGAAAAGTGTCACTGTTGTTATAGCATGATAATCTATGGATGTAAATGAGGCAAGGTTTGTAGGGGGAGATAATACCTTCTAATAGACCCATCAGATCATTGGAAAAAAAACAACAGCCTTTCAGCTACGAGAGTCATTTTTCAAGGCTGAAATAAAAGCAGTAACTTCAGTGTTAAAGGCAAGTGAACAGCTGGTCTGAGTTTAACTTGATTACGTTAAATAGTTAGACTATCTGGAAGAGAAAGTGGTTGGTACCTGTGGAGCGTACAAGTGGTGTGAGAAAGGAAAAAGTTGATAAGGTCATTAGCTCCTATCGCGCAAAAAGAGAAAAAGACAGGTAATTCATTGTCTGTGAAAGATTGAGGGGCTTAATGAGGGAACTACAATGTGCCATAAAGCCAGTCTCTTTATTTATTCTGTAATTTTTAGTGTCCAGCAGGGGTGTACATTTTAGTTCCCACACTCCTCTGAAGGTGCATTGTACATCTCCCTGGAGGGTTAGGCCTGAGTAGTTGCAGATGGAGTGGCCATTTTGAGAAAAAAAAACAACTGTTCTGCTAACTGGGAGCTTCTGTCCTTCACTGATGATCTCTGTGAGTTTTTCCAGTGTGTGGTTATTGTTGTTTTACTGCCATGGAAACTGCGTGGGTATCTGTCTCACTGGCCAGTGTATAGTGTGTTCTGGGATGGGCTTGTGCAGGAGTCAGAGATTTTGAGGCTTCTGTAGTGGTGATCATGGAGACATGTTGACGAGTCTTCCATATGTTGCTCAGATGCAGTGTGGTTGACAGAGCCATTAAAATTTTGATTGGAAGAGTGCTCACATAGTCTAGAGTCCTGCTTAAGCAGATCTATTGGAAACACTAAATCAGACTTTGTGGCTCTGTCTAGCCAAGGAAGTATTGCAAACTTTGCAAACTGCAAAGGCAGAGATTTATCACCTCTCTGGGAAGCCTGTTCCACTGTCGCCCTGTGCTCCTAGTGAGCAAGTCATTTCTGATGTCCATTCTGAACCTTCAGAGCTCTGATTTGCAGTCGCAAATCATTGCATGCTTTCATACCATCTGCTATCCAAACTAAAAATGGAGTTTAAGTTTAACTTTTATATCCACTTTGGTAAATCCCATTCAAGCTGTTGTAGGCTGCTCTTAGATTGTCCCCTTATGAGTCCTCTTTATCAGACTTAACAAACACATCTCCTTCAATCCCTCTTCATTAGCAGCATGCCTCAAGTTTGAGACCGTCATGGTGCACTCCACCAAACCTTCCACAACTTTTTGAGGGTGCATTCTGTGTCATCACCCATGTTGCTGATGAAGATATTGGACAGGACTGGCCTCATTATCAAACCCTTGGGTACTCTGTTTGCTGCTGACTGCTGCCTTGAGCAATTGATCTGCTAAGGCAGGTGGAAAATGTAGATGAGGTGATTGGAAGTAACCAACATGGCTTCACCAAGGGCAAGTCATGTCTGATAAATCTGGTGGCCTTTTATGATGGAGTTACAACTTCGGTGGATAAGGGAAGAGCAACTGATGTAATCTACCTGGACTTGTGCAAAGCATTCGACACTGTCCCATGTGACATCCTGGTCACTAAATTGGAAAAACATGGATTTGGTGGATGAACCACCCTGTGGATAGGGAATTGGCACTCAGAGAGTGGTGGTCAATGGCTCAATGTCCACATCCTCAGGGACCAGTACTAGGACCAGTGCTCTTTAACATCTTTATCAGCGACATGACCGCTACGATGATGAGAGGGCTGGAGCACCTCTCCTATGAAGACAGGCTGAGAGAGTTGAGGTTGTTCAGACTGGAGAAGGCTCTGGGGAGACCTTATAGCACTTTCCAGTACCTGAAGGGACTACAAGAAAGCTGGGGAGGGAGTTTTTACAAGAGCATGTAGTGATAGAACGAGAGGTAATGGTTTTTAACTGGAAGAGGGTAGATTTAGATTAGATATTAGGAAGAAATTCTTTACTGTGAGGGTGATGAGACACTGGAACAGGTTGCCCAGGGAAGTTGTGGCTGTCCCTTCCCTGGAAATGTTTAAGGCCAGGTTGGATGGGGCTTTGAGCAACCTGGTCTAGTGGGAGGTGTCCCTGCCAACAGCAGGGGGGTTGGAACTAGATGATCTTTGAGGTCCCTTCCAACCCAAACCATTCTATGATTCTATGATTCTATGATCTTTTCAGCCTGATGGCCCAGACAATTTTGAGTTCATCTGGAAGTCCATTTGTCCAGACCATACTTCTTCAGTTTCCAGAAAAGAATGGCACAAGCCCACATTCACCACTGTCCCCTCATTCATGTCATCAGTCCTTTCATCACATTAAGGAATCAGGTTTTTTGAACATAGAATCATAAAAATATTGGAGGGTTTTCATTAGAAGTGAACTCAAGGTCACCTAGTCCAAGCTCCTGCTTAAAGCAGGGCTAACCTCAAAGCTGAGATCAGATTGGTCAGGGGCTTGTCCAAGTGAGCTTTGAATACTTCTGGTCTTTCCAGGGACCAAAATTGCCTTTGCTATAGCATGAACTTTTGCTACATATCTGTCTGCCTTCTCTATACTTTCCCATTCTGCAGCAGCAATCAACAGTCAGATCTCCCTCTAGCTTTCTCTTCTGCAGGTTGAACTAGCTGTGGTCCTCACAGTCATACTGGTGACCCTCCCCAAGACTCACTTTAATACGTCAGTATTTTATTCATACTGAGGACATAGAGGAGAGATGAGGTGGTCAAATTGGTGTTCCAGATGTGGTCTCAAAAGTGTCTAATAGAGGGAAACAATCATCAGCCCACCTCAACCTGCTGCCTGTGATCTTTTAATGCAGCCCAGTACTCAGTTCAACTTCATCTCCATAAATATGATTTGCTTTGTGTCCTGGTTCCCCAGGAACAGACCCATGGGCCAGCCATGCAGGCAGGCCATGAGTAGCCCAGAGTCAGCTGACAAATCCAATCAAGGCAGCTGACTCACAGGTGTATCCCACACCACCCAGTCATGCTCATTGTAAAAGAAGGGAGCTCAATGAGGGTGGGGTTCCTCCTCTCTCTGAGGCTCCTTGTTAGTGTTGCTTTGTTACTGCTGTCAGCATTGAGAACCAGGCTGGGTAGAACCTTCTATGCTTTACATTGATTGTTCTTTCAGTTTTGTTGTTCTATTAGATCTGTTTGTACTCCAACTCACAGG
The DNA here is from genome assembly GCA_028020825.1 of Podargus strigoides. Lineage (NCBI taxonomy): Eukaryota > Metazoa > Chordata > Aves > Caprimulgiformes > Podargidae > Podargus > Podargus strigoides. Next base: position 120,114,200 of record CM051663.1, on the reverse strand, counting down.
CCTTTTCCTTTTTTCCCAGATTCTCCTTCTCAACTGGGGAGGGAGCCTTGGGTGATAGACTAACTGCTACGGTTTAGCCCTGAGCACTGGCTAACTGTAGACACTTTGATAAATCTCTTGACTGCTCCTAATTACCACCTGTCCTCATATGTCCAGAAATGGATGTGCTCTGCTATTTTTCCAAGGACTGAAGTGGGGTTGATAAGCCTATGGTTCTCTAGATCCTCTTTCTGGCCTTTCTTAAAATCAGGTGTAACAACAGCCTAGTCATCAGGGATCTCCCCCAAACACCATGATTTTTCACAAACGATGGCAGCCTCACAAGCATGTCAGCCATATCTTTCAGCATCTGCTGAGTCCATCTGACCCTGTGGTTTTCAATACATTGTTGGCTGTCCTTCCCATATAGCACCGGTATGTGCTGAGATCTGGGAGCAGGTTTTCCCTGAGACAAAAAGTCTTTGAGTACTTCAGCCTTCTCCATACTGTCCATCACTAGGTTTTCTCCCATTCAGAAATGGACGCGCATTTTCTCATTTTACTTTCACTTCTGTCAAGCTTGTAAAATCACGTATTGTTACATTTTATATTCCTCTCCACTTTTAGCTCCAGGTGAGCTTTGGTCTTTCTCGGTTTGTCCCACCATGTCTGAGCAGTACTTTTATACTTTTTTTGTCTGCCCTTGTTTCCACTTCTTATGTGCTTTGCATTTTAGTTCATTGAGAAGCCCCTTACTTAGATCACTACATGTTACAGCACAAAGTTGCTGTCTCTTCATTGCACCTACACTGCTTAGGAACAGAGTAGAAACCTTTCATCAAGTATTTCAAGGTTAAGCAAGCGGCGGTCTGCTGGCAAGAAATTTAAGCTCAGATTTCAATGACCAATGATTGAGTTACTGCCAAAATTATAATGAATCCAAAAACTTTGAGGAGGCAAGCCAGATGGCATACAGGTTTGCAAACCTCTGCTAAGATCCTGGTCATAGTTGATGCCAAATGGTTGTGTCTTAATTGTCTAATGTGGTTACCTTGCAGGGAGTGTATATATCCAGTTCCAGACCTTGATGGTAACCAGAAATGAAGACAATGTATCTCCTGAACCAGAAGCCATCTGGCTTCATTTCGCATTCTGCAATTAGCACCTCAGTGTCCGTCATCTCAAGTGTGGAGGATGACTTGGTTCTATTAAAGGGTCTTCAAGCAGGTATCTGCAAGTTATGACTGGCACCATTTGAAAAGTTCTTGGAATCAACTAATTGCTTGACTCTGGAAATGGGATATTCACTCCCTTGCTGAGAGTATTATGGATTTGCCTGCTTCCCACATCATACATCCACCTGTGATCTTGCAAGCCTCAGCCTTCTCATCTGCTCTGATGCAGGGAGATCAGTGTGGACACTGTCGACCTCATTCAGCACCATCGCCAATCATTCAAGACTGCATGAGCGTTACAGGTGAGTGTACTGCAGAACACTTACAGGACAAATGCAAGAATGTCCTTGCTAGCAGTGGTGTTAAGTGCTCCTGGGATAGATATCAGACTTGTTGGCAGCCCAGATGGCTTGCAGCATGAATACACATGAGGGCCTCCAGAAAGAGCATGAATGTTCATCTCTAGTGTGCTGTGTTGGCCATCAAAAGCAATCTCACAGGTGTCTTAGTACTCCCACACTAAAATGTCTGCCTGAAAGCGTCACCACATACCCAAGAGTGCCAAAAAACTGTCAGTGCCTCAATTTTAAGTCAGACTTAACTGAGTGCCTAAGCAAAGGCTCACAAATGTACTAAAAATATCACCTGTCAAGAGAAACAAACCTCCACTCCAGGTCAATCGTACTTCTGAAATAACTCAGCCTTACTGCTCAAGAAGACTGCAGCAGATTAGCTGTGGTCTAAGGACTCCAGGTTCACTTGGACCATGGTGGATTCAATTAAATTCACAACTGTGTCCACCTTTGGCATAGTGGTTGGTGCTGAGCAACTCCACATGTGTGGCGCAGAAGGGCTCCCAGGCAGGAGCCCAGGCTGTGCATTGCAGACACATCTATTCCCACTCAGCCAAAAAGCTCTCTCTGATAGCTTCTCTTGGGGCTGTGCACTCAAGACTTGTTCAGCTCAGTTGGTGCTCCTTCTCTCTCCTTCATTCTTTTCCAACCATCACTGTTTCTCTCTTCTTCCTCTGCTTCTCATGCAGAGACTGTGGTAGGACAGGAGGCTGTAAATCCCTCTTGCCTTATACACAGAACAAGTGCTTTTGTTCTGGTTGATGACATGTGCTTGTGTTTGCAGCAGAGGCTGGTGATATTTTCAGGCCCTGGTTCTGCAGGACAGCTTAGCTATTCCTTACAACTATCCTCAGTGAAGATGAATGGTTATGCCGATACAGCAATATTAAGGAATGATAGTTCTGTCTCTTCTCAATTCTAGTTTTAATAAATAAAATCAAGTCAATGGAATGCAAAAAATGTCCCTGCAGTGTAAGATTGTGCAGCTAAATTCTCCAAAAAGGCAGAATTTAACTTTCCAGATTGACTGAGCCCTGCTACAGTTCTACTCTTCCTGCTTATTCTAGTACTGAGTAAATACATTAAGATTATAACAACTACAATACTTCTCTATTAAAATTTTAAGAAATGCTCATACATCACAGTTCACCAAGTTACTTCTTATCTACCTTCAACGGTGGTAAAGAACATATCAAATGGTACATTAAAAAATATATGGTAATAAATGAGCAGTCCCACTGCCACACCATTTAATCTTAAATTCTGACTACGTGTGCGCTCCTCTCTAAAAGTTCATCATATATTCAATCCATAGTCAGACTGCTGTACCTTTCTGGTTAAATTAAAGCAAACAAAGATGTTTATTTCCATCCATAAATTAGTGTACAAGGCAAATCAGAAGCTAGCATAATGTTAAAGACCTTGTAGACATAAGAAGCAATACACATTGAACAACCTGGCTAAAATTCTGTGTGTCTGCCTTCAAAAAAAGTGAAAAAAAAATTAAATAGCCCTAAACTAAAATAATAATAAATTTTGTCATTTATAGTTGTATAACTTAATTTTCTCTAAATTGAGCCATTCTCTAACTGTCTTTCATTGTTTGGCATGACTGACTCATTGAATATTGATAAAAGAGTATCCTTTGGAAAATCCTTGTAATTGTTTGACAGATGATGTAAACACATGTCAGATTTCAAGATCTTTTACTTGATTTTTGCTAATTTGTTTTCTTTTAAATAGGATTTTTAAAACCCTCATCAGAATACATTAATGAAGGAAATCCAAAATCGTTTTTTAAGCTTGAATGTCATTCTGGGCAAGGGATAATTGCTTTCTACATATATTTGGAAGAGAACTGCAAAGCAACAGTGACTGGAAGTTCAGGAAAAAATCTATCTTAACCATGCAGATGAATTTAAACCAATGAGACGTCAGTGGCACTCATAGGAACTGAGTGGTGAAATAGCGTCCTCCAGGCCCAGCTCTCTTAGATGCTCTCAGAGAAGAATACTGGGGGAAAACATTGAACTGAAAAAGTAAGTGATTTACAACCTCATTCTCCTAAAATGACTGTCATTGTTCTTGCAGGCTAAAAAAACAGAGCAAGCACAACAGGCCACCAAGCTAAAAATGCAGTACAAATTAATTGCCATAATCACAGCCAGAAAAATCCTGCAACTGGGAATATCTGTCTCAGTTCTGCAAAGTATTAGGCTACCTTTAATACAGGTATCATGTATCCATTGAATTAAATGGTACTTCAAAAATACATTTTTAATGTAGAAAAACCACAGGCAGGACCTGGAGATAAGGAATAACATTAGAATTAATTGTGTGTTCTTTCACATTAATTTTGTTTGCATTTTCTCTGCTATTCTGCTTCTCAATGGCTTCAGCACTACAAAGCAGTGTAGTAATTAAGATTATTTTGGTATGGTTTCTACAGATTTTTTTCTCCTCTACTTAATCTGCGTATCTCACAGACAATGCCCAAATCCCAATCCTTTCCTCTCAACAGCACAGTTTTAAAAAACAAACCATACTAACAAACAAACAAACTACTTCAGTATTGCTTTATTCTATCATATTGTGTCAATAGGGTTTAATCCACTGCCAACCACTGAACTGCTGAATTTGGGCTTGGAAAAAATTTATAAGACTATCTGGTGTAAAACATATGAACCAAACAGTAATGAAGACTGAAAAAGAGCATCAAAACCTCCCCAAATCAAACATTTCCTCATGGTCCCTATGGAGCTTCTGCTCCTCAAGCTTCACCAGAGACTTTCACTTTGAGTCATTCCTGCAGCCTAACCATGTTTACAGTTTCAGTTCTTTTGTATAACACAGCTATTCATATTGCTTCAGATCCTGAAGATTTCTTTTTAGCGCACCTGCAGATTTTTAAATCTGACATCACAGAGACCCAATGAGCAACCAATTGCTTTGCAGATTTGAAGACAGATTTTTATTTTAGGTGCCTAAAAATGCAGATGGGTATCTAGTAGGATTTTCAAATGCTCATCATTATCATCTAGCTGCTCCCAAAGCTTTTGTCATTTCTTCTGCATTTTCAGAAGATAGTTTTATCTCTTTGGCAGGCCTTCAAGGTCAAGATGGTATATGACTTAAAAACACAGGGGAAAATTAAAATCCATTTCTGCAAAGCTAACGATATTTGAACTTTGGAGCTTCAATTTTGGCACAGTTAAAAATGGAAGTGCTCTACTTCTATTAAGCTATATTGTTCACCTAATAAATAATCTGCAGCTTGTGGTTTTAGAAGAAATTCTAGCTTTCTTAGTTTCTCATAATATCTGACTTACTGCAGAGCTGCTGCATTGTTTATCCAAACTCAAAACCCACATAAAGCAGCAAAAGAAAACATAAGTACAAGAGTAATCAGAACCGCACTTATTAAATCACTAGAAATTGTCTATCTGCTGATGACAAAGAGCTGGTGTAACTTGGAGAGTTGTACTTTGGCATGAGAAGCCGAGTTAACAGCCTGCGTTCTGCAAATGTGTATATGTGTAATTGTAACTTCTTTTAACCACAGAAATCCGTGAATAAGCTTGTGCAGATGAGGATCATATAAAATGCACAGGTTTTTGTCAAGCCTTACAAAGGGACATAACTAACTTGTACTGCAGTCTCTTGGCTATTGAAGTGGTCAGAAGGTTGAACATGTTTTGGACCAACAGACCTTTACAACAATTATTGTTCTTTACATAGCATGTCAGGATCATACCTGGCAAACCCTGGTTCTTAAGTAATTAATAGCAACCACCCCATTTAATTTCGTATAGAAACCCTGAAACATTGTGTTAGATCCTGGGCACGGTTTCAGCTGGCAAGTCTTTCCTGTGACATCTCTTGGTGTCAGCTCCTTTTTCCTCCCCAGCCAGTCAGTGAAGAAACTCTGTTGAGCTTGGTAGTAATAAAGCACTGAATGACAGATGACCAACCACAAAATACCAATGCTATTGAACAGAGTGGTCTAATTTCACTCCTGCCTTCAAATAACTTAGTATATGCAATATTTAAGTCTGAAATCCTTCTTTTAACTTGGTTTCCCCAGGAAATAAAGCTTCTGCAAACACACTACATCTTCAGACACATTTTCTCCTCTCTTGCCAAATAATATTGAACACCATAGGCTAAATTAATTTAATAATAATTATATCTAATAGAAAGACAGTGATCTCAAAACTTTCAGCTTTGGTAAGAGGAAAGATGCCACTATTGACTCTCTGGGGAGGGATTGCAGTGAACCTGGTTCTCCCTATGGACAGGGGCAATCCCATGCCTGTGGCTTCTTTCCTGACCCTCTACCAACATGTCATTAAGCCAGAGCTTACCTGGAAACCTCTTCTTTCTAATGGGTTTAGTTTGCCAATAGTTTCAGCAGATTTTCCTCAGATCTACCATGGGAGTTTTCTTTTCAATAGATAATTTAATTTTCTGGAATTTTCTAACAAGTAAAAAAATCAGTATAGGACTATTTTCTGCCAAAAGAATGCAGAGAATGAAAGAAAAATAATTCAGACAGGGCAGCAAATATTGCTATGTTAGGCACATTACTCCCAGGCCTCCAGGAGCATGAGTTTATTTTAAACGTGGTATTGCAAAATAAGTGTACAGGAGCTCGTTCTTAATATTTCTTTTGTCTCTTGGCTTGATTGCTCCTTGCACTGTCCTTCAGTTTTCCTCCACTATCACAAGACAGAGTGCAGCAAATTACATACACCAACAATCAACTCCAGATGCTAACAGCTACTAATTAGTAAGGGTGAAAGGGAGAACGCTGTTTGCTACCTGTTGCCATAGCATTTAATAGATTCTGCTCCCTTGAACCCCACAGTTTTCCATCCCTCCCACTCCCCAGGTGCCATTAGTAGAGAATAATGGTTCCCAAACTGAGGTCTGCAGATCACAGATGGGCTGCAAAGCCACACTTCGAAAGGTTTCCTAATTGGTAGCACACACGTGTTGTCCTGGCTGCAGCAGAGTATTAATGCTCCCTCCCTGGCTAGGTGTGAAAGTATGTGAAAGTCCCATGTTAGGTCCAGCTGCTACTTACTGGTCGGGGGAACTAATAGCAGAGGAGTTCAATAGATTAATTTCTTGTTGAGCAGTAAAATGTTGCTTGAATAAAAAGTTGTATCCAGAACTTCAAAACTTTTCTGGTTCCTGTTATAAGTTTTCCATATTATCAAACCAGGACAAAATATTTACATTGTCACGTACTTCTAAAATACACTCACAGCATTTCTGAAACATACAACTACTGTTTGTTTGTGTGTTTGGGTTTTGACTTTGTGTCTGTGTTTGCTGAACATCCATTTGTGTCCAGGGAAAGTGATATTTATTTGAAGGAAGCTTATTGCTGAAAGTCAAGGTAAACCTGCTAGATGTTGAGACTTCCAGACAGAAAGAAGTACCTATTACTGTCATGTCCAGCGACACCATGAAATCTTTCTTCTACACAACTGGTTTACATGGAAAAGATTTATTCAGTTATGTGTTAGGAAATTCAAAGGCTGGCCTGTTTTCTATATTTATTTACTACCATTGGTCCCTGCTACTGTTTTCTATCCAGAAGATGGAACATACCATGTTTCAAAATGCTTATATTAATTGCATGTGCAGAGTAGCAAGAATTCTGTGAGAAGTACTAGTCGCAAAGAATACTAAAAAAGACCAGGAAATCCTTAACAACTTTTAGCACCAGCAAAGAATGGACAGCATGTAACTTTATCTAATAAGCCTATTTTATTATTCTGAAGACATACCTATTATAAACATAACTGCTACAAATGGAGTACATTATATTCATCACTCTGCATGAAGCCATTTGCTTCTTTAATTTTTCAGTGCATCAAATGCTTATCTTTTCAGACTATATTTTTATATTCTTGTCACCACATAAAATTTGCACCACTTCAAAAGAACCTTTTAAATAAAATTTCTTGAACAAAAGAGTATCATCTTCTAAAATCCTGCACATTTTTTCCATCTATAGTGAACGTGTAATCAGGGCAAAAAATGGCCTTTCTCCTCCAGTCTCTACAACATAGTTTGGATGTGTAACTGCAGCTTTGCCTGTCACTGCAGACATAGTGGTGCTCTTGGCAGTCATGGCAGAGGATAGTGGAATTTCCACCTTTTCCCATCTATTCTCTACTTTGGTTTTATGTCTCCAGTCCCCACTTTGCTGCATGATAATTTCATCCACTCCCCCTTGTCTTACTGTAACTATTCCTTCATTCTCTCTTTCTTTCCACTTCCTCTTCACCTGAGTGCACCTTCATTTACTCACCTCTTTTCAGTCATGAACCCATGGGCCCTGCGGTGTTCAAGCTCCTCTCATGCCCTCTGTGGCTTTGGTCTCTTAGCACGTATCCATTCAATATTGAGGACACAAATGGTCACCAAGCATTGAGGGAAACTGAAGCACATAAGCACAGGAATTAACAACTTCATAATGTTGATTTTAAGAGCCAGCTGATAACCCCTGCTTGCCTTCCCCAAATCCCAGTCTCAAGTGTCAGTTGTGACAATCCTGAGATTTAATCAGTTAATTTTGCTGGAAAGGTTATCTGAACCCAAGACAGTTGCTCAGGAAGAAAGGACACCAATGTTACCTACCTTAACATCTGAGCTGAGAAGGAAACATGGGGTTTCAGGAGACGCCTGGGCTCTTCCAAGTGAAAATAAACCCCACTCACTACAGCAGCGAAATCCATTAAAGAGAATCTTACACCATAGCTTTACACTGTGTTGAAAATCTCTTATAAACATTATGGGGTAGGCTGATGAGCTGTCAAGAAAGAAGGAAACAGTGTCAAACTCAGATCATCTCTCCAAATTCCTGTCTGCAAGGAAGCTTTTCAGAAGTCTTTCCTTTCAGTAAAGCAATGCCTGCTCCTGCTCCCACCTGATGCGACACTGCGGAAGACCATCTCCTAAAGCTGCAATAGGGCAGTCGTCAGTCATCTGGTCTCACAGGGCTGTGTTTCAATCAATATAATTTCCCTTCTCATGCCAGGAGTTCCCACTGCATCGAGCAGTTTAAATCCAGGAGCCAGCTTCCTGCATGGCAAGTGTTGTGCTACCATCCCATGCCCTGAGGTTTAAAAAGAAGGTAAACATCTGAAGTTGAGAAAAAAAATTTCTGGACATTTATGAGTTGATGTAATACATCGACGCTGAGGAACGAAAATCAAATCATGTTCTCACAGAACAGGAGAAAACTTTTCATCATCTGGTGATGCAAAGGAAACATTTGCTGCTCCTTTTCTTTTTTTTTCCTTATTCTGAACATATAAGCTCACTTTTCAATTAAAATGTTTCACTCATTTCTGCTCACTTCTTCGAAATAAAAGCAATGTGTTGTATCGATTTAAAGAGAAAAAAACCCCAGTGTTTGACAAGCACAGGACTCTTGAAATTAGTTCATTAGGCTACATTCAAATGATGCTTCTTGCTATGCTAAGAAACCAAAGTGGTTTAAGGCTTTTGAAATAAAATTGTTAATTTTTTGCTTTCCTCCCCCCTCCTCTTCTGATACATTTTTGCTTTGATAGTTTGGGAACATGGTGCTAATTGAAAACCTTTCAAAGGAACTCAATCCTACTCTATAGTCTGCAAAGCTGAGACAGACATTTAAACAAAGTGAAATGGAACACATTCAACTCGGGAAAGGCTGTTATTCATTACAGCAGGGATTTCAAGCACCACATGACCATCCATCTCCAAAATCCTCATTATCTGCCTGAAGTATCTGTCAAAGTGTGTTTTCTCTATACAAGTTACTAGGAAAGGAAATCACAGGGACTAATCAGATACTGTTGTTGTTGCAAAATACTTGGTAGAAGAGACAGAAAGACAAAATTATCCAAGAAAGGGGTAAAAAAGAAGAAAAAAAAAAAAAGGAACAAGTAGCTGGATACTACTGTTTAGGAGTTACAGAAAAAGGCAGAGTAGAACACCAAAGCTGAAAGGTACCACCAGGATAGCAGTGATGGCAACAAAGCAATGCACACAGAAAGTGTAAAGTGTTCGGTGTTTTGATGTGGGAGTAACAGAGGAGACATAATGTTTCGAAGACCATATAAAAGTGTGCTTCATAAAAAGCATCATGGTTTCTTAGAATTAACGACTATTGACTCTTTCCAGGGGCTAAAAGGCTGAGTTGTTTCTCTGTAGCACAGGTCCAACAGTTAGGTATGTTATACAGTTAGGTTTGGTATACATAAGAGACTCAAAGGTGAAAATTTGGGGCAGCAATACTGAAAACACAATTAAACTGCTGATTTTTTAACAATTGTGTGTACACTCTTGGCACTGTGCATCTACCTTGTGTATAAAATAACCCAACTTGTGAGGGCAGCGTCTGTGCAAAATGAGGGAGCGGGGAGGGTGTAGAGACAGAATATCTATGATTCCTTCCCAGCTCTGGAAGCACAAACATATTCACTCTGTTTCATAGCACCAGAAGCACCAAAACTGACTATTCTGACTATGAAAGCATCCTGGATTTTTTTTTAAAAAGAGAGAGAGAGAAGGAAGAAAAAAAAAAAAAAGGAAACTGCATATAGAGGGAAATCTTTTTTCAATTGTTTCAGTTTTAATTATTTCCAGTTGCTGTGACTAACCCAAGCAAATGCAATTTAGAAACATTTTCCCCTTTAACACAGTGTTTAATGTTAATATGCCATTCTTGTCACTATATGGTGTTAATGGATATACCATCTAGTGTGTTTTATGGTACATTTAAACCAGACATCTGGAGAAATATCCATCAGAATACTTATCTCTAACACCTATTGTAAAAACAGACTTAATAAAATGAGAACAAATAACAGTGCTGGCAATTACCCTTACCATGTGTATTCTCGCAAGAAAGGTCAAAAGGTTGTTGGTCTGTATATATATGAACTGATTTTCTCTAATACAGTTTCTCACCTGATTTCCCATAGGTTTTTAGAGGCTTTTTGTTTGAGGGTAAAGAGGGAGGGAAAGTTGGGTTAAGCTACAATATGCTACACAATAATCACATAACAAATATGAGAATCTGGTCACCCTACCTAGTAGTCATTTATGCTAACAAAGAGAGAAAGAACCTGTCAGAGTCTTAGAAGATAGAAGGTTTGGTGATTTCACAGATACTTACACATTTGGACAGGGAAGTCACAGCCTCATCTGCTATGCATGACCGTCACACTAAATTTCAGATATGATGTTAATATTAATTTTTGTTATAGATCTATTCTAGAGAATGTAATTTTATAGTTATCCTTTTTTTTTTTTTCCAGATGTCAGTTTGTATCTGTTGTTTGCAGCTCCAAGCATCCTGATGCTCAATAACTCCAGAAGCATAACCAGATAGGAACTGAAGTAGTAAATACAAAGAAATAAGTTTAAATCAGTACACAGGTAATTCTCCTTTTCTCACAGTTCTGAGGTTTAGAGGAACTACTATGAAGCTCTTTACCTAAACACAAAAAGAACGTTTTCTCCAGGATGCCTGTAAGGAAATGAATCTGGATTAAATTCAGGCATAAACAGAATGTGGAACAGGTTTGCAATACTATTTCCCTTATGTATACTCTCTAATTCTGGAATAAGAATGCTTTTTCTGTTCAGTATTAACACAGCATCTGTGTGGAGAACTAATCCAGAATAGCTATCATCGTTAATTTCCCCTGGTAGACATGCCCCAAACAAAATAAATTATCTTTTCTTATAAATTGTAGTTTAAGATATAAAGAACAGGTATTTTTTCCATACATTACATCTTAGAAAACTTAAGCCCCCCACTTAATTTGAGTTTATTTCTCTCTGGAACTCATCTAGGATACAAATACGTTCTTTACCTGCATTTATTCTTTACCTTTGTTTTTTAAACAATACAAAGAACATCACAGTGCATCCTCATATTGCAAGGGCTAAGAAATATTCTATGGCTCCAGGAAAACAGAAAATAGTTCTTAAATAAATATTTCAGCAGACTAGCCTATAAATACACAAGGTTTAGATACAAGTTGAATGAATATATCAGTGAATCCAAAAATGAAACAAAGTAAAAAGCCTTTCACAGATGACCTTTGTCTAGCATCGTCACTACTCTGAACTTAGTGCCTAAAATGGTCCACAATTCTGCTAACTGATTTTTGAAAGTTATAATCTATTTTAACATCCCTTTCTACAACCCAAGCAAAACAAGTCTGTTATTACACAGCAGCCTTATTCAGATGATGTTCGTGTTTCTTGAAATAACTTTTTTTGTTTTCCTGGATTTTACAGAAAAGAGGCAAAAGAACTGGATTAAATTTGGGGAGTATTCCCATTGTTGCGAGGAAACATCCTGGAGTACGAATGAGCTATTGACATTCTCTCCTCAAGCAAGAAGCTGTCCCAGGAGATCCATAAGAAACAAGAAATAACAACAAAGACTGAAAAACAAATTGATGAAACCAGAGATGGCTGCAGACCTGTAAATAGCTTTTCACACCTTCGCAGTTACTGTTTGAATTGAATAGTTTAGATTTGCAAATTGATGGAGAAATTCACTCACTTCTTGAAAAAATCCTTGCGAAGAACAGATTGCACATTAAATCCAATTTTAAAATAAATATCAATGCTTATATTTAGCCTGCAAAATCATATCTAGTGTAATATTAAGGAGTGTTGAGGGGAAAAACCATGACAGAATTTGAAACATTGCTTTTAATACTTCAGCTGGGATTCATTGTTTCAGTGCTCACAAGTTTGGTTTCCATTGTTTTGGATAGGATTAGTCTGTAAATTGCTCAAGCATGTTAATTAGCTTCTCTAACCTGCTTTACATCAGTTCCATGTAGCAATACACCTTGGCTTGGTTTATTAATCTCACATCAATCCTATTTACAACAATGAAAAGTCTAATTCATTACACAGAGGATCAGTGACATTAAAGATCATTATCCATACAGATGTATTTAAACATACCCACCATTGTAGCAATTTGGGAAATCAAAGAGCTCGTTACTATCAAAGCCTTTAGCAGACATAAAAATGCCAATATTTCATTAAAATTACTTAAAACTGTGCAGTGATTAAACCATATTGGGATTTGCCCTCTGTGAAACCTGCTGTTGCAAGCACCCCCCTTTGATTCTTTCTTGCTCTCCTCACTGGAGGCTACTGTCAATGTGCAGGCTCAAGTCATAAGCTTCAGCATCACTGTGAATATTTCCCTCCTCACATAAGACATCTTCTCTACATCCCAAAATATTACAAAGAAACAATAATTATGGCTAATTTCTCACTCCCAGTACACTTATTTGTGGTCTACAAATTCAAAAGAGTGAATAGAAGACAGGTGCATAAAATAGGCTTAATGAGAACACCAGAAAATAGTTGCTATAGCTGTAAATTACTGGTTTTACATGCTGTATTTTATTTTTAAAAGTGAATATGTTGCTCATAAAAGATATGAAATTAGTAAGACTAGAAACTGAGTTCTTTTATTTCGCCCCAGTAAAGGTATAACATACTGCCAGTGGTACTGAAAGATTGCTAATGACATAATCTTAATATTCACTAATACCTGGTGGGGTAAATTAATATTACTTGGCATTAGCTGTAACAAGCAGTGAGTCCCACTGTCTCTCTTGAAGAGTTTCATTCACCTTCTATATTTAGTGCTTGCTGTTATGGTGCAAACCACATCATCTCTTCCACGATGATTATTTTTCCCTCCCTAACTGAGGAACTCTTTCTTGATCTGTCTTTCCTTTTGGTCTTACCTTCTAAGCAGGGATAACACCCTCTTCTGCTTTTTTCTTCCAAGGGAATCCTTCATTCAAGATTATGTTTCTGCCTTTCTCCTGGCTCAAATAGGAGGTCCCTTCCTTCATGATATATAACTTCCCTTTGTATTCTGTGGCCCCTATAAATACTGTACTTTTTCTCAAGGCTCCCGTATTCAGGCTCTTCCTCTTACACCTAGCAAGGGACAAAGCCTTCAGACCGCATGACTGTGCCTTCCTCTCCTCCCTGGCACTCAGCATAAGCCACCAATGTAGAGGGGAGTGACTAGCCTCTGTCTCCTGGCTTTGTTATGCCTCATTTTGCGAGGTGTCTCTGACTGTCAGCTAGATGCTAGATCAGACAACATGAGATGAGAGACAGCAACTGAAAGCCAAAAAGCTTTAACCTGTGTTGAGAGGCTTGCCTTTAGCTGCAGATAATTCCTTCTTGCTTTCCTCTTTCTCCTGTTTGAGCATTTCTGCAGTCTTGGGTCAGATCTGTCGATGCAAAAACCTAACCTTCGGCATGGAGCAAAGGCCTGAGAAAAAAGCATTCACCTGCCTTCTGAGGATAAAAATGTATTTTTATCACTGTTAATCTGAGCCAGACTCAAAAACACTTCCCAAAAGATAGAAGACTTCAATTTTTTCAGCTATCCTGAAACTCTACATAAACAAACAAACAAAAGTTTAGTTACTAATAAAACAGATTAACTTTTTTTCACTTTGGGGGAAGGTGCTAACATCTCCTGAAACCATTGTGAAATCATTGCATAGCTGAGTGACTACCTAGCTTGCTGGAGGTCCCAAGGATATCTCTTGCTCTAAGGCAAGGATGAAGGATCCAAAGATGTAGGAAGTACTGCCTGAAATTCCCTGGCTTCTGTATTGGTGTTGGCCTGGGTGACCAGCAAAACACTACACTGGTTCCCAGGTTTAGGCAGGTATACAATAGTCCTTGATTAAAAAGAAGCAATGAATTACCAGGAAAATTATGAAGACTGCAGCCTGGTTTAGTTCTTCCATCTGTACCCCACACACTCTTGGTTCCTTTATGTGGCTGCAAGTCTTCTCCAGTAATGTTGATGATAGATTATCATTAAAGCTTACTGTATTTTGTGTAGATATGTATATAAGTACATGTGTGTGTGTATTATTTTTTCCCTAAGCTAGATTCTTTCTCAACAGTAAGCACTTGAGGTCTAGTTTTATTACAATGCTCTCTTCTGACTATCTACAATCACATAATACCTCTGAACTTCATTAGGTAACCAGTTACTTGTAGGATTCACTTTTCTCTGTCTGCCACACAGATCTAGCATTGTTTCTTCAACATTTCCATGCCTCAGCATAAGTAGCAATTAATTATATGCTCTTAAATATAGGTAATCTTTCTTAAATTTTTATCCATAATTGAAAATTCTAGTATCTTTTAAATTGTACTCTTTCTGGATATTTAATTGGTCTTATATTTTAAAGAGTCAACACTGGGTATTTGATAGATCCCAAGAGTCTTGTTGCTGGCAGCAAGAACTGTCTCCTTGCCTTGTATATACTCAGGCTTAAATAATTGCTAATTTTCCTTAAACTAATTGCTTTTTTCCTTCAACTTAAATTGTATAGAGGAAAAATTCTGTAGCATAATTTGGAAAATAATTTTCTCGCTTTATTTCTTATGGCCAGTCTCTTGCAGCTTACAGATTATTGGCTGACCAACAGTTTGAATGTGTTAGAAATTCTCAATGCAAAGAATAAGGAAGACAGAAATGAATAGTGTTCCCAGCTGTTTCCTAGATTAATCTGGAAAACAAGTGCTGTGTCAATATGTCTTACACTGGTTGCATGAGTCTATCTAAAACAGATCCCACAGGATGAAAAACATTATGTAGGTGCAAGTACTGATAACATTTCAGCAAAATTCTCTTACCTCAGGTACTATAGCTGTTCTAGACCTCTAATATGCTCCTCCACATAAAATCTCATTCATAAACACATATTCTCTGTCAGTTTCCCTTGTAAAAGCAAGCCAAATCCAATTTTTTCTGGGCATCACTTCAGGATGCATTTTCCAGATGTCATTGTCACATGTTCCTGGTTTCTTCTATTAGCTGTCACAGAGAAGGGGCAAGTCTTTCTTGTTGTGAAGGTTTCTGCACACCTGGAAAAGGATATCAGAGGCCCCTGAGCTTATAAAGGTACATCTGACTAGTCTGAACCATGGGGATGGTCCCAGCATGCTCCAGAGGACCACTTAACACAGATATAAATACTTAGGAGGGTGTGTCGGGATCTCAGCCCAAGTGGCATCAGGTTTGTGCAGGACCTCCTCAGCTGCCCTGCTGAAGGGCGAGCCAGGTCCTGGCTTCTATGTGTGCTGCTGAGGTGCAGCCAGTCAGGGACAGATTATTTGGAACATCTTCTTCCATGGCTTTGTGTTTTACTGTCTGATTTACTTTACAGTGTTAAGGACTTTTTTTTTTTTTCCTATTTTTAGTACAGATGTGACCATCAGGAGGGAGAATTTCCTATAAGAAAGGATAAAGGTTATAGATAACAATAAAAATAAACACCAAACACTGCACGAGGCTCTCTAATCTGTCCTTCTGTGTGTTATGACCTACTAAATGTCACTCCAGTAGTTTGTAAAAAGCTCACAGACTCTAGCTTTACATATCTCACAGAAAGCCAAGCTGTGGGTCACAGAGAGAAGCAGCTGAGATCTCCTGGCTACCCAGGACTGACAAGAGAAGGATGGATTCAGAGAAAAATCCTCATAACCATGGCTGAGCCAAGTCCCAGGTTGTAAAGGGGGAAACCCCACTCCTCCAGCCGCCCTAAAATACTCTTTTCCAGGCTTGACCTGGTCATTGCAGCCACCCAGACAAGTGGGCAAGTGGCCAGAAGGAGGCTATGTCCCCCTGCAAAGCAGTAGCCCCTCTGTCCAGGTCCTGCCTCCCACATGGCAGGGTGATTAACGAGACGGGTTTCACCGCAAAGGCACACCAGAAACCAAAGAACAGAAACATTTAAAGAAATAAAATGTAGCCCAAAAGGAAACTTTCCTTATTTACCTTGTAGGTGAGCATCTGAACCCAAGCTTTTCAAAATTATTTCTGCCTGCATGTGGAGCTGTAAGAACCAGTGCCCCAAAGGGAGGGGGAAAACAGTGGGTTACACATCCACAGGTTCCAAGGCCAGGAATAGATACCCTAGCCCACCTCTGCTCCGTCATAAAGAAAATCAGAACCAGGCATTTTAAAATTTGGGATTGTATCAGATGATCAATTTTAAACAGCAGTGTGAACTCAAGGTAGTCATCTACAGGAAAAAAGGGAATTAATTTCTTGCTTTCTCCTCCATGTGCCACTCAGGAGTGGTTTCAAATAGGATTATTTTGTCATTCAAGTTTCAAGGTTAAGATTTGCTCCTATTTAAGACTGCAACTCTAAAATCCTTCAAACTGGTAAACTATCATAATAATTCCAGAAACAAAGGATGCATAATGAAAAAACTGAACTGAGAATTGAGAATCCTATGGGCCACAAGGAGTGGAATATATTAACATTCACCTCTAAACGCTTTCCTCGGTTGCTTATATATTAAAAATATCATAATAAAAAAAAATCCTTGAAGCATCTATGAGATTGTATGTTGGTTGCCTTTGGAGAAACACAAACTGCACTTTATATTTCTTCTCTGTGAGAGTTTGCAGCAGAACAAAGGCCCAGTAAACAGTGATGAATGGCTCTTCCTTCTCACTGGGGGAGCAGCTTTGCAGAGCCCACATGCTAATCCTGCCCTTACCTGGCTGAAAGATAAATTGCGGGGTGAAATTCTCTGACTTTCAACCCTACCAACCTCCTCTGGATGAATAAACCACTTCTGTTCACATATGAGTTGTTAAAGCATTTTGTTTTCCTCTTTCATTTTTTGTCTTTGAAGAGGGAGTAAATTGCAACTACCCATGCCTATTATTAAGACCTGAAGAGAAAATGTTTAAATTAAAGATTGTACAAACATTCAAGCAGCAGTCTAATAAGCTCCATTTGGGAGGCAATGTAGCAAGTTCTGTATTTTTTATTTGGTTCATTACTTAAAACCGAACAACAATTGCTAGTTTTATTGCTGCCATTTAACAATGCTGGGATTTTCTCTGTTGGTGTTGAAATGTAGTATGATTTCAATTTTTTTCTCCTTGACTTTTTACTCTACTAGTTTAGCATTGATCATCAGATACATATTGTAATCCCTGCTTTCTGCAAGCCGCAACAAAGCAAGAAAACATACAAAAAAATATCCTCTGGAGAAAGCCTAACCACACTGGTTTTTATTGTAAAATATAGTTTATATCTGAGACTCCTATATCTCTCAGGCTTTACCTCACTTGTTACCTTAAGTGAATTATTTAATGATGGGAGGCAACTTTTGCTAAAAGGTAATGTGGTGATTAAATAGACCAAAATTCTAGCAAACTTACACTTATTTCTCAAAAGGACTGTAAAAGGAAGTGTCATCTTCCAAAGCTGCTGTTTTGAAATATGTTAGAAGCAGATCAGAGTAAAAGACCAATTTTATCATCCGCCCATTTCTCTGTCTATACATTTCTGTCTGTCTGTTTACTTCTCAGAAGACCATTTCATTCTAGTCTTCAGAAAGAAAAAAACATTTCACAGAATCACAGAATCACAGAATGTTAGGGATTGGAAGGGACCTTAAAAGATCATCTAGTCCAACCCCCCTGCCAGAGCAGGAATACCTAGATCAGGTCACACAGGAACATGTCCAGGCGGGTTTTGAATGTCTCCAGAGAAGGAGACTCCACAACCTCCCTGGGCAGCCTGTTCACTTAGAAATGCTTCTTTCATCAAACAGCTGAAATGATCCCAAACATTTACACAGAGGCACTGACAGAGATGCAGGATTACCTTGGTTTGGGTTATGAAATGAAGTGCCATGATTGGCTGCCTGGAATAGCCCCTCTTTCATGCAAGACGTTGCAGGTGACCCAAGGACAGTTTGTACCTGCAGTGACTCTCTGAAACCTCCAGAGTCAGCAGCAATTTTATTACTTTCACGGATGTTATATAGATGGAAATGTGAAACTTCAGCACAACCCCAGCTAGCCAAGGGACTGGGACAGATGAAAATCTTTCTGGACTTCTTTATTGCCTTCTTTTTGGCTGGGATCATAGGCAAGACATTAGATGTGCGCACCAAAGCTGGAGAATGCTTGGGTGCACCACCGGACAGGAGAGCTTGGAGTAGGAATGGTGGCAGGAGAGCCGGGAAGAGGGATGGTGCCAGGAGGTGTGGACTGGGCATCCAAAAGTAGCACCCAGTTAACATAAATTACTTAGCAGGAAGGAGACAGCTCTTCTGGGGTACTTCGTTCAAAAGTCAGAATTCCTGAAACCTTGCAACTTTGAGCAAATATTCTAGAAGGCTCATGGAGTCCCTCTTACCATTTTAATCTCCTCGTTGAAACTGCAGTGCTGGTAATACCAGAACTCATCTGAAAGAAACAAAATCAGTTTGGTTTCCAGAAACTTTTGTTCCAAGATAGCAGTACCAAAATTTTTCAGAACACGTTCCCTTCATGAAGCCTTCAGTGGAAAGCGCCCTAGAAAGCACTGTTTGGAGAGGTACAAGAGACTGTGGTTTGGGAAACACCAGAATAGATGATTTAGTTTTAGGTAAAGAGGGAATGAATGAACACTGGGTATAATTAAGAACTTGTTCTAGTTAAAAGGAAGGTAGGCCAAGAGAGCAACCCAGTACTTGTCTGCCCTAGGAACAGCAAAGTCATTCCTCATAGGGCTTCTCTGGACTGTAAATCACTTTATAAATGAAAAATGCCTTGGCACAGTCCCAAACCAGAACAATTCTCTCTGCAAGGAGCTATCAACTTGCTTTGCAAAGAAGGGCTTGACATCTGGGATAGTCTATAAACACCAAGAAGATCAATCTGGGAGTTAAACCAAAAGCACAAACCCATTCTTGCAAAGTACAGATGGGACCTACAGAAATATCAAACCAGAAGGACTGAATAAGTCCCTCCTCTCCCCCTATATCTGTCTCTGTTTTTAACAATCCTGAGCTTTAGAAATGTCAGCTTTTTTAATCTATAAAACCATCTGTGTAGCTTTTCTCAGTGGTATCCTTTCACTTACATCCTGTGTCATTGGTATGTCTGTCTCTCTTGATGTTGATAATGTTGTTGGCAGCTTCTCTTGAAGTTTCCTATGAGCATACTTTGAATGACAAAGGTGGAGGGGAGGAAGGACGAGCAATGTAAAGTGACTACAGAACTGATTTTTATAGCTGTGTGCATACAAAACAGGTTTATTTCTGTCTTAGTCCATTTTAGTTCAGCAGCAAAATTTTTAAACTGTGGAAAATTTTGCAAGAATGGGTGACTTCCCTCCCAGCCACTTGCCCTCTGCCCTGCAGCAAGCTCCTCAGGGAGGGCCTTGAAGTGCAGCAGAAGTCTGGCTATTGTGATAACATTGTCAGTTGTGTGATTATTTTACAAAAAAGTCTCTATGATGCTTTCACAAGCTTTGTAAGTTGAGGGCCCTTTGGCTAACCACCTGAGACAGGGAATGCTCTCAAAATCAGGGTGGGTTTTTTAAAATAACAAATTAACTGTTTAGTTCTCATGTACTCCTGACATTCAAATAATACATCCTGATCTTCCCCTCTATGTGTCAAGTCTTTCTTCTTGCACAAAGTGCCCCGAAGACCAAAGCGTAAGGGGACTAAAATCCCATTATTTCCCCGTCCTTCCAGGAATCCACACTAGCACTTTTCCTTGAAAATCGCTCAATTTGCTGTTTATGTCTCTCTGGTACAGAAACCATGCTGTTTGTATGAGGAGTGGTTAATTTCACAGTTAACCTCTCTTGTTCTTTCTGCCACAGCAGCGGAGTCGGCCTCAAGATCAGGAGGCCAGGGAATAGGATGGTGAAGCAGCTACCAGCTTTAAATCATATTCTATTCTGTTCTGTTCTGTTCTGTTCTGTTCTGCCCTGCTCTGCTCTGCTCTGCTCTGCTCTGCTCGGTTCTCTTCACGCCATGCCATTTCCATGCCATCCAGTCTGTATCATCAGCTCAGTAACTTTTCCTCATCGATTTCCCTTTAGCCCTTAGCAAAATTAGCAAGTGAAACAACTGCAGTCAGTCCAGCAACTGTGTCAGGACTGGGCAGCCTCCTCCACAGAGAGGCAATAGAATGGGAATAGTGAAGCTGCCCAGCATAGATGTGCATCTTTAGCACTGATAATCCCTGTTTCAAAGACCCCTTTGCAGTCTCATCCTGGCACTGGGAGGTCTCTATACCCCTGGAGTGGGACTGGGCTGCCTGGGGCACTGGCTGTGCACAGGCAGCAGATGGCAGGTGCCCTGCCCAGCACTGAGCCCACAGGCAGCCTCTTCACTTACTCTCCCATCCCTGCAGCACCAGTGGCTGGGACAGATGTTCACTGCTGGATGTGGATGTTGCTTCAAGCCCGTCTCCTTGCTGCTCCCGGCACGTGTGTCTCAGCCTGCATTTTCCCTGTCAAGAAATAGACACTTCTTTAAGGAAATAAATAAACTAGCTTCTTTCTGCATCTTCATTTGGCCACATGGACATGAAAACATGGACAGACAACAAAAGGTTTGTCCAGTGTTTTCTCTGACTTGGATATCTCCCAGTGTCCTGCGACTTTGATGCTGGCTATAAGGACTATGGGGCTGGATGGATAGGCAGAAGGACTCCTTGATTTCCCTCCATCTCTACCTCTCTCTCCCCATTTTGTCCCCAAGATTTATAATAAACTTCGGAAACTCCTTCTGCCTCATTGGCTAGGAAATAAGGTAATTCTCCTAGGAATCATCTACCATAAGAATCATAGAATGGTTTGGGTTGGAAGGGACCTTAAACACCATCTAGTTTCAATCCCCCTGCCAGGGACACCTCCCACTAGATCAGGTTGCTCAAAGCCCCATCCAACCTGGCCTTGCACACTTCCAGGGAGGGGGAATCCACAACTTCCCTGGGCAACCAGTTCTAATGTCTCACTACCCTCACAGTCAATAATTTCTTCCTAGTACCTAATTTAAATCTACTCTCTTTCAGTTTAAAACCATTACCCCTTGTCCTATCACTACATGCCTTTGTTAAAAGAAGTCCCTCTCCAGTTTTCTCAAAGGCCCTCAAGGTCTTCAAACTCAATGACCCAGGGAAGTCAGGATTGGTTTTCAACAGCAGGGACTCACAAATGGTTTTCTGAGTCCCCTTCTGCAATGGCAGAAACTTGGGAAGTGACTCAAGGGTCCTCATCTGTCCCCCTGAACAGCTGCTGGTGGCCAAGAGTATGAAAGAAAGGAGGATCTCTGTGGGGTGCATACAATTCATGGAGAAAGACACATTGCTTTTCCCACATATCAACAAATTCAGGAAGCTCAGGAACTCCAGCACACAACAATAATAGCATGGCTGAAGGTTATTCAAAGCCTCTGCACTGTCCTGAAGGACACTACAGAGATGGGTCTCCTGATGTACAATTGCACATTAGCTTACACCATGGCAGGCAGACCAGTGGGATATTTTGCACGTCTTATCCATACATTGCCAAATCATCTACAAAAAGAGACGGGCAAAAGAGCTTTGGCAAATGAACAATTCTCCTCCATGTGTTTTATCTCAGGAATTGCCATACAACAGAGAAAATTCAAAGGGTGAGAAGAATCTGGTCTTCTTCCCTGAAAAAGTCTAAAAATAGGCAAGTACTCCTCATCTTTGCATGTCCCAAAGTAATTTTAAAAAAAAGGAAAAGAAAAAATAAAAAAAAAAGAAGGTAATTCAAATAATGCTACAGTGATCCTGAGTTGTTCTCTGAGGCAATGAATGCCACTTTCCAATGCCCTAACATTTAGGAACATCTCCGAAAGTACGACACTGTTCTTTGTCCTCAGCTGGAGCAATCCATACACTTAACAATTTGCTTCCTAAGAAATCTTACCCAAACAGCATAGCTTAAAGTTGCAATTATTGCACACAGGGGCAGGTGCTCTGTCTCCACAGTATTCCATAATAGAAACAAACTATCTTTTTCTAGGCCAAGGGACAAAACCCAGTCCCGGAGACCTTGCTGTCCTGGATATTTAGTCCTTGCAACCCTCCACGGTCAGAAGTCCATGGCCTTTTTCCTTGCTTCCCTTTCATCCCCCACAGTCCAGGTTTTTGCAGTGAAAAGATCCAGCCCTCCTCACAGACATCACAGAGTGTAGAAATTCAACCATCAAGTTGCCTTCGTGCCACGTCTTCAAACACCTGTCTGATCTTTCCTGACAATACCATTGTTAAAGTCTCCAGTTGTGTAGTTATCAGCCATGTATTTAATCGGAACATGCTGGTTTAAACCCAGCTTCTATCTTCATGCCTGCCATTGTACTTCCACAGCTAATTGTGAACACAAATACTGTTGCTCAGCAGTTAACAAAACTGATTGCACCAGCACAAATTCATTTTAAAATTCATTTAAAATCAGGATCATTAATGTGTTGCATATTTTTACACAGCCTGGAAACCTTCTGCCGGCCCAATGTTGTGCTGGGTAAAACAAACCACTTGCAACAGCTTCCGTAACTTTGCTGAGTGGCCCTTCTCTCCCTCTGCAAAATTGTCCTCCTAGCTCTGATGTAATGTCCCTTGACAAGAAGAAGAGATGAGATAACTCATATTTGTGGGTAGTGGAAGGGAGGGAGATGGAGCATTTTCCTGTAAAAGGCAGATATTTGCAGTTGGTTCTTGACAATGATTTCAGTAATGTTTTTCTGGCAATAATTCATCCAGTAAAAAAAAAAAAAAGAAAAAGAAAAATACAAGCACAGAAAAGCAAAAGACTCTGGCCTGCCCATGTGTAGATAAGCAGCAAAACTTGTCCTGGTTTCAGCAATACAAACTCACCCTAATATTACTGATTGTGGGATACAGGCTCTCCTCCACTGACAGAGTCCAAACTCAGAGCACTTACTTTCCCAAAACAGTATTTTATCTGCTAAACTGAAATTCCTCTCATTTGAAAGAATTTCTCCAGCTTAATGTGACATCATGTGTTACTCCCACAATGCTGATAAATCCAGTTAACACCCTTCTGTGGAGCAGGATGGAGGCAAATGGACAATAAAATCCAAGGAAGTGGGGAAGGGCTGTGGTTTTCCAAAAGCTATGTTGTACCCCTTTGCTTAATGATAATCTGAGAAATGAGCCAGATGCTATGTGTAATAGCAGAGGGTAAATGTTCTTTAGGCAAGTAGCCAAAAAGAAAAAAAAGGGATGGAGAAACCTGCTTCAGCACACTGACAGCACAGGGATGGCCTCAGAAGCACGGGACAGAGATAAGCATAGGGCAGAGGGCACAATTTAAAATAGCTTTGACTCATCTTCTCTTCATCCCCATTGTGAGCTTTCCAGAAGCCAGAGGGATTTGCCCAGGATGCCCCAGTGACACACCAGTACAATCCCCACTGAGCTGGGAGATCCTGAGCCCTGCAGCGCACGCCACCATGTCCAACCTGGATGCTTCACCCCCGAGCAAACTGTCTCCATCACACTTTGGTCATCTCAGGAACAATGCCAGCCCCTTCATTGAACAAAACCCAGCTCCTCTAGCCCAGATGGGCTCATGCAGGGGAGATGGTGGCAGACACTGTGGAAACTCACAGGTGGCCATAAAGGAGTTGTCGGGACCTCAGTGCGCTCTAAGTCCAAAGAGGTCTTTGAGGTCAGTGCCTGTGACCTAAGTGCTGTGGACATACTTACCAGGTAGTAAAGTGCTTGAGGGGCAAAAACTGTTATCATTCTGCAAAAATAAGGCTCCTAAAAAGCAATGATCATGTTAGGAAGATAAGAGGGGGTGTTGTGTCAGGATCTAATCTTTTTACCTTGTGTTTTCAGCCTGTATTGCTCACCATCTTCAGATCCAAGTGTCTAGTCTGCCTTTTTAACTTGTAGCTCCCTAATGTACATACAGCTCAGCGAATATTTGAGATCGCCTATCAGAATTAAGTGATGTTATCCTACTGATGTCTAAATGTTGCTATAACTTGAATATGTTCATCTATAAGAGACAAAAGCATACAGGCACTTAGCAGTGAGAGACACTGGGATTTGAGAGCATCTCAACTGTTCTCTGCATTGAAATTTCAGAGCTGCAATACAAACTAAGGTTTTAAAATACTAAACAACTTTATTATTCTTTGCTTTGTTTCACTAGAAGGAAAATGCAAGTTCTTTCATGTAGAGTTACTGATAACAAAAACTGTCTAGTACAGAATGCCCTGCTGAATTCACAGTGGGGCTTGTGGAACAGGATTGTATAGCAACAAATGCCAACTGCTTAATGTCTCACTGAACTATAGATTGGGGAAGAATGTTTAATAAGAAGGAAAACAGTTAAGATGATTTCCACTGAATTTTATACATGGATGAAAAGCATGGGACTGGCATTGACAATATATCTCAGGAGGATTAAATTATTGTTTCATACTCCTTGTAAATTTGAACCCTTCCTGATACATGCATTACCCTCACTTAGATGATGTATAAAGATACAATTAATATACAAAACATCTATCAGGTCACTTTTTTAAAAGGGCTAATACTTTTTTTTTTCCATAGGCAAATATTTTTCCTCCACGTCTCATGATTTTTCCTCCAAAGGTGTTCCCACATTTCTAAAGAGAAATGACTGCAGTGTGTTCCTTTGCTTTGTACTTCAGTTGTTTGTATATCTGTGTTTACCATTTAAATTCAATTAAGTTGAATTAGGCCATGACATGAAGCTTTAAGCAATTCTGCGCTGGTGAAACATGAGGAGATCCTAGCTTGTTCAGGATCCCATCCATCACTGGGGTGGGAGTCACCTTCTGCCACAGTAGGTATGCTCAGCACGGTGCACAATTAATGCCATGGTATTCCTCTGGATTTATTGAGCATTGCCTTCTGATGGGTTCTGTTCTCAGTGGCTGAAAACTTACACCAATTTTATACAAACTCGTGTCATTTCCATCCACTCAGGATTAAAGCAAACTGTCTGCAAGATTAAGCTCTACAGAAAAGAACAAGTAAAATAAATGACAGGACATCCAGCGTCCTGCTAATTATTGTGCTTGTATATGCGCACGTAGTCTGTGTATAAGTGAATCTGTGTGCGGATATGCCTTCTTGTTAGCAGCAAGGCCACTACAAGAACTACTCAATCATAAAGTCACCCTGGATTTCCCTGCTTCATCTGCTAAATATTTTGCTAGACTTTAACCTGTTGGGCTGAAGTCTTCTAGGCAGATTTCCCTACAGGCTGCATATTTAGGGAAATATCCAGCTCCAGACTGTTCATTTTTTTTCTAAGAATCAGTCTATGGAAAAATATATACCATGGCCTCGTCCTCTTGAAAGGTTAACAGATCATTTGCTGCTCCTATTCAAATCAACCCAAATCTGACATTAACGTGCCTTCCTAAAATCACAGTCTGAGCACGCTTAGCACAGGAAAGTAGTTAAATTCCTCAGAGAGTGTGATTTCTGGGCATGGTCCCCCACTAGGGTGCCTTGGCAACACCTGGTAGCTGCTGCCCAAGGCTGTGCTGCCACCTAGCTGGGGACAGTCACCAGGGCTGGCAGCAGAGCCCCAACTTGGCTCACTCTTGGTGGCACAGGGGTGAAACTGCCCTCTTCAGCTGGAGGCAAGGATGGAGAGTAGGGGAGCCGGCTACCCATGGATCATGTGCTGTGAAAGGGACGATCAGACAAGCCTATGTCTGTCTAGAGCACATTTGCCTCAAAGAGTCTGGAGGTGCTTTGATCTCCAGCACCTCCCCGTCAGCAAATATCTGTGACAGCCGCTGGCAAGGCTTTTTAGCACTGAGCCACGTAAAGACTATTGCTAATGCTATCAGTTTTCCACAAGGGTAATTAGCAGAGATCTTTGGTGGCTGAAATTAGTGGAACCTCTGGACTTTAATCTTCCTGCGCCTTTCTGTTCCACCTGAAAATTGAAGATAACGATGTCCCCTCATCTCAGAGAGAGAAAAAAGAATTCAATGTTAATCACGAGCCACTTGAAAACAATAGCAGTGAATGCCACCAAAAAGCTGCTGATGAAATTAATAATTATGTATCCGGAGCACAGCTTGAATAGAGTGAAATACCCGAGACATGGGACCACGTGCTGAACTACGAAGATAAAACAGAATATTGAAAAGCTGCCCAGCAAGTGATTCTAATCCATCCCAGGCACCTGTGGGTATAAAACATGTAGCCGTATGATCAAGCACTCATCATAATGCAAAATCAGAACAGAATTCAATTAAACGTGCAGAGGCAAACTTT